>JAREYC010000001.1:66947500-71747500 GCA_030015325.1 Cryptoblepharus egeriae | reverse complement strand
TGGATGTAAAAATGATGACAGAACACTGGGATTGAATTCAAAACATGCATTCAATGTGCATGATCTTATGAAGTCTACTTAGGCTGCAGTCTTAAAGACACTTTCCTGGGATAAGACCCATTTAACACAGTGGGGCTTACTTCTGGGTAGACATGGTTAGGAGGCTGCAATCCAAGACACCTTCAAAGTGTCTCCCCACTTTCTCCTTCTCTCCATCCTGAGCCTCTCTCTCCCCTGCTCCTTTCTGGCTAGCCCTGAGCTGCTTCCCTGTTCTGCTCTTCTCTCCCTCTGCCCAGCAGACGCCCAGCCACAGGAGGAACAGCATGGAAGTGTTGCTTTCGCTATGGGCAGGCGCACTAGGCAGCCCTGATGCTTTTAAAAGGGCTGCCGGCCAGCGCATCTGCCCCAAATGCCAACGAATGTGTTCTTTATGTGAAGCACAGTTTGTTACGTGAAGCAGAATCCTAGAGAAATTTTTGTTTGTTACGTGAAACATACTTTACGTGAGGCGCCACTGTACATTGATTTTTTTATTCATAGGAGGTTCCAGAATGGGAACCCTAGTGGATAACACTGGATACCTATAACTATTTTGTAATTATTAGCATCCCTGAAAGGACACTTAGAGCACAATCTAACCATGTCTACTCAAAAGTAAGCCCCATTATGTTCAGTGGGTCTTACTCCCAGGAAAATGTCTTTGGGTTTGCAGACTTATTCCATAATACTGTATTCTCAGAATGTTTAAGGCAGCAAATATTTGATTATGTGGTAACGCAATGCCACAATCACTAGTTCAGAGGTTCTCCAACATGTCAGCCCAGGATCCTCTTCTGAGAATGACACTATACAGGACACTCTGGAAGTGATGCCATCAACTTGGAAGTGATATCAAACAGAAAGTGACATCACTTTGATGATGCCACAGCTACTCCATGTCTACTTGGAAGCATGTCCCGTTGTATTCTATGAGATGTACTCTCAGGAAAGCCTGAGTTTCCAATTCCAAGATGGCAGTGACCAGGACCAAATTCCTAGACAGGAGCACCCAGTTTGTCACTGCCCCCTGAAATGAAGTCACAATCCCCTAAGGAGGTCCTAACCCCCACTTTGAGAGTCACTGTGCTAGTTCTACATTTTATTCCCATTGCTCATTACTTTGGATGTATGCACTCCTCACATGATGCTGGAGCATTATGATCTCTCTTTTGCACCATGTCAGTAACATCAGAGCTAGGTATACTTGAACACATAGTTTCACATAGCCTAATTTCCAGTAAGTGGGACTGGCACAACTCCAAAGAGGCCTGCAAACCCTTCCATATGATTGCCTTAAACAATCATATTTTGCCACCGCCACCAAAACAATCATTTGCCACCGCCACCAAAAAGTTTGGGAACCATAGTGCTGTAGCAGATAAGAAAAAAATTATTTCATTAATTCAAAACAAAAAGCATCAGTTTTCTCCTACCACTACTTACTTCTCAATCTCTCCTTAACTTTGCTATTAGTTGCCTAATCTCAAATTACACTAGAGGTTTTGACACACATAAGAAACATGTGTTAAGTAGGAACTTGACTGACATGAAATCTGGTTCATACTAGCAGCTAGCAATGCATTACATAATTATTGTGCAGCAACTACCGCTGTTGAATTATCTATTATCAAAACATTCCATTACAGAATGGAAAGATAGTATGATCCATTCTTTTGTATATAGAAATATTTGTTGAATCATGTGCCCTTTATTAACTGATTTTTTGAAAATTTAAATTCTAAAGTACAGTTTTCCTAGGATATCCAGAAAAACAACTAGACAAGTAAATGATGAGGCTGCTTCCAATGAAGTTCTGTCACTAATTTCCTGAAGTTGTAGTTGCATTACTCATCAAGATGGTTGAAAGCACTGTAATGTTATAGGAGAATACTAGCATTGATTAACTCTTCAGAAGTAGAGTACCTTCTTACATACCAAGTTATTTGCAGACATGGCAGATGGCTGGGACCATGAAAACAGTCCTTTAGTAAGACAGGACAATGACTCCTTTTATAAGGAAGTGAACTTGGAAAATATTGCTATGATTAAAATACACAGTGCTTTCAGTTTGTATTAAATTAGCGCTGCAGAATTTATCAAAGGAAAGACTGTCTTGATTTCTCCATCTGAAGTCAAGCAATGGAGAATTTTTCCTTCATATTCTTAGCAATAGTCTATTTTATAATATTCCTTCATTATCAGAATAACCTCTGAACACTTTGTTCACGTTCTAGACCACTGTCCCACTAATTTTAAGTCGCCTGTTCTATGGTAAACAGTACAGCACTCATTTGCTTAACTTAGCCAGAAGCACTGAAACACTTAATACCATCATAACACTGATTGAAACTCAAAAGCTGCTTTATATACATAAATCCAAGGACCTGGGCACACCAGTAGATTGGGTGTTTCCTTTTTTCTTTAAACAGATGGAATATCACAAAATGAATTTTGAAAGTCTCCTCGATTTAAATGTAGTAATGGAGATGCTATTTCATATTTCAACATGTCTTTAATTAAATGGAAGGCTTTTTGTTTGTTCATCTGTTTTCGTTTTACTCATTTGTCACTTTCTTTAAATGCTGCTTTCATTTTATTCTATGGCCATCTTCGTATTATATACTTTTTACTATTTTTATGTTATTTATACTGTTGCATTATTCATCAAGATAAAGCACTGTAATATTATAGAATACTAGCAATGATTAAACTCTTCAGAAGTTAACAGAGTACCACATAAAGTTACACAGTAGCATGTAAATGCCAGTAGATAATTTTAATGTTTTAAATTCTACTTGTTAGCTGCCTTGAGTTGGCCTTGGTCCAAGAAAGGTGAGATATAAATATATTGAATAAATAGATGGGTACCATCTTGGTGAGAAGATAACAACGTTCCATGCGCCTCTGCATGTAGTCATGCTGACCACGACCACAGAAGTGTCTTTGGACGAAGCTAGCTCTTCAGCATATAACAAAAATGAGCACCACTCACTTGAGTCGGACATGACTGGCAGTATAATCTGCAGGGGACACTTTTTTACCTATATGTATATTGGACCTATTTTTTTATCATTGTACCTATTTATATTGTACACTACATACATTAGACACTTAATTTTGAAAGGGAAAAGCTATAGTGTAAGTTTAAAACAAAACAGAGCAGTTTAATTTGTTTCAATAGTGAATTATTCCCAGCTTTTAGAACCTTTAATTTTCAAGCAGTGATCTTGGCTATGTTTGAATGAAACATAAAGGCATGGCTCGTCCTAACGAAAGAACTCCCAACATAGGTTGAGCTTCCAGATGTACAACTATAGTTTAGGGCTACTTGTGCTTTCCACTTTTAGGTAAGGTCATCACTTTAATTGTAGCCTTAATATCTTAGGAATTTAGACACAACAATAAACCACAGATAACACGAACAGGACTTTGTAAAACAACTTGAAAGTATGGTTTCAGATTCTGGTCTATCCATACTATGGTTTCAAATCCTGGTCTAGTTTCAGCATAGTAGGCAATTTAACCATCCTAGGTGAAGGTGCTAGAACTGAACATGGGATCTGTTGAACAGACAATGTGTGATCTACCAATGACTCCTGGCCTGTCATCCAAACCCTTCCAGTTACCAGCTTGGCTGAACTGGTTACTGGCCAATCCCAATGCAAAATTCTTCCAGGAAAAACAGAAGTGCTTTCGAACATTCATTTGTGACCATTTCAAAGTTCAAGGATTGATGAGGAAGGCTGCGGAGTCTGCTGTTTTATAAGTGAATGCACCCCCTTTGTGATGTGATTCTGGGGATTTGGGCTGCAATCCTAAAGACACTTTCCTAGGAGTAAGATCCATTGAACACAATGGGACCTACTTTTGAGTAGACATGGTTAGGATTGTGTTCTATGTCACTGCCTTTGCCCCTTCTCCCACCCCTTAAAGGGACCAGAGGATCTTTATACAACCTATGGGAGGGGTACCACTTGACTAAGTAAATTCACAGTAGTAGCAGTCCAGGCAAGGAGAAAACTTCAGTAACTCCCAGAAATATTATTCTCTGATATGGCAATGGAATTAATCTTCAAAATGGTCTGAAAATTTCAAATTCACATTAGTAATATATGACTAAGGAATATGTGCCATACTCAATCTCTTCTAGTAAGAATTTAGGATACTCAGTATTATGAATTGGAAATTTCTTCCTTTCCCTACAAAACAGGAATCAGAAAAAAATGAACCAGTAAATAGGCTTGGAAAAACTAGATTTCCAATAAAAATAATCCAACAATGTATTAGATGGCTGCTGGCTACGTGCTCTTTTGTTGAGAATAAAAAGAAAATGCTTCCTCAGTTTTCTCCAAGTGTATTCAACCATCTAGAAAAACACCTAAAATGACCCATGGGGAGTTTCCGAGGATACAAAAACCAAATTCCTGAAACTCTGTATTGTTTCCTGCACTATACAATGGAAATTGTAATATGAGTGCTTGCTTTATTTTTCATCATTCCTCTTAGAATTTTTGTGAAGAGGAAAGACTTTCAGTAGAAAGAAAGACTTTCAGTAGAAAGACTTTCAGAACTTTTCAGTAGTCACAGATTATCACCACCAACTATGAACTACAATGCCACCTGTTAACCCTCTATCCTCCTCTATTTGGTATTTCCCATATTAATTTCAAGGACATTTAATACCTCCGTTGACCTTTCATTTACCTTTGAAGAAGGCTGTGAAAAAAGTATTGGGTTGTTTTAGGTTTTTTTAAGTGTCAAATACAGGGCAACTCTTGTTCTTTCAGTTATAAGATCTATTTACCAGGACAATTCAATAAGCACTGTTTTTGTTCTTTGAAAAAAAAAAAAAACTCTTTCAAGTGATCTGCATTTCAAGCACTAGTTATTATAAATCTTGCTTCAACATCATGTTAGTTATAAAAACACACAAGTAATCCATTATGTTGGCCAACATTTATATATCAGTCATCATAAGGAGAATAAATATTACTATGCACACCTTGGAAATTGTACTTTGCACCATTTATGGGCTCAAAGTTCATGTGTTCCACAATTAAAATCCCTGTTGGCATTATATAAAAGCATTCATATTCACATTCCCCCTATGAAGTATTTACTCAACATAAAACAGCAAGCTTATATCTACAGAGCACAATGGAGCAAACTATACAGAGCACCCGATTTTAAAAGGTTTATCCAAACCACAACATATTAAGGTTCTCATCATTGTTGAAAAACTTCTGGATAGGAAAGAGGGTTAGAAAAGCAGGTGTGATTGAAAATACTATACACATTTATACAGCGCTTAGATTGTGCAAAGGAAGTTTTGATTCACAGCTTAGTGCAAGAGTCTCAAACGTAAGGTCTGTGAGCCAAATGTGGCTGGCCCTGGAAAGCAATTTATCCAGACTCCATTATAATTGCGCTCTAACAACTCGATAATTATCCATATCTTGAAAATATGATCAAGTTTTACATATTTTCTCATCTTTCACTTGCAACAAATGAGTTTCTGTATGAAAGTATGTTTATTTCTGGATATCATCTGCTTAATGATGTCACAACCCTCTGCAGGCACCATGAATGCTAACTTCAGCTCTCTATGAAATGAGTTTGACATTTCTGGTTTACCACACCAGTCTTGACTCTGCAATTCAGACTCTGCAATCAAGACTGGTCCAGATTCTCTTTCAGACAGAAGGTAACAACACTGACAGACACTTTAAAATAATTTTTATACAAATTTAAAGAGGCTACTAAGGAGTCTAAAAACTTAACTGTAAATAAAATAACAATTTACTATATTGAAAAGGTTTGCTTAGATCACCATAAGCTACTGCAAGCCAGGATAGAAAGCAACATACAAACATAAAAATATCTTTTACCAGCTCTAGAATCAACATCACATCACACACAAAGTTTATAACAAAGTTATAACTTTATAACACAAAGTTAACTTTATAACAAAGTTATAAAAGATGCTCATTTCAGCAACATGTTATTTGTCCTTGAAAAAAGAATCCACTTATATCTAAACAAGTTCCATTGTCCCAAATAGTCCTTTAAATCAAATATTTAGAGAAAATCACTTTAATTTTAGAAAGATGCATTTGAATACTCTCTCAGAAGTAGTCTTCCTGAAGTGCACTTGTAAGTTGTAGGAGGGTATAATGGGAGAACTACAATAGGTTTCCTCTGAACATTACACTATGAGAGAACTTACACTATGAACACTAGAACCTAAGTAAATGGGTCTCGCTAGGTTTGAATACAAATGCTTAGTTCTTATTTATTCTTATTCCTCAGAAGAATAAAGAAACTGGGGCTGTAATCCCAAGCCTCAATTAGGTTGGCATATCTCCCAGCACAAGTCCTGTATTTGCCTGGGGGTGTCACAAAAGTGTTGTAAGGAACTTCTGTCCCACTCCTGGTGGGATTAGGCATCTGCACAAGCATAAGCCAATCTCCTCACACCATCATGGGAATAGAGAGCAGATGAGTTATGCTGGCCTCAACAGGTTAAGACTGCACCCTTAGAAACTTTGCAATTAGTCATGAAAAAAGGAATTGTTCTACCCTGGAATTGCAGCACTTGAGATTCAAAACCTATGATGAAATAGGCCAATGACACACATCAAATAAGCCACTTACATGCCTGCATGATTTCACACAAAAACAGAACTACCCACCCAGCTTTGGAGCTGTACTTGCAACTCCTACATTCCCACAGCCAACTTCAAGATGTTTTTTCAGCTGTCCATTGATGTGCTTCTTAAACTATAGTTAAAACATCCATAAACTTCCATATCCAAATAGCCTACTACCATTTCCCAATACTGCTTTACAGCAGAAGTTTGCAGATGAGAAGCAACTGGTGGTGGGAGAAGTACTTAATCTTTCAACCATATGGCACTTTGAAAACTGGAGGAGGGAGGAGAGAAAAGTTGAAAGGCAGGAACTCCTTCCTGAAAAATAATCCTTTCCCAATGTTCACTTTGCATGAAGAAGGAATGTTGCTTTGCAAGAAGGACTGATAAAGTCTGCAGAAGTGCACATTGACTGGTAGTACATTGGGGTGGCAGTGGTGAAGCTATGGAGAGTGATAGCCAGAGTTCTTCCCTACCACAAACAACACTTCTGAATCATAACATCAAGACTCAAAAAACAAAACCCATGTAATTCATTTTGCAGGGAAATGGGGGGAGAATCTTCAATAAAATTTTGAGAATCAAAGGGCTTATCCTTTTTTAAAATATATATCAGGAAGTTGGCAACACATTAGTCTATAGCAGTGATTGTCAACCACTATGACATGTCACCCTGGTATGCCACAGATTTATTAGAAGGGCAACTGGGGGATTGGAGCACCTTACCAGCAGCACGGTGTGCCTGTCAATGGTAAAAAAAATTCATGGTATGCCTTGATAATTTTAGCACCTTAGCTGTGAGATGAAAAAGTCTGAAAATCTCTGGTGTATAGCAGGTGTCTCCAAACCTCAACTCTGGGGCCAGATGCAGCCCTTGGGAGACTCTATCTGGAACTCAGCAAGCCTTCCTCATCTGGTCCACAGGCAAGCCCTATAAACCTCCAGAGAGCTCTGCTCTCCATACCTCAGGAGGGTATTTTGAGGGCTGGGGAGGAAGCACACACCTCCTCTCTCTGTGTACGAAAGTGCTGATGAAGTAGTTTGAAGATCACCCTTTTGCTGTGTGTTGGAAAGTGTTTTACGAACTGATTTGAATTCATTCATTCACTAGTTCTGTCACCAATATATTTATGTAAATTTATTCAAATTTGAAATGTAAATAATTTTTTTTCTTCCAGTCCCTGTATCAGAAAGACGATGTGGCCCTCCTCCCGAAAAGTTTAGAGATTCCTGGTCTATAGTAAAAATTCTATCCATCAATTAATAGTACTATTATCTCGTTCTGTGCTCGAAGTACTGCCTTCTGAGATATAAATTTTGACACCTGGCTCTTCTTCAAGGACTTCTACAAATCCTCCACCACCAACCAAGGGTGAGTGGTGACTAGGGATATGGCCTCTCATCAGAAACAATCCACTGGCAACAACTATTTTGCCTTGATCCTAGTCAAAGGTATTATTTGCCCAAGCATTTCAGACTGTCATCTAAGCTGGTTTCATTCTCCATGATTTCCACTCTATATACTTTAACTTTTATTGTGCAACTCCCATAGAAGCTGTTGCTGAAGGGCTGCTCTAATCTATTTTTTATTTAAAAGGTTTTAAAGTGTTTCAAAGCCTTCATCCTTGCTAACCTCAACAGCAGGAAGCTTTAGAGGCAGGGGAGCTGATGTGATAGATAATGTCTTTAGCCAAGGTTGCTAAGCACATCATGGCACATTCATAAGTTAGAACAAACTTATTCATCCACTGTGGGAGAATAAATCTTGTTCACCTGCTTTCTGTGTACACCAGAGGGAAGCCAATATGGCTTTAGTTACTAGATGCAAGAAAATGAAGAGTCAAGGAAGTGAAAGTGGATGACATACCAGGTAGTTTGACTCCTATTTCCAGTTGTTTGCAGGAGCAAATTATATGTATGCAATATGTTCTCCAGACATCTATGGAAGACTTAAGATTTATTCTCCTCTTCCCAGAGAAGAAGAATGAGTTTTATCTGTTGCACGACACTGACTCATGCTTTGCAAAAATTCAGTGACCTCCAGACACACGTAGCTCATAAAAATAAAAATAGAAAAGACATTGGGAAAGCTCTTACAGGATGGATTTCCTTTCTTTACAGTTTTGTCCAATTTTTCAAAGAAGAAAATCAGTTCATTACTCAATTACACTGACAGATTAGAAATATGCTGCCAAACAGTCAGCTCATTATTTCTTAAAAAAATATACCCCCAAATCCAGAGTAACTACAGGAGCACGTTAAGAGACTTTACGTGCACCTGTAGTTACTGCACCACCTAGTGAAAACCTATGTGAAATTCATATTGCAATCCAGAGTAAGTTGTTCTTACACCGGAGCAAAGACTCCCCATAGTTACTCTGGATTTTTCCCTTAGTGCCCCTAAAAGATTGCAGATTGCTTGTGAAGACAATCCAGTTATAACAAAGAAGATAAAGCCTCTTCAGATATGGAGCCTATTGCAACATGTAGAATATTACCTCCAAACTAGTGATTCCCAAAGATTTTAGCTTTCCTGAATTAAAATGGAAGCCCAAATTGAATGGATAAATATGGACACCAGTATAAGTACAATTCTCAAGTAGTTTTCTGAGCAGATAAATTACTACAAATATATTATAGAACAAGGATGACCATTTGTAAAATGTATATAATTCATTATACACCTGTAAAAAAGCTAAACCATGAACAGAATTCATATGCATAATGGTTACCAAAGTAACCTCAACTTTTCATAACCTTGCCATTAAATTGATATAAAACTCTATATTATTTCTCCTATGAATTACAACGGAGGCAACAGGTTATATCCATCTTTGTTAAGAGAAATTCTCTGTTCCAGTAATATTGCTAGAAGTATGTCTTTAAAATCCTACTTTAAATAACTTGCATGTTTTTCTCTGTAGTTAATTTTTTAAGTTGCTTCCTCATGCTAGTTTTGCACAGAAGCAGAAAAGGATTCTTCTACAATTCTCTCCTAGTAGAACAAGAGATATCTGCATCCCATGCTTTCAAAATGACAATTCACAGTAAAAGTACTGCACCACTTAAAGTAAAAGTAAAAACACCACTTAAATTGGTGGTGTTTAAGCCAGCTGTATCTTCACCTTTATCATTTGCACAAGAGGAAGCACAAAAAAATGAAGATCAAGAACCTCATCCACAGTTCAAAAGTAAGCACAGCATGTTAAGGTCACGGAATTGCCTCTTACTCATATTGTGAATACAAACCAACAAAAGTCAGAAGATTAGATTTTTTGCTAATCTATCCTTAGTCATGCAAATTCCTTCTATCAAGTTTAAGCAAACACTTTCAGGTCAGTATGATCTCTTTGAGCTTTGTACTATCTTCTGCACTGCAACAGGAAAGACAAGAAGAACTGGATTTCCACAGGCAGGGAGATGCAATTTATCTTCCACAACGTTTTATACATTATTTCCAATTCTCATACCAGTAAGCAGGGGGAAAGCCATAAAATATGCATGGAATAAATATATGGATCATATCTAGAAAACTAATATGAGAATTAGTGTGGATCACATTTAGAGATCACGTCTATGAATGGATGACCTCTCTAAAAACAAAAGGAGCACAGACTGTAGACTTGGTATCCATCAGTCTTGAAAGACTATGGTATTGTGCTCGATGCTGCATGCGAAGCACGAAGGCCTGGGTAGATTAATATGGAAGATAGACTGTTACCCAAGCAGCAAATCCCCTCTCTCCATGCCACTGAAATAGTCCAATGGAATGGCAGAGCCAATACGATTGGTTCCAGCAGCATCGCAGAGCTGGTCTAAGGGCAGGCAGCTCAGCCTGTCTTGTGGGGACCTGGGTCTTGAACCTTGGCTTACTGGTTTATAAACAAAGTGTCTTAACCACTTGTGCCACCCACAGCCACACCCACACTACAGAATACCACACACCAAAAGGATTCTTGCGCTAGTGGAACATGGAAGTTGCACTGTCCTTGGAAGTTACTTGGACTATGTTATCTAATATACACAGAGATTAGAAGCAATCTTTCAGAACAAAGTACAGCATAATAAATTAAGTACAGTGATACCTCACATAACAAATTTAATTCATTCTGGAAGCACATTTGTTACGTGAAACGTTCTTTATGTGATGCGGATTTTCCCATTGGAAATAATGGAAACTCAGATAATTGGTTCCACAACCCCAAAAATATTCATAGAAAAATTTTAACTGGATGTAAAAATGATGACAGAACACTGGAATTGAATTCAAAACAAGCATTCAATGTGCATGATCTTAAGAAGTCGACGTAGGCTGCAGTCCTAAAGACACTTTCCTGGGAGTAAGACCCATTTAACACAATGGGGCTTACTTCTGGGTAGACATGGTTAGGAGGCTGCAATCCAAGACACCTTCAAAGTGTCTCCCCACTTTCTCCTTCTCTCCATCCTGAGCCTCTCTCTCCCCTGCTCCCTTCTGGCTAGCCCTGAGCTGCTTCCTCTTCTCCACTGCTCTTCTCTCCCTCTGCCCAGCGGACACCCGGCCACAGGAGGAACAGCATGGAAGTGTTGCTTTCACTATGGGCAGGTGCGCTAGGCAGTCCTGATGCTTTTTAAAAGGGCTGCCGACCAGCGCATCTGCCCAACTGCCAACAAATGTGTTCTTTACATGAAGCACAATTTGTTACGTGAAGCAGAATCCCAGAGAAATTTTTGTTTGTTACGTGAAACATACTTTATGTGAGGCGTTCTTTACTTGAGGTGCCACTGTAATTTATACTTCTTAAGTACAGCATTGTAAATGAAATAAAAGTGTGCGTTTTATTTCATTTTCCGTTTCCATATTGGAATTTATTCAACACTAGTTTACACTCAGTTTACACTCAGCATGCCTCCTTTTATACAGTGGTACCTCTCATAAGAAGCACCTCACATAATATGTGTTTCACGTAACAAGTCTAAATTTCCAAGGAATCTTGCTTCACATAACAAGTTCATCTTCACTTAACAAGCACTTATGCAGCCCTGATGCTCTGCCGTCAAACTCCGTCTGCGTTTCCATTGTTTCCTATGGGAAAATCCATTTCACTTAAAAAGCGTTTCACTAAAAGAGCATGCATCCGGAATGAATTTAGCTCTTTAAGTGAGGCATCACTGTATTTTGGAGTAGATGTTACAAGTCTTCAGGCTTCAGACTAGATCCTCACAACTCCTAATTGCCAAGAACAGTGCCCTTCCACACTGTAACCATTTGCTAGAAAGTACAGAGAAAGCCAGCTGCATCCACTTGAGGAATTGGCATCAAGATTTTTTGTTCAAGTAAAAGACAAACGATGACAGACTGGCCTGGAGCCGAATGTAGTCCTCAGCAGGACCCTTCCATCCAGCCTGCAGCGTAGAAAGAAAGTATCAGGCCCTTTACAAGGGAATGCTATGCAAGAATTATTCCATTCTGCTGTACATATAGAACCACCATAGCAGTTCTAACCTAGTTCCTTCAACTCAAATTCTACCCCCTTCAGAAAGATGACCACACACCATAGTTAGTTGCAGAGCTCTTATGTGTCTCATAGTGGGCAAAATATCCCTAGGACTAGTTTACAGCCAAGTAATTGACTAAGAAAATTGAAATTGTCTCATGCAGATTATGGATTTCTTAACAGATTAACCAAAGTTTATGTTTGGAGCTATTAATGAGCTATTATGTTTCTGGACTAACCCTACAATCCAGAGTAACTATGGGAGCCCATAAGAGACATTACGTGCACCTGTAGTTACTGCACCACCTATGGAAAATTCATATTGCAATCCATTGTTCTTACACTGGAACAAAGACTTCCCGTAGTTACTCTGTACTGCGCCCTAATTTGCAGGAGCCTTAAGGGTGTGCGATGTCAACTATTCTGATGGTGTTATCATAAAATGTTTGGAAACAGGGTCATAGGGTCATACATTTTACTTTTTTAAAAAAAGTGTTAAACTTTCCCTCCTCATTTTAATGAATTGGTTCATATAAAAAAGACAGTGAAAGTAGCAAACTGGCTTAACGGCGGCAGGTTTTCATATCTCATTAATAAAGTCAGTATTGGTAAGAAAATACATATAATCCAACACTACCCTTTTGTCTATGAGAAACTAAAAAATCTTCAATTTCATATGGAAAATGAATTAAAACCTGATTAAAAACTGCCCAAAGTCATGAAGTGATGCCACTATCTGATCGGTGAGAACCTAGAATAGAAGATAAACACAGAACGAAACTCACTTGCATTGTCTGGAAGTTCAGCACAACCTACATGACTCACCTTCCAGGAAGGGCTAGGAAAACTTCATGACGGTTTGCCTGTGGCGGTTAACAAGGCATGAAATCACACAGCAATTTATGTCGTCCCCTCTCAGTTTCCATAAACAGAAAATGGCTCCTTTACACAGCATATTTTAAACATTCCATCTATTTATAATCTTCCTTGAGCATATTAGGAACAGTTTGGCTTTTTCTGTTTAATTCCTATCACTTTGGCTTCTCAGACCATTTTGTTTCACTGGATCTTCAGACTACAAAACAACATTGTCTATGAAAGATCTTTACAAGAAAATGAGGGCTAGTTGTATAGTAAAGACTAACTAAAAATGAATCATTCTGGCAACAATCAAGAAGAGAAAAGCTAGAATGGGCTTCCACCTGATCTTAACAAAGACTGCATATACCAAATTACAATATACCACAATAATCAAATGGACATGGCAAAAGGAGCCATCAACATACAGCCAATTTATTCAAACATAACCCTGATCATTTTACCTACACGAAGAGTCACCAGCCAAAAGAGATAAGAAAGGAAGCAATCTTGTGATACGCCCTAATATTGTAATTGTTTTGGCATTGTGAATGCCAGCTGGCCAATTCCTCTCCCAGGGTAAAACACAACACTGCACACAAGGAGACAAATGCTTTAAATATCCCTTCATAGTTTTACCAAGTGAGAACTCATGAAAAGGCTTTCTCTGAAGCAGGAGCCCATCTGTTGAATCCTCTCTTCAAAGTTAAATATGCTTGATACCAGATCTCCAAAAGTCCACATAAGAGAGCTTGCTTGGGAGAAACGTCCTCATGGATAGGGTGACCAGAAAGTCAGAAATGCCTAGATTTTACAAGAAATGGTGCTCTTACACCAGGCATCAGGGTAAGAGTCCCATATCCAGCATTTTTAGTGCTTTCACATTTTTAAATGTGGCATGCTGCAATTTGCAGCATAGCCACCCGGGGGAAGAGGCAGGACTCCATGCATGCCTCACTGAAACAGTGAGCGCCGCACCGCCCCCTTCCTTTTCCTTTGGAGGTGAGCAGCAGCGTGGCAGTGGCAGGCAGACTGGCATGAATGGGGTGTCTGGGGTAGGATCATGTCTGTTTTGAGCCACTTACATGTGTTTGGGTACTGGAAACAGGCAATGGAGAGACTGGGGTGTCCAGGGTAGGATCACGTCTGCTTTGAGGTATGTGCAAGGTTGGTAGAAACAGGTCTTGCAAAGAGGTTTTCAGTTTTCAATAAAAATAATTGCAATATAGTATTGAAATTACTGGTAAGTACAGAAAAGCAATACGAATGTTCTTAGCTTTTATTTTAACAAACCTACATTTGTCATACTTGTTTGTGTGTCCTACTTTTTTAACATGTCAGGAATTTTGGGGGACTTGTCCTCTTCCTCGGTTCAGGCATCTGGTTACCCTGCCAATGGACCACCTCAGAAGGTGCATCTTGGACCACCCACAGCTAACGCCAGACACAAAAGTAGCAACCCAAAAATATTTTATTAGAAACAATAAATCTCCAATTATTACAAATGTAATTGAACTTTTGTATGCAGAGGGGGGATGATTGGAGATCCTAATTTCTAATCTCTAATTTTTTAGATTAGAAAATTAATCTCTAATTTTTGCCATAGTGGTCCATGAGTTTGAAAGGTTGAGTAGCACTGGATTAAAGTGAAGAAATTTTAGTAAAGCCCAACCACCATGTAAACCTACTCCCAGAAGTTTCTCAAATACGCTATTTTGCTTTAAAAATATTCACAATTCAAATTTCTCCAGCTGAAGTATCCTTGAGACAATCACAAGGTTGCAAGATCTGCTAAACAGCTTACTAATCATGTTAAAGGAGACACCTTGAACCCTGTACAGAATGTATACAGTATTCAAACATTTACTAGTAAGTTATCCTTGGAGAAAGTAAAGTTCAGAACAGGGTGAGATAAGCTTAGGGAGAAGTTTGAGATAAAGTGCCATAGACATAATCATGATATGTTGTACTTTGCACCTGAAAAATTGAAGAAAACAGGAAAAGGCCTATCTTGCCAAGCTCATGGGCATGTGGTGACTTGATTCATAAGAACATAAGCTTTTTGTATGTTTTTTTGGTTAGTTTTTTATGCCATTGCGATGAAACTGAATTTCCAACACAACGGAAATTCACATAAAATGGCTGCACATGTAGAAGATTCATTAGAATAGAATCTGCATTTCTCCATCAAAAGAGTGCTACATACATCATTTAGTAGGTGTAGGTGTGGTCTGGTGGTTAACTACAGAGCTGCTGAAAATAACTAAGCAGGGAAGGTCCTGGACAGCTCCTGGATGGGAGACTGTAAGCTGATAAAGCTGTCATGAGACCTCAGAGCCAGAAGGTATTGCCTTTTACAGCTTGGCTGACCTGTAAACTCCTGCTGAAAGCTTGGAAGGTAGTCTGTATCCTGAAAAGCACACCTAAAAATTTTTGCTGTAAACTTGTCAATACTCAATGTCAATGTATACAATGACAAATAAAAAATTATTGTTATCATTCCCTTTTTACTGCCTCCATGCTTATCTTCTATATATATAAAAGAGAAAAGTCACTGACTGGCTGACTGACTCACTGACTGACTCACTCATCACTGCCCTGCCAAAACTGCTGGGCCTAGAAGCATGAAATTTGGGGTGGGTGTCCTTTCCATGACTGAGGGGTACACTAAGAACCGGTTTTTGGAAATTCCAACAGGAAGGGGGTGAAAAGGGGCGCAATGTGTTTTCCTCCCTATACTTTGCATAGAGAATTGCTGACTCATCAACATTCCGCCCCAACTGCTGGGCCTGAAGCATGGAATTCTGGGAGTTCCTTCTGTCACCTGAACACCCACCAAGAACCATCTGGAGAAATTTAACCCTTCAGGGGCTGAAAAGGGGGCAATGTGTTTCTGTCCTATACTTAACATGGGAGACTGACCAACATCCAGCCAATTTGGTGCTCTGTGCCTGGTGCAGTGGGAATGTTGTTCGGAGGAAGAGGTTGCACTGGCGAGGAAGTTGCGCATGGGGGACTGATGCGCATGGGGGGGACTGATGCGCATGGGGAAATGTTACTCCTGCAACGCAGGCACGCTTTTTGCTAGTATGTAATAAGTTGTATATGTAATAATTTTAAATTTAAGATCCTGGAATATAGTGTTTAAATTCAGCACATGAAAACAACATAGCTCAAGCTCAAGGGTTTTGAACTTTTTTATGTTCTACACTTTTCTTAGTTGGCCTAAATTTTGAGGTGGGGGGCTGCTCTCAGAAAGAAGGGGGCAGCCAGTCTTGGGGAAGGGAGGGAGTGCATCAGAACAGAGCACCAGGAGCTCCCAAGTCAACATCCCTGTTGCTCCACAAGGGCTTCTTATTACAGGCACCACCTGAGTCCTGACAAGTGCCTTCTAAGCCTCTCTTCTCCAGGACAGGTCCTCTTTTTTAGCCTTGTGTCCCGGCTTGAGGGTAGTAAGTTTGATAGGGGGGTCCTAGGCAGCTTCTGTAGATTGAAAGGGGGTCCCGGGCTGAAATGGCCAAAGAGCACTGTTTTAAGGTTTCATACTGCTATATGCCCAGTGGGCAGAATGTCATTCATACCCTAAACTCAGAAGCTACATTAAATAAATGAAAAATTAACCCTCTCCCCCCAAAAACACAAGTGTTTGTAGAACTACAAACAAGGATATAATGTCATACACATATCAATTTCAGTAATAATGCCATAAATGTATTTCTTTCTTGGGAGTAAGTGCTATTGAATACAATGGGACTTACTACTGAGTAGACATGCTTAGGATTGCACTGCAAAGTTGCCTAATAAAGCTGTGTACCCCACACAGGTATAATGAAAGAATCTCTTTAAAACTTTTCTGCATCTGCCTTACTGATATAGTGCTTTAAACTACGTATACTTGAAACAAAAAAATCAGGCCTCCGTCAGTCTTGAGAGATTATGGGATCGTGCTTGGCGCTGCATACGTTGCATGCAAAGCACGAAAGCCTGGGTTAGGTTGTTATGGAGGATAGGCTGTTACCCAAGCAGCAAATCCCCCTCTCCACGCCACTGAAACAGTCCAATGGAATGGCAGAGCCAATACGATTGGATCCAGCTGCATCGCAGAGCTGGGCTAAGGACAGGAGCTCACCCTGTCTTGTGGGGCTGACTGGGGTCTTGAACCCTGGCCTGCTGGTTAACAGGCACAGTGTCTAAACCACTTGCACCACCCACAGACGTGAAACTATGTCTACAGAGTAGTTTGCTACACGCAGAAGCATGGTTCTGGATTGATATCCATTTACTGCACTATTTGGTAATTAAAGTAGTCTTTTAACTACCTATCATGACAGGTCGGTCAGACATATCAGAAAGTCAAAGAAGACTTTTGTTACCAAATATCCTTTTAAGTGTTTGTGTTAAAACTGAAAGCATGGGAGGACCCTGAATAAACTACCCCTTCTTACCATCACAAGAGGCAGTTTGTGCCGTCTGGTGCCTGGTGTTGTCCGCTGCCACCAGGAAGTATGCCCCGTGGTGCCCAGTGGTGCCTGTTGCCCACTGAATCCAGTGCCCACTGCCCACTGATAGGGTTGCCAGCTGCCTGGTGGTGCTCAGTGGTGTCTGAACAGGGTGACCATATGACTGGAAATTTCTGGATTTGTCCTTTTTTTAGCCTCCTCCAAAAGGGCTTCATTTTGGAACTTAGAAATGGTGTGCAGTACCCGATCATGTCATATATCATTGGATTCCAATGCAAAAATCAGAATCCAATGCAAAAATTGGTATTGAATTATCTCCTTACTATCAAAAGATATGGCAAAAAAACTAAAAATAAAAAATTGAGCTCTATGGGAAAGTGAAAGTGCCCAATATAGCAGCTTTACGCATGAGTAAACAAATGTGCCATTGTCTACTGGAAAGGAATCCCAAGACTTTGACCTTCTTCTGAGGTGTGGGCATCTGGTCATCCTGTGCCTGAAAGGGCTGCACACTGGTGTCCAGATGTGCCCATTAGTGCCCACTGGTAACCTCCAGTGTTTGCTGCCTAGTGCCCAGCCATGCCTGGAGCCCACAAATATTCTTGAAATTTTACTACCACAATGACAGGCAAGTTCTGCTAGTATATCATAAATATAATTTTTACTAGTATGAGGGCAGTTATGTAGCTACATCTCAAATTGCAATCAGCAGCTGCAGGAGTGGATAGATACTTCCAGTACTATGGGAAGTGATTTTGCTCCATAAATGCTCACTTGTTACACTGTTAGCAAGGTTCACAATAGCTCTGCCACCAGATACAGCTACTGAACACTGATGCAATTAAATTAAAATGGTCAAAGAACCAGCTTTATGTCATCAACATTTCAGTTGTATCCAATTAAGTACACTCAGGGTGCAATCCTAACCAATTTTTGCCAGCACAACTCACCCATCTTTCTGTTCCCATGGTGGTATGGGGAGGCTGGAATATATCTACACTGGCCTAACGACCACATGAGGCATAAGTGTCTTAAGGCTCTTTTGCAACATCCCCTGACTGGTACATGACTTGTGCCGGCCTAAAAAGGCATTAGGAGTTCGCTGTCAGAATCAAAGTTTAGCATTTGCTCATCTCCATAATAGTGGTCATGCAATAAGCAAGAGATCACGCATATATCACTGAACCTACTTTATCAGCAAATTCGCATGAATGTGTCTAATTAGAAAATTAGAGAATTATGATCCACCTCCTATTACAATCAGAAATATTTACACAAAAAAAAATACTGCAATTAATCCTGGAGGTGCCAGAGAGAATTTACACCTTCTAATTCAAAGTATAACTCCCTGCTAACTGGGTCAAAGGCACTTTTTCAAATGAGTGCTCCTCTTTTCTTCAGCAGAGAGGGAGTAATTGGCCTGCCACTCCCCAGCAGTGTCATTTCTAATGTTTGTGTTCTTTTGCATATTTTTAGATTATAAGCCCTTTTGGAACAGAAAACCATTAGTTATTTGTAGGGACCTGCAAAAGGCGAGGTTATTTTTTCTTGACAAAGTATAACACCCCTGTTTGAGAACTTTTAATTGAAAAGCAGTATATAATTATTGTTAATAATAATAAATTCATTTCTCTCTCCCTACCTCATACATTGACCAGGTAGTTATCCACTATGTCCAACAAAATTCTGTATTAAACACACAACTATGATACAGTAATTCTCAAGTTGAAAGATGCAATTATGTAGAATATGTCAGCATCCCTTACTGTGGTGTACCACTGGGCTCAATATAAGGTACTTTATTAGTTTTACATGTTAGAATTGGTATTATTTGTTCTAATTATTTATCACAATGAATTTCAAGGAATACAAGTTTTAGAAGTTTCTTTGTGGTTCTGTTGAATATTACAGACATCATGGGCCCCCATCCAGTTTTCAGTATTAAGAGTTCTATACTGCACAAGATACGGTATACAAATCTCTCTATAATAATAATGCACAACAGTCAATTCAGCAGAATGTTCTATCACTACTTCAAATTAAAATGATAGCATCTACAAGGAGGGCTTTTACTGCCACAGCTGACCCTCAGAAATGTGAGGAGAAAGAGGAGGTCCTCAACGTTTTGAATGAACACTTTCTTTATAAAAAAAGTGCGAGCTAACAGCAGCTCCGAACACAGGATAAGTCCGTTCTTGCAAATTTAAAAAAAAATACACCATTTGATCTCTCTGGTGGAAACGGCTTTCCGAGGTGGAGTGTACCATCCTGCAAAATGTGACTCATTGTGTCTTTCAATCTGCCCCCCAAATTCCATTACTGATTAATCAACACAAGCCATCCTGCCAGATTGAATAAAGTCAATGTCATTCTCATTAAAATGTTTTTGGACTGTGCCTAATGTATCTTTAATCTTCTCTAATTTAATGAAGGCTTGACATAAGAACTGAAATACAGAAAATGATCTCCTGTTAAGATAGACATGCAACAAGCTAGTTGCCTTCATAGCCTGTGCAACTGAAAGAATTTATTCATTTGAAGATGTATATCCCCCAAATCCAGAGTAACTACGGGAGCACGTAAGAGACTTTACATACACCCATAGTTACTGCACTACCTAGTGAAAGCCTATGGGAAATTCATATTGGAATTCAGAGTAAGTTGTTCTTACACTGGAGCAAGGACTCACTGTAGTTACTCTGGATTTTGCCCTATGATATAAAGCAAGCAATCTGAGAATCTCAAGTTTCAAGCTACTGAACAGTATATATTTCTAGGGCTTAATGTTGCACATTATGTCCTTGTAGTGCAATTGCACACCATGCCCCAAAACATGTTTTCCAAACTGCAACAGAACATAGCAACCCTCAATCAATATGGTGATATAGTGACCAGAGCCCCTGCACCACAAGGCAGACATATGCATACATTCATTTTTCCATATCCAACATATTATTCTACTGCTGAATGGGAGTGCAAAACCTTAACATTTATTAATCCTTAATAAAAAATCTTTTGCTGTGGCAGAACAGCACATTGGAGGGAAAAGGTATGAATGTACACATACTCCCCCCTCCACCAGGTGATGCAAAAAGCGATGCAAAATAAATGCCAGAAACATCTTCTGAACTAACCCCAATAACAAAGAAGAACTATAATGAGAAATACAATATACCATTCTAGCCAGTGGGGGGGAATGACTAAATTATAAGAAGAAAGCTTAAGAGTGTGTTTCATATGTTCAATCTTGCTACTCAGGAGTAGAATCTATAATTAAGTAACTCTGGAATATCAATTTTTAAACTCTCAGAACACACAGTTGTGGGGAAAAGCTTAGGTGTGTGCATTTAAAGGCGGTGCAAAACATCAACAGCACTGCTTTCACTGAACAAGGTAGGTCACCAGAATATACTCTGATTGTTAGGGAAAAAAGACTCCAGTATAATCCAAACAGTAGTGAACAATTTTTAAAAGCCACCAGCAACACAGGCCCCTGGCAGTATGTGATGTGGCACAGCATCAGGGTCATAGGTTGGAAGAGAAGTTCTGATACTAATTAACACACACACACACCTCCCATCACTGAGCAGCAAGGATAAAGATAGATCCATGAAGCTCCTCTTAAAAAAAGAAATCTAAATGCAAAATACTAATCTTGAAATTATTGCAACAAAGATTACTGAATTTGTTGTTTATATAAGACCAACTAATTTCCAACATTTCCAAAATACAGGGTCATGTAAACATACAATTGTATTGTACATTTTAAATTACACTTTTAATTAAAAAAACTAGTTGCATTATTCTTTATTTGCAATTGCAATTGCAAAGTGTAAAGTTTGCTCCAGGTATGAAAAGTGATAAATATTTTCACTATTTTAAACAAAATTAATGTAAAATTCCTAATTATTAAAATTATTAAAATCAAGCATAAGCTTCTTCTTAAATGTTGATGGTAAGGTCCACTTTTCAGATCCTTAGGATTTTTAAAGAGACTTATAACAGAAAATCTGAAGGAATACACACTAACTCTTCCCCAAAAGTATAGAAGACTGATGAATCAATAAAAAGTTCAGAGACTTAACAGCAATACAGCAAGCATATCAGGTGGATGACAATTCACAGGTACAAGATACCATTTTTACTTAGGCTCATCTCTTTCATGAACTTTTTAATCCTCTTTTTGTATGAAGACCTTTTTGTATGAACACCTGCAGTCCTTAAATACTAATTCTGAAATCTCTGACAACGGGCAACAAAGAAGCTCAAACAGTGCTCAATCCTGATGTCAATATTTTTTATTAGCTAAAATAAACTGGCCTCCCAAGTAGTTCCCTCAGTTGTGACAAAAGTATAACATCATATTTACAGGACAATAAGGTTGGTGAAGAAATGGCAAAAGAAATACCTCTTTTGCAATGGTATTTTACAATCAAATATATACTCTTTTGCAATGGCAATTTAACAGAAATCATTTTGGAATTTAAATGTTTTTATATACGGGATCCTCATGAAGAAGCTGTCTACACAAAGGAGTTAGTCATAAGAGCTAAACAGATCTGCTCATCTTTTTGTGTGTGTGTGTGTGTGTGTGTGTGTGTGTGTGTATATATATATACTAGCGAAAAGCATACCCACGTTGCGGGAGTGGGTACTCCCCATACGCTCCCGTGCACCAGGCACTGAGCACCAAATTGGCTGGATGTTGTTCAGTCTCCCATGTTAAGTATAGGACAGAAACACGTTGCCCCCTTTTCAGCCCCTGAAGGGTTAATTTCTCCAGATGGTTCTTGGTGGGAGTTCAGGTGACAGAAGGAACTCCCAGAATTCCATGCTTCAGGCCCAGCAGTTGGGGCGGAATGTTGCTGAGTCAGCAATTCTCAATGCAAAGTATAGGGAGGAAAACGCATTGCGCCCCTTTTCACCCCCTTCCGGTTGGAATTTCCAAAAACCGGTTCTTAGTGCACCCCTCCCACACGGAAGGAACACCCACCCCAAATTTCAAGCTTCTAGGGTCGGCAGTTTAGGGTTTCTAAACTTTATATGTCCTATCTCTCGTTAACATCTGGTTCTTTAGAGCAGGTGCGAACCTGCTGGAGCCCACCACTCCTTTGAGAGACGTTTCTGCAAACAATAGCCTTCAACCATTGTTGAGTAACCTTTTGCTGCAACATGAAACATTACTGCTTCAGACAGATGCATTAGGACGTCAAATCAAGCATGAGACCATAACATATAAACATATCTGCTTTAATTTAAGTACTAAATTTTACACGTACCAACAATTTTAATTTTTAGTAATGCATCTGTATGGCCTAATCTTAAATAAGACATTATAGCTGCAATCCTAACCTGCAGTTAGGCCAGCCTAAGCCCCAGCACAAGTCCTCTTAAGACCTGGGGGTATCTCAAAAGTACAGTAAGCCACTTCTGCACCACTCGGGGAGGGGAGGTTTAGGCTAAAGCACAGACACGAGCTTGTCTCCCTACATCAACATGGGAATGGCAAGTCCAATGAGTTGTGCCAGCCTAAATTAGGATTGCACCCATTATGGCTGGAATCTTAATCTCCAGTTAGGCTGAACTAAGCCCTGGCATAAGTCTCCTTCAGGCTGACCTGAGGGTGTAACAAAAGTATTTTAAGGCACTTCTTCCTCACTCCTGGTGGGGGGGGGGGTTAAGCCTATGCACTGGCATATGCCGACCTTCCAATACCACCACAGGAAGATAACTCAAATGAGTTAGGCAAACCTAAATTGGTTATGGTTGCACTCTATGTCATCTTAAATTATTTCATACCTTTATCTGCCTCTCTCAACGGAAATTTCCCCAATCATAGAAACTACTAATTAAATAGAAAAATATTTCTATATTTAACCTTAGCTTATACCAGGCCCCCTAAACACAAAAACATGATGTAGGAATTACTGTACTCCCCATACAAAAGCCTATATACAATATTTCCACTAGGCCAAGTCCCTCCAGACTCTGGCCCTCAGGCCAGATTTGTCACCGACCAAAAAGTTTCTTTCATGCCACCCATCTCCCCTGAACCTGCCCTGAACCTGCCACTTTCAGGTTTTTTCATCCCACATTTCTGGGCACATGCAGGTAGCTGGGGCACAGTTCCGGGGAAACTGACAATGTAAAATGGCAGCTCCCCAGAGCAACAGTAAGTGCTGTTTGCACTTTCATGGTGTGCAGCAGTCTCCTGTTTTGGAGACTGTTATACTAGACTAACCCCCAAATCTAGAATAACTATCCATAAGAGACTTTATGAGCACCCGTAGTTACTGCACCACCTAGTGAAAACCTATGGGAAATACATATTGGACTCCAGAATAACTTGTTCTTACACCAGAGCAAGGACTCCCTGTAGTTACTCTGGATTTTGCCCTATGGCTGCAATCCTGAAGTGCAGTTGGGCTAGCATATTTTCACAGACCTGGTCTAATTCCAGGATAAGCCAGCCTACCTACACCAGAGAAAGCATGGGCTGGTGTAAGTCTACTTAGGCTGGCCCAAGACAGATGGATCTGGGCTGGCCTAGCAGGGCTAGCCTAGGCATTCAGCGAGGTGCGTGGAAGGCATGGCTTGAAACAGTACAATTAAGCCATAACCAGAGCTGTTTCCAGGGCAGAAGTGTCCCCTCCCAGCTCTTCAGAGCTAGGCCGCCTCAGGAGCAGGAATAAATCTGAGTAGACCCACAGGGACCCATGGTAGGCCAGAGTAAAAATGGAAGCAAAAGAAAAAAGTTCTTAAGTCTTAGGCTAAGCACCACTCCTGCCTCTCAATCAACCTCAGGATATGGCACAACTACATCAGCCCAACCCAGGATGTGGAACTACAACAAGAGCCTAGTAAGCATGGTGCCTTTGTACTACAGCAGTTAAGCCAGATAGAGACCTCCTAGCCCTGTGGATTTGGCCTAAGTGTCAGCTCAGGATATGGCCTACTTAGGACAGTTTAGCTAGGCCATTTTTCTGGCCTCAAGTCAGGATTGCAACCCAAGGCATTTTGCATGAACCCTTGAAGAAAAAAATTGAAATGAATTCTAGAATATTATTATGTACAATGTTTATCATTCAGCATGAACAACTTTAGCTTCAGAGGCACAGAATGCACTATCTACATGCGTTCACAAGATGACAGAGGCTTAAGAGGACAAGTGAAAAAAATATTTCAGATACCTAGGGGAAGATTTGTGTAAAGGGGGGAAATAGTTGAATATCAACATTTCTTCTCCCTCCCCCCTCCACCACCCAACTACCGGGTAATAGACAAGAGACATTTTTTCTGACCTTACTACATGTATAATCAGAGATGCAATGACCAGCCAAGCATGAAGGACTAATACAGAGAAGGCAAGGAATATTAGGAAGATTTGTAGGTTTCAGGAAGAGAGTATCACTGATGGAGTACAATACACAAGCATCCATGAATAGTATCACATGTATGAAATTTGATATTCACTGATAAAATGATGCTTCTTGCAATAACTATTAACATGTATGAAGATTACACAGTAGTATGTATCAGAATTTACTTTTAAACAAAAAAATTCTTGGTGCTAGAAGTGAAATTAATGACTTCAGAGTTTTTTTTACTTTTTGCTGTGTTTATCCCTGTGAAAATAGTATTTCAGTTGCCTTAAAATACATCACTCATATAGTTTAGAAAGTGAAAAAGGAATTGAACCCTTCCATAAAAGCTCCCATGAACTAAGCCACATTACTTAAGGCTTCAAGTCTGATAGCCACAACAATCCCTATCTGCCATATAAGAACTCAGATAGGGCTTGAAGCTGCCTTGCATGCAGAATCCTAAGATCTGGTCACTTCAATAGATTTATTTATAAAAAAATCTTTTTTAATATATGAAAAAGATTTTATACATTTCTAATGTATAAACATTTTAATGTATTAAAATGCAGAACCAGAGCATTAATCTATGGCAGTGGTTCTCAACCTTCCTAATGCCATGACCCCTTTATAAGTTCCTCATGTTGTGGGGACCCCAAACCATAAAATTATTTTTGTTGCTACTTTATAACTGTAATTTTGCTACTGTTATGAATCATAATGTAAATATCCAATATGCAGGATGTATTTTCATTGTTACAAGTGAAATGTGTGTTATATGCACACATTGAACACAATGGGATTTATTTCAGAGTAGGCATGCATAGGATTGGGCCCTGAGGCTGCAATCCTATCCACATTTACATGGGAGTAAAGGCCCCTGACTATAATGGGATTTATTTCAGAATAGGCATGCATAGGATTGGGCTCTGAGGCTGCAATCCTATCCACATTTACAGGGGAGTAAAGGCCCCCTAACTATAATGGGATTTATTTCAGTGTAGGCAGGCATAGGATTGGGCCCTGAGGCTGTCAGCCCCAGTGCGTGTGCAGCTACAGCTGGAGGTCTGGCAAGCCTGACCTGGCCCCCTCCACCAGGGGTCTTTAGGTGATCCCCAGGAAAGCTCTAGGCGACCCCCAAAGGGGTACCGACCCCCACTTTGAGAAATGCTAATCTATGGTATAATTTCTAATATGACACATAATTCAAAGAAGACTTTCCAAGAAAGATGTTAGGACAATACACCAAAAAGAAATAACAAAACCAGTTTCACATTTTGGGGCACTTATACCCTTGTTTTGGATGGGAGAAGTTAAAATAAACTTGATAAATACAGAATTCAGTCAATGCCACAAAGCTCCTCTGGATTTCAATGTCCTTACACTTATTTCACAAAACATGTAAAACTTCTGGCTACTCTTGCCTGCAGAACACAAGTATACCTCATTGAGCACAATCCTAACCATGTCTACTCAAAAGTAAGTCCCACTGTCTTCAATGGGTCTTACTCCCAGGAAAGTTTCTTTAGGATTGCAGCCATTATCTCTATGTGTTGATACACTTGCCCTCCCTGCATTGTTTATTGCCATCTCTCACATTCAAGTTACACTGCAGAATGGTCCCATGCTTCTGCACATTTCCAGTAAAAAAAATATCACTTATATCAGCAAAACAAAAAAGAGAGGAAGCAATAGCGTCATACAACATCAGGCTTTGGAATTTAATTGCCAAGATTTTGCATTTTCTCCTTTCTATGTTTACTATCAAGTGGATTACATTCCAGACATAAACAAATGTACCTTAGGCATGGCACTACTACCACATCACTGGAAGAAAGGCCAGAGATCATTGAAGAGCTTGATGCAAGGTCAATAAAATGTGGACATTCCAGTTCACTAGGTGAGCATCCCAATCCATTTCCAGCAACACAAATTCCTCAGCCATTAAGCATCCAAATCACTTTGAGCAACTAGTACCTGACGGTTTCCAAAAATGATGTCCTTATATGTGATAGGCAGAGACATTTGCCTATCACATATTTGCCTTTAGGGAAAATGTGGAGACCAGCATGGTTGGTAAATTTGTGAACCCACCGTCAGCGTGTTCTCATAGCACAAAGAAATTTCTGCTTAGGTGGACATGTCATGACTCTTATTTCTGCGCACACCACCAATATAGTAGACTTCAGCAGTTGTAACAAAGGAAGGCACTTGGCATGCATCAAGAGCTACAAACCTATCCTGGCTACAACCTTGAAGACTCAAGGAAGTATACAGCTACTAGCCCAAGGATTATTTTGTCTATCCAGTCTTTTATATACTTAGTGTGCATGTGCATGTATGTGTATAGGTAGAGACCCACACGTACACATGCGCATTTGTGTATGTGTACACATTCACACAGAGTATATGTGTGCTAGGTCAACAAGTGTTACAGATATAAAGTGACCAGGGCAAGTGTCATTACTGAATAAAGGTGATCCCTGCATAGACTGTTCTGAACCAAAGGAATCATGGTTCAATTGGGGGGGGGGGATAAAAGACTGTTTCTCACATTTAATAAAAATTGTTTACGAAGACTAGAGGACAAATACGACATAATACTAACCAAGGCCCAAAAGGAACAGATATAGACAAGGGAAGAAGTCACACAATTTTTTGAACAATTTAAACGCACTATGTAAGTGTTACATTATTATAGGTACTCAAGGGAGAAAGAGATACGGTGTTTAAAGCACAAAATAGGGAAAACTCAAGACCTGTTCCCAGCATAAGGAGAAAATGCTAGGAGAAAACAACCACCACCAGCAGCAGCAGCAGCAGCAGCAGCTCCTTCTCTCAAAAGGGGAAAGAAAAGTGGTTGAAGGCAGGTGTGGCAACCTGTTCATTACCTCAGGCCAGTCAGTGGAAAAAAGCAGCTGCCATCATAAGTACACACACAGGAAGCTTAATGTGTTCATTTGACATACTCAATCCAACAAGCACACACATGTATGAGGGACTCTATACACAGTATGAGAGGCACTCTATTTTTCCTACCCAATCTTTTATATATTCTTTGTGTACATGTGCATGTGTACACAAACACACACGACATATACAAATGTATAGAAAGACTATATATATACACACTTTTTGAGAGTCACTTTATTTTTACTACCCAACCTTTTATATAGTCTGTGTGAATGTACGTGTACACACATGCATGTGTTTTTGTGCATGCCTGTATGTGTACACACACACCAGGTATATAAAAGATTGGGTAGACAAAATAAAGTGTCCAAAATAAAAAGACAGAGCAGGCAGCAAGTTGTCCTCAGAGACCACCACATTGGAAGGACTATCCTGGTTACACTTACTTGGGAGTAAATCCTACTGAGGAGAGTGGGCTTTTCTCATGAGTAAGCTTGCCCAAGACTGCTCCTAGGGTCTGGCTGGCCACTCACCTTTCCTTGCCAAGGTACTGCGGAAGGCATGAGCTTCTGTGTGCAATCCTATTCATGTCTACTTAGAAATAAGCCACATTGTGTTCAATGGGTCTTACTCCCAGGAAAGTGTTCTTAGGTTTGCAGCCTATGAATGGATGGAGAATGACAGAGGGTGGGGAAAGTCTGCAGCATGAGCTGAGGGACCCAGTTATCCTCCGCTTTTAGCCACCTAGATGGATAGTAGGGAGGTCCCAGAATCAGGGTGACCAGATATCACAACCACAAGAGCTCAAGGACCCCCCAAATGTAGGACACCCAAGAAAAATGTAAGATATGACAAAACAAAAGCTTAAAACATGCATATATTGCTTTCATGTGGTTAATTTAAGTACTACATTGCTTATTAAACTGAAAAATTATTACATATACTTTATTAATTACAAGATGACAACATGCTGCCTGCTCACATGGAGGGCAACAAACATTTTTCCTAGGGCACCAGACTAAAAAAGGAGGACATGTTCTGGAAAATGAGAACAGATGGTCAACCTGTCAGGATCACAACAGAAGCTTTGGGGAACCCTGGAGGCAGCAGCAGCACCCCTCTGAATGAGGGAGTGAGGATGTGTGTGTGTGTGGGGGGGGAAGCTGCTGACCCCCTCCTACCCTGCACCCAGCCAGCAGTGTTGCTTGCAGACCCCCCCCCCCCCCCAACACACACACACTCAGGCCCTTGCAAAGCAATGATGGAAAGATTGTATTGCATTGCAATTCCCCAGGCTGGTGGGGAGGGATGGATAGGAAGAGGGGAAAGAAGGGAAGCACTTACTGGCTCCTGTGGAGGGAAGCCTCATCCTCTTCGCCCATCGCAGTGGCTGGGAGGCCGGACTGGGAGCAACACAACAGTGGCTGCTGCTGCTGCTGCTGCTGCAGAGGCGCCTTGCAGCAGCAGCAGCAGCTCTGCAAGGGATGGAATCTTCAGACCAGGCGCGCGCCAAGCGCCCCGAACATTGTGCGGGTCTCCAACATTCTACCGCTGCTGCTGCGCTGCTGCTGCTACTGCAGGGTCAGGAGGAGCCGGGCCGAGAAGGGAGAGTCTATAAGCAGCCCGCCCGGCCGGGAGCGTGCATGGAAGCCTCGCCTCGCCTGGGCAGATCTAGGGAGTGTCTACAAATGACGCAACCCGGTGGGAAGCGTGCAAAGGCACCACCACACACATGCACAGCACACACAAGGAGGGCTCCACAAGGGAGCGTCTGAAAAGTGCAATTCTTTTTGAAAGAATTGCACAGCAGCAGCAGCCCCAGCAAGGAGAGAGACTGCACTCTTGTAGTATACACTACACACTTTCCTGGGAGTAAGCAGCCTTAAACAAAATGGGGCTTACTTCAGAGTAGACATGCATAGGATGTGCTACTGTAGGAGAGGATCAGAAGTGGAGAGTTTTAAGGGCTGTAATCCTTTACACACTTTCATGGGAGTAAATCCCATTGAGTACAATGGGGCTTACTTCAGAGTAGACATGCATAGATGTGCTACTGTTGGAGAGGATCAGAAGGAAGTGGAGAGATTTAAGGGCTGTAACCTTTATACACTTTCATGGGAGTAAATCCCATTGAGCACAATGAGGCTTACTCCAGAGTAGACATGCATAGGATGTGCTACTGTAGGAGAGGATCAGAAGTGGAGAGTTTCAAGGGCTGCAATCCTTTACACACTTTCCTGGGAGTAAATCCCATTGAGTACAATGGGGCTTACTTCAGAGTAGAAATTGGTAGGATTGGTAGGATCAGAAGAAGGTGGAGAGACTGCTAGTGGTACTCAGGCATTTCAGCCTCAATCAAACTTACTGGGATGTATCATCATTGTGATGTCAGAGCTCCACAACTGCTCACAAGTCCCATTGTGTTCAATGAGACTTACTCCCAGGAAAGTGCAGTGCCAGATTACAATATGGCAGATGTGGATCCCACCCTTGAACCACAGTTGCTTCCCCAAGGGCTGGGGGGTCTGGAACCCCACTTTGAGTACCACTGTGCAAGGGAATCATTGGGGGGATGGCAGTGTACACACCACCCTCTAGATTAGGGATCTCCAAGGGCGGAAAGGCAGCATCAAATATCTGGAACGTTGTCAAGAGCTGAGAAAATATATACTGTATAAAATTTTAATAAATACACTGGAGATGAAATTCAAATGAACAGGTTCAAATTGCCAGAGTTTCTCCAAGCATCAACACACATCACATTTAAGCGCACACTTAAATGGAGTCCTACTCACTCGTCCTACAAGCATTTTACAGGAGTAAATACTTCAGAACCAGCACATCACAGGAAACTTCTGGAGAGTGTTTGGAGGGCCTGGAAGCTGTGGCATTCCTAGGTCATTTGGTACCCTGGGCTCCAAATTTGATTTCTCCATAATCAAAATTATTTAATTAATTTTTATCAGTATTAATACAATTAATTTTATGTTAATTAATATTTTCATATATAAAAATCACCTCAACAATTATGGCTGCAAACCTTACTCTTGGGAGTAAGCCTCAATGAACTAAATGAAACTTACTTTCAAGTCGACACAAAAAGGACTGCACTGTAAAACCTCTGGTTTTCTTGGTTTTTTGTTTTGTTTTGAAAGAGGGTGAGGCTGCATCTGAAGCACTTGTTGAGCTCCACTTTTACTGGAATGGGACTGTTGTGGTGGCCTTGTATTCTTCTGTGCCTGAACTGACTATGACCCAAGGCATCTTTGCTTGCTCATTAGTAAACACAGCTGTCTCTCTCAGCTTGACTTTCCATAGGCCTCAATTATCAGGGACTTCATTCTGGGTTGATTTGTGGAGACTGTGTTCATGGGAGCAGAACCATTCTGGGGGCATTGGATTCATTTCAGTCTGCCCTTTCCAACAGACTAATGCACCCTAAGGCACATTTCCCTACTCTTACGTAAAGGCATGATATGGCTCAGTTTCAGTTTCCATAGGGCTCAAATTAATTTTTAGCCATAACAATTTTTTTTGCCATAACAACTGATAGAAAAGAAATATTTCAAAGCTGTTTTTGCATCGGATCAAATGGTGTATGACTTGATGGGGTTATTCAAAAAGATTTTAGTGATTTTAACATTTTTGGTCATCCCCCGAAGAGTGATACCTAGTGCTCAAGGCCCCCGACACCACCTCCAGGTACACCACTGTCAGGAAGGTCTGGGGACACCACTGCTTCAGAGCACTTTCAGGATGCAAACAGCACAGCCCTGGTTGTGTTTTGTTGAGTGGGTCAGAAGCTCTCAGTCAGAGGTGAGCTGAGCCTCCACCAAGATCCAGTTCGCCGGAAGTTGGGGGTTGGGGCCAGGATCAGGGGGCGTGGCTAGGGGCGGACCCCACCCCGGCTCACTGCGCATGCGCCAACCCCTGGCGCATGTGCAATGCGTCTCCTCCAGTTGGAGGAGACAGTACGCACGTGCCGACCCCAAGGGACCCCAACTGCACATAGCGCACGCCTCCTCCAGCAGGAGGAGATGCGGGGGGGGGGAAAGATGGCAGCCGGCGCGAACCGGTCTGCACTCTTTTTCCTTTCCCTGCCGCTGGCGGTTCGCCAACGGCAGGGAAAAGGCAAGATCCGGTTCGGGCGAGTAGGCCCGAACCGGCATCTGCCCTCCCCGGCTCTGAGTGGATCAGAGGCTGGCTGAGGACTAGATAGAGCAGTGTTTCTCAAAGTGGGGGTTGGGACCCCTTTCGGGGTCGCCTGGAGCTTTCCTGGGGGTCACCTAAAGACCCCTGGTGTAGGGGGCCAAGTCAGGCTTGCCAGACCTCCAGCTGTAGCTGAGGCTGCAGTGGGGCTGACTGACAGCCTCAGGGTCCAATCCTACGCATGCCTGCTTTGAAATAAATCCCATTGTGTTCAATGTGTGCATAGAATACACATTTCATTTGTAGCAATGAAAATACATCCCGCACATCGGATATTTACATTGCGATTCATAACAGTAGCAAAATTACAGTTATAAAGTAGCAACGAAAATAATTTTATGGTTGGGGGTCCCCACAACATGAGGAACTAATAAAGGGGTCACAGCATTAGGAAGATTGAGAACCACTGAGAGGCTTGCCGTGCGCTGCCTCTGGCCCTCAGGCTGGGATATGGAGACCCCCTGCTCTTGATCAGAAAGCTGTTAGCAAGATTCCCCTCCAAAGGGATTACCACTACCCTCTCTATGTGTGTAAGGGTGACCCCACAGGTTGTATTGCTATTCATGACTGACTCTAGGGTGCGGTGATCCACCTTGACAGGTAATGGGAGAGAAAGGCCATGTGCTGTACTGTATATGCATTACCATTATATCAGACATGGAAGGAATACAAGGGCTGCAAAGCTAAGCTTAGTAGAGAGTGAACACACAGCTAGGCTACTTTCAAGTAAACAGATCAGATTGCAGTTTTGAAGCAGCTGTATGTGCAGAGTGACCATGTCATGACTGAAAAAGAGGATAAGACACCCTCAAAATGTAAGACACCAAAGAAAAATGTAGGACATCTATCTACAGAATGTATATACTGCTTTTCAGCTAGAAAGTTCACAAAGTGGGTTACAAAGAAAATGAAAAATTAATAATTAATGGGTCCCTGTCCCAAAAGAGCTCACAATCTAAAACAACCAAACTACCAGCAGAAGCCACTTGAACAGACATAGCTGGAGTGTACAGCCAGTTATTCTCCCCCTGCTAAATAAAAGATGAACACCCATTTGAAAGAAGGCCTCTTTCCCAGTTAGCAGAGGTTAGCAGGACATGATAAAATAACAGACAAAATACTCATATACATTGCTTTCATGTGATTAAGTTAAACGCTATATTATTATTAAATGTAAAACAATTACATAAAATTATAAATAATTTAATAAGCACAAAAAGGTTATGTGCTGCCTATTCACAAGGAAAAAGAGGATAATGAAAAAAACTTCTGAAACAAAAGGGCAAAAGAGATGTCCTGTAAAAAGAGGACACATGGTCAGTCACCCTGTATCATGCAAAGTTTGGCAAAAGTGTGGTTAAAAATATCACATGCAGATCAGTGATGAGATTCAAAGAAATTAAGAACTGGTTCTCTGCCCATCTGGCAGCCACTTTTAAATGGCTATTTTTAAACTTTATGGGCACAATCCAGAGCAACTACGGGGAGACCTTGCTCCGGTGTAAGAACGATTTGCTCTGGATTGCAATATGAATTTCCCATAGGTTTTCATTAGGTGGTACAGTAACTACGGGCACACATAATGTCTCTTACGTGCTCCTGTAGTTGCTCTGGATTGTAGGGTATATGTCCTATCTCTCATTAACAACCGGTTCTATAGAGTAGGTGGGAACCTGCTGGAGCCCACCACTGGACCTATCAGGGGACATGTACAAAAGTCCACACATCTGTGCAACATAAAGATGGTCAGTACCTGCTCAGTGGCAAGGAAGCCCCACTTATTAACTGGGATTTACTCCTAGGTAACCACATGTAGGATTGCAGCCATGGCATTTTTGTACCAATTCACATAACTTCAGACACAGTTATTTACAGCTGAGTTAGTTCACACTAATCAGCATGTGTTGAATGATGAATAATCCAGAGGGAGGTGGTAAGCCAGGATGAACCAAAATAAGCTCTTCACACATCTATTTTACTTATAACTATAATTTATATCCCATTTATCTACAATAGACATACGATCAAAGTGGCTAATGTCAAAGCATTATTACAAATATCTAAAATGATTAAAAAGTTAAACATTTTATACATCAATGGTTTTCAAACCTTTTAGCACAAGGCCCCACTTTTTAGAATGGCAATCTGTTGGGACCCACTGGAAGTGATGTCATTAACCTAGAAGTGATGTCATGAAGTGGCCAGAAGTGACATCATCAGGCCGACAAATTTTTAACACTCCCCCATACTACAAATCAAATCAATTAAGTAATTTAGGCTGCAATCCTAAAGACATTTTCCTGGGACATTAACTTAACACAATGGGGCTTATTTTTGAGTAGGCATGGTTAGGATTGTGCTCTTAGGCTGCAATCCTATACACACTTTCCTGGGAGGAAGTCCTGTAGAACACAATGGGACAGTTTTTGTGTAGATATGCTTAGGATTCCACCCTAAGTAAGTAAATAAATTAAAAGTTAACATTAAATAAAAGTTTAAAATGTTATTTAAAATAAAGAACCAGCTATACCTCCCAAGCAGTTGATTATCTTCTCTTAAAAAAATCTCCAAACTTCCTAAAGGCTGTAGTCTTGTCTACATTTACCCAGGAATAAGCCCTATCACTGATAAAAGTATACTGTATACATAGTAGTCTGTTAAAAGTACAGATCTGTAACATTTCCCCAAATGCAATCACAAACCCTGGTAGCATTAGGTCTAAAATATTAAAAATAAAATATATGTTGACATGAATGGAGACCCACCAACAATCCAGAGTTTGAGAAATGCTGTTTCTCACCAATCCAAATCATGAGCTGCAATGCATTTTGCAGAGAAATTTTTAAGCAAAATTGCTCCACATCTGACTGTCCTCACTACCTACCAACTCATGACCACTTGAGGGAGGGTATTCCATAATCTCTGGATACCACTTTCAAGAATCCTTCCCTCTCCTGCCACCCACTTTCATAGGAAAACATAGGGGATGGCTTCCAACGTGAAACAGATATCTTATGTAAGATCTACCAGTGGGTATCACTTAGGAAGTTCACACTAAGGAAACTGATAGGGACAGGGTGACCATGGCTGCAATCCTAAACACACTTTCATTGGAGTAAGACCCAATGAACACAATATGGCTGACTTTTGAGTAGACATGGTTATAATTGTGCTCTGTATGTCATAACCAGAAAAAAGAAGACAAGGCCCCCTAAAAATGTAGCACACCCTGGGTTTTTTCTGGGGATACTCACTGGTACTTGGCAATGGCACCTTTTTCCACCTGCCCCCCCCCCCCCCCCAGCAGCTAATTACTTTAATAATTAGTCATATGGAGATGATCTAGCTATGCCATTGGTGAGCTATGCCATTTTTTTCCCCAGAAGGTAAAGCACTGAGGACACCCAAAAGAAATGTAGGACATGACAAAATAAAAGCTAAAAACGCTAGTATATTCCTTTCATGTGGTTAATTTAAACACTATATTACTTTTATACTTAAAGCTATTAGTGTAAAATTTATGAATTATCAGAAGTTTACAAGAAGGAAAAGGAGGAAAATTGAGGTTTTTTTTATTCTAGGACACAAAGGTAAAAAGAAGACATGTCCTGGAAAATGAGAACATATACAGTCACCCTGACTTAGGGCCCAATCCACTGGTATCCGTAATCCAGGCTGTTGCAAAAGTGCATAGGTTTGAGCTGTTAAAGGGTGGGAACAGTAACTTTCCTGGACTTAGGGTCTAAATGCAGTGAGACTTACTTTTGAATAAACATGCACAGGATTGCACTGTAGAACAAACCCACTGTAGCCAAAATTAGTGTAGCACAGAACTAGGCAAAAATTTTTTGTTTAAATAAATCTGCATTGTAAAATGCAAGTATGAGAGAGAGAGAGAGAGAGAGAGAGAGAGAGAAGCCAGTCAAAGGAGGGATCTCCTTTGTAGCGTATTTTGATATACGCCTTGTCCCTTGTCACTTTCTTGTTAGGCACTGTTCAAGGTGATATTTACCTGGAATCAATTCTGCCTAAAAGATGTAATCACTTGATAATTCTTTGTGCAGTAAATATCTGCCAGGTGATGGTCAAGAAAAATTTGTACATGCCTAAAGTAATACTAGGGCTGTAGTGGCGCAAGTGTTTAAGACGCTCTGCATGTTAACTGGCAGGCCAGGGTTCATGATCCAGGTCCTACAGGATGGAGTGAGCTCCTGTTCTTAAACCAGTTCCTGCCAACTTAGCAGTTCAAATGTATGCAAATGCAAGTAGATGAATAGTTAACAACTTGGTGGGAAGGCAAAATAGCATTCTGTGCACCTCCGGCAGTCATGTCAGCCCCATGACCATGGAACTATCTTTGGACAACGCTAGCTCTAAAGGCTTAGAAATGGGGATGAGCACAGCACCCTACAGTCAGTCACGACTAGCAGTACAACCTGCAGGGGACACCTTTACTTTTTTAAAGTAACACTTGTTAAACAGGAACACAGAGAGTAAGATGAGGCAGCCACCATGTTCAAACATTAGAACTGGAGGAACAAGTCCAGCATTTTCCTTGCCTTCTTTTGCAACTATATGTCAGTCTCTAGGCCCAATTCTTTCGAACCTTCTGTTTAGTGGGCATATATTTGTACCTAACTCCATGTTCTTAACGTGCAAACAAGGCTCACCTGCATATTACCAGTAGAGATTCTGGAGATTGCCTCTATATCTTTCCTTTTGGTGCATTTATGGAAACTGCTGCTGGTCGTATCCATGACTGCCTTGTTGGGATGTGAAATTGAAAAATCTGTGTGTGTTCTTGGGGAGCCTTTGGTGGATAGACAGGTATGTTATGAATTGCTATTTAAGTCATTAAGAATATTATCTGCATTGTCAGAGTGATTGTAAGTAGGTCAAATGCGGCAATGAAATTTGTTTTGCTCCAAATTTGAGCACCATCTGTTTGTGTGTGTGTGTGTGTGTGTGTGTGTGTGGTGTGACTCCTCTGTGTGTGTATCATATCCCTGTGGAATGTATAACCTTTTAATGAATGTGTTCTGAGAGACAAGGTCCAGTATTTGCAGCCTGTGTCTGTGCAGGTTAGACACACCAATGTTGCCTGTTCCTTTCTACAGTATTTTTTATAGTAATTTGTTTATGCCCTCCTTTCCACTACCACAGACTCCCCAGTTTTTCATCCCAGTTCATCTGAAGATATTTATTTGTTTGTTTATTTGTTTATTTATTTAAAAAATTATATCCTGCCTTTCTCGGGCAAATTAGCCCAACTCAAGACAGCTGATATAAAACATAATTAAAAACATAAATAGAACAATTTGATAAAAACAAAACATACATGCTAAAAAACATATAGATTAAAAACGATTAAAACGATAAAAGAAGATCTCCCCAACCTCTGCCCTCCTGATTCCACATCCTTCCCTTTCCCCACACTGCATATGCAATTATGTGCCACTTTGTCCTTGCAAGGCACAGGTGTCAAATTCAAGACCAGCGAGCTGAATCTGATTTGCCTCACCATTTTATGTGTGGCCCACGAAAGCTTCAGATGCACTATGCAAATTTAAAGCACCTTCCGCCTCTTTCTCCTTCTCTGTGTGTACTTATTTCTGACCATCATCTGCTTAACGATGTCACTTGTGGCTCTCAGCAGGCATCAAAGTGCTATTCGGTCCATTATATGAAATGAGTTTGACACCCCTGTAAGGTGTTCACTTCTTTCTCCTTTCTTACTAGAAACCACTTATATTATGGTAAATTGTGTGAGGAACTGCTGAATACACTGTACAGCCTTTTTTTGATTGATTTACCTTCTCTGGTTGTATATTTTTATTCCCAAAATAAAACGTCTCTGTTGCATTTTTAACTCTGTGTTCCTCCTCCTGGATGCCATTCCACTGAATTGTGCCGTTGGCTGCTGTACTTGGTCCCCAAAGAGGTAATACATTTTCCATCCATGTGTATGCATTACACTTCTCTTAAAAGCATGCCCAATAACATCTAAACCCAATGAAATTTAAGTGCACTTTAGGCCTAGCCTCCACATCCAGCAGTCTGAAGAGATCATAGCCTTGAGATGGCAGAGTAGGCTGTATAACTTCAGACTCATAGGGAGAAAAAGCTATTTTTGAATGGTCCTGCATGTAAAAACGAGCATTTTCAGAAGATGGTTCTAATTCGGCAGGGCCTCCAAGAGACATTTTATTAGGGGATATGCATTTTCTTTATGGAGCACCTTCCCAAAGGAGTGGAGAAGGGTCAAACAAAGCAAGGGAGGGTGATGAGAGGGTGGGCAGAACACGGATGCAGAGAAAGCAAAACAAGGCAACATGAGTAACAGCCAGAAAAATCTTTGAATCTCAGGTCCAATGAGCTTCCCATTATGGAGCCCAGGTCTACCTGTGCAGTGTCAGACCTGCATAGTGTTGCCAACTAGATACAGTAATATGGAAAACCAAATGCATTCCCAAGTCTCTCTAAAATCCTTTAAATATATAGAAAATAATTGCAGGAAATCAGCATCAAAATATTTAGACATACTGTACAATGGAAAGTGTCCTGTGTTTACCAAAACTTATTTTGCAACAGCTCTAGCCCCGCAGATGTGCCCTTGTAGTCCTATACTCTCCTTTGTGGTTAGCAGATCCAGAAACTGAAAATCTGCTGTAGCAGGCCAGTTTCCTCCCAGACATGACATGGTACATATTAAGGAGCATCATACTGTATATACATTTTTCAGCCCAGCAGATAGAACTTGCAGCAGCTACTGCTGCCACTACGCACCCCACATCATGTTTTCTTCACAAGGCCAGAGTGCCAGTGAATCCTGTTGAGACTATACCGTACATCCAAGATGACATATCGGCAGAGTGTCTCATTGGAAAGATAGCCAGCTCACACCATGGATTGAAGCTGTTCATAAGTAGGAATAACACCCCACTTCAATGTGCCCAAACGCTGGCTTTTTGGGGGGGGGGGGGGGTAGGGAAGGGAAACTGTGTAAGAGGGAGGCCAGGAAGTAGCCCCCACATGTGGCAACAACCCGACCTCTTTCTATTTTGTGTATATACTGTACTTTACTATATATTCTGCATTGATTAAATTGTTAATGATAGTTTAATCTGATGTATGTTTATTCAGAAGTTAGTGCCACGTGGTTCAATGGGACTTAGGCACAATCCAGAGTAACTGCAGGGAGTCCTTGCTCCAGTGTAAGAACAATTTGCTCTGGATTGCAATATGAATGTTCCATAGGTTTTCATTAGGTGGTGCAGTAACTACGGGTGCACGTAATATCTCTTGGTGTACTGCAATGGCAGGATTGTAGGGTTAGTACACTTGCACACAGTGTAATGTGTAACATATAGTGTAACATATATATAATGTTACTGTTTTTAGTTTGAGATTTCAAAATAATGCATGGATCTTTTGATTTCTGACATATGAAAGTAGCTTTCATCTTCTTTCCATTCAAAATTTGACAAATTCCTCATGAAAATGCCACAATTGTCACGTGATTCCTCCCCCCCACATTAGCCTATTGCAATTGTGGATATTTCAGGATTAAAAATGCACCTTTTGAAATCTATTAGTGCTATTCTTAAGAGCGCAACATTCTAGATGTTGTCACTACATAGCACTTGGAAGTGTTGAGAAGACTGCAGTGATAATACAATCTTGGGGATCGTGATGCAGCATTCTGCCTCCCCTCCCAAGTGTTTACACTGTAACAAACACATATACAATAGTGCCTTGGTTTACAATCTGGAAGCATGCTTGTAAACCAAAATGCTTGAATATCAAAGGAAATTTTCCCATAAGAAATAATAGAAACTCATACAGTTTGTTCCACAACCCCAAAATATTCATATAAAAATGATTACCATACTGTAATATAATACAAAATAATAAAGAAAATACAAAATATAAAGAAAAATTGAACAAATTAACTTTCACAGGTCTCACAGGCTGCAATCTATCCCCTTTACATAGGAGTGAGCCCCACTGATTATAATAGAACTTACTTTAAAGTAGACAGGCAAGTCTAGGTCTTTTTGGTTCTTTTCCCTTATTTTGAGTGACTGTGACTTCATTGACTGTAATAGACTTCAGAGTAGACATGCATAGGCTGGTTTCTCAGGAGAGGCTGAACAGGTGCTGGCAGAATGCTGAAACCAGCCGTAGCCCAGCTGGGACTATTTTTTGCTTGTTTATCAAAACATTGCTTGTATATCAGGTCAAAATTTATTAGAAATATTTGTCTTGCAAAATGCTCTCAATCCAAGGTTTTACTATACTGCAGCTTCTCAGAAACTGTTATACATATGGCAAAAGAAATACTTTTTCCCACATCCGTGTTTATTACATGTGAAATAGCCCTCAAGAGTGAGGGTGAGCTCCTACATTTGCAGTATAGCCAGACCAAATTATTCCAACCTCTCTGTAGGAATAATTCTTTTTTTATTTATAAAAAAGGATGCCTTTTTGATCTGCCCTTTGAATCTGGTGTTACAGGATTGTAAAACATCACTTAGCAACCAATGGCTAGGATGTGATCCAAGAGCAATTCACAATTAATGACTCAAGAAATCACGTCATAACAAAATGAATTGCTGATTCATAATTCAGTGCAGCCCTCGGAAAATAAAACATACTAGATGTTTTTCAGTTAGGCATGTTGCAAGCGTCTGTTCTAAGCTGGGAGTGCCTGGAAAAGTGAAGTGCTTAGAAAAGTAAGAATTGGCCTCATCACAGCCTGTGATTGGCAAGGAGGACTCATTTGCATCAGTCATGCAAACTGCCACCACTTCCCTGCCTCCCAGCCATTGAAAAACTAATTTTGCGGCGGAAGAGGGCAGATGCTGATCCTCCATTGATGTCTTTTTCTATCAGTTCCTGGATTCGGATTACAAATCCCAACATAGTTGGCAGGCATCAGGCAGAGCAGAAGGTACTAGGGACATCCCACTGTAACTTTCAGGGGGAACAGAGGATAGGATAGCTTTTCCTAGGACATTGGGCCCGATAGGGCATTGGGCCCCATACCTGGAGGTGGCCTGCATTGGGACCATGTGTGAAGCACCTGCAGCTGCCGTCAGCACCTCACTCTGTTGCTGATGCTCCAGAAAGGTAATAATCTTTGCCAAGGCATCACGTGGAGAATATGGGGAGCAAAGCTTCCCTTTTCCCATGGTAGCGCATCAGCAGTCCCAAAACATACACTGGAAACAGTGCAGGCTAAGCCAGCAGGCTAAGCCAGCCAGCTAACTTGTTCCAGCGCAAGTTAGCATTGTGCTACCTGTTTTGAAGGCCAATAGAAGTTGAACATACACATATTTGAAATGTACAGAGCCAAATAATTATATATCTGATCTCATTTTGTGACTGTTAATGCATAAAACAGTAACAGCCTGAACCAGAGTAGCCCTTGCGTCGACGCAAGTGGCCTTGTGTCGACACAAGAGGCAGTTGTGTCAATGAGTAGCTCCGTGGAACCTCTGCATCGAAGCAAGAATGTAGAAATGGCTTGTGTAAAAATGGTGAGAGACTCCAACGACGCAACTGCATCATTGTTAGTAATTAGGAGGGGATGTAACTGGGGCGTGACAGGGGAGTGACTGAGGCATGGTCCTCACTGCGTAGCTACTCTGTATCCAGAGCAGGTTCAGAGGGCTCACAGACCCTCTCCCATGCCTTCCCACTTAATTCATGTCAGGAGGTGGTATAGGAGAAAGGAGACCCATAGGGGTCAATTTTAAGCCAGAGTAAGGGCTTGGGACTTTGAAAATTTATTGGCTCTCTGGCCAGCCTTTGCTCAGCAGACTCTGAATATGGAGCCCCAGTGACCGGGCAATCACCTTGCACCTACCCTCCCATAAAAAGCCCAGCCCCTGGACCCAGCCCAAGTGCTACTTACTGGGTGTCTACTGAGCCCAGGTGCTACTTACTGGGTATCCACTCAGCATGCCTGGAGGAGTAGCCTTGTGCTGGTCACTGCTCTGGAGCAGCTATGGAGAGCCCTGGGTTCCTGCTTCTCTGGATGCAGCATAACTCTCAACTCTGGATACAGAATAGTTGGGGCAGCGTAGTTACAGCTCTCCTCACTGCACTTACTCTGGATTGTGCCCATAAACTACTGAACCCAATTTTAAAAATGATTATACATTCCAGTGGAAGATTCATAACAACTGCAATTAAAAAGTAACAGCCCCTCTTTCACATATAGTCACGTTCTATTTTTAAGATCACTCACTACTGAAAAGTATGTGAAATTTTAATATACTGTACATGTAAAAAATGCTATAAATTGCAATATTTTCTTTTTCAGAAAGATTTCTAAAATGGTGATTTAAAAGAATTTTCTTCCAACTAGTTACAGATCTATAAAACTTCTACTTACATTTTGTGAGGACATTTCTACTTCTGTAACTTCTACTTACATTTTGCCATACATTTTGTGAGGACAGGAGACTGTTTGTTCAAAGGATTCCCTTTGTGTGCAAAGTGCCTTTTCTTCACAGTTCTCATCACCAAAGTTTCCTTGAGTTCTTTAAGTGCTCATGATACAAAGGCAGAGAGGTAAAGCATCATGCTGCGTGCCTGGCATCTGAATTCTGGTCTCCCTGGCAGGGCTTTTAGTATTGGGGAAGGTGTGCTGTGATTGGTTGTGTGGTGCATTTTTTATTCCATACTTAGCCATAGGAAAGAGGCAGAGGAGGCGATACAGTTAAGATTTTCTGGAGATGTTTCTTACTCTTGTTTTTCCTATACATTTCTTAATTCCTTTATCAGCTCGGATGCCAAGGTAGTATTTTGCCAACATTCAGGGTATATTCATCATCTGGAGAGTGTTTAGGATACAGTGTACATCAGCCCCTTCTTGTTCTGCTCACACTTTCATAACTCCATCCTGTTTAATAGCAAACCAACAACTGCAAAATTACAGCAGTATTGGCATAGAACTGAACCAGTGGCCCTGGTAATTCCATTGGCAGAACTGTGACTACAGTGCTTGGGCTGTTTTATCACTAGTATCCAAGGCCATGCACTGTACAGTGACACCTCACGTAACAAATTTAATTAGTTTCAGAGGCATGTTTGTTACGTGAAACTGTCTTTACATGAAACGGATTTTCCCATAGGAAATAATGGAAACTCAGACAATTGGTTCCACAATCCCAAAAATATTCATATAAAAATATTAACTGGATGTAAAAATGATGACAAAACACTGGAATTGAATTCAAAACATGCATTCAATGTGCATGATCCTATGAAGTCTTCTTAGGCTGGAGTAAGCCTTCTTTCCTGGGAGTAACCGCCATTTAATACAATGGGGCTTACTTCTGGGTAGATGTGGTTAGGAGGCTGAAATAAAAGACACTTTCCTGGGACTAAGACCCACTTAACACAATGGGGCTTAATTCTGGGTAGACATGGTTAGGAGGCTGCAATACAAGACACCTTCAAAGTGTCTCCCCACTTTCTCCTTCTCTTCATCCTGAGCCTCTCTCTCCCCTGCTCCCTTCTGGCTAGCCTGAGCTGCTTCCCTCTTCTCCACTGTTCTTCTCTCCCTCTGCCCAGCAGACGCCCGGCCACAGGAGGAACAGCGCGGAAGTGTTGCTTTCACTATGGCAGGCGCTTTTTAAAAGGGCTGCCGGCCAGTGTGTCTGCCCCAACTGCCAACGAATGTGTTTGTTACGTGAAGCATAGTTTGTTACACGAAGCAGAATCCTAGAGAAATTTCCCACTGCACCTCTTCAACTATACCCATGAAGCATAGCTATGGGCCTCCCTCACAATAAACTATATTGAACTGGGATTGAATTTGTTACGTGAAATGTACTTTACGTGAGGCGCTTGTTACATGAGGTGCCACTGTATACTGTTCAAACTGGTATGCTGTTTCAACAGTATGGGTTTGTATCACTAAATTTCCAGCCGAATTTTGTACAACAACCAAGAAAAATGTGGGACATGAAAAACATTCATATTTCTTTCATGTGGTTAAACACTACATTACTTATTATTAAATTTAGAACTATTACATATAATTTACTAATTTCAAGGCAGCTATATGCTGTTTGCTCACAAGAAAAAGGAGGACACTAAAGATTTTTTGCCGTGACACAAGGCTTAAATAGAGGTTGTTTCCTGGAAAAAGGGGACACATGAGTGGCAGGAAGGAGAACAAAACTTGCTTGGGTCATATTAAATTTCCTAGTATTTTCAGTCTTCCAGTCCTGCTTCAGAATCCATTATCTTTGTTCTTTATTCAGGCTCCCTGTCTTCATTCTCAATTCCTGTAATTAAAAATAAATAATAATGAGAAATAAAAATATCATGACCTGATCTGTACTACTTCTTGCACACCCTGTACTTATTTAAAAGATCTAAATAACTTCATCTGAAACTTTTTGAAGAGCTTGCAACTGTTTAAAACAAATGTATAAAACTGAAAAATTGAATTGAAAACATTCCAACTAAATATAAAAGCTTTTGCATGCATATTCTGAAGCCACATATGTTCTGAAAAACTTACTCCCAGGTACATTTGCATAATCTGTAATCTTAAAGCAACACATCTCGTGCAACACATGATCGTGCAACTCGTGATCAAGCAACACATTTCGTGCAACACATGATCAAGAAGATGATGGCCTCGAGTGGATGTCAATCACGTTTCAAATAGCGGACAAAATATTATCCATGCAGCTGCTAAAGACTGGAAGTGACATCATTAAATAAGAAATTGAATCCTTAAGCATAAGATGGCCAGAGATGGCCAGAAATAAGCACTTTGTTCTCACATAGCAACACATCCACTGCAAATGACAGAAAATACACAAATTATGGATTATGTTTTCAAGATATGGGAGAGTATGGGTACTTTTTCAGCAGTGCTGCTTTTGCTAAAGTGACACTTCACAGAGCAGCTCTGCAAAGTGATGCCTTGGTGGAAGCAGCTCTGCTGAAAGGGCACCTCTGGCAGAGTCCAAATATAACAGGTGATGGACGAAGAACTTCCAGGGGCAACATCCTGCTCTCAGCCCTTAAGTTTGATACCACTGGTGTAGACATTCATATATGCTGTTGACATCATTATTCTGAGTGTAGAATACTGAAGCTGTGTTTCCCACTGCGCCTCTTCAACTATACCCATGAAGGGTAGCTACGGGCCTCCCTCACAATAAACTATATTGAACTGGGATTGAATTTTACTTGAATAGCTGCAGTGGAGGAGGTGTACCAATAATAAAGTGCCCTTTCAACAGCTGAATTAATTTAAACCTGCTTCAGTAGCCATAGGTCACAGCAATTTACCAAGAAGAAAAATAAAACATTAGTACAAGTTAATCCTTGTTGTTAGGATTGTTGTTGTTAGCATGCTTTCCTGTGTTGTTACAATCCTTGTTGTTAGCATGCTTTGCTGTGCTAGTTACATAACTGTGTTGTTAGCATGCTTTGCTGTGCTAGTTACATGTAGGCTAAAACAAATTAGAAGGAGCTGATATTCTGAATTCTTTGAGGTGGGTTTGAGATAAAGTTTGCATTTGTTGTCTAGATAGATAGTCTTAGCCAGAATGTGAAAGGGGGAGTGTGACCCTCCTAAGTAATCAGCTCATTTTTTTTACTTGTGGGATTTGTTATTTGGGACAGTTTTTTAAAAAGTGGTTTGTATATTCCGCTCCAGTCTATCTCGTAAGCACGTTATGACTGATCACTGCTTATTTCTATGGGATTTGATTTGTAAAGTATTGCAGGGTATTCTTTACCAATTTTGACCAACCCTATTACGAAGCCACTAGAACAGATCTTCTGCTGGTATGGCATGTGGCAACTTCCATATACGTGCATTAATTTTGCAGTGTGCACCTCCATTCTAATCTGCAAATAGCCAGGACTTTTGACATCATAAAAGATGCACCAAGACGGGTGTGTATAGCACTGCTGACATATGACTTGCTTTGCATGCTTTCAACCTGTCAGGTTTCAGCAAGCTTCAGAGAAAAGAAACACTATTCAGATCAGTTTCCCATGTGGGCAGACAGGATAGAAAGAGCTAGAGGTGATAACTGAATCAGGTTGATCAAAAGTGAAGGTCCAGACCATGTCATGTACAGGAAAGAACCCAGATGGTAGACTTTTCATTTGAGCAAAAGCATGTGCAGCGGGAGAAAGCAGTGAACCCTCTGACAGTGCAGTTGGTTGGTTTGGCAGACACTTGCACTGTCTGCTCCCAAAGTTTTCTGATGGTATATTTGTAAAGAAACAGGCATCATAAGTACAGTACATTAGAAATTATATATTCCTTAATGCTAGAACAACATAAGACCCTGTCTGATGTACTGTTGGCAAAAAAAGTGCATATGAGGTACGGAAAGCAACTATAGTTGCCTGATTAGTTCAATCTTATGTATGTCTTCATGGGCCCATTGATGAACATGGAACTTAGTCCCACATAATAGGATTGTGGCTTAATTTGTTCTTTGGAACTTGAAGACACGGGAGCTACAGGACCATGTTGGTAGGAGTATTTTGTGGATCAGCTACTTGAGGGGTGGCAAAAGTTGACTGTATGGAGACCATGGTTGCTTGAGAATCTGAAGTAAACTGGAAGTCAGGGATTTGAATGCATGTAGTTAAGGTGAGAATATCATCTTGATAATAGTTTGCTTATTAAAGATACATTTATAATCCACACAATCTTTTCATTTAATATGCTTAGCAAAAAAAAGTGAAACAAAGCACAATTTAAAAAAATTCACAGAAGGCAACACATGGATTTAAAGCCACAACATCAGTATTGGCACTATATAGGAGGCCATCATTCTTGATTTAATTACTAAACTTTTTCCTATTTTTTAAAAAGTCCATAGCATTGTTTTTGCACATTTGGAAAAGATAGTATCAAAATTCATTCATGAGATCAAACATGCTTAAGTTCCTAGCAGAAGGTAACCATGTGGTGGTTTTGGTTGTTCTTAGGCACAAAATTCCTTGATTTCTGGAATCCTGTTAAACGGGGTTTCATTGACCTAAAACCAGCAGGTTATCTCCGTCTGAGATCATGTCAGCAAGAGATGACTCATTGTGAAATATACTGTATTTACTAGAATCTAATGTTCACCTTTTCCAGTCAATTCAATCTCCAAAATCAGGGTGCGCATTAGATTTGATGGTTAATTATATTTGAGTAAATACTGTGTTTTTATTATAAGTATATGGTGTACATTAGATTTGATGGCACATTAGATTTGAGTAAATGTGGTAAATATGGCAGCCTGACATTAAATGCTAATGCATGAACAACCCAACAATGTATATTAATTGCTTAAACCCTCATTAAGGGACCTGCTTTGGCATGGGGTTAGCAGGTCATTTATACAGGTTGAATCTATACATGACATTTGATTCCAGGAACCTCTTTGATTACCTTTTTCGTGTTAAACAAAGCCAATTAGTTAAAATGGTAACAAGGCAGGCAATGAATCAAGATGGATCAAGTTCCCTTTCAAGTGACTAAAGCTTCAGCTCAGAAGCAAATTAGTGGAGATTATCATTTGGGGATGGGAGGGGATCTGTTCAACCTGTAGTTGTTCTAATACGTGGCATTCAAAATTAATTGTAAATTACAGGATATAGTTAAGAAAGTGACATATTAAGAACATAATTTTATATAGACTGGGTGATGCTGAATTAAGTTGAGGCTCATATAACTTGTTCAGCTCATGTAGCTTGTTCAGGCAACGAAGTAACTAAAAAACAACTTGTGTCCCAAAAATGTTCAGCCTAAGAAACTAATCCTACCCAATTTTCCAATGCCGGTGCAATTGTGCCAGTGGAGTGCGTGCTGTGGTGGAGGACAGTCATGAGGTCTTCTCAAGTAAATTGTTCCCTTGACACAAGGCTGCATTGTGACTACACCAGAACAATCCTAACCAATTTAGGTTGGCACAATTCTCCTGCTACTTGTTCCCACAGTAGATGGGGCTGTGGGTGGCGCAAGTGGTTAAGATACTGTGTCTGTTAACCAGCAGGCCAGAGTTTGAGACCTGGGTCAGCCCCACAAGACAGGGTGAGCTCCTGTCCTTAGCCCAGCTCTGCGATGCAGCTGGATCCAATCGTATTGGCTCTGCCTTTCCATTGGACTAATTCAGTGGCGTGGAGAGGGGGGATTTGCTGCTTGGGTAACAGCCTATCCTCCATAACAATCCAACCCAGGCTTTCATGCTTCACATGCAGCGGATGCAGCACCAAGCACGATACCATAGTCTCTCAAGACTGACGGAGGCCTGCTTTTGTTCCCACAGTGATGTGGAGAGGCCGGCATATGTCTATGCACTGGCCTGACCCACCAAGAAGTGACACATATGTGACTTACAGTACTTTTGTGACACACCCTGGCCAGCTTGGGACTTGTGCCAGGAAAGAGAAAGCACCATGCAATTTCAGTACCATTTCTCTAGAAAGAAAAAAGGCTTTTTGAATGTTTTGCTGCTATGAGAACTGGAGAGTGTAAAACTCTAGTCTATCCATCAGTTAAAATGTTATTCTAAAGTTAGATTCACCATTGTCCTTGGCTTGATCTCTTTGGGAGCAAAGAAATCTATAATAGCAGAAATACTTCCTTTGCTACCGGAAAAAGCATATCCAGACTCCCAAGTCACTGGAGAAAAAAGTAACACTGCTCAAATATAGCACTGCTTAATTGGCCCAGTACAAAATGACCATTTTGGCTTTCCACTGAGATATTGTAGAACTGACAGACCAATGATCTGATCAGGAATGACTTTTTGTGCATAATATGTGGCTGTGGGTGGTGTAAGTGGTTAAGACACTGTGCCTGTTAACCAGCAGGCCAGGGTTCGAGACCCTGGTCGGTCCCCCTCCTGTCCTTAGCCCAGCTCCGCAACGCAGCTGGAACCAATTGTATCGGCTCTGCCGTTCCGTTGGACTATTTCAGTGGTGTGGAGAGAGGGGATTTGCTGCTTGGATAACAGCCTATCCTCCATATCAATCTATCCAGGCCTTCGTGCTTTGCATGCAGTGTATGCAGCGCTGAGCATGATACCATAGTCCCTCAAGACTGATGGATGCCTGATGTCAGGAAATATTTTTTAGAAGTGGTGAATACTTAAACAGAGGAAGAAGGTAACTGCCCATCTAATCCTATCCACACTTTCCTGAGAATAAGTCCCATTGACTCTAATGGGGCTTATTTCTGAGTAGACATGCATAGCAGTGGGTTCTGAATTTCAGAAGAATAGTTACCAGTTTTAAATTGCTAATAAGGATAATCACTACAATTGGGCACTACTAAAAGGTTCAGTACTTACAATTGGTTAGTAAGGATCATCATAAGGGAAACGTGGGATTGTAGAGGGATAATCTATTTGTATTTCAGCTAAATTCTGTGTGTTCTATAGGCATGGCTGTATTATAAACACAATATGAGTGAGGAGTTCATCCCAGGGTTGCAAGAAAAAAATGAAAGGGTTGAAAAAAGTAAAGTTTCATTCTGTTAAGATCTGAATGATTGCTGTTTCAGATAGAATTGCGAGTTTTTGTTCAGGAGCTTGGTGTGATGGCAGTGCAATTTCCTTTGTTCTTAACAGAAAAGCTTTGTTACGTTAACTGAGAAGAGGATTCTGTTCTGCAAAGCCTTGCACAGAGAGTTGATTTAGGTTGCACACAAGCTGTAGCAGCTGTTACATTTCTCTACCCTAAAACCCTCCAAAGCCAAGATCAAAAATCAATTTATAAAATTAAGAAAATTGGAATGGAAAATGTGGTTTGAGGTAACAAGGGGAGGATTATTTTCTTTGTGTGAAGCCAATGTTCTTGACCTAGAACATCCTTTTGTGTGGCACCACTGAATAAGAACAGGGTTGCCAGCTTAGACAATAGCAGGTGGTCACACTGATCTCCATATCCTGAAAACTTTGATCTGTAGGCCAAGCTAATGTTGAAGGCACAAAAAACAGTCCAGGAAGTATTTTTCTCCTTCTCAGTTAGTAATCATAAGTAAAGACTGCATGAATTGACTGGGCATTTTGTTTGAACAGGAATTACAGATATAATAAAAAGATCTTGTTCTGTATATTCGACATATACATTCCTTCCTATACTTTCAAGTCAACTCTTTGAAGTCATGTTTTCAAATGAATTGCATTAAACTTAAGAGCACTCATCTATCTATCTATCTATCTATCTATCTATCTATCTATCTATCTATCTATCTATCTATCTATCTATCTATCTATCTATCTATCTATCTATCTATCTGTCGGTAATAACACCTTGTTTGTATCCAAATGAGCACAAATCAATGAAGGAAATTCTACTTGTCTCCTCCTGAGTTTGGAGGATTTATCCATTCCTGTAGTCCTCCATGCCATATTTCATATTGTTCTTAAAAGTCCCTGAGCATTTTTTCAGGGCTGCCTACCTTGTTACCATGATAAACAATTGCTTTGGTATAACATGTAAATGGTTATCTGTGGAGGTTCCTGGAACCAAACGTCATGGATGGGGTGGTTCAACCTGTAGATGTTCTGATACATGGTATTAAAAGAAACAAGTCCAGAAACAGCAGCATAGCAGCTGGAACAATCTTTTCAGTAGGTCCATTGTGGCTGAGTGCATATTGTTGCATGTGGACTTGGGATATTTGTGTGCAATCCCAGCTCAACTGCAGGGCAGACTTGAAACTAGTGATGTGATTCAAGTAGCACATGAAGCACCAATGGGTTGTCAACAGGATAGAGTCAGGCATGTGCTTTGATCTGGGTGATTAGTATCTAACAATTGTTGTCTACAGACTGGAATGGTCCCACAGAGTTCTATGAAATCTCTGCGAATTTGGTTTGTGTATCACCTTCCAGCAAAAAGTTCCTGTCAATAAAGCAGAAATAGTTAAATGTGGAATAGGGACAATCATAGAGCTCACTGTTTACTAAAACTGATATTTTGCAGTGTTAATATCCAAATATACATAGAAAAGTGTTTTCTATTTCCTCCCTTACCTGGGAGATCCCTTTGGTATTGGGGTGAGTTTGGGAGACCCGCAACACATTCCATAGGCCTTCCCAATGCTAAAAATCACTCTGTTTCAGGGAATGGAATATATTCCTGATTTTTGTGCAAAAACCTGAAGTGTGCTATGATCCTGAAATGGAGTGATTTTTAGCATTGTAATGCAACAGGTAAGAGAAAAAACCCCGGAGTCCCCATGGCACATGTCACTGTGGTGTCATTGGACCACCCATTACTAGCCACTTTCCTTAAAGGGCAACTGCCTAATTTTGGTTTCTAATGGCATTGGGAACCACTTTGCTTCATTATTAGTAAAAATGTGGGTCATGTTTCTATGAATAATAATTCTTATTTTAAAAACTCAATGCCAGCTTTTTTATCTTATCAAAGCTAATGCAGCCATTCATCACAAGATGGAGTGGTCTTTCCCCACCCCACCTTTAACACCAAGCCTGAATGGGATTTGCCTTTGCTTTGATGAAATAAATCATTCATAGTGTGGCATCCACAGTACTGTTTTTGTGAATGGAAATTTACTTACTTACTTACTTATTTATTTCCCACCTTTCTTCCTTAGCGAAAGGGAGCTCAAGGCGGCTAACACCAATTAAAACAGGGGTCCTCAAACTATGGCCTGCGGGCTGGATCAGGCCTGCCAGAGGCCTCAATCTGGCCCGCCAGCCTTTTGGGGGTTTTGGGAGGAGCTTCGTGGGCACTGGGGGGCAGTTCAAGGCTGCTGCAGCGAAGATCCACCAGTCGCGGCAGCCCTGTGTAAAGGGAGAGAGCCCCTTGGGGCTCCAGAATTTGTGCAGCTTCAAGCTGGCCCTTTAAATTTTTTTTAAAATGTTGCATGCGCAGCTGGAGCAGCACGTGCACTTCGTCTACTCCAGGGGTTCTGGCTGGTGCGTGCGCCTACTGCCACTTTCTCGCGGCCACCCCAGCTTCCAGGGGGTTACTTCTGAGTAGACAAGCTGAGAGCTGGGCTATAAAGGACATCCTCCCATCCACACTTTCCTGGGAGTAAGCCCCATGGACTCTAATGGGCCTTACTTCTGAGTAGATATGCAGAGGGCTGGGCTTACTTTCCTGGGAGTAAGCCCCACTGACTCTAATGGGCCTTACTCCTGAGTAGACATGCATAGGCTTGGGCAAAATTCCTGAACAGCAAGCCTAAAATTGAGGTGAACTTGTGTTTGTGTGTGTGTGTAAGAATACATGGGTGGGTGGGTGTGTGAGAGAGAGTGCATGGTGTGTGTCAGTGCATGTCACTGACATTCCTTGTGTTGCTGCAAATTGCTTTGAGGGTATCTTACAATTACATGTCTTAAGTCTGACATGTAAAATATGTTGCAGAAAAATATGTTAAGTAAAATATGTTGAAGTAACGTGTTGCTGGAAACTGCTTTGAGGGCATCTTGCATGTCTGGGTGAGAATCAGGCATGTTAAAAGGTTTTCAATTTCAAAAGTGTTGAAATTAAGTACAGGAAAGCAATACAAGCATTTTTGCTTCATTTTTGCTTCATTTGCTTCAGTTATCATGTCCTCCATTTTAAAATGTAGGATAAAATGTAGGATGTCCTACATAAGTCCTCTCACTCTCCGGCCCCCGACAGTGTCTGAGGGACAGTAAACCGGCCCCCTGTTTAAAAAGTTTGAGGACCCCTGAATTAAAAGAACAATAAAATACCATTAAAATTAAGTCATAAATACAGATTAAAACACAATTAAAATACAATTAAAATACAATTTGATTATACAAAGACTAAAAACAATTAAAAAGGCTAAAAACACATGTTAAAAACAATAAAACATCAAAAACAATAAAACAACAGCCCCCCAACCTCTGTCCCATTAAAAAGCTTTTTTGAAATAAAAAGTTTTAAGGCTCCATGTACTCCAGAAATGTACTCCATGAACACAAGTTTCCTTGAAGTATGGAAGGAACATTACATTTGTACAAAGGAACACTTCTGCTCGTGCAAGGATCCATCAAGTGAGAAATGCTCTATATGTTCTCATAGGGAGCTTGAATAAATGGAGTGTGCTTCCATTCATGGAAGTGTTGCACTGGACATCATCTACTGAGTATGAAACCACAAAACTAGAAATAGGAGTTAAGATGCTGTGGTTGTTTTCATCTTTCTTGGAGTTTCAGATACAGCTGGTGTTCTCATGAAGAATATGGAATTCAGAAATGTGCTTTCAGGATTAAATGTAGAAACAAAACTGATATGGAAACCATCTTCACCACTTGTAGTAATTCCAAAATATTTTCATTTTTTTCCTGTGTGTTTCTCAAATGTGAGAGCAACAAAAAGCACAATCATCAGTTACTTCTTCTTTCTAGAATCCTTTTTGACAAATGAGTGACATGATTTGAAATCTTAACAGTTCCCAAACAATGCTATCTTCATCCACAGGCAACATAAGCATCAGCAGTTGAGAAGAGAGATAAGCTTTTTTTAAACTGTGGATGAATAAGATCTCAGTGGGCAACAAAATAGCGCTAAAATGCACCTTTCCTTTGTGAAACAGAATAAATAATACACAATATTCTATGGCAATGAATGCTCCTGCTGGGGAAAAAACATATCCTTTCCTGCACATGAAAACAATGTCCTCATATACTAATTCTTGCACTTAGAGCACAATCCTATCCATGTCTACTGAGAAGTAAACTCAATTGTGTTCAGTGGGTCTTACTCCCTGAAAGTGGGCTGTGGGTGGCCCAAGCGGTAAAGACGCTGTGCCTGTTAACCAGCAGGTCAGAGTTTGAGACCCGGGTCGGCCCCACAAGACAGGGTGAGCTCCTGTCCTTAGCCCAGCTCTGCGACGCCAGCTGGATCCAATCGTATTGGCTCTGCCTTTCCATTGGACTTATTCAGTGGCGTGGAGAGGGGGGATTTGCTGCTTGGGTAACAGCATATCCTTCATAACAATCCAACCCAGGCTTTCGTGCTTCGCATGCAGCGTATGCAGCGCCGAGCACGATACCATAGTCTTCCAAGACTGACGGAGGCCTGCTTTTTACTCCCTGAAAAGTGTGTTTAGCATTGCAGTCATAATGTTCCACTTGAGCATCTATTAGAGTAGCACATACTCGTATCAATATACTGAAAATGCATGTTTAAATCAAAAATCCTCTCCCTGGTATTAATTTATGGATGCTTGGAGTTCTGTTGTTATCTGTGGAGAAAAACAACAAAGAAAAAGAGAGATTTTGGAGTCAGTTTAGTTTGTGAATAGTGACAGGCAACACATGAAAGGATATTTTAAAAAAAATATTAAAATGATGTCTATCTCCAAGGTACAGGAAAAGTACAAAATAAAATAAGAAAAAATGATATGCACAGAAAAATTTTGTAGAACTATTATTACGGTATATTATTATTAGAAATTGTGCTGTCCTCTTTCACCAAACCGTATTGGAATTGTGCTAAATGCAAAAATGGTTTGTGCAAATTCCTAATATTGAACAGAAGAAATATTTTTAAAATTTATAAAAACACTTATATGTACTTGTTATCAGTGGAGAAGTGGCTTTTTTTTCTAGCCTTCTGCCTATACAGTGGTGCCTCACGTAAAGAACGCCTCACGTAAAGTATGTTTCATGTAACAAACAAAAATTTCTCTAGGATTATGCTTCACGTAAAGAAAGTGCTTCATGTAAAGAACACATTTGTTGGCAGTTTGAGGCAGACGCGCTGGCCAGCAGCCTGTTTAAAAAGCGTCAGGGCTGCCTAGCACACTTGCCCATAGTGAAAGCAACACTTCTGCGCTGTTCCTCCTGTGGCTGGGCGTCCGCTGGGCAGAGGGAGAGAAGAGCAGTGGAGAAGAGGGAAGCAGCTTAGGGCTAGCCAGACGGGAGCAGGGGAGAGAGAGGCTCAGGATGAAGAGAAGGAGAAAATGGGGAAACACTTTGAAGGTGTCTTGGATTGTAGCCTCCTCACCATGTCTACCCAGAAGTAAGCCCCATTGTGTTAAATGGGTCTTACTCCTAGGAAAGTGTCTTTAGGACTGCAGCCTAAGTAGACTTCATAAGATCATGCAGATTGAATGCATGTTTTGAATTCAATCCCAGTGTTCTGTCATCATTTTTACATCCAGTTCATATTTAAAACGAATTAAATTTGTTATGTGAGGCGCCACTGTACTCTAATCTTTAACACCCAACTGCCATATAGTAGCTAGAGATGGTATTTTACATATGGGGATATTAGTTTTCAGATATCAAATCAATCTTGACCAACTCTCCACAAACATTGGCATGGCACTCTAGCTAGTGGCTATTTGTGATTTCCATCAATTCCCACTATCTCCCCTCTGGCATGTGTGAAAGGATTACTCGTCATAGATGTGTGGGGATATAAAAAAGCTGAAGTCTTGAAAATCTCCCATTGCTTCTTTTCTTCTGAAGAACAGCAGTGGAGATGGCATGTCTGGAGAAAGAATCTGTGATGTCGCACGTTCCACTTGCCACTGGAAAGCTGGCAAGTAGATTTGTGGATTGTGACTTTCAAGTGATTGCTCTCATGAAAAAGCATACTGATATCAATAAGCAAATTGTATTTAGCAAGGGTAATAGCATCCTTCAAGGAGGTCAGTAGTGAATTAACATCCACATGAAATATGATGCATGTTAGAAAATGAATGAAAAATAAAGCTTTGTGGTAGAGCTTGCACATAGTTATCTTGTATTAATAATAACTTCATTAGTCTTTCTGCTCTACTCTTTTAGCTCAGGACTGTTATATATTTTTAATTTAAGTAGAATGTTATTTACAATATCTGAAATACTAATTTGTACCATTGTATTCAAATACTCACCCCTGCCAGCATAAGCATATAGTTGGTATATGGAAGGAGAAGCAAAACTATGCTTGACGGCAATTTCAATAACACCTATGTGCCTCATTGTCATAGCACAACAAGACTCAGACAACTAGAATGAAGAAACAGAGCGCCAGTCAGTTTCCAGATGAGACAAATAGTGTTCATCAGTGCCAAAAAGCAGATGACATATGGATCAATCCTATTTGTGTCTTGCATCTCTGGAACCCATTTTCTGATAGCCTAAAGTCCTTTGCAGAGGCATGAAAGCCAGATGCCACTGAGCATTTCCAGGACACAGTTGTGAATGGCCAAGGGGGTGGTATGTTGATCAGCTTCTCCAGAAAGCCCTGCCAGTGTTGGTAAGTTGGGGTAGGGTAGGGAGGGGAGGTTCTGGAGTTTTCTGGTGCAGAGAGGAGGAAGGCAGAGACAGGGGAGCTGGCTGGAGGGGTTGGATGTTGGGAGCAAAAGTGCACATTAGAGCAAAAGTGCATAATCACCTATATTAGAGCCTGCCCCGTCCCCCTTTTCTCCTTGGCCCATTTCTTGCATGGGTTAGAGGACACAAATAGGTGGTCAGAAGACTGTATTTCCAGAAAGGCAAAGATTCTTTCTGGATATGGAGACAGGGTAGATCCAAATCCAGAGTAACTACGGGAGCCCATAAGATACTTTATGTGCACCCATAGTTACTGCACCACTAAGTGAAAACCTATGGGAAATTCATACTGGAATCCAGAGTAAGTTGTTCTTACACTGGAGCAAGGACTCCCCGTAATTACTCTGGATTTTGGCCAAAGAGCAAATCAGGGGGAGACAGGCAGAGACCATAATTCATTACCCTGTACAAGCATTAAGTTTCCCTCAAAGAGATAACGCAAAACACAGTGTCCTTTTGTATCTTCAAAGAGAAACAGTCTTCATCTACTGGCCATATCCCTCTTGTGGGCAAGTTTCATGTGTCTCATCTACAACTGGCCACACATGCAATTCCTGATGCTATTTAACTGTATCTCAAGCTTCCTTTGATGCCATTCAGTGGGGGAAAAGTGACTGATGTAATCCCAGGAGATATTACTTCATCCAGGCACACGATCTTGGTTTTGTGCCCAGAATGTCTTGTAACAAGATAAAACAAGGAAGTCAGAGATGCAGACTAGCAAAGTGTGCCTCAGTAACCCAATAAAGGAGGGACAGATGGAACCTCAGGGAGAAACTTTGCAGACTACAAAGAACTCAGTCCTGAACTCGGCATGCTGGACCTGCGTTCACAATGAGTGTTGCACACATGGCAACCCCATAGCACACAGCACCAGGTCAGGATTAGTCCACTTAGGATTAGTCCACACCTGGGCTATCTTAACACATGGGCCTGATGGGCACTTGCCTAAGGGCCCCACGAGCATAGGCGCCCCATGCCAATCTGTGTATGTCAAGTGACCTGCCATAAATAAGTACTACTACACAGTAGTCTAGACTATACTAAACTATAAAATAATATTTGCTGCAATGTCCTTGTGTTACAAATGGTGATTTGTCTCTGATTTAGTATCCCTGGGTTTGTATTGCAGTCACCTCTGCCATAGTGCCACCTTACATGCATGTAGGCCCATGTGGGTCATACCAAGTCTCCTGCCTGCCGGAGCGGGGAGGCAAAACGAGCAGCAGAGCAGACAAAATGTAATAGAGGGCCTTCTTGTCACTTCTTCTCCAAAGCAAAGCTGGGCTCCTGCTCTCCAGCCTGCATGGAGCTCTCCATGCTTGGCTCACAGGGCAGTGGGTGAGGTAGAGGAGGAAGGGGGGCCCACTGATGCTGGTCTTCATATGAGGATTATAGTTTGTTACCTTTATAGTATAATAATGGCTTCATATGACTTCAATTTTTTAAGATATATTTATGCCAATAAAATAAATATATATTTAATATTATCGACCATTTACATTTTATTCCTGACAACCAGTGTTTGTCATAGGGGCCCCAGCACACTGGTTTGTCCAGGGCCCATAATGCTGTTAAGATGGCCTTGGTCCATACTGAAACCAGTAGCAGCCTGACACTTGACAAATGCCACCTGGAATAAAGGATGAGGTCTGGGCAATGGGGAGGTTAGTTAGGGCTGGAAGGAGGAATTCTGTGACAGGGGAGATCAGGAGACAGAGTGGTGGGAGGGGGTGGACCAAGCTCCACTAGATCCAGAACCCCACATTGGGCTTCCTGCCCCAACCCAGTCTCTCAATTCTGCATTGGCAAAATAGTTGGCACACACTCAAGTATAACTCGGCATTGTTGGGCCTATCCCTTTAACTAAGAAAAGGAATGAATGTCCCCTTCCCACAAGGAGATGTCTATGGCTGCCTGGTGCATTTAGGATGCACCAGTAGCCGTTTTGGCACTGCTGATTCTCTGGGCACCAGGCAGCTCAAGATTGGATGGTTATTGCTCAGCATATACAAGTCTTTTACAATATGCCAATACAGAGGACTAATCAGAGGTTGGTAAAAAGTATTTAACTTGCCTCTGGTTGGAATTAATCATCTCCCTAACAATCAGGGATGGGAACTCAAATCAGGTCACTTGAGTCCGAATCATAAAAATGTGTGTTTTTGCTGATTTGTGTACATTTGAGTCATCTATACCAATGACTTGGGCATTGACCAAAGTCTGAGGACTCCTGACCTGGCACTAATTGAGACTCAAGTCGTTTCTGGTTGTGAAACTGCTCTAGCTGACTCTGGAAGTCCTCCATTAGGACTTATTCTGAGTTGAGTTGTGGGGTGGTGGAGACTTGTGACTCAATTGGAACCAAACTACATTGGATTCACCCATTCCTGTCAGCAGCCTGATTGCTGTCATGAAAGATCTGGTGTCCTTTGAGGATGTGGCTGTGCATTTCATGGAGGAGGAGTGGGCCCTCCTGGACCCAGACCAAAAGGTCCTGCACAAAGAAGTCATGGAGGAGAACTGGGCAATCGTGGCCCTGCTCAGTAAGTATCCTCTGACTTTGCTGAACTAATACACTAAAGACAATTTGTTTAACCTTGCTCTAGGTTTTCCTGCTGCAGGCAGGGGGTTGGACTAGATGACCTACTAGGTCTCTTCCAACTCTATGATTCTATGATTCTATGAATGCAATGTACACTCAATCAGCTTTGCTCCATCATCATCAATGGTGGGGCTTAGGATTGGGCTTTAGGCCAAGGACAAGTAAGGATCAGCTGTTGGACCAGTGAGACCAGAGTAAGGCAATGCTGTTCAGCAACAATTTGATTAGATAAATTCATACTGAAGAGGTAAGCCCAAAGGGGGTTTTCTAAGGGGCCAGCAAGAATACTGTTGGCTGTCCAGATCACCTGATTTCTCTTGGACTGGTGGTTGTAGCCTCTGTCTTGTCCACCGCAGGAATAGGGAGGACCTCTGAGAAGCAGTGAAGTTCAGGTTAGTTCAGGCCATTCCTCTCTTTGTAAGTTTTCTCAGCCATGGAGAAAGTAAGTTTTCTCAGCCATGGAGGAAGTAAGGGGTCCTAGTACCTGCCACAGTTCCTGATCTGAGAGTCCTGAAGCTTTTGTGTGCCACTTAACACACCAATGTTGGGATATGGGCTAATGAGCAGCCAGTTGGGTAAATGGTAGCCCAATCCAATCCAATTTTCCAACACTGGTGCAGCTTCAATGCAGCTCCAAGATAAGAGAATAAATGCTGCCTTACGTTGAGGAGACCTCTGTATCTGCCCCTCTGTTGTAGGATGCCATGTACACTCCATCAGTTCAGCTGCATTGATGCCAGAAATTTGGCTAGGATTGGGCCCACAGTCTGCATTCTCTTCCATCTGTTGAGCATATGCATAGGAGGTGCATGAGTCATTTGAATACATGAGTCATCTGAATATTTCTTAAATAAATAATATACTGTATAACATTTGAACCTGCCCAAATGTTGAAATTACTGCTTTAACAGTATGGCACACATGTACGATTGTATTTTGACACAATATTCAAAATGTTTCACTTTATCATACTTTAATTGCACTTAATGCTTTGCGCAACTTTTTGTTGAACAGTGCTATACTAATAATAATGATAATGTTTATACCATTTTGACTAAGCACCCAAAATGTTTGACAGTTGTACATAGCAACTGTGACAGGATATTATACTTCAGCTTATCTGTATATATAGATATATATTCAGCGTATATATTAGACTATTAGCTTATCAACCTTATATTTCAGAAGTTTTGTTTCTACACATCCAGGCAAATCATTGTTCACATGAACTAAAGGTCAATCGAGACTGTAGGAGAGGCATTATATTGCACTATAAATTCATTTCATACACTATGAAGTACAAAGTACATTGTTAACCTGAGACCTGCATCACAATAGTCCTTGGAAAAAGTAAGAAAGAAAAAGAAAACAAACAGGACAATCCAGAGCAACTAACCTGTCCACATAAGAGCCCTTAGGTTGCCCTATCTAACACTAGGTTGGAGCAACTGCAAGATGCTCCAGCCCAGTTACTCTGGAAGAGGCTTAGGGCAGAGCAAGGCAAGATAGGGTGCCCTAAGAGAGGTGGACCTGCTCTGCCCTAACTGGGGCAGCCTAAGCAGCTCAGGAGAGGCAAGTTGAGGGCATGTTTAGCATTGCCTAGGGCAGAGCAGTTACTCTGTATCCAGAGCCTGTTTCAAGGCAGAAATGCCCTCTTCCAGCCCTCAGAGTTATACCACCTCAGGAGCAGGTATAGTAATGAGTAGACCCATAGGGGTCCATGATAAGGCCAGAGTAAGAATGGCAGTGTTGACCAAAAATCTGAGTTCTTGGCCAGCCTAGCTGCAACCCCTTCCTCTCAACCTCAGGATATGGAACAAACTACGGCTGCCCACAAACCTCAGGATACAGCAGGCCACTCCAAGAAGCCCCTTCTATTCACTGTAGAATGTACTGGCATCTCATCAGGGACTCCTTATAAGGCAGGCACCCAGTGGCGTCACCAGACTGGTGCGGCTGGTGTGGGCTGCATTGGGTGATGCGCTCCGTATGAGGTGATGTGCCGGAGGAATTTGACTGTCCTTTGGCAGGCCCCGGGCGTCAGCACCCCCGTTCAGGCCTGCTCCAAGGCGGAGCAGCAGCCAGAAGCTGCCACTTGTCTGAGGAGCTGGCCTGAACGGCCATCTGAGGTGCACTGCGCAGAAACACACTGAGCATGCCGAACAGCTTCAGAGGAGACTTCCTTAGAGCAGAGAAAGTCCGCGCCTCTGCACAGCCATTCGGCCTCACTCAGTGGAGCGGCAGCCGAATGGCTTCAGAAAGAGTACTGCACAGGCACCAACTCTGACGCCTGCACAATCTCCCCCGAAGCCAAAAGGCTTCAGAAAAGTACTGCGCAGGTGTCAGAGATGGTGCCTGCGCAGTACTCTTTCTGAAGCCAGTTGGCTTCAGAAACAACTGCGCAGGCGCCAACTTTGGTGACTGCGCAGTCCGGGTAGGGGGTGCGCGCATCCCAGGGATGACGAACAGACTTCCGCACCAGGTGATGTGCAGAGTCATGTCACCACTGTAGGCACCACAGCTGTTCCTTGTTCAGTGTGATCTGAGGGGTGTCTCCTCAGGAGCAAGTCTTCCCCTTGTGTCAATTACTTAGCATGCTCTGGAGCAGTTAGGGCAGCCCCGGCTTCCTGACTCTCTGGATTCAGCATAACTTTCTGCTCTGGATACAGAATAGTTAGGAGAGTGCAGTTAGGTCAGAGCAGGCTGAATTTGCTCTGGATTGTGTCCAAAGACAGCAGTTTGTTGATAAAAATATCAGAAAACAATTAAGGCAACAAAGCTTTGGGGGTAAAGGTGTTACCAGAGAGATACAATGAAGAAAGAAAAGTAAAATGTTTTAACTGAGGTGTTTTACACAATGTAAAATAATTAAATGGAGTAGTGAGAAGATGGTATTGGAAGTACTGTTGACACTTTAAATGGCACTAAAAATGCCACGAGTGTCATAAAGTGATTAAATGCTGCATGACATTTTGAAGAAGGCCTGGTTTTTCCTGATGTGTTTGAATTAATGTGGAATCCTTAGGATGCCAGCATGGAAAAGGTCATCAGTCAGAGTCAATTCTTACATTTACAGAATTTTCTAGACTTAAAAAATAATGATGTGTAATCTAGTTCATACATTCTCTTTTACTCATAACAACTTCACCCCCCATTAAAAAAAACCACAGCTATTAGGTTAAGGCTTTACATGGCTTTGAGAATCAATAAACTGTTCCACAGGGGCTTGCTTATGGGTAAGGGGAAAGGATAAAAGCAGGCTATGAATGCACTTCACCCATGTGTAAGGGAACTACGGTAGTCTTTCTGGCTGAAAAAATGCTCATATCTAATAGCAAATGCTTCTGAAGGAGATTGCCCCTGGCAATGAGGAATCTCCTTCAAAGGATTTGCTGAATCTGTCAAGGGAGTTTCTTTAGGCTAAGAGGACTGAAGGTGATTTCAGATCTCCACAAAAATGTACAAAAATCACATAGCATTCACAAACAGGTAACAAATTCAACTTTAAAAAAGTAACATGCTGACTTCCTAGAAGACAAAAACAAGGAAAATAGTGGGGGTTTGGTGAGTCTTAGGAGGGGTGGCGTGGCATGCATTCCAACGTTACATAATACTGTTTCTGCAGTATATTGAATTGCAGGGGTGACAGCCACAAAGAGCTGACCAAACAAATCAAATTAACTGCCAGAAATACAATACAAGATTGTTGATGCATGTGTGGGCTGTGTACGTCAGTGCTGATCTTCAGTTGCCATTTAACAGCAACTCATTAAGGGTATGCCAGAGTGCTTGCTTAATTGAAGTTAGTACGTCCAGGTGTAGTGAACATGTCTTCCAACAAGCTGATTGCCTCTAATTTAAGGTTTCAATAAAGATATACATTTGTGTCTTCATGGTAGTTCAAGGATAGAACAGATGAAACATTCCAGATAAGCAGCTGAAAAAGAAATGGGAATAAAACCAATCTGGTTCAGTGATGATATTCTTATTGAAATTCCCAAGTGACCAAAGGAAAAGGATGGTGAGAAAAAAAAAGAAGAGACATCGATGGTAGGCTTGGCATAAGTCCTAGCATATGTCCTTTGGTGAAGTGGTGGTGTCAAAAGTGCCTTAAAGCACTTCTGTCCCACTGCTGAGGAGAGTCTTAAGCCATTGCATAGACATGCACTGACCTCCCTAAACTACCACGGGAAGATATGCCAGCTGAATTAGGCTGGCCTAAAATGGTTAGGATTGTGTCCATATAAGTTTAGTCAGTCTCAAAATGTCTGTGTGGCATAAGGAACAGATGTTGCTTTTGCTCCATCTGAAGCAACTAAAAAGCATCAAATCAAGATCCATGGTTTATCTGAAGAGGATTAAATTCTATGAGCCATATGCAGGCACCACTTCAAACTCTTGAATGAAGAAAATTTTAATTGGGGAAATGGGTTAGAATAGGTGAAGTGAATTGGTATTCTGGGAAGTCATTGTTATGAGTATAATCAGTGGCATTGCTTTGTATCTAAACAGGAATGGGGACACATTTGTCACTCTCCTTGCCCTTTATCTGCATTAAAAGGTAGGACATTTAATGATTAGCCCTTTTCCAAAACCCAAAATCTGCACTATTTCATAATCCAGACATTCTTGGGACCTTATGCTACTGCTGCTATTCACCCAGCAAAATTTTTGCTGGCTGTCTTTTTTTCTTTCCTTCCACATGATCATCATGACCCAGCAAAAAAGCCAACAGGACTTTATTTGGTTTCCATTTTTAGCATGATCAGTGTGACCCAACAAGAAAGCCAGAAAGAATTTTTCATGCAGCTAATCATAGGGTGCAGTATGCTGCCATAGCCAGCAGGTTTATTCCAAAATCTGGAAAAATCCAAAATCTTCCATTCCCTAGAAGGATATTCAACCTGTATTGTGCTACAGATATGAAGCTGTTGCCAACATCAAGTAGTAAATAAGAATAAGCTAATAAGCATAAGCAACCCCCCATTTGCATCAACCCCCCACATGCATCAACCTCCCATGTGCATCAGTCTCCCATGTGCAATATCCCCCATGTGCATCAACTCTTCTTGCCCATCACCCTCCCATGTGCATCATCTTCCCATGCACATCAACCATCCATGCACATCACCCTCTCATGTGCATCACCCTCCCATGTGCACCAGCCTCCCATGTGCACCACCCTCACATGCTCACCAATCCCTACAAGTGCAACAACCCCCGTGCACGTCACCCTCCCATGCACGCCAACTCCAGTACGCAACACCCCCCCCCACAATGCGCACCATCTCCCCCAGTGCAACATCCCCCATGTGAACCCCCCCGTGCACCCTCCCTCCCAGTGCATCAACTGGATGTTGATCAGTCAGTCTTCAATGTTAAGTATAGGACAAGAACAAGTTGCACCCCTTTCCAGCCACTTAAGGGTTAAATTTCTCAACATTGGTTCTTGGTGCATGTGGCTGTCACAGAAGGAACACCCTCCCCAAATTTCACACTTCTAGGTCTGGGGTTTGGGGCAGAACATCCATCAGGTAGGGTCTCTTACGTAAAGTATAGGGAGGAAAATGCATTGCACCCCTTTTCACTCCCTTCTGGTTGGAATTTCTGAAAACCAGTTCTTAGTGGGTGCCTCCATCATGGAAGTAACACCCTCCCCAAATTTCATGCTTCTAGGCTCAGTGGTTTTGTCTGGGCATTGGTGAGACAGTGAGTGAGTGAGTTAGTAAGTCAGTCAGTGACTTTTCAATCTATATACAGTGGCACCTCACGTAAAGTATGTTTCACGTAACAAACAAAAATTTCTCCAGGATTCTGCTTCACGTAAAGAAAGTGCTTCATGTAAAGAAAACATTTGTTGGCAGTTGGGGCAGACGCGCTGGCCGGCAGCCTGTTTATAAAGCTTCAGGGCTGCCTAGCGTGCCTGCCCATAGTGAAAGCAACACTTCTGCGCTGTTCCTCCTGTGGCCGGGCGTCTGCTGGACAGAGGGAGAGAAGAGCAGTGGAGAAGAGGGAAGCAGCTTAGGGCTAGCCAGAAGGGAGCAGGGGAGAGAGAGGCTCAGGATGGAGAGAAGGAGAAAGTGGGGAGAAAACTTTGAAGGTGTCTTGGATTGCAGCCTCCTCACCATGTCTACCCAGAAGTAAGCCCCATTGTGTTAAATGGGTCTTAGTCCCAGGAAAGTATCTTTAGGACTGCATCCTAAGTAGAATTGCTGACTCATCAACATTCCGACCCAACTGCTGGGCCTGAAGCATGGAATTCTGGGAGTTCCTTCTGTCTCCTGAGCACCCACCAAGAACCCCTGTGGAGAAATTTAACCCTTCAGGGGCTGAAAAGGGGGCAACGTGTTTTTCTCCTCTACTTAACATGGGAGACTGAACAACATCCAGCCAGTTTGGTCCTTGGTGCCCGATGCACTGGGGGGGGGGGTGTTTTCGGAGGAAGATGTTGCACTGGCGAGGATGCTGCACATGGGAGGTTGATGCGTGTGGTGGGTTGATGCTCATGGAGGAAGTTGCGCATGGGGGAAGTTGCGCATGGGGAAGTTGTGCATGGGAGGTTGATGCGCATGGGGGATGATGCTCTTGGGGGATGATGTGCATGGGGAAGTTGTGCATGGGGGATGATGCGCATGGGGGAATGATGTGCATGGGGAATGTTGCGCATGGGGTTTGATGCGCATGGGGGGTTGATGCGCATGGGGAGATGTTGCAGATGGGGGATGTTGAGCATGGAGGGTTTTTGTGCAGGGGAGGTTGATGCGCAGGGAAGGTTGATGTGCATGGCGGGGTTGATGCGCATGGGTGATTGATGCACATGGGGGGTTGATGCACATGCAGGGAAGTTGTACATGGGGGACTGATGCGCATGGGGACTGATGCGCATGGGGGAAATTGCGCATGGGGGAAAGTTACACATGGGAGACTGATGCGCATGGGGAACTGATGCACATGGGGGAATTTGCCTATGGGGGTTGATCTGCATGGGGAAGTTGTGCATGGGGGTTGATGCACATGAGGGATTGATGCGCATGAGGGATTGATGCGCATGGGGGATTGATGTGCATGGGGGCTGGGTGCGCATGGGGGTGGGTGCGCACGGGGTAAAGTTTCGCATGGGGGAAAGTTGCGCATGGGGGACTGATGCGCATGGGGGACTGATGCGCATGTGAGACTAATGCGCATGGGGACTGATGCGCACGGGGGATGTTGCGCATGGGGGATGTTGCACATGGGGGAATTTTACGCCTTGGGGGGATGACGTACGGGGGAATTTTACTCCTGTAATGCGGGTATGCTTTTTGCTAGTTTTATATACATAGATGACAACAATGCAACTAGGACAGTGTTAGTAAATGGAACCAGAAGGACCAAAATCAATAAAGATGTGAATAGAAATCTGAATACCTGGTTTTCTAAGGCTTCAGAAAAAGATTTTAGAGAAACAGAATGAAATGAAACATTTGCTAGTGCATGCCAAAATCAGCTGAACGCAGCATGTTTGATGGGGTCTGAACTGGCAATGATGAACCTGAAAAAGATAAATTGGTGTCATGGTTAGTAGTTCAATTAAAATACCAACTTATTGTGCAGTCAGTGGTCGTCAGAAAGGTAAGAAATTCTACCTGGAGATACCAGTTATTGAATCAGGGATTTTCAGTAGGCAAAGCAAATGCTCTACTCCTGAGCTAAGTCCTGGAATTTGTAGTGCTCACACTACTGGCTTCAACAGACTAGACCAGGGATCTCCAAACCCCAGCCCTGGGGCCAGACGCAGCCCTTAGTGAGCCTCCATCTGTGCCTTGGCAAGCCCCCTCTATCCAGTGCTTGAGCAAGCCCTGTAATCCTCCAGAGGCAAGGGGAGCTCTGCTCTCCACACCTTGGAAGGGTATTTTGAGGGCTGGGAAGGCTGCACACACCTCCTCTTTCAGTGTATGAAAGTGCCTATGAACTGATTTGAAGATCACAACTCTCTCTGTGTTGGAAAGTGTTTATGAACTGATTTGAATTCATCCATTCATTCCTTCATTCACAAGTTCCATCACTAATGTATTCATTTATGTAAATTTATTCAAATTTGAAATGTAAATCAATTCTTTTTTTTCTTCCGGCCCCTGACACAGTCTCAGAAAAACAATGTGGCTCTTCTGCCAGTGTTTAGAGACCCCTGGACTCGACCAATTCATGGTGGTTGGACAGGTAGTTATTGGCTACTCTCGCCAAATGGAACTTCAGGCATCAGATTGATTTATTGTATTATTTCCTTTATAAACTATTTTGGCTTTTTAATAATTTATTTACTAATTTTTATTAAAAGAAAAAAAGAAAAAAGATGGTCTTCTGTATATGGCCTTTCAATACCAGTTGCTGCGGGAGAGGGAGAGTGGCAAGAAGGAAAGTTTCATGCCTTGTCAGGGGAGTCACCAGGTGGTGCAGTTGGTGTAGCCTTTTCCTCCTTAGAGTGGAAGAATCTGAGCTCTCTGACTGTGCGTGTGCCAACCTTTGTGCCTTGGTTGGGAGATGCACAGTCCTCGGGGGCAATGTGCATCCTGGGGCAGTACACAATGTGTCCTGGGGGCCAATGCATTTCCTGGGGCAATGCATGTCACCCCTTCCTCTTGTTCTATTCCTGGAGTCATCTTTCTGATCAAGATGGGAAAGAGGACCCTGAGTGAGATGTATCTTTGGTCTGATCCAGAAGCATTTTTCTGATGAGAAAAGGGAAAACCTTGAGAAGAATAAATCAACATAGCAAGGAAAGCAAAACAGATCTTGAATTGTTTCTGTGGAAGTGAATCACGGCCTTGCATGGAACAAAACAACACTCCTTATAAATGAATTACTATGGCAGATTATGATTTTGGCTGTTTAGGAGGCAGCGATCATCTGTCAAGCTGTCAATCCCAACCAAGACCACTCTCTGCTAACATAAATTAAGTAGCGGCACTAAAGTAGAACCACTGCAGTATCAATCTATTCTGACATTAAGCAAATGATAGCCCTCACTTATAAGGCTACAATCCAGAGTAACTACAGGACCTTTTACACCGACTTAATTATGGTGCCACCTATGGGAAAACTATGGGAAATACATAGAGCCATCCAGAGTTAGTACTTCTTACGTATTCCCATGGTTACTCTGGATTGTAGGGTCAATAGGAAAACATCATAGATGCCATCCAGGATGGCGCAATACATAGCCATGTGCTGCTGTGACATGAATGGCCATGAACAGAGTCCCGATAAAGGCCAGAGAGCAACAGGTTTGGCTCTTATTTGGAGATGGCCTTATTGTCTAAATCCTTGATTTTGAGTTAATGGGTTGGAAGTATTGTAACTAGAGATGTCTGAACATAATTAGTGACAGTTTCACTTCTCACAGGAACACAAATTATTTACTATAGTATCACACCTTTAGAAACAGAGAAGTTAAGTAATAAGATAGCCAAGAACCAGACAGTAATGGCAAGCTCCCCAGTTAGCATGCAAATATGTGCCCCCCCCCCACCCTTTCCATGAAGCTCCTCTTTTTGGTGGATGCTCTGATTAGAATCCCATTACCAGTAGGTCCCTGGAAAGCCCTACAAATGTCTCACCTCTACAAGATCATGTACATTCAGTTTAAATTGTGCTTTGGGTGACATTTAATAGCTATTTCCTGTGTAAATGTATAGTTATGCTGCATGCTTGTCACTCACATATCCCATCTTCCTGATAGAAGATAGAAATGTGTGCCAGTCAACCAGAACAAAAGAACCCAGCCAGTTTTTCATTTGTTTGTCTGCTTGTGTTGCTTTCTGACTGTGAGCCCAATCCTATGCCTGTCTACTCATAAGTCAGTCCCATTATAATCAATGAAAGAAAAGTGTGGATAGGGTTGCAGCCTCATTGATAGAAAAGCAAAGGAGAAAATTAGCCTTTGCCCTCATGGTTTTTGTTATTATATATACCTTTTATGAGTACCAAGGTCTTATTCTACACTCCCCTTAGTCCCGCCCAGATTTGCTGGGTTCTGCTTCTGGATCTTTGAGCAAACTTGGTTGCGTCATGAAGGGAAATATTTTTTTTTCAGAACATGAAGCAAAATACTGGGAAAACAGGATCAGTTTTTGCAAACTGGTAGCCCAAGTTTTGCTTACTGGCTTTGTTGTAAGTCAGCTCCAAAGGCTTCTGCCACCAAACGCTGCCCACATACCTGGAAGTTTTGCTTTCTAGATTGTCGAGCCCAAGCATATGTTCACACCTCTATGCCACGCTCAAGAATCTGGACCCGCAGAAATGCTTGCAACCAATGAAAGCAGAAAGAAGTGCTTGTCACTGTGGGTCTGTAGCTTCTTCAGTTCATAATATTACCCAGTGATTGCTGTAGAGGCACCTGATATAATGCTGCTCTGTTTGTCAGAATAATGAAAACCCCACACATGTAATAGCAGCACATATCAGAGTAGAATCCCACTGTGGGTGCTGTGACTAGAGCAGACAACAGATTACGGTGCAACTCTATGCTTATTTTTTTTTGGAAGTAGATCCTGTTAAGACCCTAGATAGAATTAGATAGTTGGAAGAAGTAACAATGACTCAGACAAATGACTAATACATAGGGAAACAGAGAAGAAATCTGAAGGAAGTTTGCCTCTTCTGATCTCAGATTGAAGCTGGTATTGAATGAAGCCAGACTTAGGGTGCAATTCAGAGTAACCATGGGAAGTCCTTGCTCTGGTGTAAGAACAATTTGTTCTGGATTGCAAAATGAATTTCCCATAGGTTTTCACTAGGTGGTGCAGTAACTACGGGTACACATAATGTCTCTTACGTGCACCCGTAGTTACTCTGGATTGTAGGGATAGAGTCAGGGCAGTGCAGAGTGCTCACAGCATACGTGTGAGTCCTTCTCTCCCTCTCTTCTCTCGTCTCTCTTCCTGTCTGCCCATCTAAAGATCGGCCTTGTGGTTAGAATAGCCCTTCTCAGAATATTTACTGATATGGTGCACCCTTGTATAGGGTTGTACCCACGAGGTTGTAGCCTTTCAACTTAAGGGTTTGTCCAGTGGTGGGATTCAAAGAAATTAACAATCGGTTCTATGCCCATCTGGCAGCCACTTTTAAATGGCTATTTTTAATCTTTATATGTCCTATCTCTCATTAACAACCAGTTCTATAGGGTAGGTGCAAACCTGCTGGAGCCCACCACTGGGTTTGTCCTTTCACCCTATGAAATGCCTTTTTCTTAGGGAAAGGATAGTTGGAACCATCCCACTGAGGCGTTTTTCTTCTTCTCCTATCTCTTCCTTTCTAAAGATGCCTTTCTGGGATAAAGCACACTGAATAATACAGCAGAATTTACTTCTGAGTAAGCTTGCACAAGATTGCATCGTTTTTGTTTCATTCCCCATTCTTTAAAATTTTGATGGGGTGGAGGCTGAGGTTTGGTTTCAGTCATTACTTTTTTCCTTGCTGTTTTTAGCTAGCCTGAGCCAAATGTTCTCATCCTGTGCCTCTTAGACCCTCCTTGATTAATACAAACCTAGCAAGGAAGTACTGGATCCATTGTTCAAGATAATTAACAACTCAGTAGGTGCAAATGCCTTGCTTTCTAGACTGTACTGTGCAATATATTAGAACGATTCAGATTAATAAATTTTACTTAAAATAATTTGATTCCTGGGGCACCCTTTTTGGCCCATGATCTCAGAGTGCTTTGCCAGCAGTAAGGCAAAGAGTGACGTGAATAATGGCATGAAGTGAATAATGAACCCTTCTTTTCCGTTTTCTTTAGATGGGATTTAGGAAATTGCAAAGTGATTTGCTAGCAATTTACACTGACTTCGACCCGTGAACTTTAATAGGTAATACCATGTCAATGGCCAATCAAACTTCATCCAAGTTTTAAACATTTCTCTTGTTTTAGAGAGAAAAGATAATAATGAAGGGATTTATTATTCACTTATTTTTAATCTATAGTAAATCTATAGGGATTTATTATTCACATATTTTTAATCTATGGAATAATCAAAAGAAGGTTAATCCTAGCCTGTGTGAAGACAAAGCTCACTGAAGAGATTCTTCTCTACTCTATTGTCCCGAGCAGCTGTCTCTAGTCTGCACACCCTTAAAAAGCCTTTCCTGAGAGATGGGACATACCTGGATGAGTGGGAGGGAAAGGGGGCAAAGGCAGTGGTGGGCTTCAAGGGGTTCTCACAGGTTCTATAGAACCCTTTGTTAATGAGCGCCTGGTTCTGAGAACCGCTTACTAATGGGACATAGAACCTGTTGTTAATTTAGGTTATTAGGATATAGAACCTGTTGTTAATTATTTGACTCCTACCACTGGGTAACGGTATCTTTGTTTCACATGCACATTTTAGGAACATAACAGAGCCCTAATGGATCAGGCCAAAGACCCATCTAGCCCAGCTTCCTGTATGTCCATCAAACAGTTCTGGGAGCATGCAAAATAACAAGAAACAAAATCTGGTGGCTCCTCATCTAGCATTCTGTGGTAGCCTATTTCTTAATGCACATACCTATCATGGCTTATAACCTCTGATGAACTTTTCTTCCAGAAATTTGTCCAAGCTCCTCTTAAAGGATCCTGTCAGTGTGTGGTATGCTGGTTACCTAGGACAAAACAGCTAATTCCATAACAGTGGACTTTTATTCTTGATTCTGCATGACCCAAATCAAGTTTATTACATCAGTTACATTACTGCAGGACGGAACTGTGGTGTGTGAAACTTCATCTGATGTGAGCCTCAATAATTAACAAGGTCGTAGGAAGATAGTTGGAGACACTGCCTCCAACTCAGTGGGTCATGACTACTCAAGTTTAGTCCCACCAGACTCAGGATACAGATGATATACTGTAAACCTCAAGAGCTGGTATAACAATGAATCTACTCTTCCTTCCCTGTAAACGGAAACATGAATTGTGTGTGCATGGTTTCAAATTACAGTGATCGACTGCAATCTTAGTAACTGCTGAGTCAGGTATATATTACGTCCACCACATACTATGAAAGCTGCTTTCTCTAGTATATCCTATCGTGTGATTGACATGTAGATTGATTGAATGACCCCAGTTGCACACTTCTCACTTAACCTCAGCAAAAAATGGAGGGAAGGAACAGTGCATGCATTTTGCTTTTCTTTCTTTTGATCAATTGCATTACAGCTTCCAGCTATTTTCCTCAGACATGTGGGTGATGTAGATACTATCTCTGGTAAAGAAATAAGTGGGCTTGCCAATCCGGTAGGGCCATCTGCTCTGCCGTGTGATTGATGTGTATTGTTTTCCCAGAAATGATTACACTTGGAAGCCTCTTTTAAAGGCTACTATGTTGTGTGATGGACACCCCTGCTGTTCAGAATAGTCCCTCTTTCAAATACTGAACAACACAAAGTAAGGGGAAAATGAATCAGAAAGGCAAGAGTGCTTTGCACATCAGTACTTGCTGAAGCAAGCGAGGTGCATTAAAATGAAAACAAAAATACAAAGAATTGATGATGACACCAGAGAAAGAGGCAAGCCCAATGCTAAGCTTTCAAACCTACAATTATATAGGATATCTCTATCTGTATGTTGCCTTGTTAATCTGCATTCCCTTCATGTGAGCGTAATGGTGTCACAGGCCTAAGATAAGCATAAAGTGATACCCTTCCTCTAAGGTCAGAAAGCTACAAGAGGAACTTACTTCTTGGATTTTACAAGTTTATGATTTGCTGCTTGAGTAACAGCCTTTCCTCCATAACAATCCAACCCAGGCTTTCGTGCTTCGCATGCAGAGTATGCAGCGCCGAGCACGATACCATAGTCTCTCAAGACTGACGGACGCCTGCTTTGCTTAGGCTGCATGCTATAGCAGGGGTGGGCAGGCTGGACCACTTTAGGGATCCTTGACCTTTTAACAATTGTATAGCGAAGGAAATTTCAGATGTGCAACTTGTAATCTGTCAGATTCCCACCTAGGTTATCTAGGCAAGATTAGAATGGGATTTTAGCAAAACATAGGGCACAACCCAGTGTTAGGGCAGTGAGAATGGCTCAGCTGTGCTGCCCAAAGTAGACTCTATCCAGAGCAGAAAGTTGGGCTGAATCCAGAGAGTCAGGAAGCCTGGGCTGCCCTAGCTGCTCCAGAGTAATAGCAGTAATAGTAAAAGTAATAAAATAATAAATAACAATAAAAATATTAAAATTTATTTCACATGAGACATTCTGGTGTCAAAACCAAGTACTCAGCATACACAGTATACCTGAAGGACAGGTATCACGTTGATGATACCTGCTATCTTTATCATTGGGGTGGGGAGGCACTTACAGTCTAATTTGCAGGCAAAGTTTCCAATCTACTGGTAGGTGCTGAGGATTTGGCTTTCAAAGCATCCTGTTATTTTTTGTTTTGTTTTTCATAATAGCCAATTCCAGACAGCTGATAAATCATCAAGACGAGCTAACTTCTGATATTTCTTAAATGTCACAAGTTGAGAAATTGGGAGCTGCCAAAACTTTGAATTCTCTTAGCACTGTGTGGTGTAATATATGGAATAGAAGTGCTTTTTTTGGTCCAATTTTTACGTGTCACTGGTTTCTCTCCATGCCGGTTGGCAACTCTGCCTCCTTTCAGTGGCTCCAACCTCAAAATGAGAGCAATCCAAGACACAAAAACAAGAACCAGCACTGTCATTACAGGCAATTGGAAAATTACTGGCTTAAAGCCTGTAGCCCAGAAGAATACAACACCATTTGAATAAGTGCTTTGAAAATGGTAATTTCACCTAGGTTGAGTTGGCACAAGTAGTAGGATGTTAGAGACTGACTTTTGAGATAATCCTGGTTCTAGTCTTGAAGTTTTATATTAAGGTTATTTTGGGGTAGAAATCTATAGCTCTATAGATTTGGTGGAGGACATGCATTGCATGCAGAAAGTCCCATTCTCCAGGAATAAGGTTTGATTCTCCAGGTAGGACCCCTTATGAAAGATCTAAAATCCTGGAGAATCATAGAATCATGGAAGGGACCCAATAGGTCATCTAGTCCAACCCCTGCCTGTGGCAGGAAATTCTCCTAGAGCATCTCCAACAAGTGCTCGTCGAGCCTTTGCTTGAAGATCCACAGTGAGGGAGAGTTCACCACCTCCCTTGGCAATTTCTTCCACTGCCGAACCACACTTACCATTAGGCATTGTTTCCTGAGAGTCACTGCAAGTTTGCACAAATAATACTGAGCAAACGTACAAATGCAGATTTTGTGTCTTGTGCTCTGGTGTATCTGGTGAGCCACTGAGATACAGGAATCTATAGATAGACATTTGGCCTGAACCAGTGATCCAGTTAGGATCTTATGTTCAATTGTATAATTTTAAAGGAAACATATCCTAGGTTCATATTATAAATAAATGTAATTCAAAGTGAAAATCACTTCAGTGAAATGGCAGCATTTATCATAAGGTAGGTGGGGAGGGGGCCTTCAGTAACAGCCAGAAGCTGTATCACTTACTTGACTTGATTTTTTAGCTAAATTATATTTCCCCATAGCCTTAAAAAAATGGGGGGGGGGGAAGGGATCACAAAGGCAAGGGGATAAGCCTTCCCCCTCCCAGCTTTCTTGCAATTTGAGAACTGCTTCTACAGAAGCCTGTTCGGGATCAAAGTGCAAGTGGCAGAAATAAATCTTTTTCTACAGTATGTTTTAAAACGACATAAACAGCATGTCAGATTTTATATAATTAAACTATTATCTTAGAACAGCACAAGCCTAAGTTCTGCTCCTGGTCCTTTCTGTTGTAGTTATTTTGTCTAGACTGGAAATTGCTAAGAGGTTGCAATTATTTCATAATTATCTGCTTTTGAAAGCATATTGTTCCTTCTGCAGAGGCCTCGAGCCTGCACCCCATTGATCCACTATGGGAAACTGGTCTGAACAAAGAATACAGTGTTCACTATGCCTTTATTAATTAGTTTATACATGGGATTTTCTCATGGCTGCAATTTTCTAGTTATTTGTTGTTAAACATTATGTATCACTTCACAGCCCAAAGAAGGATGTATTTTTTTAAGAGAAAAATGTTCTGAAACTTTATTAGCTCAAATGTTTGCCGTTGGAGGTGAAAGTGTAGAAGGTGTTTTGAGAGGTTTCTTATTGCTTTCTGAGGAAGTGGGCAATCTTTCCTGCCAATGAGCAAATAGCACCACAACCTACAGGAAGTTTGTGTCATATTGTAGTGAAGAGAAAGCCTCCAGTTCAGATCTTACATCTGTCATGAATTTACTGGGTGGTCTTATACAAGCTATCCTCTTAGAACTTACCGTACGATGAATACATTCTACTGAAAGCCGCCAGATTTACATCCAAGTCAATGTTACTAGTGTAGGGGTGTTCATATTCTATATGCTATACTTAGCTATATATACAAAGATTCACACTTCTGTGTGAATGGCTATATCTGACTTCCTTTTTAGAGAACAACAGTCAGGGTTCTCAGACCTCCGGATTTCCCCGGAGACACCTGGAAATTGGGCCCATGGACTGGGAGTCTGGGCAGGGCCCCCTTTTTCAGAAAAGGAGGGGTTCTGGGGTTGCTGGAGCTTCATAGTGGCTGCCCTGGCAGTGGCAAGGCTTGGAGCCGGCTGCCGCTCTATCGGGGGGGGGGGGAGTCGCATGCCAACAGAGCAGTCAGCTCCAAGCCTTGCCACCGCCGGAGCAGCTGCTAAGAAAGCAGAGTGCCCCCTCTCCCTCCATACTAGCCTGAGCCTCCCCAGCCAAGTAGGAGGGACCTCCCCTCCAATAAACCCTCCCTCCCCTGCTCTTTCCCCCATTCAAGGAAAACCTTTAACCCCCTACCTCGGTTCCCCCTCTTCTCTCCCACCCAAGGGAAACCCTAACCCTCCCTGCCCGAGTCCCCCCTCTTCCCCCACCTCAAGGAAACAGTATATATACTGTTTATATATAAGTATACTATAGTGTTAAAATTAAGTACAGAAAAGCAATCCGAGTGTTTTAACCTTTGTTTTAACATGTCCTACATTTGTCCTATATTTTTGGGGTGTCCTACATTTTTTAACAGGGGAGGAATTTTGGCTTGTATGATAGGAATTTTGGGGATTTGGGGGGGAATATTGGGTTTGGCATCTCGTCATCCTTTCAATAGTGATAATTTAAGATACAGTCCTAAGAAATTTACGCCAGCCTGCTAAGGCTGCCATATGTCCTGGAAAACAGAGACTGTCCCAGTTTTTGGAGATTGCATTCATATACTGGCAAATTTGACAGGGGGTCCTATCCCAGTTTTGTGGAAGCGAATTATGGCAATCCCAGGCCTAACTCACCTGGCCTATCTTTCTGTGATGGTGTGGGGAGGTCAGTGTTTGCCTGTGCGTTGGTCTAAGGAGTGAGACAAAAGAGTCTTACTGCATTTTTGTAACACCCCCTAGATCAGAACAGGACTTATGGTGAGGCTTAGGCTGGCCTAAGTGGAGGTTAGGATTGCAGCCATAATGTTTGAACAGGACCCCGAATTAATGTGCACATTAACTGATGTGCACATTCATGGCACATGTGACGCCTTGGTGGACAAGTGGCCTGCATGTGCATAGAATGCTGTAACCTTCCCACCAAGGTGGTAACTATTTGCTTATGTATGCTTTTGAATGGCTAGGTTGGCAGGAGCTAGGCTAAGGATGGAAGCTCACTCTGTCTTGCAGCACTCAGGTCTCAAACTGCTGACCTGCCAATCTTCAGATGAACAGACACAGAGCCTTTAACCACTAAACCACTGCAGCCCTTACTTGAGTCATTATGAACTTCACTTTTTGGGGAATAGGCTGTAGCATCATAATAAGGAACTTGTACGTAGACACTTTTTTGAGGATCTTTTACTTCCAAGGAAATTAGAATATTCTGAATTTGTAGTAACCAAATAGTCTTGATCACTGATACTTGATATTGAAATGCAGAGTAAAAACTTTGTTTTAAGCTAGCCTCAGTTAAACTGATTTCTTAGGCTGTCATCAAGTAGGCATCTTTTCCTCTGCAGATTCATCTCTGCAGAATATTCATATATTTCTTCTACTGCAATAAACAAAATAAAAAGCAAATCCTAAGGACCACTCAGTCTCTTAAGAGGAAACAATCTTCTGTTACAAGAGTATGTGTGATATTCATTGCACTTCATTCATAACAGCCACTTCATGTTCTTGGGGAGAGGCCAGTAAATAATGTAAGATCTGCCTGTTTTAACAAAAGTCTTTTTAATGGTGTTCAGCATCAGATAATATGCACAGGAGGAGAAACAGCTCTGTTGTTGGCAGTGTGTCTGCGATCAATATCATGAACAAGTTCTGGCAGACACATTACAGGCAAAGGGAACTTTAGAAGAGTAGTCTATTTGCTTAGTTTTTTTTGGCTGGGCTTCTTAAGGCCATTATTCTTAAAGGCTTGGACCCTCCACTTCAGGATTAACTCCATGTTGACAATCAGCATCCAAGGCTAAAAAAGTTTTCAAATTATGGGATATCCTAAGAGAGAAGTTCCAACCCATAATTACGTCATGACCTGATTTTTGGTTGGTTGCAGGACTACTGCTACCTGGAAGGCACAAGGCATTCTGGACCATGTTTTTGTGCTCCAGAATGCCTTTTGGCTTTTGGGTAGTGTTGGAGCATGGCCCCCTTTGCTGGGGCCTTCCACTTCTGGGTCACACATGACCACTGATAAAGGGTGACATGGTGATAAAATGCTTGAGAACTGCTGTTCTAACCTATTTTTCCCTTCATGCTTCCTCATACCAATCCATCTGACTTTTCAGATCCAGATTCAGATTTCAGTGGGGGGAGGGAGGGAGGGAGGGAGAAGCAGAGAGGAACCTCAGCATGCAGCAATGTATGTTTCTGCTAACCCACTGTTGAAAGCAATCACCTCATTTATGGGTTGGTCCCAAAAGTACGTATAGGTTTCCAGTGTAGTTTATAAAATTACTATTGTAAATGAGCCTGTGTGCTTCAGGGGATTTAAGAAAATTACTTGGGACACCCTGCAAAGTGCAAAGACATTAAGGTTAAAACCTTAGCGAATGGATACCTTCTCTATCACTTGTAGTTGTGTAGCATGTCATTTTATACTCTGTAATGAGCTTGTTACATTCAAATTAGCTTGTAGAAGAGAAAAATGTCTGCTACCACTAACTTCAACTAGCTCTTGTACCTCTAGGGGCCAAACTGCATGACATACTGGAGCTCTGTGATCAGGATCTCCTGCAGGTTTAATTTTCTGTTTAGCTACTTCATGGGACTATTTGCAGATTCAGGAAGTAAAGTTGTAAAAAATAGTTTTTAACCATTTCTTCCTATGGCCATTCACTAGGTTAATCATCTGTCTTCCTGGGTGTGTCTTCCATCTCGGGAATTATTTATATCAAGGAAAAGGCATGGTGAGTCAGGGTTTAAAACCCTCTTGCATAACCATACTTTCCCATAATCAGAGAAGTGCACCCATGTAGCATTTAGCAGAACAAATACTATGGGAATCCTAGTCATAGTTCTTCTAGCTCACATCTGTTGTGGAACTAAGATTTGCAGAAAATATATCTAGGTTTGAAGAAGTGGCTTCTGAACAGGCATAAATTCTAGCACTTCTCTTTGGAAATTAATCACTGCTTAATGTTCTACAAAGCAGAAGTACAGTGGAATCTCTCATAACAAGCGCCTCACATAACTAGCATTTCACATAACAAGTATAAATTTCCGAGAAATCTTGCTTCACATAACAAGTTCTGCTTCACTTAACAAGCAAGCGCACTATGGGCACGCGTGCTATGCAGCCCATATGCTCTGAGTGGAGGCTCTTTAAAAGGGCTGCTGGCCAGCACTGCTGCCTCCAACTGCCAGAGGCAGCTGCCCAGGGGTGGGCCTGGCCCAGCCTAACAACCAGTTCGCCGGATGTAGGCAAGCCAGGCGGGGGTCAGGGGGTGGGGTTGGGGTCAGGGGGCGGGGTTGGGGGCAGGCCGGGAGGCTGCGCTGTGGGTGGGCAGAGAGAGGGGTGGGGCGAGGGGTGGGGCCAGGCCGGTTTGGGCCGGATCGCCTGAACTGGTTGTTAATTTTGGCCTGCTGCTAGCGATCCGCTTGCTAGCAGTGGGTCAAAACCTGTGCGAACCGGTTCGCCCGGGGAGCCCACCACTGCGCTTGCGTCAGGATGTGACTCCACCTCCGCCAACATTGGACAGGACGCGACAACACTTGCATCACACTTGCATCAAGCTTGATGCAAGCATGTCTGTGCCTGCACCAACCTTGGTGGAAATGGAGTCATGTCCTGAACAGGACGCAACTGTGCTTGCATCAATCTTGACGCAAGCGCAGTGGTTCGCCCGGGTTTTGACCCGCTGCTAGTAAGCGGATCGCTACCGGTGGGCCAAAATTAACAACCAGTTCGGGCGATCCGGCCCAAACCGGCCTGGGCCCACCTGTGCAGCTGCCCCTAACAACCCCCAAGTGTCCCCACTGGCCATCTTGAACCTACAGAAGCAGCCCAGGTAAGCCTCCCAGGAAAGTGTTTTTGATTGCAGCCTCCTAACCATGTCCACTCAGATGTAAGCCCCATTGTGTTAAATGGGGCTTACTCTCAGGAAAGTGTCTTTAGGATTGCAGCCTAAGTAGACTTCATAGAATCATGCACATTGAATTCAATTTTTTTAAAAATTCAATTACAGTGTTTTGTCATCATTTTTACATACCGTTAATATTTTTATATGAATATTTTGGGGGTTGTGGAACCAAACATCTGAGTTTCCATTGTTTCCTATGGAAAAATCTGCTTCATGTAACCCTTAGATGACCATCCGGATCCAGAGTCCAAAAATTCAAATTTATGCACATTGGGCTATTTTTAGTTGGGCATCTAAGTTAAAGAGTGTTTCACTTAAAGAGTGTTTCACTTAAAGAGTATGCCTATGGAACGAATTAAGCTCTTTATGTGAGGCACCACTGTATACAAGATCATATACTGTATAAAATCATGTATACTGTGTAGTTCTTTTGGACTACCCAGTTCCCTTCAGGATTCTGGTAGGGGCAGCTTTCCTGTTACTTCAAAAAAGTGTAGCTAGTAATCAAATATCATTGGTCGCTCCTCCTTATAACCAGATGCAAACATTCTCTACCTGCAAGGTTACAAGAAGAGTAAAAGAATGAAAGAAATCCCAGCTATTCAGGAGGGGAAAAAAGGAAACAACCACAGCATCAGTTCTACCATATGATCACTGAATTTTCTGCATTGGAAGAAGGTATTGTGTCTTAGGCAGATGCATTTGCAAAGGAAAGGTTTTAAAAATGTACAGAAACACGATTGTTTCACCTGATCAGAAACTCTTCAAGGGCCTTCTCAGTGGTTGATCAATACAGCATCACAGCAACATCCAAACAAAGGAGGCTCTGTGTGTGTGCCCTCAGCTGAGTTCAAAAATAACATCAGTGGAAAACTACAGAAAGTTCTAGGACGAGCTGCATCTGAACCCATCCCAGCTATAAATCAAATGGAGGAGAAAAGTACCAGAGAGCTACTTCATCTGTGGACCTTGTTCCAAGTTGTTGGTAGTGCAAACAAGTGCAACAAGACGCATTTTATAAGATAAATTTTGTTGAGTTTGTGCCTTTATTATTTTTTTTACAATTTTTTATTTGGTTTTTCATTTTCAGATACAGGTAATGTAACAGTTATAAACTTAGGTAAGGGAACCCACAAAGGAAAACACAATTAGGACCTTCAGTGGCAACCCAGGTTACATCTTGCCTAATCAAAAATAAAATTAATCATCTAGAATGCAACAACTCCCATCTAATCAACTTTTACAGTGGTTTTAAAATTACTTTAGATTTAATTCTAACCCATCTTGAATACTTAACAAATACATAAAACCTAACAACCGATGCAAGCATAACTATCAATAAAAACAAAGCCTAAAACAACTAATCATCTTAATTTGTTATTATAAAAAAGATATATATCTCCTAAACTTGGCATCCATCAGTCTTGAAAGACTATGGTATAGTGCTCGACGCTGTATGCGAAGCATGAAGGCCTGGGTAGATTGATATGGAGGATAGGCTGTTACCCAAGCAGCAAATCGCCCCTTTCCACACCACTGAAAAAGTCCAGTGAACGGCAGAGCTAACACGACTGGTTCCAGCTGCATCACAGAGCTGGGCTAAGGACAGGAGCTCACCCTGTCTTGTGGGGACCCAAGTCTCGAACCCTGGCCTTTTGGTTAACAGGTACAGTGTCTTAACCACTTGCGCCACCCACAGCCCTAAATATTCTCAGTATTTGTTATTAATTTCAACTTCATAAAAAAATCTATTATAAAATTATATATTAGATACACAACCAAAACATCCATCAGGGCTCCCTTTTACTTCACCCGCTTTACCAATGGAACCAAAAAGCTTACATTTTTATCTCCATTCCCACTCCAAGTTAATTAATATCTTAAAAAAGAAATTCACTTTATCTTCCCCAAAATGGAATCCCCCCTGTATAATGTGATCAGTACTTTTTCTGGGGAAAAAAGGTTCCAGCACTAACCACAGGTGAGTACATCCCCATATAACCAGTGGTGGGATTCACATAAATTAACAGGTTCTAAGTCATAATAACCTAAATTAACAACAGGTTCTATGTCCAGTGATGGGCTTCAAAGAAATTAAGAACCGGTTCTCTGCCCATCTGGCAGCCACTTTTAAATGGCTATTTTTAAACTTTATATGTCCTATCTCTTGTTAAGAACCGGTTCTATAGAGTAGATGCGAACCTGCTGGAGCCCACCACTGTCTATGTCCCATTAGTAACTGGTTCTCAGAACCAGGTGCTCATGAGCAAAGGGTTCTCTAGAATCTATGAGAATCCCCTGAAGCCCACCACTGCATATAACTTATTAAATTATAAGTTAATAATTATAAGCTGGGAGGGGGGTGGGTGGGAGGTAAAAAAGATGCTTGTACTAAGAACTACTGACCGCCCAGAAAAAAGCACTGAATGTAATAATATTGGAAAGTCAGCTTAATCACACAAAAATATTTTTCTTGCAAGGAAAAATCGCCAGCCACAGAGGTTGTCAAAATTCCCGTTACATATAAAATAATGTATTTTTCAGTAGTGTTAGTTTTCCTGTTGCCACATCCTATTGTCTTTTTTCTGGTACAAGTATTTTTTGCTGTTTGCAGTTACATTTACTCAGGGTTTTTTTTTGTTGGGGGGGGGGGTACTCACTAGACCTTATAGACCTTACAAAGGCTTTTGATTTGGTTAGTAGGGATGGCCTTTTTAAAATCCTCCCCAAGATTGGATGCCCACCTAAGCTCCTCAACATCATCAGGTCCTTTCACGAGGACATGAAGGGCACTGTAATTTTTGATGGCTTAACATCAGACTCCTTTCACATCCGAAGTGGAGTGAAGCAGGGCTGCGTCCTCCCACCAACTTTATTTGGGATCTTTTTTGCAGTCATGCTGAAGCATGCTTTTGGAAATGCAACAGAGGGAATCTATCTCCGGACCAGATCCAATGGAAAACTATACAATCCTTCCAGACTAAGAGCAAAGTCCACAGTCCAGCTGAAATGCTTGCGGGAGTTCCTCTTCGCTGATGACGCTGCTGTTACTGCTCACTCTGCCAAAGACCTTCAACGACTTATGGACCGTTTTAGCAAAGCCTGCCAAGACTTTGGTCTGACAATCAGCTTGAAGAAAACACTAGTCATGGGTCAGGGTGTGAATCCACCTCCCTGTATCACAATCTCTGAACATGAACTGGAGGTTGTCCACGACTTTGTGTACCTTTGCTCAACTATCTCTGACACTCTCTCCTTAGATATCGAGCTGAATAAATGTATTGGTAAAGCAGCTACCACATTCTCCAAGCTTACAAAGAGAGTATGGCTTAATAAGAAGCTGACGGAACATACAAAGACCCAGGTCTATAGAGCTTGCGTCCTGAGCACACTCTTGTACTGCAGCGAGTCTTGGACCCTTTATGCACGGCAGGAGAGAAAGCTGAACACCTTCCATATGCGCTGTCTCCAACGTATTCTTGGCATCACCTGGCATGACAAAGTTTCAAATTACGCAGTCTTGGAATGTGCTGGAATCTCTAGCATGTTCACACTTCTGAAGCAGCGGCGTCTACGCTGGCTTGGGCATGTTGTGAGAATGGCTGATGGTCGGATTCCGAAAGATCTCCTATATGGAGAATTAGTGCAGGGAAAGTGCCCTAGAGGGAGACCACAGCTGCGATACAAAGACATCTGCAGGAGGGATCTAAAGGCCTTGGGAATAGACATCAACAGCTGGGAAACCTTGACCTCTGACCGTTCAGCGTGGAGGCAAAAGACCCAGCATGGCCTTCTCCAACTGGAAGAGACACTTGTTGGGCAGGCTAAAGCAAAGAGACAGACCTGAAAGCAGCGAAACCTGGGGCCTGGGCAGGGGACGGAATTTATTTGTCCTCAGTGTGGAAGGGATGGACACTCTCAAATTGGCCGTTTTAGCCACACTAGATGTTGTTTCAGGACCTCCATTCAGAGCACGATACCTTAGTCTTTCGAGACTGAAGGATGCCGATGACTCACTAGTACTGAGTACCTGATCTTGTCCCTGCTTTTCCCACCTGTCCCTCATCAGCAGTGGAATAATAAATGATATGGGGATGATCTGTGGTGAGCACAGGCACCTTTTTCCCCAGAAACTTTTTTTACTGTTAAGAGGACTCGCTGCAGTTCTGTCATATCTACATGAATGATCATGAATTATTATGTAACACTGTCACCATCTGCTGGTATATCAACATTTGAAAGGATGTTAATACTGTGCCAAGGATCAGACTCCTTTCTTGTGTTCATGAATACCTAAATATCTCAGGGCTGGCCTCTCACATTGGAGCCCTACTGGTTGGGATGTGGTTCCCTCTTGTGGTTGATCTGTAGAATCACTTTAACATTATGAGACAGTGGAGCCAGCAAGTCCAGCCACTGACTACCTTGCTTTTGTGTGCTGTGCAGCATGATGCTTAGCAAGAAAGAAAAAAGTCTTTATGTATAATCCATATTAAAACCCCCAGGCACTGCTTGACTTTCCAAGATCTTCCTGTTAAAAAAATACTACTAACTACTGTCTTTGGGATTATTTATACACTCACTTGAGGACCGCTCTCTCTTTCAGCCATTCCCTTCTATTGTCCTGGACTGTTACAGCCATTAGAAGGACACTGGCTGATCACAGGGTCTTTCCTTGGCACTGTGGGAAGGGTCTGTTCCTACACTGAGTCCCCCTCTTCTATTAACTTTGCCCTGGCCAGGGCGAGGTGAGCTGAATCCTTAAACACAAAGTTCTCTTGATCCACAAGGTATAGGGTCCTTTTTGGTATCTAAGCAAATCTTCTTTTCTTCCCTGAGATAGACTGCATCTTCCCATGACTGCAATAAACCACTCCATGATGGAGCACATTCCTCTTCTTCCCTCCCCCCTACATGGATATATAATGACTCAATGCTAGGCAGCTGCTTTTCCACCCCAACCTTGCTTACTACCATGTTTATCTTACTACTATGTTTATCTTTTAATTTAGAGGGCCAACCTCATCTGTGTTAAGGTAAAACTGTGGGTGAAAAATAGCTAATTAGCAATACCTGTACTATATGTAATACAATGTGTTAGCTATACACTGTTGACTAATGTTGATGTGTTTGTTTTTTTTAAGCCAAGTAACTGTCAGATCAGGACCATTGTGTAGGGTGGGGTCAGGGGTGGGCCCGGCCTCTCCCAAGATCCGGTTTGCCGGAAGTGGGAGGGGCCAGGCCGGGGTCAGGGGTGGGGAGGGTCAGGCGGCGGGACTGGTGAGGGGCAAGGGGCGGGGCAACGTTGGCGCCTGTGCAGTGCCTGTACTAAAGCTGGCAGGCCAGCTTCAGTAGAGGCACTGCGCTTGCGCCAACATTGGCGCCTGAGCAGTGCCTGCCCTGAAGTGGGCAGGCCCGCTTCTAAACAGGCTCTGCGCAAGCGTCGACGTCGGCGCTTGCGTGGAGCCCGCCTGGAAGCGGGCCTGCCCACTTCTAGGCAGGCGCGGTGGGCACAAAACATGGCGGACCGAACCGGTCCGCTATGTTTTTGCTTTTCCCTGTCGCTGGCGGTTCGCCAGCGGCAGGGAAACAGGAAGATCCGGTTCGGGTGAGTAGGCCCGAACCGGTAAGTGCCCACCATTGGGTGGGGTCCTCTGTCAGATCAGGACTATTGTGTGGGGCATTGTGTGGGGCAGGATCCTGCCAGCTGCTAATTGCCATAAAAAAACTTTCCATTGGTGCCATGGCACATTTTTTCCATGACCATTAGCAGCTGGCTCATGGAGTGGGATGGCCATAGGAACTGGATCAGGACTACAGGTAGGTAGGATTGAAGGCTCCTGTCTCTCTCCATTGCCCAACCAGATTGGGGCAACCAGAGTAAATTGTTCTTACACTGGAGCAAGGACTCCCCATAGGGATTGCGCCTTATGATCCATTGAACACAATGGGGCTTACTTTTGAGAAGCCATGGTTAGGATTGTGCTCTTAGTCATGATGTGGGTATTGTCAATGATGTCAGAGACTTGGCATCCATCAGTCTTGAAAGACTATGGTATCGTGCTCGACCCTGCATGTGAAGCATGAAGTCCTGGGAAGATTAATATGGAGGATATTAATACCCAAGCAGCAAACCCCCCCTTTCCACGCCACTGAAATAGTCCAGTGGAATGGCAGAGCCAATACGATTGGTTCTAGCTGCGTCACAGAGCTGGGCTAAGGACAGGAGCTCACCCTGTCTTGTGGAGACCCGGGTCTTGAACCCTGGCCTACTGGTTTATAGGTACAGTGTCTTAACCACTTGCGCCACCCACACCCACACCGTCAGAGACATGCTGCTGAAAGACTGAGACCACATTGTGCCAATTGCTCTTCCCTATTGCAGTAAATTTCCATCTCTGAAGGGAATCTTTCGGGATGGGCAGAGGAAGCAATTGCCACTATGCAGACTCATACTTCAACTACATTTTATTATGCATCAGGTCTACTTTTACCTCTTGGACTTATTTTGTGGTGTGTATGTGTATACACATATACAAAATAGCCACAAAACATTATAATATAATATTACTGAAATATAATATTTTTAAGGTTATTACGTTTGGAAGTTAACCTCAAAACCTTGAAGACCTGGGTAACTTGGATGGGGAACTGAAAGCTGATAAAGCTGTCATTAGACAACAGAGCCAGGAGGTATCACTGTTTGCAATGTGGCCAGCCTAAAAACTGCTCCTGCTGGAAGCTAGCAAGGCATTCCCTGATGCCAGATGTGATGACCACACCATGAAAGGATTCCATCCAAAGAGTAGACTACCCTCCTAATAGTGCACCCTGGGCATAAATTGTTTACATATATTGGCTGCTGGACCTCATAAGGATCTCCCAGCAAGAAGAAACAAGATGAACATTGGAATTTGCCTATGAATAAATAAAGTTTTGAAGTATTTACAACTAGCAACTCCCCAAAGCATTGGCCTTGAACATTTGCATATTGGGAGGAAAAGGCAGGTATAAATTTTTTAAATAAATAAAATAATACTCAACAAAAAAGACAAACTTCTGAATTCCAAATTCAGGCACAAAATATACAATTCAAATTGTACTCCTTTCATGTTTGTGTTCTTCTTTCAAATAAAATATTGGCAAGTTCCCCTCCCCCAGTTGAGTTTTCTCCTTTTTTCCCCCTCGGTGTCATCCAAAATGGCTGAAATGAAGATGCTGAAAAGTCTTCCCTTGCAGTTGGTCCTGCCAGTTTCCTTTATCTTGTAAACCATTGATTTCAGTTTTTTGACACCTGGCTTTAAAGGAGTTTCTTTTCACGCCAGGGCTTTGCACATAAAATTTCAACAGATGTCCTCTAAACCCTTGTGTTCTTATTGCTGGGATGTGGGAATGGAATCCAATTTCTCTGAGTTAATGTCTTGGCTGATATCGTGCCTCTCTGAGAAACTATCTGTCTATTTAATTACCTGTCTGCTCCTGAGTCTGACTCCAGTGAGGTGTTTTGTGCAGGCGGATATGGCAGAGGACGCAATCATTCAGTCACCTGCCTGGTCTACCGGATGACTTTGTGAAATGCATTTTACACATGGGGCTACTTCACTGCTTCCTCCTTGTATGCATGGCTATGTGCAGGAAAGTTCTGGCAAACAAAGCACAGAAATAGTTTTGCACTTCTCAGACTGTGGGCACAATCCGTACCAATTTAGGCCAGCTCATCTTACCCATCTCCCCATTCCTGTGCTGGTGGACGGAGGCTGGTGCATGTTTGTGCACTGGCCTAACCTCCTCAGAAGGGCTTAGAAGTGCCTCAACACCTTTTTCTGATATCCCCAGGCCAACTTGGGACATGTGTCATGACTTGTGCTGGCCTAACAGAGGCTTAGGATTGCAGCCTGTGTTCACATGCTATGTTATTTCTGTGGTATCTGCATTTACTAGTTTACAACCTGCATGTATCAAGCTGCTGATAAGAATTTCAACTGATTTTCAATTGAGAGCCTCGCTGAAGCATGAAAAACCAAAAAAGTTCCTACTACATTGAACTGTACATGTGGACCAGTGGTGGGATTCAAATAAATTAACAGGTTCTATGTCCTAATAACCTAAAATAACAACAGGTTCAATGTCTCATTTGTTACCGGTTCTCAGAACCAGGTACTCATTAGCGAATGGTTCGATAGAACCTGTGAGAACCCCCAGAAGCCAACCACTGATGTGGACCCCTGTTAGCTACAGAGGTTCAGTTCCAAGTACCCTTATGGATACTAAAATCTGCATGAAATCAAATCATACAGAGTTCAGGGTCCACTGAGCTCCAAACACAACACTACCTAAAGTCCAATCCTATCCAACTTTCCAACACTGATACACCAATATCAACTGTGGGGCATTGACTGTGTCCTGTGAGGGGAGCAGACACTGAGTCCTCCTCAAGGTAATAAATATGCCCTTACTTCATGGCTGCGTTGTGACTGAACCAGTACTGGAAATTTGAATAGGATTGGGCCCCTAATTTGGCAGAACTGAGGCAGATTGCTGCTTGGTGGTATCTTTTTCCCAGTTCCTTACATTTCTGAGTTCTGTTATGGCTTTTTCTTTCTGGAATCTTCTTAGTTTGCGTTGCCAGCTTATCAACAATTGTTTTTCTTTATGATTGTTTTAATGAGGAGGTCTTTACAGAGAAAGTACACAAAAGCTGACGTCGTTTGTGATTGTTAGCATACAAAATAAGGGTTTTGAAAAAAGAGCATAATTGGAGTCATGGTTTTAATTGTCTATAACACACACATCTATTGATATTATGGGAAAGTCTTTGTATGGTTGAATTAAGTTGGGAGGAGTAACTGGCTTGGCCCCAGCAGTCTCCTTTGCCTCTTTTTGTGAGGCAAGCCAAAACAAACACCAATTTTCTTCTGACTGTCTCTCTCTCTCCCCCTCACGTGTCCTTTTCAAGTCTAGTTCCACAACACTTACAAGCAGCTGTGTATCTGTGTGGGAACTGCAGATGAAGCCAAGTTATCGCCTTCTGCTTCAGGTCAGTCATGCTTGTCATGCAAGATGTCATGGTGCCAACTTTTGGGCTTGCTGGACAATTGCCCGATATCGATAATGGGCTGAGAAAGAAGAATGGTCGGATGCAGCTGCTGTTCATCAAAACAAATTCCCTTTGCTAGATTAGCTCTTTGATACTGATCTTACTTGAATCATTTACTAACTGAATACTTCTCCTCGAGTAGCCAATGGGAAGCATACTCAAGGCACAGGGATACTACACAACCCTCCCCCAAACCTCTGCGTTTTACTGAACTGAGCAGCATCAGACGTCTACTGATATCAGCAAGTCTATTATTGCTAATATCGACCACATTATCAAAGGAGAAAAAAAGCTGAGTTGTGGGTTTTTTCCTTCTTTTTATACAAGAAAATTTAGATGTGTCAGGACCTGTGTTCAGAAAAGATGATGTAATTTTTGAAGGCTTAACCATTCATAAATTCCCCTGATGTAATGGTAGAGTGTCTTGTTAACAGCTCAAGCCTATGCATATCTACTCAGAAGTAAGTTTCATTATCGTCAGCAGGGCTTGCTCTCACATAAGTGTGGCTAACGTTGTAGCTTTAATGATAGCCACACTGGACAAGCAAGGGGCCAGCCACTGTGGATTTAGTTAGGTACAGGGTGACCATATGACTGGATTTTTCCAGATTTGTCCTCTTTTTAGCCTTCTGTCAGGATGTCCTCCAAGAGGGGTTCATTATCCTCCATTTTGGCTTCATTTTGAAACTTGCAATGGTGTGTAGTACCCCATCATGTCATGTGTTGTTGGATTTATATTGAAGAACAGAATCCAATGCATGGGTAGAGGCAGAGATGGGCTGGCCCCATCCCAAGATCCGGTACGCCGGAAGTGGGAGGGGCCAGCCGAGGTCAGGGGGTGTGGGCGGGGCGAGGGGCGAGGGGCGGGGCGACGTACCGGTCCGCTATGTTTTGCATTTCCCTGTCGCTGGCGGTACGCTAGCGGCAGGGAAACAGGAAGAACCGGTACGGGCGCGTAGGCCCATACCGGTAAGTGCCCACCACTGGGTAGACGTCCATGTTGATCCATGGAGTAAGCTACATCATGGGTATGACACAATGGTCTCCTACACAGATGATGTAAACTTAGAAATGACACTGAATTCATTCATCATTGAAGAAAACATATAATACTTGAACATCTAAGGAAAGCAATTGAAGAGATGCATGGAACCATCTTAGCATACATGTTGATGGATGTCTGCAGATTCCTTAATCAATTATATCTGCAATGTATAGATGCCACTGGGAAATATTTCAAGCTCTTGGTCTATTGATCAGTCAACCAACCAAACAATTAATTAGCTGGGTCAAGCAACTGCTTCTGTGTGCTCCTTATGCTGTATATTTGTGAGTTATAGAATTATAGCATATGTGTGAATACCTAATAAATAAATTTGACAATATAAGGTGTGTGTACATTTTCTTGAGATGATCTGTGGATATTAGGATGTGAATGTGCAAGCTAAAGCAGTGGCTGAAGCAGGCCAGAAGTTCTGATGGTTTTAAAAGTGTCCAGTTTCAAGCTCCTGGGGTGCAAGGTAGACTTTTGTGGCCTCTGGATGCTTTCCATAACATCAACTGCTACATTACCATCAATAGTATAATAACATTTATGATGACATATCATGGGTGCTAAGGATGGCTGGTGACTAAAGAGGACAAGGTGATAACAGGGGACTGATTGAATTAGAATGTCATTGGACTGTTCAAGGAAGATGGGAGAGGCAACATTTTAGGGTGGAAGATTGATGATTAAGAGGTGGGGGATAATGCCAGCATACTTGGGGAAGGGTTTTAAAATGGGACAAAGCTACTGAATCTAATGCGCACCATTATTTGAAAAGGCATGAGATTTTAAAAGTTTATTGTCGATTAGCGAAAACATATCCGCATTGGCGGGAGTAAAATTCCTCATGCCCCCCATGCTGATCAACCCCCATGCTCAACACCCCCGTACTCATCAAACCTCCCATGCTCAACACCCCCCTTGTGAAAACCCCCATATGCAATATCCCTCATATTCATCCACCCCATGTGTATCATCCCCATGTGCATCATCCCCCAAGTACATCATCCTCCCAGACACATCATCCCACCATGCGCATCATCTGCCCATGTTCATCCAACCCATGTGAATCAACTCCCCAATGCGCATCAACCCCCAATGCTTATTAACCTTCCCAATGTGCATCAACCCCCAATGCCTAACACCCCGCCATGCACAACACCCCCCCCATGCGCAACACCCCCCATGCATAGCATCTTCCCCAGTGCAACTGCTCCCTCCGAATAACATCCCCCACCCCCGTGCTCTAGGTACTGAGTACTGAATTAGCTGAATGTTATGCTTCTCAGTCAATTGGGGCAGGGCAGTGATTAGTTGGGGATTAGTTGGGGATTTTTCAGTGTATAGGGAGGAAAACACGTTGTGCCCCATTTCACCCCCTTCCATTGGAATTTCCGGAAACCTGTTCTTAGTGGGTGCCTCCGTCATGGAAGGAACACCCTCATCAAATTTCATGCTTCTAGGCCTGGTGGTTTTGGTTGGGCATTGATGATGAAGATTAGTTTTAAATATATAGATTGTATCATGCACTTGCAAAACAAGTTCAAAATTAAAGTTTACTGCATACAACAATGAGTTATATGATAATAATATGACAATGGCTTTATGTTATGATTTTTACCCAATTACACTATTTTATACAATAGTGGGTTTATGTTACATTTTTATTACGATATGGTAAACTGTTACATGAAATACTGACCTATACTTATAATCATAACACCATATTTACTCGAATCTAATGTGCCATGAAATCTAATGCACACCCCGATTTCGGAGACTATGGGCGCAATCCAGAGTAACTACGTGGAGTCCTTGCTCCGGTGTAAGAACAATTTGCTCTGGATTGCAATATGAATTTCTCATAGGTTTTCACTAGGTAGTGCAGTAACTAAGGGTACACGTAATGTCTCTTACGTGCTCCCGTAGTTACTCTGGATTGTAGGGTATGTTTGGATGAAAAAGTTGTGTTAGATTTGAATAAATACAGCAACTTATTTTGTTTCAATCTCCAAATTTGTCTTCTGCTGCCTTCTCTTCTTCATTTGCTGTTTCATGAAAGCCAGTAGCGGTTTTGCCACCGGGGCCATGATTCCATCCACTACACCCCAACCCAAAAATAATTGCAGTGACATCATCAGCACTGCAACTACCTCCAATGTACTGCTTTCTCTTTTCCCCCTTTGAAAAATGGAGAGGGAGGGCCAGCCCAGGCTTTGATGGAGCCTTCGATGCCACTTTTAGCATTGTGGAATCCTCCAATGGAGCCTTTTCATGTTGCTGGAAGGTGCCAGCAGGCAAGTGCCCAGAAGGGCTTGAAGCAAATCTTCCTACAGGGGCAATCCTGTACTTTGTTTAGTCATTCCAGTTGTATATTTTTATGAGTACGGCTGCACTCCTAGGACAGAATAACTTCACTTAGGCCAGAATAAGCCCCGACATAAGTCCTGTGCTGTCACAAAAGTGCTGTAACTCCTGCTCCACTCTTGGGTCACTGCAGAAGCATACGCTGACCTCCCATCACCACCATGGGAAGATATAAATATAAAGTAAATATTTATTTACAGTAAATATAAATACTGTAGATAGATATGCCAGATGAGTTAGGCTGGCCTAAACTGGTTAGGATTGTGCTTCATGACTGGTTAGTGGAGCGGTACTCATGTGGTACTCGGGCATTTCAGTCTAGGACTCCCTTTCAAACTTAAAAATCTGTCTAGAACCCCCTCTTGTATTTTCCATTGTGTGACATCACTGTGATGTCATGTCTATTCAGAAGTAAGTCCCATTGTGTTCAATGATATTTACTCCCAGGAAAGCACAATGCCAGATTCTAAGATTCCCACCCTCTTCTGACCCCCCTGACCCAAGGTTGCAACCCCCCAAGGAGGTCCCAACTCCCACTTTGAGTACCACGGGATTAGTGTTTGATTGACAACATGTTTCTTTCTCAAACTGATCCAATAACTTTCTATGTTCCTGTAATTAAATATAATTTATTTAGTAGTCATTGGTCCCAGGAATATCATTCTGGAACGCTGGCTAAACCCCTCTCAATAACATCCCATTTGGGTTAGGACAGGGCCAGAGTATTTGATCATCTCTGGACTAGACAAGATTTTGCACAACAACATTTCCCATAGTGTTCACCTAAGCAATTTATGCAATAGATGTTATCAACCAGACGAGTAATTAAGAACTGATTCACACACAGCAGCTATAATAAAAATTCAATGCTAATCCGATGCTACCCAGAACTGAGGATGTGATAAGTTTCTAAAGCTTTGCTCACAATTTAGCAAGGAGTTCTGCATGACTGGTGAATTATTCCAAGTTGTGAATGACAAATACTTTGTTTTACAGGCTCAATATAATTATTTCTGCCAAATACTGAAGGTTACACACATTTAATGAGAGGGCTTAGACATTTAAAAAGTTTCTAACGTGAAGCTTAAACTCTGGCCTTTTGATGATGACGCCACTAGATGGCAGTAAATTGTCAGTCAACACAAGAACTTACTATATCTAAAAAATTGTTTTTGCACAAACACACCTTGTTATGTCTCTCCGCTGACTTCAGCCATAGAAGCATATGAAGAAATATTTAGAAGCTTTTTCCTAGTTGAATGACTGCAGAGATTCCTGTGAGAGCAGCAATCTACTCCAAGCCAGCTGTGTGCAGGCCAGGTATACAGTCAGTATACTGTATCCCAGTATACTGTATACAATATCCCAGTCAGTTGCCTTGATATTCTGTCCATTCCAATTGGTGGTTTTGTAGTTTTGCCTGAATTTTTCTGGACTACATAAGAATATTTTGTATTTACAGTATACAACACTTTGTGAGGGTGCAAAATTCTTCAAATATATTGTCTTGTAAACCTTACAGTAGGGTTGCCATAATTTTCTTCCACAAAATCAGGACAGGACCCTCTGTCCCATTTGCCAGTATGTGAACACAATTCACAAAAACTGGGATTGTACCTGTTTATTGGGACATATGGCAACATTACCTTACAGCCACTCTCTACAGTAAATGATTAATGTCATTCCCAGATTGCATTCAGGACATTGAGGGCCACAATGCTAACCAATTTAGGCCAACGCAACTCACCCACCACCTTGTTCCCACAATGGCAGAGGGAGGTTGTTCCACATCCGTGGGCTGGCTTAACTTATCCAGGAGTGGCAGGAAACTGCCTCAAGGCACATTTGCAACATCGCCAGGCTGGTGCAAGTGACTTGTGCTGGCCTAACTAGGGGTTGGGCTGTGAGAATGCGTGACTTGCTCAACACTACCTTGTGAGTTTATAGCAGAAGTGTAAACCTGTTTCATCTGATTTGCCTCTCATCCACTGCAATATAGCAAATCTTAACTGGATCTTAACTCATTAACTATTAGTTAATTAACGAATTAGTTAGTTAAGTTTCATTAATTCTTAACTAGTACAGTTCCCATATATAACAAAGCAATGGCTTTCTGGATGAGTCTTGAGGGAGGTAAATGCAATATCATTGTGGAGCATATTTGATTATTCTCTATTTATAGGCTTAGATGTGGCTGCCTGCCTACCACATGTTCTTTTTCATGGCTGTGGCTCATGTGGAGGGAACCCTTGAATCGAGAACCCTTGACTTCACGTTTGTTGCCACCTCCCTCCAATCTACTGCAGATGGAGCAGCATCAGTCGGTTGCCCATTCCCTAAAAGAGACCAGAAGGGTAATTTTTGGAATGGGACCCACTTGCCTTCTATATTGACCTTATTTTGAGATATGTCTCCCATGAGAAAAAACAAACATAAATATTTCTTTACACAGTGTGTAATTAGTATGTGGAACTCCTTGGCACAGGATGATGGTGGTATCTGACCATCTGACCTAGACGCCTTTAAAAGGGGATTGGACAGAATCTGTTAGGTTACCTAAGAACAGATGTCATCAGTAATAACACTTTGTTCCTGAGAAGGGACTCCTGTGTAATCACGCAGATCTAGTACAAAGCACACGTGCTTGTAAATTTTGGAGCAGTTTCCTTTAAAATGGTGCTGTTTTCTGAGCATAACTGATACTGTAAACATGCCCTTGGTTTATTTTACTGCACAGATCATATCTGGTTTGCTTTATAAGTCACCCTGAGGCTTGAAGTTTTGGATTTTAAAGATTCCTGATAAATAAATAATACCCTACGCTGAAGATTCTGCCAAAACAATTTTTAAGGAGAAAATCAATTCACATTTCTGCACAGTAAAAACAACATTTGCTTTTTTGCAGTAGAGCAATTAGTGTTGGTTGCAGTGAACCAAGAAGAGATGATTGTAAGGAATGAAACTGATGTTCATCAAAAGAGTAGGGCCAATAATAAAGGAATTCTGTGTCTTCAAAAAAGGAAAGAAGCGTAAGCATTGTATGCTAATCCAAACCTGCACTTGAATAAGACTCACTAATGGTAGACTGACAGAAAGGAGTGGTTCATAGTTTTCAGATGCAGCTGTGCTGAGTTAAACCTGCCGAATGTTTTCACCATGACTTCATTACTCCCTTATCCCAGTCATTTAAAAAAAGAAAAGAAGAAGCATTACAGTGATCTCTGAAACTTGCCAAAAATTTTCCTAATCCCCTATCAAAAATTGGGAAGCTTTAAGAAGGTCATAGGAGTGAATGTTTATCATTTTCCCTTTTGGCCATCATCCTTAATAACATTTAGCTTCATTTCTTTCTGTGTTTTTTGGACATGGAAGAAATTACAGCCCAACGTAGACTCTCAGATGCAATAGTGATGGTCTTCATTCTCACAAGTCTTCTGCTTTTTGGTTCACAGCAGGTGTGTTTTCAGCATGTGCTCCGTATACCTGCACAATGGACACCATTATGTTTGCATATGTGGTTTGAATATGTGGTGCATAGAGACAAGGAGCTCTAGCCTCCTTGAATCTCACCTGACATATGGCCACCACAAGTGTCTGTGCATTTCCAGTGCAGTTTATCACAAGACTTGGAGTGTGCATCCTAGAAAACACATTTGCCGAATAAAAACTGTGAAACGTTCTCTGGAAATTGCTTGTGTCCTGGCGATAATGAGAAGCGATTGTATTGTAAGCTATTGTTTGGAGATCTAGAGCTCCCTGGAGGACTGTAACATTAGGAAGCTGGTACAGATGCTTCTAAAAGCAAGGCCAACTAAAAGCCAACATAGAAATTCATGGCTAGCAGATGTGCTTTTTCTCTATTCTTCCCACCCACCCAATAATCTTTATACATCCAAGTGGAGAGCATTTGTTGGTATTTGAATATTATAACATGAATGACTGGAGAGTCTTACCCCCATTCCAGGAACCAATTCCCCCCATGGCAGTGAACCCAAGCCCCAGAAGTGCAAGTAGGGTCTGGAGAGAGGGGCATGGATGAGGTGGGGGAGACTCTCTTAGAGCATCAGTTATCTAAATTTGTACCCATGGGCTTTGGGAAGTATGTCATGCATAGGACCCAGAGCCCCTGAAGTTGGGCTGAAGCATGTTGAGCCTCAATCTCCCCTCTGGCAGCATCCATATTGCTGTCAGCAGGATGCATCGTGGTTCACACTCCCATGGGAGGGAAAGAAGGAAAGCTTACTGGCTTCCTCCTTTTGCAGGATCCTTCCCTACTATGATGTGAGTTCCTCCTGTGTCTTTACTCCCACCATCGCTCCCACTACAAGCACCACATTGGGCAGGAAGACAACAGCAGCCAGACAAGGGCAGCCAGTATTTACCATGTTCATGCAAATCTAATGCACCCTTGAATCTAATGCGCATCCCTTTTTCAATTGTAAGTTTGGCTGGAAAAGGTACGTATTAGATTCAAGTAAATATGGTATGTACAGTGGTGGGATTCAAATAAATTAACAACAGGTTCTATGTCCTAATAACCCAAATTAACAACAGGTTCTATGTCTTAATAACCTAAATTACAGTAACAACAGGTTCTATGTCCCATTAGTAACCGGTTCTCAGAACCAGGCGCTCATTAGCAAAGGGTTCTATAGAACAGTGAGAACCCTCTAAAGCCCACCACTGGGTATGTAACAGTAAATGTTGGTGTTGGAAGAGCTCACTTTGCTACATCTCTACCTCAAATCATCCTCTCCAAAGAATACTTTGATTCTTTGGTATGATTTGGTTTGTTGTTTATGCTTTCCAAAAAAATTAGGATTGTTTTGTTGTTTGATTTATTGCATTTACTGCATTTTTATTAGACACTTTGAAGATTCTTTGGATGTAGTACACATTTTTAAAATAACATAAAAATAAACGGCACTTTTGGGATTCATTTCATACGGCTGCAATGGAATGAGTAGTTGATGTGATCACTGTTAAACCATGACTGCAACATTCAGGGTCTGTGCTGGTGTTAGTAACTTTATTAACTGGGTTCTATGAAACAATGTGGCAAGACTCTTAATGGTAGCCTCCACTAGAGTTTGTCTCGCTCAGAAGAAGAGAGATTATTCTGGGCTGCTCAGAAGGGGACATTAACAGTGCAGAATTGTGTTTAATGCAACACAGTTCAATCCTGCATTAGAAAATATGTCTGAATTTTCATTCTTACGTGTATAAACACACATCACTGAAATCTCAGAGGCAAGCGGTAATACATTATGTGTATATCATGACTTGTATGTGTGATGGTTATGGATTTCTTGACTATTCTTGCTTTGTAGCCAAAATTTAATGCTGCAATATTTACATGTGGTTTGGTTTATATATTTACCTTCTTCCTTATAGAGGAAATCCTTTCATGGGAAAATTATAAATCACTTGTAATTTACTCATTGGAGTAGTCTTGCTTTCTTACAGCTGTTCCCAGGCAGCTCTGTGCATATAAACACAGACTGAATTCGTCTTTTAAAAAGATAGCTATTCTTTGGCTTACATGTTTAAAACTCTCACAGTCTGTTTATATACTGTATCTCTCACAGTATGATTCTATTCCTTGGAGAAACTTGCTAGAGTATGTCAGCTTTCAATCCTTACAAATATATTTCAGTCCATGACAGATAGTGACTGTGTGCTCCTAAATATTGTGCCCTTGGACAGATATTACACTATAACAAAAGCGTTTTCCATATGGTTTGTATAGGGAGAAGGTGGAGCACAATTAATGGAGGAGTTCTTGCAATAGAAAAAATGCATGGATATTCCATGGAGGAGGAATTTAGGGGGCATGCAAAGCAGAGGGGAGGTGTTTCCTTGCAATAGAAGAGGAACACCTTCCAAACTTGTAGCTCATTTGAAGTGAAGGACTTCAACATATTGCTGATGGTAATTGGGAACACTAGGGCAGTGTTAAATAAGAACTCTCCACAAGATACACCACTTTTTCTGAAAAGCTGAGCCTGACACTTGGCTTGACTCACTTTTTGAAGTGGTGGGATGTGTTAAAATGTTTTTAAAATGTATATTGACTGTTTATGTGTTTCACTTGTGTTGTTAGCTGCCTTGAATATGTTTTGGTGGAGAAAGGCAGGATTTAAATGCAACGGATGAATGAACAAACAAATGAATGAATTTGAGTCTGGTGATAGCCATTGATTATGACATGCAATTGAATCATGTCAAGGGGTGGGATGCACAACTTGACTCATGTCTTGGTACTGTGACTCCCGCACATCCCTGGAAATTACCCGTTTTTTGTCCCTAGAAGACATTAAATGCCAAAGCTGTTAACTCTGATTTACTGAAATTGGGAGATACTTGGAAGTCTTAAAAGCATTTTTTCCTCCCAGACTATTATTCTAATTTCAATCAATTTTTAACTTTAAAGAAATTAGTATAAGTGAATTGATCAATGCACTTTTAAGCCATAGAGGATAGACTAAACAGTCCAGGTTAACCCCAAAATAACAATACTTTGATAACTGTGTCTCATCACTGTAAGCTGCTTTAAGCTATGAGCGCAATCTATCAAAATATTCTTGATTTGTATGAGAGATAGTAAAGCAATACTCAGCTTTTTCACTAAAAAAATATGGGGAAGACGATATGGGGAAGACGCTTGGCATTTGGAATATAAATGAATAAATAAATCATCGGTGGCATTTGCTTTCAGGAGTTTGAAGTTTGCCAGACATTGCAGGTCCAGCAAGAAGTTGTAGAATAGAACTTTATTTTGGAAAAGGAAACATTTGGTGTTCCATATCAGCTTGTCAGTGGAGAAATCTAGGAACATAATACCTCAATTTTGTAGGAGTTAAACATGCAAATCCAAGCAGGATTTTAGATTTCTATCTATCTCTTTATGTACTGAAGTTTTCATGAGGTTTTCCCTCCTGCTGGGTGAAACATTTCAATAATTATCATAATGTTGCACAGATCTCTGATAAGGGAGATAAGTATCATTATCCTGATTTCACAGTAGAACAGAGGGGAGTACATGAACAAAGGAAAGAAATCTTGTGAAATTGTTACCTTGGTGCCAAATACTGATGGCTTTTGTGGGAAATTGCTGGGTTTTTTGTGGGGGTTTTTTTTTTTTTGAGGAGGGGGAAAATATTTTATTCTACACACTCTTTTATCATTTACTGCTGAGGTCTCTAACTTCAGTAGCGGGTCACTAATGCATTAAAATGAAATAGAAACATTTCCAAGCAAAATAGGCTCTGGCAAAGTAGCATTTAGGTGTCTCTGTGCAGCTATCACAATCAGTAAAACCTAGGCTTGAATATATGACAGCACATTCAGTCTTGGGAGTATATTCTTTCTTGGTGGATGAAAGCTAAGGTCCCCTTCTCAAATTACATTTCTAATGAGAGAGCTACAGCAGGGCCAATCCTTCCAGAGCATAATCTGTTGCACAGAGGTGAGCAAGCTCCTTTTGGCCTGAACTGGATTGGCTCAGATAAAATAATTGGGAAATAACTTGGAAGACCCATGAGCAAATAGGAATTTGATTGGCCTGTGAACCCCCAGTCATTACAACTAGTTTGAGGCTGGATGTTTTCTGAGCCAGCAAATATGTCACACCTTTGGTACAAGAAGAGCCTGGATTCAATAGTTTTCAGTACATGCAGTGTGGAAGACACATGAGGTTTCTTTAGCACAGCAGGCAAGCTGATGTGCAAAGGAGATCTTAGCAGTAGGATGTTTAAACAATACTTCTGTAACCTTAGAGAGCAGCCAAGCTTACAAGATGATCATTACATTATCCAACGCTCTTCCCTTGGACATTGATTCTTGTACTGCATCTGCAAAGTGAATTAAATAGACTGTGGGGAAGAACTGGAGCTGGTCTCCAGTGACCACCATTACAAATTGAGCCCGAGTTTAAGAATCACAGCCAAGGAGGTCATGACAAATGTTTTGCCTCTGAACTGTAGTTGAGCAAACAGTGTTATAACATTTAGCTCCAGAAAACTATGCAGAGAACTGAACATCATCGGTAAAGAGCGGAAAGTCTTTACTGAGAGAATCTGAGGGAATCAGCAAGTTTGCATTTGGCATGTAATCAGTGCTGTCTATTTTTAATGTGCTCATAACTTTTGCATGATCAAGAATGTTGGCTAAATCAACTAGGTGTATTAGTTTTGCTGTCCAAAATCTTCTGCTGATGTAAGAGGTGACATTCATCTCCAAAGATACAAATAACCTTGAAGGATGATTCAGTACATTCAAGGCCAATGCTAACTTTATCTCTCTTTGGAGAGAAAAATGATGGATGAAATAACTATTGTTTGTAGCTCAGATTGGTGTGGTGTATTGTTGGAAAGGAGAATTCATCAAGAAGAATTTTGATGTATTTGTGTATTATTTCTCCACCCAAGCGCACATGAGCAATATGTTCAGGTGAGTTGCTGTTAGCAAGGTCTGTGTAAGGTACTGGCTGTTTGTACGGATGTTGAACGGGAGCACCCAGCAATTAGATCCTAGTGGTTTACAACCTGCATCACCCATGCCTGCAGAACCAGTTAGCCAAATGTGCAATGCGAGGTTGTACTCATGGTCACTTGACTCCCACAGGCCAATCTTAGCTCACTTTGCCTTCCAAAGCCTTGTCCTTAGAACAGCCTTCTCCACAAGTATGGTAGTCAGTTCAAATTCTTCATTCATGGAAAATAAAACCTGATGTGTCCAACAGACATATCTGGTTCTTTTGCTTCTTAATGTATAGAAAAAGTTATTTGGTAATGACACCATAGTGGCAGTTTCATTTTTGAGATAGGGCATAATCCTAATCATGTGTACTCAAAAATAAGCCCCATTGTGTACAATGAGTGTACAGGAAAGTGTCTTTAGGATTACAGCCATAGTGTGATAAAGTTATTCTATGCTAAGAAACTATATATGTGTTTATTTGGAGAATAGTTATTATATATTTCAGGCTTTTCATTTTTGCCTTGTTCATAAATGGTTCAGAGCTGGATAGAAGCAGTAAAGTGGCCAAGTTTTCAGATGGTATTGAACTATTCAGTGTGGTGGGGAAAAAATTCAAAATAGATTGAAAATAGTTCAAAAGGACCTTTTCAAACTGGATGAATGGACAACAAAATAGTAAATGTGGCTTAATGTCAATAACTGTCAAGTGATGGGCCCTGGGGGGAAAAATCCCAATTTCATATATACAGTGATGGGATCTGAGCTGTTGGACAGGAAAGAGTTCTTGGATTCATGATGGATGGCTCAATGAAAATATCGACCTCGTGCATGGCAGCTGTGAAGAAGGTAAATTCCACTCTAAGGGTCGTTAGGAAAGAGATTGAAAATAAAACTGCTGATATTGTAATGCTCCTGTATAAATCTATGGTGCAGTCTTATTTGCACTGTTCTAGTCAACACATCTCAAAAATAATATAGATCTGGAAAAAGTGCAAAAGAAAGCCAACAAAATCCTCAGAAAAAATGGGAGCACTTTCCTTACAAAGGCTGGCTACAACAACACTTCTCAAATTGTGTTGTGATCCTCTTGATGCATCATGGGTCAATGCAGTGGCATCACTAAAGTCTGCATCTCTCAATGTGGGAGGTCAGCACATCACCTCATCATGTACCTCCTCCTAGGCAGTGGGTCTGGCCAATCCCCAGGCAGAGGTCATGGCAATGCATCATTGCCCCATTCCCGCTGGTTTTTTTGGTTGTAAGTTTTGATAGACTAGAGATATTTCAGCATGGTTTGTACTGTTGAATTCTTCCTGAAATTATACATCCATTAATTTTTAATATTATAAGAGTATAATTAATATTTTTATATTCATATATTGTATTATTAATATTTAACACAATATCCTCTTGTAAGGTACAGTATGTGCTGTTTTGGAACAGATAATAGATGTAGTTTGATGCAACAAGATCTTCATGATATCCCAAGTAAACCAAGAATTGCAGGAAGCTGTTGGCTTATATACCATCCTCTTTGTAAAAAGAGACATTAATTTTAAGGGCTACTTTTTTGCTGTCTTAATACTGTTTTAAAACACATCCATGAATGTTATACTTGGCAGTTTATATTTGCATAGGCATCTGGCTATAATTTGTCCTGAATATATGCACAATGAATTCTGACTGTGTTAAGAAAAACACCAGACTAGAAAGAGGCATATAAAGGGAGTGACAAGGGGCATAGACATGAACGCCTGGTGTGTAAAACAGAAGCACATTTATTAATAAAGGGTGACGTCCATACAGTGCTGTTTGCAAGAGAGAAAACCGCTCCCACTGAGTGGGTGAGTTTCCCATGGAATTCCATTTAATCCCATTTATGATTTGATTATATGGCGGAATTGTGGGGAATCCCTCCTTCCTCTGTAGGAGCCCTTCACTTTTCATGCATGGCCTTATATCATGGGGTGGGATGAAGAAGGGAGAGAATTTGCATGAACAGCATCTCATGTTTAATGGGCACAGATTCACCACTGGACTAAAATGTAAGCAGCAAGCACTCTGAAAGCTTATTATGTCACCATTAGTTCTGCTCAGAGGAAGATAATGGGAGAGCCTGACAAAGGATAAGATGGATGGACAAACCTCTCATTAGTTCTTTTAATGGAAGAAAATGCTAGTGAGGCAGGGAACGTCCAGTTTCCTTCTCCTAGATACCTAGCTTCTTTGAGCGTCCTTTTCAGGTAGAAAGGTGGGGTATAAGTTGAATAAATAAATAAAATAAATAAAAACATGAGCACGGGAAGCAATTCCACTCCAATAATAATATACTAAAGAAGATAAATTTGTGGCACCAGTTTCTTTGTTGTGGCCACTTGAATAACCAGGAAAATAGTGTACACATCCAGATGTGTGACTCATAAGGAGATTGTCTTGATCAGCTGTCTTTCCTTGTGGGATTTTTTGTTGGGTTTTTCTCATATGTGAATTACAAGTCTTGTATTTAAACTCCAAAGGAATTGGAGGTAAGATCTGGATTGATTGATTATGAGCTTTATACCCTGCCTTTCTCATGCCAAAGTAAATCTCAAGGCGCCTTCTTACAAAGCTATTGTCCTTTTGTCCTCAAAATCCCTCTTGTATTCATTTCTATATTCTGCATTTGTTTCTAACCACTTTATTTGTGCAGAGAAAGTGTAAACAGTGAGCAGTGTTTGCAACTGGATAGTGATATGATGGCAATGGCCCCTTTTTGATTTGTTGTGTGGTTTTTTATCGCTATCTGATACTGGGTCATTAAAGCCTTCTTTATTGACTCATCCAGTATTTAGGATGAGTCAGTTTCACATGTTCTCTACTAACATGTTGGCAGAATAAAGCCATAAAATAAATTTACAGTACAGTCTAGGCATGCCTTCTCAAAAGTAAATATCATTTGTTCAATTAGGGCTGCAATCTTATGCAGTACTGCCAGAACTAGCAATACTGTGATGTTATGCACTTTGAAACAGTGATCTGAAAGTGGCATGTGGTTGCATATTTCCATACTGCTGGGGATGCTGAGAAGGTCCCATGTGACAAGAAGACGGTCTGCTGGAAATGAGGTGGAATGGGGACAGCTGGCATGGGCAACTTATGCTTGATGAAGTCCTGTATGGGCTGAGTCAACATGTCCGCTTTGTGTTAGTAAAAGAGACACATTGATAGTTGGACAGCTTACCAAAGGAAAAATAATTATCTTTTTCCTTCCTAAACCTCCTGATTGTCTCATCCACCATAGCAAGTGGCTCAGCATGTCTTGTCAAAGTTTAATGCAGAGAGAACAAAAGAAGAGTCCTACTAAATCAGGCCAAGGTCCCATCTAATTCAGCTTCTTGTATCTCACAGATCAGCCCATCAGATGCCTTAGGGAGCACACAAAACCACAAGATATTTGCATCTTGTTGCCACTCCCTGGATCTGGCATAGAGAAGCATAGCTTTGGATTGGAGGAGAAGTTCCCCACCCATCTAAAAAAGTTGTAGAAAGAGTTGTTTCCATCATTGTGACATGATTTCTACTCTATAAACTTGTTTTTTGATCAGATTCTCAGAACATTTTTGCTTTCTAGCAAGAGCAGCCAGGAGCACAGTTTATTTTCTCCAGATCTATAAAAGCAAAGTGGTTTTTCTGTGCGCTGACATCCATTATGCCTGAGGGAATCAAATGGTAGCAAGTAGGAAAGTCTTTGTTGTTGGCCGTGATCCCCTGGCAGAAAAATAATGGAAGGTCAGAACAACAGCAGCCTCATACTCAAGCCCCCTAATCCAGTGCTAGTCACAGGTTTGACATACTATACAGGGTGAACCAAAAGTAGGTGGACAGTAATGAACACAAATCCTATACTGTCCACCTACTTTTGGTTCACTCTGTGTGCGCGTGCGCGTGCACACACACACACACACACAAATTCATTTTGAGGGGAGGAGCTGAAAGGGATGGACAAATAGTGCAATACACATCAGTTACTCAGGCAATATAGGGACCATCAGGCCAGAGGAATTTAGAACCCCCACGCAAGCCAGATCCCTGAAAAGAGTGTTGCTTTTGAATAGGACAGTGGTATTGAAATTGGGGGTTGTAAACCCCTAGTTCATGTAACAGAGCCCTGTGGAGCACTGCAGCTGCAGCTTCCAAATAGTCACAATCATTGACTAAAGTGGAACTTCTGGTTTAGTTGCATTTGCACCTTTCACAGTTTGAAGCTGTGGGAGCCCTGCTAGTGCTATACAGGGTTCCCCGTATCCCCCAGGCCTTGACAGATGCCATGTTTAGCTGAAGCATAACCCCCCTTCCCCTGCAGGGACTTGATCATAGGGATCACATCACTACCCTAACCCCTCCTCTACTTACTCCCTAACTTACTTCCTAACTTATTTAGGGAGTAAATCCTCCTTAAAGTTTGAGAATCACTGGACTAGGAGGACCAATTTCACTGCTGCCACCATAATTACCCTTTTTTCCCCTGCATTGGGGAGGAATATTGTGAGAATGTGCATCCTGTGTGTGTACCATTACAACTTATTTTCCCCATACCCAATAATCAATAGTGATTCTGCCAAGGGAATAGTGAGGAGAAGGAGTAGTGCTGTTTCTCTATGTTTCCTTGGATCCTAATTCTTTTTTCAAGAATCCTTTCAAGGTGATGGAAGACATTCTTTTGCAACCAAGAAAATACTGTGAGTTGAGGGGAATGGAAAATATTTTGGAAGTAAGTAAGCAAACTATGGGCTGTGGGTAGCGCAAGTAGTTTAGACACTGTGCCTGTTAACCAGCAGGCTAGGGTTCGAGACCCGGGTCGGCCCCACCAGACAGGGTGATCTCCTGTCCTTAGCCCAGCTCTGCGACGCCAGCTGGAGCCAATCGTATTGGCTCTGCCTTTCCATTGGACTAATTCAGTGGCGTGGAGAGGGGGCTTAACCCAGGCTTTCGCGCTTTGCATGCAGCATATGCAGCGCAGAGCACGCAACCATAGTCTTTCAAGACTGACGGAGGCCTGCTTTTTTTCTTTTTAAGAAAGCAAAGGAACTGAAAATTCTGTGCCTCCTTTTCTCAGTCAGTCTCAATTCTGACATTGGTGGACAACATTTCTCCTTAATAACATTTTAACCTAATCTGCTGTCCTTGATCTGGTTCTGTTAGAAAAGCTCAAATACCCTCCTCTCATTTTTCTAATACAGATGTTGATAGACTCATCTATAGCATGATGACAACATGTTGGTATGCCAGACTAGAACACACTTTCATTCTAATAACTAAGAGCACAATCCTAACCAGGTCTACTCAAAAGTAAGCCCCACTGTGTTCAATGGGTATTACTCCCAGGAAAGTGTCTTTAGGATTGCAGCCTTAATCTATTCAATATTAGGGGAGTATCTTAGGGGAGTATCTTTGGGGAGTAAAATTAAGGCTACCATCAGTCACACTGGTAAGTTCCTTTGTTCCCATTGACTTCAATGAGAGTTAAGCAACTTAACTCTGTTCAGGGTTGGAGAAGAAAGAGCCTTCCTGACACACCGTGCCCATTAAAATGGCACACCAGATCGATTTTGTGTCGCTAAACAGAGTGCTGCTGTTTTCTGACACCAATTTAGTATTGCGGTCGCCTTTGCTCATTTCATCCACCACTGTGAATGATAGATAGAAGTGAGTTTAATGTAATACTGTGTTTCTATTACAGAACATTCCTTTATTAATAATAGTAATTGCTCTTAAGGTAAGCACAGAACAATGTGTTCTGCACAGTTCAGGGAAAGAATAGGGGAAAAAAATGACAGTCCTTCGCCTGAGGACATTCCAGTCTGATGTGAAGTCATGACTATAAAGCATTTCATTTGGAAAAAAGGAACCAATATACGAGTATATACTTTGGTCATTAAGGCAGGCAAAGCTTATAATGAAATGGGGTGGCTACTAGGTTTATTTGTGAAGCTTTTTTTTGTCTGTGTGGAGAGAGGATAGGGTTGTGCTCTGCTGCTTCATTCTGACCAGACACAGGAAGAGATGGAAGCTGTTCTTTCAGGCACAGGTGTGAAAGAAACCATCTCCATGAGGTGCCACCACACCTCAGTATTGCCACAGGTGTGAAAGAAACCATCTCCATGAGGTGCCTTGGTACCACCACAGTATTCTTTCCCTGCTGCTTGTTCCTCAGGCTCTGTTGGCCTTTCTTAAATTGAGGACCAGAGTTGAGAAGTAATGCATATGTCCAGGCATACCCATGCTTATAATAACTTACTGGATTAGTTTATGCAGCAAGTCAATAGACCAGTGATTTTCAACATTTTTCAACTCATGGCACACCATCAGTTGTTTTTACCATGGACAAGGCACACTGTGCTGTTCAAATGCCCAAGATTTCCTATTATTAAATGTCCCTCCCCAAATTCCTGCAGCACACCAGTGTGCCACTGCACACTGGTTGATAATCACTGCAATAGACAGAAGCACCTTGAACATTCCTTGAACAATTCTGCCATACATTTCACAGGCATTCCTCACATGTTGGTAGAAGTCAGGGGTTCATATACAAGGACTGGCTTTTGAACATGTCTCCGTTGCCAGATAGAACAGGACAGTAATGGCATCAGCACTGCAATGTGATGTGAAATCACCAGCAATGGTTCCACAAGCAACACTAACAGGCAGCACAATCCAGAGCAACTAATCTGTCCACATAAGAGCCCTTGGGTTGCCCTATCTATCACTAGGATGGAGCAACTGCAAGATGCTCCAGCCCAGTTACTCTGGAAGAGGCTTAGGGCAGAGCAAGGCAAGATAGGGTGCCCTAAGAGAGGAGGACCTGCTCTGCCCTAACTGGGGCAGCCTAAGCAGCTCAGGAGAGGCAAGTTGAGGGCGTGTTTAGCATTGCCTAGGGCAGAGCAGTTACTCTGTATCCAGAGCCTGTTTCCAAGGCAGAAATGCCCTCTTCCAGTTCCTCAGAGATATACCACCTCAGGAGCAGGTATAGTAATGAGTAGACCCATAGGGGTCCATGATAAGGCCTGAGTAAGAATGGCAGCATTGACCAAAAATCTGAGTTCTTGGCCAGCCTAGCTGCAATCCCTTCCTCTCAACCTCAGGATATGGCACAACTATGGCAGCCCACTAACCTCAGGATACAGCAGGCCACTCCAAGCATCCATCTTGCACTAGAACAGTGGATCTCAATCTTCCTAATGCCGTGACCCCTTTATAAGTTCCTCATGTTGTGGGGACCCCCAAACATAAAATTATTTTTGCTGCTACTTTATAACTGTAATTAACTGTAATTTTGCTACTGTTATGTAAATATCCGATATGCAGGATGTATTTTCATTGTTATAAATGAAATGTGTGTTCTATGCACACATTGAACACAATGGGATTTATTTCAGAGTAGGCATGCATAGGATTGGGCCCTGAAGCTGCAATCCTATCCACATTTACATGGGAGTAAAGGCCCCCCGATGATAATGGGATTTATTTCAGAGTAGGCATGCATAGGATTGGGCCCTGAGGCTGTCAGTCAGCCCCAGTGCACGCGCAGCTACAGCCGGAGGTCTGGCAAGCCTGACCTGGCCCCCTGCACCAGGAGTCTTTAGGCGACCCCCAGGAAACCTCTAGGAGACCCCCAAAGGGGTCCTGATCCCCACTTTGAGAAACACTGCACTAGAAGAACTGCAGCTGTAACTGGTTGTCAGGAACTGCTGGGCTTCCTTATAATGTAGGCACCACAGCTGTTCCTTCTTCAGTGTGATCTGAGGGGGGTCTACTCAGGAGCAAGCCCTCCCCAGCTGTCACTGACTTAGCATGCTCTGGAGCAGTTAGGGCAGCCCAGGCTTCCTGACTCTCTGGATGCAGCATAACTTTCTGCTCTGGATACAGAATAGTTAGGAGAGAGCAGTTAGGGCAGAGCAGGCTGAACTTGCTCTGGATTGTGCCCTTAGCTTCAGAAGCAAAATGAAGGCACCATAAATACTTTTGTACTCTTGCATTTTTTTTAAGAGAGGCACATTTGAAAACTCAGCTTCCTGTTTTAGTGCTGATTTTTATTTGTTTAGATTTTTAACCATTAGTTTGTAGCAATCATTAGTGAACATTTAACTACAAATTAGATAATGTAGATTTTATTATTTTTATGCAGTTTATTGCATAATATTCATTCAGTATTATTTTCATGTAATATATATTTTGGGTGTGAAAGCAGAGTAACTCCTAAATCCACTAAGGGCCAAATCCAGAGTAACTACGAGGAGTCCTTGCTCCGGTGTAAGAACAATTTACTCTGGATTCCAATATGAATTTCCCATAGGTTTTCACTAGGAGGTGCAGTAACTATGGGTGCACGTAATGTCTCTTATGTGCTCCCATAGTTACTCTTGATTTGGGCTCAAGTCCTTTGGAAAGGGCAGACTGAAAGGAATCCAGCAACCCCAGAATGGACCTGATCCAATGAAAACAACCCCCACAAATCAGCCACTCACCCCCTTTTTCCCCCTCTGCTTTTTGGTGCTGTTCGGTGTTTTTTCTTGGACAAATATGATTAATAATATCTGTAACAGCCAGTGATTATCAAATTTAAATTTATGTACTCTAACATTCAAAAATGGCTATGAAGGCATTTATTTTACACACACGTCTTACTCTCACTCACCTCCTACCTCCAGGCTAGAGAGACTATTACTGTTATCAGAATCATTGCCATGGAAACAGTTTTACACTCTCCTTCCTCTTCGGTGCAATTTCTTACAGACATTTTATATCTCTTTAAAATCTTGACATTGTGAAATAGAAGTAAAAGCTGACAATTAAAGAACTTCTGGGCCAGCTAGAGTAAAGATGAGCCACTGTGCTGGATTCAGTGGAAAGAAGCCCATCTTTACCCCGTTTAGAAAAACACATCCTTGAATTTTATGTTTTTCTCATCTTAAAATTATTGTTAAAATGTTTCAAGTTGAAAATTGCACACCTGGGATACAAAAGGAAACATAATTTTTAAAAAAAGGATCCCGTCAACCTGTCAATGGATTCCATGGCATACATACTGTACCTTCTTCCTCTTATTATAAATTATGGAAAATTCAGGATGCTGATTCCAGATGGTCTGCTATAAACTAACAAAATTAGTGTTGATGATACTAATTTCGTAGCCAACGAACTTTTCCTTCTGGAAGACTTCACCCCAAAGTCAGCGCTTCGACAGTAATTGAATTACCTGCCCACATATGCTCCCCCCTCTCAGGGGCAGATATCTGAAGGTCAGCAGCAAATTGGGGAGAGAAAGTTTGAAGCAGGGATTTGTAATACGATGACATCAAAGCAATAATAGACTTCCTAGTTCACAGATGGGAGGAAGTGTGCTTGTCACATCATTACACTTCAGATTTCAATAAGGAAGCAGGTTAGAGAGAAAATGACAGAATGAGGTAAGATTGTATTCATTTGATCCTTTATCGTGGAGATCAACATTCATTGATATCTGAAGGGAACAGCTCAAAGAAACTCTAAGAAAATGTTAGGATTATATGTTTGCAAGGTGAACATCCACCTCTCTAATGGGGATTTGATAGGAAAGCGGTGTCATGAAGTCAGTAGAACAGAAAATGACTGCCATATGTTCAATATCTCTTCAGTTCACACAGGACAGAAACATTTATCCTTCACTTTTATTTCCTGACTGGGCAGTCCAAGGCATAGTAGTGAATAGCTTTAAAATGCAGTGCTTGCACTATTTTTTTTTTAAAATCTATCCAATGATGACTAAATTTCTTAGCAACACCATTTTCAAAAAGTGCCCCAACATAAATGTAATATTGATGTGCACCTTCTTGACTTAACAGCAATTCAGATCAAATCTTGCACTTGAGCTTTGCTCAGGAGAGGTAATATGTTCCAAGAATGCATTTTATATTGTGGCACATATTTTGGAGCCTTCATATGATATATATATTTTTGAAAGCCTTGGTTATGATGAAGTTATCTGTGATAAAATCATCCACTTCTCAACTTGGCTAGTGGTTCCATACTTGGAAGATATTAGTTTGATTGTTCCTCCAACTAATGTAATGCATGCAAAGTCCAATCCCATCCATCTTTCCAGCGCTGATGCAGCTGCGTCAATGGGGCATGCACTGTATCCCACATCGGAATGCAGTCAAGGAGGACTCCTCAATGTTTGTTCTCTTGCCTCTGAGCTGCATTGTGGATTGGGTGCTTAATAGCATAGCTATAGACGGTGCAGAAAATGTAGGCTACAATGTACATAACTATGGGACCTTTTACACCAATGTAGTTATGGTGCCACCTAAGGGAAACCTATGAGAAATGCATAGAGCAAGCCAGAGTAAGTGCCTCTTACGTCCGTAGTTACTCAGGATTGTAGGGTACGTTTTACATGGCACCTCACCACAGCATGTAAGGAGTCCCTCCCCATCACCTCTGGAGCCATTCCAGGTCATTAGAACCTGATTGCTTAAGTGAGTAAGGGCTCTTTTAAACATATATTTTCAGAGGTAGACAGAGGTAAGGAATGTACAGCTTTGCACTGGTAGTTCTTATCCTGCTTTGATGCTTAATCATCAAGGGCGTTGCACAAAATGTCCTCATCTAACAGTGCTGACGACATTGTCTTACTTAGATGTGACTGAGTCAATGACCAAAGGGAAATGAATGACCTTTAAGAAAAATCACAGTTGTCTCCTTATTTTTACCTCTTTTAATTTTTTGAGGGAGGGGTCATTTGAATTCTTCAGGATCAGAGCATTTGCAGTTCTGTTTATATTAATATCTCTCAAATAATTTTATTTTTAAATCACATTTTCACATGTATACATTTTCTGTATACATTCTTGATTGAAGAAAAGGATGTATAGCTTGATGTAACCACTTCAGGCTTCTGTCAACTCCAACTTCAGACTTTCTGGTTAATTTTCAGGAAGTTGGACAAATGCAGTTGGCCCTCATGAATGCATGCTTGTCATTCCAAATTCTTTAGCATACTAGAACTTGGTTAACCCATCACTGATTGGTTGCAAGACGCATTACCGGACAAACACAGAAACTGCATGAGACGGGCTTGATCAATGAAATTACATTGTGTTTATGTTTTAAAAGGCATCTCTTAAAAGGATAATGGTTGCCGTCAAGAACTATCAAGAATGATATGACGCTGATGATCTGTGCTTGAAAGTAGACAAATGTGCTCTCTGGAAATACTGTGGGAAACTTTAATTCATCTGATCTAAACTTCGCCAAGGGAAACGATTGACATTGAGCTGTAGGTGGAGTATTTTTTCAGGCTCTATGAGGGCACTATGGGTGTATTCTAATTATATGCGAATATTTATATGCAATTTTGCCTCAAAGTGACTGATGTTGGCTCTTTAAATTGAAAGATGAGCTTCCCTCCTTAGAGTAGTTAATGGCTTAAAGGCAGCCTGCTTACAATGGCAATGAGGCAGCTTATCTTAAAAGTTTGTGACCTTTCCGTTTCTTTATGTTCTGCTGGGTGGGGAGCCCCTCCGTTCTCCACAAGTGAATTGCTCGGAGCTGATGTTTGCAAACTATTTGCAAACTGCTTGCACATGTGTGTAAGATTTTTGCAAGAGCTTGCAAGAGTTCAGTTCCCTACTGAGTTAGCAGCCACTTCAAAGGGAACTTGATTCATTGTTGCCTTGTTACAATGGTAACTAATTGCCTTTGTATAAAGCAAAACTAGTTAATCACACTGGTTCTAGGAACCAAATGTCAGGAATGGGGAAGTCCCACCTGTGTAGAATTCTTTGTCAAGGTTGACTTCATTCACCAAGAAGACATCAACTGCTAAAATGATAGTTAGAGATGGAGAAAATTGGCTCACCAGAAATCGGAATAAAGTGTTTCTCTGTAGGTAGTCTAATTGTACATGGTTGCAATATGGCTGAGCATATGGAAAAAAACAAACCAGAAAGGCCTAAGGTTAGGGATGTGAAGTGGAGATGCCCGTCTCTGTGAAGTTATTTACAGTATTCCCAAATATTTACATTGTTGCAAATACGCCTATGGAAATGTGCATAACATTTTAAGTGTTTTTTAGTACTATTGTCAGTTAGTGTAGGTCATGCCTTGTTATCCTCTGATATCACTCATGACAGATGCCAAGGTCCACTTTGAAATGCTTTGTAACAAGGAAAATGTGTCTGAGGCTGCAATCCCTATCCCAAATTAGGCTGGCATAAGCCCCGGCATAATTTCTGTGCTGACATGGGGGTGCCACAGAAGTGCCATAAGGAACGTCTGCTCAGCTCCTGAGGAGGTTAGGCCAGTTCACAGGGATATGCTGACCTTCCCACATGACCATGGAAAGATATGCCAAATGAGTTAGACTGGCCTAACTTGGTTAGTCATTGACATCCTTCAGTCTCGAAAGACTATGGTATCGTGCTCTGATTGGAGGTCCCGAAACAGCATCTAGTGGGGCTAAAAAGGCCAATTCGAGAGTGGCAATCCCTTCCACACTGAGGACAAATAAATTCGTCCCCTGCCCAGGCCCCAGGTTAGTATTGTGCCCCAAATCCCATCTTTGCAACAATAGCAAGCTTTTCTTGGTTACAGATAGCATTAAAACCCACTTCCAGGTTTCCTGCTTCTCCATTGTCACCCCAGAATGCATCAATAATGACGTTATACTGCTTTCAGTCACTAGACGGGATAAAGAATGGAATCTAATTTCATAGCATTAAATCAAATGGAGCACTAAATCCCTCCTTTTAGTGGCAGAATGTGGTATAGCATCAATACTAATGCACAGAAACCCAGAAGTGGGTCTACAAAGCTGTGCTGGCCACATGACCACCAAAATGTTTTCGGACAATGCTGGCTCTTTGGCCACAGAAACAGATAAGCGCTGCACCCTTGATGGGGTATCTACAAGGAGTTACTTTATCTTATGTCTTTGTGGACTCGTGGTGTCATATTTGTGGATGAATTCTGTGGAAGATTGTTTGTTCAAAACACGCAGATAAGTTGTGGTGATGCAAAATCCCTCATCATGCAAGTTCTATAGATGCTGCAGAGGTTGTCATCAGCAAAAAGATGCTGAAATTAATGTTTCATAGAGCAGTCTCTCTAAAATTATTGTCCTTATAATTTGGCTATATTAACAGTGTTTAATATTATGAAGGAAAATAGTCAAATTCAAGGATCAACAATGTTACAGTACTCAAAAACTTAAAAAGATAACTCCATACTGAAAACCTCCTTCAGTTAGTGTTGAATATACCTATTCATTGAAATCCCTACCACAGCTCAAAAATGCCTTTGTGTGTGTCATTATGCCTCAATCAATATTTTAGTGGCCCATCTTAGAGCTTATTGCTGGCAAAGGGTTTTCTTTTCTTTTTCTTTCTGTGATGCATGCCAAGTCTGTCAGTCAGTGTATTACGTGGAGCACAACATTTGTTCATGAACTTGGTCCCAAATTTCCCAGAGCTTGCAGAACATTCACAGCTTGTGTTTTTTTTTAAACTCAGCAAAAAGCCTTCACATTCCCCCAATCGAAATGGCTATCAGCATAGCCAGTGGAAATATTATTCAATAATGACTATACAGCATCTAACAGCCATGCATAGCATGGTGTTTCTGATAGCTATCATTTAATAGTGGCTTGGAGCATAGATTTTTGCTACTTTCTGTTGTGAGTACAGGTTATTATGCCGTTCCCTTACTACAAAACAGTAGAGTTCTTTTATTTTCTATACTTAGGGGAAAGAATAATAGGCTGTACATAGGGTGCCAACTCTTTTGAACAGGCAAATGTTCTGCATCCTAACATCTTTACAAACAACAGAAATCACCAACTGGGTACTTATTTTATTACATTTTTATCCTATTTTTCTTCTGTGACAAGCAAAACAGGATATGAGTCTCCTGGTTAGGCACTGATCAGACCCAGAGTTGAGGGATCATGTGATCAATAACATGGATCAATTATTGATCAATTATGGATCAATAACTTCAGATCATTTCCCACAACCATTGTATTTCTTCCTCACAACCTCTGACCCTACTGCATGGTTACGATTCAGTAACCATGTTTGTATACAATGGACTGAAGCCAAAGGAAGGTGGTTGGCATTATGGCAGTGCTTACAACTGTTACAAGGGAGTTGTGAGCACTGTAAGCATATGCAGGGGAGGGGAAAAGGAAGTAAAGACAAACAGTGCAATCCTACTGTGTCTACTCAGAAGTAAGTTCCATTGAGTTCAATGGGACTTACTCCCAGTAAAGTGCTTTTAAGATTGCAGCCGTAATATCAACTATATGAATGACAATTATTAAAGGTGAAGATGCGATGAGAAAGTAAAGCACTGGTTATGTTAAAGGCTCTTGCTATAATCTGTAGTTAAAATTAGCTATGCGTAGGATTAACAATAAATCTTTAAAATGTGCTCGGCTCTGAGCTTGACATGCACCAGTTTTCAAATTAATTTCAGTTCTAGTCCATGTTAGCTTAGGTTAATACTGGCTTCTGAATTAACATTTTAATGAACAAAGAAGCAACATGATGCTCTACCCCTCCCAGGACTGACTTCTAAACCGGCTCCATCTGCTGCATTGCTAACAAGGCCAGCTGGAATGAACTGTGCTCCCAAAAAGGGATCAGTGTGAGGACATGTGGCTGTCTGTCCTCAAAACCAGTTGGCTGCCTTTTGGGAAGCCCAGTTTGTCTACATCACCTGAGACTTTGTAGCTTTTTGCCTCATCCTGTTTGAGGCTTTCGTGATTGTGCTACATGATGTGAATTCCTATTCCCAGGCCTGCCTGTTTGCCCTAATTTGGCTTTCTGGGTTCTTGTTCTGCCTGTTCCCAAGAAGAATTTCTTTTAGCCTCTTCTATGCACCTGATTTTACTCTAGATCTCACTCAGCCAAAATTGGAATCTATCAAAGTATTTAGCTGCGGATAAGCTGCTCTGATCCTTCATGTGATGTGCCTAGTTTGCACTTTCAATCAGGGGCCTGAGTAACCATTCTTAACAAGGTGCAAGACAGCAGCCAAAACACATTTATGCAAAATTAAACAATGCCTTCTTTTTTGCTTATATTTGGCACCATTTCCATTTCAAATCTGGAGGTTAATTATCAGGACTTCTGTAGAATCTGAGACACAGCAATGGAAAAGCAGCATTGCTCAAACATGAAGTGGTAGTCAACACATTGAGGGCAGTGATGGGCTTCAAAGAAATTAAGAACCGGTTCTCTGTCCATCTGGCAGCCACTTTTAAATGGCTATTTTTAAACTTTATATGTACTATCTCTTGTTAAGAACCGGTTCTATAGAGTAGGTGCGAACCTGCTGGTGCCCACCACTGATTGAGGGAATGTTTGCTGAAGTGAATGTTGTGAATTGTCAGATTCAGTTGTCATATGCTCTTGGATAACCCATGCTAAAAAAGCTTTCCTAAATAATATTGTTTTAATTTTTATTATTGTATTCGTATTTGCATGTGTCTGTATGTCTGCAGTCAATGTTCTATAGCGGATTGAGTACCAAAATAGGATGTGGGTGACCTGAATTAGGGTAACCTTAGAAAATGAACTGCACAGGTGAGTATGCCCTTATCAACTTGGCTGAATTTCTAAGGAAAGACACTTTCGTTAATTTTTTCTGAGGAATTTAGAAAAATTTTTCTATTTTTTCTGTCTATTTTGTTTCTTTATCTTTTGGAGAACTTTGAAACACAGTCCTGCCACCTGTGTGGGAAATGAATTTGACCATGATTTCAGCGAATGGATGTTGAGGAAGGCAAGGGCAGGGGGAGTTTTGGGGTTACCACATTCTGCTAATGAAAGGAAATGAGAAAAAATATATGCCTATACAATGGGAAGGTGTTAAGAAAAATTAAAACAGTTCCCTCTGTTATTCTTTCCTTTGTGGAGTCGATCCCAACATCTAGCACACCTGGCGTCCCATCCTGGTGTCAATACAGAGAAATCTGAGTTTCTTTATTTCAAAATGTGTGCTTTGTAATTAGGTGAAAAAAATTGAAGTGGCTAAAAAGTCAACAAGAAAATAAAGAATAAAAGCAGAAAGAAGCAAGCTGTGCTAATGTATTTTGGAAACTCCTCATTATTTATAATGGACATTTTAATTACAAGAAATCATCACTGTTTGCTGCAGCTTTCATCTAGAGATTTTCCAACTTCTATATCAATTGCTATAGTTTTATCATTTATACATTTTTCTCTTGTCTATAAGTCAGCATCCAATAAATGACTGAAGTGCTATATACGTATTTTCAGATATATCAGGTCTCAAGTTCAGATGATGTTTTTTCATGACTGAGAAACAGAAACAACACAGAGATTCAAGTTTGGATCTTGAGATGGTCCTGTTCATGTGGACAGCTCTGTTGATCTTGTGATTTGTTATAGAAATATGGTTTGACATGACATTTCCAAAGAAAGGTTTTACTTATAATTTTCTATCTACAAATCTGGATCGAAATCTGCGGGATAAAAATCAACCTGAACCCTGTGAAGGCAACCAGAGCACAGCTCCAGTCATTTGTAGTTGACTTTCTGGAGTCTACAGAAGCTGTGCTGCATCTGTGATGCATCTAATCATGGCCTTTATGGACTCAGAATGATTCCTAGAGGTGAAAAATGTGACATCTGGTTTCCAGAGGAAAACTAGAAGTTAAATTTTTATGGACGTAACCTCTTTACACCTAGTGTTCCATTAGTGTTCCATTTTTCCTAAATTCTAAATTTTCCTAAATTCTTTCAAGGCCACAGGTGGATCTTTGCAGCTACTGTAAACTAGAGAAAGTCTTCTGCATGTAACAGTTTCAGAATTTGTGTACAGTATCTGCTGTTTTCTGTATTTGCAAAGGGGGGATTTGAGAATGGATTCTCCCATGGATACAAAGGGCCCACATGTAACTCCTTTGCATCCATAGCGTTAGAGTGTAGAACTAGCAGCAATGGCACTTGCCAAATCCTATCCACCCTTTTCTGCAGCTGTCAAGTCACCTTTCTGTCCTTGGACTTGCAGTAGCAAAATTGCTAGTGCAGGTCTAAGGTGACCATTGTGAAGTAGGCATCTCCTGAATCACCCTCTGCTAAATACAGCATGCCCATTTTTGGCATGTCTGTACCAGCAAGTGAGGAAATGTTAGGATTGGGCTGTTTAATTATAAAAAAACTTTAAATGATGCGATCAGGTACCCATGTATATAGATGGGTCCCATTTCTTCTGTTGATGTCCTACATCTCCTCTTGTGTTGACAACAGTGAATGGATTGCTTGTCCATTATCTGTGTATGGTTTGTTCTTACAGAAAACAAATATAACAGATTATGAAAAGAGTAAGTAGCTCATAAACAGCAATTGTGGCCAAAAGGTAAAGGAAACTATTGGTTCAGTCTGCAGGGAGGAATAGCTAGTGGAATGGATCTGAATCAGAAAAAGCTATTTTGAAAATGAGAGGTTGAGTCTTGGTATCCATGAGGGTCTCTGCAGCTGCCTGGTGTTTACTCAAGGAAGGGCATGTTCATCATTCTCCCCCATGTACCAGCTCTAAAGTTCCTCCAGGTCTGCCTGCTTCCCTCCCCTGGCCCTGCAGAATCAGCTAATGGATGTGTGAATGAAAAGGGGGTGCTGAATGAAAAGGGGATGCATGCATGGGACTGCATTATGGTTTTATAAGACCAGGGCCAGAACAATTTAACTCTCCTAGTACCTGGCAAGTGTGATTTTTAGCACTGGCCAGTGTGGGCCAAACCCTTCAACCCCACAATATTATTCAGTAACTACAGATTTCTTCTTTGTCCTCTCCCAGTGGGGAGGGTGGGAGGGGTGATTGTCTACAAATGCTGCCCATCATTTGCTGCTGGTAAACTGGGGGAATGGAATACTGCAAGGTTTTGCCCCATGGTATCTAGTCATCTTGTGCTGCCGCTTCAATGGGGTTCACAACCTCAAGGGAAAGGTTTGATGCTTGCTTTTCTCCAGAAAGAGCCCTCATAATGCTGCTTCAAAATAATGGATGTTTATTGTAACAGTGACAGTCTTAGATGTGCAATAAAGTAACTAACATTGCAAATATCTTCACTGGAAATTGGTTCGGGGGCGGGGGGGGGGGGAATAATAGCCAGTATTAACATTCCAGACAGCCTCTACCAAAAATAAAGTCCATTTGCCCAGTAATTCCCATCTCAATTTTTCCAGTTTAAAAATGTGCATTCTCCTCTGCCTGTGGATCTCTACAACAGCAATTATTACGCAATTTATCATCATTCTTGTGTTATTTCCCTCGTGAAGGATAAAACTATCTGCCGGGGCCATAAAACAGAAGTCTCTTGTTATATAGAAGGCAATATGACATTTACGTAGAGTGAGGACAGTGATATTCACCTAAGCAAAAATTATGCTCAGTTCTGGGCAGTTTTTAGTCTCCTCGCTGAAGCTTCCATCTGAGTATATTAGAATTAATCTTTCAATTCCTAAACAAGGGCAACGAACACATTTTCTTGTGCCCTGAGCAAAACAGTGGGCCATTTTATACTATACTATCAAATTTCCCATATTTACATCATTCTTGAAATCCAATATGCAATCTACATTCATGAGATGGCTTCCTTTTAACACTACATATGATTTTCCTGGCCATGAAACCTGGCATAAGAAAGCCATGTTATTAAAACAAAGTCCTGTGTTGGGAAACCATTTTTTCCATATTGCAAACATAGAAAGCAAATATTCTAACTCCCATTTGTCAAAGATTTAGAAAATACCTTTGTACTGGTCCTCTCCATTTATGAAAAGACCCAGCAGCACCTACCTAGATATCTAGATCAAGATTAGTTTCTTTGTCTCCAGGAAACTGCAACTGTTACAACTGACTCCTTACAAAATATATTATTAGCCTTGACATATAAACAGGTCCGTAAGATGGATATATCAGCCAACAAACCAAACAAGTTGTCTTAAATACTTTTCATGCCTTGGATGCAAACTTCCAAGTGACTCTACCTAAGTGGCACTCTGTTTTAATATGGTTTGTCCATGTATATGAATATGTTGATGGAGTGTTTCTGAAGTAGATCTAGAAGATAAATGACAATAGAGTTATATGGAGCTATATTTTACACACACTGAAAGAAGAAAGCTGATGTCCCTAAAATTGATTAGATCACATCTTCTGCTGTTAGAAAGACTGTATGACTAGTGAGCGGAGCTATACATAAATCTTATATTTCCCCTTGCCAAGAATTTTTATACATTGGCTGATTTATATGTCAGGGTGGGTGCTGGGACATTAGCAACATAAATCATTGAAATGGAATTGCAGAATATGTGATGGTAACTAATCTTTGATTTGAGCAACAGGTTAATATAGGTGCAACAATCAAATTCTGATTCATGTTTGGTTTTTTAAAAAAGGGTCAGACTGTTTGCTAAGGAGGGATTCAATAGTACTTGGTATGACTTTTCAAGGAGCAAAAAAATAAAATCTTCTGAAAAAGGTTTTCTAATTAACCCACATGTGTTTCCAGGTCAGAAACTATGTCATGACAGGAATATACCATAACAATTAGGTAACAACATTTTTCAAATGCTGATGGTATTTTACAAAATGTGCCCTTCACATGTTAACCAGCTAATGAATGTTAACATACAGGACTGTAATAATTGACTGATACTATCATAAGAAATATGGTTTGGTGAGTTATGTGGCTCTAATCTGGAATTTCCTCCTTTTAAGCAAGCATGCTTGTAGTGGCTGACCCTGCTTTGCTCTGTTTAAAATAGTGTATTGATAAAATAAGACCAGGGACTATTTTTCATGCTTTGAAATTATTTTAAACAATTGTAAAGCTGTTATTTACACTGAGCTTCTGATTGCAGAATGGTTTAAATTATCCAAGATGACCAGCTGAAGTTTTCAGGTATAAATCAAGATGAAAAATGTTATACTTGGTGAAAGTGGAGAAAGTTCTGGTCTTATGAGAACTGGGCAGCTTCCCCTGTGATGTACCGTTAAGCCTCTGCATGGTTGCTCTATTGGTCTAATATAGTTGAATCCACTGGGGCTGATGGTTGTCGATAATATTTTGAAAGATCTTCTAGGTGCTTAAAAACAGTGCTATGACTATTTGTTCACTTGAACTCTCTATATTTGCTTTTCAGTCTATCCTATGTGTTAAATAAATCTCCACAGAAGAACTGGTACCCTTTTGTTCAGCATTTATTTTTCCACAGGACTCAAATACAATATGTCGATGACACCCTTCAGGGAGAAAGGCTGGATGTAATTGAATGAAATGAGAATAAATGATTGGCTTCCAGTCTTTGACATCTTATTTGCCTTCTAGCCCCTTTACTGGATGACAATGGATGTCATAATTGCCATACCAATTCTTCTGCTCTTGCACCACATCAATTCAGTTCAGCAGGTTAATCTAAACCCACGCCTTTCCTTTCTATCAAACATTGAGAGGTCCTCTTCTTAAGCATTATATACATCACCACACCTTTACTCCATGTTACTCTGAAAGAAATGCCATGCTAGATGTGTGCAGAAGAGCATGTTTTGATGCTCTTCCTGTTGAGCCAAGCCTCCTACCTCTGTTTGTTGCATCACATTCCTGGATTTGCTTCCAGGCAGCAGGAATCCTGTGAGTACCACCAGACACCATCTCGAGTACTACTGGTTGAGAAATACTGCCTTCAACTAAATTATTAAAAATGATGATTTATATGGTAGGCTTATGTTCATACTTTCCACCTTTTTATTATCCTGGGAAGAAATTTTCATCCTTTTTCACTTCATGACACACTAAGAACTTATTAAAATGGTCAAGGTAGTTTTTGGACATTTATTTAGCATATGGCAAATACATGGCCTTATGGTAAATGAGATCTTAATGTCTAGTCCAGGGATTTTCAACCTTTTTCATCTTGGGACACACCTCCAAAGTCTCTAAAAAGGTTGAGGCACACTACCAGCTTTTTTAAAATTGCACTTAATTATTATAAGTAAATTTAAATTATTTAATTAATTTAATTATTACATGCAAATCATGAATTAAAGAAATAGGCTGCAATCCTAAACACAATTTCCTGGGAGTAAGACCCATTGAACACAATGGAGCTTATGTTTGAGTAGACATGTTAGGCTTATGCTCTAAAGGAGGGATCCTCAAGCTACGGCCCGGGGGCCCGATACGGCCTGCCAGAGCACTCAATCTGGCCCGCGGGCACTTTCAGACCCCCCCGCCCCCTGGCTGGGGGTGGGGGGAAACCCCAGGGGCCTTGATGCCAGACGCACGAGCGCAGGAGGGACTAAGCGGGAAGCGCGCACACTTGTTGCCGCTTCTCTGCAGTGCCAGGGGTTCCCTGGCCAGCGCGCATGCCCTTCCCGCTCAGTCGTTGCTCTGTGCTGAGTTGCTGTACGCACGCCAGCCAGGCATGCGCACTTCCCACTCAGTCCTGCACCCTTCCCGCTCAGTTGCTGGCTTGTAAGTCACACTTTCCGAGGATGGATGGGGCTCTGATGCTGCAAGCCTGCCACTCTTTCCCTAGGAGTAAGCCCATCACTTCTGTGTAGGAATGGTTGGATAGATGGATGGATGGATGATGGATGGATGGGGCTCTGATGCTTAGGATGGGGCTCTGATGCTGCAATCCTTCCACACTTTCCTGGGAGTAAGCCCGTTGACTATCATGCGATTTACTTCAGTGTAGGAATGCGTCACAGGCATGGGGCATGGCTCACCAGGAGGAAGCTATAGTCTGGCCCCCAACAGTGTCTGAGGGAGTGAACCGGCCCCCTGTTTAAAAAGTTTGAGGATCCCTGCTCTAAAGCAATTAAAGTCATTCACAACCAGCTAGATAAGAGCACAATCCTAAGCTTGTCTTCTTGGAAGTAAGCCCTCTTGTGTTTAATGTGGCTTACTCTCATGAAAGTGTGGATAGTATTGCCGTCTTAATTAATTTAATTATTACATGTAAATTATGAATTAAAGAAATAGGCTGCAATCCTAAAGACACTTTCCTGGGAGTAAGACCTACTTTTGAGTAGCAATATATATGAGTGTTTTTAGCTTTTATTTTGTCATGTCCTCCATTTTTCTTGGGTGTCCTATATTTTGGAGGACTTGTCCTCTTTTGGTGGTTATGACATAGGGTCACTCTGCATATTGGAGAAATGTGGGGGACAGGGTGATAATATGCCATAATCAAAAAAGAGGACAAGCCCCCCCAAATGTAGGACACCGAAAAAAATGACATGACAAAGTAGAAACTAAAAACATTCATACATATTGCTTTCATGTGGTTAATTTAAACCCTGTATTACTTTTTATTACATTTATAACCATTACATATGATTTATTACACATAATTTATGAATCCCATTAAGGCTACATGCTGCCTGCTCCTATGCTAAAATCCAGAACATGTCCTGGAAAAGGGGAACATATGGTTGCCCTGGTGGGGGTGGGAAGACCTGATATGAAACTAGTGCAGGATTCAGCTGAGGTAGAGAAGAGGTCCCAAGCTATGTATGTGTACTCAGAAGTAAGCCCCATTATAGGTAATGGTCTTTTCCCCAGGAAACTGAATGAGATTGCAGTCTCAGAGCCCAACCCTGTGCTTTTCTAGAAAGAGCAGAGCACATTAGAGGCAATGGGGCTTCCTCCCAGGAAAGTGTGGATAGAAAGGCAGTGTTAGAGCCCAATCCTAGGCGTGTCTACTCAGAAGTAATACCCATTATAGTCAATGGGGCTTACTCCCAGGAAAAAAGGATAGGATAGGATTAATCTCAGCCCAGCAGCACTGATGATTGCCCTCCCCACCCCATAGCTTTTACATGTATGGTACTGGGGGAGACCTCAGTTCCTTTAGGGACATGGCAGGCCAGGGGGGCACCTCTCTCCTCACGGGACAGGAGGCAAGGAGAGGAATGCAGCTCCCCAGCTTCCTCTGTGGAGACGGAGGCTGGAGAGTGTGGGAGAAGTGACTTGGGTGTGTCCTTTGGCTTCCCAGGCTTCTCGCATCTCTAGACTCCATGCAAACTGCATTGGGGAAGAGCTGCAAGCTTCTGCCGCTGGCCCGGCCGGGCCAGGCTCAGAGGGCCAGGCCTCTGAAACATGATGGGATTTCCACACCTAGTACCCCCTGGCGGCACACCAGTTGAAAATCCCTGGTCTTGTCTAATCAGCCATTCAAGGACAGAGTGGTCTATATGAGAAAAAAATCAGACACTGGGCTGGGGTAAGCTCTTTTTAGACAAAGTACAATTGACAAAACACACCACACTGCTGGCCAGGGACTCACATCCCCCAATGGCCCTACTATGATTCTCCTCCGAACTCATGTGGCATGCCTTAGAAATTTATGACACATAAGTGGCACACTGATAATTGTGGAAACACAATTATCAGTGGCACACATCACTGGCACACAGCATAATTGTGGAAAATAGCTGTATCTGAATTTCGGTATGCTGGATATCAAACGGTTTTAAGGGAAAGTAATCCACCCTGAGTTATTTCATTTGCTCCATTTGCTGTACCTTGTCTTGTAAATATGAAGCTTTTGGAGGGTTTCAGGTACTAATATGTTTTTACTCCTGGGCATCTGTTGTCCCAGGCTGCTTTCAAAAGCACATTTTATGTGCTCTGAGATGCTAATAAAAATTCTAAGTAGACACCGATGAACAAAAACAAATCTATTATACTCTTCTATCTGTACGAAGAATAGATAGTTCATTCAAAATGTATTATCAAAGGAGAACAGCACATTGTGTTAAATTAAAAATGCATCCAGCATAAAGAGGTGCATACAAAACAAAGGCAGTGCTTTCATGCTCAGATTTATTTGTCTAAAACCACAAATGATGTGTACTGGGGGTGAGTAAATATATCTGTAAGCTACAGCAGATTATTAAAATACATATGTGGGCTAGGAATATATATATTCCTTTTAACTTAGCTGCTAGTGTTGAAATCCAAACTTTACATTTTTTCCTCTTTCAAAACTCTTACTTGTATATAGAACACTAGCGAAAAGCGTACCCGTGTTACGAGAGTAAAATTCCCCTGTACGCCATCCCCCACTTTGCATCAATCCCCCATGCACATCAACCCTCCATGTGCATCCACCCCATGTGCAACATCCCCCATGTTCATCCACCCCATGCGCATCATCCCCCTATGCACATAAAGCACTCATGTGCAACATCCCCATGCGCATCAACTCCCCATGGGCAATATTCATGTTCATCCCCATGGGCAACATCCCCTGATGTGCATCAGTCCCCCATACACATCAGTCCCCCATGCGCAACATCCCCAGGTACAACATCCCCCCATGCACAACATACCCCATGCTCATCAAACCCCCATGCTCATCAAACCCCCATGTGCATCAACAACCCATGCGCAACAACCCCCATGCGCAATAACCTCCCATGCACAACAACCCCCATGTGCATCATCTCCCCGTGTGCATCATCTCCCCATGCACACCAACCGCCATGCACAACATCCCCCATGCTCATCAAACCCCCATCTGCATCATCCCCCATGTGCATCAACCCCCCCCGCGCATCAACCTCCCCCTGCGTATCAACCTCCCATGTGCAACATCCCCCTATTAGCATCAATCCCCCACATGCATCAACCCCCCCATGTGCATCACCCCACACACATCATCTCCCCATGCACATCTCCCAATGTGCAACACCCCCACATGCAGCATCCTCTCCAATACAACCCCTCCCTCCAAACAACATCCCCCAGTGCACCGAGCACCAAATTGGCTGGAGGTTGGTCAGACTTCCATGTTAAGTATAGGACAAAAACACGCTGCACCCCTTTTCAGCCCCTTAAGGGTTAAATTTCTCAACCTCAGTTCTTGGTGGGTGTTGGTGTCACAGAAGGAACACCCTCCCCAAATTGCACACTTCTAGGTCCGGGGGTTGGGGCAGAGCATCCCTCAGTCACCGATTCTTCAGTGCAAAGTATATGGAGGAAAATGCGTTGTTCCCCTTTTCATCCCCTTCCGATTGGAATTTCCGAAAACCAGTTCTTAGTGCGCCCCTCGGTCACGGAAGGAACACCCTCCCCAAATTCCATGCTTCCAGGCCCCCCTGGTTTTGGCTGGACGGTAATGAGTGAGTGTGTAGATAGATAGATAGATAGATAGATAGATAGATAGATAGATAGATAGATAGATAGATAGATAGATAGATAGATAGATAGATTAGCTAATCATCCACTATGCAGACATCAGCCTCAATTATGGTAAGTCATTTGCCTAGATATGAAGAGGTGAAATGTCAGATGTGGCTTTGAGACCAATGTGAGGCATGTCCATTGAGATGTCCCATTATATTCAATGGGGCACTTACTTCCAGGTAAGTGTGGATAGGATTGGAGCCTTAATGTACTAGCAACATAGCCAGCTTTGACCTCTCAATAATGCTGCATCTGGTTTTAGTGATCATTTTTATGAGATGGATTGGTCTCCCCCTTACTTTTTGAATACCCATGATATTATATTAATATTGTTGTGTTCATATTGTAGCTCATTCCAAAAAATATAGTGGTTGACTGCTTGGAAAATTGTTTTCACATTCCATGGGATATTCTGAACTGCAGACAACCTTTCTGTTCTAAGTCAGGCATTCAGAATTTCACTGTAATAAAATGTGAGGAGAATTGCATTGGTTCTACATTAATATTTGTTTTGGATGATACCAATATCTGTTTTAAAAATCACTAATTGTTCACCCAAGTGCAATCTCTGGCCAGGCATTTTAATGGACTGCATGCTGTTTTGTTAGCAAGAAAAAAAAATCTAATTTTACTATAACGTTTTGCAAACTCTGGATTTTTTTGGCATTATTAGATGCATCTATCTCTTGTGGGTTATGGAGGTGGATTTCATATGATGATTTCAGCCAATATTGTTATCTGGAATAGTTGGTTGCAAACAATCTGACTCCCAAAGCTTGTGTTTGTGGTTAGAGCTTTTTAAACTCTGTGCAGATGTTGCTGCTATCCAAATATTTTATTTTCTTTGGTTGTTCAGCATGTTGTAGCATACAGTATTGGGTTTTGGTTCATAGTGAAATTAACATCAGTACTAGGAAGCCATGAAGCAAAGCCATGCATTGGACTCTCTGTAGCATGTTGGGCCTCTGTATTCCTTCTGGCTTTCCAGTGGTAGGTGGCAGCAATAGTAATCCACCTACCTAAGTGGTGTTTGTGCAGAAGAATGCACTTGCTTGGATCGTGGCCACAGGTTCTACCTGTCAGGTGACCTTAAACTTGTAGTCCTTTGATCTGGCATAGAATTACTTTTGACATATTGATAATCTCATTCATTCTGTAAATATTCCTAAAAGAGTGTTAAAAGCAGGTGCGTTAAGATGCTTTATATTGAGTTTTATTGATTTAAAGCTGAAGAGCAGGTTGAAGGCTTTGCATATTCCTGATTTCCTATCTGTAAATTAATGTAGTCTTGATTAGTGTGGCCACTTGCAGTGTTTTGCTAGTTTATCATGCATAAGCAAACATTAGCAGGAATGCTAAATGTACAGCCTCTGGGAGAACATTTTTTCAGGCAGTAGAAAAAATAGGATAAGATTATTATTGCTACAAGATGGTAATTGTTTATCTACTTAAAATCATATATAGTGAACCCAAATATAGTGAAGTCAGCTTTGTAATTAATATAACACCATTGCACTTGACTAAACACATTTCAGTATGAGTTAAGCTTCGTTCATTTCAACTGAATATATTGCCAAATCAATGTGTTTAGAACTAGATTTGGACCGGCTCAAACTGACAAAAGTCAAACAATGAAGTGTCCTTTGGAGCTGAACAGTGATCTTCATCTGGCTGCCCGAGCCCCACTGATGTGGCAAATCCTAGCCTAATTGCTGTTTACAGTCTTTGGAGTGCTACCCACAGAATGCCACACAAGTGGTAAAAGAAGACCCTATGCCCAATCATTTTTGCCATTAGGGTTAAAAATAAAATAAAGCCATTCTGAAGCCCATAGAGGCAGTTGGTGGGTATGTGCTGCCTCCCTGGACTTCAGAAAGCCCTCTGGATGGTACTGAAGACCATTAAGAGGCATCAGATGGAAGGACTTGGTGGAGGCTCCATACAGGCACAAGCAGGGATTCAAAAACATCAAATGCAACTATCAGAGGGATTTATCTTCAAGTCAACATACAGTAGTATGCTACTGGCCTGTCTCAAAGACAGAACCAAGAGAAAACAATCTGACCAAACAGAGTAGTGTTTGAGGTTCGTGTTCATGCGCCCATTCTGGCAGCATAAGATGGTGTTCTGCATCACTGCAGCAGGCCTCCGTCAGTCTTGGAAGACTATGGTATTGTGCTCTGCGCTGCATATGCTGCATGCGAAGCACGAAAGCCTAGGTTGGATTGTTATGAAGGATAGGCTGTTACCCAAGCAGCAAATCCCCCCTCTCCACGCCACTGAATTAGTCCAACGGAAAGGCAGAGCCAATACAATTGGATCCAGCTGCGTCGCAGAGCTGGGCTAAGGACAGGAGCTCACCCTGTCTTGTGGGGCCGACCTGGGTGTCGAAGGTGAAGAAATATTTCTTCTCTGCCATTATTGTATCTGGTGTGTGTGAGAAATTGATCATATCCTAACCCGGTGATGAGAGGAAAAGGGGCTTTCATTTGATAAAACTGCAGATACCTGTAAATCGTATTCACAGTAGCCTAACAATTGTGTTTTTTATTTGATAAAAGAGATGTGAAAACAAAAGCCCTTCAGTTTATTCACAGGCTTTTCCTTGTTTTTACATATAACTAGCACCCTTGATGGTGTGATAAAATTGGTCTGAAGCAAAGGGAAAAAAGGTTGTTTTTTTCTTTGCAAGACTGATAGCGTAACAAGCTTTGTAAGGCAATTAGGTGCACCATCCATATAATCCACTTTAGCCTGTCTCTGAAATGCTGGGAAATGGAGTGTTTAACTACATTAACAGAGCATAATTGTTCCAATTCTCCCACAAGCATTCGCCTTAGCATTAGTACGATTTTACTACAATTACTATGCATCTTAACCACAATGCTCTGTCTTTCTTGGTTCACTCTTTGGTATTAAATTAACATCACATCAATACGCATTGAGAAATAGTACTGGGAAGCAATATTTTTTACAGGGGGTGATTAAAGCTTGTAGTGCCCAGCCAAGACTAGTACAAGCAGATAGGAAAAACTCACTTCACTTCATAAGCAGTACCCTCTTACGAAAAGTTCTTGTGCACATTTGAAGCTCTTGATCTCTTCTGCCTTGAAGACCCACTACTAAATATGTGAAAGGGCTCCATTGATATTAATGGTCACTGAGGCTACAATCCTATGCATGTTTTCTTGGGAGAAAACCCCATTAAACACAATAGGACTTTCTTCTGAGCAGGCATACATAGGATTCTGATCTGAATAATGAACATATATGTGTGAGCCATTCATTATATCTCAAGGATCCATTAATCAACACAGAAATTACATGATTTCCTTCTGCATCACAGCCACATCACAGCTGTTCCTTTCATTTGCAAGAACAAAATTAATCACATTAAGATCATAGGATGGTTAGGGGAATCTGAATGGCATCATACAGCTCCATAAAATGTCCATGAGCCATATGTAGCGACTGTAGAATAAAAAATTTGGGAGGACCCTGTGAAGCTGTGATCTTATGTGCAACTGGCTGTGGGTAAACTCCACTGGGCTGTGATGGCTTAATGGATAAAGATACTGTGTTTGTCAACATGAACGTTGGCAAGTCAGCAGTTGTAATCTTATAATCCCATGCATGTCTACTCAGAAGTAAGTACTTCTGTACTTAATCCACACTTACCTGGGAAAAAGCCTGTTAGAGCCAGCAGGGCTCTTACTTTACTCCCATACTTTACTCACACTTTATCAACAGGAAAGTGTTGATAGGATTGGGTTGTGAGTGATCAAGAAGATGTTTGACCTTTAAAGATATTAACATGGCTATATCTTTTGTGTTTCATTTTTGACACCAATCTATGCTTTACCTGGGAGATCTGAAATTGATGACTGGATTTTAAAATTGAAATTCAGATCTGGGAGATCACTAATATTTACAGAGTAGCAATGGGATACGAATGGAGCAATGGAGAAGGAGTGAAATCCTTCACCTATGTGCCTTTTTCCAGATCAAAGAACCTTTATAGAAGTTACCTCCTCCGGAGTTGTGAACATCAGTGCTGATTTTGATCGGAAAAAAACAACACCCCAGTGCCATTCCAAAGAATATGGCAATCCCTGGAAACCGTTTTCTGTAAGATAAAAATAATGGGTCTTCTGTATAATGCACAAAATCCATGGAATGATACACAGTCCCAGTGTTTCAGAAGCAGCTTTAAAGTACTTGACCTCTGTTGCAATAGGCAGTTTAGACAACATATTAAGATGAAACCAAATCCAAATGTTAGATCCCTAAAGATATGTGGAATTTGGATCTCAATTCAAGCATTGTAGGTCAAGCCTATTTGTGATTTTAAAAAACCCTTTTGCTTATCTTGTTAGTTTTGGCTAAACCGTACCTTGCTCAGTAGGTTGTCTGCATTTTTCTCATCCTGGTACATTTTCTTCTATTTGCACACCTTGTAAGGCATTATAGGGAGAAGGATTTCTAAATTAGAAGGAAGACAGGAGAATATGGACAGGAGGATAAAAGGATTTGGATTTCTCTCAACTATTTGAGAAGTTCAGAGATGGATTTGGTTTCATGCTCATAGATAAGGTGATTACTTTAGCAGGGGTCAAAAAGGAATTCTTCTCACTGACATAGTTCAGTGGTTATAGGACAGTGGTCCTCAACCTTTTTGGCCCCAAGGGACCAGTTCTATGGGAAAAAATTTCCAGGGACCAGCCCGGGGGTGGGGGCTGAGTTCTGCCTGTGGCGACCTTGAGGGAGGGCTTCCCCCCTAGAGCACAGCACAGCTGCCTCCAGCTGTAAATTCCAATTATAATAAATAGAGCTATTGCTAGGTCACTGTGGATAGGATTGCAGGTGTGTGTGAGAGAGGTGTTTTAGGCCATTTTAGGCCTTTACGGCCCACTGAGGCTGCTAGTTAAAGAAGGAGGAGGAAAGGGAATTATAGTTTTTCCCCTCCTCCCCATGCTAAATCACCTTTCCAAGCCATCAGTGGAAGAACTACATCTCCCAGCATAGGAATGGTGGGATGGTAGGGATGGTGGGATAACTCCTGACTTCTTAAGCCTCCACGCCCAGTTGTGTCCACTCATAAGTATTATAGTCAGTGGAGCTTATATTGTGAAAGGGGGCAAAGGAGAGGAGGCTGAAAGACCTAGCCTGTGCATGCCTGCCTGGATCACTTAAACATGTGCCTTTTTGTTTGGTGTCTGGTCTGTTGCAATGAGATTTGTGCAAAGATTAAGTACAGGAATGCAAAACAAGTATTTTAACATGTCCTACATTTGTCCTACGTTTTTGGCATGTCCTACATTTTTTAACCAGGTAGGAATTTTGGCTTCGAGGACAGGAATTTTGGGGAACTTGGGGGAATTTTGGGTACGGCATCTGGTCACCTTGTGTTTGTGCCAGCTGAATTGCTACATTACCAGTATAGACTCAAGAAGCCCATGTTGGATTTCTGAGCCCTCTACAGGAAATAGGATTTGGTGGAGAAAGTCATGACTGATCCTAACCCCTCCGAGGCTGGCCTTTTCCCCCTGATCTGTTCCCTCTCTGTCCTCCCTCCATCCAGGAACACCACCTCCATTCCCTTCCCTCACCCTCCCAACTTCCCAGTGATGCGTGGCAAATGGGACAGTGCAGGTTTCTCTGCTGGTCCAGCTTACTCACATGGTGGCACAAACGTGTCTTACAGCATATTTGTAAAACCTAGCATGGACACTAGTGCTACATCACCGGTACTGAGGTGGCATAGGATTGGGCTACCCAATATAATGCCATCATTGTGCATGAAGATCTGCAATGGTTTGGCCCAAAATAAGACAGCTTCATCAGCTCATGCTAGCAAACAGGGCTATGTGAAATCTTCTATTCTAGTGAGTTGGAAATCCATATAATTTCAGAAAGCTATGTCATGGACAAATAATTCCATTTTTTAATGTTTTTAAATGTGGAATTTTTTTCTAGCATGTTAATGGCAGAGGAATGCACTCATGATAAAATGTCATGCGAGCACAAAATATGGCTAAACCCGCTAGTAATGTGAAGATAAGCATGTGCACAAATGGTCCTTAAAAAGTATGATGGTAGGATCATGATTCAGAGTGCATACATTCGAATGAGAATTGATTTTCCATTTTACCGTGTTTTATAGTGCAATAAACAAAATGCAGCCAGAATGTGTTTTGTTAACCTTACTTTGGCTTGTATATTAAAAACAATTTCTGAATGTTTTAAAATGAGCTCACTCAAGGAAGCATGGTATCTGATTTATAGATTCCATGGACAGAGGTGCAGAAATTCTGTATGGGCAGGCATTTCAGCAACCCCATAAACATGATAAATGAGGCCACATATGCGGAGCAATTGGGGGTAAACCAGCATGAATAATTGCAGTCAACCAGTGGAATCTGCCCCCTCTGCATACCCTTCTAGTCCACAAATTGCAGACTTTTAGGAATCTGGACTTCAGACATAATAAACCATGATAAAGGGCATTTTAATGTTAAATCATCTTAGATCTGAATCACCATGTTTCCTTATTGTAAAATGGCATTGTAATACTGCTTCAGGTCAGTGATGTTTTGTTTTAATCTAGAATAGATGTTCAGGCTACTTGCCAATTCATTTTGTTTAATATAAGTATGCATATGTGCAAACACAGACCTTCTGTTTGGTGCCTCATACCCCATGTTGGCTAAACTGCACTGCACAGGGACACTTTTGTGGTGTTTTGCCCACATCAATAGTTTTCATAACCTGCTAGGGTTAAGTTCCTGGAAACCTAGTGAATACCAGTTTAGCAGATATTAAATCACTGAGCCTATGGCGAAAAGAGTTTTAGGTTCCTTTGGACCCACACACTCAGTGAACTGTATGGATGCAAACCTCATCTTGAAGTCTATGAGGCTGGACAATACTGAGGACTCATCAACTTCTACTGCTTCCTCCTCAATGCTGGATATCGCTCAACTCACTGAAGGTGACTCACCCAACAATAAGTGTTCTGCAGTGGGGAAGTGGTTGCTTTATCTTTCCTTTTCCTGCAAATGACTCTTGGCTCTTTTCCTGGGCTTGTCCAACTCCCAGAACAACCCTCAGGTGGCCTTACAGAGACCTCTTTCGTCATTGCTAGGGGTTGTGAAGGTTGAGGTAGAATCTCCAAAATGGTGGGTCAAATGTGGAAGTGGGCACAAATATGTCTAGCAATTCTCCATTAGCTAATACTAATGCCCTCTTGATTCAGAAAATTTACCCAATCCAGACAACTTTCAAAGAAACAAGCATACTGTAACTGGACAGGATTGTCACAGCTCCATTCACCATCTGCTATTTACATTTACTAACTGTAAAATTTCCTGTGCTGCATCCAGTGCTCCCTTAAAGCTGCTGCTGCTGTGCTATTATAGGGCATGGTTTTCCCCTTACCTTGGGTAAGGGTGCAGTGGCCCCAATGGTTCTACTTAGATCTGCACCAGATGCAGATCTGAGTAGACAGGAACAGCCAGAGGCTTCTTCCGGCTGCCCAGTGAATAGGGCTTGGATTCTGCAGAACTGCTGGGTCTGAGCCATGCAGCATGCACCTTGTTCACCCACCCCCATGTGGGCCAACATTGCCAGATCCCCAGGACTTGTTTAATCTGGCATGGGCTTGTGGGTTGTGACCAGTGGTGGACTTCAGGGGGTTCTCACAGGTTCTATAGAACCCTTTGCTAATGAGTACCTGGTTCTGAGAACTGGTTACTAATGCGACATAGAATCTGTTGTTAATTTATTTGAATCCCACCACTGGTTGCGACCCACACTTTTGGGAAACCTTAGTCCAGCTTACTAGAAATCAGTTTCTTATGTACAATCAAATGATTTACATATTTACTTGAATTTAACACTTACCTTTTTCAGCCAAATTTAATCTCCAAAATCAGGCTGTGCATTAGATTTGAATAAATACAGCATTTTGATTATAAGTATAGGGTGTGCATTAGATTCGAGTAAATATGGTATTTTATGGTCAAACTTTTAGACTAGGAAGGTGGTGAACATTTTTTTTTTGTTTTAACAGAGGAAAATGGTTTGGTACTGAAGGATTATTGTCAGTGATGGATTTAAAGAAATTAACAACCAGTTCTATGCCCATCTAGCAGCCACTTTTAAATGGTTATTTTTAAATTTTATATGTCCTATATCTCATTAACAACCGGTTCTATAGAGTAGGTGTGAACCTGCTGGAGCCCACCACTGCTTATTGTCCAGAGGAGTCAGAGCAACATTATGTGTCTGAAGAAGGGAAGTATAACAGAAAGCTACTACCTCTTTATAACAGGGACACTAAACTATCACATATATGTCGAATCAAGAACTATGTAAGCTTTTAATAAGAGCCAACCAATACTTACTAATGTTGCCACTTCAGCGGCTGCTATTTAGCAATTTATTGCCAATGGAGTGTTAGGTACTGGACAGAAGTGGCCTCATTTCTGTAAAGCAATCTGGAAGATTTAATGCAGCATTTGGAAAGCAACAACACTGGCATCCCCAGCGTTTTCTACCCTACTCCAGTTTGAAACATTCATTATTTATAAGAGCATTATTGGAACGACTTTGTTCGGGCAATTAATGACAATGACCTGACTCCACGAGTGATGGTACAACACCACATGCCATGCCATGTAATTAGTCACCGGACTGGCTTTGCACATAAAACCTTCAGACTGCCTTGTCCTTCCCAAGTACAGAAGATTGCTCCTGGTACCGGTAATTGCTTGTACAGGAGTTTCACTCTTTAAAAGCCACTGATATTAAGGCTTGAAATGCAGTATCCTTAATAGTTTGTTCTTGAAGATTACTACCACTGCAATGTCCAAAGGCAACATATAGTGATTTCATTAGTCTCTTGACTGTCATCTTGAACAGTCTGTGAAAATCTTTACAGACTTTAGCTCAACAAAGGGAGTAAATGTTGTTCCAAAATAATTCTCCAGTTTTAAATGTCATTGGATGACAAGACACTGAGCACAGAAATTGCACATTCCCAAAAGTAGAGGATGTTTCAGTTATAGGCCTTCTATTCTGATACACAACATAAATGTGCTGCCTTTTTTCTAGGTAATCTAGATTAGTATGAAGGAGTGGATATATATATATGAATATGAATATATATATGAATATGAATATATTTTTATATATATGGAGTGGCATGTAGTCATTTGTGTCATGCCTGTAAATCAAGCTAGAAGTCTTACATTTCCCTGTTTGTAGAGACAATATCCAGGGCAAGGTAAGGAATGTAGTGACCTACTTTTCAGTTGGTTTTAGTGGGTGGGGATTGGATTGGATTGGTACAGGTTGCATATGTGACAAGCTGGAGTGAGGCGCCGGGGGTTGTAGCAGCCGCAGGATGAAGGAAATCCCAAATCTGTCACCATCTCCTGCAATCTACTTCTAATGCATCATCTTGCCTAATGAATGAGCCTAATGCAGGGGTGTCCAAACCCTGGCCTGGGGGTCAGATGCAGCCAGCGGTGATCCTCAAAGCAGTCCATGGCAAGACTCCTATATCTGGCCCTTGAGCAAGCCTTGTCATCCTCTAGAATACATTCTTATAGTTAATTTATGTAAATTTATTCAAATTTGAAATGCAAATTAGTTTTCTGGCCCCTGACAAAAGGTTTGGATGTCTCTGGCCTAATGGGTCATCTTGCCTAATGTTGGGCCAAGCTTGATTACATGATAGATAGTCTAAATGCTAAGCTTTATATGAATGATACCAATTTTGATTGTTAAGATTGATATCAATTTAAGATTGATATCATTAGTGGTTAAAATCAGAGTCAAGTTTGTTTGAAGATTGGAAACTGAAGACTGGTTGAAAGGTAGAAGAGACTCAAATGACTGTGCCCTGTCCAGGTACAGTAAAGTTGCATTTACTGTGACATTGCCCTGTCCACGTACAGGAGTTGTGGCTTCCAAAAGTTGCCGTAGCACTGTGAGAAGAAGCTGCATAGAATCAGCCCTTGATCGGTTAAGAAGTTAATAAGCTTCAAGAACTGTTCATTTTGTGTTATTTTATTAGTCCTGTATTTTGTACTGATTGCCGAAACAGCTCCCAGTTTTTACTTATTTAATTTAATCTATTTAAGGAATTTATATCCCTCCTCTCCCATACAGTACAAATGCCCAAAATGTATATGGAAACATCACTTTAATTTCTTTCCTCCTTCTGTCCTCTCAACAACCATGTGAAGTAGGTGAGGCTGAGTGTGAATGATTGGCCCAAAGTCACCCAAGAAGCTTCACAGACAAGGAATTAGAACCCTCCCTAATTTGAATTTGAGAGGCATGTAGTGTAGTGTTATTTGAACTAAGTATAAATTATCTGCTTAAAAATATGAAATCTTCAAAAGGACTTCATATTGTTTTAATTAAAGTATATTAATGTTTGAAGAAGCAACAATATATATACTGTAAAGAAAAATACAGTAAAATACAGTAGGCCTCTGTCAGTCATGAAAGACTATGGTATCGTGCTCAGTGCTGCATATGCTGCATGTGAAGCATGAAAGGCTGGGTTAGATTGTTATGGAGGATAGGCTGTTACCCAAGCAGCAAATCCCCCCTCTCCACGCCACTGAATTAGTCCAATGGAAAGGCAGAGCCAATACGATTGGATCCAGCTAGCATTGCAGAGCTGGGCTAAGGACAGGAGCTCACCCTGTCTTGTGGTGCCAACCCGGGTCTCGAACCCTGGCCTGCTGGTTAACTGGCACAGTGTCTTAACCACCTGTGCCACCCACAGCCCTATATAGATTTTGCCTCACAAAAAGAGCTTAATTTGTTCTGGAGGCTCTTTAGGTGAAATGCTCTTTAAGTGAAGCAGATTTTCCCATAGGAAATAATGAAAACTCAGACAATTGGTTCCACAACCCAAATAATATTCATATAAAAATATTAACTGGATGTAAAAATGATGACAAAACACTGGAATGGAATTCAAAACATGCATTCAATGTGCATGACCCTATGAAGTCTACTTAGGCTGCAATCCTAAAGACACTTCCCTTTGAGTAAGCCCCATTTAACACAATGGGGTTTACTTCTGAGTAGACATAGTTAGGAAACTGCAATCCAAGACATTTTCTTGGGAGGCTTACCTGGGCAGCTGCTGGAGGTTCAAGGTGGTTGGTGGGGGCACTTGGGGGCAGTTAGGGGAAGCTGCCTCTGGCACCTCCAGGCAGCAACGCTGGCCGGCAGCCCTTTTAAAGAGCCTCTGTGTGGAGCATCAGGGCTGCATAACACACGTGCCCATAGTGAGTGAAGCAGAACTTGTTATTTGAAGCAAGATTTCTTGGAAATTTTTGCTTGTTATGTGATACGCTTGTTAAGCAAGGTGCTTGTTTAGCGAGGTACCACTGTATACCAATTATTGATCCTGCTTCCATTGGTAAAGTCTGAGTTTGATTAAGCTGTCTCAAAACAAAAATTGGTCAGAAATTTCAGTGGTGGGCTCCAGCAGGTTCTTACCTACTCTATAGAATCAGTTGTTAACGAGAGATAGGACATATAAAATTTAAAAATAGCCATTTAAAAGCTTCTGCCAGATGGGCATAGAACTGGTTGTTAATTTCTTTGAATCCCATCACTGGTCAGAATGAACTGTACTTACACAGTTTAGATTATTTTCATTAGCCCATCAAATAGCCTAAATGCTTATATAGAAAGAAAGTCAATTCCATTTCACTTCACCTAGGTTTTTCCAGTAATGAGGTGATTATATGTGAGGTGTATTTCCAGGAATGAGAGGTGATTATACATGAGGTGTACATGAGTGAGTGGTACCCTCACTGACTCTCATCTATCTGATCTCCATGGTCTGTTTCTTGTTTTCCCCCACAATATATAGTGATTATTATCACTAATAAGACCACTTTGTCTTTTCTTGAACTTCCTAGTAGCTCCAAAGAGCATTTGAATTTGCAAACAACAAAGGGTAATACACTTATCCTTATATTTATACCCAAGCAGGTGATTTTGTTGCAAAATGTGCTAGGTACAGAGGTGGTTTCAAGTTCAAATGAAAATATCCACTGCAATATTGTGGCTGCAATCCTAAGCCTCAGTTAGGCCAGCACAAGTCCTGGCACAAGTCCTGTAGTGGCCTGGGGTGTCGCAAAAGTGTAGTAAGACACTTCTGTACTACTCCTGATGGGGTTGGGCCAGTGCACGGGGACACCCTGGCCTCTCCACACCACCACAGGAATGGGGAAATGGGTGAGTTGTACTGGCCTATATTGGTTAGGATTGTGCCTTCAATCTCCATAGGGCAATTTTGCACCTCTTCTGAAGCGGGAGGCAGGGCTTGGATCTGGCAGTTATCAGATCTGGCAGATCTTTGTCTCCTAGGCATCAAGAAGTGGCCTCTGGCTGCTCCTGTCTGCTCAGATTTAGGCCACCTCTGGAGCCTAAACGTTTGAGTAGACTCATTGGGGCTACTGTAGTCCTACCATGGGGATAAGATCCCCTTCCCTGTGGTAGCACAGCAGTAGGCTTCCCACTTACAGCACAGCCTTCAGCACAGATTAGGACAGCAAATTGGGATTATGCTATCAGTCTAGCAAGAACCAAGAACTGGGTAAAAATGAATCTAATTAAATTTTTGTTATGGTGACTAGAATACTAGTCACTTAACCAATGTGGGCAGTTAAAATATGAATACGTGTGCAATAGCCTTACAAGAAATAACATTTCCTCCTTGAACAGTGTGATATTTCATATGTTGAAGTAGGCTAGTTATGATTGTGAGACAAACAAGGTTTGATCAGAAATCTTAGCTATACCCTCAAGCTGAAACAAACAGGACTGCAAAGCATGATCAATTACTCAGATTCTCATTGAATATGGAAAGTGGTAGTGTCATATTTGCACTGAATTGTGGCTGCTTTGGGCGCATACAACAAGCCCTTGCAGAGCAATAAAAAGCAGAGCATGTTCTGCAGAATTCTGAGGATGCTATGGAATCACAATGCAGTTCTGATCTATTTGTCAGGCTTGTATTGTTAATAAATAACTTGGCATCCTGGAACTATTCTTATGTGCAAATACATGCACACATCTTAATGAGATTAGTACATGATTTGCTTTTCTTAAAATCCGCTGATGCCTACAATCTGAACAGAGGCCTGCAGTTCTCAAATTCTCAGAGAAGTGTATGTGATGCATTAATGTGATGTTTACAGGCCAAATCTTCCCCCCCCTACCCAATGATGTGCCTGCCAGCTGCTGATCCTCTAACTCTCTAATGTTCTGACTCATTACCCATTACTCTCTTCCCTGCCATGTTTTCTCTCCTCCTCGGTCCCAACTTCCTTTTGCAACGCAGGCACTAGAAGAAGGAATAGGTAAATGAACAGAAATGTGTGTTCCCCATCAATCTGCTGCCTGGGTGACTACTTTAGCTGGCCTGTTACTTGCCCACTGGCTTACTTAGTTTTAAGGATGACCAGAGACATGCTCAGGAAGAATCCTGCATACTACTCAGCACACTGCTGGAATGCACTTTACGGCTGTTTTTCAGCAGCCTACACTAGTGGAATATATGTTCCAGTGGGGTAGCCCAATAGAACTGAGCTGTCAATAAAGCAATTATGCAAGTGCAGCCACTGCAGGAATTTGTCAGGAGGTCTCTTCAAGCAAGAAGAAGGAGAATAACACAAAGGGGAAAAAATTATGTCCTTTAAATTTTTCTTGAGCTTAATGCATTTTAGTGTTGTGATGGATGCCAAGTTTTGTTTTTTTTTACAAGCAGATACACATTGAGTTTGATTGAGTTACATGCGTTATTAGGCTACAATGCATTGATTGACACATGACCAGATATGTGTCATTGGTGCCCTGAAACATCTTGGAGTGCTAATAAGAAGGGTTGAATGGAAAAAAAAACTGCTCAATCTTTGGGACCAAACTTTTGGGAAGTCCTAACAAACGGCCTGTTCTTTCACTTATTACATCTGTTGGGATAACATATGCTGTGGATAAAAATGCTGAGGTTGGAAGGTAATGGTGCTTTTCATGGTTGCAGCTTTGTTTGCTGAACAAACCATATACTGTATTTGGAGAAGGTACGTTCCACATACTGATTTTCAAGAGCTAGATGTCATCCTTGCTTTTGTTTTCCCAAGGATCAGCCTCATTCGCTTTGATTGGCATCATTCATAGTATTGCCTGGGGAGTAAGGAAAGAAGGCTGTGAACAAAAAAACAGTTCACAAGAACTGCCCACAATGACTGGATTTACCTTGAAGGAAAACTGAAGCTCTGTAGACTACATAAAATGAAAATCAGAAGATAATTTCCATGAAAAGGCTATTAGTGCCTAGTAAAGCCAGGGCTGTAGCTAGAGGGGGGCATAACATTAAATTTGGAAGTGATCCTCCCTGCAGAGTACAAGGGATCTCGTCCCACTGAGCCATTCCAGGCTCAGGATGCTCTGAGTCATGAAGTTTCCCCCTTGCACTCTGCAGTGAGGCTCCATTCCAGAGTTAGGACAGTGAGGAGTACCCTAGGTGGGATGCCCCAGCTATTCTGAATCCAGAGCAGAAAGTTATGCTGGATCCAGAGAATTAGCACAACTGCTCCATAGCATGCTCAATAGGCACCAAATCAATGACACCTGGGGGGGGGCTTGCTCCCAAGGAGACCCCCCTCAGATCTGGGGGAACAACGTATAGCTGTGGGGCCTGCATTAGAAGGAAGCCCAAAAGTTCCTGACCACCAGTAACAGCTACAGCATGAGAATGCAGGGGCTTGTTGGAGTGGCCTGCTGTATCCACAGGATAGTGGTCTGCCGTAGTTGTGCCATATCCTGAGGATGAGAGGCAGGGGTTGCAGATAGGTTGGCCAAGAACTCAGATTTTTGGTTAACACTGCCATTCTTACTCTGCCTTATCATGGACTCATATGCGTCTATTGAGATTTTTACCTGCTCCTGAGGTGGTATAACTGAGGAACTGGAAGAGGGAATTTCTGCATGGGAAACAGGCTCTGGATCTAGCATAACTGCTCTGCCCTAGGCTAGGGGAACTGCTCAGTGCTGAACATGCCCTCAACATGCATCTCCTGAGCTGCCTAGTTTGGCACAGCTAGGGCAGCCCAGGTCCCTCTGTCTTGGGGCAGCCTATGTTGCCCTAGGCTGCCCCAAGCCTTTTCTGCCATAACTGGACTGCCCCAATTTGGACTTGGGCCACCCCAGTGATAGATAGGGTAACCCAAATGCACTTCTGGATTGCAGTCTCAGTGTTTTGCCTCGAATAAAGCTGGGATGGAGTGAATGTGATAGTTATGAAAATGAGAAATCAAGTGATCATCAAGTCTGAAAGCAGAGTATGCAGTAGAGCAGTGGTGATGAACCTATGGCACATGTGCCACAGTGGGCACACAGAGCCATCTCCATTAGCATGCAAGCCAAGTTTTTCCATGATCGCTCCAGTGTTGATCCTCTTCAGATCAAAGCCAACTGATGGTGCTGGTCCATAGTGCACATACCCGGAACTCTGAGCATGTGCATTGGCCCAGGAGCACTCTGACCCAGTGTGCATGCCCAGAGTTCTGGACACGCATGCTCTGCTCCTCATTGGGCCTGCCAATCCTTGTCATGCTTGGAGGAAATCTTTGGCAGTTTTCCTAGCTTTCCTAGCTTCACAGGATACAGCAGTGGCTATTTGGGTGACTGCATTACAGGACTGGGCACCAAGGAAGGATAGGATTGGACTGTAAGAAAGCCTACCAGTGTTTTAAAATCTGCACTTAAAATCTGCACCTCTGGAAAATGGAAAGAATAATATTGGATGCATAACCCTGCACATTTCTATACTGAACAAGAATATGCCCAGTGGTAGTAGTGGAGACGGAGAACTTTCTAGTTTAGCTCTGGCACTAGGACTGAAGGAGCTAATAATACTGATACATAGAATAAAAATATAACTGGGTTATAAATAAAGAATATAAGTATCTTCTGTGCTTCTTTGTTGCTATGGAACATTTTTATCCCAGAGGCTGATAAAGTATAATAATAGACCTATTTAACAGTAACCATGATAGAATAAAAAGTTTGTAGAAAAAGCAAAATTATACATTTAAAAATATCTTTGTCTTTGAATGAGGGAGTTTCCAAAATGAAATATTTTTACCTGCAAGGTATGTGCACATTTATTTCAACAAGGCTTTTCAGTACTGATTTATTGCACAAAATATTATACTGACAATGATATTGGGAACTTAAATATTTGTACACTTTATTGGGAGGCGGACAATTTTGCAATCCAGCAAAAGCACTGGTTTAATTTATAAAAAATCTCTCTCTCTCTCTCTCTCTCTCTCTCTCTCTCTCTCTCTCTCTCTCTCTCTCTCTCATGTAATTTCTTTAACATCAGAGAAGGGAAATGCCTGTCTCTAAAAGTACAGTGCACAGCCATACAATAGTACAAGTCCATTCCTGAACATATATGTCTTTCATTTTTTGCTTGTGGCATGGGTGGATTTGTTAGAGCAAAGATGACTCAGATTGTCCTAAGACAAATGGTACAACAGGATGCAATTACAAATCTCTAATTTGTTATTGTGTTAGTAACCACACACCTTGTCAGCATGCTTGCAATGACACTATGTTGCAAAACAATCTCTTGCCCTGCTGTGCCCTCTCTGCATGGAGCACAGATGGCCTGTGAATTTGCCAGAACAAAATTTCTGCCATTTTACATCTGGTGTTGACCTGGCTGCTCCTTCTTACCAGCATGCAGACTGTTTAATCTGTTTCTGACTTTTTCTGTGATTTGAGGTATGTGTTGTTGGCTGCATCACACATTTGGAGCTTGAAGGTGAGACAAGATATTAATTATTTCTTGTGCCAGTCTCAGATCATTCTTTAAAATACTGATCTTTTTTCCTACAATCCCTCTTGAGAAATCATCTTGTGGTGGGGTTGCCATATGTCCTGGGAAAAACAGGGACAATTCCGATTTTTTGGGTGGGATTGTGTTCCCATACTGGCAAATTTGACAGAGGGTCCTGTCCAGATTTTGTGGAAGAGAATTATGGCAACCTTATCTTGTGGCCATATTGTTGCTACATTCCCCCCCCCCATTTCTCTTGTTTATATGTTAACTGGTTCTCCAGCACCCTATGGTTGGGAGATGTTTGAATACCATCTCTGTATAAGGGAAGAATCATTCCCTGAGTAAGCTTCCACAGTGTAAGAAGTTCTGCTCTGTCTACACTGAGTAGCTAACACAGGCCCATGGAATACACACCATTGGGTTGGTTCTGGGGAGGAGGTTAGGATTCAGCCACTGCCACCAGCTCTGGACCTATCCCCTTTTCAGACCTAAACTGCCCATTCCCTGACCATCCCTTCCCAGTCTCAGCCTGCCTCATCCAATTCCATCCCCTCTTTCTTACCTCTCTTACTTACCTTTGATTTAATAGTATGACAGTGATGGGGGAAGCAATGATACAAACAGGATAGCTCAAATCTTCCCACTGGGACTCCCAGTAACCCTGTCAGAATGCCTTTTACAACTAGCATTGACTGCTTTATGATAGTTGGCAACAGAGAAAGAGGAGCGCTGCTATTTGATGTTAACCAAATTGACTCACAACCCACAGTTTGAGGAGCACTACCCTACCCTACACTAAGTGGTGGGATTCAAATAAATTAACAACAGGTTCTATGTCCTAATAACCTAATTTATGTTCTATGTCCTAATAACCTAAATTAACAACAGGTTCTATGTCCCATTAGTAACCAGTTCTCGGAACCAGATGCTCATTAGCAAACGGATCTATAGAAAGTGTGAGAACCCCCTGAAGCCCACCACTATCTACACTCATACATGCAACATGGCAAGCATAGTTATCTTTTAGGAAACAGCAGCTTATTCCAGTGATGCTTTCCTCAAGCAAAAAGGAATACTTGACTCTGCTTTATATAACCAGTGGGGATAGAGGCACCTTTCAAAGGACCACTTTTAATGTTAAGGACCTTTTGACCCTTGGGTTGACCATAGTCTTTCAAGACTGAAGGATGCCAATGGTATAAACACACTACAAACAGAAATTAATGAATGATATTATTTTCTGGAAACTCCCTGTTAGACTTCCCTGAATTTCTTTCCTGCACTCTGTATAATCTTGAGCAGAAGTCAGTTGTTCTATTAATGTATGCCCTGGTTGCGATTATATTTTCCTCCAAGGGAGAGAAGCTTTAATTACATCTCCAGTTAATTATGTCTTACACGTGCTATACCTCTGAATGCATATTGATGACATGATGCCATTGTCTAATTATCATAATTGCAGCTTCATTGGGATGGTTAGGGGCTAAATGTGCTGATGTCTATAGAAGACATTGAGTGTTGCTATTAAAGCAATACACGACAACGTTGTGCATATATTTTAATCATCTCTATAATGAAGGAGAGAGTGAGCAAAAATATGAGGGAAGCATGCCAGTAGTATTTCCAAGAAGTATTTCCAAGACAGGATGAACCTAGCTCATTTTTAATATATTATTTTGGATGTGAGAGTCAGGCTTCAAGGCTAAAGACACTTTCCTGGGAGTAAGACCCATTGAACACAATGAGGCTTACTTTTGAGTAGATATGATTCAGATTGTGCTCTTAGAGCACAATCCTAACCATGTCTACTCAAAGGTAAGACCCACTGTGTTCAGTGGGACTTAATTCCAGGAAAGTTTCTTTAGGATAGCATCCTTAGTGTCATGTAGGGAGTAAAGATATCTGGCTCAGAATCATTACTTCCCTGTTTCAAATTTTTCATCCTTAATGGACACACTAGAAATTCAGTCTTACTCCTGCCAGCACAGAGAATGAAGCACCAGTGAAAGAGCTCATAGTGCCTGCTATGGACAGGGGTGAGTGAGAATGACCAAACATGCCAGAACAGTAAGAAAATGATAGCACACCACTTTGTTTCCCTCACTCCTTCCCCTGCCCCTTAAAGGAACCAAAGGACCTTTACAAGAACTTGTGGGGCACAACCACCTCCTCCCCCAGTTTAAGTATCACTGACATGCAGTCATGTATAAGGGCCCCCACCCATATCCATAGATCCCACTTCTGCAGATTTAGTTATCAGCATACTGTGGCTCACTCACTCGTGCCCTGTATAGATAAGAGAAGCTTCACTTCTCTGGGCCTCCTAATCTTCTACGTATATAAAACAAAGGACTGACTGACTCATCAATGCCCAGCCAAAACCAACAGACCTATAAATGTGAAATTTGGGGAGCGTGTTCCTTTTGTGATATAGGCACCCACCAATATGCAATTTTTGGAAATTCCAAGTGGAAGGGGGTAAAAAGGGGTGCAACAAGTTTTTGTCCCTATACTTTGAAGAATCACTGACCAATCAGTGCCCTGCCCTCAACCCCTGGACCTAGCTAGAAGCATGAAATTAGGGAGAGTATTCCTTCTGTGATGGAAGGACCCACTAAGAACCAATTTGGTGTCTGGTGGTAACTGTGCCTAGTGCATGAGGGGAGATGGTGCACAGGGGAGGTATGGTGCATGGGGGGATGGTGGGGACTATGCACAGGGGGAGAATGGTGCATGGGGGGATGGTGCACAGGGGGAAAGTGTATGGGAGATTTTTGTTCCCACAATGGTGGGTAAATTTCGCTAGTGTCTTATAAGGCATAAGTTTCACAGAAAAAGTGGGAGTGATTTTTTTTAACTCTTGGGCTCATCTGTGCCTGGCTGAGGCTGTGGACATAAGCTCTATAGCAGTGATTTTCAACCAGTGTGCCATGGCACATTGATGTGCTGCGAATAGTCCTCAGGTGTGCTGCAAGAATTTGGGGATTGACATTCATTAATATGAAAACTGGGGGATTTGAAACAGTCTGGTATGCCTTGTCAATGGTAAAATCAATTGATGGTGTGCCGTGATAATTTCAGTGCCTTATTAAGTGTGCCGTGAGATGAAAAAGGTTGAAAAGTCACTGCTCTAGAGGGTAGCAGAGGAAGTGTTCACCCATATCCTTTGTGTGTTCACCCATGCATTATGTCCCTTAAATGCATGTGTGTTTATGTGTGTTTCTGGAACAGAACCCCAATGGATACGGGGACATGTCTGTATAATTTTATCCAATACCATTGCCATGAGTGGGATGTATACCACATCATTGGCATCCTTCAGTCTCGAAAGACTAAGGTATCGTGCTCTGATTGGAGGTCCTGAAACAGCATCTAGTGTGGCTAAAAAGGCCAATTCGAGAGTGTCCATCCCTTCCACACTGAGGACAAATAAATTCCAACCCCTGCCCAGGCCCCAGATTTTGCTGCTTCTGGGTCTGTCTCTTTGCTTCAGCGTGCCGAACAAGTGTCTCTTCCAGTTGGAGAAGGCCATGCTGGGGCTTTTGCTCCACATAGAACGATTGGAGGTCAAGGTTTCCCAGCTGTTGATGTCTATTCTTAAGGCCTTTAGATCCCTCTTGCATATGTCTTTGTATCGCAGCTGTGGTCTCCCTCTAGGGCGCTTTCCCTTCACTAATTCTCCATAAAGGAGATTTCCATATAGGAGATTATACCACATAGATTTCTTGTTTTTGTATATCCCATTTGTTGCTTTGTTCAGAATTGCAGCATAATAGTGAAGTCAATTAGTGAACAAAATGCATGCACATGCCTCAGTTCTATTTCTTGGTTTTTGATTTGTGATCTAATTATAGTTTTATTTTCCTGTTGCATTGTTGATCTTTTTCTCCATATATGCAGACTGTGGCAAGAAACTTAATTCAGCAGAATTTCATTAAAACTCTAGCTATTCACTTCTGCCTTGTTCTTTGCAGTCAAGTGTGCATGAATGGTACCAGAGTATTCTGAAATATTTAGTACTTCTATCTTTAGACGACAGGCCTTGCTTACATCTGCTAGCTGCTGTTTCCTGCCAAGTCTTTTAACTGAAAATTGCTTTAGAGCACCAGCTTGGGAGTCATGTTCTGTCTAGTTATGTTGGTTCTCCTTTCAGGTCCTGAAGTAAGTTATTCTAGAAACTGAAAATGACATTTTTGTCAAGGTGCATCAAAGTAAATGTTTTTTATTTGAAGCTGACACCGTCACCTCAGGGCAGCAAAATCTGAGTCACCCCAAGGCACATGGGCCTTTCGTGTGGGAGGATAATTTGGATTAATTTTGTTCCACCCTGTTTCTTTTTCACTTCAGTTCTTTGGTTGTCTGAACCTGTACCTTAGACAGTTTGGCTCTCTTCCCACCTTAAACAGCTTTCATTATCTGCTCCTTGAAATACGCTCCTTCTTTATATACTGTAGATTCCCGCCTATCTCTAGAAAGTACAACATTCCATACGTCAGTATTTGTACAGCACAGAATTGCTGTGAAAGGTGTGAAACTGATAGAGCATTCTCTGTAACAAACTAGTGCACTTGGAAAAGACTTGCATACTTTTTCGCTTCTTATGAACAGTTATCTATGAAGCATACAGAATAAAGTATAAATACAGAACAGCTTAATACAATCATTGAATTCAAATTATTGAATACAAATGCCTCCATATTACACTGCCACAAACTTGCCATTGTGCTGTCCAGTTGTGGAGGTCTCCAGGGTCCAGAATGTTATTTATGTTTTAAGAAGAGGCACAAATTTCTCAATCATCAGCCAATTTGATGTGAGGAAATGCTCTCTGTGCTCTTGTTAAAGAGATCAGTTAGGGCTGGATTCGTACATTGGATCTGGATTCCCTCAGTTTGGGTTAGGGGACATGTGGTTTCAATCCCCATTTTGCTAACAGTTTGACCTGGCTGTGCTCTAGCTTGCTCCTTCTCAGTGGGAAATGCTATCAGTAACAACTGGAGATGTCTCCCAAATGCTTGCTTTCCATTCTTTCCTCCCCTTTGCTGAAACTTGGAAATGGAAACAGTTTCCACCACTCACTAGCTTTATTGGCAGGCAATGTTTCATTGTGGTTGCTCCTGCTGAGGTAGAGTGAATTATTGTAGATGCTATTGTGTCAGAGTGTTAGACAAAGTGATAGGAGAATGGAGCTCGAAGCTTACAAGAAATATTATTAGTAATAGTCTTGTACAGTGAGACAAGTAAACTTGAGCCAGGTAACTCAGATTCAAGTCACAAAAATTCACATTTTTATTGGCTCAGTGACTGGTGAGTCACGCACATAGAAGACTCTGAAAATAGTCAAGTCAGGGCCTCACTGACACGAATCTCATATTTGAGTTGCCAGGTAAAATCATGCAATAGTGGACATGCGTCATGCTACTCTTTATCTTGCCCAGGAAATTTTTTAAATGTTTCGGCACATGTGGGGCAGCAGCAGGATTCTCAGATATAAGCAGACTTAGAAATGGGCTAACAGGTAGATGGGTAGATTTAGAGATGGTTGGGGTGTGTGTGAAAGAGTTAATTTTTTGTTTGTGCTCCAAAAAATTGGCAGGGTGTTGTGATGCACCAGCACCGGCTGCAAACTCTGAAAAATGTGTCCATTTGATATCTTGCACAGATCAGACAGCAAAGCACCTCTTCTGGTCCTCACTGCATTCATTGGTCAGAGGATGTTCGACCACTGCAGTGATTGGCGTATCCCCAGAGAAGTGAGGAGGCTAGGAGGACATGCATTTTCCATATGGGGCCAAGTGGGCTTTGCTTTGGTTTTGCAAATTTTGCAAAATCCAGGGCAGGGACAAGCAATTTAGGGAGGCTGTTTTCTGAGGGTTGATAAGGAGCTCCCCACACTTTGCTGCCTCACTCATTTGCACCAGCTGAAGTAAACGATTATATAGCCAGTGGTGGGCTCCAGCAGGTTCGTACCTACTCTATAGAACCAGTTGATAACAAGCGATAGGACTTATAAAATTTAAAAATAGCCTTTTAAAAGTGGCTGCCAGATGGGCATAGAACCGGTTGTTTATTTCTTTGAATCCCATCACTGTATATAGGATGCTCTCTCCCTCCCTCTCTCTCTCCCTCTCCCTCTCCCTCTCTCTCTCTCTCTCGTATTCCCAGTTCATGCAGGAATTGTGTGTGATGGACCTGTGTATCACCTACACCCTTTGGTCCAAGCTTTTCTTGGCAGAGTTTCCTTGTCATCCTGCAGCTGGTTTTCCTCCTGCATTTTCAGTTGCAGAGGGAAATGAAGGGGGCAGCTCGGCCCATTGTGCGATGCCACCTGACAGGACAGGAGGTGCTTGCCATGGAGGTGGGCACAGAGGGGAACGATGAATGTATCCCCTGCTGCACCATTTTGTCTAAGTCTCTCTTTGCAGAGCTTTCCAATCATGTGGGAGAAGAAAAGGTTGTCCTCCGCATGTTCTGCAGTGCTAAATGACAGGTGGGATGAAGGTTGGAGGCAGTAAGAGAATGTTTAAAGGGAACTCCCAGAGAGTTATTCAGCCTGGTGTGTCCCTGCTTCCTTCCATGGAGCCATGAGAGACTTCTCGCTCATTCACTCGCTGTGTAGCTTCTGCCCTGCACCCTCCTGAGCTGGGTTGCATCCCCGTCCTGCCATGTGCATGGAGTGAAGATGTTTTCTTTGCTAGGATGGGATCATGCAGGGAAACAAAGGAAAGGGGTTGGCAAGTTCTGCTGGACTCTTCCTATTCCTAGTGGCGCATGAATGAAATCAGCTGAACCTCAGAAGCCATTGGAAGCCACTGAAACAGTCCTATGAGAGATGTAGAACAACATAAATTCTTGAAACATCCCAGAACTCAGATTACCATCTTGGGAACATCTCTGCAACAGATACACTTCAAAACTCTTTTTACCTCCAAGGACAGTATCCAAAGAGCCTCTGCTTTGAATGCAGAAGTTCTAAGTTCAGAGCATAGTCCTGCCTGGAACCCTGAATAAATGTTGTTGTAAGTCAAAGGAGCCATTAGTGAACTCAGTGGACCAACTGTCTGATTCAGTATAATGCAGGTTCTTATTAACAACTTGAGTATCCACCAAGATACAGAGAGGGCTGCTTGATTTTTATCCTAGGAAAGATTGTTTCATGCTTCCATCACCTATTTATTTCCAACAGCCATCTATATATTTCCACAAAAATATTTTGCAAGGCCTGCAACTATGACTCAGAAATGCACCAAATGCGTGTAGTAGAAAATTAGCTTTCCATTCTCTGTGAAGTCACCGCTTTGCCATAAATTAGCTTCTCATTCTCTGCAGGGCTTCTCTTTCTCCAGAAGTTCATCTCCCTCTTTCTCCGATACCATATGATTCTTGCTCCCTTCAGCCAACAACACACTGGAAGCCAGCCTTAGGAAGGAAAAGAGGACAGTGAAGAATTGACATTAGAAACGGTGAAAACAGTTCTTGCTTGTTTATGTCTTTGCTTTTGAAGGGCTGATTATCTTTCCTCTGATATGCACCATTTTTTTACAAGAAAAAACCCCCAATATTTAAAATTTCAAAGACTTAGCCCCTGTTTTGCTCCTCTTGTTTCCCTTGGGGCTAAAAAGTGGTTTAATAGAGTAGTAACTGTTTCATATGGTTAACATTTTCTCATTTGCAAAAGTCTTTCTATGTTTTGTATTCAACGAGAGCCAGAAAACCCTGGTAGTTTGCAGGTTTGCTGAGGCTTGTTGAGGAATATTGCTGCAATCCTAACCAGGTCTACTCAAAAGTAAGCCCCTTTGTGCTCAATGGGTCTTACTCCCATGGAAGTTTGTTTAGGATTGCAGCCTAACCCTACAATCCAGAGTAACTACGGGAGCACGTAAGAGACTTTATGTGCACCTGTAGTTACTGCACCACCAAATGAAAACCTATGGGAAATTCACATTGCAATCCAGAGTAAATTGTTCTTACACCGGAGCAAGGACTCCCCATAGTTACTCTGGATTGTGCCCTAAGTCTGCAATCCTGTGCATTCTTCCCTGAGAGAAATACCACACTGAACTCAAAGGGATTTACTTATGAGCAAATATGCATATGAACACACTCTGAATCTTGAAGAAGGCTGAATAATATTGTTCATTCAATAAATGGGCAGGTTTGACATTTTCACAGTTGTGCCTGTGAAATACAATTACGTATAAAGTTTATTTTTAAAGTAACTCTTCAGGATTTGGGACAGGGGTCCTCTCAGCTTTAGATGCCAGGATTTGAATCTAGGCCTACCTATATATTCTCTGTCACTGAGTTATACCTCTTTTTTCCACGCAGGGCTAGATTAGCCATTCAAGAATTTCTCTCTTTCTTGATTGAGCAGTGTCTCTTATCATAATGGTAAGATTAGTTTTCTTCTGTGACAATTCCCACTTCCTAATTATCACACTGTCCTCTCATTTGTAGAGTCACTCATGTATGAAACAAATCCATCGCCAGTCACCAGTTATCAGACATTTCTTATAAAAGGGTTGTAAAAATAGCCATGGCTTTGGTAAGAATAACAGCAAGGAAGCCCAGAACTATATTGTATAATGGTAGTTTTTTTGTGAAATATTTGCAATTTGGTAAATTCTAGTCCTCAATATTATAGAAAGTTGCTTGAAAATTTAATAGATAATCTGCAAATAGACTTGAGTTCTTGGTGAGTATTCTAGTAGTAAGGACTATCTTTGGCACCCTCTTCTGCCTCCTACATCTTCAGTTTCTCTAACCTAACAGTAGTCTCTCTCTTAGGGGTAACATCTTCAATTTCTCTATTACTGATATTTGTTTCTTAAGCTGACATGATGTTTAAGTGTTGGAGAAGGAATAAGGCTTGGTGAGTTGGGTGGATAGGGAATAGCAAAGGTTTGGAATAGATTGAATAGTGCTTCAGAGTTAATGTTCTGACTGTAAACAATATCCTCTAACATTTTAATATAATTTTTGGAGGTCCTGCTTATTTTGAATGATAATCTACACTCTGCATAAATATAGAATAATCAGGTGAGTTTTAATATTAAAGGTGTACTCGAGCTATAAGTGCAGGTGCACTTGAAAGTATCTCCCAACATTAATTAAATAAAGTGGAAGTCTTTAAAAGCAGGTTAGACAAGTGTGTGCTTGATAATTTCAGGTAGACATAAACAAGTCCTCAGGTAGACTTGGAAGCAAGCTGTATTCATCATACTATTACCTCATGAATCAAGATGCAAAAGATGGCTGTCTTTATAGTGAGGGAATGATTGGAGAAATTTTCTGGTTGTGTCCAGCTATGAATCTGTTACTGGATGACCATCACTTGAGATAAGGACACAATTTTCTCTGGCAGATGATGAATTAGATGAATGTGCTTATTACTCATCATCTGATGGGCTTGATTTGTGAAACAGTTAAGACAGACTAAACACCACAGAATGTTCAAAACCCTTGAGATAAGCACAAACACCCTTGTTTTCTAGTGAGAAAATGTGCACACTCAGCTGAAAGTTCAGTAGCATCATTAGATAGTGGTGCAGGCTGCATTTAGTGATACATATGGGGAGGTTTAGCCAAATGTTTTTTTAAAATCTTGATATTTTCAAATAAAACCATCATATATATCAAACTAGCAAAAAATGTACCCTTGTTGCGGGAGTAAAATTCCCCCGTACGCCACCCCCCATGGCGCATCAATCCCTCATGCACATCAATCCCCATGCGCAACATCCCCCCATGCACATCAGTCCCCCATGTGCAACATCCCCCCATGCGCAACATCTTCCATGTGAGCATCCTCCCCAGTGCAATCTCTTCCTTTGAACAACATCCCCCTGGTGCACCAGGCACCGAGCACCAAATTGGTCAGTTTTCCATGTTTAAGTATAGGACAAAAACACGTTGCACCCCTTTTCAGCCCCTTACGGGTTAAATTTCTCCACATGGGTTCTTGGTGGGTGTTGATGTGACAGAAGGAACTCCCTCCCCAAATTTCATGCTTCTAGGTCCAGGGGTTGGGGCAGAATGTTGATGAGTCATCAATTCTCCAATGCAAAGTATAGGGAGGAAAACGTGTTGCGCCCCTTTTCACCCCCTTCCGGTCGGAATTTCCAAAAACCAGTTCTTAGTGCACCCCTTGGTCATGGAAGGAATACCCCACCCCCAATTTCATGCTTCTAGGGCATTGATGAGTCAGTCAGGCAGTCAGGCAGTGACTTTTCTCTTATATATATATATATATATATATATATATATATATATATATATATATGTAATTTCATGCGGAATGTTTCATGCAAACAAAGCACATGAAACATCTCTATTCTATCAAAGGTTACAGCCAAAAAACTAGTGGGGTGGGTAATGGTAATCCATGGGTGCCTTGGAACTCTGTTGTTCTAGCATTAAATTTTGAGCTAGACTAGCCATGTTGACCTGTGCTGCATGGGCAAGCTGGGCCACCTTAGGGATCCTTGACCTTTAACAATTGTATGGAAGAGGGAATTTCAGCAAGTGCTGCCTGTCATGACTTGTCCAGGATCCCTAAATTGACCCAGCTTGCCCACCTCTTGATGAGACTATGAAGTATCTGACTTTAAATTACATGACATACCTGATCTGCTTACCTTTCTCTATACCCCCAACTTTAATCTGAAGTTATTTGAATCACTTTAAGCTGTTGTCGTTCATATGAATTCCTACTGGATCCATTTCTAATTTAATATATTCATAGTGTATTCCAAATATATTACACAGAACTCTCCAAAGCCCTTGGTTGTCATAAAACATCTAGTGAAGTGTAGCTGGAAAATATGTCTTTACTATCATTCTATAGACGAAGGCCCTTGTTTGGCACACACTTACTTATGTTTAACTTCTGTTCTTATGACCCTCTTATTGGAGAGCTATAGTTTTAACTATGTACATGCAATCTTTGTCTAAGTGACCCACTGGGATATTTAAAATGTTCATTATGCAAGTAAATAGGCAGGGAATGGGACTTTTTGAAAAGAAATTTATTTGGGGCCTTATGTGTGACTTCCCTTACTTTTGTATGGATCCATATTTATGGAGACTTATGCATGTCTCAGGCCTTTTTGTGTGACAACTAGTCCGCACTGGTATCCTATCTGGGTGTCCAAGAAAAATTTTATCCGGAATGGGTAATCTTCAAAGCTCCAGTGAGGCACATTAGTTACAAGCTGGAATCAGAGAGGCTGGGAATGATGAAGAAGGAACTCCAATCCTCTATCATCCATGGTGCCAGGTCTTGGAAGACTTGGATAAACTGCTCCACATGGCATCCTTCTCCTTATTCTCAGCCTATGAAATGTATAAAATGCTCTAAGAATTTGGGAAACCAGAATAGGCTGCATTGACTGGCCACTGTAGGAGAAACGTGTGTGTCTAGAATACGGCACATGATGGCTCAGTATTTAAAGATGCTGTGCTTATCAACCTGAACATTGGCAGGTTACCAGTTTGAGACTTGATGAGACAATGAGGGTCTCATTGTCACAGCACAGTGACAAGAAAATAAAGGATATAAGGGTTCTTCCAAACAGTACACAAATTTGGTCCAAGAAGCATAGGATTAAAGTTCCCACTGCCACAAAATCCTGGGAATGTCCTATTGCTCTTCTTACTATGCCAGCAGAAAGTCACCAGAGGACTGTGCAGTTAAGCAGTGATCAACGGTTTGTTAAACCTTCCAGAAGCTCAGATCTGGAATCAATGTTAGCTGTGTTTATTTGTAAGAACCGGCCGTAACTAAACCACTACAGTGTCTGGGAGGTGGGTTTACACAGAAATATTGTGTGACCAATGCTTATAGTTTGAGTATGAATTTTAGAACGTTTGCATATAGCCAGCTTGTTAAAATCATGCAGCTTTCATAGTTTAAGCCTACAGTCGTGTCAGGATGTAGACTGAATCATGTCCTGTAACTGATTACACAGTGCAAGAGTGAAGACATAAACAGCAGAGTAGTTTTCTATTAACTGAATTTACAGATCAGAGTAATTCAAAACAATCTGGGTAATCCACATAAAATCAAGTCCAACAGTCTAAAACAGGGTTTCTCTACTCCCGGTCTGGGGACCACTGGAGGTCTTTGGCAGCTGCCTGACCGGTTTATAGTAAGTACCATTGTAGTCAATGGAGCTTACTCCCAGGAAAGTGTGGACAACATTGCAGCCTCAGAGACCAATCCTATGCCTGTCTACTCAGAAATAAGTCCAGGAAAGTGCGGATAAGATTGCAGCATCAGAGTCCAATCCAATGCCTTAGAAATAAGTCCCATTATAGTCAAGGAAGCTTTCTAATAAGAATGACTAGGATGGCTTTGTACATTTTTAATGCATCCTGCACTAAAAAAGGTTGAAAATCCCTTTCCTGAGTAGACTTGCATTGAGACATTGAGCTCTCATCTGCAATCCTATCCACAATAACTTAGCAATAGCTCTATGTATTATAAAGGGATTTACAGCTGGAGGCAGTTGAGCTGCCCCAACAGTTCTAACTGCCAACCCTAACTGACGGTTCTAACTGCCCAACCTAACTGATTCTGACAATTCTAATCAGTTTACAACTTACCTAGACCCAATGGTTAGATCCTGAAATCTAACAAATCCTATCCACACTTTGCTGGGAGTAAGCTCCATTGACTATAATGGAACTTACTTCTGAGTCGGCAGGAAAAGGATTGGCTCTAAGTGGTCCTTCAGTACACATAATATGTATTTCTCTTTCAACACAGTCACTCTTATGTGCAGAATATTTCTGCATCTGTCAAGTGTTAAAATTTCTGCATGATGGTCAACATATATTTATAGATAACCTTTCTCATTGTACTGTATTTCAGCCAGAGAATAATCCCCCTTTCTTTAGTTTCTTCATTCTTCCTGAGATGATAGTGATGATGAAAGCAGTCACAGACTTTAACATCATCTCAGTTTCTCAGGCTCTTTCTTTCACCAGTGAACACTGATGTTCTCCAATGTTGTACTTTGTCTGAAGTCCTTTTGCCCAGTGACGTTTTAAAGCAAAACAAATGTAAAATGTGTTAATTTTGTTGTGCCTTACAGGCACAGTACAGCTAAAGTAAAATTCATCTAGCTCCTGCTGAGTTCAGAGGGGTCAAAACAAAACACTTAACGGGCTCATTGAATCCATAGGAATTTTTAAAATGTTTAACTTTGGTTACATGATATGACAAATATGCATGAACTGCATGATAAAGCAGAATTCTTTTCTCTGTGCCCACTTTAGCATGAAATGTTGAATAGCGCTATCTAAAATTTCACAGAGCTCTTCAGACAGGCTGCTTACAACACAAATCAGTTGTGGTTTTTATACTCGATCACAGGCAGAATTGTAATGTCCCTTCCATGCCCCGTACAATTGGGGACACAGTAAACGGGTTCACCTTCTTTACCTTTCCAGTTTCTGCTTGACATATGACTTTCAAGTCATGATGGAACAGCAGTGCTAATCCCAGTTGATATATGCTGTTTTGCACTGCTCTATTGCTGTTCTAATTATTAACTGGTTTTTTTCCATTAATAAATGTGACAACTGCATGATAAAAATATCATGCAGGACAGTGGATGGCTGTGGATGATAACATTGGGCAAACAGTGAGTGAACAACATATGACAATTACAGGTTAAACACACCATTAGGTGCCCACAAAGTCATAAGCAAATGTTTGAGTTCTCTAGGACACTTGTTTATGCTGGATATTAAATTCATTTTTGGCCATTGCACAGATGTACACATTTGATCCCAGTGTGGAGAATGGATTGCACCCAAACTGAGAGAAAAAACCAGATATGCTTTTGATGCCTAATTTCTGTTAGAAGAATAGAAGTCTGTTAGAAGAGCAGATTAATAATGTCAACCTATGTAGGCTTACTCAGAAATAAGTTCCAGTGAATTTGATGGGGCAGTTTGTTTCATTGCATTCTGCTGTAAGTTATGGATCGAATAGTATATAACATGATGGTATTATTCCTACAAACTGTGATTTAGCAACTTTGGTTATTTTGGTCACCTGCAAGGGCGTAAATAGGGGGTGATGCACCCAGGGAGGGTGACATGCATTCAAGTTGAATAATAGATAAAAATTATAATAATGTAGAACTAAATTAAAGCTAAAACAACAGAACTAAATATACATCTTTTCAACAATGTCTAATGAATTATTTCAAATAATGAAAAATGCACTCAGAAACTCTTTGACAACAAAGCAAAGGAGAAGCAGGGATGCTGAATATTTACTTTCTGGATGCAGGATACTTTCTGGATACAAATCTATTTACATTATCAAATGCTTTCAAAAAGGAAATTAGATTATAAGTTCACATCCCTGTTAAGAGATTTGCTGCCAGATTTTGACTCTTAAAAATGATTTTCCTGTTCATTAAGAACTGTTTACAGAGGCTTTTAATGACATCATTGTGCCTATATAATTGAGTTCATTGCCATTATGTCGGAGCCAATGATATTTCTGGCCATCTCTTGAAATGAAGTAATCTGGGCACTTCTGAGGCCTATTCCACTTGTTTAGGGGTGTGCTTCAAATGCAAATGACGGCCAAATGAGATTCTTTCTAGATTCCTGCCAATTAAAATACATTCAAAGGGCTTGAAAGCCACGCACGCACACACAGACACACAGACACACACGAAATGTTTTCAAGGCACAGGAACTAAAGTCAAGAAGCATTATTAACCAAGATCGTTCTGTTAATGAATAGCCTGTTGATTTTATTTTTGTCCAAGCAGGGGGATCTCTGAACAGCAGAGTCTCTGAAGCAAGGATGACACGTTCAAGCACCACCTTAAAAGACACAAAGCAGGGAGTGTTTGTTAGGGTGTCAGTTTTCTCCGCTTGGCTCTTTAAACCATGTGCATTTGGCTGCCTGCCCTCTGTGGGACTGCATACAAATATTGACAGAACACAGTGGTATTTGTTAAACTGGGTCTCGGGAAATGACTGATTAAAACTCTGAAGGAAGATCTAAGAACTTCAGTCCTTGCCTCGGCTCCCGCCTCCCTCTCCTTAATAATCTCACTGCGTTGACAGAGCGAAAGTGAAAATGCTGACTTGGGCCAAAAGAGAGTCCTGACCTTCTTTTCTCTGCTTTGCCTTGTTGTAGGTAAGGGCAGAATTCTTCAATTTAATACTTGTTGCACGTTTTATATTCTAACGGAGGCTTCTGTGTGTGGCGAGTGCTGAAATGAGCTACTAATGTTTTTGATTTAATCCAGTGATTTGGGGCGGAAGTTATGAGACCATCTCAGTAAATAGACAGATGATGTTAGCCAGTAACTATGTACCATCAATGTTAATGCTACCTTTCTCACCATTCCATTACAGAAGTTGATGGGCACATGAATTTTCCCAGACATTTTAAAGACTCATTTTCGATCTGAATATCTGGGATGTGAAATTCACCTCGGACTTCTACCTAGTGCAGTCATCTGAGTTCAAAGTTTGCTACACAGGTTGTACCTGTGAAATGTTATTGCCTGTGCCAGGCAGTAAATCACTGTCATACTAGCTTTCTGGTGCAAACTGCGGACTCTGAAACACATTTGACTGAAGGAGTTATTCCAGTTTGAGTGTCTCTTAAACATGACAATAATTTTCTGGAGTGTGTTAGGTATTTTGAAGAAATCATTGAATGAATGAAAAACTGTACACCATACAGCCTCCTTAAATGGATTCTTGATAGATAGCACCACTTAATTTTTTTGTAATTTGGGATATGTTACAACAATAAATCTCTATAGGGCTTAGATGGTAGCATTTTTCTTATGCTGGCACTTCAAATTGCAGAACCGGGATGATTGTTTTCATTTTAGTGGATTATCTTCAGTCTTTGGGGTTTCACCTTTGTTAAATGTAAGCAAAGAATCTTTCATGCTTTGAGATCATATTGCAGTAGGAGGGATTTGGTTAAATGTGCCTTGTTAATCTTTAATGTGTAAGTAGCACTGAGTGCATGCCAAATGGAAACATTTAAGAAACACCCCGTGTACCCATTGCCAAAATAAATGTTGGCAGCCTACAAAATAATATTTTTCAAAGAATTTTGCAACAAACTTCAACATATGAGTTCAAATATTCCATTATTCTCCAGTGCGTCTCGGAAAACACGCAAATGCAAGTTTGCCTATTAAAATACTGTAGTTGGGAGCTGGAATTTGAAAGCGTTCCTCAGATTGAATGGTAGTTATTCATGAAGCTGCTCAATGGAACAGTTTGTTTGAATCAGTAATATGTGTCATGAGGGTTAGAGTTAGGTTCAAAGTGAATGTTTATGGGCATATGTAGTACACATATGATTAATATTGAGAGTCAGCTTCATAGTGGCTCAGTGCTTAAAGGCTTTGAGTTTGCTGACCTGAAGGTCTGCAGGTCGGCGGTTCAAGTCCCAAGTACAGAAAGATGGAGTGAGCTCCTGTCCCTTGCTCAGCTCCTGCCAACTCGGAGTCTGAAAGCATGCAAATGCAAATAGATAAATAGGGACCGCAGTGGTGGGAAGATAACAGTGTTTTGTGCACTTTGGTGTTTAATCATGCTGGCCATGTAACCATGAAGGTGAATTCAGACAGCACTGGCTCTTCGGCTATGGAAATGGAGATGAGCGCTGCACCCTATAGCCATGGCGGGTGCCTATAGGTGGCAGGGCAACCTACAGCCAGTCGTGGCTGGTAAGGCAACCTGCCAGGAACAATTTAATTTACTGTTAATATGTTTGTTAACACACAAGGTAGTATTTTGAGTAGTGCTCTTTGAGAAAGGCACTATGAAACTATTCCAGAGATGGGAATCAGATCATTTCTCCCTTCTTAAATGCTGGACTTAATTTCAACTGTCAATCATAATACTTTCAAAAAATATTTGTTTGCTTTCCATCACCAAGAAACTTATGGCTCCCTTTCTTTTTCTCATTGTAGCAACACTGTGAAGTAGTGCTGATGCTGACATTGGTGGTGGCGGCCCAAGATCACTTATTGAATTCAGGAATGGCATTAGGATGAGCTAGGTTGACTGGTCAAGAGCTTGCACACAGCCAGGCTCATGCAAACCAATGAGCCAGGCTTGGCCAAGTGTGAGCTCATGGCTCCAATGGCAGCACCAATGTCCAACTGATAGGGGCCTCATAGTGGTCCATGAAATTTTCCTTTGAAGCAGCAGCAAAATGTTTCTGGTGCTGTATAAGTTTCATGACTGAGGGGTATGAAACCACATCATCTTGGTCAAACACTCTCCTGCACCATGAAAGTTCTGAAGAGAGAATAGATGTGGACCTGTATTAATGTTTGTTATGCCCAGAGTTGTTCTAGGCTATACTGATGTGTGTCAGATAAATACGACATTGTTCTCAAAATATATTAATAAAGCTATCCTGCACAGTTCCTGAGAAGAACAGTCCTTTTGCCCAGCCCAAGGAGGCTAGAGTTGTGTTGATATTTTCTTGACAATTTTTTTATGAGACCAAATACCATATAATGATGGGTGGACAAGCTGAAGGGTCATCACCTCATTAAATGAAAGTCTGTTAACTTTCCAACATAGTTCAGTAGTAATGCCACATCAAAGGCCAAAGCAAAAGAGCTACTGTCCCAGAGGGAATTGTGAGGTATGTTAGGGGAAACCACAAGGAAGTGAATGCTTCAGTCATGGCTCATTTATTCCAATATGTTTACTGGCAATACATTTTATTGGGGGGCGGAATAATGCTGAAAGATATACATAAAACTACATTTTTTTCTTCTGGGTGACAGTCTAAATGTATCATTGCTGCTAAAGGAAGAAATTCAGACTGCAAACCTAATCTTCAGTTAGTCTCGCATAAGACCCAGCATCAGTCCAATGTTTAGGAGTGGGTGTCAAAAAGGTGCTGTAAAGCACTTTTGCCCCACACCTGTTGGGAGTAGGTATACGAACAGGTATACACCAACCTCCCTACACCATTATGGGAAGATATGCCAGGTGAGTTAGATTGGCGTAAACTGGTTAGGATTGTGCCCTTAGTGGATAAACCCTGTAAATAGCTACAGTAGTACCTCACTTAACAAGCACCTCGCTTAACAAGCGTTTCACATAACAAGCAAAAATTTCCAAGACATCTTGATTCACATAACAAGTTCCACTTCACTTAACAAGCAAATGCGCTATGGGCACGCACGTGTGCTATGGAGACATGATGCTCTGCATGTAGGCTCTTTAAAAGGGCTGCTAGCCAGTGCTGCTGCCTCTAATTGCCACCAACTTGGGGGCAGTTGCCTGGGGTGCCAGAGGCAGCTATCCCTAACTGCCCCCAAGTGCCCCCACCGACCACCTTGAACCTCCAGCAGCAGCCCAGGTAAGCCTCCCAGGTAAGTGTCTTTGATTGCAGCCTCCTAACCATGTCTACTCAGAAGTAAGCCCCATTGTGTTAAATGGGGCTTACCGCCAGGAATGTATCTTTAGGATTGCAGCCTAAGTAGATTTCTTAGGATCATGCACATTGAATGCATGTTTTGAATTCCATTCCAGTGTTTTGTCATCATTTTTACATCCAGTTAATACTTTTATATGAATATTTTGGGGGTTGTGGAACCAATTGTCTGAGTTTCCATTATTTCCTATGGAAAAATCTGCTTCACTTAAAGAGCGTTTCACTTAAAGAGCATGCCTCCAGAACGAATTAAGCTCTTTATGTGAGGCACCACTGTATTTAGTATTGTTGCAGGGGTCAACAACAACAAAAATGGTGTAAAATGTTGTAAGAAGTTTTATATGACACATATCAGCATCTACCTGGTCTGTTGTATTTTGTATTGAAAACACGCAGAAATTGCAACCTATCTGGACAGTAGCTTTTTTGCAATGCTCTAATATGTGCTCATGTCATGTCTAAGACATGAGCAACATTACGCACTTGGGGAAAACTGACTACTTGTATGGAGTTGAAATGCAGTGGTTCATGGCACAACTCATTGGATTTGTGTAAAATAAGGAGAAAGGCAAGGTTATGGATGCAACAAGTGCCCTGCATGCTGTGTGCACCAGGGAAGAAAGTTTTGCGGGTATATAAAACTCTATGCTACATCACAGTTTCTCTTCAGGAAATCCAGCCTTCTGTGCACACTCAAACCTGCAAAAAGGAAGAATATGACCTTTGTTATTTTTCTTTCAAAGAATAAGGGTGCAATTCTAACAAATTTAGGCCAGCCTAACTCACATGGCATATCTCTCAGTGGTGGTGTGGGGAGGTCGGCATCAGTGGTATAGCTAATGATCATATAGTCTGGTACAAAGCTCAAAATGTTGCCTCAGCAGTGATATCACAATTGGAAGTGATGTCATCCCCAGGTACTTTTAGAAAGAAAATTGGGGGAAACTTGCCTCCTCCTCCTCAGCAATTCCATCCATTTGCTCTGCTAGCGGCTTAGCAAAAAAATAATAATAATAAAACAAAACACCTATTTGCTATCTGGAGTCAAAGAAGATTATGTTGCCTTCCACCCTGTAAAAACAAAATCAAATTTAATTAAGTCAAAATGAAAATTGGGTTCCTTTTTGGTTAAGGAAACTGTGCTTGGCAAAGAGGAATGGTTATGCTTTCCCTCCTAAATTTAAGTGGACCACCACTTAGAAGTGTCTCTTTATCCAGTTAGCAGGAGTAACTATTTTATGATATACGTATATGAAAATGAGAGCTGATTCATATTAACACTTTATTAGTTCCATACAACTTCAGAATTACATCTCATTGGCTCTTACAGCCATCAGTATCATAGGAAAGTTTTGAGTTAAGAAAATCCACTTTTTGTTTCATAGGCTTTGTGTTCTCACTTTCTGGTTAATTGGCCATAACTTTTGAAAGAATACAGATATTCCAATGCAGTTTCTTTCATTGCATTCTGCAATAAATTACCTTTCCAATGGTAATTGGAATTTTGATGGTATTTTCATTCATGAATACCCCATTTTTCACTAGTGCCAAGCCAGCTTGTAGCCCCCTGAAAGCGTATAGCCCGGTGCAAGTGGGTTGGCATATGCTTGTGCACTTGCTTAACCCTCCCAGGAGTGGGGCAGAAGTGCCTTATGGCACTTTTGTCACACCCCCAGGTCAGCATAGGACTTATGCCATGGCTTATGCCGGCCAAACTGGAGATTAGGATTGCAACCTAAGTCTCAGTTGGAATATTCTGTCTGTTTAGGACCAAGCAGCTCTGAGAACAAGAGGGTAATAAAGGTCAAAGGGTGACATACATTTGATTCTTTTCAAAACACCTAATCAAGAAAGATCATTTACATTTCGGTCTCAAAGGAACAATGTTCCAATATTAGATTTGTATATGGGAGATCCGCTGTAGTTTAGCTCTTTTTCTTAGGTAGGAACTTTAGTGGGTGTCCTTGAACAAAACCCTATGTCTCAGTCTAACCATTCTTACCAATTGCTGGAGAATGAACAGGATAAGGATCATAAAGCATTTGAGACACTGAAAAGTGTGATAGGTATGATTAATAATGTTGGTGAGTTGTGAGTTATCGTGGGGAATATAAATAAAAAAGTACTGTACAAGGGAAAATTGAAAGTTACTTGTAGAGATAATGGTGGAAGTTACCTAAAAAGGAACGCAAAGTTTGATTTCATACATAAAGAGGAGTTGAACCCAATTTATCTCTAGAAATAAGATGCCACCAACCATCACATTTTTGCAGATTGCATTTTATAAAAGGAATAATCATTACATACAGCCCAATCCAGAGCAACTAATCTGTCCACATAAGAGCCCTTAGGTTGCCCTATCTAACACTAGGTTGGAGCAACTGCAAGATGCTCCAGCCTAGTTACTCTGAAGGAGGCTTAGGGCAGAGCAAGGCAAGATAGGGTGCCCTAAGAGAGGTGGACCTGCTCTGCCCTAACTGGGGCAGCCTAAGCAGCTCAGGAGAGGCAAGTTGAGGGCATGTTTAGCATTGCCTAGGGCAGAGCAGTTACTCTGTATCCAGAGCCTGTTTCAAGGCAGAAATGCCCTCTTCCAGCCCTCAGAGTTATACCACCTCAGGAGCAGGTATAGTAATGAGTAGACCCATAGGGGTCCATGATAAGGCCCGAGTAAGAATGGCAGTGCTGACCAAAAATCTGAGTTCTTGGCCAGCCTAGCTGCAACCCCTGCCTCTCAACCTCAGGATATGGAACAAACTACGGCTGCCCACAAACCTCAGGATACAGCAGGCCACTCCAAGAAGCCCCTTGTATTCACTGTAGAACGTACCGGCATCTCATCAGGGACTCCTTATAAGGCAGGCACCCAGTGGCGTCACCAGACTGGTGCGGCTGGTGTGGGCTGCATTGGGGATGCGCTCCGTATGGGGTGATGTGCCGGAGGAGTTTGACTGTCCTTTGGCAGGCCCCGGGCGTCAGCACCCCCATTCAGGCCTGCTCCAAGGCGGAGAATCAGCCAGAAGCTGACACTTGTCTGAGGAGCTGGCCTGAACGGCCATATGAGGTGCACTGCGCAGAAACACACTGAGCATGGCGAACAGCTTCAGAGGAGACTTCCTTAGAGCAGAGAAAGTCCGCGCCTCTGCACAGCCATTCGGCCTCACTCAGGAGGCGGAGCGGCAGCCGAATGGCTTCAGAAAGAGTACTGAACAGGCACCAACTCTGACGCCTGCACAATCTCCCCCGAAGCCAAAAGGCTTCAGAAAAGTACTGCGCAGGTGTCAGAGATGGTGCCTGCGCAGTACTCTTTCTGAAGCCAGTTGGCTTCAGAAACAACTGCGCAGGCGCCAACTTTGGTGACTGCACAGTCCAGGTGGGGGGGGGGGCGTGCATCCCAGGGATGACGCACAGACTTCCGCACCAGGTGATGTGCAGAGTCATGTCACCACTGTAGGCACCACAGCTGTTCCTTGTTCAGTGTGATCTGAGGGGTGTCTCCTCAGGAGCAAGTCTTCCCCTTGTGTCATTACTTAGCATGCTCTGGAGCAGTTAGGGCAGCCCAGGCTTCCTGCCTCTCTGGATTCAGCATAACTTTCTGCTCTGGATACAGAATAGTTAGGAGAGTGCAGTTAGGTCAGAGCAGGCTGAATTTGCTCTGGATTGCAGCCTTAGTCAAAAGTATATGAAAAGTTAGGGTATCCTGAGCTTGCTGATCCAATAGGGATGTTTCTAAGAATTCTTTTTCTTGAGTAATGGGGCTGTGGGTGGCGCAAGCGGTTAAGGCGCTGTGTCTGTTAACCAGCAGGCCAGGGTTCAAGACCCCGGTCGGCCCCACAAGACAGGGTGAGCTCTTGTCCTTAGCCCAGCTCTGCAACGCCAGCTGGATCCAATTGTATTGGCTCTGCCTTTCCATTGGACTAATTCAGTGGCGTGGAGAGGGGGATTTGCTGCTTGGGTAACAGCCTATCCTCCATAAAAATCCAACCAGGCTTTCATGCTTCGCATGCAGCGTATGCAGCACCGAGCACGCGCTGTCTCTCAAGACTGATGGAGGCCTGCTTTTTCTTGAGTATTATACTCTTCTTAGCATGGACACGGTAGGGCTGTTTTCTATCTACATGTCAACAATCCTAAATGCAATTCTGGAGAAGGGAGACTTGTTGCGAGTCTGATGACAATGATAAATGACGTGATTGATGACGTTCATGGAATTTAAATTGGTTCACAAATGTTAGAGATCCTTTGTATAGATTGGGGAAATTCAGTGTTGACAGGATGTATATATCATTTACATATTCAAAACATTTCTGCCTTGTTCATCCATGTGCTTGGATGGCTTACAGAGATTAAATCTCGAGATACGCCACAGCAGCCTATGAGAGAATTTAAAAGAACAATAGTGCAGATGTTTCAAAAATCCTCCCATAGCCATTTTTGACCAATCTCAATAGCCTTATGCTATCTGTCTTTCCACATAAAAAGCCTTGCTAAACAGACTGGCTGACTTCTTTCCTGCACCTGCCAAATGGGATATACGTGGAGAGACACTTTCCAGGAAGTTGTTCCGATAAGTTGGCTACAACTGTAATGCTGCTCTGCTGCTGCTATTTTATGTGGGGGAAAGGAGGCAGGGGGCTGTCATTCCTTGCTTAGCCTCAACCTGCAATGTTCTGAGTTTCTTTGGTTGTTTGCTGGCATCTTTGCCAATCTGCCTCTGCATGCTTTGGCTTGTTGACTTTCATCCACCCTCCCATCATGCAGTCTGAGAGTAGCTGATTGCCTATGATTCTTTTTGCTGTCTACTTGCTTGGCCTTGGCCAACAGTTTTTTGTTACCTACTCTGGACTGTTTGGTGGTCTTATTTAGCCATTCACTTCTGGCAGGTATCATGCAAGCCAGCAGTAGGGATTTTGATGTGCATCATGAGGTAAGCAGAAGTTGGTGAGACCTCAGGCTTGGTTTGCAAAATTAACCTCAAAGGCTTTCCATTTTGGTGGAAGTGATATACCATCCAGTGGTGCTGGGAACTCGACTCAAACGACTTGGACTTGAGTTGCAAAAATCTGCATTTTTGCTGATTCATTGACTCATGAGTCATGCTATGGGAAGACTCTGAAAAATACACAAATCAGGTCACTTCCGACTTGAGTCTCATATTCAAGCCACAAAATCAAGTCTGCCTGTGTCTGGGAGGTGCTTGCTTACAGTTTTTGTGGCATGAAAAATCTTGTGGAGCCATCATTCAGACTGGGCAAGTAACATGGAGTTCCAGCCAGGAAGCAGGGAGGTGTTGTTGGTCTGTGGAACACCCTGCTACAGAATATGGTAATGTCATTTAATGCCTTTACAGCTGCAATCCTAAAGACACTTTCTTGGGAATAAGATCTATTGAACACAGTGGTGCTTACTTTTAAGTAAACATGGTTAGGATTGTTTTCTAAGAAGGACTTGGAATTCCTAAGGGAAAGGACCATCATAGGCTACAAGCCAAGAAGGATGTGTGTAGACATGGACAACCTCAAAATGCCTGATGCATGGGAGGGCACCTGGATGTGGGTACCATATATGCTCCCCGAGGAATCTGGTGGGCCACTGTGTGATACAGGAATTTGGACTGGATGGGGCTTTGGCCTGATCTAGTGGAGGCTCTTTTTATGTTGCAGCCAAGAAAGGGTGGACAAAGCTCTTTAGCCAGTTTCTGATAGGAGGTAGGAACAGATGTTTATTGGACAAAGGACTGGTTTCTAATATTTTTATTGGCTGAGGAATGGCAGGAGCAAGAGTCCAAGCGTGTCACCTTATGATTTGTTTGAAAAGCTCAGGGAGAGGATGCGGCAGTTGATAGCAGTCATGCTCTTCATTGCATGAATGGTGGGAGGAGAAACCCTAACTGAATAATCGGCTGTAGTGGGACTTTCTCTGAGTAGGATTGCCAAGGCTTGGGTTGCTTAGTAAGTCTCGTAACTGCTGCATGTGACATTCCTGCTCCCTCTTGCCCCTTCCTTTCCTGCTCTCTGAGTCCCTCTCACCAGCTCACCCTGCTTACAGATGGGTAGGGACAGCAGGGGAGTGTGTAAAGAGAGCTCCAACACAGAGAGAGCTTAGTAGCAGCCCCATTTTTTTCCACATTAGGCTTTTAAAAGGCGGTGGAATGACTTGACTCGAGCTCTACAGAGTCATAAAAGAGTGACTCAAGTACTTGTAAAGTGCCCCCATTATGACTCGTTTTGACTCAAGCCGCATAGGGGCTATTGACTAGACTCTAGTCAAGTCCCAGGGGACTACTGCCGTCCAGCTTCGTTGACCCCTCAGCGTTGGCATAGAGAAGCTATTAACAGGCTGTAGCTTTGGGTCAGAGTGAAAATGCTAAAAAGAGGAATAGATGGTGGTTTTCTAACTTTTCTAGATTACATATTTGCTAGGTTAGATATCTGCGAGTTAAGTTGTGAGGGTTGGCCTGTTGTATGTTTTTTCAAGTATATAATTGGCTTTCAATAAAAGTGGCCCAACTGTTTAGATGTATACAGATGTATAGACTGTATAGATGTCATAATCTCTTGTCATTAATCTCACGTAAAGAAGGAATGTAATACAACTTCTTGATAAGGTCTGATTTTTATATATAGGGGCTGAATATGCATTGGAATAGGTCTATGTATGTCCCAAGACACTGAATTGGCTCTGAAATCAAATCAGTAACCACTGCAGCTGCTACAAATCTGGATGGATGCACTCCAACTTTCTTACACTTGCCAGTATTATGCAGTGACTAAGAGACTGGGCTGTGAACCAGGACTTCCCTGTTGTAAATGCCTGTCTCTGCCATGAACTCCCTTTCAACATCAATTTCCCAGCTGAAATAGGGAGATAAATATACATTACTGGATTGTTGTAAGGAATGTATCAAGTGAGTGATATATGAATGCTAAATTTAAGTAGTCATCAGACAGAGGACGGCCAGGTAGGAAGTGTTAATTGGTAAGGATCACACAACCTTACTATAATGAAATCAAGTGAAATCTAGATTGTGGCATCTGACTTCTCTCTCTCTCTCTCTCTCTCTCTCTCTGCGTGTGTGTGTGTGTGTGTGTGTGTGTGAGCTTTAGGTTTCATGTCTATTAGCTTTTACAAGGCTTTTTCTCCTAAGAGGGCATCTTTTATTTTTTTCCCCTCTAAAATCAAGCAATCCAGTATGATAAGCTGGAATTTTGCTGTTTTCACATAACCATAAATAGGGTTGATAAATGAGCGGGCATATATTTGAAAGGCCTTGGCAAACATGACACATAGCTGTGGTTTGTTAAATGCTACTCATGCTGCCTTGTCAGAATTATTGCCTTCCAAAACATGTGCTTTGTCTAGAGGACCACAATTGTTTTCTATGGGCAATGAGCTTTTCCTTTTTTTCTGAGGTGTGAACCACTAAGTGTAGATGGTCTATCATTCTTAGAACAACTACTGTGTGGTCAGCAACTTGCATGTGGTGTTGTGTCATTCTACCCCTTTTGATTCTACAGTTGTACCATGTTATTAGTGGTTTTTAAGAGTTTGCTTTCACGCCTGTTGTACTGAGCTGTTCTTTCACCAGTAGGAGACACTAGTGACATGTGGTTCTGCAATAGTCTATGGAGGAAAACTGGAAGCTGCCATAGACAGAATCAGAACATTAGCCCACCTAACATAGGATTTCCAACACTAATTGGCAGGAGCTCAGTAAGGTTTAGGATGGAAATTTTTCATGAAGAAGCCTTCACCTACTATCTTCTGCATGCTCTTTCAGAGAGCTACAACTTGCCCTTATTTATTTATTTGTTTGTTTGTTTGTTAGGCTGCAATCCTAGCATCCACTTTTGCTGATCTAAGTCTTGGCATAAGACCCGGGGGTGTCATTAAAGTGCAATAAGACAGTTCTGCCCCACTATCGTGTGTGTGGGGAAAAAGGTTAAGCCAAAGCACAGGCATATGCTGGCCTCCCAACATCATCACAGAACGATAGGCCAGGTGAGTTAGGCCAGCCTAAATGTCTTAGGATTCTGTACTTGACAGACAGACAGACAGACAGACAGATAAGAGTGCAATCCAAATTCCCCCTTTGCCCGGCACAAGTCCGTTGTGCTTGCCCAGGAGTGTCACAAAAGTACCCTGAATCACGTCCAGCCCTGAAATAAGCTGGCACACAGATATACATGTTGCCATGGGCACTAGGGAAAGGTAGATTTGCATCATATGAGCTTGGTCAATGCATGGGTCCGGGGGATGTGAATGGGAGAGAGGGGAGGAGACAGGAGGAAGATGTTTTAGGGCGAGGGAAGGCAGGCAATGGTTGTTTCCAGGGGTGCGGAGGTAGGGAGCATAAGGTGGGGCCAGAATCCAGGACACAAGCCACATGCTAACCCTGTTCTTGGGCAGGCAGGGCTAGACCTGGCTGCTCAGATCTGCGGCACCAATTTTGGTGGCACAGATCTGAGCATCCCCATCTGGACTGCAGTGACTCTCCCTGGGGTAAAGGGAAGTGATTCCTCTTGGCTGAGCCACTCAGTAATTTCCGCTTAAGCAAAGTTAGGGTGGACTAATAGCTAGTAAGTTAAACAGATATCAACCAGTGATTCCAGGAAGGTATACCATTTATGGCCCAATCTTATTGAGCTGGTATCTCAGCATAACATATGCTCTGCCAGTGTGCACTGTTGCAAGAGGAGAGGGAGAGAGCAGGAAGGAGGTGAGAGGGGGCATTCTGGGGTGGGCAGATGGCATGACCATACACAATCGGGCAGACAGCTGGAAGTGGAGCTCTTCTCTGGCAGTTATGATCCTACCCTTACTTCCTTGGCAGCCAGGAGCAGCCTCTGGTTGTCCTGTCTTTTCAGAATTAGGCCACATCTAGAGTTGACCTAAGTCTGAATAGACTCATTGGGCTGCTGAAGCCCTACCATGGGGAAGGTCATGATATCCTTTGCTGACACTAGTACAGCAGCAGTCCCGTAACTTGCGCTGAATATACTATAGGTGCAGTGATGGGCACCAAAGAAATTAAGAACCGGTTCTCTGCCCATCTGGCAGCCACTTTTAAATGGCTATTTTAAAACTTTATATGTCCTATCTCTCATTAACAACCGGTTCTGTAGAGTAGGTGCGAACCTGCTGGAGCCCACCACTGCATAGGTGTTCTGGCCTGTCTGTTTTGTTGTAACAATTCCCGTAAGCATTATATTTGTGTTTATAAAGCAGGCAAAGGCAAAAATAGTTGTTACTGTTCAGGTTACTTGTGATCCATGGCTGTTGGTATGTGCACAGCAGTCTGCTGTCAACATTTCAATATTTTTTGAACCGATAAATAGTTTCTAGCTTAATTGTTATGTTGCATGACACAGCATAAGAAGTACAGTAGCTGCACTTAATCTTAGTTAATACAGTTTGAAAGTGAAAGGGTTGAAATTGTCCTGGTCTATGATGCAGTGCAGTGTGCAGAGGTGTACATTTTGAGTTTCTCTCGCTCATTATGCTCTTTATGTCGTGTCATTTGTGAATATAAAAGGCTCCATGAAGAATGTTTACTTTTATTCAGAGGGCACTTGTTGGAGCTTCAGTCTAGTCAGTGCTAACAACCCTTCAGTTAAAAGCGCCCATGTCCATCAAAGAACACATCTGGCCAACGCAACCCCTGAATTCTTGTGCTGGTGATAGTAGTTGTATCCAATGCCCCATCATGATGGGGGGGGGGGGGCTGAGCAGTCCAGTACACTACAGAACTTTGTCCAAGGCATGTAGCAGTCTGCTGTCAGCCCTGGTTACCTCAGCTAATCTCTGCTAATTGTACCTCAAATTTACTCTCTCTTATATGATATGTTTGCTATTAATTAGAAATCTGTTGCAGCAAATCTATTAATCTATTAATAAGAAGTCTGTTGCAGCAAATAATTTTTTTTAAATTAAGCAAGCCCAATTAATCCTTCTATTACTCTTGAATTCTCTGCTTTGTGCTTTCTTTCCTCATAGTGGTTCCTCAAAACATCTTTACCCTGTATTCCTATTCCACTGATTGCCTGCATATCAGATGCTGCTAAAATTCCCGTAATTCACATGAAGACTGACAAAAACAGCAGGAGCAGAAATTGTGCACCTCTGTCATGAGTCACCTAACTATATTTGCATGGTAATAGACTTGGAAGAAATATAGGACATTCCGGGTTTTTTTTTCTCCCAAGACTTTTTTATTTTTTTAAAATCTCTTATAATCAACAAACAAAACAATACATAAATTCATAGTTCATTATATACTAACTTAAGTGGAGTATTAATTTTAATTATTAAGTTTTCTTTTTGACAATCTCTATATCTTATTTACAGTCAATTCCACATTTATAGGTTCCATTACGTTAGTCTTCAAATCCAACGGTGACCAAATAATTTTTATCTTTCTCCTGTACAAAGTCAATAAACGGTTTCCAATTGTTTCTAAACAATTTTGTTGATTTTTCTCTCAATAAAATAGTAAGTTTATCCATTTCAGCGTAATTTCTTACTTTCAACCACCATTCATCTAATGTTGGCAAGTCCTCCCTTTTCCAGTATTGCGCATATAAAATTCTGGCGGCACTTATCATATTCCAAAATAAGGGCTCAGCTGCTTTCTCCACATATCTTTCCGTCATACCCAACAGAAACAATTCAGGTTTTAATTGTATATTTGTCTTCAAAACCAATTGTATCTGACCATGAATCCAATACCAGTATTTTTTTAGCATTAACACATGTCCACCACATATGAAAAAAGGATCCCTCATGTTTTTTACATTTCCAGCATTTGTTCGATACATTTCCATATATTTTGGCTAATTTACTTGGTGTTATATGCCATCTGAATAACATTTTATAAATATTTTCTTTGATATTCACATTTAATGTGAATTTAGTTTGTTCCTTCCAAACTTTCTCCCACGTTGTCATTTGTATCACATGACCTATATTCTTAGTCCATATTATCATATTTTCCTTTTCTCCCAAGACTTTTTGAAGCCTGCAGCAACACTAATGTATTTGTGGAGATGCTGCTTCATTACATGGGAGGTGGAGATGGGCAGGGTCACTATCACAACAAGAGATTACTTAGGTACTGCAAGTAATAGTTGGTGCTGATTCAGGGTGGTGTTCTCTCCAGTAGACTCAGTGATTCAGTAAGGCAATAAAACATGTTTTTTTTAAATCAACCATACATGGGAAAATGGTTCTATGGTGTCTTAGCAAGGCATGTACAAAATATGAGGGATCGTAAATAAAAAATATAATTATATTTCACTGTAAAATAGGTCTTTAGACTATAAAGTGGATGGAGCTTCTCCCGTTATACATTTGGCTCATTCTGGCTGCAACTGTAACCCTGAGTTAGGCTGGCATAAGTTCCAACCCAACTCCAGTGTTGGCCTTGTAGTATTGCAAAAGTGCCAAAAGGCACTTCTGTGGCACTCTTGGAGAGGCTAGCCCAGTGGACAGGTATCTACTGGCCTATCATGGGACTGGGAGGTAGGTGAGTTGTGCAGCCCTAAGTTGGTTAGGACTGTGTCCCCAGTGAAGTAGTGCCAAATATGATGATATAATGCAAAATATGAGTAATTTTGAAACAAAGGTATCTATATATACATTCTGGGCTCAAAAGGGACAAAGATAATAAGGATTGGCATCAGACCCTCTTTGTGCAATTGATGGACACTTTTTCTGGATGTTTAAGTTTCTGACAGGCACTAGGGCAGAGCTTTCCAGACATATGACGCTGGTGATGCCCTCCTCCTGTTTTTGCTGGTTGCTGGAAGTAAGTACCAGTGATACAAGAAAGTGTGATATCGTTATGTCATTTGCAATTATTCTAGTTATGCATCTTTAAAAATGGGGGGATTAAGTCAAAACAGCTCTGGAAGGGCAGGTGAGCAAAAGCACATGTTGAAGCCACATGTTTGGCAACCTCTGCAGTAGGAGAATCTTGGGATTTTCCTCTATCAGACAGCTAAAATTCTGAATAGTTTCATGGTATACTTAAGCTTTCATGTGGTACCTAGTAGCCTTAGTATAGGAGTTCTCTGTCTTTCCCAATATATTATTGCCTCTTCATTTACATAATAGCATTGCCCTTGGCTTGCTGTAGTAAACTGGGATGAAACCAGTGGGCACTTTGCCTTTTTAAAAAGTCCTCCCTTTTTCCCCTTAATAATAATGGATTTTTGTTCACTAAGGAACCGTTCTTTCTGAGCATTGTCCCAAGTTTCAAGTGTGACTTTCCTTATCTAGAACAGATGCCTTAGCAACTGAGAATCAAGGAAGCTCTTGAAAGAAGTTGTACCTCTAATGACTCTTTGAGTGTGTCTTAAAGGACTGCGAGGGTTTAACTGTTATTAACAATTTAATCCTGAAACCAGTTAGGTGGTCATAAATGACTCACTCAGATTCTTTCAGAAAACTTGCCAGTTCCAGGGATGTTTGTTATAAGATTGTTATTTAGGTCAAACCACATTGTAACTTTTAACCCCATTGATTCAACCCTGTTGAATCTTCTGTCATGCAATATGACGATTGTTTTGAAACTTTAAAACCAAGATGAGTGTGTGTCTTAGCATTTGAAATCAGTTCATCTTCTACCTCTTTGCTGACCCTTATTTAGATAGGAATCTTGCAAGAACATTGGATTAGATGACCTTTCGTTTACCGAATAGGGACTTTAGCAAAGGAATGCTGATTGCTCTGGGCCAGCTGGTTATCAAGATAAAAATGGTGGGTCATACATTCCCAACAAAAAAACTGAGGAGATGGTAACACACTCTGACAAGTAGGCCCTTCACAGTGCAATCCTAACTCTTGGTTAGGCTGGCATACCTTTTGCTGGTCTGGGGGTGTCAGAAAAGTATTGTAAGGAACTTCTCTGCCATTCCTGGGGTGGAGGGAGATTAGGCCAGTGCACAGACATGCATTGGCCTCCCTAAGCTTCCACAGGAAGAGGAAGATGGGTGAGTTGTGATGGCCTAAATTAGTTAGGATTGTGCCCTCAAAACGCATCTTCATGTTCTACAGTTTATGTGCAGAAGGCAGAAAATGAAGGTAGTTTGTTCTCTTTATCAAAAGAAACAACAATTCCATATTATGTTGCAGAGATGAGAGTTCAGGCCATGCCGATGGGGCTGGTGGTGATGGGGAAGCAACCAGTCACATGTTCCCTGAAACAATAATCAAAAGAAAAGTTTGTTTCGGTAACAAAAACTTACTAGAAAGAGATAAATTGGAATTCTTTCAACAAAATAAATTCTGTTCACAGATAATATGACTAGTGAGGTCACTTCTTATTCTGGTGGGAGAGAAAAATGGCAGCAGTTAGGAGTACATCAATGAAGCCATTTATTGCTCAGACCAGTCTGTAAAAAAGACACTATGTACAAAGTTTTGTGTTTCATGCCAGAAACACATTCTTGGAACATAACAGCGGACATTTTTTAAAAATTTGGTAATTTAGATAATAGTTTCTCCATGAATGTTCCTAACATTTATTTACAACTCTAAATGATTTGACTGAGTGTGTTTGAGTTCTTTCAGCAGCTAGCTTTTCATTACATTACTTTTCACATTATTTTAATGTCTTAATAATCTTTACTAGGGAAATTCACATGGCATTTACAAATTGCATTGTGAATTGTAGAGAAGGCAAATTGGGCAATCTAATAAGAGGAAACTTGCTGACTGGCCCAATTGTAGGACAGTGGCTGAGGAAGGAAGTGAAGGATGATAACAATTAAACAATGAGTTTTAGGGTCAGTCATCCTGTTTGCATAATATTCTTTCAAATCTGAAGTCAAGAAAATGTGAGGATGTACTGTTCAAGTTTTTTTTAATCAGAAGTAAGGCCTATCTATGTTCAACGGGGCCTATCTTTATGACAGTATGCATAGGATTGCAGAATGCAGACCTTGTTTCCTGCTTGCTTAATTTCTTCTGCATGGAGTGATTAAAAAAAAAAATACTGCAACAAGCATCACAAGTATTCACAAGAGATAATTAAACCATTACATCAGATCAGTTTCCTATATCCCTTGGATGCCTTAAGCTAATTTGCTCATTTATAATCCTCCTCTGTCAGATCGAAACAGTGGTCTTGTTAGAGATGGTTGGCATTTTGAATTCACTGCAATTGAAGCTGATTTTCAAGGTATATTCTGTAGTCTCACAATAGCTTTTACCAATCTGTGGTCATTCTAAAACACCATATTCTCACAAGAGTTGTACCACTATTCTTGTGTCATGGTCCATCATCAGATTGGATTGTGGATTAGGGCTAAACATGATGGACAATGTCAATTCATAATCCAATTTTTCAAATTTATAGTAAATAATAGCTATGGGGAAAGGAGAAAAGCAACCAGGTGGGCAAGCTGAGGTGAGGTGGAGTGGAATGCAGCAATCTGGATTCACCTGTCCTGGTCCCAATATTCAACAGCTTCACTACCTGGCTGCTGTTTGCCAACATGTAAAACTGTGGGAGATATTATTATGGACCTCTATTGTCTTGTTTAGTGGATCTTATCATTTAGGAACAGTAGGAATGAAAGGTCCCAAGTACTAGCATATAAACTCCTACTAACATAGGAATGTTATTTATGTTTGTTTCTCAACTGATTTCAACATTATACTACTCTCAAGGACAACTTTGCTTTGCCCAGAATATGAAAGAATCATATTATGGATTATGAAGGCACAAAAATGTGCAAATGACAGCCAACATGTGCCTGTTTCTATCTTCTCTTGTGCCTGTGCTTATTTTGGCAAAATGGCAAAACTACAATTTGCCAGTAAACATACTTAATGGGCTTTGATATCCTATCCCTTTAACCTATGATAGAGCCTTAAAACCTATTATTACACCTCAGTATAGGGACTGACATTATGATATGAATTGTATGGTGTGTTTTAAAATTGGTGCTTTGATTATGGATCATGATTTGGGAATAAGTTTGAAACTACCTAGCCCAGTACTGTTCTCTGTGAGTAGCAAAAATCTCAAACTAAGCCAATTAAAGTTTCATGGAAAGTCCTTTTCTAGTTTTAGCATCTGTCCTAGCGGAATTTACCTGTCCCAGGCATGGCTGGGCACCACAGGCATTGCCGGGCACCTGTGGACTCCACTGGCCACTGGCACCAGGTGATGGGCACTGGCTAATGAGCACTGGGCACTAGGCACTGGCACCAGGTGGTGGGCACCAGCCAGTGGACACTGGGTATGACAGGCACTAGGTACCGGAGGGTACCAGGGGGCAGTTGCAACAGTGGGTATCCCTACTGAACACCATGGGCAGTGGGTACCACCTTGCAATGGTCAGTGGACACCACCAGACAACAGGCACCTCTGGTTAGCAGGTACCACCAGGAAGCAGTGGGCGCTGGGCATCAGCGGACACCACCAGACAACAGGCACCTCTGGTTAGCAGGTACCACCAGGAAGCAGTGGGCGCTGTACCAATGGGTACAGGGCATCCTTACCAGGTGGCACGTTCCTGCAGCAGAACCAGGCACCAGTGGGCAGTGGGCAGCGGGCACCACTGGGCACCAGTGGGCACCAGAAAGCAAGCACCACTGTTTTGAAGTGATTCTTGAATATTAAATTGGTTCTTCATGGGTGCCTACATCACAGAAGGAATACACTCTCCAAATTTCATGCTTCTAGGTCTGGCAATTTTGGCTTCAATCTCTATGAAATACATTGACTGACTGACTCACTTGTGGGGTGGAGCACAGGGGTGGGATAGGGATGTTGCAGGGGGTTGGGGTGAGGATGGTGCACAGGAAGGTGAGAAGGAAATTTTACTCCTGCAATGGTGGGTAAATTTTACTAGTTTTATATACTGTAGAAGAAGAGGAAGATACTGAAGATTGCATCTTGAGCCTCAAGCATGCAAAGAATGCATATCTTAGCAGTGAGGCCTCTCCCTTTTCTTGCTTGTTTACAGGCACTGCTGGCAATTCGGTATTTTCCCAGGCCCTTTGTGCTTCAATTTCTAGCGTAGTAGCTCAACAACATACAGTAGCATAGTCTTCTGGGACCTTTGCAACTTAAGGATTCTACTCCATTTGTTTTAATAGTTGAATCTCTGGTGGAAATAAAATGGCCCCTGTTAAAAAATAATTTGAAGAAATGGGACTGTTCACAAAGGACCAAATTCTAAGTTGCATCAATACAGTACTATAAATTATTTGGAAATTCATACTGCAATCCTAATCACAAATTAAACCAGCATAAGTTATGTCCCATGCTGGCCTGGTAGTATCACAAAAGTGCCATAAAATTCTTCCATGCTTTTCCTGGGTGGGACTGTTAGGACAGTGCACAGACATGCACTGCCCTCCCCACTAACCACAGGTCCAGGAGACAGGTGAGTAATGCCAACCTAAATAGATACTCTATTCCCTGCAATCTGCAGGGCTCCCTGTGGTTCCCCAGACCCTGGCACGATCTGGCATGACCCTTTATGGGGGCAATGGACTACATGGCATAGCACTGGAGTACATGGACCCACCAGTGACCTTGATGTCACAATTCCAGGTGGATCAAGTTGTGGAAGGGGTTGAATATTGGTGGCAGTGCTGCCAAGGATTTCATCCTCTTCCAGGCCTCCATCCACCACCAACCCATACCTGTTCCTCTCCCTTCCCACTTCCATTCCAAGCTGACCCAGAAGATCAGTTGGGACAAGAGTAGGTCTCTTATAATTAAAAAAATTAAAATTAAAATTAAATTTTTAATTTTAATTTAAAATTAAAAAAAATTAAAATTAAAAAATCATTAAAAGGGCACCTCACTGACATCTTCAGTATCATCATAAATAACCACTGCCAAGCCCAGGTTGTTGGGGATCGTGGCAAAGTCCTATTCTAGGTCCTCCTTAGTACCTATGGAGCCCTTACCCAGCCTCTGATGGTACATCAGACCAGATTCAAATAAATTAACAAGTTCTATGTCCTAATAACCTAAATTAACAACAGGTTCTATGTCCCATTAGTAACTGGTTCTCAGAACCAAGTGCACATTCGCAAAGGTTTCTATAGAACCCCCTGAAGCCCACCACAGCATCAGATGCTACCACTGCCATTGGCAGAGAGAAATGTCTTGGGAGTGGCAGTGAGAGATGGCATAACTTAGTGGGAATCCTAATGTGCATGGGATCTCAGCAATACCATAAGAGGTCAATTCCTGATGTTATTTCCCTTAACTTACAAACCATCTTTATTTTAACTAACAAATGATAACAAAAGAAGTGAGGACTGGACACATGCCTTTTGTTTCCACTACTTTATTCCTGTAGTTAATATTAGATTCAATTTGATGGTTAGAAAGAAACTTGTTCCATAACAGAAGAAGTTCCTTTTTCAAATTAATCTTTGCTGCCCCTGAGTAGCATTATCAATATTTCATCCACCCAGTTCTGCCATGATGTGATATGTTGATTCACACCAATGGAGCACATGGCAGTAATACAAGCATTTAGATGATTTACAGATCTACAAAATAGCAAATAACCAGGAATTTCTTCATGTGACAGCATGCACAGGCTTTTGAACATCAAAAATTAGGATGTGCAATGAGATCACTATGACATAAATCATGTTTGTCTTCTCTAAGTACTCTCTAGTGGTCTCAAGGTAGAAGTGCGTGCACTTAGACCTCTGCTTTCAATCGCACATCTAACAGCTAATTGACAGGTTGAGTTTAATATAATGATGTATTTTCTGTGTCCTTATTAACTATTTACTCCCTCAAGAAATTTTGCATTTCTGGTGTACATAATAAAAGTAGACACTTTTATGATTCTGGAAATATTATTTATTTCTTTTAGTCAAAGTTAGACCTATTTGTTTTTAGTCCTGAATGTGAATCATTTAATAAAGCAAAGCTGCCATGATTAATTAATTTATTCTGTAGATCTGTAATGTGGATCCTTCTGTCTTTTTATGTGCTTCAGTTTTCTATGTATTGTAGCTTCTCTGATGAAGGAAAATATCTGATCTACACTGCCCTCAAGCTTCCACATATTTGATGCTTGGCATCACAACCACTCACACAGTCCTATTTTCTTCCAGCTGTTAACTAAGAATATAATTGGCCACATGTCATCTCAGTTTAATGTTTAGTCACAGTATTTTTAAATTTAATTTTTAAATTATTCAAAATCATGTACTATACAGATATGGAATTGTGTATTTACATAATTATTGTGATTGATTGTGAGCCTATTTGGGACAGGGAACCATTTATTTGTATATTTTGCTAAATTACTTGGCAATCGTTTTAAATTAAAGAGCAGTCCTGACTAGCAGTACAACCTGTGGGTGACATATTTACCTTAATTAAATATTAAGGTAAAGATGTCCCACGCAGGTTGTTCCTCTAGTTGTGACTGACTGTGGAGCAGGGTTGCTCATCCTCAGCTCTCTTATGCTGGCACAAGGACTTACACTGGCCAGGAGATGTCATAAAAGTGCCGTAAGGAAAATGCACACAGATGCATGCCATCCTCCCAGTGCCATCCTAACCCTCTGCAGGAATTGGGTAAGATGCACTGGCTGAGCTTGGTCAGCGAATGGGTTGGAGACATTCCAGGATGGAGGTGGGACTGTGGGCAGGAAGCGGGGCTTAGACAAGCAGTTATGCTGGATCCAAGGTTCTGTTACCAGGAGGTGTGGAGCAGCCAAAGTCTGCTCCCAACTGTTTAGATTTAGGCCACCTCTGGAGGAGGCCTAAATCTGAGTAGACCTACTAAGGCTGCTGCAGCCTTAGCCCAGAAAGTGGAAAACCTTCTGCTTCCCTGTGGTAGTGTGACAGCAGTTGCAAAACTTGTGCTGGATTCAGTTCAGGCTATCAGCCTCCCTGATCCAGTGCAAGTTAGTGAGTGAATTTTGTTTTGTTTCTACCATGGTGCTTAGGTTTAAATGTTTTTTATTGTAATCTTATATGGACAAACCCTTTCAGTGGGGCTGCCACCTAGGTAAGTATACAGAGTACAGTATATGAGTTTTAAGTTGTTTTTTTAATTGAATTTGTGACAATGTACATTACCTCTGGTATATTGTGGATAGAAAAGTGGCTGGGAATTAACATCAATATGTCACATAAGTATACATTAAAGTAAACAAGCCGAGATAATTGCATTTTGTCTTCGTTTGGAAATATAACTTTTTAAAGTGTGTTATGTGCATAGAGTGGTGGCCTTTCCATCTGAATGGCATCATTTAATGTAACCTCATTTGGCCCTTTGATATTGACATTTCTTGGTATTGTTGCTAATGCTTCAGCAAATACTTGTATGATTTTGCTTCGAAACATTACAGAGATCTGTGTCTTCTTCAGTGTGTCATGATGAAAACATTCATCTGTTTTTTGTAGAAGGTGGAGAAATTTTCTGTCTGAGATACAGTTGAGTGACTTGGATTAGCCCAAAACAGGACCCAGCATGTGCTTGTAGTCTCTGGTCTTGCTTTTGGTGTCGCTTTAGTATCTTGCAGCTGATGTTTTAACTCGAAAATAGCTAGGCCTTTACTTTATTTGAGTTTGCATTCCCTAGACCAGTTACTCATCCAATAGTACAGGTACCCCTCATTGTATTTGAGGTAGTGCCCCTCCACCCAGCAGAAAGACCAGGAACATAGCACAGTGTAGAAGGATCAGTTCAGGGAGCAAAGCTCCAAAGCATGCTTTTCTTCACTTGTAAATGCTCTCCCATTTACCCTAAGCCTTCTACTGATGTTTGTCGCATTGCATCTGGCCTCCCAACCCAGTTGTAACTGGCAATAATATCACCATCAGTTACTTTAAGTGGTAATTTGAGTAGGTGGACCATGTAAAGTCGTAGAGTGTAGGACTAAACCTTGAGAAACACTGCCCTAGTCAAAATCTCGTTTCCTTCTTGAAATCAAGTCGCCACACCCTGGACATGGGGCCAGATGTGGCCCTCTGGGAGCCTCCATCTGACTCTGGGGCAAGTCCTGTAATTCTCGATAAGGGAAGCTCTGCTCTCCACACATCAGGAGGATGTTTTGAGGACTGGGGAGGCTGCACACACCTCTCTCTGTGTATGAAAGTGCTTATGAACTGGTTTGAAGATCACCCTCTCTCTGTGTGTTGGAAAGTGTTTATGAACTGATTTTGAATTCATTCACAAATTCTACCACTAATATACTCATTTATGTAAATTTATTCAAATTTGAAATAAATCAATTCTTTTTTTCCCTTCTGACCCATGACACAACATCAGAAAGATGATATGGCCCTCCTGCCAAAAAGTTTAGAGATCCCTGAACTAGATGAAGCTCATGTTGTCACCATTCATATAAGCTAGTCCTTAAATGCTGTGAAATTTGCAGTAAGAATCAAAGAAGTGATTGACTAAAGCAGGCCTCCGTCAGTCTTGAAAGACTATGGTATCATGCTCAGCGCCACATACGCTGCATGTAAAGCATGAAAGCCTGGGTTAGATTGTTATGGAGACATTAGATTGTTAGGTTAGATTGTTATTGGATACGATTGTTATCGTATCCAATAATACGATTGGATTATTTTAGCATAGGGTCTAGATCCCAAATCAGAATGCAGTTTTGTTTAAAATAGCTTCATGACTCGCAGATAAAATGTAGGGAGCTCCTTTCCTGTTGGCTTCATTCACAATAACATCAACTCTTTTTGGAATGTTGTGAATAAGAACACTCTAAGGAATAGATAAATGTTCATTAGATACTTAAAAGCAGCCCTTCGTCAGACTTGAAAGACTATGGTATCGTGCTCAGCGCTGCATACGAAGCACGAAAGCCTGGGTTGGATTGTTATGGAGAATAGGCTGTTACCCAAGCAGCAAATTCCCCCCTCTCCACGCCACTGAATTAGTCCAATGGAAAGGCAGAGCCAATACGATTGGATCCAGCTGGCATTGCAGAGCTGGGCTAAGAACAGGAGCTCACCCTGTCTTGTGGTGCCGACCCAGGTCACGAACCCTGGCCTGCTGGTTAACAAGCACAGCGTCTTTACCGCTTGTGCCACCCACAGTTTGACTATATGTGGGAATACTAGAGGATGAATTTCAGAGTTATACCCTACAATCCAGAGTAACTATGGGAGCACGTAAGAGACATTACGTGCTCCTGTAGTTATGGAACCACCTAGTGAAAACCTAAGGAAAATGCATATTGCAATCCAGAGTAAATTGTTCTTACGCCGGAGCAAGGACTCCCCGTAGTTATCCTGGATTGCGCCCATAGATTGTATATACAAGTCAAATAGTGTAATAAACACATTCATCAAATTGACAGGAAAGTATTTTATTCATATCATGCAATCTTTTTCTGCAATATGTGTTGAGAGACTTTGCCTTTGTTTTCATGCTAACATTGTCTTCAGGTAGACTGAACTTTTACCAGCTGGCAAGAACAGTTAAACCTTTGGGCGAGTGTAGGAAATCACCTGGGCAGACATGTATGTAGTCTGGATAGTTGGATGAACTCGCAGATCACAAAAAAGATAAAATCCTGTTACTGTATTTTGCAGTCAGTAGTGTTTATAAGAGTCAGCCTTGAAGTGGCTCTTAGGACTACAGTGATTGTTCTATGTGAATATTTAAGTTGGTTGCATCTTTTTACAAATAAAAAATTAAAGTAAAATCAACTTTAATAGCACAAGGTATGCCAGATCTTGTGACATTGTCACTGTCAATATCAATGTCAGTAGTCCAATGATATGTCATGAGACATGCATGATGTTTGTGACTGCAATTCTCTGTGCACATCTACTTGGCAATAAGCCTCATTAAATATGGTTGGACTTCAGCATCAACATGTATTTAATTGCTTAGTTGGGCTTTGCATTAAAATTACTATAGAAAGAAACCCCATCATTATCCAGAGCACTCACTGGAAGAATAAGAGGGAAAAGTCTGTTTTTCACCTATCATAATTGTGAATTCAGCAAGGTACTTAAAGAGTTGCCCATCTGATATGGAATATGTGTTCTTTGCAGGTGTCCAACACAAATACACCCTGGAATTGAAGCTTATATTTTTCCAAAATCTAAAACTCAAAACCAAAACATGCCACTGCAGATCCGCCTCATAACCCTTCACATATTGCACCAAATCATTTTTTGGCTGCTTACACTCCTTGACAGGGTAAAACATATCTCTCATAGGGTCAATGGTTGATTCTTCTGATAACACTTATTACAAGGGCTGGTGGGTCTTATTGTATTCTCATATAAATTTACAGTATTATTTTAATGTACATGTAGTTTTTTTGTCTGTCTAAGTGTTGCTGTCTTTTTAAGTTTATCTTTACTGACATATAAAAAGCTGAACACGGATGTCTACACCAAAAATAAGATTGTTTTAGCCGTGGGGGAAATATTGGATGCATGAGAACATTTTTTGCTAATTGTAGACTGGAGAGGCTCTTTATTTTGGCAGCAAGATGTTGCAGTCTACTTATGGCACATGCATGTACTTGTCATTAGAGTTTTTGATGATGCATTGCCAGTGTGTGTTGCCTATACTGTATTCCCATTATCGTTTTGTTGCAATGCTCTGTATTCAATGAAGTGTAATATGTGCTGAAAAGGAAAGGAAACTGATTCTTACAGGCAGTTCCTTATAATCAGATTCTTCTTGTAGTCACCCAACATTTGAAAGAAATCCAAATTGTCTTTCATTTAATCCTGATGACAGGAATTTCACAAGGAATTTTTTCCCATCTAGATTTCTTATAACTATCATAAATGTCATCAGATTTCTGGCACCTTGCAAAGTACTTAAAATATAGTTCAAATTACGTTTGTACTTACTATTTATCTTACCATCTCTTTTGAACTATGGCAGGCCCAGTCTTATCAAACTTTCTGGCATTGATGCAGCCCCAAAGCTGCTCCAAGAAAAGGGAACAAAGGGTATGTATGACTGAGATAAAATCAAGGGACACAAACAGGAACTATAGGATTTTACGGCTCCTATCCTTGCTATAATTTTGGGCATTTCACAAACTTCCCTTACATTGTTGGTGAAAAACATTCAAAAAGGGTCAAACATACATATTTATTGTAACTAGTGAATATACCTGTGTTGTGGGAGGAAAATACCCAAGCACACCATCTCCCATTGAACATCACCCCCAAGTACATAAAACACCCTCATGCGCATAAAATACCCCCATGCGCACCAACCCCATGTGCACCATCCCTCCCAGTGCATCAGGCACTGGGCACCAAATTGGGTGAATATCAATCAGTCTTCCATGTTGATTAGGACAAAAACATGTTTTAACCCTTTAAGGGTTAAATTTCTCAACATCGATTCTTGGTGGGTGTTGATGTCACAGAAGGAACACCCTCCCCACATTTCATGCTTCTAGGACCAGGAGTTGGGGCAGGGCCTTGTTCAGTCCAGGATTCTTCAATTTAAAGCAGTGGTTCTCAACCTTCCTAATGCCGTGACCCTTTAATACAGTTCCTCATGTTGTGGGGACCCCCGAGCCATAAAATTATTTTTGTTGCTACTTCATAACTGTAATTTTGCTACTGTTATGAATCGTAATGTAAATATCTGATATGCAGGATGCATTTTCATTGTTACAAATTGAACATAATTAAAGCATAGTGATTAATCACAAAATAATATTTAATTATATATTGTGAAATATTTATTTCTAATTACAAATAAAAAAGATGCAAAATACCTTGCAAGGTCCCCTACACCAGGGGTCTTTAGGTGACCCCCATGAAAGGGTCAGGCAACCCCCAAAGGGGACCCGACCCCCAGTTTGAGAAACACTGATGTAAAGTATAGGGAAGAAAACATGTTGCTCCTGTTTTCACCCCCTTCTGGTTAGAATTTCCAAAAAGTGGTTCTTAGTGGATGCCTCCATCATGGAAGGAACACCCTCCCCAAATTTCACACTTCTAGGCTGCGCATTGATGAGTCAGTGAGTGAATCAGTCAGTCAGTGAGTCAGTCAATGACTTTTCAGTTTTACATGTATATATGTGCAGTTTGGCATTTATATGTTAGATACTGTACTATTGTGGAAAATAGAGTGATTTCCCTGGCGCAGATACAAGACAAGTAGAATCATAGGGGTAGCCAGCATGCAACAATAGGAAAAGTTATATATTGCATGCAACAATAGGTAAATATTCTCTTATTCCAAGTTACATTTCAGCCACCTTTTCTGGATATGGTTAGGCTGGTCTGCCTTTTCCAGTACAGGTTATGATTGGGCTGTCAACAGGGGCATTGCCTGGGTGCTGCTTGCTGGTGTGGGCCACACCAAGTGACGTGTCTGAGAGGGGTGATGTAGTAGAGGAGTTTGACAGTCCTCCAGCAGCCATAGTGCTCTGAGTCCAGCTCACATGTCTTGTGTGCTGGGCTCAGATTGTTCCAATCCAAGGAAGGGCAGGTGGTGGATAGTGGTAGTGAACAGCGGTGGATGACAGTAAATAGTGGAGAATGGCATGGTGGTAGCAAGGTGGAGTAATCAGCGCTCTGAGTCCACAACGCATGCTCTGGGAATGCACACTGAACACTCAAACTTTGCTTGGAATAGAATACTCAGTCTTTGCTTGGAGGGGAGGGACAGCTGCCAATCTCTCCCAAGCAGCACTCTGAGCTGTGCATGCATAAACTTTAGTGCATGGTCACTCTTTCTCTGAAGTCAGTCTTCCCCTGAGTGATTCAGGATGGCTGGCTTCATTGAAGCACCCTGCATGCACTAAATGTTGTGGATGTGCAAGGCAGGGGGTGACACTCTGGGATCCTGCACCAGGTGATGTGGACCCTGGTAACTCCCTTGGCTTTTAGGGGTTTTACCAGGCTAAAATTCTTTCAAAATGTCATGCTATATTTTCAGTCTTGTATAAAATCTTTTTCTTGTGTCTTGCACAGTCCTCTCCTCAACCACCATTCTTTCTATCCTGTATTTTTCACTACCTTTGACTAATCTTTTCTGATGTCACAGAAGGTGCCTGAACAAAATTGATGTCATCATGACCCTGCTACCTTCCCTTACACCTTTCTGCTCTGCTGTATGTAAATCATTAGGTCAGGGAGATGAGTACTAAGGAAGACTTCTGAGGTGCAGATGCTAATTCATCAATGGCAAGATCTATGAGCAACCTTTACCAAGTTAAATGGATTTTTTTGCCTATCATTACCTATGAGTTTTTAGCATTGATTCTACTATTCTTTTTAAGTATGAGTATGTTCTGGTTTTTAAATTGTAAAATGTTTAATAATTATACTAACTTATAGTTAGCATGGTATTAAGGTAAGCCATACTGAGTTTCTGGAAAGTCAGGGTATAAAAATTTTAGAATAATAAGTATATGTCTACATGCAATGGACTTTCAAATGATATATTAGACCTCAATCCTAACCTCCATTTAGGCCGGCCTAAGCCCTGTCATAAGTCTGGCATAAGACACTTCTGCACCACTCCTGGGGGGAAGGGTTAGGCCAGCGTTTCTCAAAGTGGAGGTCGGGACCCCTTTGGGGGTCACCTAGAGCTTATCTGGGGGTCACCTAAAGACCCCTGGTGCAGGGGCCAGGTCAGGCTTGCCAGACCTCCGGCTGTAGCTACTGATTGACAGCCTCAGGACCCAATCTTATGCATGCCTACTCTGAAATAAATCCCATTATAGTCAGGGGGGCCTTTACTCCCATGCAAATGTGGATAGGATTGTAGCCTCAGGGCCCAATCCTATGCATGCCTACTCTGAAATAAATCCCATTGTGTTCAATGTGTGCATAGAACACATATTTCATTTGTAACAATGAAAATACATCCTGCATATCGGATATTTACATTACGATTCATAACAGTAGCAAAATTACAGTTATAAAGTAGCAACAAAAATAATTTTATGGTTGGGGGTCCCCACAACATGAGGAACTTATAAAGGGGTCATGGCATTAGGAAGATTGAGAACCACTGGGTTAGGACAATGCATAGGCATACGCCAAATTCCCCACACCATCATGGAAAGATAAGCCACGTGAGTTAGGCTGGCCTAAATTTCTTAGGATTGCGCTCTTATTGATGCACATTCTTTTCAGACTCTTTTCTGAAACAGACACAATTCTGTTTATGGGAAAGGATGATGTTATGTGATGTCCTGTGTACATTCTATGCGACCAATTAAAGCTCTAAAAATAGGAAGCTTAGTGTAAAATAGGAGATTAAAATGGCTTGAAAGTATATAGGTATTTGTCTTTAAAACAATATTGAGTCTTCACAATGGAGAGGCTTCACTGCAGGAAATGTTACTCTACTTTGGAAATACATAGCTGTGTTGAAGCTGTTCACCCAAAGGGCAAATCAAGATTATGCTAATGATGCACAAACGTTTCTGTTATGCTACCCAAAATAGAGACAGCTGCTTAATATATGAGTGATTCATATGCACTGTATCCTGCTAGGTTGATGCCACATATGTAAAAAGACAGTTATATTCAGATTAGGTCATTAATAGTACAATCCTAACCTAGTCTACACAATAGTAAGCTCCATTGTGTTCAGTGAGTCTTACTCCCAGGAAAGTGTCTTTAGGATTGCAGCGGAAATGAACTAATTATTGTCAGATTTTCTGGCCACTAACCTGTTATTCTGAAATTCATTGAGTGGCAGATAGTCTGGGAAGACACCACTTCATGACTGTATGGATCTTCAGTTTCATAATGGTTTCATAATGGAAGTTAACAACATTTGTTTGTATAACTATATAGTGTTTATAAAATACATTATTTTCAGGGCAGTGGATCTGAGGTATACCCCTGGGACAAATAAAAGCCTTGGCCCTTTTGTGCCTAAAGGCAACTAATTCACTTACAGTCATACAGAAATATCCAGGAAATTAATAATTCATATCGGAGGCAATTTGAAATATTTCACTGAAAAGCAGTGTCTCTGCTACCTCATCATGCCATTGTTGCTGTATGTATCATGGGCCAAGAAGTAATGAAAGGGCTACATAATGGTAAGATGCTTCATAAACATGGCCTATTTAGCAAGTGTTTAAATTATAAGTAGTTGCCAATAACACTCTCTGTCATCTCTTGTCACAGGGATGAATGCATCTTCTTGATAATCATGGCCTCTGTCTTTTTGACATTAGAGACTGTGATGTCCAAAGATCAAATTAGCTCTAGTTTTCTAATAACCAGCATTTGAGGTGGAAAGCATATCCCTTTTTCTTTAAACCAGAGTTTCTCAAAGTGTTCTCCTTGTTTGCAGCAACACAACTGACACAAGTGATTTCAACATGCATGATTCTGACACATACATGTCAGATGCCCCAGTCTGCAGCAACACGACACATGCAAGGGATGTGGGATAGGTGGGATAGGTAAGTAGGGAAGGGGAAGGTAAATAGGAAAGTTAGGTGGAAGGTACTTACCTTTGTGTCAGTGATGGTGATGGTCGCATGGGCACACATAAGCTCCAGCTGGGTGGTGGGGGGAGTTGAGAAGTGGCAGGGGAAGTGGGAAAGCAGCAGGGGCAGTGGAGGCTGCGCGGCCAGGGGAGAATCCAGCAGAGGGCGGAAGAAGGGGGCGGTTGCACAGCCTGCTGAGAAGCCGCACAGCCACATCACCGCAGTGGAGTTTATTGGGAATCAGCTGTTACTCTACATGTACAATATATAGTCAGTCCTTGCGATGGATGGGATTCTGTTCCTGGAACCTCCCGAAGTTATAAAAGGATGTTGACATTTGCAGATTTCAGGAGCAGTACTCCAGTTGCCTCTGAAGGCTTTTTTTCATGTACATCCTCAGCCTCCAGAAAGAAGCCTGGAGATGCTGAAAGGTGACTTCCAGTTATCGGAGAAAACCAGAAATTATCTTTGAATTGGTTCATGTGGCTTTCTGAGCCCTGCAGAATGTGGTTCATGTGTTCTAAATCCATGGGTTCTAAATCCATGAGTAACACAGGCCACCTATACCTTCTTCTTCTGAATTCTACTTTCATTTACATATTCATATACATATGAAAATCTGGGAAATTTTAAAACTGGTTAATATTGCAGCATTGGAGTGGTGGTTTCGTTTTTAGTGCAAAAACAAATCAATAAGCTTGCAAGGCATATTCAAGGCTTAGTGGTTTCTAAGATTGATCTTTGGATTGTAACCCAAGTGGGGTTACACAGGGGATTTGGGGGTTTTCATGGAAATGTGATCAGACGCATCTCATCTGCTTGTACCTACCAGAAGGATAACTGTGACCAAGATGTTGGATAAAGTTGCTTTATGTTAGGATCAAGTACATGTGTCTTCTGGAAGAGCCCATGACCTGATAACGAATAACCATATTTAGTATTTGAATGGAATTCTTCCTTGGAGAAAATGATCCATGACTCAGGTTTTGTATTTCTATTGGAATTTTTTGTTCTAATTTTATCTTCCTCTGAAGTACAGTGTTGACAACTTGTTTGAAGCACATCTGGATTGTTTAATTAACCTATTAATTGAATCATCCAAAGAACTTTTAATGGAAGGAAACTTGTTCTTTCTTGTTTGTTTTGAGGCAGTGTGTGTGTTCTGCTTGTCCATTAACTCCCTAATTGAAACTAATCTACAGAATCAGTTTGACAGTGTTGATATGTTTAAAACACAGGGTTGGACAAGTGGCTTGGAGTATTTAAACTTCTAAAGCATTTAGCACTAGAGACGACCCTAAGCTTCTGCATGATCTTCTACATAAATGGTACATGATTTCTGGAAACAATAGCATTGTTACTATGGAAGATAAAAGACAAAGGGAAAAGCAAAGCAATAAGAACAGATTATGTCCTCTGAGAATATAATGCCAAATTGCTGAAATTGGGGCTACAATGTAAATATGTACACTGGAACTGTTTCATAATGGAACCACTGAGTGGAATTGTACAGGGGAATGAAGGAAATCCATGCTGCCCAACCCCCAGATTCTTGAAAATTGTTTTCATATTTATAGAAGGCATGAATCAGAAACTTGTTTCAAAGAGCAGATATGGGCAAGTATTACAATTTTGATGGAATTAATGATATTAGAGACATTATAAGAAGATGAAAGATCCAACTAGACCAGCATTCTAACAGTGGCCAATCAGAGGCTCTGAGAAGACACATTGACATCCCTATTGACATGTTCCAAATTAATTTTTTTTTCAAATCTATCAATGGATCAGTGAGAAGGAAAAACATTTACAGTTTCTGAAGAATCATTTTTCACTAAAGTAGCTGCCATAATCTTCCTTTTCACTCTGATATTTTAGCTAGTGTGTCTACATCTAAAGCAGTTTTTCTCAAAGTGCAGGGTCAGGACCCCTTGGAGGAGTTGTGCCTTCATTTCAAGGAGGTCATAAAAACTTGTTGCTGCCATTTTGCCATTCTTTCCTGGGAGAAATTCTCATTTAATACACTGGAATTCTCATTGAATACAAAGTCCAAAATGTTTGCCTGGAAGTGATGTCACAACCATAAGTGGTGTCATCCCAGGTATTTTTAAAAAGAAAATTTTTAAAAAGAAAACTTCCTTCTCTTCAGCAATTCACCACCCATTTGCTCTGCTAGTAGCATAGCTAAAGCACCTATTTGCTATCTCAAGTTGAAGGAGATTTTGTTGCTCCCTATTCTTCCAACATCAAAATCAAATTTAATTAAGTAAAATAATGAAAAGTATGTCCCTTTTTGGTTAGGGAAACTGTGCTGTGGCAATGAGGGATGGTTATTCTTTCCCTGCTAAATGTAAAGGAGCACCACTTAGAAGTGTCTGTATACCCAGTTAGCATGGGTAACTGTATTATGATAAATGTATACAGTAATGAGGGCTGATTAATATTAACACCTTATTTGTTCCATACAGTATTAGAATTACATCTCTTTGGCTCTCAGAGCCATCAATATAATGGGAAAGTTGCGTTAAGAAAATTCAATTTTTATTCCATAAGCTTTTGTGTTTTCATTTTCTGGTTAACTGGCCATAATGTTTGATAGAATATAGATATTCCCATGCACTTTGTTTCAATGTATTCTGCATTAAATTACCTTTCCAATGATATATAACATGATGGTATTATCTTGCATACATACCCTGTTTTTCACAATATTAGCCAGTAGTGTCAAACTCAGCTTGTAGCCCCTCTATAGCTTGTAGCCCAGTGCAACTGCACCCTTACTAGCTATACCACTGCTCACTTGAGATGTGGGCTGCCTGAATTTTACCTTTAATAAAAGATATTTTATTCAACAGTACTGAGACTCATATGTACAACTTAATAAATATCTCCTGCACAACCAAAATCTAAAAAGTATCCCTGAACATCTTTGTATCCCCCTCATTTCCAATACTGTATGTATCTTACATAAGCTTGGTGGCATATTGGCCATCCAACTTCTAAGCTTGCTTTACCTGTATGGGAAAATTCAAGCAGCTTGAATTGCTTAGGGGGTGGAGAGCTGTCAATTTGGAAAATTTATTGTGGCTAATATAACAAAGAGCACATTGCTTGTTTTGAATTGAGGCTTTCTTTTGATGCTTCTAATCTCACTGAAGACTTATCACATGGTATGAAACTGTACCTTTGGGCTCAGATTTTTGAGAAAAGTTGCAAAGGCATTTGATAGATAACTAGTATTCTGTGCTATGCATTTTATTTATATCAAGCCACAAAGAATGTCTCCTTTTTAAGGTTCAAGGGAAGAACGTTCAAGGTCTGCCACAGACAAACATTTTGAAGAAAAAAGAAAAAACTGCCTCTTCTTTTGGCACATGTGAACAAAAAGAGTAGATACAGCATTCCTTTGAAAAAAGGGATAATGGACATTGCTGTCTCTTGTGGTGCAACTTTAAGCCAAACTGCAGTAATCACATAGATTTTATATATAACTAGCAAAAACGTACCCGCGTTGTGGGAGTAAAATTTGCTCTGTACGCCATTGCCCCACTGCGCAAAAACCCCCATGCGCAACAACCCCAATGCGCAATACCTCTGTACAACATCCCCCATTCATACCATCACCCCATGTGCACTACTCCCAAGTGCACCATCTCCCCCTGTGCAACAACCCCCATGCACACCGTTCTCCCCTTGTGCAACAACCCCCATGCACATCATCACCACATGCGCAACATGTGCATCACCACATATGCAACATCACCCCGTACAACATCCCCCCTGTGCACCACAACCCCATGCGCACCATTTCCCCATGTGCATCAAATGCCTTTTCAGCCCCTTAAGGGATAAATTTCTCAACATCAGTTCTTGGTGGGTGTTGATGTGACAGAAGGAACACCCTCCCCAAATTTCATGCTTCTAGGTCCAGGGGTTGGGGCAGAGCATCCCTCAGTCAACAATTCTTCAGTGCAAAGTATAGGGAGGAAAATGTGTTGCGCCCCTTTTACCCTCTTCCAGTTAGAATTTCTGAAAACTGGTTCTTAGTGGGTGTCTCTGTCACAGAAGGAGCACCCTCCCCAAATTTCACACTTCTAGGCCCAACCTAGAAGTGAGTGAGTGAGTGAATCAGTCAGTGACTTCAGTTTTACATATATGAGTATAGACTACTCATGTTTTTCCTGTTGGGTAAAGGCCCCTCAGCCTGATGTTGTAATGTAGACATATGATTCTTACAGAACAAGCCTGTATATATTTATTTAGAAATAAGTCCCATTAGTTTCAGTGGTTGTGCAGCTCTAAACAGTACACTGAGGACCCCAATGATTGGTGATAGGCAGTGGTCCATGGAGCCAAGACATGGAAAAGGGCTTTCCTTAATTAATTATGAGTTAATAGTTTAACATTAGATAAATGTTTATCAAGTGAAAAGCTGTAGTCAACTCTGAAGTTGTGCCTTTACAATATGTTTGATCTGTTGTGGTAGGATTCTTCAGAAGCCAATGTACCTTCACTGAGTAATTCCTCAATATAATAGTAATGGTTCATCCCTTCTGAAAATTATATCCCTTCTGGAATATATCCTAGAATTCAAAGTATAATTACAACAACCCTAGCACCTGTTCAAATGCCTAGTGAGACTGATCAGAATTGACATCCGCTTCAGAACTGGGGAAGATGCTGGACCAATATTTTGCAGTAGGTGTTATAATGGTGCCTGTACCAGTGGGAAGAACTGGCAGATGATGTCACTGGGCAGAAGATTGAAACTGAGCAGAAGGGTGGTGAGCAGATGTGTTTTATTCCCTCTGCCCCACCACCACCACCACCACCACCACCACCACCGGCAGAGCTGCCCTTCTTACTGGGCTTTTCCTCCATGGGGGTCTTTTACCAAAGCAGACAATGAAGGCTGTGCTGGGTGCACTCCTGCTTTGTAGTAAGCTTACATGGAGTGCAAAAAACTCACATTGTTGTTTTGCCACAACAGGTGGCAACAATGCAGCTTCACTGCAGGACCCTACTTGGCCTACAAAACCCAGTAAGATAACAGAGGAGGTGGGAGAGGTTGTGGGAGGACTATGGGCATCATTGGACAGCAAGAGGAAGGAGGTAGGAAGGGTTGGATCTTGTGAAAGTTGTTCACACTGGGTCTTCTCTCCATTTCAAACCTCCTTCCTTTTTTCTTATCTCAGACATATGCCACAGAAAGAGGCCATGTATGTCCAATGGCACCCATAGTTGGCCCCATTGCTTATGATAAGATAAATGGAAACTTTTAAAACTTATGTTATACTCTGACAATATACAGGTCAGATTAGCACAAGCTATTTGCACATGCTTGAACTTCAGCACTAAGGTGTACCAAACCTTAATGATTTTAGTCCACAGTGAGCATCAATTTGGATGTATATTGAACCAGTCAAAGGACTGCTTCAGCACCTGCTACTCCACTATAAAGGTCAATTTAGTACTTTATTCATATTAAATAAGCCTACAAAATGTATAGCAAAATCCATCACCAGTACCGAAGCACTTTTGAATGCACTAGAGAGCTTAATAGATCATATGGGGAATACACCAACCATCCCATAAAGCTGTCAGTCAGCTGTTGGAAGAACTGTGGATGTACCCATCTCTAAATATGTATGCTTTGGCTTGGAGATCACTTGAGACTGCTTTATGGCAGCAGACAAGGCAAATGAATGCTACACTATGATCCCCATTTCACTGAAGACTGCTTTGAATAGTGATGGTTCCTACCTCTTTACCATACAGTCATGTAATTGGTATATAACATTAATATATATAAAGCATAGACTGCTGAGGCTTCCTATCAATCTTGGGCTTTCATTCCTCTTTTCTTTATTTATTTTTTAAAAATATTTCTAAACTTCGTAACTTTTGGATAGCATTTCTAAATGAGGGAAGAAGGCAAATAAAAGGAGTCTTGGATATGGCATCAGTATGTAACAAACACCAATAACACTTGTGTATCTTTCATAGCACTCTCTCTAGATTGAGAGTATGTACGTTCACATCCCAGCCATATTTCTGTGAAGGATTACCAACTCCGACTGAAGCTGTTCCAGGATATATTGTTTTCCAACAACATAGAGCATAAGCCTAACCATGTCTACTCAAAAGTAAGCCTCATTGTGTTCAATGAGTCTTGCTCCCAGGAAAGTGAGTTTAGGATTGCAGCCATAATGTCTTTAAAACCAAGGAGGCTCATTAAAATCATCAGGATTGCTTTCAGTTGTTACCTGGAGATTGATGCTGATTCCTGGAGGTTTCTGGAAAATCCTGAAGAATTGGCCACTGTAGTTTCCCTGTTACCACATTCTTCCTCTCCATGTGCCTCCTATCAAAATAGAATTTCATGAAATAAATATGATGCACATAAATATAGGTTCTTTCCTTTGTAACTGATGTGTGACTATCTAACAGATGGCTGGTCTCATTAAATTCAAAAATCTTGCAAGGTGGTTGTAATTGGAAATGATGTTTCTACTCATGTGCAGGGTACCAGGCAAATGGGGATTTTGAATCAGGGTACGTCAGTCAGGATCTGAAGTCTTACTCTCTATACCACTGACACTCTAATTCCCCTTGTAAACCTTGCTCACTAACTGCAACCGTGCACTAGCTGTTAGTAAAATCACACAGGTCAATCACAACTCAACCCAGCCTGCAAAGGTTTGTAGTTGCACTCTAAGTAACTCACCAGTTGTCTTCTCTTGATCTTGACCCAGTTCTGTCTATTCATCTACCTCTGATCCCTTGGACTCTAATTGATCTTGCCTGGAACTAAGATGGCCTTGGTTGACTCCAGATAGCAAACAGGTGCTTTTTCAATGCCATTAACAGAGCACATGGGTGGTGATCTGCTGAGTTAGGCAGATTTCCACCCAATTTTCTTTTTTAAAATACCTGGGAATTACATCATTTCCCTGGGTTTTGACCCTGATCTGGAGTTTGACATTTGTAACTGAGTAGATCTTGACATTGTCCCTCCTGAGTAGAATTGTGATGCTGCAAACACCATGCGCTCTCGCAGAAAATTATAGTCCCAAACATGCTCAAAATCATCACATGTAGTTAATGCAAGGTCCCACAAGACTTCTCTTGGGTGCAGTGAACCTTTTATGCTTCTAATTATTCCCTCCCCATTTATCATGCAAAGCATTTTATTTTGACAGGGAAGAGGCAGAGGATAGGTAAAAAGGATAACCCTATTTCTAGCTGTAACTCAATCCAAGAATCTTACTTGGAATAGATCAAGTCTGCTCAGGTCAGAATTTCCTCTGCTCCTATCTTGAAATTTGCCTCCATTATTAGTGGAATTCTTACTTTTTGCTTTGACGTGGCTACTGGTGTCTTCTACCAAGTAAACCTTTTTGTGCCTTGAAAATGCTTCAAAATGATTTCAGATCCTTTTCAGGCAACAGAAATCCTACAACGAGGTTGACAGCATCCTCCTGTTCACTTGCATGCTAGTTTGTCCTCTATTAGATTGGAAAAAAATATTTGCCAGACAGGTCCTAATTCGAGTCTAATATAGGTACACGCACTCCTACTGTCTCATTGGTGTGTCCTTGGATCTAATTAACTTTGCCACCATTTGTGGAAATTCTTTGATGAGCAGTTGACTTGGCTGGTAGAAATCTCCCAGTGGGAAATGTGTCCATAGGTCTCACCTGCAGAGCCGAACACATAAGATGCTGCTATAACTCTCACTGAGGAGGTTAAATTCTGGGGGGAGAGGGGAAGATCAATTCCATTATTGTCCCGAGCAGTCAGCAGCCTGAAGATTGACCGGCTTATCATCCCACATTTTCTCGGTCACTGGTTTTGCTGGCAGCTCATATTGTCCTCTCCTCTTTAGCCTCTGCCACTATTTAAAGAAGCCCTTCAGTTTGCCCCAGCAGTCATTTATTTCAGCTGACTAGCTAAAGGTTGCTGCTGAAGCAAATAAATACCTAAAATGTATTCCTTTTAATGAGACAAGCGGAAAATATCCCTTTTAAAGCAGGGACAAAAAGTCCACCAGTCCCCAGATTTCTATTGCTCTGCTGTTGTGGACTTGGTTCCCTGAAACTCAAAACCGCAGAAAAGTCCCTTTTATATGGTGAAAAGAAAATCTGAACTCAACATGCTATTTTGTCTATCTGTTCCAGATTAACCACAGTGCAAAAAGTTTTTCTTAGGGTACTGTCCTAACCCACACCAGCACAAACTGGTTTTCTGGGACATATGGCAACCCCATGTTCTGAGCAGGGAAGAGAAACTCTTCAGCAGGGAAGAGTTCTTCAGTAGGGCCAGGTAACTGAGCAATGCCTAATTTTGTAAAATAAAACAGGATGATGTTGTTCTACACCTTCTCCTTCCACCATTTTCATAAACCACATCCCAAAGGCTCCTGGTCTTTCTTCAAATCAGCTTCCATGTGGTTCTCAGTTGGTTCTCAGCTAACAGAAGCTAAAAATCAAACTATATCCTAAACCTGTTTCATAGCAGTCCTGCAGAACAGCTCACAGCAGAATCTGCAAATCTTGTCTAGGTTTGAAATAAATGCATCCCAAGGAAAGTATTTACATTTGATTTGCTTTTAACCCTAGGACACTCGAAGCTGCAATAATTATTACTTGAGATTTTGTTTTTTCTCCCTCTCTGCCCCATGATGACCAAGAGGCCTGCCCCTCCTAGTACCTTCCTGTTTCTAGGTGCTGTTTGAGACCCCCCTAGTCATTTTTTCCAGCTTCTTGTGTGGGGAGCCCCTGGGAGCCCCTGGACAAAAATTACAACTTCGACCCTCCTGGGAAGTTTCTTATTTCCTTTTATATTCATCATAACTGTTCATATATATTCATTTATATTCATCATAACTGTTCATTTAGCTCTTTTTATGAATGGAAATTACAAAGATTGTGGATATTTTGTTCATAATATTGTACATATGAACACATGCAGGCTTGTCCAACAAGGGCAGCATCTATGGGTTTTCTAAGCCAAATGCAGCCCTCAAGCCTCTTGTTGGACAAGCCTTTCAGTCACAGAACTGAACTGCTGAACTTCCCAACAGCAACTCAGAGTGACTCTACTGTGCCTATATTTCCAGTTCAGCTCATAATTAATGCTCATATGTCTTTCTTTTTCATGAAAACATAAGGCAATGTGGAGGCGGGTATTAATTTTCAGTGATTTTGGTTTTACTTGCTGTATGATTAATAAAATCTGATAAAATCTAATAAATTAATAAAATCTATTAATTTATAGATTAATAAAATCTAATAAATTAATAAAATTAATAAAATCTGATTTTTTTAAAATCAGATTTCGAATATTGTCTCTTTGTACATCCTAATGAATGTCAATTAACACTTTAAGTTACAATTGAGTTAATTAGGTGCTTATGACAGTTTTCTAACAGTGTTCTAAAAAGCGCACTTTGAGCCTACTGGGAGTAACAGAGCTTCGGGTGATGGAGGGTTAAAGGTAGCACTTCTGTATCTGGGAGGGATCTGTTCTCAGACAGACCCCTTGTGGGTATAGAAAACCATGGCTATCAGTGTCAGCCCTTGAAAGTCCCTGAAGGTGATTGGAAGGCAGATCTGATTGCCTAGGAAGTTTTTGTACATAGCCTCTGTGGGCATCAGAATGTCCTAAAAGGCATTGGGAGGCCCAGGGAAACCATGAAGGAAACCATAAGAGGGAAATGGAAGCTGGAAACTGCCATTTTTTGCCTTTTAGACCATTCTGAAACCCACAGAGGCCATGGGCAGACATACATGACCCTGCAGACTTCAAAAAGCCCTCTGGAGGTGTCTGGAGCTGTGCTCCAGTTGCCTTCAGAGGGTTGAGATGTGGCTAAGCCTAAGGAATGGACCCTCATTGACCCCAAACAGCAGATATAAAATCTGCAGATAAACTTGCTCCACCTGTATCTGCATCCTTGGCTTTCTCCGATGCCCTGATCTTTCTTCAAAGAGCTAAATCAGCTTTCATGTGGTTCTCAGTTGGCCGCATGAGGCCTTGTGTGAGCACATACATATATGTTATATCTTGTGTGAGCATATATATATGCTGTGAAAGATATATATGTGTGCCATATATATAAATGTGAAAGAATAAATGTCCCAAGAATATTTGTTATCAAGTGGACCTAGTCTACAGATGATATCATTACAAGATAACTTATGAGAGAACTTAGATTGCAGTGGTATTGCTGTTAACCAGTTAGGTTCTATGCCCAGCTGGCAACAGTTCTCCTATATTTAATTGGTCTGCCACTTCTGCAGTATTGCAGTGAGAGGAGTGGGTCACTAAAGGAATCAGTTTCTGTCCAGTTTAAAGTGGCTGTGAGGTATATATGTTCATGGGATTTCAGATTTGTGTGATAAATGGTGGTAATATCTGGCCATACCTTCATAGGCTCTTCCTATCCTTGGGCTTTTTGATGTGAAGTGTCCTTTCTCAAGTTTTAAAACAGTAATGATTAGTATTAAATAATAATTTTTTTCATTTTAGGTAATTAATGAGATATACTTTATTTTCTCAGAACCTTGCATTACATTGGCCTTGTTTATTACATCAATATATAGGAACCTGAAAAAGGTGAGGTTATTTTTCCTGACAAAGGAGTGTTAACCAAAAATAATCAAAATAATCTTGCCTTTTGCAGTTCCCTATCAATATATTACCTAATAAGGACCAAAATACAATGAATTCCCATCCCATGTTATAACAGGCTTCTTCTGTGTAGGGAGAAGAGGCTTACAAAAGAAAGGGCCATCTTGAGACTCGGTTGTTCCTTGTATACTCAGAAAGACCACAATCCTATATTCAGGACGTCTTGGGAAAATGTACACACACTTTACAGTCTCTTTTTTAAGATTTGAAATTATCTTTTTTTGGAGAAGAAATTCTTTTTTTGAGAAGAAATTATTATGCTATAAGAAGAATAAGAAGACTTTATTATGCTATAATTCAGGCGTGTCCAAACTTTTTGGCAGAAAGGCCACATCATCTCTCTGGCATGGTGTCTGGACCCTGCAAAAAAATTCACATTTCAATTTTGAATAAATGTACATAAATTTATACAGTGATTGGCGATGGAGCTTATATGAATGAGGCTGCAATCCTATGCACACTTACCTGGGTGTAAGAAAAATCTTCTGAAAATTTGCATGTGATTGACAGTGTGAAAAACTGGCACTTGAGTTCAAAGTGGGAACAAAATGGGCTGCAAGATTGGCTCATGCACTAAGAACCAGTTTTTGGAAATTCCAACCGGAAGGGGGTGAAAAGGGGCGCAATGTGTTTTCCTCCCTATACTTTGCATTGAAAATTGCTGACTCAGCAACATTCCTCCCCAACTGCTGGGCCTGAAGCATGGAATTCTGGGAGGGATTCTTCTGTCACCTGAACTCCCACCAAGAACCATCTGGAGACATTTAACCCTTCAGGGGCTGAAAAGGGGGCAACGTGTTTTTCTCCTATACTTAACATGGGAGACTGACCAACCTCCAGCCAATTTGGTGCTCAGTGCCTGGTGCACTGGGGGATGTTGTTCGGAGGGAGGGGTTGCACTGTGGAGGATGCTGTGCATGGGGTGTTGGTGCACATGGGGGGAAGTTGTGCATGGGAGGATGATGCGCATGGGGAAATTTGCGGATGGGGAAGTTGCGCATTGGGGGTTGATGCGCATGGGGGGAAGTTGCGCATGGGGGAAGTTGCACATGGGCAGTTTGATGCACATGGAGGAAAGATGCGCATGGGGGAAGATGCGCATGAGCGGGTTGATGCCAGTGGTGGGCCCGGCCTGGCCCAAGAACCGGTTCTCCGGAAGTGGGCGGGGCCAGGGTCAGGGGCCGGGGAGGTTTTTAATTTAAAAATAAAAAATCACTTACATCTGAGTAGACCTGCATAGGATGGGGCTCTGTGGCTGTAGTCCTCTCCACACTGGCCTGGGAGTAAGACCCATTGACTATACTGGGACTTACTTCAGAGTAGACCTGCATAGGATGGGACTCTGAGGCTGAAATCATCCCCTCACTGCCCTGGGAGTAAACCCCATTGACGATCATGGTGCTTACTTCTGAGTAGACAAGCAGAGGATGGGCTGTGACTGTGAGGCTGCAGTCCCAGCCACACTCACTGGAGTGGGGGGGGGGGGCAGCCAGCCAGGCACTTTTAAATTTGCTGTCCAGCCTAGCGAGGCACCCCACAAGCCCCAGAGGCAGGGGAAAGGACCTGGCCAGCTGCACCCTTTAACTGCCGAACCAGTCCCCTAGTAATCGCCCCCCGCCATTGCTACCGGATCGCCACCACTAGGAAATTTTAACAACTGGTTCTATAGAGTAGGTGCGAACCTGCTGGTACCCACCACTGGTTGATGCGCATGGAGGAAAGATGCGCATGGGGGAAGTTGCACATGGGGTTGATGCGCATGGGGGAAGTTGCGCATGGGGATTGATGCGCATGGGGGCAAGTTGCGCATGGGGATTGATGCGCATGGGGGCAAGTTGTGCATGGGGGCAAGTTGCGCATGGGGATTGATGTGCATGGGGGCAAGTTGTGCATGGGGGCAAGTTGTGCATGGGGGCAAGTTGCGCATGGGGGAAGTTGCGCATGGGGGGTTTGATGCGCATGGGGGGTTGATGCGCATGGGGGCAAGTTGCTCATGTGGGAAGTTGTGCATGGGGAAGATGCACATGGGGGAAGATGCACATGGGGGGAAGTTGTGCATGGAGGAAGATGCACATGGGTTGCTGCGCATGGGGAAAGTTGCACATTGGGGGTTGGTGCGCATGGGGAAGTTGTGTATGGGGGAAGTTGTGCATGAGGGTTGATGCGCATGGGAGAAGTTGCGCATGGGGAGAGGTTGCGCATGGGGGAAGTTGGGCATGGGGGAAGTTGGGCATGGGGGGTTGATGCACATGGGGGGAAGTTGGGCATGGGGGGAAATTGCACATGGGAGGAAGTTGCGCATGGGGGAAGTTGCGCATGGGGGGCTGATCCGCATGGGGAGCTGATGCGCATGGGGGAAGTTGGCATGGGGGTTTGATGCTCATGGGAGAAGTTGTGCATGGGGTTATGTTGCACATGGGGGTTTGATGCTCATGGGAGAAGTTGTGCATGGGGTTAAGTTGCGCATGGGGGAAGTTGCGCATGGGGAAGTTGTGCATGGGTTGATGTGCATGGGGAAGTTGCGCATGGGGGAAGTTACTCATGGAGGTTGATGCGCATGGGGGAAGTTGCGCATGGGGGAAGTTGCGCATGGGGGGTTGATGTGCATGGGGGAAAGTTGCACATGAGGAGAAGTTGCGCATGGGGAGAAGTTGCGCCATGGGGGGATGGCATATGGGGAAATATTACTCCCACAACGCGGGTACGCTTTTCGCTAGTATATGTATAAAATCATAGAATCAGAGTTGGAAGGGACCTAGTAGGTCATCTAGTCCAACCCCCTGCCTGCAGCAGGAAATCCCCCTAGAGTATCCCTGACAGGTGCTCGTCGAGCCTCTGCTTGAAGATCCCCAGTGAGGGAGAGTCCACCACCTCCATTGGCAATCTGTTCCACTGCCGAACCGCCCTCACCGTCAGGAATTTTTTCCGGATTTCCAGCCGGAATCTCCTTTCTTGCAGTTTGTACCCATTGGTTCTAGTTCTGCTTTCGGAAGCAGCTATGAACAAATGAGCCCCTTCCTCCCTATGACAGCCCTTCAGGTATCTGAAGAGGGCAATCATGTCTCCTCACAGCCTCCTCTTCTCCAGGCTGAGCATCCCAAGTTCCCCCAACCTTTCCTCGTAGGGCTTCCCTTCCATCCCACTGATCATTCTTGTCACTCTCCTCTGGACTTGCTCCAGTTTGGTTGCATCTTTCTTAAAGTGAGGTGCCCAGAACTGAACACAGTACTCAAGGTGAGGTCTGACCAATGCTGAATAAAGAGGAACTAGAACTTCTCGCAACTTGGAAGCTACAGTCCTCTTAATGCAGCCTAAAATGGCATTTGTCTTGTTTGCAGACACATCACACTGCTGACTCATGTTCAGCTTGTGATCCATGGCGACTCCAAGATCCCACTCACATGTTGTGCTGCCTAGCCAAGCATCCCCCATTTTATACCTGTATTTTTGGTTTTTATTTCCTAAGTGCAGAACCTTGCACTTCTCCCTGTTGAAATTCATTCTATTTGTTACAGCCCAGAATTCTAGTTTATCCAGATCCTCTTGGAGGTTTCTCCTGTCTTCTGATGTGTTTGCTACTCCTCCCAGCTTGATTCCCTATATATATAGAAACATGCAAAACATGAAATATAAAGTGTCTGTCATCCTTGTCCTGGAAACCTCAGAAGAGGAAGGAAGGGGATTACTGAAGGTCACCAGTACTTGGTGAAGTTGATAAACTGGTGAGACATGACATTTTTTAGATCTGAACTCTGATGACATTCTTTGATCTCTGAAAGCATTTATTGCTGCCTTTGTGTGGATGTTTGGGCCAAAACATACCATTTGATAAGCTGAAGAGAAGGTTTACAAAATAGTTTTTCTCAGCATGTAGTAAATTTTGGCAATCACTGTGGGGTTGAAATTGGTTTTTTTGTGAGTTGACCAGCATGACATGGATCAATACTGTACTGAAGAAAAACGTATTGGGCATTCTTCAAAGAATAGTTCATGATGAATGCTATTTAGATGCAGCTCTGCAGTATTCATATAGATCCACATGGATCTCCTGTGAGATAAATTCTCATGGTTCATCTATGTACCATATATAGAAAGCTGGATAGTTTTCCATCACATAAAAGGCCCTAACTCACCTGTGAGAAAAAATTAGAAGATAATATTCATTTAAAATTATTTATGAACATTTAAGGCCTAGTTCTCTTGCCATCTTCCAGAGGTGGGGTGATGTGGATGTCAAATGATGTCAGGAGCAGCATGACCCATGCTTACCAGATGTCAGTGGGAGGCAAGCTGGAGACAGTGGGTCACATGTCATGTCAGTATTATTTTCTGTATTTTGACAGTCCAGCAAATTGTGAGTCATGTCTGTGGTATTTCTCAGGGTGTCAGGGAGTGGGTAGAATTGTGTACCAAGTGGAAGGAATGGGAGAGGTCTGGGTAGGGAGAAGGAGGGAAGTGGAATGCTAAATGAAGGGAGTGGATTTTATTATCTCCATTGAGCACGAGATCCTAACCCGTCCTTCTCATCTTCCTTCCTCCTTAGGCTCTTCAGATTTCCACCAGCAAAACAGCTGGAATAGATATGAAAAGAACCACTGGGGCAGTTTTTTGCCCTGGGGAAAGAGAGTGAAAATTGAATTACACAGAGGAGGTGTCTCGGCACACCCCCTCCCCAGATATAATATATCCCATATTGGCACAGCTACATTGGCTTGGTGGGATTTAATTAGAATTTGGCAAGAATGCATGTGATACTACTGTATGCTACTTGCTGCTGGTAGTGGAAGTCCTGAGAAGGAAAAATATGAACATTACCCAGGCTAGTATAGAACTCAATTAAAGAATAAACATTTGTAATCAGCAGTTTCCAGATAACTGATACCTTTCTTGGAAGTATCTTTCCATCCCTTTTGTTTGATGATTGAGACGTGATCTACATATAAAGCCAAATGAAATGGAAAAATTCTAGGGCAATAATGAATTTTACTACTTCAGAATGTGAAGTCAGTTGACTCTGGTTAGAGCAATCAAGAGTCTTATTTGGCAAACAAAGAAACCTAAGACCAGGCAGAGTAATAATGTTTCAATTCAGTGAACCACACAACTGATGGGCAGATTGGGAACTAAAGTAGTGGGATAATTGGACATCTATTTATACCTGTAAGATAACATCACCTTCACGGCACAGTTCATCTTGGATGTGTTTCATGAAAATCATCAAGAAGCAATGCTAGGCTGCTTGTAGCCCAATCCTATCCAGGATTTACAGGGGTTAATCTCATGATCTTGTGCCACCATAAATTCTGGACCAGGTAGCCCAAGGGAAGGGAAGTAAGAACAAATTTTACTTTCCTGTTCTTGGCCATATAGTTACCCCCTCCCCTTCTCCCCCTTCCATAAAAAATAACAGGCAGCATGCACTCCATTATTGGCAGCACTACATGCTATGGCTGCAGTGGCTTAGTGGTTAAAGGCACTGTGCCTGTCAACCTGAAGATCAGCTGCTCAGTGGTTTGAGACCTGATATTGCAATATGAAGTGAGTTCCTGTCCTTTGCCCAGCTCCTGCCAACCTAGCAGTTCGAAAGCATGTAACTGCAAGTAGATAAATAGACTTTGGTGGGAAGATAACAGTGTTCTGTGTGCTTCATGAAACAGTCATGCTGGCCGCATGACCACGGAGATGTCTTCAGATAGCACTGCCTCTTTTGCTTAAAAATGGGGATGAGCACTACACCCTATAGTCAGTCAAAACTAGCAGTACAAACTGCAGGGAACACCTTTACTTTTGCATGCAATAAGCTACTAGGGGTTAGGATTGGGTTCAAGATCACATGCTGAGTGAGTCTGACTAAGCTGCATAAGGACTGCATCTTGCAGTAGCAAGGAAGAGCTATACACAACAATGTTTCTTTAAAATATGGGTCACCATATTGTACTTCTTTGCGTAACTCTATTACCAAGTGCTCAATTCCATAAATCAGCAGGGGATAGATTTTTCCTCTTTAAGAATACTTAATATTTCAAATATGAAGAATGCAAAAAATGTACTATCAGTCCAGTTATATGCTATGCAAAGCAAGAAAAAAGGTGATCAAATCAGTCACAAGGGATCTTGGACCAGTGTAGTAATGCAAGTTAAAAGAACAAAGGAAAGTTATAGGAAAATTAATGTTTCAGAATGTTGTGACAGTGCTGGTTTGCTACTGGAGCTACCCCATGGGCAGATGTAAGCAAGGAGCATGTGTAGTGATGGAAGGTCAGGAGAGTAGCTATTCTAAGAATATACTCAGCCATATTTGAATGGTTGGGGATACGTCAATCTTCACCTGCTGGCAGAGATGGATCCAAGGAGGGGCCATGGATGTGTTTAATGGGGAACTATTGGGCCTGTGGGGAAAGGTGCACACTTGAGCAACTCAAACATGGCTGGGAACTCAGGGCTACACACCTGGAAGAGGCAGCTACAACAGGCAGGGTGGAAGTAAGAGCCAGGTCTATCTGACAGATGGATTTGGCCTCCAAGTCTGTGTAGGAGCCCAGATCTCTGCTGTTTGGTTGACCTGATTCATGGCTCCCCACACACAACCCCAAACACTGGATCTGCCCCAGTCTGTCACTTGAGTCTGAAATGAGATTGTTCTGCTTGCCTTTAAAGATAGTGCCTCAGATTTCCCATGTTATGGTAACAACAGATAATGGATATTAGTATACACAGTCATGGTTTCATGTTGTCCTTGCCATAATCCAGATTGTCATTTGAAAAAGATCTGGCAAATAGCTGCAGACATGATCTGAAGTTGGATCAGGATCTCTCATTGAAGGGACACTTATGGGGACAGGAAGTTGGGACATATGCTTGGGCCAATGCTGTTTTCCTCAGATGATCAGGGCGGATTCTGTGAAGCTATTCTTTATGGTTCATAGTTAAACTGCCAGCTAGTCTCAAGTCTCCATCTCAAGAGTGAAAGGTCAGAACTTTCTTGTCTTTCTAGCTCCTGCAAGCTGAATGGTTTCCTTTGTCACTTATACCCTGATCCTCGACCTTTTTACTTAGAAGAAACCCCCACTGATTTCAGTATAACTTACTCCCATGTACGGATGCTTACACGGCAGCCCCAAATGTTTTTTTTCCTTCTTTTTATGTTACCTTTTAAAAAACCACACACACATACCAACTTCATTAAAAATAATTCCATGCACAGTGAGGTTTGAGACATTAATCTTAAAAATAATATATTTTTGCATTTAATATGCAACATGTTTTTACATCTTACATTAAGGTAATGCATAAAAATATTTTTAAGACTAAAAAAAGTTAACCAGTTAAAATCCTTGCTATGTCCTTACTTCCTTCATGTTGTTTTTACAACCCTGGAAGGTTTTTTCCTTTCACTCTAGGATTTAGCAGACTATATTAGATTGGAAACTAACCCTGACATCTGTTCTAGGTTCTTATATGCTTCTATATAATATTTATATACACACAGTCATACAAGAAGCATGCAGTGGTAAATGCTGCATTTCAAATTCTTCTGAGTACTTTTTGTTGTTGTTGCTGGACCTAGTGCCCTTTATTCCTCTTGTCTTTCAAACTGGCAAGGATATGTTTCTCATGGAAACTTTTTATTGGTCCCAAGGAAAGCATAGTTTAGCTAATCGCAAGTATTTACATATGTATAAGTGAAATTCTTACTAAGCTCTCCGATTGTGCTTCGGGTTAGACAGTTGTGTCTCCCCACCCCTCGCCGTTCCTCTTTTCTTTTTTGACAGCCAGTTAATAAAGACTCAACAATAAGCAGCTGCTTGTGATGTCATTTGGGACTTTGTCCACAGAGCTTGTATTTACAAGTACTGAGCAGCAGAAAAGCTAACTGGCAGGGAAACTTCATGTCTGCAGTTACAGTAGGACTTTCAACAGTGCTCTTGATGAACTTGAGAGTTAACTGTACTCCTCACTACAGATTTTTTTAAAGCTTGGTAAATAAACAGCATACACTCAAGAGATTTCTGGACTGCAGAAAACTTTTTCAGTGGTTTGGATTTCTCTAGTGCTGGAGCATTCTTTAACAGAACTACAACAAGTAAGGGGCTATTATTATTACTGCTTCCCTATTCTTACTTCTATCATATTTGCACAGCTTGCTTTCTTTTAATGTTACTGTATTTCTGACGTTTCAGTGCTGCTACTGAGGTTTGCTTTTAATTATAACAGCAGCAAGTGTGCTGCTATCAGGCACAATTACAGGCAGACATTTCAATATACTTTAAGTGTTTTCTCATAAAATCAGAATATTGGAGACAACTGAGAACTTGATTCTGTTTGCATTTTTACAGTTATGCTAAGCTGCCGCTTTTCAGAGTAGTTTAATCTTTGTATAATGTTCAAGACTAATATCAGCATGAATATTTTCTCATCAGCTAAGCGAAGAACTTTACAATTGCACCCCCTTTGTGGTTTCTGTGTTAATGTTCAGATTATATTAGCATTTCAAAGTTGTATTGCCTGCTCTGGCATAATGCGGCTTATCAGTGACATATGGCTGGGCACATCTATTCTGATCCCCAGTGCAAATTTTGGAACATTAGAATGTTTAAAGTTAAGACATCCCCGAATATTTTGCAGCTTGAAACTATGCTGTAGTGGGAAAGGTCTTTGATAACCAGATTTGTAGTTTTGGTTTTGGCTGATTTACGGGACTGTTGGCTGTAGTATGCTCTTGTAGGAGAAGAGAAGCACACATGACTCATCCTTTAGTGTATCCTAAATTATTAGAATGCTTGGCACAGATTAGCAAACATAGTTTCAGGAACTGATTTTCCAGAGGGCATGTAAAAGAGATGGTGTAAATATGCCATTCATCTTTTCCACAGAGCAAGTATTGTTTGTAAATAGAAGACTGTAGCTCCTTAAGAGCCTCGTGGAATTGCAACAAACTTCAAAAGTGTGTGCACACGTGCGCATGTACACATATATGCACAGCCATTCTTTCTTCTGTACACCCGTTGTACAGAAGAACTAGTTGTTCTGGAAAAATTGACACAAATGATGATACTGATATCAAAGGAAGTGCTTGGTTTCTCCCCTCATCAAATATTAGAGTTGGAAGATTTTGAGAGGTAATTTAGACCACCCTCCTGCTTGGTGTAGGGAAATATAGCAGCATTCTTGCCCAGTGGCTGTCCATCCTGTGTTTAAAAATCACCAACGAGGAGAACCCAGTACTAAATAAGACAGACTGTTTCAGGGCCCACCAACTCTTATAATTAGGAGAGTCTTCCTCATGTTTAATCTAAATTTACCTCCCTGATATTTCAGTCCATAAAGTCCTGCCCTCAAGAACTCATGAGAGTAGATCTTAATCTTCCTTTATGTGTCAGTTCTTCAGGTACATGAAGCTGGCTGACATTAGGTGATCTCTCTTCCAGGCTAAACTAATAGCACAAATCCTATGCAGTTCTACTCTGAATTAAGTTCTATTGTGTGGGATAATGTAGAGGAGGTTGAAACCATTACTTCATGTGATGTGGTTGCCATGCTTTTGCTAATGCAGCCCAGTATTGCATTGGATTTCTTTGTAGCTGTACCAGACTACCGGGTGTGGATCAGGCTGTGACTCTGTGGTTCAGGCTGTGACATTTAGTCTGCAATCCTAAAGACACTTTCTTGAGAGTAAGACCCATTGAACACAATGGGGCTTACGTTTGAGTAGACATGGTTAGGATTGTGCCCTTAGGCAGTTATCTAACTGCAGCACCTGTAGCCTTATACTTGCTGCTGCTGCCAAGCCAGGTCTATCCCAAACCATTCTCAGATTTAGTTTATGCAGGCCTACTGTATGAGCAGGACTTCACATTTTTCTCCTTTGAGTTTTTTCTAATTTTTATAGAATGTCAACTTGTCAAGATAGTTCTGAATCCTGATTCTGTCCACCAAAATGTGGAAGAAGGCAGATGCAAGATAAGAAATGCACATGGAACAATTCTCTATTGAACGAAACAGTGTCATTTTTTTCCATCCTCTTGTTTCAGTTATAGCCATATAGCCAGGCTTTGGCTGCAACCCTAAAGACACTTTCCTGGGAGTAAGGCCCATTGAACACAATGGGGCTTACTATTGAGTAGACATGGTTAGGATTGTGCTATCTGTTTGTTTTTGTCATTGTAAACTTCAACTCATTCTGAATTCTAGCTTTCCTGACAGCATTTTTACAGGGCACTCTATATAGCATTTATTTACTGTTCCTTTGCAAATGTCCCTCTTTCCACTTCCTACAGATGTTCTTGCTTCTCAACTTTTCAGACGGCTATGTGCACAGTCGTTCTGGTATCTTTTGATGTCTCCCAGTTTTTTCTCATGAAGAGTTTGTGATCATATCATAAGTATCTTGTTTTGGTCAGTATCTCATTCCTCTTGGACTTCCTTCCTTAGAAGTTCTAACCCTAGGTTGTGACTTAATTTTCCTCTGAATCCATTAAAATCAGCCTTCCGAAAATCCAGGTATTCATCTACTGAGACAGTATGCAAATGCATAAAATCTGAGGTCTGGGTTAGCCCTGCTCAGAATTAATCTAAATTGGAGAATTTTATAATTAGAGGGACTGGAATGCAGTGAATGACTGTCTTGGAACAGTTGACTGGAAGGTGGTGTGAACAACGTCAGAGAGCCTTAACCTCAGAGTGCCTCTAATTAGACTAGCAGTAACCACAAGACAGAGTTTTCGAAAATAATATAGATTTTATTAAGAGGTATAGAAAAACAGGAAGAAAGCAATGTTTGCATGAAAAGCCAGTTGTGTAAAGCATTAGGTTGTTGTGGGAGAAAAGATATGTGCAAATAACTCAGTTTGGATAGGTTCGTGTTAAAGTGAAAAAGGGAGAGATACAGTGGGAGCTGAGTTGAATTTTCTCTGCCAGAGAAAAGCAAGAAGAGAAGAAAAGAATTAGTGGGAGATTTGAAGCTGGGAGGTTTAAAGCAGGCACATCGCGGGGGGGGGGTTTCAGAAAGGATGGGGAGTTGAGGTTTCAGACCTCATGTATGATGATTCCACAGTGGAATGCTGTGATTGGCTGGAAGGAGGATTAGGATATGATGGAGGCCTTCTCACCAATCCCAACCCCTCCTTGGTCTGATCTGTCCTTCATCCAGAAATGCTCCACCCTGCCTCCCCGCCACCTTCTCTGTGCCGCTGGACTGACTGGCACAAACGTATCTTACCAAATCAAGGTACATTTGGGAGTGGCGGTGTGGAGAGAATGACACGTGTCTGTGCACAGGACTGGCCTTCCCAGGAGTGGCACAGAGGTCCCTTGCAGCTCTTTTGTGGCACCTTCAGCCTAGGGCAGGCTTTGTGCTGGGACTTTTACTGGCCTTCTTGGGGTGGGATTGCAGCCAGAGAAGCTCAAGCTTGCATTCTATTAAAATATCTTAAAACCATTTTGACTGGTAGATGGTTCCACTATGGTGCAGAAGATACTATGATGTGAATTCTATGGCAAAGCAGCTTGGTAATAAAACAGTGGTAACATTATTGTATCAAAACAGGGGCATTTGTCTTGAAACCCTTGAAGGACAAATGCTACTATTGAACTCCACATTTTGATAGGCATTTCACAGAAAGATCCAATTTGTTTTCTCAAAGTCAGATGAGGCATGAATGGTGTACATATTATAGGTCTGTGAAGCTGGCAATCTGCATCACAAATTATATTCTTTTTCAGTACTAATTGATTACAAAGCTTCACCCTTATCCAGTGGTGGGCCCAGCCTGGCCCAACAATCGGTTCTCCGGAAGTGGGCAGGGCTAGGCTGGGTCAAGGGGCGGGCCCGGGGTCAGGGGCAGAGCGGGGGAGGGCATGCCACCTTAACCCCTAGTTTACAAAAAAAATGGTATCACTTGTGACCACATCAATCCGTATTAAGCCCATGAGTTCAGTGTAATTTATTCCTATGCATTACACTTTGTTGTGCTCTCAGGTGGAATGTGTGGAGGGGTGCCACAAATAAGGACATAAAAGCATAAAAAAGCCTCCACTGGATCACACCAAAGACCCATCTAGTCCAGCTTCCTGAATCACACAGCGGCCTACCAGCTGCCTCAGAGAGCACATATGACACTTGCATCCAGGTGCCTAAGTACCAGCAGACACTACCACAAGTTCCACTGGTGGTACTCATACCACTCGTTGAGAAATACTGATCTATAGTTTAGGACCAGAGTCTGTGGTGTCCCCTCTGCAGGCTGAGGTTTGTCTCTAAGCCACTACTTAAGGCTACAATTCTGTAAACACTTTCCTGTAAGTAAGCTCCATTAACTGTGATGGGACTTATCAGTACTTCTGAATGGTCATACATAAGATTTGGGCTTAGAATCCCAGCCTCTTGCTGCAATATAACACTTGCATCCAGGTGCATCCAGGTGTCTGCACCAGCAGACACTACCACATGTTCCACAGGTGGTGCTCATACCACTGGTTGAGAAACACTGATCTACAGTTTAGGACCAGAGTGTGTGGTGTCCCCTCTACAGGCTGAGGTTTGCCTCTAAGCCACTACTTAAGGCTACAGTTCTGTCCACACTTTCCTATAAGTAAGCTTCATTGAATATAATAGGACGTCTGAGTAGTCAAGCAAAGGACTGAGCTCTTAGTAACCAGCCTCTGGCTGCAATCCTATTCACTTTCCTGAGAGTAAGCTCCACAGATTCTAATGGGACTTACTTCTGAGTAGCCAAGAATAGGATTGGGCTCTAATGCTGCACTCCTCTGCACACTTTCCTGGGAGTAAGCTTCATAGATTGAAATGGGATTAACGTTTGAGTAGTCAGGCATAGGATTACAAGCTCTTAGAAACCAGCTTCTGGCTGCAATCCTATGCACTCTTTCCAGGGAGTAAGTTTCACTATTATAATGGAACTTACTTCTGAGTAGACAGATGATTGGGCTTTGCAGCTACACCCCTATCCTCACAGGGGAGTAAAACCTACTGACTTTAATAAGATTTACTTCAAAGTAGGCAGTGGACTGGGCTCCTGGGGGAGGGGGCAGGATGGGAACGGGGGCTATTTCTTCAGGTGCCCCCATACTTCCTCCCCACAAACTCAGGTGGAGAGATTTCTCAGAGGGGCAGGATGAGATGGGGAGATCTGGGGGGAAGGGCTACAGTGTGGATAGGATTGCAGCCTGAGCCCAATCCCAACCTTGTCTACTCAGAAGTAAGTCCCATTCAAGTCAATGGGGCTTACTCCCAGGACTGTGTGGTCAGGATTTTAGCCTTACAGTCCAATTCTATGCAAGCTTATTTAGAAGTAAATCTCATTCTAGTCAGTGGGGCTTACGCCCAGATAAGTGTGGATAGGATTGCAGCCTCAGAGCCCAGTCCTAACCATGTCTACTCAGAAGAAAGTCCCATTATAGATAGTGGGCTTACTCTCAGGAAAGTAGACAGGGCTGGAGGAACAGGGGACAAAAGCCCTGGAGGATCTCATCCTAACAACACTCAGATGCTGCTCCTACAGGCTTCCAGACCTTTCTAACAGCTGTGGCTTCGGTATTCCTGCCCAAGGACCCCTTTGTAAAGCTGTCTATCAAAGTGCCTGATCCAAAATACGCACAAAAACACCACCCCCAGAGAGGCTGCCTCATTTGCATATGAGAAACCCATCATGCTTTGCGAATTGCACAAGGAAATAACTTCTGAAAACTTGCTAGAAATAAGGTTTTTAATCAAAATAAGATGTTTATCATAGAGAGACTTCCTGAATAGCATCATACAAAGATTTGGGGCATGAAGAAGCTCCTCACTCTCACTTGAAAGTATTGAGCTTATAGTGATCCAAACACCCTCCCATCTCAGCAGTGCAGTGTCTGAATGACTGCAGTGCCTTGTCTGAATGATGATAATGGGAACAGACTGTTTGTATTTTAAAATTAAAAAATAACCTTAAGGAGGGGAAGGGGGGAGAGAGAGCCCCCATAAGAAGGGGAGGGAGGTTCAGAAGGGGAGGAAGGAGGTGGAGTGGAGCTTCACCTCTGGGAAGAATGACCCAGAGACCCTTTAAGAAAAATTCAAACACACTTGCATGCAGTTCAAAGATGACGGCCCCCTCATAGCTACCGGTTCGCTAGTCCTCCCCAAATTAACAACTGGTTCTACAGAACTGGTGAAAACCGGCTGCAGCCCACCTGTGCCCTTATCTAAATTGTTGAATTAACAGTTTCACCATCATCTTTTTTGTCATATAGATAACATAAGAAGGGTGAATTACTGGATGAAGTAATGCAGAGGCAAACTTTATTGTCTGTTGTTATCTTAAAGAAATAAATAGCCCTTAATTTGAAGATGTGCACTAATAGGATTGACATTGATTAGAAAGTAGGAGATACAAATTATATTTGTCAGTGCAATCCTAACCCTTATTAGGCTGGTACAAGTCCTGCCACAAGTCCCATGCTGGCCTGAGGGTGTTGCAAAAATGCCATGAGGCACTGCTGAGCCACTCACGGAGGGTTAGGCCAGTGCACAGACATGTAGTGGCCTCCCAACGCCACTGTAGGAAGGGCCAGAAGGGTGAGTTGTACTATCCTAAATTGGTTAGGATTGCGCCCTGTATGTTTTAAGAATAGAAAGTTGCATGTTTGATATTGTGATCATTCTAAAGGCCATTTAAGCCACAGATAACTGTGTACGTGGATTCATTTGATATATTGTAACTGCTTGTACATCCATAAAATTTATTTGTAATGTCACTATCTGGAGAAACATTGAGCTGTCCTTTCAAAATGATATCCTTAATGTAAACCATGGTTGTATGTCCCTAAATAATCAATGGGCATGTGTTGAGGAGCTGAGGATAATTGGGGCTCCCAGCAGGGACATTCAGTGCAAAATGATGCAAAGGTGAGGCAAAGCTGTCCCACTGGCATTCTCTGAGAAGCACATAATCCTAACCGGGTGATTGTACCTGCATTCTACTGACTTATGGCGCAATCCAGAGTAACAGCAGGGAGTTCTTGCTCCAGTGTAATAACAACTTACTCTGGATTGCAAAATGAATTCCCATAGGTTTTCACTAGATAGTGCAATAACTATGGGTGCACGCAATGTCTTTTATGTGCTCCCATAGTTACTCTGGATTGTAGGGTTACTCAGGTGCGAGTAGATAGAATGAATGTGTAATCACTGAGTTGGCTGTAGCAATTTTCAGCAGATGTTGTGGGAGATTCTCCTGTCTCTGCATCACATATACCTGGCTTTCAGGTGTATGTTCATAGGTATTTGGAACATGCTGTTACTTTTTATACTTGATTTGTTTCCTCTAAGAATATTTTATGTCAGTGCTACTCAAGCTGGGGAAGTCGTGACATCCCAGTTTGTGTAAAGATTCTCTGCTTCCTTTAAGGTGCAGGGGAAGGGGGAAGGGGGAAAGCAGCAGCACAGTCCCCAGAATTGCACCCCCCCCCCTCCCCATGAGAAGGGGGGATATTTTCAAACTGTAAAAATGAACTGAAGTAATTATCTTTTAATCACATTTGTAGTTGATCTATTTTTGTGTGTGCTAAAGTCATAAAGTACATCAGGTAAGACCTATATACCATGAAAACATTGATATATTTGGCTATCTAAAAATACACTTTAAACATGTGCTGAATCAATGGTTTGTACTGGATTAATTTTGGGGGTGAATTTTGCCAGTAGAGGGCCATATTAAACTGAATAATATAAGTACCTCGTAGAATGGACCTTTTTGAATGAAAAGTGATCCTTATGAACACTTTAAATGGCAGAATGCATAACTTGATGCTTTTGACTTTTAAAGAATGTTAGCATATTGGGAATAATGCAGAAATGCACAAGTTCTGATTGGAGCAAATTTATTAGACTGACATTTGTCATAGGCAGCACAATCCAGAGCAACTAATCTGTCCACATAAGAGCCCTTGGGTTGCCCTATCTATCACTAGGGTGGAGCAACTGCAAGATGCTCAACCCCAGTTACTCTGGAAGAGGCTTAGGGCAGAGCAAAGGCAACATAGGGTGCCCTAAGAGAGGTGGACCTGCTCTGCCCTAACTGGGGCAGCCTAAGCAGCTCAGGAGAGGCAAGTTGAGGGCATGTTTAGCATTGCCTAGGGCAGAGCAGTTATTCTGTATCCAAAGCCTGTTTCCAAGGCAGAAATGCCCCCTTCCAGCTCCTCAGAGATATACCACCTCAGGAGCAGGTATAGTAATGAGTAGACCCATAGGGGTCCATGATAAGGCCTGAGTAAGAATGGCAGTCTTGACCAAAAATCTGAGTTCTTGGCCAGCCTAGCTGCAACCCCTTCCTCTCAACCTCAGGATATGGAACAAACTACGGCTGCCCACAAACTTCAGTATACAGCAGGCCACTCCAAGAAGCCCCTTGTATTCACTGTAGAATGTACTGGCCTCTCATCAGGGACTCCTTATAAGGCAGACACCCAGTGGCGTCACCAGACTGGTGTGGCTGGTGTGGGCTGCATTGGGTGATGCGTTCCATATCGGGTGATGCGCCGGAGGAGTTTGACTGTCCTTTGGCAGGCCCCAGGCATCAGCACACCAATTCAGGCCTGCTCCAAGGCGGAGCAGCAGCCAGAACCTGCCACTCGTCCTCAGAGCTGGCCTGAATGGCCAGCTGAGGTGCACTGCGCAGAGACACACTGAGCATGCCGAACAGCTTCAGAGGAGACTTCCTTAGAGTGGAGGAAGTCCGTGCCTCTGCACGGCCATTCGGCCTCACTCAGGAGGCGGCGCAGCTGCCGAATGGCTTCAGAAAGAGTACTGCACAGGCACAAACTCTGACTCCTGCACAGTCTCCTCTGAAGCCAAAAGACTTCAGAAAAGTACTGCACAGGCGTCAGAGATGGTGCCTGCGCAATACTCTTTCTGAAGCCAGTTGGCTTCAGAAACAACTGTGCAGGCACCAACTTTGGCAACTGCGCAGTCCAGGTGGGGGGGTGCGCTCATCCCGGGGGTGACGCACAGACTTCTGCACCAGGTGACGTGCAGAATCATGTTACCACTGTAGGCACCACAGCTGTTCGTTGTTCAGTGTGATCTGAGGGGTGTCTCCTCAGGAGCAAGTCCTCCCCATGTGTCAATTACTTAGCATGCTATGGAGCAGTTAGGGCAGCCCAGGCTTTCTGACTTTCTGGATGCAGCATAACTTTCTGCTCTGGATACAGAATAGTTAGGAGAGAGCAGTTAGGGCAGAGCAGGCTGAACGTGCTCTGGATTGTGCCCTTAATCTCTTTAGTAAGTAGTTACGAAGGGATTTTTCAGACATAATCCATTCATAAGCATCTACTTCAATAGTTCATTAATCCTACAATCCAGAGTAACTACAGGAGCACATAAGAGACATTACGTGTACCCATAGTTACTTCCCCACCTAGTGAAAACCTATGGGAAATTCATATTGCAATCCAGAGTAAGTTGTACTTACACTTAGGCAAGGACTCCCCGTAGTTACTCTGGATTGTGCCCTTAGTGGACATAAGATAAATGGATAGCCAGACAGATAGCTAACAATACAGGCTGGTCAGAATACAGTAGTAAATTAAGAAACAAGGCTTATTTGAACCACACTTAGGGCAAAATCCAGAGTAACTATGGGGAATCCTTGCTCCGGTGTAAGAACTTACTCTGGATTCCAATATGAATTTCCCATAGGTTTTCACTAGGTGGTACAGTAACTGAGGGTGCACGTAAAGTCTCTTACGTGCTCCTTTAGTTACTCTGGTTTTGGGAGTAAGACCAGATGCCCATGCATTCAGAGCATTTTTCAAGCCTAAGGCTGCATGCAATCCTAAAGACACTTTTCTGGGAGTAAGACCCATTGGACACAATGGGGCTTACATCTGAGTAGATATGGTTAGGATTGTGCTCTAAATCAATTTTCCTCTATAAAAATTAATTTCTTGCTAAAATATGGTATTTTAGAGAGTATATAATTTGTGCACACATTTTTACTGATTGTACTTCGAGTGTCATTTATTATCCACAATTGCCTGTCCTTTGAACAGATGTTAAAGGAGTAACCAACCCTTAAAGGGTAACTCCTCCACAGAATCTAATTATAACGGGCACAAAAGATATAGGCTGCAATCCTAAAGACACTTTCCTGGGAGTAAGACTCATTGAATACAATGGGACTTACTTCAGAGTAGACATGGTTAGGATTGTGCCCTAAAAGATGTTATAATTGCTTTTATACTTTTGATGAAATGGCTTTACATAGGGTCAATTTTCTCCTCTCTCTCATCTGACAAAACCCTTCCCAGCTTATAAAATTGAATATAGGCACTTGGCACATGCATTCAATTTGTTTACCATCACTATTTCATAGAGTTGCAATTTCCTTAGTGTTTTATTTACATTTATTTGAAAATGTAGGTATAGTTGCCCAGGTTCATTTATCTCACCTGTTTGCACTTTCTCTGCTGAATTACATAGTTGTGATATTGGCCACTACACTGGATCCCTGCACTTGATTGTGTCTCCCTTGATTTGCACATGTTTCATGAGTTTTAAAAAGCACTGCCTAGAAATTTGTTTCACCTCTTGCCCCTCATTCCTCATAAAAGATTTCTTTCTAGCAGATGAGCCACTTGGGATTTTTTCAACATAAGCATGGTTAGAGTGTTTATGTGATGTAGCCTAACCACACAATACTATGCTGAATATTGCAAATAGGTAAGACACTGAAGTGAGTTCAGTTGGCTTAAGTTGGATTTTCTTCCACATAAAAGTGTTTAGGATTGCACCTAGACAGTTAAATCCTATCCCTCACTGGTAAACAGTGTGTCGCACCAAATTAAGGTAGCCATATGTCTCCCAAAACAGGGACAGTCCCAATTTTTGTGGATTGTGTTTACTTACTGGCAAATGAAATGGAGTGTCCTATTCCAATTTTGTGGAAGAGAATAATGGCATCCCTACACAAAATATCAGTAGTACCAACGTCAGTCCACCTGTCCTTCCCAAACACAGTAGCTCCAACACAGTTCTCACCTCTCCCTCCTGATCTTTCTTCTCTTTTGATTCCCCTTCACCTTCCATGGCCCATCCATGGCCACTGTGCCAACTTTCTTCAGTAGGAACTGAGCACTCTGGTGGTGCATTTGTGGTTGTCAACTTTTCACATTAGCAGCCCTGTTGTGGATATTGTCCCTGCCACTGCAGCACCAGTGGAGGGGCCTTCCACTGACGGAATGCTTGTTCCTTTAGACAAAGGTGCCCATAGGACTGGACTGCTTAGGAAGAAAGACTATAAATGCATATAAAAGCAAAGCTCTGGCTGCCAGTGAAGTGTTCTGCCTACAGATGTGATTTCTTAGGCTGGGAAATACCTTCTACAGCCAAAAATGTGTGAGTCTGTGGGGATCACAGGCATGAGAGTGCCTATAAAGATGTATGTTTCCCACTTGTACCATATAGGTATGGGAAATATTTTGTTTTGAAGAGAAGGAGCCTTGCCACAAAATCAATATGAGAAACTTGCTCCTTTATTAATCACAGCATTGAACCCACTTAGGCTACAATCCTTCACATATTTACCTGGGAGTAAGACTCATTGAACTTAGAGGGATTTTCTTCTCAAATGCAGTAGATATGCATAGGCTTGGCAATCTTTCAGTAACACAGTTAATAGTTTAGGACTGCATACAGGTGGCCCTCAGAATCCATGTGTTTGGTACCTGCAAATTTGAATATCCAAAGATTCCAAATGTTAGGGTGAGCCGTCTGTAGCCCTTTTAACAAAACTGGAGTTGTGACCTGATATAGATCCTAAGAAGCCTGGATCCAAGAATGGCCTACTAAGGCCTTCAGAGAGCTGAAATTATGGTTTTCATGATATTCAATTAAAAATAGGAAAACGTGCTTTTAGAACTTCTGGTTGGGCTCAGAGGACTTGAAGTCCACAGAATCCAACCTTTGAAGAATCTGGTATCTGTGATACCAGATACCTGGGCATATAATGTTGCCTTGCTCTAGTGATTTTGCTGACACAAGATATATAGAGCATTCAAAGTGTATGTTGTTTTATGAACTTTCTTCTAGATTTACAAAATATAAGTTCTTTTATGATTATGTTTTAGCTGTTTTCTGTTTCAATTTGGAATGTGGCTCTTCCTGAATGGCTTAGAATGAACAAGGCAGAGGTATAACATGAATGAAGAGCAGAATTCCACCACCGCTTTAGTAATACACAGGGCATTTTAATTAGACACTTGTTCACCACTAACTTATAGTTTTTCTCATAGGTCACTGAGCATCCATCTCATAGTAATGGCTTTCACCCACTGCCAACCTAGTCTGAATTTGAAATGCCATTCTTGGGGTGAAAGGCCAAAATTCCAATTACCAGAACTATGAGCTATCCAATTTCCTGCATTACCACACTGCTAACGCAATCCCAAGTGCTCTATATGTTTCGGGTATACTAGATCATGTATAAATTATAACATTAAAATATTACTTGCATATTGCACTATGATTTTAGTACCCTCTTAATAATTGATAGTGAAAGAAAGTCTGAAGCAGCACAATCTCCTGATTTTTTTTTTGTTAATGTGGCAGTGGCTTATACTATATATTCAGAAGGATCATTAGATATTATTTGACAAGCTAAGGGACCAGAACAGTCAAGCAATGGAATGCAACATGGTGTTGCCATACTGTGGACATTAAATTATTTCATAACTGACCTCGGTTGAGCTTTCCATTTCATAAAAGAAATCAGTGCAGTGTTGCCCTTCAAAGAGCTTGCACATTCTGTACCAGAGTAGTCTTCAAAGTGGGGATCAGGATCCCTTTTTTTGGGGGGGGGGGGGTCGTGACGTCATTTCAGGGGTGGGTTGTGAAAAGCTGGATGCAGCCATCATGGTATCTGGCACTGGGCACTTTTACTATCTTTTCCAGCCATGGCTTCACATACATGGAATCCTGCACTGATTGTCAGGTTGAAGTGCTTACGTACCACTGTGGTAGCAGTATCAATGAACCTCTCCTGACTTTAGAAAGGTTGTAAGATGCAATCCATGTCCCTTCTAGAAGTAAATTATCTTAAAGTACTCTAGAGGAGTAGAGCAAAGATGTGGGTTTGATGAGCACTGTTGTTGGGTGGAGTGTTTCTCCACAGCTTTGAATGTTTCTGTTCTCCCTAGTCCAGTGGTCCCCAAACTGTGATACATGACTCTCTGGGAGCTGCAGAAACCAGCCTGGTAAGCTGATGAATCCTTACAAAAAGTCTGCTACAATATATAGGATTTAAATTTGCAATGTATAGGTTTGTAGCCCTAAGGGGGAGCAATGGCCAAAGGTTCAGGCACGTTCAAAAAGTTTTAAAAGCACTAAAAGCATTAGCCTCTTCTTGATCATATGTATGAAGTTCCTTTTGGGGAGGGTGTAAGGAGGGAAAGAATGGAAATCTCTCTGTGTTTCCTGTTTTCTACTTCCTGTGGTGAGTGATCCTCGTTTGAATTGCTTGCATGGGCTATGGAGTTTGTGACCACAAACCCTTACCATTGGGGAAGATTCTGGTGCAAATTTGTGTCTAGAAACTTGTGGAAACACATATGAACACAGATATTGGAAGCTCTCCATTTGCCATTCATTCTTACCTGTGGAAAATATTGTGTTTACGTTTTTGTTGTTTATGCAGGTGTCCCTGTCCATCCATCCAAATGTTTTCTTGGCAGGACCTGCTTCCATAAGAAACCCTTGTTATCCATTTGGGTTCAATTCTGGAACTTCCCATGGATTAAAAAAAACTGTGGATTAAAAAAACAATGGAAATATAGATTTAAAGACCCACTTCCAGGTTTTTTTGCTCTTCCACTGCACCTTATGGAATAAGATAGTGCCTCAGTATCTGAAAGAGTTTGATACTAGGACTGAAGAAGGAAATAATTGCTTGCATGATTGCCTGTCTCCAGCCGTAGAAAAGCAGTTTTTAAAACTGTGATTTGCAGTGGCCATTCATGTTGAATCAAATTTGAATATAAAAAAATCCATGTATAAAAAGGTTGTACCTGTAATACTACCTGCTAGGAAAGTTCCACCTTTATATTAAACTGCAAAAGTACACAAATCTCAGTTAATTATTGGACTCTGTATTTTCTTAAAAAATGGTTTTTAATCAGTGGTTGTTCTGATGATTAATCTGCTGGTTTTGTAATTGGCTTATATGCAAAGACTGATTATAAAACTTTCTCAGAGCATATATTATGGAACCTGTTCTAATACTATTGCCCATTATCCTAACATTTTTCTCTCATATACCTATTTCTATTCTGTTTCACTTAAAATAGCTGAATGCAGATGAGGGGAAAAATTGGTTCGATGACACAAAATGTAGAAGAATTATATACTGGAAGTAGTAGTTCATGAACATTTCTAAAATTTACATTTTTATTCATTCTCTGGCAGATGGTGGGAATACATCTGCAACTGCCAGTATTTCCTCCAAGAAAGTAAACCCATCCCTGTTAGCCGCAAACTGCCTTTGTGATTCAGAAATGTTACTATTATTTATATTTTTTCCAAAGCAAAACTCTCAACCCAATATCTGTATAATTTGGGCCAGACTCTTCAACACAGAAAAAAGAAAACCAGAAGAGATTAAGGAAAAAGAAAACCTATTATACCATCTCTGCCTTTGAAACATTGCTCCCTGAAGTATATTTTATAGTAGTTTGGACACTGTGGTCTTTAATATTGCACGTCTCCTGCCTATTCCCTGGGAAGATGGTACCACACTTTAGATTAGATTGCCTTGTAGAGAGCTTCTCCTAATCAGTCTCTATATCACCTCATTGCAATAAACTCCTAAAGCTTTTTCGTGATGGTTTACATCCTTCAAAAACATATAAAATGATTATCTTCCTCTCCCAAAGGCCTGTTTCTTCATTGTTTCAAGTCATTACCTACAACTTTGTCAGACTTTGCTCACAAGGCTAATGTTACTGCTGTTGTCTAAGTTGTGATATTTCTGAAATTGTTGTTATGAGTCCAGAGTACTTGGAGTGAGATGCATCTCAAATGTGTATCAATTCAGTATATGTGTATCAATGTCAGAATCAAATGTGTATCAATGTCAGACCAATTGGTTCAGATATTAGGAACCACATTTACAAATATGCTGCTCTCTAGAAACCACTGCTTTTTAGCTGGCATGGTGTCCTAAAAGAAGATCTACAACTAAAACCCATGCATAGAACTTCTGCAATATGATTGGAATTCATAGGCGTTTCTTGGATGATAGGCATTACTTGTGTATCTATAGACAGATATCTATATACAGTATGTAAAGATATATTAGTGGAAATTATGTGCAACTAGCAAAATTTTCCATCATTGTGGGAGTAAAATATCAAGAATATATGTGAGCCCCAGGCATAAATTGGCACTTGGCCCATGCTGTCTCCAACCCATGCTAGTTCAAGTTTTACTGTATATCTCCTTGGAATAATAATATCTCCTTGGAATAATAATAATAATAATAATAATAATAATAATAATAATAATAATAATAATAATAATAATATCTCCTTGGAATACTGTATATCTCCCTGTTTCCCCCTTTCTCTGGGTAAAGCACCAACCTAGTTAATGGAACTATGTGGATCTGTGCAAACAAAACCACTGCTGCAAGTCCAAATAACCCCAAGCCAGTCTTCTTGATGCTGGAAGAGAACCAGGATTGCAACAAACTAAACTAGCACCTTTAATCTCACAACTCTCCTTTGGCTTTATCTATCCCACTTCACCAAAGGGGGTTTCCATTCTGAATCTAATCTATTCTCCCATTGGATATAGCACATTCCTCTTCAGTATAGCTGCACTAGTTGGGAATAGGGTTGCCAATTCCCTGGAAAAACCAGGCCATTCCTATGTTCAAGGGTCATGACCCAGGATTGGAGGAATGGCTTCTGTGAGCATCCCTGGGAGTGCACTTGTCCCAGGTGTTTTTCGCAGCCTGCATAAACCAGCAGCCTTTGGTGGGAGGGACTGGAAGGAGTGCGGAGCCCCCGCAGCCCCACCAGCGACCAGCACCACCTCCTATTCCCCTCCTCTGCCACCCAGAGCCAGGTAGGAAACTATCCCAGGAGAGGGTGGCCTCAGAGGGTGGTGGGAGCACCCTCCAACTCCCCTGTGCCTTTTGCCTGGGTACCTCTGCTGCCTGGGCTGAGGCCCTGGGGGTGCATATAGTTGCCTAGAGCCACCATGGTGGGGGCAGCCTGGCAGGAGGCTGGTGGGACTGGGCGCACTCTCCTACCACCCAATCTTCTCCCCTTCCTTCTGGCCGGCTAGCCTGGCTGGCCTTGCATCGTGAGGTTGCCAGCCGGAAGGGGGAGTGCTGCCACCTCCCTCCTTCCTTTCCCTCCAGAGTCTTCCTTTGCCAGCAAGGGGATTTGCCTGACCCCCATGACACCCTCTCCCTCCTTCTGTTCCCCCTCAGCACAACACTCCATAGCTCCTCATCACCTTTCCCATGACCAGAGTGACCATCTGTCTTCTTTTTCTAGGACATGTTTTTTTTTTAGCCTTGTGTCCTGGAAAAAAAACAAATTTTCTATGAGCAAATTCACCACATGGGCAACTAACCATGGTAATAAAACTTTTTCTGCGTAATTGTACATATCTTGTAAACATTTACTAAAAAATTCAGTTTGTTTTCTCACCTCCTTCATTTTAAAATTTCTATCTAAAATTTGTTTTGCCCATGATCCCCATTATGGATGCCAGTATCTCCAAAACTAGAAGCAAGAGGCCTTTTCTGATGACAGATTTAGAAAGCCTGAGCCCAAATTACTCTATATCAAAATTTGTCCAGAAAACTTCATTTACTTCTGATATTAGCATCCAAAGATGGTACACAGGAAAATGTGCAATTCACAAGTGTTAAAAATGTATGACACCCTTGTTTTGAAGGGCCATAGCACACAAACCCTTTGGATTTTTCATCTCATATTTGGCATGTGGCCATTATATATTTAGAAGTACCAACCCAATTATTTTCAGTCAAATCTGAGTCAGTGATCATTCAAGGTTTTTGAGACTTTGATTGAGTCCATATGGAATGACCCAATTAGTATTTCAGCATTCACTACTAGTTAGTCTCAATGGCAGCAGCTTCTAGCTAGTCTCAGTCTGCAGCAAGTGAATTTTGACTGAAATTAGCTAGTTTGAATATTGAGGACAGTTCTGAGTTGTCATGTTAGAGGAGTGGGAAATTTAAGGATGATACTGCAGTACAGCGGTATCTGTAACATAATCTGTTACTGCCTTGACATGAATCTTCACTTTGCCAGATCATATCCATTTTGATCTCTGCCCCAAGAGTTCAGCTTTGCAACCTGAACGCCTCATCTGCTTTATATAAATGACTGAATAGCAAAATACTCTTTTGACCTTTTCAGTCTTCTTTGGTATAATTTAGAGGCTGCTTGCTTTTCCCCTAGAGCATGGTTCCCAAAAATCTCATGATAAAAATGAGTATCAACGTATGAAATGTTGAAAAGGTTACCGCCTTCAGTTTTGCTGTGTCTATTCAATGTTCATCCTCTTGTTCCTGAGATATAGTATAACAAGACTAGAAAATGTCATCTGATGAATCACTTTTTTGCAGAATAGAGAAAAGATATGTGAAACCTGTTTTCATCCCTAATGAAAAGTCTACGTCTTGTTCTTTCACCTGATCATTTGTTCTTAATTGAATACTGTTATTCTTTCAAACTACTGCTGCAAATACTTTCATCGTACTTTTGTGAATTTTAATTTAGCAGCTGTTATGTTATTATGGCTGCCATCCTATACACATTTTCCTAGGAATGAGCCCCATTGAATACAATATGACTTACTTCTGAATAGACAGGCTTAGGATTGCTCTTTGCATAGCTGTTATGACATTGGTAACATTCTAGAGTTTGAGATCATGTGTTTATCAAAATGCTGTTTTTATATTGAGCTTGATTTCATGTGATCTTTTCTTGTTTTTCTAAAGATTATTTAAAATGGTGTGTGGCATTTTGATGTAAGAGGGTAATAATTAAAAGGCTCTACCACTGGCATTTCTAGAGAGGCACTGGGATACCAGTATAAAGTGGTCCCTCTCCCTTGGTTTTCAAGCAAGTTGCTGCTGTGAAATCAAAGCAGAGGCATCTCCTTCGCTTGGCTCTAGCCTTCCCGAAAGTCTTTTTCAAAAGAAAAAAATCTTAAATGACTTTTTTGGTCGATTTTGCTGCAATTTACACATTGTGAAGCCAAAATTAGCCAAAATTAGCCAAATGAAGCCAAAATTATTATTTGTTCCATTGAATAGAGTGGAAAAAGTTGTACAACAAGCTCAGTTTCATTTGTTTAGAAAAAGTAGCCAAATGAAGCCAAAATTATTATTAGTTCCATTGAATAGAGTGGAAAAAGTTGTACAAGCAAGCTCAGTTTCATTTGTTTAGAAAAAACAGCAGAGGAAATATTGCATCCCAAAGTTGCCAAAATCTTATAGTCGTACTGTACATTGATGCGGTATGGGGGTCAAGCAAACCGCTATATTGCAATAACTATTCCACGTATGAAACTATAACTTTACAAAAGTTTGTTTGTGACATGTGAGACTCTGCATACAAAATTCCATCAAAATCAGTGATGGTCATGCAGGGAGCCCTAGACCACTTGACATGGAATGACCCATACATTTACTGAGCAAAGACAACAAAAAAGGACTAGAATGATAATTGGGAGCTTGTATTTTGGCCGGACGTTGTATCTTTAGTTTCTAGCATGATGTCAAATACTAGGTAGTTGTTTCTCTTTTTCTAGCCATTCCTAATCTTAGACATTTATGAATTGTGAGTCCAATTGGGACAGGGAGCCATTAGTTATTCCATTTTCTCTGTAAACGGCTTTGTGAACATTTTATTGAAAAGTGATATTTAAATAATGTTGATGGATAGATAATGTACCATTTCTAAATTAGGATTCCAAAGTTATTTTTCTGTTATAGTGGTCTAATGGCCCAATCCTATGGACTACTTATGACTGTAGAGTTGTAAATGCCACAGTGCCACTGTACATGACACTTTCAAATGGCTAGCATTCATATGGTTCAAGAATTCCAAACATTCATATAGTTCATGCAAATGTTGACCTTAGTGTGAATAGGTCTTTCCCATATGTGCATTTACTTACTTGCCTAGCTTATAGAGTTAGTTCTATCATATGATTGTTTTTCCTCCAAGACTCAAAGTGGTAAAGAGGAAGTTAAGAAGGAGATATGATTGTTTGCAAGTTTCTTGAGTATTTTAATAAAAAATCTATATCTATATTTATATCTGATTGACAGACAGACAGACAGACAGACAAAGAAAATTGGTAGGCTCCAAATTATAGCTGAATTCCCATCCTGCTCAGAATATTAGTATTACTAGCAGGAATAGTTGTAGGTGCTAATTATGCTTATGATATATTTCTCCAAGGATGCAATCCTAGGCGTGGTTTAAGTCAGCTCTGCAGAGGATTGCAGATTTAGGTTTTTTAAGATGAAACTGGCTGTAACTTTTCCCTATTTCCAAATAAAAATTTAAAATAAAATAAAAACAATAAAAAGAACATCAACACAGAATAGTGGTCCATATTGCATTTATCCCCACTGCATTTCATTGAATTATTTATTAACTGATACTGTGTATCATCCAGTAGTTTTAAAAAATTTAACTCATTAACGCTAGCATAAGCAGGAAGTTTTTCCTCTTGAAACAAATTAACATTTTTGCTTACTTAAGCATTCTTTCCCAATGATCTTCATGTATTAGTGCTGGAAAACTGCTGACCAAGTGTGCCAAACTTGTGAGCAGATTACAGAGTGACTTTTAGTTTGGAGGAGGGCCATGATTGGTGCTGCAGCCCATGTTTGTCATGCAGAAAGCCTTTGGTTCAATTCCTGGGAACTCCAGATAATAGTATCTTGGGTAAGAACACTGGAAATACACAGAAGAGTGCCAGGAACTCTTGAAAATAAGACTATGTAAGCAGAATAACTATAACAAAGTGCAGACTTTATTGCTGAGTCTCTTCCTCTGCAGCTGGCCACAAGCAGACTGTTGTTCATTCCTTTGGAGAATCTTCCCTGTGCCTTCAGCCCAATTTAAGTCTTGGAATGAATTCATAGACTATGACCAATCCAGCACACTCAAAATACCAGCAAATACAACAGGAAAGTCATCTGCTTTAGACCTTGGACAGCCATTCCTGCAAGCAGAGTCAGCACTAGTTTGGATGATATAGCTAGGGTTCAGTTTAATGAATGCATCACTTATTTTATAGAATATATTGTGGTAGTGTTGCTTCTGGAAGGGTCAGGCCACATAACTTTCTCTTACTTGAGACAGTGTGCCATGGAGATATCACTGCACGTTTGGAGGGATCTTTCTTTGGTTGGTATTTAAAAGAAGCAAAAATTGTTAAGAGAATTGTCAACTCTTATTTTCCTTTGAAATGATCCAAATCCGCTTGCTGGATACCAAGGCAGGGTGTGGAAAGGGTGTGGAAATATATTTGAATGACCTGATTTCTAAACACCAGGCCAAATGTACTCATGCTTTGTGGAGGGGTCAGGGGAGATAGGGTGACTACATACTGTATAATAATAATGTGAACATTTCATTGTTTGGAAAGATAAGAAGCAGTTACCAGATAGCAATACTGTATGTTATTTGGACTGATGTAGAAGTGAGAATATTTTTGTCACTATTTAACAGGAATGTTCTTCTGTTGGCCTGTAGGCACTTTATTGCAATGTTATGTTTTGTTGTGCAGTAAATTGGTTTACCATACCATTGAACCATTGGTTCAATTGCTCAATAAACAATTGATCATTCACAGTAGACTGTTGCAGAACCAACATATAGGAGAAGAATTCAAACATCAACCCACAGAAAACTTCAGATAGGGCTGAATTTCAGCTGGCTGCTGAATTTCAGTGGAGTAACTGATCCTGCAATTAAGTTCATGGGTAACATAAATATTCATATAACATTGACCATATAAAAAATTATGTAGGTTAGTTGTTGAAGCTTTATTTTCATACACAAGACCTAATTAACTTCATTCTTCATCATGGGGCCTGCTAGTTTTCCATAGAGCCTGCCTCTCTCTCTCTCTCTCTCTCTCTCTCTCTCTCTCTCTCTCTCTCTCTCACACACACACACACACACACACACACACACACATTTCTTTCTCATTCTTAACAAGAAAATGTATCTGTACCACTGACATGATATGCAACATGAAGGAATTCAGGACAGTAATTATGTGAGTTGCAGCCAACCCAGGAGAAGACCTGTGTACTCAATAATGACTTGTTGTATATGTTGACAACTAAAGGTTTATCTATAGCTTCACTTGCATGCATCTTCCAGTTTGAGCATAAGGGAATGACAACACCTTTCTTCCACTATTTCCCCTCTCAGTTCACTCTCCCCCATTTTGAATGTCCCTTAGATTCCCCTCCATTTTATTAGTAAGGAGCTCCCCCCCAATGGATAATCATTTCCCCTTCCTATCCACCCCCCAGTTTGAACACCCCTCAATTTATCTTCTGTTTCATTACTAAAGAGTTCCTTGGTAGGGGGGCAATGCACTTCTTTCCTCACACACCATGTGAAGCTCCCCACTCTGATCACCTCAGGTGGTCATGGATGGGAGGGGAGGGGAGAAGAAGAAAGTGCCTCAGATGAAGGAACTCCTGCCATTTATTTCTCCATGTTGGCCCTCCTGGAGAACAAATTAGGTGGAGGGAGAGGAGTCAGCTACCTCAGGAGACTATGGGGAGGAATCCCCCTGGATGAGGGAACTCCTGCCACCACTGTTCCTCTCTTTGTCTCCTTGGAGTGCAAATTAGATCATTTCAAGTGGCTATGGGTAAGGGGAGAAAAAAGTCCTTCAGATGAGGAGTCTCCTGCCACCACTTTCCCCGTCCTCCCCCCCCCCCCCAAGAGGACAAATAGGTGGCTGAAAAATCAGGAGGCATTGGGTTTCTGAGGGAGGACCCATATTTTCCTCAGGAGCAAGCAACACAAAAGATGACCCTTAAATTATGTTTAAAACAAGTGTAGGCATGCTTTAGGGCTTATTCCTGCACAACTGAGGATGGACACGGATCCCCCCACAGCCTGCTTCTCCCTCCTTTCACATTGGACCTACAACCTACAACTGCCACTGCTTCAACTCTCTCACTGCCCCACCATAACTGCCTTTTCTAACTGTTAACTGCCATTCTAACTGCCATTTTCTCAGGTGACCTGACAACAGTTCTCAAACACAACAGTCCAAACTAACAAAGAAACAGAATTTCAGGGGTCTGTGGATGAATTTCACAGTGAATGTATCAAATTATTTTGTATCAAATTATTGTATATGTATCAAATGTATCAAATTATTATAAAAAAAACCATTATTAGCTGGTGGAAATATTAGTTGGTAGACACTCCGTCACTATGTGCGATGAATGCTGAAGAAAAAGAAGTTGCAGGAAGAAGTTGCTCTTGGCTGATAAAATGCCAGAATATGAATGGAAATCCTAATGTTAGACCCAAGTGTTTAAAACTCAGATTCAGGGCTTTAGGTTATTATTTTTTGAGTGGAGCAGTTGTGTTTGTGTCTTTGGCCCATTGGCTGTTGTGTTAAGTTAGGTGTGTTGTGTGTGAGTGAATGTGTATGTTTTCTCTACCTGATGTATGTTTCAAAGAAATAAGAATTGATGGGAACTGGATGTGGGCCCCCTTAATAAACTAACTAGTCATGGTCAGAGAGGGAGGTGAATTATGTTAGTGTGAGGAAGGTGCCCTATAACAGGGAAGGAGGGATGGTTGTGTATGGACTATCCCCTCTTCTTGACTTCTTCCTTTCTGATGTGAGGTGACTTTAGTGATGGCCTCTGTAGCCTGAAGCTGCTATATTGTGCTTGCTTTATCAAGACCTACCTGGACAATATGAGAAGGGCGACCATTTCTCCAGTTCTGCCCTACAATTTTCAAAGTACTGAGGCAGCCAAGAATTCAGAGCCTATTAACTATATTCTCTCATCTCTTAAAATCTTTTTGAATTAAAGTCTCAGTCAGGTTCTGGAGTCAGTGGATTTGTCAGCCTCTCCATTCTGCATGTGCTCTTGTCAAAGTGAGGACATTTTAACAACCCTGACTAGCATTCTTGGGAAGGGGAGTAGCTGATTAAAAGAATAGATGAGTAACATTTTCCCCAAAGCATCAAGTCTAATATATTAAAAATAGAATCAAGCCCAATATATTAAAAATAAAATATTGAAATGAATGGGGACTCATTTGAAATTAGCTTGCAACGCACATAGTAAGTCCCAATCCACAATTTGAGAAACACTGACCTAGATGCTTTTTTGTTTGGCTTCAAGCTAGGGTTTGGACAGAAACAGCCTTTTTGATGGATGATCAACACTGAGAACTTGACAAAGGGAGGGTATCCCTGTGTCTTCTGCTGAGTCTCTGAGGGCGCAATCCAGAGTAACTACGGGGAGTCCTTGCTCTGGAGTAAGAACAATTTGCTCTGGATTGCAATATGAATTTCCCATAGATTTTCACTAGGTGATGCAGTAACTATGGGTGCACATAATGTCTCTTATGTGCTCCCGTAGTTACTCTGGATTGTAGGGCAAATTTTTTTTTTTAATAAAGATGACCATGACATGAACTTTATGTTTAGCACAGAGGTTTTCATATTGGCTTTGGTAAACAAGGATCCAGAGAACATCCTTCTTTTAGAAGCTGACTTTACACTTTTCAAAGACAAACTTTTGTGATGTTGTACTGCTCATACGAGTAGGTTACTCCACTGACAACTAAAGTGGAACATAGCAGGTGACTTATGTAACACATAACCTGGTTCATAGGCAGTGGAAGCATTTCCTGAGTTATCTAGTGATGAGCTGCTCTTTAACAGAAAGAAAAGAGAGAATCAAATTGCAGACACCTTCTGTTTAGGGCAAAATCCATAGCAGTTATGGGTCCTCGTAGTTACATCACCCTCTAGTGTTATCTTATGGAAAGTCATCTTAACTGCTCTGGAGCAAGGGGCTTAATCTCACTTTAGGATCTAGGCCTAAGATAGGTTTCTAGCAAGGAGACTGCAGCCCTTTAGATTAGAAAATGTATTTTCTAAAGAATGGAAGTTTTGTTGGGTTTTTACTTTTTTGGAGACATTCCAAACTCAAGTTGGCCTGCATTCTGGATGTAGTCAATAATATTTTAAAGATCAAGCAAACTCTTAGAAGTGTGTGGTCCCTTTCATGCAGGGGGCAGGGACCCTTCAAAGAATAGCCACCACTTATTGCGTTGGTTTAGCTTTGCATTTTTTAACTGAATCAACTGAAGTTTTTTTTTTTTCCTAAAATGTACAATTATTTTTTCCCCAGTACAAATAGCAGAAGCCTAACATTCTGAATAGAACACACTGTGACAAGAACTGTCAACAATGGACAGAAAACAGCAACTAGTGAAAAAGGAGTATGGGAAAAGATTCTCCCTGGACAGTAGTCTCATGGTGAGTACAAAAGTATTGCTATACTGTTGGATGCTGTTTGTCTGGTCTCCTTGGCTCTTTCATTGTTTTCCTATACAGCATATATTCTTAAAAACATATTGAAGATATCATACTGTCAAAATTGCCGGAGTCTTTATTTGTACCAAAATGTAATCAAATGCTAAAAGAATGTTATAATGCTGCCAAACACAACTATTGATATCTTTCGGGAATACAGTACCTTAGAGCTCCAGTTTAGGATTACGGAAGAAATTATATCTTGTCTAGGGAGGTTTATTGGACCAAGATGCTTTGAAAAAGGGGGCGCCAACTATGAAGATTTGTTGGGCTCCATGGAAAATAGCTTTAATGGTGCTTTAAATAACATTGTTTTAAATACTCAATATCTGGCAAAACTACGGATGTGCTGTTGTCAATTTCGGATATTATGTTTGATGTCCACAACAGTAACATGCATATGACCAACACAAGTTAGTATTCATGCACTCTTGAATGTGACATACTGTGCCACTCTTTGACAACACTATGACTCAACCCAGCAAGAGATGCTGGGCTCCAGGCATCAACCTAGTGTGATATCAAGCCCATGAAATCTTATTTCTTCTTCTTTGTCCTTAGCTGGTGATTGAGGACAGGGTCGTCCTCTCAACCAAAATGTTTGTGTAGGTGCTGATGGATTCAGTGCATCTTTCACGATATGCTTCCATTCTTTGCAGTTGTTGGCTAAGTTTTTAGCCTGATCAGTGGTCTTGGGTCTTCTTCAGCCAGTTTGTGCCACTTCAGTGCTGCTTGTTGGACCTTCCAGTAGATAGGTTGCTCTCGCTGGAGCACCTTATGGGGAAGCTGATTGGTGTTCATTCTGCAGACATGGACAAACCATCTCAATCAGCTACCAGGCATTATTGGCCAATGGAACCTGAAGGGGGGAGTCAAGTGGTGAGGTATAAAATAAAGTTGGGAATTGAAGGGGAGAGCCAATGAGGTTGAAGGACCCAGTGAGAGGAAGAGCAAGAATGAAGGAGGAGGAGAGATGAAGGAAGAACAGATTGGATACTTGTTTATGAGGCTGCCAACTGCTCCCCTCAGAACTGCACTACTCACACATTTGTATGGTTCTTTATGTATCAACTAGCAACCATATGCACATTCCTACAAAGAATCTCAATCCTGCCTTGTTAACTCTAACTCTCTTCACTATGTCCTTCACACACACACACACACACACACACACACACACACACACACACACACTCAACACAACTGCATCAGTCCAAAATCAGGTGAGGCTCTGTTGTTCTGTGCTGCCTCTTTCTTCCCCCTCCCCACATAGGTCTCAATGCAGTGCTCCATGCTTAAAGTGTCCTGCTTGCATTGTCTCCTTCCTTACAAATAGGAAGAAAGGCAAAAAGGTGCTGATGGAAATTATAATTATTGTGGCACCATTTCCATAGCAGCTCTCTCAAAGACTAGGGTTCCATCATAACTTCTGTCTTTCTCTGTTCATATTTGGAGAGAAGGAAAAAAGACAATGAGCACAATTCTAATCAGGTCTATGAAAAAGTAAGCACCATTGTGTTTAATGGGTCTTACTCGCAGGAAAGTGCAGCCAACATCACAAAGACACCTGCAGCCCACTTCCATCATGACTTGTTGCATTCAGAATAGAAAGGAACCTCCCACTGTAGTAAGTCTAGGATGTGTATTGCAGAGGAAAGAGATGCTGGTGGAGAAAGTGTTTCAGGGATGGGAGAGCTAGCAAAGAAACATCCCAACCTTTAAAATGGCTTGGGAAGTGATCCAAAATAAAGTTTTGGTGATTTATGAATCACATGGAGGTGAACCTGAACCAGCTTGCTCCTCTCTACCCGACAGAGACGACAGCTTGCACATAACTATATGCTCCTGATATTTGACTCTGTCAAACACTGAAGTGAATGATGAAACTTCATCATTCAACACAGCAAGACTTTTAGGTGTTTTCCCAAAAAATTGCAACATGATGAAGGTGGAGAAAAATGTCAAGCCCCACCCAGTCCTTTGCAAGATACTTTAACTGTATGGACAACCCTTTAAAGCTGCTGGTGGAAGAAATGTGAAATTCTTTTTCAATCAAGTCATTAACGTGTTCTTTGAAAGAGGTTTCATGGGGAACAGTGAAATATCTTGCCGCTGCTCTTGAGAATTACTGCATGCTCTAAAACTCTTCTTGCTTATCTATCTGATGACAAGGATATACGTCTGTGCACAGCATTGAGCACACTTAAAGCTCCACTAAAGTTCCTAGGATGAATCTGTGAGTCATGCAGTTGACAGAGACAGCATAAGGAGGCCAAATCAGTCTAAGCAGATTCTTGCAAGCCAAATTCACATCTGTGAAGCTGCTGCTGCCTGGCTAAGCTTTCAGCAGAAGGAATTTGTTTTCTTCCAAGCAGTGACAAAAGAGCAGCTCCCTTTTCAAAGAAATTAGGTTCCCAAGGTTGATGTTTCAGGGGGTTGCTGAAATGTTATGTGATTGCTCTTCAAAGTACAAATGTAGTAATGGTGGTATGAGATTTCCAAGGACGATGAAATCTACTGACCTGGGAACAAATGGAAAGTGGATATGAAAATCTGCGTCACCTCCCTTTTCTGGGTCAGTAACAGAACAGTTAGTTGGAGATATGAAAGGAGAATGTTATGCCTTGTATAGTGAAGCAAGGAACACTCTAATCTTTTCTTCAACAGTAGATTTTCTTTCATCGTAGTGAAATAATTCATCACCACCAGCGTTATATGGCCCAAGCTAAATGTGACATGGTTCTGTGATTGAACCCTTGATATATGTATTTGACATTTTTGCATTTGCCTCTGATTTCAGTGGAGCCCATGGTACATCAGAAGCAGGGAATTCACCATATTCTCCTGCACAGAATGTCTCATTGTAATTACTTCTCACTTATGATGCTATTTTGTGGAAATTCTGAGCTACAGAAAATAGGTTCTGGTAAGTTTACCAGATGTGCCATTCAGCACAACCATTCCAATGCTGCAAGCAGTGAGCAGTTGCAACTGCATGCCCTTGGCTGCTAAGGAGCACAAGTAGGTTGGCCAGAGGGCAGATGGGAGTGGGTGAAACACAGCATGAGAACACGGCAGTGACTGAAGTGTGAGGGCATGTTTTATGGCTAGAATGTAGTAATGAGACCGGATCAGTGGCAGTGGCGCTATTGATATGCTATTCCCCTTCCTGGCTTCAATCAGCCTTCACTCAGGTTCACTCAGTTTTGCACCAGCAAAAATATCTGGCAGAGGTCCAAGTAGACCTCTTCAAACAGTAGACACTTTAAGGGAACAAATGTTCCCTTCAAGAATGCCCCCACACAGTCCCAGACTCCAGAACTTCTCCCTCACAAGACGCAGCATGCTTTCCTGTGGCATGGCTGCATCTGTGTTTTAAGTTTTATGTTTTTGTTTTTTGTGTGGTGCTGCTAAGATAGGATTGGGCTGATTTATCCTGCTATTACATTTATACTACTGTTAACTGCTATTGATAGCTGCTGCTGTACTGCCATTAGCCATGGAATGGAAAAAATTTGGTGCTGTTCTGGTGCTTGTAAGTTGTCTTCTCTGTGGGTAATACTGAAAGGTAGATGTGATTTGGACCAAGGTTGCAGCATGGTTGAAATGGCTAGACCAGTGCTTTCCAGACTGTGAGCCATGGAAACCAGCCAGTGGTGTCCAGGAGTTGTGATGAAAAAATCCACCACTGTGCACAGTGTAAAGGACTGTAACCCTAAGAGGGAGCTGCTACATTCAGGTTGGTCAAGGGAACCACCTGTCAAAAAAATTTGGGAACTCCATATGTCTCATCCACAGTTCAAAAGGGAAGGAGATGCAGTTGCTTAATTGAAAAATACTATACATTGGTGGTTCTAGTCACAGAACGCTGGTGTTGCATGTAATCTGGATTGGTCCCTCATGAATGCACTGGCATCCTTCAGTCTCGAAAGACTGTGGTATCATGCTCTGAGTGTCCTCTCCAGAGCAGAATGGCATGGGTAGATTAATTTGGAGGATAAACTGTTACCCAAGAAGCAAATCCCCCCTCTCCACGTCACTGAAAAAGTCCAATGGAATGGCATAGCCTATACGATTGGTTCCAGCTGCGTCACAGGAGTTTCCAGAACGTGATTGTACACAGTCATGAATTGCTTTCGGGACTCCGGCTCTGGATTTTGCCTTGAGGTTGACTCCTGAAGCCTTTCCCATAGAAAGGTAGAGCCACAAGGCAGTGGAGGTTTGAGGTGAGAGTTTTCATTCTCCAGACAACCCACTTTCAGTGGGATTTTGGACAGGTTTAGTTTGGCTACTCAACAAAGGCCTGTCTGACATGGGAGTCCCTGCCAGTAGCTACGCTATCACCAGCACAACTCTTTGTATCACTGGAGCCCTCTATCCCACCACCACGGAAAGGTATTGTCCATTGGTGGGATTGGTCCCTCAATTATATAACATGTAATTGCCATATGTTATGTGGCTTTTATGGTTTTAGAAAAATTGTGTGATAAAAATTCAGCCCTTCTGTATGGGTGTTCTAAAAGGTGTAGGAGTGTTGATAGACACTACAGTATGTGCAGCACTATTGACATCCCTGTTATTGGGTATGTGTACTATAACTCCTCAAAATCTTTTTGTTCATGTTGTTTGCACATGCCCAGTTCAGTTATTGATATCTGGTAAATAGTCCCCAGACTGGAAGAAAGAGAGAAGTAGTAGCATGTCTCTAAGGCTCTGTGTAGGAGGAGCTAAGAGAAAACTATTAAGTGGCTCCCTTTTCCTGTCCCTTCTGATTACCATATTTGCAATGTTAATCACCATTGTATGCAAGTGCATGGGTTGCCAGGTATTTCTGATTCTCTGTTCAGTTACTCTTTATGTTGCCTATCTATATTGAGCAGGAAGCTTTTGCAGGTATCTGCTGCATGAGGTATGCACTGGTCTTTTAAAATAAGGACAACACTACTGGTATTCTGAGTCTGAATGCCCAGAAATGTATTTTCGTCTGCATGATGTAATGCCTTTTGTCATAGCTCGGAGTCTGGCTCCATACATTATTTTAGCATAGGGTCTAGATCCCAAGTCAGAATGCAGTTTTGTTTAAAATAGCTTCATGACTCACAGATAAAATGTAGGGAGCTCCTTTCCTGTTGGCTTCATTCACAATAACATCAACTCTTTTTGGAATGTTGTGAATAAGAACACTCTAAGGAATAGATAAATGTTCATTAGATAATTAAAAGAAGCCCTCCGTCAGACTTGAAAGACTATGGTATCGTGCTCAGCGCTGCATACGCTGCATACGAAGCACGACAGCCTGGGTTGGATTGTTATGGAGGATAGGCTGTTACCCAAGCAGCAAATCCCCCCTCTCCACGCCACTGAATTAGTCCAATGGAAAGGCAGAGCCAATACGATTGGATCCAGCTGGTGTCGCAGAAATGGGCTGAGGACAGGAGCTCATCCTGTCTTGTGGGGCTGACCTGGGTCTCGAACCCTGGCCTGCTGGTTAACAGGCACAGCGACTTAACCACTTGCGCCACTTTGATAATTATTACTTTGTATAGCTCTTGCAGCAGATAGACTGCATATCGTCATTATTTAAGCTTAATGCCCACAACAGTAGATAAGAACCAAGACTCATTTTAAATGGTTTCATTTTTAGTACAGTGGGACAACATTAATCATGTGGACAGAGAGACTTTTCTTGAAAAAGTTAATATAAATTTTCAGTAGTGATTATAATTTCTTTGTTTGATTTGTGCACAAGGGAAATTGGGCTGTGGTGGCAGCCATTAACATTGCCACCTGAAAGGATTTTAAACTTTCTTCAAATGCTTTCTATTTTTAATTAGGTAGAAAAGGAATTCCTCATGTAACTGTGTATAAAGTAGAAAATGTATTGGAGGGAATTGTGATCACGAAGAGAGAATGTATTTTGTCCACACTCTTATGTGAGAATGATAAAAAGGAGGCTTCTGACTGACCTAAAACTGTTCTGATGTCTCCAGGACACTTTTGGATCAGAAAAAGACAGCGCCTCAAGCTGTGCTCTTTATTTACAAGACTAATTCCCAGGCTGGCTTGGGAATTGTGCTGGATTGACACTTGCAGCTGTGATGGCATTTAGTTGAGCAGCCTTCCTGAGAACATTTCATCTTTACAAGGGCCTAGCTTCTATAAAATAAACATTTTTAGCCTCTTTAAAAAATAGTAGGAGCTTTCCATCTTCAAAAGCAGAGTGCCCTGAATGGTTTCTTAGGAGACAGATTGGCTCTGCTCTCACCTTTTCTGTGCTTAGTCAGATGCCACTGTGATTTGCAGTTGGATTAGTCTTAACAAGTGAGCTATCTGTGACATTTTCGACTCAGTTGAAGACACTGTATGGTTGGAAAAAGGGCTTCTCAGCCCTTCTGCTTTATAATGACAGGTGCCTGTCAGGCGCACTGTGCCCACCGGGAGTTCCAGAAGTGTGCCTGACTGATTAAGGGCAAAATCCACAGTAACTACAGGGAGTTTTGCTCAGGTGTAAGAACAATTTACTCTGGATACCAATATGAATTTCCCATAGGTTTTCACTGGGTGGTGCAGTAACTACGGGTGCATGTAATGTCTCCCATAGTTACTCTTGATTTGGGGGTAAATGAACAATAATGGCAAGAAAATAAATTTCAGTGCCCTGCTCATTCTTGTGCACATAGTACTAAGTGGCACACTGCTCCTGCACCTGGAGATTCAATGCCGCCATCGTGGTTAATCACCACTTATATGAATGTATAGAATTATGTTCTATAATTATAAGTTATAATTATAATTATAATTATGTTCTATAATTATAAGTGAATTACATTCACTTATATGAATGTATAGAATTATTGAATACATTCATGACTATGAACGTATAGAATTCAAATTGTCCTTGGTGATGAACCCAGGTCTATCTCCCTTGCTCCAAAGGGCAATCTTGGAACGGGAGTCCAGGTCAGCCTGGAAGTTAAATCTTGGCTTCAAGTTCAGACAGGAGTCCATGTCTACCAGGTCTAAAGAGAAGCATGTTGAGGGCATATTCAGCATTACCTAGGGCTGAGCAGTTATGCTAGATCCAGAGCCTGTTTCCAGGGCAGAAATGCCCTCTTCCAGCTCCTCAGAGTTATACCACTGCAGGAGCAGGAATATAAATGAGTAGATCCACAGGGGTCCATGATAAGGCAGAGTAAGAATGGCAGTGTTGATCAAAAATCTGAGTTCTTGGCCAGCTTAGCTGCAACCCCTGCCTCTCAACCTCAGGATATGGCACAACTATGGCACCCACTAACCTGGGGATACAGTAGGCTACTCCAACAAGCCTCTTGCATTCATTATAAACTGTAGTACAGTCTCCTGCTGCAGATGTTACTGATTGTCATGGACTCCCTGTGAGACAGGCAGCACACCTGTTCCTTGTTCAGTGTGATCTATGGGGGGGGGGGCCCTCAGTAGCAAGCCCTCCCCAGGTGCCACTGACTTGGTGCCTACTGAGCATGCCCAGACTTGCTGATGCTCTGGAGCCAGCATAACTTTCTCCTCTGGATTCAGAGTAATTGGGGCAGCCCAGTTAGGACACTCCTCACTGCCCTCACTCTGGATTGCAGCCTGAATACCAAAAATGCATGGAATGCTGATACTTTCCCACTGAAGTGGTATCTATATACTTGCATTTACATGCTTTAGAACTGCTAGGTTGGCAGCAGCTGGACAAGTATCCACCTCACTCTGTTGTGCAGTATTTGGGTCTTGAACCACCAACCTGCCAACTTTCAAGATGACAAGCACATACTTGTCCCTATACTTGCTGACTATACTTGATGACCCCTATACTTGCTATTTCTCCCCTAGGCCACAAGCTAAAATGCTATTCATTCTAGATCTGTAGATCTTCTACTCCTTCCTAGTATTTTCTCACTGGGGAAGGGTCTGCTCAATTCTAGATCTATAACTACTGAAGTAACTAAACTGAAGTAACTAGACCTATGCATAAAATTTCAAAAATTTCTAAGCATCTGAGATAGTTTCAAATATCCAGCCAGCAGAGATGGCAAGCCTGTGCTTGCTTCTCAAAAGAGGAAATCTGAATCATGGGATCTGATTGTGAAAGTTCTGAAGTCAACAGTTATAGTAGAAACTATTCTAAGGAAAGAAGAGCTGGATTCTGGTCACAATGCTGTGTTTGCCATTGTGGGCTTTGATTTTATGATTGATGTATGTATTTTAAGGATAGCTTATTAAATTGGCAGCCATTTTCTAATAACAGAACTCACATCCACTGTTGCAAAAGGATAGCCCCATCCTGGATAGGTTTGGACTGGCAGTATTGCTTATTCCCTTGTCTCTACTAATGCACTGAACATATGCTTGCTCCAATTTGAGGCAGATTAGGCTGATTTTAATATCAAAAGGCCCATATGAGTTCAGGATGTGAAATCTGCCTATTCTTTGTTTGGCCACTTGAAGTGGTTTTTCCCCAGCCCACCTCCAATACCAGGAGAGCTACAGATATGGAATAAACTGCTTTCAGAAGCCACACTTGATGAGGTACAACTGGGCAGGCTTTCTTCACTCTGACATGTTCCTGCTTGTAACAAAATTAGGTCCCCCATTTTATAGGCAGATGGAGCAAATTTCCTTGAATGTCTAGTTTCACTCTAAAAAAGAAATTTTTGGAAAGAATGGCATGAGACATGTTGAAAGTCATGCAGCTGAGCATGAGAAGCTGCTTTGTAGCAATGCAAAGCTGTAGTTGTGAAAAGAATATTCAAAGCCTTGTTGATGCATGTGTAAATTCATGCACACATGTATAAAGGACTTTGGTGGAACAAGGCCAGGCTGCATTAGGAGGTTTCACTAAAATATGCGCAAACATCTCTGAATATTTTCTCTTGAGGGCAATTAACGATAAGAGGCATTGCAAAAGATAGCAGCACAGGCTCAAATATGTGGTCCAGGATTGAGAAAATCTTTTAGATAAATAGGATGCTTGAGGGCTTTGTTTTAAGATGGATAATTTTATGAGCCCCACGTCATATTGGAAAGTTTGGAATGCCAGGGTAATGTTGACAGCAATTCGATCCTGTTCTACAAGATGTAAGGTGATCCATCCTGAAGATGGGGAAAGAATTTGCTCTTTCACCATAATTGGCATTGCATAGTTCAACCAGAGAAAAAACTTGTGATTTCCATGAAGAGAAAGGTGTGGTCTCTTAACTGACAAAGTGAACAACTTAATAAGAAGACACTAGCCTAGCCAAACTGATGTGATTGCTTATGTACAGGCAAAAAATGGCAAATAGAGGCTGTGTATTTAAAATAGAATTGCCTAGCTTTTCTGAAGCTACATAACTTTCCCTTGAAAGAATGCAGTATCATCCTTCCAAATCAGCCTTTAAGCCTTGGACTTGAAGCATTTATTATCATTCAGTAAAACCTCAGAGATAGGAACACCCTTGGAATAAAAGTTGATTTATAACCCTGATATATTTGTGTGTCTGGATGTTTCTCCCCCAGCTAGTCAGTCAAACATGTCTCCCTACACGCCATGTTTACTGATGGGTTGAAAATTCCACTGTCTCCCCATCCAAAATTAGCCTCATTACTCAGTGAGTAACACTCCAAAGCCTGAATAGGCAACTTGTGCAGTACTGAAGAACATTGAAAATATATGAACCAAAGAGCAATGCTGTCTTGCTACAATTGTGTGCAATTTGCCTAATTCTCAAATCAGATAGATCATAAAATACAGATGGTGGAAATACTGTACAGTATTGTTATTCTATTATCAACCTTTAATAACTGATTAGTTTTGAGTTCTTGAGCAATCCCGATAGACCCAGGGCAAGTTCATATACTCTCTACATATTCTTGGGAGTGAGCCTACGTGTTCTCCTGCCACACATAGAACGTTTTGTGCACACAGCAACTTTGTATGTATACAGTATATTTAGCAGTATCTTCTACCCCATGAGCTTCTCACTCTTCCATGAGTCTGTCTGCCCACAGACTCTGATGACTTAGGAGGGAAAATAACTCAACCAGAATGACCAGCCTGTTCCTATCCTAGCCTGGAGTTGAGACCAGAGTTCACCAGCTGAAGACCCCTTCAGCCAGAGACTCTGGGCCCAAAGAAGCATACCCTGAGGTAGAAATCCTAAAGGAATCAGAAACATCGACATTTAGAACATCATGATCCTCCTGAGTGTGCTCTTCAGCACTGGCAATGGCCTGGAGGAATCCAGTGAACACAGAGTGAGACATCCTAGGCTAGAGGGCTATCCCTTTAAAATCTCTGGGCTTTCTAGATAAAGAGGTAAAGCCGATGAATGGTAATCTGGGCTTGCAATAATAAGATCTCATTTCTAGTTTGGCCTTTGTCAGAGAAAGTTGTATACTTGCTTTGTTTTGGATAGATAAAGATATAATGACTGAAATTCTGACTTCTACATATCTATCAGAGTTCCATGCATCATGCCCTCGCTCACTCTACTTACAAATCTCCCTTATACTGAGTTGGCCCATTGGGGTCAGTATTGTCAACGTAGTTCTCTAACACTTCAGACTAAGGTCTTTTTCCAGCCCTACCTGAAGATATCAAGGATTGAATGTGGGAGAATGCCATTCATGTGCACTGCCACTGAAATACAGCCCCAGTCCCAACGTCTAAGTGATATTACATCATCCTACTGGTACAATCCTATTCAGACACAGTGCTGACATTGCATGGACATCAGAGTGACATCCACCTTATCCTGACACACAGGAAGTATCTACACTTTTCTTTTTTGACTTTTCCAAGCACTATCAAATTGCTGAAACTGGCCCAAGCTGGTCAACCAGTGTTCTTGCATTTCTCCTCTATCTCCTGTGAGGTGGAGAGGCAGTTCAGCTCCCTTGGCCAGTTCATTTCAAAGCTGCCTCCCATTTTAAGGGTTTATTTCATAGCACTGTCCAGGGAGGTTCCTGTGGTAAGTCCTTTTCTACTGCAATCCCCAATGTAATATTCACAAGCTTTGCAGAACAGGAATGGTAACCTTGGTCCACAGTGCATCCTTGTCAAGCACCCCATCAAATTCCCACTATCTTTTCCAAAATCCTGTTTGTGGGCTTAAGTTCCACAAAAGGAAATGAAGTGGGCAGGTTAGTGTGGAAAAATGGAGATAAAATCCAGTGTGCACCTTTGCCACTGAGATTCATTCTTTCAAGCCCCTGAACTGCACTGACCACACTACCATACATACCCATGATTTCCGCCTCCTGGCACCATAACTCCTCTATCATGGGTAGAATATCTTGATGATGGGCACCTGTGGATCACTTATAGTGATCTGCAACTTGGGGGTTCTCCTGGATTCGCAGCTGCTCCTGGAGTCCCAGGTGGTGGCTGTGGCCAGGGGAGCCTTTGCTCAGCTTCGGCTGATCCGCCAGCTGCAACCTTACCTGAGTCACTCGGATCTGGCCATGGTGACCCATGCCCTAGTGACATCGAGACTAGATTATTGTAATGCGCTCTACGTGGGGCTACCTCTGAAGACGGTCCGGAAGCTGCAGTTAGTCCAGAATGCGGCGGCCCGTGTGGTTGCTGGGGCTCGTCGGTTCGACTCTGTCGGGCCACTGCTTCAGCGACTACACTGGCTGCCCATTCGTTTCCGGGCTGAATTCAAAGTGCTGGTCCTGACCTTTAAAGCCCTAAACGGCTTGGGTCCAGGGTATCTGAGGGACCGCCTTCTTCTGTACAGTCTGACCCGTCACCTAAGGTCATCTGAGGGGGCCCTACTGACTGTGCCGCCACTTAGAGATGTGAGAGGTGTGGCGGCCAGAGATAGGGCCTTCTCGGTGGTGGCAGCCCGGCTTTGGAACTCCCTCCCCACTGAACTGAGAAAAGCTCCCTCAATAGCTTCAGGCGGAGCCTTAAAACCTTCTATTTTAAAAAAGCATTTTAAATGGGGCAGAGGTGGGGGGACAGTTGTTTTTATTGTTTTTTTTTACTGTTTTTAACAAATATTTTTAATCTGCATGCTTTTTATTCAATTTAATTGTATTTTAATTATATTTTAATGGTGTTTTAATCTTTATTTATGAGCATTTTAGTGATGTTTTATTCCCTATTGTCAGCCACCTTAGGCTCCCCCTTGCGGGGGAGAAAAGGCAGGATATAAATTGATTAAAATAAATAAAAATAAATAAATAGTGATGTTGCAGCCTTTATCAATCAATAAACTGTATTTATACACCACCTTTATGATGTTAGAATACAAGATCTGGTGTTGTAGAGGTCCCATAGGATTGGGCCATATCTATGATTTAACAAATCAAGCTCACGCACAAACACTTTAACCCATATCTTGGGGATATCCATCTTTGTTGCTCATTTTCTACTATAAAGATATAAGAAAATGATCACAATTAAAATAAAAAGCTGGAGTGACCTTCTACTTTTTCTGATAGAGAACAAGCCTAATTTTGAAGACCACAGGTTTCAGTAGCACACTGACACTTTTCCTCACTGTTCCTCGCTCTACCTCTCTGAAGAGCCTTCATTCTTCAGGTGTATTTTTGCCCATCCCTAGCTGGGAGTTAATAGTTGGGAGTTAAAAGTGTGATCTCCTTAATGATGTGTGTCCTAGTTATTTAATTTTGATATAATTCTGCATGTTATCATTTTTCAGATTGCTGACAAATGTCATCTTTCCTGAGATTCATTGACATCTGTATATATGGAGTATTTCTGGTCTTTTCATGTATTCTTTTTTCCTGTAATTAAATGCTGATGTATAGAAAAGATGAAAAAACAACCACTCTTCCTCCCCAAACCTGCACACATTTCATATACATATATATTAAATGTACTTTGCAGTGTGAAAAAGGGCTCCATTATGATAAAAAAACTAGCAAGCATTAAAAATTTTGATTTTGAAAAAGAGCAGAAGCCACTTCTCAGTGAATCCTGTTGCTTCCATGGCTTGTGAAACTGGTGCACCTTTAAAAGGTGTCCCGAAGAATAAGAAATATTTAGGTTGGAGTCACTCTTTTGCCCCTTGTACGCGAATATTGAGTGTCTCCATTCTTGATGAAACTGATTTTAATGTGGGTGATGGGAGGGATACTGAATTTCCATGTTGCAATAGGCTTATTTCACAAGCCTCAGCAAACTTAAAACATTCATTTTATGTTGAGGTCTGTGCTCCTCATCCCTATGACAGGCTGCTACAAGTTTCTGAACAAAATATAAACCCCCTTTCTGTCAAGCATTCCCAACAGGCACCCCCTTACAAGTCAGATACTGTTACAGCTCATTATTGTATGTGACTTTGAACTAAGCATATAAATTGTTCCCACCTGAGTTCTTGCATCCATAAATCCATGTATTGCCTTTAGCTCTTCCTATAGTACTAAAATGATGCTACAATATGGCATGTGACTATTCCATATACAACACCAAATTAATCTACAAAGTACTGACTGGTAGACATGATTCCAATCTATAACATCAAAGAGAAGTAGTGCAGAGTAGGGCTGAACTGCCCATTAGAGCTAAACTACACATTACATTGTGCATATTGTTGAACCTTGTGGCCTCAGCTTTTGCTACTTAAAGGGGAGGAGGCAACTGGGTCAGGAGCACAGTGTGGCAAAGAAAGAGATTTATCCCTTTGTTATGTACTACTATGAGCCCTAGGAATAAATAAAAACTTATTTGTTGTGTACCACTATGAGCCATAGTACTAGGAATAAATAAATTATACTGGGATCCGGAATTGCACCATATTAGTAGTACTAGTAGTAAGAATATATGTAGCTGTCAAAAGGTGAAGGAGGCAAGCTTGGAAAAAAATTAGAAGCCTGAAACTGTGAACATGGCATTTGTTATACTATGCTGCTTACTCATCTAGCGTCTTAGGAATAAAGTTAGAAATTCTACAAGCTGAGAATACAGTCATATTGAGAACGCAAACTTGAATCCAAGCCTAGACTAGCATAATTTAATTGACTTCAGTGGGACTACTTTGTTATGAATCATGGAGAAGAATCCAAGTTTTCATTGCATTCCTTAAATGCTGTTGGAAACCTGCTTGTCTTCTCAGTGAGAGAAATGAGCAGTTTGTACAGAAATGTGAAAAAGGTTTCATCAGTTATTTAGACAGGTAATTAATGAGATAGAATGTTTTGTTTAAAGTTTTATGTTGAAATATTCTGACTTCTCATTCCTAAACGAGGGAATTCACAGTGCACTCCTTCTCTTCCTCTGGAACAGGCAGGTTGGCTCAACCTGCACTAAATCCAGAGCAATGATAAGGGCTGCTGCTTTGCTACCGCAGGGAAGGGAATGCTTTTTACCTTCTCCTGGTTTAGGCAAGAACAGTCCTCATGGGTCTACACAACTCACCCATCACTCCATCCTGCAGTGCTGACCTAACACAGGAATATCTTAGGACATTTTGGTGACATCCCCTCAGGACAGTACAAAATCTTGCAATGGCCTAATCAAGGATTAGGATTGCACTCTCTGTTTCTGAAAACTAGACAGTGATCCTCAGGTCACTGCAGTTCAACTTAATTTCAGTTCAATGATAGTGGTGAATCAGCTATGACATTAGGCTATGTGTGAATTTCATGTCTATAAAATGTACTATAATGTACTATAAAATGTCTATAAAATGTTTAAAAAGTAGAATGCCCAAAGTGAATTCAAAATTTCCTTCTGGATCAGAATATTTAAAGCAGTGGTTTTTGAGTTTTTAGCCCAAGATCCCCTTTTGAAAATGACAACCTGTCCAGGACTCCCAGGAAGTGATGTCATGGATGGAATTGTCATTAAAGTGCCCAGTGCCAGATTCCGAGGTGGCTGAATCCAACTTTTTGTGACCCTCCTGAAAAGAAGTCACAACCCCTAAGGGCATCCAAACCCCCACTTTGAAGATCACTGATTTAAAGAATTTCAGGAAAGCTTTAAAGTACTGTGGCGCCTCACGTAAAGTATGTTCCACGTAACAAACAAAAATTTCCTAGCATTCTGCTTCATGTAACAAACTGTGCTTCATGTAACAAACACACTTATTGACAGTTGGGACAGACATGCTGGCCTTTTCAAGAGCGTTAGGATTCAAACATGCTGGCCTTTTCAAGAGCGTTAGGATTTTCAAGAGTGTTAGGGTTCAAAGGCAGCCCTTTTCAAAAGCGTTAGGGTTGCCTAGCGCACCTGTCCATAGCGAAAGCAACACTTCCCACTATTCCTCCTGTGGCTGGGCATCCACTGGGCAGAGGGAGAGAACAGCAGTGGAGAAGAGGGAAGCAGCTCAGGACTAGCCAGAAGGGAGCAGGGGAGAAACAGGCTCCGGGTGAAGAGAAGGAGAAAGTGGGGAGACACTTTGAAAGTGTCTTGGATTGCAGCCTCCTAACCATGTCTACCCAGAAGTAAGCCCCATTGTGTTAAATGGGGCTTACTCCCAGGAAAGTGTCTTTAGGATTGCAGCCTAACAGCCCAATCCAGAGCAACTAATCTGTCCACATAAGAGCCCTTAGGTTGCCCTATCTAACACTAGGTTGGAGCAACTGCAAGATGCTTCAGCCCAGTTACTCTGAAGGAGGCTTAGGGCAGAGCAAGGCAAGATAGGGTGCCCTAAGAGAGGTGGACCTGCTCTGCCCTAACTGGGGCAGCCTAAGCAGCTCAGGAGAGGCAAGTTGAGGGCATGTTTAGCATTGCCTAGGGCAGAGCAGTTACTCTGTATACAAAGCCTGTTTCCAAGGCAGAAATGCCCTCTTCCAGCCCTCAGAGTTATACCACCTCAGGAGCAGGTATAGTAATGAGTAGACCCATAGGGGTCCATGATATGGCCCGAGTAAGAATGGCAGTGCTGACCAAAAATCTGAGTTCTTGGCCAGCCTAGCTGCAACCCCTTCCTCTCAACCTCAGGATATGGAACAAACTATGGCTGCCCACAAACTTCAGGATACAGCAGGCCACTCCAAGAAGCCCCTTCTATTCACTGTAGAATGTACTGGCATCTCATCAGGGACTCCTTATAAGGCAGGCACCCAGTGGCGTCACCAGACTGGTGCGGCTGGTGTGGGCTGCATTGGGGATGCGCTCCGTATGGGGTGATGTGCCGGAGGAGTTTGACTGTCCTTTGGCAGGCCCCGCATGTCAGCACCCCCATTCAGGCCTGCTCCAAGGCGGAGCAGCAGCCAGAAGCTGCCACTTGTCTGAGGAGCTGGCCTGAACGGCCATCTGAGGTGCACTGCGCAGAAACACACTGAGCATGCCAAACAGCTTCAGAGGAGACTTCCTTAGAGCAGAGAAAGTCCGCGCCTCTGCACAGCCATTTGGCCTCACTCAGGAGGCAGAGTGGCAGCCGAATGGCTTCAGAAAGAGTACTGCACAGGCACCAACTCTGACGCCTGCACAGTCTCCCCCGAAGCCAAAAGGCTTCAGAAAAGTACTGCGCAGGTGTCAGAGATGGTGCCTGCGCAGTACTCTTTCTGAAGCCAGTTGGCTTCAGAAACAACTGCGCAGGCGCCAACTTTGGTGACTGTGCAGTCCTGGTGGGGGGGGGGCGCATCCCAGGGATGACGCACAGACTTCCGCACCAGGTAATGTGCAGAGTCATGTCACCACTGTAGGCACCACAGCTGTTCCTTGTTCAGTGTGATCTGAGGGGTGTCTCCTCAGGAGCAAGTCTTCCCCTTTTGTCAATTACTTAACATGCTTTGGAGCAGTTAGGGCAGCCCAGGCTTCCTGACTCTCTGGATTCAGCATAACTTTCTGCTCTGGATACAGAATAGTTAGGAGAGTGCAGTTAGGTCAGAGCAGGCTGAATTTGCTCTGGATTGCAGCCTAAGTAGACTTCATAGGATCATGCATACTGAATGCGTGTTTTGAATTCAATTCCAATGTTTTGTCATCATTTTTACATCCAGTTAATATTTTTATACGAATATTTTTTGGATTGTGGAACCAATTGTCTGAGTTTCCATTATTTCCTATGTGAAAATCTGCTTCACGTAAAGAATGTTTCATGTAACAAACATGTCTCTGGAAAAAATTAAATTTGTTATGTGAGGTGCCACTGTATTTTATTAAAAACTAGCGAAAGGCGTACCCGTGTTGCGGGAATAACGTCCCCATACAACATCCTCCATGGCGCATCAACAACCCATGAGCAACCTACCCCCATGTACAACATTCCCCTGTGCGCATCATCCCCACATGCAACTTTCCCTATGCGCATCATCCCCCCAGGCGCAACTTCTCCCTACGTGCAACTTCCCCCCGTGTGCAACTTCCCCCCGTGCGCAACTTCCCCCAATGTGCAACTTCCCTCCATGCGCAACTTCCCCCATGCGCAACTTTCCTACATGTGCATCATCCCCATGTGCATCATCCCCCCATGTGCATCATCCATAGAGCAACTTAGAGCGCATGTAGCAACTTTCCTACATGCGCAACTTTCCTGTATGCACAACTTCCCCATGCGCAACTTCCCCCATGCGCATCATCCCCGCCATGCGCATCATACCGCCATGCGCAACTTTCCCCCATGCGCAACTTCCCTCCATGCGCACCATCCCCCATGCGCAACTTCCCCCCATGCACATCCCCCCATGCGCAACTTCCCCCATGCGCATCATCCTGCCATGCGGATCATCCCGCCATGTGCAACTTCCCCCATGCGCATCATCCCCCCATGCGCATCATCTCCCATGTGCAACTTTCCTACATGCGCAACTTTCCTACATGCGCAACTTCCCTACATGTGCATCATCCCCCCATGTGCATCATCCCCATGCGCAACTCCCCCATGTGCAACTTCCACCCATGTGCAACTTTCCTACATGCGCATCCCCCACGTGCATCATACCGCCATGCGCAACTTTCTGACATGCGCAACTTCCCCCATGCACAACTTCCCCCATGCACATCATCCCTCCATGCACAACTTCCCTCCATGCGCACTATCCCCCATGCACAACTTCCCCCATGCTCATCATCCCCCCATGCGCATCATCCCCCCATGCGCAACTTCCCCCATGCGCAACTTCCCCATGCGCATCATCCCCATGCGCATCATCGCCCATGCGCAACTTTCCTACATGTGCAACTTTCCTACATGCGCAACTTCCCCCATGCGCAACTTTCCCCATGCGCATCTTTTCCCCATGCACAATTTCACCCCATGCGCAGCATCCTCGCCCGTGCAACCTCTTCCTCCGAACAACATCCTCCAGTGCACCAGGCACTGAGCACCAAATTGGCTGGATGTTGGTCAGTCTCCCATGTTAAGTATAGGAGAAAAACACGTTGCTTCCTTTTCAGCCCCTGAAGGGTTAAATTTCTCCAGATGGTTCTTGGTGGGAGTTCAGGTGACAGAAGGAACTCCCAGAATTCCATGCTTCAGGCCCAGCAGTTAGGGCGGAATTTTGCTGAGTCAGCAATTCTCAATGCAAAGTATAGGGAGGAAAACATGTTGCGCCCCTTTTCACCCCCTTCCCGTTGGAATTTCTGAAAACCAGTTCTTAGTGCACCCCTCCGTCATGGAAGGAACACCCACCCCAAACTTCATGCTTCTAGGCCCACCGGTTTTGGCAGGGCGGTGATCAGTCAATCAGTCAGTCAATCAGTGAGACAGTGAGTGACTTTTCTCTTTTATATATATAGATAAGATTTCCTTAGTTGTGGCTTCACACAGCCAAACACATCAAACTTGTCTATGTACTTCCTCACGTGATCAAAACATCCAAGGAATTTTGAGTGACATTTATCGTATTAATAATGAAGTTTTCCTGGGAAATTTTGCATAGTCATATATATGATACACCTATTATTGTATACCTATTAGTGGAAAAAGGAGACAATAGAGAAAAAAGCAATTTTATTCCTCAGCAGTAATTGAAAAGAGGAGCAATTGTCTATCTGCATCATCAGTGCAGAGTTCTTGAGGCTGAAATCATTTGCTTCATGCAGGGCCTCCAAAAGAAATTTTTTAAAGTGGTACAAAACCCATTTGGGGCCCCTAAGACTTGCAAAATTATTTTGAAATAAAAAAAATTGAGACTAATTACTGTGCAACAAACTTCAACAAGAGCTCATTTATTGATCATATAAAACATTATGTTAAAACATACCAGTATTCAAGTAATGTGACAATATAAAATACTAAAATCTTATCAAGGAAAAAATGGTCCTTCAGTCACAGGCCCTTCCATAGCTCTTGGTCCCTGGAACAATGTACCTGCTGGACCCCCTTTTCATAGGCCCTGGCCACATGTATTATGCAGACTTGCACAATTCACTTGTTACCTCCTTCTGGAACTGCTTGTATGACCATATGTTTCTATCATATTTCAACAGTGATTGTGGATTTTTTAAAATGCCTCTTTTTCTTTGGTTAGTCAGCGCAGTGATTTAACTATAAAGAATGTTGACAACTTCACCATGTTCTCTTATCTCACCATTTTTAAGAGCATGTTATTGGCAGATATATTTGAAAACAGCAATTCTTCACTCTTCAGTACTGTCAAATATACAGCAGGGCCTTGACTTATACAAACTTTCAAGTGAAAACATTAAATATCAGAGTTCTGAGTATTTGTGAGCACTGCTTGTGCCAATGTCCAATGTCAAGAAGACTCAACCCTTGCATCAATTAACGATAATGTCAGAAAAAGGCCATGTATTTGCTAGTAAAATTTTCTTACCCTCCATCGATGGTAAGAAATCGATGGTAAGATGTTATTTGAGGATAACACACACACACAAACACACACATTTAAAATCCTGCTTTAGTTACCTTCAAATTCTCCAATATTACATCTCAGAGGTTGCTATCTCGGATATTATGTATTGTGCAACTGATCTTTTATTTCTATTATTTCAAGTAACAGTAAAATTTTACATCTAAACCTTAATGAAAGATGACAACAAAAATATCTCTCTGCTTGTTGCATGGCCTTCATACTGATTTTTCTTCTCCAGAGAGCTTATCCATCTAAAGGCCTAATCCTATTCAGATACCTTAGCCATATTTCACAAACACCAGCATGACATCTGTCATATTTTAAGCCCATCAATGGCAAATTTCTTCTGATCCTTCCCAACAACAGCATCCGCATCTATAGAGACACTGACACAGACTGTTATCCTTACAGCTGTGTCCTAAGGCATTGTTATATGATGGTTATATTATTACCATCATATGAGTTATATTAGGCCAGTGCCTACTATTTCATCCAGGACTCATACAATCCAGTTCCTCAGGAGTGCTAGAAATACCTGAAGATATTTCTAATGCAGGAATGCATTTTGAGACCAGCTAGGTTAGAGTTAGGGGCTGTGGGTGGCACAAGTGGTTAAGACACTGTGCCTGTTAACCAGCAGGCCAGGGTTCGAGACAAGGGTCGGCCCCACAAGACAGGGTGAGTTCCTGCCCTTAGCCCAGCTCTGTGACGCCAGCTGGATCCAATCATATTGGCTCTGCCTTTCCATTGGACTAATTCAGTGGCATGGAGAGGGGAGATTTGCTGCTTGGGTAACAGCCTATCCTCCATAACAATCTAATCCAGGCTTTCGTGCTTCGCATGCAGCGTATGCAGCGCTGAGCACAATACCATAGTCTTTCAAGACTGATGGAGGCCTGCTTTTTTATTACCATCAGACCTAAGACTGGCAGAAGTACTACCACTGTAATCTGATCAGGGAGTAGGGGGTGGTTCAGAGTCAATGAGTGGCTAATGTCAAGAAGCACCCCCAACCAGCCACTAAGAATGAATAACATTGAATCAATGTTATTGAACAAAGGAACAACTTCAACCAGGTGGAGATGACCTGAGGACATGACACACAAGGATGTTACAGCATCCCTTCTGTTCCACAGCAGTAACAGTGTCATCAACAGGAAAGGGGCAAAACCAAAAAATGCTAAGAATCCCCGCACCCTTAGCACGAGAGGTTCAAATCCCCTCATCTCACCCACCTAAATACATATATCCAAGTAATACTTTGGAGCAGAGCAAAACTAGTAAGGAAGTTCCTTGGAAAGAGGGTAACCATGTGAAACAAACCCATAACACCTCCATGGTAAGAGTTAAGTCCCTGTCTCCACAAGATGCTATAGGAATCAGTTAACTGGAAGGAACTTTTTTTCAGGGAAGGAACTGCAATGAGTTTCAAGGGCAATAGCACTAGCAGGTATATGATACAAAGGTGTAAGCTGGGAATCAGGTGAAACAGCTTCCAAGTCAGCTGTTTGGTGGCTCTTGCTCTTGCCAGCAAAGCATTTGGAAACACCATGGCAGGGGTAAAAGAAGAGGGGAAAGGGAATTTAGAACCCAGACTGGCCACTCCATAAAGCTGGTCATGAACCACCCAGCATCTGCAAGAGATAGGCAAAAAGGACAAGTCTGGCTTTTCATAACTTGCATCACTACAAACGGGCACACGTGGGTGGGAGGTTGCAGCAGGTGAACCTATCAGATGAAGCAGTGTTTCAGGAAACATTTCCATTGAGAAGATCACATAGGAACTCTGCAGAATTAGAAACAGTAGCAGCTGCAGCATAGGGCTCTTTAAAAAATCTCCCTAATGCTCATTATTTCCAACAGGCTAATTGCCCTGAGCTTTTTCTTCTGTCAGTGACATTCTGGAAACAACATATGAAAAAGAGAGGGGTGAGGGAGCGAGGGAACTCACATGACTGCTTTAAATAGAAATATGCCTGATATAGAATCTCTGACCTCATGGCTGGAAGCAGTAAAAGAGCTCAACTTTAAAAACTAATTTAAAACCAAGAGTTATCTGAGAAAGTATAAATAGCCTACTCAGCCAATCTTATTCTTCAGTAGAGGGCAGAGTGAAATCTGCTTCATTAATCTCAGCTGGACCACTTTTGTAGATGATGTTGTGTTCAATTCTTCCTTGGTTAACACACCATGTTTTACATCTGGTTGCCTTAGAAGTGTCAGTGTATGCTAAATAATGCAAATATACTGTAAAAGTCTCCCATGCCAATATCATAGTGCACAAAGTTTATTTTTTCTGTCCATAGCTAAATGGTTTCCTCAATATTTTAAATATTTGCCATAAAGATAATGATAATATTTAAATGTTCACATTGATCTTTGATAGGTCTTTTGGTTTGGAATTTTGTAGATATTTCAAATCAGGGGCTCTTTCAATAGACACTGTATCTGCACCTAAGAATCTGTATAGCAATCTTTGAAGCTAAAAAGCACATTTAAGTCCCGACATCCTTGAAATCTACCACTCAGAATCCTGAATAGGTGGAATAGGAATTAAATGATTAATTTAATTCATTTACACTTTTTTTAAAAAATGCTTTAAAGTGAGCTGAAAGAGCAGTTAAGCTGTCTGGGAAAAACTACATATTACCTTAACAGCACAGCTGGGCTCTTTGCATATTTGTATAAATATAAATAATAGCTGGAGGGGCTGAACTTGGATGAAAGGGGACTTTGACCTTCCTTCAGTATTCCCTCCCAGAATTGGGATTCCTGCAGGTGCTATTTTCACCAGGAGGCAAGAATCCATCAACAGTAATGGGAGCTGCCTTCCCAGCAGAAATAGCAGGGGATGTACATTCAATAGCAGGGGATCAGGACTGCTGGAGGAGAAAAGGCATAAAGCATTCACCCACCATGTCATGATTCTAATTGTAAACACTTCAAGGCAGCTACTTATATTTTTTTTGAAAAAACAAACATATTTAGAGTTTTGCCTACATGTTAAACATATACAATGGTACCTCACTTAACGAATGCCTCAAATAGCGAGTGTTCCACATAAAGAGCAAAAATTTCTGTGGAATTTTGCTTCACTTAACAAGCTTGATTTGCATAACGAGTGCCCATTGGCTGGGCTCCCTCTACTCCTTTCTACATTGGCTGGGTTGTGGGATTGAGGAGGGACTTTCTCCCCCTCCCTGCAGTACCAAGGAAGAAGCCATTAGGGAGAGCAGAAGAGCTTTTTGGTCGGAGGAACAAGGATAGCTACTTCCTTCAACCAGCAAATGTCCTCAGCCTGGGCTCTGAAAGCTTCCATCAGGTAGGAGGGAAAACTCCTCCTGCACCCCCTCTGGAACCCCCCCCCCCAACAGACCCCTTCCCTCCCAAGGAAGCCCCCTGCCTGGACCCCACTACAACCACCCTCTTCCCCCCACCAGCACCTTCCCTGCCTGCACTTTTCCTTTCCTGTGAGTAAGCCCCAGTGGATTTAATGGGGCTTGATTCTGAATAGATCCTTCTGTGCCATTCTTCTTTGCACTTCATGCAAACTTGGAAAGAGTCAGGCTGCATCCTACACACTTTCCTGTGAGGAAGTCCCAGTGGATTCAAGGGGCTTGATTCTGAGTAGACAGCATAAGATCTGGCCCCTTTGCTGTTGCAGACTGCCTATCTAGTTCGCATAGATAGATCTCACACAAAGAGAGGTTCCTTGTTAAAGATGCTCCAAAAGATACCAGTGACTTTTAGTGAAAATTAATCATCCTTGGCCATAAAGGTTTTTCTTTTCTTTTTTACTCTGCAGAATATTATAGTGTTTTATTACAGTTATTGTGGTCTGTATTATATTATAGTGTTTTGAATTCAATTCCAGTGTTTTGTCATCATTTTTACATACAGTTAATATTTTTATATGAATATTTTTTGGGGGTTATGGAGCCAATTGTCTGAGTTTCCATTATTTCCTATGGGAAAATCTGCTTCACTTAAAGAGTGTTTCACTTAAAGAGCATGCCTCCAGAACGAATTAAGCTCTTTAAGTGAGGCATCACTACTGTTATTTGGCCCTGACTTGTTCATTTTATGGCCCACTTCTACTGGCTAGTTATGTTGATGGAATGCGTATTCTGCTGGTGGAAGTGAAATTCTGCTAGCATGCACAACAAGGTCACAAGTGTAATGGCTGCAGCCATGCATGGAGGCCAGTGGGGAGACCACTGATTGTTGGTGAAAGATCTGAATCAGTGGAACACACCAGTTCTTGTCCTTTTTTGTGAGCTGCACCCTTTCTCTCCTAGGACGTCTAAAATAAGTGTTGTGTTTCATGGAAACCCATAAGTGGACCAAGGGCTTATGCAAATTCATTTTATTTACTGCCTATTTGTTTTGGGGTTGCATAGAATGTAGTGTTCATCTTTTTGGTGTGGCTGTGTCTGCACTAGTGGCAGGAGATAAAACTGGGATATTAGAATGTATTTGTATATTGCGTTTTCTGTTGGGCGATTTTTCACTCTACAGAACATTTCTCTCTACTTTGCTAACACTTTATACTGTCTTATGTATCGCAGCACATTATCAATGCAACTTTTCCTTAGCCCCTTTTGTGCATAAGATCGAAGAGAATTTAACTGCTTTTCTTTTATGTTGTTTCAATTTTAATGTTTCAAATGAGCCTGCATTCACAACTGAGCTGACAGAGGAACAAACACACTGATTTTGTTTGGAAACCTTTCAGCCTTGTTTTATTCCTCCCACCCTCTTTCACTGTCACTTTCCCCTTTTTATGTAGGGAAAGTTGACTATTGACTACATATTACTATTAAAGTTGTCAATATTGACTACAATGGGAGTTACTTCTGAATAGTCACGCATAGGATTGGGCTCTAAGTCTGCAGTCCTATCCACACTTTCCTGGGCTCCATTGACTATTGACTCCGCATCCCAGCAATGTCTTTTATAGTGGCTGATGTTGATGTTTCTTTGCATCTTTTTTCGATTGTGAGACGTTTTGGGACAGTGAGTCATTAGTTATTTCATTTTCTCTCTAAACCACTTCGTGAACATTTTAAAAAGTGGTATATAAATACAGTTGATTGACTGAGAACTGAGTAGACAAGCATAGGATCAGAGTCTAGCATTCAACCCGTTGAATTACCCTAAACTTGAGAGTGTGTTGGCTTCACTTTGCTCTGGTCCTGAATATGTGTTTCTCCAAAAAGGAACATAATTTCAGGTATAACTTCTGGAAGAAACCCAGCCACATCAAATTCTTCTAGGCACCTAAAAATTCCAATTAAATATATATTATTTCTTCAAGATATCTAATTATTTTAAAGTGTGGATTTCAACACTGAAAAATTACGCTGTATCTTTTTATACTTCTATGACAGTGTTCTTCAGCCTTGCATTTGGAAACCCAGTGGTGTTGCAAAACCTCAGTTGTGAGATTGTGGTAACTTAAAAAGAATGAAATAGATTGAAGACAACTGGATGAGGGCACCATTTAGCAAAGGAGAAGGCACATGGTGTACCCTTCTGGTACCATAAGAAGTAAAAAAAGCCTCCAGTGGATCAGGACAAAGTCCAACTTCCTGTATCACACAGTGGCCCACCAAATGATTCAGGGAGCACATATAACACCTGCATCCAGGTGCCCCCCGCATCTGGCATTTTGAGGTTTTCCATGTCTACACACACACCCAATAGCTTGTAACCCCTGATGGTCCTTTTCCTTTTCCAGGAGAATGTGCCCCTGTCTTGCTCAGGTTCTTAGCAATTTTGTTAAAATATGAGTTTCAAGGTAATTTTGGGTACAATCATAACCACACTTTCCTGGGAGTAAGTACTGTTGAATAAAATGGGACTTACTTTGGAGCAGACATGCTTAGAAATGCACTTTTTCCTCTTCTCTCTAATGCTATTAGGCTTCAGTGAACAGTGCCTGAAGGGCATAAAGAGTGAAGAGAATGGACAGCAATATGGATGTGGTGGGTGGATAGGGTCCTGGGAGGGGAGCAGGGTCAACTGTGGGCTCCAAGTCTCTTATTTATTTAGAAATTGGGGTTGTAGCAGGAAGAAAGGTTTAAGACCACTGTTCTATGATTCAAACTGTATATAAACCAATATTTCACAGTATATATAAGGAGCTGTATATCACAAATGGAACATTCTCCAGTGTGTCAGGAATTTCTCTCTTTTCCTTTTCAAAATTCCCTTGAAAGTACCCATCTAAAAATTCATGCCCACAATCAGGAATTCACAGTCTTTTTCCTGATGTTTTTTTCAGAGTCTGACTTTCTCATTCAGTTTTCATTTCAGACACTGGTGATGACATTTATACATGCAAGAAGAGAAGATCTAGATGAACTAGAAACAAATTAGAATGAATTAAACCCAATTATTCTGATTGTAATAAGCTTAAAAATAGTTAATGTTTCTGGTAAGTTCAGGGATGCAATTGAGGAAGCAATCTTGTTCCACAGTTTTGACAAGCAAGTAATTCGCTTGCTTTCTTAGCATTTCTGAAGAAATAAATTATGAGGTAAACTGAAGAGAGATGTACAGTGAAAACGTATTACTGAGAATCAAATCTTGCCATTGGAAACAAACACTTAATTGTCACTGCAACTCCAGTAACATAAAATTATTTTGACTGAAGGAAGCTACAGTGTTTGTGGGTATAACTGCAACATGGTTAAACGTTTACATTCAGTAGGTCCTTGGAAAAGTTATGACAGCAATGACTGATTGACATATGAAAAGTTTGACATTTTGGCAATTAAAAAATAATGTTTTGAGGTTTTGCCTCACTTAGGCACAGTATGAGCCATGGCAAAAACTGGTTTTATTTTTTAATGGACTGAAATGGTTGAAAGAACTGTGACTGAATTAATAAATGTATAGATTAAACATTCCTGTATCAGGTGCTTAGACGTGGTCTCATAGGAGCCATGAACAGGGGCAGTTTCCTAGGTATTCCCCACAAAAAAATGTAACTCAAAAATTGGGAAAAAAACAGGGCTATGATTTATTTACAGTGCAACAATTATTGAGTGTAATAGTTGGCTCTGGATCCTGTATAAACTCTGCTTACCACATTAATGCATAAATCTAACTAGGAGGAGATAGTTGACCTGCCAAAACCTTCCATTTGGCAAATTACTCTGGCTCAGAATCTAGGGTCACCTCAGGGCTTGCTTGGCTTCTTCAACACTAAGTCATGTAAAGGGAAGTCATGGAAGCTGAACTCTTCCCACTCTGATCTGATCTGGATTCAGATGTGTAGCTAGCGAAGGTGTGGAGGATGGTTCTCCCTGGGTTCCACCTTTGTTGTAGACACCTTGGGGTGATGATCAGAATCACAGAGGTTTGGATAATCCATCTTGTGATATACACACAGACGTGAAATTTACAGCTGAATTCAGTGCAAAAATCCACTTTTAAATAACTCCTTTCTAACAAAGGTTATGGTCAAAAAAACTGGAAAACAATAAAATGCATGGAGCCCTATGGAAAGGGAAACTGAGCTGTTTTGCACCTATACTCATGAGTAGTACCTACCGGTATATCATTTAAACTTGCCTTAGACCATTATAAGGAACAGGCAGAGAGGAATCCAACACCACCGGAATGGTCCTGATTCAGTGAACAGAGTACAAATCACCCCACAAATTAGGAGGAAGCCCTTCCTTCCTCCAACCACACAAATGCATCAAGCCCTATGGAAAGTGAAACTGGATGACACAGCTGCATTTACTCATGAGTAAGCAAACATGACTTAACTCCTGTTCAGGCTAGGCACAGAGATAAGCAAGGCAACCAGAATGGTCCTGATCTAGTGAAAATGGAGCTTAAAAAATGCTCCGCAAGGCAGCCTTCCCCCACTGTTAAGAATAAAGTAGAGGCTTGAGTGATCAAGTGAGTCTTTTTTTAAAAAAAATTTGAAACTGTAAAGCTTCGTAAGCTCTGGTAGGGATAGGATTTCAATATAAGAATTTAAATTGAACTGGGCAATGGATAGGGCTAAAAAGCTTACTGATTTTGTGGGTTTGTGGGTTATAGTAAAAAAAACTTGATTGAAAGTCATGGTTTTTGATCAAGAACAGGAATCTAGCTTCTCTGGAGTGAGGACCAGGGTGCATTCAGTCAATGACTGGGTTATGTCCCGCCCACTTCAGAGACAGGGCCGGATGTAGATCTTATCTCCTTCCCGTGCGGGGCATTGCCTCCCCAGTCCGGCTCTGTCTCCTTAAGAGAAGGGTCAGGGTTTTCTTTGCTGTGCTCCTCAGAGCACAGACATCTCCTTCCATTCCTCTTTCTCTTCAATTTACCTCAGCTTTACCTCAGCTTTCTCTTCAATTTACCTCAGCTTTCAATTTACCTCAGCGTCTCTGGCCTATTTCTCTGTCCTGTCCTTCCCCTTGCCTGGATTGTGGATGGACCGGGACATCTGGACACTCGCCCACCGGGGCTACACCACCCCCCCCCCGGAGTTTGGATTGAAGGGGCAGCAGCGTGGGGGCCCCTCCGGGAAACCCCCCCTTGCCGGGCATTCTGTCGCGCCGCAGCTGCGGTGGCCCCTTGGGACTCTGAAGGGGTAGCCTGCGGGTCCTGCCCCCCAGCAGTGCCCAGTCAGCAACAGCAGAGAGGCCTCCTTCGGGCCGGGTCTCCCCGCTAGCTGCAAATCCACCGGCGCCCTGAGGGACAACGAGCGACAGCAGGGAGGCCTCCTTTGGGCCGGGTCTCCCCGCTAGCTGCAACTCCATCGGCGCCCTGACGGACAACGAGCACGGGTAAGCAGAAGGTATTCCCCAGCTCGCTCAGCTGCCGGCGCACACTGCAGCCGCCTGGAGACCGGCCAGTGGTAATTTCGAGCTCATGTGTCAAGCGAAGGCAGCGGCACAGAGTGCTCAGAGCCAGAGGGGTGGCAGCAGATGCCAGGTGCAGGGCTGTTGGCGGTGACTGTGGGAGCCCGCCAGATGCCATTTTATGCCAAGTTTTTCCCTCACCTGACAGCGGTGGCCATATTGGATCCCCAGGGACGCCAGTCTTTTCAGAGGTTGCAGTGAGTAACAGTGGGGCCCTGTTTTACCCCAGTGGGGGCGGTGTTCTCCAAGGAATCAGATAAGATAGAATGAAGTAATTTGCATTAGCCAAGATGGCTCAGGGACCCCTTATCTCCATGGAGGACGATGAGGGTACAAACCTGACAGCACCAAGCGTAATGCAGGCCTCTGGTTCTGCCATGGCTTCTCCTCCGCAACCTTTAATCTCGGCCTCTGCCCTCCAAAGAGTCATTGAGTCTGCAGTGTCTCAAAGCCTTCCTAGTCTGGTTAAGGCAGTGAAAGAGGCAGCAAAGCCCGTGCCCCAGTCTAAGCGATCTGGCAAGAGGCACTCTAGGATCCCAACCAGTTCCTCCTTCTCTTCTGTGGACTGTCCAGGATCCTCCCCACGGAAAAGAAAGCGTAATGTCAAGCATATTGATCACAAAGTGCAGCACGGACATCATAGCTCTAATAAGAAACGGAAGTCAAAGCACACTATCGATTCCTCCTCCTCTTCCACATCTTCCCAATCCCCCTCCTCCTTGGACTTGGAGGAAGGAAGAGATATCCGGGGATGGGCCAGAGGACCCCAAGGAAAAGAAGGAAAGGCTTTTCCCTTCGGATTATCTGCCACAAGTAGTTGACATGTCAGCTGCGTGCCTCAGTCTCAGACATGCCAGGCTTTCAACAGTGTTTTCTCTGAGGAGTGGTGCCACCATCCCAGGGGTTTGAGCCCAAAGATAAGTGGATAAGTTTTACACCTTTCCAGAGAAGCAAATGTCCATGCTAAAAATGCTTTCAGTGGATGCTCCAGTAGGAGCTTTGGCTTCTTCCTCTGTCCCTGTGGATAGGGATATCTGGCCAAAGGATTCAAACGATCATAAGATGGAGAGCAGTCTTATAAGAGCTTCTGAATTGTCTTCCTTTTCCTTTAGAGCTTCGGCAGCTAACTCAGTCACGTCCAGAGCAGCCTTCATATTCGCCCAGGACACAGCTAAGATTAAAAAGTTCCCTAAGTCCATTAAGAAGATTTTCAAGAAGATCGCCCTTGCTTCGGCTCTGGCCGCCGATGCATTGCGGTATTCCATGCGCCTCTCGGCTGGGGCGATGGCCGCCAGTGTTTCCACCCGACAGGCCCTCTGGTTGCGTTCCTGGTCAGGCGAAGGGAGTTCTCACACCAAGTTGATCAATCTCCCCTTTGAGAGCAACAAGTTGTTCAGGATAGCATTAGATCCCATCCTGATTGAGGCGAGGGATAAGTGAAAGACTCTACCTTCTGGTAGGAAGGGTGCCACCAGAGGCAGACAACCCTCCTTTTGTTCCTTTCGCTCCCGATATAGGGATAAGTCCGGGCAGCAGCCCAAGTCCTGCTGGACCAATGCAAAGGTCATTCCTCGGAACAGACCGACCTTCGGGAAACAGAGAGACAATCGCAAGTCAGGAAACGGACTCTGGTGCAGCCTGACGCTGGGCCAAAAGCAAAGCCCGCAGCCATTGGGGTCCCGGCTGCATGCGTCTGCTCCCGGCTGGCAGGGATCTACTCCCGATGCCTGGTTTCTCAAGATGGTGTCCCAGGGTCTTACCATAGAGTTCAGGAGCTACCCTCCAGACAGGTTCTGGCGGGTGCCCGTGTCTCTGGATCGACACAAGCATGTCCAAAAGCTTTAAGCCATCCAGCACCTGCTTGACATCAAAGGTAAAGAGCCAGTGCTAACTCACCAGCAGGGAACAGGACTGTACTTGGTTCTCTTCCTGGTCATGAAGGAGAATGGGGGACATGCGCACAATCCTGGACCTCAGATGGCTCAACAGGCTTGCCATAAAGAGAAAATTCAAAATGGAAACCTGGCGCACCATCATGGCAGCTCTCAAACGCAGAAATTTTCTTGCGTCCATCGACCTCTCAAAGGCTTACCTGCATGTGCCGATCCTGCCTGCTCACCGGAGGTTCCTCTGTTTCTCTTATGGCAACAATCATTATCAGTACCAAGCTCTTCCATTTGGATTGTCAGCTGCGCCCAGGGTCTTCATCAAGATTCTGGTGGTACTCATTGCCAACCTCCGCTGACAGGGAATACGGTTGCTTCCTTACCTAGACGATATTCTCATTGCAGGTTCACCTAGCTCTCGGGTCTTGCAAGATCTTCAGACTACTGTGGCTTTCTTGAGGCAGCAAGAATCTAGCCAAGAGCACTCTAGTTCTGTCTCAGTCTATCACTTACCTCGGTCTGTTCATAGACACCACATTCTTTCGTCTGTTTCTCTCGCAAGAGCGCAAGGAGAAGTGAGCTCAGGTGATCCATTAGGTCATGACGGCGTCGTCTGCCACTTTGTTGGACTTTGCTTCCCTGCTGGGACTCATGGTTTCATGTCAGGATGTGATTCCATGATCCCAGTTTCAACTGAGGCCCCTTCGAAGTTTCCTACGACCGTTCTCTCGCCTGATCGAAAGGAAAGTCCACCAGTCCGCGCCTCTGCCAGACCATCTGATATCGTCCCTGTCCTGGTGGGTGGATCCAGGTCGATTGGATCGGGACACCAGCCTGGAGATTCTTGACAGGCTGGAGCTCGGAGCAATTCGGCCAAGGTGTTCATAAATCACCAAGGGGGCACCAAGTCCCGGAATCTGATGTGGGAAGCCATCCTCCTTATCCAAGGGGTGGAGGATCAGGTTCTTTCGATCAAAGCTAGGCATCTCCTGGGAGTCTCCAATCTGCAAGCAGACTGGTTGAGTTGGAGACAGGTGGACGAAGGAGAGTGGAGCCTTCAACCCAAGGTCTTCGATCAGATAGTTATCTTGGTTCGGCCTTCCAATCCTGGACCTTTTTGCTTCCAGGGAGAATGTACAAGTTCCTGCTTACCTGTCCAGATCCCTGGATCCCCAGACCTCTGTGTACGCCCAGTGTATGCCCTCTCCTTCCCATGGCCCAGGGGCCTCTTGTTCGCCTTCCCATCTTTTCCTCTCATCCAGGCGGTTCTCCAACGGGTCCGGAAGTTCCAAGTGTCTCTCATCTTGGTGGCTCCAGACTGGCCTCGCCAGCCCTGGTATCCATCAATTATGGCACTGACCAGCGTGGCTCCCTTCAGATTACCAAGCAGACCGGACCTTGTATGACAGGGGCCGCTGTGGCACACGGATCCAGACAAATTCAGACTGACAGCATGATTTTTGAGAGAACGGGATTAACCCACAGAGGCTACTCGGAGCGGGTGCTTACTACCATGATGTCTGCCAGGCGTCATCGTCAAACAAGATATATGCCTGTACTTGGAAATGCTTTACCACATGGTATGAAAATGGCAACTTGTCTCTGGAAAGAGTAAAGTTAAAACATGTGCTGAGTTCCTCCAAGACAGAGTGGATAAGGGCCTGAGTGCCAACACCATCAAGCGTCACTGTCTACAGTCAGTTCTATTTTAGGGCCTAGGAAGTCGGGTTTCTTGTCAAGGCACCCACACAGTAAACAATTTCTTCAAGGGTTAAAGTTGATTAATCTGCCACCTGAACATCGTTTTCCAACATGGAATTTGCATTTGGTGCCCAAGGCCCTCATGGGTCCTCCCTTCGAGCCTATTGTCATGGTGCATGTCAGGTTTGTCACCCTGAAAATCATCCTCCTAGTTGCCATCACATCAGCTAGGAGGGTGTTGGAATTGGGGGCTCTGTCAGTTCATCCTAACCTCTGTCTTTTCCAGGATGACAAGGTGATGCTGAGGCTGGATCCTTCCTTTCTGCCTAAGGTAAACTCCATGTTCCACAGGGCTCAGGAAATAGTCTTACCTACATTTTGTCCCAGTCCCGGGTCATCCAAGGAAAGAGCTTGGCATTCCCTGAACGTGAAGTGGGGCCTTAGTTTTTATCTAGATAGGACCAAGGATTTTAGAAGGTGAGAGGCCCTGTTTGTCCTTTTTGGGAGTCCTTCAGGGGGGAAAACGGCTTCCTTGGCATCCTTGGTGGATGAAGTTAGCGATCACGGAAGCTTACAAAGCAGTGGGTGAAGAACCCCCTGGGGGAATTAAACCTCACTCCACCAGGGCAGCTGCAATGTCAGCTGTTTTTGAGGGCTCCTGCTCATTGGAGTCCATTTGCAAGGCTGTGGCATAGGCTTCACCTGACACCTTTATCAGGCATTATAACGTGGACCGGGCAGCCTCGGCTGAGGCTGTTTTCGGCAGACTGGTTTGGCAGAAAGTAGTATCCCCATGAGGTGGTCTGCCTCTCTCCCACCCTGAGTGTGAGGCTCTGGTACATCCCAGTCATTGACTGAATGCACCCTGGTCCTCACTCCAGAGAAGGATGGAATTTCCTTACCATAAATGTCCTTTTCTTGGAGTTGAGAACAGGGTGCATTCAGGCCCTCCTCACGCAAACCAACCTCACCTTTTTTAAGGTGAGACGCAAACCAACCTCACCTTTTTTAAGGGGGGTAGTGTTTTTTGGTTGTTTTTTTTCAGGTGGGTGTCCAGATGTTTCCTGGTCCCGGGTCCTGTTGGTGGGTTTCTATTGATACTCTGCAACTCGAGCTCCTTTCTCGGGTCTCGTTTTTTGCTGTTATATCTGTTCTTCAGTTTCTGTGTTTCTGCAGTTCTTCCTGCGGTTTTTTCAGTGTGTGGTGGCTGTTTCTCCTCTTTTCAGCTCTGATACCGGACTGGGGAGGCAATGCCCCATACAGGAAGGAGATAAGATCTACATCAGGCCCTGTCTCTGAAGTGGGCGGGGCATAACCCAGTCATTGACTGAATGCACCCTTTCCTCAACTCCAAGAAAAGGACATTTACGGTAAGAAAATTCCATCCTTTCTTACTATTCCAGAATAGAATAGTAAGAATACTCTAGAATACTATTTTTTTTTACAATTTCAGAGGCTTGGGTGCCTTCAAAGGCGACTATAGGCCTTCCTGCACATACTGCTGGCTAGCCCTCCTTCTGATATGTGGGGATCCTCCCTGGCAGCAGTATCCTGGGGAGCATGTTGCTGCCTTCTCCCAAACCCCACATTCACAGTGCTCCCAACTCTTTTGTACAAGTTTGGGAAACACTGCACTGGAAAATATTGGGTGAAGAGGGACAGTTACTTCCCTACCCCTGCAAACTATAAGATGAACACCCCTTGGAAAAATGCCTTTTAGCCCAGTTAACCTGGGACATGGTACTCTATCTGACAATATGATTACAGGAATGTTGGCAGCAGTAGGTGTGTCTTCTTGGGCTCTCTAATAACTTATTATACTTATAGGTTTGCACTTTCAGATTTACACTACTGTCAGAGCTGTGATCTTGGGAGGGATATTGGGCCAAATTAAGCTAGTCATTCTTCTATTCCCTGCCCAGGCCCCTTTGCCCTGTGTGTTATAGTTATGGCTGTCTATTTACACTAACTTGTTGGGGCACCTTCCTTATGAGGAATGGTGGCATTTCAGGGTCTTCAGTCTAGAAAAGAGGCACCTGAGGAGGGACATGATTGAGACACATAAAATTATGCAAGGGATGGATAGGAATAAATAAAGAGATGCACTTTATCCCTATCACTCAGCACCAGAACCAGGAGACATCCACTAAAATTGAGTATTGGGAGAGTTAGGACAGACAAAAGAAAATAAAAATTTATCATTGGTCAATGGAGGGCTGAAGTGGCTCAGTAGTTAGAACACAGTAAAGCATTTGATGAGCCACTGTGAGATAAAGGAAGCTGGACTAGATGGGCCTTTGGGATGTTCCAGTGGGGTGCTTCTTAATTATGTTCTTAATTATAATTGTGTAATGATATCACTACACTATTGTAATCTAGAACTATAGTGATTTAGCTGCTATCCATTTGACATAAGTTGATAATAAAATTGATCTGTTCCTTTATGTGACATTTATACATTTATGGTACAATGGCAACATCCAAATGCATAAAGCATGTTGGCAAATGATGGGCATTAAATAATCTTTCAGTACAGCACAGAACTGGCACCAGATGCTCAATGTGCAAAATGCCTTTGAGGGCACTTGAAAGAGGCACTAGAGGTTACAATACAAACCCCAGGCTGTTCAACTGACAACTGACTGTTGCAGATTCCAAATACCCCCGGAGCTTCAATCTGGGTCAGAAGCTGAAATGCCAGAAGAGGTTGTCTGAGGATATTTCTTCATAGATAGTCACACATTTCATTGTACCATTTTGGTGACTTGTGATACATAGCATGTTATTTATACATTTGAATGTTGGGCTTGTGGTCTTTGAGAAATACACTGTCACTTCATAGATGCATGAAGTATGTGAGCTTTCACTTAGCTGTGTTCTATCAACTGATGCAGGATAGTGCATGAGGATACAGAATAGCAGTAGTTCCCAAATTGGTGGGTTGCAACCCACCATGGGAACTGAAATGGGCCATTCCCTCGTATGGGGAGTGGCCTGTGAATTGATAATTGATGGCTCTGCAGTGATCGCCATCATTTCAGTAACTGATTTGTGTTTAAAGCTAAGTACTACAATGGGGAGAGTCAGGGAGGGGCCTGCACAATTTCAGGAAGCTTCTTGACACCCCACTGGTATGTTTACATGCCCCTGGATCTATGCTGCACAGCACTGTTGATGCCACCCACCACTGTTGCAACAACTTAGTGCAGTATAACCACTGAGTACAAAACCACTGCAGTATAGGAACCCTGCTCTTCTTAAGTGGAATGCAACACAACATTTAGTGAAACCAAGAATGAGCCCACAGTTTAGGTCTCTGATGCCAGATCATGCCTTAAAATAAGAGAGAAGCAGAAAGCTTTACAAGTGTTGCAGAAAGAATGTTGTGGCTCAGAATAATTATGGAAAGGTTGCACATAATCCAGCCACAGTTAAGGGGTTGTAAATGCTCTTGATTTCAGTGGAAGAGATTTAAGACTGCTTCATTCTTTCCCAACAACTGGAGTCCCAGTTTAGATTCTTTCTGGTTACATTTAGCAGAGTTTTCTTCACACAGTGACACCTAGAATAAAAGTTACTTCTCCATCCCAATTGGGGTTGCCTTCAGTATTGCCATTCCTGGAGAATGGCAATCCTATAATTAAATTATTTTTTCCCTGATGTGATGTAATAATGGCAATTCCTGGAGCTTGCTGTTAAAATCTTTGGGATTTGCTTTCGGTAATCACCTGGCTAATCACCAGGAATCCAGGATTCCTGGAGGCTCATGGCCAATCCTGGAGGTTACAGGGTTGGCAACCAATGCAGAGTTTGCCTCGCTTATGCATACCTAAATTTGCTCAGAATGGTTCATTAAAAAAAGGAAACTAGCACTTTCTTGTGTGATGTAGGAAATACTGTTTTAGAGCTGTGTTTGTAGTGTGATCTGAGCTATATAGGATATTGGCCAAAGGAAACATGCTAGAGGTCTTTCACATAGAACAGTCCACCTCTGTGGTAATGTCTGTTTTGGTAAATAATACTGGGGTGGCTGGATGAAAACTACAGAAACTTCTGTACTACTGTTAATTGTTAATTTTGTACAGGCAGGAAGGGTTTTCACTTCTGCAGGACAAGCTTCAGAAACCTTTACCATTACTCACTGTAGAAAATAACCTTTCTCATGATAATGCATATACCATGACTAACTGATAAAAAATACAACCCAGACTATATATCCAAAGATGTCTTAAAATGAGAGGTTCTTTGCTTTGAGAAAGGTTCCATAAATTAAACGCCCCCCCCAGATAAGGTTATTCTGACCTAAATGCTTTAAATTGGAATTGGACCAACTTCTAGAAGAAAATTCCATCACGGATTATAAGCCATGTTTGGTATATGCAATCTCCTAGCTTTAATCTCCGAGCTATTTATTTATTTATTTATTTATTTATTTATTTATTTATTTATTTATTTATTTATTTATTTATTTATTTATTTATTTATTTATATCCCGCCTTTCCTCACCTGCAAGAGGGAGCACAAGGTGGCTAACATCGATCATAATAAAACACCATTAAAATGATCACAAATAGAGATTAAAACATAAACTGCTATCTCTGAATGCCAGATGCAGGGGAATTGCAACAGAATGCAGGTGTCTTTTTGTGTTCTGAAACATCTAGCTGGACTCTAGCTGGACTACATGGGCCTTTGGCTTTGGGTCTTCTTATGTTCTTATACTCAGTATCAGGGCTCACTCTTTGGGGAGGGGACCGGAGGTAGTCATCTCAAAGGAATACCAGGGGCTTAACCCTAACCATATAGAGCCCTAACACCATTCTCTGTTTCTGCCATTGCTTCAATTTCCTCTTCCTTGCATGCTGTATTTTAAAAGGAGGATGGAAGAACCACTACCCTCCTCCACTCCACACATCAATTCTATTTCTTTTGTTTTCAAATAACTTATGTGTAAGAGAACACTTTTTGCATATTGTTAAAGTTGGTGGTGGCAGTAACTGTGGAGAAAGGGTGGAATTAATAGGTGAGGGATTATGTTCTATAATTATGTTCTATGAGTACTCTCAGGTACTCCTGGTTTTGGGCAATCTCTGTTCCTGCATCCTTTGTGTAGTGCCTTTTATAAAAGGAAATTCTCCCTGGGAAAGTTGATATATGAGAGTTATTTCATACAGACAACTATAACAACCCAGCTGCAGTCACCACGTGAAACTGGTAATTATTCTGAAACTCCTGCAAGTGTACCATGAATCCATGCACATAGCACATCTATGTATGTATAGAAGTACTTGTTATATGAATATTTTATATGTACTCCAGGCCATTTATAAAAATAAGATTGTACTCCATATGGAGTTGCATTTTGTGCCATTCATTCAACATAAGTGGAGACCAATAAATGGACTATTCTGTCAACATGTGACACAAACACATAACCTGTTAGTTTTGTGAACATTGAAAAATGTCATCTGGGTTTGAAAAAAATGTTCCTTATTTCTTCAGAATCTCAATCTGAGGCCCTTTTTCCAATTTAAACCATAGAACTGAATCCCAAGGGCCCTTTTTTGCTGAGGCGGATAAGTGGGGAATCCATACTGCAAATACACATTGACAAGCAGAACTGTGAGGAGACCGTGCATATTATTTTCAGAACTGATTATTATCTTTTGAATTAACAGTTCACTGATGAAACCTGCTATTAAGATATTTATTGAATGACCCCTGACAGGTTCTTTCTTGTATTCAATCCATATAAAATTAATTCCTTTATATTCAGTGGGCTCAGGTACACAAAGTACAAGATTTCCTTTGACAGAAAATATTTTCATACTGAATTATTAACCCCCTTCAGTACTGTGTATGAGCTGAAAAAACTTATCAGGTTGAAAAAACTTATCAGTATATTATCAGTAATGCTACACAATAGAAAGCATGATGTTTTATTTAGATTTCCCTCTTTTTCCTTTGTGAAACAACTGAGTGTTCCCTTAGACTGCCAAGGACTACTTAATAATTGGGAAATGGTGTACCTTTGTAGTCATTAGCAACACCAACTCTAGCCTACTGTTTGAGGATGGAAACATGGTAGAAATAGCATGTTAGTTTCTGGCTTTGCATGTTGACCTTGTCTGTTTGTCCTACTATTTTGCGCTATACTTCTTGTCTCAAGAAGACAATGACAAATGTTGGCTTACATGTTAGAAAGCTGTTGGCGGACTTGGGGAGTCCATGGGGCCATGATTGGACTCCCAGCCTGGTGGGAATTTTATGCAAGCAGGTATTTGTTGCAACAAACATTGGGGTGGTATTGGTTTGTGTGGTTCCTGCTATTCACGTGATTGGGATAGGAAAATAGCTATAGCTCCATGGCGGAGCACATTCCTGCCATGTTCAGGTTCACTCTAGATTTAATAAGTAGTGTTGGAAAGAAATCCTGTCTGAAGATCTGGAGAGCTACTGTACATCATTGTTGAGAATACTGAGCCAGAGAAATCTACTCAGAATAAGATAACTTCATATATAAAGAATGGAGGCTTCTTTTTCTTCAAGCAGTTGCAATTATTCAATTTGGGAAAGTTGCATGCACAGACTTCACAGAGACTGGACAATCCAGGAAATCATACAATCAATATTTCTTTGTGATTCTTGGGACACAAACTCCAATGGATGGATCAAATGGGTACAAACTGCAAGATATGAGATTCTAGCTGGACATCAGGAAGATATTCTAGATGGTATGGGTTGTTCGGCAGTGGAACAGATTGCCAGGGAAGGTGATGGGTTCTTTGCTGGAGATCTTCAAGCGGAGGCTCAAAAGTCGCCTGCTAGAGATTGTCTTAGGAGGATTTCATGTTACAGTCAGTGGGTTATACCGGATTCCCTTGTGGGTCCCTTCTTACTCTATGATTTTATGATTCCTACATGATGATTTATAAATATATGAATGGGAGGGTCAGTTGCTATGAGAGGGAAGGTGGTTTATGTTCTATGATTACTACTCAGTGAATTCAATTCCAGCTTAATAGTAGGGAGATGTTACTGCCTTGTCCCCATAAAGCACACTGTATACCCAGTACTGTAATACTTAGGCATAAGTTCCATTGACCACAGTGGAACTGGTTGAATAAACATGCATAGCATTGCTCAACAACTAGCCCGTAACCCTATAATTGACCAGCTAATTTTGATACTAAGAAAAGTATGTATTAGGAACATGGGCTACATGATCATAGTGGTTTATCTCCTAGTTGCATCAGTTGAATCTGGCAAGAACCACTGCAGCACAGATATTATGATCCATGTTTCACTTTTTAAGGATATGGTTACCTTTTGTTTCATATAGACCATACTCTAATATTCTGACTAATATTCTGACTAATTGGTTCACCAAAGGCCTTCTGCCAATAAATTTCCTTGTTAGCTTCTTCCATATGCACTGGCTCCCAATTTCCAGTACTCTATCCCTTTTTCCCTTCAATCATAACCACACCTAGACTTTTAAAAGCTTTATTTACTGTGTTTAGTGTCTCATTCTACTCTGGAGGCCCCACTATACTTGAGGAATACATGTAGATATCGTTTAATAAATTGTCTGAAGGTGCATAGTTGTTATTTAATGTGTCACAATGATCTTACATCCGAATTCCAAGCTTAGAATTCATTTATGGCAAGACACAGACTCAATGCAGGTCATTCCCCAGGAACAGCAGTACTGCACTTTCCTGAAAACAAGGGATAAATTTTATTTATACATCGCACAATTGCGTGTAAATTCCCACTTCCATGACTGAAGAATGTATACATAAAATAGCTGTCTGAATGTTAAGCAGTAACATTTTCATGCTTTTCTACACTGGGGGAGATACATTTCTTCCCTGGTGGTTGATAGTATCCTGTTCCCTGAGTCTGTCCTTTTACATCTTACATCCTCTGACATCTTATGTGACCTAAAGCAACGGTTTTTGTTTCTGATATTTCATTGCCTTAGTGTCAAGAGTATAGTATTTTCATCACTCAAAGCTCTTGAATTGCTTTTGGCATCTTTTTATATTTTCACAGCATAGTTCAGACTTTAAAATCTAAATGTACTCAGCAGCTACTGTATTTTTAAGCCTAAGCACAATTATTTGCGCTGTCCCTTTTGTAAGTGCACACAGCAGGATGCCATCATTTCAGATGATGTGAGGTCAACTCTACTGGGTGCTTATGAATCATGACTCATTTATTTCAGAAATGTGGAACAGAACTAGGCTTACAATCTAATTTCTCACTTGAATGCTATGCTTTGACAGAACAGCAGCTCTCAAACCGCAGGTCAGAAGGTTCCTCTTGTTACTGTTACTGATATATCTCAATACATACCGGCATCTCCATTTATGAATTCGTTGGTTTGTTGGTGGCATAAAAGTTAATATTTCAGTCCAAGCTCAGAAGCTTCTGACTGATCAGAATCCAGTAGCAGAAGGATGAGCTTGATGACCCAACAAAACAATTCTGACAGTTTTAATCCTAATACACAGAAAGCAAAATCTGTTCAGGACCATTGGTGGAAATGGTTGGATGTATTTGTGTGCACCAGCAGCTCATCAAAGCCATGCTGGAACATAAAAGGTTAAGAGCATGGCAAAAAGTGGGCTGGACTGGGCAGAGAGGGAAAGTCTCAGTGGCTTTAAATGTTAATGACATACCTGGGCTTGTGTAACAGGCTTGTGACAGCCAATCAACTGCTTGGAATTGTGTACTGAGTCTTCTTCAACTTATGTCCGTTAAATAGCTGGCATTTGTCTGAGGAGATCCATTGGTGGTAAGGAGGCTTACATGGAAGTAAGTAAAAGGTATTTTAGTGACCTCTCCCAGGTCACCTGGTCATGTCCCCATCAGCATGCGTTGCTACATTGTTTAGGCTGGCAAACAATAGGATTGGGGCATTAGTCACTGAAACTAATCTGTCTGTTCAACAGGCAAAGTGCATCTTCATATGAGTAGCTGGAGAATTGATATCTAGTCTGTGAATTAAAATGAACTCAATCCAAGCTACATTCTATGCCAGTGGAACACACGTTCTCCAGACATCATTCATTCTTCTGTGCTTGCAAACATGTTTTTGCCAGAGAGTGTGGCCTGGCCACTGCTAGACAGGGTGCTGAACCTGCTTACATACACATTTCTAGAAAATCCATAAAATCCTTTTGTATTGTGGTACAAACAATTCAGTGTTTGGTACAAAATTAGTCTGCACCGCCATCTATAACAATATTGGAATTGCCATAATTCTTTCCCACAAAATCAGGACAGGACCCTCTGTCACACTGCCAGTATGGAAACACAGTCCCCAAAAATCAGGACTGTCCCTGTTTTGAGGGACATATGGCAACCATCTACATAAATTAGTGTTGAATCCTGTCTGTCCATCTGTGTGTCTAAAACCCTTCTAACTCAGGCCACACTTGCTCTACATAAACTCGTATTATACCTTTTCTGGAATCAGGATGATGCCAGGATTGAAAATCTGCCTTTCATCTGCTGCTTGAACATCCAGCACTGGAATTTGTGCCTGGCCCAAATTGGCAGACATGCCATTTGAATTCAAGAGACAATGTATTTGTCTTTTTAGTTTTGGGCCAGAGACCAAAAATGTCCTCCTCAAGAGTTGGCAACACAGAGTGCAGCTTTTAAGCTAGTAAATAATATGCAAATATAATAATAACTATTATAATAATCATATTTGAACAGCACAGTATTTAGCAAATATACCATTTTCTAAAGTTCTGAGATTCCACAGATTAGATGATTGGGGGGAAGAGGCGGATGTCTGCTTCCTGTTCTGTACCAAGCAGCTGATCAGTGGGATCTTGTCTGTTTAAATGAAAAGGGGTCCATCTGTGCAGCCCCATCTGCTCTGCACACAGTGTGGTGAATCGAAGCCAATGAACTATAGAGCATAGGCCATTCCCCTAAGTATAAAAAGCATCAGATGTGAACATGTGTAGAATTAGGTGTGCATGTTGTTACAGAAGCTCAAAAGTAACTGGGAATAGATTGGGTGGGTATTTCTGTGTTTGTTTAAGGAACACCACTTCCAGTGGAAGTCACCGATTTAAACCTTCTGATATAGTGTGATATCTGGCATCTCTGTAAGTAGAAAAGTTCTAGAAATATATATTTGTGGAGGTATTTTGAAATGTTAGTATTCATCTGTTCTATATGGTGGCTTGTTAACTGTATTATGGCTTTTATATGTGTACTTTTTGTTCTTAAGCTTTGCAAGCTATCCACTAAAGGCATATGGAATCAATCTTTTTATTTATTCATAGAAATATGAAACCCACAAAGGTAGCCGAAAGACTAATAGCTTTCTCTCCTTAGTCCTTGTTGCTCTCCAGCAACTTGTGACCAGTGGCATCCTGCTTCTGAATACCAGGAGCCCATACAGCCATCATGATAAATAGCCATTGACAAAAAAATCTCTTCCATGAATTTGTCAAATCCCATAATAGAGCCATCATCATCATAGTCACCATTGTCACAACTTCTGGCTGTTAATTTCATACAGTAACTACACATGAGGAAGTGCTTTCAATTGTCTGTACAGAAGATGGTGTAGTTTAGTCGTTAAGTTGTGTCCAACTCTTCACAACTCCATGGACTGCAGCACGTCAGCACCTCCACTAGCTTCCAAAGTTTATCCAAATTCATGTTCATTGCCTTGGATGAACACTATCATTGCCTCAGAACACTATCTAACCACCTCATCCTCTGCTGTCTCCTCCTTTTGCCTTCAGTTTTCCTCAGCATCAGGGTCTTTTCTACAGAATCTCATGATGTGGCCAAAGTGTTTGAGCTTCAGCTTCAGTATTTGTCCTTCCAGTGAACAGTTAGGAAGGACTTTTCTGAGGGATCGACCGATTTGTTCTCCTTGCAGTCCAAAGGACTCTCAAGAGTTTTTTCCAGCATAGAGTTGCCATAATTCTCTTCCACAAAATCGGGACAGGACTCTCTGTCACACTTGACAGTATGGAAACACAATCTCTCAAAATCAGGACTCCCTGTTTTTGGGGGAATGTGGCAACCCTGTTCCAGCACCATATTTCAAAGGCATCTTACTCAATCTTCCTGGCACTCAGCCTTTCTTATGGTCGGGCACCCACAGCCAGACATTGCCAACAAGAAAAACCATAGCTTTAACTAGACAGACCTTTTTTTGGCAAGATGATGTCATGACTTTTAAGACCTGCCTTAGCATTCCTCCCATTTCGTGGCTGCAGTCGCCACCTGCATCTTCTAGCTGCAGTCACCACCTGCCTTTTCTAACTACAGTGAATGAACATAATCAGTCTTATTTCGGTGTAGATCATGCAGTGATGTCCACATGTAAAGCCTCTGCTTCTGGTTGTTGGAAAAGAGTGCTTGATGAAATAATTCTGTTATTTTTGAGGTTATTACCCTAAAATAGCTTTTCTCATTCTTTTATTCACTACAAGGGCTACTCCATTTCTTCTCTGGGATTCTTGATCACAGTAATAAACAAAATGATCATCTGAATTAAATTCACCCATTCCTGTCCATTTTAGGTCACTAATTCCCAAGATGTTGATGTTCAATCTTGCCATCTGAGTCTGACCACATCTAACTTACCTTGATTCATAGATCTGGCATTCCAGATTCCTATGTAAATTTGATCTTTACATTATCAGACTATCCTTTCACTTCCAAACACATTCAGATCTGGGAGTCTTTTCAGCCGTGGCCCAGCTCCTTTACTCTTTCTGAATTACTTTGTAATTGCCCTTCCCCACTAGCATATTAAATCTTCTGAACTGAGGGGCTCATCTTCGAGTGACATATTTTTTAGCCTTTCACTACTGACGTCCATAAGGTTTTCTTGACAAGATACGGGAGTTGTGGCTGCGGGTGGCACAAATGGTTAAGACTCTGTGCCTGTTAACCAGCAGGCCAGAGTTCAAGACCTGGGTCCCCACAAGACAGGGTGAGCTCCTGTCCTTAGCGCAGCTCTGTGACACAGCTGGAAACAATCATATCAGCTCTGTCTTTCCATTGGACTATTTCAGTGGCATGGATAGGGGGATTTGCTGCTTAGGTAACAGCCTATTCTCCATAACAATCTACCCAGGCCTTCATGCTTTCCATGCAGTGTCAGCATCACAGATGATACCTTAGTCTTTCAAGACTGATGGATGCGTCATTTCTTTCTCCAGTGGATCACATTTGATCTGAACTTTCCACTGTGACTTGTCTGTCTTGTGTGGCCCTCCATGGCATAGTTGATAGCCTTGAGTTATGCAAGCCCCTTTGCCACGATAAGGCAGTGATCCTTGAAGGGAGTCGAGGGCATACTTCTAATCAATTTGATCAGATTTATTTATTTGTTTATTTAATTCAATCAATTCTGTATTCCCTTTCCCCCTTGCTTTCCTTTTCCACCATACACAACAGAATTGATGATTTCAGTTTTCAGACTAGATTACATGTGCACAACTTTTGCTCTCCTGCCTGTGATCTTTTGGATATTTTGAAAACTTTTATATACAAAAGAATACAAAATATAAGTAAGAACATAAATTTAATTCTACTCACGTACATTGATATGATATACCATACATGCATTATGTACATTATGTATTTTGAATGTAGGTATGCATAGACAAGTGTAAAATAAAAAGCAAGAATTGGTGATATGACAATATGCAATCATATCATATTGAGGAGGAGTTTAAAAAATGTTATCAGGTGCATCTTATAATTCTTGGAACTGCTACAACTTCTCTCTCCCTGAAGTCACTGACTACCTGTGATTATATTGAAAAATGCATTTATTCTAAGGTATTAGCAATTAGTATAAATCATGTTGAGGAAGAATAATTAAAAACTAAATTCTGTGCTTATGTCGAGGGAATTTAAAAGTGCAGCCAGAGGGTCTGAACTGAATCCATCATATGGCAGATTTCCAGTTGACTTTGGGCCAAATCTGATAGGTTTAATATTACTGCAAAGCAAATTCCTGTTAGCTCCAGTATAGTTAAAATTGGGCCAGGGGAGCAGATGTGTGAATCAAGCACAACCTTTGAAAGCCATAGAGCACAATCCAGAGTAACTACGGGAGCACATAAGAGACATTACGTGCACCCGTAGTTACTGCACCACCTAGTGAAAACCTATGGGAAATTCATATTGCAATCCAGAGTAACTTGTTCTTACTCCGGAGCAAGTACTCCCTGTAGTTACTCTGGATTTCACCCTTGGTTTCAGTGTCTTCATGATTCTCAGACAATATCAATACAGAAGGCACCAACTCAGCCTTCTGTCTGCTGCAACTCACATGCTTTATATATGTTTTTACTGTATAGAGAAATAAATACATTGTTTTTATTATTATTATTTTATTATTATTTTATTGTTTTTATTGTGGCTGTGGGTGGCGCACGCGGTTAAGACACTGTGCCTGTTAACCAGCAGGCCAGGGTTCGAGACCCGGATCGGCCCCACAAGACAGGGTGAGCTCCTGTCCTTAGCCCTGCTCTGCGATGCTACCTGGATCCAATTGTATTGGCTCTACCTTTCCATTGGACTAATTCAGTGGTGTGGAGAGGGGAGATTTGCTGCTTGGGTAACAGCCTATCCTCCATAACAATCCAACCCAGGTTTTTAAGCTTCGCATGCAGCGAATGCAGCCCTGAGCACAATATCATAGTCTTTCAAGACTGACGGAGGCTTGCAATCTGCAATCATTGTACAGAGATTATTTTTAGATATCTACAACTACCATACAGATAACTAAGATGAAATGTTTTGTTTTTATGACATAGGATGATTCAGCCATGAACCTGTATGTCTGAATGATCCATCACAGATTAATTAAAATCCCTCTTCTGCTTCTGCTTCCTCTTCTGCTTCCTCTTCTGCTTCCTCTTCTGCTTCCTCTTCTGCTGTTATTTTCTGGAGGTCCATTAAGTTTAAATGTTTCTGGAGACATGATGGCAGGAATTCTGATCTGGTGAGTCAGGGTTTGTCTATCACTAATGGTATCCACGTTATTTGCTGTTCACATTATTTATGTAAATTGTGTTAAATTTAAACAAAGAATTATGTAGTTTCCCTCATGGTGCATTTCAATATGGACCTTGGTAAAGATCAAATTATCCTTCACCTTAAAGCAGAACTGGTCCAATGTTTTTTTTTCATAGCACAGGGCAGGCTTTCATTTTGGGATAAGACATGGAAAGTTAATATTCTGAAATAACATTCCTGGCTTTACTGTCCTACAAAACTTATCCATTATGCATGGTTTTGACTTTAGGACTTGTGTAAGCCAATTCACATTGTCCAAAAGGGTACTGTGAATCAATGAATAGCCCAATCTTGAAGTTTTTCTATATTTATGATAAAGCTCAGCCAGTGGTAAAGCTCATAAAGAAATGATTTGTGGGTCAAACAAATTACCCTGGAATATTAAAACCTTAATTATTACAGAGTTTAATTAATGTAAGTATGTTCTGGTAATTTCACAGCAGCTGGAATTTTAAAGCCACTTGTTCCAAAGAAATTCTGCTAACCAATGGAGACTGCGTAAGTGGCTTGAGGTTAGCAGCTCCTATTTATTTTTGGTGTAATAGACTTTCCGTTCAACTATCTCCTGCTATGTAACTCTATCCTAAAACTTTAAAGAGTGAAGGAATTTGAAGATAATTAGTCCATTAATACGATAGCACTGGATCTGAGAAATCAATGTGGTACCCAGATAACTTATGTAACATTGATAACTGCTTTTGTAACTTAAGAACTCTGTCAGCAAAATTGGCAACTTTAATTACTTTAGCATGCCCATCCATAGCTTATGATTGGGTCCTGATTAGAGCTGACAAATCTTGATTAATGAAAAGCCTGAAAGGTTAGAAAGTTGTGTTATAGAATTAAAGAGAATCTTAATTATCTCAGAAAGTTTGCATGGATTTTGTTTAAGGAGAGGAATTTGTGTCAGAAACATTCAAGATAAAAGTAAAATCTTGCTTTACTTTCCGTTGCATTCCATTCATTTAGAAGTTTTACTTAGATAACAGAAACTGACAAGAGAACATGTAGTATATTGCAGTATCTGGTTGGTATGAGGAAAATGTATCTTCAAGAATTTAGGCTTCTAGAATTTGTGAGAGTTTGCATAGGTCTGAAAGGTTTCTAGCAAAACTACTACATCAGAGGCAAGGTCTGTGTACTCAGTCCCTTAATAGGCTGCTCATGTTTTCAGGAATGTAGTGTACTACAGTATCACCCTTTCTCTTAATTGAAAAAGTCACAACTGCTGATTTTACATCTCTATGATCTTACATTTTACAACCAAATGCTGATTTTACATTTCTTTGATCTTGCATTAATAAATCCACTGCAAGAGACACAGAAATGGGAAAATTTTTTAGCAAAACACAGCTGATTTAAGTCACAGTGAGTCAATTAATCAGCGGACTCTACATTCAGTATCTGCTTTCTTAGTTTTGTTAGTAATTTTTAAAAAAATCATTTTCTTGGCTTCTTAGTGTCTATATATTATATTTTCAGCTGCTGATGCCCTTGTGATCAAGTTGTAAGATAAATGGAAAGTTTGTAAGAAATCAAACAATAGACAGATTAGTGGGGAAAGCAAAAGATCAAAAACAAATAGCAAAATTAAATTTTACACCTGCTTTGAAGTTTTGCATTACAATCCCCTGTAAACATTTTTTAATCTCAGGCCTTTTTAAAATTGGGGCGTGCATTAGATTTAATGGCACATTACATTTGAGTAAATATGACACTTTGTTCTGGTCTTAAATGACAGATTCTTCTAAAAAGGAAGCCATTGTATCTCAAATGTTCCTAGTTTGCCTCTATTTCCATATAACATTCTTTTCATTATCTATCTATTCAGTAGCTTATAAAGCTGTATTTTATTACTAGAGAGAGGATGGATCTTCCAATGCTTCTGTGATCAAAGAGAAAGTTAACAATACACCAAGTTGGTACTGAGTCCAGCATAAAACCAAATGCTGAATAACTATCAGGTATCAGGCATCCTCTGGTATCTGACAAGACAGGTCCATGCTCCAGAAAGAGGCCCACTGACAGTGTGAATTATTTTTGCAGTTCCTCCTTTCGACCACCACTTCCTTTACAGTATAGACTGTCTCTGAATGTGAATACCTAAGAAAATACCATAGGGAACCTAAGGGAACAGTGAAGGCAAGAAGCAGCCATCTCCAGATTTAGTTTTGTTGAAATATGAACATGGTAAATGAAATAAATTCTGCAACTATCATTTTTTGAGAGAGTGGGATCACATATTCACCCAGAAACTACAAAATTAAAAAAAAGTTTACACGCAAACCATTTAAACCTTATCTGCTTCTCTCTCTCCCATTTCTTATTCAGAGATATACAGAGCATTATTATCTAAAAATGGTAAACATGTTAATTAATTACTCTGGCATTAATGAATGCAAGATTGCCTATACTGTTTGATAAGAAAATGCTTACTGATTTTGCAACTCCTTGGCCTTCTCAGCCTTTTTCTATTTTAAGAAGTGTCAAGATACCAATCATTAGTAATTAATTAAAGACAGTTGAAAAAACTGCACGACACAAGTTATAAACACCACATTTATCTTCACTGAAGACACAATCCTGAGACGCCCTTGTCCTGACGCAACTCCCTTGTGTTGGCCAAGGGTGTTGAAAAATTGAATATTTTTAATTGACTGTTCTATTTAATGTTTTATGTTTTAATTGTATCTAATTAAAGTATGTCTAATTATGTTTTAATGTGAGCCGCCTTGAGTCAGTCTATGACATGAGAAAGGTGGGATACAAATTTTTTAAATAAATAAATAAAAAGGGCAATAAGGCACTTCTATGCTGCCTGCGGAAGACTTAGGCTACAATCCCAACCATATGTTTCTGGGAATAAATCCTACTGAACACAATGGAAATCACTTCTAAGTAAAGATGTTTAGGACTGCACTGTTAGGCTGACGTAGGGGTTCTGTAAACCAAAATGTATATTAGACACCTATGTGCCAGGTGTAAATTTCTGGATGTATACTACTAATCGCTTGTGATATTTTGTTTTGTACTAAAATACATAGGACCAGAAGAAATTATTCAGACCAAAGTAGCTTCAGACATTACAGGAAGCAGTGTCTCTGTGTGGCAGAATTTTGAGTGACTTGCTCTTTCTGTGAAATCTAACAAGACTATCATTCATAGACCAATCCTAACCAACTTTTCAGTGTTTATACAATCCCAAATAGCCCCATGGTAAAGGAACAAGCATACATTATAGTTACAATCCAGAGTAACTATGGGACCTTTTACACTGATGTAGTGACGGGGCCAACTACAGGAAACCTATGGGAAGTGCATAGAGCAATCCAGAGTAAGTGCCTCTTACATCTTCCCATAGTTACTCTGGATTGTAGGGTATGTTGAGGACTCCTCTGTGACTGCCCCTCCACCACAGAATGTAGTGCAAGCCTCATTGGAATGATTTCCTGCGTAACACATTAAACCACAACCACACCTGTAGGTAGCTGCTAATGCTGCATTAGCAGTGTATATCAGCAGTTATGACAGTTCCATTGTCCCTGTCCTGAACTGCTATGGAAAAGCAATGGCATTATATTTCTGACTGTGAAGCCAATAACAGAATATCTGAAGAAAGACAGTGGTACATCTTGCTGACTGTCCTTTCATAATCGTTGGAACCTCAGTGTTCAGTATAACCTTGTGCTGGTAACAGCTCTTAATAAAGTACTGTCCTGGGCAAATCAGTTTGCCTTGCCTAGCTGGACAGCAACTCTGCCTGTGTCTGACATGAATCAGCTGCAGCAGTAGCACAGGGCTGGCTTTAAGCCAATTATACCAATTACTCCCAATTGGGCCCCATGCTTAAGGGAACCTATAATAGGGTAATCTACTCTTGCCAAAAACACATAGCAACACATTGAAACAGATGCCTAACAACACCTTACAGGTTTTAATAGAGAATAGTGACAATTTTTAATTTTCTTCTAAATTATTAAGAAGCCAATATTTTGAATTACATTATATAATTAACTATAGAACAAAATATTCTACAAAATATTTCCAATTGGATCTTGAAGCAGCAAATGCTATATATGCCACGGTGTTTCAGATTGTACATTACAGGGAAGGCTTGGTAAGCAACATTCAGGAGAAATCCACAAGTGGATTCCATCGAGAAGCTCTTCTCTAAACCTCCATTCACAAAGAATTGGAGGAGAAAAGGCCATCAGCTTCCTGAACAAATAATTAATTTTTGCTTTGGGAACACTCATTACTGTATAATTGGGAAGGGTGTGCAGAGAGACAAAAGTAGAGACGTACTAATTCACTCAAGAGTTCTGTATGCAAGTCAGGTAAGCGTTCTAACTTGAACATGCAAGCAGAAGGTACCATGAAAGTGCATGCAAAACTTGATTATTTAAAATAATGTTTGCAGTTTGTCGGGCCAGATGGACAACTGGATTTGCGTCTTCAAAACAAAATCTTTACTGAGTTTCAGGCATTCCCATAGGAAAAACAAAATTGCTCATTCTGGGATGGTAAAAGAACTAAATGGATTGCACAGATGGCTGAATGGTTGGCACGAGGAAGAAATATTACATGTGGATGGGCCAGAGCCATTCTTTAGCAGTGGTGCTATAGTTTCTGTGCTTTTCTTTTAGAGATAGGTTGCAATCCTAACTACTCTTTCCTGGGAGTATGAGCCACTGAACACAATGGGGCTTACTTTTGAGTAGACATGGTTAGGATTGTCTTCATATTCAACAATCTAAAATCCAATTCTTATTAAACAACTGTTTTCAAGTCTTTCATTATAAACATAAGGAAACAACAAACTAGACATTTATACACTAACCTGTGGTAGAAGGTGAAGATGTAAAGCAACTGTAGTTCCATTCCCTTCATAATGATACAGAGATTTTGATCTTTTATTGTGAACACAGACATTCAACAAGAACAATTTATAGCATATCTGCTTCTGCTTTATGTAAGGTAGATGAGTCCATTTTGATTGTTACATTGTTCATTAGCAGAAGGCTGCCCATTGTGAGAATTTTCCTTTTCATAAATAGTCTTTCAGATTGCTCATGTATATTCAGATGCAAATATTGTTCTGGGTTCATTTTAAATCAATTTGAAAGAGAAATGTTATCTGCCCCTCAATAGTAAAGAAAAAAAATAACCTGTGTTGTTGTGGCATAGGAGTTTGTATTACTGATTTCAATTAATAGATCCATGGATGTAAAAAAGCAAATAGATGATTGTGAGAAAGATTATTTTTATTATTGTTGCAAGTACAAATCATTATAGTGCTGAAGCCTGTCCTTTTTAAAATTTACGTATTATACAGAAATTTGCAATTACAGGGGAAAGGAACTAGAAGATGGCTGGAAAAGAAAACAATATGATTGGGGAAGTTAAAAAACCGATTTGCATCCAAAAATTATAGCCTGTGTTCATTTATGTGCAAATGTAATGGAAAAAGGCTGCAGGTAAAGTGACTAAAGTCTAAACCAAATAAACACTTAATATTCTTTTATTGTGCTCTTTGACTATTAATAATATTATGGCACTAAAGCACAAACATTAAACTAAGCAGGGGAGCCATTAATGTTCCTAGTCTCTGCACCACCATAGATATTAGTGGCTAATAGTTCCAGATTTTACATAAAATGCAGATTGAAGTTCAAAGATGTTTAGTGGAGTCAGTAGTGGCAGTGAACTGTTTACAGGTGAAACCAATAAATCGGAGGGCACACACAGCATGGGGTTGTTTCTGCACAAGACATCAAGGAAGGAATTGTGCAGAGGCCTTGATCAGACTGCATCTCTCCTAAGGGAGAAAGATTGGGTGATCTCTCGTTCCTTTTGCTAGGGTAAAAAGTGTGGGAGATGATTAATTATAATTTGTTTCCATTTACAAATGTCATAGAGTACACACTCCTGCATGTGCATGAAACATCTGCATTGATATAGGAAATTCCTCTGAGGCTTATGACACATGACTTAATAGAGCACCATTAGAGCCTGGGGATGAAAAGCTGAGTTTGGGGTTAATGAACCATAATTGAACTCACTCACTGTGACTTACAGAAGAATGCAATGTTTAATAGGAGTGAAAGGGGCTTTACCATATTGAGTATGTTTTATCAGAAAATGGACACTAACTATTTTGTCAGACACATGCAAAAGAGGCACTGTGTGAGTGTATTGACTTTCAAAACAAAGGTGAATATGCTAGGTGAATATAAACTCTGTTTCAATGAATTAGGTGCTTATTGGGAGGTCTTGGTTAATTAAAAGGCTAAAATCCAGGTATTCTGGAATATATTCTTCAGTTCATGTTATTTCAGGCAGCAATCAACAGTTCCTTTTATTTATTTAGGCCTTTGTTAAATTAGTGATGATTAGATTGTCTATTTGGCAGACTTGGAGCAAAGTAAAAAGCTACTTAGGGCTCAATCCTAACCAATTTAGGCTGGTCTAACTCACCTGGTGGTGTGGAAAGGTCAGTGTATGGCTGTGCAGTAGCCTAAGCTTCCCAGGAGTTGGGCAAACGTGCCTTACAGCATTTTTGTGACACCCCCAGGTCAGGACAGAATTCATGCCAGGACTTATGCTAGCCAGCCTAAATGAAGTTTGGATTGCAGCATTAAACTGTAACTACTGTGGGGTGGAGAGATCAGTCTAAATTAGATGTTTGCCATTTGCTGTAAAGAATATATCACTGAAGAAACCCCACTGATAAATATTCATTGGTTGTTACTGTTGGCCCTAGTCACTTAATAGTTGCACTGTTGGAAAGGCTGCTAGGATGTTGCTACTACAGCATTGTCCTTTGAAATTAGTTATGCTCTTTAGATCCTCCAGTGGAAACTCCTAGGACAGTGATTTTCAACCAGTGTGTCATGGCACACTGGTGTGTCATGGATAGTTCCTCAGGTGTGCCACAGGAATTTGGAGATTGACATTCATTAATAGGAAAATTGGGGGATTTGAAAATTGGAGTCTGGTGTGCCTTGTCAATAGTAAAAATAATTAATAGTGTGCCTTGACAATTTCAGTGCCTTGTTAAGTGTGCCGTGAGATGAAAAAGATTGAAAATCACTATCCTAGGAGTTAGTCTCATTGAACACAATGGGATTTACTTCTTAGTAGATATGGAGGAGCTCTGGCATCACAGTGAAGTCAGTTCCTGTTTGATGTCACTTTAAGCTGTTACATTAAGGGGGGTTCTTCTGTCAGAAGGGGATCTTAGGCTGAAATGCTGGAGTAATTTTGTTGTAGAACCCACTTCAGAAAGGTGAAGCAGTTTTAGGATTTATATGCCCTTTGCAATGAAGTCAGTGGAATGTTTGTTAAGGGTTGAGCTCATAAATTCAATTCACAGTTAAGGCCAGTTTATTAAGAAGCTCCCAATATCAATTTATTTTTGGGCACCACCTAATCCAACTTGTTTTGTTTTTATGTCCGAATTATCTGTGACTGTAATAACTATTATGTTACTGAAATTAGTAATCTAATGATAGTTGATAATTAAACTGCCGTACCAGATTTGCATTCATAATAATGCATTTATCCACTGCTGACTGGATGAGTGGTATTAAATAGATATAAATATGTGCCATAGGATTCTTTGCCAAAGTAATTGCTTGCTACAAAACAGATAAAGCAACCGTGAATAATTGTATTTTTATTTTATAGCCCTTTAAAGGTGTATTTCAAAACAATAAACCATTCCTTGAGTATAAGAAATAATCAGTGAAGTAATTTCAGTTTTTATTAATTTATCCATATTGGACATTGCTTTTGTTCCCTCTTCAACAATTGCTTGTGATTCAGGTTGTGTTCTAACTGGAGTGCCATGAAATAAGGTGCAGTTAGGATACTGGAATCTGTAGCATACTTCTTGTTTCACCAGATTACACCACAGGATGATAATTGAGCCATTACTATTGAAATGTCCATTTCTCTGAGGTAAAGTATACAGTTTAAAGTATACAGTTTAAATTATGCCAAGCCCCATTCCTCTGGCAGTGCCAAGCAGCCAGAAGCTGCTTGGATCTGCTTGGAGTCATGCCACTGAAATGAGTGGTGCAGCGTAGACCCATTGGGACTGTTGGAGCACTATCTGGGGTAAGGGGAAATATTTCCCCTTGACCCATGATAGTATAGCAGCAGCCCCGAATGTGCACTGGATATAGCATGGACCATGGTAAGATGCACTGACCAGTAAACTTGGTCAACAGTGTATGGAAATTGTTCCATGAAAGGGTTGTTAATCATTTATTTAACTAAGAAGAAATGATTATATAGGAATACCAATCCAAAATGCAACATATGGGCACAATTCAGAGTAAAGGCAGTGAGGAGAAGTAGTTGGAGGAGAGCCCCAACTATTCTGAATCCAGAGCAGAAATTTTTGCTGCATCCAGAGAGTCAGGAAGCCTGAGCTGCCCGAACTGCTCCAGAGCATGCTCAGTAGGCACCCAGTCAGTGACAACTGGAGAGGGCTTGCTCTTTATGAGACCCCCCTCAGATCATGCTGAGCAAGGAACAGCCGTGGTGCCAGCTGGAAGCCCAGCAGTTCCTGACAACCAGTTACAACTGCAACATGAGTCTCCAGTAAAGCAATACCTCTACTGGAGGGTGGATGCAAGGGGATTGCTTGGAGTGGCCTGCTGTATCCTGAGGTTAGTGGGCTGCCATAGTTGTGCCATATCCTGAGGTTGAGAGGCAGGGATTGCAGCTAGGCTGGCCAAGAACTCAGATTTTTGGTCAACACTACCATTCTCACTCAGGCCTTATCATGGACCCCTATGGGTCTACTCATTACTATACCTGCTCCTGACGTGGTATATCTCTGAGGAACTGGAAGAGGGCATTTCTGCCTTGAAACAGGCTTTGGATACAGAGTAACTGCTCTGCCCTAGGCAATGCTAAACATGCCCTCAACATGACACTCCTGAACTGCCTAGGCTGCCCCAGTTAGGTCAAAGCAGGTCCACCTCTCTTGGGTTGCCTTGCTCTGCTCCAAGCCTTTTCCAGAGTAACTAGGGTGGAGCATCTTGCAGTTACTCCACCCTAGAGATAGATAGGGCAACTGGATTGGGCTGCCCATCATCTTGGAATGCCAATTCTTTTAAGTCCCCAAATTCTTTGTGACTTTTGGAAACTTATATTTGTCTTCATATTAATCCAAAGTTCATCTATTAGGTGCATTCAAAACATTATTTTTGGAAAGACTATGAGCTTTTCCCCACCCTTTACATCCTTAGATGTACTTTTAATATTTATTTTTGCCCCAACTGCCATTTTCATATTACTTTCACTCTTTTTTAGTAACATGAAAGTTGTAATTCAGTAATTTAAAAAAAACACAGTATTTCAAAAAGATAGTTTTGTGCTTAACTTGGAAGATTTGTGCCAAACATTTTGTTAGTTTTGGGAAACATATATTCTTTTGACATTAATGTTGTTGAACTACTGATGTGAAGGAGTTAATGAGACAGCTGTAACCCCAGGGGGCAGAATGTCATATAATACAAAATAGGTACTTTCTGTGCATTTGGAAATTATCTACCTGATATAGATTTTGCATAGGTTTTATGCAAAAATAGTGATTTCCTTGTTAAAGGGCCATTCCATCCATCTTTCAACTACAGTGGTTGTATTGGAATCAGAGTAATCCAGGAGGGAGGAAAGAGAAATGTAAAGAGTCATTGGTTATCATAATTTCCTGCTCAAGTGTTCAACATTTCAACTGAGTGTAAAATGAGAGCCAAGCTACATACAGTAGCGCGGAGGCATGTAGCGCGGAGGCATACAATTCGTTCCAGAGGCATGTTCTTTACATGAAACATTCTTTGTATGAAGCGGATTTTCCCATAGGAAATAATGGAAACTCAGACGATTAGTTCCACAACCCCCAAAATATTCACATAAAAATATGAACTGGATGTAAAAATGATGACAGAACACTGGGATTGAATTCAAAACATGCATTCAATGTGCATGATCTTATGAAGTCTACTTAGGCTGCAGTCCTAAAGACACTTTCCTGGGAGTAAGACCCATTTAACACAATGGGGCTTACTTCTGGGTAGACATGGTTCGGAGGCTGCAATCCAAGACACCTTCAAAGTGTCTCCCCACTTTCTCCTTCTCTCCATCCTGAGCATCTCTCTCCCCTGCTCCCTTCTGGCTAGCCCTGAGCTGCTTCCCTCCTCTCCACTGATGTTCTCTCCCTCTGCCCAGCAGACATCAGGCCACTGGAGGAACAGCATGGAAGTGTTGCTTTCACTATGGGCAGGTGCGCAAGGCAACCCTGATGCTTTTTAAAAGGGCTGCCGGCCAGCGCATCTGCCCCAACTGCCAACAAATGTGTTATTTACGTGAAGCATGTTCTTTACGTGAAGCAGAATCCTAGATAAATTTTTGTTTGTTACGTGAAACATACTTTACATGAGGCATTCTTTACGTGAGGCGCCACTGTATTACATTAGGGCCTGCAATCCTAGTTAGGCTGGCATAAGGCCACCACATGTCTGTGCACTGCCCTAACCCCCCAGGATCAGGATGGAACAGGATTCACATGTTCTTATAGCCTCATGAAGCTCTTACTAGACTAAGGGCTCAATCCAGAGTTAGGGCAGTGAAGAGTGCCCTAGGTGGGCTGCCCCAACTATTCTGAATCCAGAGCTGAAAGTTATGCTGCATACAGAGAGTCAGGAAGCCTGTGCTGCCCTACCTGCTCCAGAGCATGCTCAGTAGGCACCAAGTCAGAGACAGTTGGGGAGGGCTTGCTCTCAAGGAGACCCCCCTCAGATCACACTGAACAAGGAACAACTGTGGTGTCTGCCTTAAAAGGAAGCCCATACGTTCCTGACAATCAGCAACAGCTGTAGCATGAGAATGCAGTACAACATTACCTTTAGTGGAGGATGGATACAAGGGTATTGCCTGGAGTGGTCTGCTGTATCCAGAGGTTACTGGGCTGCTGTAGATGTGCCATATCTTGAGGTTCGGAGGCAGGGGCTGCAGACAGGCTTGCCAAGAACTCAGATTTTTGGTCAACATTGCCTTTCTTCCTCTGCCTTATCATGGACCCCTATGGGTCTACTCATTTCTGTACCCACTCCTGTGGTGGTATAACTCCGAGGAGCTGGAAGAGGGCATTTTTTTTTCTGGAAACAGGCTCTGGATACAGAGTAATGGCTCTGCTCTAGGCAATGCTAAACATGCCCTCAACATGCCTCTCAACTGCTTAGTCCAGGTCCACCTGTCTTGGGGCACCCTCTGTTGCGTTAGGCTGCCCCAAGCCTTTTCCAGAATAACTAGGGTGGCCCATCTTGCAATTGGGCCAACCCAGTGATGGAAAGGGTAACCCAAGTGCACTTCTGGATTTTGCCCTAAAGTAGTTTTGATACCTACTATACCACTGACTGAACATTTCAATCAACCTTTCCTTTGCTTTCTGACATGATATCTAGTGATATCAAGCTTTTAGATACTGAAAATGCCATTATAATTGTATTAAAGATTTCAGTTAACAGCAGAATGTCAAATTAGATTTAGTTTTTTAAAAATCTATATTTAAATTGTTAGTCATTTGTAAATATTAACATTAGCTTAAAGGCACTAAATCTATAGCCTCAACAAATGACCATGATAAGAAATAATGTTATGTACTGTCCAATGCAATACCTGTCATTTAAGATAAACAATTCCTGGTACCTTGGAGGATTAAAAATATAGTATTCATGTAACACTAACAAAATAAATGAAGTGGCAGTGAATGAAAGTCAATATTTCCATTCCTCATATCCTGTGTTTTTTTAAATCTCATTCTTCTGTGTGCTTGCTTCATTGGAATGAAAAGATTTCTTTCTATAGAAGTCAAATTTACATTAAAATAAATAAAATAAGGAAAGTTATTCAAACTACTTCAAGACAATGAAATTACTTTCACAGGTACTAAAGAAAAGCCTCGGTAAAGAAGAAATAAAAATACAAAAAACCACACCTAATTGTCTTAAAATGGGATTGTACCTCAAGGTTTTAAATTTGGTCCTGCTTATTCACAGTTCATTCACAGTTGTATTATTTTTCCAATATTTCCAGATATTTCTTAATCTAGACCAGTGATTTTCATCCTTTTTCATCTCATGACACCACACCATCAGTTGTTTTCAACACTGACAAGGCACACCATGCTGTTCAAATCCCCAAGTTTTCCTATTAATAAATGTCCCTCCCCAAATTCCTACAGCACACCTGAGGACGATCCGTGGCATACCAGTGTGCCATGGCACACTGGTTGAAAATCACTGATCTAGACTTTTATGGGAAGTGCTTGAAATTATTGATCCGCATTCAGTTTCATTGAAGTAAGGAAATGAATTTATGTATGTATTCAAGAAATTCACTTCCTGAGAAAGGAGAAGAGTGAACTTGCCATTGGCAGGTATGGAAGCCTAGTGTGTCTGTTCAAAACTTAAAATTGCTAGTGGCATTTTTCAACACAGATTACACAAGGTTGTTTACATAGCAAAATATTTAACCCTCACTCACCTTCCCCTGTTCAAAACGCAGCATCCTTAGAGTGTCTGTCATCAATTCCATGAGGTCTTAGAAGTCAGTCTGAAGCCTTACACCCTCTTCTCATCAGTCAAGTGTGGCAGACAAGTTTTAAAAGCACTGGATAAACTTCGTGTGGGTATCTTCCTTCATCTCCACCTGGTCCTGTTGATGCTGAGTTTTCCCATTGTGGTGACAACAGAAATGCCATCTTCCTGGGTTTGGAGTCTCTTGGAAGAATCCTAATTGGTTTTCATGGATTACAGCAGATAGGGGCATAGCTGCCAGAATTGGCTCAGCTCTGGCATTGCAGAGGGTGGGTGGGATACGCAATCCCAATACTTCTTATGAATACCCATCTTTGTGTTTAGCATTGGGTTCTGTAGGTCAGATTTGTGTTGAAATGGCTTTAATTCAAACCCTGTTGCTAGCAATGCTATAGTGTCAGTATGTTATTTAGGAAAGATGTGTGCAATCTCATATGATCTGAGAGAAATTACTTTCAGCCAATTACACAGAATGAGGCCATTCAAAAAAATGAAATTAAAAATGTTTTGGAAAATGCTTAATGCAGTTTGACTGTTTCCATCAGCAGGAACAGGAAAATGTAGAGTCCTTTTGTGATGAAGGAAATGCCACAAACCAAACAAAGAAACTGGGTACGTTAGAGCAACAACAAAAGGATAGAGATGAAAAGACTCCTCCCTCGCCCCCCCCCCATCAGTCACCCTGGCTCTCAGCCCCGAGGATTTGTATAGATAGATATCTGTCCACAAGAATTTTTCAATAGGGAATTTTCAAAAGAAAGAGATTGCTGTGTTCCCTGAGCCTTACAATTGTATGACTAGTTAATGTGTCAGCTCCCTTTCCCTCTCCTCCACAGACCTTCAGGGCAATGAGCAAACCTGCACACTACCTTCCTCACAAATATGGTCCCCTGCTGTAAAAGCCTTGGTCACCAGAACATCTGACATTAAGATATAGTCTAGGGTGGCATTCCAGAGGGGATGCACTTCAGCGTCAGTGGCTGTCAGCAGAGAAGTGAGATAGCATTTTTGAAGCACGTACTTCTCTCACAGAAAAGCAGTTTATATATTACTCAAGAACTAATCAAAATGGCATCTGAGAAGGGCACGTAATCACATGAGAACTGTAGCTCATGGCTGCCATACAACATTTGACCTTTAGTCATCCTATTCTTTATTTCTTTTGCATCCAAAACTCCCACTTCAGACAGTGTGGAAAGAATTGATGATCAGCTCCTGAATTGTTTGCTGAGAGTAGAACCCCGGTTTCCTAAAATAAACATGGAAAAAATTCAAACTATTGTCAGATTTGAGAGCACGATGGAGTCCTGTGATCTCCTACATCACAAATAAAAATTTGACAGCACCCAATTGTGGAATATGAGAAGGGTGTATGTAACCTTGGAAAACTGACACATTTGGAACTGGTAATAGTTTATCATTGGAAAAGGTGGGAAATTCATAGCTGATTGATAAAATAGAATTATATCAGCTGATAGTGATAAAATCAAAGGTATATGTTTAAAAGAGAAGCGTGATTAAATTTTGAAAATGAATACCCCCTTTCCTGATCGATGTATAGCAGTTAATATAAATGTCCCCCCTGATGTATTCCCATAAACACCAGCACTAGAAAGTAACATATTGCATGAATGTGTTCAGAATTGATTTAAAACTGCTTTCAAAAGACAGAAGGGACTATTCACAAGAAAGTTGCTAATTTTTAAATGGTGGAACAGATGACTTTAGTGGACCTGTGCCAACCTGCACCATCTGAAAACTTTGTGAATATTCATTAGAGTGAAAACATGAGGCCTCTTAGTTCACTTAACATATGCTCTGACCTAGTGATTCTCAGTAGCACTGAGCTGAAACGTGGAGAGTGATTTTCATGAACACTTTCCTTAGCCATGAAATGAACCCCTTCTTTGGTTATTTTTTTCAGTCTTTTTCTGAATGGTACAAAACCTATCAAGTACAAAAGACTTTGCCTATTCAGGATGCCTTGCCTTGATTAGGCCTTCTTTACCCTCATGTCCCCAGTTGTGTAGGATTATTTATATGATCTGTCCTGAACTCACTGCTTTTACTCTTTAACAGCCCAATCCTGTGGGCTGGTCTGCTGGTGAACCTTAGCAGAGACTGACTTATGGCATTTGTAAAAATGTGCAAAGCCACGTGCCGCCAAAATAACACCAGGGAGGCTGAATAGGCTTGCTATGCACCACAGAATGATACAGTACTGATCTATGATGGTGAGTTAGCCATGGGATGAGATGTGGTGTGGGGAGGATGGAACAAGGACAGGAAGGGCTGACCCCTAGTGAGGGGGAATCTTGCACCTTCCTTGCTTCCTGAAATGCCCCTTTCTCTCCTCAGACCTGAGCCAGCACTTTGGCAGAGGTTCAAAGAGACCCAACAAAAATGGCAGGCATAGGGGAAGGTAAGGGGAAATATGTTCCCTTGCTTCCATTTTACCCTAATCTGCTCCGTTTGTTCACAGTAACATTAGTATAAAGCCATCTACGTTTCTCTGATTACCTTGCTCTGCAACATATCACACCCATTATTACTTCTGTGGTTTAAATACCTTTAAAATACCTGTTTGAATATTATTCCAACCTTGTTATGCACCATTTTTTTTCTGCATAGATTTGATTCAACATGAATGGTCACTCCAAATTAAAATTTTAAAAACTGGTTTTCTACTGTTGTAGAGAAGGGCAAGCAATCATTCTATTCTTCAGCTGAGCCAGGAAAAAAACATGATCCTTTGCATTTTTAATAGCTGATTGCCTCTTTACAGCAGTAAGAAAAGCTGTTTATAAACAACTGTAAATGGATGATTTTTTTTAAAGCTGCTTTCATTTAACACATTTTTTATATGAGCAAAATCAAACCTTTGCAGATACTGAGGCACAACCTTATTCCTTTAGGAACAATGGAGGAGCAAGTAACCTGGAGGTGGGTGTTTGAATCATTTTTTATCCACATATTTTTTTTATGCATGGGGATTCCTGAAACAGAGGTTATTGCATATGGTCATCTTAGATAGCAGGTAAAAGCAGCACAAAATGAAATAGTATTAAGAGTGCGGATCAGGGAATATTTTCTCCCCAGGATTTTTTCCATCCTGAAAATTAGGAATGGGTGATGAATAATGGGTTGTGCAACCTTTGAACCTTTGATCCTAGTGAGCTAATCAAATCTCATTACTGGGTCATGGCAATCTTGCAGATAGGTGGGCCTGTTCATTATTACCTATGTTACAATTGGCATGCTGTATGTCTGCAATTTATATAGCACTAGTGTCCATTTGATTTAATTTGGGCATGTTTCAATATACTTTCTCCACCATGGTACTCCACATAGTTGTCCTGTTCACACTGACTTTCACATTGGGTGCAATGCAGAATAAGAGGTAAGTGCCAAAGAGCTATTGAAATTAAGAAGATTAACCCTGAACTATAAGTTTGACTCCCATTTCATTTCTCTGAACTGCAGTTATTAGTGTGTGTAAGAGAGAGAGACAATTGTAGCTATTATTTTGTGTGTTTGTGTGTGTGTGCCAAATGCAGCTATTATTTTGTGAAATTGCCATTGCAGATCAGCTATCAAGCATTGTTATTTCTAATATTAGTGACAAGCTTTTCACTTCTTACAGTGTCAGTTTTGTTCTATTTTAATTGAACATAGAATTGATAGCATTTAGATGTAAAATTGATCCTTGCACCTTGCTCCTCCCACTATTGCTCTCCTATATCGTTTTATTCTCTAATGACAACTGGAATCTACATTTGATGGTTTTACATTAATCCACCATGCGTCACTCCCAGCTTTGAGTGCAGAATGGTTGAAACATAGTGCAGAATGTGTTTCCTTTATCCCATTGCCCTGGCATCTGATCCAAATGATCTGTGTAAAGATCACTCAAATTATCTTTGTGTCTGTAGTGCCTAAGGGGTCCTATGAATAAATGCAGCCCTGTTTCATTTTTCCCTCTTTAAATGTTATTTTTCCAAATCATACCAGATAGGGTTTGCACCATTACTGTAGAAATGGATTTGCTGCTTTTCACATTTTCATTTGGAGCACAACATAGCTAGGCAAAAGCAAGTGCCAAGAGACCTTTTTATAACTCCAAAATGAAGCTGGGAGATGAATACAATCCTTGTTTCATTTGACCACTTGTTGGCTGCCATTTGCCCAAATCTTGGCAATATACAAGTCCAGCAAATTAACTGTCTTTAACCCAGCGGCAACTCCTTTGTACAACAGAGGATTATGAGATGGCCAAAGAACCCAATTTCTCTTTACTGTTAATCTTGAAATCCATTAATAAATTCTTTCAACTCTGCTCTCCGTTTATTAAGCTACAAAATATTGAAGTTGTACTGAGTAGTGTACATGTTGAGCATTAACTGGAGCATTAACTGGATTGAGCATTAACTGGACACAGGCAATATTGTGTTTCCATTCCATTTGTGGTTGTTTTCAGGTGCTATTTCTCTAGAATGTTCTGAATTCCAGGCAACAGAAATGTCATCAAATTGAAAGCAGAGCACTATTGCATTACACATCCATTATCCTACTTCAGTTTTGGGGCATTCCCAGGAGTGCCTGCAGATACCAGGCATTGAATCTGGGGCTCTGTGCATGTAGAGTATATGCTCAGCCACCTTTTGGTATACATAATATCTGCTTTAACCCTTACATCAGTGTTTCTCAGCCGGTGGTACTCAAGTTGGTATCTGGTGGTACTTGCAGGAATCCTGGATTAAATCACTGTTGCATGGTATTTAATCACTGTAGCATAATAACAAAAGTTGTACAAAGGTGCTTCCTCCTTCCCTGGGCACTAGCTTTCAACAGTTGACCAAGAAGCTGCCTGTCTTTTCTAGTTTGGTGATGGAACAGATGAGTGAAAGCAACATCATACATTAACTTTCCCCAGTGACTCTTTTACCCTACAATCTAGAGCAACTATGGGAGCATGTAAGAGCATGTAAGAGTGTACCCATCGTTACTGCACCACCTAGTGAAAACCTATGGGAAATTCATATTACAATCCAGAGCTAATTGTTCATACACTGGAGCAAGGACTCCCCGTGGTTACTCTGGATTGTGCCCAGAGTGAAAATTAGTCATTCTTGGCCATAAAGGTTTTTTTTCTGTTTTATTGTACAATATATTACGGTGTTTTTATTAATATTACAGTAATTGTGTTATGTATCATATCACAGTGTTTTGAATTCAGTTACAGTTCTGTATTATATTACAGTGTTTTGAATTCAATTACAGTGTTTTGTCATCAATTCTACATACATTTAATATTTTTATATGAATATTTTTGGGTTGTGGAACCAATCGTCTGAGTTTCCATTATTTCCTGATGAATCCATGTTATATAAAGAATGCTTTGTAAGACAAACATGCTTCCAGAACAAATTATATTCATTTTACAAGGCACCACAGTATTGTGCTCCAATCAATTTTTGTTTCTGTTCCAGTCTTCAGAATAGTACTCTAGGGTTTAATACATCTGGAATATCCAGGGGTCCTAATTAATTTATGATCAGACTGATGGAGTCAGATGACAGGTCATTGTGATTATAATAGTATATATACATTATATATACTATATACTTATATAGTATACTATACATTATATAGAAAATATATACTATACATTATATAGAAAAGTATATAAATGTGCTACATAACAACTTATGTCATAAAAGAAAGCTTGTGGTTTAACAGATTCTTCAGGATATATGCACATTCCATGAACTGAAGGTTCCTTCACTGAAGTTCTCATTCTCAAAGAATATGGATACTAAATCATTGACTTTAAGTAAGGCTGTAAGGCATGTTGGAGGATCAGGCTATAATAAATGTCATTGTCTGTAGCCTTTTATCATTGTTCAGTCTTTTATGTGTTCACCAACCAATTGGAACACCGTGTCATTTCTTTTATGGGTCATTCCAGGAGGCTGAACACTATGTTGCCAAATACAACATACATTTGATTTTTCTTTGTATTTAATGCCTGAAGCAAGGGTGTTGCTTCGTTGAGGGGGAAGGAACCATCCCACTGTGTCTGAAATGAAGATTAATGTTGTTTTTCTCACTGGAATCTGAAATTATGTCCCTGATGTGAATGGTTCATCCAATGAGGGGTTGGTAAATATTGAACTGTTTCCACATTTTTCATTGTTTCCACAATGTTTCTAATGTGAAAACATTGGTGGACATTGGAAGGACTTCTTAAAAGGTATTTTTTCATTAGTGCAGTAGCATATATTCTAGGAGTCAACAGCTGAAGTTTCCCTTTGACTCGTGGTACTTCAGTAGCCATCTGTCCTGCCAGTTCCAGTGCAAGTTAGGATTGCACTGTGGGATTCTTGTTATTGAAATGTGTAGTTCGTTAGTTTGGATGTCTTGCCGTTTCACTACAGGTATGAACAGTTCAAGCCAAATACCTTTTGGTGTTTTATGTATTATATTGCTTTGTGGCATTTGACAATGAATTATTCAACATGTGTGGGTGAACTGTAGAAAGAGGTATTTCTTTTTCCTTTTTGCATTTTTGAGCCTTCTGCTGAAAAATAGATCTTTAAAAATTGATAAGGATCTTCTATCATTTCTCATGAAAAAAACATGAGATTCTTTTTGTTACATGATGTTGGTAATGTAAGAAGGTTGTCATTGCAGTTGTAATGTATATTATGTAATGTGTTCAAAGTTTAATGAACTGGTGTTAAGACAAAGGGCAGAATTCTGAGCATAATAAAAAGATGAGGTCCTTTGCTTTGCTCACAGTGCTACTGACGATTTTATTATGTCCAAACCTACGGGAACATTTAGCATCATTTGGCACAAGTGACTGAAAATGCTATTATGATTTTAAAAAGTCAGGATGGTACACATGAATACCTTTTTAATATTAAATTCCATGATTCAATGAGATATATTATGAAAATGTGGAACTGAATCAACATGGGAAGGATTTTTAAGTATTAATTTTTCATGTAACTTTGTGGGTAGGTGACAGAACCTAGACTAAAAAGAGGTGCAGGTGGGACCTTGGTAATTGGGGGGATCTGTTCCCATCCCCCTCCACCTATATAGATACCTAAAACTGGATAATGAAATCTGCTGCTTCAAGCATTAAAAACCGCTGAAGGTGACCTGGGCTACATTCTGCTTGCCTCCCCGACCTTTATGAACCTTGCAGAGGCTACATGCATCTGCCCATGTCCTCTTCAAAATGGCTGTTTTGGCTATGTAAAAATAACCATGTGTTATTACCATTTGACAGAATCCTCTTTTTTGGTTATAGTGTTATCATTACACAATATTGTTTGAAATTCTTATATGAGGATTTTATAGGAATAGAATTTTGGATTATCATTTCAGAAACCATAAGCAGTGTTTTTATGCCTTTTGAGGAATTTTGAGGTCTGAGGAGCCACAATTAATTTGTGTGGCCTTTGCAAGCTTCAGAAAGCCCTCTACAGCCCAGTTGTAGTCACCTTTGGAGGGTGCATGTTGAGCCAAGTCTGGCTATATTTGGTTATGGGGGACATCTTAACTCCTGAGGTGACTTGTGGCTCCACTTACAGCAGAACAACTTTGGACTGCAACAGTAGTTAAGAAGAACCTCAACTGGAACAGGTCAAAGGTCCATCTAGTCCATCTTCCTGTATCTTACAGCAGCCTGCCAGATACCTCAGGGTGCCTTCCCCTGCATTTTGCATTTTGAGGTTGCCTACATCTACATCTATATCTATCTATGTACATGCACATACATAGACCCCCATCATGGCTTGTAAACTGTGATTGTCCTTTCCTCTTAAGAATTTGTCCAATCCCTTCTTGAAGGCATTGAGGCTAAATGCCATCACCACAACTGTGGCAAGGAGTTCCACAGACATACAGTGCAATCAAAGCCTATCTACTCAGAAGTAAGTCCTATTGTATTCAATGGGGCCTACTCTCAGGAAAGAGTGTTTAGGATTGCAACCTAATTCTACTTCTACTTATCACCCAATATGTTTTTGTCATATGGTGGGTTTTTTTTACATTTTCCTTCTTATGATATCATTTCTGCCCATGACATCATGTCCTGATTAATGACATCAATTCTGGTGGGTCCCAACTTATTGTCACTCTAAAAATGGGTTTCTGTGCTAAAAGATTTTAACACCTACTCAATAAAACAGTGTTCTGGATTTCTCTTATAAAAGGGCAATGTGATTTTGAGGTCTTTTTGCTTTTAATGTGGTTTGAAGAAATGTTTAAAGTTTTCATTCTATGCAAAAATAACTGTTATATTGATATTACTGTCTGATAGTATCCTATTTTAAAATTAATTACATAATATTGTTTTAAGTTCTTTTCTGAGGATTTTATAGGAATTGGATTGTGGATATGTGGATATCATTTCAGATATTTTATATTCATTAATTCCATTTGAAAATATAAAATGAAATTCCTTAAAACATGCCTGCCTGACATGGTGACATGTGGTATCTTGTAATCCTAATGGATAGATGATATCAGGAACAGAGAACTCATCACATATCATAAATCTGACCATAAAAATTCCTTTGCAATAATGTGATTAATAGCAGTTAGTATATACTATTAGATGTAACCGAGGCAATATCAATAAGACTCATTTTTATTGAGAATATGAAAAATAAAGTATTGTGTTATCTGTTTGATATGTTGTAAAAAATCTGCCTATAAGAATTACAACCCAGTTCTACCCTGGCAAGGAGAAGACAAGCCATGTGGTCTGCACTGTGTTCACAGCAGGGTTGGGTCTGGCTGTGGTACAACTTTGGTAAAAGCAGGATTATCGCTAAAAGAGGCTGGATCTGGCCTCTGGTGGTTGGCACACCTACATAGCAGCTTCTTGTGGCACTTTTGAATACCTCTGAGCCAGTGCAGGGGACTTGTGCCAGCCTAAAAGTGCCTTTGGATTGAACTCTTAACTTGGGTAATTCAAGGGGAATGAGCATATGCTTTAAGTTGCAGAACTATCAGAGCAGAGGGCCTATGGGAGAACTGGATGGAGCTATGTGATGAAGGGTAAGTTGAAGAGTATTAAGTTAGATAGAATGTAACTTGGATAGAATTTATGGCAATAGCTGGTCAATGCCTTAAAGCTTTATCTCAGCCTGGATTTGCTGGGTGGGGATTAGAGTCAAGGGTGACATGAACCAAAAGGCCACCTGATGCTGGCTCAGGACTACCACATGGAGTGGTATATATCAAAAGATATATATCACAAAGAGCCCACTAAATAGGGAATAATTAGTTTTGTGCTCGGTCCAGCACAAAGCTGGTCCTTCTTGGATCGAGGGATGTGGCAACATTGGAAAGGTGGTGGAAGCAGTAGACCTGGCAGTTATTATGTTCTAGAGGCCCATTGTGTTTAGATGTTCCTGGAGGCTTGATAGAATCGCTCCAAGAGCACCTTTTATTATTGGAATCACAATGGCCTTCTTTTCCCAGAATCTTTGAATTTCTATTTGTAAGTCCTTATACCGTCTGATCTTTTCATGTTCTTTCTCTTGAAGCCAATGATCTTTGAGTATTGCAGTGTCAATTATCCAGACCTGTTTTTCCTCAACCACATTAATGTCCAGTGTATTAAGCTTCAAGTGGTGGTCCGTTTCAATAAGTCCCACAGGTTTTTGGTCTGTTCATTCTGGACTATCTTTTCTGGTTTGTGATCCCACCAGCTGTCAGTAGGTTGTACTTTTGGCACAGATTCCAATGTATCATGGCAGCCACTTTATTATGTCTTTCCCGATAGTCCATTTGGGCGATCTTTCTGCAGCCACAGACTATATGTTCCACCATTTCTTTGGCCTCTTTGTACATCTGGCACTTGCTGTCTTTCTGGGTTTTTTTCTATTTTGGCCTTTATTGCATTTGTTCACAGTGCTTGTTCTTCAGCTGTTAGTATCAGGCCTTCTGTTTCTTTCTTTAATATTCTTTTCCTCAGCCATTGCCATGTTGCTATGTTATCACTATTAATATTATGTTGAATGTTGTTCAGGTATTGCCCATGTAGTGCCTTATTTCGCCACCTGTTTCTTCTGTTCTTAACCAACTGCACTTTGTAATCCTTTTTTTAAATCACACTTTAAGATGCCTTCTTTGTGAGCCTCTTTTAGGTGTTCTTCTGGACTTTCCCTTAAATACTCTGCCAGGGATAGTTTTTCTTCTTCATTTGACTGCTGGAATTGAGTGATGCCCCATCCTTCTTCCTTGCGTGTTAAATACAATCTATCTACATCACTTAATGGGTGTAGTTCATGATTGATGGACATTATTTTCCAGATTTTTATTATCACTAATTATTATCACTGCCACAGAAAATTTTCCTGATGAAGGAGTACAGGGATACTGACTTTAGTGTAGTATTTGATCAAATATTCAATCAAATTCCGCATACCAGTTCTGAGTCAGAGAGATGGGACAGGTAATAATTTAAACAATGAACCCCTCCCATTGGTTCACATTTAATCTCCACATATAAAGAGGCTGCAGAGGTTGTCTTACTTCTGCTTAATTCCAGAGATTTATTATTGAAACAGATGCTACTTTTAACCATTATAGGCTTTGGATATGTTTGAATAGGTGATATATCCAAACTTGTTAAACGAATTCACAGCTAATAGTAAACAGAATATCAGTAATGTGATGTATGGGGATGAAAATTAAGGGTTTTAATGTTCAACATATTTTGAAACCACAATCAATGTTCTGTAAATCCAATGATGCACCTGGGTGTAGTCAGTTACATTGTTTTCCTTTTACTTTGGTTGTTTATAAGAGGGTCTGCCCACTGTATAGAAATCTTTCTTGTTCATTTAATATGTTAGCAGTGAATGATGCTGTTGCCTTGAAGCAGACTTTTTTTGTTAATTTTGCAGTTGCACATGGGTCTATGATGTTCAAATTTTAAAGAATGAAAATGAGCCTAGTCCTTTAGTAAAACAACAACAAACCTTTTTATTATGCATTTTATATCTTGCAAGCTGACCTCTGGGAGTGATGATTATCTGTTTCTGTTCATTTAAAAAGATTTATTTAGTTGACTGAATTACCATAGGATTGCTGCTTAAATGGGCTATTTGCTAATGGAGAGCTTGCAGAGTCGAGCGCATTATGAGATTATTGCTTCATTTCAAATAACGTACAGAGACAGTCAAAGGTTACTGTCATCGTTTTGTGTTTTTTTAAAAAACATGCACCATGCCATTTCTGCAGTAAAGGCAGAGAGGTAGGATGTTGGAAAGAATAACTAAATATTTGCAATATTGCAGGACTTCAAAAATGAAATTCTGAGTACATCTAACATGTGAGTGGTTAGATGCTAAAGTATGCAGAATTTCTGAACCCTTATGCCAGGTTTTATGCTAATTTATGAACCCTTATGCCAGGTTTTAGTAAGTTAAGCACAAGCCTATGGGCTCAAATAACTCTTAGGCCTTGAAGCTCTAGAAGACCCACTTTTTATGTGGAGATATTGAGTGTGCAACATGCTTTGTCAAGTGACACCCCAATCCTGAGGTCCTATTGCCGGCACAATGGTGGCACTGAGTGTCATAAACATGCTTTAAGGCATGCCTGTGATACTCAGTGCCAGGTCTGCACTGGCTCAGTACTGGTGCTGGACCATCCAGAAACCCCTACCATTTGCTTCTTGTAGCAAAAGAAAAACTCTGAGTCAAAAAGATAGGCAGGGCAGGGGAAGGGAGGCGCAGGACCATTTGAGCTCTGCTCCACCAGAACTCAGTATCAGGCCTTCTGACTTCTCAACTCTGCACTGGCAAAATTGCATGGCCTATACCCTTATCCAGGGGAAAGGAATGAATGACCCCTTCCCCAAGCAAATGGAAGCAGCTGCTGAGTAATCATGTAATGCAGCAGCAGCCATTTTGGCACTGCTCCTCCTGTGGGCACTGGATAACACAGGATTGAGCTATAAGTCATATGGTTGCTATCTTTTCATGCCTCCCTATATGCAAATATGGTGACTGAAGGGAGCTCCAGTGGCCTGTTCACAGATGGAGAGCAGACAGTTATAATAATACAGTTTAACAAGTTTAACATAACAAGTTTAATTTGTTCCAGAATCATGCTTGTTATGTGAAATGCTCTTTATGTGAAGTGGATCTTCCTATAGGAAATAATGGAAACTCAGACGAACAGTTCCACAACCCAAAAAATATTCATATAAAAATATTAACTGCATGTAAAAATAATGACATAACACTGGAATTGAATTCAAAACATACATTCAATGTGCATGATCCTATGAAGTCTACTTAGGCTGCAATCCTAAAGACACTCTCCTGGGAGTAAGCCCCAAGTGTTGCTTTTGCTATGGGCAGGTGAGCTAGGCAGCCCTGACGCTTTTTAAAAGGGCTGCTGGCCAGCACGTCTGCCCCAACTGCCAACGAGTGTGCTTGTTAAGTGAAGCAACACTTGCTACATGAGGCAGAATCCTAGATAAATTTTTGCTTGTTATGGGGATCACTTGTTAAGTGACGTACCACTGTAGATCATTTGACTGAGGAACTCACTCTTTTTATGTCTCTGGTGGAAAAGGGACAGTGGGCACAATCCTAAAGTTAATGATATTTTTTTTAAAAAACACTTAAATATTATTTTTCTGGTGTGTTCCAAGTAGTGATGCACTTATATATGATGGTCCCACAGTGATCTGCCTAAGAGCAAGCATGCCCAAATAAGCCTACAGAGAATGTTCCAAAACCATCCTTCCCCCACATTGATCACACCTGAAAGGCTACTCCCTGCTGATTGCTGAATGGCTTATCCAAGACTTTTTTCTGGGGGTACTTATGACACTGAGTGCCAGCACCTTTTTCCACCTCCCATCAGCAGCTAAATATCATATGGCAATGACCTGTGGTGAGTAGCGACACCTTTTTCTTCAGAAAAAAGGGAACTTGGATTACCCATACCACTACTGCACCTGAATGTATCTGTTGCTCCCTAACAGACATCGCACTGGACCAGCTAATGGGTGGCATTTTGGCTTGTTAACAATAGCAGGCCTCCGTCAGTCATGAAAGACTATGGTATCGTGCTCTGCACTGCATATGCTGCATGCGAAGCATGAAAGCCTCGGTTGGATTGTTATGGAGGATAGGCTGTTACCCAAGCAGCAAATCCCCCCTCTCCACGCCACTGAATTAGTCCAATGGAAAGGCAGAGCCAATACGATTGGATCCAGCTGCATCGCAGAGCTGGGCTAAGGACAGGAGCTCACCCTGTCTTGTGGGGCCGATCCAGGTCTTGAACCCTGGCCTGCTGGTTAACAGGCACAGGGCCTTAACCGCTTGTGCCACCCACAGCCCCTTGTTAACAATAGGAATTTGGAAAATATGTCCCCATAGCTAAGTGGCACATACATCAATCTAGGTCCTCAGTAAGGTTGCATTTTTAAAAGTAACACAGCTTTTATATCTTCACATGATGTTGGTACCTGATACAGCATTCAGGCAACCACAGTCTGAAAACCTTCACTATTTCCTGAGAAATCACTCATCATTATAAATCAGCCATCATAAGTGAATCCTCTATAGATAGCTTTCAAGCAAAGACTGAATCTCCGAATTTTGAGTAACAAGGCATCTTCAAGCATGGATGGCATATGTCAGTAAAAACGTTCCACTTTTAAGATGCACCAGACACCGATTATGAATTACCACTGTGACACTGCTTTAGGAAAATACAAAATCTTTGTTGTGTAAAATACCACACTATCATGTGGGAGCAAATGGACCAACATGTTGAAGAAAGCACATCTTTGTTAGGCTGTAAGTATGCAATTGTGTTTGAACATTCTTATTTTTTTGCCAACATGAAACAAGCTATCTGTTCAATTGCCATTTGTTTTCCTTTAGCCAAATTTGATAACCTTGCTTTCTGGGTCCTGGGAATAAGCAGAGTGGCATGTGTAAATGTGTGTTGGTGTTTGGAATTTTTCTGAAGCCCACTATTAAGTTCATGACTAATAGGAAAGCCTTGCTAATTACTGGTTAAACATACTCATCCATTCTATCCACTGGCAGAATTGTTTTCTGGTATTTCAAAGGGGTTACTATGGACCAATCTTTGGCCAGATTTTGAAACTCCAGCAAAAACAGTGGCACTGTAAAACCATTATATACCCTTCCTATCCCTTCATAGCTGGTTCAGGGCAGGATTGGGATGGAAAGGAGGTCTATCAGGATGCAGTTTGGCAATAGCAGTAGCACATGCCAGGAACATATCATATTCCTGGAATAATGTACCCAGTTCTTAAATAAGTCTCAGGATTCTGAGACTTTAAAACCAGCTAAATAGATGGCATAGGTCTGAGGAGACCCATTGGTAGGAAGGCAGCCTACCAGAATTCTACTGAAAAAGGATGAAGCAGAGATGGAAATGTGAAAGAATTCCATCCTCCCCTTCCTTTTCTAATACAGTGAGAAAGAAATTGGGATGGAGATCAAAAGAAGGCACCCTTTTGCCCATGTTTTAAAAATCTGTGGCTGCAATCCTAAGGGTGTGATAGCCTAGGAGTGTTGCAAAAGGGGTGATTAGGCCAGTGCATAGACATGTACCACCACAGGAATGGGGAGACAGGTGAGTTGTGCTGGCCTAAATTGGTTTGGATTGTGACCTGATATAACTACTTAAGTTAGCTTCATGGAACGGCTGGCCCTGATTGTATCTGAACTACTTCCTGAGCTATCCTCCCTCAACATAGGATGCACTGTGTGCACTAGTTGTGGTGCTGCATCCTGTAAGCTGGTGGAGGGATAGAATTAGGCTCTAGAATAGATAAAAGCCACAGGATTGATAAAAAACCATTTTATGCAACAGACATAGGGCACAATCCAGAGTAACTACGGGAGCACATAAGAGACATTACATGCACCCGTAGTTACGGCAATACCTAATGAAAACCTATGGGAAATTCATAATGCAATCCAGAGTAACTTGTTCTTACTCCGGAGCAAGGACTCCCCATAGTTACTCTGGATTTCACCCATACATGCTATTAAAGTAGAACAAAGGCTGGAAAACATAACCTGTACTGGTGTATTCTGATGTTTTCAAATTTCCTTATTTTCATATGTTCCATGAAATAAAGCTGTGATATAAAAATTATTAGCAACTCAGAAGATTTGGGAGCAATTTTGTCACCATCTGAGTTTGATCAAGAGTCAGTGATTTTTATCCTAAAAAGTTCAGTTAATTTTGTTTAATATTTAGAAACCTCTCTTTTCTAAAGGCAATGAAAGCAAAGAAAGAAAGGCACAGAAAGTATTAAGGAAAAGAAAGTATTAAGATACAATAAAACAGATTAAAATAAAATAAGATACAATGAAACATAATAAAATAAAACAGAACAGATACAATAAAACAGAAAAAAACAGTAGTTCAAATACAAACAGGGCCAGCCCTTCCATGAAACTGACATAAGTGGTTGCCTAAGGCAGAAAATGGACTGAAGGGTGCCTTTCTTTGATCCCCCTCCCAACTGGCTTCTCACTTATTGTATTGGAAAATGAAGAGGAGGACGGAGAGGAGGAAGTGTGGAACAGTATCTTGTTGTAGCCATACGACTATCTTTCACATTCCCATTTCTGCTCCATCAAGGCATAATCCTTTTTCAGTGCAGGAGATGGAAGGAGAAGGGGCCGGAAGATCACTATGTAAGGAGTGGCAACATCTTGCGCACTAAATCAGGTGCTAGAAGATCTTGGACATGCTTTGAGTATAGGCATTAGAATGGCACTAGATTTAAAAAATCATAAAATGAAGAGCAGGATCAAATTTAAAGGCATCATTAACAGCTTAATGTAGGAGATCCAACATTTTAAGATGACTGGAATTGAGAAGTTTTAATGAGTTTCCTAAAAACAATCATTGAGCAGGCAGATCAGGCATAATTAAAGGCTTTGGGTTTTGGAATATGCATTGTTTCCTTCTGCTTACAAGATAGATTTCCCTATACCTGAATGACAACCTGGCAGCTACTTCAAACATAACCAATCTCTTTCTGACATGGATAATACTTTATAGAAGAACAATATGTAAAAGTATGTATTAGTTGTCACAATTATGAATTACCTTCTCTCTCTCTCTCTCTCTCTCTCTCTCTCTCTCTCTCTCTCTGTGTGTGTGTGTGTGTGTGTGTGTGTGTATGTGTGTACCTGTGTGCACAGGTACTGAAATTCCACCACTGGCTGCAACTTCTCAGCATATGGAAGCATAAGAAAACAGATATATATGCAGTTATTGCATGTGATGCCTGACAATCTTTCCTACATGGAACTGCTATCTATATAGCACCGTGAAAGAACCGTGAAAGACATTTAACTATTATATGTCTAGTGAGACCTGATGATAGTGTTATGCTAATTGAATGGGAAATGCATTTTGAGTCTCAGATTGAATCTGTTTCCTTTGGGGCAAATGTCCAGCACTGGATCACATCTGCCGTGCTGATGCTGATCAAGATTATAATGGCCCATATGGTTCTCCTTATTATAAATCAGTAGAAGTGGTAACATCGTAGATCGAATGGCCTACATTTTATTGTTATTGAAGAATTTGTCGTTATCATTCTCGGCTCTCTAGCAGTTTCATTTGGAATAGTCTGGCAAGATAGACTAATTCATCTTTCAGAATTGTTATTTCAGCTTGAATAAGCATTTGCAATCCTCCAAGAGCCCCCAGGGCACTTCACACATTATGTTTTGCTCTTTAAATGAACACATCAAAATTTGGGGTGACATTCTGACTAGTGCTTTCATTGCCAACAAAATGAAGGAAGTGTTTGGAGGAAACTCCCATTCCTGAATGGAAGTCCCAGTAGTAAAGAGATAGTGGCACTGTACATAACTCACAGTGTACATATCTAAGAGATATCTGTTTGTGTATTTGCATATTGAACATGTCTTTGTACCATGAAGCCAGATTATGATGTATCCTACTAGTACAGAATGGATAAGGACAGTATGACATCCAGTGGTACCCTAGGGTTTGCATCAGCTAGTGCGAGAGGCCAGTGCATCTCCTCCCATGCAAGGGGTGGGGCAACATCCTGGGTAGTGAGTGTGATGATCCACCATTGCCTCACCCACTTTTTTCTGCTGTCATTTTTGATATAACATGATATTTCAACATGCTTTGTTTCATAGCATTCGCATTGTACATGAAATTAAGCATCAAATGATATGTGATGTTATTATTAAAACTACCAAGATTTCAAAAATTTTGGCAATTAGTAGTAAACCTCCCCCATGCATGACACCCAGTGAAGCCTACACTCCACGCACCACCCAACAACACCACTAATGACAGTTAGCTCAACTGATAAAACTGACAGAAAGAAGCTCAAGAGAAGATTAGGGATCAATGGCAATCATTTAGAAATAGTTGAAAGACAAATTATAGTGTTAACAATAAAAGTGAATGATATACAGGGTTATAGATCTGACAAGTTAGAAGAGTATAAGAAAAGGGCTGGAATCTTGTGAAATATGGCCAACGTGAATGAGAGCGGGGTAAAGGAGCATTTGTACACAGGCCAAGGAGCCAAAATGAGGGACCTGGAAATTTCCTGTTATCTTACATTTTTGAATCTTACCTGGAGCCAGTGAGTGTTTTGGGTGCTGGGTCTGCAGTGGTAGCTGCTGTTGCAAGCTGTATCTGCTGGGCCAAGAAATAATATGATACTCCTTAATACAGTGTTAATCTGGGAGGAAACTGGCTTCTTGCAGTAACTTTTTGTCATAGACCTACTGTGTTTATAACTATCTGAAGTATGGCCTTAGCTATGTAAAATTACAGAAAGCTGGAGTTAAAAAAAATAGCATTTGCTTTACACAGATAATCTGGAATGAAATTAAACTCTTTATATCTTGTGTGACCTTGTGGAGGCTACTGTAGAAGAGAATTGGACAGTGTTTTATTGAATTTTCCTCCTACACTATAAAACAAAAAAACAAATTTGATGGATTTGATCCTTCTGTTTACTCCCCTTCAGGCACAGCAAATATTTACTTGTACTAACAACTACTTTAAAAGAAGGGTCGTATTTAACAGACTAATTTCATGCAAATACATTTTACTGACTCATGGGCAAAATCTTTTTGAAAGAAAAGTTTTTGTTTTAATTTTTTTAATATTTACTTTTCAGTTAGTTGTCGTCAGATATCATGGCTGTCTTTCTCAAGGAAGACACAAAATCTGCTAACTATTTTCTGCAACTTATATAAGCCAAATGTTGGAGAAAGGATGGGTTTCTCAAAATGAAAATTGCCCTGTTGAAATGTGATTTTATTTTAAGCATTACAGAAAAAAATCCATGCTGTTCCAGGGAAGCCACATTCCAGCTCTTTACTCTTCCCCTATGGCTTTCTCTAACAGATTATTGGTTCCAATTCAGAGATACTTAACAGGATTTTGCACATGCCCAAATGCAATTTGGCTTCAACAATATTCTCATTCCTATTTGTTCTTGCACTTTGTCCTGCTGGATCAGTTAAAAAAATGTTTAGCTGAAATAAGTGGCCTGGCTCTTGGGAATCTTTCTGTTGCAGAGACTTAAGAAAGTATAGCAAGCGTGTCTCCTTGTCAGAGGAAGACTGATTTGTCTGGGATCTCTTATAGTACAGACATCCACTGTTCATTTGACAGGTTAGAGACTTGAGCCATGGTGACAAGTGGAACCAGTTGATAAATGAAACCCAGCCTTTTTTATTTACAAATGATGTTCTTTACGCTTTTTTAGTTTACAAATTGCAGAGACTTTTTTATCTTTCAAATTCCTTCTGACACGCAAATGTTTCTGCAAAGACCCTCATATTAAACACCTTAGGGAATGAAAATGGGCCTGGGCTAAAGTTGCTCTCTTTTTCTTTCACACAGATACACACATACAATAACAGTTTGAATGACCATGACACTTGCAAGCTAACATAGGACAATTTTATCTTTTAGAAGAGCAGAGAGAGGTTGAAAGAGCAGAGCATATGTTGATGATGCCTCAGCAGAAGGGGCACTGCTGAAAGGGCAGCCCATGTGATCATTGAGCTTTCCCAGTGTGTTGGCATTTTTTTCTTTTTCCCTTTCGCACCCATCTTGATCTGCCCCTTCCCCCATACAATTCATTGCTTTCTCATGACTTTTCTATCTTCTTCTCCCAGCACCTCACCAGAAGCAGTGCTGCTGAAGGGATTGTTCAAGGAGAGCCAAAATTATCGTGCAGGTTTCCATTTACTCAGTGATATCTCCGGAGAATTGGTGCTGCCAAAAGGTAGCCTTCATGATAATTGGGCTATCCCAGTACCACCCTTTCAGCAATGCCACTTCTATTGATGAGTCCCCGTAAAGCTTAGTAGCTGAGAACAGCTGATGATGGTGTTTGGGGATCCCAATTACTGAATTTACATATAAGCTAAACAAGCTATAGCTTAGGGCCCCACTCTCTTGGCCCCCCCCAAAAAAATTTAAAGGAAAAAACTATGTACATTTCCAAAATATAAGATAAAAACAAATAAAATAAAACCTTCATACAGCAACAGTGTTTTGTGTTGTGTAGGTCCATAAATTCCCATATAGCATATATTCAGCACAAAAACAGCCACAATTTCCCTACATTCCAGAGTAACTAGAGGAGCACGTAAGAGGCATTACGTGCACCCATAGTTGTGGCACCACCTAGTGAAAACCTATTGGAAATTCATGTTGAAATCTAGAGTAAATTGTACTTACACCAGAGCAGGCCCCATTACTTTCAATAGCTTAGGGCCTCATCAAACCTATATCAAACTGGCCCTGCAAGCACCTGATAAAGAGCTTTGACAGGTCTGTCCAACCTGTAGGCCTTATGTTTGGCACTCCGGCTGTGGATGATGGATTTAATAAAACCAACCTGTGTTTATGATACACCAACTGATTAAATTTCTTCAACTTGCCAGTTTAACAACAGCAAATGGATAAATGTTTCTAAATTTTTTTCATCCTTTTCTTTTAAAAAATTCTATCCTATCATAATCCTATCATGTTTATTCAGATGCCTCACTATATTCAAAATAAATTTGCTCCCAGTTAAGTATGCAAAGGATTGTAGCCAAGAACAGCATTCTCTAATTCTTAAATCTAATTTTCTATTAGCAGAAATCTTGCATTCAGACTTTGGGGAATAACATCTAAGTTGAAGATGTCAGTTTTAAAGTTGAGGTCAAACTATGTTAAAATGTTATAGCACTATATTTCACTGCTATTTCATTCAATGTTTTGAAATCAGTGTTGATATTTGGCACTAATGGAACACATGTTTTTTAAAAAATTGATTTGAATCCTGAATATCCAAACTGTTTAAGAAGGGGAGAGAAGAAAATCCCACAATAAAACCTTTGAAAGAACAGAAATTAGGTTCAAAATGTGACATGAGGGACACCACTGGTAATTTACCATTAAACAATAACATGAATGGAAGATTTGAACAAATGATTTTGGCAGTAAATAAATCAAATGTAATCTTTTAGGGTTCTGCTCTTGATGTTTCACAAAAAGGTAGACAATAGGTTTGTAAATTATTTGCATGTTTTATGGCAATCTACCAATGGACTCCCTGCAGAAAAACGCCTCTCATTATAAATGGCAGTCATAGCCCTTTTGACCTTTTCAATGTATCATCCAAGGTAGTAATGGTCATCTGGCTATCATCGTTTGCTGTGTCTCCATCTGGACTACCAGCTGGCTGCTAGACATATGGAAAAGACTGAAATAGAAGCAGGCAACAATGGCAGCTTTGCCAGAGTCACTAGATGCATTAGCAGTTCTGTCCACTTAGGTTCATGGGGGCAGAAAGCTGGTTCAATGTCTTTGTTTTGCGTTTGAATGTGGTGTTTGTCACAAGACAGTAGAAGAGATATATAGTATTTATTTATTTTTGTACAGTAAGGTACATTGAGTATTCTGAAGGAATGAAATTTGTGAATATTTATTGTGTCTCAAAATTTCACAGAAGAAAACAGGTCTTTAATCTCTCTTCTAATACCAAGACAATTATCTGAGCCCTAAATACTTTACATATTATTGAAGGTTACTGCATATATTCATTCACTTTGCAGTAGCTTGTTCTGCACTATTATAAAAGTCTAGGACAATGGTTCCCAAACTGTAGGTTAGTACACAATGGTGAGCTGCAAACTGATTTTTGGTGGGTCACCAAAGGTGATCAGATAACCAATTGTCTGAAGCTCTGAGGTTATTGGAAATCAGACACATAGCAGCTATTTTAGCTGCTTTTAGGTTGCAACTATGTATAAAATTAGACAGATAAATGTTTGAGGGTCTTTTTATCTGGTTTTTACGTATAAATAAATGGCGGTGCTGTGTGTTCATGTAGAGATAAGATGCACAACCTCTTTTTCACAAGATAGAGATAAGATGAACAGCCTCTCTTTCAGAGATTTAACTTCTAGGGAGGTGGCTAAAGAAAGACTACTTCAGCAACTCTCACTAATACAAAGGCATCCAGAAAGCAAAAAAGAGAACAGTAATTTATGAGAAACAGCTATCAAAACCAGAGGTGGCTGGACTGTGAGCGTTTTATGCAGATTTATTGAGAAACACATCCCATTTTGTTCAATGCAATTTACTTGTACTTTACAAGTAAGCATGTCTTGAACTGCAGCAATCAGTCTAATCTCCTACATATATTCTTGGAAGCATGTCCCATTAAATTTGGTGTTTATTCCCTAGGAAAAATGCTTAGGAGTACAGCCTTAATTCTAAGAGCAAAACAAACAAAAACACATAACCTAGCACATTAGCTAGGTAGTGTTTAAAGTTCAGATTTGCTTGGCCAAAATATATATGTTTACTGCTTAATGCTTTTACAATAGTGTCATTATATTCAATTCTTGGGAGGAAAGGATCTGCAATAATTAATAGCAGGAGACAACAATATTCCTGCCTTCTGCTTTATTTTATATACCGTCTCCTAAGTGCTTATGAATATCTTGTAGTCTGGTTATTGGGTCAGCCACTTCAAATTATCTCTAGAGTAAACAAATCAGATTTGATACCTCTGTAAATGAATTGGTGCAATGAAGCTAACCTCGTGTAGTCTAAATCAATTGTGATATGAATAGCTCTGTAAGTCCTCTGCATTTTCCATTCTTGGTCCTTTACTATGTGGCTTAGGGCACAATCCTAACCATGTCTACTCAGAAGTAAGCCTCATTGTGTTCAATGGGTCTTACGCCCAGGAAAGTGTCTTTAGGATTGCAGCCTAAGACTTGACACAGAATTATGTTTGAGTAAGATTTGTAAAAAATACAGAGTACAGTATTCGATAAACTGAATTAAGTTTATTGTCTCTGATATGGTTTCACTAAGAACAAATGCAATTTGGGAGCCCAAGCCTATGCATGTCTACTCAGAAGTAACTCCCATTATCATCAATGAGGCCTCCTCCCAAATAAGCATGGATAGGATTTCTACCTTAAATTTTCCCTGTGAACAGGTGGTATCCCATCAATTGTCAGAACTGTGTTCTTCACAACCAAAGTACTGAGGATTAAAAGTCCAAGACTGGGATGAGGACTTTGATTTACTGTCAGAAAGAAAAATTACTGGTCATATATAGAGAAGGGTAACAGATCCATCATTACAGGATATAGGAAGACAGGCTACTAGGATTTTGCCAGCAATCTTAGGTGATGATGGAATCCACATTGAAACATTCCCTATCTGGTAGTTGATGCATGAAGTGATAGCAGTCCATAAACCTTTACAAAGGGGTCTTTGTGATTCACATTCGTTATTCAGGGAGGCAGAACTCTTATCATCAGCAAGAGTTTTTCATGCAGGGATGCACAAATAACTGGGTAATCAGTTAATCTGCATTCTCCTGAGGTGCATTTAGAAATAAGTAATATATGGGTTGGTTTGATTCTTTAAAACTGCATATTAGTAAACCACTTTATCTGTAAGGCCAGATAAACTTAAGAGAGAGCATTAGAAGGGCTCCATATTCCAAATTTCTGAACTATATATTATAGATAATTATAGCTACAATTAAACTTATTACCTCCCGCTGTGAGGAGGGAGTTGCTACTGGTTCATACAGTATGTCCGTATAAACCTTCTCATATTTTCCAGCAGCTCTTAGCTTCTATAGGCTGGGAAAAAGCGAATGTCAAACTTCTCACACTGTAGCACCTTAAAACATGATATATTGTATGTGTGCATGTGGGGAGGGTGAAGAGGAATTCATTATAATTTGTAAATACAGATTTATTTATTTATTTATTTATTTATGTAAGCAATTTGTATCCCGCTTTTCTTCCCCCACAATGGGGAACTCAAGGCGGCCAAACAACAATTAAAAAACAATAAAACACCACTAAAATTAGATATGGTAATAGAGATTAAAACACATTAAAATGTAGTTAAAATACAATTAGATTAAAGCTAAAAACATAGACTAAAAACAATAAAACAAAAAATTAAAAAGAGGAAAAAGCCCTCCAACCTCTGCCCCCATTAAAAAGCTTTTTTAAAATAAAAGGTTTTAAGACTCCGCCTGAAGCTCTGTTTTGAGGGAGCTTTCCTCAGTTCTAAGGGGAGGGAGTTCCAAAGCTGAGGTACCACCACCAAGAAGGCCCTATCTCTGGCTGCCACCTGTCACATCTAAAAGACCCAAGTTGAACCACTTTAAAGTTCATAGACTGAAGAAAAGTACTGTATGTGACTGTCATGCTCCTCAGCAAACTGTGATTGACTGTAAATTCATCATACTGTGATTGACTGTAAATCAATAGTTTATACCAGCCCAGTGTCTGATTTTTTTCATTGTATGCCACTCTGTTCTTGAATGGCTGGATTGGACTTTGATATCTGATTTACCGTAAGTCCATGTACTGTATGCCATATGCTAAATAAAAAAATAAATATACAAAAGGTGGGGGACTCAGTATGCAGAAGGGATCCATTTTCAGACCCCCACAAATACTGAAAACCACAGATAATTAAATCTACTGTTTCATCCCCTTTAATCCCACTTTAAATCCACTTTAGGTGCCCCTCAGGGAGAAAGCTGGAGTACAAATCTAATAAATAAATAAAATAAATAATCCTTCCAAAGGTCACTAGAACTGAGCTCTGGATGCCTCAGCAGGTTTCAGGTTTGGCAAGTCTGGCTTAACACAAGTCCAGAGGATACATTTTGAGCCAAATACATGGATGGAAAATTCACGAATAGGTAGGCTCATCCTGTACTCATTTTCCCTGTTCCTAAGTATCTGAATAATTTTAAATTATGCATATTGTGGTTCACAGGATGCTATATTCAGGTGAGCTCTATGAATTTGTATTGAAGTCATTGCAAATTTTTATATTTGTATTAAAGTAGCATTTTCAAATATAGATTCAGAAAAAGAATTCCAAAGAATTCAACAGAAGCTATTTGTGAAAAGGGGTAAAGATCAGTGATGGGCTTCAAAGAAATTAAGAACCGGTTCTCTGTCCATCTGGCAGCCACTTTTAAATGGCTATTTTTAAACTTTATATGTACTATCTCTTGTTAAGAACCGGTTCTATAGAGTAGGTGCGAACCTGCTGGTGCCCACCACTGGTAAAGATAGCACCATCACACCACAACAGCATGTGTGCTTATTGCACTTTACATTTGAATTTTTATAGCGCATGCTGTATGTTTTACAAGTGAAGTCATTTGAACTAAAAGACTGCATTATTAATAAGGCTGCATAGTTCCTAATAGCTTGATTACAAATTATGTGTCTTGAGAACACCAGTTCGTGGTTATTTCTCCTTTTCTTTGTCAGCCATTTCTTGATTACTGAATTTCTTGTAAAGCTCATTTGCTGAAATAATTAGAGACAATTTGCTCAGATCCACTTTGCCAGAATAATCCCCTTTACAAATTGCCACTCTAAAGTAATTCATGGCTCTAAAAACTTTATCATGAAGAAGAAATGCAATATAAGGGTTTTTAAATTTAATACATGATAATCTTCTGATGAGGATTGGACAGTGTATAATAAGCTTAGCTACTACAGCTTTCAGAAGCCACTGACTGGGTAAGATTAGGGCTTTTGGGTATGAGTTTAAATGTTGGTAGTCTCATATCTGAATAAAATGTATCAGAAAAGTAATTTTCCAATTTGTAAGTGAGCAAAAACAATTTAGCCTGTGCTCTGACTTCTTGTGCTTTCAAGCTCTCCTATGAAATTATGAAAGCATAATTGTGCTTTCAAGCTTCAGGTGGTACAAAAATGTCAGAACTACAGCATGGACAAAAAATTTTAAAAATTGAATATTCAGTAGGCCACAGCTTCATAGAGATGTTACATCAACATGGATAATATACTGTATTTACTTGTGTATGAAGTTCTCAAACTGGGTATTGTGACACCCAGTTTATAGGGGTGTTTGTGTGTATGAGGTTCTCAAACTGGGTATTGTGACCTCCCAAAAGGCTGAGGTATTGAGAACCTCAGCCTTTGGTCTTCTTAAGGGCTGGGGAAGGAGGAAGGAAGTGATACAGTCATCAGGGTCATACTGCTTCTGGGGCCATATTTTTTTTTTAATTAAACTTACAAGGGGGCATGGCAGGTTACAAGAGCTGTGAGGAGTCCTACAAAGCCCTCTTCAGGGCTCCCTAAATTATAGCCTACTAAAAAGAATAATCATTTGTCTGAAGCTACATCCCATCTCACAATAACAAATCAGAATGTTTCTGATCACATATTTTTAGCATTCTATGATTGCAAGACTACCTGTATCTCCTGGAGCCCTCTGCGTCCCTGAAACTATTCATGAGTATATATAATAGCAGTAAAACCTAAACCATAGAAAGAAGAGGAGGAATAATTGGTTTTCCTATGCTGTGGTAAGGTAATGATTATTCAGTTAACTCTTTGCCCACTACTGACCATTGCAATTTTACTCCCACCCTGACCTCCTTATGAAGAAGTTCCTCATACTTAGGAAGAAGCTCCTCATAATTAGGAGATCCAGTTCTTGACTGATCAGGCAGGTCAGACCATATTTTGATAAGGGACAAGGGAGGCAAGTGCCTGATTTCTTTACATTGGATTGAGACACTTCTAGAAAGCAGGTATTTTATATGTCTTTGTGTTGCTCTGATGAGAGAACAGAAATCTCTGTTTTATGAAGAAAGGGGAGCAAGCAGGAGTGCCTAATGAGAAAAAAGGGTCAGGGAACTCAGTATTATTTCACCACACCACTTTGGTAGATGTCTTACGAGTGTGTGTGTGTGTGTGTGTGTGTCCTCATTTCTTACACCTTATTTGCATGAGCCTGCAGCTATGTAGCTTCAATGCTTTACGTGGTAAAAGACACGTAAATTGGACTTAATTAACAAATGTAACAGTTTGTTTTTTAAAATGTTGGATCAGTTAGAATCGGGCAGCATTATCCGAAGTATTCTGAATTATTGTTCATAATCCTAGATGGAAACGAGAAGGTAATCATCTACTAAAGTGGAAGATAAACTTTTCAAAATACAAGTTAATGCAGCCACTTGAAGGACATCGGATCCCCATTTGCAGCAATTTTCAGTTTTCCTTGGCATTAAGCTTCAGCTATGTGATAAATGCCAGCTGTTGATATCTGTCCCAATCACATTGCAGCTTGTGAAATAAACAAACTTCACTAGAAGCCTTTAAATGCCATATATTTCCTGCTTAGTCATCTGTTGAGCTTGGCAGTTTGCAGGCAAAATGCTATTTTAATCATTCATCACAGGCACTCCTTCAGAGGAGATTTTGCAAATATTTGAGACTTCATGTCCACTTTCCAGATTTGGAGCATGGCTCCTCTGGAATAGTCTGCCAAGAAAATGATGGCATGTATCCTAAACAAGGACTTCCTGAGATTTGAGTACCCACATCCAGTGCTGGATTTACGTATAAGCTAAACAAGCTATAGCTTAGGGCCCCACTCTCTTGGAGTCCCCCCAATATTTAAATTGTATTTCAGTTCAACAATTAAATTTTGATAAAATACGTATTTTGTTATGTGCGAATTGCTTTAGATACCTATTAGGTCCATAAATTACCATATAGCATATATTCAACACAAAAAACAGTGACAACATGACAAAGGACAGCTGGACATATAAAGGGTCCCGTTACCTTCAATAGCTTAGGGCCTCATCAAACCTAAATCTGGCCCTGACCATATTGTAGCATTACATCTTCTCTTGAGGAAAGAAACTATTTGAATATAGTGCTGTTGAAAAGTGGCAGATGGAGAAGGAAAGGGAAAACCCGAATGTTCTCTGTTCACAAACATGAAACAAACACTTGAGTGTGAAACACATGCATAGGGCTTGCCAATGAGTAAAGAAATGTAAGAAGTTACATTGGGCAGCCGGAACACTCAGAGATATACAATACTTGTCCAAATGCGGTTTATGCTATAACAATTGAAATGGTATTTCCTTAAATAATACCCTCTGTTCAGATATGGTGGAAAGAACTGAAGGCCCAGCCAGGTGCAGTGGCTTGAAAGCAGCTACTGCTGCATCTCATAACTGCTTGTGGTTTCCTCTCCTTTTGTCCCCTTCCCCCAGGATTGGACTTTGAGAAAACATAAAATACATAAAAAGGTTTTTTTTTAAGAACAAATAAACAACATTATGATAATATGTACAGTGGGCTTCATTAACTTCCTTACATTAGAGATATCAGAATCATTATTAATTTTCCTAATTTGTTGGTATCAGTTTTTGATAGGATTTTTAAAATTATTCTAGGAGTGCATTGATGAGACTCATTATACTTAATGGCATATAGAAATTTATCACACTGATTAAAAGTTGTTTGCACAGCAACCTTCCATTTACCCTATTTATCTCTCAAGAGTATTTTAAAATAAATCCTGGAGATTTACCATGTTCTTTGCAAAGCAGTGTCTCAGGACAACATCTTGTGAAATTATTTTACTTGGGTTCAGTCAAGATATAATACAAAACGGATGCATATACTGTCTGTTTTTTTTTAAAGAATCATGTTTGTATAAATCACATTTATACACAGCAAATGGAAAAACAAGAAACGTGTGGGAATTTTTAAAGAGGAAAGTAGTCATTTGTGAAATCTTTGCCCTACACAATTGTTGAGGATCATGAAGTTTATTTAACACCATTGCCTTTGTAGGTCTGGTCCATTCATAAGGCTGATTGATGCACAGAGCAATCCTGAGAATGACTTTGGCTGGTGCAAGTTCCTTATGCCACTTACAGTGGACTTAGGTCAGTGCACATCTGTGTGCTGGCCTTTTTGCACCACCCTACAACTCCAACAGGTTGGGAAATGCAGATATAGAGTGGGAGATGCACAAACCTTTAAAGGTCAGGTTGGGGGAAAGTGAGGAGGACTGGGAGGGGGCATTCCAGGGTGGTAGGTGAGCAGACCTGGAGGTGGAAGGTGAGGATTGGATTCAGCAGTTATGCCAGATCCTGATGGTCATCTCATCAGGCAGCCACTGCTCCTCTCTGCTTAGTCTTAGGCCACCTATTGGGGCTGCTCTTGGTGCTGCTGTAGCCCTACTGCATGGAAATGGATGAGCCTCTGCTTCCTCATAGTAGCACAGCAGCAGTACTACGAAATAATGCTTGATCCTACACAAGTTACAAGTGCACTGGCCATTGCCTTAGGCAACAGATTTGCAAAGGATGCTAATTCTGCTTGCTCATTTAAATTCCTTTCTTCTCTTCCTCTTCCTCTCTTGATTGGAAAAAGAAGAATGAGATGTAGCAGAGGATAGCCTATCATCAAATAAACAAGAGCAGCATTTCATACTCTCTTTTAGGCTCTGGAAGGTCTTAAGCCAATCCTAGGGATCTGTGGGCAGCAGTGTCTATGGCTGCAATCCTAAAGACTTTCCTGGGAGTAAGAACCAGTGGTGGGCTTCAGGGGGTTCTCACAGGTTCTATAGAACTCCTTGCTAATAAGCACCTGGTTCTGAGAACCAGTTACTAATGGGACATAGAGCCTGTTGTTCTATGGACACAGAACCTGTTGTTAATTTAGGTTATTAGGACATAGAAGCTTTTGTTGATTTATTTGAATCCCACCATTGAGTAAGACCCATTTAACACAATGGGGCTTACTTTTGAGTAGACATGGTTAGGATTGTGCTCTAAGTGGCTATGATGTGCTAGTCAACTTGTAGGTTGGCAGGTCTGCAGTTCAAGACTCAAGTACTGCATGGCAAAGTGAGTACCCATCCCTTGCCCAGCTCTTGCCAGCCTAGAAGTTTGAAAGCATGTAAATGTAAGTAAATAAATAGATACCACTTTGATGGGAAGATAACAGTGTCTTGTGAACTTTGTCATGCCCGTCATATGACCACAGCAGTGTCTTCAGTCAGCACTGGCTTTTTGGTCTTGTAATGGGGATGAACACTGAGTTGGTTGCAAATTAGCAGGACAACCTGCCGGTGAAATTTACCTTTACCTAGGGATCCTTGACACAATAGAAAATGTAGAAACTATACCATGAGAAAATACCAAAAATGCTATGAAACATTATTCTGCTGCTTTTATGTACCTTCATTATTTAGCTATAATTTCTTCTCATTTTCTGATCAGATATGGAAAGCTCTTGAGGAGAGTTAGTTCTTACAGAATATTAAATTTCTATAGTAGTTTTAAAGATTGTAATTTAACAGTACTAGTGAGGGTAGTAACTAGCTTCTACTATCATATTTTATTAGCCATATGGACAAGTTGCATTTTGTCAACCATATGGACATGTCCTACTGATGTATATTTTTAATTCAATTTTCCCTTTCACAACAAATTTAATATAGCTGTGGAAAGAACAATGAATTTTCCAAGCTATGGAACATGGTAATTGTTCAAAGAAAATCAAAGAACCTTTTTTGTTATAATAAACAATCTTCAAAGGAAAGCTAACATTCTGAATTATCTCTGTGGCGGAGCCATGTGATTATCTGTAGCATTACACCAGAACTGTGTAATGTACCAGCACTAATACAGCAAGGGTCACCAGTGTTATCACAGTGAGAACAAGTAGACTGTGGCTCAGTGGTCTTGTCAGATACTTCGGCTCTCTTATTTGTCCTCCTAAATTAGAACAGGATGATAACATTAAACGGCATTGAAAAAATATAAGTACCAGTAATTAGATTTTGTGACATCACAACTGCTGTAACTTAAACATGTATTTCTATATGTTTGAGGGTTTTTGTTTTGTCTTTTCTTGTTTATATATATAGGGTGCAATCCTAACCTGGCATATCTTCCCATGGTGGAAGTATACTATATATCTATCTATTGGGTATGTATATATGTATGTGTACACACACACGAACACACAAACACACGAACACGTACACACGTGAAATTGGTGGCCTACATTTCATAAATTTGCCCAAATTAAACTAATCTGATGTCTGAGTAATCTGATGTGCAATCTGATGTCTTCCTTGCAGTGGTGTAGCTAGGAGTGGTAGGCTACAAGCTGAGCTTGACACTAGTGACTAAAATTGTGGAAAACGGGGTATGTATGAAGGATAATACCATCATGTTATATATTGTTGGAAAGGTAATTTAATGCAGAATCCAATCTTGTAGCATAGCATAATTGGCATGAGTGCATATGTTACTTACAATGGTTGGATAGAAACATTTGCCCCTATCCACTGGCACTATCACTGCTACATATTTTGAATGAAATGTGTAAGAGCCTAAATCTATCTCACCACCCAGATGCTCTTTATCTTGAGTAGGGGATGTGTGTTGGATGGGGAGACTTCAAAGGCAAAGGAAAATTTAAATCCTCTTACACCTCCCTAAGTGTAAGAAAATGTGCAATCCTAAGCACATTTTCTTGGGAGTAAGTACTATTGAACACAATGGGGCTTACTTCTGAGTCGACATGCTTAGGATTGCACTGTATGTTTCTCTCTCTCTCTCTCTCTGCAATGGGTCTGTAGCAAAATTGCTGGCACAGGTCCAAAGTGAGAGAGGTAATAAAAAAGGGAGGGTAGGATCTCACTCATGTCATCACATCCAGATCCATTCTCCAGCAGTCTGTCTGCCCCCAGTTCTGCCCTCTTTCCACGCTCTTTCATCCCTTCCCTGCTTCATCAGCAGACTGTTGCTGCAACTAAAGACACTTTTGTGGGAGTAAGACCCATTGAACACATTGGGGCTTATATTGAGTAGACACAGTTAGGATTGCGCTCTAATCCACTAGCAGATTGGGAGTGTTGTTACAAGTCCTTTGTCAGCATTTATTTTCCAACACAGAACATATTTCTGCTGTCATAAAAAGTAGCATGTGACAATCCAGTCCTCAATAGGATGGTTGTTAGGTCCACTCAGATATACTGGTGAGAGAGGTATGTCTTTAATTAGAAAACATGCTACAAAATATACTACCCATAAGCCATTAAGGTTAGAGGTTCAAAAAGATTAACACAATACAGTAGGTGAACATATGTTTCTGAGTGTGGGTAGGATGTCTGCTCTGAATCCAAAATTCATTATTCACCCCTAGCTACTCTTGTCCATCTGTTACATATCTTAATGACTCTTAAAACATGGTGTGTTTTAATGAATCTTTTACATTTCACGGCACTTTAAAAGATATATAAGCAAGCAGTCACAGTGGAAAACAATCTAAAATGGTAAAAGTTAAGAAAGCACTCTGAAATAGTTCATTAAAGGTGATGAGGCATGCTTTTAAGGACCAAGACAGATGATTAGCATGATGCATGAAAATGATACTAGAGTATTCTGGCTTATGGTCCTAATTATGGACTCTGGTATGTTTCCTATGGCATTTTCCTCTTCATTCAGATTTATTCATTAGAAAGCTCTTGGGATGGTGTTGCCCCTATGTATTTGGATCTCTGGGTACTCATTTTATTTTAGCTAAAATAATATGTTAAGAACATATCTTTAATAAGGTACTTATTAGGATAGGTAATAGTAACATGGATAATATAATTTAATGTTGCATAGCAAATGAACATTTTTACCAGCTCACACTACATCTACTTACTCCATATTCTCCTGATGTGAACACAAACTGCTAAAAAATGTAGTGATAGCCACTAGTTTTAATTACTTACAAAAGAAAATTAGACAAACTGAATGGCTTCTAGATGCAAGGATATTTTGATTTTATATTAAAATAGTATTAATTCTAAGAATGAAACATTTTTTAAGTTATTAGATATATGATTGTGATGATGATTAACTATATTATTATTATTAACTGTACGAGAGAAATGTACCCCTGTTGCAGGAATAAAATACCCCCCATACACCATCTCCCATTCTGCAACACCCCCCATTGCACAATACCCTCCCATGCGCATCATCCCCCCCATGTGCATCAACCCCCCATGTGCATCAAACCCACCCCCCAGAGTGCACCCTCTCTACCAGTGCATCAGGCTGCATCAGGCACCAAATTGGCTGGATGTTGATCAGAGTCTTCAATGTTAAGTATAGGAACCCTTTTCACCCCCTTAAGGGTTAAATTTCTCAACATCGGTTCTTGGTGGGTGTTGATGTCACAGAAAGAACACTCTCCCCAAATTTCATGCTTCTAAGTCCAGGAGTTGGGACAGGGTAGTGATCAGTCAGGGATTCTCAACAGAAACCATAGGGAAGAAAAGGTGTGCTCCTTTTTACCACCTTCTGGTTGGAATTTCCAAAAATGTTATAATGTATACTATACTTAATACATAGTGCATACTATGTAAAAGGTGCAATCCTAACTACATAAAGGGTGCAGTCCTAACATAGGCCAGCACAACTCACTGGTCTTCCCATTCCTGTGGGGATGTAGAGAGGCAAGCGCATGTCTGTACACTGGCCTCTCCCTCCCCCAGGAGTGGCGCACAAGTATCTTACAGCACTTTTGTGACACTGCGTGGGTCAGCACAGGATGTATGCTGGGACTTAGGTCAGTCAAGTGGAGGTTAGGATTGCAGTCTAAATTTCAGGTGGCTCCTAAATAGTTGAATTATTTCTAACCTGATGAATATATGAAAATTATTTTTTTATATATGGCTTCTTCTTCTGCTTCTTCAGCTTCTTCTGTCCAATGAAAAAGTTTGTGTTTATTATTTCTGTTGTATTTCTAGCCAGTTAATGTGGGCTCCATCTTAGTTTCCCTTTCACCCCTGCAAAGTGAGAGATTGTTAGGTGGTGACAAAAAGGGAATAAACCCATGACCTTGTTGCGTTCCGAAGTTGTCAGCCATTTTTTTGGCCCAAACCTAATAGTCTGAATAGCAGTGAGTGGCATGCTGTAATCAATCATCCTCTAAGCTTGACCTGCTGTAAAAAGGGAGGGGGGAATTCAACAATTCAATAGACTACTGAGGAATTGGTTTGGGACACCCCACATTTTCTGAGTTGTTCTTTTCACATGTAGGCGTGATAACCTTAAAGGACACAATCCTAAAGACACTTTCCTGGGAGTAAGACCCATTGAACACAATGGGGCTTACTTTTGAATAGACATGGTTAGGATTGTGCTCTAAGTGTAATACTTAATTTGTTGCACTCATTTCAGCTGTTGAAAATAATTTACTGTCCAAAGACTTCAGAATTTATCTTGCACAGCATCCACAAGTCCTTAGAGTTTTAACTGTGCTTAATTATGCAGTGATTTTTTTTTTACTTTTCCTTTTCCCTTTTACAATGCATCTGTATAAAATGAAGAATTTTCCTTGACTCTTATAAGTAATACCATCAGAATTTACTTTTCAGTTGCATAAATTGATTTTGTTCATAGAATTTGATGCAAGTATGGGTAGTTTTCTTCTAATTCCCTGGGGAAGGAACACACACACACACACACACACACACACACACACACACACAGAGAGAGAGAGAGAGAGAGAGAGAGAGAGGGAGAGAGAGAGAGAGGGAGAGAGAGGTCTTGAATGTGAAGAATGATCTACACCATAGATTTTCCTCCTGACAAATCACACATCATCTCCATAGCAACCTTGGATCATTATGCATAAGGCTTCAGTGCAGTAACAAAAATAAGCATGGCAGGCATGGGAGAGAAGAGCCCTATAAGGTGAGACAGATGTGGGCGGAAGATGGGTGCAGAGATAGGTTGAGAGGCAGCTATTCTCAGATGTGTGAAAATGAACAAGAGAGAAGGGGAAAGTGAGTGAGTGCTTTGTGTTTTGGAATGTGGTGATTAAGCTGGTACATTAACTAGAAATCACAGACTAAGGCCTGAAATATAGAAGTTCCCGTGCTTGTACTAAAATGGGGCACATCAGCATTACTCTTGTTCTATAGATACTTTTTCAAGATGATTAAAGCTATAGAACTTTTTTCTGTTTAGCGTGTAAGACTCAACCAGATGAATCTCCCAAATGTGGTGTAAATACCATGTTTCTGAGTAATAACTAAGAGAAATAGTAGTAGTTTTACCTTTTTTAATATCTTGCATTCATAAACTAAATATTAAAAAATCTTGTTGCATTCTAAAATTGGATTAGAGTCTATAAATGTTCATCTTCTCCGAATCATTTATATAGGCATGCTCCCGTATCTGCAGGAGTTCCTTTCCAGAACACCCATGGATGCAGGATCTGCAGACACAGGGGTCCTCTGTATACTGAATGGAACTGCAAAGAAAGCTAACTAATATTGAAGGAATGTGTAACAGGCTATTTATGTAGCAGGTATATTTTTAAAATGTTCATGTATGTAAGAATATAAACACACATAGAAAAGGGAATCAATACTTAAGAAATTTATACCCCACCTCTACCACTCCAAATGCTCTGGGTGGCTTACAAAGCTTTATAATCAAATACAAAGTATCAAAACAACTAAAAACATCAGAGGAATTAAAACATTCATCTGATATTTCATCTACATAATGAAATGTAGATGTTAGCTTTCGGACCCGCCAATAATAAAGATTTCCCAGTCACATAAGCCTTTATGGGAGAGGTATGTCCCCATATGTCCCTTCCCCATCCACCGGACATGTACTGGATTTTAGCCTTGTGTCCCCAAAAAACCTTCATTCTCCCCCTTTTCCTTGTGAGCAGGCAGCATATAGTTGGCTTGTAATTCATTATATGTAACTTATGTATAATAGTTTAAAATTTAATAATAAGAAACATTGTTTAAGCACATGAAAGCAATGCATAGGAGTGCTTTTCGCCTTTATATTGTCATGACATACATTTTTCTTGGGTGTCCTACAGTTTGGGGGGCCTTAGCCTCTTTTTTTGGTTATGACATATTCTCACCCTACTCTATGGCTATAATGATAATTGGGCATAATGCTCCCCCCCCCCAGTGGCAGATAGTTTAACCCTGGATGCACATAATAGTGCAATCCTCAGCCTGTCTACTCAGATGTAAGTCCTATTATATTCAAAGGGTCCTGCTCCCAGGAAAGTATGTTTAGGATTGCAGCCATAGCCTCATTTGACTTGTCTAATCTGATGCACTTAGCCTAATCTACCTTGTCCCACATTTTGGGAACTGCTGTTATTTCTTGAACTATCATGTAAAGAAATTCATTGCTGAGGAGTATCATGTCTTTAAAATTAACTTTAGCATTGTTATTCTTGTGCTTATTTATTGATTTTAGTACAGTTTTCACATAGAATAAGAATTTACAACAAGAAATTTTGAAAATCTGCTATAACCTGAATTATAAAACACATTAACATTTGTGTGCATGCTGTTAATCCTTTTATCACCTGAAATCCAGATAAAGCCTTTTGCCTATAAGCCCTTAAGTTGGTGTTTCATGGCGTTAAATGCAGTGCATGTGTGGATTGTTACTCAGTGGTCTCCCTACTAAACTCCAAAATAGAATAAAATAAAACCAGCCAGTAACAAGCTAGAGAGAGCAGCAGAGATATAAGTCCTGCATGGCTCCAAATTTGCCTTGTAAGCTACCCCTGCTCTCACTCTCAGGGCTAGTAAGAGGAATGAAGGCAATGTGGAGGCATCTTTTCTATGTTGCATTCACCCTTAAACAAGCCTCAAGAGCGAGGCAAGCGGCAGCTTACACAGGGAGTTTTGGAGCCGTGCAGGACTTATTCTGCCTCCTGGCTCCACTATTGAAACCAGCATGAAAATAACACAATATACAGCTTACAACCACAATATAAAGCTTACAACTATCTAAGCTTTGGGGCAAAAAATCATGCAGTAATAAACTGCATATTCAATTTTTTTGGGGGGAGGGGGGAGAAAGTTTTTTTTTAAACCTCTTTCTTGAAATGTTATATAATTGGAACATCTATAAGATGTAGTGGTGATGCCTGGTGGCTTCTGGAGATAGCAGGAACTCCATTATCCTGTTCCCCCTCCCAGTTCCACATCAACACTAGAAGGCAAGTATGGACTAATATTTCATATGATCAAAGCAATATGGCAAATCTCGTTGAACTCTATTAACATTTTATCCCACAAGATGTTCTGTCATTTAATGTAAAACAAAATAAGATGATTTGTCTGTCAGTGTATGCAGAACTTTTTATTTGACTCTCAGTTCATTTTATTTGCATATAAAGTGGCACATTTACACTCAACAATAACGAGGCCTGAAGGAGTGATATTTAATAGGAGAATATAATTATTCTGCTCAGGTCACAAACATTTTCTTTAGGGCAATGGGCAACCATTTAAGGACAAGACTCATAATCATTCATGTAAATGACTTGAGTGTTACAAAATTGAACTAGTAAAGATTTAAGGTGCCAAAAATGCCACCATTGAGTTATAATGAAACATTTATCTTTTTCTTATCAACTGCCCTTGCAGCTATGCTCATAAAGGTCAGCAAACTGTCTTACCTTAAATATCTATTATTCTTTAAACTCTTACTGTGTGACATGACTTAGAACTTGCACATATAAAACCTTAATAGTCTTGATACATCTATCTATATATATAAAAGAGAAAAGTCACTGACTCACTGACTCATCACTGCCCTGCCAAAACCAGTGGGCCTAGAAGCTTGAAATTTGGGGTGGGTGTTCCTTCCGTGACTGAGGGGTGCACTAAGAACCGGTTTTCGGAAATTCCAACAGGAAGGGGGTGAAAAGGGGCGCAACGCATTTTCCTCCCTATACTTTGCATTGAAAATTGCTGACTCAGCAACATTCCTCCCCAACTGCTGGGCCTGAAGCATGGAATTCTGGGAGTTCCTTCTGTCCCCTGAACTCCCACCAAGAACCATCTGGAGAAATTTAACCCTTCAGGGGCCGAAAAGGGGGAAACGTGTTTCTGTCCTATACTTAACATGGGAGACTGAACAACCTCCAGCCAATTTGGTGCTCTGTGCCTGGTGCACTGGGGGGATGTTGTTCGGAGGAAGAGGTTGTGCTGGCGAGGATGCTGCGCATGAGGGGAAATTGCGCATGAGGGGAAATTGCGGAGGGGAAATTGCGCATGGGAGGAAGTTGCGCATGGGAGGAAAGTTGCGCATGGGAGGAAAAATTGCGCATGGGAGGAAGTTGCGCACGGGGGGAAAGTTGTGCACGGGGGAAAATTGCGCATGGGAGGAAGTTGCGCATGGGAGGAAGTTGCGCATGGGGGGAAGTTTCGCATGGGGGGAAAGTTGCGCATGGGGAAGTTGTGCATGCGGGAAGTTGCACATGGGGGGATGATGCACATGGAGGAAAGTTGCGCATGGGGGAAGTTGCACATGGAGGGAAGTTGTGCATGGGGGGAAGTTGCACATGGGGGAAGTTGCACATGGAGGGATGATGCACATGGAGGAAAGTTGCACATGGGGAAGTTGCACATGGAGGGAAGTTGCGCATGGGGGAAGTTGTGCATGGGAGGAAAGTTGCGCATGGGAGGAAAGTTGCGCATATGGGAAGTTGCGCATGGGGGAAGTTGCGCATGGGGAAGTTGTGCATGGGGGGATGATGCACATGGAGAAAAGTTGTGCACAGAGGAAAGTTGTGCATGGGGGAAGTTGCGCATGGGGGGGAAGTTGTGCCTGGGGGGAAGTTGCGCATGGGGAAAATTGTGTATGGGCAAAGTTGCGCATGGGAGGAAAGTTGCGCATGGGAGGAAGTTACGCATGGGGAAGTTACGCATGGGGAAGTTGCGCATGGGGGAAGTTGCGCATGGGGAGAAGTTGCGCATGGGGAAAGTTGTGCATGGGGTTTGATGCATATGGGGAAGTTGCGCATGGAGGGTTGATGCGCATGGGTGAAGTTGCGCATGGGGGGTTGATGTGCATGGGGGGAAGTTGTGCATGGGGTAACTTGTGCATACGGGGTTGATGCACATGGGTGAAGTTGCGCATGGGGGGTTGATGTGTATGGGGGAAGTTGCACATGGGGGGTTGTTACGCCTGGGGAAAAGTTATCCATGGGGGGTTGATGCATATGGGGGGATGGCATACGGGGGAATTTTACTCCCGCAACGCAGGTACGCCTTTTGCTAGTATTAGGTATGTACCATGCAGAAAGTGTTGTTGTTTTTAATATAGAACACTCTTGCCATCTTATTTCCATTTGGGATAGGGACTCCAAATTATAGCATTCTGCACATACATATTCTGCTTTAAGATGCTAACAGATTAATCCTAATCTGGGCCAGCCCAGAACATGCAATATTGGTTTTTAAAAAAAAAATACTCTAGAAAAATTGTTTATAAAGAAGCAAATAATAACATTTTCTAACAACCTTTACAAACCCCTGCAAATGCACAAGCATGCTCCACTGTCAGTTCTTTCATTGGGATGCTATGTCAAATATGCACAAAATTATGTGAAAGGGTTATTATAGGAACATGGTTTTCAGTGCCTACAGTATATTAGTAGCCGAAAATCAACTTCTCAAAGAAGTAGTGAAGATGGGGATAAATGGTAGTCAGTCAGGTAAGTTGTAGGCTCATATGGACAGAATTTGGAGAATTTCAACATTGTGAATTGTCTCCTTTCTTCAATAGTTGACAACCACATAAGAGCTCAATCCTGAGGGTTCACTGCAGGGTTGCGGTGGCAGTTGGGCGGCTTAAGGCATATCAGATAGCCAAGTGCTGGCCAGTGCTATGCAAAGGCCAGGCGAGCACCAGTTCTCTTTAGCTTGGCTGTCTGTGTGGATTGCTGAGTGATGGAGAGCAGAGGGAGGTAATGGGGAGGGAGAAAGGAGCAGGGGAGAGGTGGGGAGAGAGGGGCAGGAAATGTGTCAAGGGAGAGAGGGAGGGTGGTTTTGCTGTCATGGTATTCATGGAGTCCCAGACAGCCCACGATTGGGCAACTGGCATGTTAAGTCAAATGCCTTTCTTACACAGACATTTAAGGTCAATACTGTACAGGTTACCATTGGGTTCTGCTTCAGTGATAGGTTGAATTTATCAAAACACCTTGTGTAAGTTTGTATTTTAAAATGCTTGAGCTGGTCTGCATGGGTATTTTTCATGTCTGCTGAAACGTATCTCCTACCGTGGCAATTTGGGAGAGAGAGCAAATGTCACCTGGCTCCTACTGAAGCTGGTGGTGCAAACCCGCTCCCCCCAAATTCATCACCATATTATTTGAAAAGCATGGTTGCTTTCCCATTGGAGGGGTATTCATTTATCTCCCACTCATTCATTTGGAGTAGCTGAAAGGTGAGAATAAGGATATATCTTGCAATTGGTGGCCTTAAGGAAATCTTACAAGATAGCATATGATGCAGTGATATCCAGGGCAAGCCCATGCCCGTCCACTGGTTTTACTTGATTTCCAACGCCATCCCCTGTTTGCACCAATAGGATTGTTACATCCTCGTCATTTTATGGAAATGATTTCTGAATGCAAAAAGCAGTGCATCCTGTATTGGTTGTGGTGAAGGCAGACACTGAGACCTCCGGAAGACAAGGGACCATATATTCCCTTACCTCAGGACTGCCCTGCAGCTGTATTGGCAATGAAAAGTTGGATAGGATGATTGGGCCTATTTGAGAAATTAGTTTGAGAAATTACTTGCATTTTCTATTACTGGCATTTATTTATAACAAATTTTACTTCCTCAGATAATGATGAACACTTTTACTCATATGCCTGAGCACTTTCTAGCACAGAGCTAGAAATTGAGTTAGAAAAAGAAGATTGCTCTTAAACTGGCAATTTGCTTCAGAAATTTCTATCCAGTCACACAAAAAATAAATTTATTACTTTATTCAGCTAGTCTAATTCACTACAACTATAGGTTCTGTTGGAGTAGTTATGGTCAGTAAGGGAAATTTTATACTATAGGAATAGGACTGGTGAGTAATAATAGATTTTTAGAAATAAAGACTTGAATCTTACATTGTGCAACTGAGAAATTCTAAAATTTGTTAACATTTTTCTTTTGGATTGTTCACTGTTTTTACACAAAAAAATCTCTTACCTAGAATTTTAGGTGAGGGAACTTAAAGTAATGGAAAAAGGGAAATTTTAGTAGATGAAAATTACTTCTTCAAAGTTATACCTATATTACAAATTGAGTGTGGGGGGTGGGTGGGGAAGCATAAGAGGAAAATACAGAAAACACTGCGGGTCAGTGGTTTTGGAAATAATGATAGTAACAAGAAGGCCTTAATGTTATCACAAACACTAGCTTACCAGATTCAGGTAGTGAGTACACACTGGCAGTGACAGTGGAGTAGTTCAGTCAAGTGGTTCAAGTAGTGGAGTAACTGGTACTATGAATTGTAGCTTCCATTGCTTAGGTATCTGGAAGGCTAAGAAAGCAACATTAGTACTTTTGATATGTTTAATGTTTCAGTTTCATATTTTTCTAAAGGTGTGATATGTCCCATTTATTTAAAAAAAATAATGGTCTTAGGGGAATGAAACAGAGCACGTTTCATTCCACAATGGAAGCACCCAGCTTTTCATGACTCCCCAGATATGAACTTGCAACCCCCAAGGGGTTCCCAGTTCTTACATTGAGAACCACTGCTATAGGGGATGTTGACTGTTGGAGGTCCGCTCAGGGTAACCCCCAACAGTTGCTATGGGGCAACTCTGGCCTGCACCAGTGACACCATTAGCATCGCAGTTATGCTGACAGAGGGATTGGAACATTCATTACTGAGAGCCTTTAGTTGTTGTTTTTATTGGTTAATTATTATACAAATATTACAAAATTCGAAATCCCATTGTATTAGCTGGTGACTTTTAAATGAGAGATGTTGGGGAATGAACCAAGGATTTTTGGGTAATCAAAGCATGTGTTCTACAATTGAGCTATGGCCCCTCTATTAAAAGATACTTCATCAGTCCAGGTTTTGGTAAGTCCTCAGGCAATGAATGCTTCTATTTAGGCTACAATCCAGAGTAATTACAGGACCTTTTACACCGACGTAGTTATGATGCCACTTATTGGAAACCTATGGAAAATGCATAGAGTAATCCAGAGTAAGTGCCTCTTATGTCTTCCCATAGTTACTCTGGATTGTAGAGTATGCGTAATAGGAAAGAGCCAAGAGAAGACTTAACCAATATTTACAAGTATATAATTTATATCTGGTTTATGCCCATCTTGCTATTACACTTTTATTATAGCTTGATTTCTTTGTGTATTTGATCTTGTGTCTGCATATTCTTAGCAGACATAGCCTTTTTAATTATAAAACAGCCACTGGCAAAACGTTATGAGAAAGGCAATGTACATGTGATGATAACTGTGGGTGGTAATGAACAAGTCAGGAGAACCAGAAACATAGTTACGATAAACTTTTTATCTATTTTTATTAGATGTGACAAAACATTATATGAGCTTGGTCCCTTAAAAAAAACTATTCAGTGAAAGATATCACTTAAATAACATTATTATTATTATTAAAATGAATAAATGAAACTGCATTATAGTCACTCTTGCTTAGGGCTTTCCACAATGACTGGTCTTCACAGTAGTTTGACTTTGCAGGTGATCCTGCATTCACTACAGGCAACCCTATCCAATGCTCCCCCTGCCCCACCTCCGTCACAGCCATACCAGCAAGGTGCCCGCTGCATCCTGTGCATGTGTTCCTAGAGATCTCTCCTTGAGATAGGGGAACATTAATTCCTTTGCTTTGTGGCAAGTCACCCCTATCTCTGCGATTTTGCTGGCACAGGTCTGAGTGGATCTGGAAAGGTGGTGGAGGCTGGGAGGGAAATAGAATAATGGCAGAGACACTGCCACTGTTAACCACCTCCTTTTCACCCTCAACACACACCTTGTCCTTCCCCACCCACTCTCACCTGGTTTTGCCTATTCCTGGGCCCACTGCCCACCTCCTATAGTGGTCGCTGTTGTCCAACTATTGCCACCAAACATTTGCAATAGCAGCCATGCTGCATCCTATGACACACTGTGTTTGCAACAGTTGTGAAGCCTGCTGCTTTGCCGGAATGTGTGATCTTGTGACACAGCAGCCCAATATGATTAGGATAATTGTATCTCAAGGTAGTTATGGGAATGACACGTCTCTTACCTTTATCAAGGATTTTCTGCATATGTAGTATATTTTCTAACACGGAGCAACAGCCCCTTCCCTGTCATTTCTATTCCACTTCTCATTGTATGAATTGCTTTATCATTTTGATTGCGTCTTGTCTATGATTCATAGCCTTTGCACCTAATCCTTGAATATAAACCCCTTTGAAATCAATGTGACAGTTCTATGTAAGTGTGTACTAGCCTGGTGTTAATAACCTTGTGATAACTAGGAGGCTGAGGATTCAATCCTATTTAGGCCAACATAACTTACACATCTCCCCATTCCTGCAGCAGTGTGGGAAAGCCAGTGCATGTCTGTGCACTGACCTATCCCAGGCTGAGCAGATGACCAGAAATGCCCAGACCCCCAGAAAAGGGGCGATAACTGGAAAGAGGGAAATGCCCCTCTCCATAATTCCCAGGGCATTTCTCTGGCCCTTTAAAATTTTGTAAATTTTGTGCATGCAGCCTCAGCTGCATGCATACTTGGGCTTCCCTGCAACCAGCCCCTTCAGTTGCCAGGCCACCTCTGTTGCCTCTCAGGCTGGCTTGGCTCCTCAGCGGCTGCTGTGCTGCTTTTCATTACTTGCTGGCCAGCCTAGCGCCCCAGCAACCACTTTGCCACTCCTATAGTTTTGGCAGCCAGTGGGCCTCCCCAGTGGCCACCTCTGGGGCTTCATGGCTGCTGCAGCACCCCTCACGGATCTCCTGCCACCTCTGGGACTTCCTGGCCGCTGCCACGCTCCTCAAGGCTCTCCCGCTGTCTCTGGGGCTTCCTGGCCACTGCAGCACCCTTTGTGGCTTTTCCTCTGCACCTTGGAAAGCCTTGACAAGGTGAGTGTGTTTTTGTGTGTGCATGGTGTTTGTATGTGTGTGAGAGAGAATGCATGGTGTGTGTTTGTGTGTGTGAGTGAGTGCATGTCAGAATCATGCATGTTGAAGTCACTTGCATGTCTTGTGTTGCTGCAAACTTCTTTGAGGGAGTCTTCCATGTCTGGGTCAGAATCATGCATGTTAAAAGGTTTTCAATTTTAAAAGTGTTGAAATTAAGTACAGGAAAGCAATACAAGTATTTTTGCTTTATTTTAACATATCCTACATTTATTTAACCAAGTAGGAATTTTGGCTTGGGTACAGGAATTTTGGGGAGCTTGGTTTAGAATTTTGGGTTCGGCATCTGGTCACCCTGGCCTAACTCCCCTCCCCTCACCAGAAGTGACACAGAAGTGCCTTATGTCACATTTGGGACATCCCCACCCCACCACAGGACTTTTGCTAGCCTAATGTGAGGTTAGGATTGCATTGTAAGAATGATTTTATCCCTTGTAGTGAATTTTGTCACAGAACAAGAATTGAGCATGTTACCTTATGACCAGTTTGTACAACATTGCATCAGGGATTTCAAAAGAACCGCAGGTTGCTCAGATTTTTTTTGGTTATGAGTCATGTGAATTCCTAGATTTTAGATTTTCCATTTGACTTAAAGAATTCAAAGACACATATGTTTGGAGGAATCTGGTAGAAATAATAATGTGTAGATTTGTTTTTTTTAAAAAGATGTGAATAAAAAGAAATATACTCAACAACAAGTGCTTTCACATTAAAAATGTCTCATTTCCCATTGCCTGCTTATATGCTTTCCCATTTAAATAAGCATTATTGATTTGCTGCAGCTGCAACAAGCTGCTTGTTACAGATTCAAGCCTTGATTTTCACACTTGTGAATTTGTTTTTCATCCCACGCCCCCAGCAAATGCAAATAGCTCTGTGTATAGAAGCCAACAGAATTACTGCAGAAGAAGATCAATTTGTCATGCTCTTATGTACATGCTTGACTTTCAGGGAAGTAGGGTTATGGTGAAGGTCTGAGAAGAGAAAAGATGGCTGGAGCTTTTGGAGTTGTTGTGAGGGGTGTGTGTGTGTGTGTGTGAGGACTTAGAACAACAATCTTTAAGTGTGACTTGATGTCTAACGTGGCCACAGAAAGGCAAACAATGTTCAGTAGAGACACTTTCAGTACCATGTTCCAGATAATACTTGTATTTGCTCTCATTTGATGTGGCAAGCGGTGCCTGCACCATAAAAAGGACAGGATGCTGCTGGTAATCCACTAGTTGGCTGCCATTAATATAGGGCCAAGCTAGCAACAAGGCAGACTGAAGCAGGTGCTGCAAACCCTGTGTCTACTCTGCAGTCTCTTCCATTGCCTGCCATTCATGAAGCTACTTCAGCCAGCTCTCTGGTCTTTGCAGATGCTGAGAGGAAACAAGAAAAGAATTGAGATAGTATCAGTCCATCTCTTACTCCAGTGCCACGATGAAAAAAGATATGTCCCCACAATTTCTTCCTTGTCCACCTGACTGCTCAGGAATGTACCTGGGTTCGGGAAGATAAAGGACAGCAGTCCATAGGCTGCTCCACCCCTGTCTCTATATTCAGATCTGTCACTACCTCATTTCTCCTTGTGGTTCTGCTTGAAAAAATGAAGGGTTGGGGCTGAAGTTAAGGGGATGGAGAGGGCAGGTCCTGTGCACTGCCCATAAACAGCCACATTGACAAGAAGGTGGGTGAGGAAGTGGTAGTAAAGGTGGCAGTAGAACACATATGTGTGCTTAGATGCACATCACAGTTTTCTCACCCCTCCACATATTAGCAGAAGTGGTGGATATGCTCTAATTCAGGCTGCATATCTGCTCAGGTTCCTCCTGCAGTAATGCTCAAAGTAGCACAGAGTCCATACTTGGCAGTGGAGCCCATTGTTCATAGTTCAGTACACATAGTGACTCATCACCTGGAAAAAGTATGTTGTGTTGGCCTATGGATGTTTACATATGTTTACATATCTTTGTTTATACATTCTTACGCATCCTCAAGGCCTTGTTTACACATGCATGTAAAAGACCATTCAGTCTAATCTTTATTAACACTTTTGTGTTACTATGTGAAATCCATTGTTTGAGATCAGCTAAGTCGATAAGATCAACCTGTGCTGGTTGATTCACATATGGAAGTCATCAGAGAATGATGCAGTTGTTAACCAACTCCAGTTATATTTGAATAGCGTAGTACTACAAGAATAACAATTCTGAAATAATAATCTGAATTTGATTAAGAGTATATTTTAGAATGCAGTGATGCAGGGAGAAATATCTTTCCTCTATTCTTGAGTATTTGTTTTTAGAAATACCTTTATTCCTTTTATCTGTTTTTATTTTACATTTTTACTTTTGGGGGGAAGTATTTGATAAAAAGGTGTAATATATTTGAAAAATTTAGTTCATGTATATGATTGATCAGATTTCTATAGAAATGTCCTGGCAATATGCACTGCATTGCCGCCGAGGGATTTGGGTAGGACTGGGGCTGTTAGTTTTCAAAGTATCTAGCAGGTGAAAGAAATGAATTCATTGTATATGACTGAACAATACGAACACAGACATGATACAGTTCCTCATTCTCTTGATTAAGTGTTGTAGTATGAATGCTAAAGCTCTTGCAATTACATCCTCTTTTGTGCACCATGCTGCTGGAATGGCATTTTACCTTTGTTCAGCATCTCAAATCTGGGCTCTATCTGTGCAGAAAAATAGATGCTATTGAATGGGTAAGGTTATAAGAAGCTCACACAGCAACAAGCAAGTGCCATTGCCATCCCAGCAGAGATTTTCGAAGGGACACTTTTGGCAACAATAGGGTTTATCACTGCTGTACCTCTAATGCTGTTTCACCATGGGGCTTTCTCTTTGTGAAGTAAAGGCTACAAAAGTAATGCAGGAGTAGCCAAGAAAAATCAATGGCTTGGCAATTGCAATCAGCAAGATGCCTTTGTTAAGTGTAAGCGTATCAATATCCCAGTAAGATAATAAAAGCAGTTCCATTCCCACATCAGAAAACTGTCTTTCCAAAATAATAATGTAATGGAGTTGTTACTAGCAACTACATGCTATTTAGAATCATTTCCTAGACGTTTAGGACATACTGTTCTTTTAAAAAATAGAATCTTTACCTTTTAAATATAACATTTCATTTCAATGGTGAAATCTGTACAAGAGAATGATTCTGAGCTGTAAATTTCCAGAAGTCTAATACAAGGTGACCTTCAGTGTAGCATGGTGTGATACAATGTAACAACTAAACAACTTTCTGAACTTTTCAGAGCTTTAAACAGCCATTTTCTGTCATGACAATATTCTCTACATCCCTACTCAATCATTCATGTTTTAGATAGTTTTGTTGCAAACCCTGTTTGCCTGACACATACCATACAGTAGTGACAACCCAGTTTTGTCAGAGTCTGAGAACTTAGAGTATTTAAAGTCCTTTCATCATCATCATCTTCATCTTCTATATATAAAAGAGAAAAGTCACTGACTCACTGATTCATTGACTGACTCATCAACGCCTTGCCAAAAGCTCCTTCCATGACCGAGGGATGTACTAAGAACCAGTTTTCAGAAATTCCAACCGGATGGGGTGAATAGGGGAGCAACGCTTTTTCCTCCATATACTATGCATTGAAGAATTGATGACTCATCAATATTTGGCCCCAACCCCTGGACCTAGAAGCATGAAATTTGGGGAGGGAGTTCCTTCTGTGACATCAACACCCACCAAAAACCAAAGTGGAGAAATTTAACCCTTAAGGGGCTGAAAAGGGGTGTAACATGTTTTTCTCCTTTACTTAACATGGAAGACTGACCAACATCCAGCCAATTTCGTGCTCGGTGCCTGGTGCACTGGGGGATGTCGTTTGGAGGAAGAGGTTGCACAGGGAAGGATGCTGCACATGGGGGACTGATGCGCTTGGGGGGACTGAGGTGCATGGGGACATTGCGCATGGGGGACTGACGCGCATGGAGGGGTTGTTGCGCATGAGGGATGTTGCAAATGGGGAATGTGCATGGGCTGTTGATGTGCATGGGGGAAGTTGTGCATGTGGGGGTTGATGCGCCTGGGGATGATGTGAGAGGGGGGAAGTTGAGCGTGGGTGTTGCTGCACATGAGGGACTGATGCACATGGGGGTTGATGCGCATGGGGATGAGGTACACGGGGAGTTGTTGCACATGGGGGGACTGATGCGCATGGGGGACTGATGCGCATGGGGGATGTTGCACATGGGGGGATGGCATACGGGGGAATTTTACTCCCACAACGCGGGGTACGCTTTTTGCTAGTCATAAGAATATATGAGGAGCTTCCACTGGATCAGGCCGCAGGCCCATCTAGTCTAGTCCCTGTATCACACAGCAGCCCACCAGATGCCTCAGGGAGCACACAAGTCATCTGCATCCAGGTGCTCCCCCCACATCTAGCAACCCCTCCCCCCACATCTAGCATTTTAAGGTTGTCCACCTCGACTTATACATACCTCTAATGGTTTGTAACCTGTGATAGTGCTTTCCTTTAGGAATTTGTCCAAACCGTAAAGGCACTGAGGCCAGATGCCATCACCACATCCTGTGGCAGTTGAGTTCCACAGACCAAAGCCTGAGCATCATGCCTCTGGCACATTTTTGACACCATGTGCTGGTACTGCTGACACTGAAGAGCTCAGGAGTGGGTCTAAGCAACATTGATTGTAAAGGAAGAGTCCTGTGGAAGGCAATGGTCATATGTTTTTACCTCACATATGGAAAACTTGGAGGATCTATTCTCAGTGGAAAAAATCTCCTGCAGTTCTTCTCTTATCAGCCTGCTTTTATTAAATGAAAAACACAAAACATGAGAGAAATCTATTCACACTTCTCCTGTGTGATATCTCATTTGGCTTCATTTAGGACTTATCTAAAGAATCTCTAGAGTCTCTTACCAGCTACAATAAAGTAATAGCAAGTTCTCTCTAATAGCAGCCTTAATATTAACCAACCCATTTGACTAATGGATCCTATGAACACCCTATCAGTGTGCACATATTAGTTTGAGATAAAAATGCTGTATTTTATTAGCTTTTGATTGCCTCTTGAAGTCAGCTAGACATATGTATTTATCCAGCCTTAGACTAGACAAATTCAAAACAAGCAATTCATTGGAGTGTCTTCTTGGTATTTCCTTTGACTTGAATGCCAATACTATTTAGAAAAGTTGAAAAGACTCCTTTTAGAAAAGGACTCCTTAGAAAAGACTGTGATGCTGGGAATACTGAAGGCAAAAGTAGAAGGAGATGGTAGAGGATGAGGTGATTGGTTAGTGTCACTGAAGCAATGAACATGAACTTGGATACACTTTGGAAATTAGTGGCTTGTTATGTTGCAGTCCATGGGGTCACAAAAGTTGGACACAACGTAATAACTAAAGAACAAAAAACCTACTATTTTTGTTATGAATCTATACTGTTTTATTAGCAGCGCTGTGTCTGGTGTTCTTAAGTGGCTTACAGAATCTCTTCCAGAAATCAAGAGAAAAAGACAATGAAAATTCCTGAGAAGCTGGAAAGTCACTGAGGCAAATTCTTAGAGAAACACACAAAACATACAACTTATCAACAGGTTTTAGAGATTATGGAGGAGAAAGAGAGAGATAATGGCTGCAATCCTATACACACTTTCCTGAGAGTAAGTCCCATAGAATACAATGGGACTTACTTCTGAGTAGACATGCTTAGGATTACTTCCATTTCATTTACTTCCATTTCACTGTCCCCTGGAATAATGAAAGGTTCTTCTAGGGTCCAGCACAACTCATTGGTCTTCCTGGTGATGTAGGGAGGCAAGCACATGTTTGTGTACAGGACTAACCATCCTGCAGGAGTGGCGCAGAAGTATCTTTACAGTACTTTTGTGACACCCTTAGGACTGCACTGACGGTTAGGATTACAACTCTAGAAATTAAAATAAATTTTTAAAAACTTCTGCTTCTTAATACTTGCTCTTTATTGCCTTTCTGTGTGGCGTTGGAAGTTCACAACAAAATAGTTTGACTGTTTACTGTGTTCTCCCGTGCAGTTGCACACAAATTGATAAATGTCATAAGTTACAAACATTTCTCTCCATTGTTCAGAAGGCAGAATCTCCACGGTGTCCATGATTACAGTCCAGTCTTATTTATGACTCACAAGTAGAACAACATATTTGTTTTTTAATTGCCTCAAAACTCAGGGTATGTGTTAAGAAACATATTCAGGAGTAAAAAAATCTTTTCTAAACTATATTCTGTTTTAATAACAAGCCACTAAGGAACAATCAATGCTTCCACTATTGTGTCATGCAGCAAGTTTATGTGTTGTGCTGTGCCTGGTCTGTAATAATGATGCTAAGATTGTTGAAGGACAATCTATTAAGAGATTTTATTTTTTCTGTCAATAATAGTTTAATACAATCTCTTTTTCCATTACCATGGTGAATTGTGAGATTGGTTTTCTTTTAAATATCTCATTAAGACTTTTTTGTTTGCTGGTTATGATTTTTGAACTAGTAAAGGTGCAAACAGTTAAAGTGGCATTTACTACTGTGCCTTTTCTTTCAGCATAGAGTGGTGCTAAACTTTCAGCACCCAGGAATATACAGAGTAACCTTGGTTTATGAGCATAATTTGTTCCGGAAGCATGCTTGTAATCCAAAGCACATTTATATCAAAGCAAATTTTCCCATAAGAAATAATGAAAACTCAAGAAAATTCGTTCCACAACCCAAAAATAATCATATAAGAATTATTACAGTACTATACAAAACACAAAATAATACAAAATACTGAAGAAAATACAAAATATAAAGAAAAATAAAACAAATTAAGCTGCACTCAGTCTCTCAGGTTTGCAATCTGTCCCTTACACAGGAGTGAGTCCCACTGGTTATAAAAGGGCTTTCTTTAGAGAAGATATGCAAGAGTAGGTCTCATAGGCTGCAATCCTAAAGACACTTTCCTGGGAGTAAGACCTATTGAAAACAATGGGGATTACTTTTGAGTAGTCATGGTTAGGATTATGCTCTTAGGCTCCTTTCTATTGCCCCCCTTACACAGGAGTGAGTTCCATTGATTATAATAGTCTTCTGAGTAGAAATGCATATGCTGGTTTCTTAAAAGAGGCAGAGGAGGTGCTGGTGGAGTGCTGAAACTGGCTGTATCCTGGTTGGGACTTTTTGTTTGTTTTACAGTACATTGTTTGTATTGCAAGTCAGAATTATTAGAAATGTTTGCTTGTCTTGCAAAATGCTCTCAATCCAAATTGCTCTTAAACCAAAATTTTACTGTAATTCTTAGTTTCTCTGTAAGGCGCTGATGCTCTTGATTGTTTTCAGTGCTATTCTTCCTTTTTGTTTTGGGGCTTATGCTAGCCTAACTGGGGGTTAGTGCACTTGGGGTAACCTATATATCACTGGTAGGGTTCTCATTTGTTCCTATATCTTGTACTATTCTGCACACTAAAGAATGGGAGAACATGGAAATGTATGCAGAATTCAGCTTTCTAAGAATCTTGGTGTTTTTTTTTTCTTGTAAAAATGCAAGTTTTTATTCCTCAAGGTTGTAAAGCTATCTTTGAAAATGCGTGGGCAAATTTTGGTAAATCCCCTGATAACAGTGATTTTTTTACATTTTTCATCTCATGGCACACTGAGAATTTTTGAGTAGACACACTTAGGATTGGGCTGTCCAACCTTAAGTAAAGAAGCCACACTGGAGCCTCCAGAAATCCCAGTTCAAGACACCCACACCCTGCACTAATTGCTAGCAAATTTTGATGTGTAGCAGAAACAGAATAACATGTGCAAGTGCAAAAACTTTGCTTAAACATAATTTATACAGTTCTTAGAAAATGGATTTTCTTAGTTCCCATTATGGATGATACTGAAGTTGAATTTCAATATTTGTGTGTATGTATGTGTGTGTATTTTTGTGCCCTGAACCTTTTTGTCTCCATTCTAGTTGATTTGACTTCACAACATATCTTCATACAGTACAATCTCAAGAAGACTGTCAATATAACAAAAAGAATAGTTGTTTTGACTCTTTCAAGTTGCTCTTTAAACCCGAGTAGTAACAAATATGCTTTTACTTGTCACGCTTAGTAAAAACCAAGGTATGATGATACGGTGACATCTGCACTTAATCACATTTCTAGTGAGACTGAATGGCTCCAGAGGATAAATAAAGGCCTTCATTTGCAGTCATGTGTGATACAAAATTGATCGTTCAAGAGGTTTATTTAGTTACTCTTACTGGTGTCAGGTTAAACATTCCTTGTACATGGTTGTAAGTCATACTTCCCTTGAAAGCCTATAATAAAAGCTGCAGAAATTACAGGCTGGTGACATTGTGTACCACTAAGTGGCATATTTCATGTAATACACAACACTCAAGCACAAGTCTGAAGTTATGGTACTTACATAGTAGCCTTACACTCCAACATATGTATTTATTCACAATCCACTGGGTATTTTTAAGCCACTTCATTTCAGTGGTGTTAAGTATGCTGAACTCTATGCTGAACTGTAGTTATTGTGTTTTATTCGACAGATGTCACAGACCTTTGAGAGCAAGTGAAGTGTAATAGTTAAATGACAGGCTTGGATTGGGGAAATTCAGATTTTGAAGCTTGTTAGGCAGTCTTTTGGTCAGTTGAGAAGAGCAACATAAAAATGTAACCAGTCAATCAATTATTGAGCTCAGAAAACAGCACACTTAGGGTGCAATCCTGAAGTGTACTTGGGATAGTCTATCTAGCACTGGGCCGGCATAAGTTGAAATATTGGAAACCAAGAGAAGGCAGAGCTGCTCAACTCCTACTTTGCGTCCATCTGTTCTCAAAAGGAGGGCTGTGCAAATGGGGGTGCAGGATTGTTGGCTGATGGGGGGGAAATGATTGCATCCCCAAAGAGTTAATGGAAACATGGATTATGCAGAACAGCAGATTAAAATTGACAGAGAACTGGTTCGAATCCACTTAACTGGCCTAAATGAATTCAAGTCATTTGGACCGGATGAGCTGCATCCTAAGAGTTCTTAAGAAACTTGCGGATGAACTTGCAGAGCCTCTGTCAATCATCTTTGAGAAATTCTTGAGGAGTGGAGAAGTGTTCCAATTCCATGTTCCAAGAGAGCCAATTCCAGTCAAACACCTGGCGACTGTGAAATAGTACATAATAATAATACAATTATATACCACTTTTCTGGTCTTGGAATTCCTCCTTTAACTTTATTCAAGATGGTTCACATAGGCAGGATATTCTAATACCCCAAAGGGATTTTTACAATAACAGAGAGGCTCTGTCTTTCACAAGACAGCTGCACTCAAGATATTTCAGCAATCTGGTTTCGCAATTGTCCCCTAGTGCCTCCCTACAATCACTGACAAATAGCTCTTATTTCTCACTTGTACAGCAGCCAGGATAACTTCTTCTCTCACACCTAAAAGCAGGTGAAAAAGCTCAGCTCAGTCTGTCAGCTGCTTCTCAAGGTTTCACCAGTGTAAGTCCTGTGATCTTGAACTGGCAACCTTCAGATGTCTTCAGGCAAACGTTGCCCTCTAGACCAGACCTCCTGCCTTTGTTTAGACAAAGATTGAGTTTATTCCTTTTCTGACATTGGGAGTGAAAAATTCTTTTTTCCAAGTACTGTATATAACAATGTGTATGAAAAGACACTCTCTTCTTTTGCCTGGTCTGAAACATTATTAGAAGGCCGTCTGCCTCATCACCTATTCTTCCTCCTAATAGGACTGGAAGTGGCTACTACCAGTTTCCCAGCTGGTGTTCTGAAGTATTTAAGTACTTAACCTGCACAGAGCTCCCTGTTAATATGCCTATGTTTGTGAACAGATCCAAGATTTAATGGCAATACCGTCATTACTTTCAGCAGCAGGTGCTTCATTTCCTACTGAGACTATAACCCTGCTGCTCTCAGTCATAGCTGGAGCAACAGGAGCAAAATGCATGAAGAAATAGGAAATGTCACAGTGCAATTTGTTGGAAATTCCAATTGCTCATAGATTTTACCAGGGCATTTAAGATGAAACCCTTAACTAACAGGTTAAGCTTCCTTGTCCTGAAGGTACTTTGTGAACCCACTCACCGAATCATATTGTTAAACTGTTAAGTCACCATTTCTAAAGCATGGTCCTTATGCTCTTTTCTCTGAGGGTTGAGGTTTTGCAGAATTAGCCAGTTGATATCTTTAGACAGAAAGTTGGACTTTGGCCTGAAATCCCAAGGTTTATGTCTAAGGTGTACTACGAACACATGGGGTAGCCTTGAACAAATCACTTATTTCTCTGTTTAAACCTTTTTCTAAAAATGGAGCAATTAATTTCACAAGGTCACCTTGTTGATGAATGAAACAATGAAAGGTAGACAGTTCAGTGTTCTTATGCCTGCATTTCATAGTAACTGACAAAAAAAAAGTTTTTGTCCAGTTCGTATTGGGGATGTATCCTAAGCTGTTATGGAACCAACTTCTGTTCAGTCAATGGGTGTGAAGTAATTTCCACTTATTTCTCTTTTCCTCTACTACGTGCTCTTCTGCCATGATGTTTGCTCTTTGCCTGTTATAGGATGGCTTTCACTATGGGGGAGGGAGGCTGCACCATGAAGAAGAGATATTGGTAAAAATGTTGCTCTGTGGAAATAGGTGGAGAATCTTGCCTTTTCCAAAAGAACACCAGCAGAAGCCACTATTATAGACATTGCTGGGGTGAAGAGGGCCAATTACTCTTCCCCTGCTAAATAAAAGAGGAACACTCACTTGAAAGAGTGCCTCCTGCCCAGTTTGCACAGACTATGATGGGACAGCACTTTAACAGTTGATCAAGTTCTTTGCATGCTTAGATCTCCCAGTTCAGTCTCCAGCACCTCCAATTTAAAGGATTTTGACAGCAGGGCTGAGAAACAGATTCTGGCTGAATCTTTGGAGAATAGCTGCCAGTTAATAGATAACATTCAGATAGATAGACCTAAGTATGACCCATGTTAAAGTTAGTATTATATTTTCACAGAAAAGCTATACAATTTGTAAATAGCCTGCCGATGGAATTGTGCAGCATATCTTTTTCACAGTGGTAGATTTTCCCCTGGCTTTGGAGGTGCCCAAGTTCTTTCTGAATCTGACAAGGTTTTTAAAGCCTTGCCCTGCAGGAATGTCTTTGACTGCTTTGAACTGTTCTGGCTTCTTGCACTGTTGGCATTGTAGTACTAGAGTGGGAGGACTGACCCGTGATGTGAACGCTGTGGCTTTCATTGACCCTCACTTCATTGAAGATGGCAGCATGCCAGAGCATGGCGAGTGCATAGAGCATAGTTGCTGCAGCTAGAGGAATGAGATCAGTGCAGGAAACTGCCTTGTAATTATTACTATTAGGAATAGTATTGTGGAATGCTAAGAAGATGTGTCACGAAAGGCGTCTCTGAAGAAGCATTTATCAAGTTGGTGCAGGACAGGCTTTTAAGTTTCTCAAAAGAGAGATCAAAGAATTCTTTCTCTCCATCTTTCATACTTGGTGGGTCAATATACATTTGTTCTTTCCACATGCCTTTCCAAGCCAGACATCCACTGTGTGTGCATTGATTCCAAAGTGATTGTCAAAATTACTTACGTATATAATAAAGTAGTTTTCAGATATATGCCCATTGCAGGTTCTCCTGTTGTGGAGCCCAAAATCAAGCATCATCCGATAAAGTTTGTTATCAAACCACTGAGGTTTCAAATCATCTGGGAATGATGATTCCCATGATTCTAAAAATAGATGTTCTAGTATTTCTAAGAAGCCATATAATCAATATGCATAACAATCCTTTCTCTCTTTTCAAGGGCATTTATTAGCCTTGACACCACTTAACATGTACCTTGTAAAACCTAGAGGGTTTGGAGCCAATGTTCTGGATGGATGGTTTGATATCCCTTCCTCTTCAACAAAAAGGAAATATATTTTGGTACATGCAAAATATTCTTCAGATTGCAACTTACTATGAAACATGACAGACTTCTATGGATATTCCTTAGACCAGTGAGGAGGGTGTAATCCCAATCCCCTGTAAAGCCAGTATAAGCCCCAGCATAAATCTTGTGCTGGCCTGAGAGTGCCACAAAAGTGCAGAAAAGCACTTCTGCACCATTTCTGGGGGAGGGTTAGGCCAGTGCACAGTCATGCACTGGCCTCCCTACAACACCAGGGGAACAAGAAGACTGGTGAGTTAGAATGTGCGGGCCTAGGTTAGGATTACACCCTCAGTTAGTGAAGTAAAGAACATAAAAGGGAAAAGGTGTGTGAAACATTTTTTTCCCACATGCAATGGAGGGAGCAGTTGGGAGGCTTGGGAGTGGTAAGGGTTCATCATTCTACATCTCCTTACTCATGGCAATCTGCTTGCACCTTTTGGGTTTTAAAAGCTGTGGCTTTTTGCCGAAATTCAATACAGTCATTAATATGTTATCACTGCAAATTAACAAGATTTAATATCTTTTGGGATAAATTGTATTGCTTTATAGAGCATATGACAATGCGGGGGGAAAGATACTGATTTGTATGTGTTGTGTGGAACTAGTGGGTAGCCCTCAGTGCATTTGTATATCATTGATGGAAAGTATTATTCTGATTATGCAAGAATTAATATGTGTGTTGGTGAAAGAAGGAAAGGATCTTATTACATTTATACAGAATATAAAAGGAAGAGTTTAATGGACCATGATAAGTTCTTTTAAAACATTAATTTCTTTACGTTGTCTTTAATTTCCATGATAATGAAATGCTCACTATAGCCATTGGATATTATTATATGAGGAATAAATTAGATCATTCTAGTTAGATGTAAATCCTCTCTAGCATTGTTATTTGGATGTGATTACCCTTCATTACACTTAACAGGGAATGTTAAATGGCACCTTTCAAAGGTATTTCCTGTGAGAATTATTGTTGATTTTTAGAATCCTTTAATGTAACTACTGTTAAGCTGACTCAAAAGCAGTGCTTTTAGCAAGATATGATTGAATTGTTCAGCTAACTATTTTTTAAATTGCCTCCTCTGCCAGTGTAAGCCTGGGAGTTCTGACATTTACATGTGATCAGCACCTTTGCCATGGAAGATCATGAAATACAGGGAAACTAAATGTCACACTCACAGATGGCTTTAGCATGTTGAGCTGCCCTTACTGTATTGATAAATGAGGGAATTGACATGAGGTTTTAATTAAGCTGAGTGCCAGGCTGCTGGCCTCAGAACAGTCATTAAATTGGGTGCTGATTCCCCGCTAGTTTTAGTAGGCACAAATTCAAAAGCACATATGGAAGTTGTGTTCATCTTTCAATTGCATATTTATCAACTTTAAGAAATAAGGAGCAAACAATCCCTTTTCTGTCACATACGACTCTATAGCCAGAAAAATTCCTATAGGTTCCTTGCACTGGTGGAATGCACGTCTCATCATATGGTAAAGCAGCTACAATGTGGGTTCCAGCCACAGGTGGGCCCAGGCCGGTTCGCACCGGTTCTACAGAACCGGTTGTTAATTTTGGCCCGCTGCTAGCAATCCGGTTCCTAGCAGCGGGTCAAAAACAGGGCGAACCAGTTCGCCCTTGGGGCCCACTGCTGCGCTTGCGTCAATCTTGATGCAGGCGGAGTCATGTCCTGAAGAGGACGCGATTCCGCCTGCGTCAAGATTGGCGCAGGCGAAGTGCTATCCAAGCGCAGTCGCGTCCTGGTCAGGACGTGTCTGCTTTAGGATGCGACTGCGTGTGCGCCATCCTTGGTGCATGCGCAGTACGCCAGGGTTGGGCCACCCCTCGCCCTCCCCCTCTCCCCACCCACCCACTGCCTGGCCCCACCCCCTGACCCCCGCCTGGCCTGCCTACGTCCGGCAAACCAGTTGTTAGGTTGGGCCAGGCCCATCCCTGGTTCCAGCAGCATGTGAAATATCCCCTTTGGATAGCCTTCCTATCACCTTTTTCTTTGGAACATAAGAAGAGCCTCCCCAGGATCAGGCCAAAGGCCCATCTAGTCCAGCTTCCTATATCTCACAGCAGCCCACCAGATGCCTTCTTGGACTTTCATCAGCGACTTCTCTAGCACAAGTCCAAGGAAGCTCATTACAGAGTGGGAGTGTTATAGATATTATGGATGTAAAGTATTTCAGCTTTAAAGATTTAAATACCCTTTCCCTTCTGAAATCTCCCATTTTCCATCCCACCAGATACAGTATGTGCCTTTTGGCATGACTGCACAGCGGGGAAGAGGAGAAACACAGGATTGCGCTGTTATTCACGTAAGTGACTGAGTACAGGATTAGGCTATCCTGGATCAGTCCTAAGGATCAATCCTAAGGATGACTCCTTAGAAAAGACCCTGAGGCTGTGAAAAACTGAAGGCAAAAGGAGAAGGGGACCACAGAGGGTGAGGTGGTTAGATATTGCCACTGAAGCAATGAACATGAATTTGGATGGACTTTAGAAGCTGGTAAAGGATAGGGTCATATAGTGTGCTGCAGTCCATGGGGTCATGAAGGGTCGGGCACAGACTAAACAACAACAGGATCAGGTTGCTTTATTAATAAACAGGAGAGAGTTGCACATGTTTTGTGTATATTGAAACTCAGAGAAAAAAGTTCTAAGCTGCCATTGAACATAGTATTTCACCTTAATAACACCACTGAAAGAGACAAACTCACAATACCTGTTGTTTGACATGAGAAAGAATTGTGGAAAATACCCCAAGAGTATGAAATGCCTCAAGTGATCATGCTGAAGTACAGGATAAAGTGCTTACAAAACTGCGATCACAAAGATACTTCCTTGGAGTAAGGGAACTGAACACAGTGGAACTTCTGAGTACACATGCACAAGACTGTGCTGTTGGGGAACATGCATGCTCAATGATTTCTCTAGTGTGCTCTTTTACCACAAATTTAATGTTATATAACTCCCTGGTGTGTGGAACTGAAGCCTCAAATTTATTCAAGGCCATGAACCAGAACAGTATATTACGTGCCCTCAGTATACCTTTGCAGTCTATTTAGTTATTTAAAGTAAACAAAATACTGACTTCAATAAGAATACGTGAGGATTGTATAAAAAGTAGAAGGTCATGGAAATAACAGTCATGTGAACCATGAAAATGAAGCAAATTGAGATGATGTTTACTAAACACTCAGGGCATTAATACTTCACTGGATTAAAAATTTTAAAAGTAGACTAACATTGCAACTATGTATTATTTTTATAAAATATATAATTCAAATATATACAGAAGCACCTTTACAGTATGCTGTAAGAACAGGTCTGGCTGTAAATTGTTTTCTTTGTAAGGCCAATATCTCCATTTTCAGTAGCAAACTTGTGAAATATGGCTTCTTTCCATTTGCACTAGCTTTTATTATGTTAGCTTGGACTGCTGGCAATGGATTCCTTGTTCCTTTGAGCCGCCTGAGTTCCCTTTGGTTATGGAAGAAAGGCAGGATACAAATCTAATAAATAAATTAAAATCATGAGATTCATTGTTATAGGCCCACAGTAGGTCTGAGTTGGATATTGGTCTAAGGAATTGTAGCTGGATGAGGTTTAATGATAAGTATTCTTATTTAAAAATTCCTCACTGCCCTTCCAGCCCTACAATTTCCAGGCAAGAGTGAATTATATCAATTTTGTGGTATGGAAATGTCTTCAATATTATTTCTGTTTTTTAAAGTGCTTTTGCAAGTCATCTCCTATCCATCCTAATACGTTGTCATGCTACCATGTTTTCCATCAACTTACACAGTATCTATGTGGCTTTACATAATACAACAGGGGTGTCCAAACATTTTGGTAGGAGGACTACATCATCTTTCTAATACTGTGTTGGGGGCCAGGACAATTCAGTTTGAATAAATTTCCATAAATTTCCTAATAAGAGGGATTAGAGACAGATACAGTGGATTATAAGGCTTGCCTGTGGACTTGATGGAGGATTTTGCCGTGGGCTGCATTGATGCTTGCCGTGGGCCACAGGACAGGAGTTGGACACCCTGTAATGTAATATAATATAAAGGGGTTGTTATGTTCAGTTTCTCATCTCCATAAAAAATTCTAATCCATACTGGCATCCGAAATAGAAGGTGCAGTTGAATAGCAAATATCACATGTCCAGGCCCAAAATTCAGTCTCTTTCCTTCTTAACCTGGTGGAAAATTAATATAAATTCAGTTGAAAAATGGATGGCTTCTGTGTAATAAGTGTAGCTTCTAGGTTAACTTGTCTCAGCTTTAGTTATTCAGAGTTTGAGTGGTGTGTATGCGTGTAGTTGTGTATATGTGTTTATGTATGTATGTCTATACATGTGTTTGTGTTTATGAATGTGCACATGTAAGCACATCACATTTAATGTCAAGTTTAGGTTTAGTGGTTTTTAGAAAATAAATGTACATTGACAAGACAAGCATAGCTGGCTACTGCAAAGCAGATGTTACTTTCAAACCTGCCTTAACAAGTCCCCTTCCTTCAGCAAAAAATTTTTGTGGCTAGAGTAGTGTGTACTGTCAGACATGGAAAAGAAAGACAACATGACGGCAGGAAACAATGAAAGCAAGATGCTGTTCAGCTGTCTCATGGAAGGGGTGAAGAATGTGTTGGCATGTCTGCAGACAAGGAAGCCCTAGCCCTTGCACTCCCGTTGGCCCCTCACTGCTAATCTTTCATGTCTGTGTCTATATGACAGGTCACAACATACAGGAGCTACTGTATTTAGCTCTGGGGAACTATTTTCTAAGTCAGCAGAGTTTTTATAGCCATGGTCTAGGCAATTGAACAGGAGACCTATGACTGTGGAATTTTGACAGGGAATTTTCCCCCGCTAGCCACCCTTGGTGCATTCACGATTTCTCCCTTTAAAACGTATACATCTGTGTTGAGCTGAATAGTTTGGTGTCTCCTTCATTATGGTTTATGAGGTGTATTTGTACTATAGAATTGCTCGTTTCAGACAAGTCATCACATTACCTTTTATACAGCAGGAAGTGCCTACCAATATATGATGATCACAATAAAGTTGGGTCAGGGGGATGATCATCTTTTTGGGTCAGAGGGAGGGTAAGAGCAAGAATAGACCAATCTGGGAGAGGGTGGGGCTGGTGGATGCTTTCTCCACCAGACCTTATCCACTGCATTGGCTACAAAGCCTGATATGGGGCTTCTTTCATCTGCTCAAGTAAAATAGGTGGGTAGTCTTGAACAGAACAATTGCAGGGATGGGGCTTTCTTCAGAAGGGGAGAAAATTTACATTTTCCAAGAGAGTACACTATCTTGATCTGAATTTTGTTCTCATCTGTATATATAACATTGAAAAAGTCACTGACAGATTCCATCACTGACTGACTCATCAGTGCCCCACCAAAACCACTAGATATAGAAGCGTGAAATTTGGGAAGGGTGTTCCTTACATGACTGAGGCACCCACTTAGAACCGGTTTTCGGAAATTCCAACTGGAAGGGGGTGAAAAGGGGCACAACATGTTTTCCTCCCTATACTTTCCATTGAAGAATCCCTGACTGAAGGACGTTCTGCCCCAACCCTCAGACCTAGAAGGATGAAATTTGGGGAGAGTGTTTCTTCTGTGATGGGAACACCCACCATGAACCAATTCCTAGAAACTTAATCTTTAAGGGTCTGAAAAGAGGTGCAATGCATTTTCGGCCTATACTTATCATTGAAGACTGACTGAACAACATCCAGCTGATGCACTGGGAGGGAAGGTGCACAGGGTGCACATTGGAAGGTGATGCGCATGGGGAGATCTTGTGAATGGGGGATGGTGCTCATGAGGGGAATTTTACTCCTGCAAGGCGGGTACGTTTTCAGTAGTTTCAGATAAGACAATACATTAATTCGGATAAGACAGATAAGACAATACATTAATTCAAAGGCCTGAATTTTTGCAGGCCTTTGAATTTCTGGGATCAAAGAGACTTTCAAAAACAGTGGAATAAAAATGTCCATTTTAGTGTATGCTGAATGCCAGCATTAAAAATTGCAATCCACAAAACTTCCCCAGATTTCTGCAGTGCTTCACATCACTGCTTCTCATGTTTTGTTAACATCTCCTGTCTAATTTGATCCATCACATCTGTGAGTCACATGCAAGCACCATATGCTGGACCGGTCAGTTCCTTACACACATCAGTTATGTTCAGTGCATTCTGTTTGACCTGTTTTCTTAAAAGTATTAATCCAGAAAGGCATTGTTTTTACATGTCTATGTTAAAAACTGATTATTCAGGTAATAGGTTAGCCACAGTTTAGCGCCTGCACAGTCTGATACACATTCAATCGGTAGTTAGTCCAATTCTATATAATCAGGCATATTTCCAGGTTGGTGTGTAGCAGTGTTTCCCAAACTGTGAGCTGTGAGTATTCTTGGTGTATACTCCAAATTTGACAGTTTTTAGCCCCTTGGTTTTACCTTGATAAAGAAGTGTCTTTCCTGTTTTAATTTTGTTTTCAGTTGCAATGGAGCAGAGGCTGATTTTTCAGTGCCAGCACAAATCCCACTGTTTACCACATAGCATCTATCAAGATTTCACACTGTCTCTTACTGGGCAGGCTATACTTCCATCTGAGGATGTATGCTACTGGAACTGGCACCTGCTTTTGGCTGCTGACACTTTCTCCATGTTCCAGCTGCCAGGAGTCAGGGCAGTAGGAGAAGATGCAGGATGAACAAGAGCTAATGTAATGTGCTGTTATATACCCAGTCCAGCACGGAAAATCATATATGCCCAGGCTGATCAGATGACAGGAATTTTCCTGACAGAGAACCAGAAATGAGGCCCTAGAACTGGAAGTCTGGGTAGAGGCCTCTCTGTTAGGAATTTGGGAGCCTTTGGGGGCCTTTCCAGCCATTACCAGTTCTAAGGGTGGCCCAAGTAGCTCTAGCTACCAAATGGCTAGGAAAATGGCTGTACATAGCAGTACCTCCCGGTCCCTGCAGAGAAAAAAATCTAGGGGGAAGGAAACTCTGCTTGCTGTTTGCTGGAAAGGAAGGAAGAAGGGAGCTCAGATGAGGCTGCTGGAGAGGAGAGCAAAGCAGGGGAAGGAGAGAGCCTGGAAGTGCTGCTGCTGCACTGAAGTGAGTTTGGCTTGGAGGAAAAGGAGGGGCAAGAATTAATTTTTTTAAAGCAAGGTTGCCAACTGACCCGCAAAACCCCAGCCTCTCCTGCTCCTATGCCTTTATAGATGGGTCCACCAATATATATATTTTGCACAAAAAAGTATGTACGAGATTCACAACAAGGGCTTGAGTTACTCAGGTTGTGGGGCCTTCCATCCAGGTAGTGTCAAAGCAGAGGAGCAGGGCTGGGTGTAAATTTGGCAAACTTCTCAGGATAGGGATGGTGAGATAACTCCTGACTTCTTAAGCCTGCAGTTGTGTCCACGCAAAAGTATTATAGGTAGTAGAGTTTATATTGTGTAAGGGGGCAAAGGAAAGGAGGCCAAAAGACCAAGTCTGTGCATGCCTGCCTGAGAAAGGCCGGCTACTTGGATCACTTGTTTGGTGTCTGGTCTTTTGCAATGAGATTTGTGCAAAAATTAAGTATAGGAATGCTATACGAGTGTTTTTAGCTTTATTTTAACATGTCCTACATTTTGAGGGCATCTTACATTTTTTTTTAACCGAGAAGGAATTTTGGCTAGGAGGACAGGAATTTTGGGGAACTTGGGGGGGGGGATTTTTGAGTTTTGTGTTTGGTCATCCTGTATATGAGGTATGCCCCAAAATGTTTTTTTTTGGGGGGGGGAGTTTTTTTATTGCATCATGACAGCGGAAGGTTATATTATTTGAGGGAGGAAGGCTCATACATATTTTTTGTGAAGGAAGCTCCAACCCACAACAAGCAGACACCATCACCACATGTTGCAAACACTGAAGTTGACAATATGTAATTTCATTCAAAAGACAAAACTCCAACTCCATATTTTTTTGTGATGAAACTCCAATCCACATCAAGCAGACACCATCACCACATGGTGCACACGCTGAAGAACTTGCCAGTATGTAATTTCATTCAAAAGTCAAGTGAGGTGGGGCATGGCTCATCACCGTGTCCATGGCCCAGGATATTGCCCTGCTCACTGAATGGCAGGAGGTACATCATAAGGGTGACACACTGGCTTCCCACAGTGGGGAACGCAAAACCTAGTGACACCACTGCTGTGAAGGAACGATCCAACTGTAGTTGAGATTGAGACTGTCTTGATTCTGCATCCAGTGATACAAAACTAGTCAAGTTCACTATAGATTGCTCATGTAAAAATTATTATGTGAATAATGTCTGCATAATCAGGCTGTAGCCGATCAACTTCATTGGGTATTAAACCACACCCTTCTGGCTCAGAAGAATGGTATTAGACAAGGATATCCAGCCAAAACTTGGCAGCGGCAAAAGTGAAACCCAGCTGATTTTTATGAAAACAACTGGCTTTGGCATATGAGTTGGTAAATCAGTTTGAATAACTTCAGCTGAGATCTAATGTGAAATGTGCAGTGAGACTTCAGTAATTTTTGAACAATTAAGAAATCTGCTTGAGATGCTTCATTAAAGCAACAGTTATTGTTATTTTCTTTTTAATTAAATGTTCTGTTAGTTTCCAGATCAAAATATATGTGCTGTATGCAGATATTATAGGTTCTTGCCAATTTTTCAGTGGCAAACCACTTGAATATTTCATTTCCATTAGCCAACCAATAAAATTATTGAAAAAAACTCCAAAAACCTCTCTCTATTTGGAGAGCTCAAATATTGTTCTGCACAGTGGCATACCTAGGTCACTTGGCACCCAGGGTCCATAAATTTTTTGATACCCCTATAATTATTTAATTATTATCAGTATTAATACAATTAATTAGATATAGATGAATAGAGTGGATAGAGAGATACTCTTTTCCTTGTCACATAACACCAGAACTAGAGGACATACACTAAAATTGAATGTTGGGAGGATTAAGACAGACAAGAGAAAAATATTTCTTTACCCAGCATGTAGTTGGAACTCCTTTTCACAGGATCTGGTGATGACATTTATCCTCAGTGCTTTGGACAAAATCCTAGAGGAAAGGATCATCATGGATTAAAAACTATGAGGGATGTGTAGAGGTGGACAATCTCAAAAAGCCAGATGCAGGGGAGGGCACTTGGATGCAGGTATCTTATGTGCTCTCTGAGGCATTTGGTGGGCCACTATGTGATTCAGGAAGCTGAATTAGATGGGCCTTTGGCCTGGAGGCTCTTCTTATGCTCTTATATTAATACATTCATATTTAAAAAATCACCTTACCAATAGGCAGCATAATCCTAACCATGTCTACTCAGAAGTAAGTCCCACTGTGTTCAGTGGGTCTTGCTCCTAGGAAAGTGTGTTTAGGATTGTGTGTGGCTGCAATCCTAAAGATACTTCCATGGGAGTAAGACCCATTTAACACAATGGGGCTTACTTTTGAGTAGACATGGTTAGGATTGTATTCTGCACCTCTGTTTTATTCTTTTTTGGGGAGGGAGTGAGGCTGCCTCCCATAGCACTTGTTGAGTTCCACTTTCACTGGGTTGGGAACATTCTGGTGGACTTGCATTCATCTGTGCCTTACCTACCATGTTTTTCCAATAATAAGACACTGTCTTATTATTTTTTGTCCAAAACACCTGAGGTCTTATTTTCAGGGTAGGCCTTATTTTAATTAACATTGACAGCAAAATGGAGGGCAATGAAGCAAAAATGTAGGACCGGACAGGAGGATAAAATCGAGACAAATCCGGTCATATGGTCACCCTGGGCACAGAAGCAAGTCCCATCTATCTCCACCACACTCAAAGGGCTTACTCCCAGGAAAGTCTGGCTGAAAGATCCCTATTCTGTGAACGTCTGCACCAGGGATTTTCAATGTTTTCATCTTGTGGCACACCCGCAAGGCACTAGAATTGTCAAGGCACACCATCAGTTTTTAAATGATATATTTTATTATTTTAAAAAATTAAGATTATAGCTAAAATGTTAATAATTAATAGCTAATTAATAGCTAAAATGTTAATAAATTACATAGATTAAGGTTGCAATCCTAAAGATACTTTTCTCAGAGTAAGACACATTGAACACCATAGGGCTTACTTTTGAGTAGTCATAGTATTGTGCTCTTAAATTTTTAATCAAAACTTTTGAAGTTCAATAACTTTAAAACTGTTATTCAAAAAATTAGTGAGAAATCTGTGCTCCCTATTTGTTCCCTATTGTTTTTATTGTTCTTATTGCACTTTAATCCAATTGTATTTTAATTGTATTTTAATTATGTTTTAATCTTTATTTATGATCATTTTAATGGTGTTTTACTCTGATTGTTAGCCGCCTTGGGCTCCCTCTTGAGGTGAGGAAAGGCGGGATATAAATTAAATAAATAAATAAATAAATAAATGGTTGGAAGATTTAAAAAATCCAGTCTCCTCAGTGATGAAGCTCGTGAGCTTCTAATGGGCCTCTAACAATCTTGAGGACTATTTCTCTATTGACAGAAAGCCCAAGAACAACAGAGGCTGAGCAGAAAGAGTGAAAAGATAAAAGATACAGGGCAGGGTGACCAAATGTCCTCTTTTCCAGGACATGTCCTGGATTTAAGCCTTATATCCTGAAAAAAACAAACTTGAATGTCTTCCTTTTTCTTATGAGTGGGTAGCATTCTTGTAATTATCAAATTATATGTAAGTAATAATAAGTAAATATAAATTAAGTTCATGAAAGGAATATATAGGTGAGCATTTTTAGCTTTTATTTTGTCATGTCCTACATTTTTTTGGATGTCCTACCTTTGGGGGGGTCCTTGTCCTCTTTTGCAATTATAGCATATGGTCACCCTGATACAGGAGCAATGCAATGATCTTACAAAGTGCAATTCTGCAAAGTGAAAATCTGCAGGTTTTGATCTTGATTCCTACTCAGGAGCTTCTGTCCTTTGATAGGCACACCAGGCAGATTGCTGCAGCTCTCAGCCCTGTCCTGACTGCTGGCTTAGCAGCCTGCAAGAAGCAACTCTTAGATCCCTGCTCAGCTGCATTTTTGCTTTGCAGCAGGAGGTAAAACATTGCACACTTTCCTAAGAGTAAGCCCCACTGAAAACAATGACACTGGCTTCTAAGTAGACAAGCAGAAGCTTGGGCTCTAAGAAAACACTGCCCTGAGCTCTCCTTCCCATCCCCATCAGTAGCCTGAACTTCCTACAACCCTTCAGGCATTCACACCTTTTCTTAGTTTCTTTGGAAGCAGCTGATTAGGTGTGAAAAGCAATCAATCAAGCAGCTCAGATGGCCCATGAGAAGCTCAAGACCTTCATCACTAAGAAGACTGGATTTTTTTAAGGTTAGAAATGAATGACCCATAAAACCTTTCCTGGGCGTAAGCCCCATTGACGCTAATTGGGCTTATTTCTATGTAGACTCCTCAGCAATGGGGATTTTAGACTCCTCCTGAGACCAATCAGGATTTTAGTAGGTCTTATTTTTGGGGAGGTCTTATTTTAGACTCCACAGCAAAAGTCTGGGTAGGTCTTATTTTTGGGGTAGGTCTTATTTTTGGGGAAACATGGTAGATATGAGCCAAGACATGTTTGCTTATAGGCAAGTAAAAGCAGCTATGTGGCTCAGTCCCACTTTTCATAGGACTCAATGCAATTATCAGTGACTTCCTTCTGGGTTGATTTGTGGGAGCTGCTTTTGTTGGATCAGGACCATTCTGGGGGTGTTGGATTTCTCTTTCCTTCCTAAAGAGTGGCATAGAAGTGTCATACTCCATTGCGACACATCCAGGCCGGCATGGGACTTGTGCTGGGGCTTATGCCAGTCTTACTGTGGGTTAGGATTACAGCCACAGTCTCATTCCTTGTCATTTATTTGTAGTTCATGACTAAGAAATGTTTCATAATAATAAACAGTTTACATAAATCTTTGGTGGTTCTTCTGCTTTGAGACATGAAAATACATTCAGATCAGGGATATGTATATTTGAAAATATCGTTGTAATTGTTGGAAATACCATTGTTAAATTGTGGAGAACAGGAAATGAAGATAATACACTTTCATTTGTTCAGAGCATATTCCTATGCATGTCTAATAAGAAGCCCCAAATAAGTCAATGGAACTTACTCCCAGGAAAGTATTGCAGCTTCAGTGAAGCATTGTGGGCATAAATAAATGCTATAGTTCATCATCATCATCATAATCACCACCATCATCCCACAGATCTGAAATACCTAGTGTACTGTTTGTACTGCTGTTCTCCACAAGGAAAATCAAAGAACCTTTAAGCTAGCACAGGCTTACCATACAATCAATTACTAATGCAAAAGTACTGAGTTTATTGAGTTTAAAAAGAGAGTCTTTTAAAAAGAGAGTTGCTCTTACAGAATCTTTTCTAAGCTATTTTACAAGTGCTCAAAATAGGACAAGCAGTCACTGACTGTACGTAAAATACAATCACTGTTTTCTTTGGTGCATATATCATCATGTTAAAAGGAGATGTGGTGATGTTGCATTATTCATAGCACTTCCACTTTCCACTCTTTAATTATGAGGAAAAACAACCGAACAAAAACCTGTCATTATACAATACACAGTTTCTAACACTTACAGCCCTTTCAGTCTATTGACAAAACTTGACAAACAACCAGTGTTTGCATATTCCTATCACAGGGTAGATATGTTTTTGTGTTTTGTTGAGTGGATAAAACATCGTAGAAGCACTGTCATCTGGTAACACTCACTCATAACTCATAAACATTTTCCAACAAGGAATGTTGGAAAACTGCTTTTTTCTAAAAGATAATATATGAAGAAAACACACTGTTCATCACTTATTGGCTACAATCCTTACCACACTTTCCTAGGAGTAAGTACTATTGAACACAATGGGACATTGTTCTGCTTAGAACTGCATTGTTAGTCTTTGCCTATAGTGTGTCTTAAAAGTAACACAGAAATTGTTTCTGGTTTCTATCAATCAATAAGATGTGGCCACACAAAGTCTTTATAGTATTTCATTCTCTTTGCAACTACAACTGAAGTCTTACTTGAGTTTAGTAATTAATGTGGGAGATCATAATTCCTCCCCCCCCCATTGTGGAGTTATAAAGCAGGTGTGTGATATCTGAATTAGATAAGAACAATGTGACTTTGGTAGAATGGTAGATTACCCATTCTACCATTTTCCCCATCTAATAACACAATCATATGTATGTTTATTTTGAAGTAAAATCTACTAAGTTTAATGGGACATTCCCAAGTATTTCCAAAGCTTACTGGGTTATTTATTCCCTATAAATATAGGATTTTTTTCGAAACTGAATTGCAACAATCCTTTTTTTGTCATTTAATATTTTTTAAAAATTCCAAATATATATATATATTTGATGGGGTTATAAATTTGGTTATTAGATTTGATTTGGTTATTAGATGGGGTATATACCGGAACTCATCAATTTCTTTTTTTCTCAGGAATATGTGCATTCAAATGAATACATTGACCATTTGCTGATTCAACTGGAAGAGCAACGCTGGAATGTATGGAGGTAAATGTCATTCTTTAGCTAAACACTGCACAATCTCAAACTATCCCTGATTTCTGTGATAATAGTATGTGAAGAAACTATGGATGGGATTGTGGACTTGCAGCCCAGTCATATACTTCCTGGCAGCTGCTGGAGCAGCGATGCCAAAGCAACTACCACTGTATCCAGCTGGTACTTGGAGGCCAATGGGAGTCACTTTATTCATCCCATTCCCCCATGGAAAGTGCTGGCCCTGGTAATGGGTGTCTTCACATCTGTGCCAGCTATTTTGCTGGTGCAGAAGCAAGAACCTCTGTGTTGAGCCTCCCAGCCCAATAAGATTCCACTGTTAACCATATATCATAACCATAAAAAGAGGACAAGGCCCCCCAAAATGTTGGATAACCAAGAAAACTGCAAGTTATGACAAAATAAAAACTGAGAACAGGCTGCAATCCTAACTCCCATTTAGGTCAGCACAAGTCCCATGTTGGCCTGGGTGTGTTGCAAAAGTGCTGTAAGGAACTTCTGCACCACTCCTGGGGGGATTAGGCCCGTAAAGAGACATGCACTCCCCAAACCCCAACAGGAACAAGGTGCAGGTGAGATGTGCTGGCCTAAATTGGTTATGATTGTGCTCACACTTGTATATATTGTTTTCATGAGGTTATTTTAAACCACATTTTAAAAGTTTCTGATTTGCAAGTCCTCATTAACTTGAGATGCTTATCATTATCAGGGCTGAATTTACTTGAGCAGATAAAAAAAAAACACCAGCTTATGAAACCAATTAGTTTTAGGGCTAAAAGAACTTTGTGAAATATTTTTATAGTTATCCAAGCATATGTTAGAAGTTGTGACTACACCATGACTGCAATCCTATTCATGTCTATTCTGAAGTAAGCCCCATTAAGATCAATAGGTCTTACTCCCAGAAAAGTGTGGTTAGGATTGTAGCCTAAATTTCTTAGGGTAGTGTTTCCAGGGACCACTGGAGATCCTTGGCAGCTGCCCGACCAATCTAGGAGAGGACTCCTCTAAGTGCATCTTCCCCTCTTCACAGCAGGAGGGCTCTGTTGGAGGATTGCAGCCTCAGAGACCAATCCTATCTACTGCCTGTCTACTCAGAAATAAGTCCCATTATAGTCAATGAGGCTTTGTCTCCAATAAGAGTGCCTAGGATGACTTTGTGCATTTTCAATGCAACTTGCTCTGAAAAAAGGTTCAAAATCCCTGCTCTGAATTGACATGCATTGAGACATTAGGTTCTCACCTGTAATCCTGTCCACAGTAACCTAGCAATAGATCTAGTTATTTTAATGGGATTTACAGCTATGCTATGCTCTAGGTAGGGAAGCCCTTCCTCCAGGTTGCTAGAGGCAGAACTTTCCCCCCATCCCTGGGCTGGTCCCTGGAAATTTTTTTCCCCACAGATCTGGTCCATGAGGCCAAAAATATTGAGGACCGCTGACTTAGGGCACAATCCTAACTAATTTAGGCTTGCCTAAAATTAAATTTAAAACTATAATTTATTACCTATTAATTACAAGAATTCTGTAATCTGCCTGCTCACAAGAAAATGGAGGACAATGCAGATTTTTTTTCCAGGATGCAAGGCTAAAAAAAAAGGACATGCCCTGGTTAAAGTAGGCATATTGTCACCCTGCCCTGGTACTTCCCCTGCCCTCTTGTCCCCTCCTTGAGCAGTTTCAATGGCTGCAGTGTGTCTTGCTCCTGCCAGTGCTGGGCTTGGCACTTGACTGCACAGGCTTGGTGCCAATGCTCCCTACTCCCCAGGTACCGTAAATGTAAGCATGTTTATGGAATCTAGCACTAGGACTCAGAGACAGTGCTGAGTAAGTATAGTAAGCCCTAAGAAATTAACATGATTTTCCCATCACTTAATTCAAGAAAGGACTGGAATTCCTCTTATGTGCACTTGCAGAGTAGGCACAAATGTTTGTTCATGAGAATTGAGGCAATTTAATGTTGACTGTTATATGATGATTTTGTCTCTGATTGATGGCATGAGGGTCAGCTTGTTTTCCAGAACCTCTTGATCCATTAAATTGAGGCAATTAAAGATTGTCATTGTGTCTTGATCATGTCTTCCTGTTGTCTTGAAATGTCTTGTTATAATTGTACATGCAAAGTTCACTTTGCTCCATCTTGTTTGTGGCACGTTTCAATCTGGAATAGCTGCCAGTCTTTCTAAATGTTTTAGCAAAGTACTTCATTAGCTGAATCTCATCTTCCTGCCAGATCCACACAACAATTTAGTAACACCACAAACACGAGCATTTGCATCAGCATTTGAATTCATCAGGATCAGTGGTCACTTTAAGAGCACAATCCTAACCGTGTCTACTCCAAAGTCAGCCCCATTGCGTTCAATGGGTCTTACTCCCAGGAAAATGTCTTTAGGATTGCAGCCCAAGTCCCTAAATCAAATTGCCAGTTTTCATGTCTCTTTGCAATAAGACATTTAATTTTAGATGTCTTATATGGGCAGGTATATAACCCATTTGGAAGGGAAGTTGACAAAGTTGCTTTCTGCTAAGTTTATATGAGGAGTTGTTATAAATATCCCATCTCTGCCATTTTAAGTTTTCCTGCCTATTACTCTGCTGTCATTCAAAGAGAGGAAAAAATAATAGATATGTACATAACAATGAACTGGCAGGTGAGGAATTGTTGTGATTTCACTGATTACTGACAGAAATATGAACCTCTTTTCCCCCATTCAGTGTGATGTCCTTAAAAGACACTTGAAGATTGAGACACAGAAGTGTCAGTTGTGAAAATAGGTGACACACCTCACCTTATGAAGTTTTTTTAAGTTACTCCAAAAAGAATAGGAGAACATTTCTGCCACTATACTCTGATCTCATCACAGGTACTATACAGGTAAAGGCCATTAATATCCTAAATATATTTATTCTTTCTCAGGTTTCTAATTTGCAAGTCCTCATTAACTTGAGATGCTTATCATTATCAGGGCTGAATTTACTTGAGCAGATAAAAAAACAAAACACCAACTTATGAAACCAATTAGTTTTAGGGCTAAAAGAACTTTGTGAAATATTTTTATAGTTATCCAAGCATATTTTAGAAGTTGTGACTACAAATCATAAATCAATGATTATATAGTACACATAATAATTTTTGTACCATTGATTAAATGGGAAATGATCCATTTTACATCTTTCAAAAATTGTTTAGCTTCTTTTTAATGGTTAGCAAATGACAGCAAGCTTTACATGTTTCTAAAGTTGCTGTTATTTACCTTTTTATAGCGACAGAAGCAAAAATAATTTCTGGAGTCACTTTATCTGAAACCAGCAGCTTACATACAGAAGGAGAAACCTAACAAGCTGTCACAGTCCATAATTTTGGCATGCAGGATTTTATTTCTCCTTTAAAGGCAAAAGGATCAACAACAACAAAAACGCAAATCATGAATCCCAAAATGTGTAGCTTAAAGTTCTTATACACATTATGGCTGTGCATTTGTGGAAGGTAAGATACAATATATAAAATTGAAAGCTAACTGACTCACTCACTCATCAACGCCCAGCCAAAACTGCTGGACCTAGAAGCCTGAAACCTGGAGAGGGTGTTCCTTCTGTGATGGAGGCACCCAGTTAGAACTGCTTTTTGGGAAATTCCAACTGGAAGAGGAGTGAAAAGGGGTACAACACGTTTTTGTCCCTAAACTTTACACTGAAGAATTGCTAACTGGGCCTAGAAGCATGACATTTGGGGATTCATTCCATGATGAGAGAACGCACATTCCCTACAATCCATAGTAACTACAGGAAGATGTAAGAAGTACTTACTCTGGATTGCTCTATGCATTTCCCATAGGTTTCCCATAGGTGGCACCGTAACTACATTGGTGTAAAGGGAAGTCTGGATTGATCTGTGTATGTGGATCAAGCCTGGGAATGAAGTTGCATTTTGGCTTGCCACCACTGAATCTGCCCCCTTCTTGGCTCAGTCTACCCACTCTGCCCCATTTCCTGCTTGTTCTACCTTCCCATTACCCTCTTCAAACCCCTTCATCCCTGGCCTGTCCTCCTCCATCTGCTGCAGCATGGCTTCATCACTCTACTGGCATGCTGAGGAAGACTGGCCATCCCACTGCTGTTCAGGGGTTTTATGCAGTCACAAAGAGCTTTATAACACATTTGCAGCGGCCAGTGCCAGTGTTATATGCATTCTACAGCTGCTGCTTTCAAGAGGATTGACTTCTGTTATCTCACTGAAAGTCAACATAAACATATCCAGTAGGATTTGACCTTGCTGGTGTAGTACATCCTTAAAGATACCTAGAGAAACCTGTTCTTAGAGATGTAGTATGTTTGATTTAGATCTGTGTTCCTTATATGGATCTAATTATACAGGGACTTAACAATATATAAAAGAATAACTATGGCTGCAATCCTAAAGACACTTTCCTAGGAGTAAGAACCATTGAACACAATGGGGCTTCCTTTAGAGTAGACATGGTTAGGATATGGTTAGGATTGTTCCATATGTCTGTGTGAAACCATTATCAAAAAGAATACAAGTATTGTGCATGTGGAATGGAAACACAATCCATTAGGAATACAGTGGTGCCTTGTAAGACAAATTTAATTTGTTCCGGAAGCATATTTGTCTTACAAAACATACTACTTTCAAAGTGGATTTTCCCATAGGAAATAATGGGAACTCAGACGATTGGTTCCGCAACCCCAAAAATATTCATATAAAAATATTAACTGGATGTAAAAATGATGACAAAACACTGTAATCAAATTCAAAACAATATAATATAATACAGATCACCATTACTGTAATAAAACACTGTAATATTCTGTACAGTAAAACAGAAAAGAAAACCCTTTATGACCAAGGATGTCTAATCTATATATATATAAAAGAGAAAAGTCACTGACTCACTGACTGACTGACTCACTGGCTGACTGACTCACTGACTCATCACCTCCCTGCCAAAACCACTGGCCCTAGTAGCATGAAATTTGGGGAGGGTGTTCCTTCTGTGGCGGGGGGTGCACTAAGAACCGGTTTTCGGAAATTCCAACCAGAAGGAGGTGAAAAGGGGCGCAACGCGTTTTCCTCCCTATACTTTGCATTGAAAATTGATGACACATCAACATTCCTCCCCACCTGCTGGGCCTGAAGCATGGAATTCTGGAAGTTCCTTCTGTCACCTGAACACCCACCAAGAACCATCGGGAGAAAGTTAACCCTTCAGGGGCTGAAAAGGGGGCAACGTGTTTCTGTCCTATACTTAACATGACCAACCTCCAGCCAATTTGGTGTTCTGTGCCTGGTGCACTGGGGGGATGTTGTTCAGAGGAAGAGGTTGCACTGGTGAGGATGATGCGCATGGGGGGAAGGTTGCGCATGGGGGGAAGGTTACGCATGGGGAAGCTTGCACATGGGGGCTGATGTGCATGGGGAAGTTGTGCCTGGGGGAAAATTGCGCATGGGGAAAGTTGCGCATGGGGGAAGTGGTGCATGGTGAAAAGTTGCGCATGGTGAAAAGTTGCGCATGGGGAAAGTTTGCACATGGGGAAAGTTTGCACATGGGGGGATGATGCGCATGGGGGATGATGCGCATGGGGGATGATGTGCATGGGAGTAAGTGGCGCATGGGGTTAAGTGGCACATGGGAGTTGATGCATGTGGAGGGAAGTGGCACATGAGGAAGTGGTGCATGGGGGGAAGTGGCGCATGGGGTGTTTATGTGCCATGGGGGGATGGCGTATGGGGAAATGTTACTCCCGCAACACGGGATTGCTTTTCGCTAGTTTTCACTAAAAGAGTCACTGGTTTCTTTTTTAGCATCTTTAACAAGGAACCCATCTCTCTCTGTGTGAGATCTTTCTATGCAAATGAAATGGGCAGTTTGCAACAGCTGAGGGACAAGATCCTATCTTGTCTACTCAGAATCAAGCCCCATTGTATCCAGTGTACAGGATACACTGGATGCACAGTGTACAGGATTCACAGGAAAGTTTGTAGGATGCAGCCTGACTCTTTCCAAGTTTGCAGAAGGAAAGGATGCTTCTGCTTGGATGCAAGAATGGAGTCCAGGCAGGGAATGTGGTGGAAGGGGGGAAGAGGGGTAATTGTAGTGGGGTCCAGGCAGGGGAGGCTTCCTTGGGGGGAGGGATTCATACTGCAGGCAGGATGAGAAGTCCTGCCTCAGCCGCCCAGCCCTCCAATGCTAGCAGGAGGAGAGGGAGCTCAGCCATATTTGTTATTCAAAAACATTCGTCCAACAATGCATAATCCCAGAGGAATTTCAGTTCGTTATTCAAAGCGTTCGTCCTATAGGGCATTTGTCTTGCAAGGCACCACTGTAATATGAAATGTAATTGAGGGGCCAGTGCTGATGCAGCAGCAATGCAGCTACAAAGTAAGGGAACAAACATTTGTCTACTTTGAGGAGACCCTGTACTACCTTCCTAATCATAGGGTGGAATGTAACAGATGCCTTATTGGCATCAGTGCTGGAATGTTGACTAGGATTAGGTCCAAAGCTTGGGGTTCATAGAGAATGTCGCTTGCTCCATATTGATTCCCCTTTCCACTGCAGCACTGTGAACCCCTCCATGCTATACCATATGATCTTCCAACCCTCAAGAGTAAACTTTTGTGGAATGGAAGAAGGTGCACTGGAGATTGCCACAAATTCCCATTGCTTGAGAAGAAACTGCCTGATTAACAAGCCAGGGAATTGAATGGAAAAGAATGGAAGAGTAAGGCAAATATAGACAGAAGCAGATTAGTAACATTCATGTTAATCTATATGCTTTTCAGGATTAAAGGCAATGCATCTCGGTTTTAATTTTCTTTATCAAAAGGATAAAAGGATAAGGAGGAAAAAAGCAAAGATATTGCCTTGAATATAATTTTTATTGTTTGAAACATGCAGGGAAAAAAGAAAAAAGGTAACAATGATAATGTGTAGAGAATGCTTGGTATGCCTTATCAAGAATATTTTATTCATAATGTAAATAAAGTGAAACAATGCTTTTTGAAATATCTCTGGGATTTCACACCATCACTTAAACACACATTTCAATTAGCGATCCATTTCAGCAGCGGTTCTTAAACCATCAAGGAGAGATTGAGCCACTGTTAAAGTGTGTAAGGGGGAGAGGGGAAGGCAGCAACATGTGAATTGTGCCACTTTTGAGGCATAAAGGGGCTTCCCTGGTCTCACCGGAACATGCAGCAGCCTCCCAAAGGTGCAAGGAAGCCCAGCACCGGCCATTGCAGAGCCTCCACTTGCAGAGAGAGTGAAAATAACAACTGTGACCCACTTCTGGTTTCATGATCACAAACCAAAAGTGAGTTGTAATGGATATTTTGATTCTCTCTTTTAGGGGGAAGCACCTGATATTGAATTTGAGATGGTCAGTCACCAATGGCAAGTTATTTCGCCAACACCTCCTTCACCTGTGCCAAGGCACTTTCCTCCCTTTTACATTTTTTCTTGCATTTCTTGAGCCTGCCTTGTTCTTTGCCATTCTTCCAGCTCAACTTCTGTGAATACTTTTTTCCCCTTTCTACAAATCTCTGCTGATCTGCTAACCTTTCTTTTGAAAGTGTCACCCCAATATGGAATGTCATTAGGAAAAGGATTGAGAATAAAATGACAAAAATTATGATGCCATTGTACAAATCGATGGTGAGGCTACATTTGGAGTCTGGTTGCCACAACTCAAAAAGGATATAGAGGAAATGGAGAAGGTTCAGAGAAGAGTGATCAGAATGATTGATGGTTTGCGACACCTTCCATATGAGGAAATGCTACAGCGTTTGGGGCACTTCAGTCTAGAAAAGAGGCACTTGAAGGGGTAATGATTGGGATGTACAAAATTATGCAAGAGATGGATAGAGTGGATAGAGAGATGCTCTTTTCCCTTTCACATTACACCAGAACTAGGGGACATCCGCTAAAGAGACTGTGCCAAGTGTTGAAGTTCATGGAAATCTGTTGATAAATGGTCTACAGGACTCAGGATCTTCAGTTGAGAATCTAGGACCCAAGCAATAACCGAGCCAGTATAGGCTTTTTATTAATTTGTTGCAGGATTCTAAAAATGGGTTTGGGATTCATTAATTCTGAGTTCACAGTAGAGTCCTGTCTGGTTTGGATAGCCCTGTCCAGCTTAGCCCTCTGCCTCACTGAAGCACACAAACCCCATCACCTCTACAAGGTAATGTCCCATAGAGTGGATAATGTTGAACAGTATTTATACTGCTATATATACTGTGTGTGTATATATAAAATTTATTTTCTCACCCTCTATGGGTGGTGTTTGTGTGTGTGTGTTATCCTCAATCTTGTGTCCTCTGCCAGAGGCCTGGGTGTTTGAGAGTTCTGTGCAGTATCTTAGCCGTTCCTAGCATTGCGCTTTTCTGGATAGAGTGTTCTAGCATACTTCCTGGAATCTGTTGGAGCCATTCTTTCAGCTTGGAGAGAGAGAAAGACACGCACACACACACGTGCGTGTGCGCGCGCGCACACACACACACACACACATACACACACACACACACACACACACACACAGAGAGAGAGAGAGAGAGAGAGAGAGAGAGAGAGAGAGAGAGAGAGAGCTTTTCAATGAAAAGTTCCCAAAGCAGTTTCCAGAGAAAATAAAATAACTACTTGTTCCATATCCCAAAAGGACAATCTAAAAAGGAAGCAAAAGAACACCAGCCACTAGAAAAACCACTGTTGGGATGAGAAGATCCAGTTACATTCAAATATCCAAGCAAACTGTTATGAATATGTATTTTTTAAAAATCCCTTTGAAATTATCAGCAATTTTTTTTGAGGGAGAGAGAGAGAGAGAGAGAGAGAAAGAGAGAGAGAGAGAGAGGTCTGACATGTGGAAGACTATGGGAATAGCTGATGCTATCCATGGCAAACACTAGTTTGTCTATAGTCAGACAGATGTCCTTATAAATCAGCATGGTCCACTTCTCAGACTTCATTATGCCCTTGATTTGTGGCTGCCACAATTTTAACCTATTGGGTCATTGGGTATTGAACCTGACATTGAACGATAGCCCCCAGTTTACTCTAGGCTAGCTAATAAAAGAGACAGACACAAATTCTGAACATTTAGCTCCTTCAGCATTACTCACAGGCTGGGCTGATTTATAGCAACCAGGCCAAGACAGAGGAGATTTAAAGCAATGTTATGGGACTCATGCAGAATGTCTGTGTTACCATCTGTAGAACAGCACACTAGAAAGGGTTTACTTGGATGTGGGAGAAAAAAGTGTGTGTGTATGTGTGTGCGTTCCCATCTCATTTTCCAGAGCTTAATAGATTTCGCTTTCTTCATGTGGCATAGCCATCTGTTCTGGAACATGAAAATTTATTGCTACAATCACATTCCCTGGAGGAATGGTTATGGTTAGCTCATGTTTCATAACATTTTGCAAAAATAGATCAAGAACCTGCACTCCAGATTTTTTTCCCCTGAATTTTATAGAGAGCCCACTAAGCAATCTGTACGAATCCAGTTGCCTTTAATCTGTCTATATTTCCTCCTAACCTGTTTCAGGATAAGTACTAAATACAGTACTGGGGAACAGTTAACAATAACAGGTGTAATTCTGAAGTGTGCATGATTTGAGACAAATGCCCTATTCAAAAATTAGCCGTCGTCCCCATCCTATGAACTGCAAACATGTGATAAGAACAGAGGAATATGTGAAATAGCTGCATCAGTGACCACCGACCATTTCATGCTGCTCAGAGTTTGTCTTCAAAGCGCAGCACAGATGTGCAGAGGAATACTTCATGAGCTCTGAAACCATAGGGATTTCAGGCTATCCATAACATTTGACCTCAGATGAAGGAGGTCTTTATGATTATCTGATTATCTAAACTTCTGATTATCCCCCAAATCTAGAGTAACTACGGGAGAACGTAAGAGACTTTACATGCACCTGTAGTTACTGCACCACCTAGTGAAAACCTATGGGAAATTCATATTGGAATCCAGAGTAAGTTGTTCTTACACCAGAGCAAGGACTCCCCGTAGTTACTTTGGAGTTACACGGGAGCAAGGACTCCCCATAGTTACACCGGAGCAAGTTACTCTCCATGGATTTTGCCCTATGTGAAAGATTTATTCTCAATGTGTTGATTAGTTTTTTAATATTCTTTATTTAGTATATTTTATTCTTGTGGACTTGGAACACATACAACTCATTGATAGGAAAAAGGTAGAAAAGGCTCAAATTCAAGCATAATTGTTAGAGCTCAATCTTTTTTTCTGAATTTGTTCTCTAAATTAGGATTTGAGTGTACTATTCAGTCCCATGTAGGAGGATGTTTGCCCACCTACATATTACATATCTACGAGACATAGCCAAGATGTAGAGAGTACATCTTGCATTTATTTATGCAAGATCCATTAGCTATTAATTAGCTATAAATTTTTTTCATTTTCTTTGTAAACCACTTTCTGAACTTTTAAGTTGAAAAGCGGTTTATATTTGTTGCAACTGTATCTCATCTCTGAAATTCCAGAATCATGGTGTTTTCAGAAGTTGCTGAGTATTTTCATCCTTCTCACCTATTTTCTAGTTCAGAAACAGTAAAGTCTTATTTGTTGTTTATCATTCTCATTCAGTGAAAAAGTGGACTAGCATTAGAGAACTCTCTAGTGCTTATGACAGACCTTTTACTAGGCGAAAATCCAGACAACCCTAATGGCAGGCCAAGCAATTTCAGATCTTCTACAATAGAGAAGGCATTCTGGGAAGAAGAGCTGGAAATCCTTCAATTATGTGCCTATATAGATAAGGAGACAATAACAGTGTTCACTGTTTATTTGTTGTTTCCAATTTCAAGTCTTGGGGTTTGCTTTTCTCTGAAGTTTCCAATGCAGAAAAACACAACAACAGTGTCTGATCCTAACCAAGACTGCTCAAAAGACTACCCATTATGTTCAGTGGGACTTTCTCCCAGGAAGGTGTCTTTAGGATTGCAGCCGTTTCTCTTTCATATCCATACTGGAGGGTAAATAATAAATTCAGGGCTTAATAAGAACACTCATGAGCAAATCGTATGGGTTGCTTACAATAGTGGACCTATCAGTCCATGGTTGTAAATGGCCCTGCAGTGGTGTAGGTCCACTGTCTCCTTTGCCGTTTGCCTGGTTCCTTTGTGCAAGAATTATGATTATACTTCTTCATCACATCTTGGAATTGGAATGCTCAGATATGTCTTTGGAGGGTTCTTGCTGTTCAAAGCAATGTTGTTTTATGCTATTCAAAGCAATGTTGTTCATAGCAATTTTCTCAAGGCCCAACTTTAGGCATGCCTTCAGTGACAATTAGCACAAACTTGCTCCAAAGACTCCAGTGATTATTGCCACACCATTGTCCGTCTCCCAACGATGCCAGAGTTCTACTTGCAGGTCTAGTGGACACTCCTATGTTCTTTATCTTCAATTCCACTTTCTTCTGGAGAAAGTAGTACAGTGGCGTCTCACGTAACAAATTTAATTTGTTCTGGAGGCATGTTTGTTACATGAAACATTCTTTACGTGAAGCGGATTTTCCCATTGGAAATAATGGAAACTAAACCAAATAATGGATTGGTTCCACAACCCAAAAAATATTCATATAAAAATATTAACTGGATGTAAAAATGATGACAAATCACTGGAATTGAATTCAAAACATGCATTCAATGTGCATGATCCTATTAAGTCTATGTAGGCTGCAATCCTAAAGACACTTTCCTGAGAGTAAGCCCTATTTAACACAGTGGGGCTTACTTTTGGGTAGACATGGTTAGGAGGCTGCAGTCAAAGACATTTTCTTCTGTAATCCAAGACAGTTTCAAAGTGTCTCCCCACTTTCTCCTTTTTCCATCCTGAGCCTCTCTCTCCCCTGCTCCCTTCTGGCTAGCCCTGAGTGGCTTCCCTCTTCTCCACTGCTCTTCTCTCCCTTTGCCCAGTGGATACCCAGCCACAGGAGGAACAGCATGGAAGTGTTGCTTTTACTGCGGGCAGGCACGCTAGCGCGTCTTTTGACACTTTTTAAAAGGGCTGCCAGCCAGTGCGTCTGGCCCAACTGCCAGCGAATATTTTTGTTACATGAAGCACAGTTTATGTGAAGCAGAATCCTAGAGAAATTTTTGTTTGTTAGGTGGAACATACCTTATGTGAGGCGCTTGTTATGTGAGGTGCTACTGTATTGGAGAGTAAAATCAATGATCCAAAGTTGATTTTTTTCCATTTTGTTCACAATATATCCAGTATTTTGTGTTCTACATGTTTATCTAGAAGTAACGTGAAGTCCCAAAGGATCGTTGCTTCGTTGTTCTCAGTGATTTTATCAGGTTTAAGAACTTAGGAATTTTGTTGTGAGTGTAAATTGTATTGTTTACAAAGATTGCAGTGAACCATAGATTCAACTCTTTGATGATTTGCTTGGTTCTCAAACTTTTCTGTCCACCCCAGAAATGTCCTACCAGTTGTTAACCAATCTTCAATTGCTAGATGTCAAAATATTGCATTGTGTTGTTGTGCCAGGTGGAGATGAGCAGGGGTTTGAGGGGGTACCCACTTGCACTGACTACTGGCATCTCTGTGTGGGTACCAGCACCTCTGTGGGCCTCAAGTAGACATGCCTATGGGTGCAATCCAGAGTAACTACGGGGAGTCCTTGCTCCAGTGTAAGAACAATTTATTCTGGATTGCAATATGAATTTCCCATAGGTTTTCACTAGGTGGTGCAGTAACTATGGGTGCACGTAATGTCTCTTATGTGCTCACGTAGTTACTCTGGATTGTAGGGTAAGATTATAAGTAACATCTTCATGGTGTTCCTGGTGAGTACTCCCACCTTTATTTCTAGAAAAAAGCACTGGGTATGAGGGCTTGTTTGGTTTTTCAGCTAATAGCCATGAACTTTGTTTCAGGCTGTTCAATACCATACTGTCCGATTCTTTACTTTCTTCAGCTGTTTTAAAAAAATTATATTGTTATTAGTAGATCATTCAATTTCTTTTCTATTAGTTTCTACATCTTTTATCCAACTAATTTTTTAATTGTTTTCTTTTTAATCTTCTCAAAAGCCTTTCCAGAATGCAATATTTTCTTCTTTGTTTCTCCAAATTGTTATTGTGATTCGTATTAGAAGTTTTCAGTCCAGTTTCTGTTTCAGTCGCTTGAGGTAAGTGTGAATCAGGAGTATCTGAAGGCCAGATTCCAGTTTCCAACTTCATTTTCTGTTTTTTGAAAACAATATTGCCATCCATACTATATTGGAATTGATGGCAATCCTGTGATTTTTTTATGCTTCCGGATTGCATCCCAAAGTATACTGCATATGCTGGACCAGTACTTGCAGGACCAGTTTGTACAGAGCAACAGGTGTCCTGCAGCTACCAGGAAATTTTGGACAACAATATTTCTCTTCATTTATATTGTTCAAAGTTCCATCCATGTATCTCAATTTTGCTAGCCCAAGTCCAAAAAAGAGAAAAGTGGCAGGGAAGTTTTTGTGGGAGGGGATAGGAAGACGTTCAGTGGTAGCACACAGCATCATCACTCAATTCACCCCCTCCAACTGCCTCCCTGACACTGTAACGCCCCCTATCCAAGATTTTAACCCTCCATGTCCCTCTTCCACCCATTCACTCCTTGTAAATTACCTTGTCATCCTACCTGCCTCATCGGGCATTTCTATGCTCCAGGCCAGTGGTGGGCTTCAGGGGGTTCTCACAGGTTCTATAGAACTCTTTGCTAATGTGCGCCTGGTTCAGAGAACCAGTAACAAATGGGACATAGAACCTGTTGTTAATTTAGGTTATTAGGACATAGAACCTGTTAATTTATTTGAATCCCACCACTGACTCCAGCCCTTCCCATTGGGGCTCTGGAAGCATGATGCTTAGCAAAATGCTGGAAAGGGCTTTAAGACTTTAGTTCTGGCAGAATGCGCACACCCCTTCCAGAACTTTCAGTGCATAGGGCCAGGATGTTAGGCATTCAAAAGCATGGAATTCCATTGTAGGGAGTATCTCAAATCAGACAAGATGTATATCTGTGGAAAGTATTAGCATGACTCTATTCTCTGGAGTTTACTGTTTCCAAACGAAGGATTAGCAAGCATTAAACTGGTTGCTTTGTCCTGTAATCATAAACTTCCACAGGGAGAACTTAATTGGTCACAAGAAAATTACTTGTAAGAATTCTTCATGGTAAAAAGAGATTAAAATAACAACTGTGATTAGTTTTAAACTGCTTGCCCTGAAAAGGACTAATCTCCTGGGAGCAGGAGACATGGGCTCCAATCCTAAAGATACTTTCCTGGGAGTAAGACCCTTTGAACAAAATGGGGCTTACTTTTGAGTAGACATGGTTAGGATTGTGCTCATAGCAAACAAATGGAGAAACCTACATACTCCAAACTGTTACAACTACAGTATATCTCTTTTCTTTTTGGGGAAAAGAAATTGCTAGACATAATTCTAAATGCTTGTGTTATGCAGATTTATAATAACTAACATTACTCTGAGAATTTCTCAACAATATGATCAAATAGAATCAGACAAGTCATACATAGGAGGTATACAAATCAACATTCACTGAACTTTAATGTACTACATGTAAGCTAGTCATTTGCATTGTCTTAGTGTAGTGTTTAGATCTTTACTATTTTTGACTTCTTTGGATTATTCACTGGGTATGGTTATGTTATCAAATGACTGATGAGGTTGATGGTTGATAGCATTCTGAGAAAAGCTCTGTGCTGGGCTGCCCTAAGACACCCATAATGTTGCACTGGGCACCACCATTACCTCTGTTTCAGAGATACTGTGACCTACAGTCTGATCTTGGTGTCCATAGGAGTTCCAGAACAGATAAGTAGGCTCAACCTCTTCTTCTTAAATTCCAAAGTATTCATCATTCCTGTTGTAAAACTCCTGCCCTCTTATATTGTATAATAGCAAATATTACAATAATACCGCAAGAATAGAATTGGATCCAAAGAGGCCCTTCTAATTGCAGAAGTTTGCGAGAAAAGTCAATTGAATGTAAAAGTGCTCTTGCACAAATGGAATCATGAAAACTGCAATAAACTGGCATCAGTATAGCACAGATTGAACTGTCAGCAACAGTAGTGACTATTTTATTTTCCTTCTCATGTTTCATTGGAACCTAACTATGGATTCACATTACAAATAAGATCTACTTTTCTTCATCTTTCCTTCATATATTTTGGGTTCATTTCAGTCCAGGCAGCACCAAAGTGCAGTGTGATCTTATTCATGTTTACTCTGACATCTTGGGGGTTCACTCCCAAATAATCACTGTAGTGATCTGTGGCCTGTCTTTTCAGAGCTGGTCTGCTCTTCCAGTGTTTGACTACAGAGAAATCAACCATAAACTGAAAGTTATCATATTAATAAGCTTATTGCACATCACTGAAATTCCTGCAAGTGTTACTAATGTCTTCTAGGAGGAAAGAAGGAAAATTGCAGACTCTAACAGTTAAGGGTTTTTTTTTAGTTTTTTTACTATTTATTTCTCATAATATTGAACTATAGTGAATGTTTATCCTACTTTTAAAAACATTGGTGGGAATCATTATGTTCATGCATGTAAATCTATAAAATTTTCTTCTTCTAATGTAACCTCCACGTTTCACTAAACTGCAAGAAATTAGAAGCCTTGGGCTGACGCATGACTGGCTTAATAAGAAAACAGCCAAAATGAAACTTGATTTATTTTTTTGTAACTTAAAAAAAACCTCCAACAAAATATATTTCAATTTATTTCATGGAATAGATAATTAATGTTCCCTACTAAATTGAAAGGTGCAAACTCCAGCAGGGAAGAGGGCAAATAACCTACTAGACATATGGACGTTTGTTCAAGCTAAAATACAGGAATGGACTTTAGTGAATTGGTTCTCCTTTTGTATATTAAAAATACAAATATGTAGGCTTGGAAGGGTTTGCTTTTGTTTCCAATGCTTTATTTTTAAAAAATGATCTTGTGTACCTCATATTCAGATGCATGTATAATATTAAGAGCTATTAGGGGTTTGAAAATGTTGGGATTTGATTTTACCTGATCCCATCTGTGTAACGCAGATGGTTATTGTCTGGATCTTTTGAACTATAGTCTATGGTTCAGTTGGAGGGCAGTAGGCACCCCATGTATATATGCAACTGTATGGCTACATGAGTGAAACAGACGCCCCCAAAAGGGACAATGACAGCTTTGGGTAGAAAATTATTGGATTACATGCAAATCTGAAAATCTGATCCAGTTTAGGGATTCATTACCGAATGATATCACTGAGATCAAATGAATATGCAAATATATGTTATTGTACTACAAGCTGGTACTGTGAAGCCTTGAGAACATTTGTTGAACATAACAAGTTTAAATTAAAAGGATTACATGCTTTTTAAGGCATATAAAATTCCCACTCTTGAAAATCCACAGAAAAATAATTTTTCTCTAACTCAAAATCTGATCCTGCTCCATCTGCTTTTAATGTTACTTATCATGAAACTGCCTTGGGCATCATTTTATAATAGTGAAGCAGCACATAAATGTCTTAAATAAACGAACTGTTCGATCCAAATCTTTCATTTTTAAAAAGAAATTTATGAGATATAAACTGCACACTCACAAATGCTTCATCCTTCATAATTCTGAAGGACATGTTGAATATTTTGGCAACCATGTTCAATGTCTTTTAGAAAGCTTAAGATTGGAACATGAAGGGAAAACGTATAAACCACTTGCAGTGCGATTTATCTGTTGATTAGTGTGAAAATCAGATGACACCAAAGTATACTGTCACCTCTTTAATATGAGAAAGTCCATACCCTTCTAGCATCACTATCCTATAAATAAGAGCAACAGTGACAGTGAACAAAGTGGCTTATGCTAATAATGTCTAATATGATAGTTTGAGGGTGGTTGTTTGTTCTTTTTTAAATAAGTGATGTTTAATATGTATGCAGATATAATGGGGAAAATGTGTTTTTTTGTATCAACATTTCTCTCTCTCTTCCTTAAAAACATGCAGTTGATCACTCACATCTATATCTCAGTAAAGAAATGCATTCTGTAAATTAGCTTCCAGAATGTTTCAGGATACAACTTCCTGAAATCGATTGTTTGGAAGTTGCGTGTGTTCTCTGCAACATTCAAACTATTTCATCTTTTAGTTTCAAGATCCTAATCCCTTCCCAGGCCAGATTTGCCTTCATGGGTCAACGTTCCAAGGTCCAAGTTGATTCACAGTGGTTTACCCTGTGGAAAGGAAACAGTTATCTTACACTTAGGCAGTGCCACAACTGAGGTCACAGGGGGTAGCAGTTGCACTGAGCTTGACATTAGTTGCCAAAATTATGAAAAATCAGGTATGTGTGAATAATACCATCATGTTATATATCACCAGAAAGATAATTTGATGCAGAATGCAATGAAACAAACTGCATTGGGATATATGTATTCTATCAAATATGGCAAATTAACTCAAAAATGAAAACACTGCCTATGGAACAAAAATTGGATTTCCTTATCTCAAAACTGACCTATGAGACTGATTGCTCTGAGAGTCAATGAGATGTAATTATGATACAGTATGGAACTGAAAAGGTGTTAGTATGAGTATGTTCCCATTTCCAAATATACAGGTACCTCTGCCTGCCAGCTGGATAAAAAAGTGCTTTTCAAGTAATGCTCCTCATTTATTTAGCAGGGAGAGAGAATTACCATCTTTACCCCAGCAGGGTGTGTCTAAACAATACAGGGCACACTTTTATTTATTTACCAGTAATTATTTAAGGGTGCAATCCAGAGTAACTACGGGGAGTCCTTGTTCCAATGTAAGAACAATTTACTCTGGATTGCAATAAGAATTTCCCATAGGTTTTCACTAGGTGGTGCCGTTAACTACATCAATGTAAATATCTCATACGTGCTCCTGTAGTTACTCTGGATTGTAGGGTAAGTTTGATTTTGTTGTTGAGGAGTGAGTCAGCTACAGAATCTTCTTTAGTCACAAGGACATTTATGTATGTTCATGACTTCACTCTGTGCTGCTAAATCTACTCCTCAAGGGGAACAACTTATGTTTAAATCTATATCCAGATTCCTTATGGCCATTTTTTGTCAGCTACTTTTGGTTTGCCTCCTTATCTTATATATCTAAGGCTGCAATTCTAAAGACACTTTTCTGGGAGTAAGACTCATTGAGCACAATGCGACTTACTTTTGAGTAGACATGGTTAGGATTGTGGCCTTATAGTTTTTGATAAGGAGAAAAGGAAGTAAGATCATGGATATAGCTAAGACATTTGACAGCTGGGATCATAAATTTTTGACACCCCCATTCAGCAAAATTTTTTAATTATTATAATTAATTTACTTTTTATAAATTAATATGAAATTAATTTACTCAATTTTTACAATGCTGCAGTGGCTCAGTGGTTAAGGTGTTGTGCTTGTTGATTTGAAGATTGGCAGCTCAACTGTTTGAGACCAAGGAACTGCGTGATCGAGTGAGCTGCCATCACTTGCCCCAGCTCCTGCCAACCTAGCAGCATGAAAGCATACAAATGAAATTAGATAAATAGGTACCACTTCAGTGGGAAAATCAATATCCTGGTGACAGGTCCCTGCAAGGCTGGCCAGGTTTCCCCATGTCACATTAAGCAGACTCTGCCAGGAGTGAGAACAATGCTGAGAAGATGATGTAATTGAATTTTTAAAATTTAAATTAAATCATTAATTTACATTAATGATTATTATCATTAATATCATTCATATTTTATGCTACATTTCCTAAGGAAATCAGGGTGGTGTGCATGGTTCTTCCCTTTCCTTTGTTCCCACAAAACTGTGTGCATCCAGAGGTAAATCACATGACCACCACAATATTCACGATTTTGGTCACTAGAGATGTCACTAGTGATTTATTTATTTTCCACATTTTATACCATCCTTCCTCCAGGTAGCACTGGGTGGTGCACTTTGTTCCTTCCCTCACAGCAACTGTGGTGAGGCTGAGAAATAGGTGGTGAGGCTGAGAAATAGTGAATGGTCACCAGGAAGCTTCATGGTGGTGTAGGGATGTGAACATGGCTCTTTTAGGTTGATCACAAACCACTCCACCACCGTGTGGAAGCCTTCCTTCTCCTGTCCTTCTCCTTTTCCTTCTCCTCGTTACCTCAGCTTCTGGGCTGGCACAGCTCTCTCTTCCTCTATCTTTGCTCCATTCTCCTAAGTGCCCTCTCATCAGTCCATCCTCAACTGACCACTCCTTGCCTCTACTCCTGTCTCATATCTCATTTGTGGGGTGTCGCTCATCATTCGTACTACCGTCTCTCTTCAGTGGTGGTTGTCTTTTGGTTTCTTGTGTGACATTCTCTTTTGCCCCCCTCTGCTCTCTCCACTTTCTCTGCTACCTTCCCCTTCACTTAAGTAGTTCTCTTTCTCTGGTAAGCAGGGCTTGAAGGGCTGCTGTAGCATGAATCTGCTCTTTTCTGACATTAAAGTTACATAAAATAATGGACAACTGCTATCTTTTCTCCCTTCTGACCTTTATATAATATGGCAGTTCCATCTCAAACTTATCATCGCAGTTGAATGCACTTGCAGCTACTGAGCTGCTGGCACTTCAGCTTCTGTGGTCACTTGGCAATGATGTCTTTACTAAATGCAAGGTCATGGAGCCATAGCTCTGGCTGGGTCCCTGTGGTGGTAGTTCTGCACATTGGCCACAATACCACAATACAATGAAGACATATAGCTGAGAATTTTAAAAATAGTTTTCTCAAGCCTTTTATAAATATTGCCTTTGCCCCACATTATAATGAGCTCTGATTTTTAAAAACTCAATAATCACAAATGGTCCCTTATTACTGCTTAGAAAGAAACTTGAAGCTCTCTGCTGGCAGGGGTTAAAGGCTGTTGTCAACTCTGCACACTTCAGTTCAAGAATTAATTTTAGAGTAGAACAGACAGAATGGACCTACAGAACACCAAAGGGGTAGACTAAGAGATCCATACATTCCTGACTTATCCATATATATATTGAAGGTGTGTTGAGAACTCAACTGAATGGCTGGCAAGCAGTTGCAGGGTCGCTATAGCCTGAATCTGCTCTTTTTTGTCATTAAAGTAACTATCATTAAAGGAAAATTCTATGTTTTCTCCACTCTGACCTTTATACAATCTCAAACCTCTTTCTTTTTAAGAAATACTTTAAAACCTGATTGAAGGGGGGTTTGGTTTGCTGGAGGTTTTCTTTCTTTCTTTCTTTCTTTCTTTCTTTCTTTCTTTCTTTCTTTCTTTCTTTCTTCTCAGGTACATCAGCAACATATATTGGCAGCTACATACATATTCACTGGATGAAAGGGTGGTTTCTTTTCCATGAAATTTATTTTCATGTAATAGAGCACATGACTCTTTCTTAACTCTTTCTTAAAAGTTATGCTCCGATTCTAAGATTACTACATGAAAATAAGTTCCATGGAAAATACATCCACCTTTTCAGTGAATGTGTATGTTGTGGGGCTGCCAGTACATGTTGCATGTGAAGAGGCCAAACTTGTTTCAACTTTCTCAACATGTCTAAAACTCTAGTAAATTGACAGAATCCAATTACCACTCTTTTTCTCCTGTTCCAAAAATACCTCTACCTTCAAACAACGCTTCATTTTAAAACTCTAGTCTGGCTTCTACTTCTAAGCTAAATGGGCCTCATCAACTTATACCACAACATGCCAATTTTTACAGTGCTGTTTGGTTTTTAGGGGGTTGGCTTCCCCCCATCCGCCCACTGTGTTTGCGAAACAGAAAGGGGCTGCTGGCATCTTTCACACCAGCTTGTTTGTTCAGAACAAACTCATAATCAGATTAAGGTGCTGGAATTGTTGGTTCAGCTCATTAGCAGGTGCACTTTTTGCCAAAGGGACCTTGGGAGCAGAGGGAGGGTTGAGGTTTTTGAGTGTGTGTGTGTGTGTGTGTGTGTGTGTGTGTGTGTGTGTGTGTGTGAGAGAGAGAGAGAGAGAGAGAGAGAGAGAGAGAGAGAGAGAGAGAGAGAGAGAGAGTGTGTGTGTGATGGAGGAGGCCAGAAGAGTGAGAGTGACTGTGTGTATATGGTGGTGTAGGCCAGGGGTGTGCATTTCTATGTGTATGTGTTGCGAGGAAGGCCAGGAGTGTGTGTGTTTTTGTGTGGTTGGGGGATGTCAGAAGTGTATGTGTGAGAAAGAGTGTGTTTGTATGTGTTATGAGAAAGGCTAGAAGAGTGAGAGTGTGGGGGTGTGGTGAAGGCCAGGAGAATGAGTCTGGAGGAGGCCAGGAGTGCATGTGTGTGTTCTGTGGTGAGGGAGGTCAAACGTGTACGAGTGCGAGAGTTGTTTGTGTATGTTGTGAGGGAGGCCAGGAATGTGTGTTTGGTGGAGAGGCCAGGAGAGTGTGTGTGGGCACCAGCAGGTTTGCACCTACTCTATAGAACCGGTTCTTAACAAGAGATAGGACATATAAAGTTTAAAAATAGCCATTTAAAAGTGGCTGCCAGATGGACAGAGAACCGGTTCTTAATTTCTTTGAAGCCCATCACTGGAGTGTGTGTGTGCGCGGTGGAGGAGTCCAGATGTGTATGTAAGAGTGTGTTCTGAGGGAGGCCAGGAGTGTGTGTGTGTGTGTGTGTGTAGGGGTAAGCTAGATGTCTGTGTGTTGCGAAGGAGGCCTGGAACATGTGTCTGTGTGTGTATTGTGAGAGAGGCCAAGACCGTGTCTGTGTGTGTTGTTGTGGTGGGAAAGCCCAGCATCCAAGATGCTCTTCCTTTCCCCTCCTGAACCTGCCTGCCTCCCCAATAACCCCGTCTTCTTTTGCAGGCACCCCAGTGCTGTTGCAGTAGCAGCAGCAGCAACACACAATAGCAAGAGCGGGTGGCCTTTTTTCTCTCTCTCTCTCTCGCCCCTCCCTCGCTCCCTTCACCCCAGCTGCAGGCAGAGATTTGTCAGAGCCATTGAGTCGAGGCTGATGATGATGCTGATGATGGCAGCAGATGGGCTGGATTGGGCAGCCCCGATCCTGATCCTGAGCAGGGCTGGGGGGAATTAATCACAGCAGGCCCGGCAGCCGCAGCACAGGGAGAGAGAGAGAGGCGCAGAGGCAGAGCCACTCGCACTCCGTCGTCACAGCCCCAGCCAGCCAGCCAGGCAGTCAGTCAGTCAGTGTGCCTCTCTTCCCAGCGCTGCTGCTGCTGCTGTTTCCCAGGCAGGCACATGCCATGGAGCTCCACCAAGGCGCAGGCTGGAGCTGCTGATGCCCTGCCGGGCTCTCCCTGCGCAGCGGCCATGGCAAGTTTAGCAACTTGGGGGCACCCTCTGCCTCCTCCACCGGCTGCCTCCTCCCGCTGCCGGCCCCATCCCGGGCTGTAGGCTCCCTCCCTTGCACTGCACCGCCCCGCTGCTGCTGCTGCTGCAGAATGCCTCCCCTCCGCCCTGCAGGTAAGCAGCCACTCACCCCCTCCTCCCCATGGGGTCCACCCCCCACTACTCACCTGCTCCCCCTCCTCTCAACCCCGCCCCCTCCACTCCCCTCCTGGCCAGCTCAGGAAGCCAGGGCAGGTGACCAGGTGTCCTCCTCTTCCTCCTTTTCCTTGTGAGCAGGCAGCATGCAGCCTTCTTGTCATTAAAAAAATTATATCTAAATTAAAACTTGCATGCAGTTAACATAAATATAATTTATTGTATTCATGTATTAATATAATTTACTAACAAAAAATAACATTGCTTAATAATTATATTTTGTTAAAATGAGTATCATTTATTCGTTTATTAATAAATTATAGGTAACTGCTTTACATTTCGTAAGTAACTTTGGCTGCAATCCTAACATTCTAAATCATCTATTTAGAAGTAAGCACTATTTTGCTCACTGGGCCTTCCTCCCAGGAAAGTATGTTTAGGATTGCAGCCAGTGATGGGCTTCAAAGAAATTAACAACTGGTTCTCTGCCCATCTGGCAGCCACTTTTAAATGGCTATTTTTAAACTTTATATGTCCTATCTCTCATTAACAACCGGTTCTGTAGAGTAGGTGCGAACCTGCTGGAGCCCACCACTGATTGCAGCCATGATGTTTAAATTAACCACATGAAACCAATATACATGAGTGTTTTTAGCTTTCATTTTGTCATGCCCTACTTTTTTCTTGGGTGTCCTACACTTTGTCTTTTTTTATGGTTATGACATAATAGTCAGCCTGGGTCATCTGGTGGGAAGGCCAGGTGGAGAGCACTGGTTGACACCTGAGTGAGCAGGAGCTGCATGTTTTTGCTGTGGCCGCATGTGGACCACGTGCATGTGCATGACGTGCAAAGTTGTGACTGCTTTTTGCATTGGGACTGTTTTCACTGGCAGGTTTCATCCTATAGGCAGCACCTTTCCTAGAGCTTGACCATAGGCTTGTCTTCTCAGAAGTAAGGCCCTTGTAATGGGTTCACTCCCAGGAAAATGGGAATAGTGGTGGAGCATTGAAAAGGTCTATTGTAGTAGGCATGCATTTATGTGTAGGCATCCTGAGAGTCAGGACTAAGATCTGGACCAATCAGTCACTCTCAGCCTCAAGCACCTCATAGGGTTATTGTGAGGACAGCATGAGGGGAGAAACTCAAACTCAAACTTGGGCATTTCCTTTTGCATGGGAAAGGGAGGGTATAAATCCAATGAATGGATCAATGAATGATGCACACTACTGGCCCTGTGTCTTTGAAGGGGTGTGAATAATCTCTGCAGATGTGTGGGCTCAGCTCATATATTCATATACTGTGTCTAGAAGAACCATCACCATTCAGCCCAACATAGAGATGAACAGAAAGATTCATAGAGAAACAGGCATAGATATGAGCAGCCACCAAGTTGTCAATGGCCTGTTCAAGACTTGCTTGTAATTTATCATCAGTGGGGCAAATGTGCAGGGAAGGGGAAGGGCAATCCAACAGCTGCTACGTTGCACTTTTGGGAATCAGGATTAAGCAGAGTGGCCTTGTGGGGTTTTGAATGGCTGGTGCTGTTGGTTGAGCAGGAGGCACTTGCTTCTGTCGAATTCTGGCACTTGAGCTTTCTCCTGCTGGCTGTCACTCCTGGTTGCTTTCTGCAGGTCATGTCACTCTTTTTGTTTGCACCCTTTCCTGCCTGTCCTTTTATTTTCCTTTTAAAGGGTCAGATTGTGGCTCCCTGCTCTGCCTCGCCCAGCCTCTGTCCCTTCTGCTTCTGCTACTGTTTCCATCTCTTCCTGCTGCTCTCCTTGCCCTTTTCCTTGCCTCCTTGCGTTTCCTTCTTCCTTCTGCTGTCCCCGCTCTTCTGTCCCATCTGCCGCTGCCCCTTTGGTCACTCCTCCTTTTGCTGCTGTTGCTGAGAAGGGAAGCTGTACAATTGTGTGCCCTGTTGCTACAGGCAACTGCATGTACCGAATTGCTACGCATCCATAAGCAGCTTAATTCTGATTGATGGCAGAGAAATATGATCTTTTTTTACTATGACCAGAGAGGGGGCTCTCTCTCTTTGTGTATGTGTGTGTGTGTGCATACAAAATATTTTTATATCGTTTTCAGTGACTCACAGTTTTAATATTGAGGGTTAATCCACAGGCTTTTTTCATGTGACCTGGTTGATTTATCTGAGCTTTTGGTGTGGTTACAGCAAACCTTCATTTCTGCTCTTCATTATATATGCTTCTGTTGGTTCAGATAAATGGAGCTTTTCAAGTAAATTTACTTTTCTGCCTGAGCATTGAAACTGACCTATCTTATTGACCCAGAAGGATTCCTGAAAGCTCTCCGGAAACAATTTGTAAAGGAACCAATTCACTACAGATAATAGAAATATTAATTTCCTTTTCTCACATCCCTCTCTTTGCCTATCCCTACCTTATTTGTCTCCTGTTTAAAACCAGGTCATTTACAACTTGTTCCCAAAGCACACAAAGTGATCTAAAATGCTAAAATGGAAGGAAGTAATTCATTGATTTTTTTCATTATTGTAATTATTGGGGATGTTGGAACTCTTAACTGTCCTTCTGTAATGTTAGGATTGTGGGTAGGGCTAAGCAGTTAGTTGTTTTGGAGCCTGACTCTATGCATGTCTACTGAGATGCAGCTCTCACTATTGTCAGTGTGGCTTATTCGAAGGTAAGTGTGGATAGGATTGTAGCTCCAGATCATTTCAGTATTTTAGAAGCACTGTAAATAGCAAATGAACTAATCCTGTTGACGGGGGAACCATAAGATCTGCAAGAATATCTCATGGGAAGCTGGTTATAGTAGCAGCTCTCCCATTCTGCATGCTTGCTGTCAATGATGTGGTAGCCCATATGGTACTAATGATGTAGTTTTCATGGCAACAAGGAAGTCCCTTATTGGTAGCAGTGGGCTGAAGACCATCCATGTAGGTAAGATGGTGGCAGGTAGGATTGAGGTGGAGTTCAGGTTGGTGGTGAGTGGCACCAGTGGCAGTGGCATTCACTAGATCTGGAACCCCTGTCCCAGCCCTGATTGGAACCCCTGTCCCATGTGGAAAATTTTAGATAAAAATTTTAATACAAAGGAGGTCAGAAAACAAACTGAATTTTTGAGTAAATGTTTACAAGACATGTACAATTATGTGGAAAAAGTTTTATTACTATGGTTAGTTGCCCACATGTTGAATTTGCACTTCGAAAATTTGTTTTGCCCATGAAAAGATCCCCATTTTGGATGCCACTGTGGATGCCTTTTCTGATGACAGATTCAGAAAGCTTGAGCCCAAATTACACTATATATCAAAATTCATCTAGAAAACTTCATTTACTTCTGAAATATTAGCATCCAAAGATGGGTACACAGAAAATACACAATTCGCAAGCGTCAAAGATGGGTATGACACCCTTGTTTTGAAGGGCCATAGCACGCAAACGCTTTGGATTTTTCACCTAATATTTGGCATGTGGCTATTGTATATGAAGAAGTATCAACCCAATTATTTTTAGTCAAATCTAAGTCTGTCACCATGACCCCAATTCAGAACTACCCCAACAAAATATCTGGCATAGATCAGAGTAGGCCCATTGGAAACCATGAAGCAGTAGAGAAGGAAACATTGTTTGCTTCTTTTGACCAGTCCTGAGGATACAACATCCCTATATTACACGCAGACTGGCCCTGGACTGGGCTGTCCCAAAAGTCTTATTACTATTGTAGTGATGATTATCCAAACTCAAATTTATAGCATCTGAAGCTAACTAAGCAAATTCTTTGTATGATGATCATCTTTCATTATTAGCTTCATTTGTTGTATGCATGATTCTCTTGATTGGTTGGCCAAAGGCACAACTGTAACTTTACATGATACTGTATTACAAGCCTACATGCTGAAGCTTCTGACAGTCAACTTTATATGTGGCACAAAGACTTAATATTTAAATAAAATAGCATTACATACATACAACTGCACTATATATATAATGGTAGCTTGTAAGATGAACACAATTTGTTCTGGAAGCACGTTTGTCTCAAAAAGCAGATTTTCCCATAGGAAATAATGGAAACTCAGATGATTGGTTCCACATCCCAAAAATATTCATATAAAAATATTAACTGTATGTAAAAATGATGACAAAACACTGTAATATAACACAGGATACAATTACTGAAAACAGTATTAATTAAAAAACCTGTAATATACTGTACAGTAAAGCAGAAAATAAAAGTGTTTTGTCATCATTTTCACATACAGTTAATATTTTTGTATGAATAATTTTGGGTTGTGGAACCAATTGTCTGAGTTTCCATTATTTCCTATGGAAAAATCTGCTTTGTAAGAAGAATGCTTTGTAAGACAAACATGCTTCCTGAACGAATTATGTTCTTTTACAAGGCGTGTGTGCACTACTGTTGCATGTCTTGCTAAATTCAATAGAGAAAAAACCCAATTTAACCCATGGTGTAGCATTTTACACAACAGAACTTGCGTTAGAGATCCATACTTTAAATTGTGTGATTAAATTGTGTGTAAAGAATTGATCAAATAATAGTTGTATCTGGAGTGCAGATATCAATTTTTCAGATGGGCTTTTAAAAGGCCAGGAACATTTTCTTTAACCCAACCCACCTGTTCTCAAACATTTTCGTCTCTAGAGCACTTCACTCTTCTAAAATTTATGACAGAGTCCTAAAGAACTTTTTTTTACTTGTGTTTTACCTACCAGTATTTGTCACATTCAAATTTAGGACATGATAAATACATAAAAAGCTATCATTGGTTAAGCATGATACATTTTTGGCACCTGTTCCAAAAGGCTTGGAAAATGCATATAGTGCTCAAACATGCTAAATATAATAAGGATATTTGAAACATATAACATATATAATTCACTCCTATTAATTTGAGGCCCACAAGAGGCTTTTGTGTCGGTTGTGCTCCCCTCGGCTTCTATTTCAGCTGATGTGGCTGGCCAAGTCCAAGCACAAGAAAGGGCAGAGCTGCCTATTGCAGGTGACTGCTGGGCTACAAAGAGCTTTGGCACCTGCATAATACCTTGTCATTCTGAATTCCTCAGGAGCAACTGGCAGGTGGAAGGAAGTGCTGGTGATGCACAAAGGGTTGTGACACAAACAAATGAGCAAATAGAAACAAGGAGCAATGATGGGTACTTAAAACAACTTTTAATGATGTGGCTGTTACTTTCTGCCTGTAAAGTACCTGAAGAGGTCTTGGGGCAGGGTTACCATATATCCTGAAAAAACAGGTACAATTCAAAGTTTTGGCGCTTGTGTTCACATACTGGCAAATGGGACAGAGGGCCCTGTCCTGATTTTGTAGAACATAATTAGGGAACCCTGTCTTGGGGGATTCCCAGGATTCTTATGATCACACTTTGAGAAATGCTAACTTTTTATAGAATTCAGGAAGCCGTCATGCGGAGGACAGTGGTGTGATTGTAAATGAGTATTTAGAGTGCCTTCCTTGAAATAATTCCTTTCCTACCAAAGCAGCAAGTGTCATTTCCATCATGTTAGTCCCAGCCTCCCGGTCTATGAACATGTAACCAGTCTAACCAGTCTAACCAGTCTAACCAGACATGTAATGTTTGCACCAGCTTTTTGCATAGAATTGGGTATCGTCATCCTGTTATTCAGAGTACTGTGACCTACTGCTGGGTAAAGCTATTGAACAGAAGTTCTCTTGAAGTGCCCTGCTGTACCACACGTGTGTCAATCACTGTTTATCCAACTGTCCAAATTACTGAAAAACCCTATTTTGTGTCTCCTTCTTTGCCTCTCTTTCCCACACGCTGCTTTTTTGTGGTGAATAGCAGAACTGGAATGGTTACCATTTAGTACTATTTTCAGGGCTCTCTCCCTTGCTCTTACCATTAGCTATTTCCCAAGCCATTTCATTTTCATACATAACAGAGGTAAATAGTATACACTCTAAAGCAAGCAGCAGCTCCTCACTGCTTCCTGAGAAATAGGGCATGTATTATACATTTGTTGTGCTTTAGACACACATCTGTTGCACTGATACCTCACCTTTTAAGCGCATGTTTTAAGCATAATGGATGGCATTAGACCTTTGCTGCAGCTGTGCCCTTTCAGCAGAACCTCCTCCCATGACCAGAGGTAAAATTATGTTTGCTTGTGGAGTGCATGGATGAGCATTTCCTCATCTTCTTTTCATAGAAAGACTGATGGTGACACAGTTTTCTGTCCCAAGGGTTTATCATTTAAAAAAAAACTCCCTCTTGAACTGGTCCTTAAAATATGTGATAAGAAGGAAACCTTTTCAATTAATCTTGGATTGAACAATGGGATCTGAGAGCCTGTCAGTGCTAAAAACAAGTAATAAAACTTGTATATAAGTCTTCTGCAACTCCAGACTTAAGGTATTCCTCAGTTACACTAAGCTTTGAATGGCCACAATATTTCAAGGTCTCTTCTTCAAAATTAAGTAAAAATGTTTTATTTAGATTCTTTCTGCCTTTGGTGTAAATTCTATCATCATTTGTAAGGCAGACCACCTCTCCCCCCAAAATCATGCAGCTAAGATAGTAGGGATTGCTGTGAACCCTCACATGCTACTTACCCCCAAATCTAGAGTAACTATGGGAGCACGTAAGAGACTTTACGTGCACCCATAGTTACTGCACCAGCTGATGAAAATCTATGGGAAATTCATATTGGAATCCAGAGTAAGTTGTTCTTACACCAGAGCAAGGACTCCCCATAGTTACTCTGGATTTTGCCCTTATTCTTTCAGTTACTCTTTGAACTGCTTAGCGAAGAAGAATCTGTTGTTTCCATTTCTTGTTGAACCTTCCTTGGGCACCACTTGTCTTCAGAGTTCATGTTGAATTTTCCAATTCAGCTTTGGGTTCTTGTTCACCCCTATTGTATGTTCAGATTTTACAAGAAACTTCAACATCTTTGTCAATGTTAGACGCAATAGCACCTCTTATCTCTCTTCTCTTGTTTATCCTTCCTTTGCTTACAGAAAGATATCTGCAAAGTGTGTCTATGAAGGTTACCCTCAGACATCTTTGTAATCAGCCAAACCATAACAATACAAAGGTGGATTTAGCTAAGTGTTGGAAATAATTATTTTAGCATTCAGACCCTATACATTTTTTTCAAAATCTGTGCGAGATGTTCTTACAAGTCACAATATAATGGCTAGTTCTGTGATTTGTAACCACTATGCTGCAGAATTTCGGTGTGGCTTGTTGGTGTTTCATGGTCTGAAGATGTGCCAAGGTACTTTGGGGCAGGGTCCTTGGTGGATGTGAGGCTGAAGGAAGAAAGATCTCCATTATTTTTTACTTTACTGTTACTTTTTTAAAAACTTGCAAATGGTATCATTCGGAATACAGTCTCCAGTTGTTATGACTCTGACCCAGGGTTCGACATAATTGTTAGACCTCTTACTTCTGTAGATCCAGCCCAAGTCACCTGAGTCAGCCCTACCACCACAAAATGCATCACATGCCCTGTTGACAGGGTTGCGTTAGTGTTGGAAAGTTGGATAGGATTGGGACCTCTGGCTTTAATCTTATCTTATTTGCAGGAAATGAACATTTTTACTCATAGCTTTTTGCTTATCTGACTTTGGTTGCAATCCAAACCAATTTTTCAGCAGTGAGGTAAAGTCAATACAGCTCTGAGGTAAAGGAACAAATGTTGCCATACCTTGAGAAGGCCGCTGTGGCTACCTCCTCCTTCAATAGCATGATGCAGCACACACCCCATAGGCATAGCATGCTGAAAAATTGGTTAGGATTGTGCCCTTTGGGACCAAATGTATCTGGCCATACACTTCTGGAATTAGCTTTCAAGCACATGGTGGCACAGACACCTGGCTACTATTGCATGCTTCTGAACCGTTGCTGCAAATGTATCCAATGAGGTTTACTTCCAGGAAATTGTGTATAGGTTTGTAATGATTTTAGTGTCTCAACAATAAGGACATGGTGCACTTCATGTTTTATTTAGAATAATATATATGCACCAGCCTTGCTTGAGAAGAACCGTACATGCAAGGCATTGTAAGAGGGGAACAAAATATGTGGTGATGAACTGGATTGTTTTTTCAGACTAGGGATACCGAAAGATAAGCTTGGATCTTTGAACCTCCACTAACTGAGCTGAGTAAGATGTTCTGCTTGCATAGTTCAGTTTGAATGTATTTAACTCAGCCACAAGCCATAACAAGTTTGCACAAGATTGGACATTTTTGGAAACATGGTTATGCTTGTTTGAAGGTATGTAATTTAATAAGCTTTTGCTTTGAGCAGCATTCTGACGTATATTGCATTGTTTTCCTCTTCGAGGCTGAACGTTTCAATATTATTCCATAAGCCATTTGTTTTATAATTATTAACTGTTATTTTGGCAAGGCATCACAGCAACATTGTTTTTATAGATGTGTTAAAGAAGAAAGAAGTTGGCAAAGGAAGTTGTCAAAAGATTTATAGTAACTAAATATTTTGATTGCCTGAATGCACCTGAGCTTTGTACAGTTTAATCTATCTAGGTCAGTGCTTTAACAGAGAATTAGATGTTATTGAACCTGTCTGGAGTTGGAGTGCCTCTTTGTCCTCCTCCTTTTAAGTGGGATAAAAAGATCTTTCAATAAATAACAAGTACAGCATGCAGTGTGACATCATGGTGTTCCATGTGCCTTGTTTCTACTTCACAGAATTGAATAGGGAAGGCAGGGAGATGCGCATGTCATAGAAATAACAAATAATAATAATATTAACTGGGTCTTTTCACTTATGAATAACATAAGGCATCGTGGGAACAATTTGATCTGTGGGACTTTTATGTGACAGTAGTTTACTTAACAGCATTGTGTTTATTTGGGAATTTTTATTTGTCAGCTATTATTACATAGTTAGTTACAGCTTCCCAGGACTTATAGGCTAGCAGGTCAGGAAACTTAAGTGTACAAGATTAGACATGAAAATGTAGATTTTTCAAAGGATATAATTGATATTTAACAACAACTTCACATTCCTTTATTTTACTGAGCATGTGATATTGGTGGTTTTTAAAGAACTGGTTTGAAGACTGGTTCTAGATTCCCAACAACTGATATCTATACATATCAGGTTGTGACTTCAGAAGATCCATGACACTGCTGTTAATGTATGGTGTTGTCATGTATGTGCTCTTGAGTGAAAAGTGCATCTTTTAATTCCCGTTTGACTGGAAGGGCTTTCTTTCTGCTATAGTTGTATTCAAAGCATCAGTCTTCAAAGCATCATGAAAGAATTGTTCACCAGAATGCTATAATCCCTTTTTATCCAGGTTTGTTTTTTGACCTTCTTGTTTCTGGACTAATATAACGATTCCAAGTATGGAGACTTTGGATAATGACTCCAAATAAACTGCTTGCCTCTTCAGTTTTTTAGTGTAGACTTGTTTGGGCTCACAGTGCAATCTTAGGTTTGTCTACTTTAGAGTGTCATTATGAACAATGGGGCTTACTCCTAGGAAAGTGTATAGGATTGCACTCTTACTATCTTTCCCCCTTGACTTCATTTGCTATGATGTGGCTTGTGAATCTCTTCCCTACAGCCATGAATATATGCTCTGTGTCTAAAAAGCTTTTATTGAGGATTCCTGGACATGTCTGCTTGCTAGCCTTCTTGCCTTCTCAGCTCAGCATAAAGAGATGATTCAGGTGATTTTCAAAATTAATATCAGTCATCTTTGCTTGAACGGCAGGCTTACTTTAAAGAACTTGAAAATGTTGGCCATGTTGGCCACTTCAACAGGAGAAATCCAAGTTTCCTTTCTCAGCTATGTTGTAGGAATGTTGGTGATTATGCAGTTATACAAGAGTGACAGAATGGCATGCAGGCAAAACCTGACAGGTTGGACTTTTACAAATCTATCTGTTAATGTGGTAACTTCAGTTTTATCAGTAATTGTAGCAATATTAATGGGCCTAAGATTTTATTTCTATCAAGCCAGTCAACACATTAGTTTTATAATTGTTTGAGTAATTTGTATACAAAGCAGTAATATTAGAAAATGATGGTCAAACTACTATGGGCCCCTATCTGGACATGAAAAATGGGATTTAAATATGGTAAAATTAATGAAATAATTCATCACCAGGATTCTTGCCAATGGTAGAGCATTATTATTTAGAGTTTGCATTAAACACGGTTGTCCCTTGGTATTCACAGGGCCCTTTGCAATTACAAAATCCATAGATCCTGGAGTCCCAGCTTAAAGTGAAGTCAGGCTATATAGGTCATGATGCTGTAATACCAGAGATAGCTTTAGACCTGAGGCCCACTCCACTGGCCTTTCTCTGTCTCACTATCACTTCATGAAAAAATCACTCCGTGACTTCCAGTTTGCTTCCAAGATGCAGGGAGGTCAGTGGGGGCCTCCATACTCAGCAGATAGCCTCTTGGACAGGACTATAAGTTGCTTTTGAGGGGCCACTACTTTGAGAGATTCTGAAGTGAAGTGAGGCAAAATTTCCTTTTTTAGATCTGCAGAGGACCAGATCTGCGGAAGCCTAGACTATGAATTAGGAGGATCCATTACACAATGGTATTCATTTCAGAGAGTTCTCAGTTATACCATGTATATAACACTTTCCAATAAGAACACCTTTTTCACTCTTTTTATTGGAAAGTGTAGCATAGAAGTAAAAACTGAGGCCATGCTGAATTGACAAAATAATGATTGTATCCGTGATTATCAATGTCAGCATCACTTTAAATTACCCCCAGTCCAGAGTAACTACACGTGCACGTAAGAGACTTTACCTGCACCCGTAGTTACTGCACCATCTAGTGAAAACCTATGGGAAATTCAGATTGGAAACCAGAGTAAGAGCTCAGTCCTAACTATGCCTACTCAAAAGTAAGACCCATTGTTTTCAATGGGTCTTACTCCCAGGAAAGTGTCTTTAGGATTGCACCCTATGTTGTTCTTACACCGGAGCAAGGACTCCTCGTAGTTACTCTGGATTTTGCCCATAGTTTTTTACTTTCTATTCCCAGAAAATAAACGCTCTTCATTTTGCCTTCATTCATTAGTGTTCACTTTTTTGAGGCAGCTAGTCTTTTGTGCAATGCAATGCAATGCAAGGAGTCAATAATTGTTGAAGAGTCTTTTGTGTAGGATTGGTCTAGGAGTTCTCAGAACTCAGGCTGCAGTCCTAATCTCCTGTTAGGCCAGCATAAGTCCCATCATAAATCCTGTGCTGGCCTGGGGGTGTCACAAAAGTGCAGTAAGACACTTCTGCCCCACTCCACAGGATTAGGCCAGTACACAGGCATACATTGACCTCCCCACACCACAGTGGTGGGTGGTGAGATATGCCAGGTGAGTTATGCCAGTCTAAATTGGTTAGGCTTATGCCCACTGCATTACTATAGAACAAAACATAAATTGTTCACAAAACCATTCATAAGATCAAATACTGTTTACTTAGAATACCGGGATTTTTTTTCACGCCGACGATGGCACAGGTCAATTTGATCCATACGACCCTGTACTATAGTTAGGTACATATAATGTACATATGATGTACATATATTATACATATAATGAATAAATGTTTTGTCAAGTTTTAGTATAATTATTTTTATTGTGAAATAATGATTTTTTAGTATAATTTTTATCACCTAAGAGACTGCACGGGTTAATTTTGACCCTTGCGACCCTGTACTATAGTTAGGTACATACAATGTTCATATAATGTACATATAATGAATAAATGTTTTGTCAAGTTTTAGTATAATTATGATTATAATTAGTATGATGATTTTTAGTACAATTTTAGCTAGCAAACTATTGAATAACCAATGAAAGGCAACATGGGTCAATATGATCCACATGGTATAATATATAAAAAATGGATTTTACAGAAAAACGGTAAATTCAAAATCTTCATGCTTTTGGATTTGTAACTGTCAAATTAGCAGTAAAAAACTCAGAAAGTCTTGTCAAGTAATAATGATAAATTCCAGTAAAAAACATAACACAAACTTCCAATTGGGTCATATTGACCCAGTTGGTATTCTAAGGCTTACCCAAACCACAAAAAAACAGTACAAGCATTTGTTGAAGTACATCTGCATGGATCATAGGATAAGCTCTGTTTAAGTAACTTTAAAAATATGCTTTCCCTTTGGTTCACTGAGGATTTTTCAGAGCAGTCTGTTGCAAACATAGGCAGTTTTTGTTAGCATAGGCAGAATTTGACATGCAATCTTCCAACTACTTACAACCGTTCTTCAGATTAACCTCTTCAATAGCACTGGAACTACTTTTTCTGTCTTTGGTTTCTCTCTTCGGACCCCAAATCTACTGTGATGAATGCTTTGATATGGGAGAAATTAAGCAATATCTCTCAGGTATTTCATGAGGCAACTTGTACATAGCTTTGGGTCCCTTTTCATGGCATGGAAGCATTGCGGAATAAATTGTCCCTACAAGGAGGAAACCATAGCCTGACTCCTGCTTACTCCAGCATCGTCCCACTTCAAAGACGAGAGCTGTCATTGTGAAGAAACTGTGTTATTAACTCATTTCCTTATATGTGACCCACTGCTTCTAATCCTGTCCTTTAGGAGCTGTACCAGTGAGATTAAGGTCCAGAAGAAATACACATCCTCTCTCTCTCCCCCCTCCCTCCCTTGGAAATAAAGATCATTTAAATATATATATACCGGTATATACTATATATACAGTATACAATTGAAGATTTACTGACTGATTGACTGACTGATTCATCAAAGCCCAGGCAAAACCACCAGACCTAGAAGTGTGAAATTTGGGGAGGGAGTTCTTTCCATGGTGGAGGCACCCTTTAAGAACTATTTTTTTGAAATTAAAACCGGAATTTTTTGTTTTTGTCCCTAGACTTAACATTAAAGAATCCTGAGCAACACCCTGCCCCAACCCTTTGACTTAGAAGCATGAAATTTGGGCAGGGTATTCCTTATGTGATGTGAGCACCCACTAAGAACTGGTTTTTTGAAATTAAACCCCTAAGGGAATGAAATGAGGTGCAATGTGTTTTTGTCCCTAGACTTAACATTTGAAAACTGACTGATCCAACAGCAGCCCCACCCCCTGGTTCTAGAAGCACAAAATTTGGGTTGCCAGGTGGGGCTGCCAGGTGGTGCCGGTGGTACCTGGTGCCCAGTAGAAAGGCCAGGTGCCTGTTGATCACTGGTGCCTAGTGTTTCCCACTGCCCACGGGGGGGGACTGTCCACTGGTACCCAGTGGGGCCCTTTGCCCTCTGGTGCTTAGTGGTGCCTGCTACATGGTGTAGCAGTGGTGCATAGAAGGAATACCCAAAAGGGATGCCCAGTGTTAGTGGTGCCTGCTGTCCACTGTGCAGTGCTGCCCGATGGTGCCTGGTGCCAGTAGGGATCACTGGTGCCCGTGATCACAGTAGGGATCACGGGCACCAACAACTTGTGCCTGTTGGTGCCCGCTGGCCACTATGAAGTGGTGCTGGTGGTACTTGCTGCCTGATGGTGCCTGGTTCACAGTAGGGGCATTCTTGCTTGCATTTGATCTGAGAAATTAAAAGTGTGTTCATATAATAACCAGATCTCAGAAGCAGTTTAGTTTCTCTATAAATCTGACGCTAAGGCTGCAATCCTAAAGACACTTTTCTGGGAGTAAGACTCATTGAACACAATGGGGCTTACATTTGAGTAGTCATGGTTAGGATTGTGGTCTAAATTAGGCTAATGAGAGTTCTGTTCCTAACTTATCTTTGCAATAGTGCCTCACTCTCCTGTGCTGAATAAGGAACTTGCAGGGGGGAGGAGTGGTATTTCTACCTCTCCTGTACAGTATTAGGGAAATCTGCCATTTGTAGGATTTTAAAATGGACAATCAGTACATGGATGCTCTTCCACAAGATTAATTATGTAGGAGAAGCTCTTGGACAGTACCACCAGTTTATGATGGTACTCAGTGGCGTAGCTAATGATTTTGTAGCCCAGTGCAAAGCTTGAAATGTTTTCCTGGAAGTGATGTCACAGCCGGAAGTAATATCATCTAGGGGTATTTTAAAAAATTGGGGAAAAACCTGCTGCCTCTTCCTCCTCCTCAGCAATTCACCTCCAACGTGCTCTGCTAGAAGCATAGCTAAGGCTGCAATCCAGAGCAAATTCAGCCTGCTCTGACCTAACTGCACTCTCCTAACTATTCTGTATCCAGAGCAGAAAGTTATGCTGAATCCAGAGAGTCAGGAAGCCTGGGCTGCCCTAACTGCTCCAGAGTATGCTATGTAATTGACACAAGGGGAAGACTTGCTCCTGAGGAGACACCCCTCAGATCACACTGAACAAGGAACAGCTGTGGTGCCTACAGTGGTGACATGACTCTTCACATCACCTGGTGCGGAAGTCTGTGCGTCATCCCTGGGATGCGCGCCCCCCTCCACCTGGACTGCACAGTCACCAAAGTTGGCGCCTGCGCAGTTGTTTCTGAAGCCAACTGGCTTCAGAAAGAGTACTGCGCAGGCACCATCTCTGACACCTGCGCAGTACTTTTCTGAAGCCTTTTGGCTTCGGGGGAGACTGTGCAGGCGTCAGAGTTGGTGCCTGTGCAGTGCTCTTTCTGAAGCCATTTGGCTGCCGCTCCGCCTCCTGAGTGAGGCCGAATGGCTGTGCAGAGGCACGGACTTTCTCTGCTCTAAGGAAGTCTCCTCTGAAGCTGTTTGGCATGCTCAGTGTGTTTCTGCACAGTGCACCTCAGATGGCCGTTCAGGCCAGCTCCTCAGACAAGTGTCAGCTTCTGGCTGATTCTCCGCCTTGGAGCAGGCCTGAATGGGGGTGCTGACGCCCGGGGCCTGCCAAAGGACAGTCAAACTCCTCCGGCACATCACCCCATATGGAGCGCATCCCCAATGCAGCCCACACCAGCCGCACCAGTCTGGTGACGCCACTGGGTGCCTGCCTTACAAGGAGTCCCTGATGAGATGCCAGTACATTCTACAGTGAATACAAGGGGCTTCTTGGAGTGGCCTGCTGTATCCTGAGGTTTGTGGGCAGCCGTAGTTTGTTCCATATCCTGAAGTTGAGAGGAAGGGGTTGCAGCTAGGCTGGCCAAGAACTCAGATTTTTGGTCAGCACTGCCATTCTTACTCGGGCCTTATCATGGACCCCTATGGGTCTACTCATTACTATACCTGCTCCTGAGGTGGTATAACTCTGAGGGCTGGAAGAGGGCATTTCTGCCTTGGAAACAGGCTCTGGATACAGAGTAACTGCTCTGCCCTAGGCAATGCTAAACATGCCCTCAACTTGCCTCTCCTGAGCTGCTTAGGCTGCCCCAGCTAGGGCAGAGCAGGTCCACCTCTCTTAGGGCACCCTATCTTGCCTTGCTCTGCCCTAAGCCTCCTTCAGAGTAACTGGGCTGGAGCATCTTGCAGTTGCTCCAACCTAGTGTTAGATAGGGCAACCTAAGGGCTCTTATGTGGGCAGATTAGTTGCTCTGGATTGGGCTGTAAAGCACCTATTTGCTCTTTGGAATCAAAGATTTTGTTGTCCTTGTCCACCTTAGCCACAAAACAACACAATTGAATTTCATTCAGTAAAATAATGAAAAATGTGACCCTTATTGGTCACGGAAACCTCTTTGCTGGGACAATGAGGATGGTTATAGCATGGGTAACTATTGTGATATATTGTATGTATATGGAAATGAGGGCTGATTAATATTAACATCTTATTAGTCACATACAGTAGAATCATAGAATCATAGAGTTGGAAGGGACCTAGTAGGTCATCTAGTCCAACCCCCTGCCTGCAGCAGGAAATCCCCCTAGAGCATCCCTGACAGGTGCTCGTCGAGCCTCTGCTTGAAGATCCCCAGTGAGGAAGAGTCCACCACCTCCCTTGGCAATCTGTTCCACTGCCGAACCACCTGAACTGTCAGGAATTTTTTCCGGATATCCAACCGTAATCTCCTCTCTTGCAGTTTGTACCCATTGGTTCTAGTTCTGCTTTCAGAAGCAGCTATGAACAAATGAGCCCCTTCCTCCCTATGATAGCCCTTCAGGTATCTGAAGAGGGCAATCATGTCTCCTCTCAGCCTCCTCTTCTCCAGGCTGAACATCCCAAGTTCCCCCAACCCATCTGTCTGTCTGTCTGTCTGTCCGTCTGTCCGTCTATCCATCTATCCATCCATCCATCCACAGTATTTATATATCGCTTTTCAACTAAAAAGTTCACAAAGTGGTTTACAAAGAAAATGGAAAAATAATAATAGCTAATTAAAAGCTAATGGGTCCCTGTCCCAAAAGGGCTCACAATCTAAAATGCAAAAAAGAACACCAACAGAAGCCACTCGAACAGACATTGCTGGGGTGTGTAGGGCCAGTTACTCTCCCCCTGCTAAATAGAAGTGGAGCACCCACTTGAAAGAGTGCCAGTATCAGAATTGCATCTCACTGGCTTTCAGAACCATCAGTATTATGGGAAAGTTTGAGTTTAAAAAATCCACTTTTTGATCCATAGGCTTTTCTGTTTTCATGTTCTGGCTAATCAACCATACCTTTTGATACAGTATAGATATTTTAATGCAGTTTGTTGTATTGCATTCTGCATTAAATTACCTTTTCAACGATATATAATATGATGGTATTATCATTCATTATATACTCTGTTGATCACAATTTTAACCACTAGTGTCAAGCTCAACTTGTAGCTCCCCTAAAGCTTGTAGCTTGGTGCAACCAAACCCCTTGCACCCTCCTTAGCTACGCCACTGTCTGTTTGAATATAGCATGAATGATAGCTCATGTTAGCAAGGGTTATTATTCTACTTAGTGCTAGGAATTGTGATATGTTTTGCTGAGCTTAGAAGTCAGAAAGGAAATCTCTGCAGCAGTCCTGTCAAGTCCAATCTTTTTTTTAGGTGCCAGTGTCCACTGGGCATCTGAATTTCTGAGTCCTGTCTACCCCAATGCTGTTCTAGCCAGTTTTCTCTAAAGTACAGTAATGTCAGTTTTACTTCAGTTGCTATTAATAGCTCTTTGTGAAGGGTGAGAGAGTGAGATGGCTGTGTTAACAATCCCCTGAAGCTATATTAGTGCACATTAACAGCTACTCAAGCAAACTAGGCTTAGCCATATTTATATGCCACATTAGCATGTTAGCCTTCAGAAAGGTTGGGAAAGAAAAGCCACACAGTTTTTTACTATTTGCAAAATTCCTGTCATCCTCCCCCACCCCAAATCCTTTCTTTCACCCTTTCTTTCAATATAAAAATGGGGATTTTTAGATTTTGTAATTTCAGGAATTCCTAGAGGTGAGGTCAAGCAATTTAAAAAAATCTTAGTTAACATTCTGAGATAAATTTAAGTTCACGATCATCAGAGTCTACCCCTAGACATAGTTTTCAGTTTTGGGACTCAGGGGTGTGTGTGTGTGTGTGTAGAAGAGGCTTTATGTAGCTTAGATTGCTGAGTAACCACACCTAACAATTCCATGTCAAGAATGAGGGAGAAGGAATTCCAGAGATAATAATCTTTTAACTGTAACTGAAGGTTCACACCTCTCAGTTTAGAGCTAAGTATTTTATATCAGACCAGTTGTCCTCAAATTTTTTTAGCACTTTTTAAAACTGCACTCCATTTGAACTCACCTCTGTTTACCAGACTTTTAAAAATGGAAATCTAGAAAGAAATAATATTTTATTTGTAATAACCAGAAAAGGACCCTCAAATATTTATCTCCTTACCTTACACATGCTTGCAAACTGAAGGAGCTGAGCTCTTTGCAGAGAAATTAGGAACTACTGTATCTGATTTTTTAAACCAGGGCTTTAATTAGGGCAATGATTCAGGATGCTGATTCAATGAATCTGGACAATTCACCAGATTTGGCTTGTGACCTAACTCACACTATGGGAACAACTGTATTAGAGTAATGTCACTCTCATACTCTTCACAGTTCCTTTGCATTGTTTGTTTTTCCCCATCTCCAGATATATTATTTTATATGCAGCCATAGTAAAAATTATGCATCTTCACACTGATGTAACCAATAATATAAAATAGAAGTCAGGATTTATTTGAAGAACTGTGCTATATTAAAGATGCTTTTTGACATCTTCTGTGTGAATAGCATTTGAAACAGTTCCAGTGTTGTATATCTTCATTCAGAGCTATTGTATTTTTTAAAATGTGTATTTTTGTGGTACCCTTCTCTAAAAATAAAGTTTCTGCACCTACAGTAAGTGACTATCACACTTCCTAACAAATAAAAATAAATGGGTGCAGTTTGCAATGCAGGAAAGCTCTGTGAGAAGTTTCGCAGGTTTACTCAATGGATTAAATGTATGTACAGTGGTACCTTGCTTAACAAGTGCCTTGCATAAAGAGCATTCCACTTAAAGAGCAAAAATTTCTGTGCAGTTTTGCTTTGCTTAAAGAGCATTTTTCGCATAAAGGTGCCCATTGGCTGGGCTCCCTGTCCTTCTCCCTGTCTCTCCCCAGCATTGGCTGGGCTGAGGGAGTGAGGTGAGACTTTCTCCCCCCTGCAGTACATGGAAGAGAACAGCAGGGAGAGCAGCAGGGAGAGCAGAAGGGCTGAAAAGCCTCTTCATCAGGGGAACAAAGATGGCTGCTCTTCTGCAGCCAGAGAACTTGGTCAGCCCAGCCTATGCAGCCTCCATAAGGTAGGAGGGAATACTCTCCTGCACCCCTTCTGCAGCCCCCTCAAACAGACCCCTTGGCCCCAAGAAAGCCCCCTGCCTGGACCCCATTACAACCACCCCTCTGCACCCACTACCTTCCCTGCCTGCACTTTTCCTTTCCTGTGAGTAAGCCCCAGTGGATTTAATGGGGCTTGATTCTGAGTAGACAGCATAGAATCTTGCCCTTCTGATGTTGCTGTGCATGCAAAATGCAGCCTACACACTTTCCTGTGAGTAAGCCCCAGTGGATTCAATGGGGCTTGATTCTGAGTAGACAGCATAGGATCTTTCCCCTCTGCTGTTGCAGACTGCCTATCTAGATCTCGCACACAGAGAGAGGTTCCTTGTGAAAGTTGCTCAGAAAGACACCAGTGACTCTTAGTGAAAATCAGTCATTCTTGCCCATAAAGGTTTGTCTTTTCTTTTTTACTGTACAGAATATTACCGTGTTTTATTGCAGTAATTGTGGACTATGTTATATTATAGTGTTTTGAATTCAATTCCAGTGTTTTGTCATCATTTTTACATGCAGTTAATATTTTTATATGAATGTTTTGGGGGTTGTGGAACCAATCATCTGAGTTTCCATTGTTTCCTATGGGAAAATCTGCTTCACTTAAAGAGCGTTTCACTTAAAGATCATGCTTCCGGAACAAATTAAGCTCTTTAAGTGAGGCACCACTGTATATGTAATTTCTTCTGGCCACTTGTTCAAAGTATCAGGCCCTTAGGTGTTTGGAGTTTAGCAGCAATATGCCTTTCAATGTCCATGATAGGGCAACAAAATGCACCAGGAGAAAAGTATCAACCCAGTCCTAACCTACATTCTATCAGTCATGCAACTGCAATGCAGCCCTGACTTAAGGGAACCAGTTTTCCCTTACCTTGAGGATAGGGTTGTTATATGTCCCAGAAACCAGGAACAGCCCTGATTTTGGGGGTTGTGTTCGGATACTGGCAAATGGAACAGAAGGTCCTGTCCCAATTTTGTGGAAGAGAATTATGGCAACCTTACTTGAGGAGGACTTTGTGATGGCCCTTCTACTACAGAATACAGTAATCCACATTGCTGGAGGTTTATTAGGACTGCACTGTTGGTCTTTCTGTTAGAAGCAGCAGATTGACCACCTTTGGAAACAGGATGCTTAAATAGATTATCTTCCAGCCCAACCAGTAGGGCTGTTTCTACGTACAGTGATGCCTCACGTATCAAATTTAATTCATTCTGGAGGCATGTTTGTTATGTGAAACGTTCTTTACGTGAAGCGGATTTTCCATAGGAAATAATGGAAACTCAGACAGTTTGTTCCACAACCTCCAAAATATTCATATAAAAATATTAACTGGATGTAAAAATGATGAGAGAACACTGGGATTGAATTCAAAACATGCATTCAATGTGCATGATCTTATGAAGTCTACTTAGGCTACAGTCCTAAAGACACTTTCCTGGTAGTAAGACCCATTTAACACAATGAGCTGCTTCTCCACTGCTCTTCTCTCCCTCTGCCCAGCAGACACCCGGCCACAGGAGGAACAGCATGGAAGTGTTGCTTTCACTATGGGTAGGTGCGCTAGGCAGCCCTGATGCTTTTTAAACAGGCTGCCGGCCAGCGCGTCTGCACCAACTGTCAACGAATGTGTTCTTTACGTGAAGCACAGTTTGTTACGTGAAGCTGAATCCTAGAGAAATTTTTGTTTGTTACGTGAAACATACTTTACGTGAGGCGCCACTGTATCTTCTTTTGAGGAGTCACTGCTGCCAGAATTGTCCCTACTTAAGAAAGCATGCATTTCTCCCACGCAGGTGATGGGAGAGTCTTTTCAGGTGATGCTGGTGACATAAAGATATAAATCAGGTGATGCTGGTGACATAAACATGAAATGTTATGCAGGGGTTTTAATGCAGGGATTCTCATATTTTATAATTGGCAAAATGTATTCAATTTCTAAGCACTATAGCGTATTTTATATTTAAATTTGTCTTTGGTATAGTGAAAAAATCTCTCCAAGGATATTCTCTATAGGAAATTAAGCTACAACTTGACTGAAAAACACAGCTAATGCTATGAATGACAAGACTGCTAAGCTTGGACAATGCCTCTGTTGACATTTTTTAAAGCATGCTCTCAGTAGCTAATTGGGAGCAGCTAGGGATCAATACAAAGACTACCTCCTGTCCCCAAATCAGCAATTTCCTAGCAGCTGTGCCTATTCATAGGCAGTTCCAGGATTGTTGCTTTTAATGCTAGTAATTGGGTCTTGTTCTTTTAAGCAAGGAAAAAAAATGCATTGTAGTCCCAACGACTGCTTCTGCCCTGATGCAAGTCAACGACAAAATTTTCACTCAATTCCCAATAGTGGATGGTTTTTCATTAGCATAAAATTAGTGACCTAGGTTTAATAGACATAGAGGTACTAAGCTTTCTGGAAGGTTTAAATCAGACTTGCAGAATTTATGACCAATGGGTCTGAATGTAGCCCACTAGCCATTATTTTGCCTGCTGTCCAGTTTTTAAGATCCTAGTCTGTAGCAAAAGCAGAAGGTTTATTGGATCAAATTTGTGCTAGTCTGGTGTACTTGGCTTGACAGGTCACAACTTATATAGGCAGTTGCCTATATTGTTTAATCTTTAAGACTGGTGAAAAATGTTCCACATATTCTTCTAACCATTTGACCTGGTTATTTTCAACCTTTTTCATCTCACAGCATACTGACAAGGTATTAAATTTGTCAAGGCAAATTATATTTGACAATTTACAAAGCACACCTCACTGACAGCAGGAACTTGCTTACCCCAGTGGCCTTCCTCTGAAAGCCTGTGGTCAGGCTTCCCATAAAGCCGGAAATGGCTGGACAGGTCCAGCTTTTGCATATTGAACCAGACCATCCGATCCAATATGCAAATGTCTGGCCATCTGGGGGTGCGTGGGGCTTATGTAAAAGTACTGGCTGGCCCAGTGCAGCATAGGTCCGTTGCAGCTGTCTGGGCAGCCATTTTTAAAAGTAGTAGACTGCGCTTGCATTCAGCCTCTGTATCGGAAGCGAAGCTTCCTTGGCTCACACTGGCATGGGTGGAGCATCCGGTCCTGGGATCCCTTATCGTGCGTGTGCCTGCCTTTACTCTCGCCAGTGGCCAGGTCCAAGGAGATCTGGCAAGAGCAAAAGTGGAGAGGCGCCCGTGTCTATTCAGTCCCAATGTCTACTCGGTCTACTCAAAAGTAAGCCCATTAAGTAGGAAAGTGGAGCTTCATTTCCAATACAGAGGCTATATGCATGTGCAGTCTACTGTCAACTACTTTTAAAAATAGCTGCCCAGTTGGCTGCAACGGAGCCATGCCATGCCGGGGTAGCCAGTACTCTTATAGAAGGACCAGCAGCCTCCTCAGCCAAGGTAAGGCCCAGTGTCTACTCAGTCTGCTCAGAAGTAAGCCCATAAAGTCAATGGAGCTTACATCCTAAGGCGGGGTGATTTAAAAAAAAAGGAGGACAAAATGTTGGACATCCCCTTTTGGGGGACCTCGTCCTACATTTTGATTTTAGCATTTGGTCACCCTGCCTGTGGTACCACCTGTGGTACAGCAATTAAAATGGCTGACTTGGCTCCTATCACGTTTATTCAGAAATAACTCCACTGATTTTAGTAGGACACACTTTCTGATAAGCGAATAGGCATGCCCCCAAATCTGCGTAGGGGAGGCACAGACCTGATTAGTGCATAAGTGAATTTGCAGATAAGGAATCCATAGACAAATTCTATACAGTACTTAGAATTTCACCCTTGCTGCTATAGCAGATACTATAGAGCAGTGGTTTTCAAAGTAGGACCTCCTTGGAGGTTATGACTTCATTCCTGAGAGGGAGGGGTTTTGTGAAAAGATGGGCACTGCCATCTCGGAGTCAGGCACTGGAGGCCGCCGTCTTGGAATGGCTGTAATCCATATTTTCCTGTGAGTAAATCTCATTAAACGCAATTGGGCTTTGCACACAGTGTGACATTTCCTGTTTGATAGCACTTCCAGCCATGGCATCACTCCCAGGTTGGTGACATCACTTTTTTTTTGGGGGGGGGGTCCCAGATGGATTGTCATTCTCAGAAAGGGGTTCTGGGCTGAAATGCTTGAGAACCACTGCTATAGAGAACATGATGAACATATCTCTTGTAATGCTATTATGTCAACATTAAACTTTTCTTAGGGACCAATCCTATGCATGTCTACTCAGAAGTAAGAGCAATGATAGTCAGTGGGTCCTACTCCCAGATAGCAGTGGATAGGATTGCAGCCAAAATCAAAGAGTGATGTGGAGTACAAATTAAAAACTCCTGTATGGTATATGAATTCTTTATTCTGTCTGAAATCTCTGCTAAAACTGGGTTGGTGGCACATGTTTTTTTGGTAGACTGGAAGTCAGGCAGGTCTAGCCTTGTTAATCGGTGTTTGGAGTGATTTTGGAGTGACTACTTACATCTACTCAGAATAAAGCTTTCAAAAATGTTATTTCTGGCGTATGATGCAAATAGGCAGCAAAACCTTAAAATTGAAATCTCTTTTAAATTGTAGAGGAAACATGTAGCCAATCCAGGCTAAGCTATACTATTATGCCCAATCAATTGTTGGTTACAATCAAAACCACACAGGAAAAGCAGAGGATTTTGTAGTATCCTATTCCGAAAGGGTTTTGCTCTCCTGGGATGTTTTTTAACCCATTCAGACTAATGAACTTTGAGGGTGTGATGACAGAACGAATGAAGGTTGTAAAGTAGTAGATAATGGGGCATGGCAGAATTACCGAGCCTGTATTCTTTTAGGCTAAAGTTTTCAAGAGCCACCCGCCTGTGTCTAAAGGTCCTCCATTTTCTGCAGGGTGGGTTAGCCAAGCTGGCAGCCCTCCACACATGTATATGTTTTGCTTTTCCATTTGGGTCTGCCAAACAGCCATGTGTTTTCTTTGGATCCAAATCTTCTCTCCTTGCGTGCCTCAACAGTTGTATGATTAGTCAGTTGGCAAATTGCCTCTTTGGCACACAGCAACTTTATCAACTTTCTCTCAAGAATGTATTTCAGTAAAAGCGCTATTGATTTAAGATCCAATTTTGCATGTTACTGAACTCACAAATGATTGGGGATGGGGAGCTGGGAAGAGGGAACAACTCCATGCTTAGTTGAGAACAATTAGTGGCTTTCAAGTTTGGACCCATAATTACTATATATTTTATTTAGACCATGCTTCCTTACAAGATTAATCCTTGCATAAGCAGTGCCAGTGATGTCATCTGAGCAAGATTTGCAGGATCTTGCAAAAATATTAAAAATAAACATTTAGCAAGTGTTTGACAGAGCAACTGTAGTGCAATATAGCATTTAATGACAGTGTCACAAGACTGCATTATACGAGTATGGTGAAATATTAACCTATGGAAAGAAGGAAATGTGTATACACTGGAAACATTCCTTTCCTACCTACTTCTAGGTTGCCAAGCTCCTTAGTGAATGAAATATTTCATTTCTTTTTTTAAAAAAAATTCATTCTTCAGTGGTAACTTTTGCGGAATTTAAGTGGTTCATTAGCTATTTACTGTTGTTAACCATACAGAAACTGTTGTTAACCATACAGAAACTGTTTTGTATGACTGTTGATAGGATCTCACATATTTCTGCAGAAATAGGTCTCCAGTTCAGAAGATCTGTAACCTTGTGGCTTAAACCATGCACCAATAGCATTTGTAACAATTATTACTTGTAATAATTACAAATAATTACTAATTTGTAAAAATTATTGGGCCACCAGCAGGCATGAGTCTATAACGTTTACCTAATTTTCATTTCACCGGAAGAGGTTTGGATACAGCTCAGAGAAGAAAAACTTGAATGAGCTTAAATTAAGGATGCTGCTGTTGACTTTGTGAGTGGCATATTTTATTTTATATGGTGAGCTGGGATGGAGGCCAGTTGGTCTCTAATAGCACAATCCTAACCATGTCTACTCAAAAGTAAGCCCCATTGTGTTCAATGGGTCTTACTCCCGGGAAAGTGTCTTTAGGATTGCAGCCTAAATACAGTTTCCGTAGCTACTGTCCTAATCAGGAAGAAAATGCTGCAACAGCATTTTTCCCCATACCTTGCACAGTTTTTATCCAGATGTCATGACAACCTACAGCACAATCCAGAGCAACTAATCTGTCCACATAAGAGCCCTTGGGTTGCCCTATCTATCACTAGGGTGGAGCAACTGCAAGATGTTCCACCGCAGTAACTCTGGAAAAGGCGTAGGGCAGAGCAAGACAACATAGGGTGCCCTAAGAGAGGAGGACCTGCTCTGCCCTAGCTGCTCTGCCCTAGGCACTTCAGGAGAAGCATGTTGAGGGCATGTTTAGCATTGCTTAGGGCAGAGCAGTTACTCTGTATCCAGAGCCTGTTTGCAAGGCAGAAATGCCCTCTTCCAGCTCCACAGAGATATACCACCTCAGGAGCTGGTATAGTAATGAGTACACCCATAGGGGTCCATGATAAGGCCCGAGTAAGAATGGCAGTGTTGACCAAAAATCTGAGTTCTTGGCCAGCCTAGCTGCAACCCCTGCCTCTTAACTTCAGGATATGGAACAAACTACGGCTGCCCACAAACTTCAGGATACAAGGTCTTCAGGATACAAGGTCACTCCAAGAAGCCCCTTGTATTCACTGTAGAATGTACTGGCATCTCATCAGGGACTCCTTATAAGGCAGGCACCCAGTGGCGTCACCAGACTGGTGCGGCTGGTGTGGACCACATTGGATGATGCGCTCCATATGGGGTGATGCGCCGGAGGAGTTTGACTGTCCTTTGGCAGGCCCCAGGTGTCAGCACGCTCAAGGTGGAGCAGCAGCCAGAAGCTGCCACTTGTCCTCGGAGCTGGCCCGAACGGCCAGCTGAGGTGCACTGTGCAGAAACACACTGAGCATGCCAAACAGCTTCAGAGGAGACTTCCTTACAGCGGAGGAAGTCCGAGCCTCTGCATGGCCATTCGGCCTCACTCAGGAGGCGGAGCGGCAGCCGAATGGCTTCAGAAAGAGTACTGCACAGGCACCAACTCTGATGCCTGCACAGTCTCCTCTGAAGCTGAAAGACTTCAGAAAAGTACTACACTGGTGTCAGAGATGGTGCCTGCACAGTACTCTTTCTGAAGCCAGTTGGCTTCAGAAACAACTGCGCAGGTGCCAACTTTGGCAACTGCGCAGTCCAGGTGGGGGGTGCGCGTATCCCAGGGGTGACACACAGACTTCCGCACTGGGTGATGCGCAGAGTTGTGTCACCATTGTAGGTACCACAGCTGTTCCTTGTTCAGTGTGATCTGAGGGTTGTCTCCTCAGGAGCAAGTCCTCCCCATGTGTCAATTACTTAGCATGCTATGGAGCAGTTAGGGCAGCCCAGGCTTTCTGACTTTCTGGATGCAGCATAACTTTCTGCTCTGGATACAGAATAGTTAGGAGAGAGCAGTTAGAACGGAGCAGGCTGAACTTGCTCTGGATTGTGCCCTAGTTTTCCTTAGTTTTAGGGCAAGTATCTTGTGGAAATCTTAAAAAAAGGAATTGGATTGTGTAGAGTACAATCTTAAAATACTTTTCTGCATTATTGCACCACCTAAAGGAGTTTTCTATGATTTTTAAATTGTAATTTCATATTTTTATTAAACATATTTATATGTTGCTTTTCAACAACACAAAGTAAACAAAATAGTTTGTGTCTTATGGCACAATCTTATGTATGTCTATTCAGAAGTTCCATTTATTTCAATGGGAATTACTCCCAAGTACGTGTGTTTAGGATTTCGGCCTAAAAACAGCCACAGAAAAAAATACTTTGCTGGAGTGAAGAGGGACTGTTGCCATGTCTCACCTAAGTATATAAAAAGAGAACAACTTTAAAAGGCCATATAAAGGTGAAAGGACATTGGTTCATAGAGTGGGGAAAGGAGTCCATGAACATAAAGCAACTTGGGAAGCTGACGGATCTGTGGGCATAGAGTGAGAGCTGAGAGTATTGATTTACCAATATTAGTTTGCCATCTTAGTACTGAATTTTTTGCTAACCAAGATTGGGGACTGACTGAGAGCTCCGACCCCCTTGAAAACGCACCCAGTCAACCCCTGACGCCTTCTGGAACCTACTTGTATCAGTGTCAGCATGAAGGCAAATGCTCATCTGTCCCTAGCCCAATCTCTAGGAAGCAGAGTTTGCATGCTGTATTCTCCTCCCGTTGCTCGGTAAGCAGCCCCATGATTTCTCAGTGATGAGAAGAGAAAATAACAGCTGCTATGGTCCTTCCTGCCAGGAACCTTTTTAAAATGGCTAGCCTCTGATGCAATTGGAGCTGGAGCATCACAGAATGATAAAACAGTGCCTGGTACTTCCATCTCTGCTGTCTTTCCCCACCCAGCACTGCCGCACAGTGTTGCCTGGTGCTGTCCAGTGGTGCCTGGTAGGGATGCCTGCTTGTGCCTTCTGCTGCCCACCACTGCCCCCAGTACACACTGATGCCCAGTACCTGTCTTTGCCCAGCAGTGCCAATACCTGCTGGTGTCCACCACTTGGTGCCACTGCCTGGTGCCCACCCAGCCATTTCTGGGGCCACAATTATTTTGGAAATTTTACTCCAACAATGGAGTAAAGTCATTCTGCTAGTCATAACCTAAACCCATTGTCATATTATTGTCATACAACTTGCTGTATATAGTAAAATATATTTTGTACTTGTTTTTCAGCTGTGCATTACACTTGCCTGTAAACATTTTTATTTAATCTCAAGCATTTTAAAATTGGGGTGCACATTAGACTCAATAGCACATTAAATTTGAGTAAATATGGGTATTTACAAAGGAATATTTTTATTAATAGTAATAAATGAATAATGATAGGGATCCCATGCTCCCAAGGATCTTAGAAACCCTATGTATAGTATGTGTATGTAGACGTTTGCTAGATTCTTCCTAGAAATGTACTGTATTTTCTCAAATCTAAAGTGCCTTTGACTCTAATGTGCACCCCTATTTTAAAAGGCTTGAGATTTTATTTTTTATTTGAAAAAATGTTTACTTGTAATTGTAATGCGCTACAAAGCAGGTGCAAAATTTAATTTTACTGTATATAACAATGACTTATAATAATAATATAGTTTATGATATGCTATGGTTTATAATATGGTTTATGTTAGGATTTTTACCTAATTGCACTACTTTATACAACAATGGGTTTTATTTTAATTACTGTATAGTAGTAACCTGTTAAACTAAATACTGACCTATACTTACAATCAAAATACCCATATTTACACAAATCTAATACACTATCAAATCTAACACGTACCCCGATTTTGGAGACTAAATTCAGCTGAAAAAGGTGAGCTTTAAGAGTATCATATAAATATACCCAGAAGTCTGAACTGGAGAGCAAGAAGTGCAACTAGGGATCCTCAGGCAAGATAAAGGGGTGAAACTGGCTTCAAACAAAGTACAGTGTGCCAAATACTAGAAAAAATGTAATTTTTAGATTTGGGGATATGAATTGCAGGTTAGCTTTCCAACTAACAATTTTTTTCACAAACTGGACAAGGGTAATTGTAAAAGGTTTTAAAAAGTTTTTTCTAATGTTTCAAGTACTTTTTGTATCACACCAAAAGTCAACTTGTGACCCACTGGTGGATTCCGATCCACTGTTTGGATTAGTATTAGTCAACATGTGTATGCATGTGTGCAGAGTTGGTAGTGCATATGTGTGTGGCAGACTATAGATTGCATCCCTATTTGCCACTTTATTTGCTAGACATCAAATGAAAGATGTTTGCATTCCTGTCATGCATTGACTCAGCATATTTATGAAAGACATATTTTGCATTGCTAAGTGGCTTCATTTTGGGCTGAACACCGTGTTATCATTTCATTTTCACATGGATTTTGATAATAATATGCAATTTGGGAAAGCTTGGCTTTTATTCTGTACAGTAATACAAGGAACAACATGAATGTTAAAACAGCTTTTGTGTATTAATGTCATGTTTTGGTCTTGTCTGCTGTTACAAAATGATCTGCCTTTGTTGGAAAACTCCAGTTTAGACGACTGCAGCAATATTTTCTGCATATCAAAATATATAATTTTATTGCAACTTCATTAGAAATGGGGTGAAGAAAGTAAATTTAAATGCCACCAGAATTTTTGAAAGAAAAACCAGATGTAAAAATCCCTGAAGTGTTTTTCCTTTTCTGTTTTGGTAATGTTCCAAGTTACTATATAATAATTGCATGACATTTAAAGCCACTATTAACACGTTATCCAAACAGCACTGGAGTACTTTTAATAAATTTATAGTTTTCTTCTAAATTCCTGAAATGTATTTATACCACTGATTGATGTTGTCATTGTTGGTAATGAATTGTGAATGCTGAATAAATTATATTCATGTCCCGTTTCCCTTTGGGAAATTGTTATTGATGTGTTAAGAGTGTGGTTGATAATTAATGAAAGTGTGTCTGTGTACACCCATTAAAGGCCTAGTACTCAGTATATAACCATTAAAGGCCTAGAGTAAGTGTATAACTCTGATATGAAGCAGCAGATCCCTGTATTCCTTGAAATTTATGCATTTTGCCTAACTTGCATTAAGGTGTATAATCTATACATATATAATTGAAAAGTCACTCACTGACTCACCCACTCATCAAACCACTGGGCCTAGAAGCGTGAAATTTGGGGCGGATATTCCTTCTGGAGGGAGTCACTAAGAACCAGTTTTTGGAAATTCCAACCGGAAGGGGGTGAAAAGGGGCACAATGCATCCTCCCTACACTTTCCATTGAAGAATCCCTGAAAGAGGGATATGCCCCAACTCTTGGACCTAGAAGCGTGTAATTTGGAGAGGGTGTTCCTTCCGTGACATCAACACCCACTAAGAACTGATGTTGAGAAATTTAACCCTTAAGGGACTGAAAAGGGGTGCAATGTGTTTTTGTCCTATACTTAGTATGGTAGACTGACCAACATCCAGCCAATTTGGTGTTTGGTGCCTGGTGCACTGGGGGGATGTTGTTGGGAGGGAGGGGTTGCACTGGGGAGGATGCTGTGCATGGGGGGTGTTGCCCATGGGGGATGTTGTGTATGGGGGGTTGATGCGCATGAGGCAATGATGCGCATAGGGGCGATTATTTGCATGGGGTGGATGCATATGGGGGATGTTGCACATAAGGGGTTGATGCCCAGTGGGGGATGACATACAGGGGAATTTTATTCCCGCAATGTGAGTATGTTTTCACTAGTGGGATATAAGAGCTGTTCATGTATTTGTGGGACTACTATTTGCCACTATTTAGTACTGAGATTGTTACCCAAATATTGTTACCCTTTTTTCTTTGCACATTGCACCCATTCTTCATGCATATTTATAGACTATATATTTATAGCCCATATCTCCAGGCCAGCAAAAAATGTAGAGGTGAAAATAAGCTTCTCTGTTCAGATTCTATTTCTGATGCGTAATTGCATCTGATTGAGTATCCAAATCACACTGTGTATTATCTTTTTGTTTATTTGCAGTACTAGTGGAATTTACCTGCCATTGCGTGCATAAACTTTAAAGAATAATTGTGGGCCCTGTGCATAGCTGGGCACCAGTGGGCACCACTGGGCAATGACAGGTGCTAGGCACTGTAGAGTACCAGGGGGTAGTGGCACTAGGCTTCAGCAACCATCAGACAGTGGGCACTGCTGGGTATCACCAGGCACCAGACAATCCTATTGGGCATCACCAGGCACCAGACATTCCTATTGGGCACCAGCAGGCACTGGCGGCCAACACCAGGCACCAGTGGGTAGTGTACACTGGGCATCCCTACCAAGCACCAGGCATTCTTACTGGTCACCACTGGATATGGGGCACCACTGTGCACCACCGTGCAATGGGTAGCGGACACCATTGGGCAGGAGGCACCATCAGGAACTGGATACCACTGGGCATCCCTACTGGGCATCAGTGGACAGTGGGCAGCACCAATTACCAGTTGCAGCAGGCACCAGCGGGCACTGGTTACCAGTAGGTTGTGGGCACCACCAGGCAATGGCACCATTGTGCACCTCTTCCAGACACAGAAAACCATTAGGCAGTGTGCATCTTTACTGATCAGCAACAAAAACACGTGGCACCCTTTTTCACTCCCATTAGGGGTTAAATGTCTAAAAAATTGGTTCTTAGTGGGTGGGCGTGTCATGGAAGGAATGCTCTCCCCACATTTCTAGGTCCAGGAATTGGGCTGGGCATTGATGAGTCAGGGATTCTTCAATGTTAAGTATGAGGACAAAAATATATTGCTCCCCTTTTCACCCAGTTCTGGTTTGAATTTCCAAAAATCAGTTCTCAGAGGATGCCTACATCATGGAAGGAATACCTCTCCAAATTTCACACTTCTAGGTTTGACAATTCTGGCTGGGTGTTGATGAGTGAGTGAGTGACTTCAATTTTATATTTATAGATTAGTATCACACTTTTCATAATTTGGGCAAATTCATTGAGGCTCATGGAGTATAAAAAACGTTGAAAATAACAAATAGAAATTGTAATCCTAATCTCCAGTTAGGCTGGCATAAGCACCAGCATAAGTCCCGTAATAGTCTGGAGGTTTCACAAAAGTACCACTCCTGAGGAAGGGGGAGGTTAGGCCACTGCACAGGCATATTCTGACCTTCCCACGTCATCACAGGAAGAAATGCCAAGGGAGTTATACCAGCCTAAATTGGTTGTGATTGCCTCCTCAAATACATGGCATACCTAGCAATAAAAAGATAATACTGAAACACTATCATTAATAGATCATGAAAATGACTTAAACTGAGGGTAAAATAGGATATGGGGATCAACTGATTGTATCACAACCAATGGGAAGGTAATAAAATCTTAATAAAATCTAGAGACTTAGATTTTAACTGTCAGCAGGATGAAATAAGTGTGCTTTAAGATCCTGCTAGAAAACCACCAAGGATGAAGCAGTTTGCAAATCCTCAGGAAGGACATTTCACAATCTAGCTGCTGCGATTAAGAAAGCCACAGTACACAGCTGAGTATGGGGAATGCAATGTGAATGCCATTTACCCTGCAGTGGAGACAAGGATATGCTTTCCCATTCATGTTGTAATGTGCACAAGGATTCCTATTTTCTGTTTTGGGCTGTTCAGCATTTTGCAACTATTTCTAGATTAGGTCAAGTTTTCAAGGACAGGTAGTTGAGATAGGAGCTGTCTTGGGAATCAACACTTTGCTTCCATTATAATTAAGAAAACCTTTTAAAAGCTTTGGAAGACCTTTCACAGGTGCACAGCCTCCACCAGCCTCAATTTAGTTCTGAATTTAGTATCATAGAGTTGGAAGGGACCCAGTGGATCATCTCCTTGACCAGTTCTGGTTGCGTTTTGAGCTCAGGGGACCCCAAAGTTTGCATGATAGAACTTCATGCGGAAGTTAGTATCCACAAGTGTTCATGGAACACAATCCCTGTGGATAGGAGGGTCCACCTGTATTTCAAAGGAAGATAATTCTGGAATCATTGGGTAAATTAGTAGTGAAATCAGTGTGGCTTTGATTAATGTATAGAAAATTGTGCTTTGGACCAAAAGTTTGGACAACCACTTTATTTTGTTCCCAGCTGTTTTTCAACCAGGATAAGCAGTAAACAATATGAGTTCATGGTGAAGTGATGAGCAAAACCTTACTGTAAGATATTGTGGTATTTTTAATGAGCTCCACCTATTTGAAAAATGTTGCAAAGCTCAAGCTGCACCTTATAAATGAGACAAAATGTAGTGTGCTGTCCAGTGTGTACTCACTGCCCTGCATTCCCTGCATTTTGTTTTTCCAAGTAATGTTGCATTTTTCCCTTCCTTTTTGAAAGTGGTGTAGGAGTGTGGTGCTGATACTTGAGTTTGAAACATAGTTGTGCCCTAAATACATGTATCACATTTCATTCCATCATAGTGGTAGTTAAATTATTGTGTTAGAAACTGTAAAACTTCACAAATGCCAACAGTCAAATTGAACATTTTTCAACTTGGTAGTCTCAGTATATTCATAACATCTTGATAACCTCATGAAATCTTTCTTATCATCAGGAATTTTAAAGAACAGCCTTTAAAAAAAAGTTCTTTCCTGTATTGTCATTTTTGGAGGTCAAAGGAGAAAATAATTTGATACAATCTGCTTTTCTTACAGTGCTTTGGAATTTTTCTCCTTCATTTTAAGCTTTTTTCCTATCAGTATGAATAAGCTCATTAAAGAAGAAGAATCCATCTGCTCAGTGAAACTATAAAAGCTAATATACATAGAAAATAACTGGACAGAAGGTTTCATTCAAAAGATGAAAGACACTGAAAAGCAATCTCATTACCAAACAAGGAAAAACATCTACAGGTGCCCTTGGCAGTGACAGTATGATGTTTTCAAGACTTGTCTCTTGCTGAGCTTATAGGAAAAGTATAATTTCAAATCTAGCTAAGAGCAGAAGTAATAAATTATTAATTTCATTTCAGTTTTGATAAACAATTTTTTTAAAATACAGAGGTCCCCCCCAAGATTGAATACAGCTTTCCTTTGGGCTGCAGACCAAGGAGTAATGGGAAGTCTTATTTTGGAGTCCCTTTGTATGAACAGTAATAGCAGTAATTTCATTCTTGTCACCATTTTTTTCTGATTCAAGGAAACATTTGAGGTAAAGGTCCTTGCTCTTTTATTTTACAGAAAGTTTTCAAAATGAATATTTTGGGGACTTTTTCTCCAGACTCTTGTGCAGGAAGTCTCCCTTCTACTGTGGGACACATAAGTGATTCAAGGTTTTTAGTTATTGGCATCAGGTAGGGTTAAAGTTCTTGGGAAAAAAACGAAGCACCCAGACTTTTTCAGCTTTCCAGCACAGATGCACCCACACCAATAGGGCATGTGCTGTTTCCTGTAAGGGGGAAACTGTGACAGAGCCTCCTCAAGGTAAGGGGACATTTTGTTTCCTTCCTCAATTCAGGGTTGCATTGTGGCTGCATCAGGAGCAGGGAGGAACTATGGCAGTGATGTGATTCCCCAGGATTGCACTTCAGCCAGGAACAGGAGAGTTTGTTTTTTTACTTCCAGTTAACACAGGAGTTTGGGAGGGAACTGGGTGTATGAGGATCCTTCTGCAGGGCTTGCCAAACCTCTGTAGGTGGGAAAAAGAATGCACAGAAAACCATAAATGCCCCTGTTTTTCTTTTTTTCTAACTTATAGAGCTTGGGGAGCCTTCTGGAGGGTTCACAGCCCCCCAATACCACTGAAACTCTGGTGTTGGATGGAGTAAACAAAACAAAAACAAAAAACAAACTTCCATCCTCAGCAGCTGCACTTTCCTAGCTAGTGGGTCATGACCTACCAGTTTGGGAACCTGTCCTAAAGGAATTTTGCTAAACGTACTGTTGCTTAATGTGCACACTTTAGGGCAGTGGTATTCTTGCTTGGAATTTTGACTTTTAGGCCTCTGAGTTTTGTTATTGTGAAACCACAGATGCTGTCTCTCATCATAGTCATTGGAACACAGGACATCCTGGGTTCACCTGGCATTTTCAAATGACTTCTATTAGTCTTTATATTTTGAAGCCATTGGGTCTCATAATGATGCTAATAAAGTACAACTCTCAGTACTTGGTAGCTCACCTAATTGTACAGATTTCCTCCATATGTCTTTTGGACTGCAGTTTTACTGGTACTCATAGTATTGAATGCAAATTGTAATTTAAAAGCAACATGAGGTTTGATAGTTCAATCACTGGTTTGATAAAGAAAATTTCAAGGTTTTTGAAACAATGTTAATGCATACCAAGTTGCTTTCCTACAAATCATATAAGTCTAAATAGCTGGAGCATGGATATCTGTACCTCATAGGGACATCAGAGAAAGTACAATGTAGATTGACAATATAATACACCACCAATGAAAGTGGTAGTGAACAGAACAGAAACAAATAATAACAACCATGCACTTGAGTGATGTCTGACTGTGGCTGTTTCATTTTGAGGGTCCTCCTCTTGGCATTATGCAAATGCTATTTTTGAATCAAGTTAATTCACTGCTTATATGTTATGTCTCCTCTTGCATCTTTGTCTACCCTGTCTTATTTTTATTACTCAAGTAAGAATATTTTCTGTTCTGTAATAACATACTTTATTAATTATGAATACATTTTTATTTAAAGTTCAGCATATCTTTTTTACTGTTATTTTTATAAAGCACTTTTTCCCCCAGTGGGTATAACCTTTTCTTTATCATATTTTCCTCAGTATGTTATGAATTTTTAAATAAGAATTGTATTGAAAAACCCAGTTTTTCCAATAAATTTTATACAAAACAAAACAGGCAGCCATTATTTATTCTTGGCTATCATAGCATTTTTTATACTTAGGAAATGGTTGATCCTCATTCTCTGCTACTGGAAAGTGGTTTCCAGCAATGGGGAAGCCTATAGAGGAGGATTAATCCACCTGCATGCTGCTGAAGGTGTGGGTTTAAAAGCCACTGTGGTGCTTCTGGATCACTCCGCACCATCAAGGACACCAGAATTATCCTGATCCAATAAGTACAGCAGCACACAAACCACCCTAGAAGGAGGTCCCTGATGATTGCATCAAAATACATTGAAAGCAAAAGTGAACTTCACAGCCATGTTTTCTAGCGAGTAAGAAAGCATGCCTTGGACGGTGTGGAAGGTCAGTCCAATGGAGTGCAAGGCTTCCAAAATGGTCCTGGTCAGGGATATCACTTAAAGGGATGACACGCTTACTGACCAAAATGGCTAAAATAATGGTTTGTTGAAATAATCCGATCATATATACTGTTGGATGCGTAATTTGCAGCAGAATGCAATAAAACAAACCACTTTGAAATATCTTTATTCTATTAAAACTTGTGGCTAAAAAAACTTCTACACAAAAGACCAGTGGAGTCAGGGCAATGGCACATAGCCACACCAACCATTTAAGTTGTTTCCCCATCCACTGCATAGGGGTGTCTTGTTTGCCTCCTGCACTGGGGAGCCATGAACCCCACTGACGTCCCTGGCTCTGAGTTTTATAGTTTTTAAATTAAAAGGATACAAAACTAATTTAGGCTTTGAAACCTAACTAAATACTTTTAGGAAATTTATAGAAATATGCCTTATGTAGCTCCAACTTTGTTATACATTGATTTTTATACATGTGTTTGACTCAACATGAAATGCCACTGCAAATGAAAAGGAATATGCCATTCCCTGAAGAAGGAGAATTAATGAATCACATTACAGGTTAAAATTCCAGGTTAAAAAACAGCTTTTCTTAATGTTGGAGAGAGGCAGGCAGTCATGCAAGCAATCATTCTGTTCTTCAACTGAGCCAGGCAAAGGCAGGGGTTCCTTTGCTTCTAATTGCTCCTTCAATCCCTGGCAACCCTGGGTAGGACAGTAAAAAAATTCCTGGTGGAAATCCTGGAAAGACACAGGCAGGCTGCAAACTTAAACATACTTCTGAGTACACTTGTGTTGTCAGTTTGGATTGACCAGAGGTTCTCAAATTGGGGCATCACAGTGCTCCAGCCTGAGCATCACTGCATAAATTTAGGAGGTGGGTTGGGGGGACTGCACCACCTTTTGGGTGGTACTTGGACTTTGTCTTGCTCCCACAGGGCAGTAGTTGACTTCTGGGTACACATGGAAGCCTCCACAGTTTAACCCTCCATATCTATTAGATGTCAGCTCTAGAACCCTTCATGGATAAAAAAATCTGTGAACAGATTGAAAGACCCTTTTCCATGTTTCTTACTCCTCCATTGATCCTAATGGAATAAGGTTTGCAGGAGTTTGCTGCAGGGATTTGCTTCTGGGACTACCTGCTGATATTAAAAATGTGTTACATAACATTTACAGTGGTTTCCAAACAGGTTTTCTTGTCAGTCATCAATGAGTGGGATTAAATATTGTATCTTTTGCATGTGTTGTACGTACCATTTTTCTGTGCCTTCTCTCTATTTGAGCAAGAACATTCTCACTCTCTCCTTCCTTCCCTACAACACTGTACAACTTAATTGTAGATAACATGTTAGTTTTTACCAAGCAGCCTGACAATACTTAACACTTACATAGCATTCCATTCTACCTTGCATGTATATTTTCTTTAAAATTATCAGGGCTCTACCAAAGTCTATGCAGGTTTGCAGAGGCTTCTTCAGTGTAGTGAAGGGTTAAGCTAATTAATTGTTACATTCTGGAATTCAGCATCTGCTAGGAGGGAGCAGGAACAACCTATTTACTAAGCAAACAAATTGTTTACATTTTATTTCCTTTTTCATTTTGAAATGGTGCTATTGAGAAATGGTTTATTTGACTAGCATCAAAGACTCTTAAATCGTGTTGCTTGTTAATGAGAATAAAGAGTAAAGCTGCAGTTCTTGGAAAACCTTACACTCCTTATGCTACTCCTGGTGAGTGCCCCTCATTTTGGTACTGCACAATTAAGATAAATTAAAAAGTCAGCCACTTTAAAAAAGCTCTTTGACTTTTCTAGACAGCAGGAATCAATAACATCCTTTAAGAAAGTTATTAAAAATGGCATGTGTTTCATGAATTTTATACGGTCTCTGTCTTTTGTTTAAAATCCTGCAGGATTTTAAATGAATAAGACCACTGCATGCATAGAAGTTTTTAAAATCAGCAACAAATGGTCCTCTCTCTCTCTTTAAATATACTTCTTGCCTTCAAAGACTGGCCCACTTTTGCCTTAATTCATTTTCTTTGTAGTGCAGTATAAAGGTGTCTTTGGTTGTTTCTGCTTTAAACAAAATGTTCTCCTGATCCTTTTGTTATTTAGTGGTTTTATATAGGGAGGCTCAGGAGTCTTGTAACCTGTTTCTGGAAGAATTAAGGGGAGCATAACATGAGTATTTCTTCATCGCTGTTTCTATTTTGGTATGTGGTGAGTGTTATTTTCTCCATTAAGGAAAGAAAGGCCACAAACATAACACTGTGGTTTCCCATTACAAGGAAGAGACAGAGAGCTGTGGGCTTATATACACTATTCTTTCCTCTCCTTTTCTTTGTACAAGGGCAGGAGAATGGAAAACTTTGATTTTGGTTAACCACAGTTATACATAAGTACCAGACTTAGAACTGTGGTTTAGCTTAAACCACAGTTAGGTTAAAAAAAAAAGATTAACCTGTCGTTTCAGAACTGTAGTGAATATGCTCCAAGCTCAAATCAAACCTGTGGTTAATTACTTAATTACAACCACGTTTTCATGGAGTGAACTCTGTCAGTTCTTATCAACTTAATGAGTTCAATCCTGGCTAGAGAAATGTTGCAGTGAAGAAGGGAAATACATAGTTGTTATTTCTGTATATACAGTGGTATCTCGCTTAGTGAGTGCCCCGCATAACAAGTGCTCCACTTAACAAGCACTTTGTCATGTGGGGCCTTTTTCTTGCCTAATGAGGCAGACTTGCATAACGAGCACTTCCTGGCTGCCCTTTCAACTTTAAAAGGCAGCTGGCAAGAGCTTGTTAAGAGCCCTGCCTCCCTGCTTAGAAGCATCCACTCACCTGCAGCACCTCCTCCATGGCTTCCCTGCTTCCCCGCCAGTTTGTTTTGGCAGGGTGTTGATGAGTCAGTGAGTGAGTGAGTCAGTCAGTCAGTCAGTCAGTCAGTGACTTTTCTCTTTTATATATATAGACTAGTGAAAAGCGTACACGTGTTGCAGGAGTAAAATTCCCCCATGCTCATCGACCCCCATGCTCATCGACCCCCTTGCTCATTGACTCTCATGTGCATAATCCCCCAATGCGCATCATCCCCCTATCCGCAACAACCCCATGAGCATATGTCCACTGTACACAACTACCCCGCATGCGCAACAACCCCCATGTGCAACATGCCCTGTCCACATAAGTCCCCCATGCGCAACCACCCCATGCGCATCAATCCCCCAATGTGCATCAAACCCCATGCACATCATCCCCCATGCACAACACCCCACATGTGCAACCCCCCATGCACAGCATCCTCCTCAGTGCAACCCGTCCCTCTGAACAATATCCCCCCCACTGCACCAGGCCCAAGAACCAAATTGGTTGGAGGTTGGTCAGTCTTCCATGTTAAATATAGGACAAAAACACGTTGCACCCCTTTTCTCAGCCTCTTAAGGGTTAAATTTCTCCGCAATGGTTCTGGGTGGGTGTTCATGTGACAGAAGGAACACCCTCCCCAAATTTCATGCTTCTGGGTCCAGGGGTTGGGACAGAGAATTCCTCAGTCAATAATTCTTCAATGCAAAGTATAGACAGGAAAACGTGTTGCACCCCTTTTTACCCCCTTCAGGTTGGAATTTCCGAAAACTTGTTTTTAGTGCACCACTCAGTCATGGAAGGAACACCCTCCCCAAATTTCACTCTTCTAGGCCCAGCAGTTTTGGCTGGGCTTTGATTAGTCAGTGAGTGAGCTTCTAGGCCCAGGAGTTTTGGTTGGGCGTTGATGAGTGAGTGAGTCAGTCAGTCAGTGATTTTTCTCTTTTATATATATATAGATAGAATGATTAGACCTCATCTTGAGTACTGTGTTCAGTTCTGGGCACCGCAGTTTAAAAAAGGTGCAGTTAAACTGGAGCAAGTCCAGAGGAGAGCAACAAGAATGATCAGTGGGATGGAAGAGAAGCCCTATGAGGAAAGGTTGGGGGAACTTGGGATGTTCAGTCTGGAGAAGAGAAGGCTGAGAAGAGACCTGATTGCCCTCTTCAGATACCTGAAAAGCTGTCATATGCAGGAAGGGGCTCATTTGTTCTTAGCTGCCACTGAAAGCATAATTAGAACCAATGGGTACAAACTGCAAAAAAGGAGATTCCAGTTGGATATCCAGAAAAAATTCCTGACAGTAAGGGCGGTTCGGAACAGATTACAAAGGGAAGTGGTGGATTCTCCCTCACCGGGGATCTTCAAGCAGAGGATTGACAAGCACCTGTCAGTAATGCTCTAAGAGGATATCCTACTACAGCCAAGGGGTTGGATTAGATGACCTACTGGGTCCCTTCCAACTCCATGATTATATGACTCAGTTTGAAGAGGGTCTGTTTGGATCTGCACCAGCTCAATTTCTGGCACAGAATTGAGGAGACTCGGGTCCATGGCAGGAGAGGGAGAATAGGATCTGATAGCAGCCTTTGCTACTGATCTTCCTCCCTTATTGGACTGAACCTTCCCTAGGCTACCTTCCCTACTGCTTCCCCTTCCTCCCTACTTAAAGGAACCTTAAAACCTTTTATTTTAAAAAAAGCTTTTTAAATGGGGCAGAGGTTGGGGGGCAGTTTTATTGTTCTATTTTTATATTGTTTTTAACTAATGTTTTTAGTCTGTTTTTATTGTTCTTATTGTACTTTAAACTAATTGTATTTTAATTGTATTTTAATTATGTTTTCATCTTTATTTATGATCATTTTAATGGTGTTTTATTCGGATCGTTGTTAGCCACCTTGGGATCCCTCTTGCAGGTGAGGAAAGGCGGGATATAAGTTAAATAAATAAATAAATAAAATAAATAAATAAAAATACTGCTGATCAGTGCAGTTATTATGTCTGGCAGCTACTCTCTCTTTCCTGCCAGCATGAAAGGCCAGCACTCGCCTATGCAGGCCGTAGTGCTGGTGGCAACTTCCACTGGGCCACTACAAAGAGTGATGTCCATCACCTTGTCAATGCATGCAAAGGTGGGCTGCAGCATCGTCAGATTACCTTACTATACAATATGCCTTTCCTTACCGTACAATACTCTTGTGTGCTATCTTGTATTGTGCTGAAATTCTTGGAATGCTCAATAAATCATGTTGAACATTTTTATTTGCCAACACTTGTATACTTTGTACTATTCTATTAACAGTATGCGTCAAAACCCACAGCAGATACAGAATGAGTTTCTGTTAGAGGCAGGACAGAATCATAACTCAAATAGTCTGTAGTGACTTCTTATCTATACAATGGATGAGGAAAATTCCAAGTTCTCGGAATTCCTGAATTGTTCTTTGCTAAATGTTTGAGAAACAAAGGTTATTGTTAAGACTGGGCTTATTGTGAAGCAGAGTTGTTACATTCAAGCAGTGACGTTCTGTTAATGTAGCAAGAGGTGTCTTGTGCTATGTGTGCATAGCATTGGTGGGCACAAGTGCACCCACCCACCTAGCAGTCCCTCATCCCAGCATCCTTCTATGCCAGCTGGAGAACACTCCCTGGCTTGCTCAGAAGGGCATGTGTATGGTTCCAGCTGATCCACACATGTGCCCTTCCGAACAAGCCAGAGAATGTTCCCCGGCTGGCTCAGAAGGGCACATGCGTGGCTCCAGCTGAGGTGCGCAAGTGCCCTTCTAAACTAGCTGGGGAACGCGGCTGGTTCAGAAGTGTGCATATGTAACTCAGCTGCTGAGCCACACACATGCATTTTGCAACCAGCTGAAGAAACCCTCTGGCTGGCACAGAAGGGCACATGTGCAGCTGAAGATGAGCCACGCATGTACTCCTTGCAGATGGCCAGAAGGTTTCTCTGGCTGGCTTTGAAGAGCCTGTGTGCATGATATCATGATGTCATGACGTCATGTCATGCATGCCATGGGCGCTCAATGCCATCATTATGCCCCTGCATTCAATGCCATCAGTATGCCCCTGCATTTAAGAACCTTGAAGAGTCAAACTCTTACTATAGCTTAGAAACCACAGAAACAGTTTTCAGTGCTTTTTTCTTAAATATTGATAACTATTCCCATTATTGGCCTTATCACCACCCACCATATTAAAACTGTATCAATTGTTAGCCTCTGATTATCAGGGATCCCTACCATGTGTCCTCTTTTTTCAGGACATGTTCTGGATTTTAGCCTTGTGTCCCGGAAAAAAAATCTTCCCTGTCCCCCACTTCCTTGTTTATGGGCAACATGCAGCTTCTTGTAATTCATAAATTATGGCTGCAATCCTAAACAAACTTTCCTGGGAGTAGGACCCACTGAGCACAATGAAGCTTACCTCTGAATAGACATGGTTATGATTGCGCCCTACATATAATAGTTTTAAATTTACTAAGAAGTAATATAGAGTTTAGAGTTTAAATAATTATTTACTAATAAGTAATATGGAGTTTAAGGGCTTTGGTGGCGCAAGTGGTTAAAACACTGTGCCTGTTAACCAGCAGGCCAGACTTTGAGACCTGGGTCCTACAAGATGGTGTGAGCTCTTTTTCTTACCAGTTAGAAAACATGTAAATGTAAACAGGTACCACCTGGGTCGGTCCGTGTGCGTTTGCAGTCATGCCAGCCCCATGACCACAAAAGTATCTTTGGACAATGCTGGCTCTAAAGGCTCAGAAACGGATGAGCATCGCACCCTATAGTTGGTCATGACTAGCAGTGTAACCTGTGGGGGACACCTTTACCTTAACTATATTAAGCATGTGAGTGTCTTTAGCTTTTATATTGTCATGTCCTACATTTCGGAGGGACCTGTACTCTTTTTCTGTTTATGACATATGGTCACCCAGCCTCCTATCCAAGAACAGTTCACAACTACAGCTCTCAATCACCATCTATCACAATATTCTACCAGACTCATTATTCTCATTATTATAGAGGCTAGGCCATCTTCATTCACCCTAGATCAGTGGTTCCCAAACCCTTATAGTGGTGTGGGGGAACCAGGTATTTGTGAAGACATGAAGGGGTTGGGGAAGGGCCAGCGATGGCACTCATTAATCACAGTGCTGCCACTTTGATGTTGTTTTTTTCTGACTTAGAAGCATCTTTGGGGGTTTCTTACTTGGGGGCAACTTTTAAAAACTGTCGAGAGAACAGATAGTCAAAAAGTGACCATCAGAAAACAGGGGACACCTGTAGTTCATAGGGGACCATATGGGAACACTGCGGGATAAGTAAAAACATTATCTTCCTTCTTTGCCATTGCATGATCTCCAACTGCACACAGGATTCAGTAGAGACCGTGCTAGCATTTCGGAGTCTTCCTGATAGCTAGAGTTGGTTGTTGGAGTTGGTTGTAAGTTTTGGGAAAAAAATAACACAATTTATGATAAGCTTTTGTTGTATTTTGTTTGCATGTTAATGGTGTGTAAGAATGATGCCAATTGAATAGGCTTTAAAGGTCCTTTTTATTAAAAGGAAGACCTTTTTGTGCCTGACATTCATTTTGTGCTGCAGCTTGTGAGTGCCGGATAAGAATAAAAAAACAAAACACAAACCAATTGTGTCAGAAAGTGAAATGTTATTTGTAATCCTCAAATGGGGTTTCAGGAGTCTCCAAGACACTGGGACCTTTTAGCTGGCTCTCCATTTCTGTGTAGACTTGAATAGGGACAGTCAATCAGACCGTTCACCCCCTTCAATACAGAAAATAAAGCAAAGACTTCTATTTGCAGGCAGCTCACATAAAGGAAAGGGACTTTAGTGCCCATATTGTTCTACCAAACATAATGTAATGTTGTTCCCTCTTTCCCCCATTTTTTCTTCAAATAAACAGCTCAAGAAATATTTTTTGCATCTGTTTCTCTGTTCTATACCCAGCACATATTGTGTTCCACTATATCATAATAAAGCAGCAAATCAATGCAGAAGAAAAAGTTAACTAAATCCTTAAAATACGATTAATAGGATTTGTAATTTGCTAAGTATTTTGTAATTTGCTGAGTATTTTGAATAAAGTATCCTCTAAAAACCAAAATGAGTAGGAGAATAGTTCATATTCATTCATGTAATTAATATTCTTTCATTTCTAAAGGGTATCATGGGAAAATAGCATAAATGTAGAGCATAATATAGACAAACTACCGATAGAGTCAATAGCAGATATTTTGACCCTATCCATCAATTCAGTTAGTAGGAAAAGAAATTTATACTGAACTCAAGATTCATTATTGTAAGGATATTTACACTAATGTATAAAGTGCTGTAAATTTGACATTTGAAATGGGGAGAAATTGTGTGTGTGTGTTGTGTATGCATTTCAAAAAGCAAAGTATTCAGAAAATATTTACATAAAGGTTCATTTGCAAAATGAATGAATTTCTCACAGTTTTGTGTGCTCAAAGTCTCGTTTCTATAAAGAACTCTGTATTTTGGAAACTCCTTTTAGATGGATTGTTTAGGAAATAATTTGAATACTAAAGGAACAAAAGTTATCCAGACAAATTAAGAGACCTGGTTGTGTCTATTCACGCAGATATTTTCTTTTAGTTTTAAAAAATTGACAGAAGCTGTGAATTAAACAAGATGTAAAATTGCAAAAATACTATACTGAAATATTCTAAGTTCAAAGTCACACAGGCGGGTATGAAGAGTTTACTTCTTTCACAACTTGTTGGGAGTCTGTTTTATTTTTAATAAAGTTTCCAGTCACACAGTAGACATGGAAAACATGGACAATACATATGCAAGAAGGAAATTTATAACTCAGTTCCTGCCTGTTAGGGGAAAGAGAAGGAGACAAGTTTGCTGCCTGAAGACAACTTTTCAAGCACAATTACTATCAATCTCAGAGTATCCTGTGGATCTTCATAAATCTTTCTACAGCAGGCTTTTTTATAACCTGCTGTGTAGGCCTTTTCGCCCACTTCACCTCCCAACAGATTGATTCACAAAAGAGCACTGCTGGCTCAGGCTTCTCACTTGTACTTGATCCAACCCTTCTCAGTGGGACTTGTTGGCAGAGCGCATAGTGTCTGGAGAGTTAATATTGTCAGTGGTGTCAAGCCTTTCTGAGAATTTCCTCATGGAGTTGTCCAGGGAGCCATCATAATTTATGTGTACAGTGGTTATATCCATATTAAACAATAACCCAAAAGCCTTTTCTGTGTTTATTTTTGTCTACAATTTCCTCAACAAATTTTGGGGGAAAGGTGTGCTTAGAGGAACTCAGTGAACCTGAAAGAGAAGGATTGTGAAAAAGTTTTCTCAAACTTGCCTGTAATCTTAACTGATCAGGCAAAGTGAGAATGGCCAAACTTTGAGGTAGCAGATCCTCTGTTCATGTGTAAGCTTCACAACCTCCATCACAAATTAATTTGCCTATAAATATAACCTCATTCCTGAGACATAAAAGGTTAAGAGAAATGAAGATTTATGTGTTATAATATATTATCAATACCTGGAAAGAAGCACATTCTTCCATAACGCTCTCCTCCTCTTAGCAGCAGCTTGAGCCTTGAATAAACAAGGACATGAGGAGCTGTAAGACTAGGGGAAAAAGTTCTCAAACCCAGGACAACCACTTTCTTCATTTACAGAAAGTGTACTAATTCTTGAGGAATGTTGCCCTACGTAGCTCCTGAGCCCTATCCACCCAATTCCCACCTAACTGACAGGTTAAAAAGATGGAAACATGTAGAAGATGGAAAGACATTTATACAAGGTATTGCATGCAGTTTTTAGGATATAATCTGGTAAATCTTAGAATGTTGAAACAGTTTGAGCATTATTTGAATGTTTTGAAACGGATGAGCATTATTTGAATTTTCCAAAATTCACTGTTCCTGTATTGAAATATCTCATTGGACCTTTTTTTAGTCATAATGAAATATTTTTACTTTCATTGTTAAATTCACTTTTTCAATGACAAGGAAGGTGGAAGCAGAAAAATTGAATTCTGTCAAGCAGTTATTGCAGCGATGTGCAAGCATGCCATAGTGACATATAAGTGGTAACTTTTTTCTACTTGTGAATAATGAGCTGCTATTCATGGTGCTTTTTCTTTCCATAGGGAGAAGCTGTCTGTGGCTCGGCTACAGCAGGAAGTTACGCGAAGTAAGAGTGACGGAACAATGGTATGTTTTCGTAATCATCTGCTTTGCATTTCCAATTGTCCTGTCTCCATTCAGGCTTTAAACACACTTTCTTTGTCAGAGAGAACAGCCCACATATAAACTGGCCTATTTCACAAATGGTGCAATCATAACATTGGATATAAGAAACAATATCCCTTCTCTGAGTGCTGAAATCAATGGGGGGGGGGGGGGGGAAGAACGCTGGATAAACGATATCAGTCACATACTGAATTCTTTTGACTGCTGATTACCATGTGAGAAGTCAGACTAATTTGGTACAAAAAAGGCGAACTGAGATTGAGATAGAATACACTTGATTAGTAATTAATCAACCATTTTTTGTATGAAGCCAGCTATCAAAACAAAACCATGGAAACATCTGAAGATAGATCATGCTAATGCATGTCTACATTCAGACTTTTCCTCCCTTTTTATTGTTGAAATTTATTTTCTCACCACACAATGCAGAGTTGAAGCTGACACTACTGACTTAATTTAGCAATAACCACAGTTTTTGATTCATTTTATTCATTTGCATTACTTTTCTTTTGTTCAAGATCTTTGTGACCATGATCTGTTTATTTTGCATTCAGAGGTTTCTTTTCATATAATGAGACATCTTCAGTATTTGGTTGTAATAAACTGAAATTTTTGGTGGTACCCAAAGGTTAAGAAAACAGGTTTGTACTTCTGTCTACATTTGATAGGTTGAGGTGTTTGAAAATGTATTTATTTTATTTAGAAGTAATCCCATTATGTTCAGTAAGACTTAGGCTGTAATCCTATTTTACTAGAAACAAACAGCTTTATTGATAGGTTCAGGCCAATCTTGAATGGGTGACATTAGGGATTTGGAGCAATCATTCAGCCTGTTTACATTTAACCACTCAACTCTTATCAAAAATTAGCCACATTAGAAGGAGGGATGTTTATGTTGATAGATCAGCTCTGTGATCTGTATTAAAGGTTCTATATCAGACTTGCCCCCAAATCCAGAGTAACTACAGGAGCACGTAAGAGAATTTATGTAGTTAGTGCACCGTAGTTAGTGCACCACCTAGTGAAAACCTATGGGGAATTCAGATTGGAATCCAGAGTAAGTTGTTCTTACACCAGAGCAAGGACTCCCCCTATTTACTCTGGATTTTGCCCTTAGAGTGCAATCCTAACAAATTTAGGCCAGCCTAACTCACATGGCATATCTTTCCATGGTGGTGTGGGGTGGTCAGTGGATCCCAGTGCACCTGCATAACCGTCCCCCCTGCCCCATCTGGGGCAGAAGTGCTTTATGGCAGTTTTGTGACACCCCCAGGTCAGCACAGGACTTATAGCGGCCTAAACGGAGGTTAGAAATGCAGCCTTACTTTCTGATTCGATGAATTGGAAGACTTGATTTTCCTGCCTATATTCTTTGCCATTATGAGTACTGGATCTGATAGGCACATGCATGACAGTCAAATACCATCATCTGTTAATACAGTGGCGCCTCACGTAAAGAACACCTCATGTAAAGTATGTTTCACGTAACAAACAAAAATTTCTCTAGGATTCTGCTTCATGTAACAAACTGTGCTTCACATAAAGAACACATTCGTTGGCAGTTGGGGCAGACGCGCTGGCCAGCAGCCTGTTTAAAAAGCGTCAGGGCTGCCTAGCACACCTGCCCATAGTGAAAGCAACACTTCCATGTTGTTCCTCCTGTGGCCGGGTGTCCACTGGATAGAGGGAGAGAAGAACAGTGGAGAAGAGGGAAGCAGCACAGGGGTAGCCAGAAGGGAGCAGGGGAGAGAGAGGCTCAGGATGGAGAGAAGGAGAAAGTGGGGAGACACTTTGAAGGTGTCTTGGATTGCAGCCTCCTAACCATGTCTACCCAGAAGTAAGCCCCATTGTATTAAATGGGTCTTACTCCCAGGAAAGTGTCATTAGGACTGCAGCCTAAGTAGACTTCATAAGATCATGCAGATTGAATGCATGTTTTGAATTCAATCCCAGTGTTCTGTCATCATTTTTACATCCAGTTAATATTTTTATATGAATATTTTGGGGGTTGTGGAACCAATCGTCTGAGTTTCCATTATTTCCTATAGGAAAATCCACTTCACATAAAGAATGTTTCATGTAACTAACATGCCTCCAGAACGAATTAAATTTGTTACGTGAGGCATCACTGTATATTACTTTATTTATGTAACTTAAAAAGAAGATGGTTTTGTGGAGTGTGCCTGTAGTTAAAAAGAAGATGGTTTTGTGGAGTATGCCTGTAGCAGTACTTGTGCTAATCCCCAGAGCTCAATTGTGAATGAAACATATTGGCAGGAAAAGTATGTAGCAATAAGGAATAATTTGTTGAGCAAGCAAATATGTACACTCTACTTCCTATGTCCTGTGAACATTGTGATCTTTTATGTGATTTAGGCGTTACTGGGGGCAATATTATGTTGGTATCCCAGGCAGAATGTGGAAGATTGGGGTGTCTGGATGCAGCCTTTTGGAAGCATTGACAAAATGTTAAGTGATTCAAAACTAATTTGTCCTAATATTCTGTACATTTCTTAGAACACAAGGCTACTGAACACAAGGCTACAGGGTTCCCATGATAGGTTTTCTACATACCAGTTGTCAGTTTGCTCACAGAGCTGATGTTGACTTACACACTAAGGATTTTCCAATACTTCCTTTTCCTCACTAATGAAACATAAGTTTCTCTTTGATATATCCTGTGAAATAAAGGCTGCAAACCTAAAGACACTTGCCTGAAAGTTAGACCCATTGAGCAAATGGGGCTTACGTTTGAGTAGACATGGTTGGGATTGTGCTCAAAATCTCTCTAAACACAGCCTATTCTTAGATACTGTAATAATCTGGTTGTGCTGGCTGTAGTCATAAAGATACATACATTCAAGGCATATGCAATATTTCAATTAACAGTTATCACACTATGTATTGGCTGGAGCAGACACTCATGCAGTGCTTTAGGCAACTTATAGAGTTGAAGTATTGGCTGCTTGAGCAGCAGCTGAAGCAGCAGGATGCTAATTGCAACCAGCATCTTTCACAATTTAACTATTTGTTTGACCTGCCGGAGCATCATCAGTTCTAGGGCCTATGATGCTGCTGCAACTTCTGTTTCTTATCCCTCAGGCAGAAATAACTGTATCTTACTGTTCCTAGTGCTCAGTGGTAGGCCTGATGCCACCAATGGTGAAGCAGTGGATAGCAGATGCTGTAAGTTGAGTGTCATTTTTTGTGATTCTAATTGGTTCCTTTGAAGATATCTATGTTACTGCAGGGTTGTCTTCTTCATTCAGTTCAAATCAAAGTTGTTCATAGAAAACAGAATAAAACCCAAACATTTGGGCCAACAATTCTTCTTTAGCTGGAATTTAATACATACAGTGGCAGTGGTGAAGTCTTAAAAGATTTTATGGGTATTGTGGGTGTACATGCAAGAGAAAGGAAAGACTCCAGTGGTTTGATCACATATGTCTGTGTTTAGAATTATAATATTTATGATGTGATAAAGTCTATTCCAGCTTTTTCTTAAAGCCCTTTAATATAGGCTTCCAATAGGGATTCTAAAAGAGGGATTTAAGATGAACCTATAGGATGTTTCAATGGAAAATGGAAATTTTCCCAAGTGGAACATTTGCTGATCATCACCATTCATTAAAACAAACTGATGAAGTGGCAGGGGAACTTTTTAAAATGATGACCTGTCCTAGGGAATGTAGTGTTTTCAGTAATACCACCTGCATCAGTGAAACACCTGTAGCTCTGGAGGAAGAACATATGACAACAGGAGTTTTTGACCTCTGTTTATCCCACTTTCCAATTGCCTGCCATTGCTTGCCCTTTGGAAAAACAGTGGCTGGTGTATACTGCTGCCTTCTCAGCATGAATTGTGCTAAGAACATGTGGTGGCAGGATTTGCCTCCCAATTCACAGGCCTCCTTGCTAATCTCTGCTCTAACTCTTACCAGATGCTGCTTTTAATCTTTAACCATACAATTTGTAAGAATGGAGGAACTGCAGCAGTGTCTTGTCCAACCCAAATAGCAGAACTGTCTCTGCAAGAGGACATAGTTGGACAATAAAGAAAAGTAAACACTGAGCATTTGTTATAAATGCTCGTTCAGCTAACGTATGTGGGCTTGAAATCATTTTGCGAATGTGCATGATTGTGTTAAGAGCAGCAACTACAGTGGTGCCTCACATAAAGAGCTTAATTTGTTCTGGAGGCATGCACTTTAAGTGAAACGCTCTTTAAGTGAAGCAGGTTTTTCCATAGGAAATAATGGAAACTCAGACGATTGGTTCCAGAACCCAAAAAATATTCATATAAAAATATTAACTGGATGTAAAAATGATGACAAAACACTGGAATTTAATTCAAAACATGCATTCAATGTGCATGATCCTATGAAGTCTACTTAGGCTGCAATCCTAAAGACACTTTCCTGGGAGTAAGTCCTATTTAACACAATGGGGCTTACTTCTGGGTAGGCATGCTTAGGAGGCTGCAATCAAAGACACTTTCCTGGGAGGCTTACCTGGGCTGCTGTTGGAGGTTCAAAGTGGTCGGTGGGGGCAGTTAAAGATAGCAGCGCTGGCCAGCAGCTCTTTTAAAGAGCCTCCATGTGGAGCGTCAGGGCTGCATAGCACATGTGCCTATAGCACACTTGCTTGTTAACTGAAGCGGAACTTGTTATGTGAAGCAAGATTTCTTGGAAATTTTTGCTTGTTATGTGAAACGCTTGTTAAGCAAAGTACCACTTCAAACGAGTAGCCTTTAAAAAACAAAGGTATGGTCAAGCATTATGGATTAGATCTGAAATTGAATCAATCTCCTCATGATAAATATTATTTTTTACTTTATCTTCTGTCTAATTCAACTACCCGTGAGTTGAAAGCAGCTTTCCAAACATATACAAAACAAAGTTCCATCAATACAACAGAAAAAATAAATTCAAAGTTCTGAAAACATAAATTATACAACCATTATGGGAACATGTTCTTAGATGTTCCAGATTCAATGTGTGCAGTTTAGCTGACTGTTACGTACTTATAGTGCAATCCTAAGCCTGTCTGCTCAGAAGTAAGTCCTATTGTATTCAATGGGGCCTACTCCCGGGAAAGTGTATTTGGGATTGCAGCCTTATTCTAAGGAGAACAAAAGGACTTTACTCACAAAAGAATCTGTTGAATCTTCACTAGTCGTTTTACATATATAAACCAATGTCCCTGGTAGAATAATAATAATCATATCTTCCACTGACTGCAACAAAATCCTAGAATATACTCCAAAGACATAGCAGAGTTTGTAATGATTAACTTCCAAACATGAGTCAAATTTTCAATATTGTTACATTGCAGCAGTATCAGTTTGAGGCATATAATTTTGTGTACTATTTTATTTCACAAACCTGAATTTTGCGTGTCTAACCACAGTAACTATCTTATTTTCTCTTTGTTTTGTGGCTCCTAGTTTAAAACATGGTATTCAAACTATTTACTTATGAAAGTTAAAGTGGTCTCAGTTGCGTGACAGGGCCTTTCATGTTGGCATGGATTTCACTAAGGGTGAGCCAGGGGCCCTTATTTGCTCTGTTCCCCACTGTGTGTTTAAGTGATACAAAGTGATTATTGTGGCTTTTTCCCTGTATCCATCTATTTCACACCTGCACCCCTTTGTAGAAACGCACCATGTTAACTGAATATGAGGTCCCAGCTGAATTGGTTTCCTCCCTTTATGTAATCCTTTGGTATTAGATTGATTTATGAATGTATCAGATTCTTTGTTAGCATGTAAAGCACTAATTAATTTAAAGCCCTCTTGGGAAAAATTAAAGCCCTGGTTAAGACTTTCAAAAGACTCAGATGGTCCTAATAATAGGAAAACAAGTTATATTAATGAGTTTCAATGTGATCATTCCTCACACTTCTGTACTCTAATTTTGGGTAAAAACATTGTTGCCTAGCATGCTACAAACAAAAACAAAGCAGAAAGAAAAAGTTTGAATCAAAGAACCCTAAAACAAATTGTGTCTGCCATGTGGGATGCTACTTCCTTAGAGTCTTGACCAACATAATGGAAACTGGAAAAGCAAAATAAAAGCCAAAACCAATTATTTATCTACCAAGATAAAATCTTAGCTGTTCAAACTGAATAGATGGGGTGGGAAATGATTATTCTTCCATTGTGTTCATGTTTCATCATCCTATGTTCTTGAGATACTTTGAGTAGTATTTATGGAGTTGCTGATAAACAGCAAATGTAAGATTCACACTCGCTTCTATCTTGGTTAGATGGAAGATATATATTTGTAACCTTTGGATCATATACCGTCCAATTAAAAAAATGTATGGTAAGTTCAGATGTTCTTATTTGAGTAGTTTATTGAAAAATATATATGAATATATAGAGGAATAGAGTCATGCCCTGTGTCCAGTGGTTGGCTTCAGGGGGTTCTCACAGGTTCTGGTTCTGAGAACCAGCTCTGGTTCTGGTTCTGAGAACCAGTTACTAATGGGATATAGAACCTGTCCTTACTAATGGGGCATAGAACCTGTTGTTAATTTAGGTTATTAGGACATAGAACCTTTTGTTAATTTATTTGAATCCCACCACTGCCTGTATCCATGGGGGTTCAGTTATGGAACACTCTGTGGATACCTGAATCCATGAATATGGAGATCCCCTCCTTGTTCCAGATGTTTTCTGGGCTCTCCTAATGCCTTTTGAATGCATAAAAATTTCTTCTAGTTTTGATGAAAGACTGTAATTTCACCAATCATTTGAATCCAGCTGAGGCCACAGGGCCTGGGGATGTGCAGGGGGGCCCCACCAACCTGATACAGGGTTAACTGAAAATGTGGATACAGGATCTGCAGACACAGGGGCTCCCCTGAATTTATTATTGTGGTTGTTTGTTATTCATGTAGCACCATAAATGTGCCTAGCACCTACACAGAGCACGAAGCCAGATGATGTGGGTGGTTGTTATCATGAAGCTTTTTTAAAGCTGTTTGAGCATTTCAAAAAATCTGTTACCATCACGTAACAACTCCACTTCCCATTTTAGTACATGGACTTATAAGCTAATAAACATTCAGAAATGTTAGTGTTAAAGTTTATGTTGATTAGGATAAAGCCACAAATTTGAAAATAAATTTGCTTTAGGGCCTAATCCTATCCAACTTTCCATTTCCTGTGTAGTCACAATGAAGACCTGTGGTAAGGGAACACATGTTCCTATAGAGAAGACCCTAGTAATGGTTCCTTCACCACAGGTTTCAGTTCACACTTCACTGTCAGCTGCATGAGCACTGGAAGATTGGATAGCATAGGGCCCTTAGGGAGTTTTCCTATGTTTTCAGATTTTACAGGGCATGAATTAAGGCTACAGTATACTATAGTATTCATACCACAGTATGAATTAAGGCACATATATCAGGAACAGCTCTCAGGCTATTTCATGGTAGCAGGCAAGACTGCTTTATACTTTGGAAAATTCTTCACAGCCATCTCAGAGAAAGGAGTTCATGGTTTTATATGCACACATCTCTTGTATGTGCATGTTCCAGAGTACTTAATGTAACAGAGTACTGCAGCACATATTTTTTTGTTTCTTTGTATTGTTTTCCCTCTACCTACTTCCTCTCTGAACAAGTCAAAAATGTATAGGACTGTATTTTAGGTGCTACGTTTTTGTTCTGCTGTTTCTCAAAGAAGACCAATTAACCTCATCCATTCCAATTATTCCTTTTTTCCTTAGAATAGCCTATGTGATAGGCTTATCTCAGCTTTGCGTAAGACCAGTCTTGCTTTTGTCACAGGATTGTGAGGATAAAATGGATAAAATGTGACGGTAAAAATCTGACCTAGCTAGTGAGTAATTGATGGAGCACAAATTTGAACCCATTTCTTATCTTTTTTATTTTTTATTTTTTTAGTTTTTTAGTTTTTTAGTTTTTTTATGCTAACCCATTTCTTATCAGTCCAGTTTTCAGTACCTATCTGCATGTCGGCTTTGTTTTATTATAAAACTTGCTAAAACAATTGCACCTCCTGTTTTTATTTTTATTTTCTCTATGAGTGTTCTTCCTCTGCTGGGAACAGCATACTAATGCTTTGTGTGATTTTAATGGTCATTTTGTGAAGGTACACAATGGGCCAGTGTTGGTATCAGTAGCACAGCTAGAGAGGATGAAGATGTTTTATGTGGCACCTTTGAGTGCAGAGTCATTCTGGGTTGGTAGAGTGAAACAGAGGAATTGCCCATGTTTTGCACACCCTCTCAACTATGCTACTACTTGGTGATCTTATTGATTCTTGTAGAACATAGATTCAGAGGGATGTAGGAAAAAGCTTCGTTGCAAAAGACTCATGTATCAAATTCTGGGAACGTAGAGGGTCTTGTGCTTTTAGTTTCTTTTTCCTCCACATCAGCATAGTACCTGCAAATTCTTAGTAATTATTGTTTTTATTATGATAAGGAGAACCTTTACAAAATGATGTACAGATGGTGCAGTGGTACCTTGTTTTACAAGCAAAATTTGTTTAGAAAACATACCTGTAATCCAAAACATCTGTATATCAAAGCAAATTTTTGATAAGAAATAATGGAAACTCAGACACTTCATTCATAACCCAAAAATATTTATTTAAAAATTATTACAATACTGCTGATGGGGAGCAGTATTGTACCATTTATAAGGCATACCCTCCACACTCTCACACACAGCTCTCTCTCACTGACACTCCTTACACAGAGATCACACACACACACACACACACACACACACACACACCCGTTCTGCAGATCTCAAACACACACCCCACACACACACCTTCCACACTCACACACACATCTCTTTTAGATGTATTCCTTCCACACACTCTCACACACCCCAAATACAAATCTTCCACACTTTTGCAGGGCACTGCCCTGCTCGTATTGCAAGACATTGCTTGTTAACCAAGACAGAATTTCTTAGAAATGTTTGCTCATCTTGAAAAACATTTGCAACCCAGGTTATTGTAAACCAAGGTACCATTGTACTGCTTTTCAACAAAGATGGAAACTCCAAGTTTTATTGTTGTTGTGCTTTCCTCTGATGTTGGTACATTTTCAGGTTCTCATAGTCATTGTGGCACTTTCTTCCAGTTGTGTGCCTTCAACCTCTTGTGACATTAATGCTGCTCCATTAATCAGCTGGCAGGGAGTGCCTCTGAACTCTACCCAGTTGGCTGTGTGAGACACCCAGCATATTCTATAAGCAACATGCTGAGTCTTTACTGGGGCAGTAGGAGTTACATGCCTGCTTTTGAAATAACCGTCTTACACATGGAAGCGCAATGTACCTCCTCCAGCTTGGAAGCGTTTTTCTATCACAGAAGTGATAAATCTGTGCAATTGCCTAGGGCAACTGGAAAATCTGTTGATGCAGAAGCATCGGGGTCATTTGGAAATAGATGTTGCTTATCAGTAAATGAAATGCTAAAAGACAAGATACAAAAGACAAAGTTATCTTTATAAAAATGAGGTGTCAACATGTGATATCTTTGAACTAGCTTCCTATAATTTATGCCTTCATTAAAATACTTAATGCAGAAGTCTTGCATTTCTGATAATATTTGGATTTTTTCAAATGCCAAATGATTTTTTAAATGCCAGCTTGAATTCCTTTGGAAGTTTATATCAACTAGAAATTCTTCAATTACTGTTGCCAGATATAAATATTTTGACCACTTTTCTTTCCATCAAATCATTTTGAACAAGGAATGTACCTATTAATGCACCATTCCTGATTCAACGCCATGTCAAAATCCTTCTTTCTGTCTCTGAACTTATTAATCCCGCTCTTGATCTGCTTCATGCTAAACAGGAAGATTGAGTTCAGGGTTTAAAAGGTAGCTGCACATATGTTGACCTGCAACAGTATCCCTACAATCCAGAATAACTATGGGTGCATGTAAGAGACTTTATGTGCGCCCGTAGTTACTGCACCACCTAGTGAAAACCTATGGGAAATTCATATTGCAATCCAGAGCAAATTGTTTTTATACCGGAGCAAGGACTCCCCGTAGTTACTCTGGATTGCCCCCCATGTTTGTATAATGGAAAGGGTGGAGCATTGGTCCTTTTCTTCTGGAAGCATAAATTATTTAATGCAATTTCATACTCTACCTCATTAACATTTTCATCCTTTACCTTCTTGCCCTTACTCCTATACTTCTATTTTTTTGCTGGATTGGCCCAATTATATGAGAACCAGTGATGTCACTCAGGTTTTGTGTCATCTGGTGTGGGCGGCCAACATCTCACACCTCTGATGGACCTTCTCTCATTCTCATGCCATGTTGGGCATGGCAGCTCCCCCAACAGCAGATGTAGAGATACATCCCTGGCCCTATTTGGTTTTTTGGCTATAACGTTAATAAAATTAAAGTATGTGAACTTGGTTTGTTTCATTGCATTTTTGCATGAAATTATGCATCAAATGGTATATAACATGGTATTATTCAAAATACGTATAAAGATTTTAAAAATGTTGGCCAGTGCTGTTGTCACATCTGCATGCAGTCATCTGGTGCAGCTGCATTTCTTAGTGACACCACTAACCCTTATGCTACTGGAATGACCATTCTAGCACCATAAGGCCCTATTAGCTATTAGTTATTTCATTTTTTCTGTAAACAGCTTTATGAACCTTCTGTTGAAAAACAGTACATAAATACTGTTTGACTGATATGGCTGTTGCAAAAAAAAAAAAATACATGCCATTCAGCACAGCCTGACTTCCACAAATGAAAAGCAGTTGGGACCATGCTCCAGAGGCTGGAGGATGTTTACTGGTGCCCATAAATCAGTACAGAGGGAGGGAGGGAGGAACAGAGAGAAAGGTTGGAGAAGGAGAATGGCAGATTGAGGCTGGCAACATGCCACCTCTATTCCCCTATCTTGAGTCCATGTGGACTCCATTCTGGAACCTCGCGTGAATAAAAAAAATCAGTGTATAAAGATAATGAAAAAATAGGTTTAAAGACCCACTTTCAGGTTTTCTTGCTCTTCTGTAGCACCTAATTGATTAAGATAGTACCTCAATATCTACAGGGGTTTGATTCTGGACTGAAAAATTGAATGATTGCTTGTATGACTATCTACAACAGAAAAAAGCAGTTTTTATAACTGTGATTTGCGGTGGTCATTTGTGTTGTGTCAAATCCGGTTATAAAAAATTTCTGTGTATAACAAAGTTAAACCTGAACCCAGTCCAACAGGTTCATTATGTCTCATTAAGTCTCAAGAGCAACAAAATTGTTTTAGTCTGGTCTATTCCTTTTAATATTTGCTATTGGTAGAATTTACTACTGATTACACCTTAAATTCCTTGGTAGTCCCTAATCATGGGTCACTCACAGTAATAGTATGCCCTCTTAAGTGTCTTATCAAGACAACTCAGGCTGCTTAGAACAGCCTCCGAACCTAAGTGATGAAGGCACTTGGTCAAATCCCTCTTGAACATTACCCCTTCCAGTGCATCACCTGTTGTGGACTGCACCAACCGCACCACATAGCGACACACCTGGTGCCTCATCTGGTGTGGACCAAACCAGCGAAGCACCTGTTTATCAAGTACAATCTTATTTGAAGAAAAACAAAAGGTTTTTACAGTGGGGTGAAATTAATCCCATAGTACCAGTGGTGTTTTACAGTGGAGTCAATTTTGATCCCATGGTACTCCTGACATGATTTTTTCTCATCGTACCCAACTAGGGCTAGGTCAAAACGGGATGGGTAAGTGGAATGAGGCAGTGATGAGGTAAGAAGGCTGGTGGGTCAGGCCTTGGAAAGGGGCTGGTTTGGTAGTAGTGGTGCCTTTCAAATCCTAATTCACTTCCCTTCCCAGTCCACTTCCATGGGTCCATGCTGACTTGAGGCAACTGTACAGCTGACATGGACCATGTTGACTTATGACAGCTGCTATTGATTTCCTTGGGGCAAGGGACAACAGGGCAATATTCTTTAACCCAAGGACACCGCATGATGCTGACACCCCCCCCCCCCCGTTTGCAAGATACGGTACAAGTTGTGTTGGTATGCCTCATAAAATGAGAAATGGCTTCTTGAGGCTTCTGGAGGCCATTCTGAGACCTGTGGAGGCTGATAGATTGTGTCACTAGCCTGGCACTGGTCTGGGCTTCACCTAGCACCATGAGGTGGGAAGTGGCCTAGGAAATTTTGCATGTTCTTGACAATAAATCACTCCTTGTAGACAAAGGGGTTTGGGTTTTCTTGTTGCAGATCTGCTATAATGCATTTCTCATTGACAGGCAAGTTTCTGGAAATCTAATTTAGGAAACACCTGTTCATAAAAGGTAGCACATGGAACAACAGCAAATACTGTAATACCAATAGCTTGGGACAGTTTGGGCGTCAGTAATTTCTGTATTGTTAACATGCATCCCTATACGGTTGTAGCAGTAAATGAGAGGACTAAAGGCCCTGGCACAATGGTGCTCATGGGAGTCTCTTAATGTGTGGAAACTAGCATTTGTATTTGACGTGGGTGGTACCAGGTATTCTGCAGCTATCACAACTACTAGAAAGAAATAATTGTCATTAGTCACTTGAGAGATTCAGAATGGACTTTGGTTTACCAGCATCTATTGTTTGGCAACATTTACAGCAGTATCATTTTGACCCAAATGCTTTAGCACCTTTGGACTTTACTGGTATGTTACCATTCTTGTTTATACAAGGATTGGTACGTTCCTTCTCATTTTTGATGGCTATAAAATTCAGTGGATAACAAGGTTGGACGTAACGGATACATTGCTGTGAGCCCACAATTTCCTATATTCCCCATATATTTTCTGATGTAAACAGGATTATACATCATGTCAGAGAAGTGTTCTAAACTGGGATGTAGAAATGCCATTGTATGCGACACACTGAACCTTATTTTTAGCAGAAAAAATTATTTACAGCACAAATGGTTAAAATCATATATATTTAAACATTAGATCCATATTTTTAGAATTATTCAAAAATTAATGAAGTTCACCTTGCAGTCTTCTCCTTGTTCCCACTAGTTTTATTTTGTGTCTGTCCAATATCATCTTGTCATGCCATATTTGATTTGTGCTTGTTTTTGAAAAAATTTTGATTTCTGGTGTTGAAAGGATCAGGTGGCTTATCCTATAACATATGTAACATGTAACATATTTACTATAAATGTCAGCTGCTTGGCTATAACCATCATTTAATTTCATTTAACCAATCCCTTACAAATAAAATTTTTATTTAGAAAACCAAAATCTTTCAATGTTAAATCGTTTTCAGAGCAGAAGAGAGAATCCTATACTTTATTTAATCCAACTTATTCAAACATCCGTTTCCACTATCTACTTTTTATATATTTATGAACTTAAAAATCATTATAGCACATTTGTAAAATATAAGTAAGAGATATAGCTTAATGGTACTGATTGTTTTTTCATTTGTAATATGGATTTTATGCTCAAGTTAAGGCATATTAAGCATTAAGACAACTTCGTCTTTTCTTAATGTCACTAATTCTCCTTTTCTTCCAGAAGAGGGAGCTATATACATTTAAAATAGCTCCCATAACTTAACAATTCAGTTGAGGCAAAATCCTCTGTGTGTATTGTGCTGGTCAAAGACCGTAATAAAGGATTTATTATTATTATTATTATTATTATTATTATTATTATTATTATTATTATTATTATTATGTGTGTATAAAGGACATTTTCATCCAAAGTGACATTTAGAACTCTTCTTGCATTTTTTGCATCTTACATTGAATGAAACCCTGCAGTGTTCAAAATGTACTCTTTGTTTTTCAAAGTTTGTCTTGTATTTTCAGCACTACTTTGACAACAACTACTTTTATACTCTAAAAGACATCACTTCTAAGCGATCCTGATTGGGATTGGTCAGTTGGGTGTCTTTTGTGAAAATATCGTGAAAATGCTGCAGTCGTATCTTTATTGCTAATCTCCTGTGGGCAACATAAAAACCATACAAAGTTGGAGTATGATCATTGCAACTTGTTTCTAAAAAATATACAGTTAGCACAAAAAACAGGGGAAAGAGTTCATAGTTTACACTCATGTGTATGATAAGAAACAATTGGTATATGTGGCTGTCAGTGTAAAACACCGACCATTTGCCAAAAGCACAGCACAAAAGTTAAAAAAAACCCCAGAGGTAGAAGTTGACATTTATACATTAGATAACCCATGCAGAAGATGATCAAGGGAAAGTTGGAAGGAGTTCCACACTATCCACTGGGTATTTTTAATATCAGAGAAGCAGTTCCCTCTGGTGTGGAACAAATCCCATTTTATGGCTAAGAACAGATTATGCTGCCTGAGGCCATAACTCACTAGCTAATAGATATGAAGCACATACACACTACTAACATTGACTTGTGACTACCTTAATTTTAAAAGGTTAAGCTCAGCAGTCCAAAGCCCTCCCCATTGCCTTGCCTAGAGGCAGTGGTATGTGTTGGAGGTAGGGTGCATCTGTAATACTAAGTTAATATTTTTATAGGGATTAGCTGAAAATAAATGCTGCTTTTAGTTAATGTTGCGAAGGAAAAGTACATTTATAGATCTGCTTTAATATGATGCTCAGAAAGGAATCTGTCAATAAAAGAAAGTTGGTAAAAAAATCTGTATTGATAATTAGGAGCAAAAAACTGTTGCAGTATGAATGTGCAGCAGTGTTACAATATATTTCGGTAAGCAGATTTTTTCCAAAGGAATAATGATTGATATTAAAGGTTATATTGAAACCTCTGTATTTCTGCTCTTGTTAAAATATATTAATTTATGGGTATGGGTTAAAACAGCGCATTCTCTTCCACAAACTAATCACTCAGTTAGATTACATTTAGTTAAATGTAACTTTAAATAAGGATTAATTCACCTTTCTAATGTTTTATTTGATTGGAACCAGGGAAACAGAACTGGGTTGATTAACTGTTGTGGCTAGTTGGGAGTTCTGCTACCTTCTCTGTGTTCAAGTTAAGACCTTCAGCTAAGAGTTTAAAAACATATGGATTTATTCTTACTGAAATCATGTCACTTATCTCTCTATAAGTCATTTGGCTATCAATAGGTCTCTTTGGCTCCATGCCAGCTATTTTCTGGTGCAAGCCCGAGAAGACGCAGAGGTTTGTCCAGGGGCAATACTAGGGTTCATATCACCTGGTGTGGGAGGCAGCTGTGTCACCCCCATGCAGTGGGTGGGGCAACAACCTGAGTGGTGGATGTGGTTAGGTGCCATTGCCCCACCTCCACTGTTTTTTTGGCCATATGTTTGGACAGAATAAAGATATTGCAAAGTGATTTGTTTCATTGCATTCTGGTGTAAATTACACACCCAACGGTATATAAGATGATGGGATTATTTCTACAAACCATGATTTCAGCCATTTTGGTGACAAGGGATGTCAATGCCCTCAAGGGTGCCACCTTTCTAACACCCTAGTGATTTCCCTGATCAGCACCACTTTGGAATTCTTGTACCCCCCTGAACTGACCCTCCCCATCAGCCAAGGCATGCTTGCTTACTTGCTGGTTAACACAGCTATTCAGTCCACTTTCATTTTCAATGCACTTCAATGTAATTATCAGGGATCTCATTCTGGTGTGATCTGTGGGGACTATGTTCGTTGGATCAGCACAATTCTGGTGTCTTTGGATTCCTCTCAGCCTGCCCTTTTTGATGGACTATGGCCCATTTGCCTAATTGCAAGTAAAGCCATGATATGGGTCACTTTCTATTTCCATAGAGTTCAATGCATTTTTGGCCATAACATTTGATAGGAAGAGTTGATAGGTAGACATGGATTTTGGGGGTGTCTGAGCCCCTCAGTACACATCACCCCCTGGGTATGTCACATGGTACGGGCCATACTCCCCAAACCTCCAAGCAATGACCCTGGGTTCGTTGAGACAGGAAACCAAGATAAGATCCAACGTGCAACAGTGCTTTTAAGATCCACCCCTATCCTTAAAACTCCTGCTGTTTCCTCTTCTCTGTACCCAAATCCTCCCTTGAATCACCCAATTCCTACTTGACCTGCTCTGCAGTGGCCTGGATGTGTTGCTGACATGCACACAGGACCTCCAGCCATTTGCACTGGTGCTGCTGCAGCGCACAATTGCAGCGTATCATTTAAGATAATATACATTATTTATATCCTGGCTTTTTCCCTGGGAGAGTCCATAAGAGTACTTAAGGCAGTGGATTACTAGATCCTCTTCTGCTGTAAGCCCCCAATACAGGCTGGCTGCCTGCCCACTCCACAGCAATATGTCACAGACTCTTTCTGTTCCAGAGATCCTACCTGGTTGGTGGAAATTTGAGGGGAACAAGTATGAGGTTGAGTGAGGTGCCAGTACATTGACTGCTGACCACAACCACCTGTGGTTCTTGTGTGTCCTTTAGAAGTCATGTAAATGCGCACTTGTTTCTGGAAGACTCAGTGCTGTTGCACACTTTGTACCAGCTATGAAATGTTCATCTGCATCCCTCTCAACCCCCTTCCCCACTTCATTTCAGACAAAACCCACCTGAGGATGGGGGGCATTTGTTCTGGTGTGATCAGTTTGACTTCTTTGATAAAGAAAATGGACTGTAGAACAAAAGTGTAGTTCATAGTTTTACTCTGTGTTGTTCTACCTGTCCAGAAAGCAGGAGGTGAGTGTGCATGCTGCTGGAAAACCATAGGCATTGCAAGCTAATAAGAGCAGAACTATAGCTAAAACAAATTTGCCTTGATGTGTGTAGGTGGGGATCTTATTTCAGATAGAATGGCAGTTATTGTTTCGTGAAGAACTTGGCAAGCAGCACTGCCTTGCTGTACATTATTGCTCATCAATTATTTCATGTCTTATTTCCTGAGGAAAAAATAGTGAACTTGGGATATAAAAGTCAGTTCCTCCCTTTTCCCTGTTTTGTGTTTTATCGACAAATGGAACATTTTACAATAGAAGCATGTTCAGAAAATTGGTTGAAAATTCATAAATATGATATGAGGAATATGATTTACTTCCATTTTTTTCTGAAAGAATGCCAGTTTTGCAGTGCTTGATAAAGAAGAGAAAAAGAAGCAGGAGATATTTATATATCACTGGGTAGGCTGGGGCTTAGGGCAAATGTTCCCTTGCCCTTAGGAGGCCTGTGGAGGTCAACATTCCCTCACAGAATTCAGCAGATATCACATCGATGTCACTTCTTTGCCATGCAGGAAGTTATACTAGATTGGGATATTGGAAGTCACAAAATCAGTGTATATAAAACTGAAAACTGACTGACTGACTCATCAACATCCCGGCAAAATTGCTGGGTCTAGAAGCGTGAAATTTGGGATGGGTGTTCCTTCCGTGACAGAGGCACCCATTAAAACTGGTTTCTGGAAATTCTAACCAGAAGGAGTTTAAAAGGGGTGCAATACGTTTTCTTCACTATACATTGAAAAATCTCTGACTGAGGAGCATTCTGCTCCAACCCCCAGACCTAGAAGCATGAAATTTGGGGAAGGGTGTTCCTTCGGTGACAGGAATACCCACCGAGAACTGAGTTCTCGAAATTTAATCCCTAAGGGTCTGAAAAAGGTGCAACACATTTTTGGCCTATACTTATCATTGAAGACTGACTGAACAACATCCAACTGATACACTGGGAGGGAGGGTGCACATGTGGAATTGGTGCATATGGGAGGGTATTGCACATGGAGGGTTGATGCACATGGGGGGGTTGATGCACATGGGGTATTGTGCATGGGGGATGATACACAGTGGGGGCTGTTGATGTACAGGGGGATGGTATGCATTAGATGGGGTGCGCACGGGGATTGATGCTCATGGGGAGGATACCGTGAGGGGTGTTGGTGCACATGGGATGGTGCACTTGGGAGGTGTACATGGGGGTTGATACGCATGGGGGCTGATACACAGTGGGGGATGATAGTGTGCATGGGTTGGTGCACATGGGGGATGATACACAGTGGGGGGTGTAGATACACATGGGGTGTTGATGCGCATGGACAGGTGGTGCACATGGGGGCATGGTGCAAAATGGGGGGGTTGGTGCACGTGGGGTGTTGATGCACAGTGGGGGGTTTGATCCACAGTGGGGGGAATGGTGTAGATTGGGCTCCCTCAGCGCAGGTACATTTTCACTAGTTCTCTATTTACAGTATTTATATACCGCTTTTCAACTAAAAAGTTCACAAAGCGGTTTACAAAGAAAATGAAAAAATAATAGCTAATGGGGCCCTGTCCCAAAAGGACTCAAAATCTGAAATGCAAAAAATTAAAAACAAAACACAAACCACCAGCAGAAGCCACTTGAACAGACATTGCTGGGGTGTGTAGGACCAGTTACTCTCCCCCACCAAATAAAGGAAGAACACCCAATTGAAAGAGTGTCTCTTGCCCAGTTAGCAGGGGTTAAAATAATAAAATAAGTTCAAATAATAAAACTAGAGAGCGTATTTCAAGAGTACTTGTAATCTTTTCAACTTCATACACAAACCAAGAATCCTAAATTCCTCATTTTCCTCTTTCCTGAAAGAATTTTAGACTAAGAACCTCATGTGGACTAAATAACTGTTCTGATTTCACCGTATGCATCTGGTACATCCACATCACTGAGCAAACTGTATGTCAGTCACTCTGCTCAACATATTTTTCTGTATCTAATCTGTAATTTTGGGGATTTCTTTTGATAACTACAGAGTGGTGTGTTTTGCAACAACATAATTTATATTATTATGAATATTACAGTTCCATAACTAAAGTCTGTGCTTTCTTCAACTATTTTGGATTAACAAATGTGCTTACCAGCCTGACAGTGATTCACAAAGTTAGTCTGTTAGACTTGCACTGCTCGACACATCAGCCGAATTTCATGTTCTTTTATTTGTCTCTTCATTTTATACCAGTTCTGGGAAGGTATCAAAGCATCAACAGCTGGATGTTGTAGCATGCTCTTCTCCTCACCCAGCTGGGTACCTGTGGGCATCTGGTTAGTTTTGCTGTGTTGGGAGAGGAGGCAAGAGCAGTGTGTGAGAATGTGGATAGGTGGGCAGGTGCTAGATCGATGTGCTGTTAAATTCATCTGACACTTCTCTTGTGAGTGCTGTACACATGCTGTGAGCTTGTTCTGGTGTAATGTCTGTTTTCAGTCTAAGGTAAAATGCCTACTGGTGTATTTTAGATTATGTGAATGAACCATTGCCAAGACAGTGATTTCTGGAACAGAACTGTGAAACTATATGTCCAATCTTCCTTTTGAAAACCTTCTTTCTATTAAAAAAGAACATAGGCTACAGCTTGTGTACCTAATTTTATCTCTTCTCTCTTCCACTAACCTTGCTATACCAGATGGGGTTGGCTGAGCAGAGTCTTACAAGCTTAGTTTATCCGAGCAACATAAGCATAAACAGGATTGGATTTAATGTCTGTTCACTGCGTATTAAATAAAAGGGATTGCCAGTAGGTGTTAGTCACACTTTTTGTTATGATAAATTTTTATAGATACTTGTATCATGCCATCAAAGTGCGAGCAGTAAAGATTTAATGTGTTTCAGGTGTAGATGATATAAGAGATTGCAACAGAAGAATGAATAGCTCACATTTAGTATGTCTGACTACAGTAAAAGCATATGGGCTGAGTTTTATGTTCTGTCTTATGTTTTATCTTTTATGTTCTGTCTGATTGGTGTCCCCAGATGTTACTTTATTTCAAATACAAAAGGTATTTGTGTATCCAGCTACAAATTAATGTAAAAAGGTTGAAAGAGAGGGCTGCCAGACTTCTTATGGAATAACATGGCAAATCATCATATAGTAGTATCATCTATTTGTGGTGGCCAATTTTTTTAAAAAATGTTTAGTTTGATAATTCATAGAACCCAGGAATGAATTCCAAATGGAATCTTCAAAATTCCATTTGGAATTGTGCAGAGCCATTTGGGTCATTAACTCTGGTGACTACAAGCATTTGTTTTTCAACCATCTCATACTATTGATAATGCATGTGGTATTTTGACCTGCAGCCGCAGAGATTGCATGATGCTGTCCTTTCTTGGCCTGACACTAATTGAGGTGGCAATGGCTAGTGTAACAGTGCACCAACCAGCATTATGTGTCAAATCCTGACCTTTCAAAAGAGGCATGGTTTGGACAAGGAGGGTTAAAGTGTGAAGAGCAGACGAGAGATCAGAATGCAGCAGCAGCCAGAGAAGTTTCTTCCGCAGTAGAAGGACAACTGTGGGGCAAACTACCCACTTTTGCATTCAGCAACCATCTCAGATGGCAATGATACTCACAAGAGGGGGAAAATGGCAAAACCTATAGCAAGTATACTTTGGCAAGTATACTTTGAATAGTATTACTTCAAATTACAAATAGTATTATTTCAAATTACCAGTACATTGCTTCAAAAATATCCACCAAAAAGATGTGGCAAAGTGCAACACATAGCAAATAAGAGGAAGAATCTTCTCTGTAGACACTACCTTTAAGTGAACACAGCAGACCCAAAATGCTGCTCACTAGCTACACAAGCAGATTTAAGATTGTCCTTTCTGAAGCTCTCTACAAGTTCCTGTTTTGGCTGTTCTTACTCCTTCTGCCTTTTATGCCTCTGAGGATGCTGTCAACAATATATGGTGAAACATCAGGTCTTGATCTACAGCTTTCCAAATGACCAGAAAACCTAGGAAGCAATGCATACCAATTTGCTTAGAGAATTTGTGCCCACTTGAAGCTAATTAGTTTCCCTCCTTTCCTAAACAATAGTCCCTTTTTCTGCACTGCTGACCCCTTCCACCAGGTCAGCTCCCCTGCTCAACCTAACAGAGATTCTCCTTCCTCCTCTCTCCTGTCAGCAGCTTCTCCAGCCACTGCAGTGACATCTTGTTTCTCAACACCTCCAGGGCTTTCCCCTTCCCCTTGTGAATGGTGCTTACTTTTCTGCAAGGGAACTGTCCTTCTCTGTTTTGATGAGGATCTCATCAAAACTGAATTCACCACTTCTGGGTTTGGTTACCCCACCAGCCACTGCACCCAGTTTTCTGGGCAGGTTTGGAAGACTGGGGCTCAGTTTAGGGGAAATTGGCAGCAGGGAAGGAAGGCTTCCTGGTGGAACAGTAAGTGCCGTTTGTGCTGGGGACATCATTCCTGTTGCGCAGCGTTCTCCAGTTTGGAGACCATTGTTTTAATGGATGTATATTCATAAAGCAAACAAAGCTTTTCTTTTTCTATACTCTTCACTTCAATTGTATGCTTGAATGAAACAAATTGATTCGGAATGTTTCCTTTCTCCAGGGCATTCTTAGGATTATTCAGAAGATTGGAAGTGACAAATATTTGAGATCAGCATTGCTGAAACATGTGGGAAATGGTCAAACAATATTAAATCCTATGTCTAGCCCAACCAGTGCTGCTGCGTGGACAACCATTTTAATCTTCTGGAAGCAGGAGCAGGATGCAATTGTCTCTACAACTTCGTGTTCAACTTTCCCTCTTCTCTTCCATTTCTTTACTCAGTTTAAGGCTTATCTCATTTACAGTATGAAGTCTTTTTCAGTTGTTAATATCTGTGGATTCTGGTGGGATGAAGACTCTGTCTTCAGAAAAAGTTTGGTATTGAATAAGGAGTTGAGATGGAAGTTCATGATGATAAGTTCTTTTTTGGAAGAATATAAGAAAAAGAGTTTTGATCTTCATTTAATGAATGTTTTGGAAGAAGAGAAAACTGAGGCAGGGGAACATAGAACCTGGGAGATACCGGTAAAAAGAAAAGAAGAATTGTGGTCTATGATCCCTTTGTTGATCCCTTTATTTGAAAACATGCAGTTAAGGAGTGTGTTCTAGAAGTACTTGCCATACCTATGAGCACTTTCTTTTTTGCCCAGAGCTGGCTGGAGATATATTTATAAATATATTTACATTTAATCCTACGCAGGTCTTGTACTGATGGAATTCATGTTTTATCAGCATAAGGCCCAGGCAACTTTCTCTCTCCTCCCTTTCTCTCCCTTCCTCTCCCTCTCTACTGCCCTCCTGCAGGACCGGTGGCTGAGACCCCTTATCCCTTGGGAGTTCTCATCCACAGGGGTGACTTGGTCGGGGGGGTCCTCTACGGGCCTTCCCTTCCTCCCTCGCCGCTTCTGCGGCTGTCAGGCATAGCTTGGGACGCCTGTTGGCTGAGCCCTCTCGGACTGCCTGCCCTCCGCCGCCCATGAGGACCACGCTGGTCGGGGACACCTTCGGGAGTCGTCCCCCTCTCTCCATTGTGCCCCACCACCACCGGGGCCGGGTGCAGGCAGGACCCGCTCTGCCTGCCCCAGCCGATCCGGCCAGCAAGCCTCAGCACGCCCACTAGCCTCCTCTCACCGCCGCAGCACCGCCCCCCCCCCCCCGCAGGCTCTCCCTCCTGGCTGCGTGGCATCCTGCGGCTTCTCCGCGCTCCACAGGGCTCCGTCTTGGTTGGCTGGTCTGCTCCCTCCGTGGCTGGCGCCTGTCGGAGGCTGGAGAGCTTCTACTCCTGGCGGCCGCCATTTTGGACGTCCCCCTTTTTCGCGCCCTTTGTCGGTGGCGCCATTTTGGGTCTCTGCACACCTCCTCCAGCGCAGTGAGTAGCAAGGCTTGCCTTGCAGGGAGAGGGTGTTTGAAGTTAAAAGGGAGAGTGTTGTGTTCTTTTTCATCAAATGTTTAAAAAAAAACAAAAACAGGACTTTATTTCTCTGCTGTTTTGGGGGTTTCTGCAGGTTAATGGCACAGGAGGGAACAGATAGGGCAATGGAGGCAGGGCAAGGGGTCTCTAACCTGGCAGGTACTGGAACCCCACAGGCTACTATGCCCACACTGGCCCAGGGCCTTTACCCAGTTATTGCTTCCCTAAAGGATGCTTTAGACTCGGCTGTCTCAGTGAACCTACCAGCCTTAGTCAAGTCAGCAGTCCTGGAGGCCACTTTGGGCAGAAATTACTCTCGTCAGCAGAGAGCACACTCACCCAGCCTGACTACACCTGGCTCATCCCTATCTGAGGATTCTGTGCGGTCTTCTCCACGTAAAAAGGGGTGGAAGACAAAGCATTTGGAGCCATCCAAGCGCAGGCGCAAGGCATCCAAGAGCCATCACAAGCGGCGTCACCTTTCCTCATCATCTTCAGCGTCTTCAGCATCGGTTTCTTCTGGGTCAGAAGAGCAGGGGGCAGTCATGGAGACGGAAGAGCCTCGCAAGAGCGCTCGCCTTTTCCCTTCAGAGCTTCTTGACCCCGTGGTGGATAGATCTGCCAGATGCCTCACCCTATGCAGATCAACCACCATAGACTCGGATTCGGATCAGGACAGGGCCGAAGCTTTCCCCAAGTCTGAGGCCCAACAAACTGTCATTCCATTCCCCAAAGCATTCGAGCCTGTCTTTTCTCAGGAATGGAGGGTGCACTCCAAAGGTTCTGGTTCCCGTGTTGCGGATAAGTTCTACACGCTACCAGAGAAGCAGATGGAGTTGCTCAAGGTCCCAGTGGTGGATGCGCCGGTGGGCAGCGTTGGCCTCTTCCTCAGTCCCCGTGGATGGGGATATTCTCCCAAAAAATCCTACTGATCGTCGTATGGAGACACTACTCAAACGTAATTTCGAGTTCTCCTCTTTCTCCTTCAGGGCTGCCTCCTCAAATTCCGTGATGGCTCATGCAGCTTTCATCTGGGCTCAAAAGGTGGCCAGAAACAAGAGGCTCCCTAAGGAATTCAGGAGTACCTTAAAGAACATCGCCTTAGCGTCAGCCTTTGCGGCGGATTCTTCGCTGGACGTGATGCGTTTCTCGGTGCGTGCCATGTCCTCCAACGTTTCCACTCGCAGAGAACTTTGGTTGCGGTCCTGGTCGGGCGAGGCTGGATCCCATTCCAAATTGATAAATCTGCCCTTTGAGGGCAAGAAGCTCTTTGGCAAAGCACTGGAGCCAATTTTGGTAGAATCTAGGGATAAGCGAAAGATCCTTCTGCCCGGAAAGAAGGATGTCCCAAAACAAAGGCAGCCTTCCTTTCATGCTTCCAGGCCTTGCTTCCGAGAATCCTCGGGGAACCAGTTTAGATCTCGGTGGACCAACGCTAGTGTTCTCCCCAGATCCAAGTCCAACGCATACAATCAATCTAACAAGGGACAATTCCCCCGCAAAGGTGGAAAAAACTCTAGAACGGCCTGACGCCAGGCTCGGGCCAGGGCCTGGCGCCATTGGAGCTCGTCTTCTGGCCTTCGCTCCCTGCTGGCAGAGATCTACTTCAGATACCTGGGTCCTCAACACCGTGTCTCGAGGTTACGCGATAGAATTCCGACGGCGTCCTCCAAATCGATTCTGGCGGGTTCCAGTCTCGAGGGACCAGCAAAAACATCATCAGAAACTCCTGGCCATTCAACATCTATTAGACATCCAGGCCATAGAGCGAGTACCCTCCTCCCAGAGGGGGAAAGGGGTGTACTCAATCGTGTTCCTTGTACCAAAACGCAATGGGGAAATGCGGATGATCCTAGATTTAAAGTGGCTGAATCTTTTCACTCTGAAGAAACGGTTCAAGATGGAGACGTGGCGGACCATAACAGCGGCCCTGGACAGTGGGGACTTTCTGACCTCTATCGATTTGTCGGAAGCTTACCTTCATGTCCTGATACGATTGTCTCACCGGAAGTTTCTTCGATTCACTTATGGGGTGCACTATTACCAATATCGGGCCCTGCCATTCGGTCTCTCCGCAGCCCCAAGAGTCTTCACGAAGCTACTCCTGGCCCTGATAGCCAACCTCAGGACTCAGGGCATCCGCGTCTTCCCATATTTAGATGATATCCTCGTTGCCGCTTCATCCTTTGCTCAAGCTTGCTCAAGCTTCACAGAGTGATCGATGCCTTAGAGAACCACGGATTTGTAATCAACAGATCCAAGAGTGTCTTGGTCCCGACCCAGTCCTTAATCCATCTAGGACTTCTCATCCGAACAGACATTTTCCAACTCTTTCTCTCGCCGGAGCGCAGAGTGAAACTTATATCAGCTCTGCTACAGGTCAAGGACTCGCCTTCGGTCCCTCTGATGTCGCTGGCATCCCTCATGGGACTTATGGTCTCCTGCCAGGACGTTGTGGCCTGGTCCAGGTTTCATCTCAGGCCCCTCCAAGCACTGCTTCGGCCCTTCGCGCATCTGATAGAACGCAAGGCTCACAAGATGGTGAACATTCCTCTCCCCATGGCACAGTCTCTGGAATGGTGGCTGGATCCGGCCAGGCTGGAATCAGGTGCCTCTCTCGATCTTCCGGAACGTCAGATCTTAACGTATGCCAGTCTGTCAGGGTGGGGAGCCCATTTCCAATCCCACCTGGCGCAGGGGACATGGTCCTCTCAAGAACGACTTTTTTCAATCAACAGGCTGGAGCTCAGAGCGATTCGTCTGGCGCTACTTCAGTTCCAGGATCTTCTGCTCGGAGCACATATATTGATCCAGACGGACAATGTCTCTGCCAAGGCCTTCGTGAACCGGCAGGGAGGAACCAGGTCGATGGGCATGATGGAAGAAGCGTCTCTTCTGTTTGCGTGGGCAGAGAACAATCTAGCCTCGTTGAAAGCGGAGCATCTGCTGGGGGTCCTGAATACAGAAGCGGATTGGCTAAGCAGGCGGTCTTTAGACAAGGGCGAATGGAGATTGCACCCTCAAGTCTTTTTAACCATCACAACGCTGCTGGGGAGACCGGAAATAGACTTGTTCGCTTCCCACAGGTGCCAGCCTTCGTTTCCAGGGTTCCCAACCCCGCAGCTGTGGGAGTGATCACCCTGATTTTTCCGTGGCCGGCAGTTCTTCTATACGCTTTTCCGCCTTTTCCTTTGATTCCGGTGGTCCTTCAGAGGCAGAAAAAATTCAAGGCCAACCTGATTCTAATAGCCTCAGACTGGCCAAGGAGGCCGTGGTATCCAACTCTGGTCAACTTGTCAGTGGCACCTCCAATCAGGCTCCCTCCTCAGCCCGACATCCTGATGCAAGGCCCTCTTCTTCATCCCAACCCAGGTCTGTTCAAATTGACAGCCTGGCGTTTGAGTGGCTCGGCCTTCAGAGGAAAGGATACTCCGACAGAGTTCTAACCACGCTTTTGGCCTCTCGTCGGTCTTCAACCAACTGTATCTATGCTAGAACCTGGCGAAGGTTCGTGTTGTGGTGTACTGACAAAAAGGTTTCCATTCGAAATCCAAAAATCCGTCACGTTTTAGAGTTTTTGCAGGATGGTGTGGACAAGGGGTTGAGCACGAATACCATCAAAAGACAGCTGGCCACCATCAGTTCCGTCTTGGGCCTGAGGAAATTTGGTCCCCTTTCATCTCATCCAGATCTCAAGCGTTTCTTCAAAGGTTTGAAACTAATCAACCCCCCAGTGATACATCGCTTCCCTACCTGGGACCTCCACCTTGTCCTAAAGGCCTTGATGGGCACTCCATTCGAGCCTCTGGGTTACGTTCCTATCAGATTTATGACCCTTAAAGTAGTCTTTTTAGTTGCCATCACGTCTGCCAGACGGGTGTCGAACTTGGCTCTTTGTCCACTAACTCTAATCTTTGTGTTTTCCAGGAGGACAGGGTAGTCCTTAGATTGGATCCTTCCTTTCTACCAAAGGTTAACTCGGTCTTCCATAGGAGTCAGGAGTTAGTGCTACCAACTCTGCCCAAATCCTAAATCATCTCGGGAAAGGGCATGGCACTCTCTTGATGTTAAGAGAACTTTAAGGTACTATTTGGACAGGACCAGGGACTTCCGCAGGTCTGAGGCATTATTCGTCCTTTTTGGGGGAAGTTCCAAAGGGAAGCGGGCATCGGTGTTTTCTTTGTCTCGATGGCTCAAGATGGCTATTATCGAGGCATATAAAGCCGTAGGTAGGGACGTCCCTAAGGGTATAACTGCCCATTCCACCAGGGGAGCAGCAGCTTCGGCAGCTTTTGAGGGAACAGCTTCCCTTGAGGCGATCTGTAAGGCGGCTGTATGGTCCTCGGCGGACACCTTTATTCGGCATTACAAGGTGGACCAAGTGGCGTCGGCGGAGGCAGCGTTTGGTCGCCGAGTACTGCAATCTGTGGTATCTAAACGAGATTGACTGCGTTTCTCCCGCCCGGTGTGTGAGGCTCTGGTATATCCCATGCATTATGAGTGGCCCTTTTCCGACTCCTCCAGAGAAGGCAGGAATTTACTTAACAGAAAATGTCCTTTTCTGTGAGGAGAGGAAAAGGGCCACTCAGGCCCACCGCACCAGAAACACAGTCTTTCTCACAGTGCTATTTTCAGTATATTGAGGGGTATTTTCAAAGGGTTAAAGCTGGCCAGTTGGTTCTGTTTCTTAGAGGAGTGGCTGGTTTTTCTCATCTTGTTCTTTCTCAATTCTACATTACTTGTTAGTTCTGTTTTTTCTGGTTCGTTTCTGTTCCTTTGACTTTGGTCCGGGTTTGGACTGGCTGTCACGTATAAGGATGTGGGTATCGTCTTCCTCTTCGGACTCTGGTATCCAGACTGGGGAAGGGATGCCCTGCACCGGAAGGAGATTAAAGACCTGTTCGGCCCTGACTGACAGGAGGCGGGGCAAACCCATGCATTATGAGTGGCCCTTTTCCTCTCCTCACAGAAAAGGACATTTTCTGGTAAGTAAATTCCTGCCTTCCCTGAACCTATTTGGATTTAAGCCAGCCAAAGAGCTGGCATATTTCTAAGTAAGCATTTTAGGGACAAGGCAGTGGCAGATTAGGTAAGTAAAAAAGTTATTTACTTATATCTCTATAGCTGCCTGGCCGCCAGCCAGCTCAAGGCATGTAGCAGAGCCTGTGGTAGTACTGCCAGCCCAGAATAGGACTGGGCTGCCAAAATATTCCTGCCTAACACCCCTTGGTTGAGCTTTAGCTTGAAAGCTCTAGTCCCATCTTTGTGGCTATTACTTCAAAGATAACCACTTTTGCTTCTTTCTATTACTTCCTTTGAGGGTGGACTGTCAAAACAGCACTGTAGAAACTCTAAAAGGAAAATGAGCAAAGTTGAATCCTAAAAATATTGCTGAATTGAATCCTGAAAATTGAATTGGAGAAATTCAAAATGGACAAGAAAATGTATGGTTTTGAGGATTGTTATGTCTCTATTGGATAAACTATGTTTAGAAAATAGTATATTATCAAGCTATTAACAGGCAAAATGTATGAGTTATTGTTAAAATATGAAAAAACTGGAACAGGTTAAGGATTTTATGATACAGTTGGTGTGAAATGTTGACCATGAGATATCAGTGGAGCAATGGGAGAGCCTGTAGAACAAAATGTTAAAATTAACCTTAAATGTAAATCTTAAAGATAACTTTTACAGAATGATGTATAGATGGTATTCGACACCAGTTAAATTACAAAAATGTATGAAAATGTACCAAATTGGAAGTGTAAAAGATAAGAAGGAACATTTTATCATATGTACCAAAGCAAAAAAAAATTAGACCTTGATACACCTGCAAATGCAGTTTGCAAATGTAAATTTACAAATAAAATCAGAAGTTTTTATGTTTGGAATATTGGATGATTCCATTCAGGAGGACTTTGAAAAAAACTATGTTTTGTATGTTATCTGCCACAAGAATATACTATGCTAAATACTGGAGCTTTCCAGAGATACATTCAGTGGAAGAATGGTGGATAAAAATTTTGGACCTTCATGAAATAAACAAATACAATCATCCTTAAGGAGAAGTCAACAAAAACTTTCGGACAGTTGGAAATCCTTTAGGAACTTCCTGTGTGTGTGTGAAAGGGAAAATGGGTCGAATGAACTGTGGATGGAGTCAGTAGATAATTGATATATAACCTTTTTATTTTCTTTTTCTGTTGTTGAAAATGTATTTTAGTATAACTGAGTCATCTTTTAAGATATGATACATACAGCACAATCCTAACCATGTCTACTCAAAAGTAAGCCCTATTGTGTTCAATGTGTTTTACTCCCAGGAAAGTGTCTTTAGGATTGCAGCCATAATATGTGATTTTGTTGAAGAAATGTAGATTGAGAACTTCGCAGTTTTCTCACAACATTCAATATCTGTTTTTGAAGTTTTTTAAAATAAAAAAACACAAGTTTGGTGTTCATGTTGAGTGATATGCATCAGTCTCTGCATAGGCTTCAATCCTAAGCCCCAGTTAGGCTGGCTTACGCCCAAGCACAAGTCCCATGTTTGCCAGGGAGTATCACAAAAGTTCCGTAAGACACCGCTGCAGTCCTCCTGGTGGAGGGTTAGCCCACTGCACAGAAATACATTTACCGGTATCTCCCTACATCACCATGTATGGGAATGGGAAGACCAATGAGTTGTACTAGTCTAGGTTAGGTTTGCACCCTTAAGCATTTAAGTTTTTGAATATTGTAGTTCTCAAAAATATCAAAAAAGTTTATCATATGTGGCTGTTACATTAAGCAAGCTTGCCCACCCTGTTTAATAAACTATGTTATAATATGTTATTTATTTTGGTATTGATTTAAGCTTATCCTGAACACTTCTGAATATTAGGTTTTCTTATAAATTATCTCTGGCCTAATATCATTTCCAGGTTTTATTTGATCTTGAAAAACATTTCATTATACTTAATTTACATAAATGAGATTTCTTTAACTACTGCCTCTATAAGCTATTAGAAGCTCAATTACATTTTCAAATTCATTTTTGAGCAGCTTTATGGTTTTAAGATAAGAATTGCATGATCTGAGCTTCCTTGTTCACTGAAGTGATGTTCTCATCCTTTCTTCTGTTTTTACTGGGGCACATACAGCAAGGAAAAGAAATATCACTTTCAGTACAGAATTAATTAGGCTGGAAACTGAAGATCCATTCAAAGTCTTTAAACTAGTCTCTGAGCTTCAAATTTGAATAAACAGTAAATGCTTCACTGTAGGGAAAAAGTTGTCCAATCTTTTTATTTCACACTTTCATTTGCTGTTGAAATTACCATAAGTAGATTGAGCTGAACATTCAGCAAGTGAAAAAATGAAATGATGGGTACCACTGTTGCCAGTGGTTTTTCTTAATTTGATATAACTGTTTATAGTCCTGTAGTGGATTAAATACATATTAGTGCTTTTATATTTAGAGGCCCAGAGTCTCCAAGCAAGACTATAAAAGACCATCCACCTAGTAGCCTCTAGTTTATTAGTTTCTGGAAAGTGATGAACAGTTTTAGTGGTGACTCAAGTTTATTGGCCTTGGTTGCTTGTTTCACATAATTAAACAGCTATTTGGCAACCATTTCTTTTCTTTTTTCCAGCACTAGCTGTGTAGCACAGCTGGAGAAAGCAAGATTAAAGCTAAATGCCTACCACTTTTTATTATTCAAAATACTTTTTTGCATATACAGTGACTTTATGTGTAATAGCGATCTAAATTTTGAAATGCAGATTAATCCTACACTTGCAATGAAAAAGGAGCTTCCTAACAGCAGTTGTTATGCTGCATGGATGCAATTAACATAGTACCAAATGACTGGATAAATATAGCCAAATTGGAGTTGAATTTAAGTCACTGTTCTGCCACTTGGTGGCAATTTTGAGCTACTGCATAGCAAAAGCTGGCATCCTCTTCAATGCCGAAGTAACAGTATCAAGAAAACCTTTCTAATCACATAACACCAGTTAAGAACAGCAGCAGCAGAAAGGACATTAAAATAGGTTTATATTCTGAGTCCATCTATGTTGCCCCTACAAGATCTAGCCCAAAATACTGAATATCTTACAATTCCTTTTTCAGTATTTTGGTTAAAAAGATAAATGCAAATAAAAGACACTAACATTAAAACTCTCAGTTGTTAAAAAAATTATTTTTTTAGTAACAAGAACATCTAGTATAATTACCTTAAATTAAAACCAAAAAGATAAAATACTTTGTTGAATATTGGAAAAGTGATTGGTCCTGACCTGGATGAAAGGATAAAGAAGAAAACCATTCTGTACTATGTCACATAACAAAGAATCTGAGACAGATTAGTTGATGTTCAGCCCATCTCTCTTTCCTGTGAAGAATGAGAAAATTCTGTGTTTGGCTAGCATTTGGATTTCTGATAGAGCATGTCTAAGAATTGAGAAATCCTAGAAGTTAGGGATACTAGGAAACTTAGGGCCATTGACCCCAAGGGAATGGGAGGGAGAATGAAGAAGGATGTTGTGCAGGCTGTGGTCTGAAAAAGAGAAACCAGATTGAGATGTGCAAACTAGAAATGAAAAGAGCAGATTGGTAATTGAGGAATGAACAGACTTAACAGAGGCCTTTGAAATTTCATGAAACTTAAGATAGGAGGCACAATATGCTATTGAGAGGAGTAAGGTGGGGTTGCTTTATTTGCAGGGGCTCCATTCCTGGATTCCTCACAGGTGCTGAAAATTGTGGATTCTGAATTCTGTAATCTGTGCTCTAATCTCTTCCGAAGCTGTTCTGAGCTTGGAGAGGCTGAACAACACCTTGTGTGGCCTCTCTGAAGCTCAAAATACTGGTGGAGAAAGAGCAAAAAGTAGGAGTGAGTTGAAAAACATAGAGTTGAGAGAGTGAGAAATTGGGAGTTAGAAGAAGAGTGAAGGCTTGAGTAGGATAACCTCTGTTTACTGGGCAAGAGGCATGTTTTGAAGTAGATGTTTCTCCTTTATTTAGTAGGGGGAGAGTAAATGTCCTCCATACCCCAGCAGTGTCTGCTGGTGTTCTTTTTTGCATTTTAGATTGTGAGCCCTTTTGAGACAGGGACCCATTAGCTAGTAATTAACTATTTTTTTCATTTTCTTTATAAACCACTTTGAACTTTTTAATTGGACAGCTATTTATAAATACTGTAGATAGAAAGAGAAGGCACAGCGTCCAGAGACAGGATGATCTTTGTGTTATTGGAATAAAGGTAGGTAAGGGGGGAGTTTGCTAAATCTAAAGTCTGCATCCAAAAAAAGAGAATTCTGCCAGGAAGTTTCTACTGTAACTACTGTAACTAAATCATGATGACTTGGCAACTCTAAGGGTGAAACAATATCCAAGAAGTGGTAGCAGTAGAGCTCCTTTTTACATTGAATTGTCCCAACAACTCACTTTTTTGGCTGCAGACTTCCAGTTATTATGCAGATGTAAGGTCCACTGTAAGCATCTGAGTAAGAATAAATAGATTATATACGTGCTAAAAACATCCTTCTCCAGTGAACCTGTTTGCAAGCTGAGGTAGTGCTGCTGAAGTTTTAGTTGCTGTTTGCAAAAGCTTTCAGGAGTTAGAATTGTTTTAAAAATGAATAAGAATAGCTAAAGAATAACTTTGAGTCGAAAAGGAAGCATTGCTTCTGTTTCACATGTTCCCTGTTAGATGAAGAATGTCCTTCCTGCTAACTACCCACTTTGAAGTTCTGTCTTAAAATTCTCTTCCTCTTTTAATTATAGATAGCATAATATGGAATGTAAAGGAGGCACGACTGTTAAATCCATCTTCACAAAGAATTAAATTATTGCAATCTATATGCTATTACTTCACACTAATTAAATTTAATCTATAGTTATCACCACTAGAAAAACTACAAAGATAACTGTCAGCATTAGCAGTCCATTTTGGAATGGTAATGAGGGACAGAAGCATATTAACCATGTTGTCGGCATGAATTGAGGTATGGAGAGTTGCCTAACCTATAATTTTTTTCTTACAGTGGAATGATTCAGTTGTATGTAGCTTGTGAAACTGGTAATGAGCACAAAAACTGACGCTCATTTCTTCTCCCCTCCAGTTTCCACAGACGTTGGGGTAATAGTTATTCACGCTGTCGAAGCCTACTACCAGGAAAGCTGCAATGTGCTGCAGAGTTATTTGTCAATGCCTGGGCTTATTTTCGTAAAGACATATTGATTGCAGGATGAGAAACATTTAGTTTAACAGCAATTGATGAGGAGCAGACAAAGGCCTGTCTGAAGTTTGAGTCTTTTAAAATGTACACTCAAATGTATAACCCCAGATATGCTGCTTTTATGTCAGGCATGCAAAACATGTTCTGCTTTAGTCATGTATATTTTGCTTGGTTTGTCCCTTCAAATAGTATGTAAGCAAGCCCTTGCCTATCTGCCGTAACATTTCAGGTACAGTTTAGAGTGGCACAATCATTCAAGGGTGCGTGGGAGGATCTAGCTTAGATGAGAGGTTTAAAAACAAAATCCTGTACTACAATAGTTATGTTTTCTTAGTGAGTCCCCAGGGTGACCATATAGAATGGAGGACAGAATCTTTAAATATTGCATAGAAGAGAGGATTTAGACAGGTGCTGATCGGGTTACAAGCTTACTGGACAGTGGCAGTGCTGTGGATGTCATTTATCTTGACTTTAGCAAAGCATTTGACAAGGTCCCGCATGACATCTTAATTGGGAAGCTGGAAAAATATGGGCTAGACAAAGCAATAGTCAGGTGGATCTGCAATTGGCTTAATGGACACACTCAAAGGATTTTAGTAAATGGTTCTGTGTCAACCTGGAGGTCAATTTCAAATGGGGTGCCCCACGGCTCTGTCGTGGTCCCAGTTCTCTTTAACATTTTCATCAATGACTTGGAGGAAAGGATACGGGGGCGTCTGATCAAATTTGCAGATGACACCAAGCTGGGAGGAGTAGCAAACACATCACAAGACAGGAGAAACCTCCAGGAGGATCTGGATAAACTAGAATTCTGGGCTGTAACCAATAGAATGAATTTCAACAGGAAGAAGTGCAAGGTTCTGCACTTAGGCAATAAAAACCAAAATCACAGGTATAAAATGGGGGATACTTGGCTTGTCAGCACAACATGTGAGTGGGATCTTGGAGTTGCCATTGATCACAAGCTGAACATGAGTCAGCAGTGTGATGTGTCTGCAAAGAAGGCAAATGCCATTTTAGGATGCATTAAGAGGATTGTAGCTTCCAAGTCACGAGAAGTTCTAGTTCCTCTTTATTCTGCATTGGTCAGACCTCACCTTGAGTACTGTGTTCAGTGCTAGGCACCTCACTTTAAGAAAGATGCAGCCAAACTGGAGCAAGTCCAGAGGAGAACGACAAGAATGATCAGTGGGATGGAAGGGAAGCCCTACGAGGAAAGGTTGGGGGAACTTGGGATGTTCAGCCTGGAGAAGAAAAGGCTGAGAGGAGACATGATTGCCCTCTTCAGATACCTGAAGGACTGTCTTGCGAAGGAAGGATCCAATTTGTTCTTAGCTGCCTCTGAAAGCAGAACTAGAACCAATGGGTACAAACTGCAAGAAAGGAGATTCTGGTTGGATATCCGGAAAAAATTCCTGACGGTGAGGGCGGTTCGGCAGTGGAACAGATTGCCAAGGGAGGTGGTGGACTCTTCCTCACTGGGGATCTTCAAGCAGAGGCTTGACAAGCACCTGTCGGAGATGCTTTAGGAGAATTTCCTGCTACAGGCAGGGGGTTGGACTAGATGACCTACTAGTTCCCTTCCAACTCTATGATTTTATGATTCTATGCTTTTTAAACCCTTCAGTGTTGAGCTAAACCTGTCTCATTTCCCTCTTCTATGCTTAAAGTTAAAGGCACTCTGTCCTTCATACTATATGGTTACCCTGAGTATCCCCAACACAACAGTGAAGAAGCTGATATTGATCTTCCACCTGTCTCGTTCCAAAGAGGCAGTTAGCAGCTGAATGGTTAATAAGAGATGGTATTGAGGATGGAATCCTAACCAGTATTGCTTTGACTGACCACCCTCCCTTTGCCTTAGGACATCAGTTGCTAAGGACAATACGGTTCGTGAAAAAAGCTTGGAGGAATTTACCACATTGGGGCTGTGTTTTCACCTTCCCCACAACAATGTGATTTTTTACTGATGGCCATTCTGTGATGTCATATGTTGAGTTGTATTCATCAGCTTGCTACATGTCACAACCCAGTTGGTGAATGTTTTTCAGTATGTATATGGGTCTGTTGAAATGTTTCATAGGTATCACAGAGAAGGGGTGAGAAGTTAGCATGCTTTCCTCATCTCTTATGTGAGTGACCTCTTTAGGGGTGTGTGTGAGGGTAAGAGGTGCGAAGGATGTATTGTATGCTTATCAGTATTGCATCCTCAGCAGATTGAAGGGATGGGTAGCAGTGCCAACAGTGGGGATTCCTGTACGTGGTATGTCAAGTTGAACCACCTATATAAGTGGTCTTGAATCATAAAGCTGTGACTTTCACCCAAAATGTGTTATCACTTGTGTTCACTTTTTCCACTTCACTATGTTTCACAAGGTATGCATAGTATGTGGTCTGTTTCTAGCTGTGCCTGAGTGAATGGTATTTAAGTAGGAGTTGGTCCTCAGGCAGGGCTTTGCAAAGCAATGGCAGACTCTGAAGAGTCTCTGTTCTTACTCAAAGCTCTCTGCTAAGTAATGTTTTCAGTATCCTGCAGAATGGCATTATGGGGCAATAAAGAATACGTATTAATTGGATAATTTAATTAGAACAATAAATTTATTTTATGAAAGTGTGTCTCCTGTTTTGAGAATGTCTGTTTCGAAGTTTTTATGTATAGCTAGCTAAACAGAAGTTCTGTATTCTCTGAGTAATTCCCCATAATTTACACAAGTGCATAGATATTTCATTCCGATCCTTACAACCTCACTGTGTCACCCACTTATTTATCACTGTCTTTTATACTCTTTTCCGCCTGGCAATACTCATATTTTTGGTTTCTTGGATACTGCTATTATAAATTTATTATCCAATAAGATTTACAGCTGTGAGACTTGTACAAATAATGGCTAAATGCCAAGAAAGCTTTGTTATTCTCTAATGAAACCATACGCATAATGTCTTGATACATTTTTTGCACAGATGTCATAAAATTTAAATTGGCATTAGACATATGTCAGGACCCTCAACAGGGTACAGATTGTATAACACTGTACTTTACAGTATGCTTTAAAATATATAAATGATATACTTGGTATGATTTTTTTAAACAATAACTGTTTGTGTGATCATTTTCTATCTGATGTTTTTGATAAATAGAAGCAAAGGCACATCTGTATAAAGGTTTGTTGGTGGCTCCTTTATCACTACTCCATAAGAAGAAATGGTATTGTTTGAAGGGGTGGATGAGCCCTGTTCCTATACTGGCCTTGTGCATACATAGACTGTCAAAAGTGGGAGCAGAATTATCCCAAATGATATAATGAAAGAGACCCACAATGGAAAAGAAAATGGAAGAATTTTCACAATTATGTATATTATATTCTCGCTGTGTAACAAAATGTTGTGGTGTAATCAGGCAGTCTTATCCAACTTTCCAGTGTTGATGCATCAATGCCAAAGTAGTGGTAAACTTTGCAGTAGGAAGGTAGACACAGAGCTTTGTAGTGCTGTTTAGGATTTGTAGGGGAGGGAATTTTTAGAAAGAAAGGATACCTTTTTAAAAAAACATTTCCTGGAGGCCTTCTTCTGTTATGCTGTACAACATGAGAAAGTTCATTTCCAGACTAGTGATCAGTGCTACTTCTGACCATTTTGTCATTTTTATAGATCTGGGTTGGTGGTTCTGAAATGTGGTGAAGAAAAAATGTACCTCTTCTTCAAGCATCTCTGTATAATGCAAGGGAGTATTTTCAAATTCAAGATATGTATCCCAACCCCCTCCTTAAAAACAAAAACAAACTAATCAAACCTGACTAGAAGTGTCCTAGAAGTGTCCTAGAAGTGTACAGAAGCATAAAAAATTATCCTTTAATGTACAGACTAATACTTCCGCATCTCCATAGAGTTCCTCAAGTATGCAGAAACAATTGCCTTCACTAAACTGAAGTGCAGCTTCATTTCAAAACTGATAGGAACTCAACCATTTGAGTTCAGTGTTCAATAGCATATGCCTATATATTCCATACCAAATAACTTTTAAAATGTTGTAAAAATGCAAAACAATGTGAAAACAAGCATTCCTATATACCCTGTTCTATACGGATAAGTACCGATATGTCCTGTCCTATCGTAACAGTGATGTACAAGGATTTCTATATACAGTATGTCTAAATGTTTTGGTGTGTTTCATATGAATTTGGTCAGTCTCACACTTGCTCAAGAAATTTTGGATCTGATAGAGTAAGGAGGGAAATCAGCCAGAAAAGCAGAATACACTTCTTAAATCCCATGCAACAGGTGAATATTGTGAACAGGTGAACAGTTGAATATTGGTCCCATTGTGGTTGTTTTTAAAAGGTTTCAATTCTTAGAAATGAAAACCTCATAAAATGGTGTAGGATCTTATAAAATAGGATTTTGTATAGGGATAGTCTTGAATGATACAAGGTATTTCAATGAAAATAATATTGTAGGAAATATTCAGATAGATTAACAAATTTTAGCATTATTAAAATACTCATACTTTTTCAAAATAATCAAAAGTCACACACATTCAGTATTTCAACAGCTGATATTTTTCTGGTTTTTTTAAGCGTGAGAAGCTGATACATGAGTTGGAGGAAGAGAGGCACTTGAGGCTTGAAAGTGAAAACAAATTACGAGAGGTGACACTGGAATCTGAACGCAACAGAGCTCAAATGCGGGGTTTGCAACAGCAGTTTTCAAGGTATGCTGTAGATTTTGAATTTCATTCACAAGGTTTTTAAAAGTATATTTGAATATGAAATCACAATGCTCATTTACATGTTTACTTCTTTGAACCAAGCACTGAATAGAATTGAACAGTAAACTGTGGATCGGGATTCTTCACAGGAATATAGATAGTCAAATTTCTTCATTCTCCTGGGCTTTCAGTATTCTTGTGATTATTCCTTCATGATGCTATCAGTGATTATTTATCTAAATGGTTTTGCTAGAAAAGCTGGGTAGATTTACTTCCTATTGGTAGATCTCAGAAAGTGGATCTGGAAGACTGATGCTGCTTCCATGATGTTTGGCCAAAGGGTGTTTTTCAGGGTTTCATTTTGCCTAGCATGCTGTTTTACTATTGACATATTAGGACTACTTACTCTCTCTGAGTCAACCCCTAAGAGCGGATCTCAGAGGCCTTGGGCTATGTGCTCTTATGGTCTAAAATGCAACAGTTGGTGAGATGGTGATGGACCTTTTATGCAGCAACACCATCATTCTTGCAAGTTGCCTTACTGCTTTCTCAGAGCCTTGAGATACAGCAGGCCAAAAACCTCCAGGATACTCCCAGCAACTCATGTCAATTTTAGTCAGTTGCTTAAAATGTATTGGTTTAATTTGTATGATCAACTAAAATTTATTTAACTGGGTAACACCTATGTTACTTTCAATTAACTTTATTGCTCTCCTGGGTGTTCTTGGTTTGGAGTGATATTGTGATATTTAATTGTCCTTTTAATATTTTTATAAGCTGCCTAGGATATTTTTATATCGATGTGATCAACTTATAATGTTTTAATAACATAGATAATAAATGCAGATCAGAAGAGAAAGTATTTAGTGCCAAACAATTCTCACTTTCACCCAATATGAACAGCAAAACAGAGAAAAAGATAATCCACTATTTATTGTTGGAAACTTGCATATTTTTGCTTCAAAGAGTGTATTTTTGTTCTTGTGCATGCTTTGTGTGCAGTACATTAGGTTAAAAAGAGGAGCCTGGGGCACATGATCCTTTAACCCACCATCATAGTATATTCAACCTATCTACGAGTATTTAACAGTGAAGCAAGAAAATATGTGAAAATCTGCCAATTGAACTTTTTTGTTTAGCAAGTGACAGCACACAGCTGCCAGTTCACATTACATATTATGAGAATATGTTCACAGATTGCAGGAGCTGTCATTGTGAATGGATAGATCCTCAGACTGTGACTCAGACTGTGACTCTGACGGTTTTCTTTTTTAAATATTGATTGACATTCCAGCTTCTTCTGAATCAGCAATATTTCAAGCTGAGGTTTCAGCTCAGTCTAAACCCTCCTCACATTTATGCAAATCTAAGACACTTAAAATGACATAGTTATTACAATCTTATAAGTGCCTTTTTCTGAAGGAACAGCTTGTCTGGATTAATTCGTTTCTTTTCAGGTAGGCTTTACCTTTTGCCTTCTAAATATATTATGTGTTTTGCACTATCCTTGTAACTCTAGAAAACCACCTTTTGTTTATGAACTCAGAATCTCATATTGATCTTCTATATAGCTGCATTTGTACTTTGTCAAGCAAATTAATAATGGCTAGTTCTATTATTCTGTACCTATCATTCAGCACAGCTAAAATGTGTTGTATCATCTGCTTCCACATCTGCTTTTGAAGGGCCTAAACTATGCTCAGTGTTGTGTGTACAGATAAAAATCTGTAAGTTCCCACCACCATTTAATATACAGTTGGAGACTGAAGGGAAGGAAAATTATTTTAAGCAGGTAATTTATGGTGTCATCCAAACTATGGCTTAAGCTGGTACGGCCATCACTGTGCTGGCTTGTAATATTTTAGGAATACTACGGCATGTGTGTGCTGACTTTAGAGTCATCTGGGCTGGTGTGGAGGCCCGTACCAGCTTGGCATTGTCATGTCCAAACCCTGCTCCAGGCAGTGCAGGTTGGTTCATACCAGATTTCATGGCAGGTGGGGATTCAGTGGTGGGAGAATATTTGGTAAGTGGAGGATATTTCTGAGCAGAATATGGCAGAGTGGGAAAGGACTGGGCCTGGGAGAGGGGTGGATCGGCAGTAGTAGCAAACCACAACTTAAACTTTGTTCCCAATTTGGTCAGCATTACATGAACTTCCTGAATTTGCTCCAGCTGTATAACTGGTGCAGTTTGAGAGGCCCCATTGGGACAGGCGAGGCTTTACTTGGTGGAAAAGGGAACAATATCCCTATATCCCAAAGAGACCTTCAGTCTCCTTCTAGGTTGCACAGGCAGTAATGCTGGCTGTGCGGCCTGGCTAAGGTAGTAGAGTTTAAGATTGGGCTGTCAGTGAATTTTTATTAATAAACACAAGCTCATCCCACCTCAATTTTTAAGACATTGACTGTACCCATCCCCATACCTTCATTTAATCTGTATTTTCTCTCCATTCCATTATAATTTTATAAAAAGTTGTTCCCTCCTTTGGTTTATTAGATGCTTCCTCTTCCCAAGCCTATTGTCCTGAAAAGCAAAATTTCTTCTTCTTTTCTTTTTTTTCTTTGTAGTAAAAGTGGTTCTCTGATTCAGCCATACAAATGGCTCTACAGTCTTTCTTAATGACTATCTGTTTGGAATGACAATCTGTTGGGAACCACTTGAAGTGATGTCATTAACCTGGAAGTGATCAGAAGTGGCATCAAAAATATTACTGCTTCATAGCATTCTGCATATGACCAAATCAGATTAATTAAAAGTTTAAAATAAGTGCATGTTAAAAAATTTATTGACTCCCATAATTCTCCAAAGCAGTTGCTCCCATAATTCTCCAAAGCAGTTGCTTTTCTGTTTTTTTTTAAATAACAGCCCGAAGGCTTCAATCCTATCCACACTTACCAAGGTGTATTACTGTTTAAAGGATATACATAGTAGCCACTTAAAAGTGCAGCTTTGTAACATTTCCTAAAATGCAGTCATATAGCATGGTAGCATCAAGTCGAATGCTGCATATTACAAATTAAATATGCATTGAAATGAATGGGTTGGCACCTGAAATTGGCTTGCAACTCACCTAGTGGGTCCCAGCACACACTTCGAGAAACACTGCTATATAGCCTTCTCTGAGTTTTGGTTTCTTTTTTGTTTGTCTCTGTGTTTAGTGATATATGCAGTAATGCCAAGGAAGAATCCCAAACGTCTGCATGATGTATAGTGCCATTCTAGTAAGACCATGGAGTTGTACACAGGATATAAATTGATTATATCTCTTGTTTTTTGTACAGGCATATTGTAGCAAGTGCTTGTTGAGTGAACACACACTGCATAAGATTCAGGCTAACAATCAGACGCTAGAGCAGTAACTTTGGCTTTTTTATTATTTCAATTATTGTGTTAGGCCATGGGAAGCAGTAAAAGACATTATTGTGTAATAGTCCATCTGCAAGCAGTTATTGAAGCTTTTTGTATTGGTGCTTCAAACTTATCTTTTTTGTTTAAACTGCAAAAAGCATTTTAGTGAAGATGGTCTGTCTGACAGACATCTGTAGCTGCTGAAAATGTTCTGCTGTATTCAGTGAGGGTAACTCCAAGTAAATGTCACAAGATTAGAGCCTATGAAATTACCTATTCTAAGGGTTATAGGGCTGCTGACAGATAGAAAATATTGTAATCCCAGTTGCGGTGAGCTTTAGCTTTCTCCTGCTCACACCAAATATTAAACATGGAGTTAGTGATCACTATTTCCAACAGGTATTAACATGACCACTACAAATTCTGTGACACTGTCCATATAGTGACAACTTCTCAGCAAACAAGAACTCTCCAAATCCTTCCTTTTGTAATTTTGACTTATCCTACTGCATTTGGTGTAGTGACAAAGGTGGTGTCTTGTCAGCTTCATGGTGCAGAACTGAGAAATAGGCTGCAAACCTAATCTACAGTACACTTAGGCTGGGCTAAGCCCCAGCATAAGTCCAATGCTGACCTGGGTATGTCACAAAAGTATAGTAAGACACTTATGCCTCACTCCTGGGGGAGTTAGGCCAATGCACAGGCATATGCCGACCTTCCCGCATCATCATGGAAAGATAGGCCAGGTGAGTTAGGCTGGCCTAAGTTTCTCAGGTTTATATCCACAATTCCCTAACATTTGTGATAACTGATAGCATTTGTTGCTGGTGCTGTTCAACACAATAGACTGATCTATATAGGACCTTTACCTTTCTTTTCATCCAAATCCCATGGCAGACAGAAGTACAGAAAGCAGAAGTGGAAAATAGGTCCATCAAAGCTGTTTAAAACTTCACATGGGAAAAAGTAACTTCTTATTATCCCAATCAGTGGTACTAATCATGCTAACGGAGAGAGATATGTGTGCCTGCTAAAGATGACAGAGCTAGGACAACAGACTGGGCTGCTCAATCATAGAAGCACTCAGTTCTATCATTCAGATTTAGCCTTGGCTGTTTTCAAATTCACGTGCATCCCACAATGGAATAAACTGTTAATAACATATGACAAATAAGATACCTAAATAGCCTGATGGTGGCTGTCAGTGGTGGTGAAATGTAAGAAGCTGTGTTTTTCTCGTGATGCGCTCCATCTGGGGTGATGCGCCAGAGGAGTTTGACAGTCCTCTGGCAGGCCCCGGGTGTCAGCGTGCCCATTTGGGCCTGCTCCAAGGCAGAGCAGCAGCCAGAAGCTGCCACTCGAATGGCCAGCTGAGGTGCACTGCACAGAGACACACTGAGCATGCCGAACAGGTTCAGAGAAGACTTTCTTAGAGTGGAGGAAGTCTGTGCCTCTGCATGGCCATTTGGCCTCAGTCAGGAGGCAGAGCGGCAGTCGAATGGCTTCAGAAGAGTGCTGCACAGGCACCAACTCTGATGCCTGCACAGTCTCCTCTGAAGCAAAAAGGCTTCAGAAAAGTACTACACAGGCTCAGAGATGGTGCCTGTGCAGTACTCTTTCTGAAGCCACTTGGCTTCAGAAACAACTGTGCAGGCGTCAACTTTGATGACCGCGCAGTCCAGGTAGGGGGTGCGCGCATCCCGGGGGTGACACGCAGACCTCTGCACCAGGTGATGCACAGGGTCATGTCACCACTGTAGGCACCCCAGGTGTTCCTTGTTCAGTGTGATCTGAGGGGTGTCTCCTCAGGAGCAAGTCTTCCTTAGGTGTCAATTACTTAGCCTGCTGTGGAGCAGTTAGGGCCGCCAGGCTTCCTGACTCTCTGGATGCAGCATAACTTTCTGCTCTGGATACAGAATAGTTAGGAGAGAGAAGTTGGGACAGAACAGGCTGAACTTGCTCTGGATTTTGCCCATGGTTGGTGTTCTAGACTAGAATCTCTGTTTCTAGTACTGAACTGCATAAATTGTCTAAAACCTCTCCTCTTTCCAATAAGCCTGATTTCTAGTTCTTACTTTTTTGGGATTTGTCCATATTCTATCTTCTCTTGATCCTTTACCAGTTTCCTTTTTCCCTCAACTTGATACTATCTCATACCCCTCTCTGTCAAAATGTGCCTTTCCAGCATTCATCCCACAAATACAAATAATACTCCCAAGTATCACTGACAATTAAAACAAGCCTTAATAAATTTCCTTAAGCCTTAATAAATTTAATATAATTGCAGGACACAATGGTTTGTCCAGACATCTGTAATTATTACTTAGCTTAAACTTTTAGTCTTAGAGGAAAGTAGCTGGAGGGTCTCTCCTTATAACAAAATATTAGGATGTGACATTTGGTTAAGCAGATAGTTGCCAGTAGGCTTATTCATTTCCTTTATATAATATATGATGAGCATTGGTGATAAGATATCTTAATGTTAAGAGAAGTCCATGCAAATCGTATTAGGCAATGTGATGTACCTACATGAACAATTGTGGGATGGAACTGACAAGCTGCTTGCATAAAAGGGTTGGACAAGTTTTATTTAGGGGATCTTTTTGCTAGGGCTCATCTGTTAGGACAGGTATCTGTGGCCTGGAGGGCTAGAAGAAGGTTATACAAGGCAGTTCTGCAACAGAACCTATTTCCTTTTTCAGATTCCAGATTACTTCACTCGGCTGGATTTAGAGGTTTTGTTTTTAATTCCCCTAGCCCATATAATTATTTTTCTGAGATTTTCTGATTGCAGTGTATCTTGATATTGATAAGTGTTTTTGTGCTTTTTAAACAGCATTAGAAAATTCAATGTGTGTGCATGCACGTGCAGACTTCCATAGAGGAAGACGCCTTTTTTGTGCCCTGATAAAGTGACCACAGAAATCGTATTCAACAACATATAAGAGCTCAAATTAAAAGGATAACCGGCTCATTGATAAGACATGTTGTGATTTATGGTTTGCTTTCAGGGAACTGCAATGTCCCACACATCAAGTATTATTAAGAAGGCGTATAATAAGGCGTGCATTCCAAGAATAGTACCCCTAGGCTGTATAGGCAAATAAAGTTGCAGTAATAGCATCTTCTGTTTTAACAGAGAGACATGCGAATGAAAAATGTGCATTGCTAGTCTGCTAAAGCATTTTACTTGCTAAGAAAGCCTCTTTAAAGAGGTTCTGGGAAATGAGCAATTTTTGTCTGCCATGGGCAAAAACAGAATAATTTGCTTCTTGGTCCTGACTTTCTCTTGTCTTCCACCGTCTGTATTTGGAAGGGTACAATGTAATTCGCTATTCACCCAACCTCATGTGTGTCTGGAAGTTTCTTTCTGTAACTTCATTCCTATAAGAGATATAGCATTTCATTTAAAGTCATGGAATCTGTGAGAAGTCTGCTTTTACTGGACCAGCTACTGGTATGACTGGTTGCTGCAATTGTCATTGCTTCAAGTCCCTGTATGTCCCATGCCTGCAGAAGCATTTTGTGGGCTGAGTAGAAAAAATGATGTGTAGGAGAAGACTATGTAATCCATCATCTTCTATTCCTGTGCTCAAACTCACAGATTCCTACATTTTTGGGGAAATTGTAACATGCGCTGTAGAGTCCACAAAAGCTTGAATTGTTAATTTGGTTGCATATAAACATACTGGCAAAGTGTAATGTGTTTTTCTGTTGTAGGCTAGTTTCAATTTTCACCACACCAGTACTACTACTATACCACCTTCTTTCCACAACCAACACAACAGCCTCATCTTAGAAAACCACTACTGTTTGTGCGCAGTATTGAATTTTCAACGCAGGCCTGCAAGGATGACTGGGTGTCGTAAACATGCTGTAAGGCACTCCTCTGAGCATCATCACTAGGCCACTGCTAGAGGTAGCACAGCATTGGGATTGCATGCTCAGTGATCTTTGTGGACCATTTGGTGGTAGAGAACTGAGAGGAGCATGGTGGGATGCTAGGAGAAGGCTTTCTGGAGCAGGGGCAATCTGCTTTGCTTTTGCTTTTATTCCCTAAGGCGATGTATACTAGGGATGGGCCACAACCTGGATGACTTGGAATTGAGTCAGAAAAACATTTTTTGCAATTCAAACAGATCTGAGTTTTACACAATGCTATTTTTCTGGAAAATAGGTGGCAGAACTCACCTGCTGGTACTCACAGGTACTCACCATGAAGTTCTTATTTGCAATCATAGGCATGTCAACTTGGGGGCCACCAAACTCTTCCATAGAGGTCCCAGGACTCAAACAGAGTGCGGTACTCAGTTCCGGTGCATTCCCCCTCAAAAAGATTCCTGGTTTCACATGTCTTTGACCCTGAACCAATTTGTGACTCATGTCTTTTGTGGAAATGAGTTTGGACTTACTGATTTGAGTTTCAGAACCCAAGAAGTTGGAAGAGGAGCAAAGGACAATATTTTGGTTCTTAATGGAATGAAAGAATGTGTAACAGAACAAGGGCCTTAAGTTTTTTATTCCTACTTTGCTCAGTCTTTCCTAAAAGGATAATGACTGAATACTTTATGCTATATAATTTATAAGGAACATATCCAGCAAAGGTTAAAACACTGCTAAATCTTAAGGAAGAGTTAATCATATTCTTAATTTTGGGTATTATGTTCAAAGAGATGGTGAAACATTGTACTGTATCAGGATACAAATTTTAGGAGGGGTATAGTAAATAGACACAAGTATTGTATGTTTACTTGACATACATTACTATATTGAGCCTGCTAACTCAAGAAACATTGGTAGTTATTGTAAGTAGACATGGTACAAAACATGGTACAAAACATTCCCATTATTGCCATGGAAGTTGTCTTGTGCCTTTCTAGACTTTTGGATGACTATGGGTGATGTATTACCAGTAGTTGGATATCTTTGTTTCAAAAAATGACTTGCACACATATGAGATTCTAAAGCATGTGTGTAAACCAATGTATGTCATAAGGGGCCAATAACTTGCAGATACATGGGCTTGGGAATGTGCATTGGAATGCTTATAACATTAAGGCAAAAAGAAGTGTCACCTATATGGAGTGTCCATGCCAATGTACATTCAGCTACCTTGCTTACAATGGGTTTATCTATTCACTGTCTTCCCTCTCCGCTCAACAGAAAGTAAATGGGATAAAATTATGCATGAGAGAAGTTCAGGATAACTTGGCACCAGTGGAACACACATCTCAGCAGAAAGTATATCTGACAAATCTCCATGGCATCCCTAGTTGCAGGCATCATAAAGAATGGATGGCATCCAGAACAACTTCAAAATAGCAGAACCTTGGCACTTATAGATACTTTGGGAAGATGCCAAGTATAGGTGAGCATGTCCAGTGTTCACATGCATTGCATCCTTGGTAAAATAATGAGAGCAGTGGTTTACAATTTCCTAGACGAAAACTAAGTTGAATGACAACTATTGATGTGGATTTGTCCACAAGTCATACCAAAATAACTTAATGCCTTTCTTTGTTTGGATAATAAGCTTAGTAAGTCAAGAAAATGTCAAGGGCTTAGCACAACTTTATTTAGGAATTAGAATTTTGTCCCATATTGCATTCTTGGAGGGAAATCTCATATTTCTTTGGTTTTCCCTGTACTATTAAAATATAGCCTATGCCTGCAGGCATAACACCACTGATCAAACTAATTTAGCTAGTGTTTTTTTGGATTACGACTTTGATTGATCAAAATCATTAAAAACATGAATTTGTACAATTAATGAGGACAGTATGAAAGGCAGAATGTTGTTCTGCTCATCATTCTTGCACATCTGGCAGTAGAGGCAATTCACTTGGGCACAAAATAAGCATTTTGACAGAGAAGGCAATGAAGTGCTGTGTATAACTAGGGTAAATATTCTAAACTGACTTAAACATTTCTTAAATTTTATTTTACAAGGACTCATTGCTCACCTTAACTTGAACCTTTTACTATCACAAACCCACATTTATAGCAAATATATATATAAGTTTGCCATCCTTAAAGCTATCTTATCAGTTCCATTCAAAGAAATCCACTCTCTTCCATCACAAAATGCAAACCTTAAGTCTTTCATTGGTAATTTTGGGTCCCCTGTGCTTCTGAGGTTATGGGCGCAATCCTGAGTAACTACGGGGAGTCCTTGCTCCGGTGTAAGAACAATTTGCTCTGGATTGCAATATGAATTTCCCGTAGGTTTTCATTGGGTGGTGCAGTAACTACAGGTGCACGTAAAGTCTCTTACGTGCTCCCGTAGTTACTCTGGATTGTAGGGTAAGTAAACTAGGCTTTATGACACTGATAGATAAGAGCTTTTTGCTGGAGGAAAGAGTGCAATTCTAAGCATGTCTACTCAGAAGTAAGTCCCATTGTGTTCAATAGTATTTCCAGAAAAGTGTGATTAGGATTGCTGCCAAAGAGTTTGCTCACTGCTTGCTTTCTAACTTCTAATGAAATATGCCTGCAAACCTAGATACTGAGCACAATCCTAACCATGCCTACTCAGAAGTAAGTCTCATTGTGTTCAATGGGTTTTACTCCAAGGAAAATGTGTTTAGGATTGCAGCCATTGTTATCTATTTGAGGAACCATACGACTTCAGGGTACTTACACTGGCGAAATGCAGTGTACTCCCCACCGATGTCTCAAATGCCCACTTCAAAGGCTTAGCAGATGGTAGCAAGGACCTTCTGTCAGTGGTGGGCTCCAGCAGGTTCGCACCTACTCTATAGAACCGGTTGTTAACGAGAGATGGGATATATAAAGTTTAAAAATAGCCATTTAAAAGTGGCTGCCAGATGGGCAGAGAACCGGTTCTTAATTTTTTTTCTAGCCCATCACTGCCTTCTGTGTATATTTAATAACCAAGAAACAGAGGATATATTACATATTCTGCTATACTGCCCAATTTATAGTAACTTGCATCAGCTCTACATTTGCCCTTCCATCTGCCTTAAAGTGCCAAACAGTGTCAAACAGTATTTGTGTCAGACTGTGGTGTTTCTTTTAGCTGTTGTTCAGTAATCCCAAACCTTTGCTATGATAGTTGTTCCACTGTAGGTTCTTATCAAAAAGCAGCTAAGCATTTTAAGGACTCTTATTTTTTATTTTAAATACAGGTTAAATACAGGTTTATTACAGTAAAGAAACTACATAGTATCATTGGGATTTGATTTTATAAATTTGAACATGTGATTGACACTCTCCCATGTATAATTTTAAGTGATTTGTTTGCCTTCTGTTTGTTTACACAATTATTTATGCCAATAAAGGTTGACATACATATGTAATATTGGCTCCTCTGCCTAAAATAATGTTCCTGGCATATAGCTAATGCTTTATGTGGCTGCAATTATACTTCATGTCCCTCTTACATTCACTATATAGTCATCTTTAAGAAAGTGTTCAAATTGTTTTTAATACTTTTTGTATGAAATGTTATTTTTAAGAATTGCTAAAGCCACCTCTGAAATACATTTGAAATACATTTTTATTTGAAATGTTATTTTTAAGAATTGCTAAAGCCACCTCTGAAATACATTTGAAATACATTCAAATAAAGTTTGAAATACATTTGTTTTCGAAGAGGGAGTTGAGGTTAACATTGTTGTTCCAGTTTGCATCTCTTTAAAACTTACTGGTTTATATATGGTACTACAGTGGTACCTTGGTTTATAAGTGACTTGGATTATGAGTGTTTTGAATTACAAGCAAAATTTTCTCAGAAATGTTGGCTTGGTTTAAGAGCACTGTCTTGGAAGATGAGCATTTAGTTTGGAACAGGCTTCCATGGCCAGGGAACTTACAGGGTCCCTGCTCTCTCTTGTTTCCCTCACACCAGCCATGAAGGTTTTCAAAGCTACAGTACAGTTCAGTACTACACAGTATTTTCTTTATTGCCGTGTTTTGTATATTACAGTGTTTTGTAATCATTTTTATACAGAGTGCACCAAAAGTAGGCTTACAGCACAATCCAGAGTAACTACAGGAGCTCTTATGATGATGTAAGAGACATTTATGTTGACATAGTTACGATGCCACCTAGAGGAAAAATATGGGAAATATGAGTAATCCAGAGTAAATTTTTTCTTATGTTAATGTAAGAGCTCCTGTGGTTACTCTGGATTGTGCTGTTACACTTTTACTTTATTTCAGTGATCTTCTTGAATGATCTTCTTTATCTCAATGATCTTTACTTTATTTCAGTGACTTTGCACTGAATATGATGCTGAATGAAAGGTTTTGAGGAGATATTTTCATTTTGTGCTGATCCCTGGTATATATTGTGTGGAAGCAGATGGTGAACATGATAAAGCCTGATCTAGAAACAACACTGAAGGACAGTTGTTCACACTACATATTCCTTATGATTCTAGCTCCGACTTGAATAACTAGACAAAATAAAGACCAACATTGTAATCTGACCAACATTGTATTGTAATCTGACCAAGACTTGTCAGTTATCTTATTTTGAAAATACAAAGCCAGCGTTATACAACATTTTGTTGGATGCTGTGCTGTTGAGTGTATAGACCTCACAAGCTGAGTAGCTGAAGTACATAATGAGTCAGACAAAAGGGGAATAACTAATAAAAAGTTGAATAATTTTGCCATTAAAATTGTAGCCTGCTGCGTATTTTAGATCTTCTTAACATCTTCAGAAGATGATGAAGAGCAAACTTAAGTATTATCCCACTCAATTTTGCTTACAGACTTGAGGGATGCCAGATCATAAAGCTAAAATTACAATTTGCGAAAAAAATTATAAGTCAACTGGGTATGTTTAGTCTGGATTAAAGATGACTGAACAGAATCATAATTGCAGACCAGTGAGCAATGTAAGAGATATTTAGACGAAGCAAGAGATTTTCTCTACTTACAAGACAAAAAGCAAGAGTAATTATCCAGGCCGGTGAGATTAATTCAAGACTCTGCAATTGCTAATTAAGAATGGCATGTACATAAAAAGGCAACAGGTTTATATTTAGTCCCAAGTATAAAAGATGATTTAACAAGAGAATAAGTAATTGAAAAAAATATGGAGGGCATTAGGCAATGATTAATGGAAAAATTATAATCAAATATGCTGTCCTCTTAGGGATCTGTTAATTACTTAACAACAAAGATTAGGGTTAATGGATAGGAATAAGACCATGAAGTAACATGTTTTGTAACATCAGATAGCAACAAACAAAGCGTATATGCAACAGGGATCTATTGCATACACCTGTGGGCTGGGTAGAAGTGGTTTAATGTGGCAAACTGTACTTCTGTGTCCAACTACACTGGTTAAATCCCATTGGAGTTTAAGCAGGAAGTTGCATGGCAGGAACAAGCCTGACAATTGTTTAACACATGACAGTTATGCTGCTAATGGCAGGTGGTGGATTTTGTACTAGAGTTGGACTGTGTTTCACAGTGTCGTCTTTAAAAAATGGTGTTAGTCTACACAGTATGAAAACGGTAATTCACTTGCAGTGAGAAAATCTAACATCTTACCCAGGTAAATAGTTAGAAAGCATTATTACAGCTAGAATTATTCACTGTATAGAATAATGACTCTTGCTAAGGATGAATCATTTTGACTTCTGCACATTAACTATTTCCCTCATGTTTCAAAACTGTTTGAAAGCTAATGATAAACTATATATATATATATATATATATATATATATAAAAGAAAAGTCACTGACTGACTGACTGACTGACTGACTGACTGATCAACGCCCTGCCAAAACCGCTTGGCCTAGAAGCATGAAATTTGGGGGTGTGTGTTCCTTCTGTGACTGAGGGGTGCACTAAGAACTGGTTTTCGGAAATTCCAACCGGAAGGGGGTGAAATGGGGCGCAACGCATTTTCCTCCCTATACTTTGCATTGGAGAATTGCTGACTCATCAACATTCCACCCCAACTGCTGGGCCTGAAGCATGGAATTCTGGGAGTTCCTTCTGTCACCTGAACACCCACCAAGAACCATCTGGAGAAATTTAACCCTTCAGGGGCTGAAAAGGGGGCAACGTGTTTTTGTCCTATACTTAACATGGGAGACTGACCAACCTCCAGCCAATTTGGTGCTCGGAGCCTGGGGCACTGGGGGGATATTGTTTGGAGGGAGGGGTTGCACTGGGGAGGATGTTGCGCATGGGGGACTGATGCGCATGGGGGACTGATGCGCATGGGGGACTGATGCGCATGGGGGAAGTTGCGCATGGGGGAAGTTTCACATGGAGGACTGATGTGCATGGGGTGTTGATGCGCATGGGGGAAGTTGCGCATGGGAGACTGATGCGCATGGGGGACTGATGTGCATGGGGGAAGTTGCGCATGGGGGACTGATGCGCGTGGGGGGAAGTTGCGCGTGGGGGGAAGTTGCGCGTGGGGGGAAGTTGCGCATGGGGGACTGATGTGCATGGGGTGTTGATGCGCATGGGGAAGTTGCGCATGGGGACTGATGCGCATGGGGGAAGTTGCGCATGGGAGACTGATGCGCATGGGAGACTGATGCGCATGGGGGAAGTTGCACATGGGGGGAAGTTGCGCGTGGGGGGAAGTTGCGCATGGGGGACTGATGTGCATGGGGTGTTGATGCGCATGGGGAAGTTGCGCATGGGGACTGATGCGCATGGGGGAAGTTGCGCATGGGAGACTGATGCGCATGGGAGACTGATGCGCATGGGGGAAGTTGCACATGGGGGACTGATGTGCATGGGGTGTTGATGCGCATCGGGGGAATTTGTGCATGGGGACTGATGCACTTGGGGGAATTTGCACATGGGAAACTTGCACATGGGGACTGATGTGCATGGGGGAGTTGCACATGGGGTGTTGATGCGCATGGGGTGTTGATGCGCATGGGGGAAGTTGCGCATGAGTGGAAGTTGCGCATGGGGGGAAGTTGCGCATAGATGACTGATGCGTATGGGGGAAGTTGCGCATGGGGGACTGATGCGCATGGGGGATGTTGCACATGGGGGACTGATGCGCATGGGGTGTTGATGCGCATGGGGGAAGTTGCGCATGGGGAAAGTTGCGCATGGGGCACTGATGCGAATGGGAAAAGAATTAAAAGATATCATCATAAAGAAAGAAACAAAAGAGATGAGTAATTTGTTACCGGACAAAGAAGAGTCATGCTGCCAGAATTCAGGAGAGATAGTCCAGTCCCCACAGGCCCCGACAGAAAAAGCAATTTTTTGGAGAAGGCAGAAAATATTGTAGTTTGTTGTCTGATTTAAGACTCAGGAACCAGAAATGAAATAAGCAGTGATATAATTAACTTTTCAGCTTACAACTATGACTGACAGGCCAGCCCTAACCCACACTAAAACAGCCAGGCTAGATGACTAGCCTTAAACTCAGTGCAGGAACGGACCTTGTTGCAGCACAACCTTGGCAATGGGAATTGATTCTCCTTGCCCTGGGTAATGTGAGTTTGAATAAGGCTGCTTGGATCTATGCCACGTTGGAGTCTCAGGAGAGGCTAGGAGAGTTCCAAGGGACTGAGCTGTGAGCTCAGATAAGTATACAAGTGCCCCTGAAAGCTCTGACAGCGTTCTAAGTTAACGCAACTGGCTGAGCTGCTCCCTTTCATTGCTGGCAGGCAGGCAGGCAGGCATGATAGTGCCGTTGGCTTACCCTACAAGCTCACTGGATTTCCCCCTTGACCTGCACTCCATTGTAAACGACACGTTGCAGGCAGATTCTGTGCTCTTCTGTCTCCCTGTCTTGCTGCCTCTCCCCTCTCTTTCTCACACACACACTCTCTGCTATGCATGCCTTCTTCTAGACCTGACCCCAGTGCTCCAAAAAGAAGGGGCTCACTGGCTTTAATGATCTCCCTTTAAGAGGGTTCCCTCTCCTTGTGGTGTGCCAGGGTCAGGTGGACTGGAAGAAGACACACACAGTAGTGTGTGTGCATCTGTGTTTGTGCAGAGAGAGAGAGAGAGTGAGCAAGTCAAGGGGACAGAAGACAACAGAGTCTCCCTGTGATGTACCATTTGCATTGTAGTGCAGGCGAACAAGGGGACATAGGGCACAATCCAGAGTAACTACGGGGAGTCCTTGCTCTGGTGTAAGAACAATTTGCTGTGGATTGCAGTATGAATTTCCCATAGGTTTTCATTAGATGGTGCAGTAACTACGGGTACATGTAATGTCTCTTACGTGCTCCCGTAGTTACTCTGGATTGTATCACTAGTGAGCTTGTAGGGTAAGCAAACTGCACCCCTTATGCGCACACACACTCGCCTGCCTGAAAATAATGAAAGAGCGTTTGGGGGCTGTTTTGCAATAGCGATATATTTGTTTTCAGTGCCCCTCCCGGAACGAATCCCTGCATATAAATAGGCTGTCCTTTTTCCCCATCTCTGTTCTTTACCTTATTTATTAGTTAACCCTACAATCCAGAGTAACTACGGGAGCACGTAAGAGACTTTATGTGCACCCGTAGTTACTGTACCACCTAGTGAAAACCTATAAGAAATTCATATTGCAATCCAGAGCAAATTGTTCTTACACCGGAGCAAGGACTCCCCGTAGTTACTCTGGATTGCACCCTCAATCACAGGTATTGAAATTCTTTCAGTCCCCATGGGTATGAATTTCTTCTCATCCCCCCATGTGTTTTATCTATGTAATTAAACTATTAATCCGCAGCTGTAATACACTGTCCCCTGCAGCAGGTTACTACTTCAGAACTGAATGAGAACCTTGGACTTCCAAAAATATTATCATTTGTTTTACAGCATTTGTGCGACAAAGAGCAATAAAAAATCTGGAGGATAAAGGTAATGTGGTGATAAAAGATTCTGAGCCTTTAGAATGAAATACATTCCAAGCAGTCAACCCCGAGATTGCAAGTCATTTACATCTTTGAATCTAGTAATACAATTTTTCACACAAAGCTCTTTGTATTAGAAATTATGTCATACTAAAATTACTAGAGAATGAGAACGGCGATAAGGAGTCAAGGAAAGGATGTGGAAGGAAGGGATGAGTTCAGTATCTCTTATGATGAGATAAGCTTCATAAACACCTTTTTCAAAAATAGTTATACTAGTGTATGTTTTGAGTATTAGGAGGGAAATGTGTTTTGCCATCAAGCAATTGCTTGCCATGAGTCTCACAAATGTTTAGAGCAGGGACGTCAAACTCTTTTCATACAGAGGTACATCATTAAGCAGGAATTGACATCATTAAACAGATGATAGCCAGAAATTAGGACTTGGTTTTCACGAATAAACTTATTAGCTGCAAATGTCAGAAGAGAAAACCTGCAAATCTTGTTCATAATTTCAGGATATAAGTGAGAGATATTTTATATATCTTAACAGAGGATAGGAGAAATTGCTTCAGTGGGCCACTTTAAGCCTACAGACCTTATTTTAGGACACCTCTGGTTAAGATGCTGAAGACTGTCACATTCTGGTGACCTGTAGTGAATTAGTTGTGCATGCCCTCTCCTTCTTCATCCAATGTATCCTGCTGCGACTTGGAAGTGATATACAGGAATCCCCCACTTATTGGATGGGTTAGCAACCGGAGCACAGTCCAAAAGTGACAGCCATTGAAAAGTAGAACCCAATCTTTTTAGTTTGCATCCAATGTTTCTTTAGCAGGGTGCATTACAAATGCACCCTTTATGTTGCAAATTCCTGCTGCAACACAAAGATTTCTGAAAATGGTTTTTCATTAACTCTTTAGGAATAGGATTAGACCGAGAGCTACCAGATGGGGGAGGGCAGTTTTGGCCTTTAGAACAGCAGGGAGAGGTTGAAAGAACATAAAATCCATTGAATGAATGAGTTCTGGCACAACTGAAAGAGTGGATGATCAGAAAATGAACCCGCCAGAAAGCGGGGATACCTGTATCATAAAAGTGGGAATGGACTGTGGTGTCAAATGTATGCTGAGCTATTCATGGCCAGTGGAATCATGTGGCATTCTACATTTGGTTGCTGCATTTTCTTTGTGTAGGAGGATCAAGCATGAACATGGCTATAACAGGAATATTCTTTTTATCATTATTCTTTCAGTAAGCAGTAAGCAGTAAGCATAATTTATACACTTTATTGTTAGACCTAATCCCCAATACTTATGCATGGAGAATGAAACCAGTGACATAGCCCACATTCTGCACGAGGGTGCAGCTTGTATAATTAAATTGTTAGATAGAAGCTCCATTATAGCTGCAGTTATTTAAAATTTCAGTGAAAAAACACTGAAGTATCAGCTTTGTATATGCCTTTTATCACAATGAACAAAAATTGATTGAACTGTAGTTAGAAAATTGCATTTTGGAGCATATATGTGGACCTAAGTCTGAAGTATGTTTAAGATAAAAGTTTTATACTGAATATTAAATTGATTGTATGATAAAGAAAGCTGAGCTATGACATTGTATGTAAATGTGTTCTCTTGAGTTTTCATATATTACAGAATACCATTGGGATTCATATCTTGTGAACAAGCCCCTAGAAGCCATACTCGTATAATAAGTTTGGCTCTGAATTATATTTCTTCCTTAGTTCCCCCTCCCAAATGCCCATAAAAGAACTTCTCACTAAATGTAAGCATTTTTTATTTTCTAAATATGATCGCTTTATCATTTTGCTTTGTGCAATCTTTAAAGCAGCTATTATAACTAATAAAAATTGAATAATTTATAATGCTTGCCTTGAGTAACATTTTAATGCATTTTGTCCAAACTAATAGTGGTGTCTCCTGGCTGCATGTTTTGTACTGTTTTACACAAGAATTATTACAGTAATTTAAATATTGCCAAGGAACGTGTAATTGTTTTATAGCACTATTTTAATAATATATAAAAATTAGACTGTGTAGTAGTTCATTTCTTAGCAGTGCTTGCAGTTGGTCAGTACTATTTAAAAATATTAAGCTTTCCTCCTTTCTCCATAGGTTGTTTTTCAAAAGCAAAGTAATTTAAAAGATCTTAATTAAATATTTGTAGCCAACTGTAAAATGAACAAAAGGAGACTTTGGATCTAGTTTTATCTTTGAAGCTAATAAAATACAGTAGTGCTCAGGTATCCACGGATTTGGTTTCCGTGGCTTCAGTTATCTGTTGTTTCATGATTCACTGTTTTGGTTGTTTTCCCCTCTTGTTAAATGTACACTGTGTTTTATCTCCTGAATGTAGACTGTGTTGTAAAATCTACTGGCAAATATACCTTCTGGCAAGCTATCCTCTCTGCACTCCCAGTAACCATTTTGAATTCTAAGTCTCCACTTTGCACCATTCTAAAGCTATTCTGCAGCCAGTGAAGTACTAGCAGTCCCCAGAATGATCTGGAGTTGCTTCTTCTTCTTAAGGTCCTTTTAGCAGTTGGATGATCAGGACAAACTTTGGAGGCAATACATGGCTGATGGTTGTTTGACATTTTGTACTCTGCAGTCCAGAGCTTTAACTTTTGCCTCCACCAAGCTGATTCTTTGACATCTCAGGTCTCCTTCAATCTGCTTGACCCAGCATTTCTTAGTGTGGAAGTCTTTGCACATTCATTCTGCATACCTGACCTTTATCTTTTATGTTTGCCAGTCACATACTTTACACCAATGTAATCTTTGTTTATTATTCATCAGGACCTTGACTAATCTGCTGGCCTTTTGGCCAAAGGCCAAACCTCATTAGTGGGATTTGGACAAGTTTGGTCTGCCTGACATGGTAGTTCCTACCAGTAGCTAAACACTACTGCCAGCAAATGCCAACATAAACATGATTTGTGTCAAGTGACAATTTAGCAACAAACCATTAATGGCTATAGCTCCAGATAAGGATCTGGAGCTCAGGCTATGTCAGGAACCCCAAGCCGGGTGATGTGGGTTGACGAGGTCTCTCCCCCGGGGGTTCCCATAACTAACAAGTCGCTCTCTCCGTTGAAGTAATTCCAAGGAGACATGTGAGGTATCGTAACAATCACTTCTTTACTTCCATCCATTTGGAGGCACTTCACTTGAACAGGGACAATGAACAGGTAGGTAATACAACCCACGTCTCTAGGGTGCCCCAACTCTGCACTCCCACGTCAACAGGTAAGTATACATACTTTATATAACCAATCTTTCAAAACAGGTAAGTACAACAGTCTTTCTCCAGGTCAGGCCTTCCTTGTAACACAACCACAGTCACAGTCCTTCTTCCTCCTTGTTCCTCCTGACCCAGACTGCCTCTTAGATCCCCCACAGGCTAATAATGGTTTGTTGCTAAATTATCACTAATAATGGTTATGGGAAACTCGGGGACGAACAACACAGAGGTCTCACCGTCTCCTTCCTGCACAACAGTAAGTATAGGGTATCCTGATGTCTTCAGGTTTGAGCTTCCACAATAGTAGTGAGAATGTATTCTCTGCAGGTAGAAGGACTACTGTATGTTGTAAGTTTGTTGTTTTTCAAGTCTTCAAAGAAAATGAAATATAATTAACATTGATGTATAACATCAAAATGGTTTAAGATTCAAGTTAATTTTGTGGATCCAAAGCATCATTTTAATTTGTCAATTTGAAGAAATAATACGGTGATAGGGAGCTTTTCAAAAGAATAACACAACATGTTCTTATGTTCCCGTAATATAAAAAGGCATAAGTCGTAAAGTTTTGATTATAGTTGTGGTTGCCTTTGCCATAAAGAATTTGTTGCTAATGTGCTTTGTCAGTTTGTGTTTATCACTCTTTTCCCCTCCTGCCCTTCCCTACATATAAAGAAAATTACCTGTAAGAAGAGACAGGAAGGTGAATAATGAATGGAGAAATGAAGGCATTGGCTCTTGCACTGAATGTGATTTCTAACCTTTCCAGCTACCTATTAGTGGTTGTTGATCCATCAGAATTCTCAAATGCCAGAGCTCTCAGATAATGTGCTGGCTTTCAGAAAGTATCCTTGAATTGAAGCATCAGATTATTGCCTAGGTAATATTATTGGAGGGATGCCACTACAAAAATGTGCTAGGGTGACTCCAACAACAGCACTTGGCTGCGATTTCTCTTGCCACTTTCACACCATGAAAGTGGGAGATATACAGTTATACAGTGGAAGGTATCAAGTTGTTGATATTATAACTAAAGGAAATTAAAGGAACAGGATCACTCTGTGGGTCAGGAATTCTTGCCCTTGTTCATTTGGCTGCAGTATAAGTGAGATTTAGAAATCTTCCCTTAAATAGCTAATCATTTACATTCTCCTGGTAGTGTTTGCAGAGGTATTAATCATGCTGAAGTCACTTAATCCTAATGTGGATGTAATATCTTATTCCATGGAGATTCTATTGCAGTTTAGCAACAATTACTGTCTACTTTATTATAATATGTTGCCAGGAAAAAAATAGTAATGTTATTATTTTTGATCATAGTGTATATTCATTTACAGATGCTGCAAAATTGCAGATAGATGTTTGTGATTAAAACTGTATTAACATGAAAATAATTGTAATTTGTATCATTTTGAATCCTTTTTTCCCTGTACAGTCCCAAGGTTTATACTTTGCAGTCCTTCCTGATACAATATTAATTAAAGATTTAATTTTTAAAAGAAACTGATATTCTCTACTAATCCTACAGTATGATAACTGTAGACAGGCTTTGTTGGAATGAGTGCCTGAAGGATGCCAGCAGTATGTAACTTTGCCCAAAGCAATGGAGTTTTTCCTTTGGGAGTCAGATTTTGCTAAGATACAAATAGAAACTGCCTATTCTTCTCATCATGACTCATGGGTAACAGGGAGAATTCAGGTTACCAGAGGAAAAGAAAAATCTATTAGATCATATGTGTGTCCTGAAACAAATATTCCAGAGTTTTCTCCTCTTCACAATGAACAATAACTTATGAACAATAACACTGAACAATAATCTCTATTATTGTTAATAGTGTGTATATATTACTAAATATTAGAATGTATTACTTCTATATCTCTGATACTCTAGCCCAGTTTAAGGATATAAATATTGCTACTATGGACCATCTGGCTGGATTCTAAGGTTTCTTAGTGCTTGAATCAAAATATATTTGAGATAATGGATTAAGATGTGACACATGCCAGTGCTGCTGAAATCAACTCCTCCCTCTCCTGTTCTGCCACCTGCACACCTTCTCCCCACATTATTTCAAATCCAGCTACTCCCTAACTCAGATGAGGAAATATAAAATAAAGAATAGAAAAATTTATGGAACAAAAGAATAGGAAAAGTGATGTCAATTAGATTAAAAGAAAATTACTTAAAGATAATTTGGATGTGATATGTAACACCTGTTAAATTAAATATAATAAAACCAACCATTCTAGCTCAATGTTGGAAATGTAAAGAAGATTTGGGAACGTATTTACACATGTGGTTGCATTGTAAAGAGGTGAAAGGAATATGGGAAGTGGTTCAAGGAAAGGAATAAAATTGTTGAAGAAGTAAAGGTAAACCCTAAAATTGTTGAGTTGGGAGGAAAATAATTAATAACAATTCTGGTGACAGTCACAAGAATTGTACTAGCAAAAAATTGGACAGATAGTTTTCATTAAGGTGGGAGGAATGATATGAAGTAATATGGAATATTGCCGCAAACAAATTAACAATTAACAAAGTAAAAAAATTGATTTTGAAAAAGAATTAATTTAAAGATATTTGAGATCAATTTATTACATATGGTTTTGTAAAAGGAAAAGAGAAAAACCCAAGCAGTGATTCTTTGTTTTTCTGGTGGGAAAGGGGATATGTAAATGTAGAGGGATCATAAGAGTTGGGGAAAGAAAAGAAAATCTGAACTGTATACAAAAGAGCTGCTGTCCCACCAAAAGGTGGTGGGTGCACAATTGTGTGTGGGTGTTGTGTATATTATGTGATTGTAGTTTTATTTTCTTAAGAATAAAAAATGGATTTATTGAGCCCTTTGACATTAATTTGGTGTGTTCTAATGATGTCCCCAATCTGTCTGTCTGTTTGACCTAAAAAGTCCTGCTTTGCTTTTCCATTTGCATTTATTTTGAGAGCCAGGAATCCTACAATGATGACTGGCTGCCAGTTGGCTGCCAACTGTTACCAGCTGCCAATTTTTCAGTGTAGTCTGGCTGCCAACTGTTGCTAGTCATTCAGTTTACACTTTCATGCTTTTTGTTGTACACTCCAAGGAGGCAAACTAGCATCACACCCTCTGTGACAAGACAAATTGTGATCCACACCCTGTAATGAGTCTGTGTAACTAATCTGTCAAGTGAACTTGGGCTTTGTTTTTTCTGAGTGTGCAGCCCAAACATCACCCTTGGCCAGTGATTTTCAACCTTTTTCATCTCATGGCACACTTATCAAGGCAATGAAATTGTCAAGGAACTGAAAATGTCAACCATCAATTGTTTTTACCATCGACAAAGCACACTGGACTGTTCAAATCCCCCAGTTTTCCTATTAATGAATGTCAATCCCCAAATTCCTGCGACACACCTGAGGACTATCCGTGGCACACCAGTGTACCATGGCACACTAGTTGAAAATCACTGCCCTAGGCTGATGAAAGTCCCTTGTGCCATCATCCAGGTGTTGCACAGACGCCCTAAGGCACTTCTGTGATATTAATGTTCACTGGCCTTCAGAGGCCAAAACTTGCCTTGCCCTACAATCCAGAGTAACTACGGGAGCACGTAAGAGACATTACGTGCACCCATAGTTACGGCACCACCAAGTGAAAACCTATGGGAAATTCATTTTGCAATCCAGAGCAAATTGTTCTTACACCGGAGCAAGGACTCCCCGTAGTTACTCTGGATTGCACCCTTGGCCAGACTAAGGATTCAGGGAGAGTTAGGGATGACCGGCCAAAAAAAAAAAATTTTTTTTTACATTGTTAGCCCTTTTGGAACAGGGAGCCATAAGTTATTTACTGGTAATTTTCTCTGCAAAATTCTTGGCAAACTTTTCATTTAAAAATGGTATATAAATACTGATGATGATGGTGGTGGTGGAGGAACTGGGCCAGGGAGGCAGGACCTGGGCCTGGCACTTAGGCCAGATCTTATCCCCCTCAAGTGGTGCACTCTGGGCTACTTGGATATGCACTACTTCTTAGGTGATACTGCTCAGAGTAGCCCCATATGGGCAGCTACCATGTGACATACGTAAGGTGAATGAATTCATATTTCTGAATTGCACTGCAACCCTGCCCAGTCCTGCTCTGGATGCAGGACTGTGAATTTTATAATAAAGTCTATCTTCTTTGGAAATCTCTCTCATGGTTACTGGTACTTTGTGGATGATTTTGAGAAGGTACTTTGAGAATGATTCCTATCCAGTCAATGACCCCCCAAATAATCCCAAAATTGTCAGATATTTCGATTTTGATCTCTTGTTCTATATCAGCAGTTTGCAAACAATGGACCACGCTCAGTGATGGGCTTCAAAAAATTTAAGAACCGGTTCTCTCCCCATCTGGCAGCCACTTTTAAATGGCTATTTTTAAACTTTATATGTTCTATCTCTTGTTAAGAACCGGTTCTATAGAGTAGGTGCGAACCTGCTGGAGCTCACCACTGACCACGCTGTAAGGGGAAAGCATTTCCATTGTGTATGGAGTTTACCACTTCATGCTGCACTGTCTTTTCTTTCAATACTGTTTTCTTATAAAATCATTCTGGACAGTCGATTCTGTCCTGCAATCTGGACACAGAACTTTATCTATCTACAGTATTTATCTATCTACCGTATTTATGGGGCAGAAGGCAGTGGAAGCAGCTGCCTGGCATGACTATCTAAGAAGATAGGATGGAAATATAAGACAGTGTACTGTTCTGAATCTCCACACATGACAGGAAGGCTTTTGTGGGCCAGCCTGCTGGCTGAGTTGGCTCCTGCTTCTCTATATCACTAACCCTACAATCCAGAGTAACTACGGGAGCACGTAAGAGACTTTACGTGCACCCGTAGTTACTGCACCACTTAGTGAAAACCTATGGGAAATTCATATTGCAATCCAGAGCAAATTGTTCTTACACCGGAGCAAGGACTCCCTGTAGTTACTCAGGATTGCACCCTAATTTTTTTCCAATTTAATTAAATCTAGGCCAAGATTGTGTGTGTACCAATGTCTACCAGTACGTGCGTGTGTATCAATGAGTGGTACTGGCATCTCCATTTCATAACATTCCTGTGAGCCTCCATTTACTGTCTGTCACTGTCTCTGGATGCATATACTGTATATACTCGAGTATAAGCTGAGTTTTTTGGTTCCCAAAAATGGGCCCAAAAAACCCCCTCGGCTTTTACACGGTGAACTGAAAAGTGGCAGGATCAAACCCCATCAGGTCATATACCGTTGGATTCATATTGAAGAGCAGAATCCAATGCAAAAATCAGTTTGGAGATATCTCCATCATATCAAACGTTATGGCCAAAAAACAAAAACTATAAAAATAAAAGAATACATTTTTTGGCAATTTTTTTAGTGGGTAGGAATTTTGGCCTAGGGATAGGAATTTTGGCCTTGGGGTTCAGGAATTTTGGGTGTGGCATCTGGTCACCCTGTCCTATGCATGTCTACTCTGAAGTAAGCCCCACTAAGTTGAATGAGACTTACTCCCAGGAAAGTGTGCTTAGGATTGCAGCCTATGAGTTCCAAGAAGGCTACAAGGAAAAGGACCAGTACCAGTACCTGCTGCATTTCCCACCCTCAGCTTATACTCGAGTCAATATGTTTTCCCAGTTTTTGTGGTAAAATTAGGTGCCTTGGCTTATAATCGGGTTGGCTTATACTCGGGTATATGCGGTATATTCATTTTTTGACATCTTTAATAAATAGCTGAAGCACTGTATAGATCTGTAGAAAATAAAAGTCTATGTGTAGCTTCACCTGTACATTCTGTGAGCATACAGATTAGATCATTAAGGTATCTTCTGTTTTATTCACTTGTTATTGTTTGCATGCCATGGAGTCTATTAATTGAATGAACACATCATGCTCTGATACCTGATCACAGTCTGTTAAAGGGTTAATTTTCTGTCTTTATTAATGAGTTTTATTCTTTGTCTTGAGCAGTAACGGAAATTGGCTGTTGGTTGCTCTTTTATTATTTGTGTCCTTGGTTTCAGTATACTAAATAACCTAATTTACAGACTGTTTAGCATTCTGTTGGCTTGTAACTGCAGAATATACAAGGGCTAATCATGTTATCCCAGGTAGTCAAAGAGTAATAATAATAACAAATATTTATGCAGGACTCTATTTTGTTGAGCAGACAGAGGTAAGCAGAAAACTGGCAGGCTTCTTGCACTCTTTGCATTAGACCAGTCCAAGCTGAGTGAACCAAAGCAATGAATACACTGTGGCAGAATGTCAATGCAAACTTCATAATTCAATGCAGGGTTGCAGTAGATCAAAGTGAAACTGTGTTAAATATTGACAAAGATTTGCTTGCTTTATCTTCCAATCACAGTTTCAATTTAACTTAGGATGAAGATTTCTAAATTTGTGATCCTGTATGTCATTTGAATATTTAAAAAATCCCATTGGTGTGTAAATAAATTCTGTTCCTTCTGTAATGTGGAATTTGTCCTGCGTTGGTTGTAAACTGAGAGGCTGAAAAACACTTTTGTGAATATGCATATTCACATATGGATATGCATTTCCTGAGTTTCAAGCACTTTGTGGCTCACTTGTTTTGTAATGTTATGATATAGTTTTCTTGTTACATGTTCCTTTTCTGCGATCTGGTGCAGTGGTGGGCCTCGCCTCACCCAACAACCAGTTCGCCAGAAGTTGGGGGTGGGGCCGGGGTCAGGAGGCAGAGCAGGGGCTAGGGGTGGACCCCAACCCCGGCACACTGTGCATCCGCCGACCCCCAGCGCATGCACACTGCGTGTGCACTGGGGGTCAGCGCATGCACAGTGCTTCTCCTCCCGCTGGAGGAGACCACAGCACACACGCCGAGGTCGGCGCTGTGCAGAAGGAGGCCTGCTGTGCAGAAGGAGGCCTGCAGAAGGAGGCGTGTGCCGACCTTGCGCGAAGTCGGTGCGATGTCGGCGCACGCACATTGCATCTCCTCCCAGCGTACCAAACCAGTACGCTGGGTTTTGTGGTCACCCCGCAGCTACCGGTTCGGTAGCGGTGGGCTGGTGGGAACAACCGGTTTGGGCAATCTGGCCCAAACCGGCTTGGGCCCACCTGTGATCTGGTGGCAGAAGACAGTACTAGGAATCAAATCAGTGAGGGAAATCTGTTGATGGGTATTAAGTGTCTGATGTGAGCAAAGGAAATGCAGACTTAAACTAAAGAAACAAATTAACCCACTTTTCACCTCCAGCTAATGCTTGCCTTGTTTTGGCTGGCTTCCTAAATTTTTTTGCCCTTCGAGACATGGCTCTTTTTCTTTCCTTAATTTTACAAGGAAGAGGGCATCAGATTGCAAATTCAAATATTTCCGGTCTACAACTGTGTGCAGATATTGCACTTCACTTTTCAAGCTATATATTTAGATCTGAATTTTCTCTTCCTTTCTATAAATATATGTCAAATATATTTATAAACCAATGGATTTTACCTGTCATTGTGGGAGTAAAATTTCAAGAATATTTGTGGGCATGGTTGGGTACTGGCAGGCACCAGCAGGCATTGGACAGTAGAGGGTAACGAGGCAGTAGCATGCAGCTGCAGGCACTGGGCTCTCCTATTGGGCACTAGGCACCATCAGGCTGCGGGCACCACCAGGCAGTGGGCATCACTGGGCACAGGACATCACTGCTGGACATCAGACACCAATTTCAAAGCATTTCCTTAATTTTTGAGGGAACAAGGAAGTGTGGTGTATGAGGGTGACTAGATGCCAAACCCAAAATTCCCCCCCAAGCTCCCCAAAATTCCTGTCCACCATGCCAAAATTTCTACCTGGTTAAAAAAATGAAGGGCACCCCAAAAATGTAGGACAAATGTAGGACATGTTAAAAAGCAGGCCTCCGTCAGTCTTGAGAGACTATGGTATCGTGCTCTGCACTGCATACACTGTATGCGAAGCACAAAAGCCTGGGTTAGATTGTTATGGAGGATAGGCTGTTACCCAATCAGCAAATTCCCCCTCTCCATGCCACTGAATTAGTCCAATGAAAAGGCAGAGAATAAAAGCAGAAATACTTGTATTGCTTTTCTCTACTTAATTTCAACAATTTTAAAATTGAAAACCGTTTAACATGCATGATTCTGACCCAGACATGTAAGACGCCCTCAAAACAGTTTGCAGCAACACAAGCCACTTGCAAGTGACTTCAACATATATTATTCTGACCCAGACACATAAGACGGTAAAGCAATTTGCAGCAACAGCACCCACGCAAGTGACTTCAGCATGCATGATTCTGACATGTACATGTAATTCGCCCAAGCATTTTGCAGCAACGCAAGCCATGCAAGTGAGGGGTAAGTAAGGTGGGAGAGGTAAGTAGGGAAGGACTGAGCTGTATAGGCAAGGACCCCCTCCCTGACTCAGGAGAAAGCTCCATTGACTTAATGGGCCTACTTCTGAGTGGATCTGGCTAGGATTGGGCTTACCTGGGGAGGCTGCTGGTGCCTGGAGGGAGCTCTGGGGGGTTTAGGGGCTGCCATGGGTCAGCAAGGCTTAGTATTGGCTAACTGGGCAGCCACTTACTTCAATGTTTGGCTGCGCGGGTGCGTGCAGCTCTAATTTGGAAGCAGCACTTCCTTTAAGATGCGAGCCATGCATGGATGGAGCATCTGTTCCTGGGATCTGGCCATGCGTGCCTCCATTCCAGAGGCGCACATGGGCAGATCCTAGGAGTGGATGATCTGCCCACCCTTGCTCACGTCTTAAGGAAGTGCTGCTTCTGAATCAGAGCTGCATGCACCTACGAAGCCAAACTATTGAAGTAAGTGGCTGACCAGTCGGTAAATGCTAAGCCTTGCTGACCTTGGGCAGCCCCTAACCCACCCAGAGTGTCCTCCCACCTCTCCATTTTCCAGAGGAGCAGGGCCCCTTCCCTGACCCCGGTCCAGGAGCGCAATTTCCTGGGGCCTCCAGGGTAACCCGGAAGTCTGAGAGTATGATTGTGCGGAAGCCCCAGGAAAGAGTTTGATTCCCTAGCATTTTCACCAGCTGGTTGTGGTTGCTATTTTACTTTGAAGGAATCAACGTACTTTTTATTGAAGCATTTTTATAAATTATTTATACATCTATGCACATTGGTCATTTACAGATGCGAAGTTGTGGGTAATTGTCATTAAGAACACTTCCTAAGTAACCTTAAAGTGTCTTCTGTTAAATGTCAGTGACACAATGGTTTGTTAATTAGCTCTACAATATTCTTTTTCTTCAAACTGATACATTGCTCCAGGCAGAAGTAACCTATTAGCCTTAGATGACATCGTGAATGAATTGGTCTTCTGATTAATAATCATGTCTATTCCAGTCTTTTATTCTTAACCTATAACACTAAGAATTAGTGTTATTGGACTTGATTCTCATTTTTCCTCGTTCTTTCTCAAGATGTAATATGTATCATTGATGTGAATGCCAGTATCTGATTGCTGGTTGTGAGACAGAGTACACCAATTAGCAGGATGAAAATGACATAGGGCCATGCCACACATGTTTTTCATGAATACAAAAATATTACAAAACCACGCACAATCTCCGTTTTCATTTTTCTTATTTTTCAATTTTATTAATCTGGAAACTGCTTGACAATTCTTATGTACTTGCTGACTACTAGTGGGAGGATCTTTGAGTAATGTGAATTTGGTCTATCATTGTGTAAACTCTTCACCTGTTTATTTGGTTTATGTCCAATCTCAGGGCATTGAAGCCTGGAGAGCCATTGTTGGTGGATGCAATGGTATAATTAATGGTGCCCAGAAGTGATGTCACAACCCTGGCTTTTTTAAAAAGTGAAAACTGGAGAGTGGGGAACTTGCTTCTTCCCCTCAGCAGCTTACTACCCAGTTATTATGTTGCCTCCCCCAGCCCAGGGGTCTTAAAGCCTTGTCCCAGGGGCCAAATGCAGCCCCCTGTGAGCCTCCATCTGGCCCTCGGCCTAGCCCCCTCCGTCCAGTCCTCAGGCAAGGGGACTCTGTTCTCCTTTGAAGCTGGGAAAGTGGCACATACCTCCTCTCTCTGTGTATGAAAGTGCTTATGAACTGGTGTGAAGATCTCTCTCTCTCTCTCTCTCTCTCTCTCTCTCTCTCTGTGTGTGTGTGTATCTTCATTCACAAATTCTGTCACTAATATATTATTGTAAGTTAATTTATTCAAATTTGAACTATACCTCTGCCTGTCTGCTGCCTGGTGTCAAAATTTTGTAGAAACCCTCCAACAATAAAATCAAATTTAATAATTAATTATTAAATCAATCAACCATGCCATTGGTTAATGACATTGGTTTGGGATGAATAGAGATGTTTATTCTCCCCCTGCTTAATATGAGAGAACAGCTTGAAAAGTTGCCTCTTTACCCAATTTGCAGCAGTAACTGTTTTGTGGTACATGGAAATGGAAGCTGACTCTTAATACCTTATTGGTTCCATGCTGCATCATAATAACATCTCATTGGCTCTCATAACAAGTACAGCCCATTCCTATCCATATCTACTCAGAAAAAAAGTCCTATTATGGTCCAAGGGAATTATTCCCAAGTATGGTTAGTATTGCAGCTTCAGTCTGTTTTTTGTTTTTTAAAAATCCATTTTTGTTCCAGAAGGCAGTTTTGTTTCCATTTTCTGGTTAATTTACTGTAACTTTTGAAAGGATACAGATACTTCAGTGCAATTTTTAAATTATATGTAACATGACCTTTCCAATATAGATAACATAATGGTATTATTTGTACACAGCAAGGTTTTTAGAATTTTGGCCACTAGTATCTTCAACATGTTGCATCCCCACCCCCAAATTTTGTTGCCCTTTGCAATTGTTCCTTGCTACACCTCTTAGCTTTGCCATTGGGTGGATGGTTCTACTTTGCAAGGTATCCGATTACATGAATGTACAGTGGCTATTTTCTTTCCCACTTAGGGCAAAATCCAGAGCTGTTACGGGTCCACGCAGTTACGTCACCCTCTAGTGTTATCTTATGGAAAGTCACCTTAACTGCTCCATCGCAAAGGGCTTAATTTGACTTTACAATATGGGCCATACTGTATGTACACAGCCATTTGAACCTTGCTTGGATGGCAATTCACAGACTATCTCCCAAATCCAGCGTAACTACAGGAGCACATAAGAGACATTACGTGCACCCGTAGTTACTGCACCTCGTAGTGAAAACCTATGGGAAATTCATATAGGAATCCAGAGTAAATTGTTCTCATACCGGAGCAAGGACTCCCTATCGTTACTCTGGATTTTGCCCTATGACAAAGAAGGGTAAAAATTGCCTTGACAAATGGCAGAATAGTTAATCTTGGTATATAATGAAGAAATAGATGTATGGTTCTTGTCTACCTAATATCATAACTCAAATCTCTATTATTCGGAAAGATGTGTGCATACAGGAAATCCATGCACCTGGCAGGCACTCTGATGAGCTTGCTAGTCCTAATGTGGGGATAAAAAAACTTGAAGGGAAAACTAAGACTTCTTTTTCAACTCTGATTTTATTCTCAGCTGGAGACAAATATAGGGGACATGTGAGAGGCCCCTAAAGCGTGTTTCTTGACCCAAACCTGACAAGCTTCGTCAGCATCTATAAATAATGTAATGCTTTAGATTGATCCTCTTGTCTCTGTGTTGCTCAGCTAAATTTTAAAAAAGTGGGAAAGCAAGTGAATCAGATGTGCTTTTTTTCTAAGCCTGAAATGGTATAAAGTTATGCAATACAATTTGCTTCTAATTTACAGTTCCAATAACAAATTCCTATGTCCCCACCACCTATGAAAACAGGATAAAGGATTATGAAAAAACGCTCTCTCCATTCCAAAGTCCAGTCTTCTGCTGCTGTCGCAAGTGGAAAAGTTAGCTTTGATGGGGGAATGTCTTTGTCCTACCCCTCCTGCACATGAGGCAGAAAGGCACACCTGGGTGCATCTTCTTGGGTGCTTTGAAAGAAAGGAACAGGTTTCGGATAGGTATTAACTCAGTAGGCCTTCCAGCGGGACTCAGATAGCTGCAAACTATTACCCCTTCACATGCATTCACAGGAGGAATAATATTGAGGCTAGCTGGTCACTAAATAGCCTAGGAATTTTTTGCTGTTCATCTGAATGGCATGCAGTGAATCTTTTGTTGTTGTTGTTTTGATTTTAAACCTATTCCAGACTGATTTTTAGGTAAATGGTTCTTTAGCCAAGTTGGTTGCAAGAGTGTGGTGTAATTTGGACAGTAAATAAGTAGGGATTTTGGATGCACCTTAGGGTGAGCAAAATCAGTGAGGGAGTGACTTCTGAACTCTGGAGACTTTTTGGCTTGGGATTGGATTATAAAATTGACCTCAAAGACCAACTAACTTAAGGAGAGGCAGTGCAATTCAGCTGCCCTAACTGGATTTGCATTGAGATGAAGGGATTGTCACCAGAAAGTCCCCCAGCTTTGAGTCAGGATGAGAATATTCCAAGGGGGATAAACAGTTGTTTTCTGTTTGCTTTGGGGTAGGTTCAAACTCTATAGCATTTCAGCCTGGGACCCCCTTTCAAAAATCTGTTCATGACCTGTCAAACTTACTGGGATGTGACATCTTCTGCTGGAGATGGTATCATCATCATCACTATCACCAGAGATGGCATCATCTACTCAGAAGGAAGTCCCATTGTGTTAAATGAGACTTACTCCGAGGAAAGCCCAGTGCCAGATTCCAAGATGGTAGATCCCACCCTCTCATGGCCCCCCTGACCCAAGGTTGTGACCCCCAAGAGGGTCCCGACCCTCACTTTGAGTAACACTTCTCTACAGGAAGGAAGAACATTGTGAGGTAGAAATCCTGCAGGGTTTTTTTATAATACCTGGTTGATTAGCATTGGTTTCAAAAATGCAGTCCTGTTTTAATCCATAAACCCTGTCTTATTTATTTGTGGTACCATGGCAAATGTTTAGAGCTCTTGAAATTCAAAAGAATTTTTTGAGCTCTGGAAATTCTTTATTTGGAAAGGCTTCTCTGTCCCCCCACCCACCTCTCAAAAACTCCAAGAAAATCTGAGCCTGGTGAAGTTTTCCATTTTTTGCCATCTTTTTGATATTAAGAACTGAAGGATGGCTGTTTTGGTTTGGATCCATTCTCTGTGATGTGGGTCTGACATGAAAATGTGTCGAACAAGGAAGCTTTCTTTCCACTAGAAAGGAAGGAAGTTGTGGACTGAATGGCTTTAAAGAAGAGAATGTCTGAGTAAAATGCTAAGATTTGATGCATCTTGTGCTGTGCAACAAATTGGAAACATATGAGTAATGAAGACTTCATGCAGAAGAATCCCTGGATGCAACACAGTGTGGGGGCCTTGCTAATGCTTTTTTAAAAAGGAGATCTTCTCTGAACCAATCTTTTGTGAAGAGTCATTCATCCCAGTCAGAAGGAGGAATGGTAACTTACAATGTCCCAGAAAGTTGGAAGAAGTGCATCCCATTGGAATCCTATTTAGATGATCCCGAGTTCACAATAAGAGAGACTGTTAAAAGGTAATGAAAAAAAAATCATTTGGAAAAAAGTCACCCAAGCTGCTTAACTTGAGTTTGAAAGTATTTTTAGATGACCAGTAGAAGAAAACTGAAACGTTAATTATAGCTTTTTTCAAGTTGATGCTTTGAAAGATATCTGTGTAGCATAGTGTACTTTACAAAGCAGTGTGATGTGTAACATCATCTGTCTTTAAGCATTTTTTGTGGGAACTCATTTTTCCATCCACCACAAATCTGGTGGGCAAATACATTATGGAATTTACACAAGCAGGTATTTGACATTACTTAGCTGTTTTAGAGGCTTTTATCATATTTATATTAGTTTTATATATTTATCAGGTCTTTGAGCTGTAGGAAAAATGCTTACTAGCCTCCCTTAATCCATTTTTCCAGTTGTGCAGCTATGTGAAAATGCCATTATTTTTTCAGAAAGGGTTCTTTTTAATATTGTTGAATTCTTGCCATTTAGCAGACTTCTGTAATTCCTTAGTTTATTTTTTCATGTAATTATTCTGCATGTGATCACCTGGCATTTGTACCTAAAAACAATTCTTCTTGTATTCATGTGTATGTTTTTAACACTTACCTTGTTTTTTCATAACTGTTAGCCAGCTGTTCTTGCACTTTAGCCAGAAATGCATTCTGAAAATGACAACATTTTATTTACAGGAATTTACTGTTTGCAGTCTATACTGTAGCCTCTTGATAATTTCTTAGTTCTTTTGTTCCTTTGGGGCGGGGGGGAGATTGAAAGCCTAAGGGTGAAAGAGGCATTAGCAACTAGACATTGTGAGCATATTTTCCACTGTCTGAAGTGGCTGAGTTTTTTGTGTCATCAAAACCATAGGATAAAATTGGAGGATTAATTCTTTGCTGTCAGGTCATTGTAGTATAGTGGCGCCTCACGTAAAGAATGCCTCATGTAAAGTATGTTTCACGTAACAAACAAACATTTCTCCAGGATTCTGCTTCACGTAAAGAAAGTGCTTCACGTAAAGAAAACATTTGTTGGCAGTTGGGGCAGACGCGCTGGCCGGCAGCCTGTTTATAAAGCATCAGGGCTGCCTAGCGCACCTGCCCATAGTGAAAGCAACACTTCCATGCTGTTCCTCCTGTGGCTGGGCGTCTGCTGGGCAGAGGGAGAGAACAGCAGTGGAGAAGAGGGAAGCAGCTCAGGGCTACCCAGAAGGGAGCAGGGGAGAGAGAGGCTCAGGATGGAGAGAAGGAGAAAGTGGGGAGACACTTTGAAGGTGTCTTGGATTGCAGCATCCTAACCATGTCTACCCAGAAATAAGCCCCATTGTGTATGGATCTTACTCCCAGGAAAGTGTCTTTAGGACTGCAGCCTAAGTAGACTTGATAAGATTGTGCACATTGAATGCATGTTTTGAATTCAATTCCAGTGTTTTGTCATCGTTTTTACATCCAGTTAATATTTTTATATCAATATTTTTGGGGTTGTGGAACCAAACATCTGAGTCTCCATTACTTCCTATGAGAAAATCCGCTTCACGTAAAGAAAGTTTCACATAAAGAAACTGCCTCCGGAACGAATTAATTCTGTTACGTGAGGCGCCAATGTATTTAACTTTGATATCTGGAAAAAAACCTTGATATATTAGAAAGGGCCTTATATAGGTTTTTAAACTTCCATAAGGATTTCCTAAATAATAGCGAGTTGAAACATAGTATATGTAAAAAAAAGAAAATTTCAGAGGAATTATGCGAGGAGGTTACTGGAAATCTTTTCACCTGTCTTGCATGTGATCAGTCTTTTATAATTCACAACAGATTCCATATGTGTAGAAAGATTATAATTTGTAGAAATAAGAATGAAGCCATATCAGTGTTCAGACATTATGTTTGTAAAAGTGCTCCTATAAGTATTATATTGGTAGGAATATTTTGTGTGATTTTTTTCCCTCAGAATTTTTTTGATTAAAATAGCAAATTGTGTTTTTACATGTCTATTCAAATATCTATTCAAAATAGCACAATAAGCATTTCATCTGTTTAACTTTAGACTGTTACCATACATACATAAATACATATTCATTGGTTTTCCAAGCTTTTCAAAGATGCAGCACCATCCAGACAAGCAGAATTTTTAAAAAAATCAGATTATCCTCCCATTGCATACCAGAATGGCATAAAATCCTGGAAAAAAAGAGCCACAACTTTACAATGTTTCTCTAAGATGCTGTTTAGGGTTGCCCAACTCACATTTCATATCTTTCTGGGGTGATGTGGGCAGGTGAGCTTATGCCTATGTGGTGGCCCAACCTCCACAGGAGTGGGGCAGAAGTGCTTTACAGCTTTTGTGACATTCCCAGATCAGCACATGACTTATGCCAGCCTAACTGGAGGTTAGAATTGCAGCCTTAGAGAAATAGGATGAACAAGTATGCTGAGGACTGAAAGCTGCAGCTTTCAAACTCATTGATGCTTCCTTTGTTAGGCATTGCATCTTACAGGTAACATCTAGCATTCCTTTAATCTTCGCACAGTTCTTATGTGCTTGCACTTTCCTTCTGTCTTTTTCCATTGATTGTTTTCTCCAGTCTTAGATTCTAATCTTCTTGGGAATGGGGACCTTGTCTATGTGATAATTTTCTACTTAGGCTTCCTTCAACTTTGTTCTTTTGACCTGCTTTATATATAGATGATGATTCACCAGGGTGTAACAAATGCCACTATGTTTGTATATTGGCAGGAGGTACGTAGGGAAATGAATGAAATTATATTCACCCTCTTTTCCTTGTGGAGCGCTACTAGTACTCTTGAGAGGGTTAGTATAATTAGGAGCCTTTAAGCCACAGTACATTTTGTTTTTGACATTTTATGCCAAACACTGGAGAAAGCAAAGTATTCTCCAAATGTAGTAAATTTCCACCTGTGAAGCATGTGTGAAAAAAAATGAAATCACCTCATCTATGATACCTTCACAAACAGCAAAAGCTTATGAAAATTATTTGGAGCCGATTAATACTCATGAGAATGATCTGATAATAAAAATGTAGATTGTGTAGGCCCAAGAAATGACATTTGGAATCACATCTTCATTCCATTCCTGAGCAAAATAGCATGATTAGATTCTTCCCCTTAGGAATGCAACTAATCTGGATAAATTAAGTCATTCCTGCTGAGTGTAATTAATTTTGAAGCAAATCTAATATTTCGTGGTGTTTCTAGTATTAGGCTTGCTTGCTTCGAATTTACTTACTGTAGTGGCATGCTTAAGGTCAAATTCTCCCTCCAGATACATGTATTTCTGTCCCATTAATCTTAGGGGTAATCACAAATATACTTATATTTGGGTATTGGATGGCCTCTTGTGGTATACAAGACAGTGAAAGTGATATACAGACAGAAATGTCATTCTTGAAAATTAGGTATTAAATCTAGGAAAAAGAACACAATCAAAATAACATGTGCACTCAACTTCGTCCCAGTAGTAGTTTTTCTGAGAATACAGGTGGAAGTAAAAAAGCTTTGCATACAGTATTCTAACATAGGTTTTATAGTTACATAGAAACATCAGTATAAAGTATTTACAGCTTCCTTTTGAAGTTAATATAGCCATGTTTTATATAGCCAAGTTTCAACTTATTTTTAAGGCCCTAGGCTCCTTAGAGCCCAGTCCTAGTCTTTACCCCACTCCAAAAAGGGCACACGTATCTAGCAGGAGAGTAGAGATTAGGAGGCTTCATTTGGGAAATGAGATTCATTTCCTCACCACTGTATTACCCTCCAAACCTGCAATGGATCTCCTTGAATCTGCACAGAGAATTTCACTAGCACAAGTCTGAGGAGAGAAAGGATATGGGGATGCAATTAAAATGGGGAATGGGTTGTGGTGCAGGCCGTCACTGCCAAATCCACCCTATCCCCACAGCCTTCCCACCAGGTTGACCAGATGATCGGAAAAACCCGGATTTGTCCGGATTTTTAGCCTCCTGTCCGGGTGTCCTACATTTTGGCTTCATTGTCCTACATTTTGGCTTCATTTTGAAATTTCGCAGTAGTGCACAGTACCCCATCATGCCATATGTCGTTGGATTCATATTGAAGAGCAGAATCCAATGCAAAAATCAGTTTGGAGATATCTTCTTCCTATCAAAAGTTATGGTCAAAAAACAGAAAAACAAAAATAAGAAAAATACATTTTTTTGGCATTTTTTTCCAGCAGGTAGGAATTTTGGCCTGGGATTAGGAATTTTGGCCTTGGGGTTCAGGAATTTTGGGTTTGGCATCTGGTCACCCTGCTTCCCACCCCTGTTATGCCTCCTCTCTGCCTTGTTTCAGCTCCTCCCTACCACTACTGTGCCATCCTCCCTTTGCCTTCTCCTTGCTCTGGCCTTCCTGTCAGCATCCCAGTAGTGCATCCAGTATGCAATGCCAGTCTTCGATTTATGACTGCTTTTCAGAAGTCTCCATCAGTGGAACACGTGGTCCCCTGCTATCCAATGGCCACTGGATTAATTTGTTATTATTGCAAAGGAGAGGACTGTGAAACTGTTAACCTTGTACCAAATCCAATTGATGGCATGTTACTATGGGAAATGATGTAATGATGGGCAATGCAATACAGACTAATGCTGGAGCAGGCAGGCTGTCATGCCTGTGCTGCATTCAGCACAAGTTTTGGAGACTGCTGCTGCTCTACCCTGGGGAGGAGAAGCTTCTTCCCTACCCCAAGATAAGGTTGCAGCAATCTCTATAGGTCTACTCAGATTTAGGCAACCAATGGAGGTGGCCTAAGTCTGAATAGAGAGGAGCGGCCATAAGCCACATCTACCTGCCTTTGGAACAGGCCTGGGATACAACCTAAGATTGTCTCCTGGTCCTTCCCATTGCTCTCCAGCCCCTCTACCCACCCCTACCCCGGAATGCCCCCTCCTGCCTCGTCCCCGACCTCCTCCTGCTTCCCCTCACCCCTTCCCCATCCCAACCTGGGTGGGTCTCAACAGAGTGTCATTAAAAAAGTGGGTCCTGGTGCTAACAAGTTCAAGAACCATTGTACCAGCCATTTCTGTAAGATTCATCTTTATTGCTTGCATAGCAATAGTGGTCCTGGACCTATGATATAGTAGACCTTAACACAATAATTTACGCTAAATTTAGATTTTCTGTATTTAGATTAACAATTGCAAGCTAATGTCAGCTTTCTCTTCACATTTGTAAAGTGCTTCTTCAAGATGAGTAACAGGTACCTGCACTAATATGTGTAATACTGTAATTGGCATTCCTAATGTGTTGTGATGAGACTTAAAATGGTTCATTGAACTGCACACTTTCCAAAAGCTTATTAGAAATGCCTCACATGCTTAATGAATGGCAACTTATTACGCACTTCATACCAACTTGGTAGAAAATGAAAGGATTGCTGTCTTTATATACTGTCACCATACTCTGGAAATCCTGTTGGTTTGTTTTCTTTCCTGCTAGTAGTTCCATGTAGAAAAAGCAATGTTAGCAAGCAAAATTAAATTGCCTTTCATACATATCACAACTGATAAAATAATTACCCTCCATTAAAAGGCAGCATTTGATAGCACTATTATTTTTGTCAAGTTGCTGCTGTTTTTATAAACAGGATAATTTTATGCACTATATGAATGTGGGATTTATTTTGACTATTATTTAAAGGAGTTTCTGACAACCACAGTCCCTAGATAACATTAAAGTACATCACTGAACATATCCATATCGTTAACATACAACTATTCTGTTTTAAAAACCAGGGTTTGTCCTTTTGCTTTCCAAAATTGACAGCCAGATACAAAAGGATTCTTCCTTTCTGGTCTGTATCTAAGTATGTAAAATACAAAAGTTGACCAGGAACTGTAGTCCTGGGGGGAAACACTCTCCAGCCTCTACCTCTAGTCAGAGGACTGCAGATAAGTGGAAGACCATTTGGTGGGCCACTGTGAGATACAGGAAACTGGACTAGATGGGCCTCTGGCCTGTTCCAGCTAGGCTCTTATGTTTTTAACAGCCTGGTCCTGGCCATCTGCTCTGTTATGGATAGATGGGTACATTTATGGATGTCAGCAATCTAGACAGCAGATCAGTGTTCACCATGTTCACCTTGGCAGAAGCAGATCATCATAGTATGTCTGCAATGTGAAGAAGCTGTGTTGAGAGGGATATTGGTAATCTGGATTGATTCAGGCAGTGGACTGAATAGCATAATCCTTCCCCAGCTATTCTTGTTGCAGTAGGCGCTCCAAAGGAAAATAAATGGAGCAGAAGGAGTCATCAAACCTGTTGAAGAAACTGTTCTCTCCAGAACATCATCTGAACATCTGTTATTGAGCTCCTGGTATTTTTCCTGTGTCCTTGTCTTTTGAGTAACAAGTACCCATTAACTGAGGTTTTTTTTCCCAAATGCCACTGCTGACATTCAGAACTGTCTCAGCCTCTCCCCATCCTGCAGACGCACAGATTAGCCTTTCTTGGAATTCACAACTGCTCACCCTGTCCGCATGTTGTCTGCATGATTCACAAGGTTTTCCACTTCAAAAATTTCAAGCAAGCACACTCAGACATAGGCAGACTTGACTTGCTGATTCAAATAAAAGAATCAAGTCAATAGGGCCACAAACTTGAGTATTTTTCAGAGTCTTCCAGGCATGCAACTCTAGAGTCAGATAGTGAAAAATGTTTCTTTTAGTGACTCAAGTCCAAGTCATTTGAGTCAAGTTTCTAACTGGCAATTAGTGAGCAGGTGACTGGAAAACAAGTGACATAGATGTCACTTAAATACACCCCTTTATATTAGCTTAAATCTGGAAGACTCTCTTATGGGGTGCAGCTGATAAGAGAAAGGTGAAATCCAGATCTATTTGCAGTCGTTTTGCCATTGTCACCATTGCTGCTTGAATTGTTGCATTTGTACCATTTGAACAATTCATTAGCTCCAGGAGCTTCAGGAAATAATTCTTGGCAAGTTGACAAAACATAGTTTTTATGTTTTTCAATTCCTTGGTATACCTTGAGGAATGGCTGAATATCCTGGGGTTCAGCCTGAAGTCACATGGATACATACATGCTGGCAAAATGTATGCAAAACCTTGGACCTTTGTGAACCATCAATTTAAACTTAGTGAGTGAAAAAGGTTTGCAAACAAGAAACTTTGCAAGTGGTTAATTTGCTTGCTAAGGTTCACAGTTTTTCATTCATGCTTTTCACAAATATTTGAACAGCGGACTTCCATAATTCAAGGTTCCTTGGTAGGATGCTTGTGACATGTTGACCAGAGTTTAGTTAACTGTGTCTTGTTTTTCTCTCCATAGTTCACTGACCTTCATTATTGCCTTGGCCTGTGTCACATGGCAGATGTGGACAATGTAATTGAATAAATCAGGCTGCAAACCTATATGCATTCTCCTGGGAGCAAGAGACATTGAACACAATTGGGCCTACTTCTGAGTAGACATGGATTAGATTGTGCCCTCAGTGGAATATTTGTCAGATGAGAGGTTTTATATAGTTGCACTATAGCAAGTTTTTTAGCCACACAGAGAACAAAAGCGTCATTTTCCCATATCCATTTGCATTTGATTAGAGAAGATGAAGGATGATACCTTCCTTCATGTTTTTTTAATAGCATTAAAAAAACATGCTATTCTGATAAGTACACTATAATTTATTTCTACTCTAGAACCAACTGTAGAAGCTTCTTTGCCATTGTTTTCTTTGGGAAGCAAGCTTATAACTACTTCTGGGATAAACAGAGCAACAACAAAAAAATTCCTACTTATTAGATATGAAACTCGTGATAATAGAATAATGGTTAGTAGAACTATTCTTTCATTCATTAATTCTAGTGATTTAGCTAGCGAGTCTGTTTTTCTCTGTTGTCTACCCATGCCCAGGGTGACCATATGCTGGCACCCAAAAAGTAGGACAGAGTCCTCTAAAAGTCCGGATTTTCTACTGACAATCCAGACTTTAAAAAATTGGGGAGAGGGGAGGATTCTGCCCTCATTTTTGGGTGCCAGCATATGGTCACCCCTTACTCAGAAGTCAGCCCACTGACTCAGTGGGCTGACTTCTGAGTAAACATTATTTTCTTACCTGGGGTGCTGCTGGGGGAGGTGCTTGTTGGAGGGTGGGGGGGGCAGTTGGAGAGACTTATCAGCAGCCAATCTCATTCCTGACGAGACCTGGCATGATCTCACGAGAATGAGATTAGCCCAGGTCATCAGGAAGAGGTGCACATGGCTGGTCAGGGAGTAATTGGAAGTGTTGCTTCTGGCCCGTGCACTATACGTGTGCGCATTCAGTTGAAAATGGCTGCAGCCGGCAAGACTTTGCTCCGCAGTGCTGCAGCTGCTGGTAAGTCTCTCCAGCTGCCTCCACCACCCTCTCAGCCCCCAAGAAAGCCGGACAGTGGGCTATTGGACCAGACAGTCTGGTCCAATAGCCAAAAGCTGGACTTGTCCGGCAGATTTCAGCTATCTGGGGGCCCTGCCCATGCCTTTCTGCAGTACTGACAATTCCTATTGCTGTCCTATTCAGTTCCATATAACAATGGAGTTTCATGAAACATGAATTTGTGTCTTTCACTAGTTACCTCTAGAATAAATATTTACTCTGTTATAACCTTTTCAAAAACCAATAAACCCATAAATTTGTGAAATATTGTCACTCTTAGTTTTCGTACTGTTGGATATGGTTACCAGTGCTGCTCTTGCAGGCTGATTATTAATTCTGGGTGCTTAGAGAACATCTCATTATTTGCTTTGTCGTTTAAATAGATGAATTTAGGAACAGGGAATATTAAAAGATTATATTGAACAAACTTCCTTGGTACAGGTATCCCCAGCTTTCTGATGGTTCGTTTTCCAACTATCTGCTCTTTCAATACCTTTCATTTATACTCAGAAGTCATTCATTCAATCCATGTTCCACACTTTCAACATCTCTCTGCTATTTCAAAGACTAAAATTGCCCTCCCTTATATTGATTTGCATATGATATGGTGATTCATACTATTTTGGTATGTCTGTGTCTGAGAGAAAGCACAATTAGAGCACAATCCTAACCATGTCTTCTCAAAAGTAAACCCCATTGTGTTCAGTGGGTTTTATTCTCAGGAAAGTGTCTTTAGCATTGCAGCCATAGGGCGCAATCCAGAGTAACTATTGGGAGTAACTATTGGGAGTAACAGAGTAACTATTGCTCCAACATAAGAACAATTTACTCTGGATTGCAATATGAATTTCCCATAGGTTTTCACTAGGTGGTGCCATTAACTATGTCAATGTAAATGTCTCTTATGTGCTCCCGTAATTACTCTGGATTGTAGGGATAGTTACATTATCTCATGGTCTAGTCACATTCAGGAAGGAGTTAATGAGACTCCTTATGCATAAATTTTTGTGTGACAGCATGAATTTGAAGATACAAAGGGCACTTGCACTTTGCTATCTAAATTTATACATTTATAGCTAATCAACATTTATAAACTAAAGAAAATCAGGTTTCAATTTTCAACCATTTCTGCTTTTCACCACAACTCCAGTCCCTGTCCAATAAGCGAGGATGAATGTAACTGAATACAGCATAGAACTTAAATAAGAACTTGTCTTTCCATCTTACCCTTTTGGCAGCACACACATTGAAAACTGAAATAAAACAGTCCAATCAAGAAGGATTTAAATGAGAAGTGAAACCAAGATGAAATTTACTCGTCAAATGGCATTCACAAATGATGCCAGTGATCCCACAAGAGTGCACAATTAACCTCTTTATCAGACTACTATCAAGTGCCTTCAGGGTTGTGATATTTCTCTGTGAAAAGCTAATTTTTTAACTGGAGGCTAAAGAATTTTGTGAAGAGTAATGTGCAGTGATTACAGTTGCTTGACCACTGAATCTTTGGGGGCATGTATGGGGTTGGGGAAGTGTAGCTTGAGATTTCAAGACAGTTCCACTGTAAATTCCTGCTTAGCAGTACAGAGATTAGTGCTGCCTGTGCTGCATCAGGAATAATAATTTTGGCTGCTGGAAGTCTCCTTAGGAGGGTAAGGGGAAATTTGTCCACTTGCCCATGGGTAAGCCCTAGAATGTACAATGGGTTAACTTGGACATGCATCTGCGATATCGTACAAGTCTGTGTTGAACCATGCTGGCTGATCAAGTCCAGGAAGGGAATTCCTGGGCTTGAAATTTGGTGCATGCCTGCACTGCTAATTCATCCCGTTCCCAGATCCAGTTCATCCTGTCGCCACCTCATCCTTTAAACCCAATTTTTCAGCCTTTTCCATTTCACGGCACATTGGCAAGGCACTCAAATTGTCAGGGCACAACATCAGTATTTTAAAATACTACTTACCCATTATGATACTTTGTACTTTATTACTGAGTGTTGTAAGCTGGCATTTGCTTCGGCCTAGAAAAGACAGGATATAAAATTCTATAAATGAATGAATGAATACAAAGTGGGCCCAAAGTAGGCTCACTATTGGATTCATGTTTTAGATCTAATTTTTCCAAATGATACTTCCAAACCAGTATTCTATAACCCTTAGCTATGTTTTGGAAATGTACATAAGCAGTATTGAACAAATATGTAACAAATACATATAAATGTTAAAAAAAATTTTCAAAATGTAAAGTGCATACCTATTAAGTGTAAGCCTACTTTTGGCCCCCTCTGTAAATGGGTTTTTATAAAATTGTAAAGGGACACTGCACTTCTAGCTGGAGGCTCACATCCCCCAGTGGCTTAGTAATGACCTACTAATATACATATGGCAGTCGAGCTTTGCATGCAGCGTCAAGCATGATACCTTAGTCGTTCAAGAGAGATTGATGCCAATTATATGTATGGTCCTCCCCCAAACCTTTCTGACACCCCTCTGGACCATTTATGGCACAGTGGTTGAAAACTGCTATCCTTAAGTGGTAGAAGGGTTTGTCGTAGAGCAACAGAGTGACTTTCATACAAGTAAATAAATGTGAATTCTTTGTTTGATTTATGTTTCAGTTTCTGTTAGCAGAGTACTAATAATTATAAATATGGTGTCTCACATCTTTCTTGGCTTAAACACAATATTTCCATCTGTCTCTGTTCTCCACAAAATGGCTCAGTGCTTCCTCAGACACTTTTGGAAGGGTCAGTAACTTTTTTCTCTAATTGTCATGGAGGTGGGCTTCCCTCCTCCTTTCTGTTGCATCTTCATAGGAGAGTGAATGGAAATTGGGATGCTGCTTTGAAGTGGGATGCTCTGTTCTGGGATATCTGGGTGCTTTGAAATGGAAAAGTCCTTTGCTGTAGGGTCCAGTTTGAAATAAAATGTGAAACCATTTGAAGTTAATGAGAGAGTCAGAGGTTTGTCCAGCTAGAGGAATAGAACTGCCAAATTAGATGCCAGGATGGAAGAGTTACTTCCTGGGAACCAGAGGGGCTCAATCTGCAGGGGCTCTTATTTTTGCTTTCTGATGGGCAGGAGGTTTGCACAGACAGTCTTGCAGTGCTATAATTTGGACTTATTCCATATACGTGAGCAACATGCCCTGGCAGCTGAGCTTGGCTGTTCATGATTCAGAAGAATGTAGGATGACTTTATTGAACCTGACCCATGAGGCTTTTATCTATAGAAGTGGAGAAGTGAGACTATAGAATGCACACTTTGTGTCTGGGATGCTGTGGAAGACTTTGCCCAACTGAATGTTAATCCTACATTGCAGAACTATGAAAATGTAGTCCTTAGTAAGTAGCTGGTTTAGTATCTCTTGTGCTGTATTTTATGCATCCATTCAGTGCTTTGGAACTCTCATTTTAGAACAGTGTTTCTCAAAGTGGGGGTCGGGACCCCTTTGGGGGTTGCCTAGAGCTTTCCTGGGGGTTGCCTAAAGACCTCTGGTGCAGGGGGCCAGGTCAGGCTTGCCAGACCTCCAGCTTAGCTGTGCGCGCACTGGGGCTGACTGACAGCCTCAGGGCCCAATCCTATGCATGCCTACTCTGAAATAAATCCCATTATAGTCAGGGGGGCCTTTACTCCCATGTAAATGTGGATAGGATTGCAGCCTCAGGGCCCAATCCTATGCATGACTACTCTGAAATAAATCCCATTATAGTCAGGGGGGCCTTTACTCTCCTGTAAATGTGGATAGGATTGCAGCCTCAGGGCCCAATCCTGTGCATGTCTACTCTGAAATAAATCATATTCTGTTCAGTTTGTGCACAGAACACACATTTCATTTGTAACAATGAAAATACATCCTACATATCAAATATTTACATTACAATTCATAACAGTAGCAAAATTACAAAGTAGCAATGAAAATAATTTTATGGTTGGGGGTCCCCACAACATGAGGAACTTATAAAGGGGTCATGGCATTAGGATGATTGAGAACTACTGTTTTAGAACCCTGTATGTGGGGTGGAGGGACCTCTTTCCCACAAATATGGACAAGGCATTTTAAGGCATGTTACTTGTTTAATCAGTGGGTTATTTCAAAGGTTTGGATTTCTTGAGATCCAGCATTTCCTACTCCTTCTGTCTCTACCCAGAGCCTGTGGTGGTGAAGAGCCTAAAGTAGGAAGGAGGTGGAAAGAAAGTATTCTGCAGTTTTCAAACAGGCAATTTTGGAAATGGGTAGGGGTGAGAGCTGTTTCCTTTGGGGATTTTGCAAATAGCCTTCTCCATTTCCAGGGATGCCCTGGAAACATCTGGACACCAATGTGACGATGGATGCCAATGTGTCACTAATAATTTTAAAAATGGATGCCAGTGTGACACTAATACTGTAATTTTAAAGATAGCTTTGATATATTATGGGCAAAATCCAGAGCAGTTACAGGTCCACGCAATTACGTCATCCTCTAGTGTTATCTTATGGAAAGTCACCTTAACTGTTCCATCGCAAAGGGCTTAATTTGACTTTAGGAGATGGGCCTATGTCAACTTTGTCAAGGTGCTTGATAAGATTTGTACTTTGACTTTACAGCAGCTACGCCCTCTGCATCCTGCAAGTGGTTGATGGGTGCATCTGGCTGTTCTTCATGAAAGTTACATCTTATTCCTGGTGTGAGGTGTACTTTTCCAGTCCAAAGAAATGTCAGGCCTATTTGCTTACCATTTAGAAAATGTGAAACCATTTAGAAAATTTGCAGAAGGCATGCATGCTACTCAGGTATTTATATCAAATTTTAGATATTGTGGAGACAAATCCAAGCCATATTTGATCAATTCTATAGAGGCTTCAGCACAAAGGTTCAGCAAGGCACAGAGGTTCAGCAAGGACAACCTGAGAACCTATAGAATTTGAAGAAACAGAGGTTCCTACTGGATTCAGTTCCCAGATGCAGACCATCCACTGAAAAGCCCTTGAGTCCCAAGGATAAAGATGTTAACAAGCTCAAAACAAAGGCTAGTTCAAAAGGTCCAGTATAGCAAACATGAGCAATTTGTTTTCTATGTTTCATATGCAGGTTTTATTGATAGGAAAGTATCTGGATATAGGAGTTATTGAAACTGAAAGTGAAAACTCAACCAACCAATTCATAGGTTGTGTTCTTTTGTTTGTTCTGGTTTTTTGTCATGCTTGGAAGGCATCTTGGATTCTATAGGGAGCAGAGAAAAACAGGCCTTTAAAAGGCACTATGCCTACAGGGCACCTAAGGAAGACCACTTAGGGGTCAGTTTGCTGAGCTGTTTATAAAAAAATAAACACATTTGGCATTACCCTGTGGACAAATTTTTAGTTAGAATTCATAATGGACAAAAACAAAACAAAACAGGGTACAGTTAAGCACACTTAAAAGCTCATGAAATCAGTGTGCTTTAAATGCACCTCTCCTACATTGAAGGAATAAAATAATCATTTAGAAAAATTATGGGGTCACCCTACAAGAGTTTGGTGTGAACAGCCCAACCTTATACTTACCTAGTAGAGTTGTCTGTCCTCACACCCTGTCTTGTGATAGTGCTGAATGCTGTAGTCAGGGCTGTTGCACTTGTTACCATCTGTTTCTGATCCCAACTAAATGGCAGTGCCACCAATATCCTAACCACCTACTTGGGCCTGATCCGGCAGTATGCATGAACACAGGCTTGTGACAGGGCCAATTATATATACTTTTCAGCATTGGTGCAGCTGCAATCCAGCTTCAAGATAGAAATGTTTTAATACCTTAAGGAGGTCTCTGTGACTGTCTTCCACCACAAGACACAGTGTATGCCCCTTTAGTGTGGCCGCACTGGCACTGGAAAATTGGATAAGATTAGACCCACAGATTGCCAAGGGAGGTGGTGGACTCTCCCTCACTGGGGATCTTCAAGCAGAGGATCGATGAGCACCTGTCAGGGATGCTCTAGGGGGATTTCCTGCTGCAGGCAGGGGGTTGGACTAGATGACCTACTAGGTCCCTTCCAACTCTATGATTCTGTGATTCTATGATTCTATGAAATAGTTGTCACAGGTCCATGCAGACCCAACCACTCTATGGAAGCTAACCTAACCAATTAACATACCAGTTATCATTTTGGCATCTAGGTGTGCAATTCAGCATGTGGGTATTCCAATTGCTAACAAATTTCTTTCAGACATTTGTTAATCTTGAGCACAAACAGCTGGGTGACAGCAGTTGTCAAATGCATAAAGTAAGGTATAGTGAAAATAAAAATTAAAAGAGAATTAGAGTTCCTAAAGGCTCCAGCACCAGGTGTCATATATATGGTATTGTAAAGCATGTTTACAGCACCCTCTCTGTAGGAAGCTCCAGCACTGGCCTAACTGCAGTCTTCCTCCAGCACCAGATGGACACTATCTGGTCAAGGAAAGTGTTCCAGGTGGGGGTGAGGACTTTTATGACAGGAGCAAGGCAGGGCAGGGAAGAACCTGCTTGGGTGGGGAAAATCATCATCCAGCAGAGTTCTGCTCCACGGTATCCTATCCTCTGTGTTGGGCTGCAAAGCCTGGCACAACTTTTTCAAATCTACTGGCAAAATAAATATTCAGAAGTAAATCTAGTTACGACAATTTGGGCTTACTTTCAGGCCCATATGGATATGACTATCCCGAGTGTCATATTGGGTTATAAATGTCAAATCAGGCATGTCCAGTTGAATAGACACATGATATTTTTTGCATAATTATTTATTTTTCATTCAAAAATCTATAAAAATGGGACTAGTAAAAATTCTGCTGGTCAGCATTTTCTGCTCCAACTTTATTTCTGTTATCCTGAAGATTTGCTTAAATTATATTTTTTTGTAAATGAAGTACTCTTCTGTTGAGTACATGTGCATTTCTTAAAAGAATATTGATTCAAAATTATCACTGGAGTGCTGAATTTCAAATAATTACATATGCAAATTATAGTGAGTGTGTAAATGTGCACTGATTTCCAAAATAAGGATTATGCTGGTTAAGACTTTAGTAGTTGTTTCAAAAAGCAAACACAGTAATGGAAATATCTATCTCAGCCATTTTCAATTACTGTGCCATGGCATATAAAAAATGCAGGCCTCCTTCAGTTTTGAAAGACTATGGTATCGTGCTTGCCGCTGCATACGCTGCATGCGAAGCATGAAAGCCTGGGTTGGATTGTTATGGAGGATAGGCTGTTACCCAAGCAGCAAATGCCCCCTCTCCACACCACTGAATTAGTCCAATGGAAAGGCAGAGACAGTACAATTGGATGCAGCTGGCGTTGCAGAGCTGGGCTAAGGACAGGAGCTCACCCTGTCTTGTGGGGCCGCCCCGGGTCTCGAACACTGGCCTACTGGTTAACAGGCATAGTGTCTTAGCCACATGCACCACCCACAGCCCTAACCATGGCATATAGGTGTGCCGCAAATGGGGAAGGGTCAGTGTAATAGCCATAATGTAAGGGAATTAAAGTCCCCTGCTAGCCATACATACAGTGTACCCTGTCAATTGTGAAAAAACTGAAGGTGTGCCTTGAAAATTTTTGTACTTACCAGTATTCTATAAGATATGAAAGGCTGAAAATCACTGGTCTACCTTTACAGTAATGTAAGCTATAGTAATTCTGACCATGATAAATCTTGGCAGGCATGTGAAAACTGGAAGCGTGCTCCAGTAGCTGACCGGAGCTATTATGACCATCAGGGAGACCGACAAAGGGAGTTACAAGATTTCTTGACCCTTTCTGGAGGCCAATGCAACCCTGCAGGTGAGGGAGAAAATCCATTGCTTCTTGCGCTGCTGCAAGTGCAAGTGCATTAGGGCACCCATTTCTGGACCACTTCCCTTAAGGGACCCACCAGTTTGAGAAAATTGTAAAATTTTCATAATTGAAAAAGCATCTGATACTTCTACATGATGGATACAGTTTGTTCCCCATTGTTTAATAGTACTGTTGATGTTGAAGCCATGTTTGTACAGTACTTGCAAAAACCTTGCAGTTTTTTCAAGGCTCAGGCCTTGTGAGTTGTGGAAAAAAAGGTGCAGGCAAAATTTGAAGAGTCAGGCTCAAAGAGGATGAAGTCACAAGTCCCAGTTCAGGAGGTCTTCTTGAGGTGGTATCAGGTTAGATACTGCTATTATTTGACTGTTTGAATAATCAAATACTGGTCTGTTTCTTGGTCAAACTATTATACTATAATGGGAATGACAGCACAATCCTAAGCCTGTCTACTCAGAAGTCCCATTAAAGTCAGTGTACTTCCTCCCAGGTAAGAGTGGATAGGATTGTAGCTCCAGACACACATAAAATTATTGGAGTTTATTATTTTCTCATAGTATGTTTTCAAAATGTTGTTATTGCTATGGCCTTTCCCATCATAAAATATATACTTACACAGAACCATGAATAAGGGCACATGTTCAATTGAATTCATAATCAATAATATCTAGGTGCTGATTTTAATTTCCTTTTAACCACCACATGCAATAAACCTACATGATCTATTTTTATGCATTCATTGTTCTATTTTTTTGTACTGTTTATCTTATTTTTTAGATTTGATTAAAATTTACAGTGTGAGTGTTCTTATCATATAAAAACCTCTAAGTACCTGTTGAGCACACTTACATAAGTAAGGTACGGTCTATGTCCAGAAGTACTACATTAGATAATACTACTAATACTGGAAAAAATCCTCAATTCCCTGCTGATAGAGGCACTTTAATATCTGTGTGCCCTGGATGACTCAGACTTGAGCCACAAAAGCACATTTTTTCGTGAATTGTACAGACTATAGTTACACATACCAAATACAGTACTTGGGTGCTGGCTTGGGGGGTTTCACTGTAAAATTAATAGATAGTCAAGTGAGTTGAGACTCACTCATGACTGTTTTGTGTGTGTGATTGATTTTGCTGCTACTGCTTGTGAAACATGACTTGTTTTTCAAAATGTTTTGGGCTTGAATCAAAATGACTCAAAAATGGTTCTGGAGGAGTGGCAGTGGCTCCCATAATGACTCAAGTCAAGGCATGGAGACCCAGGACTTCACTCAAGACTCAATTCTGTGACTGGTAGAAAATCTACATTATGACAAGGACCAGTCATAGCTTTTTATGTGCCTTTTACCCCATGTAGTTGGAAAATATCCCTATATATAGTCTCATGCTATATATCCACTACATAATCAGTCCAAATCACTGTGCTCAAAAAGCATGTGTGCATTTCTGCTAACTCATTATGGGCCAAACCTATCCTTCACGCCCATTCCTGTGCAACCTTGCCAAAAAGACATGCACGGTATGCAGTGGAGAGGCAGAGCAGAAGACTTTGGAAGGGAAAGGAGATATAAATCCTGCAAGATTTAAACCCAGCAAGATTGACCCCATCTACTACCCATCCCATTTAAATTTCCTTTCTCATTTTTAAGCTTCCCCTCTTGCAGTGGGTGTCGTTGAACATGCACGTCAACATGATTTGACTAGTATGATGTTGTTTTGACTGATTTTGCTGGTGCAAGCCTGAGGAGGGAAAGGGGGTGGAGCACAAGGGTAAGGAGGACATGTTCTGGTATGCCATTGCCACCAAATTGACCTTTCACGGCCTTTCCACACCCTGCCTGAAGGAGAAGAGAGCAGAGTTCTCCCTTCCTCCATGAGGACTTTCCTCGACAATCTTCCTCCAGCAAGGCAGGGCCAGAGAGGGATTAGGTGCACGCTCTGCCCAAAAGAGAACTCCAAGTCTGGCCTGTTTTCTGGTGGGGGAGGGGCAACCCATGCAATGATGAGGATCATCTCTCCTTCCTCCTGGAATAGCTTACCTGCTCCTTCACAGCTAGGTTACCTGCGCTGGAAGTGGCCAGGGTGATGACGTTTTATGGCTGCTCTGTGCCAGCTAGCACTAGTGGAACATTAGTTTTTCCAGCAGGGTACCCCGATATGATTGGGCTGCCTCTTTCATTGTAACAGCTTTCTAATATGCTTTCAGTCCACTGAAAAGAAGCGCATATATATATACACATATATATATAGAATGATGACTGCAATATTGGCACAATTACTGATAAATAGGCCAGTCCTTCAATGTCTGAAGCTTGTTCTTCATAGATCAAACATTCAAAAAATTGTGACTGAAGTTTGTTGCTTTTTGAAGTGGCTTAAAATTGTGTTAGTTTTTTTATACTGCACAATAATTTTTTGTAACAATGGCTTGGGATTCCAGTAAAATGTAGCTTAGAAAGGCCAATCTGCTGAACACCTGGAGAAATGGAGTCCTTTCATAAGGAGTTCAACACCTTTGCAGCCAAACCAGGGACTGATTAGGCAATTCTGATTGGGGTCAGCTGTGTTGTTGTGTGTTGTTTGGTTCTAGTCACCACAGCTCAAAAAGATATTGTGGACATGGAAAAGATGCTGAAGAGAGCAACCAAATGATTACAGGGCTGGCGCATCTTTCTCTTGAAGAAAGAGCACAGTGTTTGGGGCTTTGTAATCTAGAAAAAAGGCATCTAAAGGTGGATGTGAGTGAGACCCACAATATTCTGCAGGGGGTGAATAGATAGGATAGAGGGATATTCTCTCTTTCATAACACCAGCACCTATGGCACATCCTCTAAAATGGAGCTTGGCAAGATGCAGGGAAGGACACCAGGATGCAGTCTCTTGCTGTCTTGTGAGCTCCCTGAAGCATTTGGTGGGCCATTGTAAGAACTTGGTGAGCTGAACTTGATGAGCCTTTGGCCTGATCCAGTTATTCTATATATAATGCTATGTAGAATTAGCGGCTGTTGTTCTTCTACATACATAAAAATGAAAAATCCCTCACTGACTCACGGACTGATTCATCAGTGCCGAACCAAAACCATTGGACCTAGAAGCGTGAAATTTGGGGAGGGTGTTCCTTCCGTGGTGGAGGCATCCACTAAGAACTGGTTTTCGGAAAGTCCCACCAGAAGGGGGTAAAAAGGGTCACAACACATTTTCCTCTCTATACTTTATATTGAAGAGTACCTGACTGATCACTGCCCTGCCCCAACCCCTGGACCTAGAAGCATGAAACTTGGGGAGGGTGCTCCTTCTGTGACATCAACACCCACCAAGAACCAGTGTGGAGAAATTTAACCCTTAAGGAGCTGAAAAGGGATGCATCTTGTTTTCGTCCTATACTTAAAATTGATGATTGAGTAACACCCAGCAATTTGGTGCCTGATGCACTGGAAAGGAAGATGCACTGGGGGGATGTTGCACATGGGGGGATGATGTGCATGGGGGATATTGCACATGGGGTGCTGCGCATGGCAGGATGTTGCACATAGGAATGTTGTACATGGGTAGTGTTGCGCATGCGTATTGATGTGCAAGGGGGGTTTGATGCGCATGGGGGGTTTGATGCGCATGGGGGTTGATGCTCACGGGGGGTTTGATGTGCATGGGAGATTTGATGCGCATGGCGGGATGTTGCACCTGGCTATTGATGCACTTTGAGGGTGTTGCTGATGCGGGATTTGATGTGCATGGAGGGTTTATGAGCATGGGAGTGTGTTGCGCATGGGAGGGTGTTGCACAATGTGGGGATGGCGTACGGAGGATATTGTACTCCTGCAACACAGGTATATTTCGCTAGTGTTCTTATAAAATCTCTCCTGGCTGCCACTGATCCTATTTATATTATGGAACTTGACCCACTGAAATTGACCCACTGCAATTCTATCCACACTTATCTGGAAATAAACCCCATTGACTATAATGGGACTTGTAAGCCGAAATGAAGCAAGAGAAGTCTACTTCCCTCTTTCTCCTTCCTTTCTCTATTTTGTGAATAAGCTCTTGAAAAGAGCACTGGGAGTAGCAAGAGCAGTTACCCTTGATTGTCAGAAGGAAAGCGTACCTTTGATGTTTTCTTTTTCATTTTCAATGACTATGAAATATATGAAGCCAGTAAATTTAAAATTTAAAAATCTCCTCCTTCAGCCTCTGTGGTTAAATATATCTTCACCAATTAGATTTGGCTCTTGACAGTCAACTAAATGTTATATTACTTAATTGATCCAAACAATTATAGCATGTGGCTGATCCACTACAAAAGACCGCCCTAGTTTTAGAGTCAGTTGAAGACTAATTGAAGTTTTGGGGATCTCTTAGCTCATCTGTCTGTTGTATCAGGCACCATTGACATCTTATCTATAGGTACAGTATTTACTCAACTCTAAGGCTCACCTTTTCCAGCCAAATTTAGTCTCCAAAGTCAGGGTGTGCATTAGATTTGATGGTTAATTAGGTTAGAATAAATGTGGTATTTAAATTATACGTGGATGGTGCGCATTAGATTTGATGGCACATTAGATTTGAGTAAATGCGATATTTTGTGGCTCTCTCTCCCTCTCAGTAGCATTCTTTTTAAAAGGTAATGAATATACATGTCTTGGACATGGCTCTTAGGGCCTGGGGGCGGCGACTGGGGGCTATAAAGGCAGGCACGCGCCTGCGCAGCCCCCAGTCGGGTTTGAGAGTCGTCCCCTCCCTCCCTCCCTTGTGCAGTTTAGGCTTTTGCTGGTCGCGTTTTGGGCCGGGTAGGACTGGTCGCGTTTTGCTGGTCGCATTTTGGGGTCCCTGCTGATTGGCTTTTGCCGGGACTCTTTTTTGCCTACCCTAAACTGTAATAGTGGCGAGGGTTTTTTTTAAATAGGTCACTTATGGCAGGTGTCGTGCTGGAGTAGGCAGGATAGGCCTTCGGTGATTGCCTGAGGCAGCAAGGGTCAGTGCTATGCATGCCAGGCCTATTGCGACCAGACCGGACGTAGGCTGTGGCTGCTGGTCCTGCACCTGGGATTTAGGCAAAGTCAGCCGGGCAACTGGTTGACTGAGCGCCCAGCTGTCTCAACCTTCGGGTTGGCAATGATGGGTACCCTCAGTGCGAGGGTGAAACCTGAGCCAGGTCTTCACCATCCCTTATTTTTGTAGTTTCCAGCACGACTTTGTCAGAAGTCCCTTGTTGGGTTTAATTATTGTTAGATTTAATAAAGTGGCCCTTAAATCCAGCATCTGTCTCCGGCTCTTCGTTCTCGCCGTGGGGGGTAATGTCTCTTACATGCTCCTGTAGTTACTCTGGATGGTTAAAAGGGTTAGTCCTTTTGAAAAACAGACACCTGCTCAAAATTGTCTTTAAACCCATAAATCACTAGCAACAAGTATGGATATGCATATATGTGTGTTTTTCTTTGTTTTGATTTTGCTGCAGGTAACCCTCATGGCTCTAGAATGCATTTATCCTTGATCTTTTATTTTCTCATCTGATGGGTCATTGAACAGAAGTTTCAGACAATTACTAGTTTGACAATTCCTTTAGGTAGCTATTTGGAATGTGGTAGAAAGGCCTTTTGGCAATGTGAATTGTAGTTCTTGATGTCATAATTTTAAATTACATTCTTATCCATGCTGAAGATTTCTTTTAGTGGGATTTTGTATTACATGGCTATATTTACAAAGTTAGTATATGTCACTTTCTGAATTTGTAATACTGATTACTGTTCCAAGAAAACTGGAAATGAGGACTATACCACTTTCATTTATGAATATTTGTTAGAAGTCTGTGAATAAATCTTGTGTTCTATCAGTGAATAATACAAGCAACAGATGAGTAGACATACAGTACGTATCTTTTTCTTTTTTCAAATTTCTGCAAGTAAAAAAATGAATAAGGCAAAAAGTAGTGTTATTTTTTTAAAAAAAATTCTTGTTATATGTTGATATGATGACCAAGACAGAAAAATGATCCACCTGGGAAGTCATATGTTCTTGAAAAATAAAATGTCTTTGTTTATTGTAAAACCCCATTGGGGAAGTCTGCCCATGTAAACTGCCTTGAATTAATAAGTCAAAGAAGCAATCCATTGACAGATATATAAATATCCATTGTTGTTGTTGAATATTTTTGCACAGTCATGTTGTTTTTGAATGGATTTTACTTATATCCACCATCAAATTCTTCCCAAGGATGGGGAGAAAGGAGCTCAATGAGAAGGGAAGGAAGCAGTTTTTTTATCTGTTCTAGCTAGAGATCAGCTGTTTCCTGGGTGGTGGAACTTAAGGTTGCTTACTGCAACAAAAGTGGATCTACAAACAACAGCAACACAAGAGCTCTGTGACATGGCATTTTACATCCTAGATCCTCAGTGGAGAATAAAGGGTTTTTTTGGAGAGAGCTTGTCCCAGATCTTCCTATTGTGTCATGATTGTTGTAATTCATGACACAAAAGATCTTTTATTGCTCATGCCTAATGAAGGTGAGTGCTTCTGTCGTTTTTTGGACCCGGCTCTATCAATTTGATTTATTCTGAAGAATATTACTTAGGTTCATACCTACCTCTTGATAAGATTTAGCTTTGTGATAACTTGGTTTTCTCCAATTTCTGGAAGTTTCCTGGATGTGCCTTTTGTTCACTGCAGTGATTTTCAGCAACTGTATTGTGGCACACTGGTGTGCTGCAAAGGGTATGCAGATGTGCTGTGGGTTTTTGGGGAGGAATGTGAGCTCCCTGCTGGCAAAACAGTATGCCTTGTCAATAGTCAAAAGACTTATGGTATGCGTTGACAATTTTAGTACTCTTATCAGTGTATCATGAGGCAAAAAAAGCTGAAAATTGCTGGTTCACAGGTTGAAGCAAAGTGTGGCCAATCTTTGCATTTTATCAAAATAAATTGAAGTGCAAACAAACCTTCTCCCACGTCAGCCAGCTGGCTTGGCAAAGCGGGAGAAAGGGCAGGGCAGGAAGTATTGCTGAAGGACAAAAATGGGGTTTTCCGAGTCCTGTCTGACTTGAGGCCTGTTGTCATCAGCACAGTTCAAATGTCAAAGGACACATAGAAATAGTAATATATCTTGCACTACAGAACATAGTATGTAAGTATAGAATCCGAAATCACCCAGAAGCACATATTTTAAGTCAAAATATAACAGGATGGAGCTGGTTCTCAGTCTTGCATTTATTTTTATGTGACATGTAGTCAAACAATGTTATCATTTCAGGAAGATGTATGTTTTATGTCCAAAGTGCCTTGTTTTGAACAGGGAAAAAAATCTATGTAGAGATAATGTAATGATATTAGAAAACTTAGACAAATCATCTCCAAGTATAATCTTCACAAAATATGAGCTCTGGTATCCTCAAAGTTCTTAGCAATGAGACCATACTAGACAACATACAATAAAATTGATTGTTTTGAGTGTACAAAGCAGACAGAGTCAGTTACAATTTTTAAGCAAATTTGATAATGAGAATTCATAATGTATGTTAAATCACTTCCAATATTATTCCACATCTGTTCACAGTGCTTGGAATATTAACGGCTTAAAATCAGGAGGAGACTATAACCAACCAGATGTTTCTAGGCAATAATTTTGGTTACTATATTAAATGTTTGTCCTATCCTTTTGTTTACTGGTTGGTATTTGTATGTTGAAAAGTCTTGTATTCATATGAAGCACCTTGTACTCAGTAGTGGGATTCAAATAAATTAACAACAGGTTCTATATCCTAATAACCTAAATTAACAACAGATTCTATGTCCCATTATTAACCAGTTCTCCGAATCAGGCACTCATTAGCAAAGGGTTATATAGAACCTGTGAGAACCCACTGCATTGTACTCATATGTTGTCATGACTTAACAGAGAAATTTTGGGGAAAACCTATGACTCAATCCTATGCTCAACCAGGTTACTGTGCACCCATGCAGGTAGAGCACAGGATGCATCTGTGGGCTTGGACCATTTCAGCCTAGGATCCCCTTGCAAGCTTTGGAATCTGTCTGGGACCCCCCTGTCAAACCTGCAACCATCAATCCAGGAAATGTTGCAGAGGGCATACATACAGGGCATACAGAGGGCATACTGGAGAAACAGGACTTATGGTCACCCTGCTCCCTAAAGACCCCAGGCTCTCTTTTACACCCTGCCTCACAAAACTCCCAGGATTTCTCCCACCCTTGCCCAGGGTGACCATATGCCCCCCTTCCAGGACATGTCCTGAATTTCAGCCCTCTGTCCTGGAAAGAAAATCTTAATTGTCCTCCTTTTCCTTGCAAGCAGAAGCATGTAGCCTTCTTGTAATTCCATCAATTTTATGTATTAAATTACATGTAATAGTTTTAAATTTAGTAATAGCAATACAAAGTTTTAATTAACACATGAAAGCAATATATATGAGTGTTTTTAGCTTTTATATTGTCATGTCCTATATTTTTCTTGGGGGTCCTACATTTTAGGGGACTTTGTCCTTTTTTTGGTTTTGTTATGACCAGTGTGACCATAACCAAAAAAGGAGGACAAGGCCTCCCTGGGATACTGAAGAAAAATGTAGGACATAACAAAATAAAAGCTAAAAACATTCATCTAAGATATAGTAGAACTGGAATTGAAAATCAACAGCAAGTTCAATCATCCTTCCCTGACCCTGCTAGTACTAAGAGCTGTGTCCCCCTGTACATGGTAAAAATAAGGAAAATATTGTAGTTCTAACATAATTGGTTGCCCACGAATCTATATAAAGTTGTGTATCATTAACCCTATCTGTTTTAGGAAAAGGATGGTTCCATTACCTGTGATTAAAGCCACCTCAAATTTTCTGACAATTGCAACAAGCTGTGCTATAAATACTGTTTATCTTATTTATGCTACATAGCATTTTGATAACAATTTAAAACAGATTTCTGATACTCACATTGAGAGAGAAATTACAGCTTTTACTCCATAACCTCTCCCTAAGCGCACATTTACTACCAAATAGCTCACTGATCACATCATATTTTCCTTGTTTTTATTCAGATTCAAATTTACGTCCATTTATCCTTTCTTTAAATTCAGCATATGATAATATTTTTGAGGCAGACATCCACATGCCTATCTGTAACTAGATGAGGAATGGTCACATTCCTAACTCATCAACAAGTTGGATCCACTTGTATTCTTTTGCAAAATTTTTGATTTTGAGTCAGTTTGCGACAGGGAACCATTTGTTATTTGATATCCTCTGTAAACCACTTTGTGAACTTTTTTGTTGAACAGCAGTTATAAATACTGTTTTTGATGAAGATGATGATGTCTGTTTTTAAAAGGCGGAAATCCTGTTCACCCAGCCTTTCATGAAAGGATATATCATGCAGAATCCAACTCCCCTATCAAGAAGCTGATCAGAGGAATTTTACAAGGAATTCTTAGATGTTCCACCCATTCTTGTCTTTTTTAGAACTGGAACCCATATACTTTCAAATCAGAGTAAAGCACTGAGGGTGCAATAATTTAGGCCAGTCTAACTCACCTGGCATATCTTTCCATGGTGCTGTGGGGAAGTCAACATATGCATGTGCAATGGCCTTACTCCTCACTCCCCGCCCCCCAGGAATGGGAGAGAAGTGATCATCCCCAGATCAGCACAGGACTTATGCTGGGGCTTATGCCAGCCTAACTGGAGGTTACAATTGCAGGTTAGCATAAGTCCCAGCACAGTCTTGTGCTGCCTTGGGGATGTTACAAAAATGTCATAAGGCACTTCTGCATCAATTCTAGGTGGGTTAAGCCAGTATACAGACATGTGCCAGCCTCCCCACACCACCTTTGGGACAGGGAGACTGGTGAGATATGCCAGCCTAAATTGGTTAGGACTGTACCCTAAGTGAACAGGTATAAGTTTCTTTTTAATGAATTTGTTTCTTTGTGAATGGTTTTAGACTTCTTAGTCAGACATAAAATTAAAGAAATGCAAATCGTTCAGAAGGAAATGAAGATAATTTTATTATCTCAGTATAGTTACATTAAATCTTAATATCCCTTTAAAACTTTCTGTTGAAATGAATAGAAAAATGTAACTGCATGATTAAACCAAACTTTTAAGTTTCTCTTATTTTAGCTGAAGAGGTGTGCTTACTCCCCCAATAAAAATCTTAAAATTCTTAACTTGTTGGATCATGAGCTGACAAATTGTATTAACCCTATCCCTTGTTAATTGAAGATGTTCCTATTGAGAGTTCAGTTAGTATGTACTGAGTATTATAGTGGCCATGTGCTGCCTTTCTGCAGAACAGAATGATCTGTGTAAATATTTCCATAACGTAATTGATTGGCCAGCCAGATACTAATACCCATTGTTCATTTATGGTCAAAAGATGGCAGACCAGTCCTACCCACATCTTTTACACTGATGCTTCTGTGCCATGGGAGCATGCACTACATCCTACAAAGGAGCAATCATGGAGGTCTCCTCTAAGTAAGGAACATTTCACTCATTTGCTACATACAATAGTTCCAGAGGAGTGGTTCTTTCTCCTGGTAAAATGGTGCACACGGAATAAAAATATTTGCACACAGGAAAAGAAAATCATCTCATCTTCAGGTAAACATTTTTGCAATCCCTGCTAGCTATAAGGTATTAAAACCATATGGCTTAAAAAAATCTTAGCTTTTCTTCACTCACACTGTAACACACATTAACAGGATAATGTTCAAGTAGTACATTATTTGGAGACTTTGGAGTACCTTTTCAAAGGTTTGCATGGGGTTTAAACCACAGGACTCCCATTAAGCACAATGGGAGTTTCATAGGCAAAAACCCACACAATGGTTTGCAAATGTAATTCTCACTGTGCTGAAGACAGATGCTGAATACAAGTGGCTGTGTCTTTGGGTAAATAAGAGTGGCTGTGGCTGTGGCTGTAGGGCTATCATTAGTACTACCCCTAACCCCACTCTTTCCAAATCATCCTCTGTTGGATTCTTTGCCCTTTATTCTCACCTTTTCTGAAGAGAAACGTTCTGAAATTTGTTGCAAATAAATAAAATGTTTTAGTGCGTAAGAGATGACTGTTCTCTTTCTGTCCTGCTACACCACTCACCTTTTCTTATCCTCTTAAAAAAATTTCCAAACCTTTTGTCATCTCCAGCCCACATACCTCATTTCCCCCTTCTTAAAATTCTTATGTTAATTTTTATCATCATGAATTCATTCGTCTCACCCTACTGCTGCAGTGTTGAAAATGGAATCCTGGGGTTCTTCAGAAGCTTATCAGGGGGTCTGCAATTAAAAGATAAGTACTCAAAAAGACAGCTTTGCCACCATTACAGAACTTTCCCAGTTCTGCAGAGCCATAGGAGAGTGTTGAAAGCATTCTAGGAGATACTCTTCATTTCATTGGCATGACACACATCCCCAGCAGGCTGCCTGGTGCCCTTCGTGACACAAGTCAACACCTCAGTGTGTGCATCAGAAATTTCTGTAGCAAGCAAAATGTTCTAGCCAAGAATCAGAACCTGGGGTGGCTGCCATTGTGATAGAAGAGCTGTTGTAGTAAAAGTTGCACACTGTAGAGTAAATTAATACAGTGCATTTTGCTCCAAATTTCATTTTATTTGTCAGCTTCTGTTTGCAGAACTAAATGTGTCGTTGTGAGGAAATAAAGCAGTGAGGAATGATAGACCTCAAAGAAATTTGGTATTTGAAAGCTAATACCAGTATTAGCAAAATTGCTAAAGAGAATAAAGGCCTGTTGAATTTTTCAGGACGAGGAAGCACGTTGTAAATTGGCAATTCTAACAGCATTAACTGGAGCCCATATCTGAGAGGATGCAGAATATATGGCATATGTAATCATTTTTATCACTTCTTGATTTTATAAAATAAAGAAAAACTGAAGTTATGTTTACTTGGCAGGGCCATGAAAATCCACATGATGTCTTCATTTGTATACAGGATTATTTAACTCTGTTAGAATATAAGGTTGGATATTTCCAATTGAATATTTCCTACGAGGAAAGGTTGGGGGAACTTGGGATGTTCAGCCTGGAGAAGAGGAGGCTGAGGGGAGACATGATTGCCCTCTTCAGATACCTGAAGGGCTGTCATAGGGAGGAAGGGGCCAATTTGTTCATAGCTGCTTCTGAAAGCAGAACTAGAACCAATGGGTACAAACTGCAAGAGAGGCGATTCCGGCTGGAAATCCGGAAAAAATTCCTGACTGTGAGGGCGGTTCGGCAGTGGAACAGATTGCCAAGGGAGGTGGTGGACTCTCCCTCACTGGGGATCTTCAAGCAGAGGCTCGATGAGCACCTGTTGGAGATGCTCTAGGGGGAATTCCTGCTGCAGGCAGGGGGTTGGACTAGATGACCTACTAGGTCCCTTCCAACTCTATGATTCTATGATTCTATGATTCTATGATTCTAAGTCCACCTTAGGCTGGTGGCAGTGGCACAACTAGCAATGGATGGAGTGATAACATGGGTGATAACCTGGGAGATGACCAGCATCACAAAATCGCCATGTTATATATTGTTGGATTTATATTTTCCAACCTAATCCAATGCAAAAATTTAATGTTAATTTTAACTTTTTAATTAAAAATTAAGAGAAAGGGTGTTATAAAAATAATGAAATTAATATTTAATTAATTGTATTAATACTGATAATAATTAATTAAACAATTTTGAAGTACAGCGGTGTAAAAAAATTTATGGGCTACAGAAGCCAAATGACCTAGCTATGCCGCTGGCTGGTGCAAGTCCGTTGCTCTGGCCCAAGAAGGTTGCAGATATGCCGTAAAGCATGTTTGTGCCTGCTTTGGCGAAAGCTTTACTGGTGCACAGGAGTTGCACAAACCTTCTGAGGTGAGATTCAATCTCCACAGCAAAGGCAGTGAGTATGGAGATTTGGGGGAGCTTGGGAGGGAAGTGTGGCATCAAAGTGTGGCAAGTTCTTAAATAGGAATACCAGAACTCCTTATCGGGTTCCTGAAAAACCCAGCTGTGAGTGAAGAAGTAAGTTAAAACTGAATATGGAACAACTGATTGGTTCAAAATTGGGACAGAAACATGACAATGTTGTACATTGTCTCCTTGCTTATTTGATTTATATGCAGAATACTTTATGCGAAAGTCTGGGCTGAATTAATTACAAGCTGCAATGAGTACAAATATGTCATTCCTCCAGGATATCAACTGTTCATTGACAATTGATTTCTGACAGATATTGATGCTCAATCCCAAATATTTTTGCCATCATGAAAAAGGGTGTGGCAAGGCACAGCAGAGGACTAAGGAAGAGGAAACTGCAGATGACCTCATGCCCCTGGAAGAGCTAGCTATCAGGGAAGCTGAAGCTGAAGAGGCCAAGGGGAGGAGAAAAGGAAGGGGCTTTGGAGGGAATAAAAGGGAGAGAAGAAAAGGCGGGAAGGCAGAAGGGAAGCTGGGAGAAGTAAAGGTGGTGGAAGGAATGCTGGAGGAGAGACAGAGGAGAGTGGAGGAGGATAAGGAGGTAAAGGAAGAGAAGGAGAGAGGATAGGAGAAAGACTGGAACATGTTTGTATATTTATGAGACTTTGTTTTATGGTGCTTGGTGACTATGAATACTTACCTGTTATAATTTGAGGCCCTTGGCCAGTTCAACACGTTTGCAACTTACCTGAAGCAAAGTACCGCCAAATATGGAAGCCAATAAAGAAACTATTATTAATATACCTACCTCCTCTCCATGGCATTATTTATCCGAAGACCTCTCCTTAGGACTTTTCCCTCCCCCTGAAGAGTCTTCCCTCGAGCCCGTGTCACAAAGGGGACTCCTTAGAAAAGACCTTGATGCTGGGAAATATTGAAGGCAAAAGCAGAAGCAGTTGGCAGAGAATGAGATGGTTAGATATTTGAATTTTGTAGATATTTGTAAGTGAATTAGGACAAACTTTGAGAGCTAGTGAAAGATGGGAAGCTAGGCATGCTGTGGGTCATGGGATCATGAAGAATCAGACATGACTTATTGACTGAGCAACAACAACAATCTGAACTGTAGGTATAAAGACAAGGCAGTTAATTTTGAATTCCAGGTAGTCAGCTTTGATTCACTCGCTATACAGGTTTTATTGGTCATGAGGCAAATGAGATGCTGCAAGAACTGCCCCCGATTCACTGACCAATCTAGCATCGGTTCTGAACACTAGGCAGAAACAAAATGAATCTGTTTTGGGAGAGATTAATTCAATAATTTCAAAAGAACATCTTCATTTGCATACTTTCAGAGAATTTCACTTCCCATCTGTGGGGTCTTTGACTTGGGTTCAAATAGATCTTTGAGTGAGTAGAAGTACTTCCAGTCATGCAAGAAAGTTCCCCAGTTCTCCCAATTCTTGCCTGAAGCTGTGACTCTTCAAACTCCCATCACACTTCATTGTCCTCTGACTCTCCAGAAGAGTTTGACGGGGTGCAGAAAGGTTAAGACCAACCTATTGCACAAGCTAGACTTCGAACATGCTGTCAGAGCTAAGCCAGTTTCTTTTCCCTTAGCTAGAAGACAGTGATTGAATTTCACTTTCAACCTGAACCTAAAAAGAATATATAGTACACTCTAGGAATGGAGGGAACTATAACAGGAAGAAAAAGAAAGGTCAGGTGTCTGTTTTCTCCTTTGTATGACCTCATGTCTATAATTCATGAATATTGCTTTCCTTACTGTGGCAGTACATATATTTTAGATTATGAAGCTCAGCTGATCTACACTAAAAAAAGCAGGCCTCCGTCAGTCTTGGAAGACTATGGTATCGTGCTTGGCGCTGCATACGCTGCATGCGAAGCACGAAAGCCTGGATTAGATTGTTATGGAGGATAGGCTGTTACCCAAGCAGCAAATCCCTCCTCTCCAGGCCACTGAATTAGTCCAGTGGAAAGGCAGAGCCAATACGATTTGATCCAGCTGGCGCCGCAGAGCTGGGCTAAGGACAAGAGCTCACCCTGTCTTGTGGGGTCAACCAGGGTCTCGAACCCTGGCCTGCTGGTTAACAGGCACAGTGTCTTAGCCACTTGTGCCACACACAGCCTATAGATCTACATTAGTGTTGCCATAATTCTTTTCCACAAAATCTGGACAGAACCCTATGTCACACTTGGCAGCATGTGAACACAATCTCCCAAAATCGAGACTATCCCAGTTTTTTGGGATATATGGCAACCCTAATCTACACCATTGAAATACAAGTTTCTCCAAATGTTCAATAAGGACTGCACTTTATTTGGCATGAAGGAGATACTTCCTGTTATGTCACATACGGCTCAGTGTACTCTTACCGCTGAACCCTTGTCTGAGATTTCAGAATCTTGTCTGAACTTTATCTAACATAGCTGGATGTCCAGCTCTGCCTCTTTAAAATTGTTTTATAGAAACTGCAAGATTATACAAGTTCTGGTAGTAGTTACTTTTCAGCACAGTTGAATTTTTCTTCCACTAATGTCCACTGTATGCACTCCCTAATAAATATGTGAGACAGAGGCTTGGGTTAAGGTGGGCCACATTATTGAAAATCAGTAAAAGAAATACCTGTTGCTGGCAAAACCTAAAAATTCCTCCACCTACAGGGCAGGCAGCTATCCTAAGGAAGACAAAAAATAACTGTCTAATCTTCAAAAATGGTGTTCTTGTGGCAAGGCTCTGTCCCAAAGTTAAAGACACCAGGTAGGTGCTTTGAACATCACCTACCAGTCAAGTTCAGCTTGCATATGACTTGCATCCACCATCGCAATTCTGTGCATATTATATACAGTACATCTGTAAAGGCTGAGGAACAGAAAGGTAACATTGTAGACCTGGTCTCTCCAAAGTCAGCAACATAATCCCTACAATCCAGAGTAACTATGGGAAGACGTAAGAGGCTGTTACTCTGGATTGCTCTATGCATTTCCCATAGGTTTCCCATAAGTGGCACTGTAACTACGTCGGTGTAAAAGGTCCCATAGTTACTCTGGATCGTAGCCTTAGTGAATCTCCTAGAGAGATCTGCAGTTAGTAACATAAGCGCTCAAGGAAGTAGGGATGGAAGGAAAAGGAAGTGAAATTGAGAGTGAAAAAATATCTTGTCCTGGGGGCCTGAAGCCTCTTGCCATTTCCTGGAATAATAAACTATTGGTAGGGACAATGCATTCCTGGCATTGATCTTAACATAGTCACAAGAACTCATTTATGTTCACATGTGCACATTTAAAGGAAACAGAAGCCACATTATATATTTCCTCTACTTGCCTCTATCATCTTCTCCTTCCTTTTCTTTCTTGTTAGTTCCTCAGAGGAAGGGCCTGTTTTTTTTAATTGCTGTTCTTTCATCTGTACAATATCATACACATTAATAGCACTGGACAATTTCGTATAACCAAAGTTATATGAACCTTTTTTAGCAAAGGAGAAAACTGCCATCACTAAAATATTTTTTCCTTTGGTATATGTTGTCTTAAATAAAACTTGTGTTTGAATATTGCCCATTTTTTGCCAGGGTGATTTGGGAGTAGTCTTCTATTCTTTCTGTATTTGACATCAATGGGATATTAAGACTTGGCATTCTCAGGAGGCAATCCTGTCAGGTCCACTTTAAATAAGAAAGGACAAGAAACCACATGCAGGTGGGAAAAGCATGCACAGTCACATGGGTACCTGCTTCACTCATAAGATCAGAGTGCTTAGCTTAGTAGAACTGATAGAGGGCCCATTGCCATGAATGTATCTCTTCTTATTTGTTTTGGTTTGTGATTTTTCTGAAGTTACTTAACTTGATTTGAACCTATGCTTATTCATTTGACAAAAGTATGATAATTCTTACAATCTATTCTTCTAAAATACACAGCTGATCATTTATCTTCCAAAACTGAATAACTGATTCTGCAGTCAGTAAGGTCTCCTATTATTCCATTGTTTCTCCAAAGTATTCCGCACACCATTTACTAGTATACAAAACATAATGGCAATTAACTGCAGCCAAATTACATTTGTCAAATAAATGAATAAAGCACAATCTGTGATGGATCATCCTTGCCTCTTTTATTGTGTTTGCTCACATTACTAATTTGCAAAATTCAGTAATTCACAATGGGCTTTCATGTCATTTGTGAGAATTAAAGAAATTCAGCTGCACTAATATTCGCAAGGGTGTAATGGAGATTAATTGAGGGCAAATCTGTCATCAGCTAGATGTGCCACTCCTCTTGGCTTTGGTTGTAGGATTGTCACCAAAGGAGAATTTTTCCTTTAATTCTAAAGTGCTTTGACATCTTCTGAATGAAAGACACAACAGAAAATAAATATGTTTTGGGATGCTGTAATTGGGGAACAGATCCTAGTGTTTGTCTCACTTGGACAACACTTTCCCCATCTAAGGAGGAAGTCAAACAGCTCTTAATTCCGTTATTGTGCAACTATATAAAGCAGATTACAGTATTTTTTTATTTTCTGCCATTTTGCCTTGCTGTGAATGGATCTGATCATGTGAATACTTCCTTTATAAATGTCTTATGCCTGTCCTTTATAAATGGGTTAAGATGGGGGGGGGGGGGAAAGTCCAAGAAAATTAATTTTAAAAATTGGTGTGATGTACTTGTTCTAATAATGTCTTGGCATTTATTTTGTGGTTTGTACTTTTGAATACTAATTTGTGAGGAACACAAGTTCAACTGTGTGTTAATTGCATTTTATTTCTTCTTTTCACTTGCTTGCTATGGTTTTGTATGACTGTATCCTTTTGCATATATTAAATCAGATCAGTGGCATAGCTAAGGGGGATACAGGGGTTAGCAATTGTATTAGGCAACAAACTTTAAGGGGACAGCATCTTGAGCTTGACACTATTGGCCAAAATGAAAACCTTGGTTTTTTGAATAATTCCACAATGTTATATGGAATTCAAAACTGAATTTAGTGCACAATGCAACTGAATAAACCATGTCAAATATGTATTCTATCAAACCTTATAAACAAATAACCAGAATTTTTTAAATAACGTATAATTGCATTATGTAACAAAAAATGGATTTTCTTCAAAACTGACCAGTGAGACCGATTGTTCCAAAAGCCAATTAGGTTTTATTATGTTACAGCAGGGAACCAATAAGGTGTTTATATGAGTCAGTTGCCCTTTCCATGTATCACAATTCTGAAAAAACACTTTTTCAAGTTGTGCTTCTCTTATACATATTAAGGGGAGTGTAACTGTCTCCCTTCACACCAGCACAGTGTATTTAAGCAATATGGGGCACACTTTTTATTTATACAGGTCCAACCTTTGTTATACATGGACTTGACTCAACACAAATGGCTAAAGAAAGGCAGTTTTTAAATCTCCTTTTCTACTGTTGTAAAGAGGCATTCTTGGAAACAATCATTGCATTCTTCAGCTGAGCCAGGCAGACAGGAGGGCCCTCGCATTGCTAATTGCTGACTGTCTCTCTTTAACAGTAGGAAAAGCTGTTTTTAAACAATTGTAATGTCTCTTTTTATTTTTAAAACAATTCCACCTTTATTAAACCTTTTTGTATCAGCAGGGAGCCCCATTGTCAAACCCCTGCACAACCTTATTCCATTAGAAGCAAAAAACCTAGAAATGGGTCTTTAATTTTATATTTCTACACGGATTATTTTATCCGCAGAGGTTCCGGAGCAGAATCCTAGTGGATAATGAGGGACACCTGTATACTTAATTTGATTTTATTGCGGAAGGGAGACTACAAAATTTTCTCTGACTCCCTGGTAGCAGATACCTTAGCTGTTCCACTGGTTGAGGGAAGGTGGAAGAGAATGTATCAGCAAGCTGCTAGGGAAAGGAAAAAGATTTCCCCCCATTTTTACTTTTTTAAAAGGCTGGGGATGGCATCACTTTTGGGGCATCATTTTGAAGTTGGCATCAGGCCACACAATCATAAGGTACTCCACTACCTCACATTATTTTTACTTTATTAGTATAATGTTTTCTCATTGCTACATTTTCCTTTATTCAGAACAATTTTTTATAATCTTTATAATCCAGTACCACTATTATATCTGATGAGTTATGCAGATGCCATAGCTTCATTGGTGAAACTGTTTTAGTGCATAAATAAACCTGCCCCCACCCAACTCAAAAATGTCCAAAGAAAAATCAAAAGTATGAAATCAAAGTATTTATATACAACTTTTCAACAAAAAGTTCACAAAACAATTTACTGAGAAAATGAATGGCTAATGGCTCCCTGTCCCAAAAGAGCTCACAATCTAAAAAGATTCAAAAGAACACCAGCAGATGTCACTATAAAAGACATTGCTACAGTGAGGAGGGCCAGTTACTCTCTCCCTGATAAATAAAAGAGGAACACCAACTCAAAGTAGTTCCTCTTGCCCAGTTAGCATGGGATGCAGCTCAACAGTACATGGCCCTGTTGACTGCCAAATGGAAAACTTCGTAGGAGGCATATCGTAAAGTCTCATCCTTCTGTACTCCTGGCAGAACCTACCAAGTTTCCTCAATCTTTCCTTGTAGGGCTTGTTCTCCAGCCCTGTGATCATTTTCATTGATCTCAGAACTGCACCTTAAACCTGGAGTGCCCAGAATTGGACACAGTATTCCAGGTGAGGTCTAACCAACATAGGGAAAAGTAGAACCACAACGTCTCATAACTTGGAAACTATGGTTCTCCTAACGCAGGCTGAAATTCTCCTTCTTTGAAGCCATATCACATTGCTGACTCATGTTCATCTTGTGATCCACTGCAATCCCATGGTTTCTCTCACATGTTGTGTTCTAAACACTCACATTTTATACTTGCATCTTTGACCTTTTTTTTAGGGAGCGGGGGGGCCTAAGAACGAACCTTGTTTGTCCTGGCTGAACTTCATCTTATTTTAGCTCTGTATTACATTTAGTCCCGAAAGCTTCTACTGTCTTCTATCGTGTTTGCTACTCCTCACATCTTGATATAATAAAAGTGGGTTATAATAATAAAAGTGGGATATAGTAAAAGACCAGGTATATTAAGAGCTGTTCCTCTTAATATATAAACTGAACTCTTCAAAGAAAGACCAAGAAAATGGAATAAAAGATTTTCACTATTGGCCACAAAGGGAGTGGATATTCTCACACTAGTAAGTGCACTGGCTCTTTTTCCTCTTGTAGATCTTCATAAAAAAACAGAAACAAATTAAATGGGTAGAATATAACCTTTTTTATTTTACTGGCTATGCTTTCCTACTGTGTGCCTTAATCAGCACAGCACCTTGTTGCATGATGCACCTAAAGCATTACCTTCTTGCATTGCTGAGTCAGCATTATAGATAATCCAGCCATTACAAGTTCCTTTAATAAAAATACCAGCAACGTAGACTACATTCAGTTTTCCATTACCACAACTCTTTCTGTTATCTGGATTAGTTTGTCACACTGTATATTTTGCTCTGTCACTGGAAATGGTAGTTTTGCTGTAAGGGTGGATTTAATCTGTACATTCAACAAGAAACAGTCTTGTCAAAGTTTATAGTAAATCTCTACAAATGCATTCTAGAACATAGGATTCTGGGTTCTGTTCTTTTAAAAAACATGTTATCTTTACAATCCTCTCGTCTCAGAAAAGTGATGTGCTATTCTAATGCAGTATTTAACAGTTCACACTACTAAGAGTTTTTTTAATGAATACATTGTTTTAATCTAATGGTTCTGATGGTTCTGTTTTTTTCCCTTCTGCATATGGACATAAGATGGTGTCATTAGGAGTAAGGAGATTTTTTCATTAATAAAAGAGGAAAGTGTAAGAATTAAATCTCATGCAGAACCTTTTATTCATGGTATTCATTTTTATTAATAATAATCTATGATATATTTGATGCGATTACAAGGTCTGCAACTGGCTTATATATGCCAGCTACAACTACTACTTATATGATCAGGGTGCAATCCTAACTAATTTTGGCCAGCATAACTCACCCATTCCCCATTCCCATATGGAGAGGTGTGGGGAGGCTGGCGCATATCTGCATTGACCTTACCTCCCAGGAGGGACACATTCCTAGGCACCACTTGTGATACACCTAGGCCAGCAAGGGACTTGTGCCAGCCTAACGGGGGATAAGGATTGCAGCCTCAGTGGCTCTACACTAGTGCTTTGTTACACATTTATGAGACCATCCATTAATGAGACCAGTGGGCTCTATACAGATTATGGGTGCAATCCAGAGTAACTATGGGGAGACCTTGCTCCAGTGTAAGAACAATTTGCTCTGGATTGCAATATGAATTTCCCATAGGTTTTCATTAGGTGGTGCAAGTAACTAAGGGTACACATAATGTCTTTATGTGCTCCCATAGTTACTCTGGATTGTAGGGTATGTGAACATGGACTGATCTAAAGTCTGTACCCAAACTGAAAGATGCATCCAAGCAGAAGCCTGGGTGTCATGGAAGTAAATCTCAGTGAATTTTATTCTAATGCTTTACACCATCCCAATGGATAAAGCAGTCCAGCAGAGACAGTTTTTCTAGTGATAGTATATAATTTTATTCAATCAAGACCATATGGAAAATTTTACAAACCTCTTTATGATGCCTTTCCCATCCAGTGCCTTAAAATTAATAGGCCAACCTACTCAACCCATAATATGCCTTGATGGACCTTTTTGTTCCAGCAGGTAAAAGCAAAAGACATCAAGATGCGCCCTTCTAGTCTTCTGGAATCAAATGTTCACTCATGGCTTTCTCAGTGGAAGTGTGTATCCCATAGAAATTACCACCTACCTTGTACTAAAATAATCCAGAGCCAAATCCAGATCTCTTGTTGTAGATCATCACAGTCAATTGCTGTACCTCCACAATTCTCTGTTTTTGTAGGTATCATCTTGAACTATGTTGCAGTCTCCCTGCCTTGAAACCTAACACTCAGCTCTTGTTTTAGTAGTAATGACCTTACGAGAATCCTGATTCCCAATGTACTCTCATCCATCTGCTCAGCAGACTGACTTTCATCACTCTCCATATTTTCCCTTTGTCGCCTGCAGCTCATGTACAGTTCTTCCTTCTTTCCCTCCCCCTCTCCCCTCTGTCAGAGTTTTTTTATCATTTACTATCAGTTGTTGGCACCCTCCTTGAACTTTCCTTTCCCAGTGTCTCGGTTCCTTGCTTTTTAAAAAAACAAAGAAACTTTCTTCTGTCCTTCCTGAGCACTGGAACCTCATAACCCACTTCTGTATAATTGGGCTGCCAAAGGGAGGGATTTATCCAGTGGTCGGCTCCAATAGGTTCGCACCTACTCTATAGAACCGGTTGTTAATGAGAGATAGGACATATAAAGTTTAAAAATAGCCATTTAAAAGTGGCTGCCAGATGGGCAGAGAACCGGTTGTTAATTTCTTTGAATCCCATCACTCGATTTATCCCCATAGAAAAGCTTTCACTGTTGTAAAATGGCTGCTGAAAGAGAATGCAGTGTTCTGTCAGTGACCACAAGAGGCAACAGTGTCCATGTCTGTTGCCCAATTCTGCCCCTTCAACTAGACCAGGTAAGGTTGGGGCAGGTAGGGACAGGGATGGAAGAGGGGTGAAAATGGGCAGGGGAGGACAAATGGGTGGAAAAGCTGCAGTAAGGCAATGGCTGATACCATACGCTATACTGCTTTTTAGCAGATGTGGTGTAGGTCCAAGATGAGTCATTGTGGAGTGGGACGCTTACAGAGTGGTAGGTCCCTTTCCCTCCCTGATCTGTAAGGCCCTTTCCTACTGGATTCAGCAGCCCATTTTTGGCACAGATGCACCAATGGGGTTGGAGGGATAGGTATTAGTATCTCAATCAAGAAGGGTGAATAGTCAAGATAAAGCTCTTATGCCAGAATAGAAGTTTGGTTTACTGAACTCCAGGTGATCTAGATGCTGCCTCTTCACTCCTTTATCTGCCATTGCTAACCCTCCATGCTTGTATCATAAAATCTCCCTCCCATTTCCAAAGATATCTCAATAGGTTTCTTCTATCCTTCCTGGTTTCTCTCTAGCCCGCTATCCTTCAAAACCATTAGAATAAGGTTTCTCTTCCACAAAACCAGGACAGGACCTCCATGTGAATGCAATCCCCCAAAACTCAAACTGTTCCAGTTTTCTGGGACATACAGCAACTCTACCTTGGATCCTCAGGGAATGCAAAGCTCTGCATACGTATTGGATCACTGAGGCATAGGGTTGCCATATGATCCCCAAAACAGGGACAGTCCCAATTTTGGGGATTGTGTTCACATACTGGCAAACAGGACAGAAGGTCCTGTCCTGATCTTGTGGAATTATGGCAACCCTACTGAGACAGCATCTCCCCATTAATTCCTCCATCAATGTTGTACTCCATTCTTTTTTCTTCGCCAATTTCAGATTTATCAGTGTTGTGTTATTTTGCATGTTTTCTTCTAGCTGTTGTAAAGACTCCACTATATAAAGCAATTTTTCCTTTACATAACATTTAGGGCTTTGTATCCTTTTTCCCTGGTACCAGAGTAGGAAGGTAGATGCCATGTTCAACAGTTGAAAGTTCCTTAACATGGTTTTTTCAGTGTGTGTGTGTGTGTGTGTGAGAGAGAGAGAGAAAACACATGTTTGAAAGAAGTTGTGGTAACAACATGCTGCAGTGCCAAGTACACTTTGTGGGCCATTTGTCCTGCACTTGAATGGTGATGCTAATTCATACAAATGGTGCCTCATCCAGACTGGTCAGCTGAGGCACACCTGGACGAGGTGTTAAAATGGGAAGGTCTCCCTGTACAAACAAGCATTTTGTTGTAATTTGCCTTGTGAATCTTTGCTTTTGTTGTGGTATTGGAGAAGCCAAGTATAATTACCTGACAAAGTTAGGAGATTACATTATACAACAGCCCTTATGCTTTTGTGTTTGACATATTAGGAAATATTAGCTATATTAGGAAAATAAGATAATTTGGAATAAGAAAGAGGCCTCAGTTAGGTCAGGATATGAGAGCAAACTGTTCCAATTTGCTGCTAACAAACTATGTGGTAGTGTCTGAACCGAAGATTATACTTGGTTCATTTTTGTTCACATTTGGTCAACAGATGGTATGATTGCATTCTGATGAATCAAAAACATGCACAGCAAGTAAATAATAATTGTACTAAAAATAACTGAACCATCACTGGACATCTGACAAGAACTGAGTTTTTGCAATGACTGTTGCTTGGGAAGCACAATGATGCGGAATTTATCATAAAAATGTTCTGGAATGTTATCAAAGGAGTAACTACAACTAATTCTGGCTTGCTTGATAGATAGATTAAAAAGATTAAAGGATGCCAGATGCTGGGAGCAAATTAGAGAAAGCCACCCTAGGAGTTAAATTGTGAGTCTCCCTAATATACACTTTTGTGAGAGAGCAGGGTAATTAAAAATAAGGATCACAATAAAAATCAACTTCATACCCTGCAGGTAGGAATGGCCTCATCTCTCTCTCTCTCTCTCTCTCTCAATCCCTGAGATGAAGAGGGTACCAGAAACTGTTTGCCTTCTTCCTTTAACTGCCATTGGTAATCTTAAGGAGAGTTTGAGGGCACTATCCTAACCAGTTTTGGCCTGCATCCAGTCTCCATTTCCGTGGTGGTGTAGGGAGGCTGATGCATGTTTGTGCACTGGCCTAACCTACCCAAGAGTGGTGCAGACATGCCCATACCAGCATGGGACTTGTGATGAGACTTATGGCAGCCTAACTAAAGGTTAGGAGTGCAGCTTGAGGCATCTAAAGCTGCCTTTACTACTTGCAGTTGAGCAGCCAAAGCCACATTTATCACTTCGGGAAACAAATAGTAAGAAACGTATTGCCTTGATTCAGCAAGGCAGTTCATGTGCTTTGCTCTTAAAAAATTAAGGAAATAAAGGAAGATATGTCCTTTAATTTGTTTTTCGTATCTGTTTACAGAATGGAAGAGACAGTGAGAAATCTACTGCAAAATCAAGGATCACTGGAACCAAGTGGAGAGGAGCCTGTTCCCATAATAAAGGCATATCAGGTACTAGTATATCTAAATAAGCAAATGCCACTGCCAGTGATGGGTATACTTCTTCTGTCAAAGGCTTGATAAAAAAAATCCCCAGAGGTTTGTCAACAATATTTTTTAGAAATGCCATGCGGAACAGACGCAAGATATTGGCCAACTGTGGTTACTATGCAAACTGGAGAATCCTCAGAAATAATAACTATTTGATGGTTAAAAGCAGGGGTCTCCAAACCTTGATCTAAGGACCGGATGCAGCCCCACAGCAAGCCTGTATCTGGCCATGCCAGCCTCTGATCCCCTGACAGTTGTTGTGGCCCTTTTGCAGAAAACTTTGGAGACCCGTTCTAGAGGAGAGTTTTCCAGCCTTTGTTGAGATGCTATCTGCTTAAAAGGGTAGTGACTTGATTGGGAACTCATTGTCCCTTTAGTACGGCATTTCTTTGCCGGAACAGTTTTCCGTTCTTCTCATAATGAAGAACAGTTTTTCTCATAATGCCTTAAAAGGCATAAAAATGTCACTTACAGAGATCATTACATCATCTTAAAAGCTGCGTGCTTTTTTCTTATTCTGAACAATTTTTTATTTACAAATTAAGTCAATAAAACTCAAATGGTTAAATAGTTTGAATGTCTTTATTGAGATGGCAGAGGTACTTTTAGAAGTTGCATAACTGATATTATTATTAACACAGTGAAAATAATCAGTTTTGAAATAATGGTTATATTCAAAAATCAATAAATGATTATATTCAAAAATCAAGTAGAAGATTGGTCAGGTATCGTAAGGGTACATGAAGAAACACCTTGTTATCATCTCCAGTGTAACTCTCAGCAAAAGCTGATGAAACTATCCTATTTTCCCTGGTAAGTTAGTTTTACAATTCAAATTAATATTTGAGTGGTCATGAAAGGTACTTCTTTGCAATAAACTCTTTTGATCTATTGACCATTGGCTGCATATTTGTTTTTTCCCCCCTCAGACCTAATTATTGTTCAGGGATATATAAAACTGAGTTCTTATTACAATATCAATATGCCTGACTCAAGAATAAATATTGCTGCTAATGAACTTTAAATGTTGCACAGTAGTCTTGTCAGTGGAATAGTAATCAGATGCACACCAAAGCATGCATTATTATCATTACATTCTGTTATATCTTTTCAAGAGGATTTTCCTAATGGATATTTTCAGGCCTTATAGCAGCAATGACTACTTAAGATAGTTTGTGAAACTAAGATTCTGCCATGTAAATGAATTGCTGTGTCAGGGGTGCAAATAACATTTTGCTCAATTACTTGCAAATCGATTTTGTAACCAAGAATGAAGTTGCAAAGAACATAAACCACAAACGGAGAGATTAAATATAACATGTAGGTATATTGATGACATTTTGTTTAGCCCTTCAAGCATGACCTAAGCTGCTCACTAGTTTCAGGAAATGCATAACTATTCTAATAGGCCACTGTTGCTAGGCGGATGTCAGGCTTTTGAGTTAGTAGCCTGGGTTTTCATTTGGCAGATGCTATGTAGGAGGTAACAGACCACTAGCACTGAGTGGGGAATACAGCACACATAAGTGTAGCATGCATAAGTGCTGGACAACACATAGGCCTGGTGATTAATAAGAATCACCTGTGCTGAGTGATGGGAGACTCATATGGGAGGGATGGGAGACATGTGCTGAGTGATGGGAAATGTTGGAGGGCAGTTGGGATAGCTGGGATATATGCCAGCTGAATGTACCACTCAGGCGGTGGTTTATAAAGAAGAGAGGTAGCTGGAAATGGTGTTGGTAAAGTGATTTTCTGTATTGAACTGGACTGCTATATCGTGTATTGACCTCTGTGACTTAATTTTGTCTGCTCCCTGAATCCTCAAAATACATAAACTCTGCTGATGATCTGTTTGTTCCTGAGTGTTGTTTTGGGGCAGGTTCTGATGGGTACAGAAGGCCAGTTGCTACCAGTTCCTGACAGCTGAGAACACGGTTAGGGTGGAATGTCCACAAGTGAATGAGAAAGAGGTGAACCTAATTCACTGTTCATTGAGGCATCATTGGTTGCTCCCTGTCTATTTCATAAAGTAAACAACAGATCTGTAAACCCTCATCAACAGTCATCAACTGCAATAAGTCTGTGACTGTTGCTGCAATGCCTATAAGTTCTGACACAAAACATGAAAAGCAAGAATTCAGTTTCAATACTGTTACTGTACTTTGCTATGAGTGCCTGGGATTCAAAACATATTTTTAACCAGGTGCTCATAGTTAGGCAGAGCTAAAGCAACAGAGGAAGCAGCCTCTGAACATTGGTGTCCCAAAGCACGACTTGCCTCTGCCAATTTCTGAGCTGTAATACTCAATTTCATTTTTGTAGGTGGTTCCTGGTTCTGTCAAATGTCCTGTTATATATTGGCAAACTATATATACAGTCTCTCTCTCTCTCCCTCTCTCTCTCTCTCTCTCTCTCTCTCATATTTTCATGTCTGTAAAACAAATATGCTATTTCACACCTCTCCAGAGTACTTCTAGGTGGAATATTTTCAATGAAGGGTCTTTGATGTTCCATTATAAACTTGAAAAGTGGCTATTTCACAGAAGTTCGATATGGTATGCAAATTTTCTGATTAAAAATGAACCGACTTCAAGTGAAAATGAGAACTTAAAAAAGGTAAATGAGCCTTCCTTCAGTACTGAATGAAATAAATATGCACATTCAATAGGCAAAACACATGGAAACAAAAGCTGTTCATTTGGCTCCTGTTTGCCTCAATATTCATAGCTCTGCTTAGCATCAAAACCAATAGCTTTGAGTGAAGGATGAAAGATGAAATAATGGTTTTATGTTTGCACATAAAATATAATAGAAAAAATTGTACCTTTTAAAAATAAGGAGAGTTGAATTTAAGGTAAGGGCCATGTTTGTCCATGGCTTATTTAAAATAGCAGAATTAGTTGAGAAAAAAAGGACGGCTAGAAAAAGCTGTGGACTAAGAGGATGATGAGATGAGACAAACATGCCCTACAATCCAGAGTAACTACGGGAGCACATAAGAGACATTACGTGTACCCGTAGTTGCTGCACCAGCTAGTGAAAACCTATGGGAAATTCATATTGCAATCCAGAGTAAATTGTTCTTGCCCCGGAGCAAGGACTCCCCGTAGTTACTCTGGATTGTGCCCAACATCAATGGTCCTGTAAAGGGCCACCAGCAGTCCTGTATAGAGCCTATATCCTGGCTTGCTGCTTTAAGCAGCAAGTTTGATCATGACACAAACCATGTACCACCACTGTATGCCTTGGAGTTGCCAGCAGAATTAGCTGAAGTGGCTTATCTGCCACACATGGACCCACCCATCATTGGAACATGGGTGCTGAGTGAAACACCTGAGTGAAAGGTGTTTTGAGCTACTGAAGCAATTTGGCCTCTAAACGAATTAAAAGAGGACTTCCGGTTTATGAACCTGGTCCAGGAGGCAGGCAACTCTGTCCAAACTCTGTCCAACTTTGAACCTTTTACATCTACATATAGCAGCATATCTGTTTGAAATAATTAGGCAGAACTCTGACTATGAGGTTCCTGCACAGCTAAGTATAATAAGAATAAACAGGATTCTATAATGTCTCATGGGGATCTCTCTCTATATCTGCTGTGATGGTGTTAGACAGAATTGAGCCAAGTATTTTAAAATGAGGTGATAAGGAGGTGAACATGATAAAGAATAAAAAGAGATCTGGGATAATTCTGTTGATTTCAGTGGTATTATTTTGAATTTCCTTCAGTGTAATTGAGAATAGAATTTAGGTCATAAAGCTTCACTCAAGTGTAAAAATTGTTATACTCCCAAATGCCTACAGAAGACTGAAAGCCTGTGTTGCATTTTATCAATTTATGCAGGAAAATATAATTGTTCTATGTTTACAGTCCTGTCTTGATATACTTTGTAGCCAGAATGTTCACATATCTCCATCACCACTCACATGTGGATGATACATTTATTTTCATCATGCATATCTTCCTCCTTGGAAAACTTGAAACTTCTTTTTAGTTAGGAGAAAAGCATGTTGAAGGCAGTTTTGATTCTTTTGCATTATTGCAGAATCTGAAACTGTTTCAGTCTAAATAAGATTAGTCTTGATATTACACTTAGCTCTGAACATTTTATGAGAATAGTACTTGTAACAGTACAGTGGTACCTCGCTTAACAAGTGTCTCTCTTAACAAGTGAGCCACATAACAAGCAAAATTTCTCTAGGATTCTGCCTCACATAACAATTGTTGCTTCACTTGTTGGCAGTTCGGGCAGACGCGCTGGCCAGCAGCCCATTTAAAAAGCGTCGGGGCTGCCTAGCACACCTGCCCATAGCGAAAGCAACACTTCTGCGCTGTTGCTCCTGTGGCCGGGCATTTGCTAGGCAGAGGGAGAGAACAGCAGTGGGGAAGAGGGAAGCAGCTCAGGGCTAGCCAGAAGGGAGCAGGGGAGAGAGAGGCTCAGGATGAAGAGGAGAACATGGAGAGACACTTTGAAAGTGTCTTGGATTTCAGCCCCCTAACCATGTCTACCCAGAAGTTAGCCCCATTGTGTTAAATGGGGCTTACTCCCAGGAAAGTGTCTTTAGGATTGCAGCCTAAAGTAGACTTCATAGGATCATGCACACTGAATGCATGTTTTGAATTCAGCTACAGGGTTTGTCATCATTTTTACATCCAGTTAATATTTTTATATGCATATTTTTTGGGTTCTGGAACCAGTCGTCTGAGTTTCCATTTTTTCCTGTGGGAAAATCTGCTTCACATAAAGAGCATTTCACATAACAAGCATGCTTCCGGAACGAATTAAACTTGTTATGTGAGGCACCACTGTACTTGTAAAGAGTAAGAGATCTGAATTCACAACTTTTTGGTGTCACAAAGTGTATAGGGTGACCTAGGCTGCAATCCTAAGAGCACTTTCCCGAGAGTGAGTTCCAGTGAACACAATAGAACTAACTTCAGAGTAGACACAAATAGGATTGCACTGATAGTGTGTCATTGTCTCCCAGCCTTACAGGAGTATTATTATAATGTATAATGTAATCATGCTCATTACCCTGAAATCTTGGGCCTAAGGGTGGGTCCAAATCTGATAGCGAAAGATCATGTGTGCACTGAGAGTGCATTTCTGACTTTGCACTGGAGAAGGCAGGCTACTGCAGCTCAATGAGGCTATTTGCCTGGGAATGAAACTTCTAGGAACAGGGTTAGAATCTGTCATAACTCCTAGGTCCCAAATGCAGCTCCAGCTCTCTGGAACATCTGCCACCCACCATCCTCCCACCCTGGAATGCCTCCCTCCCACCTCTTCACGCACCCAGTTTCCCTTTTTAAGTTCCCTTAAAATATCCTAAAATGCCCACCACTAACTTACACAAATGTGGATAATGGGCTCAAAAAATAAAGAGGGCAGTAGCAGGAGTCTGAGAGTCCTTATGGGTCTTTGGCTAATTAACTTTCAGGATAGGCTGCAAGTACAGGCAGTCTATTTTTCACTATCAACATTAATAAGATCTTCTTCCTGTTTAACATATTTAATTAACATTAGTATTGACGTTTTCTCAGTACAGTATTTCATTTTATTCTGCAGCTTCCTGATACTGAAAACTCCTCTTTCAACAGAAATAAATGTTGCTGATTGATGGAAGAGGCAATAAAAGTATCATCAGAAAATTTATTAAAGTAGCTCTGCAGAGCTGTTCCATAGGGATGACGCCCTTCAATATTAAGAAGTGTTTTGAGTGAAGACTAATGTGAAGTAGATTTAGACTGATACACTAGTCGTTGTAGGTTCATATTAGAGACATAAAGAAAACACTTTGTTCTCTTATCCATCACAGGCATTTAATCTGGGGGATTTTACTGCTCACTCTGTGTACATTTTGTTAGTCAAATGCAGAGATGAAAAAGAGGAATTTTATATATTCTTTCCTGACAGCAGTAATGTTAAACTGTGAACAATTTACAGTGCTACTCTAAAACCTTTTGATTTATCTGCATTTTTAAAAATTTCCTTCCAATTTAGCTAGCTTGAGTTAAGCAAAAAACTGTTAGCCGTACAACAAAACATTATCCTTGCATTTGTTGATAGGTTGTCTAAAGCAAAGGCGTAGTCTATTCTTGTTGCCATCTGAATGAAAAGTGAATGTTTTTAAGCCTTACATGTGGGTTTGAAATCAGATAAGTAAAATCAGTAATTTGTACCTTACTATGTAACTATAGCAACAGTGGATCTTACTTTTCTTATACAGTTAGTGCTCAAAGTGAGTAACATGCATCACATTTTAGTAACAGCAAGTAGTTTAGCCTTAGGTCAAGAACTTAACAGTCTGAAAGGTTTTTCATCAGTAAGCGAAAAAAATATTGATATTTTCTTTCTCCCAGCACAACCCCAAAATCGACTCAGAAAATATAAACATTTAAGTTATAGAAACATTGCCATTATCATCATGCTCCACACTGAACTGAACTGATGTCAAGTTCAATTGGAATTCACCAGAGATTCCAATTTGTAAATTGGATTTGGATTTGCATGTATAAAATGTCTTGTTTGAGTGGGCAAGAAAAGAGATTAATGCTGCAATCCTAAAAACAATTCCCTGGGACTAAGACTCATTTTGAGTAGACATGGTTAGGACTGTGCTCTTTGGGTGCAATCCTAACCTGGGCCAGCACAATTCCTGTTCCTGTTGCTGATGGAGAGAATGTAGGGAAGTAAGCTGATGTAGGATGACATAGGGAAGCAAGTGCATGGCTGTGCACTGACCTAACCCTTCCCCAGGAATGGGGCAGAAGTACCTTACAGCACTTTGGTGATACTCCCAGGTCAGCCCTTATTCTGGGGCTTATGCTGGCCTAACTGGAGATAAGGATTTCAGCCTAAAGTTACCAAGAGTTTAGTTAAGAGTGGCTGAGCTTGAAAATTCTATATTGGGCCTTAACAAACTAATCTAAACAATATTAAGGACAATAACATTTTGGTAATTCTCAGACTCTGAGAATAAAGACTTTAAAATTGACAGCAAATTGTTGAAGCCACTTGTGCATAATATAGAATTTTCCCCCTTTGAGGTTGCCTGAAAGTTTCCCACAATGAAATTTCCCACAATGAAATTCTTCTATCTGTCTGATACTACAGTACTTAACATCACAATCTTTTAATTACATAATATGGAGTCTGTGACTGTCTGGATGCACAAGTATGTGTACATGTGAGGGGCCCAATCCTATCCAACATTCCAGTGCTGATGCAACCTCAGTACAGCCCTGTGATAAGGGAAGAAACATTCCCTTACTTTGAGGATGCCTCCATGACTGTCCCACTTATCCAAGGATTTAGCATATTGACACATTATTATTCAAAAGCTGTATTTCTGTTTGGGGTGTGTGTGTGTGTGTGTGTGTGTGTGTGTGTGTGTGTGTGTGTGTGTGTGAAAGAGGGGGAGGTCTATTTCCATTATTTACCCTTTCTGTGCATTATACTTTATTCATCCTCCACTTTCAGCTCTATACCATCTGAGTCTTGACATACTGTTTTCCTTCCATGAGTCTCCCCATTTCCATCCTCTACCATTCTTATCATGTTGTACATCCTTCTTAGACCCAGAATCCTGTTTTCACCCTCAATTACGTATTATTCCCTATTTTTAGCTCTTTCAAGATCATTCCCTATCCTAACTTTAGTTTTACCCTAGAGCATAGCCATATCTGAGTCATCTCAGGTACTCTCATTGCTTGGTTCTCTGTATCCCTGATGCCCCAGGCCTTTTCAACCTCCAGCTACTGCGGTTAGACTCTGGCTGAGTTTCAAGCAACTTAAAGAAAAAAAGGAGGTGGCACTAGCTAGACTGTGAATCACTCACTGCTGCTGATACCATTATCTCAGTTTTGGAAAAGTGGAGAGCCATTGCAAGTCAATCTCTACTGAACTTATGATCAGACAGAGAGAAGAATGAAGCAGGCACTATGAAAGACGAAAGCAGTAGCCAAGCCTTTCAAACTGCTGTTTGGATAAGGGAAGAAATCTTTCCTTTTCAGCTGATGCAAATGGCTTATTTAAAGCATCCGTGATCAGTTTGAAGCTCTGTATATTTGTAACAGTCTATATAAGTTTTGGGAAAACGCTTTGACATGATATTACTTGGTTCAGTGCAAATGTTTTGCTGGGAACCTTTTCAGCTTTATATATAAACCACTTGTTTTTCCATCATGTAAGGAAGAGAAAGATACACATTATAGCCATCTGCTACTGAATAATGAAGTGTTGTTAGCTAATAATGAAGAGCAAGCTTCTCAAATGTGCAAATCTGTGCAGAGCAGAAATAGACATAAAGAACATGTATTGCATAGTAGTCTGTTAAGAATAGTTGCCCCTTGCAGGTGCTCAGAAATTGTAGTGATACATAACGCACTCCCACTCCTGATTTGATTTCTTCCTAAAGTCATACTTCAATTTTGTTCATATTGTTAATGAAAGATATCTTGGAAAGAAATGCCAGTGTCATAAAAGTCTCGGAAAGAAATGCCAGGGTGGAACTAATATATCCACACAATTGGATCATATCAGTGGTGGGTTCCAGCAGGTTCACACCTACTCTATAGAACCAGTTGTTAATGAAAGATAGGACATATAAAGTTTAAAAATAGCCATTTAAAAGTGGCTGCCAGATGGGCATAGAACCGGTCATTAATTCCTTTGAATCCCATCACTGGATCATATGTAACACCTTCACTTGGCTGCAGTGAAACTCTGAACCCTTTCCCATACCATCTTCAGTATAGTGTTCAGCCCCTTTCAGATGTCTGGTGACCTGGATGCATGTAGTGAGGGAGGTGGGACTCTTATCCATCTAACCCCTGTGGCCAAATGGGGAAGACATGGTTCTTTTGTCGGAGAAACAGCCAACAAGGCAGGAGGATGCTACACAGATCCTTTATTGACCACCTGTATTGGGGGGGGGGGGGGGGCTGGCAAGTCCAGAATGGCTATACCAGCTCAGATACACAGTTAGGAAATCACCTGTATAGGATAGTTTCAACTGGGAGAGGGAAAGCAGTTTTAAGTGCTTGGGGCGAAGGGGAAAAAGAATTGGGTGGCATTTTAAACATAAACAGCATTTTAGCCAGACACAGGCTCACATTCTTGAGATAAGGTAAGAGGGATGGCAGAGTTCTGACCTTCCTTCTGGGTTATATTGACTTGTTTATTGAAGTATTTGGCCTTCCTTTATTGCTTTTTGGGGGTTTTGTAAATTTACTGAAACAAGCTAGACTGAGGCCAGCGTGTTTGAGGCCCAGGCCATATGGTTACACATCTGATACTCTAGAGCAGTGGTTCTTAATCTGGGTCCAATCAAACCCCAGAGGTTCAGTGAATCAGTCTCAGGGGTTCGGCAAAGCTTTGTGTCCATTCAGTTCACCAGGGTTGCCAGGTGAATTAATATACTTTTGTTATGATGGAGAAAACATTTTATTTTTCCAACTATGAAGCGTTCAGTGAATTCACGCATAAAACTTGTGGGGTTTGGACAAGGCTTTTTTTTATAAGAGTAACTGTTTTGGTACACCAAGAATAACTAATGTCTTTGGCCTTGCAGCTTTGGTCAATGCAAGAGGATGGAGGGAGAAATTAGACACAAGGCCTGGATGTGGTGGTACACCCCCACATCATACTGTTCAAATACATCTGCATATGTCTGCATCTTTCTCTGAAATCACCACCCCTGTCCTGGGGAAAGCTTTTCTACATGTGTGTAAGCACACTCATGTAGCATATATATAATGGGACAGAAGTAAGGCAGGGACAGTGTCTGCTGCTACAGTCCCTCCAAACACACGTTTGGTGATAAAAGTTAATTCAGCTAGCATGTCTGAAGAAAGATGTACCAGTATTTCTATATTAATTGCTTTTCTGAATAAAAACTTAAAAAAATAAAAGATATGAAATCTGAATTCTAAAAAATTAATAAAAATTAAAATCTAAAAAATAATGATCCTGTTTTTACTAGGTAAAAGGATGATGGCTCTGTAGATTTCAACATTCAATTTATTGTGAAATCTTCCTAGGAAATTTTAATTAGACTCTGAAATGTTAGCAGCTAAATGTTTACTAGTACCAGTAATTTGTACCTTTGCATTGATTTATAGCAGTTTTCTTAGCTTCGTGCACGTTGCGGGGTGTTTTTGGTCCAGTTTGGTAAATGGTCAGCTTGACTAAGAAAGGTACTGTGTCCCCAAATACTAAAATATTAGTGGCGGAACATTACAGATAGTTGAAAGCGTCTCGTCAAAGGTTCTGAAGAGAAAATGTACAAGTTGATTGTGAAATAATAGCAACATTGCCAAGTCTGTTATCTTGAATAGTGTGATATTCACTGTCTGAGGTTGTTTCTGCTTGTGATGAAAGTCTGAGCTAAATGTTTATTGTCTGCTTGACTCTAAAATGTTAATAATCAGAATAATTCAGCAATGGCTAACCTTTTTGGCAAGTATGACAGATATCAGGCCAAATACGAGATACTATGCTAGTGCCTCCTATAAGTAGATCAGTATTAAGTCGTATTGGAAATATGTGCTATTAATTAACCTAATTACAACTTAGGAAGATCATTAAATAGAGAATAGGAAGCTGATGTTCCTTGAAATGGTGGAGTTTTTTGTGTGCCTGAGGAATGTCTTCAGTGATCGAAAGATGAAACATTTTTAATTCATCAAATAAGAACAGGTGTTTTGGAATTTTATGGCTTTAGAGATTTTAAATATGAGTGCTGTTGCCTCCAGCTGCGATAAACCAAGAACCTATATATTATACTATATTATGCTACAGTACAAGTTGAATCTCTCCATTCATGACGTTTGATTAACTATTTTCGCATTATACAAAGGTTTATATACTATTATGTATACTATTCTATATGGTTTTATACTATTGTACACTATGCATTATACTATTTTCACATTATACAAAGTTACCATAATTAAAAGGAAGGCAATGAATACAGTTCCCTTTCATGTGGCTACTAACTGCCCTGCAAGGAGCTGAGCTTCTGCAATTTCCAAGCAGTTTCAGCTCAGAGCAATTTACAAGTGAAATTATCACTTGGGGGAAGGGTAGGGCTCTGCCTCCCAACTGAATAGAAATGAAACTAAAAATTCATGAACTTTTTAAAGACAATGTTAATTGCCTGCCATGTTTTCATGATAAGCAGACTGCCTTTAATCCATTAACAAGACTTTGGGAATGCTTATCTTTCAATTTAAAGAGCCAACCTCATTCGCTTTGAGACAAAACTGTGTATGAATATATTGCATATAATTCGGCTACACCTATGATATAACCCTCTGTGTTGGTGTGATTTTGCTGGTATTCCACTGTAACATACAATATATGTTGCATACTGTGTTTGTCAACTATGAGTGCACAAATATGTTTAACAGAATTGTTATTTCTTGATAAATGTTTCATTTACATAAGGTATGTGAAGCTAAAAATTCCACACTTCGCCTAACATTTCCTGCTACCTTTGATTAATTAAAAATATCCGCATCATTTTAGGAAACGTTCAGCGTGCAAGAAGGCAAAAGATGCAAAACAGTCATAGAAGACAGTTACGTGGCGGTTGATAAAGATTCAAGAAATGAAAACAGCAGCAATGAAGAGGAAAAAGAAAGGACAACATTACTGTTAGAAAGGCTGAAGGCTCTGGAGGTAATACCTTGCATACTGGCTCTCCATTTTATTGGTCCTGAATTATGGTGCAGTATAAATCTTCTCTTTTTCAGTTCACCTCGGCTCTTGTTAGAAAGTATTTTTTCATCATGATTCATTAAACCAGGATGAGTGAAATGCTCTGTCTTAGAACCGGTGAAACGCTCTACTCTCTAATGTCAAGGATCATATATCCTTAAAAAGAAACTTCATAAATAAATTTAACTTGCTTCAAGCTTGAGGCCAACTCAGACCCACAGAGACTTCCATACAGAAAACTTAGTCTTTACAGTGTAAATTGTTCATTTAGGTTGCAGTCTACAAGAGGCTCTGTTGTGTGAGCCTTGTCAACACATGCAAGGGCAAGGAGCCAAACCCCAGCTAAGTCCAAACACCTTTGTACCTGAATGGGGTGGGACTCGAACCCACAGTCCCTTGGGGCACTACCCAGGTTCTTGGAGAGGCAACCAAGGAGGCAAGAGGATGCTAAACAGATCCTGATACAAGCTAGCTTTACTAAATGTGTGCACATGGGTTCCACCTCCACTAGGCGAGGCGAACAGAGAACAAAGTCTATACAAACATTTTTATAGGGCATTTTTAAGAGAGGAGGGTACAAATGGCAAGGAGGAGGGGTACAAATTGACCGAAAGCAAAGCTTGGACCCTGGTTTGCTAGATTTTTGTGCAAGGGTGGGATTCAGTGGATGACAACAAGTGATGGATGGGCAAGTCGGAAGGCAAAACTTGCAACGTATCACTAACTCTTTTGCGACTGTGCATTGTGAGGGCTGCTTGGGGTTATTGCTTAATTGCATAAAACATGTATTTTTGCTATATTCCATCCTTATTGTTCTGGCCTGGAAGTTTTTTTTGTTCCTGTCCTTCTATTGTTTTTCCAGCTTAGGGCAGCTGGTCTTGCTATGGGGGCCAAAGGGGGGGATTGTGCCTGGGTCACTTGGACCTAACAAGATATTCAAACAGGCTATTTATAACAGTCTTAGGACATAAAACATATTATACAATTACAATTATTAATTACAATTATTGATTACAAGGCACAAATATCTTTAGAAAACAGTTTCGACAAGGGACTGTTACGAAACTGTTTTCTTTTGGTACACCAAGAAAAACTAATGTCTTTTGCCTTGCAGCTTTGTCAATGCAAGAGGATGGGGGGGGGGCTGGCAATTAGACACAAGGTGTGGATATGCAGGTACACCTTCCATTTTGAAGTTTGAAATTCCCGGCTTTTTTGCAACAAACTGCCTTGACTGTTACACATGGTTAGAACAGTAACAACATTCTCAAAACAGAAACTAGGGTTCTAGGAGTTAATGCATCTTTTCTCTTAGTAGTGTCATTGTTGTGCATCAACAGTATGCCTAGTTTTATCCAGTTTTACAATGATGTTATTGAAATTCCTTCCTCCTCTGAAGATCTAGAAGATACAGGCTTTTAGACTATGTGCCCAGTAATGAATACACATACCGGTATTTTATTCATAACTAGCAAAAAACATACCCGCGTTGCGGGAGTAAAATTCCCTGTGTACGCCAAAATCCCCTGTGTACGCCATACCCCACTGCGCATCAACCCCTCATGTGCATCAACCCCCCATATGCATCAACTCCCCATGCGAAACATCCCTGCATGCGCAAAAACCCCCATGCGCAAAATCCCACAAGCGCATCAGTCCCCCATGTGCATCAGTCCCCCAAGCGCATGCGCCCCATGCGCATCAACCCCCCATGCTTGAGGTTAAGCATGAGGTTAAGCATCAGTCCCCTATGTGCATCAGCCTCCCATGTGCATCAACCTCCCATATGCACCATCCCCCATGTGCACCAACACCCAATCGCATCAGTCCCCCATGCACATCAGTCTCCCATGTGCATCAGTCTCCCATGCACATCAACCCCCATGCGCAACTTCCCCCAATGCGCATCAGCCCCCATGCGCAGCATCTGCGCATGCACATCACCCCGCCATGCACATCACCCCCATGCGCAACTTCCCCCAATGTGCATCAGTCCCCCATGCGCATCATCTGCCCATGCGCAGCATCTGCGCATGCACATCACCTCTCCATGTGAATCACCTCCACATGCGCAACAGCCCCCCATGCACAACATCCTCCCCATGCAACCCCTCCCTCCGAACAACATCCCCCCAGTGCACCAGGCACTGAGCACCAAATCGGATGGATGTTGGATAGTCTTCCATGTTAAGTGTAGGACAAAAATACGTTCCACCCCTTTTCAGCCCCTTAAGGGTTAAATTTCTCCACATCCGTTCTTGATGTAACAGAAGGAAGACCCTCTCCAAATTTCACGCTTCTAGGTCCAGGGGTTGGGGCAGAGCATCCATCAGTCACTGAGTCTTCAATGCAAAGTATAGGGAAGAAAACATGTTGCACCCCATTTCACCCCCTTCTGGTTGGAATTTCCGAAAATTGGGTCTTTGTGACTCCCTCCATCACAGAAAGAACACCCTCCCCAAATTTCACACTTCTAGGGCTGACAGTTTTGGCAGGGCATTGATGAGTCAGTAATGACGATGAAGATTAGTTTTATAAAACGCATTGCGCCCCTTTTCACCCCCTTCTGGTTGGAATTTCCGAAAACTGGTTCTTAGTGGATCCCTCCATCATGGAAGGAACACCCACATCAAATTTCATGCTTATAGGCCCAGCGGTTTTGGCTGGGTGTTGATGAGTCAGTGATGATGATGAAGATAACCTTTTATATATAGAGATGTGTTTGAACCATAACCCTCCAAAAAAAATGCAACCAGAACCCCCTTCTCCAACACATTTGAAATTTAGATTGCATTAGATTTTATTTATTTATTCTTTCCATCTTTTTCTTTAATCAAGTTGTGAAGAGTGTCACTGTTAAATTAATAGTATCAGTCATTAGGATTAGGGAAGAAAAGAACTGAAAAGAATTTTTTCAAAAAGAATTGAAGCTGACTTATCAGGATTTCTCATAAATTGCCAAACTTTTTGATAGAAGAGTTTGCACTGCCTTTCCAATGTCTATTACTGCCATCACTCTTCACTATGTGAGGTTAAGCACTTATGACTCTTGGTTAAAGTGGCAGAAATTGGTCATTCTGTACGTTTCATTTATACTTGACTGCAGTTAAAGTATCCAAGTTCAGTGTTAGCATTCTATAGAATTTATAGGCAAGTAATATCTTTTTCTCAGTCATAGCATCCAGCCACACACAAAAAGGCTGTGCTGCATGCTATGGACAGGAAGGGGGTGATTGGAAGTGATTGAGAACATTATATCTTTACACCTTCTTAGGCCCTGAGATTGCCAGTGTCTCCTCAAATCTGCATCACCTCTTTAGCTGGTATAAGTTCAAGGAGATGAAGAGGCCATGTCAGCTAGCTCTGGAGGGGTAGCAACTGGTGCAAGTCACCTCTTTTGTCTTCAACATTCCCCAGCCTTCCCTCAATCTGTTCTTATTCTCCCATCCTCGTGTCCCATTTTACCCACCTCACATACTGACTAGGGTCACCAGAGCTCCTCTTTGTTGCTACCACAGTGGCTCTGAATCAGCTATATGTGCTTCTGAATCATTGTTTACAACACTGCGAAATGCATACTGCAGCTACAACACAGGTTCTATCCAGTGCTATCCTGGATAGGACCATTATTTAAATACAATGGCACCTCACGTAACAAGTGCCTCACGTAAAGTATGTTCCACGTAACAAACAAAAATTTCTCTAGGATTCTGCTTCACGTAACAAACTGTGCTTCACCTAACAAGTACAGTGGCACCTCACGTAACAAAATTAATTCGTTCTGGAGGCAGTTTCTTTACGTGAAACTTTCTTTACGTGAAGAGGATTTTCCCATAGGAAATAATAGAAATGCAAACAATTGGTTCCACAACCCAAAAAATATTCATATAAAAATATTAACTATGTAAAAATGATGACAAAATATTGGAATTGAATTCAAAACACTGTAATACCACTGATACTGTTCACCTTTCACACAGATCCCACACACACCTGGCTCCCCTGCTCCCCTGGATCCAATTGCCTACAAGCTCCTTTGAAGGGGGGAACTCCAGGAGGTGAAGGAGTTTCCATCAGGGGAAGTCCAGAGGAACTCTGGACTCAGGGGCTTACTCAACACAATGCTTCCTTTGATACAATGGGGCTTACTTCTGAGTAGACATGCTTAGAATTGTGCTCCCCGGGTCAAATCCCAATTTATGCCTTCTGGACTGGGGATCCCCTGCATAGAAGAGGATGATGTGCATGATGCACAATTCTACTTAGGCTGCAATCTTAAAGACACTTTCCTAGGAGTAGGACCCATTTATCACAGTGGGGCTTACTTCTGAGTAGACATGGAGATCACCTGCATAGAAGAGGATGATGTGCATGATGCATAAAGTCTACTTAGGCTGCACTTTCCTAAAGACACTTTCCTAGGAGTAGGACCCATTTATCACAGTGGGGCTTACTTCTGAGTAGACATGGCGATCCCCTGCATAGAAGATGATGTGCATGATGCATAAAGTCTACTTAGGCTGCAAACCTAAAGACACTTTTCTAGGAGTAGGACCCATTTATCACAGTTTCTAGTCAGTTTCTAGTGGGGTACCCCAAGGCTCTGTCTTGGGACCAGTTCTCTTTAACATTTTCATCAATGACTTGGAGGAAGGGATACGGGGGAGCCTGATCAAATTTGCAGATGACACCAAACTGGGAGGAGTAGCAAACACATCAGAAGATAGGAGAAACCTCCAGGAGGATCTGGATAAACTGGAATCCTGGGCTGTAACAAACAGAATGAATTTCAACAGGGAGAAGTACAAGGTTCTGCACTTAGGCAATAAAAACCAAAAACATAGGTATAAAATGGGGGATACTTGGCTTGGCAGCACAACATGTGAGCGGGATCTTGGAGTCACCGTGGATCACAAGCTGAACATGAGTCAGCAGTATGATGTGTCTGCAAAGAAGGCAAATGCCATTTTAGGTTGCATTAAGAGGACTGTAGCTTCCAAGTCGCGAGAAGTTCTAGTTCCTCTTTATTCTGCATTGGTGAGACCTCACCTTGAGTACTGTGTTCAGTTCTGGGCACCTCACTTTAAGAAAGATGCAGCCAAACTGGAGCAAGTCCAGAGGAGAGCGACAAGAATGATCAGTGGGATGGAAGGGAAGCCCTACGAGGAAAGGTTGGGGGAACTTGGGATGTTCAGCCTGGAGAAGAGGAGGCTGAGGGGAGACATGATTGCCCTCTTCAGATACCTGAAGGGCTGTCATAGGGAGGAAGGGGCCAATTTGTTCATAGCTGCTTCTGAAAGCAGAACTAGAACCAATGGGTACAAACTGCAAGAAAGGAGATTCCGGCTGGAAATCCGGAAAAAATTCCTGACGGTTCGGGCGGTTCGGCAGTGGAACAGATTGCCAAGGGAGGTGGTGGACTCTCCCTCACTGGGGATCTTCAAGCAGAGGCTCGATGAGCACCTGTTGGAGATGCTCTAGGGGGAATTCCCGCTGGAGGCAGGGGGTTGGACTAGATGACCTACTAGGTCCCTTCCAACTCTATGATTCTAGTAAGCAGCAGCAGCAACTTTTCCATTCCACAAAGGGAGCCGCTTTGCTGGCACTGCGGTGGTGGAGGAGGAGGAAAAGTTGAGCCTCTGCCTGGACTGGCTCCCCCCTCCTCCCTCCTCCACCACCAGTGAGCCCAGCAGCCTGTCTTACTGAGGCTCTGGGTGGAGGCTGCAGGAGGAAACAGAGGAGTGAGGTGCACAGGCTGCTCCTCCTTCGCGTGTTCCTTCTGAATGCCAGGGAGGAGCGTCCTCACCCATGTGTGCGCTCTTTAAGAAGCGGGCTTTCTTAAAGAGCCAGCTTTCGTTACCCGCAGCCATTTCGCTACCGGAGACAGAGCCCTAGGTATCTGAAACTTTTGTTACCTGGAAATTCTGGTACGTGGGGCATTCTTTACGCGAGGTACCACTGTACACTCGTTGGCAGTTGGGGCAGATGCGCTGGCTGGCTTTTTAAAAACTTCAGAGCTGCATAGCGCGCCTGTCCATAGCAAAAGCAACACTTCCACGCTGTTCCTCCTGTGGCCGGGCAAGCACTGGGCAGAGGGAGAGAACAGCAGTGGAGAAGAGGGAAGCAGCTCAGGGCTAGCCAGAAGGGAGCAGGGGAGAGAGAGGCTCAGGATGAAGTGAAGGAGAAAGTGAGGAGCTTTGAAAGTGTCTTGGTTTACAGAAGAAAATGTCTTTGATTGCAGCATCCTAACCATGTCTACCCAGAAGTAAGCCCCATTGTGTTAAATGGGGCTTACTCCCAGGAAGGGGCTTTAGGATTGCAGCCTAAGTAGACTTCATAGGATCATGCACATTAAATGCATGTTTTGAATTCAATTCCAGTGTTTTGTCATCATTTTTACATCCAGTTAATATTTTTATATGAATATTTTTGGGTTTGTTGAACCAATCGTCCGATTGGTTTATTTCCTATGTGAAAATATGCTTCACATAAAGAATGTTTCACGTAACAAACATGCCTCTGGAACGAATTAAATTTCTTATGTGAGGCGCCACTGTATACTGTTATGATTTGGGGTATATGCAGAATCAGAGTCAGCTTGTAGGTGAATTTGGACAGAACAAGTCAAACCATTGTTTCTGAGATCTCCCCCTGCTCATGTAATGACACTGAAGTCTCTACCCACAATTGTCATAGCTGCACAAAAGGACTGAACCCAAGAATAACTTAGGGCTTTGATATAGCCTGTAAAGTCTTGGGAGTTCTTTGTTAGAAGTACATTAAAAATGGTTTTCCGTTGTTTTTAACATTGTTTTCCAATGTTTTTAACATTCAAAATAGTCTGTCACGATGTACATATTGAGTGAGAGGGGACTGCTGTTCAAGAAACACAAATCCAAATTCTTTTAAACATGTAGAACTAGGCAATTCTAAAAAACTAGGTATTTTCGATACAGCTCCTAGAGAAAAAAAAGAGAGAATTTATGTCCAGTAATGATCATCACAAATTCAGATTACACATTTTGCTTTGTGTACCGAGTTTCATCTTGTTGGGAAAATAGAGCATATCAAGTGCTCTGAGAACTTTTAAATATAAATATGCTTTTCATGCTCTTGTATGCATCATTTCATGTCAATACCTAGATTCATAGAATGAACATAGATTCTTTTGTTTACCTCCAGTTTTTTCTTTATTCAGTTATTATACTTTAATATTCTATGCTGATCTTTGTTTCCATTACACATACAAGTTTGTTAGCCTAATTTTTAGTCTGAGCCTATGTTCATGTTTCATTCTTAAGTGCCTTCCAGATGATAGAAAATTGTTTAATGAAGTCATATGTTCTTTTTATCAATTATGGTAAATTGCCTTGAAGCAAGAAGACGGAAACCCCATCATTATAGATAGGCAGACTTGGCTGTGGAAGGTCACCAAATAGGATTTCTTCATTGATTCCAGTTTTGTACTACAGCTTGTTGCTATTTTTTTAAAGAGTGTGCCAATACTTTCAGAATTAATCTACACAAGCAGTCTAAAGCAGAATTAATCTACACAAGCAGTTCAAGAAGAAAAATTAGTTACAGGGCCAGCATTAATAGTGCCCAAAGATAATTAAAATAAAGTGTTGCTAATTGTATGTTGGTTTAATGTTATATATCCTTACCCTTGCGATTTTGTGCCTTGGTGATATAAATTTTTATGTCAGGTGCTGAAAGCACTGAGGTTTATTAATCAAGAGACATACATTTTATTAGTTGTGCAATTAGTGGTTTTAATCCTTTGGTATTCAGAGAATAATTAATCTTTGCATTTCATTAGTGAATTTGGAACAACAAACAAAAATAATTACTCATTATTCATATAGCATGGAGATCGAGTTCTCAGTATCATGCATCCAGGAAGTTTCCAGAAATGATGAAGTGTGTAGACCATCTATGTGAACAATATTGTGTGCATGCTCACACCCTATGTTATGTTATATTATGTTATGTATGTATGTATACACACACACACACACACACACACACACACACACACACACATGTATGTATATATATATGTGTGTGTGTATGTATGTATTTATGTATTTATGTATGTATATACATATATATGTATGTATGATGGGTGAGAAATTATGTTGAGTGACCTAGACCTAATTGCTAAAAGTACAGTGGTTGAGATCCAGTTCTCCTTGAGTGTGCCTGTGAAACATTAGATCCTATTAGAAACAGTTAGGATCTAACTGATCTTCAGGATCCTATTTCCAGTTGACTACTACAACATGATTGCTGTGAAAGGAAAAAGCATATGTTAATATAAAAACCGTTGTATTTACTAACCCATATCTGGGTTAGTATGCTCAGAATGTTGGGGTTAGAACACTGCTTAACTGGAATTCTGCTCAGCCAGTCAGCTGCTCGAGACCCAAGTACTGCAAGACAGGGGTGAGCTCTCATCCTTAGCCCAGCTCCTGCCATCCTAGCAGTTCGAAAGAATTGAAATGCTAGTAGATAAATAGGTATCACCTCAGCAGCAAGGTAAACCGCATATAGTCAAACAGTCATGCTGGCCATAGAAGCATATTTGGACAATACTGGCTCTTCACCTTTGACTTGGGGATGAGTGCCGCACTCAGAGCTGTGGTTGGTGCCTATACAGGTAGGGGGGCAACCTGCAATGGCTGGCAGGGCAACCTGCCATGGACCCTTTACCTTTTACCTAATCCATATCTGGGAAAATTAAGTAGAAAGCATAGGCTTCCTTGTTCAGCCCCTTGGTTCATTTGACATGAGTTGCTCCTCCTCTTGGACACAGAAGGAGTCAGCCTTTAATTAAATTCCTGTCTGGGATGAAGAATGCTCTCTCTCTCTCTCTCTCTCTCTCTCTCTCTCTCTCGCGTGGAGCTATTCATAGCAGCACTCTTTTGCAAGGGGGGGAGAGAGATGGACAAGCCTGAACTTTCCCACCTGACTTCATCTGTAGAGGTGACTGATTATAGTGCCTTTCCCTGGGGGAGGGAGTAAGTCACCCTCAAGCTGTCAAGAGTTATATGTTTCCCTGAAACTTTGAAGACCCAAGCTAAGCTTTCTTGGGAGGTGAGGAAGGGAGGCTTGTGTAACCTGAAACTAAACTGCTCTCAATCTAATTCAAAAAAAGCAATCATGATTGCTTCAAGTATAAGAAGATATGCAGATCCTGTCTGACAGTAAGGTCCTTGTCATGAACAGAATCTGAACTACCTATTGTCTCTCAGTCCCAGGTAAAGGAAATGAGATCGGCACCTCTGCTCATGTACTTAGCTCATCTGCCTTCATTGGTGAGGCTTATAACCATCACCTTGAAAACAAACAAGGGGTTTCTTGAAAACAAACAAAAAGTTTCTTTTTCTCCTGAGAAGAATAGAGTCTAGGAAAAAGTCTAATTGTATAAAAATGCAACATAGATCAAAGCAGGCAATTTCCCATGAAATAATATTCTGTGTTCAAAAGCAATGTGATAAGAACCATGTGCCATTTCTTTCAGTTCAAATCTTCAGATAAAACCTAATTCTGATTGATTCCTCTTTCACACCATATAGCTCATCTGCCACCATTTTCAGAGTGACAAACATTTTCGATGTGCCTTAAACCCCATTTTCCCCTTTCTATTTGAGATAATTTATTGCACTTCACATGAGAGCAGGTAGACAGACGATACATGGGTCCTGAAACCTATGTTTTAGAGTTATCCTAGTGTTTCTCATGTTTCTGTGGAACACTTCTGAAGCATCCCCAAGTCCTCAGAAGAACATCTTTACAGTACTTGGTGACTGAAATTCACTCTTAACTTGACATTCGGATCATGAAATGTCTTCTTCTTAAAGGGACTCTGACATATATTGGATCTGCTTTGTTGTTCCAAAATTTATACAGCTAGCGAGCTTTCTTCAGTTGACTGCAACTCATTAGTGAATATATAGTTTGATTGCAGAAGGCATCAGGTTCAATTTCTGAATCTTCAGATAGGGAAAGACTTCTCAGCAAAGTTGTAGGGAATTGCTTTATGCAGACAGTGCTGAGAGAGATGAACCAGTGATCTGATTTAGGTTAGCTCATTACATAAATGTGTTTTTGATCCTATCTGTGGCCTGCTCTCATTGAGCAGACTGCCCTATAGCCATCAAGAACAGATATTGTACAAATAAGACAAAATTAACGCAATACATGTTATTGTACACTCCTATAATCTTTTAGTTTAATGTATGAGGTTTTGCAAGTTGGGCTACTGCTGTGCTGTAACGGTGCCAAAAATTATTACTTTACCTCTTAGAAGGGTATAGTTAAAGTAGGTATATAGGTTACATTACGACATCACTTCCAACATATATAAAACCACCTAGAGGTAAGAAGAGTGGGAGCAACTCATAAAAATTTTAAAAGCACATTAATAACCCTCCTTAGGATGTCCAGCCTCTTCTCCATGTTTCTATGTTCATGCAGTGTAGATAAAAATAAAATGTAATTAAGTTTGGTACTTTCTCTTTATTCTTAGCAATTCACTCATTCAATTTTTTACATTCTTTCCTTCTGCTCATTCTATTTCTAGTTTAGCTTCTGAAAAATACTGTACATTTGTAATAAAAGGAGATGTCTGATAATTAACAAATAGTCTTTCTACACTTTTGCCCTCACTATCTAAAATTATTGTCAGATTATGATCTTTGGATATCACAAACTCCCTTGTGCCATGAACAAGCACTGCTGAGAAAAATCTCATTTAATTTGCTTCACTAGTTACTAGTTCATACAAAGTAAAAATAATTCCTCTGTGACAGTGGTTTTCTGCAGGAAATAAAATATTTGTGTAGTATGAATTCTTCGGTAGTTCCTTCCTCCACCACTTCTTTTAATAATAAAGGAACTAGAGTTCTTTTTTGGAAGGGAAAAATTCCTCAGAAAAGTCACAAAGATAAGAACAGCATAATATATGTCATGGCTATCACAGTTGTTGCACATACAGCAATGTCACATTGATGTTTCCTGCCACAGAATCATAGCCAAAGACTCAGTTCTGTATAATTTGCTATTAGATACCTATGTAAGTAAAGTCTATTTGGTCCAGGTTCCTCCTATGTGTTGGTGCATATATAGGTCTGTATGCTTATGTGGAAATACCTATGTAAAGATACTTCCTAAAGATTCAAGTGCATAGGTATATGCTTTTTGTGGAAGTACTGGTGTTAGGGCACAATCCTAAAGATTTTGTATGCATTGATGCAATTTAAGATGGTGGTTTCACCATTTTAAATTATTATTTTAAATCAAAGGATATGAGTGGGAGATAAAAGGGCAATAAGATGAAAATGATATAGTGAAACAGGAGAACTAATCAATTTCTAAGCAGCAACAATGGTAACAACCTCAAGAAGTGGAATCAATTTATGAATGTATTATAGTTCTAGGAAAATACAAATCTTGCTCATTTTTCCTCTGCAAGATTCCCAATAAAAAGTATCAGTCTCAACTTTGTCTCTCCATTTCCATAAGCAGCCTTCCGAGTTGCTTCACAGATCTTGGCACCACTGTTTTCCTAGTCCTCTGATCTCACCGCCTCCAATTATGGCCTATCTGTCTCTATGGCACTTGTAAGTGCACTTGTAAAACTTTTTTACACAGTCCCATCCTGACACCTTATCTGCCAGCCCTTAGGAATTTACCTTCCTGGGCATCATTCAGCATATAACATTTCCTGACTTTCTCCTAGGTGTGAGATTTTCCCTACAGCCAAACCTGCTGCTTCCCCTGCGCTGTCAAAATGCTTTAACTTGTCTTCTCCCTAAGGCGCTCTCCCTACAGCAGTCGGAATGTTTGTTTGTCAACATCCTGTGGCATTACAGCAGCTCACTTGCACACAAGTTATCTATACAAGCAATCTTCTGCCTAAAATTAGCCTCGATGTTACCGTATTTTTTATGTTCTCCTATCATAGCTTTTCTGCTACAGCTTCATTGTAAGGTATCTTGGGGCATAGGCTTACATACACAGGAGCAGGAGCAGCAGCCAAAGATTTCTTTGGGATAAGGGAACACTAGCTGCTTAGCTGATACAGAATGGAGGAAACCTGTGTTGGGCTCTGAAACTTGGGACAGGGGATAAAATTCAGCAGCAGCCTCTGTGGTCCTCCCTGATCCCCCCATGGGCTTGAATGACCCTCCCAGTGGTGGGCTTCAGGGGGTTCTCACAGGTTCTATAGAATCCTTTGCTAATGAGTACCTGGTTCTGAGAACTAGTTACTAATGGGACATAGAACCTGTTGTTAATTTAGGTTATTAGGACATAGAACCTGTTGTTAATTTATTGGAATCCCACCCTTGTTTAGCCTCTGCCCCCAATGCTTCCACACTGAGCAATGGAGCACTCACTGCTACATGTTCTTCTTCAGCGCACACTAACTCTTTGGTGTCCTGCTGGTGTAGCACCAACTGGTTCTGGCCTCTCCACTGGCACCACTTAATTACCATCAGTGGTAATGGTATCGTGCTCGGTGCTGCATATGCTGCATGCGAAGCACAAAAGCCTGGGTTGGATTGTTATGGAGGATAGGCTGTTACCCAAGCAGCAAATCCCCCCTCTCAATACGATTGGCTGACGTCCAGCTGGCGTCGCAATACGTCCAGCTGGCGTTGCAGAGCTGGGCTAAGGACAAGAGCTCACCCTGTCTTGTGGGGCCGACCTGGGTCTCGAACCCTGGCCTGCTGGTTAACAGGCACAGTGCCTTAACCGCTTGCATAATATCACCACTTGAAACCACCATCAGTGAAGTGTCTTATAGCACTTTCATGCCAGCCATTGCTAGGGCATTGCGAGGGCCACTAGCACTGCCACATATTGGATTGGGCTACCTGTTTTGTTATAATAAATTCAACTTTTGGAAATTGACTCAGGGTGCAATCCTAATGACACTTTCCTGGGAGAAAGTCCCATTGAACACAGTGAGGCTTACTTTTGAGTAGACATGGTTAGGATTGTGCTGTCAGTTGTGTTCATAAATTTCCGACATCTTCAATTATTCTTACCTAACATCCAAGTGTGCTGGTTAATTTCCTCTTAGAAAGAAGCTTTTGGTTGACCTGCACAAAAATGGAAAGAAAATGGCTCATTGTGATTACAGTGGATGAACTAAAATATTACAAAACTATTACAGTCATTTTTAATCCTTTTAATTGTCATTTTTTAGAATATTGGTTTTTATTAATAAAAAGAAAACAAAAACTTATCCAGAGCATTATGTAAATTAAAGCAGGGTTATTTATCTCTTTGAGTGTTTCCAAGAAGGTAAATTATTTCTTCATCCCCAAAGACAATGACGTTCCTAGCAATAAAGGTACTAAATTCACCAAGAACATATGCCGACTGCTTTCAGGGAAAACAATATCTATATATATAAAAGACAAAAGTCACTGACTGACTCACTCACGCACTCATTGACTCATCACCGCCCTGCCAAAACCACTGGGCCTAGAAGCGTGAAATTTGTGGAGGGTGTTCCTTCCGTGACGGAGGGGTGCACCAAGAACCGGTTTTTGGAAATTCCAACCGGAAGGAGGTGAAAAGGGGCGCAACACGTTTTCCTCCCTATACTTTGCATTGAAGAATTGATGACTCATCAACATTCCGCCCCAAGCCCCAGACCTAGAAGCATGAAATTCAGGGAGGGAGTTCCTTCTGTGACATGTACACCCACCATGAACCAAATGTGGAGAAATTTAACCCTTCAGGGGCTGAAAAGGGGTGCAGCGTGTTTTTGTCCTAGACTTAACATGGGAGACTGAATAACATCCAGCCAATTTGGTGCTTGGTGCCTGGTGCAATGGGGGACATTGTTCGAGGAAGAGGTTGCACAGGGGAGGATCCTATGCATTAGAAGATGCGCGTGGGGGGATGTTGCGCGTGGGAGGATGTTGCGCAAGGGGTTGATGCGCATGGGGATGTTGTGCATAGGGACTGATGTGCATGGGGGTTTGTTGCGCATGGAAGGTTGATGCGCATGGGGGGAAGTTGCGCCATGGGGGATTGCGCATAGGGAATTTTACTCCCGCAACGCAGGTATGCTTTTCGCTAGTTTATAATAAATTCTATATAGAGTGAAGACTTGGAGTTTATTTATGCCCAGTTGCATCAAACCATTCCATTTTCTTTAATGGACCTACAACAGTTGTCCACTATATTCCAATTAACCTGATTCATCTCAAAAACCATCTCACCCTAGTTCACCAACTACTCACAGGCTTGAAATTATTATGCTGCTCAGCCACCCTTGGTCAACCTACTTAATCCTAATTACCTGATCCCTTTGCTCTTAATTCTTCCTCTCTCTGGGATATTTTACCTATGGGATTCTGAACTATTTAAGGAATTCTCCTTGCAATAATGAGGACATAGTCACAGATTCACTGCTTTCAAAATCCTGATAATTAGCTGGAATCACCATGTACTGTATAAGAGAGTTCTCATCCTTCACCTTTAGTTTGCAAAAAGGGGACACTTTCCTTTTTCAATCCTCAATTCTCTTTCCTTCTAGTAAGATCATAATTTCTTGCTGTACAGCACAGTTGCATTTACAAAATATAAAATATGAAGGAAAAGGTATTCTTAAATAGACAATTTTCTATCTCCTTCTGTGTCTATTTATGTAGACATATATCCCAATAGTAATATTTGCATAAGACTGTATCCTTGGAAATATAACATGACAAATAAAGCTCATTTTAAATGTTATTGTTTTCCAGTGCTGCGTACTAGTCCTGATTGAGATATTCCCTGAAATAAAACTTGACTGATACTCTTACTAATTCTGAGGGCTGCAGTTCCCAAACTGTGGGTCATGACACTCAGGGGCACCTCCAGACCTGACAGATTGCAGTGTGAGCAATGGTAGGAGGCTCAGCACAGAGCTACTGCATGTGAAAAATGTGCACTCTGGGGAAAATCTTCCCACCTGCCTCTTGTTACAATTTTGAAGCTCATGTTTGAACATTGGTAATGACATTATTGGTAATGACATTATTGCATGACCTGTTTTGCATCACTGCCACTTCTGGCTCCCAGTGGCTTTGCAGTTGAAGTGGTAAGTTTGGGAAACCCTGTGGTATAAATTCCAGAGAACAGGGCAATGCCTCTTCCATTGCCCAGAAATAATTAAGTACAAACCTATGTAGTTTTTTAATAATTTACATTTAAGAACACAATACAAATGCAAACGGAACAAAACAGTTGCAAACAAAAATTAACAGTATACTTGATAACTAAAATATTTGTTTACTGAGCCAACTCATTTATTGGACATGATGTTTATACTGAATTCAGAAGTAGTTCAGTTATATTGGTCCTTTAGAAAAAAATGCAACAGATACAATGCAAGAATACCTTAAGACCAAAAAAAATCAATGACCTAGTTTTTCATCAAATCTTTTCTATAAGGAGGGCATTGATGAAATGTTCTTGTAGAGACAACCTGTAACAGTATTCTTCTACCACTGGGGTTGCAAATCCTCAGTTGTGGGGTTGTGGCAACTTACGGGAATGTAAAAGGTTGAAGACTAGTACACTACCAATAAAGAGGGAGGCATCTGATATGACTGAGCTAAAATAACTTTCACTAATGCCAGGCTTCAAGGTAACTTTTCCTGCTCTCTAATGAGAATATCTGATCAAAACAAATAGTGCTAAGAGAGTATTACAGATGTTGGGGAGTGGGTGGCAATGGAGGGCAAGAGTGGGCAGATAGGGACCCAAGAGGAGGGCAGGTTTGACAGTGGGTTTCCAATCTCATACTTTTTATTTATTGGAACAGTGGTATGAAAAACGTTTGAAGACCTCCGATCTCACTGCCACAGGATGAAGTGCATGTCATGTAGGCATGGCTGTATCAGTGCTGGACAGCTGGGTAAGATTGGGCCCTCAGTTGGACCTTCTCACAGTTCTCCATGGATTAGTGACATCCAGATTAGATTACTGTAGCATACTTTTTCATGCAGCTATTGATAAAAATAGGATCGCCAACATGATCACCAACATCTGATAACAGATATGGCACAAGAATGAGAAGAAGCACACTATATGTGGGACTGCCACTGAAGCTGCAGTTGGTGCAGAATGCAGTAGTATGTGGGGAGTTCTGTAGTCTGCATTTTTGGGCTGCTGCTCTGAGGCGGCATTCATACCTAATGAAGGCCAGTCAAGTGCCTTGATTTGATCTGAGCTTAGATTTGCTATATATCCCAGAAAACAGCAACAATCTCAATTTTGGGGGATCGTGTTCACATAATGGCAAATGGTACAGAGGGTCCTGTCCTGATTTTGTGGAAGACAATTATGGCAACCCTACAATTTCATGTGTTGGTTTTGATACTTAAACTTCGGACAAGCTTCTCTCAGGGACCACCATTTTCTGTATCATCTGTCCATCCTCTTATGATCATCTGAGGGGGCCTTTGGGTACAGCTTGTATAAGAATGTATCAAGTATTGTGGCTTAAGTAAGGGCATCCTTGGTGGTGACACTGCTTCTCTTGAACACTTACTTCATCTTCCACATTACTAGGATTTCAACAGAGATTAAACACCTTTTAAATTTGTTTTCTTTTTAATTTGATGAAATGTTTTTGCTGTGACATGTTGTATTCTGCATTTACGCTGCAAGTTATCCCTCATTTTCATCTTGTTTTATTTATTATTATATTTAATATTTATTTTGATTTTCATTTAATTTAAAATTGTTATTTGTTACCTTGATTTTTTAAGAAATGTAAGAAACAATTTAAAAAAAAAAGACATACTATTCCCATTTCCCTAGAAGTGAGCCCCACTGAACACAATTGGATTTACTTCTCAACAGACAATGCATAGAATTCTGTTGTTAAAGCCCAATTCAGTATGTGAGGCTGCAATCCTGATCCCCAGTTAGGCTGGCTGAAGTCTGGCACGAGTCCTGTGCTGGCCTGGGGGTGTTGTAAAAATGCTACAAGGCACCTCTCCTGGTGGGGGGAGTGCAAAGACATTTGCTGGCTTCCCCACATCACTACAGGAATGGAGAGATGGGTGAGTTGTGTTGGCCTAAATTGGTTAGGGTTGTGCCCTGTGTTTGCTAGTATCACAGTTCAATATACAGGTGTCCTGCTTTCTGATGGTTCATTTTATGACAATTCCACTCTTTCAGCACTTTTCATTTATATCCAGAACTCATTCATTCAAAGCATGCTTTTGCTCTTTCAACTTCTCTCTGCTGGTCTAAAGGCTAAAATTGCCCTCCCCATGTTGATATTTGTATGACATGGTGATTCAGATGGTTTTGTTATATGTGTGTGTGTGAGAGAGAAAGGCATCATGCACACACACACTAACGTTGGCTTTGGGTCTATTTCCATTCCAGAAGACATTAATGAGAGCTGAGATGCAGAAATCTTTGTGTGACTGCAAGAATTTTCAGGACTAAAAGGCATTTGCAGTTTGCAGGCTAAGAAAGCATTGGAAACAACATTTGTAAACTAAAAAAAGACCAAGTTTGACCACATTGAACACGGCTCCAGTTCCTAATCTTTTAAATGAGGGGGGGGGGGGAGCATACTCTCTTATGTGGTTTTAGCATGGGGTTTTTTAGTAGGCATATGTAACTCTATACAAAACAACTAACAAAAATGTGATGAGAAAGTTGCTTAGGCATCAGGGCAGCTCTTCCCATCTATAAAAAAGACTGTAATTTTATTCCATTGGCACAAGGTAATGCCAGATGCCTTCATATCTACAGTAATTTCTTAGTAACATAATGGAATGAGAATTTTTAAACGCTTTGTATTTTATTTTCAAAATGAATGTAGCTTATTTTCAACAGACGTTAGTAATTTTGATTACTTTGCAGTCTAAATAGGAGCATATGGATGCTTTCACTATTGTTTACAAACTGACTTGTTCATTACTGAAATTTATAATAGGCTGTCTTGCTGTTCATTACAAAGGATGGGATCCTTTTTCTAAATACTACGTTGTGAGAGTCACCTTGAAATCAGTGATTAATTTAATCAATGTTTTGTGTCCTTCAGAAAGAGAAAACAAAAGTTTCAAGTCATGGTCCTAGTTAAGTACTGTTCTGTGATTGGTATTGTTAGGTAGTCTGCCATAATTGTGGTTCCAGTATCCACTGTTTCAATTCACTGTGGATCCGCTGATCCAGGGACCCTTGTATGCCCATTAATATTCTTAACAGGAAACAGTTAACTTCTGCTTCCTGTTTAGCATTAGTCTTATCAGGCATTCAGGCTGCAAGCAGCCAACTATCATCATGAGATCTGTTTAAAGCAAGAACACTTCCTAGTAACCCTTTGAAGAACATTAATGGGTGAGCAAGGTGGAAACTGGGGGCCTTCTGTTAATACAACACCAACTGTATTCTTGGTTTCTATATCTTTTTAAATGCTTACAGCAAGCACTAAAATGTTGGTAGAGGAAATTTTGTGTTGAAAAGAAGTCCATTAGTCATTCAATTATTTTCACATTTTAAAATACTGCCTTTCTTTGAAGGAATTCAGTGTGGTGTACATGGTTTCTTTCCTCCTGGGGTCCTTGCAACAACCCTATAAGATAAGGTGAGGATGAGAGATAATGGGCACAATCCAGAGTTAGGGCAGTGAGGAGAGCCCTAGCTGGGCTGCCCCAACTATTCTGAATCCAGAGCAGAAAGGTATGCTGCCCCAAAGCTTTTCCAGAGTAATTAGGGTGGCCCATCTTGCAGTTGGGTCAGCCCAGTGATAGATAGGGTAGCTCGAGTGCACTTCTGGATTGTGCCCATTGACTGGTCCATGGTCACCTAGGAAGCTTCATGGCAGACTAGGGATTTGAACTTAGATCTTCCAAATCTAAATCCAGCTCCCAAACCACAACAACAACCTGAAACATATACTACAGAACTATAAATAGAGATACACCCTTATATCAGGTTAAACCCAGGATTCAAGACAGTCAGATAAATTAATTGGTTATACTGGAAGCACACTAAATTCCAACACTTTTTCCTTGTTTGCATCTTCTCTGCATTTTCATATAAATTAAATTTGCAGTGCCATCATTGTGCATGGAAAGGGATTAAAAATACAGGCAACATCAAATGTTTCATCTTGAATCAGTGGTGGGCCCAGCCTTGCCCAACAACCGGTTCACCAGAAGTTGAGGCGGGGCCAGGGCCAGGGGGTGTGGTCAGGGGCGGGGCTAGGGGCAGACCCCAACCCCGGCGCACTGCACATGCGCCAACCTCCGGCGCACATGCACTGTGCGTGCGCGCCGGGGTCAGCGCATGCGCATTGTGTCTCCTCCAGCCGAGGTCGGCACCTGTTCTGTGCGTCTCCTCCAGCGGGAGGAGACACACAGCGCGTGCTCCGAGTCCGGCGCATGCGCTGTGTGTCTTCTCCAGCAGAAGGAGACACAGTGTGCGAGCGCCAAGGTCAGCGCACGCGCATTGCATCTCCTTCTCCCGGTGTACCGAACCAGTATGCCGGGTTTTCTGGCCACCCTGCCGCTACCAGTTCGGTAGTCGCGGGGTGACGGGAACAACCAGTTCGGGCGATCCGACCCGAACCGGCTTGGACCCACCCCTGACTTGAATGTATTTGTAGCAATAGAAGAGATAACCAGTTTATATTAAAAACATAAAGAACTCTAGTGGACAATCTCTGAAATAGCTTAACATAATGGTGAAAAGTACTGTACTTTTTGTTGAAGAAGTCTGGATGCCTGAGCAGCACTGCAACCAAAACAATATACTGGCCCTATAGGACTTCTTTCATGTGCTGTTTCTGTGATTCAGGTAACCCATGCTTTTGAATTCTGTTCTATTGAGTTTGTACAGGCATAATAGAAGCTTCAAGCATAATGGTTTGGTGTCAGGGGTTCCTGGCTAATAGTCTTGTCAGTGGACATAAGATAAGGTCAGACTGCAGGGAGTCACAGAAAATTACCTTTACCTTTTCAGATATTTGAACTCTCTGCAATACTAAATGCTAGGCACTTTTTCCAGTAGGCTCTTGCAGAGAATCTAGCATTTTTTAAAATAATAATTTTGATTCTCAAGGTTGTTTCTTGGAAAGTTTTCTTTAAAAATTACCATTAGTGCTTTTCAGCAGTACAGAATTTCTTGATTCACATCATATAAAAAATATGAGCCTGCCGTAGAGCTGAAAATGTGCAGATAGAGGCAAAGTGATCAAGGGTTTGAGGTCCATGGCAGGGTAGTTTAGATAAAAGACTGCCTCACTAGAACAGAGGTGGGAATGAGGTGTATATAACTGAGCATGGTGAAGAGAAGTGGATTGAGAGAAGATTTTCTTCTTGAGCTTCAGTTCATTTAAAGAAACAGGAACTTTTCAACTGAAACTTTGGTTCATCCAAAGATATTGATCGGGAGTAGATTTAGAAGCAGTAATGGAAATGCTTCCTCTTCTTTATACAGTGGTGCCTTGGTTTACGAGCATAATTCATTCCGGAAGCATGCTTATAATCCAAAACACTTGTAATCCAAAGCAGATTTTCCCATAGGAAAAATGGAAATTCAGACAATTGGTTCCACAACCAAAAATATGTATATAAGAATAGTAACTGTATATAAAAATGATTACAAAACACTGTAATAAAGAAAATACTGTACAGTACTGAACTGTTCTGTACCTTTGAAACCCTTCTTGGCTGGTGTGAGGGAGACCAGAGTGAGGAGGGATGACTGATTTTGTCACTGCCTTAAGGGACTGGGATAACCATTTGCTTAGATGAGAAATTCATTCAGGGTGCAATTCTAAACTATTTAGGCCAGCACAAGTCATCTGTCTCTGCATTCCTGTGGTGGTTTGGGGAGGCCAGATCATGTCCTTGCACTGGCCTGACCCCCCTTCCCCCACCCAGGTGTGGTGCAGAAGTGCCTTATGGCACGTTTGCAACACACCAGTGAAGCACAATTTGCAGCATCCCAGGCCAGTGCCAGGACTTGCGCCATTCTAACAAGGAGATAGGATTGTACTTGAGTTTTACATCATACTCATCTAAGCTCTATCTGTAGTTATGAGTTGTGGCAGCAATATGGAAGCTCATATTCAGAGACAATATGCAGATAAATTCCAGATAGTGCAGGAAAATGGGGGTGCTTGCATTGTAATAACCTAACCATTTTTTCTGATTGCACTTGAGTCCTGCAGTGTGGACTTGTGCCAGCAAAATAACTGTTGCAGGTCTAAGTAGATTGCATCAAAGAGACTTACCTCAGGATAAGAAAATGATTTTTTGCCTGACTAGAGGAGACCTCTGCAACTATATCTGTAGGAATCAGCTGATGTCATTTTGGTGCTATTGCACTGACAGGTGGTAGAAAGGATAGAATTGGGCTATTTAGGTTTTCATGGGTTTTCATGGTTTTCATGGGTGCAGGTTTTTATGGGTGCAGTTCTGACTAATTTTCCAGCTCTGTCCTCTTTTTTAAAAAAATCATTGTGTCCTGGATTGGGGTTAAAAAGTTTGACAGAGAGGATGAGTGCCAGATAGACTCAAAATTGGGTCTTGGGTCAAAATGGCTGAAGACCACTGAAATAGTACATGCAGGAACTGAGGGTACCACAGCTTCATTCTTCCATTTTAAACTTGCTTTGGGGCATATAGTAAGTGGGGCATTTGCTTTGGGGCATTTACACTATGTAAATTGTTGTTTTTCTCTATCTTTTGGGAGGGCTGTGCAGATATACCACATTTGCTCTAATCTAATTTGCCATTGAATTTAATGCTCACCCTATACTCACATTTACTCAAATATAATTAGCTATCAAATCTAATATGCACCCTGATTTTGGAGATTAAATTTGGTTGAAAAAGGTGAACATTTTATTCTACTAAATACAGTACTTAGTTTAGTACAAGTATGTTTTCGGTGAGATGTGCACTGACTGTCAATAAACTTCATTAGCCATGAATGTAGTTGGTAACAAAAGCAGAAAAAATCCCAACGATCTTCATTCATATTGCTTGTCTTCTATGTAATCTGTGCTGTACAGTGTAGTTGATTTGGCTACCAGAAGAATTTTGAGGTACAAGCAGACTTCCAAAATACTTACAATTTAAATTTTCATATAAAATGGCAAATAACGCATACAAAAAAGCATTTCTGCTTTTTGTGTGATTTTTAAAAATTATGCTATTAAAAAGTAAATAAGAAAAAGTAATTTTGAATGTTTGTCTGATTTCTTCTTTGCAAATAACAAATATGCTTCCCTTTCCGTTAAGAGACTGTTCAGATTAATGAAATGCTTATTATGTATTCTACCGTAAGTAAGGCAACAAAATGCTTGCTTTAAGATCTGTGTACCTCTAGTAATTTTTCCCTGACTTTTTGTCAATCTGACGGACTTTCCTGCCCTCAGAGCACAGACTTCTGTGGCAGCTCCTTCAGCTCCTTCACTGTATTGCATTCTTGAGGAAATGGCATTACTTGAGGTTTTGCCATTTCACTTGAGAAACAAGTGGAGTATTGGTCTCAGAGGAAAGACCAGCACCTATTTGGGGAGCTAACACACCTGTCACCTACCCTAGAGGTTAGTAAAGGCCACCTGATCTTTTTGAGTTAGGTGTACATATTTGCCATATCGACTTGGCTTTCATCCTCCATGAACAGGTGAATCCTCCTTCCTCCTAGCAAGATTTACGATGAATTGTTCATCCCCCTCTTTCTTAATTTGAACAGTTGCCATCTGATAATATTAGTGGTTATTTGTAACATGAGATAGAACTCAGCCATTTGTGCAAATTAGAGAACATTTTCTTTTGGACAGCATAAGTGCATATTAGATCAGTCTTTATCTGGAAAGATGGCAGCTAACTTTAGTTGTCAGCAGAAATAATTCTAACCAATAAATGCCTTCATGTATGTTATTATCTACAATCCATCAAGCCTCCAGTTAATCCTACAAATACTGTTTTCACATAGTAATTTTTTAAGTCTTTAGTCTGGAAATAAAAGTTTTGGCTACTAATTTGCTTCTTCCATGCAAATGTTGGTGTTAGTCCCTTGAATAATCAGTCGTGTTTGGGGGAAAGAATTTTTTTTCTATTCAGAGTGTTCAGTTTAAAAAAAATAATTCAAATGGCAATATTGAATGAGCTGGGAAAATAGATTAAACAGGAATCAAAAACTGAAGTGTAGAGCTATGGCACATATTCAGAGACTCCCTTGTGGCCTGATTCTCACTGATAGGAACACCATAACTCTTCTCAAGCCTCATCTATTTTGATCTCTTGTATGCTGTCAGAGTAAACTTCATCCTTTTGCCAGCTGATTCCTCTTTAGACCCAGTTTAACTCTTTCTCTGCTTGGAAGTCCTAGCTATAGTTTCTCAAGTGAGTTTAGAATTGGGGACTTGAAAGCCAGATTTTTAGAAATAATGTTACATTTTCATTGTGTGAAAACTGTGGCAAAATACTTCATTCACAATCCTCTAAGCTAGGTCTTTGTATGGATCAACTCAGACCCCCAAATTCAACACCCTGCTCAATTAGATATATCTCTGCCACCTTGGACTTTCATTAAATCTCTAGTGAAAGTAATTTACAAATTGCGTCATCCTTTATATTCTGCAGAGCATATGATAAAGAAACTATTTTAAACTAGTCAAATATTATTCCTATGTTGTGAGGAATAACATAGGAATGTGATCTCTCCTTCTGATCTCTCCAGCTGAGAGATTGTGACCAGCTGAATGTCTCCTAATGAGGTTTTATCACCAAATGGTATCCTTTGCCCTAGTCTGACATGCTAACAACTATTCCACACTAGTTCAGTAGATTCTATGCCCTTTGTCCTTTAGCAGTGGCTAAAAGTGAGCAACCTTACCAAGAATAAAGCTGCATGCAATCCTAAGCTCCACTTTGGCTGGCCTAAGCCCCAGCATAGGTTCTGTGCTGTCCTGGAGGTGTCACAAAAGTGTAGAAAAACACTTCTGCCCCATTCCTGAGGGTGTTAGGCCAATGCACAGGCATGTGCCGACCTCCCCCCCACCATCACGGAAAGATAGGCCAGATGAGTTAGGCCTGCCTAAATGTCCTAGGATTGCACCTTAAGTGCAAAATCCAGAGTAACTACAGGGAGTCTTTGTTCTGGTATAAGAACAACTTACTCTGGATTCCAATATGAATTTCCCATATGTTTTCACTAGGTGGTGCAGTAACTATGTGCGGTGCACATAAAGTCTCTTACGTGCACCTGTAGTTACTCTGGATTTGGGGGTATGTTAATTAACTATATTACAAAGACACTTGATGTTAGCAGCACAGCTAATGTTCCCTGGTAGGCTGCTTCAACCATTTTCTTAACCAGTTTGAGAATACTTTCAAGGACTATCAGTCCAGACATCATTTTCTCCACCATAGGACACAGGTGCACCAAAATGATCTGTAGTATGGTGAGTTTGCGAGGCTGCAGCAAGGCTTGGAAGGGCCTCCCAGTACTTCCCTATAAGCCTTTCAATCACCAGTGGGTTTCCTTGAACCTGCACAAAAGTATCACCAAAGAACCTACATTACCTATGCAAAAGAACAAATGCAACCATCCATAACATGGCTGTTGATTACTTGGCGTCTAATGCAAATAGCACATAGGCAGTAGCACATTTTTTGACAAATCTGTTGTTACTTAAAGCTTTCTCTGACTTTAGTATTATAGCCACCTAATTCTATCCTCAATTGTTGTTGCATTCTCTTTGTTCTCTGCAGGGAACCTGAAGAGTAACTATTCAAGGCTGGATATTTTCCAATTAGATGCAGTATAGCAAACATACCGATTTTTAGTTCATGTTCCTTTGGAAATAGCTGGCAATAACATGGATTATTCTTTTTGCTGACAAATAGGATATAAATAAACCTGTGAAAATACTGTATGTTTTTAAAGCTGCCTATTTGCACTATTGGTGACCTCTTGTTAGGAGGGTTATTTCCCAATCACTTGCTTATCTGTATGAACAGTAATATGATCAATCTCAGGTATATGTTACATTGCATAGTGCTTCATTCATTGATTTATTCTTCTTCCCTAGTATACATTTCTCATCCCAGCCGATAAATTATTCACTGATATCACCTGTGAGAAGTCATGGTAGAAAAGGAAGCCATATAATTTCCTCACGGTTAATGCTTGTGTTAATACATCTAGAACAGTGGGTCTCAAACTTTTTGAATCAGGGCCCACTTTTAAGAATAACAATTTGTCCAGAACTGCCCAAAAATAACGTGATGGCTGGAACTCACATCATCAAGCAAATTAAAATAGATAATTATAAAAGTTTAAAGTAAAACAAATAAGTAAGGGAAAGCCAGCCCCATTGCGCATCATTCCCCATGTGCATCATTCCTCCATGCGCAACACTCTCAGATGCATCATCCCTTCATGTTCATCAACCCCTATGCGCATCATCCCCCATGCGCATCAACCCACCATGCATATCAAGCCCCATGTGCATCATTCACCATGCACATCAACCCCCCATGTGCATCAACTCCCATGCACATCATCCCCCCCCCCCCATGCACAGCATACCTCCATGCAGTGCAGTTGGTTGAAGAAAGATGAGAAAGCAATGTAGGCCTTGCTGGGCCTACAAAGGAACTCTCTTAAGCTTGACTCTGGTCAAGTCTGAGCAAATTTCAGATAAGTCACCAGACTCCCACTAACATATCATGTGTTTCTAACCTATTGATTTGTTTGATTGCCTGGGATTTTTCCCTTTTCCAAACTTGGAGAGGTTGAAGCTCACTGGTAATCCTGCTTTGTAAGGATAAGATTTTAATCCCCAATCTCTGCAAGATAGGAAACAAGTCCTGTCTGAAAAGCACTGCCAGTCAATGTCAGTAATACTGATGTAGACCAGTGTTATGACTCACTAGAAGTCCGTTTCCAATGTTAGTTAAGAATACGGTAACTACGGTACATTCTTTCTCAACCACAGTGTCCCAGTTGCTTTTCATGTGTCTGTCCCAAAAGTGGATATCCAGCTGAGTCTTTCCTGTAGAGTTTGTATGTGTGTTCGTGTGTATGTGTGTGTTCGTGTGTGTGTGAGAGAGAGAGAGAGAGAGAGGGAGAGAGAGAGAGAGAGAGAGAGATTCTGACTCCTAACTAGAAAATAACTGTACTATGTGAGTCAGTTTTGTAAACTTTCTGGGACTAATTTAAATTGCCCTGATAGGACAGATATATTTCACTAAACTGTGTTATTTAGAAGAAGCAATTAGGTTTACTGCTGCTATATAGTACTTTAGTTTAGTTACAGAAATTGATGTGTACCACAAAAATTGGTATTACAGCTCTCATCTTTTCTTCCAGGGTGCTATAAAGTGGGAGAGATTATTAACTGCATGTTTACTCTGAAAATCTCAAAAAGACCAGCTGTGAAATATCAAAAACCGATCTTATCCATGTGAAGTTGGTGACAGATTAATTTCCATAAATAAATGAGAATAGCATTATCCTCTTCAAACCTAACAGCAGATTTAAGAACAAGATGAGTATGCTAATAAGAGATGGATAGATAAGGAAATGGGGATTTCAAGAAAACAAAATGATAATTGTGTGAAGCTTGAATCCAAGTGCGGTTTCTCCCATTGCGTAAGTGCTTGCACTTTTAGTTCTCGCTTTCAACCCACAATTGGTCCCAGTGAAATAATTAAAATTAAAATTTCATGCAGCTTGCTCTGTTCATAATAAAATGTATGTTAAAGGGAAAGAACAACAAACAAAAAGATTTCCGCACTTCTTTCTTTGAGTAGTGTACCTAAGAATACTGAAACAAATGTGTGTGGTTCCTTCCCCCCTTAAAAAATACTTCATTTGCCTTGCATCGATGCTGAGCATAGTGTACCTGTACACTATGGATTAGAGAATACAACTCAATTACATGGGCAATCCCCCACCCCACAGACCTGCCAGGTCATACAGAATCTGGGGGTGTCTGGGGAGCCTTGGAGGAAGGGATCTTCAGATAGCTTGGCAGCCCTCCCAATGGCTTTAAAAAAATGAAGGTTTTACGCTCAATTCAAGACTCTGCTTGAATTATTATCTAAAATCTAAATTATTATCTAAAATCAGGATTGCATTGATTGAATCAGTAATTGAATTATTATCTAAGTCACCCCCTCTGTTATCTAAATAACAGAGAAAAATAATTGGCAGCCGAATAATTTGCTGGAGCAGGCAAGTTGACATTCTTACACTGCATCTAGTATGAGTATGAGGCTGCTGCTGTGCTACCATGGAGCAAGGGGGAAAATAATTCAGCAGCAGTGTCAATGACATCCAGCAAGACACCAAAAATAGAAAATTCCACACCTCACCTTATGTGATAGGACACAGTTAAAATGCAGGCACATAATAGATTATCCAGTATTCCCAAGGGAAACAGGCCCACATAGTTCCCTTCAGGCTATATGTTTAAGGTTTATATGAAACATAAGTTTTGTTTTAGACTTGACTCCCATCTTCAAGTTGTCTTGTTAAGTGTTTGCAAATATTACAAAACCCAAAACACTTCCGGTTCCTACTTTTTCAGATAACTGAAACTCAACAGGTAATTGCAAAATTTATTATAACTAATAGCTTGGAAACATTTGAAACCCCATCCATTCAAGAATGATTTGACTGTCTGAGAGATTCTAGTCTTTATCTATATATATAAAAGAGAAAAGTCACTGACTGACTGACTGACTCATCACTGCCCTGCCAAAACCGCTGGGCCTAGAAGCATGAAATTTGGGGTGGGTGTTCCTTCCGTGAGGGAGGGGTGCACTACGAACCAGTTTTCGGAAATTCCAACCGGAAGGGGGTGAAAAGGGGCGCAACGCGTTTTCCTCCCTATACTTTGCATTGAGAATTGCTGACTCAGCAACATTCCGCCCCAACTGCTGGGCCTGAAGCATGGAATTCTGGGAGTTCCTTCTGTCACCTGAACTCCCACCAAGAACCATCTGGAGAAATTTAACCCTTCAGGGGCTGAAAATGAGACTGAATAACATCCAGCCAATTTGGTTATCAGTGCCTGTTGCACTGGGGGATATTGTTTGGAGGGAGGGGTTGCACTTTGGAGGATGCTGTGCAAGGGGGGGTTGGTACACATGGGGGGAAGTTGCAAATGGGCGGGTTGATGCGCATGGGGGAAGATGTGCATGGGGAAGTTGTGCATGGGGGTTGATGCGCATGGGGGAAGTTGCGCATGGGGAGTTGATGCGCATGGGGGAAAGTTGCGCATGGGGGGTTGATGCGCATGGGGAGAAGTTGCGCATGGGGGAAGATGCGCATAGTGGGGAAGACGCCCATGGGGGTTGATGCACATGGGGTGAAGTTGCACATGGCAGGTTGATGTGCATGGGGGGGAGTTGCGCATCGGGGTTGATGCGCATGGGGGAAGTTGCGCATGGGGTGTTGATGCGTATGGGGCCAAGTTGTGCATGGGGGTTGATGCGCATGGGGGTTGATGCACATGGGCAAAGTTGCGCATGGGGGTTGATGCACATGGGGGGGGTTGATGTGTATGGGGGAAGTTGCGCATGGGGGAAGTTGCGCATCGGAGAAGTTGTGCATGGGGTGAAGTTGCGCATGGGGGGTATATGCACATGGGGTGAAGTTGCATGTGGGGGTTGTTGCACATGGGGGTTGATGCGCATGGGGGCAAGTTGCGCATGGAGAAAGTTGCGCATGGGGAAGTGGCACATGGTGGGTTGGTGCGCATGGGGGAAGTTGCGCATGGGGGTCGATGCACATGGGGAAGTTGCGCATGGGGGTTGTTGCGCATGGGGGGTTGATGCTCATGGGGAAGTTGCGCATGGGGTGTTGATGCACATAGGGAAGTTGTGCATGGGGTGTTGATGCACATGGGGGAAGTTGCGCATGGGGGAAAGTTGCGCATGAGGGGTTTATGTGCATGGGGGAAGTTGTGCATGGGGAGAAGTTGCGCATGGGGAGATGGCATATGGGAAAATGTTACTCCCGTAACGCGGGTACACTTTTCGCTAGTATAGGATAAAAGATCCCCAGAGTTAAATGCCTCCTGTAACAAAACTTATAAAGACTCTTTCCTGAAATACCACTTGTCCTTTTTAAATTGTATTGACTGGCTGCTTGAAATTATCAGACCCATAGCTTAAATGGTTAAAATTAGTTAAAATTGCTTTATCCCAGCAGCTTTCAACTTTGTATGCTGCCAGAAGCACTTTTACAGCTTGCAAAGGAGATCATGGTCCTAAAGTTATATGCCCATCAGATTGTCCTAGAACGTTTTCCCCTTAAATTAGTCATCTATTTGTGCAAGAATCTTACATGCTTGCTGTAGTGTTCATATGAATTTTGTGTGCAGAGAAATATGGATAGAATATTGACTAATGGTACAATCCAGAGTAACTATGGGGAGTCCTTGCTCCGGTGTAAGAACAATTTACTTTGGATTGCAATATGAATTTCATTAGGTGGTGCTGTAACTATGGGTGCAAGTAATGTCTCCTACGTGCCCCCGTAGTTACTCTGGATTGGAGGGTTAGCTTTGTGCATGCACAACGTTAGCAACACCTCGCACAAGACAGAACACATGAAAATGTCATTACACAGTTTATTCAGTAAGGATTTGTCCATCCAGATAGCATTTTTCTGACACCACTTGGCTGGCATAAGTGCCTTGTGCTGGCCAAATGGGTGTTACGGATTGTCCCTTAAGTCCCATAGTACTGCATATTAAGAGCTGTTAAGAGCTCCTCATTTCTGGATTGGGTTGTGCGCTTGATCGTGCATGCGCATGCTTGCTTTTTATTGTATCTGTATACAGTTAGTGATAATGTTTTCTGTTTATACACTAGCCTGAGTATTTTAGAAAGTTCTCACTCATGCACACACACACAAACAAAAACTCTGAATGACTCACGTGTTGTCAGTCTTGTAATTTCGTTCTCCAAAAGCTTTACCCATGTAGCACGATTTAAAATTAATGGTCCTTGCATTGGCAAAACAGCTTGAAAATAGACGCCAATCTTACTTATTTTTCTGGCAGGAGAGTCTAAGCATGTGGTATATTCTATTTCACTAGAGATTGTTCCTAACCTTCTCTCAAAATGTCAGTTCCAGACATTTCAGTGATTCCAAGAAGGAAAATGTTGAAGGTTTTAAAGGCTTGTCAGTCTTAACCACCTGTAGTCAACAGAAGGACAACAAATGTGATGATTCCTGAACCAGTTTTAAACAAATAACTGGCTGAAGCACATTTTGGACATGTTTTGAGAAAGCACAGTAGTGATACCATAAAGTGTCTCAGAATTAAATGATTGTTTTCCAGGTTTAGCCCCACTCGTGGGGTGGGGTTTGGCTACTGCACAGACATACCCACACCGGCCTCCCCACACCACCACAGAAAGATATGCCATGTGAGTTAGGTTGGCCTAAATTTGTTAGGTTTGCACCCAAAATGTGCATTCGTATGTGTGTGTTCAAAATCATATTGAAAAAGCTCAAATGTACATGTTGTTCTCATCTTTACTTGAAGGTATTTTAAGGATTGTGAATATAATCAGTATAGTAAGGCTTCATTTTGATTATAATGTACTTCTAATTTCTTTCTCTCAGTTGGTGTTCTATGGATTATTCTGACTTCTACATTAAGTCAAGCATAGTTCACTACAGGTGCCACTCATAATTTTCTTGCAGCAGAATCCAATAACATAATGAAAAGAAAGTAACTTTTTAATCCAGTCTTTAATTAGATATTCATTGCTCTGGTTTTCTGTTACTATACTAATATATATATATATATATATATATATATATATATATATATATATATATATATATATATATATATATATATATATATATATATATATATATATTATATTGATACATTATATATAAGAATAATGTATCAGTGAAAAATAGATAAAAAGATCACAGTACAAAGTTTTCTAAAACTCTGCAGGAGGAAGGTAATGAAATCCCATTCTATTTTGAAGGGTTCCGTATACTTATTTTCAACATTAGCTTCAAAATTTGTCAGTATGATTGCAATTCATTGCACTTCCAAATTGTCATCCTCTCTTAAAGCCTTATAAGAATAATTTTGTGACGTGATAGTATCATTTCAGCACTCCAGTCTGCTTAACCTGGTTTCTTAGGTTCTGGTTTGTAACACCATGGTTTTAGAGGTTTAAACACAACCTGTACTAGTCAGTTCTTTTCAGTTTGGGAATTCCTAGGTTTCCATCTAACAATATCTCTTTCACTCTTAATTTGAAATGACATTGCCTCCTTTTAAATTCATATGTGCTGTCACTTTTATAAACAAATGTGAAAGTCACCCTGGTCAGAAATTATTAGGCTTTGTGTGCCCAAAGTCCACACATTGGGAGGTGGGGAAGAAGCACAAGGTATTAAGCCCCCCAACCCTTGCCAACACACACATACAGACACTTCCCATATTGTTTGCTTGTCAATCACAAGGAAAGATCCTACCTGTGATTGTCTTCTTGGAACAGCTTACACACACACACACACACACACACACACACACACACACACACACAAACACACACACACATTGTTTGAGTGAGTGAGTGAGTGAGTGACTGATTGATTGATTGATTGATTGATTGATTGAGTTAATGCATGAATATCTGCCAATACAGTTCCATCCATTGCAAAATGTTACAAGGTCATGCCAGGCATGAGGCTTGAATACAGCCAGAGCACAAAGATTTGTACAGTACTGCTAGATATTATGATTCACACTATTTATAGACTGTTTTTCAACCAATATTCCCAAAGCGGTTTACAGAGAAAAATCAATAACTAATGGCTGTAAAAAGAGTAAGCTTTTGCCGCAGCTTTAACGGGGCTATTTGAGTCTGCACCACCTCAAACAGTGGTGCAAAGACAAGCAGTCTGGCACTGGCCCAGGCTACCAGGAATTACTGCAAAGTCCTGGCACAATTATGTGTGTCCTACCAGCCCACCCCCAGGAGTGCCTGCTGCTCACCTTCCAACTGCCCCATATCTATCTACAGTTTTTATATACTGCTTTTCAACTAAAAAGTTCACAAAGTGGTTTACAAAGAAAATAAAAAAATTTAATGGCTAATGGGACTCTGTTCCAAAAGCGCTCACAATCTATGTTTGTACAAACATACTGTATGTCACAGAACATGACCATACACATGAATACGTGTGTGCATGTGTTTCTGAATGTGATTACAAAACATATTGTGAACATCATAAAAGTCTTTTGATACATACTGACTGGCTCTTGAATACAATTAAAGGCACAATCCTGAGCACCCATTTAGTCAGTGCATTTTCACACCACCCTGAAGGGTTATCAATAGGTAGATGGGGCTGGTAAGGGATCTGGGGTGTATGTGGGAAGGGCAGGGAGGACACAGGAAGGAGGCATTATGGAGGGAGGCATTTAGCATTATAGATTGTGAGACCTTTTGGGACAGGGCGCAAAATGCTGTTAGAAAGGCAGAAGCCGTGAAACATAGGCAAAGCAAAATTATGGTACTTTACTATTCAAAGTCTGGAAATGTCTCATGATAATCCATTTTCCTTTGACAATATATGCACCTGAAGGCCAGTGACAATGTCCTTGAAAGACAAAGAGCTCTAACCACTAATTTTTGAATTTTAACCAAAAATGATGTTGTTCTGAAGCTGTTATCCCTAAAAAAGAGTGCACACATTAATAAAATGAGCTTTGTACATGCAATAAGGTGTAAAATTGTATCCAAAAAGGAAAAGGAAACCATATCCTTGGTATCCCTTGAGCCTATCACAATAGGTTTGTGCCATTTCTTCTTCTAAAGTCTTAACTGTTTTCTGTACAGTTGCTAATGGGTGTCACATTTTAACTGTGGCATTCTTACTTGCTTTGTGTTCCAGAAAAAAGTCTGTCATTTTCTCAGTTCCAGCCTGGGGGTGCCCTGGACTGATTTGTGGAGTCTATAAACAGCTGTCCAATGATAAAGATGGGAGAGCAGCTCAATCTGATGTGGGTGGTTGGTTGAGTTCTATCACTGAAATCAGAAGCAGTAAAATGGTGACATCTGAGAGAGCACCTTGTCACTGATGCATCAATCCAGGCAGACAGAAATGAAGTCCAAGCATTTACTAGGACTTAAAATAAGCAGAAGGATAAGACACTTTAGAGAATTAGAGTAAGGAAGCCAGTGTACCCAAAACACTCAAAACATTTCAAAGAAAATCAAAGGAACAGGAGAACCTTCCATGTTTTGGTTTGTCCTCTTGAAACCTGCAATTCTTTCATTGAGAGTGTGAAACAGGAGTGCCTATATCTCTAAGTACAGAGCACAGAATAGAACAAATGAAAAAGATTTTTTAAAAGTTGAGTGGATTTCAAGTCCTTGAAGAACTTTTAATGTACTCATTGGAGCATGTGAAACGAGTGTCTGTGTAAATCAATAATCATCCCTATAAAGAGAAACTAATGGTTTAGTATGAATAACAAGGAAATGTACATGGTAACTAGTGTTCAAGAATTCTGTCAGTGTTTTTAAAGTTCACTGTCATAACTCTGTTTGCCTTGACCTTTATCAATGATACCTTCAAAGATTTTTGAGTTGCTAGTTGAGGTTTAACTTGACACAAGACCTTTAAACCCTCATTTCCTTTTCCCTTGGTGCTGAACCAATATCTAATCTACTTCTCCCACGTTCTTCCTCACTCCTACTTCACAGTTACATTCCACCACTTTGCAATTATTGGTGTGCAAAGCATAAACCCACTCTCTGCATGCTTCCCTTCTCTTTTCTCTTAGGAGACATTTTGCTCTCTTTCTGTATATAAAATTATTGAAGCCTCCCATCTGAAGATTTCTGAGCTAATTGATCGTGTGCTAATTAATTATTATTCCTACTCCTATGTTCAGTTTTACCCTTTGAATCTGCTGTGTATAAACTCTCACCTTGCACAATGTCAGTCTACTGATCGACTTAAGTCAGTGCCAAATTAGGTGATTGTGTCATCATTATATTATTATGAATAATGTTTTTTAAAAATCATTTAGCAGCAGCTAGCAGAGTTGACCTCTGAAAAGAGCCTTAACAAGCTTGTTTTCCCCCCTTAAATATATGTGTCTTAGGGTGCATTCCTAACCTAGGAAAGCACAAATCATTGGTCATCCTATTCCCATGGTGATGTAGGGAGGCAAGCGCATGAAGTGGCACAGAAGTGTGACACTTTTGTGACACTCCCAGGTCAGTAGAGGACGTAAGCCTGGGCTTAGGCTGGCCTAACTGGAGATTAGGATTGCAGGCATAGTTAAGAATTTCTCTGGTACTGTACTTCTCTCTGAATCAATATCTTAATGGAGCCTTTGGAGATGCTGTGGATCAGAGGTGTCAAATGTTAAGGCCCACAGGCCAGGTGCTACCTGCTCTCTGTTATAACTGCCCTTTCAGCAGTGCAGTTTCTGCTGAGGTTCTGGGTGGGAGAGACAGAAGGAGGCCTCAGAAGACAAGTGGTATAGAGTCGGGATCTCTAAGTTTTTGGCACAAGGGCCACATCATTTATCTGACACTGTCATGTCCTGGGAGGGGAAATGAATTAATTCGCATTTCTAATTTGAATAACCCTACAATCCAGAGTAACTACATGAGCACGTAAGAGACATTACGTGTACCCGTAGTTACTGCATCATCTAATGAAAACCTATGGGAAATTCATACTGCAATCCAGAGCAAATTGTTCTTACGCTGGAGCAAGGACTCCCTGTAGTTACTCTGGATTGTGCCCTAAGTCTACATAAATTCACATACAGAACAGAATTTATATGAATTTTACTGCCTTGATTTTCTCCCCTCATTGCCTGAGATAAAACCTTTGTGTCCCTTACAGTTGACCATATGCTGCCTTTTCCCAGGACATGTCCTGGATTTTAGCCTTGTGTCCTGGAAAAGAAAACTTCAATGTCCCCCTTTTTCTTGTAAATGGGGAGCATGTAGCCTACAATCCTATGCATGTCTTTTTAGAAGTCAGTCCAGTTGTATTCAGTAGGGCTTACTCCCAGGAAAGATGTCTGGGTTTGCAGCCATAAGATTATCTAGTTCCAGACACTTTTTGCTTTCCATGTCATTTGGAATATGAGTTCTTCTCCTCTGCCCCATTTCAGAGGTACCAGCCAATGTAAGTTAACCAGTCAGATTTTATAGCATCTTAATTTTGCTAGTGCCTACGTGATGACTCATCTAATAGGAAATTGCATTACATAGTGGATTTGACTGACTCGATACTATAGCTGAGGATAATGGGCTCAATGGAGAATGGTTTGCTGTGAGGCATTAGCTGTGATTCCATAGACACCTGTGAATTCTTCCCTCATTAAAGACACAATTGAAGTCAGAATGAGAAACACTAAAACTAGTAAGCAATCTTCATTGGTAAGCCATCTTCTCTCTCTCTTTCCTTTGATTTATGGACAGCCACCCCCAACACATTGTTATGTCAAGAAAAAAGAAGAATAATGTCTGAAAAGCACCGTAATCTCTCTTAGATGACTTCTTTTTCCTTTACAATGTAAGATATGTTAAAGGGGGCTGAACAAACTGGAACTACTCAGGAGAAGAAAGGGGAATGGTAGCAGGGAAAAACCTTCTATATCCTTATTTTCTTCCTATCTGTCCCTACTGATGAACACACATAGCTCCTTTGTTGAGACACCCTGTAGCAGAAATTAGAATCCTTGGAAACTTCCCTGAAACCGGTTAAAATCCATGCCAATGTAGAAAGACTGCATGACTGAGCTGGCAGGTCATTTTGTGGACTGCTTGTTTTCATTGGCTGGTTCTAGATAAGACAGTACTGTAAAGTCTAATCATCTGCTGGGATTGTCATGCAACAGTTAATTGGCCATCCAAGCCCAACTTATCATTTAAGTTGGACTGTCCAGGTGATCACAAAGATGGACCTATGCCTTCATTAACCATAAGGTCACGCTTAGGGATCCTTACATGTGTTGCCTTAGTCTAAGTAGAACAGCTGCTTAGAGAAAGACAACCCACTCACTTTGCTGCATTGTGAGTAAAGGATCACAGTCTTGGAACAGAATGAGTAACTAAGGGTGCAATCCTAACCTAGGCTGGCACAACTCATCATTCTTCCTATTCCTGTGGAGATATAAGGAGGCTAGTACATGTACGCTCTCTGTCCTAACGTCTCCCCCAGGAGTGACTCAGAAGCGTCTTAAGGCACTTTTGTGACACTCCCAGGCCAGCATGGGACTTGGGCTGGGGCTTATGACGGCCTAACGGGGGATTGGATTGCAACCTAAAAGTGGAGCAGTATTCAGATAATCACATCAGAGAGTTTGGCTGTAATCCTAAAGATACTTTACTGGGAGTAAGTCCCATCAAACACAGTGGGGCTTCCTTTTGAGTAGACATGGTTAGGATTGTGGTCTTTCTTTCATTGGCCACTTTAATTTTAATCTTCCAACTTTCACAATGCATCCTTGTTTGCTTTGTGGTAGCTACTTCTGTCTCTGTCACAGATCAGTTAGAGAACACCAATGTGCCTCTCCCTACAGGTTGGCAAGCACTTTTCTAAACTCACGCAATTTCTTGTAGGTTTATTGTTTTACCTGCCTAATCCAAATTTACTTGGGGTAGAGGAGTGGGTTTGCCTTATTTACCAGATCACTATGTTCACTGGCTTCTGCAGGGGTGTCAATCAGCACAAGAGGACACAATCAAGCCAAAATCTAAAATACAGTGTTAAGTTAAGGGCCAAATTGTTTATTAAGATTTAATATTTATTGAACAATTTGAACAGAGTGCAACAAAATGGTAAGGAGGACCAGACTCAGCCTGCAGGCTTTGCAGTTGCCATGTATGCTCTATTGCAGTGTTTCTCAAACTGGGTGTCGGGACCCCTTTGGGGGTTGCCTGACCCTTTCATGGGGGTCGCCTAAAGACCCCTAATGTAGGGGGCCTTGCAAGGTATTTTGCATCTTTTTTATTTGTAATTAGAAATAAATATTTCACAATATATAATTAAATATTATTTTGTGATTAATCACTATGCTTTAATCACTATGCTTTAATTATGTTCAATTTGTAACAATGAAAATGCATCCTGCATAGCAGATATTTATATTACGATTCATAACAGTAGCAAAATTACAGTTATGAAGTAGCAACAAAAATAATTTTATTGCTGGGGGTCCCCACAACATGAGGAACTGTATTAAAGGGTCATGGCATTAGGAAGGTTGAGAACTACTGCTCTATTGGGACTCTATTGGGACACTTGGGAATTTGGGGGAATCTTTAGTAACCAGAAAATGGGACTGCTCCAAATGGCCATTTTTCCATCTGGTCTTCTTTAGTCTTGGGTAGCAGGAAATATACCCATTTCCTGTATCCATACCCACTACCTTGCCACATAATCTCTCTGGACCTCAGTTTTTGAGAAGCATTGGCACAGTCACATAAAACGGTATAGCAAAGATGCCTAATTTAGTTTACCAAGAACATGTACAGTTTAGAGAAGCCTCATAAATCTTCTCCAGGTAATCAAATCGTGGCTTTTTAACAGAGATGAAGGAAAGCTTCATGAAACAATGGCTGCTAAAAGTGACAGAAGATTTTATTATTTAGGCCAACGTGCAAAACAGAAAATATATCTTTTTTTACCTTTTACAGGTCCCCCCCCTTTGCAATGTTGTACTACATTATAGGGCGATTTGACATATTTAGCATTGCTTTTTTCATCCTGGCAAGAGGGACTTAAATGAAGTCATTGAAGCGTTGCCTTCCTATTTCAGTGCCTATTACAAAATGTCAAATAAGTGGCTATAATTTGCTCAGCAATCAGAGGGAAGCATAAGACACCAAGCTTGCATAGGATTGTATGCAGTTGGTAAGTATTCAAAGGCTCTAGGTTAAGAATGCTTGTGGCTGTTTCCTTAACTACTGTTGGTGGAGGCCTGAGCTATTGGTTATTTTACTCTTTTTTGTCTTTCTTTAGTCTGAATTTTCAGAGCATATTTAAAAAATACAAGTGAACTCTGCTTTATTTATCCTTCTGATCAGGAAGTATAAAATCTGCCGAAATATGTAAAGATGTAAATTACTACAGCAGCACAATGAACGAGAGTCCCCAGCTGGGTAATTTAAATTCCATTTTCAGGCTTAAATCCCCAAATTCAGATATATTAAGTTTGCTCTTTTATTTATCTGTTTGTATTTTTCATAATATAAGCAGAAGTTTGGAAGTGTATGTTCCTACACTTGACCATGAAGCTCAGGCAATTATAGCATAAGGCAAAATTGGGTCTTTTTAGAACAGATTAGAATCCCACCATATATCTGGTGGTCATGAATGAAGTACAGGTGGAGAATACCTTCCATTTGCTATTTTCTGATCAGACTAAAATCAAGTGGGGATTTGTTATATAAAAATATGTTTTACAGCACAAGCCAAACCATGTCTATTCAAAAGAAAGACCCATTGTCCAATGAGTTCAATGGGTCTTACTCCCAGGAAAGTGTCTTTAGGATTGCAGCCTTTATTTAGACATTTGTTCCCCTTCCAAACAAACAACCTCCTTTAAGTTTGTGATAGCGCCTAAGCTTCAAGTACTTTTGGATTCTTTAAAAATGACAGAAGGATGCCAAAGTAATTGCCTTTGCATGACACAGAGACCAAGGAAAGAAATGCCAGCACCAGGATTTAATGTCTTTTGGCTGCAGCAGACAGGGCAATTTACACCCTTGGGAAGACGTGGACAGGTGAAATAAACACACACCTGCAGAGCAAGAGTTTGAGTCCTCAGCCAGAAGGAAGCTTTTTGCCAGCGGAGAGACTGTGTTGAGGACCAAGTGAGTGGCATCTGGGGAGGGCTTGCTTCCCAGGAGACCTGCCTCAGATCACACCAAACAAGGAACAGCCATAGAAGGAAGCTCAGGAGTCCCAGGCAAACAGTCACATCTGTAGCATGATACTCCAGTACAGTAGATACTCCAGTACAGCAGCATGATACTCCAGTACAGCAGTAGTGTATGGTGGGTGCAAGGAGAATGGCTGCCAGAGGGGCTGTTGTAGTTGTGCCATATCCTGAGGTTGGGAGCCAGGAGTGATGCTTAGGCAGGCCTAAGACTTAGAACTCTTTTCTTTTGCTTCCATTTTTACTCTGGCTTATAATGGGATATACTGTATATGAGTTTTTTTAATTTAAAAATGATTTTACTAAGTAGACATTCTACTAAGATTCATGTCTGCTTCTAAGGTGGCCTACGTCAGAGGAGCTGTGAGGTGGCATGTCTGTCCTGGAAACAGGGTCTTGATACGGCTTAACTGCACCATTCTAGACCATGCCCCACATGCCTTGAGCACATCCCTGCTGTGCTGCCTAGGTTAGCAGCTAGACCAGCTCAGGTCTGTCTTGGGCCGGCCCAGGCCTTTTCAGGTGCAGCTAGGCTGGCCTATCTGGCATTAGGCAGAACCAGTGCCAGACAGGCTGGCCTGAGTGCACTTCAGGATTGCAGCTACATTGAACATTTAGTATGCCACAGCACTACAAATAGGCACACTTGTTTGGGTGATGAGCACATGCCCCAGTAAGAAGGAGCTCTGCATAGGGCAATCACTAGACTTGGCAAGTGTGACTTTGTCTTGATCTGTGCATGTGATGCAAAGCTACTGTTGCAGCAGCCTTCATATGGCACTTAATGGTTTTTACTGCCACCAACTGCATGTAAGTAAAAAAAAACTGACGCTTTACTTACATCTGGAAGTACCATACTAACAGCACCTATGGGTCTCCAGTTGGGTCACTACCTTTCTTACAGAGGTAGCATCCCAATGAAGGCTGGGAAGGCTGGGTAAAGCAACCCCTGGGTTGGGATACACTGGTTTTCTAGTAAAGGTGACTGATGGTGAAAAATTAGTATTAGCAGGGGTGGTGGTAGAGATATGAGATAGAAATGCAGGATCATTGTGTTGTGCTATGAGATTACCGGTACTTCCGTTGTTTACCTGGGAGGGAATTATTGTCCTTGTTCTCTAGAGTGGTGAAGTGAAGGTCCACGTAGGTATGTGTGAAGTCCTCTTGGAGCAGAGAAGACATGTTTTAACAAAATATTTTGCCATCCATGTTGTGAGGTCAGTAGGCTTGTGCAAATTGCCATTTTGCCATGGTTCCTATTGCCTTTACAGTATGTGCTTCAAATGTGTGCAATATAATGCCAGAGCAGTATTGTTGTATCCTGTCATCTGAACACCGGTATCCCTGGAAAAAGTTTTAATACTTTGTAATCAGTGATGAACTAATCAGTGATGATAGCCATCTTGATTGAGAAGACAGCCACTGTGCAATCCTAACCTCTAGTTAGGCTGGCACAAGTCTTGACACAAATCTCATCCTGGCCTCGGAGTGTCACAATTAAGGCACTTCTGTGCCACTTCTAAAAGGATTAAGCCAGTGCACAGAAATGCACCTGCCTTCTCACAGCACTGTGGGAATGGTGAGATGCGTGAGTTGCATTGGCCTAATGTAAATTAGTTGCTTGCATGTAAAGTAATTCTTTGGAGCATGTCCCAAATGGCTCACCACAAGTAAACTGTAATTCGATTCAGTACTAATAAAAATGCCTTGATAAGCCAACAACCAAAGCTTTGATTCATTATATTTTCATAGATTGCCAAAACATTAAAAGTGCAGCAAGCAATGTAAACTTTGTTACTGTTGTAATTATGTGAGAGTATTGATTATGGTGTCACAGTTACGTGATAAGAAGGTTATGAGCAGAAACCAGGTATAGCTCCTAGATTCCCATGGCTAGCTTCAATTTTTTTGCTAGAAGATTTCAGTAATATTATTTTCACCTTCATAGGCATGAATATTTTAGACCTGCTCTTGCTTTTAGAAATCTCATTTTGTCCTAGTATGTTTGTGAGACATTTCACTTTCCAGAAATGTTGTTCAGAAAATAAGCAAAATCTTAGAAGGAATAAAATATGACTGTGAATATAGTAAAGCTTCAGTTTAATGACCTGAATAGGGGCAGAGGGGAAAGGGTGTCTGTTAAATCCATTTAAGACACATATGTACCTGCGGAATTAGTTTTTAAAGAAGCAGACAACTGCAATTTATATGAAATCAAGGTCCATTAAATTTAGAATCCATTAAATTGTTTTAATTTAAAATTTCTTTTGAATAGTTCCCCTAGAATCTGTCCCTCTCCTCTTTTGCTGATGCAGATTTTATCAGCTATGATATTTGCTTTTGATGTTACAGATTAAGAACATGAAATCTAACCGTTGGGTTAGGAGACGACCACTTGCCTAAATGACAGGCACATCATTTTGTTCACCTAATTTTAAAATGAATGGAGACATTGACAGCACATTTATAACACTGAAATGCTGAACATTTGAAATTTGTTTATTAACAATATTCAGTTTGCTATTTTCTTTAAAACGGGTTCTCAAACTCTTTTCCCCTCCGCAACACACCTGTTCTGTCATAGAGGGCAGCACAACCCACCTTCTTTTGTCCAAGGCCTCAGGAGCAGAGTGACCATATGACCAGAAAAGCCCGGATTTGTCCGGATTTTTAGCCTCCTGTCCGGGTGTCCTATATTTTGGCTTCATTGTCCTACATTTTGAAACTTCTCGATAGTGCACAGTACCCTCATCATGCCATATGTCATTCGATTCATATTGAAGAGCAGAATCCAATGCAAAACTCAGTTTGGAGATATCTCCTTCCTATCAAAAATTATGGTCAAAAAACCCCAACAAACAAAAAAAATATACTTTTTGGCAATTTTTTAAAGCGGGTAGGAATTTTGGCCTGGGATTAGGAATTTTGGCCCTGGGGTTTAGGAATGATCTGGTCACCCTGCTCAGAAGTCCTCTATAGGACTCTGGAAGCAACTAGAAGTCACTTCTGCAAAACCAGAGGTAAACCAAAATTGACTTTCTGGAGCCTTCTGAAGACCTCCAATTGCATACAGAGAGCTCCAATTTGGAGCTTAGCAGACACAAGGGCAAGTGGGAAAGTCCAACCCTGTTATCAGGTTATCTGATAACCACCTGTTATCACCTGTTATCCTACCAAGTTGTTCATGTTTGATAATTTTGCTTTAAAATATGAGCTATATGTGGGTCAAATCCAAATTAGAGCTATGGTGTGGATGTATGCGGATATTTAACTTTTTCCTCTTTGCCATTTTTGTGCACTAATCTTCTCCCCAATTGACTGTGGACACTAAAAATATATTGTTTGCTTCAATAGCACTTTTAGAGGGCCATAGCAAATGGCTAAAAAGAAAGGGGTAAAATATCTCTAGCCAAAAGCATTGACCATCCTGGGTCCCATCTTTTATAATCAGTATTTGGTGATAAAAGGGGGGCTCACACTGGTTGATTTGCCCCAGTCCTACACTCTGCATATGCCAAACTCTAGGGATGGAGGTGCTTCTATCTCTTTGCTGTGGTACAAATTCAGATTGGACTCCAGTGTGGCTGAGATGGTTTAGAAAATAAACTTAGAGCACAGTCCTAATCATGTCTACTCAAAAGTAAGCCACACTGTGTTCAATGGGTCTTAGGGCGCAATCCAGAATAACTACGGGGAGTCCTTGCTCCGTAGTAAGAAAAATTTGCTCTGGATTGCAATATGAATTTCCCATAGGTTTTCACTAGGTGGTGCAGTAACCAGGGGGGAAGGAATGTCTCTTACGTGCTCTCATAGTTACTCTGGATTGTAGGGTTAGAGCACAGTTCTAATCATGTCAATGCAAAAGTAAGCCCTATTGTGTTCAATGGATCTTACTCCCAGGAAAATGACTTTAGGATTGCAGCATTACTCCCAGGAAAGTGTGTTTAGGATTGCAGCCTAAATTAGACAGTGCTGTCTTTACCACCATTTGGAACTGCAACTACCAGTAAAGCCAGAAGAGAAAAAATTCTTTTCTGCTGACTAGGCAAGGTAAGGTGGCCAGGCTCCAAATATTTATAGTTGTTCTGACAAATCAAGGGACTTCATCTACTTCCAATAAGCTGATAATGCACTTCCCTATTCACTTTTGTGTTTGGGGAAAAAAATATGTGACCTGAATATAAAGTCATGGATAGTGCTGCATGTAAGGACCTAGCATCAGACTGTAAGGAGTGCTGTAAGAACAGCACTCACATCGGTCAGTGGAGATATTAGACAAAAAAAGCCATATTCCAGCCATGCTGAAGCTCTTTCAAATCTGATTGCTTTCAGTGGGAGGTTTGTAAGCTGTCTATGCAGTCTTAAAGTGATTGGTTATATTGGCTAGATTGTGCCCTGCATTTATACCAATTCAGCTAAACTAAGAAAAATGAAAAATTTCTCTTTTCCATTATTAATGGGGGAAAATCCCTTGTACTGACTTGTTAAACTAGTCAAAAATATATATTTGAACTGTTGCTGCACTTAGAGCCCAATCCTATGCAGGTCTATTCAGGAGCAACTTGCTCAGAACTTCCTCCTGAGTAGAAAGTCCCTTTAAGAGATCTGGAGAAAATGCAAAAACTCTTGAGACCTAGGCTGGGCCATCTGTCAAGGCTGCAAAGTTCAGATGATAAAACGAAATCACATTTTATTACTGTGCCTGTAAATCTTTTAGTATTAAGCTAAACCTTCTGATTTTGAGAGAAAAGAGAATGTCCCTGAATCATGATTTTCAAACATTCAGGTTTGGCAGCCTTGAATAAAAGAAAATTGATGTGCAAAATATCCACTGCAATGTTTTTACTAAAGGCTGTTTTCTCTAAACTGCCAAGAATAGATTATAGAAATGGGGAGAACAGCAATGCCAGTCTAAATTATAATGTATTTTCTAGGTAATTTCATAAAACTAATAGAATTTCTATGCTATTTCTAACAGCAAATGAGAACATATAGCCCAATCCTATCTAAATCCCCACAGGGTGAAGCAGCAGTGCCAGTGTGGCTACCACATTATCCTGCTGAGGATTTTCAGCTGCCATTGGTCTCCTTGTAAGGGAACATTGGACCCCTTGCTACAGAATAAGCCCCAGTCAGTCCTATAGATCAACTTAGGCCTGTGCCAGTTCAGTCACTGGCAGACGTCTGCATTGACCCAGGAAGGCTGATTGCTTCCAGGAATGGCATTGAGATTTGTCATGTGTTGCTGCTGATCCTAGTCTCTCCTAGGCCTGATCTGCACATACTCTTTGCACTTGTTGCCACAGTATTTGGCCCACCCCATTCTATATGCCACCCACCCTCTTAGCCCCTCTCCAATTCCCTCCTAACCCCTGACAGGCTTACATGCTCTGATCACTCTCCATAGGTCCACTGGCATATGGAAGGCTGTTCCAGCTTCTCTAACAATGAGCCTGCTAAACGCACCAGCAGAGGCTGCTTGCAGCTGCCTTAAAGCAGCTCTGCCAGTACATTGCTAATTATGCTGGCAGGGGAAAGAAAGAAAGGATTGGGATGTTGGTTTATTTTTATTTTCTATAATATTGTATCCTGATGAGCTGTATAGAATAAATGCATTTATTGGATTATCGTGTTTCATTCCGTACCCACAGATTAATTTGCAATATTTTTTATATCTTACAGGCAGAAAATTCTGCATTGGCTATGGAAAATAAAAATCAGAGAGAGCAGTATGAGAGGTGCCTTGACGAGGTAACGTAAATTCATTATATTTTGTGACAAAGTACTCTGAGAGTATGTGATCCTCTTGTATTAGTCCAATTAGGGCTTTATTATTTAGATTTAGTCATTATATCATTCTAATACTAATGATATAGTGTATCATTCAAATATACTCCTGTATATAAACTAGTTTATAGTTTAGTTCAGTAGAGCAGTAGTGCTTGACACAGGAGTTTGAGTAGTTGTTAGTCTTGGGCAGGGCAGGGGGATGGCAGCGAGGTGATTGCTGGGATCATAGCACTGTGCAGAGGCACAGGCTTGCCCAGGCTTGCCACCAACTACAGCAGCACTCCAGGGTATTGGGGAACCCCACCCCAGACTTTGCATTTCCCACACTGGAGACCCTCAAAATCTCAATTGCAACAATCTAGTGTTGTGACCATGAGAGTCATAAGGTTGGCATAAGGCTCTCCAAACCTCCTGGGATGGTGCAGGGCAATCCAGGTGATCACTTTTCTGCTTTTCTCCACCCTGCAGAGGTCAGGGTGCTCAGGCTGGGACAGTTTGAGAACCACTGTACTAGAGCATCCATTCACTGTGGGTTGCAACCCTTTAGTGTATTGACTTAATTGTTGTCAAGAAAAATTCATTGGGGCCTATGGATAGAAGTGTTTGCAAAATGTTATTTATTTCACACAGAAGTAAGGCTTTTGTATTGAGGAAGAGTTACAGGCCAACCCTAAGCTGTCCCAGCATCATGCAGAACAGCTGCTGCTGTTACCTGTGAGGCTGGAATAGTCACCAGAATCTCCTTGGGGTAAGCGAACAAATGGATAAAATATTACCTTACTCCATGTTGAGTCCTACAGTCAGCAGTATGTCTCCTAGTGGAAGGTCCTTGTCAGCCTTCCACATAGGGCAGGCAGAATAGGATTTGGCTACTGTCTGTCTCCTCCCCAGGCCCAATTCTCCCCTTGGTCTGCCTGCCAACTTTTGTGCACGCATATCCTGAAAGGCTTCTCTACCGACTAGTGGGGAAATTTACCATCAACTACTTCAGCAGCATGTCAACCCAGTGCAGAGGCCTAGCACATAAGTGCCTTGCACCAAGAGGAAAATACCTCACGGTACTTTTATGACACCGAGTGCCAGAGGAGGCGTGAGTGTATGGTGTAGGTGAACGCTGTCCCTGATAGGATTGAGCCCTTAAACAGTAAGCCTCCCTTATCTCAATGGAAACAATCACCTCTACCCATGGAATGTGAAGCAGGGCTGCGCCTGTGCTTATAATAATGATTAGGGCTGCAATCCTGCAAACCTCCATGTGGGCCATCAAAAGCCCCAGCCTAAATTGGTTAGGATTGTCATTTGGTGCAAGTCCTTTGCTGACTCAGGTGTATTACAAAAGTGCCGTAAGGCATTTCTGCCCCACTCCTGGGAGTTGGGGTTGGACCAGTGCACAGACATATGCCACCACAGGAAGATATGCCAGGTGAGTCAAAGGGCTAGCAATTGGGAGTCCAACACAATCCAATGAATGCAGGCACTCCACAAATTCTCAAGAAGCCTCCCCTCACCCCAGGTTGACTGTGAAAATGTACTGAGATGTATAGAAAGCAAAACTGAGTCACACATGCATGTTTACTCGTAGGCAAATATACCTCAGCTCTTATTGAAAGCCAGGGGAAAGGCAATGCAAGGCCACCATAATAATCCCAATTTGATGAGCATGGATCATAAGAAATGTTCCAGAATGTCTCCCTCACAGTAAAATGGATAAGAACAAAAGATTGAGTGGCTAGTAAAGCAAAATATTTTTGTTAGTCTTGCAAAGCTAGCTGAGTCCTGACTGTGATTTTTAAATAGTGGATATTGATGCTAAAATGTATGGGAACCATTGTGATAAAGATGTCCATTGGGCATAACACTTTAGGATATTGCTTGAAAAGAAGAGCAGAACTGCAAATGCAGATCCTTATTGTTCTGAAAACAAGTGTACTTTTAGTCCACATGTTAGTCTTTCCCCTGTATTCTGAACCTCACCTTTGTTACTGTAACATGATACAAATCTTGTGACACTAAAATTGACATTCTTAAGATGAATTTTTTTCTCAGTAAAGCTCCATTTCCTTAAAAAATGTGTGAATAAGAAATACAGGAATGTGAAATAGATTCACTCTGGAATTCTATTAGTGATCTTAAGAGGTGTTTTGAAATTAGCTGTTCATTTCTGTTTCTTTCCTCAGAAATATGTGTATCAATCATTTGAATTATCTTCAAAGAAAATAGCTACAGCTTGTATAGAAAATATCTAGCCGTGTAATATGTAGGAAAAGAAAATCATTTATTGAAAATGCAAAAAAATATATATGAGTCTGTATCCTAAAGCAATCTCCTTGTCTCTAGGAAACCAAATGCAAGAAACAGGATTACCTCTTTATATCTTAGGGGCCTGAGATTTAAATGCTTAATCCTTGTTTCCCATCGTAGAATTTGTCTGCCAGTTTATTGTCAAGAGGTGTTATAATATTTATTCATGTTAGTATACCAGCAATGGTTTCTGTCAGGTTCAGTGGTACTCTTTCATATGTTATTCTGCAGACCTTGAAATTATCATGCCAACTCTTGCAATTAGCCACACAAAATATAAAGTTCCGCCTCTAATATCAGCCAGTCTTTAGAAGTTTTTAGAAGAAAGACATCTTTAACATTTCATGCAAATCAGAGAATAAAAGCATTTATGCTTCTTAAGTCTAAAAACATGTCCAACTCACTGGAAGAAGTTTCTAGATTCATTTATTTCTCTTCTGTACTAATTATGCTTGTAAGATTAAATAGGCCAAAAAAAATCAGTTTTAGATCAAACAGAAGCTATTCAAATTGTGGGTGAGGAAGAGAAAAAACCCTGCTTCAATTTAGGCAGGTGCTGCTTTTTAAACCCTTCTATGATAAGCTAAACCTGCCTAAATTCCCTCTTCTATGCAATAGTTAAAAGGTAGAGGCACTCTGTCCTCCATTCTATATGGTCACCCAATCTGTTTCTGTAAGACTTCTTCTACTCAGCAACTGGTAGAAGTGAAATCTTCTGCCCCAGAATTTCTTCTTCCTGATAGACCAATATTTGTTGCAGAGATGGTAAACTATAATCTCAGAGTATAAATACTTTGAGAAGTGGAGCTTGTTTGGAAGTGAGCATGACAGTATTTATTCTTGCAGATTTTTCACCATCAGGTACAGACTTGACCATATGTAATGGATTTATACATAATGGTGACAATGAGATATTTTTGACAAGCTGTTGTCCTATCCATCTGTATCCAGTCTTTTGGAGTCATTCTCTAACTGCTGCTCAACTGGAGCCAACTGTGTTCTTAATTACAACAAAAGCTAAATGTAATCCTCAGTGACACTTTGGTATATGTGCGTATGTGAGCCACAGATTAATTTTGCCAAAAAAGCTATTGGATCTATAAAGAGGATGCAGAAGTTTTACAGAAATTGATGTTTCTTTGTGTGGTTCTTGCTTTTAATCATAATACACTTGCTATTCTTGATTCATAAGTCCCAGTACGGCTTTTTCCTTCTCTATTCTGAATTTCCTTGGCTTACATATTCTCTTATTCTCTTTACATATTCACATATTCTCTCCCGAAGAAATAGCCAAGGAACAAATCGTTGTTTTCTTGGTTACTTTTGAATCTCTCTCCTTTCCTGCTTACTGATAGTAGGAATTTCTATCTCTACACCTTTAAATGCTCAGTCTGAGGAACAGCATGCAAAAATTATGTTGCTGAAGTCATGCTGGATCAGCAACAACTTCTAATTTGAAGAAGCACAAATTTTATTTGAATCTTTTTGCAACAACAGCCTAGGACCTCATTTAGATTATGTACGTCACTTACAGTACAAATTTATCTTATGAGAACTATCAGATTCGGCAAAAACCATGAACATTGCCTTGATACAGGATTAAGCTCTGGTTCAGGTAGCAGAAGTGGTGGGCTCCAGCAGGTTCGCACCTACTCTATAGAACCAGTTATTGACGGACATATAAAGTTTTAAAAATAGCCATATAGAAGTGGCAGCCAGATGGGCATAGAACCAGTTGTAAATTTCTTTGAATCCCATTACTGGTTAGCAGTACTTGAAAGGAACCATTCTGAGGTGTGATTGTGAGGATATAAGCAGAAGTTTCACTGATTACAAACTAATGTGCATTCATAATATAGTTACTGATCTGGCTGAAGAGGACACTGAAGCTGCAATCCTAATCTCCAGGTTGGCTGGCATAAGCCCCAGCATAAGACATTTGCTGATCATGGGTATCACAAAAGTGCTATGAGGCACTTCCGGTTCACTCGGGGGGGGGGGGGTTAGGCCAGTGCACAGTCATATGCTGACATCCCCACACTGCCACAGGAAGATATGGCAGGTGAGTTAGGCCGGCCTAAATTAGTTAAGATTGTGCCCTGAGATTGCTCTTTTGACACAGACAAATCATTGTCTTGTAAGCGTTAGCCTGGCATTGATCACCTAAAGAAAACAGGGGAACCAAATGATATGATCCACCCCCTTTAGTCTGATGGATCTAAATAATTCCCTAAGGTATTTGGGAAATTTTCCTGTTTCTAGGATTGATGATTCCTCTAAGGCTTTAGCCACTTTCTGATATGAAGAGATAGCTAGAGCATTGGATCAGATGGCTCCTGAATGGCTTCAGCCTTGTCACCAAACCAAGACTGCTTCTTGGTTTACTAAGGAACTAAATAAACTGTTTTCATCATGAACTGGCCTCTGGCTCAACTATTTGGTTAGCTATATCTAAAACTTCTGGGAGAGAGCAAGATGCAATGGATGGAAGGTGGTGGTCTTTCAGATACCTTGGACTTGTATCATGGAGGACCTTAAAGGTTAGAACTAGCACCTTGAATTGGAATCAGAAATGAAAGGGCAGCCAGTGTACCTGTTGAATCAGTGGATCAAGCAGGTCGTATTGTGTTCCACCAGCACAGCACTTGAATAGGATTGTGTTGTTAATCTTACATGGTACTGCTTAACATCTAGCTTAAATATTGGTGTATTGATCCATCTCAGTATATTTTTACAGTGGTTCGTAACATTGCACTTATCTATTGAAATGCCTCATCAAAATTTACTAACGTTACTCTGGCCCCTAGGTCTTGGTGTAAGACCATATGGTAAGAGTTCAATAGCTTTATAAATAAAGCATCTGTCTTTAGCCACGTAAGCTAGATCAGCAGTGTTGGCAGTACATTTCAGTGAAATTACTTTTTTTTCTTTTCATGCCCCTCTGCACAGCTCTCCCAGTGATTATGTAGGCAGAATGTGCAAGTATCTTGGACACACTCTACAAAACCCTTGAGGGTTTCTTTCTTGTGTTTCATAAGTAACCTGATGTCAGTAATCAAAGAAATAATGTATTAGATGGAGTTTTGTTCAATTTTCAGGTAGAGCAAACAACGTTAAAACTAAAAGTATGTGCCAGAAGGAACACTATGGATGTCAATTTCAAAAACCTATAGGGGCAACACATGTGGATTTCAGATACATAACATATTTACTCTTGTGGGTTATTATGGCTGTAGTATTAGTCTGTGTCTTCTGTTAAATCATGTCCTGAGCTGTTTTATGTGACCATTTCTTTCTCATATGCCTAAGGTTAGAGACTAGTTTTGGAGGAGGACAAGAGATATTATACCATTTTATGAGAATATGAATCAAGTCCAAGTTGTTTTCTTTCAAGAATAAAATTACCAGACTGATTTCAGTCAAGCTTTTGCACCTGACTTCATTCACATGAATGTGCTACATTTTTTTAAAGTCTTGCTAAAATTAAAGAGTTTTGCATCTCTAACTTTTTATATTTGCATTAATGATAATCATATTTATCACAGTTGGGGTTTGGCTTCAGAGAATGAGTGGAGTCCTAGGTATGTTGACATAGAAGTAAGTCCTTTAACATCAGGAAACTCAGGATTTACACTCAGGAAAGTGCGTATAGAATGTCAACCTAACATTTATTAATACAAAAATATACTACAAATCACACCCCTCTGAAAAGCACTCAGTTGAAAGAAGTCAATTGAGACATAAGACAAGCACTCCATTGAAATAATGTTTGTAATAAAAAAATAGTCCTGGTGTTCCAGGCAGCTTAGGATTCAACTGTTGGTCTCTGAACTAATAAGAGAGGTAAAAACTAGTTTATGAGGTACCTAGGAGAGATTATACACCACCAAATCTATAAGCAAAATGAATGGAATGTATTGTTAAAATGTACTTTATTTATTTTTGCAGGTAGCCAACCAGGTTGTACAAGCACTTCTTACTCAGAAGGTAAGTAATTTTTCTCTATGGAGAGCACTTATAGATTATAAACTATATTTTCAGAGGAACTTAAGAGTTATCAAATACTTGGTAACATTAAATTATGATACATTACAGTATCTCAGTGGAAGTAAATAATACAAGGCATATTTTTGAGAGTATCTAATAAAAATTAACAGTTTGTCTTGATTTAATAAGGCAAAAATATAAATTGATAGGAACCCAAGTTCTGTACAACTTTGTAACATTGATGAGTTTAATTGCACTAATACCCAGGTATGTTAGTGTAGGGGTAGATGAGATAACATCCACAGTGAATTTAGTGAGACATTTCTGAAAAGAACAGCGTTGGAGTGCAAATTGCCATGTATTTATCTACAGGTATTGAATCTGTGAATGAATCATTCTTATTAACCAACTAGCAAAATGTACCTGCATTGCAGGAGTAAAATTTCAAGAATATCTGTGGTATATCTAGGCACCATTGGGCACCAGACGGTGGGCAATAGTGAGCAGTAGACACAGATGGGCACCAACAGGCACTGGGCATCAAAGAGTATTGGGGACAGTGGTGGGAAACAGTGATCGCTGGTCATTACTACCAGGCATTGTTGTGCAGCAGAAACCACCGTGAATCACTGTGCAATGATGGTCCACTAACCTCATCTTCCACCCATGCACCATACCCCCTGTGCAGCATCTCCCCTGTAGCATCCCCTCAGTGCACCATCTCCCCCCATGCACAGTCATACCATCTCCCTCAGTGCATAATCCCCCCCAATTGTGCCTCTTCCCCTGCACTATCTGCCACAACCATGCACTCCGTATACCATCTCACCTGTGCAACACACCCCCATGCACCATCCCACTGTGCAACACCTCCACCCGTGCACCATCCCCTCCACAACTGTGCACCAACCCCCAGAATGGAGGGCACCCCCTACCAGGCAGGTTCATAATTTTGGGCTGCAACCTGTTGTGACCCTTTTCAACTTCTTCCCGTTGGAATTTCCAAAAACCAGTTTTCAGTGGGTGCCTCCATTATGGAAGGAACACTCTCCCCAAATTTAACACTTCAAGGTCCAGTGTTTTTGGCTGGGTATTGAGTCAGTCAGTGACTTTTCAGTGATATATAGATAGTTTGATAGCAATTGCTTCTATTCCTTTTCCCTTCACATTCATTGAGAATAGCTACAGGGTAGCAGCTGTCTCTTCGCATGGCATGAAACAGTTTGCATTTGTCATGACCTCCAGGATGCTTTCTGAATGTTCACTTGGCATAGTTTCTTCCACAACAGCCATGCCAAGACACACAGATTATATACTGTGAACTGTCCAAACAGAAACTCGTGATATTTTACCAAAAAAAGAGATGTACCAGTAAATATACCACTTTTGAATGACTTTTCCCAGTGCCTTAAGTTAATGAGGTTTTGCCATCAGTGATATTGCCCCTGTATGTCTGCCCCTTTTTGATCCTCAGTGATTGTGAGTGGGGGGAAAAGCATGCCATTAGTTAAAATCTGCTCCCTTATCCAGATATTGCAGCACATAGACCATTTGGAGCTTTCCAAAGCATATGCCATATCCTATGCCATTTAGACTGGCATTTTTGTAATATATGATTGTAATGTGAAGGACGCAACATTTGACAATTTCTTCACTTGCAGAGAATTAGCTAGTATAGTTTGCAGATCTATATAGAGATCATTCATTGTTCCTGTATATATTAGCTGTAATGTCAGTATGTGCGAGGGAGTCCTAGTGGCCCTTTCACCCCAGAAAATGTTTCTTCCAACTCAATCAAAATGTTCTGATACTGAATAATAGGAAAGTGCCTCTGTTTATAATGTAGCTAGCTTCTGTTGGTGGAGATTTCACTTAAGTAACTTTTTTAAATTCTCAGTTGAGGATTAAAGCAAGCTACTGATGCCGAGAGCAAAGCAGAAATGTATTCTGTTTCTGTTATCATGCAGCTTTTCAGGCCATGAATACAAGTGCCAGCATAAACCAGATTAACGTTCTGCAATATAAAAATCCACATGTGGTGACATATTTGCTGTGTGTTGGTCTCTATATATTATTTCCTTATTTAGAGAAGATCATGCCTCTTTTTTGGAAGGCAGACTGTGAGGGAACAAGTTTTTATCAGTTATTTCTGACACCAGTAGGACTGAGATTTTTTTTGTCCTCATGACAACATCATTTGTCAATATTGGAAAACATAAACCCACAGGTACTAAGGAGCCCTTATGAACAGACTAAGAATATAGATTAAAATGTATTTAATAATGTGATTTGCTTAGTATTGATGGAATTTAAGAGATGTGAGCCTGCTGTTGAGTAACGCTGGCTAATTTAATATCCTGAAGGGAAAACACAAGGCAGCACTCTAAATGTTAATGAATGTTAACTGTTACAGCTCTCCTAATGCTATTTGGATGGAGACTATTTATATGAAAGGACAGGAAGACAATATTGTACAGTACCCAGGAAATTAGGCTCTTTGGGTCAGTCTTGTTCAGGCTTCTACACAAATTCAAGTAATAACTGGTAAACAGATAAGTCTTCCAGCCCACAACAGTAAGACAGGACAAGTAATGTCATCAAGAGATACCACACCTCAGGGGCACCATGAGATACAAGGAGAATCTGAAAAGCTCTCAAAGACTCCAGAAGAGTAATACTTTCCAGTAATACTGGATGTGTAGATTATACTGTGAATGTGGGACTACCCCTTTAGGAGTAATTTTGTTGTTGCTTAAATTTAGTATACCATAAAATAATGTAAGGAATGAAGCACTGTACACCCCCAGAGGTATATGAGATGACTGTTGTTCTGCAGAGAGATCATGTTAAGATCAACTGAGATAACAACCCACAGTAATTTGTCAATGTCAATGATTCCTTGAGATTACAGTTTGAAATGGCACTCTTGGAAAACAGTGTTCCTCATAATACATATAGAATTCCTCCAGTGAGCCCACCTATTAGGTGGAGACATAAGGCAAAAATATATTAAATTGGGAGTTTTGCCTCAGAGCACATTTTTTTCTTCTTTTCCACAAGTTGCAGTTTTACTTAAGAGTTGTCTAAAAACTGGTGGGGGTGGGAGAGGGAGAACTACAGTAATAGAAAATATGTCATGCATTCTGAGTAGAACTGTAATTTAGACTACTATCCAACATGTATCATTCAGATTATAACTGGGACACTACTAAGCTTAGATCCCCCTTTGTCATTGATATTTGCTGCTCTTGCTAACCCTTGCTACAGGGGACACTGCTAACCTGCTAACTTTGTCACCCTTGCTAACTGGGCAAAGAGTCAACTTTCAAAGGAGTGTTCTCTTATATTTTGAAGGAGGAAAGCAACAGTTGCAGGAGGAAGGTAACTGTTCCTCTTCATCCCAGCTTTGTGACTTTTTCAGTGGCTATTGTTGGTGTCTCTTCTGTTTTTTTAAAGAGTGTGATCCTTTTAGGGACAGGGAACCATTTCTTGATTTATTTCCATGTAAACCATGCTGTCAACTACAGTGGCACCTCACGTAAAGTATGTTTCATGTAACAAACAAAAATTTCTCTAGGATTTTTCTTCACATAACAAACTGTGCTTCACATAAAGAACACATTCATTGGCAGTTGGGGCAGATACGCTGGCCGGCAGCCCTTTTAAAAAGCATCAGGGCTGCCTAGCATGCCTGGCCATAGCGAAAGCAACACTTCCACACTGTTCCTTCTGTGGCCGGGTGTCAGCTGGGCAGAGGGAGAGAAGAGCAGTGGAGAAGAGGGAAGCAGCTCAGTGCTAGCCAGAAGGGAGCAGGGGAGAGAGAGGCTCAGGATGGAGAGAAGGAGAAAGTGGGGAGACACTTTGAAGGTATCTTGGATTGCAGCATCCTAACCATGTCTACCCAGAAGTAAGCCCCATTGTGTTAAATGGGTCTTACTCCCAGGAAAGTGTCTTTAGGACTGCAGCCTAAGTAGACTTCATAAGATTATGCACATTGAATGCATGTTTTAATTCAATCCCAGTGTTCTGTCATCATTTTTACATCCAGTTAATATTTTTATATGAAAAATATTTTTGGGGATGTTGAACCAATTGTCTGAGTTTCCATTATTTCCTTTGGGAAAATCCACTTCATGTAAAGAATGTTTCACATAACAAACATGCTTCCAGAACGAATTAAATTTGTTACGTGAGGCATTACTTTATTCTGTTGAAAAGCAGTATGTAAGTGTTCCTAATATATTTATGGCAGTAACTGAGCTTCCACAGCCCCCATGAATTGGATTTCTATTGTCTATTTCCATTGTTATTAGACAGCTCAGGCAATTTGCCCTTTCTGTCAAAAGAACATGTATTCTCCAAGTGGAAGTGAAAAGGTACTGGCAGAAGTTACATTCTTCTGGTGAGTGTGACTAGCAGCCATGAACACAGGCCAGCAGAGGCCACTATCCCCCAGTGCCAGCAGTTGGTAGTGGGGGTTGACAGAGCAGGGTAGGGGGTCAGAATAGGGGACTGCCATGGCATTAGAGCTTATAATTAACCCAACCCACCATGGTTTTTGTGGTTGTCACTAAAAATGCAATGATTGGGTTTATCTCTGCAATGGATCAACAAAGCAGTCAAAGACTTAGTGTTGAGGTGAACAATCTCTGTCCTGTAGATCTCTGTGGTGAGGCCCCTCATCTCCTGGAAGGCTTCATTAGTGAAAGGGTTAAGGGAAGGGATGTCTGGGAGGAGGTCCTAGAAGGAACAGGATATAGTCCCCTCAGGCCACAAGGAAGGGTTTGGACTTCCCCTGGAAGGGGAGGAGGGAGAGGAGATATAAGGGAGGAAAAAGAGCGGGAAAAGGGAGTTCAGGAGGAGCTACCCTGGAGAGAGGGTGATGAATACCAAGTCAACCTCGGGCTGCAGAAAGCTGAGTATCCTGGACAACTCCGGCCTAGAAGACAAATGAACAGAAAAAGGAGAAAGAGTTAAAGACTGTGGACATTCGTTATACTGTGGAGTTAAGTTGCTTACCTGAGGTTCAGGAGTGTTATATTGGTTGCATCTACTTACCCATGTTGGGAGGGAAGAGACCTGTTACAAGGGAAGGAAACTATTAAGAAATGTACCTTGCAGTAACCACCAAGCTCTGAACAAGTAAACTTGAGGTGTGAAGCATAGCTGAGTCTGTTCTTCTGTCAGCATGTACACCTTGGGGGAGGAAGATGATGATGGGGCACAGATATCTGTCGTCCTAGAGGATCAGACCTCTGTGAGTGGAGATACTGGGAGAAAGAGTAGACATACCCGTGACAATCTCCAATATCCTTTAGTCCTTTACTGTAATTATTAAATCACAACAGCCCAATCTTGTTCTGGATTGGGATATCACACACAGCCACTGATGACAATGGAAGAGACTTCTGCTGTCTCAAAATGGCTGCTGATGAGGATGGGGAGGAAAGTAGAGTCAGGAGGTGCTGCTGCTGGAGGCTGCTAGAGGAGGTGTACCTAGCAGCAATGGCATGTGCTAGTTCCTATCCTCTTTTTGCTGCCTCCACACTCCTTTTTCTCCTTGGACATCCTAGCGTACCCATTGTGGAGTGGGAAGCTTATGGAGCTTATGCCTATTTCAAAGGCATTGAAATTTCCTTTTCCCTCTAAAGACTCCCAGTCTGCCCCATCCTTTTGCTGGATTCAGCACACACCTTTTCAGCAAGCCTGTGCCCGAGGAGAGGAAGAATAGGACTGGGTCTTGGAATGTGAAAATTTTGTTCACTCGGGAAAAGTAATATATGGATTACGATAATGGAAATAGTAATGAAGTACTGATATTTTGAAAGAAACAATCCTGGGGATGTGGGGAAATGAAAAGGAGAATTCTGGGGATATGGAGAAATGTAAAGGAGAATTACAGATATTTGAAGGAGAATTGCAAATATTTAAAACATTTTTTAGCAGAGGTAAACGGAAACATGTATACTTACAGTCAGGTCACACTCTGGGTTTTGGTTCTGCAGTCAGGACATAAAGGGAAATTCATGTATACTAAGAATTAGCTTGAAAATCCTTTAAATCCAAAAATATATGAAAATCCAAACTGTGTGGAAAATTCAGATATTGAATATCATACAGTGTGCCAATTTTTTAATATACAGTTAAGGTGTTGATTTCTTGTAGCTCCTGTTTCCTTCTGTTAGCAGTTTGCACAACACATCTCTCTGTTCTCTTATTTGCAAAGGGATAATACAATAATAATGTAATGATACGATTTAACATCTACTTCTGAAGCATAACATCCTGTGGTCATATACTGAATTCTGAGCACTTTTCTAAATTTTTCTGTTAACTATAGTGTTGAAGCACTTCATTAAATGGCTAGGGGATATAACTACTTATATTTTACTTTTATTTAAAGTTGAAAGAAGAAATATGAAATGTCAAAAGTTAGCTTTGTAAAACACTGTGCAGATGATGCATTGTGTGATCTATAGTTGGTTTGAACTGATTCTATTGTAGCCTTTATTCTTTTCATGTCTGTGGGCTTTAAATCTTAATAGGGTGCCAGCCTTTCAAATAACTTGATTATTTGTTAAAACCTCATAAGGACTTGATCTGAGTATTTCTGCTTGCTTAAACAGAAAAAAATTATAATGGCTCCCCCTAAGAGGTCTGAGATGCTGCAGTTATTAACGGACTTCTGTTTGCCTAAGTAAAGCTTTAAGATTTTGCTGCACTTCAAATAAAAGATATCATTGCCTCCTTGTCACAAGGCAGTATATAACATGGCTAGCCTTGGGGTACTTTCAATAAGCACTACCCTTGTAATGTGCTCAGGGAAAATGACTTCTTAATTCATCCAGCGTTACCTTTGAATTAAAACTAAACCATGCATTTTCCAGCTATCTCGGGACAAAAGTGTCTCCTTGTAGTATCTCTTCCGCATTTTGCCTGCTGGCTTGAACAGTAGCAGACTAACACATGGGTTAGCTATTATTTAATAATATAATATAGCAATAATTAGCTATTATTATTTTTCCATTTTCTTTGTAAACTGCTTTGTGAACTTTTTAGTTTAAAAGCAGTATATAAATACTGTAGATAGATAGATTGATTGATTGATTGATTATTTCAGACCACCGTTTCTCATTCTGACCTGCTGTTTCAGTGGCTCATATACCTCAGTATGTTGTGAAGATAGTTGAGGGATAACGAAACAGAAAGTCGGAATACTCTTCTTTATTTCTTAGCACATGCTTGAAAATGATGGGAAGGCCAGACCATTGAAATTGTTCTGATCATGGGGGAAGCTTTGGGCAAGCATGGTGTACAACGAATCCACAGTGGTTCTAACCAGTGGTTCTCGAAAAATGGGTTCGGCCCCCCCTTAGAGGGGTATCACAACTAAATTTCAGAGGAGTCTTGAAAAACTGGACACCACCATCTTGGAAGGGGGCACTCAGGCTGCAATCCATTCTTTCCTGGGCATGTGTCTCATTGAACACAATGGGACATGGAGGAGCTCTGACATCACAGTGATGTCACTTCCTGTTTGATGGCTTTTCCAACCATGACATCACTTCCAGGTTGATAACTTCATTTCCAGGGAGGGTCTCAGCCAGGTTGTCATTCTCAGAAGGGGATCCTAAGCTGAAATGTTTGAGAACCGCTAATCCAAACAATTTTTCGAAGTATCTTCTGAACTGAACCAGTACATTTATTTTATGCACATTTTATTGTTTTGCTATCTTTTGCTCATTTTGGAATAGCAGGGGTGCTAATAATCTTGGGAATCTTTCATGAAATAATTTACTTCTTCAATTCCACCCATACTAGATTTTGGCTTTATAGCACTGGAGAACTGGGGTGTTGTACATTATCTCTGAAATGATTACTGAGAAGTTATGCTTGTTAGAAAGCCTAAAGACCATCTATTAGACTTTAGAAATATTGTACCTCTGGCCTTGTATCTGGAGGAAAAAGTGATTCCTGAGAATATAGCACTTGGTCAGTCCTGGTTTATAGCAGCCAACTATATACAATAGACTATATCCTTCTATAACAGTACAATATCACTTCTACTGCTGAACAAAGAAAGAACGATATGGTTCAAAAATCCTATAAAACTGATTCAAAACTATACTTATATATCTCAAAAAAAATTGTCTGGTGTTTAATATTTTGGTATCAGTGTTTACTCAGATGGTGCATTAGATATGCTGATATTAGATGTAATTAGATATTAAATATAATTAGATGTTATAATTAGATATTAGATATAATTAGATGTTATAATTAGATATTAGATATAATTTTGTCCATTTTTTCATTGGAATATTAGCAGAACGGACCTTGTTGACATTGCAAAGGAACATTTCAGTGGAGGAAAAATACATTGTATCCATTCAAATAGATTTGGAATGTAGAAGACAATGTGTAGGCTACGTGTGTTACATGCACATGTTCAACTGAGCTATGTTTTGTGTATGGATCTTGTCTTCCTTGATCTGGTATTGATGTTTATCTTTCTGGTTTTGCATACAGTTGTGATTCAGTAGTAACCAGAATGTGTTATCCTCTCAACACATTGAATCACATAAGAGCATGTCTAGGATGGAAAAGCAAGAAATCTTGATCCAGATTTCTAAATTTTTTATTTTTTTTGTCAATGCAGACATAATGAAATTGAGGCTGCAATCTTAAAGACACCTTCCTGGGAGTAAGAACCATTGAACAAAATTGGGCTTACTTTTGAGTAGACAGGATTGTGTTAAAAATTTAAAAAGTTTTGAAGATAATAAAATAATCTAAAGATTCATTGGTCAAATACTGTTTTTAAAAAAATAAGGTACTGAAGGAGAAATCATTAAAAAAATCCTGGCTTCGTTTTGAAAGAAAAATGTACTTTAAATAATGTATGTGTGACTTTTCAGTTCATTTGTCATTGTTAATCTTCTTTTCCCCACTGTAGGATCTGAGGGAAGAATGCTTAAAGTTGAAATCAAGAGTTTTTGACCTGGAACAACAGAACCGAACATTAAGTGTGCTATTCCAGCAAAGAATGAAACCAACATCTGGCTTACTGCTTCAGGTAGACTTACTCATTCATGGATAAATCTGTGCAGTTAAAATAGATTACATTTTACAGGGACTAAATCTGCATGACATTAGATGGTTTATGGCAACATCATAGGTTCTTAACTTTTTCATGCCACTCCAGCAGAATTTCAAACTGCTCAGTTTATCTCCCCACTAATATATTTTTGTTTGTTTTATTTCAGTTATAATTATTTGCTGTTTTGGGAAGTAATACATTTTTGGAAATTGTATTGAGCAAATACAGGAAAAAAATGGGACTTCAGAAACATTAAGTTCCGCTCATCTATCAACCCTTCTTTTCTTAATTCTGAAAGCACCTCACTCCCAACTGGGCACTTCATGTTTTTTTCTCGGGTTACAGACCCTACAGATTCAGAACTTTTTTCCCTAAGGAGATCCCTCTCCCTGCAGGTACCTTGTCTTGAGTACTGATCTGAACTCAATACTGGGGTAAAAATTCACTCTGAAAAAATTCTGGGCGGTGAATTTATTAGGTTATTTGCTTTAGGATATTGATAATGTATGGTAATCGTGAATGGAAACGCTCTCTCGCTTAAAAAGATATAATAGAAAACTAAATTCCAGTGTGCCTCAGTGAAGTGATAGTTTTGAAAATGGTTGCAATATATTGATTGTTGTGTAATGAGAACTGACAGGTAGCCGACAACATAGGTAGGATTTTGGCCTTCTGCATCCCTGGCTACTGAACATACTGCTTAGTTGAGTGCCTTTCACAATAACACTGACTGCTTTATGGAAGTCAGTGCTAGTGGAAGAACTGTGACAACTGGTGCTAAATATAGCATTTGGCTGTGTGTCATCATTTTCACTGCACACAAGACAAATAAGAAAGAGGAAGTTAGTGTGTTGATGGCACATTTTGAGATTCAGGGATGGGAGGATGTCTCTGTAGGCTCTGCTCAGTGATTCCACTTGGGAAGGGAGAGTGTGACAGTGCTTGAAGGACAGTGGCTTCCAAGAGTCATTGCAGCTGGCAGCTTTGCCTTTAGCTCCTCCTGGAAAGAAGGTGGGCACCACTGCTCCACCTGAGAGCTCGGCTGCAGTGGCTCTCAAAAGATCCACAGCTGCAGCTACTGCCCACTGCACAGTGACTGCTATATCAGGAATCTGGGGCAACTTGTCCCTCCCCTAAGGGGCCCATTGTGCAGTGCGTGGTACAGTGGCATGGCTGCACTGACGAGGGAGGAAAAGGATACAGTTGGGAAGTGTCTTTTTGTTTTCCCTCTCCATCACTTCCTTCTGTGCAGTATCTATTAGATTGTTAACCTATGGTTCAGGACTTTGTCATTTGTATATATAATTGTTTTCTCAGCCCCATGGGTGGTGTGTGTGTGTTAACCTCAAATTGGGTCCTCAATTGTATATATAAAAAGGGGGGCTCTTGTTTTGTTGTTTTTAATCTATGTTGTTTTAGCTGTATGTTTTAATTGTTTTTATCAAATTGTTCTATTTATGTTTTTAATTATGTTTTATGGCAGCCGCCTTGAGTCGGGCTAATTTGCCCAAGAAAAGCAGGATATAAATTTTTAAAACAAATAAAAATAAATAAAAGTCATTGACTCCCTCACTCCCTCAGTCACACACGCACTCACTCATCAATGCCCCGCCAAAACCACTGGGTCTAGTAGCGTGAAATTTGGGGAGGGTGTTCCTTTCATGATGGAGGCACCCACTAAGAACCGGTTTTTGGTAAATTCCAACCAGAAGCGGGTAAAAAGGGAAGAAATGCATTTTCCTCCCTTTCCTTTACATTGAAGAATAAGTGACTGATGGATGCTCTGCTCCAATCCCCAGCCCTTGAAGCATGACATTTGGGGAGGGTGTTCCTTCTGTGACATCAACACCCACCAAGAACCTATGTTGAGAAATTTAACTCTTAATGGGTCAAAAGGGGTGCTACATGTTTTGTCCTATATTTAACATTGAAGATTGACTGAACATTGAACATCAACATCCAGCCAATTCAATGCCCCGTATCAGATGCACTGTGAAAGAGGGTACAGTTGGGGGGATGTTGCACATGGGGAGGTTGATTCTTATGGGGGATGGGGGGATGATGCACATGGGGAAACGATGCGCATGGAATGTTGTTGCGCATGGGGGGACAATGTGCATGGGATGTTGTTGCGCATGGGGGGACAATGTGCATGGGGGGACAATGCAAATGTGATTTTGATGTGCATGGGGGATGATGCACATGGGGGGATAATGCGCATGGAGGATGTTGAGCAATAGAGGAATGGCACACAGAGGAAGGTATTTTGCTCCCACAATGTGGGTACATTTCGCTAGTATTAAATATGAGTAATAGTGGTGAATGAGGATGGTGAAATCATTAGGATCCCTGATCCAAACAAATAAGACATGAGGAGAAGCACTGACAATAGTTATAGATAAATGTTTGAGTCTGGCCCATCCCTTTTTTCAATATTAACAACAGTATTTTGGTCTAAAGTAATTTGGATGAATTTCTTTTTTTGCTTTAGTGTAAAATATTCCATGAACAGAAGAAATCTTTTTACAGCTGGTCTCTCACATTATTCATTTTTGGCATACTCTGTTTCAAAGCAAAACTCACAGTCATTTGGTTGTCTTGCAATAAAGTAGTTGAAAACATAATTTTTATTATTGTTTTTGAAAAGTAGGACATAAAACAATTTGAGTACAGAGCTCGTCCCATGCATTATATGGAGATATATTCCTCCCTGTTTTGTCCTTTTGTTCCCCCTTCATGTTCCACATACAGATCAAAAGGAAAAGTGATTACTTCAGATTTAGCCAATTTTATGCAGTGGAAATTTTCCATGACTGTCTTGAAAAAGATTTCTAATATAACTACTATATTGTTAAACATTACAGTTTCATGAACTTTGGATATATATGTTGCTGGAATATCCTTGAGCCCGATTATATTGAAAAATAAAAACTCATTTTTGTCTTGGGGATTTGATTATGCAGATTGGTACATTAATTCCATGGACTAGAAAATTTGATGCATCCATTTCTGGCAGCGGATGTCACACCGGGGAAATCTAATTCCTATAATGAGAAGATTGAGTAAACCAAACTCTTCCTCAAAAGGGCCAGGTTTTCTGAAAATAGGGAGTAGTTTAGTTTCTACCCCCCACCCCAGCATAAGCATCCAATACAGTGTACTTTGATCTGGTCTCATAATTCTCTTCCATAAAACCAGGACTGGACCCCCTGTCAAACTTGCCAGTATGTTAACACAATCTGGTTTTGGGTGGCATATGGCACCCAAATGATATGGGTGTATGTTAACACAATCTGGTTTTAGGTGTCATATGGCACCAAATGATAATCCACTCACCTGACTCAGGCTAAACTTACTTTGGAGTGAGCCCCCAAACTACAATGGAGCTTACTTCTAGGTAAGCCTAAGTAGGATTGGCCTAACCAGTTCAGGCCAGCACATCACATCTCATCTGCTCCCTGTTCCTATGTTGGTGTTGCGTGGCTGGTACATGTCTGTTCACTGGCCTCACTGTACACAGGTGGTGCAGAGGTGCCCTACAGCACTTTTGTGATACCCCAGGCCAGCATGTGTTTGGGGTGGAACTTATGCTGGCCTAACTGAGAATTAGGACTGCAGCATCACTAGCGCAGACTGTCCTGGATTTGGGAGCTCAAAGCTCGATAAAGGATATGGAAGTATCACACCCTCCTCCCCATAGCTATCTTTTACATTTGTGATGTTCTCTTCATGAATGTTGCTATGTATTGATTACAGGTTTTGGTTTTATTATTTTTATTATTTATTTTAGACTACCCGTACACTTGGTTTTAGATTTCAGGTTCTAGTCTTGTGCTTGCTTTGGAAAGTAATACATGATTGTATTTCTAATTTTTAACTTTGGGTGCAATCCAGAGTAACTATGTGGAGTCCTTGCTTCAGTGTAAGAACAATTTGCTCTGGATTGCAATATGAATTTCCCATAGGTTTTCACTAGATGGTGCAGTAACTATGGGTACACGTAATGTCTCTTATGTGCTCCCGTAGTTACTCTGGATTGTAGGGTCTGACTCTCTCTTTAAGTGTCTGAATAAAGACCTCTTCTGCAGAAGAGCTATGTAGGCACATGAGTAGATGAAAGACTGTACCTGTGCCCATGATAGACCTCTTGATCAGGATAGTTGCAACTAATATATTTTTAAAGGAGTGCTTCTGTCATATTTGTTCACCACTTTCTAAGGCAAGTTACCTTATCTTAGTTCTTGCTCTGTACCTTACAAGTGTTGTAGGAGAACAGAGTGTCTGTTTCTTAATGTTGGTAGCAAATCAGAGCTCAATTTTATAGTTATAGAAAATGAGGGAATGACAGTTATTCATTGATTTAGTTACATCTCTAGGACTGAGCAGGCTAATCAACTTGGATCTATTTCTATCTAAAGACCATCTTTAGGTTGCTAGAAGCTGCAAGCTTTGGAGCTATAACACATGTCATGGTGCTGGGGCTGTAACAGACTGTCCTGCATCTGCCATCCTGCTTAACATTCTTTCTTAATATCTTGCTTAACATTCAACCTCATAGGAGAAAGCTCAAAAGCTTTATGTGTATAATTTTTAATAGGCCAAGAGAGCTAAGTTGTTTGTTTTTTAATCTGTGACTCCTGTACATTGTTGCAACATTTTAAATGACTCAACTATATGTGTGGCAGTGACCATGTGAGTCCATGGAACTAACTGAACTCTCCTGGTAGAACAGTTCCAAGATGGCTACGCAAATTTCTTAGGGATCCCAATTTATGTATGGAGTGAGGACCCAATTCCACCCTAATTTCAAGTGCTTATGCAGCCACACTGCAGACCTAAGGTAAGAGAACAAGTGTTCTTTTCCCTTGAGGACGCTTCTGTGAATTCCCTGCTATCACAGGATGCACATACCCCTTTGCATGGATGGCCAGACTGGTGATGAATTTTCAGTCAAGTGGCAAAAGATAATGGTACGAATATTCATTCAGTATAAACAGATGAGAATTTTATTGGACAGTCTGCATAAATTTCTGAACTGAACTGTCTCCAAAGGACATTGTTCTATCCAGATACATACACAATGACATTTGAAAAGCATTTTGAAATGTTTTTGTATGAAAAGTTACAAAGTAGCCTTATGATTTATTGGATATTGTTTCCTCTTGAGCAAAGAAATTGGCCTGCATTTTAGGTTGTTCTCTGAATATCATGGACAGATTCCAAAGAGCTATGGAACAAGTTCAGAAGACCTCATGAAACTCTGGACTTCCTTTTTTCCCCACAGCAAACCACCACTGTGCTGCAAAGCAAACTGCTTCTGAAACTGCTTTTGATTGAACTTAGAAAGCAATGTGTGATATAGCATAAGAGTTCAGGGAGAAGACCACTGAACTGGCTCAAGACCTTGTTCAAACTTCAAACACCTCTTTCAGTTTTGCCCATTTTTATTTTTCTCTTCTTATTATTCTTAGGGCGCAATCCTGAGTAACTACGGGGAGTCCTTGCTCCGGTATAAGAACAATTTGCTCTGGATTGCAATATGAATTTCCCATAGGTGGTGGGAAATTCCCAATATGAATTTTCACTAGGTGGTGCAGTAACTACGGGTGCACATAAAGTCTCTTACGTGCTCCCATAGTTACTCAGGATTGTAGGGTTAGTTTATCATTTCTTCCTATTATTTTAGTTCTAGTTCTGCTATAGAAATAATCTAGGTTTCAAAATACAATTACAGAATATAATGTACAGTTGTTGGTTATACACAGGTGGCCTGATTGTTTCAATCAAGTCATAATGAATCTCTGATATTTTCCACATCATTTTGTTTTTCAATCTGAGTTGTGACTTCTGCTGCTGTTAGGTAAACATAACCACTATTCTCCTCTAGCTTGTTTTCTAAATGTGAGCCATCTGCAATTTTCAAGGAAGTTTTTTTGATGGAAATGGTTAACAACCTAGCAGGATGGGGTAAATTACCCCCATGACATGATTATAGATGGAAACCCTGCTAGGGCAATTAATTGTTCAGCACCTGACAAAATAAGATGGAGTGGTTAACCCCAGAGTCTGACTAGATTCAAATATCATTAAACATTGCAAAAGGCAATGAAGGAAGTTGGCTTCCTTCAGCTAGAATAGTTTGAGATCTGTTGAATATTGAAATCTTAGTAATTTTTCTTTTGAAATGTTTTTGTAGAGGAGATGAAATATTCAAAAGAAGCTAAGTGTATGCTTGTAGTACAGGCTCAAGTTAGTTTACACTATCTATTTTTAATCAACCCATAGCAGTTCCAACCTTCCCTGCGAAAGCATAATGTTTGAACTGGCTAACCATCCTGGATGCAATCTATAGCAGTGTTGATTGCAGTAGATGGAAAATCAACAATATTTTTAAGAACAACTAACATGTTTTCCATACTGTGGTTGCTTTGGAGGCTGCCATTGCCTGACTGGATATAATGGTAGGCTTCTCCATCACTGTGGATCTAAATAATTCTGAGAAGTTGGGAAGATTTCCCTAGAAAAGGGAGGAAGATAAGACAGCATTTTTTGCAGCACTTTTGCAGCACTACAAAACTAGTACAGGACTTGTGTTGCCTAAATCAAAGTTAGGATTACAGCCCAAAATTGTTCAAAAACAAGAAATAGGAGGCAAAAAATTGGGGGTTTCACAGTTGTTCACCACAACTTCTTCCTAGTATTGTAGTATTCATATTATTTATTGAAGCTGTTCACCACTACTTCTTCATAGTATTCTTCTTAAACCATTGTCTAGTGAGTAGAACCATTGTCTGTTACATCAACCAATAACCAACTCAGTTGTCTGGATCTCATTATCTTCCAGTGTACAATTTAGTACTGTTCAGGGCTGTCGCTGTTACATAGCATAGTGTACTTAGGCTGCAATCCTAAGCCACAACATAAGTCCTGTGCTGGCCTGGAAGTGTCACAAAAGTGCCATAAGACACTTCTGAGAGAGGGTTAGGCCAGTGAACAGAAATGCACTTGCCTCCCTATATCCCCACGGGAATGGGAAAACCAGTGAATTGTGCAAGTCCAGGTTAGCAGTGCACCCTATGACAATATTATATTATCCAGTGTCTTATAGAAAATATACAAAAGTTACTCAGCCCAGTCCTGTTTGTATCTAAAACCCTAGTTATAGGCACACTTATTAATCAGCTTGGTTACGTTGGCCATTAACCGCAATCCTATGTATCTTTAGGGACTATAGTGGCTCAGTGGTTAAGATGCTGTGCCTGTAAACCTGCAGGCTGGGGTGCTACAAAATGGAGTGAGCTTCCATCTCATGCCCAGTTCCTGTTCATCTAGCAGTTCGAAAGCATGGAAATGCAAGTGGATAAATAGCTATCACTACTTGGTAGGGTGGTTACAGCATTCCATGCACTTTGACGTTTAGTCAGGCAGGCCACATAACCACAGAGGCATTTTTGGACAACACTGGCTCTATGGCTTAAGAAATAAGGGATGAGCACTGCTCCCTACAGTTGTTCACGACTAGCAGGGTAATCTGCAGAGGACACTTTTACTTTTATATATCTTTAGTTGGTACGCCCCATTGTATGTTTAAAATTGCAACTGTATGATGGATAGAAATAATTGAATACTGCTTTGATTCATAAGAATCAGGAGGTATGAATATTTGGCTATTGGAGGCAAGTTTTCACAGTGCCTAATTTATTTCCCACTCAGTGTCCAGCAAAACACAGGTACTTTTCATTACTTGATTCCAGCTAAGAATAATGATGTATACTTTTTGGAATGTTTTAATAACATCATGTATGAAACACTCTTGCTCCATCCTCAGAAGTCACATGGCAGCCCTATCACTTGGAGCTCAGAGACTGGGTGTCGCAGCTCCAGCTGCCTTTAAGAGCAGCCCAAGGGACCAGTAATGACTGTCAATTACTGTGTTCCTATAGAGCAGGAAGTACAGCTGGCTGCCAGTGCCAGAAGAAGTAAATAGGAGGATCCTTTTAAAACCAAATAGAGAGCATTTGTTCTGATGTGCCTACAACAACCATGAGCTTTCTGTTATATTTTAAGCAAGTCACTTTTCACATGCTGTTCGTCTGTTACCCAAATGACAATACAATGCTGGAGAAAAGGCCACCAGCAATATATCAGAGAAATAAACTGTCTTGAGGCAAACCTAAATGGCCCTTAGTGAAATATGTATGAATAATCTTGAAAGAGGAATCGCCATCTATTTTGACAGCTGGAAGAAAAACAGGTTGGAGTTAGGGCTGAAGAATCAAGATAGATGTAGCTCGTGATGGATTCTGGAGAACACAATCATTGCACATGTCCCAAGACTTTGGTGACCAAAGTATGAGGAAACAGTTTTTTGCAAAGTCAATTTATGTTGCTAAAATTGCATCATATGCATCTATTCCATCAAAATGGCATCTTGAAATTGCATCAACTAGTATGGTTTTCTGTATCAGCAAAAGTCTTTACTAAATTTGACTGTCTTTCAGTTCCAGGTTTGCAAACATTATAAGACATGATTTAACATTAATGCATGTTTACTATTGATTAAGACTACAGGTCTGTCTGAGTAATCTTTAAAGACTATTCATAATCACTTGTTTTGAAGTTTAATGGGCAGTTCTGGAATTCTCGTATATTAATAGGTCTTCCTATTTGAATTCTCATATAGTAATAGGTCTTCATTCTTTCCATGAATAGTAACCACAAGACAAAATGAGAATGTGTGATAAGTTCTTTAATACTTTTAAAGTATTTTAAAAAAGCTTTTAAAAAAAACAATATAGCATCTTGATCTTTCAACTTACAGCTTACAACTTTCAGTCTTTCAACTTACAACTTACAGCATCTTGATCTTTCAACTTAGATTGGAAGCTTGGTAGCTCTAGTCTTCCTCTTAGTTAAGACGCTGTAATAGTTCTCATGTGGGAATATTACATGCCTTTTTGACTTTAGAGAGAAGCCAGATACATCTTCACCACCTTGAAACTTTAAGTTAAGCACACATATAATCTAAGATGTCCCTTTAAATGGTCCTAGTTTTACAAAAAATTTAACACTTTATCTGCTGTAGTTTTTAATCCTCCTGTTCTGGAAAAGGGAAATTTTAACCACCTACAAATTTTTATTTTTGATATGCTCAGCTGGCTTACCAAGCTGCCTATCTGTCTGTAAATAATAATATTGGTTAAAAGAGCAATAAAAACAGACATCAAGTATTTTCAATTTTTCATTAAACTAAAGCGGCAATCCTAAAGACACTTTCCTGGGAGTAAGATTCATTGAACACAATGGATCTTACTTTGGAGTAGACATGGTTAGGATTGTGCTCTAAAGCTCTTCAGACAAGCACAGAAGTTTCAGTCCAAATCTAGTCATTCTTTTACTTTATGAGTTATTGGTTGTTGCAGAATTTTGATTGGGTTATGCATTTGATTGGGCTATATCTATTAGAATAAGCATCCCTTAGAATATCCAGGTTGTGCCTCGTTATTCAATGGAGTTCCATCGTGGAAACCCCAATGGACAATCAAAATCAATGAATACAAATTTAGTGGGGGGAAATAGCTTTAAAGACCTACTTGTACTTTCAGGTTCTTGCTCCTCTAATATCATCCCAGAATGCATTGTTATAAACACTATACTGCATTCAGCCACTAGATGGCACAAAAATAATGGTATCTAATGTAATTAAATAATGATTTCACAGTAGTGGGAGAAAATAGGATTTGGGGGTTATTTTTTCTAGTTACAAGGCATTTACAGGCGGACCTCTATATCAGTGGTAAGTCAAATCAGCAGATACAAAATCATCAGAAGCCACCTTTAATGGAATGCAGATAGTTGAAATCCACAGAGATGAATCCAGTTTTCACCTGGGATATTCTGGGAATTCTGGGATATGTTCTGGGGGAATATATCTTTATCAGAGTACGTTTTCTTAGGATTTTACAGTAAAATTTTATACGTAGCATAATATCGAAAAATACGTATTTTTAAAAGAAGCCTTGATTATTTTTGTGCTTGACTACTCATATTAAATTTAATTTAAAGAAAAATTTCTAGTTGACTCAAGGGCACCTCTGTATTTCAACCTGATGTGTATACAGAACACATGAGTAATATGTCACCTTCTCATGTAAAACCCTGAGTAAATAGTCAAGGGTAAGGTGTTCTTTATAAAAAAAAGGTCTGTATTTTCAGCTCTCCATCTCATAAGAAGTCTTTGTCTTCCTGGATTTTTATAGTCCATACCAAACCACTCTTTTTGCCCTTGGGTGCCTGGTGCTGACTGAAGCTCCAGTCCGATCCAACTTTCCAGCACCAGTGCAGCCACAATGAACGAAGTCCTGAGATAGGGCTTCTTAATGTTCCCTAATCTTGAGGAGGTCACCACATGATGCAGTGCATGCCCATTATCATAGCTGCACCAGCACTGGAAAATTAGATAGGATTAACACACTGACCCATTGACTAAGCCCCATCAGCTATACTGGGACTTACTTCTGAGAAGACATGCTTAGGCTCTTAGCTCTTTATAGCCAGGGGAAAAAGTTACAATGGAATGAAAAGAAGTAGGTTTACCTATTTCCTTTGATTTTGTTCCCCTGTCACACATAAAGTCCATAGGGGGAAAACTATATTTTAAAATGTGCTGTCTAGAAAGTACAATTGATTTATCGTCATTGGTTTTACGGTAAGGAGAGGATCAAAGATTTAATAGAGGCAGTAAATATATTGGAGTTTGTGCCTTTTTTCCTGGTATGCATGTGTGATTTCTCCTTTTTTCATTCATAAACTTCTGTATTGAGGACCAGACTTGTTCTGTCTTTTGGAACATACAGCAATCTTACTATGGGCACAATCCAGAGTAACTACAGGGAGTCCTTGCTCCGGTGTAAAAACAATTTGCTCTGGATTGCAATGTGAATTTCCCATAGGTTTTCACTAGGTGGTGCAGTAACTAAATGTCTCTTATGTGCTCCCATAGTTACTCTGGATTGTAGGGTATGTCAAGCACACATCAGAAAAATCCTATGCATGTCTACTCAGAGGTTTATTCCACTGTATGCAATGTTACTTACACCTAGGAAAGGGTGCTTAGGATTGCAATCTGAGTTTTGGTTTGAAAACAGGTTGTTTCACTATAACTGTCGCTGCTAAAGTTCTAAGTGTGAGTAACAAGTAAAGGTACAATACGTGATTCTACCTCTGAATCCTTGGTTGAAATAATGCAGGCAGTAAAATAATAGCAACTATGGGTCTACTCTTAAATATTGTATGCACAAACAACAGGTGTGCAAGATAATTGTTTTCTCATCATGGTGCATATTTCACACCCCATAACTCCCAAATGAAATACCAAAAGAGAATGCATAAAATTAAATGATTCAAAGATTTAGAGATTTTCTGTCCGTTATGAAAAAGCTGAAATCTGAGCCATCTTGGATGTATAGCCATCTCTATCATCATGAGCAAATAAGCATAAGCATGTGTTCAGACTGCCTGAATCAAAGCTGAGATGTACAAGACAACAGGACAACAACAGGATATAGATGGTTGTATTTGTGTTATACTGAAGTAGATGCAACTGTCTTGGTTTCAGGAGAAAGAGACAATGTGAGTCAGGTAATACATTTTATGGAACACCAGTTTGTTGATGAAATGAGCGTTCAAGCCCTTCTTCAGTTCTAGCCCATTCATAACCAGATGCTGACTATTAAAAATGCTATCAGATCCATCCTATTTCAGTGTTATATGTGTGTTATGTATGTGTATAGCAGTAATTGATTCAGCTGCTCCAAGCATTGCTATAGGAAGTTAGACAAAAATTATCACTGAAAAGTTTGCATTCAGTTATGCATACTTCCTTTTCTTCTAGCACTATTTATATTACAAACTTGCGAAAAGCATACCTGCGTTGCTGGAGTAAAATTCCTCATACGCTATCCCCCCATGCCCCATCAACCCCCCATGCGCATCATTCCTCCATGTGCATCATTCCCCCATTCACATCATTCCCTATGTTCATCCCATGGCATCAGTCCCCCTATGCGCATCATCTCCCCATGTGCATCATCTCCCCATTAGCATCAATACCCATGTGCAGTATGCCCCATGCGCATCAACATCCCATGTGCATCAGCCCCCCATGCACAACATCTTTCCCATATGCAACATCTTCCCATGAGCATCAACCCCCCATGTGCATCATCTCCCCATGTGCAACACCCCCATGACCAGCATACTCCCCACTGCAACCCCTCCCTCCAAACAACATCCCCCCCTTGCACCAGGCACCGAACACCAAATTGGGAGGATGAAGGTCAGTCTTCCATGTTAAGTATAGGACAAAAACACGTTGTACCCCTTTTCAGCTCCTTAAGTGTTAAATTTCTCAACATCGGTTCTTGGTGGGTATTCAGGTCACAGAATGAACACCCTCCTCAAATTTCATGCTTCTAGGTCCAAGGGTTGGGGCAGAGCATCCCTCAGTCACTGATACTTCAATCAAAGTATAGGGAGGAAAATGCGTTGCGCCCCATTTCACCCACTTCCGGTTGGAATTTCAAAAAACCAGTTCTTAGTTACTCTCTCCACTACGGAAGGAACATAAGACACTGTGCCTGTTAACCAGAAGGCTGGGGTTCAAGACCCGGGTCCCCACAACATGAGGATTTCCTGCTACAGGCAGGGGGTTGGACTAGATGACCCACTGGGTCCCTTCCAACTCTATGATTCTATTCTCAGCCCACCCCAAATTTCACTCTTCTAGGACCACCGGTTTTGGCTGGGCATTGGTGAGTCAGTCAGTCATTGACTTTTCTCTTTTTTTATACAGTGATGCCTCACGTAACAAATTTAATTCGTTCTGGAAGCATGTTTGTTACATGAAACATTCTTTACATGAAGCGGATTTTCCCATAGGAAATAATGGAAACTCAGACAATTGGTTCCACAATCCCAAAAATATTCATATAAAAATATTAACTGGATTTAAAAATGTTCACAGAACACTGGGATTGAATTAAAACATGCATTCAGTGTGCATGATCTTATGAAGTCTACTTAGGCTGCAGTCCTAAAGACACTTTCCTGGGAGTAAGACCCATTTAACACAATGGGGCTTACTTCTGGGTAGACATGGTTAGGATGCTGCAATCCAAGACACCTTCAAAGTGTCTCCCCACTTTCTCCTTCTCTCCATCCTGAGCCTCTCTCTCCCCTGCTCCCTTCTGGGTAGCCCTGGGCTGCTTCCCTCTTCTCCACTGCTCTTCTCTCCCTCTGCCCAGCTGACACCCGGTCACAGGAGGAACAGCATGGAAGTGTTGCTTTCCCTATGGGCAGGTGCACTAGGCAGCCTTGACGCTTTTTAAACAGGCTGCCAGCCAGCGCATCTGCCCCAACTGCCAACGAATGTGTTCTTTACGTGAAGCACAGTTTGTTACGTGAAGCAGAATCCTAGATAAATTTTTGTTTGTTACATGAAACATACTTTACGTGAGGCGTTCTTTACGTTTTATAGAGAGAGAGGGAGGGAGAGAGAGGAGGAGGAGGGGAAGAAGAAGAAGAAGAAGAAGAAGAAGAAGAAGAAGAAGACTACAGCTCTGTTATCTGAAAATGCCAATAAGAACTGTTTTGGTTGGCATTTTAAGGCATTTAGATGTTTATAAACTCTGTGTAATTTCCTAGGGATTATAAATGAAGCCTTTTGTATACCTTGGTCGTGCAGTGCACCATATGCAAAGTTTAAAGAGTGCAGAGCTGTGCACCTTTACTTGGAAGTTGTCACCAGTGAACACAGCGGAACTTTCAGTGTTTTTCAAACACTTGTAACATGCACATGGGGGGAAAACAGTTATGTGTAAGAATTTTAAAGAAATTTAAATTTCTTACAGTATGTGTAAGAATTTTAAAGAAAATTAAAGAAAATTTAATGGCCAGCAGTAGACAAGAAGTGAAAGACAGTGAAAGGAAACAAAGGAGAAGGTGCAAAAATGTTTACCAGAGTGCTCCAAAACAAAAGGAAGAAAATAGAGCTGGGCAATCCAATCCAAAGTGAAGGTGCAATCCTCACCAACTTTGCTGCATTTTCCTGTAAGGGAAATTCAAGATCAACAGACATGCTATTACTTTGAGGAGGCCTCATGTTTGCCCCTTAACTGCAGGATGCAGCATATGCCCACTGGCATAGCTATCCAAGTTGGGAAAGTTGGTTAGGATATGAGCCTAAATTTCCAGATCTCAATGCAGTGGCACCGGCATCGATTTCCACAGCAAATGTTGGCCCCTGGAGGCTTCCTTTTCGTTGTGGAAACATTAGGTCACTTTCCCTGAGCAGCCAATATGGACCAATTCAGTCCTGCACCAGCTTACTCACTGGTTCAAGTCCAAGTTGATCCATGCGGGAGGATCAGACCAGGGAAAGGGACTTGAGATTTGATTTGTGCTTCCTCTACTGCTGAACATACTCCCTCCAATGCCTGATGCCCTCACCTCCCAGAATCTGTCAGAATTGGAGCACTACAGTCCATTAGATCAGTTAAAGTGGTAATGATTACTGTCAGTGAAAAAGGTGTCCTTCCTGGCCTGTAGATCTTTGGCTTCTTGCCATCAGTTCAGTAATAGCAATATAACTGGTCTGGCCCTTTGCTCTGTAGGAAATCTCTTAACTCCAGGTATACATGTTTAGATCCATGTGTCCTATAAACCTAGAATTAAACAGAAATAAACAAAAATAAAATATTACCCATGTAACAAAGCTCTGAGTACATCTGCGTAGGCTAGCTCTGCAACAGTCTTGACATTCAAAATGTCAAGTTTAGTGTAGGCATCCAGTACTGACCCTTGGTTTTACTGGCATGTATCTTTCACATTTATCATTATTACTTTGTCATGTATTATACCGTTTGACAAGAAATGTACAGCAGTCAAAAGAGCTATGATCAATCATGAACCATTAAACTATTGGTCCAGCCACACTAGTCTTTTAGCATTGAACCACATTTCTACAAATGGCCTTTTTTGCTTCCATGTGAGCTTATCTGCAATTATATTTTGTTAATGGGTAGAACTTGGATGCCATGCCAAAAGCTTTGACACCATTGACTGAAATCTACTAACTTTGCTGAGGATGTGAAATCCTATATTGCAAGATAAAATCAACACACATATGCTCTATTGTAACTAAAGAATCAATCAGCACTTTAACTCTTAATTTTCCACTGCTGTCATTGTCAATGAACCCAAGCTGGGAGGCAGCATTAACCTTCATTGGTAAACTGGGCAACATGATATTGGCAGACTTAACAGAAAGTATTTTTAACAGAGCAGTGTTAGACATTCATATTTGTTTCTGTCTCTGAACTTGAGCAAGCCATGTTTCATTAGTCACTCATCTATGTTGGGGCAGAAGGAGGAGTGGTGATTTGTCTGTGTCTTGCATGGTAGTACAAGGGCATTGTGACCATTATGAATTAAATTCTGCCTTACTAGATTTTGAAATATGGAAACCAGAGGGCCAGGACAGTAATGTCTCAGATTAATAACAATAGTTTTTAATAAGTCAGAAACATGTTTCCAATCTCCTTTACCCTTTCTGTGCTCTGAAGTTGTGTTCTTCAAATGTTTTCATGGGTTAGATTTGATTGGAATTTCACAGCAAAAATGCAATTCTCTGTATACATTCACAGCAAGAAACTATGTTTGCTCTAAAGTAAATGTCACTTATTTCAGTGAGGCTTACTCCAAAGTAAATGTACATTTCTGTAATTCTGTATCTAGAGACATGCCAGGTTGATTGATCACACTGATTCTACCTTCGGAGTTAAACATCTATAAAATCAGGCTTATTTCTTCTGAAGCATTGTGCATCCATATACTATTATTCAGCTGATCCCTTAATGAAGACTTCATTTTAATCTCCAATTATTGGCAGAAAGGTGTTGATAGTTATTTATATGAATTCCAGCTACATGGAGGATTTTAACTAGTTCCCTATGGAGTCGTATCTACAATTTGTTTTGTGCACTTGTATAACCTCTTTTGTTTTTCCCCCTCCAAGATGAATTTTTAAAGGCATTAAATTTTTAGCAAAACTACTGTAATGACAGAGAACAACAGAGGCAAGAACAAGGTGTTGGAATTAGAACCAGGGGTTTTGAACTTATAAGATATGTTGTTTGCAAGTGCAGCTGAGTCCCATTGTTGGTGACAGAATTGAAAAGGATCATGGCAGGGCATGGGCAAACTGCTTAACCCTTTCCCCGCCTGCTGCTTCTGGGCTTCAAGTTATCCTCCATCTTTTGAGCCCACAAGGTTTCTCTTACTCCTACAGAACATCTGAGTGATCAGTTGACCTGTGAATGTTGAACAGGCCTAGGAAGGGGGTTAGAATTCAGCAAGAGCTCTTGCTGAATGAACCTCACAACTCCAAATTTGCCCTTATTCCCCCTCTTACCTATTATTTGTGAATCCTACAAGCTGATGCTTGCGAGGTTCAATATAACAACATTCTTTAATTTACTTAGGAAGGAGTAAATAAAAGGAAGAGTAAACTCTTTAGGGAAGATAAGGCAGGAGGCTTGATGCTTTCCCAACTACCCTTGCCTCCCTTCAGCTTGGCCTTTTCTCGGTCACAGAGGCATCTGGGAATGAAATAAGAGGCTCCCTCAGCCCTGTTAAACTCCCTATACAGACTACCTACGCTAGTGGGCATTTCCAGAATGTTAGAGCACCAACCCATCCACTCACTACTTGTGGAGGTGGTCAGACAATACTCACTGCCATAGTTTCATTTGTTGCTACTGTTGAGCAGGTTATAATGGCAGAACACATAATATACTGTAGGATTGGGCCATCAGTAACCTATATGTGGGGCCACTGTGCGTTGTTGTTTGCTGGTCCTTTGAATTATGTTATGGCCTGTTTTGTCTTAATGGTGCTTACCATCTAGCTTCCTGAAGCCCACACAAAAGTCCTTGGATAATCCAAGGAAAATGCATAATCCAGTACATCTTTACAACTTAATTGAAAAAAGGCTTCATTTCTACAAATATGAAGGGCTGTTATTCGGTGCCAGAAATTGCTTTTTCCTTATTTTGAAACTTCAGAAAGTGAAAGAGATTTTATTCTTTTCAAAATGAATTATTTTTAACATGTTTTCAATAATGTACTTTCTTATTCAGATTTTTTAAAATGCAGAACCTTTATAAAAGTGTAATATTGCAAAAACTATTTTACTAGTGCAGAATCATTACATTTTGCACAGCACTAGAGAAGGTATATATATTAGAAAGTTATGCTGGCTTTGAAACTAGTAATGAGGCCATTTTGTCGTAATCTTGATCTTACTGCGCCTCTCCTTCCGCTCCTGATCTTTCTGTGATATACAGAAAGCACCTTTGAAAATGCAAAAGATCAGAGAGAAAAAAGGAAATATGGCTTGTTCAACATTAACCTTGACAAATTCATGTTCTTGTCATGTAAATGAATGAACCTTTCCAATGCCTTGCATTTTGGACCTTGAGAAACAGCAATAAGCAAAGAGTGCCAAAAATGGAGCTTATCTCCCTTGATTTTTAATAGAACTAAATGAATTATTTCACATAAAAAGCAAAAAAGTTAAGCAAAGAAGAATGTCTTTAGAATATGGAATATGTCATGGTCTTGGGCCAGTGGTTTATTGCTACTGAACTGGCTAGGAGTGCTTTGTTACTTTCTTCTGTTGTACTGTATTGATCCATCTTCTTCCAGCCTTGACTCTCCTACAGGCAAGAGGTTAAAGTCAGATAATCGTATTAATTTTCCAGACATCTGCACATGTTTTAATAGCCTTTAGAAGGCTTGAAATGGCTTCTGTTTGACCACCACAGGGCTAAAATGCCATTAAGGTCTGGACTGTAGTAATACATTACTATCATAGCCACATAGTTCAACCTGGCAATAAAAAACTAATTTATTTTATTGGAGGTTTAAATTAATGTGATGAACTTCACTCTCAACAGGAGCCTGTGCACCATTCTTGCAAAAGTAAATCTCCAGCATGTATACAATTGCTTCTTTATACAAGACATAATAACTGCAACAGGGTTTGTGTATAAAGGTTATCCAATTTTACTTTAGTCTTTTGAATAGCTGGGGCCCTCTCCCCTTCAGTCTTCTCATCTTCTCTGCTCAGGGTGGCAATGATATCAAAATTTGATAAAAGTGTCCAATCTTATTGAGCCAGCACCGGCCCTGGTTCGGCGCTGAGTGTCACAAATGTGCTGTAATGCATGCCTGCAACACTCACCATTTGGCCAGGACTGGTTCAGCATAAGCTAGCTGTTTGTATACTGGTGGAGCAGTAATTCAGGGCAGGGAGGAGGCATTCCAGGATGTGAGAAGGCAGGGGTTGGAGTAGGGCAGGAGGGGCAGAGAGGCAGCAGGCACTGCTGTCATTAATCCCCTTTCTGTCCCAAGAAACCCAACATAGGCCTCCTTGTGTCTTTTTCTACTCAATAACAGGTGCAGATTTGAGGAGACCCATTGGGGTCATGTGGCCACTACATAGGATAAGGGAATGTAAGCCATTCTTTCCCTAAGGAGACCTGGTGTTGCTTTCCACCCCATTGGATGCAGCATCTACCATTTTGGTGCCACTATAGCTCTGGGCGGTAAAGTAATAATTGTGATAACCTTCAAATCATTTCAAAGTTTAATTTTTAAACTTGTCACTGGTAATATCACAAGACGTTCATTTTATTTATGTGAATACCATTTATAGCTGTAATGTATTTTTGCAACATATATATTTAGAATATGCCTATAATAGGTAATTGCTAGTTTATTTTTCAGGGTTTGGAAAAATTTTGTTTAGATCTATGACCATTTTTATTTCTGTCTCAGTGCTGGAGGAAACTTTTTGCTTCTCCCGTTATAAAGTGATAAAGCAGTATTTGATAGCAACAGCTTGTGTGATAAAATGATCATGGCAGCAGTGAGAAAGAATCTAATAAGGGAATTGATCTGCAGATTCCAATTCTGTAAGAGCCAACATCGATCAACATAAGTGTCAATAACAGGATCGTATTGAGGTCTGCCTAATTCCTTTAGATGATTTTTGGTTCTGGTGACAGACTCAAGAAGCAGATGTGAAAAGTTTAAAACTATAAGGCCACATAAAGTCAACAAAAGAAAGGCCAAAAGTACATTGTGATCGAGTGATATAGTTCTGGCTACCTTTGGTTTCTGTTTCTGTGCAATGACAGTAATCAAAGCAATGGTGAGGCACAGTTTCTGCAATTGGTACTTAAAGAATTGATATGGCATTCCTTTGGGAGGCTTGTGGTCTTCACACATCAGAATTAAGAAAGATAACCATGGCTTGGGGTGTTAAAGTGCAAATATTTTGTGTGAAATGGGTCATAAAAGATTAATGGTGTAGTTCGTCCTTGTCACAGGAGTTTGAAGCATAAAATTATATTTTGAAAGGATTCTGACCACCCTGAGATACAAAGGTGAAGGCTGTGAAGTCATGTGAATAATCCAAAAGGATAAGGTGCCATAATATGTAGAACTATGTGTTGTGATTTCATGCTGCTCATAGATTGAAGTTTTGGAAAAGGAACCTGCACAATGAGGTCACCTTTTGAATTAATGAAAAGATAATTTTTTAAAAAGAGACTGCTTTTTGTAGGATACAAATGAACACATTCTGTCAATTTTTGTATTCATTAATAAGCATCTTCAGTGGAAAGTAGTAAACTATCCTGACATACAATTAGACAAATTTCTGTCTGTGAGAATGTGATACTATTCTGTGTTCCTGGAAACATTTTGAAGACACTAAGCCCAGCTAGAATAAGAACTTGTAACCTCCATATATTTTGATTGTGGCATCTTGGAATATTTCAACATCGTCACAATGAAAAAAGCAGATAAAAACATCTGCTGGATGTTGAAAAAACATCCAACAGCCCTTGAAAAAATATCTGGGCTCCTGAATCTGCAGTTCTAGAACAATGGATTCAGTTATCTGCAGTCTGGTGCCTGGTCGGCCCCCCTTGCACATGTAATGCGTGCCCATTAATGGTATTTAGAACCATACCAGGACAAAAATGTTCTTCCTTTTACAGATCATTATAAGCATTCAAGCTTATAGTGATGTAAAAGCAAGGTGCCAGCAGCCTAAATTCTTGAAAAAAAATAGATTGATGCTAACAGTAAACAGTTCACTCTCCACCCTAAACAGGCTTACCTCCCCTTGCATGTTTCTGTAGATCCACCAGAATATGCAGGAAGGTTCAGACTTTCCCTCTAAGGCAGGAGTGGGCAAGCTGAGCCCCTTTTTAGGGCTCCTACATCTTTGACAATTGTGTGGGAGAGAGAATATCAGTGAAATGGGCTTGTCTTCTGTGAAATAGGCTGTGATTTGTGAGCCAGGTTGTATACCACATACAGGTGCAGAGATCAGCAAGGATGGGCATCAGCCAGGCCAGAGGTTCATTTCCACTGGTCAATCCCTGAATCTTATCCCATCAACCAATACGAATAGTGCTATGAATTGGTGAATTGTCATGCATCACAACTTTCCCCAACTTTTCCTCTTCTAAAAATGAGAGGGTCCTCTTCATGCTGCTGCATCATGATGAAAACCCCAAACCAAATCAATGAACATATATCAGCATATGGAGATATGTAGTTGGCTGGCAGTTTGAAGCCTTTGAATCAGTCAGATATTCAAACATTGCTTTTTGTTTTTGCCCAGGCTAGAGGTCAGGCCATTCTACTGCTGCTGTCCTTCAGTAATATCCTTCTCCAACTCAGATTTCTTGGCCTCAGTGGCTGACCCTGAGAGCATTTCTACGCTTGAATTGAGATATTTTACCACAGTTCAGACCTAGCTGTAACAGGTTAATGTTCTCATTTTTCTTATATTATAGTTATGCATTTTAAATGTGCAAACAAGTTGTACTCATACAGCACTTTGTTTAGCAGCCCCTCAATTTACTGTTGTTAAAATAAGAACCATCACTCTGTGTTGCTTAAAAATACTGGCAGAATTTTAAAAAAAATTAAATCCAAGGATCAGAAAGGATTACTTTGTTCTTTCTGTGAATCTTTTATTTAAAGTAATTTATAAACTTTAATAAAACTTGCAGGGAATTGGGGAAAGGAATAATTTTAGGCTTATATAGTACGCAGCAAAACGTCTGAAGAATAGAGGGAGATTATGTCATTTATGTTTATGCACTGACTATCTGCTTAAAACTGCACAATTTGCACCCTAGGACATTTATGAATTTGTGTATTGCAACCTTCCAAGTACTTTGAATTCTCATTCACTTCTTGCTCATATCTTGAAGTGGTTTGATTATTCTGAATATAACAAGCCCGTGGAAGCTGAAGCCAGCTCTCTAAGTCATTGTTTAATATTTGGTGGCGGATTTGCCTTGTTAACAGGATTTTTCTGATGTAGTTGTAACTCCCTAATCTTCCATACAAATGTTTGTAATATCATCTCCTTGTTCTTTGTCTTGGATGTTGTCAGTTAAGTCTCAGTAAACCCGCCTGGAGGATTTGCCTGCAAAACTGGCAGGCTTCTCTTAAATCAGGGTTTGCATTTAAATGCTGGAGTGTGGGTTTTGTTGGATTTTCATTCTTTCTGTGGAAAGTGTTCACAACATTGAGCCTTTAAAAAAACTGCCAAGTTTTAAAAAAAGAAACTCAGAACAAAGTTAAACATTTTTTCTGCCAAAAAATATTTGCTGTAGTAGTAGAGAATGAAAATAACAAGGAAAAAATACAAAAGAAAAACCACTTGACTTGATAAAATCCTCACAAAATTTTCTGCTTTTTAGAAATAGTAATTCTAACTTGAATTCACATTTGAAGTTAATACTCTAGTTTTCTGAATATAGTACTTCATTCCATTGTTAGCACTGGGCAAAAATTATCCGCAGACAATTTCATACCCTAAATTTTATACACTTTTAGAAAATGCCTTCACTATATTTTCTACTTAATTGTGGTTTATTTTTCTTTTGTTTTTCCTGTTGCTGAGAGCATTTCATATTCTTGGAAAAGGGTACTAATTAAAATTTTGAATGTGCATCTTAAGGTTGTAGCCTTCTGAGTGTCTGGTAATTTAATTGCGTATATCAAAACTGTAAGGCATTGCCCTTTGTTACATTCTTATCTCAGAAAGCTTGGTATGGAGAACAGGAAAAATCATATAGTGTAGCTCTTGCTGGAGAGGACCTCTTCACTGACGATGGGAGATAATGTGTAGAATGAGCTCTCAATTTATATGCATCTTTTTGAACATAGAAAACTAAAATGAGAAAAACCCAACCTAGAAAGAAATTATTTCTGAGTGTTCTTTTTTTGAGCAAAACAATAGCAAAAAACGGTTCTGTTGCCTTTTCTTATTTGGAAGCGTTGCAGACAAGCAAAGGGATTATTTTAGATAAGGAGTTTTTGTTCTGATTTTGTGATCCTGATGGCGCAATCCTAACCAATTTAGATCTGCATTGCTCCGCAATCCCATGGAGGTGTGGAGAAGCTGGAGCGTTATTTGTGCACTGGCCTATCTCCTCCAGGAGAGGTGCAGAAGTGCTTTTTGCACTTTTGTGACACCACCAGACCAGCAGAGAACTTGTCCTGGGACTTATGCTGACCTAACTGGGTTTAGAATTGCACTGTCAGTGATTTTGTAGTACTACATTTGTGCTGTGCCTAAATGGACTGTGGGTACATCTTTTGGGTCCAATTCTCATTCTCCATTTGCTTTCTCTTCTAACTGGGAATTATAAAGCAGTGAGTTTTCTGAAGAGGCATGATTTGAGTTGTGGGACATTTTTTTCCTAAACAGAAGATATTAGATCTCTTCTTTACTGTCTGAGAAGTTTGGTTCAAACCTGTGGTACTTAATTTTTCCAGTGTTTCTTGCCCACCCTTAAGGCAAGCTCTGCAACACACAGGTTAGACTGTGATCTCTGGAACAAGGTCAGTGGGTTGGCTGCAGAGTTTATAGGGTTTGGCCTTAGTTGGGAGAGGGCATTGTCTCACCTTGGACCATCCCCATTAATCATGGATGTGGTCCTTGATAGCTTAAGCTTCTGAACTAATTGACCATCTTTACCACCACTTTGCGTCCTCACTAGCCAGGGTGGAACAGTTATAAAAGGAAGGGGCTGCAGGGGCTACTTCTTCTTCTATCTGGTTGTTTCAAAGGGAGTTTCCTAGGCTTCCCTGCCTCCCTCCACACTTTTCTACTCCTGCTCCATCCTGCGTGGTTATTTTCCCCCTGACACTAGAAGTTTAGATACAGTGGAAGCAGGACAACCAACCCAGTCCTTTAGATCCCAGTGATTCAACCCTTCCTCCTCTGGTGCTTTATTATCAATCGATTTATTTAAGAGATTTATAAATCACCTTTCCTATGCCAACACACATGTCCAAGGAGGCTTAAAAGCTGTAGTTTCTCCCCATCTGCTGTTATCAAAACAACCCTGTGAGGTAGGGTGAGGCTGAGAGTGAGTGACTGGTCCAAGATCATCCAGGGTGACCAGATCCAAAAATTAAAATGTAGGACAAGGTCCCACAAAAGTCTGGATTTTCAACTGAATAATATGGACTTACTTCTGAGTAGACTTGGCTGGGGTCAGGGGAGGCTCAGGTTAGATCAGGTCAGGTCACTTGGGGACAAGGGTTCTGGGCAGCCATTTTCAAAACCACTGCTGTGCGCATGCATGTGGAGCCTGTCTCTTGTATGTAAGGCTTCCAATGAGGCACTTCTAGTGTGGGCGGAGCATCCCTCCTAGGATCTCCACACACAACTCCAATTAGGACAGTGAAAGTTGAGACGTAAGCGGAGGTCCCAGGAGGGATGTTCCACCCATGCTGGAAGCGCTTCATTGGAAACCTTCTATTACAAGACATAGGCTGCATGCGCACAGCAATAGTTTTGAAAATGGCTGCTGCGGCTGGCCGATTTTAGCCGCGCCAAGCCACAGCTGCTTGTAAGTGCCCCCAAACACCCTCCCACCCCCCTAGAAGGCCGGACTGTGGCCTATTGGATTGGACAGTCCAGTTCAATGGCCAAAAGCCGGACTTGTCCGTCCTGTTCCAGCTTTCTGGGGGCCCTGAATGTCATCCAGGAATTTTCATGACTGAGGGCAGATTTGAACCTGGATTTTCCAGATCTCGGTCTGTCAGCTTTTATGTGAGGCTGGTAATTGCCTGTCTAACCTTAGCTGAGGTGAAACTAATAGGACAGCTCAGTGATACCAACTTAGCAAGTGCAGAAGAGACATTCTGATTGCTTAACAGAAGTCTCTCATTCCGTAAGTAATTTTACTTCAGAATCTGAGTTAGTGCGGGTCAGAGTTACCTCAGAGAATGTAGCAGGTAGATATACATGTTTTCTACATGCTCTGACTGGTGATTTGTGGAAATAAGACTTTTGGACTAATGACTATGTTCTTATGTCCTATGATTCTAAATTGACCTCTGTGTAAAATATATATGTAATTAGTTTTCTTTGTGAGAGAATCTCTTGAGTGCCACCTCATTTTTCTCCTTCACAGACACACTGCCACAACCATTGGAAGCTCTAACAGACTTCTTCACCATAGTTCTGCTGTATCGCACTCTGACACAGTCCAGCTCCCTAACCACTGTACCATCGAGGCTTTATAGTGCTAACATAGCTAGTAACAATAAAACATAAAGTTTAGAACTATTTCACAGTATTTCTTTGCCATAATTTGGTTAGTTTTTATTGTTGAATTCAGATTTCTTTTAGTGCTCCTTTGAATTGTGTTAAGAGTGTTCCCCCCCCCCCCATTGATGCAATTTTTAGTAAAATCTTATAAAAATCCAATGGGAAAAACAAACCCATTTGGATCCTTTCTGTGCAGCCAATTAAAAAAGCTAGATATTATTTCCAAGGAAGTGAATCTACTGGTGCAGAAAGATAGATATGCTTCTTTGTTTTGTCTTTTGAAACCAGGCAGATGAGGCTGGAAGTGTAAACCTTACAAAGCATGTTTTCTGTGTTAGGAAAAAAAGATAAGAGCTTTGCACAGAGGGACAAAAACATGTCCAGGAAACAAGAGCCCATGAAAATCTCTAGGACTTGTCCCAATTGAATCTGGTATATTTGACTGCAAAAGAAGAAGTTAGAGAAAATGGGTGCAGTGCATAGGAGTTTGCAGTTGACACTTCACTCCCTGTTCTCCATCTTCTTTGGCTGGGGAAAGAGTAGCCTTTGCTATCATTCCACCCAAAACCAGAAGGAAGAAAGCCACCTTGGGCACCACCTGTGCAAAGCTCCAAATACTGGACTATCCCTTTTTAAATAAATAACACTGGAACATGACCAGTCTGATATAGGAGCACATCCTCTGCCACTTGACTGAATCAGAAGCAGGCAGGTAAACCATAAAAATAAAAGATGTTGATCATCAGGCTGAGAAATCAAAACCAGGGATGGCAAAATGCAAGGAATAGCAAAGCTCTGATCAACTAGCAAAACTGAGAGAAGCCCAGATGCTGAAGGCAAATGGAAAAGAAATGAAATTCCAGATGCAGCTTCTCTGCATAATTGGCCTAAACTGTGTACTGTCACTATTCAAGGTCTTGATTGTATATTCGAGGCAAAAGTGAACCCCTAGGAGTATCAGCTGCTTCTAATGTTGGACATGGATAATTTTTCAAAGGGGTATGTATAGACCTGCTTTTAATCACCTGGGAACATTATCCAGGTTTCTGCTGGGTGGGGCAGAGTCACCTGAGTTCTTGCATTTCTGACTTTGGGAAATCAGATGGCCTTGAAGGTTAAGTGGGCTGGCTGGAACGGGAAGGTCTTCAAGAACAAAAGATAATGGCTACCACATCAGTTTGACACAGCAGCTTTTTTCAGCCCAGAGTCCAAAAACATTTAGCTGCTAGAAGAATCAGGTGGGGAAAAATTGAGCCAAAATGGCAAGTCAAAATAGAGATTTTCAATCTATTGGCAAAGGAGGAGGAGGTTGTCATTGCTTGCGGCTGACTGGAATCCATAGACAACACAAAGTTATAAGTAAGGATCTACATAAAATGGTTTCATTAATATTCATTTAACAGTCCAAAACCTATTTTTCCCCTGCACTGTGTCAAAAAGGTTTTTGTATTGCATCCTGAGAGGAAAGAATAGAGTGGGAGGAACATATTCTCCCTTCCCTCCACGTAAGCCTCTCAACTGCTAGTGGAACTCCTTGATCCACTGGCTCAAGTCTAAGGAGACAAATGGAGCTGTTTTCAGAAAGATGTCAGGTACTCTCAGAGAAGTTAGTGAACCAAGAGCTCCACCACCAATAAATTCCAAATAAAGATGGCCTGTGAGGCATCTTCATGCAGTCACTACACATCAATAGGTTTTGTATGTATTTGTGTGTGTGTGTGTGTGTGTGTACAAAAATTATTTGTGTACACAAACTTCTTTTTTAAAAAGAAAATATAAAATGCACATATCAAAAGTAAAAAAGACAGTTTAGAATGATAGACTTCTACCTTGGCCAAATACTTATATATGTGACTCAGAAGTCTAATATATGTAATGGTCTGTCTTTCTGAGTACTTTCAATGATTGAAATCTTTATTGCAAATACCATTTTTATTTTATTCCTATGTTGCTTCTTTCAAAGCAAGGTCATTTGAGTGATTAATGTTATGTCCTGGCTATTGACTAAGCACATCTGTAGGTTTTTCAACAGTCAAAATTTGACCCTGCTGATTTTAGCCTTTTGTTTACTTTGTTTTTTCTTTGCAAACCTTATTGGTTCCCCCCCCCCCCCAAAATGGCAATACAATCACACAACAATTATAAACCTAAAAATATCCAGATCCAATCTACTTCTATCCTTCCAATCAATCATCCATTCTTCATGAGTTCAACCTTACTCCCATTAATTTTTTTAGAAAGAAAAAGGGTTTTTTTTTAAAAAAAAAAGAAAGGAGATAAGGACGGTGAAAGAGTCATTGGCTAGTTCAGGTTTGTAGTTTCTGCATAGTTTTGTAACTGCTGCATAATTCCTTCATTATTCAAATAACTTCAGGGAAAAAATTGTTCCAGAACTGGTTGTGCTTATCTGCAGTCTTATATGTATTATGTGCAATTTTTTTTAATAAAAAAGTATTTCTAAAAGCACCAGTCTTGTTTCCACAACTCCAGTGAAGAGATAAAGGTAAAGGTGTTCACCACAGGTTGCTCTGCTGGACTCACTCTAAGGATGGTGCTCATTCCCATTACAAGGCCAAGGAGCCAGTATTGTCTGAAGGTATCTTCATGGTCATGTGGCCAGCTTGACTAAATGCCAGAGATACACTTAAAACTATTACCTTCCCACAAAAGTGGTCACTATCTACTTGCATCTACGTGCTATGGAACTGCTAAATTGACAGGATCTGAGCAAAGTAACTTGAATTCACTCCATTGTGTGTTACAGTCTCAAACCCTCAATCTGCTGACCTTTAGGTTGACAAGCACAGCGTCTTTAACCACAGATTTATAGAATAAGCTAGTAGTCGTGGCAGCTTTTTTGCTATCTGTAGTACAAGACTGAACTTGTATTCTTATGCAGCTTATTAGCACTCTAAATAGAAACCAGTAGCATTAATGTAGTTAACAAGTCATTTAGTTTCACAAAGAAAATCCTTCAGAAGATAAGGCTAAGCCTCAGCACTTGAGGTACAAGTGAATCCAAATATAGCAGTGGGAGTACCATGGTCTCTCATAAATTCTGGAATGTTTTGTAAATGACTTTAGTATAATTAGCAATGTGCTTGCTGTTTTCAAGAAATCAGTCCTATTTCTCACAGTGACCTTTCTGTTAATGCATTTACTTAAGATTCATTTTGTATTCTCAATTAGAAGCACGGTGATAGTTATTTACATTATAAAACAGAACTATGATTAAAAATAAACACGATTGTGTGTAGATACTATAGGTGAAAAACCTTTTCAAATTAATGAGCTCCTTTCCAAAGAACCAAAATTGACATGCTCATATGGTCTATGGCAGTGTTTCTCAATCCTTTTGGGAAATTTACTCCCAGAGGAAGTCTAAGCAGGGAAAGGGTGAGGTCAGACATGATAGCCAGGATCACATCACTAAGGGGGGGGGGGGGTGAGGTGGCAGTTTCACTTATGCAGGGCTTTAACTTATGTAGGGATACAGCAGGAGTCAAAGCAAGAAGGAAGTGCTTTATTTCCTCCAAACAGGAAATGCTTTGCAATTGCTCTATTTGAAGATTGTAAACATTGGAGAGCCCTGCAGAGGGCTATGCATGGCTCCCTCGATCTCCTGAAGCCTGTTGCATTCCTACATAAGTGAAAGTAAGTTAAAGCATCTCACTCTGCTCCCCCCCCCCCTTAGCAATGTGATCCTGGGGATCATGTTGCTGCCTCTCCCTTCCCCCACTCCTCAATTGGACAGGGAAACCTTTATAAAAACAGGTGGGTCACAGTTTGAGTACCACTGATCAGTAGTCATCTGTAGTCAATTGCATTAAAGAAACCATAGGAAGGGGACTTGTGGATCAAGGGCACTGCTTTATTCATTTGATGAAGGCTGCAATCCTGATCACACTTTCCTGGGAGTAAGACCCATTGAGCACAGTGGGGCTTACTTCTGAGAAGACATGGTTGGGATTGTATCCTAAAGCAGTTTTGTCACCCACACAGGCTTGTGTTTTCAACAAGAGGCTATGACTCTAAATGGTGATAATTTTCAGGTGATACAGCAAGAGCCAGTGTTTGGTTTCCTTTTGGAGGAGACAATGCAAGAAGATTCTTTTAGTGTCTATTCACTTTATTTGCAATTGTGCAAGTTTGAACATTGGATGGACTAGGTAGCACACTCCTAAAAGCTACAACAGCTACATGTATCTTCTGCACCAAATGCAGACTGACCCTACAATCCAGGGTAACTATGGGAAGACATAAGAGGCACTTACTCTGGATTGCTTTATGCATTTCCCATAGGTTTCCCATAGGTGGCACTGTACCTACGTCAGTGTAAAAGGACTCGTAGTCCATATATAATGTCCATAAGGACATTGTAGCCATATATAATCTGTGGTCCATTCCAGAATATGTGGTAAAAAAGTAATATGAATTTCCTCAATGCCTGATGAGTAATTAACAGATATTTCTAATGTGCTAAATGTTACACATGGGATAAATATACACAGGTATATAAATGTTGTAAAGTAATACTGGATGAAATAGCCTCATGGCAGTCAAAATTACTCAATGGCATGTTAGTGAAGATATGATTCTGTCCTCAGATACCTTCTTATAATGTTTCTGGTTCAGGTTGGAGTTAGTTGCATAATGGGAAGCAAATAAATATGGGACATCTGTGAAATAATCCCTCAGGTTATTAACTGGTGGCATTTAAATAAATGGGCCCTGAACTGAAGCCAGTTAGCAGTTACTAAATACCAAAAGACAACATAAAAAAAACATATATAGCAAGAGTAAAAGGTTGGTTAACAGTTAATGGTTACATTCTTGACCAGTCATCTGCTTTTACTACTATAGAATATTAGTTGTATGCTAATTTGCCTGGTAGCATATTTTTTTTTCTTTGACTTCTTTCTCTTGCATTGGAAGCCGTGTGCTGAATAGATCTTATCAAGGCAGTCCACAATGGACACAGCAGCGCAGTGCGGGACAAGAGGTAAACTTCTGGCTTGGAGAAGAGGTAGTACTTCTGCCAGCGTATAGTTAGAAAAAATCATGAATACTGAGTGGATTCCATAATCTAAGTACAGTGGCACCTCACATAACAGAATTAATTCGTTCCACAGGCAGTTTCTTTACGTGAAACTTTCTTTACATGAAGTGGATTTTCCCATAGGAAATAATGGAAACGCAGACAATTGGTTCCACAACCACAAAAATATTCATATAAAAATATTAACTGGATGTAAAAATGATGACAGAACACTGGGATTGAATTCAAAACATGCATTCAATGTGCATGATCTTATCAAGTCTACTTAGGCTGCAGTCCTAAAGACATTTTCCTGAGCTTAAGACCCATTTAACACAATGGGGCTTACTTCTGGGTAGACATAGTTAAGAGGCTGCAATCCAAGACACCTTCAAAGTGTCTCCTTCTCACTTTCTCCTTCTCTCCATTCTGAGCCTCTCCCTCCCCTGCTCCCTTCTGCCTGGCCCTGAGCTGCTTCCCTCTTCTCCACTGCTCTTCTCTCCCTCTGCCCAGCGGACATACGACCACAGGAGGAACAATGTGGAAGTGTTGCTTTCACTATGGGCAGGTGCGGTAGGCAGCCCTGACGCTTTTTAAACAGATTGCCGGCCAGCGCATCTGCCCCAACTGCCGACGAATGTGTTCTTTACGTGAAGCACTTTCTTTACATGAAGCAGAATCCTAGAGAAATTTTTGTTTGTTACGTGAAACTTACTTTACGTGAGGCGTTCTTTACATGAGGCGCCACTGTATAGAAAAAGAATAGACTGAAGTATAGTTCTACAAAATCCAGCTACATTGTTTGCATTTTCAACAAACTCAGCAAATTCCAAGTCCATATGATAGCAAAGACAGTTAGTTACCCATTATGTTGGGGCAGTTGATTTGCGCAAATTCAACTTCACACAAGTTAGCAAACAACAAACAAAAAACCTGAACAGTTTAAATATTGTATTCACTTGATTCTAATGTGCCATTGAGTCTAATGCACACCCTATATTTATAATAAAAATACCGTATTTACTCAGTTCTAACGAACCATCAAATCTAATGCAAACCCTGATTTTGGAGACTGAATTCAGCTGAAAAAGTGGACGTTAGATTTGAGTAAATATAACAGTACAAATGATTCTGCCTGCCATTCCACCTCCAGGCCCAGCTCCTGTAACTGCAGAGTATCTATTCCAGTCCCCACAGCCCTGGGGATATGGAAAGAGCAGACATGGGAGAACAAGTTCATTTCCCATTTCCCAATTTTTAAGCCTTCCCTTTGCCTTCCCTTTGCATTTCTGTAAGCCAGGGGTGGGCAAGCTGGGCCACTTTAATGATCATGGACCTTTATCAATTGTATAGAAAAGGAAATTTCAGCAGGTGCTGCTTATGATCTCATAGATCACAAGCTGCATCTGCTGAAATTCCCTCTTCAGTGCAATTGTTAAAGGTCCAAAATCCCTAAAGTGGCCCAGCTTTCCTACCCCTGTTGTAAGCTTAATTAAATGTTCATAGTACGGTAATCTGTACATGCAACAATACTTTCACCCAGTAATCTGTTCAACAATGTTAATGCACGCACGGGTTCACCCCTCCCAATCTGCAAATAATTGAATCATGGATACATTCCCGAGATATTTAGCACAGAGAGACCCCCATATCTGTGGATTCAGTTATTAGATCTTTCCTGAAAGTGAAAGTAATATCAGAGAATGAAACTGCTGTGCCCTCCATTAGTTTACGTTCCCAACTGTTGCTCATAATTTTTGGAGACAGTATGTATTTTCCAGCTGCAAGGGATTTTCAAAGCAATTTTGAGCACATGTGATTTTACCTTTGCATGCTAACTTGGAACATAACCCTCATGTAATACAAGAGGTGACTGTACAAATATCAAAAGAGTGAGAGAATATGCCTTACACATACTTGTATATGTAAAATGTGAAAAACTGGTGGTTGTGACTGAATACTGGTATTTTCTTTGCATTTGATAAAGTGACTTCTAGTCCATGAAAGCTGTTACTGAAATAATTTATTTTGAAGTGATAAGTGTTTAGTTGTAATAAATAACCTGACTAACCCTACAATCCAGAGTAACTATGGGAGCATGTAAGAGACATTATGTGCACCTGTAGTTATGGCACTACCTAGTGAAAACCTATCAGAAATTAATATTGCAAGCCAGAGTAATTGTTCTTAAACCGGAGCAAGGACTTCCCGTAGTTACTCTGGATTGAGCCCTTAAACTTTGAATATTATTTATTGAATTAATTCTGCCTTTCTTCCATTATGGAACTGAGGGTGGCATACCTGTTGTTCCCAAGAGGTCAGTTATCCAAATTTAGATCCAGGACCTAATCCTATCCAACTTCACAGCACCATTTGTATAGACGCTGCATAGCTTAGATTTTCTTCACACAGAATTTGGTGCAGAGTTGTTTGATTTATGTATTGATTAACCACAAAGACAGCTCTTCTTATATGACTGACTAGACAGCCAATGTTGCCAGGTATAGTATCCTTTGAAGTTATCTGTTAAAGAGTTGTATAAACTGCAAAATATATTGTATTTACAATTAAAAGACACCAATCTTAACACTTACATAAAGGTAATTAGTATACAGATTAATATGGGAGAAATAGCACCAGTTTAGCACTCTTTTAAAGCAAAACAGAAAGAATTGAGTACGTAATCGAACAGCATGTGAATATTAATGCACAAAATCCTCGGAGTCCCTACCTCCCTGATGCAATTATTTTCTATTCACATTAATTGTTCCTAACAGATGACATTAATGACTTTGAGTTAAAGTGTGTGCAAGAAAGGGCTTTGCAAGATCAATGCTGTTTAGAAGGAGAGTCACTTCTATAATCATTTACCCAGGCAGTAGCAACTGCTAAATAAAATAAAGTTAACCTGTTGATTGCTTGGTAAATGTAACCCTAATTTTTTGGTGGTATTATGCAGCAGTTGCAGTTATGATAGAAAAGAACCTATATGTGTTTCTCCTCCTATGAATTTGTATCATTGCATATAAAGCTGTGATAAGTGATCAAGATCATAATCCAAAAAATGCCCCTTCTTTTTCATGAATAATCAACTCTTTTTTTGTAGTGTAAGCCCTGGACTCTGCAAAGAAAGAAATTAGGACAAAAGTTATTTTACCTTAAGGTCCTTTTCCTCCCTTGAAATGTGACTGAAGCCGCTGGGATTTTTAAAAACTGCTGATCTCCTCCACACTTGTTAAATGTTTATGCTTTGGTCATTCCACTGTTTCCCCCCAGAAACTTCATTCGCGCATCTTAGATCTGTCGTCTGGGGATTTCCTTTCAGAGGTTGAGAAGAACAGAAGTTTGATACCATCACAAAGTGCTGATGCTCAGATTCATGTGAGTTTTCTTGCATTTGATTTCTTCATTTAGCACAGCTCTTATCTCTTCATGAAGTATGATTTAATGGGTGGACCACTAAAGCTCATCCTTGAACTAAAACAGAGTGGAAGGAGAGATAACAACATTTTCTTCCCTTTTCTGAAGTTCAATATCATGTCCCTGGCTGATATAGGAAGTAAAAAGTGCCACTCTGCAAAAAGGCATAAATCTTGGCAGTGTCCCCAAGATACCTTTTTGGGTATTGATTACATCTCAAACTTTCTGAGAAATGGTCAAGGAGCTTTTTATTAAAGCTGGTGCACCGTATTATTCATCCAAGTTTTATGATATATTATGTATGAACTTTTAAAAATTCATGGGCTTTGCATTTTTTTCCCTTTTTCTGATGGGCTTAGCTTTATGCTTATTTTGCAAAACTTTAACTAGTCTGGCTTTCATGTTTCATTGGACAAGCAAAATGTAGCTCAGAAAACAAAAGTTGCATAAAGGCAGAAATAAAGCAAATTAGGAGAAAGCATACTATTTATGTTTAAAAACAAAAGTGTCAAAAATGTAATTTGCTATGCTTTGATAAAATACATCTAAAAGGGGGAAAAGCCATTGTATCCAAGATTCAGAAGGATGTTAATGACCTATTGTGCAATCTGTAATTTTGCCTTCAGGTTAGATTATTGTAACTACCAAATTTTAGCTTAGCAATAGCTTCATTCAGACAATTGTCTTTCCTTCCAACAATTATATGTTTAAATTATAATCCTGAACCAGCCTTTGTACTCTGATTTTATTAAAGTTGATGGCTTAAAGCCCATGATTAGGGAAAAAAATCAAGTCATGAAATGGAAATTAATAAGACAACGAGCAAATTAAATACATTTAATTAATCCACCACATGGGTAATCTTTGGGATCTTTTAAAAGACATTTAAGGAAATTATTAGGAAGCTGTTTGGAAAAATTTCATCCTTAATAAAATTGCTACTGATGCTGTTTAAAATCTGCAGTTTATGAAGACATCCACTAATACATGGAATTTTGTTCTAATGTTCCTCATTTCTCTTGACAGTTATCTTACCTTGCTTACAGCCCAATTCTAAACTGACCACAGTAGCAGGGCAACCATAGTACCAGAATGGATACTGTAGGATCCCATGCACAGCTGCTTTTTGCACCAGCTCTTGTCTCTCCACATAGGTTGTGGATATGGAGGAGCAGAGCTCCTCTGGACCTCCCTCACTCCCTCCCCCTGGCCTTCCTCCCTCCATCCCTCTTCCTACTCTTCCCTACCCTGAAACGCCTCCTTAACGCCTCCCACCATGTCCCCTCATCTCTCTGCCAGTTTGTAGTCCACACACACACTGTGGAATGGCAGAGCTTTATAGCATGTTTGCAAAACCCTGCCATCACCCTGGACCCTCTTTAGACTCATAGGATTGGGACCTTAGTAATTCATTTGGGTTTTTTCCCCCCATACTGTTCTGGAATATTGGGATCTTAGTTATTTCTAGTCAATAAAAGAAGATGAAAATGCCAAGTATTTTTACAAAAACAGAAGATGCCGACTACTTTGGAGGCATATATATATGCCTTATATCCTGAGACTCAAACTATATCATGTAGAACTTGCCTTCTTGTGATTCAAATCGTTATTTTTATTTAGTTCCTTTTAAAAATAGCAATAAAAAATAACATAACAAGTTTAATTCATTCCAGAACCATGCTTGTTATGTGAAGCACTCTTTATGTGAAGAGGATTTTCCCATAGGAAATAATGGAAACTCAGACGATTGGTTCCACAACCCCAAAAATATTCATATAAAAATATTAACTGTATGTAAAAATGATGACAAAACACTGGAATTGAAGTCTACTTATGCTACAATCCTAAAGACACTTTTCTGGGAGTAAGCCCCATTTAACACAATGGGGCTTACTTCTGGGTAGACATGGTTAGGGGGCTGTAATCAAAGACACTTTTCTGGGAGGATGAAGTTTCATGGTGGCTGGTAGTGGCACTTTGGGGCAATTAGGGGCAGCTATCTCTGGCGCCCCCAGGCAACTGCCCCAAGTTGGGAGCAGTTAGAGGCAGCAGCGCTGGCTGGCAGCCCTTTTAAACAGCCTCCACGTGGAGCATAAGGACTTCATAGCACGCATGCCCATTAAGCGCCAGAGGGGTTTGTTATGTGAAGCAGGTTTCCTTGGAAATTTAGATTTGTTATGTGGAACTTACTTTATGTGAGGCGCTTGTTATGAAAGGTACACTGTACTTGTATCTTGTTTCCTCCTCAGCCAGCTGGAAGTCTCAACACACACAAACACACGCACACACCTACCTACCTACCTGCTGGTCCAAATAGGATTGGCCATTAAGCAGGGAAGGTACTGTAGCTTTTGTGAGGGTGAGTGTGGCTATCAAAGAAAGAGACTTCAGCCTTGCAAAAGCAAGTTATGTGAAGATGGAGAGTGTGTGCTGAACTCATTCCATTCTTCCACTGATGGAAGAAGCTTCTTGGCCAAGCATCTGAAAAGACTGCCCAAGTGACCTAACCACTGGACAGTTGAAACTTCATTTATTATGCAGTAGATTCCGCATGTTTTGAGATTATATCAAGATTGTGCACTCAAATTTGCAAGTCCTTAAAAGGTAAGGAAATATGCGGATGCTTCACCTCTATTGAAAATTCAGCATTACCCCATTTGCTCCTGAGCAAGGCCTTGCTTAGCTCCTAAGATTTTAAAATGGAGTTTGGACAGACTATTTTTCCTTAAATCAGCTGAATTCTATTATCCTTTCCATTTCAAAATGAGCATGAACCCATTCTCCAAAATTAGATATATGAGATAGGCAATTTCCCCATGTTTGCTATAAGGCTGGAAATTAATGCTTAGGTACTTGGCATGCTGAGCATTTTCTTTCCGTGTGCAACAATGAGGTATCTGGGTGCCCATGTTCTGCATGATTATGGGCAAGTATCTCATCCATCTAGTCACTTGTGTTTGTGACTCATAAGAAAAAGGGATGAAGTCTGTCTTCGAAATTTGACCCCACTGAAGAAAGAAAACCCAGTAGCACAAAATATTGCATTGCAGATGGATTGCATGGATTAGGATGCTACTGTCTTAATAAGAGGGAAAGTAATAAGCACCCACATTTACATTGCTTGGTAAAAAAAAACCTAGGTTTTAATATTAATAAGTACACTGCAAAAGAAGGAAATGTAATCTTGTTATTAGTAATACCTTATGAAATGTGCCTGATTCTGTTTAGTGAACCAGCAAAATATTGATGCAGGCTTTGATTATTCAGGGACATCTGGTCTTGTTAGGAAGCAGACTGCTAGCATGGAAAGAAATTAAACCTTTCTACAAACTTCCCACAATGGTTTAATATTTTAACTACAGTGCCATTCTCTTTTCTTCATTAGTCTCCTCCTCAAAGCTGGTGTTTAGTCACAGTAGCTGAGATTGCTTTTGGAGAGGACTGATAACCACACAAGTACCAAAGGCAGCCATAAAGTGTCAATAAATAGCATAAGGAGGAGGCTTCAGCTGTCCAACAGTGACACAAAGATGGATTGTCCTGCATCAGAGAGTTTCTTAGACAAAGCTTTGGACTAGATAGGAAACCAAAATTAGACTGTAATGGAGAGATTCCATTCTCCGTGGGCATTCTGGTTAGGACACTAAATTAATTTACCTTGTCTGCTCTGTAAGGCCTCATCTGTTACATTGTGAGGATATAATGCAGTTGTCAAGATGTTCTTGTTCGGATTTAACTTTGTTTTTCAGTATCTTTCTGGAGCACATTTCTAATAAACACAGCATAATTCAAGGAAGCTGTTACTGAAAAGCCAGCTTGTGTAATTAAAAAAAATCAAACAATGATATTAACTGCAAGTATTTGGATACTTTAATCTCAAGATGGGGGAGAAATTAGCATTGTTGTTTTAATATACATTTGTAATTATATTGGATTTGTTTAGGCACTAATAACTAATAAAAAATTACATGGGCTCTAACCCATTAAATAGTTTCAAACATTTTTCATGTTTTAGGAATGCCAGCAAAATATGAAATCTGGAGTACCTGCCTTGAAATGCCAAAGTCAATTAAATATGACAGGGCCTAGCCGGGTTTATCCTCGAAGCAGCTGCAGCAGCAGTGAGCTCTCTCTGTCAAGTGCCTGCAGTGAATATTCCAGCGGATCCTCTTACACCTGGAACGATGGCAAAGCCTGTAGCAAAAGGGTAAGGAAAGGTGGTTACTTGCATTTACTAGCACAGATTCATCTCAGAGAAGATTGAGATGCATGCAACTGTTTGACTTGAGAAATGGTGAAAGAGGGGAAAGAAGAAGCTCTACAGCAATCAGTACTCTTGAAGAAATATTTGGTCCTGGAAAGATAAGAAGACAGTGATGGCATTCAGTGCTTTCCACTTATCAGTAACATGCTTAAAAAGAAAAGCCCTATGGTAATACCATAGAAGAGTGGTTAAGTTTTCACTGGTGCAAGGGAAGAATTTGACTAATCTTCATATCATACTGCAGCTGCTGGAAGCACACACTGTTCCAGAGACTTGGACCAGTCTTTGTAATCTAATTTTAAAGGACTACAGAAGGGAGAATCAGGGAAAAATTGCCTCTTCCAACTAAATGAACAGGTTCTAGCAATGGTGGTTTTAGCTCTATACTGGACATATATTCAAAATTAGTAGTTAGCAAAGCACCTCACATGGAGAGTATATGGTTTGTGTATTGATGATAGCTGTTACGTGACTGTTATGTGACTATTGTAGTTTTATCTTAGGAAAAATTTTTCCTAAGTTTTCTATTTTCCAGTTTTAATCAAATATATTTTGTTGATTTATGTACTGGAACCTGAATAACAGCAAACCAAAAACCATCACCTTTGTTTAAGAAGCGGGCTTGAAGTTCTTCCTTTACCTACTCTAAACCCCTGAAACTCTTGTTAAGAATGGACCTTAACTCCATTCACACAAAGGTGTGAAAACAAACCCACAAGTGGGGAAATAGTGATTTAGAAAGCCCATAAGATTTGTCACTAACTATTGACAAGCATGCAAAGAATTCTTTTTTGTACCTGTCGTGGAAGAGATATATATTAAAGGGATGCAATTTATTGAAAAAATACATTAGAGAGGGAAAGATGACCTTTATGTACTTGTGCTTGTCATGGTGCTAGCTTTTAAACTGAAATGAAAAACCAAATATTCTTACTATTGTTTGTTAATGTTGTGGTAGTAATTGAATCTCTCTCTCTCTCTCTCTCTCTCTCTCATCAGTCATCAGTAAACTGGGATAAAAGAATAAGTATTGGATCCTCACTCCCCAGCAACCCTTCTAGTCCTGTGGATGATCTACCTCCAACTCGTATCAAGGAAAACCACATTTTGGAAGGACTTAAGAAGCTCCAAAAGCGAAAAATATTATTTGAACCACCACCATCTGTAATATCTAAATGGGGATACAAAGATTGCATGGATTCTAATGAAGGAATCTATTCCCCTGGAATTAAGTCTCATAAAGAGCAGGAAAATTGCATGCCAGAGGAAATAGCGGCCATTTGCATTGAGCACCAGAAAACCTTCATGTACGATTCAGATTCGCATGAGGATGCGGATGATGAGTCTTCATCTTTAGCATTGCTGCATGAAGGAACCAGCAAAGATTGTAGGCACTACTGTAATAAATTAACTCACAGCATTTCTGACAGCCTATTTGGATGGGAGTCTGATCAAAAACCTTTACTGGAAAGTGGTTCTTATTTTAATTCAAAAGAGAGACCTGAAAAACTGACTAGTTTTGTCAACGAATTTCAGTCGGAAGCGAAATCAGGCACAAACGCAAAGCTGCCTGTTTTACAGATCGATAAAAGTCTTGCTAATGTAGGCTGGAGGGACCTTAATTTACACCTTTCAGATACTGATGACAATGAAATCTTGGACGAATTGCACATTGAAAGTGGTGATGAAAAAAGCCCATCAGATTTGTCATTAACTTCTTTTGTTGGCAAGCGTGCAGAGAGCTCTGATATACAAGTAACAATGGAAAATTCCCAGGTTGCAGCTTCTGAAAAAGAAGTAAATCAGGTTCCTCCTCATCCAGATAGTAGGGCAAAGCCATGTAATTTTGTTAAGGAACAAAAAGTTATAAAGAAGACTTCTTCAGAAGAATGCATTACTGTAATATTTGATGCTGAAGATGGCAAACCTATTGAATTCAGCTCACATCAGATGGGAATTTTCACTGTAACTCGAAATGAAATTTCCATTAACCACCCATACACTCAGCCCAGTTATGAATACACTGAATGTTTACCTCAGGGAATGGTTGCTTTGCAGAAAGCAACGGATGCTCAGAACTTACAAACACCTGATCATGAAATAGAGAGGATAACTCTCCAAGCTGATCTCGGAAATGAACATACAGTTGTCCCTACTATGTGCAACAATGAATCTACTGTACACTTTGAAAGACCTGTGTGCCAGAATACCACACAGCAAAAACTAATAAAATCAGTTTGCAGGATTTCCTCGAAGGCCAGCTCTCCTTCTTGTTTGCAGGCAAGTATTAATCAGAAACAAAAATGGACTAAAATTCCTAGTAGAGGTAAGTTTTCACCACAGAAAATGAAAGATGCCTCAGCAGCTCTTTCACACAGTGCTTTGAACCTGGAGAAATCTCCTTTGTCACCTGTGAAACATTCACGATTCAAAAAGGTGCAAAATCAGAGTCCTCATTCCAAAGTAGACCTTCCAAATCCAAAAGTGCCAGCCCCTCCTAAGCAAAATTCTAAAATTCTGAACCGAACAGAATGGCCCAAGATTCAAAACACAGAATCAAATCCATTGCCTCAGCATCTTATAGAGCCAATTGACTGTGGAGAACCTCCAACCAGAGACGTTTGTTGTGATTTTCCTATAGAACCCAGATCTCCCTCACCACCACCTCCTCCAGGCAGGTCAGCATCATTGTTGGTAAGGCCAAACTATGAACAATCACCTGGTAAGCGATGTTCTCCAAATGAAACCGTGAAACCTGGAGTTAAGTTGTCACCATGGAAAGGAGTATCAAAGTCCGTTTTTCATAATATCACTATGCATGAAACTCAAATCAACCAACCGCCTGCAGCAGCTAAAGTTGAATTAAACCATTTGCATGATAATAGAGATAAGATTATACAAAGTAATTTTACATCAGAACACTCTCCTGGAATGTGCCAAGCCACTCCCAGCCTTTGTACAAAGAAAATGCCTCTTAGAACCTCAAACCAATCAGAATCTTGCAATAATCAAGAACTTCGGAGTTCTAAGAATGTTCCCTCTATTTCCATGTCACAAAACATGAATACATTGCTGAATAGATCACTGTCTGAAGACACTGAGGTACTTCAGAAACATAAGAGTCCCATCAGTTTCCTCCCATCACCTGATGGTCACACAGCAATAATTGGTGAGCCTTTACTGCCTCGGACTAATCGTTCTCCATTGTCGGTGTTGTCTCATGGTAGTGACACTCCAGAAAAGGGGCTGAAACCTCACTTGCAAAAAGGACTTAAATTGCTTATAAAGTCTCCTCAGCTCCTCAGAAGGAGTTCAACCATACCAGGGAAACATGAAAAAGATAGTATGAATGCAGCATCCAAAAGCTGCGTGAATTCCAAGAAGTGCAGGCAAAGTGAAACTTTGTCTCAAACTGTCACACATACAGAAGACACTGACTCAAGGGGTGCTGAGAATGAAAAAAAAGAATTTTTTGTTAAGGAACTCGAAATAGATAAATCTTCAGTTTCATTTGAAACATGCAGCAGCGTGCATCAAGAAGATGGATTAGATAACAAATTAGTTAAGAGGTCTTTTTCTTCTAGTAATAAGACATACTTGAAACCAGCACTTGGTATGAATGGAGCAAAGGCCCGTAGTCAAAGTTTCAGTATTCACATGGGAGAAAAATCACCCATGCCTTCAGCAGAAGCATTGGGAAAAGTTCGGACTCAAATTATTACTAATACATCTGAAAGAGGAAATTCTTTAAGCAGGCAAAATTCTACAATAGAGGGATGTCAAATCAAGGTTATTCCTGGATCCATGACAGTATCAGATCCCCTTTCGAACACAGTAAAAGTTCCAGAGAACTCCTATTGTTGGCAAGGTTCTTGTGGAAGCATAAGCAGCTCCAACAGTCAAGTTGGTAGCCCAAGCAAGCCACCATTTCGGTTATCTCCTAAGGGTGATTTATTTTACAGCATTTCAAAAAATGAGGGCAGCACATCACCATCTCAGAGAGATGTCCCGACTAAATCTGTCCATGATGAAAGAGGCAGCAACCTTTCAAAACATCAGCCAGTAAGCAAAAAAAGTGTCACACAAGCAGAAATGGCAGTGGAGTCATCAACTAGTATTTCATCAGAACAAATATTGCACCTTCAGAGGAATCAGGACAGCATAGAATGTTCTCATAAACACAAAAGAAGCCAGACAGTCTTGGAAGAAACCCGTGTAAAGGCATCGGAAGTCTCAGAGAAGGTGTCAACTCCATCTGTTTTACAACCCACAATAGAAGAAAAAGTCATGTTGTGCATCCAGGAAAATATGCAGAAGGGACAAGGGCAGAGCAAATCTCCGACCACTGAGATTAAACAAAAGAGTGGGGGCCCTTCTCTAGCTAGCTGGTTTGGTTTTCGTAGGAGCAAGCTCCCTGCCTTGAGTGGGAGAAAAATTGACATTTCCAAAGCAAAAATAGAAAAAAAAGAAGCAAAGAGTTCAGGTTTTGGAAGCAAGCAAACAAAATCAGAGAAAAGGAAAGACAGAAAGAAAAATGAAACACTGCACTGTGAAATGGAAAATGAACTTAACAAGAAAACTATGAATGGTGGCATTTTAGACAGTGTTCCCAAAGGGAAAAAAGGTGTAAAAGCCACACAGAATAATGTCAGCCAAACTAGGTGTGAACAAAAGACCGGTTTGGCTCAACCACACTCAGGAAAAGACAGCTTTATGAAAGAGCTTTTACATAGGTAAGCACTTGGAGATGTTTAGATTCAGCCACGCAGATGTGAACCAATATATGTATATTCCATCACTTTAACACTCATTTTAGACATTAGAAGACAGTCATAAATAATTCAGTTTTTGTGTGCTGTTCACATATGAAGTCTGTTTCTTTTTGCTTTTCAAACACCTTTCCTTCTCACCCCATTTACCATAGTAAATTGTAGGCTTCATCAACTCTTGCTGATACTTCATAAGCTCTCTGCCTGCAGCATGCAACAGGAGCCCCTATCCTCCTCTCCCTCCCCCTCGCCCCTCACCCCTGAAAAACCTGGCACATGCCCAAACCTGGCACATGGGCCTTCAGGTCTCCACTTGTGCTCATCTGGGAAGAGCTTTTGTCATGGTCCTACATCAGGGTTTAGCAGCATTTGTCATCTTCAAGTTATTTGTAATATCTAGAAATATAATGGTTGTGCTGTGATAATTTTACTGTGCTCTTTTGCGCATGAAGAAACAATTGGAACAGTTACATAGCACTGCTTTTGCAGGACCCATTAGCTATTAATTAGCTATTAATTTTTTTTTATTTTCTTGTAAACCGATTTGTGAACTTTTCAGTTGAAAAGCGGTATATAAATACTGTAGATAGATAGACTATACTATTTCAAATAGCTGGTGGGGGAATCCCATGTTTGAATGTCCACCTATATTTTTTAAAAAGACAACGATACCTTCTCTGCCAAATTCAACCCTAGCTTTTGCCTTGACATACTAATTTTGTATGAACAGCATGACTTTCAAAGTATGGGAGTGCATTCAGATATACAGCTTGCACCACTACTCCTCGCAATCTGGAATGACATAGCCTAGTAAAAGCATCAGCACATGAGTGCTCTGATCATTTGTATCTGTTCTTTGTTAACCAGGTCAGTGGTCTCTGAAATTAAAGAACAGTATGGTCTTTTAAGAACTAATGCAAATTTTTGTCCATATAAGTTTTTTTTTATTTTAAAAAGAAAAGAAAATGTATAAGATTCAATACAAGAAAGAAGCAGTAGTATTTCTTATTCATTAATATATCCTAAGTTTGCTATTCATGTTGTTAATTAAATATATACAGTGAACTGGCCAGAATTCAGTTTATCGTTTACTTACCATTAGACCACAAAGACATCTAGCAGTGATTACAGTGTTTTCCAATTTGCCCCATAGTCATTGAAAATTTCAAATGCATCATTATATGTGAAAGGCTAAATTGATATAGTATGCAAAATTGCAAGTGACAGATTTGATCAAGGCTAGTTAGAAGCATTTATCACTCAAAGGTCTTCAGGGAGAAAGATACAGAGAGGTTATGTTAAACATTAAAGGAATGAGAAAAGTGGAGTGATTGAAGAAGGGCAATGTAATTTATCAGAGGAATCACTTTCTACCTGCAGAGTTGATAAGAAAGCATCCCAGCAGACAGAAAGTGGATCAAATAATGTTTCCTACAGGAGCATGTCGAAGGGCAGTTCCCAAGGCTCTTCTCTTCCCAGCAACTCTATCAGCTCTCAAGGAATCCAGAAGAAAAACGGCAAAACTAAGGCTGATATGGAAATTCCAGATGAGACACTGGTAAGCAGTAAGGCATGCTTGTTGCCTGTGGAATTTCCTTTTTTCTTTGTTGTTACTTTAGGAGCACAAGACATATTTCTGTCACAGCTGGAGAGTGATGGATTAGTGTCAGTGCCTGATGGTCTGATTTGGGAATCCGATTACACTAATGGTCATGGCCATCATATTTCTGAATGTAGTCAGTCTATTTTACAATAACTGCACTGGCTCCCTGTGTGCTTTCAAGCTTCATTCAAAGTGCTGGTTTTAGTCTTTAAATCTCTTCATAGCCAACATACCCTAGAGACCACATACATGCTCCAAAGACCAATTCTGTCCATATCATTTGTGCTCTCTGACAAATCCTCCTTCATTTCCTTTCACTTTAGTAGGTCAGATATTCTACAGCTAGGCACTTGGCATTCACTTTAGTGGTCTTGATGTTTGAAATGATCTGCTGCCTAAACCAAGATAGTGATGGTGTTGCAGCATCCCAGCGTGAAGACCTCTGCCTTTCCCCTTTAAAGGGCAGAGAGAATGAGTGCAGTAACACAACCCCCAGATCACGCCACTCTTGGGGTACCAGGGGCCTCCTTTTACTTACAAGAAGCTGCAGTGGCCTGTCAGGGATGGGAGTAGCTTCACAGACGTCTCTACAGGGCTTCCCAAAGTACATAGAATATGATTTCCAACATCATATTGGATATGGATATTGGATATTCCAACATCACAACCCATTTCAAGATTGCAAACTGGAAGTGGGTTGTATTAGTTACTTTCACATTCTCTGTTGGGCTCCCCATATCCCTGGCATGCTGCTTGTAAGTAAGCTTCCATATTCCTGGAACCTCTGACAGAAGCAGAATCTTAGGGATTGTATTTCTGCATTTACTCATTCCTTCAAGAACTTACTTCAGGAATTTTTCTCCCAAGAAGTTTGAGAACCACTAGTTAACTAGTGGGGGATTATGCACATGGGGGTTGATGGGCATGGGGGATGTTGCAATAGGGGGTTGATGTGCATGGGTGATGATACGCATGGGTGACGATACACGTGGGGGATCTCGTGCATGGGGGACGATGCACATGGGGGATAATGTGCATGGGGGTTGAAATGCATGGGGACGATGAGTATGGGGGGACGTTGAGCATGGGAGAATGAAGTGCATGGAGGTTTGATGCACATGGGGGATGTTGCACATGGGGGGACAATGCACATGGGGGTTGATGCACATGGGGGTTGTGGAGCAGTGGAGGGATGGTGTACAGGGGGAATTTTACTCCTACAATGCGAGTACATTTTCACTAGTTATCTATAATTTTTAATGTTCACTTTGTGCTTATAGAAAGGAAGCCTATAAATGCTTTAATTTAAAAATCATTTGGTGGGAGAGTAATATATTTGCACAGAAGAGTAAATAATAGGGAGTCTTTTTGTCATCTGTTTTGGATAACAAACTGATCCAGTCCATGGATAAATAATCATGTTCCTCAGTGTTCCTAAACACTTTGAGCATTTAGAAAACATTAGGAGTTTCTATACATTTTTAACGGAAATCAAATTCCATTACGTTATTCAAATTGAGCAGGTGTCAGAAGCAGTAGATTGCAAAAGACATCAATAGCACTAAGGCTTTTAATATCTGCCAAACATAATTTAGGCCTTAAATTGTCCATTCGTAATGGCTGCAGTATACACAGTTTCTAGGGAGAGTGGCTTCAATTCTAACTCCCTGATAGGCTGGCATAGTCATGCTTAGGCATGCTGGCCTGGGGGTGTCACAGAAATGCTGTAAGACACTTCTGTGCCACTCCTGGGGGAGGTTAAGGCAGTGCACAGACATGCGCTGGCCTCCCCACACCAGAATGGAAATAGGGATAAGGGTGAATTGTGCTGCCCTAAATTGTTAGGATTGTGCCCTACGTCCCATAGAAATCAGGGGGCTTACCTTTGAATACCTGTGCACAGGATTGTGCTGAAGCGCCTCCATGAATACAGTATTAGTTTTGCCCTGAGCATTTTGAGCTGATTTTGTACATTAAAAGCAATGGAGTGTTTGTTTTGTTTAATGGCACATATTGTTATGATTTTAGTACACTCTCTTCTAAGAATAAACTACAGAAAACATGAGAGGCTATGTAGTAGATGTCCTTGTTATTAAAGGTTTAATAGGAGGGAGAATTTGGATAGAAAACATGGTAATCGGGGTTAGCCACAGTCACTCAATTTCCCAAAGAAATTCTGTTTCCATTTCATTTAAAGTGGAAAACTAATATTTTGCAATAAATTCTCAGTATCTGCTAGTGTTAATTTCCTGGAAACCTCAATGGATACCATATCTGCAGATAGGGAGTCATTGATTTATATGGGATCAGTGGGGTTAGGGGGAGGTGCCAGCAGGAGACCTGCAGCTGACCCAAGTGTAGGAGACCCTCAGTATACTAGTGCGACCCTCAGAATGCAGCAGGCACTTTCAACAAGGTGCTTCCAAATAGGTTGTGTGGGTCTCCAATGATATTCTGAATTCTGTGGAGACTTTCACATGCTGCATATAGTCAATTCTCTATATTCAGGGTATTCTTGACTGTGGCAATTCTGCTCCCCATCTTTAAGTGGTGGGTAGAAAATCTGTGAGTAGAGAGAACTGTCAGTGTAGAGCAGCGTTTCTCAAAGTGGGGGTTGGGACCCCTTTGGGGGTCGCCTAGAGCTTTCCTGGGGGTTGCCTAAAGACCCCTGTTGCAGGAGGCCAGGTCAGGCTTGCCAGACCTCCGGCTGTAGCTGCACGTGCACTGGGGCCTTTACTCCCATGCAAATGTGGATAGGATTGCAGCCTCAGGTCCCAATCCTATGCATGCCTACTGTGAAATAAATCCCATTGTGTTCAATGTATGCATAGAACACACATTTCATTTATAACAATGAAAATACATCCTGCATATCGGATATTTACATTACGATTCATAACAGTAGCAAAATTACAGTTATAAAGTAGCAACAAAAATAATTTTATGGTTGGGGGTCCCCACAACATGAGGAACTTATAAAGGGGTCACGGCGTTAGGAAGATTGAGAACCACTGGTTGAGAGCTTAAACTGCAGGGGTGCAACTGTAAGTAGGAAAAGGTACAGGAGAAATAGTCCACTCCTCTTGCCACAGTACCATGGCTTTAGTCTGATCTTCCTTCTTTGTGACTCTACTTCAGTCATAGTATAGAGCATAGAGCATAGAACATTCTCAGGTTCAGTCCACATTGTCTACAAGCAAGATTGAAAATGACCTTGACTAAGGGCAAAATCCAGAGTAACTATGGGGAGTCCTTGCTCCGGTGTAAGAACAACGTACTCTGGATTCCAATATGAATTTCCCATAGGTTTTCACTAGGTGGTGCAGTAACTATGGGTGCATGTAAAGTTTCTTACGTGCTCCTATAGTTATTCTGGATTTGGGGGTAAGACTAGAAATGTCAATTAGCATTGACAGTACTGAGTTAGGTTGACCAAAGGTCTGATCCAGCACTAGGCAGCTTCCTATGTTCCTTCTTGTCATCACTGTTTCCTCTCAGAGACTTTGTAGGAGATGCTACCAGTGAGTTTTCTCATGTCAATTCTAGTTTGGCCCTTGGTATATATTTCTGTTAAGAATTTATGTGAAGGAACTTCTTTTGAAGCCTTGTTATTCCACAGAACTTGGCTATTTTATAATCTTTAGCACATTGGCCAATCCTTTCAGATCCCACAATTGAGTGTGAAAGTGGCTATCATTGAACAGTGGCTTTTTCTGAGCCTTATTCTGTTGTTGCACTGTTTAAGTCAAGAGATGAAAAATTAAATAAAATCCCATATGTGCAACTGTTTTGTATGAGAATATTTGAAATATGAAACAATTCAATATTTCTGAGTGATATATACCAAAGATAAAAACATTTCAGAAGCTTTCCTAATGGGAATTGAAAAACCTATTAGCAGAGTATTGATGTGCTGGGTGCATGAGGTTAAAGTTTCACAGGCGTACTTTCTACTGGAGGCAAGTGTAGGTGTGTGTTTTGTTTTCATGTAAATAAAAACCTTTACTGGAGGATACACAAGGTCATTTGTTTAAAATGTCTCTATGACTGCAATCTGAATGCACAGTATATACCGTACTTTGGAATTCTTCCCCCTCTTTTTGTGGCCCGTAGCTTCTATGGTATCATCTTTTCTTTGGAAATGTAGATGTCCCTTGCATTATAAAACCACAAATTATAAGCATATCTAAGTCTGCCCTTGTAATGTCACTGAAAGGAATGAGAGAGAATGGAAGTCTGGAAATGTGCAATATGCAGGAAATTCAATCCAACTGATCTAGAACTTTGATAGCAAAGCGGAGGCCCTTATCACAGCCACTCAATTTAACTATGCCCCATTTAATATGGTGCTGACAGCTTAGGGTATATCTTCACTCTACAGAAGTATTTTTAAAAAGCCTGCTTTTACCATTTCTTTTTTAAACTTTCTTATTATTGTCTAATGGCACAGTAATTTGCCTACGTTTTGTCTCGTTTTGTGAAGACTTGGCAAATGTAACAATAATAGCCATTTAGGACTTTAAGTATATCTTTAAGAAACACACTTCATTTTATCGGGTAAGTACAAAGATGGCTCTGAATATACATAAATAATGAAGAAATGCTAATGTTTCTCTTTAACTTCTAAGGATGAATTAGTCATGCTGAAAAGGCATTACCTTTTCTTTCTACCAACTGCACTTTTGTTAAGCGGAAAATCAAAGTGGCACTGGCCATTGTTTTTGGAGATTGGATTACATTATATGCTTCATCTTTGTGGAGTTTTTTAATGGATTTTCTGGAATTTTTTCTCTAAAATGAAATAACTAGCATTAATATGTCGAGGCCATTTGGAAGAAAAGAAAATGAATACCTATAATTTGTGTTCTTCAGTCCGTTTTGTAGTTTCAGGAAAGAATGAAAGAAGACTAGAGAATAGCAGGAAACTCAACTTGCCCTCTAAATTTATACAGCTTGGTCTCTTCAAATGCATAGCCCCTGCATCTTATTTCCTGGTTTTAATGTCTTTTTCTCCCTTAGCAGCCTTCTTCCTTTGACGCCGATTGCAGACAATTCAGTACAGAGAGATAGCTGTGATTGAAAACACTAGCATGTGGTACCATTTCCATTGTGCATTCTTTTTCCCCTAAAAAGAGAAAATAAATGCCTTTTGAAAAAAGCAGCACAAGCCTCTTCTAAAGCCCTGTGCTGAGATGATTTATTCATTTTTTTCCTCCATTACCTAACAATCCAAAGATGATTTAGTATAACTAAACTAGTAACAAACTCACACTTCTAAATTGCAAAGGAATGTATGCATTTAATTTCATCTCTATGGTAAAATTAAATGTACTTTTTGTTTTTACTTTTTAATGTTCCTTAATGGAGGTTAAGAAGTGTCTTTTTATACAGAATTTAACCCATTTCTTTTTCAGGGTTCTAATTAAAGGTTTAATATTTCTGTTCACCTACACACTTATCTCTGGTTTTGTATTGTCACTAAATTTAGAATCATAGAATTGGAAGGGACCCAGTAGGTCATCTAGTCCAACCCCCTGCCTGTAGCAAAAATCCTCCTAGAGCATCTCCAACAGGTGCTCGTCAAGCCTCTGCTTGAAGATCCCCATTGTGGGAGAGTCCATCACCTCTTGGGGCCACACTCCCATGGCCTCCTGTGGCCACAATTTAGAACCACACTCCAAAAGAAACAATGGAAACATCCACCTTAGGAAGTGTAGTCAGCAACCATAAATCACATTCCCGTCACTGCACGTCTGGGCAGGGCCAAATTATAATCAGTATGGGGTTGAGTCAGGACTCAGCATTCTTTCACCCCATCTTACAACAAGGCTGTGGTACTACTCATGCATGATCAGGCTTATATCCTCCCATCAGCTTTAGCATCTTGCAGCTTCCACCCACATAGCTGCAGCAATGTGCCATAACACTCTGGGAAGTTACTCATAGATGCATGTAGACAAGGTGGAATGGCAGTGTTGAAATAAGAATACAGGATCTTTCAGAGGAATTCATAAAGTCCTTCCCCTGACTCCTCTCCCCCATTTTAGGCAGAGCATTCCCTTTTAAAAATTGTAACTAAGAGGGCTGTCACAAAAGCAGATTGGGCTCTCTTTCTCCCCATATTGAACAGCAAATGAAGACATTCAAGCCTAATCTTGAATGTATTTATGTGCCCAATCCTACTTTCTAGCAGCAGTGCAACCACAATGCTGCCCAAGATAAGGGAAGAAATGTCCCCAAACCTTGAGGAGGCCTCTGTGACAGCTTCCCTTTCATGGTATGCAGTGCATACCCCATTGGCACAGTTGCAGCAGCACCAAAAAATTGGGTAGGATTGAAGCCTATGTCAATCATGTCGATAGGCCTTGGGAAGATCAGCTTGAACTTTAGATTTATTCATTCTTCCCAAGCAGTAGTCCTAGGTGCAAAAGTTTCTGCAATTTTCTGATGCCTTTTAACCATTGCTTGATAGACTACATGGAAGGCAGAAGCCAGTTCTGTAACTTTATGCTGTTCTGAACCATTGAAAGGAAGTAGGTGATCTCAGTTTTCCATTACTGGGAACTGTTTGCAAAAAAAAAAAATGAGTTTGCCTGCTAGTTGCATGAGCGGAGGGGCTCAAAAGCCATTTGGAAGAGCAGCTTTCTCCACACATTCCCAGGTTGCCCATCCCATGTGAGTTAAAATAAAAGGGGGGGGGGGCTTTTATTCTAACTCACATGGCATGGGCAGCCTGGGAATGTGTGGAGAAGGCTGCTCTTCCAAATGGCTTTCTGCTCAAAATCAACTTCCTCCTCTCCTCCTATCTTCTATATATATAAAAGAGAAAAGTCACTGACTGACTGACTCACTGACTGACTCACTGATACACTCATCACTCCCCTGCCAAAACCGCTAGGCCTAGAAGAGTGATAATTTTGGGTGGGTGTTCCTTCCGTAACGGAGGGGTGCACTAAGAACCGGTTTTCGGAAATTCCAACCAGAAGGGGGTGAAAAGGGCAACGTGTTGTCCTCCCTATACTTTGCATTGGAGAATTGCTGACTCATCAACATTCCGCCCCAACTGCTGGGCCTGAAGCATGGAATTCTGGGAGGGATCCTTCTGTCACCTGAACACCCACCAAGAACCATCTGGAGAAACTTAACCCTTCAGGGGCTGAAAAGGGGTCAACATGTTTTTGTCCTATACTTAACATGGGAGACTGAATAACAACCAGCCAATTTGGTCCTCAGTGCCTGGTGCACTGGGGGGATGTTTTTAGGAGGAATAGGTTGCACTGTGGAGGATGCTGCACATGGGGAGTTGATGTGCATTGGTGGTTGATGTGCATGGGTGGTTGATGCGCATGGGGGAAGTTGCGCATGGGTGTTGATGCACGTGGGGGAAGTTGCGGATGGGGGTTGATGCGCATGGGGGAAGTTGCAAATGTGGGGAAGTTGTACATGTGGGGAAGTTGCGCATGGGGGGTTGATACGCATGGCGGGTTGATGCATATGGGGTGATGGCATGCAGGAGAATTTTACTCCCGCAACGCGGGTACGCTTTTCGCTAGGATAGTAATAAAAAAGCAGTTCCTTTTTACAGAGGTGAAGATGCCGCAACATGAAGTGATTGCAGCGCTGAATGAGGAGATACCATGTTACATCTTTAGTTTATTTCCTGTGTTCTTTACTATAAATCAATGAGACATATTCTAGGTGAAAAATAAATACAGGGTCATGAGACCTGAGTATATTTCTTTAAGCTTATTACAATAAATCACAGCAGAAGCTGTTTCCTCTTGAGGAATTACACCTCTCCAAGCCTTAATTGTTCTTGACAGTTGCATTGCATTGCTTTTATTAAAGCATTTAAAGCCAATTTGGAAGTCATTCATAGAATAAGGTGTGCTCTGACTTTCCATTATGTAGGACTTGGATGCTATATTAAGGTAAATAGCTAAAAATCATAATATAGATAGTAAGACGGAATTGTACATGTTTTGGTTTGTGTTATTCAAAGAGGTTAAAATTACAGTGTTTGTTTTGCCTTGTTTTAATTTACCACATAGACAAATGCAGAAACAGAAAACTTCCAAGACCATGAAGAAGGCACCATCACAGATTCATCAAGTCAAAGCCACTTAATAGGTAAAAATAGAATAATTAAACTGTATATATTTGCATTTTTTCATTTTAAATATTGTATAGACCAAAATTGAATAGATGCTTTAAATGCACTGAAATTAGTAAATGGACTGCCCTTTCCTGAGGCGCCTTAAGCGCAGGGCTGTTGCAGTGCCAAAAATGGCTGCTGCTACATTCAGCACAATGTAGTTGAATTTGTAAAACTAGCAATATGGAAGATATTGAAAATAATAGGAAGTATGTGCATGATTGGTTGGTGAAAGGTTTATTTTCTTCATAGAATCATAGATGGCTTTGTTGGAATGATCTACAAGGCCATCTAGTTCAACATCCTCCATGTAGCAGGAAATCCTTCCAGAGCAGTGATCCCCAAAGTGTTTAGTACTGCAACCTACCTTCTCCTTTGCAAATGGGTCACAATGAAGTCACCAGAATGGAAGGTTCAGATGCCCCCTCTAGGTAGGGTTGCCATAATTCCCTTCCACAAAACTGGGACAGGACTCCCTGTCTTATTTGCCAGTATGGGAACACAATCCCCCCAAACCAGGACAGTCCCAGTTTTTGGGGACATTTGGTGACCCTACTTCTGGGTTGCATCACCACTGGTTGCAACCCACTCCACTGGCCCTGGTGCACAATTAAATGGCCTGCAGAAGCATCTAAACAAATTGGAAAATTCATCCAAAAAAACAGAATTAATTTTCCCTTACCTGGAGGAGAACTCTGGGACTACTCCCTGCTACAAGATTAGAGTTGTCTGATACAAGGAGGAATAGAGGAATTTGTATGAAGGGAGAGGTTCTAAACTTTTTAGAATCCCTGCTATGTAAAGAGAATATCTTCTCATTAGGGACTACTTGATAATTGAGTATGTTGTCGTCTCCTCTGTTTTATACAAATGATAGAATCTATATCTTTTATACTCAGTTCCTTAAACTTCTTTGTGAAGTATTCATGGCAAAATCTTTCATGCCAAATGCATTCCTGACTGGTAAGAAAAATGGTTCTGAGTTTGTCAATGAGTGTGTTCAACTGATAAGGTTTTCTTTTTTTAATACAATCTGTTTCTCCTAGTCACACTGCCAAAAGCACCATTGTTTGCTAGCTAGCAATATGTGCACTTTATATTTTTAAAAATTCCAGAAAGGTAACACACTTATCATCCCCACCCCCACCCCCCGATTTATCACCTGATGCTCCAGTTTTCAGTAACAAGTTTGCCACCGCCATGGGATTCAAGGTTCCGTACCTCGTACCCATGGCAGAATACCTATAGCCCTCTTGAGTGGATTTCAGTTTCCTGGAAAAAAGCCTCTTTAAGGGTTTAATGAATAGTTCTGTGTTTTGACAGAAATGGCCTAGTACAGGATTTTACAAAGCATGCAATGTATGGAAACAGCTGCAACCTGTACCAAGGACAAAATAAAATCTACCAAGGACAAAATAAAATCTACCAGGAAGGCCATGAAGTGTACATTAAAGAAGTACAGTGTATATTTGCGGTCAGTGATGTTTTCAGATACAAAGATATACAGATTAGACACACCTGCATTAGACACAGAGTGCTGCTCTGAGTAGCCAGTAATTGCTAGTATGCATTTGCTATTATGTAATAAGCAAGATGATTGCTATTGAAAAGGGAAGTGCACTCACTTGTATTCACAGACACACTGGTGATGTATTCTGCAGGTAGCACTAGCAAACAGCAGCTTCACATTAAGCCATGGGATTGAATGTTTTATGTTTTTTGTGTAGTCTGGTTTGCTCTTTACTGAAAATTCAATTGGCTATAGAGTAGGATCTGGTTTTGTTGTATTATTATTATTATTATTATTATTATTATTATTATTATTCATCTTCATATTCATCATCATCATCATCATAAATACACAGCAAACAATTTCGTGCTGGTTTCATTCACATCACCAGTCGGACCCTTCCCAAGAGTCTAGGACTGTGTGATGTAGCGGCGTGTATTTGTGCTGATCCCAGCAGAGCGGCATTCTGCAGTTGGCAGAGTGATATTTTGTCAATGCCAGTAGTTTTCAGGTGCCTGCCAAGGTCTTTGGGCACTGCACCCAGTGTGCCAATTACCACTGGAACCACCCGCACTGGCTTACACCAGATACGCTGTAATTCGATTCTTAGGTCTTGGTAGCGGGAGATCTTTTCCAGTTGTTTCTCCTCGATTCTGCTGTCACCTGGTATGGCGATGTCAACAAGCCACACCTTACTCCTTTCTATGATGGTGATATCTGGAGTATTGTGCTCCAAGACCTTGTCCGTCTGTATCCTGAAGTCCCACAGAAGCTTGACCTGCTCATTTGCAACCACTTTTTCAGGCTTGTGGTCCCACCAGTTTTTTTGCCACTGGCAGATGATACTTTTGGCATAGATTCCAGTGGATCATCTGGGCAACAGAGTTGTACCTCAGTTTGTAGTCAGTCTGCGTGATCTTCTTGCAGCCACTTAGAATGTGGTCGATGGTTTCATCCACTTCTTTGCAGAGCCGGCATTTTGGTCATCAGCTGATTTTTCTATTCTGACCTTGGTGGCATTTGTCCTGATTGCCTGTTCTTGGGCAGCAAGTATCAGGCCTTCCGTCTCCTTCTTCAGTGTTCCACTCGTGAGCCACAACCAGGTCTTATCCTGATCAACCTTTCCTTCGATCTTGGCAAGGAATTGGCCATGCAATACTTTATTCTGCCAACTGGCAGTCCGAGCCTGAATTGCACTTTTGCGATATTCATAGTTGGTCTGCTGCACTTTCAACAACTTTCTCTTGCTGACTTCAATCAGAGCAGATTCCTGGCTCTCTCGCACATAATCTGCTAGGACATGTTTTTCTTCTTCCACCGACTGTTTCACTTGCAAAAGTCCTCTGTCCCCTGATCTTCTAGGCAGGTACAGCCTGTCAACATCACTACGTGGGTGTAAAGCATAGTGAATGGTCATTAATTTCCTTGTTTTCCTGTCCAAGTCATCCAGTTCCTTCTGTGTCCATTTCACAATGCCAGCAGTATACCTAACTACAAGTATGGCCCAGGTATTTATAGCCTTTATAATGTTGCCGCCGTTCAATTTGCTCTTCAAAATTTTTCTAACCCGTTGTATGTATTCTTTGCTGACCATAGTTTTTACATGCCCATGCTTGATATTGTCCAGCTGCACTATGCCCAGATATTTGTAGGCTTCAGGCTGGTGGCACTTAATGGTTTGGCCATTCAGCATTTCAATGCCATCACTTTCCATGATCTTCCCTTTCTTTAGTGCCACTGTGGCACATTTGTCCAGGCCAAACTCCATGTTGATGTTGGTACTAAAGTTGGTGAGTGACTGGATTTCTGCTTCTGACTTTCCGTAGAGCTTCAAATCATCCTTGTACAATAGATGTGAAATTTTCTGTGAAATTTTTGGCAGTTTGGTAACCCAGATTCGCTTTCTGTAGGATCACTGACAAAGGGAGCATCGCAATAACAAACAGCAATGCGGACAATGAGTCGCCCCTGGAAGATTCCCCATCTAATGTTGACAAGTCCATAACTTTCAATGACTACGAATAATTCTGTCTACCAGAGTTTCATTGCATTTTCAATGAAATTTGTTACATTTTTGTTGACCCCGATGGACTCCAGACATTTTATGATCCAGCTGTCTGGCAATGAATCAAAGGCTTTTCTATAGTCAATCCAAGCCATGAGCAGATTGGTTTTCCGGCTTTTACAATTCTCCAGTATCATTTTATCAATCAGGAGCTGGTCTTTTGTGTCTCTGCTTCTCCGTTTATTGCCTTTCTGCTCCACTGGTAAGATGTTATTTACTTCCAAGTAATCCTGAATCCTGTCAGCTATGATGCCTGTCAGCAGCTTGAACATGGTGGGTAGACACATTATTGGCCTGAAGTTTCCTGGTGCTATCCCTTTTGCTGGATCCTTCTGTATTAGTAGAGTCCTTCCAGTTGTTAACCACCGGCTGATGTTACCTGTTCGTAGCATTTCATTAAATAGGTCAGCCATTTTTCCATGCAGGCTAGTCAGGTACTTGAGCCAGAACCCATGGAGATGATCATTACCTTGTGAAGTCCAGTTATTAACTCTTTTCACTCTCTGTCTGATCATTTCAGTTGTTATTTCCATCTGCTCCATTTTGTTCTTGGAGAAATGTTCTTCAAACTCTTTTATCCACCCAGCATCTCTGTTGTAATCTTTTTTGGTTTCCCATAAGTTTTACCATAGTTGAGTAGTCGCATTTTTCTCAGGCTTTATTACTTTTATATCTGCTTTCTGATTCAACACCTGGTAGAAGCGCCTTTGATCTGACTGGAACATTTGATTTTGTCTATACTGGATGATTCTGGCTTCATATCTTTCCATTTTTCTGGCTGTTGCTGTTATTTGCTGTCTCACAATTTCCATGGCTTCTTCAATCTTCCTTGTGTTCAGCCAGTACTTTTTGACCAGGTATTGCTTGATTTTGTCATTCCTCAGTGTTTTCTCCTTCATGTTCTTTAAGTTACTTGCATCTGATTGCAAACTCTTGATCTTCAATTCCAGTCTGATTTTCCATTTTGGTTTTCCAGTTGATTTTCCAGAGGACTTTGGTGGTTCAATCCCCAGTTCTTCTGTTACAATCACTGCTGTGCTGTAGGCGAGCTGATTTGTTTGTTCAATAGATGTTATGTAAATTGTTGCAAGTGGTGTCTTGTATTAGTGGTGCCAGGTGCTTTCTGGGTATATGTTTCAGAGCTTGAAGCCTTGTCCTTTCTACATTTGAGGCAGCATGGGTCCGGATTTTATCTTTCAGTTCTTGTTGCCTTGTAGTCAGTATTCCTGGCAGCTCACCAAGGCCTTCAGGTTCTTGCTCAGCTTCACACAAAATTTCCATGCTTTCTTCTGGTTTAGTGCCTCCCAATAGAGCTTCTCCCACAGCCACTACAGAAGTCTGCTGTTCTTCAGTTTTGCAGCTTTTCCTTATTTCTTCCAGTTCAACATCAGTGAAGATCTTTTTCCGGACTATGAATCGTCTCTGGTCAGCCAGTCTAAGATGGGTTGTATTTGAATGTGGGAATTCTTGGTTCCAGAGTTGTTGTTGTTGTTGCTAGTAGTAGTAGCAGTAGTAGTAGTAGTAGTAGTAGTAGTAGTTGTTGTTGTTTTGCTTGTTGAATGACCTGTAGCATGAGCAGTTTTGGCTGTGTACTCCTATACTTGGTGGCCTGCAAGCAGCAGATCCTGGAAAGATGCAAGCAGAGCATGAGATGTGCCTTTTTTCTTTGTCAGGAGATGTCAGTGGAAATCTGTTAACACATCACAAGTCACACATTTCTGGGACTGAGCTTGCTGTTTGGGGATAGCATCTTTATTTGTTGCTCTTCTCCATCCTGCTTCTGTCCCTATGATTGCATCTTCGCTGCCAGCTCCAAGCACTTATCTCCCAGGGTTGCCAGATACTGGCTGATCTGATTTTTATGTGCTTTATTTCAACTTCCAATCACAGGAACTGTTTCCAAAATATAATTTAATGATTATTGTGATACATTGTTATATGGTCACATTTTACTCAGCTATTGCTTTTTTAATTTTATGACCGGAAAAGCTAAAGTTTCAACAAAAGGAAATGGAGTAGGAGTGCTGTTTGAAGGGGTATAGGAGGCAATTATGTGGATGAGTAGTTCAGTCTTTTTTCTTAAAGTAAATGAAAATTGGTGTATCCTGAGGTTTATGGGCAGCCGTAGTTGTTTCATATCCTAAGACTGAGAGGCAGGGGTTGTAGCTAGGCAGGCCAAGAACTCAGATTTTTGGTCAACACTGTCATTCCTGCTCGGGCCTTATCATGGACCCCTATGGGTCTACTCATTTCTATACCTGCTTCTGAGGTGGTATATCTCTGAGGAACTGGAAGAGGGCATTTCTGCCTTGGAAACAGGCTTTGGATACAGAGTAACTGCTCTGCCCTAGGCAATGCTCAACATGCCCTCAAAATGCTTCTCCTGAACTGCCTTAGGCAGAGCAGGTAGGGCAGAGCAGGTCCACCTCTCTTAAGGCACCCTATGTTGCCTTGCTCTGCCCTAAGCCTTTTCCAGAGTAACTGGGGTGGAGCATCTTGCAGTTGCTCCACCCTAGTGATAGATAGGGCAACCCAAGGGCTCTTATGTGGACAGATTAGTTGCTCTGGATTTGGCTGATAGACTCAGTTTGCATCAAGGATGAGACAGGTTGGGCACTGACCAACGGGTTCATACTGCATTATAAAACCCAGCTGGCCATTAATGCTAGCACCCAGTATATTGGCACCTTTGCAGGGGTGGGCTATGCAGACTTGATGTTCTAGTTGCATTAATTTTGCACTCAGTATCAAATGCAAGGATTTTTCTTGTTCCACCCATGACTCCCAAAATACCTCCAACTTCAGAATGAACAAAGATATAAAATGACATATTTCTGCATAAAAGGCTTAATGTGTGTTGTGGTGTCCACACCTTCTAAGGGTTCTATTCCCATGTGTCCCTGGGGAAGATAAGACTGAGGAGAAGGAACTGTCAACATTCCATTGTCAACTGTCATTTCTAACTGTATCAGGGATAGATAAAAGGCCAGGCTGAGAAGAGGCTAGGGGGACAACTGAGGAGAGCCATTGAGAAGAAAGATGGCATGAGGATATACCAACAAGAGCAAGGCTGATAGAAAAATTATTTGAAATAGTAGAAATGGATGTACTAGCGAAACAGCTTAGAGGGGAAGAGGTAATTAAAGCAAGGGAAATATGGAGTCGTTTTTATGAATGGATAGGTAAACTTTAAAGACATGACTAAATCATAATTAGTGAGGATGAGTTAAGGAAGAAATTATGAGAATTATTGTCAAAGATGGTTCTATTTTATGTTTTTTTCTCGTATTTTTTGTTTGTTTTTCCTTTTTTAAAATGAAATGTTCTTTTGTATTGTACTGTTTGAACTGTACAATACTGTATTGTATTGAACTGTTTGAACTACAATTCTTTTGAATTGTACTGTTTATTATCCTTTGTCTTCTTTTAAATTAATAAAAATTGAGACAATGAGAGGAAAGGTGGCAAAAAGGGCCATTGTGGAGGGCAGCTGAGGAGAGTAGTTGAGGTTGTAAAAGGTTGTTGAGATGCTGAAAAGGGGAGTGGTATTTTTACGATTAATTTTGTTAGATTGTACCTCATAAGCGACAGCAACGGGCTGTTACCAGATAAAAATTTGTTTATTTGGCATCTGTAGGGTTCATGATAATGAGCAAAATGGACAGTTCTTGCCCTTATGAGTTTACCATATAAAATTCACCAAATCGGAAGTTTGAATTTCCAATTTCCTCTGCTCAGGAGAGTTTATCAGAAGTCTTCCATACACAGTGGTTAGATTCTTCAGCTAAGACTGTGTAGTACTGACTTTGAGAAAATTAATATGGCATAAAAGATTAGAAAGAAAGCAAACTGATCAAGGAGAAAGAAGAAGCTTAAACGAAGCTAAACTGGCATCCAAATATGATCAGAGATACAGTTGTAACAGAAAAAGTTTTTTAAGGTGAATGTGTTTTTTCTTTATAGTCCTCTATCTGAGCACTCCAGTCCATTAAAGTTCTTGATAATCATCCACCGTATAGCTAGTACTTTCTTATAACATCATTTTTCATTTTGTGAGAACAAGTCTACAAAAGGTTGTGCAGTTTAATTTAAAAGCAATCTGATCAGAAAAGAAAGGTCTGTCTTTCATGTACCTTTTTCATTGTAAGTATCCTTATTTAACAAAAAATGTTGAGCTGAATTCAATGGGTCTTGAAATGTTCTTGAAATTGAGGGTTGTTAGTATTGTGCTGTGGTTGATGGTGTGTTTGAGACCACACCTTTAGGCTTGTTACAAAGAAAGCAGGAAGAGTGATGAGAAACAAATTCCAAGGGGAAACTTGATTATCTTGACAAGGCAGTTTCATATGTAATTTGACAGATAGTTTAATAGAGATAAAATGATACAGACTGTAAACAGAAGATTTCAAAGGTAGTTTCAGTATTTAAAGTGCCTTTGTTTAGGCAACAATGGCTGCAATCCTGAATATGCTTTCCTGGGAGTAAGACCCATTGAACACAAGACTGGTATAAAAATGTGAAAAATAAAGAAAATAAACAAAGACCTCTAGATTAATTTAGCCATGGAAAGAATTGTGGTTTGGGGCCCATTCCTTTACGTTGCTATTAGCTTTGTTTATTCAATGACAGGAGGATCCAGGATATGGCTTGTGTCCACATGTTCAAATGTACTTTGCAAGCAAGATGTAACCAGTTGTGGAATGAAAGAAAGGTCTTTCCCAAACCTGGGAGAGTCTGGGAAAGGTCTGGGAAAGGTCAAAGTCTGGGAAAGGAGTAACTGCTCTGAAGACCCAAAGTTGTGGCCTTCCTTGAAAGGCTATCAGCCCAATTCAAAGACCATGAAATTGGCCTAGATCATGTTCTCCAGACAACCAGCATCACATATGCATGTCAGAAACAAATACAAATAAAAAATTGTTAGGCGATCAGTAGGGCTTATTAAAGTTGTTACATCAGCTCTCCTATTATTGATGGAAACTCTTGCTTATTAACTATGATGTACTCATTCATAGGTCTATGGTGGCTTAGTGGTTAAAGACCCTGTGCTTGTCAAGCTGAAGTTTGACAAGTCAGCAGTTTGAGTCAGCAGTTTGAGACCCAAGTACCACATAATGGGGTGAGCTCACATTACATGTCCAGATTCTGCCAACCTAGCAGTTCAACAGCTTCCTAGAATTGATCACAACTCGCAGGGCAATCTGCAGGGGACACCTTTACTTTTCCTCATACTTGATTTTGTTCTGGGGCTGTGGTGGTGCAAGTGGTTAAGACACTGTGCCTGTTAACCAGCAGGCCAGTGTTCGAGACCCAAGTCGGCCTCACAAGACAGGGTGAGCTCCTGTCCTTAGCCCAGCTCTGCAACGCCAGCTGGATCCAATCGTATCGGCTCTGCCTTTCCATTGGACTAATTCAATAGTGTGGAGAGGGGGGATTTGCTGCTTGGGTCACAGCCTATCCTCCATATCAATCTAACTCAGGCTTTTGTGCAGCGTATGCAGCACCAAGCATGATTCCATAGTCTTCCAAGACTGACGGAGGCCTGATTTTGTTCTAATTATGGATAACTAGTTGTCTTTTCAGTAGTTTTTTAAATATTTACTGTATGTCCATATTCTTTAACTTTCCTGGAACAACTAATTTTTTTTAATATAACTATTAAATAAAACCCTCTCCTTTCCATGGAATGCATCTGACTATGCCTCTGAGGAGAGTATTGCTAAACTAAGAAACTTCAAACTTAACTGAGAAACATCCCACTTATTCAGTAAGTCGGAGGTTTCTGAGTTTGGCAATATCCTCCTCAGAAGCATAGTCAGATACATTCAGTGGAAAGGAGAGAGGTGATTAATGAGGTCTATGCATTAAATCTGTCATGTGTCATGCTGTAATGTCTCTATTAAGCCTGACATATTTGAGTAAATACGTTTACATTAGAAGACTTGAAAAACTGGAGCCAGATTAGGTGACTGCTTTAATAAATTATTGAGATAGAGCAGAATCGTGCAACAAAATAAATGGAATTGAATGATGAAGTGCACTTCTGAGGTTTGATTTCAGAACAGCACCGCATTCACTTGGCAAGGGAGAGGATAAAACAAAATAAGCCAGAACATTTGACTCTTTGGTACCAAATTCTGACTAGATGAGACCAGAGCTATTGGTAGTTGATGTGTTTATTACTGGGGAAGGGGGAATAAAGAATAGCACTTGAAAAAGTAACTCACTGTGCTTGAAAAAGTAGCTTATCAATGTCAGTCTTAATATCTTTCATCCACCCTTTGATATAAATTGAAAAGATTCCTTTAGCAATCATCTTATCGCCACTATAGTGTTTGAGCCACTCATTTTACACATGATCAGATAATGGAATGATATTTGCATTGTCTCCGCACTACTCAAATAAATCTATAGAATACCAAACTGTCTTTGCAGACAAACACAGTAAGCGGCCATTATGAAAACAATGTCAGATTAAAACCAGTAGCATTGACTCAATTTCCACTCTTTCCTGGTATGTGTGGATTATATATATGTTGTACACCTAGGTGTTAGATAAGATAAGAAGAATGGCAGAAGATCAAGTTTTCCTGCAATTGCTTCTGTTTGCACGCTGCCACCTGTAATCACCAGGGGTTTTTTTGCACTTTCAGAGAGAGGTTTGTTTTCTAAGGCACCCCAGGGACAAGCAAGAAAAAATGTCTACTAGCCCTAACAAGACAATATGTCTACCCAGACATCCTTCTGTGCAGTAGGTGCTTTTTTATTTTTGAAGAGAGGTCTGGCAAACTGAAATATTACAGGAATACTGATGTGCAGATAATAGCAGGTGATTATTTTTTCTTAAGGAAGCAATTGAATATTTGAACAAAAGTTTCCTCCCTGCTAGTATAGAGACTGCAGTGAGAAGAAAGTGGGACTGACTTTACGCTGATCCACAAACTTTGCTTCCTTGTGCGCATGCTTCATGCCCACATTTATACATATCCTGTGGAGCATCAGAAAGGAATACATAAGGGGTACATACATCCATGAAGAAACCCTGAACATTAAATTGAACACATGGAGGTTGTAGTTGAGAAGCCATGCTGAAATCAGGAAGAACAGATAAAGGAATATCTATACACACACGCACACAGGGAGAGGGAGGGAGGGTATGGGTAGGGGAAGAGTGGACTGAAGACCAAGAGTATACAAGAGATAACATTTGTATGTCACAAGGGTATACAAAACACACGAGTGCAAAATTCAACAAGGCTGGGTGTGGTAGGCTCATCCCAATAAATTGCTCTAATGTAAAAAATGTCAACACTGAAAGCAAGTTGCTGCTTTTAATTGACTCCCCCATATTTGCTGAGCTTCAGTTCTTCTGGGACATACAGTATATGTAAATAAGCTCAGCTGGTGCCTCATTTTGAAAGCTTTTTGCTAGATTCTTGAGCATGTAAGGGCCCAATCTTATCCAACTTTATGACTCTGATGCATTCCCTTACCCTGAGGAGGCCTCTGTGACTAACTCAACCGGAACAGGTTGAAGTGCACACTCCTTTGGCATGGCTATCTCAGTGCTGAAAAGTGGGATAGGATTGGGGCCTCACAGCAAAATCTGCCAAGGCAGCATAGCCTCTGCTGTATCCCATAGAGATAATGCTGGAGGACTCTTCAAAGTGAGGGAGCATTTGCCCTCTTGCCCCAGGGTAAGCACCTGCAAGCTTAGTGGGTCAGTTTGGATCTCTGATGTCTGATCTGCCCATCCTCAATTTTCCTCCCCATTCCACCCCCTTCATTGGGCTTATCTGTTCCACCTCCTCTAGGCCTTCCCACTGGTAGCTTAGGCTTAGAAACTAATTTACATTTCAAATTTGAATAAATTTACATAAATTTACATATAAGAATGTATTGAGGTGGATTACAAGGCTTGCCCAAGGGTCAAATAAAGGGGTCTTGCCAGGGGCCGTATTGAGGCTCACCAAGGGCCACATCTGGCCCCCGGGCAGGGGTTTGGAGACCTCTGTAGTAGGGAATAGTAACGGAGGCTTCTTCTTGGAAAGGGAGTTTTCATTCTCTTACCTTATAATCAACCCTCACTTCCCCAAAGAGTCTCTTTTCCCACAAGTCACTGACACTAGACCACTCCTCTCTTTCCATTCTATCTTTTGCTCTCCTCCTGTAGCCAGAATCAACCCCATTCCTACCTCTCTCAGTTCTGCTCATCCAGCCACCTGCAGCAACTAACCTATATTCTTGTGCCAAACAGAGGTTCCTCTATCTCTTAGAATCGGGCTGTAATTCAACTGTAATAAGAAATGGCCCTGCAGTATGTTCGTTGTCTTGTACCTGGATACACATCTCAATTTTTCCAGATCTGCAATCTATGCATGTTGTTCATATACTCCTGCATTGATTGGAATGTGAGAATAACTGCATTCAGTTGCAGATCAGTGATTACTGCATCTGGATACAGTTTTGCTTAAACAGTTCTGTAGCTGAACAGGCTTTGTTAAAATGGTGCTATGTAGGAATAACTTGCATCTGAGGTGTACATACAAGCAATAATTATTTATGTCTTGAAGATTATGGAAAGCTGTATCCTCCCTGCATAGTAAGTATCTAGCATGCCTTTGTGTCTTCTAAGTAATGTCAGGTTACTCTTCGTCACAGTCTGGCAAAGACAAATAATTGCTTTCTGCTTCTAAGAGATAGCACGCATAGCACTTGTCTAATTGCCAATTTTACTGCAGTGTTACTGTGGCATGCAGTTTAGCTATCCCTCCTCTTTGTAGAACACAGTAGTGTAGCAGATCAACTTTCTTGTTAGCCATAGTTGGAGTTTTCATTTTAGGTAGGATTGCCATAATTCTCTTCCATAAAACTGGGACACAACCCTCTGTCAAACTTGCCAGTATGTGAATGCAATCCCCGAAAACTGGGACAGACCTACATGGGGCTGCCCTTGAAAACTATTCAGAAGTTACGGCTAGTTCAGAATGAGGCGGCTTGTGTAGTTGCTGGAGCTTGGCGGTTTGACTCTGTCATGCCACTGCTCCAGTGGCTGCACTGGCTGTCTGTTCAGCTCTGAGCTGAAATCAAGGTTAGTTATGACCTTCAAAGCCCTAAACAGACTGGGACCAGTGTACTTGAGAGACCGCCTCCTTCTGTACAATCCATCTCATTCTTTGAGGTAATCTGAGGGGATCCTGTTGGTTGTGCCGCCATAGAAAGAAATTAGGGGAATTGTGGCCTGAAACAGGCCTTCTCAGTGGTGACACCTGCACTATGGAACTTCCTCCCCTTTGAATTTGGCTTCCTCACTGTTTACCTTCCAGCTGTGGAGCCTAAAGACTGTTCAGAGAACCGTTGAGGCCTAATAACAGCTGCATTTCATTATGTTTTCTTATTACTGACTGCATTTTACACTGTTTCAATTGTATTTTAAAGTTTTTAATATTTTTATTGTTTTTAATTGTATGATGTTTTCTATTGATTGTTAGCCGCCTTAAGTGCCCTTTGGGGAGAAAGGCGGAGTACAAATCTGATAGATAGAGATAGATAGTATTATAACTAGCATTCTGGAAAAAAAGAATATTTAAGATTATATAACATCTAATGTTCTGAAAAGTGTCTACGCCTCCTAACCAGGATAGGAATGCTATTTATCTACATTGTGGCAGAAATCAGTGACACTAGGTGTGTTTACTTCCTTTAATAATTTGAATGCTCAAGAATTATTGTTTTTGTAGCTTATCCCCAGTAGGGAAAAATATGTGCCTTTTGGCCTGGTTTATGCTGCAATCCTGTGCATACCTGCCTAGGAGTATGCCTAATTGAGTAAACAGCTTTTACACTTCCTAATGCAGTTTCACACCACATAGGCAAATTTCTGCAAAACAGTATGTGTATGTTCCCTCTTCATCTCCACCAGCAAAGTGCTAATAATAGGTGTCAAATCAGTTTTTGGCCAATTGACAAGGCACACTGTGGGGGCAACAGGGGGCTCACACATCCTAATCAATTAGCCTCTCCCAAATTCCTGCAGCACACATGAGGGCCATTTGCAGGACACCAATATGCGATGGCACACTGTGTAGTTATTAGTGCGGTATCTCTTTGCATGAACTGTATGTGTTTTCTGTCTATTTTAGAAAATAGTCTACAGGATTTTTTACTACAAAGTAAGAAAAATACTTAGTGGCTTTCCCGCTTATCTGACCAGTTAGGGACTGGAACTATGGTGAAAAGTGGAGAAGCAGAAAGGTCCTTTTTATCTTCTAAATTCCTGCTGTCACAAAGATTTCTGCAAAAAGGGCTCTCATTAATGCCTTCAAGAATGGATTAGACCAGGAGCTAAAGTAACTATATATGTTCTCTCTCTCTCTCTCTCTCTCTCTCCCTCTCTCTCTCTCTCTCTCTCTCTCTCTCTCTCTCTCTCTCTCTCTCTCTCTCTCTCTCTCGTATGCCAAAACAATCATGGGCAAATCAGCGTGGGGGAGGGCAATTTTAGCATTTGAAATAGCAAAAAGAGGTTGAAAGAGATTAATGTGTTGAATGAATGACATCTGGATATAATTGAAAGGTGTTCAAAGAGCAGACCATCAGAAAGCAGGGGATACCTGTATAACTAAAAGTTCCTTGAGGTCAAGAGTGAGTTTACAGGTATTAAAGTCAAAATACATATTAGAAGTACAGTACTGTATTCTCTTCGATACATGCGTGTTGTGAAACTATCGGTGATGATTGTTAGTGAGCTGGTGTGATAGGTAAGTATTCTTCCTTGGGAAATTTGGGTTGATCTTTCTAAATTTGGCTACTGACCTTTCTGGATTGCCTTAGAATAAATTACTGTTGCTTGGCTTTCGAGGAATGGAAACAGTAAATCAACCACTACAAAGACTATTGTGATGATAAATAATGAAGTAACCTGCAAGATTAAAACATGTATATAAACAAATCATATTTGTTATACATGTACCTATATATAAACATGTATATAAACTTCTTAATAACGTATAAAATAAATTTAAAAATATGAACCAAATAATGGAAGACATATCAAGTGCATTAGTATTATGCATTCCAGAACAGAAGCACAAAATTGTATTTCCAAGCTCAAACTTTGTGAACACTTTTTGAAATTAGAATTAAATTTTGGCTTTAAAAAATTTACAGTCACTAGGTACTGCCACTTACATATATAGCTTCAGATACAAAGATTAGAGTATCATCTGGTCTGCAGGAAGTGAATTTATGTCCTGAAATTGAAAAAAGCCTATGAATCAGTTGAAATTGCTTTGAAAAGCCAGCATTAACAAGTTTCTTTTTCCTTAATTCAGAGGAAGGAATGATGAGACCATCTGTTTGCTTGATTTCTTCCTCAAAATATTAACTAGTATAATTGAAAAAGCAGTAAGAAAATATTAGAGTTCACCAAGTAAATACTCTTATCATATATGCTGCCCACTTCATTTCAAGGATTCAATGCAAGTTGCAATAGTTATGAAAATGGATGCATATATGCATAATTCATAGCTCCTGCCACCCACAACCAAGGATGGTTCTACACAGAAATGTTTTTGTTTGTTCACCAGAACCAGTGGTGGGGTCCAGCAGGTTCTCACCTACTCTATAGAACCAGTTGTTAACGAGAGATAGGACATATAAAGTTTAAAAACAGCCATTTAAAAGTGGCTGCCAGATGGGCATAGAACCAGCTGTTAATTTCTTTGAAGCCCATCACTGATGGGCTTAACCAATATTCATCAGCTATTTATTCTCTGTCAATAGACAATGCTGATTTAATCTCTCACACATAACAGATATAGGATTGAGTTGACCTATATACATTTGCCAGTGGTATTAGCATACCCACAGCAAGGTTGCAACTCTCAACCGTAACATGAAGCAAAAACTCACTATGTGGTTCACTGAATGTTCCTGCTCACAAATGGCCACTATTGAAGCACAGTGACCCTTACTTGCGTCTGACTTTACATCATTCAAAGAGATAGCAAACTCATCATGTGAGCCAATCCACATGAAAAAATAACATTAAATTGAGCCAATGTTCTTTAATGTGCATGAGATTCAAAGCTTATACAGATACGTAACTGCTCTCATTGTAGATTAAAGTTTGTATTTTAAATGTGAGGCTATTACGTGACAGAGGAACAGCACAGCAAAGGGACAAACAGGGACAAGGAACAAGACAGTCTTGAGAATGTTTGCATGTATATATGATTATTTAAGGCAAGAAGACCACATCCTATCATCTTTCTTCTAGATAATTTAATTCCCATAAGTCCCTCCTCTTTGGAGAGGTATTTAATATTCAGGTTATTCTATAATGCCATTGTACAGAAAAACAAGGCAACTTGATTGCTTGTAACTTTCAGAATGCTTGTAACTTGAAGAATTTTATTTTGTGTACGAAAAAGGTCAAGTGGCTTCCTTTGGCAGCCCTTGCCGGCTTCTCCTTGTTATTACTCCTGGGCTCAGATTGATCCAGAATAGGGGCTTTGAGGGTACTGTAGTTCCTACCCCATCTGCCTACAGGGAGTCACTCCAGCACCGTAGGTCTCAGGGAACATCCAATATTTCCAGGCTTTGCTGCAGGTTTACCTTTGCTCATTGGGTGATGGTAGGGAAACTTCCCAGAACAGCACAATCCTCTTTGGTTACCTTCTTCTTCCCTACTCTTCTTTATCTTCCCTACTCTACCCTTCTTCTCTTCCTCCATTCCACTATCATTTTCCCCTTCTATTTCTTTATTTCATCTCTTCAGTAAAAAGTCTCTTGTTCCTCCTTTCTTTTCATACTGTCTTGCTTTACCTTCCTATTGCATTTTCTCTCCTGTCTTACCTCTGACTGCCCTTAGCTTCTCCTTATGCAAATATCTTCTGGCTGCTTTTATCAAGTTACACCATAATAATCCCATCCCATCATAGTCCAGCTGATAGTCATCAGTTGGATCTGCCAACAGTTGGATGCAGACGGTGGCCAGTGATGTTATCACCTATTGCTCTGATCCTAGCTAATTTGCAGTGTTGCAGCTTGGCAGCATGACAGTTGGCTGTATTGCACACTCTCACCTTAAGATGACACAGGTCTGTTGTTCTTCAATAATTCCATACATATGAGATGACAATCAAACAGCATTTACTATCATTACTCTAGCCCATTTTATTTTAGTCATCCATCTCTCCCTCCCAGCATGTCTTGAAATGGAGGGGAGAAAATTCATTCTGTTCTATTCTTTTTGCACCTGATTATTGTTGAACAGATTAAATGGTGTTATGAGTTAAGGATTGTGTGTTATATTTTACACATGTGAACTTGCCTGATACTAAGTCAGAAAACTGGTCTACCTAACTCACTGCAGTGTACTCAGTGCAGTGTACTCTCTCAGACAGCTGTCTTTCTCAGTTTTATTTGGGGCTGCCAGAATCTATGACTTTTTGCATGCAACAGATAGACTGTAGTGCTGGACTGTAGTCCATCCTACCACATGAGGTCAAAGGAGTTCACCCACCCAAAACATATCCACTGCTTAAACTTCAATTACATTCTTTAGAAATCCTGGAAGCTTAGCAGTATATTCCACTTCCACAAGTCTAAAGGCAGCATATTCCAAACACTTTGTCATCAACAGAATGGAAGGGTGAAGGCCAAGGAAAACAACAGTATTTCCATTTATTCAACTATTACACAAACCCTCAATAATGTTAATACTTCTTCTCCCTCGTGTGTTTTGCAGCCTTTTAGAAATGAACGTATACTGTCTGTTGGAGGTTTAGTCTAAGATAATATCAGAGTGCTGTCACAGGAGTACTGTCAGTAGAGCAGAACAAAGATCACATTATAATTGCAAGGATATCCAACAAGCTGATGCTCAGACATGCCCAAGAAGGTCATCAGATTATGCACCAAATTATATTTCAGCAGTATCAATCAGTGTACATTTCTTTCTTCCCTGAGTGGAACTTGCATCCCAATCCTAAACTGTCCATGTCTCCAGGACTACTGCAGCACCTGAATGGTTGCCACAGGATCCTGTGGGCCAGCAGGCTACCATTTTGACCAGCTATGCGGAAAGGGACAATTGTACATAATCAAGCAGTCTATTGGTTGTTGATTTCTGTACCAGCTCCAGAGCTAGTGCAGAAAAACTTCATGTAATAGTGAAACATCTTCCATGATCCAGAGGAGTACAGCTCTTCCAGTCCTGCTCGCTTCCTCTCTCCTCTCTAGCTTCAGTAGTGGCTCAGAAGAGGGCAAACAGCCATGACTTATGGCATGTTTAACTAAAACATGCTTAACTCAAACCATGTTTAACTAAAATCTCCCCACTTACATTCCACCTTACATTCACATTCACCTTACATTCACATTCACCTTACAGCTCACATTCCACCTTAATTCAATAACTGAAAATTTTTTATGCAGCTCAGCTTATACCTCTTGGGACAAGGATTAGTGTTGGGATCTGATCTACACTGGTGCAGTTGATCCCACCCCCTTGCTGGGCCACCCTCTCTCTTGCCTTCTCAAACCCCTTGTGCCAGTCAGACTGTCACAAACACACCCTGTTCCAATGCCACTCTGACTTTGCTGGGCCAGCACATGTCCATACACTGACCCAACCTGCTCCCAAATAACAGCAAATGTGCTTTAGGGATTTTCAACCTCTGTCTACTGCCCAGTGCCAGTATGCAAGGGCTTTGTGGGTGGCCCATGCAAGGTCCAGAGGCTGGAACACTGCTGCGTCCAGCCAGGAGAGGCCCTGATCTATTTGGCCGGGGGTGGTTAGAAGTTTGTCCCCAGCCTGGCAGAACTACCAGGCTGGGAGTGAACCGGGCATGTGTGCCCAAGCCGCTTTGCACACATGTGCAATTTGTGCCAGGCCTGGTAGTTCTGTTGAGCTGAAGTGAAATGTGCAGCTGTGTCCAGCTGCTGGGGCACACCTGGGCTGTTCACCCCCAGCTCAGCAGAACTACTAGGCTGGGGGTGAATTATGCAGGAGCAGATCTGTGGGGGGGGGGGGATTTGCATGGAGCTGGGCCAGGGTCCTCAGAAGGTTGAGGACCACTTCTTTCGAGCACATTCAGGACATTTGAAAGCCTGTACAAGGGACTTGTTAGGATTATACTACCTAAGCTTTGATTATTTTTTACTGGACATAGACTTTTCCAGTTTGTACACTGGTTTGTCTTTTCAATTCAAGAATAAAAATGGTTAATTCAGCTTTGACTAATTGATTAATTAGATCAAATTATGCAGTAGCCCAACAAAAATAATCTATTTCAAGTTGACATCAATTTGGCAGGAATATGTTAATTTGTGTGTTTGTTCGCTTGTTCTAACATTTCTGAGAATGAAAAGGACATGCAGATAAAGAGATCTGATCCACCATCTGTAGTTTGAGATCTTCTTGCCAATAACATATATAGTTTAAAGATATTTATTAAAGACAGAAAAGAAAAAATGCAGGGAAAAAATCCTATTCACATTACAGCTCTTATGAAAAAATTATATTTGAAAACTAGCATATTTCACAGCACTTGTTTTCTGCATATGGAAGGTAGATTTAGGCCCCTTTCATGCATATGCCTTGAAATCTTTGTTAAAGGACTGGATATAGGAAAAATGTAGGTAGAGTGAAACTAGTAACTAAAATTGTGAAAAATGGGCTATATATGAATAAGAATACAATCATGTTATATATCGTTGGATAGGTAATTTAATGCAGAATGCAATGAAACAAACTGCATTGGAATATCTATTTTCGATCAAAAGTTAAGGCCAATTAAAACCCTTAGAATACCATCTAAAAATAGCCTAATTTGCATACCGGGTCTAATGGACCCGGTTGGTATTCTATGGGTTACCTATTAAATGAAAACACAAAAGCCTATGGAACAAAAGGAGGATTTTTAAAAACTCAAGAGAGTTTTTTAAAGAGAGGATTTTTAAAAACTCAAGAAAGTTTGCTTGAGACTGCTCTAAGAGCCAATGAGATGCAATTTTGATACTATATGGAACAAATAAGGTGTTAATATGAATCAGCTCTCATTCCCATATACATATATCACAATACAGTTAACCCATGCTAACTGGGTATAAAGGCACTTCTGAGTAGTGTTCCTCTTATGTTCAGCAGCGAAAGAATAACCTTTCCTCTTTGCCCCAGCTCAGTTTTCCTAACCAATAATGGGCACAATTTTCATTTTTTTAACTTAATTAAATTTGATTTTGTTGTTGCAGGGGAAAATGCAGGGGAAATTTTTTTTAAATACCCTGGGATGACATCACATCCGGTTGTGACATCATGTCTATGGAAACATTTTGATTTTTGCACTGGGCTACCTGATCATTAGCTACACCACTGATGCATTGTGTTCCTCCTGTTTATGGACATCCTGCTTTTGTAAGGAGCCTGCTACCTACAAAAGTGATAAGGCAAGGTTCTTGAATTTAATCAACTAAGTGGAATCCTCACTTTCTTTTCTAATTGTGCTACACAGTGTACAAAATTTCACATATTTAGTCGTCAGTACCTTCTGCGGGACAATGCAAAATGCCCCCTTTTGCACTTGTAGGCAGTTTTTAGGCTGCAATATTAGTTGCAATATAGTGCAATTAATTTAGCAACTTACAGTAGCACCCCTCGTTCGTTTGTGGGTCCTATATCCCATATCCAGTTTCAGTTATCCATATTTAACAAATTTTCCCCATCATGGTCTGTTGCCCTTGTCTCTCCATTCACATTCATGATTCACCTGTCCCTGTTTGCTGCTTTCCTGTGCCGTCTCTTATGTTGTTACAGTCCCCCTAGCTCATTTCCTGTCCTTTGCAGGCAGCAAGATATTAAATTGGTTTGCTACTATATGTAGTAGTTTAGCTACTAAACTTTAACATATCCAAGGGAACGTGTTCCCTGCTGATATGGGGAGATGATTTTAAATTGTATTTATGACCTACTGATTAATTCAGTGATGTAGCCAATGATCACGTAGCCTGGTTCAAAGCTCAAACTATTGCCCTCAAAGAAGAATCATGGAGTTGGAAGGGACCCAGTGGATCATCTAGTACAACCCCCTGCCTGTAGCAGGAAATCCTCGTCTTGTGGGGGCCCGGGTCTCGAACCCTGGCCTGCTGTAATGTCATCCTGGGTATTTTTTTAAAAGAAAATTGGGGAAAAACCTACCACTTACTCCTCCTACTCCTCCTCCTCCTCAGCAGTTCACTACCCATTTGCTCTGCCAGTGGCATAGCTAAAGCATCTATTTCCTATGTGAAGTCAAAGAAGATTTTGTTGCCCCCCTCCCTACAACAATAAAAACAAATTTTAATTAAGTGAAATAAATGAAAATTGTGTCCCTTATGGGTCACGGAAACTGTGCTGGGCAAAGATGAATGGTTATTCTTTCCCTGCTAACTATAAGAGGAGCACCACTTAGAAGTGTCTGTGTATCCAGTTAGCATGGGTAACTGTATTATGAAATATATATATGGAAATGAGAGCTGATTCATATTAACAGCATATTAGTGCCATACAGTACCAGAATTACATTTCTATAGCTATCAGACCAATGCTGCTGACCCATTTACCGTCCCCCAGGGGAATGGTTCAGCCAGGGAGAGAAGGTTCAGCCAGGGAGGAATGGTTCAGCCAAGGGGGTGACGACTGGGGCGAAGCAGGCGTGCGCCCGCTCGCACCTTAGTCGGTGCTGGAGTGTCGTCCCCACCCCCGTCCCTAGTGTTGGAGGGGCTTAATTAGTTGTTCCCATCATGGCAGGGGTCATGCTGGAGTAGGCAGGATAGGCCCTTGGGGTTGCCTGAAACAGCAAGGGTCACGCCTATGCATAGCAGGTCTATTGTATCCCTATCCGGACATAGACCCAGGCGGCTAGCCCTGTACCTTGAATTTAGACACAGTCAACTGGGCAACCGGTTGACTGAGCGTCCAGCTGTCTCGACCTTCGGGTTTGTGTTGATGGGCACCCTCAGTGTAGGGGGTGTGACCTGAGCCAGGCTTTCGCCCATTTCTATTTTTGTAGCTACCAGCATGACCTATTTCCCGTTAGGTTGGTCACTTTATGGTAGGTGTCGTGCTGGAATAGGCAGGATAGGCCATTGGTGATTGCCTGAGACAGCAAGGGTCAGGCCTATGCATAGCAAGTCTATTGTATCTCTATCCGGACATAGACCCAGGCAGCTAGCCCTGTACCTGGAATTTAGGCAAGGTCAACTGGGCAACTGGTTGACTGAGCATCTGGCTGTCTCGACCTTCGGGTTGGCGTTGATGAGCACCCTCAGTACGGGGGTGTGACCTGTGTCAGGCTTTCGCCCATTCCCTGTTTTTTTCTAGCTACCAGCACGACTTAGTTAGCAGTCCCCTGCTGTAATGTTGTTTAAATAATTTAATAAAGTGGCCCTTTAATTCCACTTCTGTCTCCATCTATTCATTCTCGCTGTGGGGGGTAATGAGTATCATGGGAAAGTTTTGAGTTAAGAAAATCCACTTTTTGTTCCATAGACTTCTGTGTTTTCCATTTTTGCATTTTTCCTGCATTTTCATTTTCTGGTTAATGGGCCCTAACATTTGATAGAATATCAATATTCCAATGCTGTTTGTTTCATTGCATTATGCGTTAAATTAACTTTCCAATAATATATAATATCATTTTATTATCTTTCATACATACCCCGTTTTTCACAGTTTTAGTCACTAGTGTCAAGCTCAGCTTGTAGCCCCCCTAAAGGTTGTAGCCTGGGCCAGATGCACCCCTTGCACCTCCCTAGCTACACCACTGCAGTGCATGAACAATTTAATATCAGAACACTCCCTTCTAATGCTAGATACAGTGGGACACAGGCCAATGTCTTTAAGGCAAACACATTTGTAGAGGGGAATAATACTAGAGAACTTAAGATCTGTAACATGGAAAAGCAAAAAAGAATTTTAAAAAACCTTTACAAATTATTATTATGAATTATTATGAAAACATCAATATTCAGAAATGTATGAAATAGAAATGGGAAAGATTTTTGAGAACATATTAAGCATCATCAGCCAATTCAAGATTGCTCACTGCAGTATAATCTGAAGACCTTTATTCAGTCTAATTTGAAATTGCCCAAGAAGTGGAACTTCAAATTTTCCCTTGGGATATTCTGCCATAGCTTTTAAAGAGCTTGCTGTCAGGAGATGTTATCAGACACTTAGGCTGAATTTTTCCTCAGATTTAAGCTGGTCCTCCTAAATCCGTCTCATGTGTGTTCACTTTATAAGCTGGAAGTAAACTGCAATTATAGTCCTTTAACTCTTGTTCCTAAATACTAGCTGTAGGGTACGGATGATAGTATATATAAGTGGCAGAAGTGGCATGTATATGAACAGAGCATGTTCAGATAGCATTAGGGGCTTCAGTGTCAAGAGGGTGTGGCTCACCTTATATTATTTGGGCATTGTGTACATAACGATGTTCAGCATTATCTCCTCCCCTCTATTGTAGGTAGAGTCATATTCATTGAAGCCATGCAAGGATATCCACAAATTCAACAAACTCTTCTCTGTTCTAACCGCTTTCCACATGTGGAATAGGATTTGCACACAGGATTGCATCCTCTTCATAAGTTCAGTGTAAAATGTGAAAACATTTCTTATTTTTTTAAAGAGGAAGTAGACTTGTTCATAGAGGGAAAGGGACTGATGATCTCAACTTGGGAAGGGAACTGATGACCTCTTGTACTGTTGCAGTGAACAAGACCAGGAATAAGGAATAAAAGCCTCTTGTTTATGCTCTAGTTTAATAATATGAACATCCTTAATAGTATAAACAATATGGACTCTGTAATTTTTAGTTGCCAGACTAACTAGCATCTATAAACCACTTATTACTGTCCTTCATGTGTGATATATTTCTTCAATATGCTGGGTGGCAATTCTAGAGTTGTCTATTGAGATATTCTTCTTTCCTATCCTCACTGATCTCATTGGAATTTACTAAACATTTAGGGCTCAGTGCTATCCAGCTTGCCAGTGATGCCAGTACTGTGTTCTGCGTAGGGGGAGCAGACACAGAGACCTTTGCATTGTGACTGGATTAGTGCTGGAAAGTTGGATAGAATTGGATCCTCAGTAGCATTTTTCATTTTGGATGCTGTGGGAAAATATGAAAGAATTTCCAAAGTGCATACAGAGGTGGGGCAATAAATTTGTAGCATTGAAACAGTAGAGGTGTTCAGGTAAAAAAAAGTTTTTCATTTCACTTCTTAGAATAAAGCCTATGTGTAGCTGAAAGAATGTGAAGGACTCAACATGAAAATAAGTACAGTGGTACCTCGCTTAACAAGCGTTTCACATAACAAGCAAAAATTTCCAAGAAATCTTGCTTCACATAAGTTCCGCTTCACTTAACAAGCAAGTGAAGTGCTGCTGCCTCTAACTGCCTCTAACTGGAGGTACCAGCAGCAGCTGCCCCCAAGTGCCCCCACTGACCACCTTGAACCTCCAGCAGCAGCCCAGGTAAACCTCCCAGGAAAGTGTCTTTGATTGCAGTCTCCTAACTATGTCTACTCAGAATTAAGCCCCATTGTGTTAAATGGGTCTTACTCCCAGGAAAGTGTCTTTAGGATTGCAGCCTAAGTAGACTTCATAGGATCATGCACATTGAATGCATGTTTTGAATTCAATTCCAGTGTTTTGTCATCATTTTTACATCCAGTTAGTATTTTTATATGAATATTTTGGGGATTGTGGAACCAATCGTCTGAGTTTCCATTCTTTCCTATGGAAAAATCTGCTTCACTTAAAGAGCATTTCACTTAAAGAGCATGCCTCCGGAACGAATTAAGCTCTTTATGTAAGGCACCACTGTACATGTATTCAAAAAAATAAACATGTTATAAATCTGTGACTGGTCTCAGAAGTTCTCCAGTTTTAATATGAGACACTGATTGTCTACTTTCACGAAATATTAAATGCTCTTTTATTTTCAATACATAGGGATTTTCTTGTCTATTATATTGTCTATCGTATTTTATAATAGACTATGGCTGCAATCCTAAAGACACTTTCCTGGGAGTAAGACCCATTGAAAACAATGGAGCTTACTTTTGAGTAGACTTTTTTAGGATTGTGCCATAAGGCTGCAATCCTAAATCATGGGAGTCCTAAATCCTGGGAGTAAGATTTAGTGGGGCTTACTTCAGAGTAGATATGCATAGGATTGCACCCTAACATAGGCCTGTTCCAATCATCGATCTTCTCATTCCCGTGGTGATGTAGGGAGGCAAGTACATGTCTGTGCAATGGCCTTCCCCTCCCCCAGGAGTGGTGCAGTAGTGTCTCATGGCACTTCTGCGACACCCCCGGGTGAGCACAGGACTTATATTGGAGCTCAACTGGGGATTAAGATTGCAGCCAGACAGTGAAATATTGCCCTTTTTATTGTATGTCTACTTTATCATGCAAAATTCTTGAATGCTAGTATCATAAATGCAATACTGCATTTTCGTTTTAATCTTACTTGCACTTAGAAGTGAGTTTCACTGTTTCAGTGGACTTACCCTGGATAAGTGTAAATAAAATTTCAGATTCAAATGCAGTCATGGTACAAATCAAAAGGGCTGTAAAATGTACATACGTCCAGGGCTGTAAAATGTACAATGCAGAAAAATTAAGTACTCTTTACATCAACCCTCTTTCTATTAGCTCTGCTTTCAAGTAGCTCCTCGGAAGTCTTGACAACCCATTGAATCAACAATTAAACATTATGGTTAACCACTTACAGTATATTCAGCTGATGTATTTTGAGTCATTGTCAAATGAAACTATCACACTTAGTTGGAAAGAAAAAGTGTCATTCCTAGAAAAGCAAGAGGGGCAAAGGATCTAGGATGCCATACCTCTGTAGGCAACACTATCTTATTTGCCCCAACTGCCACCACTCTTCTGCCCCAGTCGGGGCATTCAGAGGTCTTCAGAAGGCCAAAAATAACTACTTCTAGTTAAACAACGGTATTAGTGATTTTCAGTCCTTGAGAGACCTCAGAAGGCTAGTGAGGGTGGAACACGGTGTCCACTTCTCTGCAAAGTCCCCTGGTTGGTTAAGGAAGAAGTACTCAGAGGTCCTACACTCTTCGTCCCGGGTGGCATAGGATTGCCAGTGGAAAGAACTAAACCTTTCTGTCTCAAATTAGAAGGGAAAACCATTCTTTTTCTCAAGTGTATTTTCTCAAATGTTTTGCCTTTTCCATAGATCAGATTGTTGATTTTGGTCAACACAACAGCCAGTGTCTGAAGAAAGAATTGTTTGCCTGCTGTCTCTTAATTTTGATTCCCAGTTTGAGGCAAAAATTTTGATTCCCAGTTCGAGGCAAGCCAGTTCAGGTTGTCTTCATCATTCACTACAAACAGACATAATTTCTGACCACAAACCTCTGAAACGTGGGTCAGTAATAAGAAGCAAAACAGCAGTTCTGCTTACAGTGAATGGCTCAAATAGGGCTTTTCTGCATGCAGGGTTTCATCACTATTGTGGAAGAAAAGAGATAGCACATGCCAGAAAACAACAGATTGCGAATGCTTGTTTTGGCTCTTGACAATCCTTTTCCTTGAACAGAAGAATTCCACAAAGTACAGTGCAAAATTTTGGCTTTGCATAGCCAGAAAGAAATATTGCAATCTTTACTTGCAGAGGAGGTTGCTATCTTTATGTCACTGTAAAGAATTTCAGTCCTTTGTGTGTGCATCACTATCTTTTGCCACTAAAGATTTAAATTCATTTCTATAAAGTCTTCTCTATTGTCCGTGCTTTCAAATATAATTCCATTTTATTGAATTCCAGTGAAGAAAGCATTCTACATTGTGTCAGAACTGCCTTTGTGGAGCTAAGTGTAGATTTGATACAGTAAGCGATTTTGCTCAGAAAACAAGTTTTTGACATCACATGGTCAGGAAAAGAAAAAGACTTTATCCTTTGACATACGTTAAACTCTGATGCAAGGAAAAGGGACCCCACAAGTGTTACTAGTAGTAGTAACTATACTATACTACCCAAAACTATGTATAACTATGCTATACTATGTATATACTATACTAAGTATAACTGTGCTATACTACCGAAAGCTATACTTTTGGTGAAAGTGGTATAAGTATAATGGTTAAATGGTGCTCACATTTTTAACTTAATACCTTCACAAATAACATGAAGATGTCAAGATGGACTTACCTAAGTGTTCTGTTGTTAGATGCCATGGTCACTAACTTCATTGTTTTTGGGAGCAAGAATTAGAACTACAGTAGGTTCTTAGATGGGTTTACAGTGCAATCAAACCACTTTAGGATGGTCTCTCTGTGGCAAAACCAGGGTCACTCTATAAGTAATTTACAGTGCAGTGTGCTTATGATTGCTAGCAGCACAATCACCAGAGTGATAAAGTCAATTCAAACATTTGCAAAATTCAAACATTTGGTAGTCTAGACACACAATCCTAACCCCTGGTTAGGCTGGCACAATTCTGCAGTGTCACCCTTACTCTGGAAGGGTGGTGGTGGTGGTGGTGGTGGTTAGGCATAGGTTTTCCCATGCCACTGCAGAAATGGGTAGTTGGGTAAGTTGCGCAGGTCTAAATTGGGTAGGATTTCCCCCTCAATTTTATAGCATGTTGACCATCATGGTTATGTGTATGAAGGGATGGAATTAAGGCAGTTCAAATAGGGGTTTGAGCTATTTTTACGTCATGCTAATTTAGGTCTTTTCAAACTTCTGCTTGCAAAGCATGCTTCCTCTTTTCATTCCTCAGAACTCCTTTTCAAAGCTGAGATTCTGTTTCTCCGCACCTCTTCCCTCCTTTCTCTCTACCCATCATCTTTTCTGCTGCATTTACATTTTTAAGTTTTAAACTGTTCTGCTGTATTTCTTTATCTTAGAATCCTGCTGCCAAATGAGGACACTAGACAGTGGAATAGGAACCTTTCCTCTTCCAGACTCAGGAAACCGTTCAACTGGACGACATGTTTCTAAACAAGAACCAGAGTTAGAAACTGAGGTGTTCACAATGCCTGATCAAGTCTTTCTTCAGGCTGCTTCTGAGAAAGCCAAAACCCTTGAGCGAGAAGTGCCTTCAACAGCTAATAAGAATCAGGAATCTGTGGAAAGCATAATTATTCATTCAGCGTCAGATCCCAACATGACTGCTAAAGGTGTACGACCTTTCCAAAGTCGCCTTCCAAAACTGGCTTCTGCAGGTAAAGTGACAATTATGCTGGAAATTAGATTCTTTGTGCCCTGATGTCTGTTCCCATTAGCAGAGACCTGTACTAATGACATTGGATAAATGACAAGTGAAATATGCAGCTGAAAAAGACTCTTCATTCCACTGTAGAAGGTTAACAAGCGAGCAACCACACCAAGGTTGAAATCTTGTTACATAAAATACGCATCTGCTATTTTACAAAGAGATCTGGAAGATGCATTATGTCTCTAAATAGCCTACACACTGTATGTGGCAAAGACAAAACAGTATTGCAACCAATAAACACAGGTATCAATCTTCAGAAATGTCAGAATCCAGTTCCTGATCTTTAAATATCAGGATTTTTAAATATATAAAATGGGTCTCCAGACCCTTGCCCTGGGTTAGCCTCCATCCCCATCCATCCTCTCCATTCAGCATTCAAGCAAGCCCTGTAATCCTCCAGAAGCAAGAGGTGCTCTGCTCTCCACACCTTCGGAGGGAATTTTGAGGCTTGGAAAGATTGCACATAACATCCACTCTCTGTGCATGAGAGTGCTTATGAACTGATTTGAAAACCACCCTCTCTGTGTGTGTTGGAAAGTGTTTATAAACTGATTTGAATTCATTCATTCACAAGTTCCATCACGAATATATTCATTTATGTAAATTTATTCAAATTTGAAATGAAAATCAATTCTTTTTTTCTGACCCTCAACAAAGACAATGTGGCCTTCCTGCCAAAATGTTTAGAGACCTCTGAAGCCTCTTTATGTGTGGGGCTTCCATTCCCAGACCTCCTATGGATATTGAAAACTATGGACAACAAAATCTCTTTAGAAGCCACCTTTGCTCCAAATGCACCAGGAGTCTTGCTTAGGTTGTGTCCAGAGACATTCTGAGCCAGAGAGACTTTGCACCACCTTCCACAGTCTTACCAAGGATCAGATTGGTCCCCAGAGTGGTTTTAGAATGACTACTGGTAAAAGTAATTCAAACCAATACCTAATTCTGCTGAGTCGGTTCATGAAAAAACACCAGTGTTCCTGGCAGCAGTTCAGTAAAACACTGTCACACGCACATGCACACACATACATCCTGCCCCTTATTGGGTTTATGGGTCAAAGCTCGAGTATGAGAACTCATGGTCTAGACTAACTTCCATTGAGAACTGAGAACTCATGGTCTAGACTAACTTGCATTGGCGGATTACAAGGGTCACAAGTATGAGAGTTGAGGATGTAGACTCCACCACTTACAATGGTCAGCCAGCTGAAGTCCTGGAGGAAGGAACTAAGAAATCCACCTAAAATGAAATAGTTGAAATAAAATGAATTTTATTTGGATAAATGACAAGTGAAATATGCAGCTGAAAAAGACTCTTCATTCCACTGTAGAAGGTTAACAGCCCAACCATTGCAAGTCAAACTTTTCCAAATGCTATGTAAAGGAAGAAAAAATTCCAAAGTCTACCATAATGTGTTTGGCCTGCATAATGGTGTGACAAAAATCACTCTTCACTTCCATGTGAGACTTCAATATAAGACTCAACTCTACTGCAAGATTACTGAATAATGTTTTGCTAATGTGTCAATATTTAAATTGAATAGAGAAGTAAACAGGCTGTTTTAAAGGTTCTTGGGAGTTTATGAGAAGCATTCTAATTAAACACGTCGGAATTTAGTTGATTTAGCAATATTCCCAGTGCAGTTTTGCACTGGTTGTAATGGAATGCAAACACACATTGTACGCTTCACTGGAAACTCCCCTGCTTATTTCAAATCAAAGCAAAAGAAAAGATATTTTTAATTCACATTATTTTTGAAAGAAACGTATTGTTAATTAATGGCACAACTAAGTGAAATTCAGAAGAGAAATCTTAGTTATAGATTATATGCTACATGCTTGGATAGCCACATGTGTGACCTCAATTCAGCAGTGTGCTATAGAGTAGACTCCATGATTAAACACTGTCATTATAACAAATTGAATAGAAACTGCAAGCACTGAATTGCTTCATAAGAAGTCAGTAGCATTAAGATCAGGACAATCTTTCTGCTAATATGCAGTGCACTAGCCTTCTAGGGTTTGTTTCTTAATTAAATTGTCTCGAAGGGATGTAAAAAAAGTAGTGTACAGCAGATTGGGCGGTCAACTTTCTCATTTTCAAATTTTATCATCTGACTCTTCTCATATACATGTTGTCTTTCACACACACACACACACACACACACACACACACACACACACACACACACACACACAAGAATGCATACACAAACAGTAACCATACTTCAGTTATTACTGAATTCCCCACAAAGCATTGTGAATTTCTGTGTACTCTTGTTTTGCACTGTGCTTCAGATAATGAATGTGTTATTTGAGACCATTTATACAATGGTACCAAAAAAAGCAGGCCTCCATCAGTCTTGAAAGACTATGGTATCGTGCTCGGCACTGCAAACGCTGCATGCGAAGCACAAAAGCCTGGGTTAGATTGTTATGGAGGATAGGCTGTTACCCAAGCAGCAAATTCCCCCTCTCCACGCCACTGAATTAGTCCAATGGAAAGGCAGAGCCAATACAATTGGATCCAGCTGGCGTCGCAGAACTGGGCTAAGGACAGGAGCTTACCCTGTCTTGTGGGGCCAACCCGGGTCTCGAACCCTGGCCTGCTGGTTAACAGGCACAGCATCTTAACTGCTTGCGCCACCCACAACCCTGATGGTACCCACAATGTACAATGTACCCACAATTGTACCCACAATGGTACCTAGAATTACGAGTGACACAGATTGTGAGTGTTTTTGAATTCAAAATAATTCAGTGTTTTTGAACACTCTTAGGCTGCAATCCTAAAGTCACTTTCCTAGGAGGAAGACCCACTGAATATAATGGGGCTTACTTTTGAGTTGACATGGTTATGATTGTACTCTAAATGAGCTTAACAAGCGAGGTATTGCTGCAATCCTGAGTCCTCATTTTCCCCAGATAGGAAGAGGAGCAGAGCTCCTCCGCCTGTCTGGGGGGGAAGGAGGTGCACACCACTGCCCTCCCCTTCCTACCCACAATTGTGGATTAGAAGGAGTGGGGAGAGGCTGTCTAGCTACTGAGGGGGTGAAGGACCTGCTATTAGGACCCCCTCCCATCCTATCAAAATCACAATTGCACTTTGGATGGGGTGGGGCTGAATCTGCCTTTACATCCCTGCCTTCAGAGTAGCATGGCTGCTAGGACAGCAGGGGGGCAAAGGAGGTGTACCTGCTCCTGCCAAAGCGCAATTGCACTTTGAATGGGGCGGGAGAGAGGCTAGAACCAATTATCACTGGTTCCATTACTCCCTGTGGGAATGGTCATTTTGATTTATGAGCATTTTGAATTACGAGCATGCTTCCGGAACTGATTATGCTTGTAATTCAAGGTACCACTGTATCTTCTCTCTAGTCTGGCATATTAAACCGCTTGGCCTTTTTCTTCTAAATTAGAAGTTTTGGCTAGCCTTTCTTCCTCTCATCCTAGCACATTAGGAACTAACATGAATTGATGGAAATAAAAGGAGACGTCTTTTATATGCTGAAAACAAGGGTTTGGCACACCATTCCTAATTTGTGGCACAATCCTAATCTGTGCTGTATCAAGCTAGCTGCAACATAAGCACTGTATCCAGTGCACATTTTGCAATTGCTACTGCATTACTTTACGGAAGGTTAGGGTAATAGTAGCCTCAATGGGTCTGAATAGATGGGAGTGGCCAAAGACTGCTCTTGGCTGCTCAGGAAGCAAGGTTTGAATCCGACATAACTATTGGATCTGCTCCACCTGCCCTTTCACTCTACCATCCCGCTCACTCCAGAATGTCTCTCTCCACTTTGATCTGCCCTACCTGCCCTTTGGCTCCACCACACCCTTCACTCCAGAATGTCCCCCGTCACCCTGCTGCATGCCCTCATCCTGCCTCCCCCAATCTCCTTAGACCCTGTGCCAGCCAGTGCAGGTCTCCCATTCTGCTGGCCCACAGAGAAGTGGATCAACAGAGTTAGGTCAGCACATCTCTGTGGACTTGCGCTGACCCAACAAGTGTTCTGGATTGCACTCCCAGTCAACCCAGCTGATACAGTTCTGGTAGACACATGAACATCTCTTGATTTCTCCAGCCATAATCCTGATCCATGCTCATTTATATATCAATGCAAACTCAGTCTAATGAAATCTTCATTGACAGGGTGACCAGATGTTATAATCACAAAAAGAGGACAGGCATCCAAAGTGTAGGATATCCAAGAATATGTAGGACTTGACAAAATGTAAAACACTCAAGAAAACATTGCTTTCTTGTGGTTAATTTAAACACTATATTACCTATTATTAAATTTAAAACTATTGCATATATTAATTGCAAGAAGGGTGGTTGCCTGCTCATAAGGAAGAAAAGGTCATGTCCTGAAAAAATGGACATATGGTCACCCTGGTCATTGGGCACCATGCATACTTGTACATTTTCGGAGTAGCTTATGACTAAGCATATAGTCTTTCTGATTGCTGAAAAGTCCTTCAGACGATGCAAACTGAATACAATAGAGGCTCAGAAATCCTTTTTTACAAACAGTAGTGTGTGTAGTTGTGCTTTATTCAGCTCACCATTGTCCCACTTATTACCTCCCTTTTCTGTCCTCTGAAGTCTATTCTCCTGTCAGGGAAGAATTCAAATATTGCACTGATAACACACTAAGTCGAAAGCTCGCTCTTTATAGGGGGATTGTGTGTTCAATGTGAATAAAATGAATGAACCTGAGCCTTGTATGAAAATGGAATGAAACACTGTTTTTCCACACTCAAAGGATGAGGTTCAAAACCCCTTATTTTTCCCCCTATTATTCAGGAATAATGAGCCCTGTTGAAAAAAGCAAGCAAGAGGAGAGCTCTCTGACTTCTGCATCATTAGAGCATTCAGAAAAAGGTGGTAACAAGCCGACGTTTCCAGACTGGAGCATCAAAAAGGCTATTAAGACCAAGGTACAAACGAAGCAGAGAAGTAGAGGGAGCTACTGTATTTGCTGGCTTAAAAGACTCACTTTTCCCTCCAAAGGAAGGGTAAATGTCTGTGCATCTTATGGAGTGAGAGGGCCAATCCTGGAGCACCTTGTGCAGCTGTGCTGTCTCCCTGGGCAGGCCTATAGGAAGGCTAGGGCAAGCTGGGGAGGAGGGACAGAGGCTTCCCCACAGGCTCCTCCCCCAAAAGAAATGAATGGAGCCCAGAGAAATAGCAGAGCATGGAGGCAGGCAGGCAAAAACAAGGACACTGGTGGGAAGAGGGGAGGAGGAAGCAGCCCAGGAGAGAGGTCCCTACTGCTGCAATCCTATGCATCCTTTCCAGGGATGGGGGAGGTTTGCACTTGAGTAGACATGCACAGGATCTGGTTTCTAGGACTGCAATCCTTTCCAGGGGTGGGGAAGGCTTGCAATTGGGGCTTGCAAATGCACAGAATCTGGTTGGTAGAAGTTGCAAATGATGAGTTCTTGTGATTTCCAGAAAATTAGAAAAGTGCTTGAACTTCTCTCCTCATTTTTTAATGACATTGATGATGGTTCTTAATACCACTGTTGACTTTACATGGTTGTAATATTATTCTGCAATATTTTATTAAATATATTAGTACACCATTCAGTTCAGAATATTTTTTTCTCGGTTTGCTCCTCTAAACTTTGGTGTGTCTTATGGTTAGGTGTGTGTAAGAAGCCAGGAAATACAGTATTTTATTTCTTTATTTTCCCATTTATATTGTCCCCTACCACTTCCTGAAAGTTGCTTTGAGGATTTTGCGGGGTTTTATCTTCACAACCATTTTATCTTCATAACCAGTCTCTGACGCAGATTAGCCAGCTGGCCCAAAGCTGTCCACCCTGCTGAAGTAGCAATCTGAACATTAGTCTTCCTGGTCTGAATCACTCTGACCTTCTTGCTGGATGTACTGTTCCCTTTGCATCTTTGATACTGGGCAAATGAAAATGCTGTTCAGCGTATCTTTATTTTAGGGAAGAAAGCAAGACTTTCTACCCCTGTATAGCTCTGATCTATATATTAAGATAGGCAACTTCTTCAGCATTTGTGCCGTCACAAATGGTGGTGGACTCTTCTTCTTCAGAATTGGAATAATGCAAACTATGATTGATGCAACATTGGGGAAAATCTAGCCGGCCTGTGGCAGGGGCCTGTTGCCAAGGCACTGCCTTCCCTCCAAAGTGATACCTATCTATCTACTTGCATTTGCATGCTTTTGAACTGCTAGGTTGGCAGGAGTTGAGATGAGTGAAGGGAACTCGCTCTATTGTGCAGCATTCAGGTCTCAAACTGCTGACCTGCCAGTTTTCAGGTCAACAGGCACAGTGCCTTTAACCACCAGCATCTCCATTTATACTATACTAGCGAAAGGCGTACCCGCGTTGCGGGAGTAAAATTCCCCCGTATGCCATCCCCCCATATGCATCAACCCCCCATGGACAACTTTCCCCCATGCTCAACTTCCCCCCATGCTCAACTTCCCCATATGCATCAAACCCCCTGCGCAACTTTCCCCCTGCGCAACTTTCCCCCTGCGCAACTTCCCCCATGCACAACTTTCCCCCTGCGCAACTTCCCCCATGCGCAGCTTCCCCCATATGCATCAAATCCCATGCGCAACTTCCCCCTATGCGCAACTTCCTCCCATGCGCAACTTCCCCCCATGCACAATTTTCCCCAGGCGCAACTTCCCCCCATGCACAATTTTCCCCAGGCGCAACTTCCCTCCATGCACCACTTTCCCCATGCACAACTTTCCCCATGTACAATTTTCCCCGTGCGCAACTTCCCCCATGCGCAACTTCCCTCCCATACACAACTTCCTCCGTGCACAACTTTCCCCTGTGCACAACTTCCTCCCGTGCGTGACTTCCCTCCCGTGCGTGACTTCCCTCCCTGCGCGACTTCCCTCCCTGCGCGACTTCCCCCATGCGCATCAACCCCCATGCGCAACTTCCCCCATATGCATCAAATCCCATGCGCAACTTCCTCCTATGCGCAACTTCCTCACATGCGCAACTTCCCCCCATGCACAGTTTTCCCCAGGCGCAACTTCCCTCCATGCGCAACTTCCCTCCCATACACAACTTCCTCCCGTGTGCAACTTTCCCCTGTGCACAACTTCCTCCCGTGCGTGACTTCCCTCCTGTGCGTGACTTCCCTCCCTGCGTGACTTCCCTCCCTGCGTGACTTCCCTCCCTGCGCGACTTCCCTCCCTGCGCGACTTTCCCCCCTGCGCGACTTTCCCCCATGCACAACTTCCCCATGCGCAACTTTCCCCCATGCACAACTTCCTCCCATGCGCAATTTTCCTCCCATATGCAACTTCCCCCCTGCGCAACTTTCCTACATGTGCAACTTCCCCTCATGCGCAATTTCCCCTCATGCGCAGCATCCTCGCCGGCGCAACCTCTTCCTCCAAACAACATCCTCCAGTGCACCAGGGTCTGAGCACCAAATTGGCTGGATGTTGGTCAGTCTCCCATGTTAAGTATAGGGCAAAAACACGTTGCCCCCTTTTCAGCCCCTGAAGGGTTAAATTTCTCCAGATGGTTCTTGGTGGGAGTTCAGGTGACAGAAGGAACTCCCAGAATTCCATGCTTCAGGCCCAGCAGTTGGGGAGGAATGTTGATGAGTCAGCGATTTTCAATGCAAAGTATAGGAAAACGCGTTGCGCCCCTTTTTACCCCCTTCCGGTTGGAATTTCCGAAAACCGGTTCTTAGTGCTCCCCTCCCTCACGGAAGGAACACCCACCCCAAATTTCACACTTCTAGGCCCACCGGTTTTGGCAGGGCAGTGTGAGTCAGTCGATGAGTGAGTGAGTGAATCAGTCAGTCAGTCAGTCAGTCAGTGACTTTTCTCTATATATATAGACTAGTGAAAAGCGTACCCGTGTTGCGGGAGTAAAATTCCCCCATACACCATCCCCCTACAGCACACCAACCCCCCCTCGTGCGCATCAACCTCCCGTGCGCAACATCTCCCCGTGCGCACCAACCCCCCATGCACATCAAAACCCCTTGTGCATCATCTCCCCATGAGCATCAACCCCCAAAGTGCAGCAACACCCATATGCATCATCTCCCCATGCGCAACACCCCCGTGCACAACATCCTCCCCAGTGCAACCCCTCCCTCCGAACCGCATCCTCCCCCACTGCACCAGGCACCAAGCACCAAATTGGCTAGAGGTTGGTCAATCTTCTATGTTAAGTATAGGCCAAAAACACATTGCACCCCTTTTCAGACCCTTAAGGGTTAAATTTCTCCATATCAGTTTTTGGTGGGTGTTCATATAACAGAAAGAACACCCTCCTCAAATTTCATGCTTCTAGGTCCAGGGGTTAGGGCAGAGCATCCCTCAGTCACCAATTCTTCAATGCAAAGTATACAGAGGAAAAAGTGATGCGCCCCTTTTCAGCCGCTTCTGATTGGAATTTCTGAAAACTGGTTCTTAGTGCACCCCTCAGTCACGGAAGGAACACCCACTGCAAATTTCACACTTCTAGGCCCAGTGGTTTTGGCTGGGCATTGATGAATGAGTCAGTCAGTGACTTTTCTCTTTTATATATACAGTTGCGTCTCACATAAAGAACGCCTCACGTAAAGCATGTTTCACGTAACAAACACAAATTTCTCTAGGATTCTGCTTCACGTAACAAACTGTGCTTCACGTAAAGAACACATTCGTTGGCAGTTGGGGCAGACGCGCTGGCCGGCAGACTGTTTAAAAAGCGTCTGGCCGGCAGCCTGTTTAAAAAGCCTAGCGCACCTGCCCATAGTGAAAGCAACACTTCCATGCTGTTCCTCCTGTGGCCGGGCGTCCGCTGGGCAGAGGGAGAGAAGAGCAGTGGAGAAGAGGGAAGCAGCTCAGGGCTAGCCAGAAGGGAGCAGGGGTGAGAGAGGCTCAGGATGGAGAGAAGGAGAAAGTGGAGAGACACTGGATTGCAGCCTCCTCACCATGTCTACCCAGAAGTAAGCCCCATTGTGTTAAATGGGTCGTACTCCCAGGAAAGTGTCTTTAGGACTGCAGCCCAAGTAGACTTCATAAGATCATGCACATTGAATGCATGTTTGAATTCAATCCCAGTGTCCTGTCATCATTTTTACGTCCAGTTAATATTTTTATATGAATATTTTTGGGGTTGTGGAACCAATCATCTGAGTTTCCATTATTTCCTATGGGAAAATCCGCTTCATGTAAAGAATGTTTCATGTAACAAACATGTCTCCAGAACGAATTAAATTTGTTACGTGAGGCATCACTGTATAGATGTTCAGTAGGACAGTAATAGTGGAGTGGTGAGGATCCCTTCCCTTCACTTTCCCTGATTGCCTTACAGTGCAATCCTAACCATGTCTACTCAAAAGTAAGCCCCATTTTGTTCAATGAGTCTTTTTCCCAGGAAAGTGTCTTTAGCATTGCAATCTTATTGCACCTTAATGTAAGTGGCCACTCTCATTGAAGCCATCTTTGTGAGATGTCATCCCCGATTTCTAGGGTGAAGATTCATGTAACCTGGGCCTTTATCTAATCATTCACTTCCGTTGAAAGTAGTCCATACAGTGTGAAGCTTCTATCCACCACCATGCTGTGTTAGCGGAATACAATATATGAACTGACAAGTGATGAGCAGGATAAATCATGTAGTTGTGGCTTGGAGACTACTGTGCTTTCAACCTTTAAAAAGAGTCATATGCAGTGGTCTTTACCCTACAATCCAGAGTAACTACAGGAGCACGTAAGAGACGTTACGTGCACCTGTAGTTACTGCACCACCCAGTGAAAACCTATGGGAAATTCATATTGCAATCCAGAGTAAATTGTTCTTACACTGGAGCAAGGACTTCCCGTATTTACTCTGGATTTAGCCCCGAGACTGACAAATGCAGCATTATAGTCTCAGCATAAATCTGAAAAGCCTTGACAATTGCTTGGACAAAGATCTTGAAAATAGCAATTCACTCTTGGCTCCTGCCTGGACAATACCAGCTTGATGATGAAATCTATTTTCACATATTTGTGACATTTAATTATATAATCAATGGCAAATTGAGACAGTGAAATAAATAGGTCAGAGACAGGAGAGAAAATGGCTTGGCTATTGTGCTGCACTCTAGATTCAGTGAAACTTGGATTTGTCTTTTATGTTGCTTTGTACAGGACAGGGCGCTGAGAGTCTGCACGTACTCTGCAAGCAGTAGCAGCGACACTGAAACAGAGCTGGAGTATGAAACAAATGATTTTGTCACTGAAGGGGGAAAGTTGGTAGATTTAATGAAGAGCAACAAACAAGGTAATTTAAAATTTGTGCACAGGGATTTATAGGTCCCACCTTTGTTGTGGCAGTTGCTGTTTCTGGTTTTGCTTGTGCTGTGTCTGTCTTGTTTTCTCATCACTTTTCAAATCTCATTTTCTATTATATGTTTTTTATTGTATATGCACATCAATTTTGTCTCCTATACCATGTTTGCCACTACTAGCCTAACAATAACATTCTAGTCCTAAATCCCCATAGTGTAAAGAAAAAGTCCCCAATTGGATTATTGCATCAATAAAGATGGAATATAAGTTTTTGTGTTGTGTAATTGCGTACTTCAGCAGTTTAAATAACCCAGTGAGCTGTGAACACAGTTTCCTTACCTTCAAGTTACTATAGCAATGCTCATTCTTCTATAGTAGAGGCTGTGTTATACTTTCCCAATGTAAATAGCCATTCCACAACACAATTTTTTGAGATATTCTAACATTAATTAGAGCCAGAAATCCAACTCTAATATTTTAGTTGATTTCTCCCATTGAATGTTGCTTGTATGTGTGTAGAACCAACAGTTTTAAAGAAAGTGTAGATAAAATTTAGATAATGTGTATGCTGCAAAAATCCACCCTGGACCTGTGAGCCTAATCATGAACTTTGTTGATGATAAGCTTTGGAAGCACCTAGGGACTGAACTCATGATTCAAATACTGTATTTAGAGCCAATGCTTTAACAAAGTTATCCTATGCATGTCTACTCAAAATAAGTCATTAATTCAATAGCACTTACTCTGAGTAAGCATGTATAGGATTACAGCCTGTGTATGCAGTCCTAACCAATTTTTCAGCTCCAAATTAAGGCCAATGTAACTTTAAGGTAAGGGAACAAACACTGCCTTAACTTCATGAGGCATTTTTGAAGGCCCCCGTCCCCGATTGCAGGATGCAGCAGATGCCTCGCTGCCATAGCTATGCCAATGTGTTGGAAAAAATGGTTAGGATTGCACCCTAAGTGTACTATTCTTAGAAGTTCTTAGGAGGTAGTCATTCTATATTGGCCTATACATTCTACAGTATATTGGCCAAAAGAAACAATGTTTCATTTTGATATGTGCAGGTACTGGTACCTTTAAGTTAAGAAGGTCTTTGATTAATCCGAGGTCACTAGTGGGACTCTGACTGACAAATTAGAGACTCTATTGCAGCAAGGGCATTATTTTGTCATGAGTAGAATGGTTTTTTGGGGAAAAAATTCAGGAACTATTCACTTATACCTTACAATTAAATAGCAAACTACTCTGTTTTTGAGATTCTGTTGCAATTTAATTAATGACTCTAAAATATTTCCAGAATCAATATTCAGATGTGGGAGATTCATTTAGCATTTGAGAAGCAGCAAAAGTGTATTAGCTGTAATACCTTGCAGCACAACACAAAATGTTGATCAAGGCTGTTGATCAGCAAAATACATGATCTTTCCTTAAAGGGATGTAATGAGAGTGCCTGTATCTGATAGCCACTCAAGCAAGTGATGTCAGGGTGACCAGACACCAAACCCAGAATTCCCTGAACCCCAACGCCAAAATTCCTAGCCCAAGGCCAAAATTCCTACTCTGCGAAGCTGAAATGTAGGACAGAATGTAGGACATTTTAAAATAGGCTAAAAACACTTGTAAGGGCTTTCTGGGGGGTGGTGGATACTGGCAGGGCTAGTAGGGGAGTTTCTGGGGGTGGAGGGCTTGGCTGCAAACCTAATACATTTTCCTGAGAGTAGGTCCCATTGCAGGCTAAGGGCTTACTTCTGAGTAGGGATGCTTGACTGCAAACCTAATACACTTTCTTGGGAGTAGGTCCCATTGCAGGCTAAGGGCTTACTTCTGAGTAGGGAGGCTTGGCTGCAAACCTAAGACACTTTCCTGGGAGTAGGTCCCATTGGAGGCTAAGGGCTTACTTCTGAGTAGGGAGGCTTGGCTGCAAACCTAATACACTTTCCTGGGAGTAGGTCCCATTGCAGGCTAAGGGCTTACTTCTGAGTAGGGATGCTTGACTGCAAACCTAATACACTTTCCTGGGAGTAGGTCCCATTGCAGGCTAAGGGCTTACTTCTGAGTAGGGATGCTTGACTGCAAACCTAATACACTTTCTTGGGAGTAGGTCCCATTGCAGGCTAATGGCTTACTTCTGAGTAGGGAGGCTTGGCTGCAAACCTAAGACACTTTCCTGGGAGCAGGTCCCATTGGAGGCTAAGGGCTTACTTCTGAGTAGGGAGGCTTGGCTGCAAACCTAATACACTTTCCTGGGAGTAGGTCCCATTGCAGGCTAAGGGCTTACTTCTGAGTAGAGAGGCTTGGCTGCAAACCCGATACACTTTCCTGGGAGTAGGTCCCATTGCAGGCTAAGGGCTTACTTCTGAGTAGAGAGGCTTGGCTGCAAACCTGATACACTTTCCTGGGAGTAGGTCCCATTGCAGGCTAAGGGCTTACTTCTGAGTAGAGAGGCTTGGCTGCAAACCTAATACACTTTCCTGGGAGTAGGTCCCATTGCAGGCTAAGGGCTTACTTCTGAGTAGAGAGGCTTGGCTGCAAACCTGATACACTTTCCTGGGAGTAACCCTCCTTGAAAACACTGGCACTTACTTCTGAGGAGGAATGCTTAGGATTGGGTTCTCTGGCTGCTTTCCCTACATTGCTTGGAGGTGTGTGTGAGGTGTGTGTGGAGCCATTTGGTGAGGGGAGGTTGCAGAGGCTCAGGCTAGCCTGTTGCCGGCCACGTGGAGACTGGGCTGTGGAGAGCTTGTCTGGGCTTATCCCACATAGTCCCACCTCCGCCTGCTCCGTATTGGAAGATCTACATGCTGAGCTGCAGAGGAAAGGGCCAATCAAAAGGCAGGAAACGACCAATACGGAGCGGGCAGAGGTGGGACTATGGGGGAACCTAAAAAGTGATGCACTTGTCCGTCCCTGATAAGGGTCCCCCTGGGAAACAAGACCCAAGAAAAATGGTTCCACTCTACAAAATGGCTCCCGAATGCCTATTTTTCTGGATGGAGCCTCTTAATTTCCCCCTGCCTGGACCAAGGGCTAATTACAGGACCTGTCCGGGCAATTCCGGACATATGGTCAGCCTGAGTGATGTCAGCACTGATTGTTGAATTATTGCACTGAAGCAGCAGGTGGGTTGCATAATTTCACATACTTCACAATATATCATAATATTTACTATGCTAGATGTTTTTAAAAATGTAGTCATGTGGCATCCCCTCTACTGCGGTGGTTTCCAGAGTGTGAGCTGTGGCTCCCCAGAGAGCCATGGAACTAGGCAGGGGAGCAGTGGGTTTCTCTTGAGAAACCTGCTGCCCTCTACAATGTATACTGTAGTTGCAGTCTTAACAGGCAACCACGGCCTAATGACCCAGAAAGTTAAGGGAGCCACAAGTCAAAAAAAGTTTGGGAACACTGCATTACTAGATGATGGAAAAGAAATGTGTTTTTTGGTCCCACAGTATCCTGTTTCTTAAATAAATGTGTTTTTTTCATCCCACAGTATCCTGTTTTCCAAGCACTTTGATACACTGTCTTTTTGTAATCCTTACAACAACCTTGTAATTAGGTGACAATTATTAACTCCATATTGCAGATGGAAGGCTGAGACTAAACAAATGGTTTGCCTAAGGCTACCTAGTGTTTTTTATGGTAGAAGTAAGATTCTAACTGGAGATTGCCTTCTTAGCCACAGTGCTGCATCAGCTTTCAAAACCACATAAAAATCTTGTCCTGCACACATCACTCTTCTTGTATCAAGGCAAATAGTAAATAATTCGCACTCTCCAGACCCCCAGAAATGCTTGTGTGTACATATCAGTATCTCTAAGTCAATTTAACATTTTTACTATTTCCATTCTGTTGAATGCAAGCACCAGCTGAGCATGAGCAAATGCCCCTCTTCTGTTGTTATATGTTCTGTGTATTATATCTAGCCTGTGTTTTGGTTTTACCTAGAAAATGTATAAAAATTTTGAATTGGCATGTGCACCATTCATCCTTTTTTAATGTAATTTTAAGGTCACACAGAAAAAGGTATTGGTCTGTTTTCTGTTTATACTGTGATGTAATGAGGGCATGTGTGAACATTAAATAAATCAGAAATTATATCATAATACTGGGGTCAGGGAACTTTTGTATATTTTACCCCAAAATATATTTAGATACGCCGATGTTACCCCCTTGATTTGAAAGGAAGAAAAATCATATATTATTAATTATTTGAATTTGAATTATTTGAACTCAAAATGTAGGACATGATCACACAAAAGTCTGGATTTTCCAAAAAAAATGTAGGACAGTGTACATTGTACAATGTAGGACAAAATGTAGGATTTAAAAAATGTAGGACAAAATTTAGGATGTCCTACATTTTTAAAAAAATCAGAAGTAAGCTCCATTAAATTAATGGGCTTACTCCTGAGTAGACACCTGGGAATGGGTGCTTACCTTGGGTGGGGAGGCTTCTGGGAAGGCTCAGGCTGCAGTAGGGGGCAGCTGAGACTGAGTACAGCCATTTGGGCAGGCACTGCGGGCATCCATCTTGATAAGAATGACTGCGCATGTGCACACAGTCTTTCCCTGCCTCCCTGCCTAAAGGTTCCAATGGACAGGCTTCTCTGTGGGTGGAGTATCTTCTCCTGACCTCGCTGGCACACACCTCCAATTGAGAAAGGGAAAGTGCCAGTGAGATCAGGAGAGGACACTCCACCCTCAGAGAAGCCTCTCAATAGCAACCTTTTGGCAGGGAAAGGCTGCACACGCAGGCGCAGTCATTTTTTTCAAGATGGATGCCTGCAGTACTCGGATCGTCCATTACCCCCAGGAATTTCATTTTTTACATCATTTGGGGTAATTTACCCCGTTCCCTGACCACTGTCATAATAAAACATAAATTAAATTCATAACCTCCAGATCAAGGAAGTAATCTGGTTGTGGAGAATTTAAGAACTTGTTGTGTCAATTACATTATAGGACCTTGCTGCACATTATTTTAAGCCCAGAACTCATGCTTCATTTTTCCAACTTGAAGTAGCAGTTGTAATCTAGACTGATCAAGATCAGGATCATGGCATGAGATAGTGGCACCTTACCTTTGCTCCGCCATCATCCTGATCTGCACTGGGTTTCCCATGGATACTCTTTAATTTACAAAAAGAAACCTGTCTACCTAAGGCATAGGCTTAATGTAACCTGTAATTTGGCCCTGATTCTTCTGTATTCCTATGAGCTCCTAGTCATAGATTATAGTGCTTTGTTGTGCGTTCTTGCAGTGGCAGAGCTGTTGTCACTATTGACTCACTCACCCTCCTGGCAGCACCTCACTATTATTCCATCAGCCAGAGTGGAAAAGAAAATTGTGCTTCTGGGCTGTATTGTTTTCTTTCTTTCTTCAGCTCAGTTGCTGTTCTTTGCAGTTAAAAGTAAGAAAGAGCAGCCCTTGGAGTCCAAAAGGAAGCAAAACAGTCTGAAAGCACTTGTTTTCCTTTTGGCTTTTAAAATTTGGGAGGGGGGAAGCTAATGAGTAGGGGAGTGAGAAGTGGTGTCTGTAACTCTTTCCTTTCTGATAGCATAGGACAAGGAGAGAGTACAAAAGAGACTTTCCATCACAAGTGCATCACTTGGGATGGACAGCTGTGGCAGGAATATACTGACTGGTACATGAACGTTTAAATTATTAGATCTTTGATTAGATTTGGTAAAGCTAAACTGTAATGTCTCTGAGCAAAGATTTGTGTCAGCCTAACGGGGGTAAGGATTGCTCTGTAACAGTCGAGCCCTAACGCCCCATATGATGATGCAGTTGCGCCAGCATGGCTACTTCAATATCCTGCAGTGAAATTTGATCAGTTGAGTCCTCTTCAGGTAAGGGGGGGACATTTATTTCCTTCTCCTGCTGTAAATTCCAGGAGGCACCATGGGTCAACTCATAGATCAATTCTATAGCTGTCACAAGTCTGCATTGACCTGTAAAGGCAGATCAGCCTTGGGAAGGGGGTAGATTTAGCAGATGCTGCAAATGCTAAATCCACTCCATTCCAAGGCGTCCACTCCTGCTCATTCTCCCCTTATCCTCCTAATCTGTGTACTGTCTTACCTGCTGCAAAACCAACTCACCATTTATGGCAGAAAGTAGGCAGCATGCAATTGTGTTGCTGCATTTGTAGCATCCAATAGGATTGACTTGGCATCCATTAGTCTGGAAAGACTATGGTATCGTGCTTGACACTGCATGTGAAGCACGAAGGCCTGGGTAGATTGATATGGAGTATAGGCTGTTAACCAAGCAGCAAATCCCCCCTCCACACCACTGAAATAGTTCAATGGAATGGCAGGGACAATACAATTGGTTCCAGCTGCGTCACAGAGCTGGGCTATGGACAGAAGCTCACTCTGTCTTGTGGGAACCCGGGTCTTGAACCCTGGCCTGCTGGTTAACAGGCACAGTGCGCTGCTGGTTAACCACTTGCGCCAGCCACAGCCCTCTATAGGATTGACTGTAAGGCTGAAATTTACCTGGGAGTAAGTCCTGTTGAATTTAAGATTGCACTGTAAGTTTATGTAGATATAATATTTAAGCAACGATGTAGGTTGCATTCTTAACCACACTTACCTGGGAGTAAGATCCATTGACCATAATGAAACTTTGGTGTAGACATGCCTACAATAAGCCTGTCACTGTGTATAAGTGCAGTATTATACCCCTCAGTAAATAATGAATACAGTTAGGCTCACTGACTGGATGATACCCATTGTTGAAAGCATAATTTATAATTTCAAAGTTAAAATTTTTTTAAGTGGAACTTACTCAATTAGGCAAACTAAGATTAAGATAAATGAGCACTGCATGATTTAAATAGATAAACATCGTTTCATCTACATAATTAGATTTAATATCTTCCATGCCAAAATGAATATTTGAATTAAAAAAAAAATAAATGGGGATTTTCAAGCAGCATAAGGCATTCTTTTCATACTGATTACGAAATCTGTGGTGGCTGTGAAAAAATGTAGGGTCTCCAATCAGTCTCTTTGCCTCACACTTAAGGATTTAAGATTAGCAAGATGACAAACCAAAAATGTAATTAGCAGAAAGAAAAGAATGTTTAAAGCCAGAGGCTAGATGTGTGCTCAAGGTATGTGGGGCAAATGAACCATTATGATTGAGATATACATTTAAACTAATGTTTAAAACTCTATATTAAACTAAAATTAGCAATTTCATTTCAAGCAAGGAAATTATGTACTATTTAAACGAGGAGTGCTTATCTTACATTAGTTCCTTTTCCTCTTTTTTTAAGCTTGATGCCTTTGCCTGAATTGTAACCCAGAATCTTGCTTTCTGAGTTTAAATTACACCATTTTTCTGAATACTGAAAAGCTTTTTATTTTTTATTTTTTCAGACATTATACCTTAGCTCTCCACATTTCAGCTATCTTGAATAATTTTCTCTTTGAATAAACACACAGCATACCAAGTGATGTATAGACGTTCCCTCAGATAAATGTACAATGTCTGTGTGCTTTTTTTTTAATCTGTCCTTAGCTGAGCAAGAAGAAAATAGTGTGAGGAAGTCCTTTATGGGGAGACCCATGTCAATCTTGGATTTATACCAGCACAGTCTCTGTGGCCGTTATGGAGAGGATGGACCTGAACAATTAGCACATTACAGTTTTATTGAGCAGCTGAATGGAACTTCCACTAAAGATGGCAAGAGCAAAAAGATCTCTAGTGTGAGTCCTCTCGCTTTTTTGATGCTATTACCTCTTTCTTACTTTAGGGATATGTCTAGTTTGCTTTCTTTTTCTGCATGCATCATTACTATTTATTGATGTCCAGATTGAAAATGTCACATGGACTGCAGGGAAAAGGAGAAGAAACTTTTAAGTGTTTTTTTTCCTCCAGGCAAATTAAGTATGGCAGCAGCTTCTGTAATAATGTCTAGTAAACACTGAGCATTTAAGATGCTCCAGTACTCTGAAACTCACTGTAGTCCTTTTACAAGTGCAAATCAAGAAATCTGCTTGGAAATGCTCTAACCCATTTCATAGTAAACCACAGCAGAACACAGAGTACGCTATGAATATAAATTGCAAGTTATTTTTTAAAAAAATAAATGAATAAAAATACAACAGCAGTTTGAAACATTTAACATGATCCTCCACCTCTGGCCTTATTCAAGGTACCTGTTCAGGGTCCCCAAATGTTTCATTACATATTTTCATGGGCAAAAAAAATGTTGCATAAGAGAAAGAGTGAAGATTAAATGAATGCATACATTTTACTTGAATCTTTTTTGTAATCAGCATGATGTGATTCAGAACAAAAGAGAAATGTGACAAAATGAGGATTAGCCTGGTTGACCCCAATGTGGAAAGGAACATGGAAGACAGAACCTCACATATTAATTAATTTTTTCCCAATATGGGAAAAATGTTTTAAGTTGCTTTGGGCATGCTGGATGTGGCTACTGGGTTGTAGTATGGAGATTTCAAATCAGTACTGCTTTTAAAAATCTGTAGTTTAGTATTGTCTCTTAGGCCTTATGTCTAAATTTGTAGCCTTGGTAACGTGCTGAGATAGGGATAGTTATTTGTTCCGATATAAGCACCAAGTAGAAAGGACAAGAGGTGCATCAGTACATTTAATATACAAACAATCTAAGTTAGATGGGCTAAACACACTTGAACAAAAAAAGAAGCTATTATTCACCTTGCAGCATTTATTGAATTGTCCAGAACATGTGCGATATTAACACTTGTTTAGGAAAAATTGAAAAGAAGCTGATGCGTAGCTTTAAAAAATAGTTTGTACAATTAGAAAAAGACAAGGAAAATAGTATTAGGATAACTGCTGTAGAAGGGACAGGTGAGGGAGGAACTAGAACTTTCATTTCACTACTTAATTCTTTCAGAAATCCACAACTTTGTACTAGATAATCAAAGCAGATAAATATAAAATGTAACATCCTTTTTGTCGTAAGCCTAAGATGTATGGGTTGTAATATGTCAAATACATAGAATTGTGTTTATTGCCTTTATGTGATGCATTACTTAAACATGGCAAATCTCTGGAAAGTACAAACCAATATTGGGTAAAACTTCATTGAATTAATCAGAAGATCCACATTGTGGCGGAGGGAAGCAATATATTCATTGACTGCAGATAACATTTATCCACACAGAACTCTGTCATGCAGCATATGGGGTTCTCTTAAGATTTACTGTTTGAAGATTTTAAACTGTGCTCAAAAACACAATTGCCTCTTACTGCACAGTGAAAACTCAATAAAACACATGGCATTTGCCTATTAGTATTACAGTTCTCAGAATGACAAATGAGGACCAGTGACCATGAAAAAGGTCACTTCTGAAATTCTTGTTCAAACCATCAGAAGCAAATATATTCTCTGTTGCAGTTTGGTCCATCACAGGAGGAAGATACGTTGTGTCCTTTTTAAAAAAATGGTTCATGTTATCCAGAATATTATTCTCACACACAAAATAAATAAGGGAATTTTTTAAAAGCAGAAAACATCACTGTTTCCATAAAGCAATTTAGATTCATAATGAGGTTTGTTTTAAAACTGAAGAGTATTACGTGCTTAGAATCCCACTCTTAAGTGGTATGCCTAGGTATAAAAATGAGACATGATAGAATGAGTTTACCCTATTTGTCAAAAAATCAGTGTTCTGTTGCACTGCATAGTTCAATTAAATTGGACTTTTAGGCCTCAGTAATATAGTGGTTATGGACTGGTGCTCTAATAAGGCTTTTTCCAAGGAAATCTTGTGTAAGTATTCAATTCTTGGTTGAATCTTCCATCTTGAACAGCTGTTTAGAAGGTTTCACTTCCTTTTGCCCCTTTATTTCCAGGTCTGATTTCTGTGTCCTTTCAAAGGCAGGAGTTGTAGCAGAAAGCAAATGCATAAACAAGGGGCTTTGTGCAGTGAATTAACATAAGAGCATAAGAAGATCCTCCGCTGGATCAGGCCAAAGGCCCATCTAGTCCAACTTCCTATATCACACAGTGCTCCACCAGATGCCTTAGGGAGCTCTCCCCTGCATTTTTCATTTTGAGGTTGTCCACTGTATTTTATCTTAAAATGTAATACATTGTAAGAAGATGGAACACTGATGTACTGAAGCCATGGCTGTATAATATACTGTTTGTTGTAGAGATGGTAAGACCATCAGTCATGGTCATAATCCATCACGACATAGTAGTGAACCATGACAATTGCTAGCCCCATCCTTTTCTTTCCCTGTGCATGTTCAGGGGACATGCTTATAGGAGCAGAATGAGTCTAAGCTAAGTAAGCCTTGGTTTGAATTTGCTAGTTCCACCTCATACCACCAACCAGTGTAGACTGGGTCAAACACTTCAAGTCTGTTCAATTGCTAGTTGGCCTGCCTACCATCATCATAGAATCATAGAGTTGGAAGGGACCCAGTAAGTCATCTAGTCCAACCCCCTGCCTGTAGAAGGAAATCTTCCTAGAGCATCTCTGAGAGGTGTTCACCAAGCCTCTGCTTGAAGATCCCCAGTGAGGGAGAGTCCACCACCTCCCTTGGCAATCTGTTCCACTGCCGAACTGCCCTCACCATCAGAAATTTTTTCCTGATATCCATCTGTCTACCCAGCCCGTAATTTTTATCTCCACACTGGTCTGGGGAGCGGAGGTGGAAGCAACAGCACAAGAAGCCATGGATGATTCTTTGTGGCCACAGTGATGAAGCACAGCAGCAAAAACAAAGTCTAGCAGTGGACAACATAGAGTTTTTTGCCATTTCTCACTTGTCCATTTGTGGTGGCCAACCCACTGGTAACCTTAGCCAAGCTTTCTCAGTAATGCTAGATATGGCAGGGCAAGATGGGTGACCAATGAGTGCTCAAGTGCTCTTCTTGGGAGTTAGCATGTTGCCTGACTGTTTTTATTACTCTGAACAAGATCTTCTGGATTGGGATGTATGCCTGTGTTAGTTCTGAGTACTCCTCTCCTGCCTTTACACTGCTATAATGCTGTCCATTGACATTAAAAGTACACTCCAGTGCTCTTTTACTTGCGAGTAAGCCATGTTGAACTTAGCAGGACATTATCTTCCAGGGTGGAACATTTGAAGTAAATTAGAAAATACTTTTGAACATGTCCAGTGTATATTATCCTAAACTTACCATTACTCCTGGCTGGGAATCTTGAGTGGGTTAGAACATCAGGCAGAAGTTCAGATGGTATGTATTGCAAAACCATGTTATTTGGAGAAGTTATAGTACTGTACTGATGCATGTTACTAGAACAGCTGGTATCCTATCCATTTATGTGCAGTAAGTTCCATTGACAATAATGGGGCTTACTTCTGAGAAGGCATGCATAGGAGTGGGTTTGCAGTATGTTAATTTCTTTTGTCTTCTGCCTGTGAATAGCAGTAGTTTAACCCCAATAAAATGGCAGTGCAAATGATACATAATAACGATATTAATAACAGTAATAATAAAGTATTTGTATGCTGCCTTTCTGGTCATTGGATTGCTCTTTTGGATATAGGCAGGCTGTTTGAAATCCCCAAAGGGATTTTTACAGTAACAGAGATGTTCTTTTTTTCAAGAACCAACCACACTCAAGATGGATCTTTTAACAGTCAGGTTGTGCTACTGGCCTCCATGTCTCCCACAATAAGCTGACAAACACCTCATTCAACTCTCACTTGAAGGGTAGCCTAGAACATCTTCATTCATACTGAACAGCAGATGGAAAAACTCAGCTCAGCTTATCAGCTGCTTTTTAAGGTCTTGCAAATACAACTTCTGGTGATCTTGAACTGGTGATCTTCAGATGTTGACACTATCCTCTAGACCAATGATTTTCAACCTTTTTCATCTCGTGTCACACTAACAAGGTACTGAAATTGTCATGGCACACTGCCAGTTGTTTTTACCATTTACAAGGCCCTCCAGATTGTTCAAATTTCCCAATTTTCCTATTAATTAATGCCCCTCCCCCAAATTCCCACAGCACACAAGAGGACTATCCACAGCACACCAGTATGCCATGGCACGCTGGTTGAAAATCACGGCTCTAGACCAAGGGTGTCAAAATAGTGTCTCAGGGGCCAAATGCGGGCTGTGGGAAGCCTTAATTCGGCCTGTTGCAAGACCACTCCAATGGCATTTGGTCAAGCCTTGTAATCCTCCATATCTTTTCTAATACATTCTATATCTGTCTCTAATATACTCTCATGCAAATTTATGTAAGTTTATTCAAATCTGAAAAGTAATTCATTTTTTTGGCCCCCAACACAATGGCCCTCCTGTGAAAAAGATTGGACAACCCTGCTCTAGACCAGACCTTGTGCTCTGGTTGTGTAATACACAACACATGGTGGAAAAATTACCACTGGTTTGTTTATTTTTCCACATTTTTAGCACTCATTGAGGCTGCAATCCTAATCTCCAAGTATGGAAAGCATAAGCCCTAGCATATGTCCCATGTTGACCTGGGAGAGTAACAAAAATGCTGTAAGGCACTTCTGCCCCTCTCCAGGGGATTTAGGCCAGTGCACAGGCATATGCCGACCTCTCCACACCACCATGGGAAGATATGACAGGTAAGTTAAGCAGGCCTAAATTTGTTAGGATTGCGCCCTGAGTGTTCTTCCCAAGTGGTTGGAGGCATTAGTTTAAGGAGATAAGTGTAATGTGCTTTAAGTACAAGACAAAGTACTGCACAAATACAAAGTAACACTGAAAAAGCTAATCATTTATATGGTCAATCCTGGTCCTTCAGCCTGCCCTCTGCATGGAGTTTTAAATGTTGCAGCTGCTTGGTAATCTTCAGGGATAGCAGGAGGAAATGCATTGGAGGCAAAGAGGAAGAGCTTAACCCTTAGAATACAATCTAAAAATAGCCTAATTTGCATACATTTCCATACCGGGTCTAATGGACCCGGTTGGTATTCTAAGGGTTAATAGAGAAAAGGGAGGAACTGAAGAATGAAGGATGTGGTTAGAAGATGAAAGGAGGCAAGGGAAAAGGGGACAATCAGACTGTGTTGCCTGAAGATGTGGAGAGACCTGGAACTGATCCTGTTCATTCATAAATGTTCAGTAGCTTTTTACCTAACATAACATGCTGACTATGGCTGCAATCCTAAAGACACTTTCCTGGGAGTATGACCCATTGAATTCAATGGTCTTACTTTTTTGTAGACAGGGTTAGGATTGTGCTATATGTCAATAATTCCACTGAGAGGCTCAATTAGGAAAAGAAACTTACAATCACTAAAGGTAGCTTCATTTTCTTTGTGTTTTTCCCTTGTGAAGTGGAATGGTTTGGATTTTGTACAAATGATTCAATAAGGAAATCTGATGCTCATATTACTGTGCCTTGCAATTCAAGAAGGTTTCAGAAAGCTGGCAGAGATGAGCAGAATCTTTAAGAGAGAGAGAAAGAGAGAGAGATGATAGTTACAGAGGAAATACTGCTGCTTTGGCTGTGGTTTTGTACGGAATTGAAATGGCTTCGTTCCCAGATAAACTCAGGGATTTTTTTCAAGTGAGTGAGTTGATTTGGAATTAATGGCATAAACATGTCTCGCTGGGCTTGTGATCCTTCAGATGTATCATATTAGCACAAGTGTTATCCAAATTAGGGCTGTCAAACGAATGACTGTGTCTGGTGCTACTTGCTACCTTAAACAATTCCAGAGCACTTTAAAAATAAAGATTTATGTTAATATGTGCTGATGCCAAGGATACTTATCTCACTGAAGAGTGGTCAATCCTTGCCCCCACCATTCCATCTGAGACAAGGGACCCCGCCAAGAATGATATCTGGAGCCTCTGGGACCTGCAATCAGTGAGGATACCCTGCATGCTATGGATGGAGGGAATCAGCAATATTCCATGCATCAAGTCTGAATTGCTTTTCATGTGCAGGTATCTTTGGAGTGGGTCATGTGGATGATATCCTCCTTTTTCTCATTATCATCATCATTGGCATCCTTCAGTCTCGAAAATCTATGGTATCGTGCTCTGATTGGAGATCCTGAAACAACATCTAGTGTGGCTAAAAAGGCCAATTCGAGAGTGGCAATCCCTTCCACACTGAGGACAAATAAATTCTGTCCCCTGCCCAGGCCCTAGGTTTCGCTGCTTTCAGGTCTGTCTCTTTGCTTTAGCCTGCCGAACAAGTGTCTCTTCCAGTTGGAGAAGGCCATGCTGGGTCTTTTGCCTCCACGCTGAATGATTGGTGGTCAAGGTTTCCCAGCTGTTGATGTCCATTCCCAAGGCCTTTAGATCCCTCCTGCAGATGTCTTTGTATCGCAGCTGTGGTCTCCCTCTAGGGCGCTTTCCCTTCACTAATTCTCCATTTAGGAAATCTTTTGGAATCTGACCATCAGCCATTCTCACGACATGCCCAAACCAGCGTAGATGCCGCTGTTTCAGAAGTGTGAACATGCTAGAGATTCCAGCACGTTCCAAGACTGCGTCGTTTGAAACTTTGTCACGCCAGGTGATGTCAAGAATACGTCAGAGACAGCGCATATGGAAGGTGTTCAGCTTTCTCTCCTGCCATGCATAAAGGGTCCAAGACTCGCTGCAGTACAAGAGTGTGCTCAGGACGCAAGCTCTATAGACCTGGATCTTTGTATTTTCCGTCAGCTTCTTATTAAGCCATACTCTCTTTGTAAGCTTGGAGAACATGGTAGCCGCTTTACCAATATGTTTATTCAGCTCAGTATCTAAGGAGAGAGTGTCAGATAGTTGAGCCAAGGTACACAAAGTCATGGACAACCTCCAGTTCATGTTCAGAGACTGTGATACAGGGAGGTGAATCCACACCTGCCAAGACTTTGGACTAACAATCAGCTTGAAGAAAATACAAGTCATGGGTCACCATGACTTGTATTTTCTTCAAGCTGATTGTTAGTCCAAAGTCTTGGCAGGCTTTGCTAAAACGGTCCATAAGTTGTTGAAGGTCTTCAGCAGAGTGAGCAGTAACAGCAGCGTCATCGGCGAAGAGGAAATCCCGCAAGCATTTCAGCTGGACTTTGGACTTTGTTCTTAGTCTGGAAGGATTGTAGAGTTTTCCGTCTGATCTGGTCCGGAGATAGACTCCCTCTGTTGCATTTCCAAAAACCTGTTTCAGCATGACTGAAACAAATAAGATCCCAAATAAAGTTGGTGCGAGGACGCAGCCCTGCTTCACTCCACTTCAGATGTGAAAGGAGTCTGATGTTAAGCCATCAAAAACTACAGTGCCCTTCATGTCCTTGTGAAAGGACCTGATGGTGTTGATGAGCTTAGGTGGGCATCCAATCTTGGGGAGGATTTTAAAAAGGCCATCCCTACTAACCAAATCAAAAGCGTTTGTAAGATCTATGAAGGCTACAAAGAGTGGCTGTCTTTGTTCCCTACATTTCTCTTGCAACTGTTGAAGGGAAAATAACATATCAGTGGTGGACCTGTTGGCTCGAAATCCACACTGTGATTCAGGATAGATTCTCTCTGCAAGCACCTGAAGCCTCTTCAGTATGACTCGGGCAAGCAGCTTCCCTACAACACTAAGAAGAGAGATGTCACGGTAGTTGTTACAGTCACCCCTGTCACCTTGTTCTTGTTCAGTGTGACGATATTACCATCCTTCATGTCCTGTGGTACTCCACCTTCCCTCCAACAAAGGCAGAATATCTTGTACAGTTCAGTGGAAATGGTCCCTCTACAGCACCTCAAAACTTCAGCAGGGATGTTATCTTTCCCAGGTGCCTTGCCAGAAGCAATGGAATCCAGGGCTTCATTTAGTTCTTCTAAAGTTGGTTCACTGTCAAGTTCCTCCAAGCTTCTCATTATACCTTATTCTCATTATACCTTATTATTCTCATTATATTATTATTATATTATTATATTAATTATAATAATTAATATTATAATAATTAATATTGATAATAATTATATTATAATATTATATTATATATTATATTATTATTCTCATTATACCTTATTTCTCATTATACCTTATTGAGAAAGAATTACTGATGTTGCCAAAATAACTCATAATGCTTGGTTATATTTTGTATCAAGCTCGGTTTCCCAAAACACTTATCTGAGCACACAGTTCTAAGTGCCCTTTTGGGTTGATGCAATTGACATGCAAGTGACAGCCCAAGGTGTCGCAAATGTCCCATAAAGCGCATCTGCATCACCCAGAGAAGAGAGAGGCCAATGCCTCTTAGGCCCCTCTTAGATCTTACAAAAGGGGCATGCATCAGCCTCCCTGCATGGCTCTTGGTGGCGCAACAAGATGAATGCATTGGCTGCTCCTGGCCAGCACAGGTTGGGAGGGCAGGGAAGAGGTAGGAGGGGTTGTCTTTGGGCAGAGGGCGGGTTGGCAGAGTTGTTGCATGTGTTGTTTTGTTTTTGCTGTAGTGTATTGTAGTGTTGTTTTTACCATTGTGAAAGCACCTAATTTCGCTGTGCCTGTGTACACGTGTACAATGACAATAAATTTATATTCCTATTAGAGAAGGACGGGCTTGTGAGTGGGCAGGCAGGGAGCATGAGGCAACTTGAACCGGCAGTTATGCCGATCCAAGCTTCAGTCCCCAAGCAGCTGAAAGCAGTTTCTGACTGTTCCCATCTGCTCAGATTTAGGCCACTTCCAGAGGTGGCCTAAAACCAAGTATACCTATTAGGGCTGTGCTTTCCTTACCTTAGTAAAGGGAAAAAGATCCCATTCCCTGCAATAGTGCAGCAGCAGCCCTGGTCCTTAAAAAGGATTCAGCACAGGCTTATCCAGCCTACCTGTTCAAGCACAAGTCAGGATTGTGCTATAAGTCACAGAGCAAGCCTATGTATCCCTACAATCCAGAGTAACTATGGGAGCACTTAAGAGATGTTTACGTTGACGTAGTTATAGCATCACCTAGTGAAAACCTATGGAAAATTCATATTGCAACCCAGAGTAAATTGTTCTTACATCAGAGCAAGAACTCCCCCTAGTTACTCTGGATTGTGCCCTATGTCTACTTAGAAATAAGTTCCAATGTGTACTACAGAGCTTGCTCCCAGGTAAGAGCATATTATATTGCAGCCTTAGAAAGAACAGCATATAGTTCAACAGTTCTGTCACTGAGACCTGCCTACTTAATGGAGGCAGATGAGTGTGATGCGTCTGTAGATTAGTGTGATGCGCTGACCTCCTACCCCTGGTGATGTAAACTCTAGTGTAGTGTACCCTTAATCCACTTGAACTACACTACTATTTACAGGGAAAGCTTAGAGAAGGAAAGTTGCTATGTCACCTATTTTATGCACCAGCTTTTTGCCTCTAGCTGTTGCTGGATCTTGTGTAAGATCTTAGTGCTCCTCCAATCAAGCCTGCAGCGTGTATTGAGGCTTTTCCTGATTCTACCTAGCAAAACTGTGCTATACCGGAATTTCTGCATTATCCTGCTATGGGGTATTTGTCTAGCTGGTTTTCATTCATTCATTCATTCATTCATTCATAGAAGTGGTGCCAACTTGCACAAGCATGTGTTAAGCATTTCTTGTGATGTGAGATTGGTAAAGATTTTCTGGCAAGCTAGTCACAATACAGGTTGAAGCTTGCAATGCAACTTACATCATTCAATGAGATCTGTTAGCCCAAGGAAGATGGATGTTTTTACTCTGAAATAGTTGTTGGTGTGAAAAAAATGGGTTTTTAAATGAGAACTTCTAGTCGGCCAACTGCAGTGATCCCCTTGCCACAGAGTAAGCTGCTTATATGATCATTTCTCTTGGAACCAGGAACACAATCACATTTAGTAGAAAATTGCAGCATTGAGGGCACAATCCTAACGAATTGAGCCAGCATAATTCATCTGGCATATCTTCCCATAGTGGTGTGGGGAGGTTGGTGTATGCCTGTGCACTGTCCTTCCCCACAGGAATGGGGAAGAAGTAACTTATGGCACTTTTGGGACAACCCCAGGTCAGCACAGGACTTATGCCACGGCTTTATCCAGCCTAACTGGAGGTTAGGATTACAGCTTGAATTGCATAATATCATCTGGGACAACAGTTTTAAAGAAAAATCTTCGGGATTAATGGGGAAAAACCTATAAAAATAAACCCTCAGAACAATGGCATTTAAAAAAAGATCATTAGATTTTCCCTCCCCTACCATCCAAGTGCCTTCGCTGCATCCATTTCCATCCAGGTAGATTCCATACATACCAGTCTATATTACTTTGTTTAAAACTGGACCATACTCATTAAAATCATTTATTTTTAAAATCATTTGTTGATCTAATGACCTTAGTTTATTTTTAAAAATCATTTGTTTATTTATTTTTAAAGAATTTATTTTTAAAATCATTTGTTGATCTAATGACCTTAGTTTCTGCAGTCCCTTCAACAGCACAGGGGATATATATGTTTTCCAAAAGTCAAGTAATATCCAGAAATGCACTATAGAATGCTTTGTAACTGAGTCACCACATTGTTTACTGGGTCACCACATTGTTTCTTCTTTCCACTCTCTGGACCAACTTTGCATCAAATCCTGCAAGAATCTTGTGAGAGTAGTGGGAAATCTTGTGTAATTCTCATGAAGTTTAACACAATGTATGTCTGGAGAGCCAGGGAGAAGCAGCCACTCAACTCTATTGGAAAACAATCTCACTAGTTATCATTGGAATGAGGAGAGTGTTTCAAATGCTGTATGATTATTTCTCAGGAAATTATTGGTTCATGAGTGAATAGAGCATGCTTGTAGGTGGAAAGACGGTGTTTTGGTTGATTTTTTGCTCTTTCCATTCAAACCCACTAAACATATTAGGCACAATTCCAGAGTCTCAACCATTCAGTGTGGTGGCATTTCAGAAACATAGTGGGCCCTGAGGGTTGTAGAACACCATGCATGCATGTTCTTGAAATCACTGAGGCCTGCAATTAGCATCCAGTTTCCCTTCTTCCCCATCAAGGATTCCTTCTTTCATGGGAAGAGTCTCTGCAACAGAAGGGAAAGGGTAGATGTTATCATAAACGTGTGGGACCTACTCTCTGGTGCTGTATGTTGCATGATTGTTTTTCTAAACAACAGATGCCCTAATCCTGTCCATAGCATGTAGTGCCACACATGGAGCAGGAGCTATGTGTGGCACTGTAAGATTTGGAGGTGGACAACCAGATAGCCTGGAGACATATTTAAAAAACTTTTTACTGACTTGTCCATAGGCCACCTGGCCTCCAGTGAGTCTCCTCAGACCTATCTCAGTTCTTAGCTGGTGTAAGTCTGAGAAAACTGCTGCTGGGGAGAGTTTCAGGCTGAGAAAAGATAGGATCCAGAGTATGTTGCTACCACTGAGATCCATCCTCTTCCATCCCTGAACCTCCTATTCCCTGCCCCAAATTGCCACCTTACCTGCTCCAATGCCACATCTGGTCTTTTGTGCCAGCAACCCAAAAGCACACCTTAATGATGTTTCAGTGGCCCTTAACATCAAGCACTAAAGGTTCCACCTCTGTATGTGTAAGATTGGACTGGCCAGAAACCAATTAAACTGGGAATGAATGCCTATACAAATACCCTTGCTTTTTATTATTTGACCTATAATGAAATCGGTTAGAATTCTTGTGCGTTCGTGTGTGTGTGTGTGTGTGTGTGTGTGTGTGTGTGTGTGTGCATGCGCGCATGTCAGCGTATTATATCATTCAAATAAATTTTCAATGAATAGTCTTAAAATAGTCTCCTTTTTTCCTTTATAACCTTGAATGTGTTCAACACTTTGTTGCCTTTGCAAGATTGTTGAATCTTGCCTTTTCCAAAACAAAAGCTTTGCCACCCTTATTAATGGTTGAAATGTTGTCCCTGAAAAATACTTGCACACTGAAACAATCAATGCTTGTCTGACTCATATGGCAGGCTCTGTTTCTCTTTGGTATAATTCACCTTAGTTGTAAAATTGCCGAGTTGGCTAAGAAAAAAAGGATGTACCAAAAGGCCAAACATGTGTTCTTTGCAAGGCATCAGCGTTGTACAGATCATCGTTTCATGGTTCATCTACCTTGAGCTACCATGAATTGCCTTTGATTTGTGATGGTATGAAGTCTTAACAACTCTTTGCTTTTCAATTAAAATACAAAATATTTGAAAAATTAACAAGTGTTAAGGGCAATGATTGTATGTAGCTGGTACTTATCAGTGACTAAGGACACAATCCAGAGCAAATTCAGCCTGCTCTGACCTAACTGCGCTCTCCTAACTATTCTGTATCCAGAGCAGAAAGTTATGCTGAATCCAGAGAGTCAGGAAGCCTGGGCTGCCCTAACTGCTCCAGAGCATTCTAAGTAATTGACACAAGGGGAAGACTTGCTCCTGAGGAGACACCCCTCAGATGACACTGAACAAGAAACAGCTGTGGTGCCTACAGTGGTGACAGAAGTCTGTGCAGCACCTGGTGCAGAAGTCTGTGCATCATCCCTGGGATGTGCGCCCCCCCTACCTGGACTGTGCAGTCACCAAAGTTGGCGCTTGCGCAGTTGTTTCTGAAGCCAACTGGCTTCAGAAAGAGTACTGCGCAGGCACCATCTCTGACACCTGCGCAGTACTTTTCTGAAGCCTTTTGGCTTCAGGGGAGACTGTGCAGGCGTCAGAGTTGGTGCCTGTGCAGTACTCTTTCTGAAGCTATTCGGCTGCTGCTCCGCCTCCTGAGTGAGGCCGAATGGCTGTGCAGAGGCGCGGACTTTCTCTGCTCTAAGGAAGTCTCCTCTGAAGCTGTTCGGCATGCTCAGTGTGTTTCTGCGCAGTGCATCTCAGATGGCCGTTCAGGCCAGCTCCTCAGACAAGTGGCAGCTTCTGGCTGCTGCTCCGCCTTGGAGCAGGCCTGAACGGGGGTGCTGACGCCCGGGGCCTGCCAAAGGACAGTCAAACTCCTCCAGCACATCACCCAATGCAGCCCACACCAGCCGCACTAGTCTGGTGACGCCACTGGTTGCCTGCCTTATAAGGAGTCCCTGATGAGATGCCAGTACATTCTACAGTGAATACAAGGGGCTTCTTGGAGTGGCCTGCTGTATCCTGAGGTTTGTGGGCAGCCGTAGTTTGTTCCATATCCTGAGGTTGAGAGGCAGGGGTTGCACCTAGTATGGCCAAGAACTCAGATTTTTGGTCAACACTGCCATTCTTACTCGGGCCTTATCATGGACCCCTATGGGTCTACTCATTACTATACCTGCTCCTGAGGTGGTATAACTCTGAGGGCTGGAAGAGGCCATTTCTGCCTTGGAAACAGGCTCTGGATACAGAGTAACTGCTCTGCCCTAGGCAATGCTAAACATGCCCTCAACTTGCCTCTCCTGAGCTGCTTAGGCTGCCCCAGTTAGGGCAGAGCAGGTCCACCTCTCTTAGGGCACCCTATGTTATCTTGCTCTGCCCTAAGCCTCTTCTAGAGTAACTGGGCTGGAGCATCTTGCAGTTGCTCCAACCTAGTGTTAGATAGGGCAACCTAAGGGCTCTTATGTGGACAGATTAGTTGCTCTGGATTGTCCTGTAAATTAATTCAGTCCTAGCCAACTTTTGAACATTGGCATAGCTGTATCTTTGGGGCATGCATTGCATCCTGCAGTTGGGGGAAAGTGATGGAGACTTTCTGAAGGTAAGGGAATCTTTGTTCCCTTAACCTCAGAGTTATATTGCTTTACCCTGGAGCTGGAAAACTGGTTAGAATTGTGCCCTTAATTGGTTAGTATTCGGTAATGATTTGGTATTTTTTAAAAATGATAGATGGAATCATAGCAACTTGCATCATGACTTAGAATGCAATAAATCTTCCAACATTTGTCATCATGACCTATTTAATCTTGAAAGTTTAGAAACAAAGGCTTTTAAAAAATATTTCTTGCATTCCTTTGTTGCCAAGAAGTAGATTATAATAATCTAATACAATAAACCAACATGGGATTGAAAAGACATTCAAAGCAACAAATGACAAATATTACTTAGGAAATTTGTAAGATAGTATAATTGTTATAATGGCACAAATGTTATTACTAATAAAAGAAAGATAAAAAGTAAATTGAATACAATAAACATGGTGTTGACTCAATCTAGATAAGAGAAGCCTGGCAAGAGAGCTGTTCACAAACATAGATACTTCCCTCTTTTTAAAATGCACAATTGGAGAAATATTTTGACTCCAAAAGGAGAATCTGATCAGCCACCAACTTAAATTACATGAATAATGCTAACGTATTTCAGGGAATTGGTTCTTTTTTTCTTTATAACTGAAACGCACCTTTCTCATTTATAACATTGATATGCTCTGCATTCCGCAGTTAAATATTATGAAGAAAGGAATAGGAAATTACTGATCTACTAATATGAGAGTTATGCTCTCAGCATGATGAGTGGGGAATAAGTTACATAGCTTGCATTAATGAGAATTGTGTACAGCATTGAAAATGAACTGCTGAACCTTTTGTATTTCTTCAGTAACAGCTTGTATCTGTTGGTCCTTTTTCAGTTGGCCAGTCTAGTTCTTATTTGTTTATTTCATTTTCAATGCTCAGAAATTTAAAAGCTGGACTACAGATGTAGCAAATGGCAGCTAGAGCTTTATATTGCTGCTTTGAGAATGTGATTTTTGGCAGAAAAATGATACAGCGATAAAGGTTAAAGATCCTCTCTCTCTGCATCATGATCCCAATTCAAACCACAGCCCTGTGTGGCTGCTACATGCAAACAGAAGTACCAAGTTATGTGTTAACATGATGTATATTTTGGTTCTCAATAATCTTTTGGTGTTCAAACATGCTTTCGTGGCAGAGCTTCCCAAGCCTTTTAGAATTGCAAATCACTTTCAGACTACCGTCCAGGTCAAAAAAGGGCAACTCCCCTCTCACAACCTTCCTCCCCTCTCTGTTAGCTGCCTGAAGAACCATGGCTTGATCAGCTGCTCCAACTCTGAATTGAGGACTGTTCCCACACAGACAGTTTTGCTGCTTTGGTGCTGGCCTGATGAGGCAGGGGTCGACACATCTTGGCCCATTGGTGCAAAGGGGCATAGCCACTCTTTGCAGCCAACCTCATTGCTGGCCTATTGTGCCTTGTACTTCAGCAGACTCCATCTGGCTCACTTGAGCATGCTCAGATGTGAGAATAGCCTGTGCTTAAGGCTGGCTAAACATTCTCTGGTTTGGTGGCACACTGGTAGGTTGCAACTCACAGTTTGGGAACCACTGTTCTATAGTATTATGGTATAAAAGAGAGATATGAAATTTAATTCTAGTTTTAGAAATTTTGACTTGCTTAAAGAGCACTGTCTTGAATAAAGAGCACTTCTGAGGAAGTTTGGAACAGGCTTCCATGGCAAAGGAAACTCACAGGCGGGACGAGGAGACTAGCTTGAGCTACAGTGGGGCCCTGGGCAAAGTTTGAAATAGGCTTCCATTGCCAGGGAACTCATGGGACGTCCAGGGGGAGCAGCCTGACTCAGGTCTGTATGTGGGATCTGTGTGTGGCAGCGTGGAAGGTGTGCCTTATCAGTGTTCTAGTGCTGCTCCCCGTCAGCTGCTTGGGAATGTTAAAAGTTGCACAAAAAGACAATAGATTCCATTGAGCCAATGGATAGCAGTGACTCCATTAGTGATTGTGAAAGAGCACAATCCTAACCATGTCTACTCAGATGTAAGCCCCATTTTGTCCAATGGGTCTTACTCACAGGAAAGTGTCTTTAGGATTGCAGCCAAAGTCATCCCCTCTCTGTAACCCTCACACCAGCCATGAAGGTTTTCAAAGGTACAGTACAGTTCAGTACTGTAAGGTATTTTTTATTGCAGTGTTGTGTGTTACTGTATATTACAGTGCTTTGTACAGTGTTATATTGCAGTGTTTTGTAATCATTTTTATAAATAGTTAATATTTTTATATGAATATTTTTTGGGTTGTGGAACCAATCGTCTGAGTTTCCATTATTTCCTATGGGAAAATCTGCTTCACTTAAAAAGTGTTTCACTTGAAGAGCATGCCTCCAGAACGAATTAAGCTCTTTAAGTGAGGCGCCACTGTACTTAATAAATAGGTAGGGACCTGCAAAAGGTGAGGTTATTTTTCCTGACAAAGGATAACACTCCTCTGTCAGGAAAAATAACCTTACCTTTTTGCAGGTCGCTGTAAATAGGTTTAGGATTCCAGCTGTTGCTTGATGGTTTAGTGATGTAGGAAAGCTAGAAAGCAAAATATTAGATCTGCATCAAGGTTCTTTGTTACCTCTTTCAACTGTCCTTTTTCTAATTCAGTTTTATTTTTCCATCTTTTTAATTAATTTAGTTCCCCACTCCTCTATCAAGTTTTTCTGCCTTTTCGCCACTTACTGGCAAGTTCTCCTTTTTATCCATTTCTCTCTTTTAGGGTTTTGATCTTTCATCTCTACAGAGTCTTGGTGAACATGACAAATTATATGGGATTTTTATAAACACTTTGGAATCTTACCCCACATTTCATCTTGGTGCAGGACTGACAATAGTAAAAGAAATGCTGTACCTTTTGTGAGCTTAATAGCCTTATATTCTAGATTGCATCTACATCCCAAGAACCAGCTCAGCAATAGCTGCTGTTGCAGTTGTCAATTTGTTAAAAGCATCCACCAAAATCTGGAGAAAGGAAAGTTGAGGAAAAAAGTGTGGCTGGGTTTGCTGAAGCAAATCCTGCTGAGAAAGTATTTTGAAAATGCCCTTACCTAAGATCTTACATGACCTTCGTGATCAGTTGCCCTCCTTGTTATGCCGTATATCAAGCTGACTTATAATGACTGAACTTCTGCCAAGGTCTGAATACACATTTTTCTTAACAGACACAGTGGTTTCAGCTTGTTTCTTTTTTTAATTACTGAGGTTTAGATGGTAAGAACAAATTGAAATAGATACATGAAAACAATTCAGAAAAATAATTATTTGTGTGTATGCCCAGAAGAAGGTGGAGGGACTTATTATTAAGGAAGCACTTCTCCCTACCACTCTAGTAAATTTCTTTGTTAGTGCAGGGCAATAATTTTGCACTGATAGGAAAACTTCAATCGTTTTAATAATATAGTTCATCACAGCCTGTACTGGGCTGGTTATATTCTACAATTTGGTACCTAGTTGTTGTTTTTATTAAGAATTATTGTTGTTATTATTATTAAGAATAAGTGTAGATACCACTTTTCAACTGGAGTACTTTATAAAGCAGTTTACACAGCAAAATAAATCCATAAATGGCTCCCTAACCCTGCAGGTCTCAAACATTTAAAAGATGCAGAAGAGACATCAGCACAGTCACTGTACAAAGGCCGTGCTGAGGTGAAGAGGGTCAGTTGCTCTCCCCTTGCTAAATGTAACAGGAGCACCATTTTTAAAGGTGCTTCTTTGCCCAGTTAGCAGGAGATTGAAACCAAATTTCACTCTGCTGCTTTTAATTGGACAAACACCTAGTCCTCCCTATATTGAATTGGCAGTAACATGAACAAGGGAATTTGCCATAATTAGAATTGTATCTTTAATCATATCTAAGCTTCAGTGAATTATGCCTATTGTTTAGTAGCATGTGTTCCATTAATTTTATAGCACTTGAAAGTTTTTTTTCTGTTGCCAACTCTGAGCTCTTGTTGGAGAAGCAGCAGATTAAAATCTTAAAAATAAAATAAATACTAAATGATGGGATTATAAATATGTTTTAAAGATTCTTCTTCTCTCCTCTTGTTTTTCATCTCCATTCCTTTCCACATTTGAAAATATTTCTTTGGTCCAGTTCTTTTCTAAACCTGTGCCTTTTTCCTTTCCCAAAATGTTTTCATGTCAAAATTATCAGCTGAAACTAACAAAGAAATTGACTACGGACTGGTGGAGGGATGCATTTCAGTTAAAATTATTTCAGCTTAAAAAGTGGAAATAAGGATTTCATAGGTGTTTATGCCTGTAACTTTGAATTGTGTCATGCTTTCCCTTCCTTGTTTTGCCAAATCAACCTTTTTCCTCCATTTCTTAGAACTTTGCATTCAGTATCCCATGCAATATTCATATATTGTTTTTGATTGAAAAGCAATATCTGTATCTGCTGTGACAAACCAATGAGGGAAGCTGCAGACTTAATAGCAAGGAGCAATGAATGACAAATACCATTTGAGGTGTCTGTATTACAGCTGTATAGTAGAGTCATCTTTTAATAACATTTTACAAAGGTTTGCAAGAGTGATATAAGCTTTAGTGGCATATATCAGAGTCCGCCCAGCTTGAATTGCTCACCATTAATCATTGAAGACACTTTGTAACCACTATATTTTCAGTAAGTAGCTGCAATGGATTGCCGCATTCTTTGCTTAATCACTGGCAAGCCCCCTGAAAATACTGTCAAATGCCTGAATACGTTAGAGCTTCCTTGAATAGTTCTGGTGTTATTTTCAGTAAGAAAAACCCAAGTGGTTACTTTAAAGAATTATTTGAATAATTGCTGGTCAAATATGTAAAAGTGATCCCTCTGATTGATAGTCTGTTAAAATATGCACCCAACATGCCAGTGAAAATGACAGGCCATGTTAAACATACTGTAAAACAAGGCCTCAAATGGATTACAGTAAATGTCAAATAAAACAGAAGTGGGTGGGAATTAGAAAATTAAAGAGAAATAAATTATATCAGAGGGAATTTTAAAATTAAAATGGTAACATCACATTAATACTGCGTAGCACATTTTTTATGGCAGGAAGACTTTAAACTTCACCAAGATCATATATCTGGCAAGCTGGGATGGGAAGGGGGAATCATGCATGAGCAAAGCTACAAAATGGAATTAGGAATACAAGAGTTATGTTTATTAGAATTTCTGGAAAGTGGTTAGTGGAACACTGTATAAGCAGAAAGTAAATGAAACATTGGCCTGGTTGCAGGAATAATTCTGAACACTAAAGCTTTACAGTATAGTCATCCATAATATATCCTGAACTGAAGAAGCAGGAGGCCAAATCAGGGTTTGGTGAAAGTGAGCAATCTAAATCGATGTGAACTATCATAAATTAACAGCAGTGTTTTTCAGAAATGATAAACTAACATCACTTTTCTTCATCTAATTGCAGATGGCATATCCTTTGAAAGGACTTGTCCTATTTTAAATTGCTTCTTTAAGCAATAGTAATCTACAATTAGAACCTACAGGTTACTTTGTTGCAAGGATATGACAGGCAGAAGTGGAAAGCATTTGGGTGGCACATGAGAATCTTATTGTGTCTTTTGTTGGAATCCAAGATGTTATAGCCCAGATTTGATAGCACCAGCATCAAAAACATGTGCACAGCCTTTCTGCTGTTTGGTTGGCTTCTCATATTATAGCAGTTACTTGGATTTAAAGTCAGGTTTCCATATGTCCTGAAAAACAGGGACAATTCCAATTTTGGGGGATTGTGTTCACATCCTGGCAAAGGACAGAGGGTCCTGTCCTGATTCTGTGGACAAGAATTATGGCAACCCTAATATAAAGCGATGACACAGCACATACCAAATCAGTCCTGCACCTCTCTCAATTTAATTCTAAACTAAAAGCATCAATCAAATTAAGAGTTCCTACTTTTAACTGCCTTCGATGCCTCAGGTCCAAATTACTCAGAGCCTTGTTAAGTATAACAACAGGCATATTAGTGATACTTGTGACAACTCATTGGTAAATATTTCCTAACACATTTCCAGTGTCCCAACCATGAGGTTGAAATATGAAGGAGTATTTTTTGCACCACTTGAACTGATAGGAATTCTACATGTACATGGTGTAATGCATGTTGGGGAACCATGCTACATCCTTACAGTAGGGAATGGAAAAACTTTTCTACCTTGAATGTTACAGGGTAGAAAAGAAACATGTATAAGATAAATATTGTATACGTATGTCTTCGATTAACTAGACAGAGAGGTTGAAGTTATTTTCCCTCTCACAGACACCAGAACCGGGAGATATCCACTAAAATTGATTGTTGGGAGAGTTAGAATACACAAAAGGAAGTATTTCTTTATCCAGCAGCAGGCCTCCGTCAGTCTTGAAAGACCATGGTATTGTGCTCTGCGCTGCATACACTGCATGCGAAGCATGAAAGCTTGGGTTAGATTGTTATAGAGGATAGGCTGTTACCCAAGCAGCAAATCCCCCCTCTCCACGCCACTGAATTAGTCCAATGGAAAGGCAGAGCTGATACAATTTGGATCCAGCTGGCGTCGCAGAGCTGGGCTAAGGACAGGAGCTCACCCTGTCTTGTGGGGCCAACCCGGGTCTCGAACCCTAGCCTGCTGGTTAACAGGCACAGCGTCTTAACCACTTGCTTTATCCAGCATGTAATTAATCTATGGAACTCCTTGCAATCAAAAAAGTCCACCATAGATTACAAGCCATAATGACTATGTGCAACCTCTGACCTACCTTGTTGTCTTGTGTGTTCCCTGGTAGGCCATAGTGAGATACAGGAAGCTGAACTAGATTGGCCTTTGGCCTGATCCAGCAAGGTTTTTAATGTTACAGCAGGGTTTTAAATGAAAGATCTGTTGTAAAATTGTTGTAACTTGACACTTATGAATTTTATAGACACAATATAGACACTGTGGTAGTTCAGGATAATTATTTCACACATCATTGCTACAACATTGTGTAACATTCTTAACTATTGTCAAAAATTGGTTTGGTTGGTCTTAGGCATCACTTCTTATTTTTCATGTCTGCTTTGGTGGAGTCATGCCACAAATCCAGGTTCACTCACTGTCCAAAAAACTAAATCTATGGATCACTTAATGCATCTTATTAAAATTGTTAATTCACAACTGTGATGGGCTGGAATTCAAGTAGCAATTCCTGCATAAATATAGCTTTTATTAAAATTTTATAAAGATAGTCCAATGGAATTAATTCCGTGGTTGGTTCTAAATAATATTTCTGAATCTATCTTAAAGCAACCATTGGCTAAAGTAATTAACTACCAATGCTAAGCCAAATTTGTGTGGCACTTGGGAATCTAATGAAAATCCATTTCAAATTTTGTTTTGGAAGACTCTTATATATGTGGAAAACTGGTTCTGTTTGTTGTACCAGATGGCATCCCATTTGGTGTTTGTTAGCTTATTTGCAGCTTGGTATTTTGTTTCGAGACAAGAGTGGTGAGTTAAATCACTTATATGTGTAACCCATAAACTGCCTGATCTAAAAGTTACTCAAGTTATTGAAAAGATTTGTCTTAACTTTGACTATTATTGAGTCAGTCGCCATGAGTGGTTTCTGAAGCTGTTGTGGAAAATAGTAAAAACTGATCCTAATTTTAGGGAAATGGGTTGACTGAAAAAAGAATAATCTCTATATGATCTATAATATAAAGCAACAAAGTAACTGAGGCAAGAATAGTTCCACTGGAATCCCCTGTGATAATGTGCACATTAAAAAAAACTGCACTGTTAAAACAAGGTTTATTGGAGGGTATGCTGTCCAGGGCCCAGAGGTTGAATGGTACCAAAAGGGCTACTATTTTATCATGCCAGGCCTGTCATCACTTTCCCTCACTTTACGGCACATGCCCCAAATTGGGTCTCCTCCTTTCTGCTCTAGCTATTTTGCTGGTGCAAAGAACTCCTGTTTTGGGCTTTCAACCAGTGCCAGTGATCCTTATGTGGAATGTTCCATTAATACGCTTACAGCACATTTATAATATCTAGTGGTGACAGTAAGCTTATACCACCAGTGCTAAAGAGCTCTGGATGGGGCTCTCATTCCGTTGTATTGATAAAAAGCCTTTGTATGTCAGAAACGTGTTAGAGGTGGGATTTTAGTGTGAGTGTGATATAGTGGCGAAGCTATGGGGGATGCAGGGGGTACAGTTGCACAGGGCTACAACCTTTAGTGGGGCTACAAGCTGAGCTTAACACTAGTGACTAAAATTGTGAAAAATGGGCTATATATGAATGATAGTACTATCATGTTTTATATTGTTGGAAAGGTAATTTATTTCAGAATGCAATGCAACAAATGGCATTGGAATATCTATATTCCATCAAAGGTTATGGCCAATTAACCAGAAAATGAAAACACTAAAGCCTATGGAACAAAAAATTGATTTTTTTAAAACTCAAATGTTCCCATGAGACTGATTGCTCTGAGAGCCAATGGGATGCAATTCTGATACTGTATGGAACTAATAAGATGTTAGTATGAATCAGTTCTTATTTCCATATGCATCTATCATAATACAGTTAACCCATGCTAAATGGGTATACAAGCACTTCTCAGTCGGGGCTCCTCTTTGCCCCAGCTCAGTTTCCCTATCCAATAAGGGCTACAATTTTTTTTACTTAATTAAATTTGATTTTGCTGGAGCAGGGGAAAATTAAAAAAAAATTAATACCCCAGGATGATATAACTTCTGGTTGTGACATCACTTACGGGGCAACATTTTGAGTTTTTCACCGGGCGAGATTATCATTAGCTATGCCACTGGTGTGATAATATAAAAGTACATAACACTTTCTGCACTTAAATCCACAAAAAAATTAAACACCTCTATATATTGGTCACTGTAGGTTGGTTGAGTTGGCTTAGAGGGTACATGGGTAATTCAACATCTTGGTAGGAAGTTATATCAGCTAAATCTCTACCACCTATATCACTTATATCACCTATATCACCTTTATAGCTTAATTTATCATTATTATTTTAAAAATGAACCCTTGATTTTGCCACTTTTCCTCCTTAGGAAGAAACAAAATCTGCAAAAAATTAAAAATGTTTATGTTATGGTGAGCTGGATAAATAATCAGCATTATTGAAAGGATATTACCATTCTTCCCAAATAATAGACTTGGATTCTTCCCAATGAATGGCCTGGCCAGTTTCCTTCTCAGTGCATTATACTGAACTCTGGCAGGAAGTGCTATGTCTAAATATGATACTGAAGGCTAAATAACAATAATCCCTGTTGCAAGATAGGCTTGATAGTTTCCTACCAGATAAAGTTTCATGATAAAATTATGATCAGGTATGGTTCCATGGTTGAATTCCTCATTAAATTGTTCAAGGACTACGGATATAATCATTTAACTCAATTCAGAGTAAACTGTGAAATAAAATTCTGCTATATTTCTCCATTTTCATTAAAAATACAAAATTCTCAGCAACAGAACTTGTGTGTGAGGATGTTTCATTGTGGCATGTGTTCAGAAATACAAAAATTCATCTCCAGTCCATTCTCTGTTTTGAGAGGCTAGAGCTGGGTGACCATATAAAATGGAGGACAGAGTGCCTATACCTTTAACCATTGCATAGAAAAAGGAATTTAGACAGATGCTGCTTTATAAACCATTCTATGTTGAGCTAAACCTGCCTAAATTCCCTCTTCCATGCAGTTGTTAAAAGGTACAGGCACTCTGTCCTCCATTTTATATGGCCATCCCAGGCTAGAGTCCATTTTCAGTGGCTGAGAATTGCCATCCTTGCTCTGCTTGGGAGATGGGCTTATCAGCACTTTCCCAGGCTGGTCACATATAGGTATGCTGTGTTCTGACGGTTCATTTTCTGACAATCCACTCTTTCAACACCTTTCAGTGATACCCAGATCTATTTCATTTAATGCATGTTCTGCTCTTTCAACCTTTTTTTTGTTGTTGTTCTTCTTCTCCAGATTGTGGCTCCTGGTCTTAGGCTGCAATCCTAAAGACACTTTCCTGGGAGTAAGATCCATTAAACACAATGGGACTTACTTTTGAGTAGACATGATTAGGTTTGTGCTCTTAGTCTCTCAGGTCTCTTAGGCAGCAATCTGCCTGCTTACAAAGGAGTGAGCCCCACTGATTATAATAGGGCTTACTGTAGGGTAGACATGCACGGCTGGATGCCTGCAGTGCAGTTGGGCCTGCCTATCTAGCATTGGGTTGGCATAAGTTGACTTACACCAGTCTAGCTGCACCAGAAAAGGTTAGGGCCGTCATAAGTCAACTTAGACTGGCATTAGTCAACTTTCGTGGGTGCAAGGCACATGGATGTGGGCTGGCCTAGCAGGGCTAGCCTAGGAAGCTCAGCAGAGGCATGTTGAGCTTAGCCTTGAGCATTGCAGTTAAGCTGTATCCAAAGCCAGTTTTGGGGCAGAAATGCCCTCTTCCTGCTCCTCAAAGTTAGACCACCTCAGGAGCAGGAATAAATCTGAGTAAACTCACTGGAGCCCATTATAAGTCAGAGTAAAAATGGAAGCAACACATGTTCTAAGTCCTAGGCCAGCATTAGCACCACACCTGCCTCTCAACCTCAGGATACAGCACAATTCCAGCAACAATTTCTTTGCACACTACAGCTACTACAGTCTTATGCTGCATCTGTTATTAGTTGTTAGGGACTCCTGGGCTTTCTTATAAGGCAGACACCACAGCTGTTCCTTGTTCAGTGTGATCTGAGGCAGGTCTCCTTGGGAGCAAACCCTCTTCAGGTGCCACTTACTAGGTGCTCACCAGCCTCCTAGCCCTGTGGATTTGGCCTGTCCTTGCTCTGGATATAGCTTACTTGGGCCAGGTGAGCCGTTCTCACTGGCCTCATTTCAGGATTGCTCCCTTTTTCTCTCAGGCTCCTTTCCATTGCCCCTCTTACATAGACCTTTGATCTGTAAAAGTCTTACTCCAGAGTAAGCATGGATAGGCTGGTCTCTAGAGAGAGGCTGAGCAGGTGCTGGTGGAGTACTGAAACCAGCCATGTACCAGCCAGGACTATTTTCCACTTGTTTATCAAGACATCACTTGCATATCAATTAAAATTTATTAGATCTTGTTTGCTTGTTTTGCAAAACACGCTCAGTCCAAATTACTCTGAATTCAAGATTTTACTGTATTAGGAATACACATTTATGCTCTTCAACAAAAAGTTCTCAAAGCAGTCCAGAAACAAAAGTTAATTTGCATATTGCACATATCAAGTTTTGGCCTCATTCACTGTTGGCTATCAGAATTGTAAATATAATTCCACAGCAGAGAAAAAACTGAAATTTGAGAATAATAACCTTATCAGAAATGAATGGAAAGGAATTATCTGCTACTCAAAATTAAGGAGATGAATTCTGTCTGAAAGAGCAGCCAGTATTTCTTCAGAAAATCAGCAGAGAAAAATACCCAATTTACCATACAATCTTATTTGTGTCTACTCAAAAGCTAGCTCCATTGAGTTCAATGGGGCCTACTCCTAGGAAAGTACTCTTAGGTTTGCAGCCTTTGTCTTTCAACAGAAACCAGTGGTAAAGGTTTTCTTGAATAGCACAACTTTAGATTTTGAGACTTTGGGCCCAATCCTTTCCAATTTTCCAGCTTCGGTGTAGCCATAATACAGTCCTGTGGTAAAGAAATACCTGCTCCTATACATTAAGAAGACTGTTCCTCCAAACGATGCAGCGCATAGCTCACTGGCACAAATCTCCAGCACTGGAAAATTAATTAGGATTTGGCCATGAGTGTTTGAATCCTCCTCATCTGAAGAAAAACAAAATTATTACACATACAAAATTAGTATGGATGTGCATTTGTTTCAGAACAAGTTAAAAAGAAAATAAACTGAATGAGACCTGTTCACTTTTTCCTTCCTGCAGAGATGAATGACCCAGAAGTTTAATGAGCAACAAACGAGTTACAAATGAGTTTCAAAAGCCATTCACTTTTTTTGGGGGGGGGGTTCTTATCTTGAGACAAAAGAGTCTGTTGTCATCACTGGCAACCCTGGCCACTGGCAACCATGTGCAGCCCTAATTAATTAATTGACTGCAAAATTAATCTATCACCTCATCCATTTAACCATGTGGTAGAGAATTTACCATCTCAGGGCTCAATCCTAACTAATTTAGGCCCACTCAACTCATCCATTCTTCCTTCCTCTAGTGGTGTGAAGACACTGGTGCATGTCTGTGCACTGGCCTAACCCCCCTAGAGTGGCGCAGAAGTGGCTTATGGTACTTTTCTGACCCCCTCAGTCCACTATGGGACTTGTGGCGGGACTTATGCCAGCCTAAATGGGGCTTAGGATTGCAGCCTCAGTTGTTAAAATGTTGGATGAATGAAATGTCCATTCATATTAAAAGACTTGGCAACATTTATAGTCACAAGTGTGGATTCTCAAGTCTTCCTCTTTTCACCATTTATCTTTTCCCAGTTTTGTGCCTGCTATTACCTTTATTTGTTTTTTAATTGTAAAGTTCCAGTAGGGAGTGGGTGTTACCTGTAGGCTGGTTTATATGTGACATGAATTACCTCTTCTCTGTGTGTCCCTCATCTTCTGACTCTTATTACCTCTGGATTAAGCCAGATGGGGCACGTCCCATGTCTGTATCCTTGACTTGTCCAGGCAAATATTAAATGAGTTTGTGATCTATATTTGTGTCCACCCAGATGTATTTTAGAACACATATTAGATTTAATCAATTTTATCTCAACCTGTTGCTTTCCTGAGAAAGCTGCAAGTGGCATTATAAGTATCTTTTCATCATCACAGTCTTGTATTGCTGCGGTAAAGACTCACAGCCCACACCAATGGTGAATTTTTAAACCAAGATGTGCTGGTGCTTGGCTCTTCCTTGTATCCCTCACTAATCTTGTTGACATGTCCTCAAATTCCAGGCATCTGAGGATAAGATTGTTCTTTTCAGTGGTGAATATAAAGCATTTTACATATGGTGAAAGTCACGATCTCTGATATTGTTAGTCTTCAGATTTTATAACACAGCTCTGGCACTAAAAATTGATTCTAATACTCTAGTGCAGTTGTGTTCAAAGTGAGAACCCCTCCTTGGGGATCACAACTTCATTTCAGGTGGGTCACGAAAAGCTGGGTGCAACCATCTTGGAAATCTGGCACTGGGCACCTCTAATGTCACTTCCAGCCACAATATCACTTCCAGGGGATCCCGGACAGATTGTCATTCTTAGAAGAGGTGCTGGGCTGAAATGCTTGAGTATCACTACTGTAGCTCACTCCAAGTCTTTCTATGTTTAAGATTTTTCAGTCAGGGAAAAAATTTCCCTTGCTTAAGCTTTGTTGTTCAGATTCTTGTTATCTTTTGTTGCCTCAGTTCCAATGTTTTGAGGATAAAAGTGACCCTCTGGCTTGTACTTTGAAAAGCACAAGTGCAACATTTTTCACCCAAGCAATTGGGCTCCCACTTCTCTAGCACAACTCCCTGGAAAGCTTCTTTTGAGGATTGGTAGACTCTTCCCACTCACAGAAGCTGCCTCTATATAATTGCCAGGGAATCGCCCCATCAACAACCTCCCCCCAATACTCCATACCACTTAAGTCCCGAAGGTCCCCTAATTGTGAGGAAATTAGTTTTTTGAGACATTTGGGGATTTGCCGGGATGGGGGTGTCAAGGAAGGTGGCATGCACAAATTCTCCTTAGGACAAAGTTTTTATCTTCATTTTATACTGTTAGAAAAATGGAGTGGTAGGTGAGAAAAAAAATACCAGGCATGCTATAAATTTCTTATTTACCAGTTTTCTTGGCTAAACTGTTTTTCTATCAGTCTCTTAATTATTAATGTAATTTTTAGCCAGCAACTTAATAAATTGCTTACTTAATTCTGATGGTAATTTATATGATTATTGCCTAACTATAAAATAGGAGTAGGGGTTTTTTTTTGTTTCCAGTAGAATAACAAGTTCTTTTATTATTCAAACACAGCTTACTTCTTGCTGTTTTCAATAAGATTTTTAATAAATATGTAAATTTAAAAATTAATTTACTGCATATGTTTGGCAGCACAATGTTTGAGCTGACAAAATTTGATGGATTGTAAAATTATCCCCTAAAAATCATCAGTCATAGTAAACAAAATGTATCAACCTCTGGTAATTTTACAGCTTTTTCTTCATCTTATCTCCTGTTAGGAACTCACTTAAAATTGATTGTAATGCACTGTATTTTAGAAGCCATAATTCATTCATAGATTAATTAGATTTTAGGTTAATATCCTATCATGGTATGGGACAAGGGCCAAAAGAGTGTTTTCCAGTTGTTATAGAACTGCAGTAGAGAAGCCTTGATTACTGTTCCCATGCGATTTCAACTGCCAAGTCTAATCACTAATCAAATTCAAACCACATCAAATAGAACATACTTCATGGCATTTATTTTCGAGTTTGCTGTGAGTTCTTCACTGATGTAATGAGATGAACCAAATTTAAAGGAAAAATGCCTAATATGCATTTTCCTCATGGGTGTTTAATTGTCCTGGTTGAAAGCTTTTATCTTGATTTAAAGATCCATATACTCATATGTGCACATGTGGGTTTTTTTTAAAAAAATACATACAAGTTCCCATTAACTTCAAATGCAGAGGTCAGTCCCTTTTTACAAAGGAATATATGCACTCCTAGTGTTCCGTTAGTTGAAATGATTGAGTAAACAGTTTTGTGTATTAACCCATCATGTCTGTATCTTGGCTTCCATAGAAGTTGTCACTGGACCAAAGTGTTCATACATCAGTTTTTTTGGAGCTAGCCAAGTTTCTTATACTGTGTGTTCACATACAATCTGATTTCCCAGGAATAATGTCTGTACAGAAAGTTTCATGATACTGTATTATGTTTAAGCCACCACTGATTCATTGTGTTCCTTTGTGAACAAGCAGCATTTGTATAGTATAGCACAAAATATCATAGCATAGTATAGCATAGTATTTGTTGATATGCCGTATCAAAGCTTCGTCTCCTCTACCTTGACTTAGGTGACTACCAGTAGTGGCCTAAGCCAGAATAGACCCATTGGGGCTGCTGCAGGTCTACTATGGAGAAGGGGCCAAGTCTTCCTTTCCCTGTGATAGTGCAGCAGCAGTCCCAAAAATTGCACTGGATGCAGCTCAGGGTAGGAGGCCTGCCTTTCCCAGCACGTTAGGATTGCACTGTCAATTCTTTCAAGATATCATAAAAACCACACTCCCTCAAACCCTTTGTCTAATACTTATTTAAATCACTGATTAGGTGGATGTCACACAATCAAATGAGAACACACTGGAAATTCTGACAAAAACCACCAAAATAGAGGAGGACGTATGAAAAATAAATAAAATAAGATTTGGTACTTGGTCAAGAGTCTCACGTTCAGAGGTTGCAATTCTAACCTCCAGTTAGGATAAATCCTGTACTGACCTGGGAGAATAACAAAAGTGCCGTAAGATTTCTCACCACCATGGTAAGATTGCCAGGTGAGTTAGGCTAGCCTAGCTTTGTTAGGATTGTGCCCATAGTCAGTGCTTTCCCTTTGTAGATTGTGTGCTTCCTATACTCACAGTCAGTGATGGGCTTCAAAGAAATTAAGAACCGGTTCTCTGCCCATCTGGCAGCCACTTTTAAATGGCTATTTTTAAACTTTATATGTACTATCTCTTGTTAAGAACCGGTTCTATAGAGTAGGTGCGAACCTGCTGGTGCCCACCACTGCTCACAGTGATTACCTTGCACCACTGATTGTACCTACAGAACTTGATTGTCCCTACAGTTCATTCCAATAGAACTACTGCTGCCTGCCTCCAGACTCTAACAAAGCATATTTTGTGTGTTTGTCTGCCAGCTTTTTGCGTGATTGCTACTTTGCTTTGCACCTCTGCTCTGATTTCGGCCCTTCCGTGTGTGTGTGTGTGTGTGTGTGTGTGTGTGTATTTGAACAGGAGCTATCTTCATTCTGTCCTGAACTTGCACACCATTTCTCATTTTGATTTTTTAATCTTCAAAAATCAAATCACATTACATTATATGCATCCTGCCCCATTAATGCCCCATTCAATCTGTGTGCAAGTGTCAAGTTGGACTTCGTTTTTGAAATGCAAAAATGTATCCTGAATATGCATATACATTCACTTTCAATCTAATATCAGTGCTGAAGACAGAGACTGTATTTTGGATTTTCCTTCCCCTTTCAAAAATGGGTGTGGTGGTCAGGTGCTTCACTTATCTGTCTGCATCAGACAGAGACTCCCAATGCACAGAAGTGCATCTGCTTAACAAGTAGCTAACACTGGTATAAAGTGCTATTATCCACATTTACTTCTTCTGCCAAATCACCAGCCTGCTTCTGCAACCCAAGGGACTTTCAAATGCAGGCTTAGAGTACCCTGTGAGGCTGCTAAGAGGAAACATATCCCCCAAAACATGGCTGTATGTGGATGGTTGTGCTGCTGGGCATTATAGCTGTTAGGGAGATATGGATGGTTTATCCACCCCTCTGGAAAGTGATTTGGTAGATCTGGTCAGACTTTGCTTCTTTCCTTCATTTAGGTTTGCACAGTACATGAAAATATCGTCCCAGATATTTCAATGGGAATTTTGTAGAAATGCTTTCAAACCAATTAAGTGAAGCACTTCTTTAGGATCAGCTCTGCAGTCCTCTGAAGGAGGTCCTTCTTTCATCCCTTATTTATGCATACCCAGCAGTTCAAGTCTGGTCCTTGAACCAAGAATTAGGAAAAGATATTTTCCGTTGTGCATTTAAAACTAGCTTGTTTTCATAGAAGAAAGTGTGGTTTCTGTACAGATTGTTCAAGCTGCCCTTTGCTTGGAAAACTGCTGTTTCTAATTTTGATGCCTCTGTCCCTCTACCCCACCCCAGAAAAAAAAATCTGGGTCAAAAAATGCACCATCAGTGCTTGTAGCCTGAGAATCTAGTTCATTTCCCAGAAGAGAGGGTTACTGGCATAAAAAAGTCATTATCCACCACCAGTTCCCCTGTACTTCAAGGAGATGCTATGGTTTTGCATGCCAATTTTCTAGTACAGGTCCAACCTTGCTATACACATATTTTCTATACATTTATTTGATTAAACACAAATGGCCACTGCAAATTACAGTTTTAAAAACTACTTTTCAATTGTTGTAGAGAGGCAGTCGTGCAAGCAATCATTCCATTTTTCCGTCCCAGAATCAAATCCCTGAAGATATTAAGGCATTATGTTATTCCATTAGGTGCAATAGAGGAGCAAGAAACCTGGAAGTGGGACTTTAAACCTATTTTTTCCATTGTTTTCTTTGTACATGGAATTTTTTTATCCACAGGAGTTTCTGGAACAGAACCCTAGTGTATAACAAGGGACACCTGTAGTTCACAGATTACCAACACTGAGATATTACTTTAAAACAAATAACTGGAGAAAGATGGGAAAAGGTCAAAGGTTATTTATGGCAGATGAAATAATTGGTCTTCTTAAGGAAAACTAAGAGCTATTGTGGATCTTCTGGAGTCAACTTGAGATTTGCTGTTGATTCCTTAGCTGGGTTGTTAGGAACTCCAGTGACTGAATTACTCCAGAGTGTGCAAGTGGGAATTAGCCCTGTGGAGTTCAACAGATGATTTAAGACTAAGGGCACAATCCAGAGTAACTACGGGAAGTCTCCCACAGTACACCTGCAGCCCACTCACCACACACCAATGTGCTGCAGCACACTGGTTGACAATTGCTGCATTAGAAAATTTAACTAGGGAGGATGAACTAGGAACATTTTCAATCTACCATACTTCACAGAGCTGTTATGAGGATAAGAAGAACCATGTATGGATGGGCTAACAGATCAGTGGTAAACTATGGCTGGGCTGTTAGAGTGTTGCAGAAGAAGGAGTTAGGAGAAATTTACCCTGTGGTTGATGACATTTTTCTGTCAGTTTACTTCAGTGAACTTTTTTTCTTTCCAAAGCCTCAACAATTTCACCCTTATCATAACTCTGTTTTTAAAGAAGGTAGATTCACACACTGCTTTCTGCCTTTCACATTATTCAAAGATACAAAGCATCGACAACTATATTTCTCAGCTTCACAGCTAGCTATTCATTCATCAGTAACCATTTCGTCCAGGTAGGGTCTATTCAAAGCTTATTTTAATAAATTGTTATTTTTCTCTTGTGCAATTTACTTACCAAAAAAAAATCCTCTTGTACCCTTCACAGTATGTGTTTGTGTGTGAAACAGAGAGAGTGAGTAAGTGTGGGTGAATCCTTCTAAAATTGCAATCAAAGCAAGTTGTCCTCCTGTCAGATTTGTGTTAAGCATGATACCCTATGTAGATTACTTTCTCCTAAGTGTGTATTGTTTTCTTATAAAAATGGTGAATAGATCGATAATTTCCCAAGCACTTCATATCAATGCAATTTTTCCTGGAGGCAGGAAAGAGTGAGTCTCTCATTATTTATCTTGAAAAAATGATGGTTTCCATTGAGAAGGTCGTTGTCTGCTTCAGCAAAATAATCATGGGATTTCTGTACAAGTAGAAAGTGAAACATGATTCATTATTTCAAAAATTATTTTACTGCCAGTTCAGAAAATAGATGACGGCTTATAACAATATATGAGGGAGAAAAGGGGCTTTACTTATTATTTAAGGTTACACTTGAAAGGGGAAAAGATTCAAACATTACATTTTTAGCTCAGCTGTAATATAACAGGGGTCATGCAGTTCCAGCTTTCACCTTTGTAGTTTCCAGGAGGTGATTTTACAACTATTTTCTCCATAGAGCTTTACTTATCCACTGTACATTTTCTTTCATTTGGCTAAATGAGATCTGGAGACTGTACATTGCTTGGAAAAAACTAGCTTCTAAAGTTTCTATCAATTTTGAACCATCCTTTGAGGGAACCAACTTTGAAGAAACCAACAAGAATTTGTTGACCAATTTTTCTCACAAGGCAACTGAACATCTCATTTCATTGATGGTATGTACAGCAGGAGTAGGCACCTTGGCCCACCAGCTGGAATCTCCCAGTTTGTAGCCCACCCTCCAAAACTATTATCTAAAAACCCATGGTAGTCCTAGAAGTATGGTCAAGCAGATGCCGGAGAAGGTGGACTGGATAGGGCATGGTGCATGGCAGGAAGTAATGTCCTATAGCCAAACTGTAACCATCATGATGTTGAGGCAAGCACTGTATGATTGGCTGGCTGTGGCATGGCATCTCTGATCAAGCCTGTTAACTGAAGCCTGTGAGGAGACAAGTGCATGCCTGTGCACTAGCCTCACCCCCCCTCCCCCCAAGGAATGGCACCGAAGTGCCTTACAGCATTTTTGCAACACTCCCAGGCCAGCATGGGTCTTGTGCCAGCCTAACTGGGGATTAGGATTGCAGCCTTAGGTTCCATCTCATTTTGATCTTCCACTCCACTGTCACGGGTAGGACTGGGGACCCATCACTCATGGGACATTAATAGAGATCTGGCCTCTGGCTCCTCTGGGTCAAAAGGTTGCCAACTCTTGGTGTATAATCTGCAGGATCAGGCACATAGAGCTCCAAAATCAATGGAGGGAGCCTATGCCCATCTAGCTGTGGGCTGCATTTTGACCTGACATGCTTAAGTTGGAATTGAACCTTGCCACTTTGTTCATCCCAGCAGGTGTTCACTCTTCATAGTTCCAGAGTATAAATGGGATTATTATTAGGAAGGTTTGGCAAGTTGCGCATGTTGGCAAGATTTCTTGAGATTTGAGAAGTAACCACTTAAATTTATTGCTAAAAGAAATCAGTGGACAAAATTCACAGGACAGGTATTTTGACAGGTTCATAGCAGTCTACAAATTTCCAGTTAAAAGATTCTGATAAATTCAAAAAAGGGGAACAAGTATAGTACCATTTAAACCAGCTGGGGAAAAAATTTATATCTTGTTTGTGAAGTTCATGTGAAAGCTGGGAGGGTGGTAAGTCCTGAAGTGGATTGCTAAAAAAAAATTATGACACTAACAGGATGTAGTATGAACTGTTCATGCTTTTCATGTGATTTTTGGTGGTAGATTTCAAGGAAACAATGCTAGGTTAAATGCATCTTTAGTTGTCAGCAGTAAGAAAACTGCTGATCCCAGTGCAAAGCCTAAATGAACCTTTTTATGACACTAATCCCTCTGCCACATGCCAAGTATTCAAGTTCATCACTACTCACATTAATGGAAAAATCTCTGTTTTATAGTGTTACTTGATTCTGCTCCACCCTTTTCAGGGTACCTTCTAACAATAAGAAATTTGAGATTCTTTCAATAAAAAGCAAAATATAGTATTACAATATAGAATATGTGACTTCTGTGTAAACTACTCAGTACCCCATTTGTATCAAAAATATAAAGCAGCTTTGGTACTACAAACAGATCCAGCACAGATAAAATGTTAAATAATAAACAACATAGATTATAAGATCAGTATGAACTTGGATAGCAAAGGCAGAAGATCTAAAGATGAAAAATCTTGAAATCTTGTTCTGCCTCTTAGGCTACAATCCAGAGCAACTACGGGTGCACGTAAGTGCACCCGTAGTTACTGCACCACCTAGTGAAAACCTATGGGAAATTCATTCTGCAATCCAGACTGCAATCCAATCCTTGTTCTTACTCTGGAGCAAGGACTCCCTGTAGTTACTCTGGATTATGCTCTTTGTGACATTTTATAAAGCAAGCATACTTGGTACTTCTGATTAGGGATTATGTGTGGAAGGACCTTATGTTATACAATTATTGATTTTTTTATCTGTATTTAATTTTCATAGCAGTTAAGCTCTGTGTCTTTTTCATTTATATATAAAAGTGTGTATATAGTGGGATAAGACCTAAAACATGTATATGTATTTCTTTATAAAATACATGCACACTTCTGTGACTTCCTGAGTTGCCAACAAGTCTTACGTATGTAAGAAGGCAAAAAATTTGAAGTCTGAATGCTATCCCATTACCCAATTCTTGGATCCTGATCTAGGCTGCAGTCCTAAAGACACTTTCCTAGGAGTGAGACCCACTGAACACAATGGAGCTTATTTTTGAAAAAACATGGGGCACAATCCTAAACAGGTCTACTCAAAAGTAAGCCCCATTGTGATCAATGGTTCTTACTCCCAGGAAAGTGTCTTTAGGATTGCAGCCATGGTTAGTATTGTGCTCTTAAACATATAGCACACTATCATAGCGAAAACATACCAAGGGTGAGGTTGTTGCAAAGGAAATATTGGAGGAAATTTTAAATATGTTTAAGATGGTATATTCTAGTGGCCCAGTCTAACTTCTTTATTGGATGTCATTTTGGCATCTGTTTTAATTCTGATTTTCATTTGAGTTTTTCCTCTTGTATATCCAGTGGTGGGCTCCAGCAGGTTCGCTCCTACTCCGTAGAACCGGTTGTTAACGAGAGATAGGACATATCTATCTATCTATCTATCTATCTATCTATCTATCTATCTATCTATCTATCTATCTGCAGTATTTATATACCGCTTTTCAACTAAAAAGTTCACAAAGCGCTTTACAAAGAAAATGGAAAAATAATAATAGCTAATTAAAAGCAAATGGGTCCCTGTCCCAAAAGGGCTCACAATCTAAAATACAAAAAAGAACACCAGCAGAAGCCACTCGAACAGACATTGCTGGGGTGTGTAGGGCCAGTTACTCTCCCTACTGCTAAATAAAAGAGGAGCACCCACTTGAATATATAGTTTAAAAATAGCCATTTAAAAGTGGCTGCCAGATGGGCATAGAACCAGTTGTTAATTTCTTTGAATCCCATCACTGGGTATATCATGGTGCTGCTACATCTGTGCAAGGGCTTTCTTCTCCCAGGCAGCTTTCAGTCATACTTACAGGGATTTCAGCATACCAGTCATTGGGAATGGGAAGCCATGGGGACTCACCTCTGTGTCATTTACCTCCTCTTCCCCTGCTTTCTTAATATTTCCTCAGCAAAATAAATAAAGCACTTGTTTTTGCATAAGAATCACCTCAACAAGAGAATAATTTACTGTAAATAATGCAAGACAGCATTGTAATTTTTTTAAATTATAGTATGTAATGCCCTTTTTTGTTTTATTGCTACTATAATCTAGTACACTAGAAACAATTTGTAATCTTATTACTTTGGTAAAGAGGTTTTAGTTAAATTCTTAAAGAACAGCCAATTTAAGAAAATATGCACAATACCTTTCATTGTTACTCAGCTATTAATATATCCAGAAACTGCTATCAAGAGATAGTTAACTGCTAATGTAGGGATAATATAGAGGTATTTTCCCCCTTCTGTCTTTTTGCTGTGATCATGTGAACACTTGACAAAGAAAGTATCTGGAGTTAGTCAGGGTCTATCAGGCAAGTGTCTGATAGTAATGATTTTCAGTCACTTGTGTAGGCCAGATTTGATCTGAACCAATGACCTAGAGGTTAAAGGCTCCATATACTATTACCAAATACCTAAGCCATCCAATTCCCCAAGATACGATATATATCTGATATCCTGCAGAATGGTCCTTATCAGCAAGAAAAGGTACTGATTCACACTAAAAGTGCATTAGCAAAATAATGATTTAAACATGAGCACAAGTTTAAAGCCAAACTGAGTTTCCTTGTGACTGAAATTCGTGGCAGATTCTGATGTACTGCATTATGGTATTGGATGACTCTGAACTACTTTTTATTCTATAACTGCTTGTGGTGACAGTTATTTTATTTCCTTCTAATATAGTGCCCAAGCTGTTCTAAAAATCTGTGAAAACATGTCTATAATTTGTATTTAACATAGTCCCAAAATATATCAAATTATTTTAGGAATAATGTACATCTTTCTAGTGATGCCAAAGTCATAGAAGGTTATCATAATACAATTAGTGGACAAATTTATTTCAAAAATCTTTGTCTCTGTGATTTCAGTTCATGACAGATTCCCCATACGCAAGTACACCTTTTCACAAAATAAATATATATATTTCTAAGATTCAAAATATGCAGGGGGAAAAAGATTGACTAAAGGTGAGAATAGGAAGAAGAGTGAAAAACATGTAAAAAATGGATAAATAGATGTGCTGGTTTTGTATGTTCTTGAACTTGTATATTCTCTGTGAGTTTCCTTTGTGAGTTCCCTCGCAGTTTGAAAATCTGCAGATTAGTCAATTGACACAAGGAACACCGTCAGTTCAGTAACTGTAGATTTATTCATATGAATGTTTTTAAGGAAAAGATTGAGATGTAATTGAGTTTATTTATAGATTAATAAATAATTGTATGCTCTTTCATAATGATTTGCTCATGTGTATTAAGGATTATATTACATAAGTTCTTATCCCAATGAAAGCAGGATTCAGGTGTTAATCTTCTCTGCAAATAAAGTTGTCTAGAAGATTAAAGTAAGGGGTGTGCTGGCAGGAGGGTCTTCATATATTGCTTGCAAATGCACCACAAGCAGCTTCTCATAAACATTGCCAATTCATATGATTTTGATTTTTCCCACTTACAAAAAATTCTAGAAAACATTCTTCATTATAAAATATAGATTCCATGGAAAACTATTTCAACAGGATTAGCAATGCACTACAGTATTTAAGCTCCAAGTTTATATCTAGTTGTATGTTATTATTGTATGTCACCTAATATAAGCATATGTCACCTAATATAATTCTGATAGGGCAAAATCCAGAGTAACTATGGGGAGTCCTTGCTCCGGTATAATAACAAGTTACTCTGGATTGCAATATGAATTTCCCATAGGTTTTCACTAGGTGGTGCACTATCTACGGGTGCACATAGTGTCTCTTGTGTGCTCACATAGTTACTCTGGATTGCAGAGTTAGACAAACAAAAATGGAGATTATCTTCAAATAGATGATCAGCTAAGAGACCATTTCAAACATTATGCAGAAGCAATTTTGGCTTTACCCAACAGGGAGCTGCATCCAATCATAAGTGTTGATTATTGGACTGACCCTTCAATCCAGAGTAACTACGGGAAGATGTAAAAGGCACTTACTCTGGATTGCTCTATGCATTTCCCATAGATTTCCCAAAGGTGGCACCGTAACTATGTCGGTGTAGTTACTCTGGATTGTTGCCTTGTGCAATTAAAAAGCAGGCCTCCGTCAGTCTTGGAAGACTATGGTATCGTGCTCGGCGCTGCATATGAAGCACAAAAGCCTGGGTTGGATTGTTATGGGGGTAGGCTGTTACCCAAGCGGCAAATCCCCCCTCTCCACGCCACTGAATTAGTCCAATGGAAAGGCAGAGCCAATATGATTGGATCCAGCTGGCGTTACCTTGTGCAATGCATGCCCTAAATATACACACACAACTTATAGATGTACGCTTACATTACATAAACATAACTGATGATGCAGATATGCAAGGTGTATGATGGTTTTTGAAACATGGACCTTAGTGTTAAGGCAAAGGAAAAATGTCTTCAACAATTCTCAAAGGGCAGACATAAGAACATAAGAGCCTCCACTGGATCAGGCCAAAGGCCCATCTAGCCCAACTTCCTGTATCACACAATGGCCCACTAGATGCTTCAGGGAGCACATAAGACACCTGCTTTCAGGTGCCCTCCCCTGCATCTGGCATTTTGAGGTTGTTCACATCTGCATCCACCCCTTATGGCTTGTAACCTGTGATGATCCTTTCCTCCTATAGGTTCACAGCTTTACTACTCCAATCATATTTCCCCTGTCACAGTTCCACATATAAATCATCTTTGTCCCTTTACAGCCCTTGTTAGATTCACTGTATTACATCCTTCAACCAGGAGAAATACTCCTTTGAAAACAAAGCAGTGTTGATAAAAGCATGACCTAATCCAAAACTCATTACAACCAGCAGGAAAACTTTCATTAACTTCCAGTACATGGATTTTAGATTGATGGTTGAATTGACACTTGCTAGTTGATCTCACAAGGGACATTTTGGTTAATTTGGGCCTAGCGCAATCCACAGCCCAGCACACCAGGTCAGTGCTAGCAAACACTAGTGCAAATCTACCAAAAGGGAAATTTGCAAGCCTTACCATAGGTAAGGGGCACAATCCAGAGCAAGTTCAGCCTGCTCTGCCCTAACTGCTCTCTCCTAACTATTCTGTATCCAGAGCAGAAAGTTATGCTGCATCCAGAGTGTCAGGAAGCCTGGGCTGCCCTAACTGCTCCAGAGCATGCTAAGTAATTGACACATGGGGAGGACTTGCTCCTGAGGAGACACCCCTCAGATCACACTGAACAAGGAACAGCTGTGGTGCCTACAGTGGTGACACGACTGTGCATCACCCGGTGCAGAAGTATGTGTGTCACCCCTGGGATGCGCGCACCCCCACACCTGGACTGTGCAGTTGTCAAAGTTGGCGCCTGCGCAGTTGTTTCTGAAGCCAACTGGCTTCAGAAAGAGTACTACGCAGGCACCATCTCTGACGCCTGTGCGGTACTTTTCTGAAATCTTTCGGCTTCAGAGGAGACTGTGCAGGCGTCAGAGTTGGTGCCTGTGGAGTACTCTTTCTGAAGCCATTCGGCGGCTGCTGCACCTCCTGAGTGAGGCCGAATGGCCGTGCGGAGGCACAGACTTCCTCCTCTCTAAGGAAGTCTCCTCTGAAGCTGTTCGGGATGCTCAGTGTGTTTCTGCACAGTGCATCTCGGCTGGCCGTTTGGGCCAGCTCCGCGGACAAGTGGCAGCTTCTGGCTGCTGCTCCGCCTTGGAGCAGGCCTGAATGGGTGTGCTGACGCCCAGGGCCTGCCAAAGGACAATCAAACTCCTCCAGCGCATCACCCCATACGGAGTGCATCACCCAATGCAGCCCACACCAACCGCTCCAGTCTGGTGATGCCACTGGGTGCCTGCCTTATAAGGAATCCCTGATGAGATGCCAGTACATTCTACAATGAATACAAGGGGCTTCTTGGAGTGACCTGCTGTATCCTGAGGTTTGTGGGCAGCCGTAGTTTGTTCCATATCCTGAAGTTAAGAGGCAGGGGTTGCAGCTAAGCTGGCCAAGAACTCAAATTTTTGGTCAACACTGCCATTCTTACTCGGGCCTTATCATGGACCCCTATGGGTCTACTCATTACTATACCTGCTCCTGAGGTAGTATATCTCTGAGGAGATGGAAGAGGGCATTTCTGCCTTGAAACAGGCTTTGGATACAGAGTAACTGCTCTGCCCTAGGCAGTGCTAAACATGCCCTCAACTTACCTCTCCTGAGCTGCTTAGGCTGCCCCAGTTATGGCAGAGCAGGTCCACCTCTCTTAGGGCACCCTATGTTGCCTTGCTCTGCCCTAAGCCTCTTCCAGAGTAACTGGGGTGGAGCATCTTGCAGTTGCTCTACCCTAGTGATAGATAGGGCAACCCAAGGGCTCTTATGTGGACAGATTAGTTGCTCTGGATTGTGCTGAAGGTCTAGCCTAGGTCAAGCTCACTTTGGGCAAGCTCCAGTGCTGGGCCTGGCTTGCAGGGTTGGACAAATAAAAATGGAGATTATCTTCAGCAGAGAACCAAGGGAGGGCATCGGGGGCAATGTGAGGAGGCGGCCCAGGTTGACAGGAAGGAATGGGTTGGACAGGTAGGACTTGCAGAACTCATCTTCACCAGATATAGAGCTCTATGTCAGGATTTGCAGACCTATTTTAGACTGCACAAGGGTGACCACATGCCATAACCATCAAAGATGACAAAACCCCCCAAAATATAGGATACCCAAGAAAAATTTAGCACATGACAAAATAAAAGCTAAAAACACTTATGTTACTTTCAGTTGGTTAATATAAGCTCTATATTACTTTTTGTTAGGCTAGTAGAATTTACCCATTGTTGGGTGAGTAAAATTTCAAGGATTTTTGTGGGCCTGAGGCACAGCTAGCCACCAGTGGGCACTGCTGGGCACTGTCACTGGGTGACAGGCATCAGCCATCCCTACTGGAAAGCAGGCACCATCAGGAAATAAGCAACACCAGGCACTGGGCACTAATGGATAGCAGGCACCGGGAACCATTGGGTACTGGGCATCCTTACTCAGCACTGGGCATCTTTACCAGGCAGCACTGAGAATTGGGCACCACTGCAAAGTTTGCAGCAAGCACCACTGGGCACAACCAGGCACTGGGTATTTTTCTATCCAGGCCATTATATCACAATAGTCTGATAGAACAAAAAGACTTACCTGAATTGCTCTGGGGAGAAAATAATTTTTGAAGTTAGTGGGATGACTTCTAAATTGAGTCATTTATTCTGAGGATAAATTATTTTAGAACATCAGCCATCACACACAAGTACTACAGTCAGTTGTTTTATGAAAAATTATACTGTACTAGGTATCAAAAATGTAACAAGCTGGTCATTTCTTTAGAGCTCAGTCAGAAGTTTCTTTAATTCATGCAGGCATAGTAACCAGCTGCAATAACTTATACGGCAGTATCTCCAGTAGCAGGGAGGATATGTTCCTCAAAAGTCAAGTGCTGTGTGAAATAGCATTATAGACGCATTTTAATTTAAGAGGCAGGAAATGAGTGCTGATTGTTCCAGGTTTCATTGTCTCTGTTAAATAGACTGGCTATCAGTCACATCCAGGAAGCGAGCTGTAAGAAATCAGTGATGAAGGAAGCTGTGTTGTCCAAGGTATGCCTTATATCCATCTATTTGAACTGTTGATATGTCCTAAATCTAATCACTATATTCCACAGCACTTAAACGTGTGTAAAGGTGTACCCCGCAAGTTATACTGCTAGTTGTGACTGATTGTAGGGTGCAGTGCTCATCCACCTTTAGAACCAGCATTGTCCAAAGACATTTCTGTGGTCATGGGGATAACATGACTGCCAAAAACACACAGAATGCTTTTTTACCTTCCCATTGAGGTGGTACCTTTTTATCTATTTGCGGTTACATGCTTTCAAACTGCTAGGTTGGCAGGAGCTGGTCTAAAGGACGGCAGATCACCCTACCTCGTAGGAATCGGGTCCTGAACCCTGGCCTTCTGGTTAACAGGCACAGTGTCTTAACCTCTAGTGCCATAATTGGATCTTTTTGAGACCCAAACACCTTTGCAGCTTAATCTTAACTAATACCGGAGCAGTAGGACTGCATGGCTTCCACTGTAACCAGTACTTGTTAGAAGGCTGAAATTTCATTGGGAACTCTGCCAGTCCCACACACCTACCTCCACACCAATGCTTCCTAAACCAAATATGTTGAATGTGCTTCTACTAGTTTAAAAAGCATAAACCCTCGAGATCCGAACATCCTAATCTTCAAAGCGCTCCTTTGATGCAATGACTTTTCTTCTTTGCTATACTTCGCTATTCTGTTCTCTGTCTTATACTCTTGGATGATCCAAAATCAGCCATTTCACTTGCCATCTAAACACAAAGTAACAATGTTTGTTCTTGGACTGCCAGTAGTTTATTGATCCATTCATTTCTGTCTAGCACTAAAATTGGAAAGAATGATTGTGCCTTTACTGAGTTGACAATGGATGCTGCAAAAACCTTGGTTCTCTGAGAATACCCTAATACGTCCAATGTTATATTTCTTTGATGATTTTATCTGGAATATGAAATAGAAACTTTTTTTTTTAAAGCTATTTGAGAAAATCAGATCATTTCTGTTGAACTCCTCCTCTCTCCCCCCAAAAAGTATTTTTCAAGCAAAAAGATAAAAATGTACACGCCAGCCATGCAGTTTTAATATAATGTGCTGATGCATTGTTCAGGGCTTCATTTTGTGCACTTTCCTTAGATTACAACACTTCTTGAGTAGATCTAGACAATATCTGATTGATTCTAGTCTGAGTGGATTGGACCAGTTCAGTGTAATTTCCTCTCTTGTTGCTCTCATTTCTGTTAGAGAGATTTTTGGTACATGAAAATCAACAGGCTTACACATGCAAAATGTGAGGTAATTTCCTAGCAAATTTTATTAACATTGGCCTTATGCTGAACAGAGCATTTTCACTGAATACTAGCAATACAAATTGAGGTGTTTTTTTCAGATTCCAGGTTATCGGCTAAGGTTCCAAAAACTCACATAAGCTGAATATAAAGACTTATACATTTGTCTTTATATTTGGAATGCTGGTATTGGTTTCTTCTTTCAAATTAGTATTTTTATCTGTGATGACTCCAAAGACCAGGTAATGCAAAACAGAGGTAATGCAGGGCAGTGGAAGTAAGGTGAGGGAAACAGCTATATTTCACAAATCTGGAAACTGTAGTGGCAAAGTCTGGCTTTACTAAAAAAGTTATTAAAGCAATCCACAGAAAATCTAGATGCACTTAATTACACAATGAATTCAGTGCAAAAGTACTATGCAAAAGGTCCTTTTATTTTAACTGAGTATGGGCACAATCCAGAAGTGCACATGGGTTATCTATTACTGGGCTGACCCAACTGTAAGATGGGCCATCCAGTTATTCTGGAAAAGGCTTGAGACAGCCTAAGGCAACGTAGGCTGCCCCAAGACAGGTGGACCTGGGCTGAGCTAACTGGGGCAGCCTAGGCAGCTCAGGAGAGGCCTGTTGAGGGCATGTTTTGCATTGCCTAAGGCAGAGCAGTTACTCTGTATCTAGAGCCTGTTTCCAGGGCAGAAATTCCCTCTTCCAGCTCCTCAGAGGTATACCACCTCAGGAGCAGCTATAGTAATGAGTAGATCCATAGGAGTCCATGATAAGGCAGAGTAAGAATGGCAGTGTTGACCAAAAATCTGAGTTCTTGGCCAGCCTAGCTGCAACCCCTGCCTCTCAACCTCAGGATATGGAACAACTACGGCAGCCCACTAACCTGTTGATAAAGCAGGCCATACCAAGAAGCCCTTGTATTCACCATATAGTGTACTGACAGTCTCATCAGGGACTCCTAAGGCAGGCACCACAGCTGTTCCTTGTTCAGTGTGATCTGAGGGAGGTTCTCCTCAGGAGCAAGCCCTCCCCAGGTGTCACTGACTTGGTGCCTATTTAGCATGCTTTGGGTCAGCAAGGGCAGCCCAGGCTTCCTGACTCTCTGGATGCAGCATAATTTTCTGCTCTGGATTCAGAATAGTTAGGGCAGCCCAGCTAGAGCACTCCTCACTGCCCTAACTCTGGATTGTGCCCTATGTCTCTAGTTGTCTATCTTAACCTTATAATTATGATTTTCTGAGGATTGTGTGACATAGAGTTAAATGAAACAAACCATTGTTTTTCTAGACTCCTTGACCAATATCCATTTGTCTTTAAATAATTTATGAAGAAGGAGAAGTGTAAGTTACTCTGGAGAGACACTGGAGATATTTTACACATACAAATTTCTAAATCAGCTGTTTAAAATGTAAATGGTATGGCATTTAACTGTTTTGCAAATTGCGGCCTATTTGTCTGAGCAGAATAATTAAAGCTATGATTTATCCCAAAATGGACTTCTTATTGCATTTAATTATAATGAAGGATTAAGCCCCAAAGCATTTAACAATCTATTTCTTTTTTACTGTGAGCTCTGGACAGACAATAATTGACTATTTACAATTTGGACAACTATATTTTGTTTTTCTTAGAAGAATCCTTCTAATGACATCCCCTTCCTCTTAAATCGTTACAGAAATTGAAGCAACCTGAGGAACCACAGGAAGATTCTGAGAAGAGGTTATCTAAAATTTCCCAAGAGTCTCTCAATAAATTTAGCAGCAGCAACAACAGCAGCAGCATTTTATTGGAAAAAGAGAAGAACAGTCTGAACAAGGTTGAAGGGCAAGAAGAAGATGAGAAGAATGAAGAAGTTTCCCTAACTAGTTCAGATAGGCACGGTATAGACCACTTGGAGTCCTTAAGTGATTCTTTATATGATAGCTTCTCATCCTGTGCAAGCCAAGGCTCAAATGATGTATAAAGACACTTGACACTGGGCACTGAGTGGAGCACTTAAGGAACAAATGGACTACATAAATAAGAAAGAGCAGTTTGAAAATATTCAATGTACATTGCTAAGACTCACAATAGGATATATCAAGATATATTCATACAGAGCAATAAAGAGGGGGTAAAACCCAAGAACCTTGCAAAATACTAGAAGGACTGAGAGTGCAACTCTTACCACTCAGTTGTTACTTTAAAGAAAAAGTCTTAATTTTGCACTTTTTATGAATTATTGTACAGAAGTTGTAAAAAATATTCTTGGAGTTTTAATATTATATTTGTAGAGAAACATGACAGCAATAAATAGTAATTGGTGCCATGCTCCAGAAACAAAAGGTTACTAATTTTAAACATTGATGTTAATATTAACAATATTAGTGATCTCTTTTGTAAAATAAAGATTTACAAATATTCTAGTCTTACAACTTAATGTAGAGACTTGTAGAGACTTTTAACTGAAACTTGCCAAATTGTCTGTAATGAATCCCCTTGAACCACACTGTACATTTTACAGTTAAATATATTACTACAATTTTGAGATCAAGTTTCTCTCTGGACTCATATATTTCTGTTAATGGACTTTGGTAAAAAATTTGTACAATATTCCCTGCATTCCATTTATCTGTAGCAGTCAGCCAGCCATGAATATGTGTTTTTTTTGCTTTGATCTGACCTCATCTTACCGTCTGTTAATCTGGGAAACATGGAATAAAATGTAATTTAGATTTGTAATTGACACTTTTAAAATTTTAACAAGAGAAAAAATTATGGGTTTTTTTCTACAAAACCTGTTTAGATTTAAGAGAAAAATCTATTTCAAAGGCGGAGTGTATTTTTTCTAGATGTGAAGTATTTATAATAACTTTTGTACAGCAATCTGTAAGCTAGCTATATTTGGAATACTTTTAGGCCCTTTACTATGTCTGTAGCATATGCCTGTTAATTTTTAAAGTATATTGTACTATCAGTGTTACATTGTTAATACTTTGGTGCAATGTTACATTTCATGTTGTTTTAAATGATGCTGTTGGGGTGGAATATCATTGTTTCTTTGACTTTTATGAAATATCTTTTGGAAATTTTTCTGAATAAAAGTCATATCACATTCACTTCTCAACACAGTGAGACATATAAACTTTTCAACAAGGGAGATGAATAATTTGGGATAGACATTAAACAGCTCCCTTATAATGAATTGTTAAGGACTAACTTTTTTGTGTCCATAAAATTCGAAAAAGGATCCAGATATCAGCATAGCAAAATGTCCACAGGAAAAAAAGGCATTGGAGAACATATACTGCACAGTTGGTTATACTGTACATATGGTTAAGGGATGATATTTGAGCCATTTCATTTTTCAGATCAAGTAATCAGATTTCAGATCAAGTATCTGCCCCACGGATAATATGTGTGCAGACAGGATACAAATCAGTCGCATTTGCAACATGGCAACTAAAAAGTAATTTAAGCTTAATTCAAACCTCTGTCTCTCTCACTGACACAAGATGCTGAATGATGAAAAGCATCATGTGTGTAGGTCTCTGAAAGATGAAGCTGGGAAAAGTCATCCAGGGAGTGAGTATGAATTGTAATAGTGTATCTCTAGGAAGGGGGAAGATCATTTTGTGGAAGATGAAGGATTCCAGCGATAAACTGATGTTCACACAGGACTGTAGCACAGAAAGTATTAGGGTGGTTGTCATTATGTCATTATGGTTGGCAGTTGCCCTTTATTGTAGGAATGTGTCCCTTTATCTGGAAAGGGTGTGTGCTTGGTGACAGCTCCATGAGATCTGGTGAAGAAGGGAGGAACCTGAACATTCTACTTCCCATGGAAGTGGAATGGAGCTGTCCCAATGGGGAGCCCCAAGTCCAACAGGCCCCAATAGGATTGACCACCCAACCCAGGCATGTCCCATTATAGTCTCCAGTACATCCCATTATAGTCTCCACGACTTACTCTGAGGAAAGAGTGGAGAGGATTGTGGCTGTCTACTCAGAAATTCCTTTATGATAAATGGGGCTTACTCCCAAGAAAGTGGATAGGATTGCAGCCTGGGTCTCACTGCATTCAGCAGGTGCTCCCAGGTCAATGTGCACAGGCTTACAGCCTCACCCTTCTTCCTAGCCTGACTTTCTTGACCCAGCAGACTGGAAGAGGGTCTGGCTGGTAGCAAAGGGCAGTATGCCTGGAAGCAGGGTGACCAGCTATCATAATTGGAAAAGAGGAGAAAACACAATCACCCCCCCCCCCCAAATGTAGGACATTGGTACATTTCAACCTGAGACCACCTTTCAGGCTTAAAAATCTGTGTGTGATGTCACTGTGATGCTAGAGCTCCTCCATATAAACCCAGAAGCCCCATATCTTCAATGAGACTTAGAGCACAATCCTAACCATGTCTACTCAAAGGTAAGCCCCATTATGTTCAATGGGTCTTACTCCTAGGAAAGTGTCTTTAGGATTGCAACCTCCAGCTACAATCCAGAGTAACTACGGGAACTTTTACACCGACTTATTATGGTGCCACCTATGGGAAAACTATGGGAAATGCATAGAGCAATCCAGAGTAAGTGCCTCTTACATCTTCCCATAGTTACTCTGGATTGCAGCCTTATTTCCAGGAAAGCCCTGTGCCTGATTCCAAGATGGTGGATCCCACTCTCTTGCAACCCCCTCCCTGTACAAAGTTTGTGACCTCCAAAGGGGTTTCTGACCCCAACTGAGTACTACTCGGGTAGTACTTGCCATATGTCCCAAAAAATAGGGACAGTCCTGCTTTTTGGGGTGGGGGGGCTGTGTTCACATACTGGCAAGTGTGACAGAGGGTCCTGTCCTGATTTTGTGGGAGTGAATTATGGCATCCATAACGTAGGGCACCCAAGGAAAATGACAAAATAAAAAGCTAAAAAACCGCTTGTGTATTGATTTCATATAGTTAATCACTATTATTACTTGTAATTTTTAAATTTTATATTAATATAAGTTTATAGAAAAGTAATTTATATATTGTCATTTATTAATGAAGGAGAAGAAAAGGGAGAGGAAATTGAAGTTGTTTGTTTTCCAAGGGATACAAGGCTGAAAAGGAGGACATGTCCTGTCAAAAGGAGGCGCCTGGTCACTCCTGCCCCTTTCTGCCCAACCCACAGGTGGGCACTTTTGGTCCCTGCTGGGCAGAGAGCCTGGAAAGGGTGCCTGAGAGGAAAGAAAGGCAGGGAGGGCTCCTAAAGGGAATTTCTGGAAGGGCTGCTGCCAGCACCCAGCCAGGCTTGCAAACGCTTCTCCCTGCAGGAGGCGGGAAAGGGGCTGTGAGAGAGGAAGGAGTAAGCCCCATTGACTGGAAAGGGATTTACTTCTGAGGAGACATGCCTTGGGATTGGGCTGTAAGGCAGCAAGCCTATGTGCGCTTACTTGGGAGTAAACCCCATTGACTAGAATGGGATTTACTTCTGAGGAGACACGCCTTGAGACTGGGTTGTTACCATGTCCTAACCATGTCCACTCAAGGGTAAGCCCCATTGTGTTCAGTTGGTCTTACTCCTAAGAAAGTGTCTTTAGGATTGCAGCCTAAGGCAGCAATCCAATGTGCACTTGGGACTAAGCCCCATTGACTATAGTGGGATTTACTGCTGAGGATACACGCATGGCTTGGGCTGTAAGGCTACAATCCTATGCACACTTACTTGACGACAATGGGTTTTACCTCTGAGTAGACATGCATCCACTCTTTCCACACTTTCTGGGGTAAACCCCATTGACTAGAATGGGGCTTCTAAGTAGAAATTCATAAGATTGGGCTTAAACTAAGGCTGCAATCCTCCTGTCCAGATTTACCTGGGAGCCCCTTTAACCGACTTCTGAGTCGGACATACTCCTGAGTAGGCTGAGACTTCCTCCTAGATTGGGCTTTTCCTCCCTCCCTCTCTTCCTGCTGTAGCTACACTGGGAGTACTAGCAACTGCTTTTAGGGTTGCTTCGAGTGTCGCCCATCCTGGCACACGCAGAGCCCCGCAAGCGATCCTGGTGTATTTGCGCACTTGGAGCCACCCAGGACCAGACTCAGCCTCCTCCTAACAGGGGCTCTCCTTTGGTTAAGGGGGATCCATCCTGGTCGGATTTCCCCCTCCAGCCCAGATTTCTGTGGCCATCAGGATGCAACCCTGCATAGACCAGTTGGTCCTGTCTGCAGCCCTTATATGAATGCGTCCCTACAGGCAGGGTGACCAGGAGTCCTCTTTTTCCAGGATATGTCCTCTTTTTTTGCCTGGAAAACATAATTCTCCTTTTTCTTGTGAGCTGGCAGCACAGAGCTTTCTTGTAATCTATAAATCAAATGTACAGTAATGGTTTTTAATTTAATCATCAGTAATAAAGGCTGCAATCCCAAAGGAAATTTCCTGGGAGTAAGATCCAATGAACACAATGGGGCTTACATATGAGTAGACAAAATTAGGATTGTGCTCATAGGGTTTCAATTAACCACATAAAAGCAATATAAGAGTGTTTTTGTTTTTTATGCTGTCATGCCCTACATTTTTCTTGGGTGTCCTACATTTAGTCCTGTATTGATTCCCCCTGCTGGGAAGAATCCCTATTAACTGGGGGGCTTATCGTTGAAGGGACAACCATTTGGCTATTGAGTCTCAATTCAAGGATTCCTCTGGTTCCCCCCCCCCCCCCAAAAAAAAGCACCATCTTCAACATAAAAATTGCTGTATATATAGGAGGACAGACATTGGGCTGTGCCCAGAGCTCTGAGGCGGCAATCCTACATACACTTACCTGGCAGGACACTCCATTGGCTCCATTGGCTAGAATAGGACTGGCTTTTAGTAGACATGCAGAGGATTTGGACTTAAGGGCCCGATCCTGTCCAATTTTCTAGCTACATGGCAAACCCAAAGTAAGGGGCCCATTGACTGGCCCCAGCGACTGCCGTCCCCCCAGTACATCACAGACTGGTTTAACTGCACCAGCACTGGAAAATTAGATAGGGCTGCAGTCCTGGCAACATTTCCTTGGAAGTAAGCCCCATTCTCTCTGTTGAGGCGTACTTCTAAGTAAGTAACTTCTAAGAGCACAATTCTAACCATACCTACTCAGAAGTAAGCCCCATCGTGTTCAACGGATCTTACTCCCAGGAAAATGTCTTTAGGATTTCACCCTTACTCTTGTTGTCCAACCCACTTGCTTACTTCTGAGTCATTCTTGTCAGTGGGGCTTATGCCCAGGTAAGCATGGAATCCTTTGTAGCCCATGGCTACAATCCAGAGTAACTAGGGGACCTTTTACACCAACGTAGTTACGGTGGCACTTATGGGAAACCTATGGGGAATGCATAGAGCAATCCAGAGTTCGTGCCCCTTACATCTTCCTGTAGTTACTCTGGATTGTAGGGCAAGTCTGTTATGCCACGCATAGGGCTGGTTCTTGGGGTGCTCCCCCTGCCTCCCCCTTTCCTGCCAACTCAGCTTGCAAGTGGCCCCCATTGCTATTTTGTCGGTCCTTGAACAAAACTATTAACTCCTGATGATCCGGTGCTGTTAGAGGGAGTAGAGGACGTGGAGGAAGGAACCCACTCCGAGTGGTTAAAGTGGCAAATATCCGGGACGAAGCCTCCCTCCCCAATACAAGGTCTATGGGCCCTACATGAGCCATGACTCTTGAGCATCCCTAAGGAGGCTTGGCAGGAGGGATCCCCACGTTCGAATTCTAGGCTCCGGAGAAAGCAGCTGATTGGCCCAGCCCAAGAAGAAAGTCTCAGTGTTCTAGAACGCTAAAGTCACGGGGGTTCCATGAAGCATTGCAAAGGGGATGCTGCTGGGTCGCTGGTGGTGGTTAGGTTAAACAGCTGATCTGGTCATGGTGACCAGATGTCATCACTGTAAAAGACACAAGCCCATCCCCAAATGTAGGACACTCAAGAAAAATGTAGAACATGACAATAGGAAAGCTCAAAAAGAAAAGCTCAGAGTTTGAGATACAGACAGACAGGCAGATAGACAGACACTAAAATCCAGAGTAACTCTGACGTAGTTACGGTGCCACCTATGGGAAACCTATGGGAAATGCATAAAGCAATCCAGAGTAAGTGCCTCTTATGTCTTCCCATAGTTAGTCTGTATTGTAAATAGATAAACACGCACACACAAACTCTCTGATATGTATATATAGGAAATTTCAACAGAAAAACTCAAAACTCTGATATGCACCACAACAAGTTTAATCGTTTCGGAAGCATGCTTGTTATGTGAAGTGTGAAGCGGATTTTCCCATAGGAAAGAATGGAAACTCAGATGGGTTCCACAACCCCAAAAATATTCATATAAAAATATTCACTGCATGTAAAAATGATGACAAAACACTGTAATTGAAGTCTACTAAGGCTGCAATCCAAAAGGCACTTTCCTGGGAGTAGGCCCCATTTAACACAATGGGGCTTACTTCTGGGTAGACACGGTTAGGAGGCCGCAATCAAAGACACTTTCCTGGGAGTAAGTCCCATTTAACATCATGGGGCTTACTTCTGGGTAGACATGCCTATTAGGCGCCAGAGCGGTTTGTTACATGAAGCAGGATTCCTTGGAAATTTAGACTTGTTACATGGAACATACTTTCTGTGAGGCACTTGTCATGAGAAGTACCACTGTACACACAGTGGTACCGGGTAAGTCACCTTCTTATGACTTGTAAGAAGAATGTTTTGTAAGACAAACTAAAATTTCTAAGGAATTCTGACTTGTAAGACAAATAGTACCTTGTAAGAGAAACAGTTTTACATTGGAAGTTCAATTGATGGCTCTGCATTGTGAGCAACAGCAATGTTATGGATTTGATATCCTCCTCCTTATGGAGGAGGAGAATAATTGAGAAGGAGCCTTACTCACATCAAATAAGAGTAAGGATATCTGTAAACATTGACAAAATTCTATAGAAAAGCACCACCTAAACAAGGTGGTAGCAGTGTGAGTGATGAATCTGTTTAACGACAAAGTCATGTCACATTTATGTGAAGTCCTCAAAAGGAAACAAAAGCAAGTGTCATTAGAAGGTTCCTTGTGAAAGTTGCTCAAAAAGACACCAGTGGCTCAGAGAAAATTAGTCATCCTTGGCCATAAAAGTTACTGTACAGTATATTACAGTGTTTTTCATTAATATTACAATACTTGTGTTCATATTACACTGGTTTGAATTTGATTGCAGTGTTTTGTCATCATTTTCACATACAGTTAATATTTTTATATGAATATTTTTGGGTTGTGGAACTAATCATCTGAGTTTCCATTATTTCCTATGGGAAAATCTGCTTTGTATAAAGAATGCTTTGTAAGGCAAACATGCTTCTGTAACATACACACAAGGAAAAGGAGGACCATGAAGATTTTTTCCCCCATGACACAAGGGTAAAAAAGATGTGTCCTGGAAAAAGAGTCATCCTGTGCCACGTAAGGGTGCCTGGTTCTTTCAAGCAGCTCCTAGGCTGGGCTTGCAGCAAGAGGCATCTCTAGCAAGAGGGCAAGGATGGGCCAGAGATGGCTCACTTCACCCCAGTTGGAGGATTGGCACTCCTTCCAAGGAGCACAGGGTAGCATAGCATACTGTATAATCTTCTTGGATTAAACAGCTTGCTTAATCATAGCTTGATTATAAATTAAACGCTGCAATCCTAAAGACACTTTCCTGGGAGTAAGACCCATTGAACACAATGGAGCTTACTTTGGTACACTTTCCCAGGAACAAGCCCCATTGTATGGAGTGGGACTTACTTCCCAATAGGCTTGTGCCCTAAGGCTGCAATCCTATACCTGCTCTCTTGGGAGAAAGTGCCCGACCTCCTTCCGAGTAAGCATTTATTTATTTTATTTATTTATTTACGGACTGCGCTGTAAACAAGTGGATATTTGAACCTGGCTCTACCCAGTTCTTAGTGGACACTCAAACCACTACTCCAAGCTTAGGTGGAATCCTAAGCATGTCTACTCAGAAGTAAGTCCCATTCTGCTCTATGGAACTATGGCTGCAATCCTATGCATGTCTACTCTGAAGTAAGTCTCACTATGTTCAATGAAGCTTACTCCAAGGAAAGTGTGCTTAGGATTGCAGCCTTACTCTCAGGAAAGTGTGTACAGGATGGCAGCCCTACTAGCGCAATCTGGAGCCAGCCTAGAGCATTTTTCTAGGCTGCCATCCTCTCCACACTTTCCTGGGAGTAAGCCCCATTGACTCTCATGGGACTTACTCCTGAAAAAGAGACTCATAGGATTGAGCTCCAATGCATAGGAAGATGTCAGTCCTCTAGTATTCTGCTAGCGAGTGAATGAACATTACTCCAAGCTCGACCTTGTGTAAACTGTGCGTAAAACCATTTTTTCAATTCATTGACAAATTGGTGACATTCATCAAATCTTTACATCTATGGGGAGAACCAGCTCACCGTGTGGATAGGTTTGCAGCCAAACAGACCGATCCTATCTATGTCTACTCAGATGTAAGTCCCATTAGAGTCAATGGGGCTTTTTCCCAAGTCAGTGTGGATAGGATTGCAGCCTTTCCACTCTCATCAGAGGATTGCAGGGGTGAGATGGGGACAGGGAGGTGGGGAGGAAGGGAGATGGGGAGGAAGAGAGATGAACCCCAGTTTTAAGGGGTTCACTGGGGGTTATTATTGATGGGTGGCAGATTAACTAAGAGCACAATCCTAACCATGTCTACTCAAAAGTAAGCCCTACTATGTTTAGTGGGTCTTACTCTTACCCCCTAGAAAGTATCTTTAGGATGTAAGAACACAGTGAACACAATTGGACTTACTTTTGAGTAGACATGGTTAGGATTGTGCTCTAGATGTCATAATCACAAAAAGAAGACATGGGCCCCCAAAATGTAGGACACACCCAAGAAAAATGTAGGACAAAACCAAGTAAAAGCTAAAACCACTAGCTATTAATTAGCTATTAATTTTTTTTCATTTTCTTGTAAGCCGCTTTGTGAACTTTTCAGTTGAAAAGCGGTATATAAATACTGTGGATGTAGATTGTTCAGTTGATAATGTGATAATCGATTACTGTGTTGAATTAAAACACTATCTTCCTTATTAATTTTAATATACTCTCCTCCTATATTCACTACATTAAATATAGACTATCCCTATATTAAACACTCTCTTCCTTAGTAAATTTAAAACTGTTCCATATGACTTATTACATCTAATTCAAGAAGCCATAAAAATGATCTTTTTAAAAAACAAAAAGCAAGGAAGATGTTTTCCCCCAGGACCCAAGGCTAAAAAAGAGGACACATCCTGGAAAAAGAGGACATCTGGTCATCCTTCCTATAGGTGGGTTGCCTCCAGCAGGTGGCCACTGATGGGGGGAACCCTCCCCCTATGCCAGCCTGGAGGTGGGGGATTCCCCTTTGCATCCCAAGGCTTGACCCCCCTCCTCCCCCCAACTTCCCCCCTCACTCCCCTTGGGCAAGGGGGAGGGACAGCCACATGGAGGAGGAGGAGGATGCTGGGCTGCCCCCTCCCTGCATCCTTCCTCCCTTTTCTTGGCTGACTTGTGGGGCGGGAGTTTCAGTGTAACTCCGGCAAGCTGGAGAGAGGAGGCGGGCGTGCGATGCGGGCTGCTGGGGAGTCTCCAGCCGCTGCCCCCGGAGCTCCTCTCCGCAGCAGCAGCCACAGTAGGAGTCGTGGCTCCTCCGCAGCGGCCAGTGCGAGGAGGAGGCGGCGGCAGAGGGAGAGCTGCGCTGCGCGGTGAGCTGAGCCCAGCCGAGCTGAGCCGCACTCCTGACCGCCGCCTCCAGGAGGATGTGGCTCCTCGCCCTGCTGGCCACAACTTTCGGGGGAGTCTTGCTGGCGCCAGGTAAGGAGCCAGGGATGGCTGGGCACCTGCTGGGCACTTTGCACATGGGGCACATTGTTATGCCCAGTTGCATTGGGGACACAGTGTCCATTTGCACATTGCACATCATGGGGGGGGGGCACATTGCAATGATCAGTTGCACATTGCACAAGGGACATTACACTTGGGAGGCACATGGGAGCACATTACAGTGCCCAGTTGCATGGCACATGGGGGCATATTGTAGTGCCCATTTATATGGCACATGGGGGGCCACCTTGCAAATGCCAGTTGCACATTGCAGATGTCCAGTAGGATGGCACATGAGGGGCACATTGCAATGGCCATTTATATGGCACATGGGGGCACAATGCAATGCCCAGTTGCTCATAGGAGCACATTGCAAATGCCCAGATGGATGGGGGGTACATTGCAATGCCCATTTGCACACTGCACACGGGAGCACATTCTAATGCCCAGTTGCATTGCACATCGGATTGCAATGCCTGCCACCCTCTCCGGCTGCAGGACCAGAGCCTGGAGAGTGGAGACTGGGGCTGGCACCTGCCTGCACTGGGCAAAGTTTGCGCCTTGGATTCAACAGCTGGCCCCGACTGAGCAGCCCTTCCTCTGGCTCCCCTCTGCAGCTGCTCCTTTCTGCCTTCCTCCCAGGCTGCCTGCCCAGCGATCCACCTGGGATGCTCTGCTTGGAAAGGCACCCTCTGCACTGCTTCAGTTGAGGTGGTGGGGCTCTGGATGCCAGAAGGGCAGGGGCAACCCCTCAGCAGCCAGATGGCACTCCCTGCCAAACAGCCCTGGGCTCCCCTTGCCCGCTGAGCTACCTTCAGCTGCCAGATTGAAGCCCCCAATACACTTTTCGGGTTATCTACCTTGCATTTATTCTCTGGAAAGGGATTGAGGCTGCAGTCCCGTCCACACTTTCCTGGGAGTAAGCCTCATTGACTACCGTGGGACTTGCTTTGGAATAGACAGGCATAGCATTGGAGTCTGAGCTGCAATCCTATACACTTTCTGGGGAATAAGCCTCATTGGCTATAATTGGTCTGTCTTCTGAATAGACATGCGTAGAATTGAGATCTGAGCTGAAATCCTATCCACACTTTCCCTGGAGTAAGCCCCATTGACTATAATGAGTCTAACTTCTGAGTAGCCATTCATAAAATGGGCTCTCAGGCACCAAACCTATCCACACTTTCCTGGGAGTAATGTTCACAGTGGGATTTGCTTTGGAGCAAACAGGCATAGACTTGGACTCTGATTTTTCCAAGCAGCAGCCTGCTGGACAGAGCTTCACTTCCAAGCTGGACACCTCCCTGCCTTGGATCCAAAGGCTTTCTTTACCCTCTTGAGAGTGACCATATGTTCTCTTTTTTTCCAGGATACAACCTCTTTTGTGTCCTGGAATATTTTTTCATTGTCCTTATTATGAGCAGGCAGCATGTAGCCTTTTTATAATTCATAAATTGTAAGCAACAAATGAGATGTAATAAATTTAATAAGTATGATAATGTTAAAATTGACCACAAGAAAGCAATACAAATGAGTGTTCTTAGCTTTTATTTTGTCATGTCCTACATTTTTCTTGGGTGTCCTACATTTTGGGGTGAGGCATGTCCTTCTTTCTTAGTTATGTCATGTGGTCACCCTGTAGAGGTCCTGGCCACCATACGGGACAAATGCTTAAGAAGAGATATATGATCGTCCATTTTAATTTAGAGGCAAGAGGGAATTTGTAGTTCAGTTCTTGCAAACTTCAAGTTCTTGTTAATTGCTTTTGCTCTGGGCTGGGAAGCTCATAGATGTATGAGGGTGCTAAGTTGTATTGATGGGTGCTACTGGGGTGTCCTGCAGCCCCTTGGAGTGCTAGATCCAGAGCGCCAAGACGCAAGTCTCTACCCAGAAAATTGTTTTCTCCAAATGCCTCTTAAAAAGCAGACAGGAATCCTAGTGAGAACAGAGCTTTTTCCAGAGGAGAGCTCCAAGCACCTTCCTCCCAGGGTCCCCTTGAAAGTGAATGGATAGAGTCCCTACCAATGCCACATCAATCAGTCAAATACAGTCAATGAACTGTATTTATATACTGATTTCAAACAAAAACATTCACAAAGCTGTTTACAGAGCAAATTTTCTGTGCCTCCACCAGCACCAGGGTAGGTTTCCCTGCTGAGGTCCAGTCCTGGCAAGCACCACAGCCTGCCAGCTTTCTGGCCCAGGCTTAAACTTCCTGAAAGATCTCGTTTACATAATAGAGGAAAGCCAAGGATGCTTTGCAGCCCTAATTGTGCATGGCAAAATAGTAATTAAATCATTTGCAATTAATTAGTAGTTAAGTAAACCCCTTTGGCACTGATGAGCTCTGGAGTACATCTCAAAGGCAGGTTCCTTCCCTCACCAGATATTGCTTGCTTTTTTAAAAAAATCCTATTAAAGAAACTCTTAAAAGCAAAAGGAAGGAGGCGAAAGAGCAAAACAGATCAATTTCTGCTACTTCCATCACTGTTTCTTGTGCCCCCTGCTGGATGCCGTTTTAGCTGATGCAGCAAGAAGGGGGGGAAAAAATAGGAAGCAAAAAACCCCAACAGTTTTGCCCATGTGAGGGCTCTTTTGCACGCAGTCAGCTTATTACTGCATGACACAAAGTAATTATGAGCCATGGCCTTAGCTAAATGGGCAGGAGCCAGAGCCAAGTGTGGAAGCCAAGTGTGGAATGTGCAGCTCTCATGAACGAGAGGAAATGCTCAGAAAAAGAAAATGTTGTGGCATTAATGGGACTTTATTCCAGAGTATTCACAATGATGTGATCTTGTGCACCTTAACTCATTGATCAGAAAAACTGCACAGAATGACACAGTTGAAAAGCTTCCCCCCCCCCACCTGCCCACACATACTAAACAGCACTTCTTTTCTCCTTTCTAGGATTTGCTTTGCAAATACAGTGTTATCAATGTGAAGAATTCCAACTAAATAATGATTGCTCATCCCCAGAGTTCATTGTGAATTGCACAGTGAACGTCCAGGACATGTGTCAGAAGGAAGTAATGGAACAAAGTTCAGGTAAGGTAAATTGCACTAATTATCTCATTATGGACTCCTTGACTGGTCCCTCCTTCGCATTTTTGTGCCCGTCTAATTCAGGTCCTTAGAGAATTCAAGCGTATCTTTATAGCTGCTGCGATTTGAATGTATGCCGCACATCCCAAGATTTGTAATTTCAGTGTAAACATAAAATGCTGAAGTTTACTTAAAAAAGTTAACAGGACTATTTAAAAGAGCATTGCCTCAGACCTTTCCTTAGAATACTGGGAAATTAATAACAAGTTCATTTAATCTCATTATAGTTAATTACACAGGCCTTTCCCCATGTGTTAAAAGGAAATGGATTGAATTAGTAGCTCCCATTATTTACTCTAGCAATTCGGATTCTGCAGTGGTTGTTCCTTGGGGAGAGTAGACACAGAGATCTATGCTCTCAGTCATTAGAACGAGGACTGAGTGATTAGAATGAGAAATGTGATGGAATTACATGGAATTTATTAGGGGGGGGTGAGGTTCAGAGGCCTTGGCCTGGACTTCTTTAAAGTCTTTCTAGAAGATATTTTACACAATATATTTCATTGAAAGAACAACAATTGACAATGTGCTTCTCCTATTACAAAAATCTGTGGTTATAGGAACTGGCTTTCATTGTATCAAAAAATGAACCATGAAACAAACCCATAGATCTGAAGATCTATTGCTGTGACAGGATTGACAGAACAATCCTGTACTTGTTTACACAGTTTGGGGTTTACTCCCAGATAAGAAGGCATAGGATTTAGCCATTGGGCACAATCCAGAGTAACTATGGGGAGTCCTTGCTCCGGTGTTAGAACAATTTGCTCTGGATTGCAATATGAATTTCCCATAGGTTTTCACTAGGTGGTGCAGTAACTACGGGTGCACGTAATGTCTCTTACGTACTCCCATAGTTACTCTGGATTGTAGGGTTAATGTGGTGATTCTACCAAATGTGGACTAGTTAGTATATAAGGGTTTGTTGCTTCCCACATATGTAGAAGGCTTTGTTCAACTGATGCATGCTCAAACTTGTAAGTCCTTAGGAAAATTTAGCTCAGTAGCAATCTGGAAATCATATACAGCCTTTTAATTCTAAGAGGTGAAGCAGGCCTATCAAGTACAACAGTAATTTATTTGGAGAACAGTCTGTATCCCTGACCTTGGGTTGATAACATCTCTGGTAGAAGGGTGGGATGTTGTGCCAAAGAAAGCAGCATGTAGCCACACCTGTTGCTTCCGGAGTCCTTTGGCACAAATGTAAATGACACCAGGAACTATCTAATAACGGAAGGCATAAATATCCTCACAGAAGATCTAATGTATGCATTTTCACAATGTCTGTAATAAAGTGGTGATGGGCTTTCAACAATATGAAGTTGTCTCATGATGCAGCACACCGTAATAACGTCACCTGCATTGGCTATAAAGTTTTCCTTTCTACATCCTTAGAAATAAGTAGAAATTATCAGTTCAAAAGAGTGAGAATGTATCAGCTGTTTGTAGGAAATGTGGATATACAAACCCTAATCTTCTAAATGCACTGCAAATGTACCGTTAAAGCTTTGACCTATTCCAAAGAGTAGGGAGGAGAAGGTGTTTCTCCTTTTGGAAATACGTAAGTAAAAGGAACCTTCAAATTTCACATCCAGTACCAGGTTTTGAATCAAATATTTGCTCTCAGTCCTCTTGCTGTTTAGAAATTCTCCTATTGGGCTGAAAGTTTAAAATAATCACAATCTTCTGGTGTCCTTTGGAATCTTATAATCCATTCGGAAAAGGTCCCTAAAATGTAATGCTAAAAAATCTCTTGCACAAATTGTTCAGTAATTTTATAAAAATACAGGTTTCATGGATAACAATAATCCAAAAACCTATTAATATCCTTTGCAGAATAATCCCAATGGAAACATTAAAATACTCTGTTCTAATTTTTTTTCTTGGCATTATTACTTCTTACCACAATATTTTTATTTTAACTTACAATTTAAATAGCCTCCCAGTATTGGTAATCTTTTACGATGGATGTTAGTGAAGCAGAAAAATGCATGCCAAGAGAACTCCTTTATCTTGGATTGGTTTGCTTAAACCGTTTGGAAGCCTACGTTTCAAAGTGATGAGTTTGTCAGAGATTTTAAAAATCAGATTTACAACTGGATTCTCAAACTGATTGATTAAACTACTGTGACTGTGTTAGGTTCAAGGTAAGAACCATATTAATGAGATCTTAAAGCATTTAGAGCAACCCAACTGTGCCTTCCCTACTCTAGAAAAAATTGATTTGTAATGGCTTCAGTAAAAGAGATACCCTTTTAATGATATTTTTCTTTGGACTTTTTCAATCTGTGAATTTTGCACAGAGTTGCAACACAGCATCTGACATAACATGAGAACATCTCCTGTGCCTGGCAAGGAATGCATCTTGCATTCCAGTATCCAGCATCATTGTTGTTAGTACATACATTTATTGTTTCAAACTAGAAATTTTAAATAATGGGAACTAATTTTAATTTTTTAAATAATGTCCGTGTCTCGTTAACATCTGCAATTAAGCAACAATCAAGACAAATTCATTTGATTACTATCACATCAGTGGCATCTTCAGGGCTTCTATGTTAGAACTTGGAAGAGCATTCAAGTTATATTTGTAGGGTTCAAGGTTTTAGGTTTAATTGAGTTGCAGAATGCTGTGAAATGCTCAATGCAAGACTCAGATCATTTATGCATGCTACATTTTTTTAAATAATTCAGAGTTTGTTTACCAGACCATCTTGTAATTCCAGCTTCTTTTATAGTTGTTTAGTTTTGATGACCTTTGAATAATCTATTTTATGATATCCACTGAGTTAGAACCATTTCTTGCTAGTTATCTGATTTTGATATGACAAAAAAGCTGCAAAGACTTCCTTTTTTTGTCAGCACAGATCCTCAGCCAAATCATTACTCTAGGTGCATTTTTATAATTTGTCTGCCTCAATAGTGACTTTTTAAGATGGGTGTGTAACAAATTGTATGCAGAATTGTTTTTTGTGTGCATTATTATTAATGTGTCCACACACAATTTGTGTGGTTTTAAAACAGCACTATGGGTGCTGGGTTCTAACCAGTGGTGGGATTCAACTAAATTAACAACAGGTTCTATGTCCTAATAACCTAAATTAACAACAGGTTCTATGTCCCATTAGCAACTAGTTCTCAGAACCAGGCGCTCAGTAGCAAAGGGTTCTATAGAACCTGTGAGAGCCCCCTGAATCCCACCACTGGTTCTAATCAACTTAACAGCTCTGTTGTAAGGGCAGTGCAACACCGAAGAAAGGGAACAAACATTGTCCCTACCTTGAAAATGTCTCTGAGAATGCCCCCTCCCCAATTGCAGGGTATAACACAGTTATACCAGTGTTGGAAACTTGGTTATGACTGCATTCTTAGAGCCCTACCCTGAGATCATAGTCCCGACCCTCTGCCAGCCTAAGTGTCATAAATGAACAGACCCCAGTGTCTGTCCAGTGCCAGAAGTAGCTCCACCACCACTAGTGGAGTTCCGGTACTCTTCAGATCAGCGGCCGCCCAGATTACCAAGCAGTGGCCAGGGCTGGACTGGATCCAGACCCTTCCTATTGGGTCTCACAGCCCAGAATGGAGTAGCCCCATTGTGGAACTATGTCCCTTACCTGTAGGTAGGGGATGAATGACCTGTTCACTTGAGAAGTCCCCAGCAGTTACCTGTAGCACTCAGGGTACTGTAGCAGCCATTGCACTCTGGTCAGTTTAGGATTGGGCTGCTAATGTTTTATTTTGAATCTCCTTTCTAATAAGTTCCAGCACTAAATTTGCATTTTTCACTTCCTTGATATCTTATAGAATATGTCGTTTAATATGAAAATGATACTTTTAGTTTTATTTATGGGGTTGAAATCATTGCCAGGACCTTTACACATTAATAAATGGTTTTATCATTATTTAGGCTGTATTTAATTGAAAGCAATGATTGGTTGCCAACTCTTCAACTCTAATAGATTGTTGAAACTCACATGCAAATATTGAGTAAAATCCACCAATAGTCATGTCTGAAGACAAAGGTTTGAATTTAAAAAATCAACAGAGAAATTTTAGAATTCTGTAGATTTAGTAGAAACCAATAATACTTTGTTATAATTTGGCTTATGAATAATGTACTTGGATTACTATTATAGACCTGTTACATGGGTCATATCAGCTGGGCATTTCCACAAATAATGCAGAGTAATATCAAAGAAAGTAAAGTGGTCATTTTAAAGAATGAAAGTTTAAATCATGCTCTAGAACAGGGGTCTCCAAACCCTGCCCCTGGGGCCAAATGTGGCCCTTGGCAAGCCTCAATGTGGCCTTGGCAAGTCCTGTCAGTCCAGCCCACGGGCAAGCCTTATAATGTCTCTAACCCTACAATCCAGAGTAACTATAGGAACACGTTAGAGACATTTACGTCGACATAGTTACGGCACCACCTAATGAAAACCTATGTGAAATTCATATTGCAATCCGTAGCAAATTGTTCTTACACCGGAGCAAGGACTCCCCGTAGTTACTCTGGATTGCACCCGAATACAACCTTATATGTACATTTATTCAAATTTTACGTTTTTCTGGCCCCCGACACAGTGTCAGAGAGATGATGTGGCCCTGCTGTCAAAACACTTGGAGACCCTTGCCAAGCTTAGAGGTCATTCACAGAGATTTTACTGTTTGTGTTCTGGTTGTGCAGAATATACAGGAGAAAAACTGTAAAACAAATAACAACTGTTTCAAAGTTTAAGAGTTTCTTCCAAGTTTTGAAAAGCAGCAGGCTTAATTGTTTCTTGGGGTGAGGAAGTAGAGAAATAGGAGGTGCCGATTTTTTGTTTTTAGGATAATCTATGAACGAAGATAGGATGCTCTCGTGTTGGGAGATGTTTAAATTCTTTCTGTACATGAAATGCCATCAAGTTCCCTTGTTCAAACTCTGAAAGCTTCATTCAAACTTTCCTAGCTCCTTGTCACCAGAAGGAGTTGCTGGGAATCATAAACTATATTTGTGACTGGAGCTGAGAGCTGGGAATCATAAACTTGTGTTTAGTTCATAATGACTGTGCATCAAATATAGGCAAATGGATCATCACAGAAACATAGGAGAGTCAGTACTTTCAAGGGTGCAATCCTAACCAATTTAGGCCAGCATAACTCACTTGGCATATCATCCCGTGGTGGGATGAGGAGGTCAGCATATGCCTGTGCACTGACCCAACCTCCCCTCCAAGAGTGGGTCAGAAATGTCTTATGGCACTTCTGTGAAACCCTCAGATCAGCGCGGAACTTGTGCCAGGGTTTATGCTGGCTTAATTTAAGAGAAGATTACAGCATCAGTGAAGCAAATTCATTCCTTCAGCTGAAACTGAGCAAATATCACATCAAGTGATTATGTAAACGTGAGAGCCAACCTTCTGTGTGTTTCAAGCTGTTTGGTTTCAGAAGTCATCCATCCTTCCAAAAAAAAAAGCATGGGACACACTTCGGGATGGCATACGTATGTACGAAGTACGTATGTACTTCGGCACACGTATGGACTTTCAAGCAATTAAGGATTATACTGTTTCCACTCACTGTTTCCACTCAACTCTACTAGTGATATTTCTGAAATGTGAGGCAGGACAGAAGAACTAGCTGGTTTATAAAGGTGGACATGGTTCAGTAAGGGTTGGTTTTTATATCGGTCATGGCCTGCCCTATTACAAGAGAATGGGATGTGGGGCCTCTGTGTCCTTGGATCTTACATCTTCCAGACCTGCGCTGAACCAGACTTGACCCAACTGGAGCCTCCAGTTGATGACTGGAGCTCAACTCTATTCACCTTTAGAGGCTTTAATTGTGCTCAAACCATGGATTTCATTATCTACAGTTTTTGATACATGAGGGGCTCCAAGAACAGATCCCCTGTGGGTACTGAAGCACTTCCTGTAGTTATAAGGTATTCCGTCACCAAACATGGCATTGGGTCTAATGAAAGCATTTCAAAATATCTGCACAGTTGCGGTTATAGAAAGAATTCCAGCATATTAAGGGACAGTATAATCTGGAATTGGCTACGTCTGACTTTGCCCAAGGGTTTGGGGCCACTCAGTTGGACTGACCTGCTCACTTCCCGTTGTGATAATATAGGTCAAGCTGAGAATCTGGGCCTGGCACTTCTAGCTACAGATGAGACTATTCCACATAAGCAACAATGTCAATGTTGGGCTGATGGTTCCTGTTGAATTGAGAAAGAGGAAGCGCTGTGTGCTGCCATGGGTGAGCTGAAGAGGAACAGTGAAGTGCTTGACCGTAGTGTCTTCAGGAACCCACCTCCAACACCGAATGTACAACCAGAATATTATAGGAGTATTAAAATGTTTCCTACCTGATAGCTTTTTCATTATGATGGGCACATGGTTGCTGTCAACAGAAACTCATGGGTGATCCAGGCCAGTCAGCAACTGTAAGCATTTGCCACCTAATAACAGCATGTTATAACATCACAGCTCTGTGCATTTGAGGGAAGGATTTAGTTGAAGTGCAAATCTGCAAGCTTTTGAGGTAGCCTTCAGCTCAATTAAAAAGATGTGCAGAACCATCCCACCACATGTATGGACAGATGTCTGCAGATCCCTTAGTCTTCAGTGGCTGCAATCCTAAGGACACTTTCTTAGAAGTAACACCCACTGAACACAATTGGGCTTACTTTTGAGTAGACATGGTTAGGATTGTACTCAATGTTGGCTTTGTATAGACCAGTGCTACTCAAACTTGGGAGTCACAACTCCCGCAGTTTAAGGGAACAGGGAGCATTTAAGGGATGGGCGAAGCAGCAGCATGATCGCCATCATGCTCCTGTGGGGGAATCAGGGAGCAATGTTCAACCTCCAAAGGGGTCCTACTAGAGTCTGGGGAAACTGGTGCGCCCTGCACATCGCTGGCAGAGGTCCCCCTTGGTGAAAATAATTGAAAGTTTCAGGCATGACTAAAGTGGAAGTCAGACTTCCTAGACTCCCCCCACCCCCAGACTCTGGTAGGTCCCCCAGGGAGGTAGAAAATACCTGCTCTAGATAGAAAGTCTTTTGGAGTTTAGAATGACTACTTTGTGCTCTCATTGACGAGTTCTTGTGGCTTCAAAGCCTGAAAGCAGAAGCACAGAGGCGGTTGCAGAACGGGCAGGATTCACCAGAAGGTGAAGGGACAGCAGCAGTGGTTCGGTGCCTGCATTCTCTTGCAGTTGCAAAGCGATGACAATGGTCCTCTTTGAAGACAATAGCTGCTTGTTTAATTTGAGCGCACTGGCCAGGTCTATCAACAGGAGGTGGTCTGTTCCAGTTGGTCAGGTTCAGATTGGCCCATTTCATGTAGGCCTTGATTTGTCTTTATACCTTTTCTTTGGGCACCCTTTGTGTCTGGACCCTGTGGCCAGCTCTTCAAAAAAACACCTGCTTTGGTAATCTCTGTGGGTCCATATGGATGATGTGATCAGCCCATTGGAGTTGCTTTTTCAGGATCATGGACTCGATGCTTGTTGTGTTAGCTCTGTCCACAACTTCTTGGTTGGTCACTTTATCCTGCCAAAGAAATGAGGTAAGAACAACTGCTCCGTACACTTTGAGCTTGGTAGAAAGGTGGATGGTGCTGTGTTGTATGATCTTCGATCCAGTGATCTGTCATGGGCAATTGTGCTGCCCCGGTATTTGAAGGTGGTAACATGTGAGAGCCGCGTCTCATCAACTGTGATATACCTGGATCATATGCTGCTCTCCCTGGTGCAGGTTGGTCAAGGACAATTGTCTTACTGAGGCTTATGGTGAAGCCAAACAGCTTTGTTCCTCTGGAGAAACTATCTATGATAGTCTGTAGGTTGTTCTCTTGGTGGGCCATCAGGGCACAATCATCGGCAAACAGCTCCTCAGTGACAAGTCTTTCTAGTGTCTTTCCTTTAGCAGTCAAGCAGTGGAGGTCAAACAGTGAGCCATCAAGTTGATACCTAAAGTACACACCAAGGTCCAAGTCACTTACAGTGTGTAACATCACTTGCGTAAAGAACAAATTGAACAACACTGCAGCGAGGACCCAACCTTGCTTCACACTGTTAGAGATGCTGAAATGATCATATGGCAATCCACCTGATAAGACTTCTCCTGACATGCCAATATGAAACAATTGTATCAGTTTGGTGAACTTCACTGGGCAGCCAAATTTACTGAGGATGACCCACAGAGCATCTCTATTAGCCGTGTTGAACACCTTAGATCAGTGGTTCACAATCTTCCTAACGCTTGGACCCCTTTATAAGTTCCTCATGTTGTGGGGACCCCCAACCATAAAATTATTTTCGTTGCGACTTTATAACTGTAACTTTGCTACTGTTATGAATCGTAATGTAAATATCCGATATGCAGGATGTATTTTCATTGTTACAAATGAAATGTGTGTTCTATGCACACGTTGAACATAATGGGATTTATTTCAGAGTAGGCATGCATAGGATTGGGCCCTGAGGCTGTCAGTCAGCCCCAGTGCACATGCAGCTACAGCCGGAGGTCAGGCAAGCCTGACCTGGCCCCCTGCACCAGGGGTCTTTAGCCGACCCCCAGGAAAGCTCTAGGCGACCCCCAAAGGGGTTCCAACCCCCACTTAGAGAAACGCTGCCTTCGATCTATAAAGACCATGTAAAAATTCATACTCTGTTTGATGCACTTCTCCTGCACTTCTCCTATGGGAACTATAGAGGGTTCAACTCCCCCCCCCCAATACTCATACAGTTGGGGGAGCTGCATATGCCATGACATTGTGGTTTTGCTTCATGTTCAGTCACAAAAGTTCACTGAACTGGCCAAATATTACTGGGACAAAAAACATTCTTGGGAAACATCCAAGTCTTAACCAAGTATGTATATTTTGGAAGCTACTCTCAATGAGTCCAATGTAATTTACTTTCAAGTCAATATGTCTGGGATTCCACATTAACTGATTCTGATATTTTAAATGTGAGATTAAAAATTTGTCTTCAACGCTGTTAGTATTTCATAGTGAAATTCAAAATAAAGAAGATTGCCTTTATATTGTCATTTTTATGGTGAGTGTAGAATGTGTCGCACATTAAAACAGACACACTAATTGGTGCACCTGTAATAATTACTATTGCTTAAGTACAGTATTTACTATATTATTACTTAATATTTACCATTTGGCCTTCTAGCTAGTCTAAAGTGCAGTAACTAACCTGGCAGAAGTTAGTGTGGCTATCGTATATAGGTATTATTTTGGTCTGTCACAGCACAGAAAGCCAATTTTATTCCACTGAAAATCTGTAAAAAATGGAACTTCTGACATGAGTAGCTTCAGATCCTGGAGAAAGAAATTATGTGTGGGAGGAATGTAAAAGGGGCATTCAGGAGGTGGATGCTGGACTTTTGTAACTGATTATAGAATTGCTTTTTAAAACAAGGTTTCCAAATGCTTTCTATTGTGTAGATTTTAAGCATATGGTCCTTGTCTGTTCTCATGACATTTCCTGTGCCAGTTGTAAAAATCTAAAACTACAGTAGCGTTAGTAGACAAATTAGAGACATACAGACAGTTGAACTTCAACGTTAAGATAATCCAGTTTTAAATCTAAGACTTTTTTCAAAAAGCTTAGTTCATAATGGCATTTTGCTATGCATGCAAGCTTGGATGGAATACTGCAGTGCAATTAAAGCAATTGCTGCGATTGTGCACTTAAATAGTATATTAGGAAATTGGTAACTACAGCCTTGTAAAATGAGATGCCGAAAAATAAATGTTCTTTCTAAATCTCTACAAAGGTGCTATTTTTAATCAACGAAAAGAGACGGAATGAAGTTTGCCTGAAGCAGTCTGTATTTAACCCTTTCATTTATAACACCTTTAATTATCTTGCTATCCCATTCACTTGTTTTCTCATAATCAGAAATTTATTTGGGTGGGGGGAGGAGAGTTTACTAACAAGATGGCTAAAGTGAGGGGCAAAGAATAGAATTGAATGCAGGCATTTATATACCGCCTTTATGGCCATTTGATTTCTTCTCCAGCTTTATTCAAGGTGTTGGATGGGAGAATAATAACCTAGGAGCCTTTCCCCCCTACACTCCCTTGCACACAAAGAAAATTAGGCTGAGACCAGAATCTCAGGAAGGTTTACTCAAAATTCATGTTGGTTCAGATTTACGGCATCTGGTTTTGATCAGAGTCCCTATAACTTAAAAGGACCAGGAGCGCCAAGAAGCTCATCCTGCTTGCATGGGGGTGAGAGAGAGAGGGAGGGAGAGGGAGATGGAGAGGGAGAAACTGTCACAGTTGGAACATCTGGCCCAACTATTCTTCTGAACTCAATTTATCATTTTCCCACACAAGTTGGTTTACATGGGCAGGCATTCCCAGAAGCAGTTGTTGTTTTTCATTACTGTTTTATACCAAAATGAGCATTCTGGGTTTCTCCAGAGGCAACTGGAGCACAACTTCAATCACATCTAGGGCACAGTTTGAGTCATGTATGGCTTCAGACACATCCAAAGGCATTTCTGACTTAAATCTGGTCCATGGGACCCAAGCTGAGCCAGTTCTGCGGAAACTAAATTAGTGAATACAGAGGCACCACCTGTAATTTCTTCAAATAAATATCTTTTAAATTAACAAAACTTGCATTTCTTTGTAAAACAGTTCACATTTAAAAGTTTTAAATCTGTATTTTATTCCTATATATTTCTTGATAATGATAATAGTCAACAAGTGTTCTACTATTTGGAGCCAGCCCAGGAGTAATGCTTATACTGATTGCTTTGTCTCTAAATAATTGTTTTATCAATTGTAAAGCAGCAGGGTCTCAACCAAGACTAAGATTTCCCATTTTATATATTGTTTCTAAAGTGATAATTTTAGAATTGATTCACCCTTCGTTAAGCTACTAAGAGAATACAAAGAAAGGGAAAGTATAGTGACATTCCCCCCGTACCAAGCCTTTATACAAATTTGAAGTGAGGAGCACAATCTTGTGCTAATTTACACAGAGGTAAATCCCTTTTTGTCAGTGGATCTTAGTTTCAGGAAAGTGGCATAGGATCACAACCTAGAGCTGTAAAACTATGCACACGTTCTGGAATTAATTCCCATTGAATGCAGTGGACTTACTGGTAATTAGGCACCTAATGTTTATGGTTGTGCTAAGTCTTGTGGAGGGTGAGGTAGAGAGAGAGAATGAGTACTTGGATTCCTTGCCTTCATTGAGAATTAAATCTGAGTAGACCTGTTCAAAGGAGTTGCTTTCATTATAAATTACATCTAAGTAGACCTCAAAGAGCTTGAATATTCATTCAATGAGAATTTGCAAAGAACTTGCTTTATTGAAAGGACTTGCATTCAATGAGAATTACATCTGCATAGAACTACAAAGGTTTATGATGGATCTATATATGCCACTTTTTCAAAATCCTTTTTTCCTTTCTCCCTCTTTCAGGATAATATATTGAAACTAAATATTTTCAATATTTTGAAACTGACGAAATGTAAACACAATTCTAGTTGTATTATTAAAGTAAAACTGGACAGAGTACTCTCAGTAGCAATAAAGAGGCTGCAAAGAGTGGGCAAGGGAATGAGTACTGTAGTTCGTGTCAATGTGTTGTCAATGGAGAGGCTGACCAGTGAGTGAAGGGCATGGACATTTGCTGCCTCTGGCAGATGTAGAAGCTGGAGGGGCATTGCTGCCTGTTTTCCGCTGTCAGCACTTGGCTGGAATAACTTTATAGTTACCTGTATCTGAAGCACCCAGCTCCTTTCTGCTGCCGATAAACAAGGCTGTATGTGAACAAAAGAATTATGGTATATGTTATTAACTTCCACTATATGCTATAAATTTCGAGCTCTAGATATATTACTGTTCAGAAAGTGTTTTCAGATGCTAAAGCTGTAGGGCATGTTCTCTTATTAATAAATTGCTTCCAATCTTATGGTTGCCTGTAACACTACAAAGGAACCAGGAGATGAACTAAATTAAGTGCATTAGATAAGGTGAAACCATGGAGGGTTTATAATAAATTGCTTTTTTTGTGTGTACTTTTAAATACAGTAAGGCAGTGATGGAGCTAGAAGTTGACTGGAAGTAGTTTATGACTTTAAAAAACATGAAGAGAATAAAAATGCAAAAAAGGTGATGTATTCCTTTTAAAAAAGAAATTTGAAGTTTCTGGTCAAGTGATTTTAATTTCTCAAAAGGAAATGGACAATAGCTTTTTATGTTTTTCTATTTCTTAGCCTTGTTCTAAAGGTAGATACAGTGATAGGATATGGTGCCCACAGGGTGCTATCTTAAAACAGTTCGCTTTTCAAGATCTCCAGGCTATTAGAGTGTAGCTAAAATTTCACATATAAATGAATACATCTCAGAACTATCTCCAATGACCTACCCAGAACTCAAGTTCCACTCCTTTTCCCCTTCAAAAGTGGTTTATCATAACAAGTGGATTTAATGACAGCAATCCTTTCAGTTTTATTGCTTGAATATCTGTGGGCAAAATCTGAGTACCGTCAAATACCACTAAACTCAAAGCACCAAAGGGCTGGAAATGTTATAGTGATATTACTGCAAGTGATGCTTTCAAAAAGAACTAAAACCATTTCAGCAAAATCAGTGCTAAAGTGATGTTTCCTAAGAATACCTGGAGATAAAGAAGACCTTTCATTAACTGCATAGTGGCCATTACAGGTGTTCACTTCTAATGAGGAAGAGGAAGACTGCAAGTTTCCCTTCCACATGAATTACTTTCCCACCCCTTTCATGTTTTGCTTTAACCACAGTATTAATGCAAATTTAATGTTAGGCTAATCAGATTCTCAGGGAATGGCATCTCTACCATTTAAGTGAACAAATGTGTTGTGTGGCTCACAGAGGGAGGAAGTAATAGTTAATAAAAAAAACTGCTGGTGGAGCAAGTGTCCTTCTGCGACAGAGGATCAGAGACCCCTAGAATGGTGGACTGTAGAGGGACAGAAATATTCAGGAACTATGGGCAAAATCCAGAGTGACTACGGGGAGTCCTTGCTCTGGTGTAAGAACAACTTACTCTGGATTCCAATATGAATTTCCCATAGGTTTTCACTAGATAGTGCAGTAACTACGTGTGCATGTAAAGTCTCTTACTTGCTCCCATAGTTACTTTGGATTTGGGGGTATGAGAGAAACAGGTGCTCCAAACTGCTATTTCCATCCCAATACTATGCATATCTAGTCAGGAGTAAATCCCATTATAACCAATATAACTCCCAGTTTAGTGTGGATATTACTGCAGCCTTAAAGTATCAGAGCACAATCCTAACCATGTCTAATCAAAAGTAAGCCCCATTTGTGTTCAGTGGGTCTTACTCCCAGGAAAGTGTCTTTAGGATTGCAGCCTTAGTTGCTTTCTCTGTACCATATTTCATGCAAGAGAGGTGACTGCCAAGGATCACCTCTGATTTTTTTTTCTGCTGGGTGTGGGGACTATTGAGGTGGGAATATTGAGGTGGGAAACTATTGAGGTGGGAATATGTCTTGGTGTTGGCATTACTGTGTATTTCAGAGAATAATATATGAAATAGTTCAACAATTTAGAGCTAAGCACAGTGTAATTTAAAGTAAGTCAGGGATGCCAGCCACAATGGAAAGGGTGGGTAATTTGTAAGTTCAGATAGACAGCTCATCAAAGCCAAGTACTTCAAAAGAAATGAACTTGCAGACTTTTGAAAAACACAAAAAATTGAAGAAGTTGGAGAAGGAAGAGATAAATGGGCCCATTTAAAAGCTCTTATCAGGAGTGAACTGAGAAGCCTTTATCTGTTTACGCACAAGGTATTCAATCTTGTCTTTATGAACAAACAAATGAGAGTAACAGCCGAGAGAAAACACTCATAAATCACAAAAATGCATCATTAAGAGAAGGATAATTATTAATTACTAGCCTGTCCATATGATGTGCTGAAAAACTTAATGTCTTGTGAGCTGCACAGATTGACTTGAAGTCTAACCAGGACTGTAAATGAGCAGTGAGTGGGAAGGGGAGGGGGGATCTCAGAGTACGTTTCAGCAAGTGGCTGTATATTGTTCCTTGCACAGGTTATGCAAGCTATGTATGCTCAGGACATCACAATTATTGCATAATGGGTGAAGAATAAGACCTGCAAAACACTTGCTAGGACACAGATTGTCTCTAGTCTGTCGCTGAGGAGTTTTAGGATTTTTGAAAATAATTTTTCTACTTTTATTTGGAAATAATTGTGTCACCAGAATTTTGTATTTGGGCAGAATTCTGTTGTTTTAAATTGTTCTTCTTCCTAAACTCTGTGCCAGTGGAGTGTGAAATGTGCAGTCCCATAACGCGTAATGTGCTGTACCATATTCCATGCAATAGGTTCTCTGCAGTGGTTGCCAAGGATCACCTTCGCTGCAATTTGTTTGCAATTGGTTTTTCTATTGGGGACCCTAAAAACTGAGGTAAGGAATATATCTTGGTGTTAGCATTTGTTGTAAACAGTTGTAAAGAGCTTTGTGGGAGCATAAGCTATGGCATGCCAGTGGGAAGACTGGAGCTTTATACATGGTCCCACAGACTGACTGAGGTGGCAGAAGTAAGCCTTTACCGGGGTGGGACAACAGATCAGGCCCAGGAGTGGGGAGGATTGGTAACAATGTAGGGTTGCCATAATTCTCCTCCACAAAATCAGGACAGGACCCTCTGTCACATTTGCCAGTATGTGAGCACAATCCCCCCAAATCAGGATTGTCCCTATTTTTTAGGGATATTTGGCAACCCTCTAGCAAGGGAATGCATCAACTCCTGACCCTCTTCTTGGACGTTATGCACCAGGACAGATCAATGTGGCCATCAATATCACTTGAGCAGGTTCAAGTAACTCATAGTGGCTGCTGGGACTTACTCTGGGGCTAACTGACAAATGCTAAAGACCTCCACCAGCCAAACACCCTTGAAGTAGTAGAAGCCATGTCAGTATCCTTGCATTGCCACATGGGGAATTAGGTAGAATTGGGCTATTTGGAGAGCTGGACTATACTGCGAGAGTTTCATTACCAGGCATCACAGACACACATAGAGAAAGAGTTTGCAGTATATGTTTCCTAAGAGCCCAAAATACGTACTCTGTAGGTTCTACTAGAAAATAATAATGCAGCAAAACTTTATTGCTTGCCCAGAGAAACTAGTGTCAGTTAAGAATGAAGTATATTTGTTAGCTGTACCTACATATCCTGAGATACTTTGAGGGTCAATGGATTTTGATAAGAAATGATGAAACACTAAACATTATCCATTATAAAGATAACATGAGTGACAAACTAGCAACGTTTTCTGTTGTCTTAAGGTATGGTGCATATGGGGAATTTGCATTAGAAAATTACAGAAATATTCTATGAATACCCATCTAGAACCCCCTGTGGATAAAAAAAATCATTGGGTTAAATGACATTCTGGCAAGGGAACAAGTCTCTCCAGATCTGCTGCTCATTGCTGAATCTTTATGATTAATTGAAAGAAAGACACTTTTCACATTTGGGAGATTTGTGTTAATTTAATGGCCAAACTCATTTGAGTTGAGGTAATATTGTGGGTGAAAAATCTGGTGATAATTAGGTTATACTTGTAAAACATATTTTACTGACCTTCTGCAGGGTATCAGATTCTGCTGTACATAGCATGCAACCAACACCTCTTGGCACGGCTGCATACTATATTGTGCCAGGGGATAACACTGGACAGTGGCTCATCCATGCGAGCTCCATGTTACACTTATGTAGGGCTTTAGTGCAGGGTTACTATGTGACCGTTAATTCCCGGTTTTGTCCGGATTTTTATCCTCCTGACCTGGTGTCCTCCATTTTGGCTTCATTTTGGAACTTCACAATGGAGTGCTGTACCCCATTGTGTCATATATCATTAGACTTGTACTGAAGAGCAGAATCCAATGCAAAAATCAGTTTTGAAATATCTCTTTCCTATCAAAGGTTATGGCCAAAACACTGAAAAAACAAAAATATGCATTGAGCGCTATGGGAAAGTGCCCAATATTGCAGCTTTACTCATGAGTAGGTGAACTTGCCATACCCCCAAATCCAGAGTAACTACCGGAGCATGCAAGAGATATTACGTGCACCCACAGTTACTACACCTTCTTGTGAAAACCTATGGGAAATTCATATTGGAATCCAGAGGAAATTGTTCTTACACCGGAGCAAGGACTCCCCGTAGTTACTCTGGATTTTGCCCATAGTCTGCCAGAAAGACGAGGCTGAGAAGAATCCAAGGACACCATAATGGTCCTGATCCAATGAATGGAGCCTCCAAAAGAGGCCTCTGATAATTGCATTGATCTCTATGGGAACTGAAAGGGAACCTTATTGCGCCTTTACTCGTAGATAGGCAAACTTGCCTTAGATATTTGGGCAAGTTGAGAGAAATCTGGTCCTGATCCAATAAATGAAGCCCCTACCAGGCACCTCACAAGGAAACCCTTCCTCCAAGCTCCACTGCATTAAACCCTTTTGAAAGTGAGGGTTTTGCTCATGAGTAAGCAAGCATACCTTGCTGGTGTGGAAGGTCAATCCAGAGAGTGCAAGGCTTCCAGAATGGTCCTGATCCTGTGCACTTGGAGCTTAGCAAATGCTCCATAAGGCAGCAGTTGAGTGTTTTCAGATTTTATTTTGTCATGCCCTACATTTTGCTTGGACATCCTACATTTTGGGGGGCCTTGTCCTCTTTTTTTGGTTATGGCATATGGTCACCCTGGCTGAAGATCATGTCTGCTTTGAGCCACTTACATGTGCATTGTTGGTGAGAACAGGTCTTGCACAGAGGTATTCAATTTAAAAAGAAGTAATATATGAAGAAATGAAGTACAGGAAAACAATACAAGTGTTTTTATCCTTTATTTTAAATGTCCTACATTTGAATGGGTGTCCTACATTAAAAAAAAACATGTCAGGAATTTTGCTTGGATGTCAGGAATTTTGGGAGACCTTGTCCTCTCTTTGGGTTTTGGGCATCTGGTCACCCTTGCTTTAGTGTGAAGAGGCCTCATTGGCTATTCTACAGAATTCCCATATCCAATAGACATTCTTCTGTGTAATGAGAGATTTATGTGGTAATTTTTAATTTTTGGAGCAACACGGTTGATGAAACCATATCTGCATTATTAACTGTTCATTATTTCAACATTATTGAAATGTTCATTATTAACTGTGCAAACTGCATGCATTCACTGTATAGGCATGCCCCCTTCTCCATAGGGGTACTGCTCCAAAAACCCCTGCAGATAACTGAAACTACAAGATTGGTGAACACCATCTCCACCGCCAGGACCTTCTGAAGGAAAGGGGAAACCAACTCACTTAGCCTCTGGAGGGGCTTATGAGCTTAGCAGAGGCTGAAGATGTCCATCTGCTGGGCTCAAAGTGAGCTTGGAGGTTGGAAAAAATGTTATTTCTGGTATCACAGAAAACATGTTAGGAGGATCAGGGAAGCCCTCTTGGGCTCTTCAGGTATATGTGAAGGCCCTGCAGACCTAATTCGTGGATAACAAAATCGGTACAGCATGGCTCAAGCCATATAAACCCCAGCCACTAATCAGTGTACTTTGCATAGCAAATAGCCCCTATCACACCTGACATAAAATAATCAGTTGGATGGTGCATATCTTTGCCCGATTGTGTGACAGCTAGCATAATTTTTTCAACATCTGCCCATCTTTTCTTCTTTTTCTGAAGGAAATAAATCATGCAACCGTAATACATTTTGTGATTTACACAGAACAAGAAAGACATGCGAGCTTTATCACTACACAGCATGAGCTGAAGCTAAGCAGTAGCACAAAGAAATTGGAATAATATAGATATGTGCAGAATGCTACGTTTTAGTGTATATTTTCAATGTATTAAAAATATGACTTTCAAACCGCAGAGAGTAAGCTTCTAATGCAAAAAAGCAGATTGAACAGCAAACAAGCTGTTCAAATATTGTGGGCAATGTCCTCAGTAATAAAATTATTTATTTTATTTTGTCTGGCTGTGCAATTCTGTTGTAGGCGACATTGCATGCAGGAAGATTTACTGCTGGACTGAGTTTCTGGCTCACACTGCAGGTGGAGTATAGGCTGCTTTCTACCAATTTGCAATGAAATAAAGCATTAACTGAAGTAATAGACTATACCAGACAGTACCCCAGTTTGCTCTGTTTTTCCTCAGTATGGTTACTGGAACATGGTGGAGTATTTTAATTCTTCAGTAGTAAAATGAATGGGGATTGTACACCATTTGGCAATCTTAAGCATGGTAAATGCAAATCTGCAAACCTCCATTTTGAAGGAAAACCTAAATAGGCATATTAATTAAAAAAATCTCCAGTGGTCTAAATGCAGAGCTGACAATGAAATTTATGACATTTCTTGAACTTTTTGTTTCACTTGTTTTATCCAATGACCTGCAGGATTGTTTTCCTTGCTGTGATTGAAACATAGATATACAGTATACTGGTTTTCGACCTGGGATTCTAACAGTTTGGATTCAGCTTTCAAGGACATAGAAGGTCCCTTTCATCTCACATTGTTGGATCTGGAAATTGTGTATATACTCACTTCTTACACTCTTACACTTCTTACACTATGCTTTCCAGAGCATACTTACCTTTTGTAGAAGAGATGTAAGATTAAAAGGAGTTCTGTTTAGATGCAACTGTGTCACGTTTCAATAGCTCCTTACAGCACAAACTTTACAAAATACACTTGAATTAAACTTTAAAGAAACATCATAAACTTACAAGAAACTATGATCATAGCACAGGAAAAAAGGCAGATCTTCATAGACAAGTTATAAAGGAACCCTGTTTAGTCTCGCAGCTGACACCGAAACAGAAGCAGCACTGCTGAAAGGACAACCCTGGGAAAGCCCGATTATAAAGGGTGGATAAAAAACATCTGCGGGGTGCATCTGTCCTGCAGGTCTTAATGTTTGACACCCCACTTTAGATGTTATTAAGTCTCAGGCGTTTATGATATTTTTAGTTGATATACTTGATGCACATCAGTTTTCTTCATTTAAGTCTTGGGGGCATGTGTCTATATCACATGTACATATACCAGCTTTTTTGTTCAATGCACTTACTTCACAGATATCTTTTCTCCATCTTCTATTTTCTCACTGCAGAGGTTAAGATTGATACCCCTTTTGGACATTATACCACAATTACTCTCAGACTAGTCAGAGTGCGACTGCTCTCTTCTAAGATTTCAGTGTTGCTGTGGATTTTGTGATGACCAGCAACAATGCACATAATGGACTTTGCACAAGTGCCTGAGTGCTTTTGGCAGTTGATGACCTAATTGTCACAGCAATTGTCACTGTCACCGCAATGCCTTCAAGCTGTCTTTGACCCTCATCTGAGAGCACAAGCTGGGACTACTTCAGCCAAACAGGTGAAAGCTCATCATAAACTGAGCCCAGTTTTTTTTTTCTATCCGGTCCCCCACCCCCACCCCGAAGTCCAGTGTTAGTAGGTTTGGGGTCATGCTCACATACATGAGTAGAATGGTACTTTTGAACTTTACTATGAAGATCTGCTTTCTTATTCTCCAATGCTAGGATGAGAGTTTTCAGTAAGTTTATGATATTTCTGTAGAATTTAATTTGTTCAAAAACTAGAAGTGCACTCTGAGCTGCAGCTGAGCAATTCCAAGCATTGGGGAGGCACACAGAGGAAGCTATGGGTATGTTGGACCCTCCCTAAGGGTCCTCCCTAATACAAGCTCTGGATCAGTCTGATTTATATGGCTCCCTTGATCATTGTAGTGCCATTGGGGCACCCATTTCTATTCTCATTCTCTTCCGTGACCCGCCAATTTGAGTATGGCAGGACTAGAACAATGAACATGAGCTTCAGTTTTTTAATATCTTGTTTGGAAACACAATCTGCTTTTCAGACATAGGTCATAGTATCGTGAATATTTTTAGTGAAAGATTATAGTAATATTTGACCGTAATTTTATTACTGTAATAGTATAACATTTTTCCTCATGAAACTGATACACTTCTGTGACCCTTTGTATGATACTTTCTAATACTGTGTATTGTCTGTGTAATACTCTTTTCACTACTACTGTAAAAGTATTAGAGCACAATCCTAACCATGCCTACTCAGAAGTTAGTCCCACTGTATTCAATGGATCTTACTCCCAGGAAAGTGTGTTTTAAGATTGTAGTGTCAGTGAAAGATCAAAGTATAGGAGTGGATTTTGGATCCACTCAAAAGTTGTTTCACATAGACTAACCCCCAAATCCGGAGTAACTACGGGAGCACGTAAGAGACTTTACGTGCACCCATAGTTACTGCACCACCTAGTGAAAACCTATGGGAAATTCAGATTGCAATCCAGAGTAAGTTGTTGTTATACCAGAGCAAGGACTCCCCGTAGTTACTCTGGATTTAGCCCTTATTCTCTTTTCCAGTGCAGAGTAGGTCAACCCCAGTCTTTGGAAATAGGAAGGGAATTTGTTTTAAATTAACCACGAACCTTTCTTTCTCACTTCCAGGAAGGCCCAAAGCAAATTTTGGCCAAAACAGAAGACTAGAGAAGTTTAGCGTTTGAGAGCAATATTATTTATGTATCAAGCCCAAAGCCAAATTTCTATGAACTCACATAAAAGAGAAGATTCTGAGATTATTGACAGCTGACTTCAGAACTACACACTGTACACACTTTTTTTAAAAAAAAAAGCAAAATATTTATTTTATAACCTCCATAAAACATGTCTTATGTCTTTAATGTCTTATATGTGGGAATTCATTTTTATTCTATTAAAAAGTTAAATACAGAACACCCTTTAAAGAATTCTTTAAAAAAGCAATTCATTTTTGTACACATGCTGTTTACCTGACTTATATCCAAACCTAGATTACAGAATGGAAAGAAAGATATTTGTCTGAACGCTTGTGTGCACTGAACAGTGTTTTGTGCGCATCAAATTCCCCATGAGCCTTCCACTGTTTAGATTTTTCACAAAACTGCATGGAGGAAAATGTCATAAAACTACTAAAAACTTCAACCATAAAACAGCCTTGGGTACTCCCGAAATTTATGTCACACCTTTGAATGTAATCGAATTTCAAGTGATCAAGCTGATTTATTAGTAAGGCGCTTTTTTAAGGAGTCAATGCCAAAATGTATTGATTTTTCAATTTCCAGGCTTTATAGAAAGCAAAGACAAATTTAAGTGACAGGAAGAGCATTTTCTGAACAGTGCCACTTATTTAAGCCCTGCATTTCCAATTAAAAACACAACAGGCAGCGGTGGGCTAAATCCCTTGAAATGCTCTGGGAATAAAAAGCAGCATTGCTAGAAAGTTGGCAGTCTTTTTGAATAGAAAGAGCTAACATACAGCAGAAAGCATGTTTGTTCCTATCAGGCTAAATACACTTTTGTTCTGTGTTGCAGGGATCCTGTATCGCAAGTCCTGTGCATCCTCCGCAGCCTGCCTCATGACCTCTGCCGGATACCAGACTTTCTGTACTCCAGGGAAAATAAACTCTGTTTGTATAAGCTGCTGCAATACTCCACTCTGCAATGGACCCAGGCCAAAAAAGCGAGGAAATGCTGGCGCCGTGCCCAGGGCTGGCGTATTAACAACCATGCTGCTCACGAGCTTGGTGGTTTTATCACCAGTAAATTGCTAAACTCAGAAGGAAGACTTCTCTGCTGGCATCGTTTGTCCTGTGTCGTTTCCTTCCAAGACACAGCTGGTTCTCCATTGTAATGTTGCCATTAGTTTCCAGCTGCTCAAAGAGTTTAATTTGAAGATTCCCAGAAACTTTATTTGCAACAGAACATACCTTGTCCAATCGACTTTCCAGTATGCACTTTAAAAACAAAACAAAATCAACCACTAATCATATGCGTCCGTATCTATTTATGTTATTGGAAAGTACACCATTCAAACAAGCCCAAAATCAGAAGGGTGCAACTTGCACGGCTGTAAACCTTCTGTTTTAATTTTATATGTTTAGCATTTTGTGTGTGTGCGCGCCATCTGACTTGGTTTTATGTGGATTCACAGTTCATGTTCGCAGAGGCTATTCTGGTTAGTAGGACTACAATCTCTACTGGTCTCCTGTGGCATCATTTTCACAGTCGGCTCCAATGATTCAAGACTCAATTTCTGCAAGCTGCAGTCAGGCTTGGTCTCGCTCTGAAAAGTACTTAAGAAAACCTTGTTAGTGCTCTTGGTAGAAGACTTGCGCCTGGATGACACGGAGATCAATGGGCGTCGGGAACGGCCACTACTTGCTGCAGAATTTGAATTGGCTGTTAACAGCTTCTTTTTGTTGGCATGTTCTAGTGTCAGATGACAACGGAGGACCTGAAGAAAGACCTCCCGGAACTGCCGGGAGGAGATGTTGTACAGGAGTGGGTTGACGACAGAGCTGAGATAAAAGAAGGTGTTGGCGATGGGCAGGAGAGTGATGTATACTCGGAAGTAGGGCAAAGTCCAGTCTTGCTTCGGTCTAGCTGCAGACATGATCCTTCGAACTTGATTTGGTAACCAGCAGATTGCCAGAGTCGCAACAATCAATCCTGCAAGCAGAGAGAGAGGAGAGAACGCATGTGAAAACAAATCATAAAATATTTAGTATCAGTTCTGCACTTACTGGCTAGGAAATGATACCAATTTTTCAGTGTTTTGCTTGACAGCTTCTTCTGCCAGAAGCAAAATTTGTTGGGGTGGGGGGTGGGGGAGTAAAAAGTCAGCATTTCAAGGTCGTTGCAATCTGTGCTTTGATAAGTATTCTGTAATATTTTAAGATAGCATTTCTTTTTACTCCTGGGCATTGGATAAGTGCAAAGACATTCTTTCAGTGATCACTGTATTCGTCAAAATAATGATCTATTTTTCCTGCTCCCCTTGTCCGCTCTGCTTCCTTACTAAAAATACAGCCATATGAGAGCAGGCAATACCCAAAAGATGATCAGATTCTGCTTATATTTTGCAAGACAAATATGTGTACTGTATAGTTGGCATTATTTTTGGTAACTTTCTCTTACAGAAGATATTTTTACGTACAGTGTGAATGGCTCCTTTTATGATAAAGATTATATGATGGGGTTTTGCAAAAGAAATTCCAGTTGAATTGAAATGTAGGGTAAAAATGACACATTTAAGAAACCAAAGGTCCGAAGTAGATGACACATGACATGCATCTTTAGTGAGTCCAGCTCATCAATTGACTTGCAAATAGCAGTGGAGTCAGAGACCAAGAAGCTGAGGTAGAGACCCATTACTTCTGTGACTTTTCTTGACAAAAGTCTAATAGGAGGCAATTTCTGTGTTGAATAGCAACTTTTTGCTTTGGTTTTTTGTGATTTTCAACAGAAAAACCCTGCAGAGGTAAAAGGTTAACCACCCCCTACCTCTTTGCTGTGGTCTCACTTTAAATTGCAGCCCACATGGCTGCTCCTTGCAAATAAATGTAAGCTTCTAACTTGACAGTGATGTATTTCATGTCATGTCTAGTTTGGCCCTGATCCCATCACGGAAATATGAATGTTTTCAGATAGTATGAGATATCTTGAACGTTTTGATATCCAAGCATTTTGTATTCACCTAAGTGTATGTTTTTTCTCCACTTCATTGGGGTTTAAAAACTATTAATGGACATTGCAATTTCCTTTCCCCTCACTTGATCTGGAAGATAGATACACCCACAAAAGATTGCTTTATTCCTAGGATTTTGGCAGATAAAAGAGCCTCATGCTGTTAAGAGAGCATTATCTGCCAATAATTAAATCAATATAACATTATTATAACATTTTCAGATGTTTGGTATACACCTCATGCATTATCATCTAGATCACTATTATATTTTTTGTAGATGGGAGACTGACAACCTATGCATGTCTACTCAGGACTATATCCCATTTATTTCAATGGGACGTACGTCTAAGTAAATGTGTAAAGTTTTGCAGTTAATAGTGCTTTGATTCAGATTTCCTACATCTTCAAAGCAGAGACAGCACTTAAACGAGAGATTTTCAGAGCTGTCATTCTCTGTTATATCCGCAGCCTACAATAGGAGCAGACGTACACATGAGCTTTTGGACTACAGCCAAGGTGTACATGAAAACATTAAACACAGGCCGGCAAAAACACACACTTTTTTGTTGCCAAGGATGTTTGAATGAATTAAGGATATTTTCTGGGATACTGGAGTAAAAATGCTAAAGGCATCAGTTTTTCCTGGATAGCTCTAGTTTGGAAGGTGTGACACAGCCATCTCATAGGGGCTCTGGCTTCCTCATAGGAAAGCTGGTTGAAATTATTTATTTATTTATTCAGTATCGGTATCAGTAAATAAGGTGCCATGCCCACAAAGACAGAGCCAACTGGGCAAGCCAATGACATTCTAAATATAATGAAAAGCCAATTAGCAACCTAAATATACTCAAGAGTAGGTTTTAACTTTTGCAACACCAAAGTCTGTGTTATTAATCAAAGTCATCTCTGCCACCAAACAGGAGAGTGTCATGAAGAATGTACAGTCAAGCCTGCATCTTGTGCAAGGGTTATGTTTTAAAGACAGCCACCAAAGCCAAAATTGTGTGTATTCAAATTTATATTTAAAATTTTATTGTCAAAAATATATACTGGCTCTTTAAAAATTACAAACAGCAGGTGGGGCGGCTGACTGAAGGAACAGCAGTTTTGTTCTCCAATTGCAGGCCCATTGACATGAATTTAGCATATGGAATGAATCACCTGGACTTTTTAAACTGCTGCTGCTTTTAGGGTGAAATCCAGGATAACTAGGGGGAGTCCTTGCTCCGGACTAAGAACAAGTTACTCTGGATTGCAATATGAATTTCCCATAGGTTTTCACTAGGTGGTGCAGTAACTACGGGTGCACGTAATATCTCTTAAGTGCTCCTATAGTTGCTCTGGATTGTGCCCATAGTTTACCAAGTATGTGGAATTAAATTCACAGAAGTTATGTGTGCGTAAGACTGGATACATGCATATGATGTGCATTTGAGCCAATTTTATTTGGAGCCATCTTTTTTGTCTTTTAAAGACAAAATCAATGATATGGGAGAAGGGGATTAAAAACATCTATTTAATAATTCAACTCTCTAATGCAGTCCCAATGTGATGTGTTCATTTTCCCTACAGTGGCGCCCCTTGTTTTGCAGCAGATGTGCCTTATGCATAAAACAAACACTTCCTATCAAAGAGGTATTTCCCAACCACCAAAGTGGTTCCTTTTTATTTGTGCATTTTGTACCATGCTGGTTACTGAAGCACCTATTTGCGTTCAAGCTTAGTCCACAGCTCAGCCAGCTTCCTTGGCAAACAAGCAAGCATTGTGCTCATTTCTGCCTTGGCCAGCATTAATTTGGGCTCCTATCTAATTATGGTTAATATACAAAGGCTAAACTATAACCAGAAAAACAGAAATGAGACTTCCAGAATTTCAAAACCACAGAAAACATCTCTTGGTTTGAGAAGAATGTAATCGAGTGCGACAACACAGACAGAAAAAATAAATATGATTGTATAGGAAAGGCCAGGAATATTTGCAGCAGCACCTTGGAAGAGCCAGGACTGAACATAAAATATATGTGATAGCTGTTTTGTGAATCTTTTTATTTCAGTGTTTAATTTTGGTTAATAAAAGGAATTGATTTTCATAACAATGCACAATTTTTTTATATCAAAATTCCTCTGGAGTCTCTGCTCTTATGAAACTAAGCCATGTATAAGCAATCGGCTGGATACATGTAATCTCACCATCAAAAAAGAGGTTTGGATGGATGTGGGCATCTTAGTGCATTGGTTTTTACAGGAACACCCAACTACTGGTGTGAACAAGGAAACTTTCCAGACCCATTGCTTACAGTGTGAAATCCTTGCGTTCATTTTCCTCTGTGGTTCTTCAGAACTCTTCATCTGCTAAAAGATAGCCCATTATCTGTTTTGTCTCTTAGTCTCTGTGGACCTCATGGCAATTGCAAGAACAAAATGTATAGTAGAAGCACAGCTTTATTTTTCAGTTCTGCATTAGGGAACAGAGGATATTTGACAAACAGATGCCTTGAAGTGACATATGGAAAATCCTGTGTGCTGCTATCACAGATGGAAGAAGAGACTGAGAGGAAGAATAAGCACATATTTAAGTACATCCATAATAGGATCCCAAAAACACAACTGAAAGAATCTGACACATTGGCTTAGACTAGACTACATTATTTCAAAAAGAAAGTAATGGATCCCATTTTGAATAAAGACATGAAGCCTAGCTCCTATCTTGTGGTATTTGTAATAGGTAGGGACTGTTGTATGTCTAAACGGCTGTGGGTGGCACAAGTGGTTAAGACACTGCCTGTTAACCAGCAGGCCAGGGTTCAAAACTCTGGTCCCCACAAGACAGGGTGAGCTGTCCTTAGCCCAGCTCTGTGATGCTGCTGGAACCGATTGTATCGGATCTGCCATTCCATTGGACTATTTCAGTGGCATGGAGGGGGGATTTGCTGCTTGGGTAACAGCCTATCCTCCATATTAATCTACCCAGGCCTTCATGCTTCACATACAGCGTTGAGCTTTTGAGACCATAGGCTTTTGAGACTGATGGATGCCAAGTTGTATGTCTGGGTGACACATACAAATATACAATAAATCCTGAATTTAATGGACGAATGGGAGAAAAAGGTATCTGTTAAGTAAATGCCAAAAACAATTGATCCACTAGATTAATATCTGAAAAAGTTCCATTGGTGCTGCCATACTGCTCTGCTCCACACCAGGTCCACCAGACTGCTCCAGTCACCATTGCTTGACCAGAAACACTGATGGAGATATCAGTATGTAATGGTTGAGAGAGGTTGGGAGAAGGGAGGGTTGAGAGAAGGCACACCTATCTTTCAGGACTGGTGTTGGAGCTGTTACTTCCCATGTTCTCAAGCAGGATATGAGGAGTGGAAAGTTTGTCAGGAGTGGAACTCCCATCTCTTCCTCCCTCCAGAACAATATGATCTGTTGGTTCCACTGCATTGTATGAACCAGGGAGTAGGAGTAGTGCCTTAATTGTATTACTAATACTGTTTGTACCTGGAACAGATACCCATGTCTTAGAAATATCTACAGGCAAGCATTTGGAATTTAAAATCACCTATAAAAATTGATATGCACAGTGCTGAGCCAAAATTACCATCCTTGACTGCAAAACATTTCTTCAAAATCCTACATTAAAGCTCACATCTCTGTTTTATTCTTAGCCATATTATTGGCACTGACCTTCGCAGAGAGTATAAACTGCTTGCACATGTTCTTCCTCAGATCCTTCAAAAGGAACCAAATGTTTTGGTAGTACATACAGCAAGTGAAAAATGAGCTGGTACTCACCTTGCACAGCACTGTAGAGGTTAGTCTTTCATGGGGCGGGCAGAAGACTGTGTGTATAAACTTTGTCATTTTTATAAGGACAAGTAATTGCTCATCTTTCTACCCGGAAAAAAAATGTTCTTTGTTTTGAGAGATGTGGATAAACAGGCAGGCAGGCAAACAACAACCAGCCTACATTCCTACACTTGGGATCAGATGCATCCAATTTATCCAGGGCCTCCACAGAAAAGCTTTCTATTCACGTTAAAGCCATAATATCTTGCATACATTGCATACATACAATATCTTTGTGAGCTAGTCCAATCAAACAAACTGAACTGTGATCAATGGAAAGGACTGGCCTATATTCACGCAGCAAATACTGTTTTATAAAAGAACATGTGTTTCAGTAATGTGATGTGAACATTTATGTGCAGTGGTAAAGCAAAAGTGTTTATAAAAGTATTAGTTATATTTGGTGTACAAATGGGCACTGCATTCTGTCCCTGTAGCATATTTAGGGACCAAGTACTTCATGTGCTTCATACTACTACAAGTCTAATCAGAAAAAAGGAAACTTTCATTTTCCATCTCAGTTACTGCATTACAAAAAGACCATTCGATGACACCATTGGTAATGATCATCAAGGCAAACTAACCCCCAAACCCATCTATGCACTATCCATGCTAGTGATAACGTGGTAGTGATAACAATGCAAACTAAGGGCACAATCCAGAGTAACTACGGGAGCACGTAAGAGACATTACATGCACCTGTAGTTACTGCACCACCTAGTGAAAACCTATGGAAAATTCATATTGCAATCCAGAGTAATTTGTTCTTACTCCAGAGCAAGGACTCCCTGTAGTTACTCTGGATTTCACCCTATGGCTGCAAGCTATACACACTTTCTAGGGAGTATGCCCTACTGAATTCAATGCTCCACTGAGACTTCTAAATACACATTTAGTGCCCAGTGCCTGCCAATACCTACTGCCTGCCACCTGGTCTTGTCAGTGCCCCATACCAAGTGGTGCCCAGTGGCCACAAACATTTTTTTTAACTTTACTCTGGCAATGAAGGGTAAATTCAGGTAGTTTGACATTTTTATATCTCACCTTTTATATCTCATCTCCATGAATAGGTGCCGAAGGCAAGAGGGTATTTTTATTACATATTAATAGATGCAAAATTTAGAGGTGGGTAGCTACTGCCTCTCTCCTGCTTCACCTCCTTATAGGCCACTGTGATGGGCAAGCGGCTCAGAGCAGCTTAAAGACACCAGCCATTGAAGGTGCCAATATTGACTCTGCCTTGCTGGCCTTCCAATCCCTCTCAAGGCAATTTGTGTTTTGCTTTCATTAGGACAGTGTGGTTTACCTATTTCAGCAGGTGAAATATGCAGTGGTTTCCTAATGAGGAAGCTGCTGGGACCATTCACTAATGAGGCTATGTTATATCTCCAAAAACTAGATATGACAGGGAAAAACTGATGCAATTTTTAGAAGAAGCAACCCAAATTCATATTAAATTGCCATAAATTTTAAAAAATTATGATCTTCTATTTTGCAGGCCTGTGCTATTTTAATTAATCTTCCATTTGCTTTTGGGTCACCAACACCACTGAATGTCACGTACACCTTTATGGTATGGATGCATTGGCACTATTGCAGGGAATGGATCGTTTTATATATACAGTATAAGGTTTGTTATGTATGTGTGCTGGAGCTAAACCATCAAGGCTGACCACCAAAGGATAGATGCCTTTGAATTATAGTGTTTGATAAGACTTTTGAGAGTCCCTTGGACTCCAAGGAGGTCACATCAGTCCATCCTCCAGGAAATCAACACTGATTGCTCACTGGAAGGAAACATACTGAACTGAATCTCAAATATTTTGGCCACATCATGAGAAGGAAGGATTCTTTAGAAAAGAGGCTGATGCCGGGGAAAACTGAAGGCAAAAAGAGAAGGGGACATCAGAGGATGAGGTGGTTAGACAGTGTCACTGAACATGATTTTGGATAGACTTTAGAAGCTAGTGGAGGATAGGGGGCCTGGTATGCTGCAGTCTATGGGATCACAAACAACTGGGCACAAAATGATGAAACAACAACATACATGTGTACATCTTAGATACAAATACACAATTTAAATTATATCCCAAGGAAATTAGTCATGACTTTGTTCCACTTCAATTAATGGGACAGAAGTTAGTCAGTACTGACTCGTCTCATTGAGTTCAATGTTACAAGACCAGCATTGTCCAAAGATGTCTCCTTGGTCATATGGCTGGCATGACAAAGAATGCTGTTACCTTCCTACCTTCCCATAGGCAGCATGAAGTGGGAGCTATTTATCTACTTGAATTTACATGCTTTTGAACTTGACAAGCATATCATCTTTAACCATTCAGCCACCACAGCCCTTAATAAATCAAAGTTTTATTTGCATTACATTGTTTTAATTGGCTGCAATCACTCCAAGATGAACTGTACTGTAGTGAAAAACCACATGAAAAGAAGTGGTGGTATCAGAGTGGTAGCTGTTAAGATGCTGTGCCTGTTAACCAGCAGGCCAGGGTTCGAGACCCGGGTCAGCCCCACAAGACAGGGTGAGCTCCTGTCCTTAGTCCAGCTCTGCGACGTCAGCTGGATCCAATTGTATTGGCTCTGCCTTTCCATTGGACTAATTCAGTGGTGTGGAGAGGGGGGATTTGCTGCTTGGGTAACAGCCTATCCTCCATAACAATCCAACCCAGGCTTTCGTGCTTCGCATGCAGCGTATGAAGCGCCGAGCACAATACCATAGTCTTCCAAGACTGACGGAGGCCTGCTTTTATTACAGTACAGTATCACAGTCTAGTAACAATCAAAAGATATGGTGATTTTTTTTGTTTTATCAACATTATTTCTTTAGGGTTGTGGCCTAATGTCTTCTTCCATTTTAAAAGACTTTCTCTCTAGCAGCTCTCCAAATATAGCTGAGCAGCATTTCTCAGTATTTGTGCCCAAATTTGCATGGTCCACCTGCAGTTTAATTGGCAGTAATGTCATCACCAGCTACTTCTGGACTGGAGGCCAAATGTAATGCTACAAACACCAGCAAGAGCCTAACATCAGAGGGATGGCTTTTTCCAGAGACTAAAAGGGAATGCAGGAATTTTGCCCACCAAGCTGAACCTCCTACTGCTGCTCATTCTTTGCATTGCTGCTCTTGCTGCCAGGTGTCAGGGGTCTGGAGGTGCCGAGAATAGCATTGCACATCACTTCAGATACCACCAGTTGAGGAAACACTGTAGTAGAGATCATGGAGATTCCACAGGATTTGCTTCTAATGGAAATGGCTTGATTGCATCTGTTGAGGCTTTCCACCTTTCCTCTAAATTTCATGTTTTTGCAAGGGCTGTTTCCACAACACCCTCTCTAGATTTTAGCTATCCTATGCAACCCAAGTCATCCAATTAAATTGGAATTATTGTCCCTGCAGTGTCCCAAAATGTACACAATTACTTTTTCCCTGTACCTTTTTAACCATTTTCATAGTTGCTTGTATTTCAGGGTACTTTCTCCCAGATACAGCAATTATTTTGATGATTCACAGGATATAGATGATTCATTGGTACTGCTCCTTTATTAAAAAAAAACACAAACCTAGCTGGAACATAAATGAGAAGCATATGACTAATTAAATGAAAAACATATGACTAGTTAAAATCTGAGTAGAGACAAAATACCAGTTCACTTTAAAAGTCTCTCTCTCTCTCTCCCTCTCCCTCGGCCTGGTTTTATACTCCAGTTAGGTCAACTTTAGTACGTTGAGGGCATTACCCTTTGCAGTTTCTTCCAGCATAATCCAGTGAGTGCCTACTTTGAAGAAAGCTCCACTGATTTTGATGGAACTTACTTCCAGGTCAGTGTGCACAGGATTGCAGCCATATAAAATCAGCACCATAACACCTGCACAGATGGTGCAAATGGTTAAGACACTGTGCCTGTTAACCAGCAGGCCAGGGTTTGAGACCTGGGTTGGCCCCACAAGACAGGGTGAGCTCCTGTTCTTAGCCCAGCTCTGCAATGCCAGCTGGATCCAATCGAACTGGCTCTGCCTTTCCATTGGACTAATTCAGTGGCGTGGAGAGGGGGGATTTGCTGCTTGGGTAACAGCCTATCCTCCATAACAATCCAACCCAGGCTTTCGTGCTTCACATGCAGCATATGCAGCGCCGAGCACGATACCATAGTCTTCCAAGACTGACGGAGGCCTGCTTTTATATATAGCCTCCATGATTTCTGTGGGATTGTGGGATACCTAGGTACTTATAGCTGGTCTCTACATCTGTTATGTACCCTGTTGGTAGTTCTACCCCACTGGTCTTAACCACTTTTCCTCTCTTCACTATCACAACATCCCAGTATCTTCACTGTAGATCCTTGTCAGATGTATCAATGAGTTGATGTCTCGTTCATTTTATTTTTTTTATTTTTAATGTTAAATTTTCTGTATTTTCCATTAGGCAGTAACTTTTTCATTTGTAGTGATTAAGGTAAGGATAAGGAAGATGAGGAAGATAAGATGAGGAAGAGAGAGGTCATGATTAGCATGGAAAGAAGTAAAAAACATTGCTATGTAAAAGAGGACCAAATTTGATGCTAGATAATAAATACAAGAGAGACTCAATTATAATCCAGTCAATTTTTCTAACATATTACAAGTCTACTCAACTTTTCTATTTTTGATCAGTCAACTTAGCTAAAACACTGTATTACATTTTCTAACATATTTTCCAGAATAGCTCAGCAACTTAGCATATGTTAGCATCTTGGAACCTCGCAAGAACCATGTTCCAAGTTCAATTCCTGACATCTTCAGTTAAAAAGAACCTCACATACCAAACCTGGAAAACCTCAGGTACCAACTCAAGAAAGTTTGCAGTTCTGAGATGGACTCCCTCCATCATATGTTCAACTATGGATGTCATATACCCAATAAGTACATTACCTTTGAAAAGTACTGCCTATATGTGCAGATAGTGTTACAACAGAGTGGGGTTACAGGCAAAGGGTCGGACTAGATGACCTATTTGATCCCTTCCATCTCTGATTCTATGAATCTGTGGGATTATGAGTGAATGAGTGAGAGAGAGAGAGAGAGAGAGAGAGAGAGAGAGAGAGAGAGAGAGAGAATGTGGCACATTCAAGACTTTCTTGAATGTCCTAAGCTAGGCAAAATTATCATTATTCATGTAGATACTGATGGTGAAGGGCAAAGAAGCAGGTACGAATGCCTCCTTTCTAAGGTGATACTCTCTTTGCTCAAGGACAAATATTTTTAACAGCTAATTAGAAACAAACAATATTGGTAATGCGGGAGATTAAGATCGCAATTTATTAGTGAGGGACATAACTATTGACTGGGCTTTGCCTTTGTCAATATTTACAAAGGAAAATAAATTGTGACATTAACAAAAATAAGCACTCCAGAGATGCAGTTCTGTGCCTATATAAAATAGCTCTTTAGCTCTTCTCTGTTTTGCCACATTTCAAAAGTCACAGTTTCCTTGAAAGAGTCACTTTCCAGAGGTTATGGACTCCAGTGTCAGGCTACTGCTATTTCTTCCAGCGTCTCCCCAAAATATCAGTAGTCAAAGGAAATATTTGGCTATATATAGCTAAGGAAATATTTACTTCCCTGTTGTATTTTTTTATCCTGCCGTTATTCAAAGGACATGACTTATACATGGTTCATCTCTTGCTCATTTTATCTTTAAAACAGCCTCACAACAGGTAGATTAGATGAAAAGATTGTGACTGATTCATACATCACCTCGGGAGCTTTATGCCTGTTGAGTGATTTGAATTCCGGTTGGAAATCCGGAAAAAATTCCTGACAGTTCGGGCAGTTTGGGAGTGGAACAGATTGCCAAGGGAGGTGGTGGACTCTCCCTCACTGGGGATCTTCAAGCAGAGGCTCAACCAGCACCTGTCAGGGATGCTCTAGGGGGGTTTCCTGCTGCAGGCAGGGGGTTGGACTAGATGACCTACTAGGTCCCTTCCAACTCTATGATTCTATGAACTCTAGCTTCTGTTGTACTGGAACAACAATGACTCTTTAACCATTACACCCCACTGCCTCAATATTATTGTACAGCTTCTAATGGCACATTTGGTTTAGGCAGACTGTATGCGGTTAGGTTTGTGTTCATGTCAGATACTGACAACTTGTTCACGTCCAGTTGGCATGCATTTTAAGCACAACTAACTTGTATTAGATTAATGTATGTATATACTCATATATGACATAGATTACATATACACTCTCTTTCAAGCCAAAAATAATAGCTGTTGCTTTTGTTGCTTTTGTAACCAGTGGTTCGTAGAGCCCATTTTTCCACATTCTTAAGCAAGTTTTTTCTGTCTTTCCGGAGAGCGTTGTCCACAGAAGAGTTCACATCTCTCTAGTGACGGATCTACACAAATGTTTTCGGCTGCTTTATATAAATTTAGCTCTTGCCAGGTTTCATTCATCAAAAGCTTATAAATTTTACATACAACTCCTTTGCAATGCAGTCCAAAATGAAAGGTCAACAAAATAGTGAGTCATGGTTGGAGGATGGAGAATAGAGGGGAAAAAAGAGAGGGGTTAACCATTTTTTAAAGCTACATTAACAGTCACATGACTGAATAGCACAGAGCTTAGGGCTAAGATATTTTATAAGAATGATGCTACTATACGCACTGCCCAATAGGTGCCCATGGTGGTTCTTCAACTATGTAAAACAAATATCCCAAATCACAACGAATTTGGAATTGGGGTGAGAAGAATCTTATTCTCCAAGTGATAAAATACTATTAAGTGCTGAGAGTAAAAGTTATATTCCTGGAACCAAAGTACTATTATCAGGGAACATTACATTTGAAACCACAGCAACAAGGAGTAACAGCTGCAAACATTTGCTACAGAATAAATGGATTGTTTAAAATTGGCCTGGGTTTTTTTCTTTCATTGGAGTTTTACATTTCAGCAAACACAAGGCAATTATTTTCCAGTAAATAGTCAAATATTGGCTTACTTTAATGAATATTGGCCACCATTGAATTTGATATGCAACTGCATGAAATCAGTCAAATTTTTAAAAATGTACTCTTCTGTGTTCATTTCAGTTCTATACTGAATGCTTGTAAGTGCAAAAGTGATTCCCCAAAAAGCTGAGTGTCCTGGCACGCCCTCGTGAATGACATGAAACAAGGTTAGCTTAGGCTGCAATTTTAAAGACACTTTCCTGGGAGTAAGACCCACTGAACACAATAGGGCTTACTTTTGAGAAGATATGGTTAGGATTGTGCTCTTAGAGGTGGAGATGGGTCATTTTATTACCAGTAATTAGAATTCAGATTCCAGTTAATCTGGTCTCTGTCTAGTAAACCCAAATTCAGTGGTCCCTCTCTAGTAAACCCCTTGCCCCTTCTGGGGGGGGGGGACACCTACCACAGGGTGTATAGCTGGAACAGTAACTTGGGATTGGGGCATTGGCACACTCCCTCCAGCCATGGATTGCCTCTTGCCAAAGATTGGTTTTCTTCACCAATCTTTGGAAAGTGGGCCAAATTTTTCAGCCCATCACAAGCCCAACAGCCTTTAATGTAGATTGCAATTTAAGTCTTAAGAGTCACCAGCCTGCATATCTGAGCCAGAAAGCCTCACACACAGACCTCATCTCAAGCTCAAAGCACAACCATGCTGGTTGATCTCTGCTTCACCAACTGAGTGCATCAATCAGGCGCCACATATGACTCATACAGCATGGGACATGGCAAAGGAAGGCAAGGTCTTGGCATAGAAGTGGTTGTAATCTGCCAAGTCTGCTGCACTCACTTTCACCTATGGAGACCAGGCACAAACCAAACATGGATTTCTGTTTTGACTATTCTGTACTTTGTGAAAGGCTGTCACCATAAACTTGGAAAGGGAAATAAATGACATTCAGTATTTCAAAATCTGCTGTAGATTCCTGCCTATAAGAAGAGAATGTCTGCCAATAAATCAAGTGTAAATCACCTCCTAGCCTTATATGTGGGTCAGGGCTGTTTAGGGAATAAGAAGACAATACAGAGATAATTAGAAGGCTATTAGTTAACATGTAAACTAGGCTTCAAAGCTGCCCACATCACCTCTTCCCTGATTTTCCCCCAACATACCCCAGACCTTGGGTTGGAAAGCTCAGCTCAGGTCTCCTTCTTGCAGAGTTGTGGGAAGGTGTGGAACTCCATGCACTGACTAACTACATTGGGGTTGGTGTAGAAGTGCCTTATGGCACTTTTACGACATCATTAGATTGGTGCAATGAACTTGCAGCAACCTAAGTAAGGGTTTAGATTGCCCTCTGAATCTTTCTGGAATGACAAATATATCAAAATGTCTTAAATAAGCAAATTGGGGAAAGAGGCAGCTCAATCACACACACACACACACACACACACACACACAGAGAGAGAGAGAGAGAGAGAGAGAGAGCCATAAAAGCAGAAATCATGATCATGTATTCATGAATAAGTAAGAATATGGGAACATGTATGCTTCATGCTGATTTTGTTCATGAGCCCCATTGCACGTAAAAGTTTTGTTTGGATTTTGTGTGGGTGGAAAGAGTTTGACTTTAAAAAGTTGTTGGCATTTAAGCAAAGTCCTTAATTAGGAAATACGTCTTCATAAAGGTCCTTGATTTTGAAACTAAACAATCCAAGGAATTGTAAATAATTTTAGAATTCTAAATGAAATGCTTTTATTTAAATATATCAGTGGAGGGGGGGGAAGGTTAACAAGATAATTAAAGCTGAAGATGATGGGAAATGTTATATGATGATTTGTGGTTTAATAAAGCTATGTAAAATAGCACCGTAGTAGAGCAAATTACTGGGAAAAAATTGGGGAGTAGTATTTATTTACAACAGGTTCATGTTAGTATTGGCTATCATTATTCATTTCAAATAGGTGGTTGCCAAGATGCCACAATTATCACACAATATAGCCCTCCAAGTATAATACAAGACAAGAGAAGACAAGGAGAAAACAGGGAACTCCGGTTTGGATCAAGCTCTCTAGCTAACTTAATAAGACTAGTTCTTATGGCCACTGTGTATTTCTTCTCATGACACTTGAATACAATTCTCCCTATTAGGGAAGACTTCCCTCATTCCAGCAGTGAAGATCAAAATCAAATGGGGAACATCCAAGTCCTTGTAGGCTGTTACCTGCGAGTCATTAAAAGAAACATGGTCTTAAAGAAACAGGTTCCGTATCAGGTTCCAAATCAACAGGTGTCGATTTGATCAAAATATAGTTCCAGAAGCATAAAAGACTTGCTTATGGGCATGAGAACTAAGAAAACAGATAAAAAAGGAAAGCGCCAAAGATTCAGACAGAATTATTTCTTTGAATGATTGGTTTTGATTTTGACAAAGGCTATTGTCTAATTTTCTTTCTTCGTGGCTGAAAAATGTACTTTCCCAAATAAATTCCCAATTTAAATTCAGAGGTGCAGACACTCAATTGGATGTGAAAACATTAAAGCTTTTTAAAGAAGACAAAACGTTGCCAGCATTGCATAAGACAAATAAGGAAGGTATTGTCTACTGCAACTCAGCTGCAGAATTCAATGAATAATCAAGCACTCAATACAAATATCCAGTGAGACAAAAACATGGTATGAAAAGTCATAAAGAATCTTGCCAGAAAGACAGACATGAGATATTTCTTTTTAATGCCAAACCAATTACCAGAGGAGAAATCAATCAAACTCATCCAAAAACTTTGGAGACGTTACCATACTTCTAAGATGGATGTTCATTTAGAGACATGAAGCAATTGTTATACCCGTTGATTATTACTGATTGTGCACTTCTAGTGGTGGCATCCATTAGAAACTGATTAGGACATTTGCTATTGAAAATATGACTTACATTCATTATGATATCATTCATGACCAAGTTTTTTTAAAATTTCTGTTGCTGGCTCATTCAGGAAGCTTCTTCCACAGAATACAGTGCATTTTTTAAATCTCAAATTCCAACTTCTAAATAAGGTATAAGACCAAGATGTTGGTACAAACATCTTATCAACAGCCTACAACAAACTGGCAGCCGTGTCTGACTTTGTGTAACTCATCATTGACAAGATCAATGATAGGACTTAGATTTCTCCAGGGTCTGGAAGGGATTCTTGCAAGACTAAAAGGTGTACTCAGCATCAGCAAAAATAAATGGTGAACCTCTGGGGCTTACTCTTCGTGGAAGTCAGTTGAATTCATTACATTTTAGGAAGCCACAATTTAGGAGACAGGAACTGCTGAGGGGCTGTACCCCTTCCCCAAAGATTGAATTTAGGAGAATAGCAATGTATCTCAGGTCTCTAAGGCATAATCCTATGGTTTCCCAACTACAGAATGTAACCATATAGAAACATAGCTACGGCTATGCAATGGTTGGGGCAAATTAGGAAGCTTGGGGGAAAAATTTCCCGTACCGCCCCATAAACCCTGTGATCATCACTGTGTCTCCAGACCTCAGTTAGTGTTTTAGCTGGAGAAAGTCTGAGGAGAAAAAGGAGGCATTTGGGGAGGTGAGGCAAGGGATAGCATCAGGCACAAGTTGCTCACGTCAGGTGTCACCAGTGGTGGGCACTTACCGGTATGGGACTACGCGCCTGTACCGGATCTTCCCGTTTCACTGCCGCTAGCAAACCGCCAGCGACAGGGAAATGCAAAAACATAGCGGACCAGTACGGTCCGCCATGTTTTTGCCCCACCGCGCCTGCCTAGAAGTGGGCAGGACGCTTCTAGGCAGGCTCTGCACAAGTGCCGACATCGGCACTCGTGCAGAGCCTGCCTAGAAGCGGCCTGCCCGCCTCTGGGCAGGCTCTGCCCATTCCAGGGCAGGCACTGCGCATGCGCAGACGTCGCCCGCCCCTCGCCCCGCCCACACCCCGCCCACGCCCCTGACCCCGGCTGGCCCCTCCCACTTCCGGCGTACCGGATCTTGGGATGGGGCCAGCCCATCTCTGGGTGTCACCCCTCATATCTCTGGGTCTGTGCTGTGGACCTTCATTGCTGGAAAAGAGTTACTGCATTATCAGGGAATTTTTGCTTTTGTGACTGTATAACACCAATAAACCCTGCTAAAGTGATATATTAGTGTGTGTTTTTCTTTGCACAATGTGGTCATTTCTGGAGAAGGGAGGGTATTAATTAACCAAAAGTTGGTATTAAAAGGGATTAAAAGTTGGTATTTAAGGGACAACCCTTAAAACAAGGCCACAAACAAGATACTCTGTCAGAGAATGAGGCATCTCATTTTCTATCTCATTATCTTAAGATACGGTATTAATACAATAGCCTGAAATTATTTGGGCTTTGTGCTTATTCGGAGGTGGTGGTGCTTCTGTAACACAGCCCATTAGTGCACATTCTCTGCATCCCAAATTTTGTCAAGATTGAGTTACACTCGAGGGTGCGCCAATTGCTTCCACCAGAGCCACAGCAGGCATTGCTGATAGTTGCACATTAAATATGTGCATAAATTCAAACCCAAGAGAGGGGGGCAATAGAAGCTATTTTAGAAGAGTCTTTCCTTTCTCAAAATAATAGCATGCATTGAGAGGTTCATGCTACAGGCCCTTTATGACTGCTTCATGGATACTATACAAAGATGGCCACAGACCAAACGCAAGCTACAAAAATAACTCGTAATTACATTTCCGTGTCTTCTTTTTTCTCAAGAAGACTGGATAAGATGTATGCCTGAATTTCTACAACAGGCCTGGCAATTAGTCACATAGGGTTCAGACATCTGTGTTAAAGTTATTTGGCTCTACTCTTTCTGAACCTATGTGGCGCATCAGTTCTCATCTTGCGGTTTTTCTCTGTACATTCCCTGACTTTTGTTATATTTGCTGATGAATAGGAGGTGCTGCATGACATTAATGAAGAGCTAATAAAAGTAATTAGAGCATAGTTGCCACTTCCTCTTCCTCTGTATATATGCAACGCAAATCCCTATATAGAAAAAGACAGAACTTAATATAATAACATTCTGAACAAATTATATTGGTGAAATGTGAGAGCCAGAGAGGGAGAGATTCTATTACAACAGCAAGGCTGCTCTAATTATATCAACCTATTACAGTTTTCAAATTGAAATACCAGAATTTTGATATTAGCATAGCTAGGTAGCTCTATACTGATATCTAAATAAGATCAGGCATCCTTTCCATAAAGTCTCTTCTATTCAAAGTTAGAAGGAACCCAATTATACCCAATTATAAGTGTGAGATGATTCCAGAAGATCCTATAGCATCTCCGATAGGTACTTGACCAACTTTTACTGAAAAATTCATACACAAATTTCTTTCCGAGCTAGGTGTGGTGGGGACCTAGAAAGGGGCCATGAAAGGGCCCTCAGCGTTAGGTAGTTCTTTGGTTCAGGCCCAGCCTGAACCTTGGTACTACCTAAATTTAAATACTGTACAGAATTGTGCGTGTCCTCAACTAAAACAGAAGAGGCAGTAACTAAAGCAGAGGAGGCATTCTTACCTTGGGTAAGAACTGTACCCCAAATCAGTTCCCCCAAGTATAGTAAGGCCAGGAGCATCCTGCTGTTTCCCAACTTCCACTTGCCTTCCCTTCTCCAAGAAGCAACATTTACTCAATTGATCTAGTAAAAAAATGCGATTTGTGACTAATATCAGCTTCCTTACCAGAGGAGAGTATAAGGTAAAGTTATATCAACTGTAAAAAAGGACAGAAGAGGCAGTATATAAGATATTCCTAGCTAGTTAACACTTTGAAACCACTCCATTATAAGGATTATAATAAACAAATTGGGGCTAGAAAGAGGATGGAATCAGCAGCACTGCAAACCATATACTATCCCCCTTTCCTAGGCTAGATCTGCCAACATGGATCCACCTGAATTTGCATAAGTGATTTTGCAGTTGCAGGTTTGAGTAGAGTCATTGTGATGGCCAGGACATTCCCCAGGGCCAAGGACTTTCCCAAGGGACAGTCCCCTTCCCCATCAGCAGCACTGTTTTTAGTAGGATTTCACCTGTAAATCACTTTGCAAATGCTTTCTGATGATGAGTTGAATATAAATATTAATAATAATAACTGGACTGCCTTCCTTAATTTGTCATCACAAGCACATCAACTCAAATGTAAGTTCCACTAAGTTTAGAGGGTACTTACTTACTCGTGTGCATAAAATTCATAAAAGTGGAAGGGACTTAACAAGAGAATCAAGTCCAATGTCTTACCAACACAGGCAGAACACATAGGAATCAAGCCTCTCTGGATCAAAGATGGAGACTGCTACCTTCTGCGGCAGATTGTTCTCCTGCCACGCAGTTCTTATCATCAGAAAGTTCTACCTAATGTTTAATTAAAGTCTTCCTCGTTATAATTTAATCCAATTTGTCATTGTCATACCTTCCAGAGTCACTGAGAACAAATCCACTCCATCTTTGATACTACAGCCTTTGAATATTTGGAGGTATTGTCACCTCTTAATAATTTGTAAGTTACGTCACATCTTAATAATATCTTTTACTGACTAAACATGCCAACTCCATCAGCCTTTCCTCATAGGACATGGTCTCCAGCTCCTTCACCATCTTAGACTGAAATCCTAACCTCCAGTTAGGCTGGCCTATGCCCCAGCATAAGTCTTGTGCTGACCTGTCACAAGACTTATGTGTCACAAAATTGTCTTTAGACGCTTCTGCCCCATTCCTGGGGAAGGGTTAGGCCAATGCACCGACACATGCTTTCCACCCTATGAAAATGAGAAGGTTGATGAGTTGTACTGGCCTAGTTTAGGACTGCACCCTCTTTTGTACTCGTTCCACTTTATCAAAACTTCTTTTAAACTGCAATGTCAAAAATTCAAAACAATAACAGAATCTGCCCAACACATTATTTTGTTGTGCCAGGGCTTGAACATCCTTTACTGCTATTCTTGGCACCAGAGAAGATGACTGTTCCTCCAATGGTCCTGCATCTCCTTCCAAATGGAGGTCCTAGAAGTGATTGCTCATTTCCAAGCTACAGAGGAATTAGAGGCCTCGTTCTTTGTGTGACATTCCTCCACAGGCTTACCTCTAGTTTCTGGCTATTTTCCTTCTTGATAGACATGTCTAGAAGCGTACTATTAAGATTCTCCCTGAAAATCTGAACAACTACTAGATGTACTATACCTCGATATATTCCAGAAGGTATTTCTCAATTATTTGCTAGCATGAAGAAAAATATACTACATGACTGACAAAACACTACTTCCTTGCAGATCATATTTCTTGGAGTCCATGGTCTCCAGTTAGGCCAGCATAAACCCTGTGCTGAGTTGGGGGTGTCCCTCTTTGGGAGTGATGGTGGTTAAGCCAATGCACAGGCATATGCCAACTGCCTCACACCACCACAGGAAGATACTCCAGGTGAGTTACGCTGGCCTAAATTGGTTAGGATTACACCCTCAATCTGTATTTGCCACATTTAAGAACCATGATACATTTACTGCTACAATAAATTACATTTATTCTAAAAATGTAAGATACATGTAGAAGTACATTTATTTTTAAAATGCGTTTAAAACATTTCTATTTTTTCACCAGATGTCTAAAAGCAACTACTACATAACACAGGAAAAATGTCATCAGATTTGCCACCTCTTAGTTTTTCATCTGTATTCATCCATTTTCTTTGTTGAAGCATTCTGTGAAGTGACACATTTGTACGGGTTCTTGTAACTAATGAAAAACTCCTATACTATAGAAGAAAATCACCTTATTCCATATTGAAATGCAAAGGGACCTCAAACTTTTGCTACATTTAACTCAAATCTCAAATACTGATTTTAGTGTGGTTGAATCATGCTTATAAATTTTCTTACCCCCAAATCCAGAGTAACTACTTGAGCATGGAAGAGACTTTATGTGCATCTGTAGTTACTGCACCACCTAATGAAAACCTATGGGAAATTCATATTGGCATCCAGAGTAAGTTGTCATTACACCAGAGCAATGACTCTGTAGTTACTCTGGGTTTTGCCCCTAATCTATTTGTACTGAGATAAGGCACAGAGATTTTAGACAATCTTTTATGAATATAGAGACTGACAAACGGCCAGTTTGTCATGATGATTTACATTGGAATATCAAGTGAAGGATTGTTATTTTATTTTAACAAAACTAGTCGGCTGGGTTCAAGACTGTATGTTGGCTATCATGAAAGAAACAAGAAAATAGCCATGTGATTAATGTGTCTACCATGTAGATACAGAGACTCGTCTCACCCTGAATTTGCAGAAAGGCTGCTTAGAGCTCACTTGATATGTTTAGCGGTGGTATATTGTGATAGCTGTCCATCAGCGCCCAGTCAGCAATTGCTTTACTTCAGCAATACCAAGCAAGCAAAATCGACAAATAAATAGCTTTTTTCTTTGGTGTTACAAATCCACCTCTATGTTATATTAACAGACTTATAGATTCCATTTGTTCTATTATGGTTTATGCCAGTGATCTCTGCTCCATTCCCTGGGTTTCATTCTTCAGCAGTAAATTTGCCAATTTCACAGAAACAAAAAATGTTAGCGCACATTCATCTGAAGCCTTTTAATTTGGATAAATGTCATTCACATTCCAGGCCAGTTAGAAACCGAAAGGAAGGGGGAGAGTGGTAAGTATTTCTTACTGTGGCAGAAGCCATGGGGAGCTGTTGACTTCTAGTGTATGTATTCTGGGTACCTTTCGGTTTTCACTTCATCCACATTGTTAATAAATTAAGCTAATTACATCAGTTTCGATCAGAATGCTAGAGTCAGATTCTATATCCAATTAAGCAGTACACTGATTAATGACTGAGGGGTGGTCAACAAGAACAGTACTCTCATGTAATGTAAGCAGATGCAATGAAGTCTTGTATTATCTTTAACGCTCCAGGTTTTCAATAGTGCAGCGCATCATTCTGTGTGCAGTACATCCCATTACTAAACACTATGGGAGGTTCGTTCCCCAAAACAACATCTTCTGCACTTTAAGACTTTGGTAAGCTATGAGAGCTACATACTTTGGGGTTTTTTTTGTTTTTACGTTTTTCTATTTGATCAAGATAGCAATTGGATGGCACTCAAAACTTATGTTTTATCATCAGCAAAGCACAAACTCACAGAGAGAGAGAGAGAGAGAGAGAGAGAGAGAGAGAGAGAGAGGCCAAAGCAACAGTTTATGATTAAACAACAGAACAATTCAAAAGCAATCTTTTTTAGCTACAGGATGTCTAGTGAGTTACGAGTCTGATCCAAATAGGCCTTCAGACATAGATTGAATCACCGCAACATGAAATGAAAATCCAGTAAATTGATCCAAACATGAAAATTTTAGGGAGAACAATGAAATGCACTGGCCATAAAGAGGAAAGTTATTACATACCGCTAGCCACTGAAGCATTACTGGTAACAAATCAAATGGCACAATTTATACATTCTTGTCAAAAAGCACAATACCTCTTTCTTGTTCAAAGCTATCAAAATAAATGCCAGTACATCGTTTGGTCTAGGTTTTGACAAAATCAGTTGCTAAAAGCCAGAGTTTGTTTTATTGACTGTTCACAAGCATTTGGTCTACAAAGCAACACTGAGAGTATTTAAGAACAGGACTTTTGAGGCAGGGATCAAAAGGCCAATCATGATTGCACACATATTACTTTGGAATATGCATGAGTCCCTCAGCTCAAGATCGGGTCACCAAACAGGCTTTATTTTGAGTGACATTTCTTGGTCATACAAAATGCCAGTGTTATACACTTCATGCTGTCTCAGAAAATAATGGACATCCCATTACTAAAAATAATGGATATTCCATTCCATACTCCAAAACTTTAGAATGTCCCTTCTTTTCAAATGTTGATCTGGCAATTGTAGAACAAGGGAGTTATGTGATCAGAATTTTTTATACAGCTGGTTCAAAATGTACCTTACTAATACACACATTTAAGGTACATTTTCATGTTCAAAATGTACCTTACTAATAGACACTGTGGGCTGTGGGTGGCGCAAGCAGTTAAGTCGCTGTGCCTGTTAACCAGCAGGCCAGGATTCGAGACCCGGGTCGGCCCCACAAGACAGTGTGAGCTCCTGTCCTTAGCCCAGCTCTGCGACGCCAGCTGGATCCAATCGTATCGGCTCTGCCTTTTCATTGGACTAATGCAGTGGCGTGGAGAGGGGGGATTTGCTGCTTGGGTAACAGCCTATCCTCCATAACAATCCAACCCAGGCTTTTGTGCTTCGCATGCAGCGTATGCAGTGCCGAGCACCATACCACAGTCTTTCAAGACTGACGGAGGCCTGCTTTTTTTAAAATAGACACAATTTGCACAAAATATTATTTAATGTTTTCTCATTTTTACAATTTTGTAATTGGGGTGGGCTAAGACCAAGCAGGAAGGGAACTGCAATGCACATCCCATAGACAATCATAAGAAACCACAGAGTCACCATGGGACTTTTTAAAAAAAATCTTTCTATGGCCTGTATCCTAAAGTGAAATTAAGCCCCTTGCTCCAGAGCAGTTAAGATGACTTTCCATAAACTAACACTAGGGGGTGATGTAACTGCATGGACCTATAAATTTTGCACTATGTGCCATTTGTGTAGCTTTGGCTCCTTTTTATTGATTGATTTGATTTGTATACCATCTTTGTCCTTAAAACCGCACCAGTGCCAAAATCATGGCCCTTGGCCTACCCTTGAGACGCATTGTGTATCTCCCTGCATGCTAACGCAATGATAGCCCTCCCCAGCGACAGACACCAGTGCCATGCCAGCAGAGTCATTCCCAGAGTCAGCACGCAATGTCTTCTCCAGCTCTGTTAAGGGGGGCTGCATCTCACTGATCATAAGATATCAGTTCTTTCTGCCTTGCTATATAGTACCACTGCTATTGAGGTAAGAGGCACTTTTTCAAGTGAGTGCGCCTTGTCACATGCCAGCTCAATTACTGGCCAATATGGTTCTCCCTCTGATATGTCAAAAATACGCCTATTTAAAAATGAAATACATCTTTACAGCCTAATGGTGTGCATTTACAATTTTAGCACCTTCTCAGTGTCTCATGAGATGAAAAAGGTTGAAAGTCACTGAACTAGAATATATATGAAAATTATTAGCCTGCACGTTTCTGATGAGCAGAAATGGATAACAAGTGTGCCTCTATTGGCCCCAACATACGTTATGAGAGCAATTTGCTGATCAACACGACAGCTTGTACTCAAAATTAACTCCTAGGTTCTGGATTTTGACATAAAATTAAAGGTGTCCTGCTAAGGCTATGTCAAATTTAGATAAAGGGATAAAAGAAGACTAAAATATAGGCAATTATAAAAATGGAGTAGTGCAGAAATATGCAAATAGTGCACATCAGATTAATGATTTACAGTGGCAGTTTACATTTAACTCCACATGGAAATAGGAGATAAATCAAGTGATGAACTGCCACCAGTGGACGACACGGAAAGCACTTCTACTCATGAGTTACTTGCTGAGTTAGCACTAAATTAAAGCATATCTGGCAAGATTATGAATTAACGCCAGTTGAAAAAGGCCAGGCAAGACAGCTAAGCAAATCTCGCTGGCAAAAAAGAGGAGCTTATATCCTTTGGAAGGAGGGAGGGGATACCTCCGTATTACTTTGAAATACATTACAATAGTTACAGAAAGTATGGAGATTATGTCCATAAGGTCCCAAATGTTGCCTATTTCACATGAAAATGAAAACATTAAATATGAAAAAGAGAAAAAGGATTGATCGCCCAATCCTGAACAATTGCTAGCACACTGTTGTCAGTGTGCCATACGCACGCACATCTGCAACTGTTAGTAGAGGCTCAGTGCTGGGGCAGGCTTGGTGTGAGCATGTGCTGAGTCAGCACTGGTTGGAGACTGGGAACATGGGAAAGGTGTTGTGTGTTGGGAGGAATCTGAGGGATGGCAGGGAGAAGATGAAGCAAGGGAGGGAGTGTGGCAAGAGGTAGGACAGGCAGACTTCAACTGCACTGGATTCAAAACCACATGTTAGGCCTCATGACCCATTTTACCTTGTGTTGGCTAACTAGCCAGTGCAGAATTGAGTAGCCCCACTGTGTCAAAGTGTAAAATTCTCTAACAGTAAAGAAAAGAGACATGATGCTATTCTGAAGAAGCCTTTCCACTTGCTAAGTGGACTCTGCTGGAATGCTTCAGTACAACTATATGCCTTAAAAACCTTGGGTTGTCACCTTTACCCCAAGTACAGAGCTGCACTGCTTGGGGATAGGGATGCAAGAAATATATACAAGACTTATCGTTGAGCCTACCCTTGTAGTATGTTGCATTTTTATCAGTATTGAACTCTAAAAATCCCAGTTTTTAGAGTTCAATACTCAGAGAAATCTTCTGCATAGAGCAAGTTGTGCAAAGCTCTACAAAAAAATGGAGGCTATAGTACAGATCCATAAGGCTTTGCTGCTGCCACGCTGCACCTGGAAGGCTAATCCTGGTGCATATTATGAGCCAGTTTGGAGACAGTTGTACAAATGCAAACCAGATTCTGGAGACAAAACATCAGGAGAGGGTCATTTCTTAATTCTTGTGGACATCCAAAGTTCAAATGGTGCTGGAAACAGGACACTGGACTAGATGGACCTTCGTCTACTTGGTCTGATCTCATATAGAACTTTTAATGGCTAATATTTAATATGAGCTTTAATTGTACTGTACTGTACTGGAATGATTTATCTGCTACCATAGTATCCTTGGGGAATGACCGATAGCCTGAGAAACCCTGATCTAACCTACTGGATTGCCTGTTTGACTGGTAGCAGCTCTTTAATGACTGACAGATGAATTTCCTAGCTCTTCTCCCAGACAGTTTTTAACCCACAATTATTTCACATTAAATTGTATAGTCAGAACAAGGTACTGCTTCAATAAGGATGATGCATGGTTATTACAGTTTTGGATCTGATCAAAATTTTAAACGCAAATCATAGTTGTAAGACTATGTAGGATAGCGCTCTGATTTTGAACACTCTCTTCCATCTACACAAAATAAACACACACACAAACACAGAGAACATTTATCTAGTCAAATATGTCCCATGCAACTGAAAATTAGCTTGAAACAAAACTAAAATGATAGATGTACTTTTACTAAGGTCACTGATCTTTTTACCATAGTAAGAGGGGGAAAAAATTAATTGAATGAAAGAACATGCCACCATTCTCTTCTGAGATTTCATTATAGGCTAGAAACCAGAGTGGTTGCACTGCCTGCTCTCGCTTTTCCCAGTTATTTCTGGGTTTTTAATAATTATTCATTAATTGCACTCTATGATAAGATCCTCACTGTTTTGAAACATTTTCCCTCTGGCCTCTATACTATTAAAGACCCTGCCTGCCTGCCTGCCAAGAGTGTAAAATTAAAAATCAAAGCACTACCTCAGAAAGGTTTAATATGTGCCAATCCGAAAACGTTTCTCCAGCTTATAGCCTTGTAATTGCATCACCAGCTTGACGGCACCATCTCGCCCAGTGTTTTGAAATGTTTTCCTTTGAAATCTGATCCACACAGGAGCAGAGCACTTGTTTAACACTCTGATTTACACTCCACGTATGTCAAAATTCTTCTTGCCTTCTCTGTCCTTTCCCAGCTTAACAGTTGGATTTGCTCCCAAGTGTGATGTGCGCTGCTCAATTCTCACATTCAAACCATGTAAGGAGGCTGCAGATTGACAAAGAGTAGGATGAAGGTATTCCATTCAAGCAGAACATTATATGAACTTCTTTTTTCCTTATTTCATTTTTAAACTCCTGCTCTTCCAGTGTTATAAGTTTACCCACTGGAGACTGGCATTCTCAAAAGAGAATTTTCCAGTCTTACTCAGGGTGACTTACCCTACAATCCAGAGTAACTACGGGAGCACGTAAGAGACATTACGTGTACCCGTAGTTACTGCACCACTTAGTGAAAACCTATGGAAAATTCATATTGCAATCCAGAGCAAATTGTTCTTACACTGGAGCAAGGACTCCACGTAGTTACTCTGGATTGCACCCATTATGTCCTGTTTTCCCAGGACATGTTCTCTTTTTCAGTCTTGTGTCCTGGAAGAAAAATCTTCATTGTCCTCCTTTTCCTTGTGAGCAGGCAGCATGTAGCTGCCTTGTAATTAATAAATTTTATATATAATAGTTCTAAATTTAATAATAAGCAACACAAGGTGCAAGTCTAACTTAGGCCAGCACAATTCATTGGTCCCATGGTGATGTAGGGAGGCAAGTGCATGATTGTGCACTGGCCCAACCCTCCCCCAGGAGTGGCACAGAAGTGTCTAACAGTACTTAGGGGACACCACCAGATCAGCACAGGACTAACGGGAGGTTAGGATTGCAGTCATACCCCCAAATCCAGAGTAACTTCGGGAGCACATAAGAGACTTTACGTGCACCTGTAGTTACTGCACCACCTAGTGAAAACCTATGGGAAATTCATATTGGAATTCCAGAGTAAGTTGTTCTTACACCAGAGCAAGGACTCCCCGTAGTTACTCTGGATTTTGCCCATAGTGAAATTAACCACATGAAAGCAATAAGTAGGTGGTTTTTAGTGTTTAATTTATCATGTCCTACGTTTTTCTTGGGTGTCCTACATTTTGGGGAGCCTGGTCCTCTTTTGCAATTATGAATCTGACATATGGTCCCCTGGTCTTAACCTGAGCAACATACTGCTAGCAGCTACACATCTCCCTACTTCTTTACTTAAATTGTGATAGATGAAAAAGAATACAAGGGCTAAACTTTTACTCTAATGCCAACGGATAGAATTCGGAGGAAGAACTTCTGTATGTTTTGAGGATAGGAGCGGACTTGAAGGCAAATATAAGATTTTGAAGGGCCGTTTCAGTTTTTGTTAACCTTGTGACTCTGTGTGTGTTGAGGGAAGGACGGAGGAAGAAAGTGGAAGTCATTTAAGCAGTTCCTAGCTCCATCTGTGGCTCTGTGTGTTGGAAGCGAAGGACTGATGAAAGCGAAGGTAAGTGGCTAACTGGAAAAGAAAGTGGGTAAGAGGCTGAGTAAGAGGTATTTTTTCAAAAGGGTATTCCTTAAACAGGGAGCAGGGGACTTTTACACAAACAAGGGGGTCATGACTGTTTGAGTAGCACTGGCCAAGTGTATGGGTAGGAGTTACTATTGTGGGGCTGCTTCTTCCATGATCACTTGCATGACCATGATGACTAGCACATCTGAAAAGTGCTAAGGCAGATCCTTCCTCAGAACATAACTTATTCATGTTAACATTATTTGTGAATTCAAAAAAATCTTACAGAAAGTCTCTTCATGTTGCCACTAATAAATGTAGATATTGGCCATTGTATATTACTTTCTGAGAGTGTGATATTTCTTGATATGTATCTGTATCTTGATGTGTATTTCTTGATATGTATCTGTAAGGACATCAATCTTTTTGTATATCCATCTAATAATTCCTGAGAAATACACGTTAACAAGTTCTGAAAAAGTCACAAAAAATTCCACAGATCCTCTAATAGTAATCATGAAATCTATAATGTACGAGTAAACACGTTTACATAATCTGTGACAGTTTATTTTGAAAAATGTGCCTGTGATACAATCCATGCTTTTAAAAAATCTGGCATGCATCAAGTTGGAAAAAAAATCGTCCAACCTGTTTGGGCGTAATATTGTTTTATAGCTTTGTCTTTGATTCAGCTGAAACATGCCAATAGTGACTGCATCTGTTGGAAAGCAGTCTCTGATGGATGATTAACATCAACATTCAGATTAAGCACTCCAGAAGAAATGAGGTGGGTCACACTAATGCATCCCCAAAGTGATTTCCAGTCAGGCTTCATCTGATTCAAGAATGTAAAAGTGTTTGTCGGTGAACTACAGATTCCAAATGTCCGTGTCTAATTCAATCTACAGTGATTATTTTTTTTGGACTACTATGTATTAATTATGCATTATTTATTGAACTTTTGTTATTAATCACTGTACAGTAGATATTTAGAAAAATGTAGTAATGCTGTATAACTAAAGAAACTATGAAGTGAAATGGAAACAGACATTGGTTTACTAACCATTTTACTTCTATAGCTTACTCTGTATATCACTGCTCATTTATAGATATTTGGTTGCATTTCACTTTTCTCTTCCACTGCTAAAGATTGTGCCATGGTTTTGGTTACCCTTTGACCAAGGCCGCTGACCCAGTTGCACTGTGTGTTTTACAGAACCATGTTTACAAGTACAAGTGTGATCTCAAGGGACCTGCTGGCACTGAAGTAGTGAAGGAAGATGATATAATTGCATGTCCAGGGTGACCAGATGGAATGGAGGACAGAGTGCCTGTACCTTTAACCATTGCATAGAAGAGGGAATTTAGGCAGATGTAACTCAGCAAAGAAGGGTTTCAAAAGGGTGCCTCAAGTCACTTTTCCATGCAATGTTTAAAGGTACAGGCACTCTGTATTCCATTCCATCTGGTCACCTTGCATGTAGACAGTAGATCAGTTCTGGGCTTACTCCATAGTGAAGAAGATTTACTATTCGGGCACAACTGTGTTAGCAGACAGCCATCCACCACAGCATTTCCATGTTGTGTGAAAATGGACCATTCTCCAACTGGACCTATGCAGAGATGTCATTACCTGGTGGTCTGGAGTGACCAATTTTTTAGTTAATTTCCTTGCATCTAGCAAGACTTGGATTGTTCATTAACAAGACATTGTTGATTGTTATGAGTTTTGGTTGTATTTTCAGTGATTTTATTGTTGTTATTAAACTTAGCTACTTTGACTATCTTTCTAAAGACAGGGATAAGCAAAGGAAATATGTTTCAAAAATATATTTACAGATGTGTACATAAAATGTGCATTTTATAAGATTCCAAACTACAGAACCATTCACCAGAAGACAAAGGACTATCAAGAATAGAAAGGCACACTTCATTAAGGGTTGTATCTGATCGTTTTAGGGGTCCTTCTGCCCACCATCAGCATCTGAGATCTAAAGAGTTCAGCAAATAGAAGTCACTGGAATCAGTGTATCTAAATCAATGATAGTCATAGGCTGCAATCCTAAAGACACTTTCCTAAAGACACAATGTGGCTTACTTTTGAGTAGACATGGATAGGATTGTGCTCATAATCTCATCTGTCTGCTCTCTCTAAATGCATGTGTATTATATGAGCAGTTAGGCTGAAAATACAATACCTGTTATTTCAAGTCATGGAAAATTAGGGGTAAAGGATTTTGCCTCCCATACCCCATGTAATTTAAGTCCTTTAATACAGATGGTTTTTACGGATGCCTGGACTCCACTTAAAAGGACACAACACTGTGATTGACTGAACAGAGCATTTGGCTTGGACCCTATAGAGACTCACATTTAAATCACAGTTCTTCACAGCCAAGTTGCCATCTGCAGAGCAGGAAAAATAATTATCAGTGCCAAGTGGATGATCCTATAAATAATATTAAAAGCAACTGGGGAAACCTTTGCCACTAGAAGTAATCAAGTGATTTTTTAAAAACTTAACCTTCCAATGGAGCAATGGGTTGAAAAATCTGCTAGATTTACTGAACAATACGAGAATAATTTATAATAGAATTAATTTATTTGAAAAGTTTAGGGCTGTAATTCCTGAGCTATGCACAACTAAAGGTATCTGACCATTCTTTGGCACATCCTTCTGATGTGGGAATAACCCCTTTCCAATTTTTCTATTTTCATTAAAAATGGAAGAAAGGAGAATTATGACAGGATTAATTGATTGAGGAATGCATTATTTTGTATATTTATGCTAAATGTCAGTTTTTCTCAATGTTTTTCCTCCACCAGACCATTCATCTGGTCCATGTATCTGAAGTATCACTGGAAGTAACTGGCAATGCCACCACCACCAGTTGCTTTTGGATTGGAAGATCAGATGCACCAGTAAGTGCCTCAAGGTGGACAGGAGGGCTTTTCTGAGCTCAAAAAAGCATATTTTCTTGATTTTCAGTAAATTCTCCAACATTTTGCATGCAATAATAATGTTATCTGTGTTTCTAAGATTTCTTTCTAACTTCTCCTTTAAATAAACAGTAATAATAATGAAACTTGGCTGCAGTAATTTAGTGATTGCCATTAATGTCATGAAAAAATTATTGGTTAATCAGTTTTGAAAAAGAAGAAACTACATTGATCTCTCTTAAAATCTATATTGGGGGAAAAAATCTTTGGTGCTCCAGATCTTAAACATGAAATATTTGGTATATTTCAAGGAGTTGTAGCAATAAAACACAATTCCAGCAGATAAGCATATGTTTCTCAATAATAGACAATACAGGACTGAAAACATCCTGTTTTAAGTTTCCAGTTTTAACAGTGAAATTCTGTGCATCGCTACTCAAAAGTAAGTTTCACTGAGGTGAATGGGATTTTAATTCCACACTTAAGGCTTTGGGTGGGATTTGTTTTGCTGTTGAACTCAATCTAAGAAACTGGGGTGTCCAAACATTTTGGCAGGAGGGCCACATCATCTCTCTGACATTGTGATGCAGGCAGAAAAAATGATTTATATTTCAAATTTGAAAAATTTACATAAATTTACATATAAGACTGTATTGGAGAGATTACAAGGCCTGCTCTAGAGGTGTCTTGCTGACGGCCACATTGAGGCTTGCCGAGGGCTGCATTGAGCCCCAAGGTTCAATTGGAGCCCCAAGGTTAGGACACCCCTGTACTAAACTAATGGTATTTAACTATTGACAGCAGATATCCCAGTGATGCAAGCAATAGGTCTCATTCCTAAAGCCTTTATTAAAAAAACAGACCCTGCATCAGGGAGTTGAGTTAGACTGTATACATCTAAGAGGATGAAATATACCTGTTGTGGGATGGTTGTTGCCAAAGTGAATTATTCAACATCAGAATAATGCAGACAGGCAGTCTAAAGAAAGGTCACTTCTAGGTCAGAGATAAAACAGGGATTTAACAGTATGTATAACACAGAGAATTCTGATAGTGTTTGCCCTTAATAAACAGCCTGAATACATTAGCGTTCTAGAGATATCCACAGGGTGAACTAGTGTATTGCCCTCCTGAAGAATTCAAATTAATCTGATGGGATTCAACCAAGCTGGAAGCCAAATTTGTTTTTAAAAGTGTTAACCTGAATGACCTTTAAATTGTTATTCAGAAGTGCCTGTTAAGGCAGACTGTTGAAAGGGTCAGAGCTCTCAATAAGGAAGCATGAGAAATTAACACTTTTATATAGAAGTACACTTTTTTTCTGGCAGAAACATTAAATCAGCAAGCACCATACAATTTAATAATGCTCTCCAAACAACAATAATGGGTAGACCAACCCTATCAGTTTGGGCCCAGGAAGAAGGGGGATAGAATCCTGCCTCCTCCTCAGCCTGATCTGCCCACCTTCTGTCTTGTGCCATAGTGCCCCTTCCTGATCCACCTCCCTTTTTGGCTTACATGCTCTGGTGCATGCTGCCAGAGTCCCTGCCAGTGCATCTGGTCCCTGCCAGTGCTCCTAACTGATGCGCTGTCACAACATGCCTTACAAGTACATTTACAACAGTTTGCACCAGTAGAGCACATTCTCCACAGGTGCACAAGTTTGGGATAAATTGGGCCAAATATGGGCCACAGAACAAGTGGAGAACAGGTGAGCTTAATTTTCTCTGTCCTTGTAATCTGAACGCCAATTTGGGCTTACCTTTAAAAATGACTGGCCCACTGATCCTTAGCAGCCCTATGCTGAGATCTGAACCTAAAGCTGTTCTGAATTCACTTACATTACATCCAATACTCCAGGCTCCTTCGCTGGTCTATCACCATTAGCAACTCCTCAATGACCTGCTGTGAGTGACTGAATGCATTTCAATGTAGCCAGTGCAGAGCTGGGCTAAGAGTATGAAACAGAAAATTGTTTTGACTGAGGTCACAGAAAACCCCAAGAACCAATATGCAAGGAATTGTTTACCATCCTCTCTTTACTAAATTTCAATACAAACGAAATAGAAGAGAATTCTCCTAAGTGATGCATTGAAAAAGAGGGAAGGGAGAGAGGACAGGAAAAAAACAACGTATAAAACATATTACGGTAAAACAATAAGATGGTCTGTTCGGGGCAATGAAAAATTCCATGCAGAATTTCCAGCTATCTCCTCTAAGTAAACCATGAATCAAGCTAAACAAGTTCACTGCCCATGGCAATGTATAAATGAGCAGCACTCTCACACAAATCAGGTAAGGTCTGGAAAGAGCTTTTACATTTATTATGAATGCAACTGTGTACAATATCAATTTAAGCGCTGCGGTGGAAAGCATTCCCCAAGCACTGACACAATTGAACCACCTATTCTTTATAAACCATGCCGCTTGGCATTCCTGCTCACTTTATTAAGATGTATAATGTATATTAAAGCAGCAGCTTAACAGCTTTAAGTCCTTTCCAGGGACTTTGGCAAGAATGTCCACTCTGCATGCATTTCCTCCTTTCTCAATTATGGCACAATTTCATAGCTTGGTGGTCTCCCACCCTTGAAAATGGTATTGCATGCACATGCTTGCAAAAGGAAAGCAAATCCTTTCCTCCTTGAAGGTTTAACCACCATGGTAAGCCAATCTTTCTGATGCTGGTTTGTTTGTCCACCAATGTGATAATTATTCTGTCTTCTTATGTCTGATTCTATCTAATTTCCTTTCTGTCAATAGAAAAAAAAAGAAAGCAGCAGCTGGAGAATTCTTTTGAATGGCTAGGTGACAGGGCTGGCACTGGCCCAAGACCTCCAGTTGCCTAAATGGGATAAGGACATAAGAAGAAGGGCAAATGTGCCCCCTTTACCAAATGCCTACCTTTATAGGCTTGCCATAGATATTAAAGAACTAAGGGGTTAAGGAGAAAGCTTAGATTGGAAAGCAAAAAATTCCACAGAACCAAAAAGATGCCATAGCTCTTTCTCCTGTTCTTGAACACCATGGAACCAGAGGGCAACAGTAAATGCAACATGCATTTGTGAGTTTCTACTACTCCCCAAGTATTAAGTCACAGCAATATTCCACTTATCCACAAATTGAAAGTGAAATTCTGAAGCATAACTGAAAAGCTCAGTTCTCTAGCCCAGCAAACTGTGGGTTTAGGACCTACCATTGAATTATCAATGAATTATAATGAATTATTCAATGATAATTGAATTATCAATTATTAAACCTACCCAATTTTGGGGGGTTTGTGAAACTGATAGGACAGATGAGGCTATGGGCAAAATCCATAGCAGTTACGGGTCCACGCAGTTAGGTCACCCTCTAGTGTTTTCTTGTGGAAAGTCATCTGCTCTGGAGCAAGGGGCTTAATTTCACTTTAGGATATAGGCTTATGTGCATCAAGGCTTAAACAAGCCTAGAGGGGGTAGGGAAGGAGGAGCACTGCTACCTAATCACATTATAGCCACATCCATTGGCATTTAATATATCAGACAGCAGCATCTAGTGCTTCTTAAAATGTTTGAGAACTGCTAGCCCTAGCCCACATAAACTATTCAACTTTAGAAAACAGTCCTATTAGAATGTGAATTTAATTTTTTTTAGATTTGAATGAATTCCTAACTTAGGTGTTGCCATATGCAGAAAAGGCACAAAAACACAATGCAGAACTTTTCATCCCCTTTTAGTCATTAGCCATGAACGCCATACATTCAAGGAAATCTTCATGACTACTGTACTGTAGTTAGAAACTGGCTCTTTAAAAACTTGGGAGCTGAGCTTCTCACAAATTGAACTATGTAAATTTTATGCAGTCCTAACCTAGGCTGGGACAACTCATTGATCTTTCCCATAGGGAGGCAAGCGCATGTCTGTGCACTGGCCTAACCCTCCTCCCTGCAGTAGAGCACAAGTGTGTTACAGCACTTTTGTGACACTCCTAGGGCAGCATGGGACTTGCGCTGGGGCTTAGGCTGGACTAAGTGGAGGTTAGGATTGCAACCTTATCTTTGATTTTATTTTTTCAGCATTTCTGAGGAATACTGGGATACAGACAGCCCAACTGTCAGTGCTACATAATGTTACAGCCACAATGTTTCTGTGCATTTCACAGTTTGTTCAATAGAATTGTCTTGTTCTTTCAAGGAATTATGTGCAAGATAAGGCCTACAACATTAGATATGGTAGCAGGCCTCCGTCAGTCTTGAAAGACTATGGGATCGTGCTCGGCGCTGCATACGCTGCATACGCTGCATGCGAAGCACGAAAGCCTGGGTTGGATTTTTATGGAGGATAGGCTGTTACCCAAGCAGCAAATCCCCCCTCTCCACGCCACTGAATTAGTCCATTGGAAAGGCAGAGCCAATACGATTGGATCCAGCTGGCGTCGCAGAGCTGGGCTAAGGGCAGGAGCTCACCCTGTCTTGTGGGGCCGACCCGGGTCTCGAACCCTGGCCTGCTGGTTAACAGGCACAGCATCTTAACTGCTTGCGCCACCCACAGCCCACATACATGCATTCTGTATCAGTTGCTCCCTTGTATGGTTTAATAAAGAGGTGGACTAAATATGAGTAGACCCATTGAGACTGCTGCAGCCTTATCTTGGGGCAGGTAGGGGAGTAGCCTCCCCCCCTCTGGGCAGAGCAGCATCTGCCTCCCAAACCTTGTATGGTTTAATAAAGTAGTGCAGTAGTGTAATGCAGGAATGACAGTCTGCCTGCTCCAGTGCAAGTTAGGATTGCACTGCCCGTCAAAATGATGGTATCTGAGTATGACAGAATGTGCTGTTAGCTGTGATGGGATTCAAAGAAATTAACAGCCAGTTCTCTGCCCATCTGGCAGCCACTTTTAAATGGCTATTTTTAAACTTTATATGTCCTAACTCTCGTTAACAACCAATTCTACAGAGTAGGTGCGAGTCTGCTGGAGCCCACCACTGGCTGTTAGGTAATGTGAGGAGCTGCAGATACCTGCAGGGACCACAACCTAGACTCTGAACGAGTCTGCCGATAAAACATTAAAACCATTTTCCTTCTTGACAATACAAATGCAGGACACCTCCTTACAGTAAGCAATAAATTCCATTGCACCTGCAATACTACCGTCTGACCTCTTCAATTAAACTTTCTCTTGGAAACATTCCTAATGAATATCTTTGATCTGAAAGCTTAAATTTCTCTTCTGGCTAGTTCTATAAAATCTTAATACATTCCACAATTGCGTATCTAGCACAAACCCTTCTCAGATTGTTCCATAAAGTGGGAACTATGCACGCAGTGCAAAATGAAAAAAGAATGGGATAAAACAGAGACAAATACATTTCAAAAATTGGGTCTCCAAGCAGAAAGCCTCACACAAACAGTTAAGAAATTGTACGTCCTTAAAGAAAGTAGTCTTTATGGTAAATGGTTTGCATTAAAGCCAGTTTCCAAATTTACCAAGGGCTACATCACTTAAAGAAATCCTTAGAATGAGTAATACAGAACGTTTATATTCCTCCAGCTAGGATTTTCAGCTGACAAACATCTTAGCAGACCAAATGGAATTTCAACTTTCTGGAGTAGTGTTAAAAGTCAAAGGTACTCTGTGTGCTTTTGATATCTCACTGTTTGCCATCAAAGGTTTATTCTGGGGTAATTTGGCTTAAGGGACCCAATCAGGCGCACTCTGCAAACGTTCAGAGGTACAAAAATTGACAATCCTAACTTGGACTTCTATGCTGTAATTGTATACATTGCTGAAAACCTCTGAGGGAAGAAGCAATCTGCAAGGTTGTCAACAAGAGGAAGAAGCATGGTTATTAAATGCACAATCAGCCTCAGGAGGGTTCCATCTGTGACTTGGGGAAGAGTAAGACTATTAAAGATCCATGGGGACTGAGTTGGGAAACAGCAAGATGCCAGTTTTAGGGTACAATCCTAACCTAAGCCAGCACAACTCTTCAGTCTTCCCATTTCTGTGGTGATGTAGGGAGGGAAGTGCATGTCTGTGCACTGGCCTAACCCTCCCACGTGAGTGGCAGAGAAATATATTATAGCACTTTTGTGGAGAGGGGGGATTTGCTGCTTGGGTAACAGCCTATCCTCCATAACAATCTAACCCAGGCTCTTGTGCTTCACATGCAGCGTATGCAGCGCCAAGCATGATACCACAGTCTTTCAAGACTGACGGAGGCCTGCTTTTTTCAGTGACACCCCCAGGTCAGCATAGGACTTATACCTGGGCCAACCTAACTGAAGATTAGGATTGCAACCTAAAAGCCCGCAATAATCTTTGTTTTAGAAAACTGTAATTGGATGTTTGAAGTGTGAATCTTTTAGAAAGAATTGGTCAAAGGGAGACCAAAAGCCCAGCTTTGTATAACCTTAACTACCCAGAGAAACATGAGGGAGCATTGGAAACTATTGATAGAAAAAAGGGCTTCTTCCTACCTGATATTACAGTTACTATCAGAAGGCCAGAAGAACTACTAGGTTGAGGAGTAGAATACTGGCTGTTGAACTACCATCTGGGTCATAATATTTTTTCACATATAAGTAGTATTTCAAAATCTGGGACACCTGGAAATTGTGGCAACCAATCTTCCCTAATCTATTACTATAATTATTTTAACACATTGTTTGCCTGATTCAATTGTGGTTGGGAAGAAGGCTTGAGCACACTGTGACAGCATAAAGTGCTTTTGTTGTTTCCAAATGGTGACTGGAAGCCTGCTGAGAGCTTCATTGGCAGCCACTGTGCCTGCCAGAGTAGAGTTTTTAGGCAGCAGTGGGCAGGAAGGGGGAACGGGGCAGGAAGTCAGTAAGAGGCATGGTTCCAGTGGCAATGGTGCACATCAAACAGACTGACCATATGTCATAATTGAAAAAGGGGACAAGACCTCTCTCAAATGTAGGGCATCCAAGAAAAATATAGGACATAACAAATAAAAGCTAAGAACACTCATATGTATTGCTTTCACGTGGCTGTTTTAAGTACAATATGGCTTATTAAATGTAAAACTATTCCATATTACTTAAAACCATTGCATAATTAATTATATACATAAATTTAAAACTAATACATATATATTATCATTTAATTTATTCTATACTAGCTTAAAAGCCATACTCTGTGAGAACTTTTAAGCCAGTTCCTGCGGCGAGCCTTTTGGGCCTCAAATACATTGTCTCTGGAGTACAAATGGCATGTCTGCCGATTTGGGCCAGACACAAATTCCAGTCCTTGAGGTTCAAGCAGCAGATGAAGAACAGATTTTCAATCCTGGGATCATCCTGATTCCAGAAAGGTATAATATGTCTGTGTAGAGCAAGTGTGGCCCAAGTTAGAGGGGTTTCAGACACACAGATGGACAGACAGAATTTGCCGTTTATTTATATAGATAATTTATCAATTACAAGAAGACTCCATGCTGCCTGCTCCCAAGGAAAAGGAGGACAAGGAAAGTTTTTTCCTAGGACACAAGGCTGAAAAAAGACATAGCCTGGAAAAAGGGGAAATATGGTCATCTTGACATCAGGTCCTATTCCTTCCACTTCTTTCTTCTCAGACGTGAGCCACCTACAGAGCTGGTGCAGGTCAGAAGTAACTCATTGGGGAGCAGGAGGTCTATGCAGAGGTAATGAGAAATCATTCCCCTTCCCCCTATTGCTGGATACAGCATGTACAATTTTGGCACAGCTACATCAGTGGGTGGGGGAAATAGGATTTGTCTCTAAGTATTATAGATGAGTACATGGTTGACTTCATAATTCCAAGTATGTGAAAAGTATGGCAGGTCAACCAGACAAAACTTGTTCCATGATTTGCAGGGTGAGGTTATCTCAGACCAGTGAGACTTGGGACTCCAGCTTGTGAACCCTGACCTGGGGTGCCCAAGGATTACACATGGGACGCATTCAGGTAACAACAGGCCTACAGTATTTCTCAAAAAATGTATAGAATGTCAGAGTGCACCAGACTGTAGTGGTCTATAACAAGAATGATAGAAGGGGCAGGAATAGGTCTTGACCCCTTTTAAAACTGGAGATAGTTTGGAATTATCCCTGGAGTCCAAGGTGCTGCCAGGAAAAAGTCCTTTTGTAGCACCTTATAGAGAGATAAGAGTTTTGGACTAGAAATGTCGAGTCAACTTTACTACAGCAAAAAGTTTTATCCAGAGGCAAAAAAGGCATCTGTGCAATAAAGAAGAGGAGAGCTGCAAATTCCCAGTGGGAGTTAAGGTTCAGCTTAGGAAAGGACCATATCCTTTGATTCAAACTGAGTAGGCTTAACTAATATCCAGGAATCCAGGACATCCCTTGAGAAACTTATTTGCCTTTGGAGGTTATTTTAAAATAAGAATCGAGGCTTTCATATGATTTCCAACCAGCAGGGCTATTTTTAAATTGGATGTGAAGACTGTCTGCAGACACTTTTTGCTGCAGTGGTGGAATGGCTTCATACCTCACCATTAGCTAATGCTATCAACATACTAGAGTTATGATAACTTCCATATTTTTGCATGCATGAGAAGCTCAGCACTAAAGTAACTTCTGATTTTTATTCATACTGTACTTAACAAGATTTTTAAAAAAAAAATCTCAATACTTGGTCTGTTAAATAAACTGAATGATCTGTTATAAACTGAATAAACAAACCCTGGTCAACAAAAGAACCCCTTCAAGCACATTGAAATTTTAAGACTGTGCTGCAAAAAAGCATAGGAACAATATTACTCCCAAATCCCTTACAATGTATCAGTAGCGTATTAATGATTTGGATTAGTGTTTATGCAGTGGTTATGGGAAAAGATAAAATTGGCATGAATCTTTTTAAAAAATTTTTGTAGAATTATTGTAGTATCTAAGTAGTAAAAATACCATGAAACAATGGAAATAAGACACTGAATGCTTACCTGGGGAAAAACAGTAAGACAACAGGCTGGAGGATTTGTTCATTGAACACTAAGTACTGCCTGAAATAGTGCTGTAGAAGTCATTACAGGAAATAAAGCAGGAAATTGGCTCTGGTTGGCCAAAATGCCCAGCTCTTTTTGGCAGGAGTAGCTGTCAATTAACCCGGACCAAAGAATGCTGTAACAAAACAGCATTAAAGGAAGTATTGCTGTGCTTGAAACACGTCCAAATTAAAACTGCCAACTCCTTCAGGTGTGCCCTTATGTACAGATTCAATACAAAAATTGCTTTCACTATGACTTTGGACACTCTTGCATACCAACTACAGTAGGATTTGGAATAGAGTCTACAGAAGGAAAACACTCACCTTGACTAGAGATGTCAATTACTCTTTGCTAAATTGTGAAATTAATCCACGAGATATGAGAAATGGTTGGCCGCTCTAACCTATTGTGCTCTTCAGAAGCAACAGAGATTCTTGTGACTCTCAAATTCACTGTCAGTGCAATCCTAAGCATGTCTTCTTGGAAGGAAGTCCCATCGTGTTCAATAGTACTTACTCCTAAGAAAGTGTGGTTAGGATTGCAGACTCCATTTATTTCATGCCCCAAAACTTTTTTTTTGCATTATAGCTATTGTTATTTGTACTCTGCCTTCCATAAAGCTGCCACAGAATCAATTTCAGGTTGTATCACTTGCAGAAACTGACAGCCCAAATGTGAACATCTCACCATCTGCTGGAGCAGCGGTGCCAAAGTGTCTACTGCCATATCCAGCAGACACTGGGAAGCAGCTGATGGTCTCCTTGAGGGGAAGGGACCTTCTTTTCCCCCAAGGAAAGCTCCAAGCCCCACAGTGAGGTTTCTCAAGCTGGCTATTTCGTGGGCTCAAACTCAACACAGGGCCTTTTAACATTACACAGAATCCAGATCTGATGGAGCTGGGCTCTGCCAGTCCCTCAATTTACAGAACCTTTCAGCTTCTGCAATGAATGGGTATCGTTTACATCTGAGTAAATTGTAAGGCACACATTTAATTAGATTCTCACACAACAGAATTGATACTGAAACTTGTAATTGTGTCTATAATATTGGGGGCACAACAAATATAGACCAGCAGAACTCATCTAGGTTTCCATTCCCACAGTGGCCTGGGAAGGCCAGCACATGTCTGTGCACTGGCCTAACCCACCGCAAGAGTGGTGCAGAAGTGCCTTATGGCACTTTTGTGACACCCCAGGCTGGCATGAGATTTGTGCTAGCATAACCCAGGGTTAGGATTACTTTGTGAGTGGAACAAAAATCTGTTTCATCTTTTTTTCAGCTGCAAATGAAGTCCACTTGCTGGCAGACATAAGAGTTAATTTCTATTAAAGGCAACGGTGTCCCCCGCAAGTTGCCCTGCTAGACATAGGGAGTGGTATTTATTGCAGTTACAATGCCAAAGAGCCAGTATTGTCGGAAGGCAGCTCCATGGTCACGCAGCTGTCATGACTAAATTCCAAAGTGCACAGAACACTGTTATGTTCCCACCAAAGTGGTATGTATTTGCATTTACATGAAATTACATAATTTCTTGTATCTGTTTATAAATATGGATATTTCCTCAATTAATCTGCAAAAAATGATTATTTAAAAAACATAAATCATTGTACCATTTAAAAAAAAATATTAAAGGAGCATGCATCAAATTTCAGATTTGAGTATTAATGACTGCCTTCTAGGTAAGCATACACAACTCAGATCTATTTAACTGGTGAATTCTAGTCTCAGTTATAGCCAAACGTTTTCTGGAAATGAACTTGCAAGACAGCACAATCATGGCAGAAACAGTCTAATGGGATGTGTATGCCGAGGGAGCTTGGGAGAACAGTTGTAATTAAACTTTCATTATCAGTTCCATTATTCTGAGCTGGTTTCTGAGGGGGCTTAACACCACACAAAAAATGGCTTTTGTGCTAAGACGGAGCATTTGTTCTCTATGTAGGTGTCACAAAAAGCTTTGATTTCAAACCTGCTTTTAATGCTAGGCAACAATTTGTTTTAAATACAGTACAACCAGAGGCTGATGGCCTGAACTCCTGCCAAAAGATAACGTATTCCAGGAGAAAACATGGCTGGCTGAACACACCTGGCTAGTTTCACAAAAAATGTATTATGGTTATTCAGCTTAGGCACAAAAAGTACAGGAGTTTAAACAGCAAAAGCATAGCCGTCACTATCAGCTGCAGATAGGGCATACCAATTTTAATGATTCAGTTTCTAGTTCTTTTCTAATTGCCAATTCCATATTTAATGTAAGGATGTCCATCTTTTTCAACATACTTGCACCATTCACAAATGCCACTGATCCAAACATTTTTGAGGTGTTTTTGATTCAGGTATATGTGTGTACAGAGCGTCAATATATCTCTGGACACAGAGACCCAAAGATGGCATGCATAATATCAAGATTCAGTTGCATGCCATCCAAGCATGTCCATTTATAGGACTAGTCCATTCAGCTAGTCCATTTATAGGACTAGTGATAGCTCTTTAAGCACAGAAAGCCTCCACCTGAAAAAATGGAATACCATTACTCGTTATTGCTATTGAAACAAACTGCAAAGGAGGGTGTCTTGTCGATGGGAGATTTGGAGAAAAGGAGCCAGTAAGACTGCCACCAGACAAGGTTTGGCTCTAGACATCTGGACTCAATCCAATTGAGATTGTGTTTGAGCTTATACCACATCCATCGATAATAATTTTATACTGCTACTTTTGGATCAAATAAAAAATGGATTTGGCTTTTTTAATACAAAGAGAACAATTTTGCAAATTGTTTTAAGATTATGCCATCTGAATGAGTTAGAAAAGCTTCTCTTCTAATGAAATTCTGTTCTCCTACCCTCATCCCCTGTTGTTCAGCAGGAATAGCTAGAGCCATTATTTCACTCTTCCAACATTCTGCAAGGTTTCATTATAGATTTCTGGTTTGCAGGAAAATAACTCATTGAAGGACTGCAAGAAAGCCTTAGAATGGAGAATTCTGAAAAAGATGCCTTTTCACAATTACATTTTATTTTCCCTTTTAAGAAGGCAATTATCTTTCCCTGCTATTTTACTAATTTGTATCCAGCAAAATGAAACTTATCCTGAGGTTCCTGAGGTTGCTATATAAGAAATAATACTGTGTACACCCAGTCATGATGTACAATGGCCATTTGACCCATGGCATCTACTTGTAAGCTCACCATGGTGTCCATTACAATTACTTGGTGAGTTGGTCATCTGTAGCATTTGGTCATGTAGAGAAGCAATTTTGATGATGTTCTCTAACCAATCAAAAGTATGAAGTAAGAACATTGTCACATTTACTTCACTATGTGGCCAGATGCTACCGAAAACTGCTTCCAAACATTACAGAAACCAACAGTGCATCACAGGCAGCCTTTTAAGGGCAAACTGGTTTCTGTGTGTAGCTATTGAATTCAGAAAATGAAGAGGATTATTTATGATCCCCACTGTGTGAGATATTAATTTGTAGCTGCTGTGGGCATACAGCAGCAGACCCAAACCATTCACAAGAACATGGCCTCCAAAACATTTACAGATGTTGTGTCTGCCAAGGATAATTAGACTTGTGCACTAGAGATCACTGTTGACATTGCCTCTTTTTCGGAGTCACTTTTATAGACTGCTGCCTGGGTTAGCTGGATCCAGTTTCTTCAGACATCACATGAAGGCCCTTATATTAGACCAGGTTAAATATCTTGTGACCTTAACCCAAACGCACTGAGATGGCAAACTGGAAACCATGGTAGCATTCGCAAGGGAAAGGGAATCTAATCAAGGTCTCTGTGGGAGGTTTACATGAATCTCCAGTCAGACAGACCAGTTACTTAACAGTTATTATTTATTATTTTTATAAAGCACCACCACTGTGCATGTACTGTACAATTTAACCTCAACAATTAGTTTATATGGAACCAATGGAAAAGTAAATGCAGTTGGTGTAACATCTTTTTAAAGAAATATTCTGAAAAGATTTTGTGTTTGTACATGTGTACCAATTAAAAATACTGATAGAATATAAGCAAACATTATTAATTCATTTCAAGATTAAGGTTAAAATTCATGTACTTCAGGGGAAGTATGTTCACTGAACTCCATGGGTCTTAGTGCCAAATCGAGTCATGTGCAGAAGGTACTGTCAATGTATTTTTTAAGTACAGTTGTCACCTCTGCAAGTGGTTCTTTATGATTACAGGTTTAGCCTACATGTTAAATAATATAAATTTAGAATTGCTAATCCTGTGATGCTTAAGCAGAGCTAAATAAAATTCTGGTGACAACCCTGGTTAAAAAAAAACAAACTCAGAGTTTTGATATCTGTATATAAATTGGAATGAATCACAAAACAGATTTTTATTATGCAGTTTTCAGGGAAAGTTATAAAATTAATAAGGCCAAGGTACTAAGAAATGTTTATAGAAAGACAAGTGAGCTAGGATGTACTACGGATAACTTGCAAAAGACATTTTATTGAGATTCCACTTCCACAATGGAGCAGAGTATTGCTGTTGCTAGAGTGAGCTCCATAAATTTTTATTTATGGGTTATGCTCCTCCTGCCTGTATCCTATATCCGATGAGCTCTAACAAAACTTGTTCATGCTTCACTTCCCTTTCTCTGCTCTCGAGGCCTATGTTTTTATTGTGTTTCTTAAATATTAGTTTTTTATCCTTGACACTGAGAGGAAGAATATATAGAATATATGGTCCACAAAAGTTAGTTTGTCATAAAGAAAAGATCAAGCTTTTCTCAACTTAATGGGTTTGTTCCCACTATTAAAATAACATCCACACTTGTCTAAAGGACAGAAGGAGCAGATGGAAAGAAAAAAAAAATCAACACACTTCTAGAGTATCTGCAAAGTCTACGGCTCGATACAGATATTCGAGTTCTCCTTGCGCCTCCAAACACAAGTTGTGATAAAATAATACTATGCAACAATTCAATGCACAGAACTCTGTTTGATGTTCAGAATACAGAATGTGTACGGCATAGATCAGAATTGTAGATAAGACATCTGAAATGCAGTCTGGAAAGAAGAATTGCTTATTAACTAACATGAATTAGCTAAAGGCTTTTTATCAGATGCAAAATTTAATTGAAATTGTATGGGTGCTTAGCAGTCATTAGTGGATAGGAAAATAAAATTTAGGTACCCAAAATATGACAATTCCATTAGAGAGAGCACATAATCCACCACTTAGATTTCCACTATGTTTCTGTAAAGTGATCACTGATGGCAAGTTATTGTTACAAGCTTCTTCTTTGTTCAAGGCTACAGTGTCAGACTTCTTTGGAGGACAAAAAAAAAATACTAAGAACCAAAGTAGATTTGATAAAAGGAATCAATTTTGCCACTTCACCTCCCTGCAATTTCTCACTGCAAGCTCTCTCCTCTCCTGTCCCCCTGATCTGATGAGGGGTGTACTAAGGTGTACTGAAAACAAGCAGAGCTTGAGATACAAAAGTCTGATCTTCTTACACATCTCTTTAAAGTAAGAAGTGCATCCCATTTCATTCCATTTTCAATATGAACATGGCAGGCATGTGTAATTTATTAACAAATATAAAGAATATACTGGAGAAGAGTAAGCAAGCATATGTGTGGCAGAAAATAGCCCTGAAGATTTCTTCCTGGGATCTGTCCAAAGTCCTGAAGATCTTATATCTGACCACCCTTAATTCCTGCATCAACCTTCAATGGAGCTACAGTCCCAGCTTGGGCACAGGCTTAACAATGCTTTACTGTAGTCAGCAACAACATACATGAAGAATGTTGTTTGAATACTGACACAATTGGGATCTGGAATGACAGACTGCCCTGGGAAACCTAAGACCACAGGTGGGCAGGAGCCTACGCGCCCCTACTCTGGCGTGGGGGATCTTCCAAAAAGCCTGCTGTTAGCGAGTAGGCAGCAGCAGGAGGTCCCCAGAACAATGAGGACCAGTACGCTCTCCTCTCCCGGCGAGGGGGGGGGGGGGCTGAGAAGGAGGAGAGCAGCCCCATTGAGCTCTCCAAGCCTCTCCCAGCGGGGGGGGGGGGGGGCTGAGAGCCCCATCCTATGCAGGTCTACTCTGAAGTAAGTCCCAATATAGCCAATGGGACCTACTCCCAGGCCAGTGTGGAGAGAGCCTCAGAGCAGCTTCAGAGCCTCATCCTATGCAGTCCTACCCTGAAGTAAGTCCCAATATAGCCAATGGGACTTACTCCCAGGCAAGTGTGGAGACAGCCTCAGAGCAGCTTCAGAGCCCCATCCTATGCAGGTCTACTCAGAAGTAAGTCCCAATATAGCCAATGGGACTTACTCCCAGGCCAGTGTTGAGAGAGCCTCAGAGCATCTTCAGAGCCCCATCCTATGCAGGTCTACTCAGAAGTTAGTCCCAGTATAGTCAATGGGACTTACTCCCAAGCCAGAGTGGAAAGGACTGCAGCCTCAGTCAGAGCCCCATCCTATGCAGGTCTACTCTGAAGTTAGTCCCAGTATAGTCAATGGGACTTACTTCCAGGCCAGTGTGGAGAGGACTGCAGCCTCAGAGCCCCATCCTATGCAGGTCTACTCTGAAGTAAGTAATTTTATTTATTTATTTGTTATTTTTTAATTTTAAAATTAAAAACCTCCCTGGCCACACCCCCTGACCCTGGCCCTGCCCCTTGACCCTGACCCCGCCCACTTCCGGAGAACTGGTTCTTGGCCCAGGCTGGGCCCATCACTGCCTAAGACCCAAAAGGTGTTGATAACAGTCTAGCTAAGGTATATGATTACATGAGGTGGGGATATAAGGAACAAAAAGCAGATGAGTAAAGTGTTTACAAGGACACTTTAGAAAATAGAGAGCTGAAGTTGTCCTGACACTGAAACACAACCAAACAGACTGAGTGAGATGTTCATGGGTGCATGTTTGCATGTGCATGTATGAGTGTGTGGGTGAGAAAGAGATTGAGAGAGAAGTCACAATCCTAACCAATTTAGGCCAGCACAACTCACCCATTTCCCTGTTCCTGTAGTGATGTAGTGGTGTCATGTCTATGCACTGGCCTAACCCCTCAACCCAGAAGAGGCAAAGTCTTGCAGCACTTTTGTGACCAGGAGTTAGGATTGTGTGTGTGTGTTTGTGTGTGTGTGTGTGTGTGTGTGTGTGTGTGTGAGAGAGAGAGAGAGAGAGAGAGAGAGAGAGAATTTTTTTGCTTCATTCTGTTGTCCCAAGTGAGCACCAGACCACAGATAAGACTGCTCATGACACCGTGACAATGCAGAATACTTCAAGCATTTGGAGTGGCCATGGCCTTTTGCTCACCAAAATTTTATTGTTTGGCATCGTATATCATAGTATACTGGATTAAAAGATGCATAACAAAGAACCATAACTGCAACATTACTTATGTCCCAATCCTGATCTACCAGTGCACACTTTTGCAAAACCACTATACAGTGGTGCTTTATTTTGGCAGCATGAAGGTCAGGAGCACTGGCAGGCTGAAGACAAAGTCTTCACACGTATGCAAGGCTTCCATGGACACCTGACAAACCAGATACGTCCAGTGCAGGTATGGAGAAAACAGGGAGGAGATGGAATGTGGATAGAAGTTTGGATTGTTGCCAACAACACATTCTGGCTGCAATCCTAAACACAATTTCATGGGAATAAGTCCCATTGAACACAATGGGGCTTACTTCTGAGTAGACATGGATAAGATTGTACTCTCTATGTTCCTTCCCAGACCCAGTCCCCCAGCATTGATCCAAAGTTAAATGCAGAGATCTTATATTCATACACTCCTTTACAGCACCGACCAATATAAATTGTTTTATAAACATGTCAGGCTGCCTAAATAGACTGCCTTAACACTTACAAGGGTATTCTCCAAAATAATGATGGCAGGGCTCATGCTTTCCACTAGATACTAAGTGTACATCTGAACAAACAGAAGATGGTGCTCATAGCAGTTAATGCAATGCTTCTACAACAGCAAAACAAATTAAATCTCTGAAAAAATTGAGCTGCTAATTTGATTTTACTTAGACTTCTATGGGATTCCTAAGGTATAAAAAGCTAATGAGTAGAGGATTCTGGGACCAACTAAGAAAAGCATAATACCAGACGTTAAAACAGATGAACCACTAACTTTATGCTGGCAGAGGTCTATTGATTAGACAGGACTAGCAGGGTCACTGGGACAAGCTCATTTTAACACAGTGTAACACTGGTTTTGTTTTACTTATCACTAGCCTGGTTTACAGTCCCTCTCATTGAATAATTCATGGTGTGCATCTTTGTGGGCATTGTACAGTTGGAATTTCTAACATACTTCACTAATCTATAAATACCAATTATAAATGTTCTGAGTTGATAACTTTTACACGGCTGCGAACTTTCTCACCATCTTTTCTCCCACTGTTGGGCTATGCTGCAGATATTTAACTGCCTCTTTTTTACTAACACCAAATGCTACAGACATTAGTGTTATTAACATATACATTAGATGGAGCCGATTTCTTCCTCCAGCTGCTGCGCCACGTTCCAATGAGAGGCTGCAGCAGTGAATCAGATAACACTAATGGGAGAGTTAATGAAGTTCCTGCAGTGGAATGTACAGCTTGGAAAGGGGTATTGAAAGCATATCCAATACCCTTGGAAACACAAAAATGGTTTGCATTTACTTTCCTTGCTTCCCGGATGCACCCGATTTTGCAATGAGGCTGCAATGAGCAAAACCCTGAAAGGTCGGGAAGGGGAGAAGAAAGAATTAGCAAGATTCATTCCAAAAATGCCATCACAAATAAAAAATTAAAGTTGAATTCCACGGTTCCTAGTGGAAGCCCACCAACCTTGGACCTCAGCTCACCAAATCTTGGCTTGCCTTCCATTAACTAACTTCCTGCTCCCATTTTACTTTCGTTTGTCCTCAAATTGTCTCCCTTGCTTTTATGACCATATTAATGGACGTTCTCCTCCTTATTAGCATCGTCTGAGTCCCTGTTCCTGCATTTTAATTAAAACAAAACTTCATAAATCAGGCAGCATTTCTTTTAACTGCTTGAAAAAGCACTAAAAAAAAAAAGAAATCTACACTGCGTAATGAGAACAAATGATAATTACATTTGGGGCAGCTGGTTTCTCCCCAAAGTAGCAGTGATATAAATCCACGTACCCTGCTCACTTCTCCCTGCCATACTTTTATTCTTCACTGTTCATCTAAACATCTTCCAGTTTGTAGCAGCAGTACCAGCCCTTTCAAACAGTGATGTCTGCTCAACTGAGCACCTGTTCCAAGGCAGTGTCCCTCCAAATGCCACATGCCTGGGACAACTCCCAAAGCAGTGCTGTTTTCTTCATGCCTTGTTAATGCACTTCTGAAAGACATTTGGCTCCACTTCTGGAAACCATGTAAACCAAACTGGATGAAGACAACTTGCCCAAGACCACAAGTGGAGTCAGAGGCAGAGACGGGACCTGAAATTTGGATATCAAACCGTTTGCAAATCATTTATCTTTCCAGGAAAGACTTCCCCTGCTGCAACACAATCTGTTATAACTTGGTACTCCTTACTCTCAATTGGTTTCTCGCTCTGCAGAAGTATCATGTTTACAGAGATTAAGAAAAAGCCACCACCAAAACACAAAAGCACACATCATTCAAGTGTTAGAAATAGCTTAAATGGCTTTTAGAAAGCAGTATTAAACAAACTGATGGAGGATATAATCTGTGTGCATTAACTATACCACAACAACCATGATATTAGATGGAACTGTCAAAAGGTGCACATTTCTCAATCCCAAGTGCTGAGGATTGACAACAGGCTAGGATGATTGGCTTCCTGTGCTATTTCCAGACACTTCGGGCTGGCTGTTGTAGAAAACAGAATAATAGGTGAACTGTGGTTTGAAGTGGGAGGATGAGGCCACGGTTCAGTAGAAAACCAACTTTGCATATGGAAGACCTCATTTTAATCCATGGCATCCTCATGTATGATCGATCTGAAACACTGGAGCACTTCTGCCAATCAACATAGACAATTCCAAGCTAGACAGATCAACAGTCTGACTTGATATGACAGCTACCAATGAAATCTATGACCCAGAAACTTTCTAATATCCGAATACAACAACCAAATCTTGAATAATCTATGCTCCATTTATTTTTCTCTCTGTACTGATTCATGCCCCACACAAAACTTCCCCAATCAATTGTTACCCAAATCAACTTCCCCAATCAGTTGTTACCCAAATATTCTTCTTGGGTTACCCAAATATTCTTTTTGAATAAGACAAATTATTCTGCATCATCAGTGATACCAGCTCTCTCCTTCTTACAGAGCAATCCTAAGCATATCTACTCAGAAGTAAATTCCATTGTGTTCAATAGTACTTATTCCCAGGAAAGTGTGGTTAGGAAAGTGTGGTTAGGATTGCAACCATAGGCTCTTGTTCATGGACTCCAGATGAGATCTTACAAAGGCAATCCATATTGACAATGAGCCCCAGGTAGAAACTATGAAAGACCACCAGTGAACTTGTCTACCAAAGAGATAGGACTTGACAAAGCAAGGTGTGCATCTGAAATTAGGTTATCAATGGCTGCTGGCCAGTCAACTGATGTAAAAGAGTCAGTCTCCTTGACTCTGTGAAGTCCTTTCACAATCACCTTCATAATGAATGGTATAGGGTGCGCAAGGACGTAAATCTTATGAACCTATTTAAGCTCTAGCACACTGGCTCCAGTCAGAGCTTTGATTAGGTCCTAAGATTTGAGACCATTAATTTATAGACAACATGCCCTTCCAAACTCCTCTGTCAACATAATTGCACATTTCTGTCCCCTTGATGGTTTGGAGTGCAGTGCAGGCTGAATAAAGGGTCCACAACTGAGTATATTTCAACACCTGACTATTGTTATAGGCATTGTTTCCTCTTTGTGCATCTTTAGCTTCTAGAAGCCAAGTGGGAGCCTTTAAAACTCAAACATGTTGCTGCTTAAGGAGAAAATAAGCTGCATCACAGGAATCTGTCACAGCAACATATGTAAGTATAACTAGTGATATTTCACTGAGGAGCTCATAAAAAAACTTCACAGATTTTCAGCAGCAATCAGGTTATTAGACAATTTTCCCATCTCCCCAGAAAATCATTCTTCCAGCAGAGGAATTGTAGACTTTCACAGTTATTTCTTCTTCCTCAATCTGAGAGGAACAACAGCACAGATTCCATTTTGACAGTGGCAACCCAGTGTAAAAACAAGCTGTAAGCATAACAGCAACAGCAGGCAATGGCACATGCATATATATGGATGTATGGAGGCATACGCGGATATTAAGGGGTAAGGAAAAATTAGAAGACAACCAGTCTTCGCAGTCTGTCCAAATGATCTTTTAACGTCTAGGGTCAGGAAGGGGGAGCACACAGTACTTGTTTCAATCATTGTGGCTGCAATTATAAAGACATTTCCTGGGAGTAAAACCCATTGAACACAATGGTGCTTACTTTTTAGTAGACATAGTTAGGATTATGCTCTGTGTTGATTTTCTCTGACAACATGATTTGCATGTTGACATTTGAATGGAAACAAAGGGCGCAATCCTGAGTAACTATGGGGAGTCCTTGCTCTGGTGTAAGAACAATTTGCTCTGGATTGCAATATGAATTTTCCATAGGTTTTCACTAGGTGGTGCAGTAACTACGGGTGCACGTAAAGTCTTTTACGTGCTCCCGTAGTTACTCTGGATTGTAGGGTAAATCATTTTGTTGCAGAGTAGCTTCCTTCCAAGGGGGGAAAGATCCCGAGCTCTTTCAAAGTCAACACATGCACCAGAAGCCATGATGCTTTCTTGTGATCAGAATATTGAACCACCTTCACAACGCAAACTATTCATCCAAATTTCACAACAGGTTTTGCTTCCACTTCTCTGTTTACAGGATAGGAGTACAATAATAAAGAGATTTAAAGGGACAGAGGTCAAATGCTGATAGGAAAACAGTAACCACAAAATGCCAGCTTGATGGATGTTAGTTGAATTATATATCCATGCTTGATTTTCTCTTTCTTTGACTGTTTATTTGGCAGGTGCCTTTTCAAATTACAATATGATGTAGCGAAGAGATTGAGCAACTGGGCCTCTCTTGGAAGGAAAAACAATCCTCAATTCTGCATTTATCAGTATTTACATTTGGATGAATTTCACACTTCAGCTCTGAGCCTAATCAAAAAGGAGAAGTGAACATTGACTTTTCTTTGTTGTAAATATTGCATGCTAATTGCAGCTGTGTACAGGAGAGGGAAATATTCACAGGTGATTCTGGATGGTACATGAAAGCTATTATCTTTCACTGGTATTATTCCTTTCTGATGTCTGCCAGGAAATTCTTTTGAAGCATTTCACATCTTCCTTTGCTCTTAGATTGTGCAGAGCCGTGGTTCCCAGTTCAGCCCACGACCTCCTTCTGAGAATGATGGTCTGGCTGGGACACCACAGAAGTGATGTCATGGTTGGAAGTGACATCAAATAGGAAGTGACATCACTCTGGTGCCAGAACTCCATCTCTACTCAGAAGTCAGTCCTGTTGTGTTCAATGAGACTTATTCCCTGGGAAGCAGTGTGAGTTCCCTATTCCAAGATGGTGGCGCCCAGTGCCTGATTCCAAGATGGTGGCTCCCAGCTTTTTGCAACCCCCCTGAATAGAAGTTGCCACCCCACTTTGAGAACTATATTGGTGTGGAGCTTACAGTGTCCATATCTGAGGCTTTTCGCTTTTGATACCATAAGGCTTTTTGAAGTATTTTCCTAACAACATTCCTATGTAAGTATGAAGCCTTTCTCTAGTATCATTCATTTGTGAACAACAGTGTGAAATACAATGGAGAAGGAGTAGGTTTTTATTCTAACAAGCCAAACGAACTTGTAAAAATAACTCTGTAGTCTCTCACTTGCTTTCATAGAACACTGAACCTTCACTCTCCCCCCAAATACAGTCCTGACTCCTTAAACACACGCACCAACAACGTATGCACAAGTGTCATTAACCATCTGTGGAACATATAAAGTCAAGTGGTGCTCATGGGTAACAAGAAAAAACTTGCTATTTGAGACCTGTCACCTTCGGTATCTTTCCAACAAGGTTTTCACAATGAGAAATAATGAGTTTTTACTTGAAGTGTGAACAACAAAGTCACATACCGGAACCAATCTATCAATTTTTTTATCTCTCTTCCTCCTTTTGTTTTTGCTGTGAGTGAGCCCTAAGACGTGTGAGTGCTTTCCCCACAATTTAACTCTGTCTAGCCCTTTGCTCAGTGTTAGACTTCTTTGTCTTCCACCTTGTCAGGCATCTGATATATTAAACCATTCCCTAAGTTCATGCCACAATAAAACAGTTACAGACTAACACCTCTTAACTCTTCTAGAACTTATACTGATTCATAGTTCATTCAGAGCAAGCTCTGTCTGCAACAATTAGGTGGTCTTGTATGTATCCAGTCTATGCTAAAAAATTGATGCTAACAATGTAATGTAAAACAATAAGGTTTGTTTTTATAACAGCAGTTTCAAATTATGTTTGGCTTCTGTGTCAGTAAGAACTGATACTAAATCTCAACCAGTAGGAAGTAGACTTGGAGCACAATCCTAACTATGTCTACTCAAAAGTAAGCCACATTGTGTTCAATGGGTCTTACTCCAAGGAAAACGTCTTTAGGATTGCAGCCATTACCTTTAAATTCCAGTGAAGCAATAAGCAGAGCTTTATGATGCCCTTATAGCTAGCTAGAAATCTAGGGAAAGGGTATTAGGAATGGATAATGGTGAGCACACCACCTGGCCAATATCTACCATGATCCATGATCATAGCCACCCATATTACCCTCAAAGAAAAATGGCCACATTTGAAAGTTTTCCACAGACAGCATTATGTTCAAAACCAATTTAGCACAAATCCATTCTGCTTCTTTTCCGTCTTTCCAATCTTACTGCAAAACCACCACCCATTTCCAAAATGAGCCAGAAACCCGAAAGATGAAATAATTCAGTATTTCTCAGAACAGCACCAGAATTCTAACATTAGATCTTCTGACAAGCCCAATTTGCCATCATTATGTAATCGTGCTTCAAAGGGAACACCGTCTGCGCTGAGACTTGTGGGGTCAGCTCAGAATGAACATGCTGAAATAAAGAGGAAGCATGTTCGTGTCTGCCTCAATTGTCAAACAGCAGTTAGGCTCCACTTCATTCTCACACAATGCAGTCCCACCAGATGAGAATCTCTCATTTTGAAAGCAGCGCAAAGGAATACATGAATTCCTTTCTTTAATTCCTCAAGGACAGACATATCGGCTATCCAATATCTGCACTTTGATGGGTAAATCAGGTCATTCTTGCTTGCACACTCTTTCCACCCTCCTGCCTCTCACGCCTGATGACTAGCTTAATTTACGTTTTTCCAGCCCTTCATGTTTATTTCTTTTTCATGTTTTCTTCTCAGTTTCTTATGCCAGACCCACCCACATATTCATGGGGAATAGATTCCAGCTGCCACTACAAACAACAAAAACTGCAGAGAGGAATTAACCCTACAAAAAGGAGCTAAAGTTTGTGCAATGGATTGGGGGTTGAACCATGGATAATTGAAACCCCAGGTCTGCATATATGGAGGGATGCCTAAATTTCTATTGTTTGATCTCTATGTATATTTTTCACTGTGTTCCAGTTCATCATTGTTCTGACCTCTTATGGGATTTCTGCATGATTCAATGTCCTATACTTTCAATTCTCTTATTCCTTGCTAAACAAAGTTGGTGTCAGGGTCAGCTTCATTGGGCTGAAGCTAAAGAGAGCCTCCTAAAACCTGGAACTATCTTTGTTTTTGAGATTCCTTACTATCTTCCTCTCTTCTCATGCAAAACAATGTCTTTGTTGAATATTTCTTGTAATTTTCAGCTTATAAGAATGTAATTTTTATAAATGAGGCCTCCAAAGCAGATATGTAATGGGACAGTGGCAGAGGAACAAGGCTTATCTGTTATGACACCAAAACTATGGAAGTCCTTACTGAAGAAACTACAAACTACACCTTCCCTCATGGCTTTTTGGTGAGGGTTCAAACATATCTGTGTAGTTGCAAGTGTGTGTGTAATCTGTATGTCCTCTGTGCATCTGTATTTTGTTTTTATTCATTATTTTATTGTTATTTATATTGTGGTGTATTCATTCATTTTGTTTTAAATCTAAATTGGAAAGCAGCCTTGGACATCTTCTCTGGCAGAAGAAAGGGAGGGTATAAACCTTTTAAATAAATAATAATAAATACTATAAATAAATAATAAATAATTTGATTAGCTAACTGGGGTAGGAACAGAAGGCAGTAACATAATCGATCACCATCTGAGAACGCAATTTTTTTTGTGTTCCTTCAAATTCTCGTTCACGTGAGATCAGCTAATTAGCTGTTGTCAAAAACTGCTTAGGTGTCACATCTGCACAACAGGACTTCAAGTCTCATGTCATAAAAAACAGAGCAGTGTCATTAAGAAACAACCAGATAAATAAAAATGGTAAGCTTCCATTCCAAATGAACATCTTGCCTTTGGGGTACCGCAACCTCCTACATCAGAATGGCTTCAGGTGTTACAAAAGAGGAATAGAAGGTCTGTAAGTGCACATTTCCATTTCAGACTTTTAGCGTTCAGAATTGGAACTTGTTGATTTGTTGTGCTGAGCAAAGAGGTTCACATGGAAGTACTTGGTTCATGTTTCTCATTGAGTAACTTCTGCTTTTTTTCTTGCTAACACCTGAAATCATTCTTGACTCATGCCTGATTATGTAACTTGAAAAAGATGCAAGTCAAAATTGAAATCCATCATGTGAATAGTTGCATTATTTTGTCATTAGGGCTGCAATCCTAACTTCCACTTCCACTGGCCTAAACCCTGGCATAAGTCCTGTGCTATCCTGGGGGTGACAAAAAAGTGCAATGCAACATTTCGGCACCACACCTGGGGTTAGACCAATGCACAGGCATACACTGACTTTTCCACACCATCACCAAAAGTGACGGTGAGTTAGGCCGGCCTAAATTTTTTAGGATTGCACCCGAAGTTGCAGCAGCAATGGATACAGGTTGAGCCAACAACTTCACTGTGTTCTTACAATTGACTCTTGTAAGAACTATGGGTGGGAACTGATAATCGGTTAAAGCAACTTTAGTAACAGAAGGTTACTGCTCAAGCACATTATCTTTACAGTCTGGTATGACCTTTTCAGAAACAGCATTGCCTACCAATGTTTATGAAGCTCTGTATCATTTTCATTGTGGTAGTGTTAACTTTGCAATATTGCAATCCTATCCAGGCTTATCTGGGTGTAAGCACCATTGAATATGATGGGATTTACTTCTGAATAGATATGCATAGAGTTGAATTCTCACATACCCATATGGGATGCAAATAGTAGAGTCCTCCCGACTGCATGATGCAGTGCCATTCTCTAATGGCATAGCTACATCAGTGAGGGAAAGCTGGATAGGACTGTATTCTAAATCAGTTCAACATCTTCATATTACAACTTTGCTTCTTTTTCATTGTTCCACACAAACCCACAATTTTGCAGAACAATAAATTTGGGACTTTTATTTAGAAAAATAAAAGTTTCCAAAATAGATGCAGGTTTAATGTAAACCCACAACCCAAACTATATGTTAGATTTTGTTGCTGTTGTTCTTTGTTTATGCTAAAGACGTCCCCAAGAATATTTCAGTCTATCTCACTATATAACTGTAGAGTCTGGTTCTGGGTCTTTATAGTTTAACCAAATTGGTATAATAAACACTGCCCCTTGGAAACAACCTCATTCAATTTAAAATGGAATAACTGGTGCAAATGAACAAAGAAATTGGTTCATGGGGCCTACAAAATGACTCCTGCAAGGAATTCTGGGAAATATGGCAGATTTATGGGATATATAAAGTGAACAAAAGTAGTTTCTTCAGACCTCTTGCCCTAGGAAGACTGAGAGCAGTGCAATTTTGAATTTCAGATTGCAAGCTCCATTTTGATTTTCTATTGCCTTCTGACGATTGCTGAGAACAGTAAAAGATAAAGAATGAAAGGACAGTACAGTAGCTGCTTGCCATGTATTGTTTTTACTTAGCACTTGATATCCACCAGCCACAAATACATGCCTTTTCTTCTTCTCACTGTTTCAGTGCCAGATGCCAATCTTATTCAATTAGCCTCACAGGATTCATTTTACAAAGTCTTCGTCCTCAGATGTATAAAACAGAGTGCATCTGTGGCAGTCAACTACTTTTTCCATTGAAAGTGTCAATCAGTCAGCAGAAGGGAGGGATTTTATATCTGGCTTCTCAATGAAAAAAGAGAAAAACAATTTATAGGTAAAGAAATTGCTTTCTTAGTTGCTTCAAGTGTCTTCCACTATGGGAAATGGCCAACAGTCATGATTAGCTTCTTGACATTTGGAAGGTAGGTACGCATTAGCTTTCACATCCCTTTAATGTAACTTCCTGAAACTGATCTTATGGCCTACTTGAACATTTCATACACAAGTACCTTGAGCTCCACCAACTGAAACTTCACTGAAAGCTCCACCTTGAAAATCTAGACGAAATCTGGACATTGTGATGAAATCTAGACATTGCAGCTTCTCAAGCACAGGATATAATATAAACCTCTATTCAAGCATCCATTAGCACTAACGAAAACCTTTCCCTGAACTTTGTGTTGTGTTTCTAAATATGAGCGGTAACCAGCCACTTAAAAGATTAACAAATTGTTTAAACACTCCACCAATTAATGCAATGCAGATGCATTTTGAAATACGGGGATATATTTGGTGGTGGTCAAGAGTTTCTACGGACATTCAGGCACATCATATCTTTGTTTTAGCAAGCTACTATTGGAGAAAACCAGAAAGTCAAACCAAAATAGCAGGTGACTATTTTGTATTGTAAGACCACTGAACTCTAATGCAAAGCTTCTCAAAGAGCATGTTTGAGTTCATCAGGGGGAAATGATCATGAAAAAAGCTATGCTGAAAGAAAAAGACCAGGGAAAAAAGGCAGACTATAAAAGGTTCCCCTTTCTGTACAAGATGGAAGCCTGACTGATACCATTGCTCAAGATAACAAGGATAACACAAGCACCAGAAGTCCAATCCTTTCTCCTTTTCTTTCCCATTTGCTTCACAGCAGAGATAAAATAGAAAGACATTTGCTCTTCGGCACTGTGCAGGTCTTTAACAAAACCCCCAGACATTGTGTCAGCTTGTCTCTTTTCTAACCCCTTCGCCTTTATATTCTGGAAGAAGCCATGCAGGGCCTGAGTGAAAGATACTGATCAAGACACAGGATAATGCACAGTTGAGTTTTGGCCTTCTGTTTCTGATACTGCTAACTTAGCAGCCCATCAGTGGTTTAAAAAAGGATCAAGGGAAAGAATGAAAACTTCCAAGTGCTAACTCTTGGCACCAGAAACTTCAACAAAAGCAGAGTGACTGAACACTAATGGCTTCTTTCTGAGTTCAAGGAGTCAACTTTACATGCTAGGATATACCAGCTGAACTACACTTGGGTTGACTATCAAGCTTTAGAGTGTCAATGCAACAAAAGAATATTCCTTCCTGTCATGGCTGGTCATGAATACTGAACCACCTACTAACATCATCCCCCTTTAACCCACTTCTGAGTTTATTACAAGAAACACAAGAAAAAAGTTTGGATGTTCTGTTAAGCAGTAAACCTGTTTCTTTTAGGCAGTTTGTTTGCAAATCTCATCTCTTTCTGTGCAAAGCAGCGCAGCTTATATGCTGATCCTATGAATGCTCACTTGAAAATGAGTATCCCTGAGTTTCAACAATTTACTCCCGGGTAAATTGTGCATGGGATTTCCTTTCCAGCCTTATACCATCACATTCTGACCAAAACATACCCTCCAGGATTGCAGTCTGAATCATTCATATCTGCGTAAAAGTGTATCTAGCTGATTAAATATAAATTAAAATACTGTGAAAACAAAATGAATTACATCAGGCCTGTGGGAATGTAGCAGTAATTGTTGAATATGACAAAATATGCAACTTTCCAAGGCATTTCTCTTCATTTCTGAAAATTCATCTACTCAACAGGATTAGTTCCAAGGCAATTCCATTTTTCCACATTGAACCTGCATCCCTGCTCTTTTCAAGTCAACAGAAGTTTTGCCACTGGCTCTCTTCAGAAAAAGATTATACTGTATTCTTAATCAACTCCATCATGGTAACTAACATTTACAGAGCTTTCCCAAGTTGTGTGTAGAGCACATTCACCAGAACCGTTCTGCATTTTTGCAGAACATATCAGTCACCCACATTCAAACTCATTAGTTACATCTCAATTAATTAACACTCATTGTGGGCATTGTGGATGCTGCACTTTTCCTTCTCCTGCCTGATCAGAGAGAACAGAAAAAACCTATGTCTTGGTCAAGCATTTGCTTTCCAAGCATAAGCGTTTGCGTGCCAAATCATACATGTACTTGCTGTGCAATCCTATGCATATTTACTCAAAAGATCCACTGAGCTCCATAGGGCTTACTACCAGATAAGCACTATGGGTTCTGAGTTCACACACATAGAGAAATATACAAACATAGAGCCATACACAGAATAACAGCCGTAGCCATCGTCCATGCCCTCTGTCCATTCAGTGTTTGTACGCCATGGAAAATGCTGATGGAGGAATCATAGAATTGGAAGGGACCCAGTGGATCATCTAGTCCAACCCCCTGCCTGTAGCAGGAAATCCTCATCTTGTGGGGACCCGGGTCTTGAATCCTGGCTTGCTGGTAAACAAGTGTTTACTGTGTTTACTGTTAACAGCCACAGCACCACCAGAGGATCCTTGGCACCTTCAACATTCTATCCTGAACTCTAAGACAGCAGAGAATGGGGCTAAAGTAGCATGTTCATTGAAGCCCCGATATACGAGGGGCTCATATTTTATCTCAATGGAAGAAGCATCTGAAAAGGTATCTAGTGCTTTCTCATTCACCACAGTCCAGTTGTCTGGGCTTCATTTCCAAGGTTCAGAGAAGGGACTATCATTGATTGTTCAGCTGGTTTGCATGGGAAACCATCACAGGAAAGGACCATCACAGGTTACAAGCTATGAGAGGTGTGTGTAAATGTAAGGACAACTGCAAAATGCCAGATGCATTTGAAGGCACCTAGATGCAGGTGGCTTATGTGTTCCCTGAGGCATCTGGTGGGCCAATGTGTCATACAGGTAGCTGGACTAGATGGATCTTGGGTCTAGGGTTGCCATTTGTCCTAAAAAACAGGGACAATACTGATTTTTGGAGATTGTGTTCACACACTGGCAAATGGAACAGAGGGTCCTGTCCTGATTTTGTGGAAGAGAATTATGTCAGCTCAACTTTGGCCTGATCCAGTGGAGGCTCTGTGATTCCCTTTTATTGGGCTAGGAAGGGCAGCTGTTTTAAATCTCAGAAAATATAACGTCTCAGAGACCTATCAGATCCCTTATTTGATTTCTTTTCAGTATTCAGCAAGAAGTGTTTTTGTTTGTGATAGTGTTACTGGGCTTTTGTTTGGGCATATTTTTCCATACTGTTCACATGTAATTACATCTTAACTTCTTCTTTTGTTTTTTTATTCTCACTGCATGCAATTTGGGAGGAAGTAGTATATAAATTATATAAATACTTAGTTTGATGGACCAAAATGCTGAAGGAGATTCATATGTTGGATAGCTTCAAGACAGAATTTCTCAACACTCAGGCTGAAAGCCTATGCACACTTTCCTGAGAGTAAACTCCAATAACACTTAGTTTTGGGACTTACTTCTGAGTAGACAAGCCTAGGGTTGTGCCCTTATTTTGTTAGCTGAGTTCTGTGAACAAGTTGAAACAGAGCCTGGAGTAGCATCAGGAGAAATAAAGTTCTGGAAGGGGCTAAAGAAAAGTAAGTTCCCAGAAAAAAGGACTCACATCTACACTTTGAATGCTAACCTACATTCCTCCATGCACACTGAATCCAATGGTATCTTGATCCACCATGGATGCAAAACATTGTTTATGGGTCAAAATATAATGGCTGATCTTGCTTGATCCAAATTGAGCACATTACGTTCAAATGAACCCACCGATCCTGATATGAACAGCGTGCTGCTCTCTTCCATTCTTTAACTTTTCCCATCAAGCAATTAAAGCTGTTTGTAAGTGAGCAAAGTTAATTTAGAAATTATAAAATTAAGGCTAATGGACTCAATTATCACCAACACACAGGTCAGTGCCTGTGGCAATTTCTGTCCTCTTGCTTTATTTGAAAGTTTAGCACAATAATGAACTCCATCACACATTGCTATTAAAGCTGTAAATTCTGAGATTATTTTTTCTGCCCCGTTGTGAACCACTATGAATCGTTATTTTTTTCTCCATTATTACTGCTCATGTTTATTGCAAATTGGGGGTGGGGGTCCAGTGCAGACTAAAGAATGAAGAGGCATCCATCTGGTAAGGTCTTCTAGCATCCACAGGAGTGCTGATGACCATTAACCAGCTCCAGTTTTGGGTCCCAATCCAAACTTTGGGATTTTGGCTTCATTGAAAAAAGACAGATCAAGAAGCAGAGAAAAAGTCTCCTAGGTGTAGATTTATAGTCTTGAAGAACTAATGTGAGTTATATAGGAGTTACGTAGGAGTGTTAATGATTATTTGGGACATTCAACAGAGGAATTGGGGGTTATAAACTATACTCTAAAACTAAGTTTATTCATAGCATGAGAGGGGGAATTATGAAATTTGAAGTATACATAATTCTATGCAACATGTCAGAGAGATGTGGCTTCAGGAACATTTGTCGCTGATCAAGATAAATAAATGAGTGTTCTTCCTTCAGGGCTTTTTACATGAGCAAGTTTTCTTACATGAAACCAACCATTCAAAGGCCTGTGATAGTAAATGTGTGTGTACAAATAGCTCAGGTTTCCCTTGTTTTTTTTTGTTTTTTGTTTTTTAATGACAGATCAGTTCCAGGGCTCTACATGGGCAGTCAACCATTTGAGTGTTACCTGAGAGAATCCCTCTGCCACTATTACAAAAATGCCATGAGGCTTTAAGAGCAATTCCAGAAATCAGTAGTGTGCCTTATTGAGAGTGGTGGCCCCATGGAAACTGCCTAGTGATATTAACCCATTGCCATTTTCACATTGTGAAAAAGTTTCATCTTTGAAAAACTCCCAGAGCTGTTTTTATCTAAAAGGTCAATTTTGTGGAATTATAGATGCTTGGAGCCTTTTCAGTTATGGCATCCTATTCAATTAATATGGTGATATTAGCGAAATTTACCCACTGTTTTGGCAGTAAAATAGCCTCCCCATGCACCATTCCTCCCTGTGCACAATCCCCCCATGTGCACTATCCCACCATGTGCACCATCACCCCAACTGTGCACCATCCCCAAAATAAGGATTGTACAAAAAAGAATCAAACTGGCAATCACCAATTTCTAAAGCCCCAGCTATATGCCTGAGACGGTCCTCGGTGGGCCTGAATAGGCATTACTAAGATACCAAAAAAGCTAGCTTGAAAGAAGTCTTAACATACTTACGGGAATTAACTCAGTTTCCGTCACATGACATGGAAACATAGATCCAGGTAAACCACAAATGCATATAGCATGTACAATACCACTAAATATTTTTCAAAATAAATGTATGCTCTAAAATTTATTTATTTATTTTTTTAGGATAATTGCTATATTTACCATAATTTACACAGGGAGTATCAACAAAGTGCACTGAACTTTGAATAAAATCATGTACACTCTCCATGTCTCAAGATATTAATCAGTTAAAACATTATGCATGAAGGGAGGAGGGATGTTATAAGAGCATCAGCCCACAGCCATGGACTAAACGCAAAAAAAATTAGAATTAGGTCAATTTCCACAAGTCTTTGCACCAAGGTATTCACTTTCTATAGTGCCAGGATCCAAGTTCCATAATCTTTTTACTCATTACAAAAATAGCAGTTTAAAAATCTACTCAATCTGCAGAGGAAATATTTAACAAAGCTGAACCTGATACATACAAGGGCATAACAAACTCTTGATCTTGTTTTGAATTTTTTTCCCTAAAACTAATTTAGTCTTAGACCATCTTTTTAAAAAAATCCTCTAAACCACTTCTGAATAGCTGCAAATTTACTAACCATTTTATTCAAAGAGAATTAATTGCTGTCATTTGGCACCTTACTGGAAGTTTGCAAGTTTCTGACAATCATCTCTTTCCCTTGAAGGGAAATATTAGCCTCCTGTTTATCCAGGCTCCAATCTCTGCTCCTCAAAGGAGACAAGCTTTTTGAGAGACATATAAACTCATTATTTCCATCAGATAAAAGCAGAAAATGTAGTCAGCCGTAACAAGCAGAGGCCTCTCAATATGTACATTTCTTTGACAAAAAGTACCACAAAATTCAAAGTAGAAAATATATTCCATGGAGAACTGCAGCTGATTCTTTTGTAAGAAACTAACCTATCAGGTACAGTATTGGAAACGTACTGAGAGACCAAGATGGCAGGAAAGGAGATGGAGGAGAAAACTGTTGTATAAGAGCTACAATGGGTCAGAGTTTCCATAATAAATGTTAGTGCAATTTCTGGACAATAGACTCACAACCATTGGAGAAGCACTTGGACGTGATCCAGATCTCAGCAGTATGGCTGTTTACAAGATGCAGGTTCATGTGAATAAGTTTTTGCGTCAGGTGAGGCTGAGAATAATGCTATATGAGGCTTCTCTAGTAATGGTAGAGGGGTCTGTCTAATGCAATCCTGACCAACTTTCCAGCACTGCATAATTGTGCCAGTGGGGCACGTGCTGCATCCTGCAGATGGGAGGCAATCATGGAAGCCTCCTCTAGGTAAGACAATGGACATATATTGTCCTTCCTTTGGTGTTTAATATTGATGCTTGGAGCCTTTTCAGTTATGGCATCCTATTTCATTAATATGGTGAAACTAGTGAAATTTACCCACTTTTGTGGCAGTAAAATAGCCCCCAACCTGTGCACCATTCCTTCCCAGCGCACCATCCCCTTGTTAGGATTGCACCATGAGCCTTACATCTTTGCCCTGGCATCTTTGGGGTATTAATCCAAACTTTGAGTTGAGTGTCATGGGAAGGTTTATCTGCCAGGCCAGCAGCCATACGAAGCATGTGATCATGCATGTTCTCATTGAGTATATGAGTGGATAAGCTTTGTTCACAGATTCAGACTGCAATCCTAATCTTGACTATCTCTGGAAGGACTCCTACAGCACTGGTATGAACTATTACAAAGTAATTTACAATGACTTGCAAGTAGGCAGCACTAGCAGGAAGGCCTGTGTTGCCACACCAGTTATATATTCTGATCTTTGGATGCCAGCGAAGGTGAGTAAAGCACCAAGAAGTGCAGGTTTGGGGAGAGGGCAGTGAGAGGTTGTCCTGGAGATAGGGTGTAATGAGGTGGGGAAGGGAAAAACTGAGATGAGACAAACCCGGGGGGGGGGGGAGTGTCTGGATTAGCAAAAGCCTGTTCTTATGTACCCTAATCCCGTTCCTGGACCAGCCAATGTTACACAGGGCTTTCTGGATTTGCAACAGCAATATTGTTGCTGAAGATATTAGAAGCCACATTGGACATGCTAGGGTTTTACCCAGAGTAATGGGACAAATGGAGACACCTTGGAGGCTGCCAACCTCCTCTGAACCTGCAGTGGATATAGTGCTGTCCATGTGGCTCAGCCATTCCAGTGCTGGTTAGAATTGGGCTATTAGATGAATAAATTGGGGTTCGGGGCTAGGGCCAAATGCAGGGCTCTACATGTTCACTGAACACCTCAAACATGCCTGCCCTTTTCTCAGTGTCTGCCTGTTATTTGCAAAGCACATTAAAATTAGTACAGTACTGGCAGTATTTATCCCCACATTTGCCTGATCTTAATAATATTCTAGGTAGTGATTCCAACTGAGCATAAGCGCTTCATGCTTTATCATTCAGAAAGTTCATAAAAATGTTTAATAGGGCTTTTCAAGATGTAAGGTGAGCAGACATCTGGCATTCTAAAAAGTCTCTTGCCACATAATTCATGAATCCAAATTGATTATATAACAATCATAGCTAAACACCCTCCCAAGGTGAAAGAGATTTGGCTTCAGGAAGCTGTACAGTACATTATGCTCCTACATTACTTTAAGAAGAAACAGGCACAAGATAACGCAAGTGACTATAGATATCCATGTCAAGTGTTATTGTTATATGAATCAAGAGTAATGAAACATTTTGTATTTAATAAAACAAATATTGGATTCTTCAGACCAAATCGAGACAGCTGCCAAAGAACACTCTGATATATCTTGTCCTTTAGAAGAAATGCCTGTGCAGAATGAACATGAAGGGAATAAAATAATTTCTTTTCAACATATGCACTAGAACTGACATTACAAGGTTGGACATGTAAATAAAACTCTTGCAGAGACCACCAAATGTATACTGCAGCAAGACGAACTGGGTTTTTTCCCTCCCAAATGCTCTGTTTTATTTGCAGAGATCTCCAGGGTCTGCTGTCTAGGGTAATATCAAGGTTAAGATGATTAAATGTAAGTAATTTAGTTAACGATGATTAATGTTCAAACAAACCTGGGCCATGGATCTATTTGCATAGAAACAGGTACTCTCCAAGAACAATCTCATTCTTTCATGTAAGTGAAACCTTTTGAAAAGACAATTTCTAAATATGGGGATTTCTCACTGGGCTTTTATAAAGGCTACAGTTTTCAGGAAGGCTTGGCCCTTTCAGGGTGAATTTACCAACTGCTGTGCAAATGCAACCATTCATATTCAGTTAAATTGGAAGTCACAGTTTTCAAAAGTCAAATGTATTTGCGGGGCAGCGGCTGAGGCTGCAATACTCTCCATGCTTTCCTAAGTTTCATGCACTCAATGAAACTGATTTCTGAGAAGACATACAGCCCAATCCTAAGCAGGTCTACTCCAAAATAAGCCCCATTATGTCCAAAGGGGCTTGCTCCCAGGAAAGTGTGCATAGGATTGGAGCCATACATAAGCTTGTACTGTCATCTTGGTACTGGTATATCCACTGGTTTCAGTTACTGGCGAGCCCTTCATTAGAAGCTGTCTGTGTCCAGTCATTTATTTATTTATTTATTTATTTATTTATTTATTTATTTATTTATTTATTTATGGGATTTCTACTCCACCTTTCTTAGTTAAATCGACTCAAAGCGGCTGATAACATAAATAACACAATAATATACAGTGATACCTCGCATTACGAGTGCCTCGAATAACGAAAGTTCCACATAACGAGTTAAAATTTGTGTGGGATTTTACCTCACATAACGAGCATGATTCACATAATGAGTGCCCATTGGCTGGACTCCCTCTCCTCCTCCCTGCATTGGCTGGGCTGTAGGAATGAGGCAGGACTTTCTCCTCCTGCCTGCAGTACATGAAGAGGCCAGCAGAGGGAGCTCAGGAGCCGCTTCAGTTGAGCAACAAAGATGGCTGTTATTGCAGCCAGCAAACATGTGGCCAGCCCGAGGCATTGCACTGCAGCCTCCCTCAGGTAGGAGGGAAAACTCCTCCTGCATCCCCCTCTAAAGCCCCCCTCAAACAGACCCCTTCCCCCCCAAGGAAGCCCCCCTGCCTGGACCCCACTACAACATCCCCTCTTTCCCCCCCACCACCTTCCCTGCCTGCAGTTTTCCTTTCCTCTAAGTAAGCCCCAGTGGATTTAATGGGGCTTGATTCTGAGTAGACAGCATTGGATCTGGCCCCTTTGCTGTTGCAGACTACCTATCTCGTTTGCATAGACAGATCTCACACAGAGAGAGGTTCCTTGTTAAAGATGCTCCAAAAGAAAATTAGTCATCCTTGACCAGAAAGGTTTTTCTTTTCTTTTTTACTGTACAGAATATTACAGTGTTTTATTACAGTAATTGTGGTCTGTATTATATTATAGTGTTTTGAATTCAATTCCTGTGTTTTGTCATCATTTTTACATACAGTTACTATTTTTATAGGAATATTTTTTTGGTTGTGGAACCAATTGTCTGAGTTTCCATTATTTCCTATGGGAAAATCAGCTTCACTTAAAGAGTGTTTCACTTAAAGAGCATGCCTCTGGAACGAATTCAGCTCTTTATGTGAGGCACCACTGTATATAAAAAAGAAACACTTAAAAACAACCCACAACACAAAATTTAATTCCAAAACCAGTTTAGAAACACTACCAAAGCACAACAACCCCATTCCACAAACCTCCATATCAACTGAAAGTGTTTTGATGATGTGCATGGGAGCTTTTCAGACTTCCCACTGGTAATCCACCTAAGCGGTCCTAGCATGTGATGCTGAAGCATGCTTTATGGAAGCAATTTTCAACCTTTATCACCTCATGGCAAACTGGTGAGGAACAGAAATTGTCAAAGCACCCTCTCAGTCTTTGGACAATGCTGGTGAGGGTTCACATCCCTCCTTGGCACTGTCCACACATTCTATTTACAGTATTTAATTAATACGTTCTCCAAACTCTCATAGCATACCTGTGAACAACTTGAGGCACACCCAGTGGCGTAGCTAATGATCATGTAGCTAGTGCAATGCTCAAAAAGTTGCCCCGAAAATGATGTCACAACTGGAAGTGATGACATCATCAGGTATTTTTTAAAAGAAAATTGGGAAGAAACCTTCCTCCTCCTCCTCCTCATCAATTCACCACCCATTTGCTCTGCTAGTGGCAGAGCTAAATCACCTGTTTGCTATCTGGAGTTGAAGAAGGTTTTATTGCCGACTCTGCTCCACAACAACAACGTGAAATTTAAATAAGCAAAAAAAAAAAAAAAGGAAAATTGTGTCCCTTATTGGTTAGTTAGGGAAACTGTACTGGGGCAAAGAAGAATGGCTGTTTTTTCCCTGCTAACTATAAGAGGAACACCACTTAGAAGTGTCTGCATACCAAGGTAGCATGGGAAACTCAGGGGAGTAGTATAATAGATGCACATGGAAATGAGAGTTGGTTCATATTAACCTCACATTAGTTCCATACTGTATCAGAATTATATCTCAATTATAATTGATACAGAATTGTATCAGAATCATATCTCTGGTTTTATATATGGCCAATTAACCAGAAAATGAAAACACAAAGGCCTATGGAACAAATATATATATATTCCAATGCAGTTTGTTTTATTGTGTTCTGCATTAAATTACCTTTCGAATTATTTATAACATAAGGGTATTATCCTTCATACATACCCTGTTTTTCACTATTTTAGCCACTAGTGTCAAACTCAACTTGTTATCCACCTAAAGCTTGTTGCCCAGTGCAGCTGCGTCCACTGCACCCCTCTAGCTATGCCACTGGCCAAAACAAGGTGCTGTGGCAAATGTTGAAAATCGGTACTCTATGCTTTCCCACATGTGCTGCCGAAGCTTATTTTATGGATTTTTTTTGGTAGCCATTGCTGGCAGAGCTGCTAATTCTGCCATTGGACCCCCTCCAATATGATTAAGGCCATGGTTATCTACTCTTATTAGAGGTTTTTTATCTCGATCAAATTTGATTTAATTTCTCTTTTTTCTTTTTCTTTCTTCATATTTATTTGATAATGGAATGGGATTGCTATACTCAACAATGGGTGAACACTACTACTGGTTCACTCATTTTGTAAAATAACAAAATGGTTTTAGTAACTTCAAATAAGAAACCAAAATCAGAAAGGTTAGAATTCACCGTGTAAGACAAAATGTTATATGCCAGTCCAATAAAATGTCATTTTCTTTATTCTATACATTCAAATTTCTGTAATTGTACAATAATGCAAATATTCACATAGAGAAGGTTTATAATCTAGAATAATATATGAACCTGCAGTTTCTGCATTTCCTTCAGGTGACCAGATTCCTCCACCCCTACTAGTTCTGTAGCTTACACGTGTGCTCAAGATCCCAGTTGTCTCTAGAAGATAATATATATGTTAAAAAGCCAGTTCCTGGGTTGTGTCACTTCAGAAATGGTGAGAAATTGAATAATGGAGCGAGTGATGGATTAGGAAGTCTTCAGTAGTTCTATCAAGTTCCATAGATCAATGGGGATAACTGTAGGTTTCACTGGAGTTATAAATGGATCAAACTCTCCACATAGGCACCAGAAGGAGCAGGGAGCAGGTCAAGCCACCCTGATAGCCTTTATTTTCTCTTATCATAACTTGACTTTCCTCATTTACACAGATGACAGGCTCCTATATTTTCCTAATAAAAGTATTTTCCCTTACGATTTATCCCAATACATTATCTGCCTAAATATTCCTTTAATAAGCTATTCATAGCCTGAGCTAAGAATCATCCTTGAAGAGATTACAAATACTATGTCCCAGATGGTGGGATAGGATGTCTAAACTTTTTGGTAGGAGGGACATATCATCTCTCTGACACTGTGTCAGGGGTCAGAAAAAAATAATTGATTAACAAATATATTTACATAATTTATATATATATGAATTTTTTCATAGATTAATTATTGAACTTATTAATTAATTCAAATCAGTTTATGAACACTTTCTAATACAGAGAAAGAAGGTGATCTTCAAACATTTCTTTATTACTTTCATAGGAAAGAGGAGGTGTGTGTAACCTTCTCAGCGCTCCAAATACCCTCTGGAATTTTAGTGAGCAGAGATCCCCCCGATATCAAATATAAGATGCAATCCTAACCAATTTAGGCCGGCATAACTCACGTGCTCCCTGTTCTTGTGATGGTGTGGGGAGGATGGTGACTGTCTGTGCACTGGCCTAACCCCCCCAGGAGTGGCCATAAGTACTTTATGGCACTTTTGCAACTCCCCAGGCCAGCACAGGAGTTGTGCTGGGATTTGTGCCAGTCTTACTGGGGATTAGGATTGCAGTCATAGACAGCAAATATGCTAGGGAATCAATATGCTTAATATTGATCAAAGATCAATATGAAAGATTATAACGCAACATTTTCTTTGGAAATGATCTTATTATTTATTCAAAATAACTGCATTAAACCTTTCCTTTCTTCCAAAAAAAATTTTTAAAAGGGAAATTCTGTGGAACTCTTGACCAGTGACACTGTGCGGCCTGAGTTCAGTTTCATTCATACATTTAGTACCAGCCCATGGTAAGTTAATTGTGAATCTGGTTCTTCTCAGAGTGCCGTTAAATTACTGAACTCCAGTACATAATGAAATTAACTCATCAATGTTTATTCTAGTAGCACTGGTTCTAAACCTTATTATGAGGAATCAGTATTGACCCAAATAAGGCTTGCTAAAGTCATAAGCTTCAAGAATGACCTTGGACATCAGCTTGACTTTGTGGTAGTTAAAAAGCCTGCTTTCAAGACACAACATACTGTACTTTATTGAGCAGATGCTTCTGACAGAGATCATTGAGAAGAATGACTTTGGCATGAAACTGTTCCTCTAAGCATGGGTGGTCCCAACTAATACATCAAAAGCTTGACCAATTTCTTGGTGCTGAAGAATGACACCTTTTAATAAATCATTGACTGGAGCTTGGGATGCCAAAGGATCACTCAGTCCTCAGAGCAGGATGATGCAGTGGTTTGGTCACTGGACTTAGATCATAAGATCCAGGTTCAAATTTCTGCTGACTCATCGACCTTCCTGGATGACTTTGGGACAGTCACTTATCTCTCAGCCTCACCAACTTCACAGGGTTCTTGTGAAGACCAATGGAGGAAAGAAATTATGTATACCACCATTAGCTACTTGGAGGAAGGACAGTATAAAAACATGACAAATGAAAATAAATGAGTCTATGGGCAGAACCGACCAATGGAAATTTGCATTTATCAGCACTGATTTCCACCAGCAGACACATCTGTGAAATTCACTAGTTTACTGATTAGTACCAGTTTGTCTAGTATTTCGTAAGTTGGATAGGTATTCCCTGGATAGGTATTCCCTGAGTACTTTGAGTTAATTTGTAGTAGCCCTCAAAAGATAATGCTGTTTTATTTTGTTTTAGACATTAACACCATAGGGGAAGACAATTTGCCGGAATAATTATACTAAATGTCAGCATTCAGTTCTGTTCACTCTCCAGCATTCTTAAAGTAGTTGTTCTGCAGTACAAGTCATAAAGAAATAAGACATTAATGCAGTATTCACAACTCCAGACCCATATCTGGAAGAAAGATTTCTTTAAAGAAGAAAACTGTTTCCAGTCCTGTTTTGTAATTATCCCTTACATAGGATGCCATGTAGCAATGTCCTTTGTGTAATCATCTGATAGCTGGGTAGGCTGAAATTTATATAATATTACAGCTTTGTTCATTACCCTCTTCTGTGCCCATAAATGGTAGGAAAGCATAATGATCTCAAGTCATAATCTCTGTTGTAGCCATTAATTGATGGATTTAATTAAACCCATGATTCAACAATATGAAGCCATACACAGTACCACGACTCAAGTCGTGAATATACTTTCAGTTGCCACAGTGCTGATGCAGAAATTCACTTTTTGGAATTCCATCACTAGAGGCGGCAGAGTGTGTGATGGCCCATTGGTGATGGTACTTGATAACATTTCAAAAGGTTAAACATTCCCATTTAATTTAACTAGATGGCCCCTGTTTAATCCATCCCAAGTTTAATGCTAAACCCCTGTCCCCTGCCATTTGCACTTATCTAGCCCTGCCATGGGGTGTGCATCCTATGGTGCTGGTGGTGAGGAGATAAAGAAGCCTCACCTATCAGGGAACTTGACAGGGCTACATCAACCCTGCAAGGCTGGGTAAAGTTGAGTCCTAAGGTGGTAGCACACACTGAACTGAGTGGATTTGGATTTGGTTTGCATGTTTGCTGCTGAGTTCCATCTCTCTGATCCTGTCCTTGCCCTCCCTGATGAGTAATTCCCCCTTCCCTCCATTCTCCACACGACATTTGAACACACCAACACTGGTTTGGTCTGGGTAAATTTGAAACCACCCCCCCAGCACCATGGTGTACCTTGCCAATGGAAAAAAATTATACTGTGCCGTGATAATTTTTGTGCCTTGTCAGTGTGCTGTGAACAAGAAAAGACTGAAAATCACTGCTCTAAAGACAAGGGACAGGGAGAGAAAGAAATGGGATCCCCAGAACTGCACCTCTAGCAAAGCAATCCTAACATGCAGTGGAACAGGAAGGCAGGAGTGCCTGCGCTGTATCCAGTGCTAGTTTAGACTGCTACTGCCCTACTGTTGGGCAGGGAAGGGCTGCTACGATGGGGTTGCAGTAGCCCCTATGGATCTACTCAGATGTAGGCCATCTCTTTTAGGTAAATCTCCCTAAAGGTTTGAGTACCACTGCCCTAAACAAATTATTTCAGCACTTTACAATACCATTATTTTTATGAAGAATGTAAGCATTTATTGTTTAAGAAGTAACTGCAGGGTCAAAATACTTTTAAAAGCTGCATTAGCTTCAGAAAGTCAAGTTGCAACTGAATAAATTCTTAACCTCCTTAAATCCTCTAGACTGATGTAGGTTAAAAGCATTAGGGAAAAATATCCCAGTGTGCATACATGAAAATGCTGATGTTATAAACAGAAAAAAAACTAGTGAACTGATTTTCTACCAGCTTGAAACTCCCAAGTGTGGACTATAAATAAGCTAATTTGACATTTCTTGCTTCAGCCAACTCTGACTTATGAGTGTGCAAATTTTTCATTCTGAAGACACCGGAAAAGTGTGTTTTCCCTATGGTTGCATAAATCAAAAACAGCTGAACCAGTTTATCTTCTTTTTTTAAAATGCTCTCATAGTAACCTTTGGGAGAAACCTGTGTGACATTTAGAATTAAAGCTTCAATCCCATAAAACATCGTGAACCAAAATTTGAGTCTTATCGGTGAATAATCAGATATTGCTATGTGGATAATAGCCTCTTTCATTGGTGATCAGATTTCAAGATTCCCAGTTAAAGATTTTACCATATTGTAAATATCTAACATTCTGTGTCCTGTCAGGGGAATCCCAATTTCATTTGCCTCTAGAAGATGCAGGTGTCTGGAAATCCATTGCAAATCAGGATCAAGGAGAATTGCAGCCAAACAGGGATTTAGCACATCAAGTCCAGGGCTTCATGCCTAGTTTGGTCATCCAGCCACACATACATTACAAAACTTATGTGTAGCATACAAGTCTTCTAAAACAGAGAAAGCAGCCCTGTAACCAAACTCTCTCTTCTTCTTCAGTATTAAATTGCCACAGTAATAAATAGTGTTGAATAATGTCCGCCATGAGTAGCAGGGCCTTTGGGTGCTGAGACTGGGGAATTACATGGTTACCGTAAATATTTAACCTGCTTCTGAAATGCATCTGTGCTGGTTCTGAAAAACGCAAAGGAATCAGACAACGGAACAGAAAAGTTACTGAGCTGCTCCCATTACTGTTTGCTTTTATGTTTAACCCAGTTAATCTCCAACTGCCTTGGGTGTACTTTTGTTTTATAGCCTCTTATCCAACTTTCAGGTGAAAGGAAAACTGATCAAGGAGCTTAAAGAAATCATTTTTGACAAAGCTTATTTTCATAATACAACAAAGTCTTTAATCCTGGGTAGTGTCTAGAAACAGCAGCAGGGCTGTGCGACTTATGCATTGTACAAAGCAGAAGAATGATTATGTGTTTTTTTTTTAAAAAAATTCTCATCAGATATAATGAACAATTAGCTCTTCTATAGTTTGTTGTTCAGTTTAGAGAAGTGTGTAAACACCTGGACGTAAGTGGTTCTACCCCATCAATTTTGAAGAGACACAGGTGAAGATTGCAAACCTCAATCACTCTATTGAATTTGATCTTGCTTCTTCTTTGAGTAGGGATGGAGCTACTTTTGTGCATTGCTGCCCCCTTCTGTCAGAAATTAGTTCAAAGACTAGTGGAACATACTTCATTGTTAACCGACCTGAAATACTCACTACTCTACCAAAAGCTGAACATCTTTAGAAAACACATACCAAGTTCCATGTAATTCAGCAAATAAAAAAAGGAAACTTTTTAACGGCTTCATCTGAACTTTAATATTTCCAGTAAGCACTGATATGCCCACACACTAAAGTTTCCAAATTACACATTGTAAAGTTGGTAGGCTGATCCTCAGCTGCTACATGAAGCCCTAAATCTTGGATGGAAAGGATACAAATTTGAGACAAGTTTGTTGATTCTCACAAGGTAAGTTCCTCTCAACCTTACGACTTTTCTGATGGCCTTGAAATCTTTACGGGGATAAATGTATCATCCATGCAAGAGAACAAGACAGAAAGATATTCAACAGAAAAATTTTTTCATGTTCAAGGTTTCAAACAGAGTTTCAGGGCTGTTTTCAATGGTATTTTTTTGTCCCTGTTTGGCATAATTCACACATTGGTAAAGGGAGCCAATGATTTAGTCCTGGAATTCACCATTTTGGGAGTTCAGGTGGATTACTGGATATAAATATTGACAAAAAAGTCTCCTTGCAAACAAATGTGGAAGTTATGACTTGTTTTTCTTCTTTGCCCAAAGAGTTTTTTATGGAAGTAGCAGGCCTCCGTCAGTCTTGAAAGACTATGGTATCATGCTCAGCGCTGCATATGCTGCATGCGAAGCATGAAAGCCTGGGTTGGATTGTTATGGAGGATAGACTGTTACCCAAGCAGCAAATCCCCCCTCACCACGCCACTGAATTAGTCCAATGGAAAGGCAGAGCTGATACGATTGGATCCAGCTGGCATCGCAGAGCTGGGCTAAGGACAGGAGCTTGTGGGGCCGACCCGGATCTCGAACCCTGGCCTGCTGGTTAACAGGCACAGCAACTTAACTGCTTGCGTAACATCTTTAATGACAAAGAATATTAATATCACTATGTCAGTAATGGCCAACGATATTCACTTTGCAATGCTGCTACCGTTCACCCTCTCTCCCCCTCCCCCCCCCCCCAAAAAAAATCAGACAGAAGAAGTAAGTTCCTTAGCATTTTTAGGCCCAGGCCCTTGGAGGTGGCCTAAGTCTGAGTAGACATATTGGGGCTTCTGCAGCCCTACTACAGAGAAAGGGGGAAAGCCTCCCTTTCCCATTGGTGGCACAGCAACAGTTCCAATACTTGTGCTTGATACAGCACAGGCTAGGGCAGCCTGTCAGTTCCAATGCAAGTTGGGATTGTACTATGAGTCCCTAGTTCAAGAACCTAGATCATGGTCTCAGTTTTGACCAGCATCTCTGTTGACTATTTGGTCCCAATCCTAGTATACAATGGATAGTATGACAGACTCTTTGTAAGGATTTTGTGGCTCCTCCACCTGGTTTCTCCAACTTCCCTGCAGCCACAGGTCACAATTTGAGAACAACCAGTTCAGGCAACTTACCCTGCCCAAACTCAGAAGTATTGCATCAAATATTAGATTTCCAAAAGTTAAGATTAAAGAGGACCCAATTTGTTCCATGCATAACAGAAATCTATAGCAAGTAACAACCATTTATTAATCACATAATAAAGTTTAACAAAAATTGATCCAACCACTCACATTTTTTAAGCTCACACTTAACCTCACATTTTTTTAAACTCACATTTAACCCCAATAGCTCATCTGACTTTGAGATAAAAATATATATTAAAGAGCTATTAAAACTAATATAAGCATACGAACAAGAAGAAATGCAGCTACAATGTTCTCATGTTATTTTCAGAGCAGCTGAAGAATCTCTGACCTTTCACAATGCAAATATTTAAATTGTTTAGGCTCGCACTGACTCTTGTATGCATTTTTAGAAAATACAATTAGAAAAATTGTCGGCAGACTTCAATTGGCTATTAATGGTTTTGAGTTAGAGGCCATGTAGCTCTGCATTATGTACTGAGACTTACTTTGAATGTCTATTCAGACAGGAAATTCAAGATGCAAATACAATAGCAGGAAGCATAACTTAAAATTACTAATTTTTTTTAAAGCTGTTAGGTGTTTTTGTTCACATACACACACTCAGTACCAGTTTTATTGGAGGACTCTTTTTATGTGAATGAAACAACTTTGGCTAGTCAGATGAATAGCAGAAACATGTTAACAATCACAAGCCAGTGAGCGTATTGTGTGGAAGTATAAAATATATTTCCTGAGATTATGACCAGAATCAAATATTATACACTTTACTGGTCTGTCACAAATTATTCATATGACATTTTCATTTTTTATGGTAACTACCACCACTGCTGCTGAGTATAGTCTTCAATGCTTTACAGTAGATTCCATTATCATTATGAATATACCTCCTATTATATCCTATAAATAAAAATAGTAGGGTTTCCAACAACCAGTGTTTTTCAACTTTGTTCATCTCATGGCACACTGAGAGAGTACTAAAATTGTCAAGGCATACCATCAGTTTTTTGACCATTGACAAGGCATACCATGATGCTTGTTGGGGGGGGGGAGTGCTCAAATCCTCCACTTGACTATTAAACTCCCCAACTCCCATGGCACGCCTGCAAACTATCCACGGCATATCAATTGCTGAGCTAAACAGATATGATGTTTCTCACACAACAAGCATCCCTTTCAGAAAAGAGCAGGGTGGGGATGCCAGGCACTCCTCTACTTCTTCTCCTCTACACTACTTCTGTGCTACCCTCTCATCACACTGGGAGTGCTCCCTGCCATGTCCTTCAGGATGAATGAGACAGTAAATAATTGTGCTGATCTCATTACAAGCCCCCATAGGTGAAGAAATTGACCTTGATCAAAAACATTAGTTAAACAATGCATGGTGTTGTCAATTGATATGTACTTTTAAAAACATACTATTTAAATTCTTGTGTGTTACAGTAATGGAATGGAATGGTTAAAGTTATATGAGTATGAAAATAGCCCAGGGGAAAGATAAACCCCATTTCAGCTGAAATCTGAAACACACTTTCCTGGCAATAGGCCCCATTGAACACAACTGAATTGTCTCATTCTGAGACTTAATTGCGCATGGTCCTTTTTTTTGAAAACACTGTATGTTTTTTATATTGAACATATATAAATTGGTAAGATTACTTATTGAATTACTTTATATTGAATATATATAAATTGGTAAAATTACTGCTAATTTTTTCAAATTTAGTAATGTATGATTTCACAAATTTCTATAGCCCCATGGAAAGAAAAAGTTTTCTACGAAAGACTGCTAGTTTGAACTTTACTGTAATTTTGCTCTACAGCTGAAATGTTTTAAGAAAGTGTAAATGTCGAATTATAATACGGCAGTACATTTCTATTGAAAAACACTATCATATGCACGGAGTATGATAATCTGATAATCTTAAACGTAATAGGGCAGCTGTCTGCCCTATTTCTATTTTGAGAGACCTGTAAAATGCAAGTGATGGTTAAATGCACAGCAGGTAGCAATTTAATAATGCAGGTGCATAGCACCGACTGCACAAATTAGCCAGAACATATGTAACCAGAGGAATTCTTCTTGGCGATATACTTCCAAATGGCTTGTTAAGTTCCCTGAATTTAGGGAAATACTAGCAGACTTTATGGGAGTGATGGTTCTAAGGATGTACTGAATACAATTTTTGCAATATGTCAACATGTATAGTATGGTATGCATAACTTATCCAGGTAAATCTAATCTCCTAACCTATAAACCACATTCATAACAGGGAGGAACCAGTATGGCAACAAGGCTGTATGTCATGGAAGGAAGGGAATAGCTGACAGTGGCATAGCTAGAGGGGATGGAACAGTCAGTTTTGGAGGGAGCCCCACTTCGGCATGCAAGGGACCTCTACCTTTTAGAGCCAATCAGGCACAGGGATCCCTTCGCTTGGAATGGTGCCAACAGGAAGGGGCACCTTACATGCCGTGGTTAGGCTCCCTACAATACTGACTACTCTGCCTCCTCTAGTTACACCTCCAGCAGCTAATACTGTAACCCCGTTCTCAGCTTTGATCCACCTTCCATGTTCTACTTGGACTCGGGCTGGAAAAACTGCTGGCAAAGGTTTGAGTAAAAGATACAATTTGGGCAGCAGAGGCTTACCGCAAGAATGGAATAACCATTGCCTTGTTTGGAGAATTTCAGGCGTTTGCCCCCTCTGCAAGATGCAGCACATGCTCCAGTGGCATGGATACATCAGGGAAGATTTTTCTTTCCACATAGGATTAGGCTGTTTGTCATCAAACAGCATCTCTAGTCAGTAAAGAAGCCAAGTCAGTAAAGTCAGATCCACAATCTTCCACTTTCATTCAAAACTATTCACCGTTGTTAAGCACCAGTGACATAATAGGCACTGCATCCTTCCAGTTAAGAGAAGGCTCATGACACCTATATGCATTACACCTTTTCTAAAGCAACTAGAATGCTTTTACAGAGCAAAACCTTACTTGTATTGCTATCATCAATTTCTGACATGAACGGGAATTGTTTCTTGGCAATGCGTTTAGCACAAGCGTGGGCAGAATTCAGGTTTGCTAGGTCAGCTTTCTAGTTTACTAGAACCCCAAGGTCTACCAGCAGGAGCATTTGCAAATCAGAAAGGAATAGATGGCCAGTGCGTACTTGTTATATATTTTAAATTTCAACTTTTTCTTATTAAAATACTCAACTTATAAAAATTAAAGCTTGATAATTATTTCAATGAACATCAAAAGAAAACATCAGGCAGGCACAACATCCTACCAGGAAATTTAACACCAGCCACGAGGCAAGTTTAAAATCATTCTGAAATAAGAAAGCATTGTGTAAACATGGATAAAGGGTAGGCGAGTGTCCCTAGGAAAGGAGCCTCAAACTTGCAATTATAGAGAACGATGTGGTGATGGCCTCTAGTCTCAATACCTTTAAGAAGGGATTGGACAAATTCCTACAGGAAAGGACCATCACAGGTTACAAGCCATATGGGGTGTGTTTGTGTGTTTGTGTGTGTGTGTGTGTAGGTGTGCTTGGATACAGTATATGTAGATGTGGGCAACCTCAAAACGCCAGATGCAGAGGAGGGCACCTGGATGCAGATGTCTTATGTGTTCCCTGAGGCATATGGTGGGCAGCTGTGAGATCCAGGAAGCTGGACTAAATGGGCCTTTGACCTGACCCAGTGGATGCTCTTCTTATGTCCCCTTTTGGTGCCAACCAGATAAGCTTTAGTTCTCAAAGTTTATGTACTCAGAAATTTGTACTCAGTACAAGGACTGAGCTCACAGTCCTTGTAAGCAACAACCCACTTCTACATTCTTTTCTAAACTGTCTTCATTTCATAAGCCTAATTTTGAGAGAAAGACTTTATTTTTTGTTCTTTTGCCAGGAGTTGGAAACTTTTGCCTATCAAATGAATGTCACCCAGCAATTTAGCAATCCACCCTCAAAATCTGGCTTAGGAAAAAATTGTTTTCAATGTTGTCTTATAGAAGCAAGAATGCATTAACTCCATTCAAAGAGAAGAACTACAGGGAGTATCAGATGATGGTCAGGATAAATACTTGATAAGGACTCACCCAACTTGAGGACTCACCCAACTAACTTTGTTGCCCTCCCGTAGTTACTTGTTACATGAGGTTGCAGAGGCACAACATGATCAGCAAAAGTACATTACTTACTCCTGTGAAAGTACTTCACCAGGTCTCTAAGAAGCCCTTTCACAGATGGGGACAAATGATAACAGTGACTTGCTCTGTTGTTTTCTCTGAGGAGGACACTTCCTTCAAATAGGTGGACACTTCATTGGTAGACACTTTCTTCAATTCCAATGTAGGAAAGAGGTGCCTACCATGACTCATTGCCTTTTCTTGACACCTTTTCTTGACACTGAGTAAAACAGACAAGGGATGGGATGCTTTCTCTAGTAGTATCCCCTACTCTCCCTTACTTTCCAACAAAGAAAGTGGGTAAGATGGACACATTCCCTCCTTTGGCAGTTGAGTGAGTGGACAAATATTCCCTTCAGTGTCTTTGTAGGAAGAAGATATACACCCTGTTTCTTTGGCACCTATAAGTCAGGTGGCAATTAGTGTGCACATGAACACTCAGGAATGAGCATACCAAGGGAGTCCAGTCTAGGATTCCATCCAGGTCCTCCACAATTCCTGGTACTGATGCAAAGAAAAGCAATCCAAAAGCAAAAATTTTATATGTCTCTCAACACATTGCCTATCACCAAGATAGGGTTGCCATAATTCTCTTCCACAAAACCAGGACAGACCCCCCTGTCAAACTTGCTGATATGTGGACGCAATCTCCAAAAACTGGGACTGTCCCAGTTTTCTGAGACATATGGCACCAAGACAGTGTCACCCCCAAACTGTGCATAGCAGACGCACTTCTCTCGCCAGAGCAGAAGAGTTCAGCAAACTCTTAGAATGACAAAACAGAAGTTCAATAATCAAGATGCTGAACTGTGAAGGTACTTCTATCATTTTCATTCAGACTGTAACCTGAACAAAAAACGTGTGCCCTATTTCATTCTTTATGGAATTAGGTCAACAGATCAATTGCTTCTGCTTGGGCTTCACCTTGATAAATATGGCTAATTTATCCATAACTAAAAAATAAATAAGTCTTTGAAATTTCGTCTGGCACTTTCAGGGAAATTGAGGAGAAAAATGCAGGCTTTAAATCTGAAGATTCCTGCCAGTGAAGCAGGATCGATTTCTCTCCCTGAAATAATTTGTTTCTGCATTGGCAAAATAATTAGAATCCAATCTCCAGGATGAGAGAAAAATCTAAGTTAGTTAACTGTGTCACTGGAATTCTGCAAGTGCTGGTTTCTGTGGCTCTTTCTGTCTTTTCCTCTTTTTTTCATTTCACATGATTGAAACTACACATGATGTGTTCTGGCCTCCTATTTCACACTTCACATTTCAACCCTGCAAAATACCACACAGTAGAACCTATCGGATTAATCTGCAGATTCACTCAATGCTGACATATATAGTTCTGCTGCTGCTGTCAGTGGTTAATGAAATAAACACTATTATTTTATCATTCTGACTTAAGAATTTTTTTTAAATCATGATTTATACATCTGATCACTCCTCCCATTTTTATCTATATAAATGTAATCAGATTTAATTTAAAACTGAGGAGTTATATTGTTGCTCAGGAGAAACCTATCTCAGAATGTCATTAATGTTTTTTTCTGGGACTTTGGAACCATCTCCATATCACCCTCCATCATCACTGCAACATTTGTCACCCATGTGTTATTAACCTATTGCATTCTCTAAGAGCACAATCCTAGTCATGTCTACTCAAACATAAGCCCTATTGTGTTCAGTGGATCTTACTCCCAGGAAAGTGTATTTAGGATTGCAGCCTTAGCTCTTTAAAAAAATGTAATTCCTATATAGAATGACCTCAGTATCCATGGCTGATCCATTCTCGGATCTCCCCACAGATACTAAAAAATCAAAGATACACAAATTGTGATTATTTTTTGGCCCCTTAAGCCCTCCAAAGAGTACTAGACCTGTGGATGTAAAATGTATGGATAAGCATGCTCCACCTGTATTCTGTATATTATTCTGTATAGCTCCTAACACATATACCAGAAGTAGCATCTGTCCAAAGACAACAAAACAAGAAGTGGGAACCTCAAGCAGGCCGTTGTGGGATCACGTACAGAAGTAGCATCTGTCCAAAGAAAACAAAACAAGAAGTGGGAACCTCAAGCAGGCCTTGCTGGATCATGTACAGTCTGTATGAAATATCTAGACTGTGGTGATTGAAGATGTGAACACACATATATGCTTGTTCTAAAGATTCTAGAGTTTTGAGTGCAGTTTTAGCACATCATGGCAAGACTCTACACATTTGTACACAGGTGAACTAAAGACTGGATTTATGACATGGCAAAGACTTTATAGAGATCAAAATGCACAAGTCACCTGCACCTTCAAGTTTTCCTCTGGTGAAATATCTGAAGCAATTCTCAATTACTGCATTAATCAATGCAAAGACTCATGCAAGGTTACTAAGCATTTCTCAAGACAATGGTGACACTTTAACATCCCAGTTCAAAAGCCATTACAAAATTTATGCTATGCTTTATATCACTGCTTGCTGAGAAGAAGATGGTACACCTCTCTACAACTTGAATTTTATATTATTAAAAGAGCCGAGGAGGTTGAATAGGAAGTCCTGACAGATTTAAGGCCGATACTTTCTCCGACTGCATTGCCAGTGCGATAAAATATTTAGTGGCTTCATATTCCCTAACCATATTTTTGACAATGCTCTTCATGCACGGCTTGCAACAAAAAAGGAGTGACACTGCAGTCAGTTTTCCAGGAGTAAAGTGTGCATTTTTCATTGTAAAGAAAACTTCATTTTTTATTACTCAGCCATTGGTTAAGTCAAGCTCTGATAATTAGGGTATTGGATATTTATGAGGAGCTATTCTTTCCTTTATTATGGCTCTAGGTGCCTGTTGACAGATGCAGCTCGACAATTTACACTGATGCATGAATTTAACAGTTTTTCGGTAATCATGTCCAAGTCTAAGACTATTAGAAAAATTGGCTGTTTCTCATTCTTAGAATATATATTCCCAATTAAATCTGATCTTGCAGCAGTTCCTGGTTTTGCACACACACACACCCCATCGTGAAACAAGCAAAAATTAATACTTACTATGGTGTCAAGGGAAAAAAACCAGGTATTGTTGAACAGTGTGTTAGGCAACAAAAAGTCTGTAAAATGCAGTTATTTGAAAGACTACTGCTTTATTACTCTATTCCTTAACAAATTCACCAGTCCTCAACTAATTGCTACATTTTTTGTTTGAATTTTTTAAAAGGAAACTACATGCATATAATTCCACCAGGAGGATACCAATGCAATTCTAAAGGATGTTTGTACATTATTTTTAGTTCATTTAGACTTTGGTTGTGGCTGTGAGTGGCGCAAGTGGTTAAGACACTGTGCCTGTTAACCAGAGGGCCAGGGTTTGAGACAAGGTGAGCTCCTGTCGTTAGCCCAGCCCTGCAACGCAGCTGGAACCAATCGTATTGGCTCTGCCATTCCATTGGACTATTTCAGTGGTGTGGAGAGAGGGGATTTGCTGCTTGGGGAACAGCCTATCCTCCATATTAATCTACACAGGCCTTTGTGCTTCTCATACAGCGTCGAGCACGATACCATACTCTTTTGAGACTGATGGATGCCAATGTACACTTTGGTTTAAAAGAAAATGGAACAATTCCTTGAAGAGTGTACAAAGTTCACTTATATTTCAACAACTTTTCAGTCTTTCTTAGTACAGTGGGATCTTCCTTTTTTGCAGGTTCAGAACTCAGGGTTTGACTCGCTGTGTGGTTCCAAAACTGCACCTTATCATTATAGTGTTACTGAGAGCCAGACAATCTCAGATGAACGGCTATTTCCAGGTCTTGTCAAGGCAAGCCCCTCCCTACACCCTTGGTCACCCTGAAATGCATGGAAGTGTTTAGTCACTTCCATGTTGCATTTTTTCCCCACTTTGGGGCAAAAGGAGGAGGTTGCTTGTTTTGGTGCAACCTGAAAATAGCTTTTTTAATCCCTCGAGACTGCCTGCATGCCCTCCCCCCCGACTCTGCTACATTACAATAGTAAGGAAAACAGTTTTATACCATGATTTAAGGGTCCACCATTTAAAAAGCAGATGTAACTATCCATGGTTATTGGGATCTATGGGGATTCCAGAGACTGAAACCACATGTATGCCAAAGGCTGCCTGTGGGTGGCTCAAGTAGTTAAGACACTGTGCTTGTTAACCAGAAGGCCAGGGTTCGAGACCCTTGTCCTCACAAGACAGGGTGAGCTCCTGTACTTAGTCCAGCTCTGTAACGCAGCAGGAACTAATTGTATTGACTCTACTGTTCCATTGGACTATTTCAGTGGTGTGGAGAGAGGGGATTTGCTGCTTGGGGAACAGCCTATCCTCCATATCAATCTATCCAGGCCTTCATGCTTCGCATGCAGCATCAAACACGATACCATAGTCTTTCAAGACTGATGGATGCCAAGTGTTAAGATCTGTAGTACAGATTGTTACAATTAATAAAAGTAGTCTAGTATCAGGTGGTTTGGGCAAAATGTTCACTGAAATAATAAATATTAGCACCTGAAAAACCAGGACAGGTGCTGGATGGAAACTATCTGGAAATTCTCTTTATGATGCCTTGAGTTTCATCATGAAGGTACAGAGGGATGTAAACCAATAAATAAACTATTGACCTTGTCAGTTGATCTAGTAATATTGTCATATAATTCTTGCATTTTTAATCCACATAATACATACTATACTTTGAAGGCCAATCTGATCTGACTGCCCCACACTTTGAGAAAGGATATCATTGCTCTGGTTGGAGTCCACATCTTGAATTCTTACTTCAGCTTGAACTTGTGAGGTTGGCGACTCCTGTATTTTTGTGAGTGAGGTTTCCACTGTGCTGCATTTAATCACTTTTTCAGCACACCTCCATAACCCAGTGGGTTGCAATAAACCTGAATTGTGCTGCTGGCCTTCAAGAGCAGCAGCGGCCTTCACACATATCCAGTAACTGTATCTGGCTTGATCCCACCAGGTTAAATCATTCTGAGAATGCAGTCCATAAACCTTACAGCCTTTGAGCCTGCTCAGCAGTCACTTGCCCAGCATCTTCAGCAGCATGTCAATCCGTGGGCACAAGGAAAATATTCAGTTTAGTTGTACTGTATTCTTCCTTCTTGGATTTCTGGACAGACCCACCTATCTGCAGACTCCCACTGAAGTCTTGTTTTCTCTCCTCTTGCAATTCTGATCAGGCACAAAGCATAGCGATTTCCATTAATTGCATTGATTTTCCCTTCTTTCTGCTATTATAAATACCCTTTAATAGACCAACACTAGTTTGATTTCCTTATTTCTGACTAATGTTAATCCCTCAAGTGCAAATTCAGTATACAGTATGGGCAGACCATAGGATGGCACGAGATCCCTTCATGAGAATCTGGATATCACTTAGTAGAGCACCATGCAGAATCCAACCATCCCTACAAGTCCTCAAGATCATATGCAATATATTCTGAATTGTGTGTGTCTCAAATTTTCCAATTCATTGCAAATTTCCACCTATGCAGACATCTATTTATTTTAAAAACTATTCCTATGTGAATTAGGGCTTAATTTACAGGACACAGGATGGGGTGTTCTGGGGCTGGGTGGGCAGGTGGAGGGTAGGACAGGAGGGGTAGGGGGAGGCAGAGCTTGGATCGATAATTATGCCAGATCTAAGCTTCTGTCTGCTCCTGGCTCCTCTGGACCACCTCCAGAGGAAGCCTAAGTTTGAGTAAGCCTATTGGGTCTGCTGCAGTGCTAGCTATTGAGGGCTATCAAAAGGCATATCAATACGTAGGGCTGCAGCAGCTTCCCCTTCCCCGTTGTAATGCTGCTGCAGCAGTCCCAGTCCTTGAACTGGATACAGCACAGGCTAGGGCAGCTTCCTCCTCCATGTTAGTTCCTGAAGACAGGTTGCTGGACAAGAGAGAGAAAGATAGAGCAGAAGCAAGAATGACAACATAAATTTTCCCTCTTGAACTTAGTATTCTAGAAGTGCTGAAGAATCTGACTAAAATTTCTGTACCTCAGGAACTTATATTACCAGAAGCTGCCATGTACACATGACATACACAGTATCATGTGCATGTGGTGCCACGTTGGACTTGCTCAACTGGCATTTATCCAGCCTCCTCTGTGATTGTGTTTCCAGATGTGGTAATCCCTGCCTCAGAGAATATGGAAGGTCCTCTTCTCTCCTTTTTTTATGAGCAAAGTCCTCAAGATGCACCTGCTTTGTCAAGCTTTTGAGCTGTGAAAATTGACTTGCTCTCATATCTGTTGCTGCTGAAATGTTGCATTTTGATCACTCTTTGGTGACTTTTAAAATTGTTGAATTAATTTTTATGATAAACTCCTTCATGTTTTTGTAATTAGCAGAAGCTTTGGGACTTCTGAGTCAAAATGAACAGCAGAGGTTTTAACTGGGATTGTCTACTTAGAACACCATCAATGTACATAATACTTTACATAGAATGAGATGATGGGTCCTTGCCCCAAATGGCATACAACCTAATTCAGCAGATCCCCAAACATTGAGTTCCCGGAGTTACATTGGTCAATCACACTCTTATGGAAGTCAAAGTGTGTCCATTTTAAAAAATATATAAATTTTGTACTTAACCTGTAGACTTTTATATTTGCATCTGCAAGGCTTCTCTCTCTCTCCCTTTGTCCCCATCTGCTGGGCTCTCAGAGACTGCAACCAGCCCAGAAGTTATGCAACAGAACGAAGGTACACAGACGTAGAAAGGAATGGATTTGGGGCAGTTGCATATAATTATAATATATAATATAATTATATATATTATATAATTATAATGCAATAAATTATATTTATTGGGTTTGGTGGGTTCGTCAAAATGAGTTGGTGGAATGTGGCCCACAGGTTGTAGCTTAGGGACTCCTGTCATAGATATTGACACAACAGTGGGGGGTAAGAGGATAGAGGTAAATGGGGCTACACAGGTTCTCGACAGTCTTTTCAATTATGTTACAATATTGTAATAGCATAGGAAGTCTGAAAAAAGCAGTGGAATACTGTCCAGAAATGTGCTCATTATAACTAAACTTATAAGTAGTTTGATGTATTGTTTTTGTCATATTGTAAACATAACAGCTTTCGGATGACCTTTGCTTAGTATTTTTTTGACTAGACCCTTAACCCAGTTCAAATTTCCCATTAATTTAATGGGTAATATTGTCTACAGTATTTATTCACAGCTTTTCAACTAAAAAGTTCACAAAGCAGTTTACAAAGAAAATGAAAAAATAGCTAATTAATAGCTAATGGATCCCTGTCACAAAAAGGCTCACAATCTAAAATGCAAAAAGAACACCAGCAGAAGCCACTAGGAACAGACATTGCTGTGGTGTGTAGGGCCAGTTACTTTCCCATTGCAAAATAAAGGAGAACATCCACTTGAAAGAGTGCATCTTACCCAGTTAGCATGGGTTATTATTATACAAGCCAATAGATTTGCTATTTCACTCTGAAGTTCACAGTACTGACCTTCCTGCCTACCTCATAGGTTTGTTGTAATACAAAGTATGAAACATGTTATACAGTCTAATGGTTTTAACATAAATTCATAGGAATAATAATATTTATTATTATTAATGGTGTCAAAGTCTACCAGATGTTTGGACTGGGATTTATGGGTGATCATTAGTTCAAACTCTACCCATGAGTTTAAGAACTATTTTTATTGTTATTATACTTGTCCTTCAGTAGTTAACCAAATTATGATCATCTTTATGAGAACTTGGAAAGAGTCTTCATGACTAGGACTAAGTGATTCCTCCACACCCCCAAGAAAGAAACAGTTAAGTGCTTCAATTGATGGTATGTGGTAAAAACCGCACTGATCCATTTCCAGTTAATCTATGCCCATTCTGCAAGTAAATGGTTCAATACTTCCTCTAATGATCTGTACATTTTAGGATTTACTCATGGCTGAATAAGCTCCAGAGTTTACGTGTGCAGAGCCATAAAACTGAGCAATATATAATTGTAGCCAACTATCGTGCTTGGACTGCAGACTTTTAAAGCAGAGCCAAGTAAAAGCTTAATGCCTTCACATTACAACACGCTTGAAGCATCCAAGCTGTCTTCAAACATTACAAGACAGAAAGAAAAACTCAGCATGCTCCAAGCCTTGGAACTCACAACAAAAGCTGTGGGTGTCAGTCAATTGGCACTCATTGCCAACAGGTCAATGAATTTTAACAGGATGCTTACTGCTGCCTAGAAGGGAGAAACCACCCTTGTAAGTGAGAATAGTGCACAACGATATTTGTTATTGTGGATCCTAATTACACTAGGAAACAATGTTCCTAGGTTGTGATAAATGGATAAGACACTGATAGGCACTTTTGCTTCATTAAAATGTGTCCAGTTCTGAGCTGTCCTGGGAATAGCTTTATGCTTTTTGTACCCAGTAATCGTACAGTCAACACATGGCAAGCTGGGCAGCAGGGTCTGGGGATCTGTTACAAATGTCTGTGGAACGAGAGCCTACTGTGATATCATGACATGCTTAATGACAGCACACTCCACCAAAAGGAAGCGGCATTGTGTTAGGATGGGCTTGACGTAGGCAGTTTTAAGCAATGCAAGAGCACTCTGAGCCGTGCAGTGAAGATTGGTTAAAAAGTGTTTTTACACCTACAAAATGATCAAGACTTCCAACATTTTTATCAAATGCAAGTGACAAACATTAAGAAGCCTACTCCACTCTTACAATGGCAAATTACAGCTAACACATTAAGCATGGCTGCAAACATTTTTTTTCTATATGCATCTCTTAGCAATCCTTTGGCATTTCATTTCACAAGAATTTGTACACGTTACCAGTGGTGGGCTCCAGCAGGTTCGCACCTACTCTACAGAACTGGTTGTTAACGAGAGATAAGACATATAAAGTTTTAAAATAGCCATTTAAAAGTGGCTGCCAGATGGGCAGAGAACCGGTTGTTAATTTCTTTTGAGCCCATCACTGCACGTTACCTTGATTGCACAGAACAATCAAGATACATTCTTAGCTGCAATGATATTTGAGTATGTCTGTGAGCATTGCAGATGGTAACATCGTTTTCAGCCTATCCAAATTTCAGTGCCTTTCATATCCAGAAAGGATATGGCAGCACATCGTACACATATTCATCATCGGAAAACCACCATGACAATGCCAAAAGCATTGATGCAGACAAACATGCTGGAGATTAGGACTGGGACTGTGCAGGTAAGAGGCAGTCATGGAAGAGACACCCAACTTGGATCAGTGTCTGAGCAGAAATGTTTCAGTGGAACTGACGGAGAGGAAATCTGAGCCAACTATTCCATGAAAATGACAGAATGGTTCTATCTTTTACTGGATTTGTTTTCCAAATCTAGCTAGAAACCATACTTGAATGTTACTAACATATTTTGCAAAAATATTAAAACACAGTATGTTTCAGGGTTCTTGGAGGCTTGCCTTAGAGCAGTGGTTCTCAAACTTCCTAATGCCATGACCCCTTTATAAGTTCATCATGTTGTGGGGACCCCCAACCATAAAATTATTTTCATTGCTACTTTATAACTGTAATTTTGCTCCTGTTATGAATCGTAATGTAAATATCTGATATGCAGGATGTATTTTCATTGTTACAAATGAAATGTGTGTTCTGTGCACACACTGAACACAATGGGATTTATTTCAGAGTAGGCATGCATAGGATTGGGCCCTGAGGCTGCAATCCTATCCATATTTACATAGGAATAAAGGCCACCCTGACTATAATGGGATTTATTTCAGAGTAGGCATGCATAGGATTGGGCCCTGAGGCTGCAATCCTATCCACATTTACATGGGAGTAAAGGCCCCCCTGACTAATGGGATTTTTTCAGAATAGGCATGCATAGGATTGGGCCCTGAGGCTGTCAGTCAGGCAAGCCTGACCTGGCCCCCTGTACCAGGGGTCTTTCAGCGACCCCCAGGAAAGCTCTAGGCGACCCCCAAAGGGGTCCCGACCCCCACTTTGAGAAACACTGCCTTAGAGGCTTGATTTTGGTCACCAGGATGCAATCTTGCTCCATGGTGTTGATTTTGCATGTGCCTCTGTACATAAGGTAAGGGACAATCCCCTGTGACATTGTCTCCTCCAGTCTTGAATGCAGCCTTTCCAGTTCCAGAAACAGCCTCAGAGCACCATCCAGAGTTAGGGCAGTGTGGATTGCCCTGGTTGGGTTGCCCCAACTATTCTGAATCCAGAGCAGAACATTATGCTGTATCCAGAGTCAGGAAGCCTGGACTGCCCTAGTTGTTCCAGAACAAGCTCAATAGGCACCAGATCAGTGGCACCAGGGGAGGACTTGCTCCCAAGGAGCCTCCCCTCAGATCACACTGAACAAGGAACAGCTGTGGTGCCTGCCTTAGGAGTCCATGATGAGACTGCCAGTACAATCTATAGTGAATACAAGGGGCTTCTTGATATGGCCTGCTCTATCCACAGGTTAGTGGGCTGCCATAGTTGTTCCATATCCTGAGGTTGAGAGGCAGGGGTTGCAGCTAGGCTGGCCAAGAACTCAGATTTTTGGTCAACACTACCATTCTTACTCTGACTTATCATGGACCCCTATGGGTCTATTCATTACTATACCTGCTCCTGAGGTGATATAACTCTGAGGAGCTGGAAGAGGGAATTTCTGCCCTGGAAACAGGCTCTGGATTCAGAGTAACTGCTCTGCCTTAGGCAATGCTAAACATGCCCTCAACATGCCTCTCCTGAACTGCCTAGACTGCCCCAGCTAGGGCAGCCCAGGTCCACCTGTCTTGGGGCAGCCTATGCTGCCTTAGGCTGTCCCAAGCCTTTTCCAGATTAAGTAGGGGGTCCCTTCTTGCAGTTTGGTCAGCCAATGATAGATAGGGTAATGCAAGTGCACTTCTGGATAGTGCTCCTAAAAACAGTGGTGAGACAAACCTAACTTTTGAGCTGGAGACTGACTTGGATTTCCATATACTTGGAGGGACAACTGCTTCCCACCTAAATAGCTCCAAGTTTCTGGAAGGGGGGGGGTTGATTGTCAAACTCACCAGAGGTCAATAGCCCACTTGCCATGATTAGTAGAAATATGGAAAACAGTAGCAGTGATAGATCCTTTCAGTATGGAATAAGTGCTGGTAGGTAACACTAATATACAGGTATTCCAAAATGTTTGATGATAAGCTCTCAGAAATGTCTTTAACAGAATCTGAACTATTTCTAGGATTCATCTCGGTTACAGTGCTTTGGAATTGTGTATGTTTTCAACTGGAGTACATTCCTTTGCAAGCTTGCAATACACAAATGATACATTTGTTAGGTCCATCCCTCTTCAAGCCAGAGTCAACTTAAATGATTGCATGATTGACACCCGTTGCATAGCTTATTTAACACCCAGGAACAAAAATTTTTTAATACCTCTAGATGTCAAATTCCAGACCCTCAGGCACATCAGGGACTTGCTTTAGTGAAAACCAGAAGTGACTTTCTAAAGATTCCTGTAGTCTATGAGGTCAACTGGGGCTCAGGAAGGCTGTTTATGGCCTCCCATACCTTAGGCTTCCAAAACACACTCCCTGACACCCCTCCAATGTGTGGCACTCGGGGCTAAGGCCCTCCTTAGTAGTGCCACTACTACACCACTGGGATGCACTTATGTAAGCATCTCCTTGTCTCCTATCCTCTTTGGACAGCAAGCTGAGCTTGCTGTCAGCAGTCCCTTATGTAATCACATGGGGTCCATTGCTGTACAAGTTGTGATAAGTCTAAAACAAACATTTAATAGAGTCACTGTGCAACTGTGTATTTTCTTACATGCTAGTTTTAAGCTTCCAATAAATTATGCAGCAATCGATGGGGCTATAGTCAATCTGTCTCCTTGTAGCATGGGCTTTGGGCCAGAGTCCTTATGTGACCTATGATGATGCCCCAGAAAATGAGTATGTCAGAGAGTACACTGGCCCCAAATTACCATATGCTGCTAATTGAAAATTGATCACTAATATTTGCTACTGGTCATACTGGATGATAAAAATATCTGGATGATAAAAAAATTAGAATTCAAGGGTAAATATGATAGCAACTCATTCAGTATTTAAATACTAAAAGTTAAAACTTATGTAAATAGCTCCGTGGAGGCTGGTGTGGGGCTCCCCACATTATCAGGAGGCTGCTGTAGAGTCTGATGTACTTCTTCTCCCCTCATAGCAGCAGGATCCTTAAGGGCCCTCAGGCTGGGATCATGATGCCAATTTGAGAACCACTGATGTATAGGATTGCAGCCTATATTGCAGTAAATCAAGGCCTAATCTGTTATTGTGACCAATACAAAATGCTAAAGCATTACTGTTCATTCTGGCCAGTTTATTGTTATTCTCAAATAAAATAACTGGGTTTGTTTCACGTGGTGTACATGGAAGTAGTCAAAAGGTATACTTCAGCTTTGAAAGAAATGCACTAAAAGTTTACATTTTCTTTCTCCTTTTGCTTTAATTCTTTCCCTAGAGAGCTAATCAATAGCCTAAAACTGCCATTAAGTCTGTGGTGCCATTTGACACTAATGTCGACCTAGAACGTCACCTTTGAGACTGCAGCAAAGTGAAGCCAAATGTATTTTAAATCAAATTGCAAAGGATAGTTAGGATCAAAATTTACTATAACTTATGGTAAAGCCAGATCATGAATAATATTGATCATTTTTTAATAGGACACTAAAGCTGATTTTTCTCCCTAAGAACTGGAAACAGACAAGGCTGTGCATGTTATCAGCAAACTAAGCCAATTCATGATGGGATATCATGGATTTTCACTCCTGTCAACTCAGACTCATTTCCAAGAGCCACTGTTTAGCATTCTCCACATGGCCTGCTTTCCAACACAAATTTGACAAATACATTTGGGATGTAGGGCATGAATTCAACAGGCTTTCCCCATCATTTGCTCCCAGCCACTGTTATCCAGAATTTACCGTTTCCTAATATGAGGGCCCTATAAAATGCCATACCATAATATCTCTTGACAGACATCCCTGGCCTAAACTATTTTCAAAAGCTGAAATCCTAAATAACACTTTCTTGGGAGTAGGTTCCATTGAACACAATAGGGCTTACTTCTGAATAGACATGGATAGGCTTGTTATGGTTATGCTCATCACACATTTCTATTACATTTTCACAACATTACTTATATTTCTCAGGCCTTGCATTTGCTTTTATCAAAATAAAATTATCATTGATGGTCTTGTATACTTCCTTGCCAATTTCCTTTGCTCCTGTTAGATGTTCCTGCTTGTGAGTCCCATTCTGAGCTGACCAAGACTGAATTCCTCCCAGCTAAAGAACTGGTTCCTTTCCATAGTGATCCATGACTCACTTCAGCTACAAGTGCTGTCTTTAAAGCAATATGTACCTAGAACCAAAACTAGAACCAGAAATGCCACTCCAAAGCCTCTGAAAGGCCTTTTGAGTTGGGGGGAGACAGCACATGACCTCCCCATCCCTCAGGACATGACCTACTAGATGTGACTTGAAGGCACTTCTGGTCACATCCAGACTGGAAGGAGGTCATTAAGGCACTCCAGATGTTGGCTCAGCAACTGTGTTGAGTGAAATCCACAGGTAAGGTTGAGTGAAATCCACAGGTAAGGTTGAGTGAAACCCACAGATAAGGACATCCCACTATAATGGTTAGGAATGTAGTATAGTTTCTTGGGTGACCTTCAGCCATTCGCTCACTCTTACCTTCACCTACCTCACAAGGTTGTTGTGAGGACAGTGGAATGAGAGTAACTTAAGCTTTGTAAGCCACCTTGGGCATTTGTGTTAGCACAGGAAAGGTGGGGTATAAATTCCAAACAAACAAACAAACAAACAAACAAACAAATTGCACAGGAATTTCCCCCACAAACTCCACATAAACATGTTTCTTTGCTCCTTTACCTCTCCCTGTTTGCCAACTCACAGCTATGGGTCTGACCCTTGATGCCTCGAGCTGCATCGCAATGCAGCTCAAAACCCAGTGAAAATGAGCTCTGAGCAGTTTCTGGAAGTCAAGCAATGTATCTGATCTCATTACTGTGCATCTGGAAACCCTGCTGAGCTGCTGCATGTCTGGTTAAAGTATGTGGAATTTTAGTGGGAATACTGGGTATGACAAGAAAATGGGCCAAGAATTACCTAAACTGAACTTCTGGGAACTAAGTGATATAGGACTCTTTTCCCCCAAGCTCAACATTTGTTAACAGAAGCACTATTACTGGTGCTAGAAACTTTGGCATATGCATTTCAAACACTGTACCAATTATTCTCTTTGTTTTTAGTTTACATGTTTTTTCCCCAGCACCTGTAACCATTCCAAGTTAAATAACATCCACAAGATCCTACTATATAGCTCAGAAATGTTTTCAGTCCCAGGCATTGGTATGTAGCCACTGAAGAAGTTGAACAGCAATTTGGTGTGTTTTTTTAAAAAACCATTGCAACTCTTAAAGGTCACACTTATAAATTCTTAGCATTTTACTCCTCCAGATAACATTTATTCATAGTGCCTCTTTTTCAATTTAATATGTTAAAGTTTAATTAGAAGGGTCAAAGACAAGAAGAAAACACTGTTTTAATGTTTTTATCAATATGTTCCTCTAATAATTTTTTGGCTTGTCTTATTGGTAGTTTTACCCTTTGTATTGATAGTGCTTGTGAACCTTTCATTTCCCTGAACAATTCTTTCATTTTTCTTAATCCATCTTGCTCTGCTTGCTAATACATTAGCAACACCTGTGCTGGTCTAAAGGTTTTTTTTTTTTTTTTTATTATTATTATTATTATTATTATTATTATTATTATTATTATTATTATTATTATTATTATCATTAGCAACACATTGGATGTAAGGAACATAGGAAAACTCCTTCAGAGACGGTGTTTTATTTCCCAAATAGCACACCAGCCAAGTTCAGGAAGCCCACAAACTTATAGCCAATGAATTGGAGGTAATACACAGCCAACATAGCTTGTAGCCTTTGATAGACTTGTCCTATATGAATTTGTCCACTCTTGTTTTAAACTAATCCAAGTTAGTAGTCATCACCACAATATGTGACCATCAATTTTACATTATGGAATTGACTGATTGTAGTAAAACCTTGATTGGGTAAGGTAGGCAAGTCTCCAAGTGGGTTTCAATTCCTGATGCACCCAGACCCTAATCTCTGTGTATACACATCCATAATATTCTAAGGCAATGGTACTCAGGCATTTCAACCCATTTCAAACTTATAAATCTGTCCAGGACCCCCTGTCAAACTTTCCAACATGTGGCATTACTATGATGCCAGAGCTCCTCTATATCTATTCCCAGGAAAGCCTAGTGCCAAATTCCAAGATGGTGGATCATAGAATGATCATGATGGTGGATCATGGACCCTCTCATGACCCCCTGATCCAAAGTCATGACCCCCCAAAGGGTTTCTGACCCCAACTTTGAGAGATCAGGACAATTCTGGTGATATTGTGTTCCCCTCATCCTGCCCTTTATAGTGGACCAAGGCATGTTCACCTTACAAGTCAACAGGCACACATCGCTCCATTTCAGTTTTCAATTTCCATTTTCTCAGGGCTCAATACATTTTTTTGTCAGCTATCTGCTTGTCAGTTTAACATCCCACCAAAAAAACTTAATTACAATCCATAGTTTGAGAATCACTGAAGTAGAGAAAAACTTTTTAAAAGGTTTTTTAAAAACCCAACTATTTAAAAAGCAAATAATATCTACTGAAGAGAAATTCCTAAACAGTCTTGAAGTGACCAACTAGTCCTATAGAGATATAGGGTTGGAGGGAAGGCCAGTTATAGATAGAACCCTCATCTTCAATTGGCCCTTTGACCCAGTAGCTGACACTATGACACATCTCTCTTCTGAGGCTCCCCTGCAGTGCAGGGAAAGAGCTACTTTCTGGGCAGTTTGTAACACATCTCACATCAGATCCAAGCCACTAAGTTTAAGTTCAGATTTGACTCCATGATTAATTATTGTTAAGGCTCAGCATCTGGCATATCTAGAAATCCTATCTATCATGTCCTAATATACATTTACCCACATAATAAGAGGGAAGTCGCAAAGAGAAAATACATTCTCACATATTTTCTTCTTTGGCCGCCTCCTTCATTTCTTTTTCCATCTATAGATTCCCCTCAGACTAAGGAATACATTAGTATTTTCCATTACGATATTTCTTAGAAAGCAGATATTTTACTTCACAGTGATTTTGCAAAGGAGTTTGTTCCCCTTGTCTAGTTTATTAGACAATATATCCTCTCTGACATATGGAGCAACAAAGCCTACAACATGCCTTTTCTCCTTTAGATTTTATATCTAAGGATAGCCATAACCCACTTTCTTACAATTTCTAATGTACCTACAGTATCTATATTCTCTTCTAATACCAAGAACTCCAGTTTTCACAACTTATAAAGAAAAGGTATTCAAAATGCCCTTTGTAAAACATTTTCTGCAACTCATAAATAGCTATTGTTTGTTTCAGTATGCTGCTTGTCAATAGCTATTGCTCCACAAATCATTATTTATAGAGCCTTTTTCAGAAATTTGACAATAACTCACCATAGCCTAATGACCCATGAGTGAGGGGGTAAAAAGAAACTTTTATAATAAAAAGTCTAAGTCAGACCCAAACAACAACTTTCTATAAAAAGCCATTTTACCAATCAGAACGGTATCTCATAACTGGATGCATGTAGTATGTATATCAAAATTGTATGATCAAAATTCTGTAAATTTGTAACACAATTCTATACATGTGTTTTCAGAATAGATACAGGTATAACCTAATTATCAGCAGATTTTTCATCAGGAAATTTATCTCAATGCAAATCAGTTTGGTTTATTTTTTTATTTAAACATCCCTTTCGGCAAACAAAATCCTGTTTCCTTTGGTCATCAGCCTGCTTCTCCTTCTCCAGGAATAAGAAAAGCTTCAGTTCAGCACTGAAGCAAACCACTCCCTTCCCCCTGGAGCAACAAGAGAATGCAAAACAATTGGAAAGCATCACTTTCTTCCTGCCTCCCTTAGAAGGAAGCTCTTCTAAACCTCAGACAGGGAGAAGGAGGTTGCCTGTCTGCTGAGTTACCATACCAAGCAGGCTATTTTTGAAGAGCTTTAATTTCAATTTCTTTAATCTTTAATTAACTAATCTTTAATTTCATTTTAAAAAAAAAACATGGCTTCCACAAAGGATCCAGAGACACAATCTGTTTGTTTGCTTATCATATTTGTATTCTGCCTTTCTCCCACTCAAGGCGGCTAACAACAAGGCATAAATAAAATATTTTTTTAAAAAAACAACAGCAATAAAACATTTAAAAACATATTAAAGACCTTGGATTGTAATACATTCATTAACCAGAGTAACTGCAATCCATAGTAACTGCAGGAGCACATAAGAGACATTACATGTACCCATAGTTACTGCACCACCGAGTGAAAACCTATGGGAAGTTCATATTGCAATCCAGAGCAAATTGCTCTTACACCAAAGCAAGGACTCCCCATAGTTACTCTGGATTGCACCCTAAATTACAAAACACAGTTTAATACTTCTCATGACCCAATCCTAGCCTTCTCACCAATGTAGCATCATCAAAATGGTTACAGCTGCTTCCTATGGTGGGGACACTTGCAATAGTCCTCAATAGTTAAAGGAACTATCATTCACTTTCCCAATGAAAGCCTCAGTGACTTGGACCCGAAGTGACAAACTCACCATCTTCCAAATCCATTCAATCCTTCTCCTGGCCAGTTTTACGATTGGTTCATTTCAGGTAAATGCGCATAAAATTGTAGTCCTATACTTTAAATCTTAGCTCTTTACCTGAGGATAAACTCAATCAAGTAAACATACAAAGAATGGCTCTGTAAATTATCCTACTACAGACTCTCCTATCCTTGACAATTTTGGTTATCAATGCTGCAACGGTATCCCATAGAGTTGTCCTATTATTTTGGACTTTCCTAGAGGTAGCAGAAATTTTCTCTAACCTTTGGTTTATGAACATACCAGATTACACCCTATAACAGAGAAGCAAACCGTTAAATTTTGAAATACCAACACAAAGCAGAACCAAAATATTAGTCTACTAGCTTAAAAGCCACACTCCATGTGGCACTTTTAAGCCAGCTCCTATGGAGGGCAATTTGGGCCTTTGGCCCAAAACTAAAGGTACCTCTGGTCAAATGGTGGGCTTCAGGGGGTTCTCACAGGTTCTATAGAACCCTTTGCTAATGAGCTCCTGGTTCTGAGAACCAGTTACTAATGGGACACAGAACCTGTTGTTAATTTAGGTTATTAGGACATAGAATCCCACCACTGCTCTGGTCCAGCTTAGAAAACATTAATTTTGAAGTCCATGGAACTTGAAAACCTCACTGTAGGTTTTATCAGTTATTTTCAAATTTGAATTTTTAGCTCTTCCCTCCTCATCCAGCCACAAATCCCAATGCTGGATGTTATAATATGTCTATGTAGAGCAAGTGTGGGTGGAGCTAGGGGACATGTGTGGAGTTGTGTTGTGTGTGGATGTGGAGTTGGTTTGTGTGGGGGGGGGTTAATCCCGGGATCATCCTGATTCTAAAAAGGTATAATATGTCTTTGTCTTTGTAGAGCAAGTTAGGATGTGTGTGGAATCGTGTTGTGTATGGGTGTGGAGTGTCGAATTGGGTTGTGTATGGGGGTGAATCTCAGGATCATCTTGATTACAAAGAGGTATAGTATGTCTATGCTGAGGAGGTGTGGGTGGGCCTAGAGGGGTTTAGGATGTGGAATTGTGGGTGTGGAGGTGTGGGGTTCGGTTGTGTATGGGGGTTAATCCCAGGATCATCCTGATTCCAAAGAGGTTTAGAGCATTCATGGGCAAAGCTAGAGGGGACCTGATGGACAGACAGAATTAATATTTTATTAGTACAGAAGTAACTATATGTAAAGCAATACATTCCACAATCCTGCTCTTATTCTCAACATAATGAAATATGTGCTCTTTTCTTAAAAACAAACACATAATTTAAAAAACCCCTTTCCTTTCTTTGGGTATCTTCATTACTATCACATGCCATCTGCATCAAGTTGAAGTGCAAACTGAGAAACAAAATTTAACATAAAATGTCTAATAGGAAATGTTTAAAGGTTTGGTCACTGAACACAAAAATGCCAACAAATCAGCTGAAGAAAGGATTAAAAAGAAGACATTATTATTAGATTTCAGTCATTAAAAAATCATTGTAAGACATGTTCAAGATCCATATTGCAACATGGCTCACAGAAGAGCTAAATAATACAAAATTGGATCTCCCTCCCATATTACATAGTACAGAGTTCTTTAATCTTGGGTTCAGGACCCCAAAATTTTCATAAAATCACTGTGCTAAAGGAAGCACTACCTTAAGGCTCCTGGCATTGGCAAAGCTGGGTATTGAATCTTTAAAATCAAAATACACCTGCTCATCCCATCCCCATGCAACTGATTAGAAATGCACAACCTGTGCCTATGTGACTGGGTCAGGAGTGTCCAAGCATTTTGGTGGGAGGGCCACATCATCTCTCTAACAATGTGTCTGGCTGGAAAAATGGTTTCTATGTCAAATCTGAATAAATTTACATAAATTTACATATAAGAGTGTAAATTTATGTCTTTTTAGGTATAAATTTATGTCTGTTTATGAACATGTCTTGCAATGATTTTTAAACGACTAAAATCTAATAAAATATATAAATGTATATAAAAGGAGACTTATGTCTCCTTTTTAATCCTTAAACTTATTTGTTGGCATAAGACAGATCCAGAGGATTACAAGGCTTGCCCATGGGCCTGATGGGGAGCCTACCGCAGGCCAGATTGAGGCTCACTGTGAGCCACATCTGATACCTCTGGATTAGATCATGTGACCATAGGGTTTGTGCAGGTTCATGCAGGAAGAGGTACTCAGGCCTAAGCCATGGGCAGCTGAATCCTAATCTGCACTGCAGTAGAAAGGCCAACTGGCTTGCGCCATATTCAAGGTTAGGAAATGGCTGGAGCACAACTCAGAACAATAGGGGGATGTTTATACCTTTACTCTGAATAATGCCCAACCACCTCAATGGGACTGCTCAGATATGCCCAGCAAAATAACTGGCACAGACCTGAGCAGCCCAATGAAAACACCAGGATGATCTGGAGGTAGCAGGATCTGACCTAAGTGCTGGAGTAGTGATTTTCAATCTTTTTCATCTCATGGCACACTAACAAGGCACAAATTGTCAAGGCACACCATCAATTGTTTTTACCATTGACAAGGCCCACCAGGCTGTTCAAATCCCCCAGTGTTCCTATTAATTAATGACCTTCTTCAAATTCCCACGGCACACCTGAGGACTATCTGCGGCACACCAGTGTGCCGTAGCATACTGGTTGAAAATCACTGTACTAGAGACTGATCACACCCCTTCCCACACCCAAACCTTCCACCACTCTGCTTTCCTCCACCCTTCCACCAGCCAGTCCATCCATTCTACCCTCCCACCTTCCTCAAGTCCCACATTGGCCATCATCAGCTGGCACAACCTTACTCTCTTGAGGCAGAATAGAAGCTGAGTTGTTGCCTCTAGGAGTGAGCCAATCAACTCTTGCTGACTCCAGAAAAGTTGCAAATGTGCTTTACAGAACATTTGCTACAGTTTTGGGCAGGTGGAATGGACTTGGACAAACCAACAGCATGTTCGGATTTTGCTCTCTGGGCTTTAAGATTATCATCAGTACTTTCAAATGTGCATTGAAATTTGCCAATAGCCAGTACAGCATAAAATCTGGAGAGATGCATTCTCCACAGTCACTCTCAGTCTGAAAAATTGGTCTAAACTTGTTGTACATGGTCTGAATTGAAGTTTCTGCTGAGTCTTACAGTTCATTCTATAAGAATTACAGTAGTTACAGCACAAACAATATTCCTTCTGGCCTCAACTACTTCCCTAAGTAAAATCTATTTCCACAGGCTGATATAAACTCTGGAAATTGCTGCTTTTTTGTGGTCTATATGATTTCTCACGAAAATAAGTTATAGGGTTAGTACTATAACTAAGTGCATAACATGGTTTAATTTTGAAAATCTGAAGACTATTAGGGCATATTTTCCAAACATCCCTCAAAATACTCATAGCTCAAACATGTAAGTATACCCAGTTTTAAGTTTAGTGGCTATATATCTATATTGCTGTTACAGGGAAAGGATGTCAGGATGCCTTACAGGACATCTGCAGCCACTGCTGGCCTCTGATGATGCTCTGGAGGGTGTCGGGCATTCGTCAGTATCCACAGTTTCAGTCAACCTTGTTGTACACTCATGTATATTAAATTAGATGTTCTGAGATTTGTCTGTTTGCATTAAGGCCTTTGTTTTTCTTTTGACTCTTCTCATTTTCTAAAAATTCTGTTTGCAGAAAAGAAAACCTTGCAGAGAAGTAAAAAAATGGCTACAGCTGGCCTCCTGCAGGCAACCATATACACAGCCTCCTCCCCTATTCTTTTTGGCTGCCTTATAAAGAGGTTTCTAGAAGGAAAGCAAAGGGATGAAAGATTTCTTAGCAGACTGCTGAACAGCTCCCAATACATGTATAATTAAGCCAATACCAAATGCAGTTAGATCACTATTTGATGTCTGGATTGGAGGTTAAGAGAGGCAGAATTTTTCTGCCTTTCAAACTCATCCCTACTCTCTGGATACCAGTAAGCTACCCCTGGCAAAGGAAGGATTATCATCCTTGGCTCAAACTTCTGAAGAGAAACCCTTTTTATACTCTGAATGCACCAGATGGCGTATTTGTTAGAAAAACCTATTCCCTTAAGACTATGCGTCAATGTTCTTGTCTTCGGAAAGTCACTTAGCCCCTTTTCTTTGCAAATTGCTAATTCTGAACACTAATATAGAACAGAAGTAGAGGTCATCCTTTGGTGACTCCATCATGTTATGGTATTAAAAAACCAAAAAACTAGACCTTCTTTCTACTTATCCTTGACCAATGTATTCCTTGCACAAAATAGAACTGCATGGCCAAGGCCTGAGAAACAGGATTTTGTTAATATTAAATTCAAAATGCTATGAATACTCAAAAGAAGTGATCTTTCTATTTTTTTCTCTGCTGGCTGAGGCTACTGTTTCTAGGAAACAGGCCTCCGTCAGTCTTGGAAGACTATGGTATTGTGCTCAGCGCTGCATACGCTGCATGCGAAGCACAAAAGCCTGGGTTGGATTATTATGGAGGATAGGCTGTTACCCAAGCAGCAAATCCCCCCTCTCCACGCCACTGAATTAGTCCAGTGGAAAGGCAGAGCCGATACAATTGGATCCAGCTGGTGTTGCAGAGCTGGGCTAAGGACAGGAGCTGTCTTGTGGGGCCGACCTGGGTCTCGAACCCTGGCCTGCTGGTTAACAAGCACAGTGTCTTAGCCACGTGCGCCACCAACATACATACACATAAAGATTAAACAAATAAAGCAAACCAGAAATTTTTCCAAGTTATGAGTTTGGACAATGGTTTAACAGAACTTACAACCATTACAGTAAGTTTCTACTTTTAAAAGGTGGGCTTCAGCTAAATTCTGAACAGTCAGAAATGTTAGAGATAATACTGGGAGAAAACCAATTGACCAGGGTGGGGGTAGTGTCTAATGGTTAGTACTTCCCTCATTCCTTATATTCTGGTAGCATAACATGATTTGCAGCACCACAAAATGTGAAGTGCTCTCACATGCAACTGATCAATGCAGCAAATAGCAAGTTGCACAAACCACATGGTAGTGGCTCATTTAAATCTCCTAGTGCCAGAAAGCTGGCAGGGGAATGAAGGGGTGGATGGACATGGAAAGTAATGCAGAATAGAGAGGGAAGATCTGGGAGGGACTGGAGCCACACAGACCCATTCCACGAACACAATATTATTAGCCTAACAGTGAATAACGGTTCTTGGCACGTTAATGTAGATCCTAATGACAGGTTATCATTGACAACTATAACATGTGTTTATAGAAACTTACCATCTGTCTTCTTCAATACCGTTAGTGTGATATGGATATGGCAATGAACTCCAAGGCACTCTGCTCTTTGAAAATTTAATTAGCATGGTGTCTTTTTGGGGTGAATGTGATAAAATATGACAGTGAAAAACAAAATGGCCAGTGGTACAGATATTCAAGGTCTACTGAGATGTGGTCCTAATTACACTAATGTAGCAGGACACCAGCTTCTGAACATCTGAAACCACTTAACAATCATCCACATCACCACCACAGTCACCACCTTACAGTTAGCTATAAATTTGTTTAGCCATAAATGTTATTAAAAATGAATACATAATTCATTCTTATTCAACATTCATATTCTATAATGCGACTATTACTAATGAATGAATACATATATTTTACCATATATCCCCTGGTGTCCCAACAGTTTTCTCAAGATTATAAGCCTTGCCAACCATAGCACATATAGGTTGCAATCCTAAGCTCCAGTTAGGCCGGCCTAAGCCTGGGCCCAAGTCCTGTGCTGACCTGGGGATGTGAAAAAGTGCCATAAGACACTTTTGTGCCACTCTTGGAGAAGGGTTAGGCCAGTGCACATGCATGTGCTTGCCTCCTTACATCACCAAGGGAACAGAAAGACCAATGAGTTATGCCAGACTGGGTTAGGATTGCAGCCATAGTCTTGTCTGAAATCTACACACTTTCAAACACTCCCTGACTTTACCAGATACAGGATGTCTGTGGCTGCTCAAGTTGAACATGAACAATAGGAGATATGAAATTGGGATAGATTAGCATATTAATAGTATCTTAGATCTAGTCTCCACATAGTCTTGACTCATGGATAGACACATGGGCACTTGAGCAGGTACATATTTCCTTTGCTCAGCTCCAGGTGTCACAAACATGCTGTTAAGGCACCTTTGCACCAACTTGAGAGCCAGCAGCAAGTCATGTGCTGGCCCGTATGTCCCAGATGTAGTTCCTGCACTGGCCCAGCCCAAGTACTGTAAGTATATGTTAGACAGTATGGGGCGGGAGAGGTTTGTGGGAGGGCAGTTTAGGAGTTTAGGATGTCTTCCAGACATCTAGACTTGTTGAATATGAAACTTTCCAGGCTCCAAAAGCCTGTATTGATCATATATTTTCAGAATATTTCCCCCAAATTGAGAACAAGGACATTGGTCTACCTGCCTAAGTACAAAGTACAAATTTATTTTCAAAGTTGGCAAGACTTTAAAATACTTTCAATCATGCAATCTATTCCTGGCACAAGCAATGAAAAATACATTTTCACTCAGAAGCTCAGAAACTATTATAGAACTGTGTCATATTGTCAACATCAGCTTGAAGGAGTCCTAAACATTTGTGTGTCTATTTTCAATGCAAGAATTAAAAGTGACAGTTGTATCATCCAGACAAATGATTACTTTTGTAGAGCGAGAAGGTTCAGCGTCAAGCTCTACAATTTCATTGCTCTGTATTGGCACTTCATGTAAATCTTTTGCCCATGAAATCACAGATTTATAAGAAATTAAACCAGCAGCTCGCACACTCTGCCAAAGTGCACACATTAATGTACTGAAGTGCCTGACAAACAATATACTACACTTCTCTCAGTCATCACCCACTCACCTCTCTCTTTTGGCTAAAAGGCAAACTAAAAGGAAAGCATAACTGGAAATTTATCTAAGCAGAAGGGCACAGGCAATTTTAAGGAAAAATAAAATGTGAATTGAGAAGGACAGGTGCTGTCTCCTTTGATATTGTTTATACTGTTGGATCCATCACAAAGCCAGATGTGGTGCTTCTTGGACTGTAATCATTTAGCTATAAACCGAGATCATTGCTTACGGTTCACCAGCGAAAATGTCACAAAAAGGAATGGTAGCTAAGTGCAGGATGCATGCAATTTGCTATTCTGGAGGCTCCTGGATGAGGAAATTTGACATTGCTGAACTGAAATCATTGATCAGCTGCCATTTAAGGCTAGTAACATTTGTCCCATTGCACCAATTGGATAAAATAAATGGAATCCTGGGATTTTAATCTGTCATTTAGATGACAGCTTTGCACACTGCTGATTCAATGCCTTACAACCCAATTATATATTCAGTACCACTGCCAGATACAGTGGCACCAATCTGGCTACCTTACTAACAGTATTGTTGGGATTGCTGGAGGTCTTCCAGGGCAGAGGACGAAACTTCAATTGGAAATGTAAACCGTGATAAAATACCACATTCACAGTGTACAATATCTCTTGAAGAGGCGACGAACTCCTCACTGTACAAATCAACCAGCAGAGTAGATATGTCGCTGCCCCAAACCAAGTCAGCTGGTGTAAGTTCAGGTAGATCACAGGTTTACTTGTTCCATGGGTTACATTGGTTTGCTGACATGGGAGAGGTCGCTGCAACCTGCACCTCCGCCAGACTCTGTCAGGGCAATACTATTTACTCCAGCATGAAGAGGTGGTAGGACTGGGTCATACATTTCCAAGATAAACGCACAAGAAATTGAATAAATTGTTTTAATGTTGCAATTCTTTGCCTTACTCATTTTATATTTTAAAAAGGAAAAAGCCTACCTTCTACATGCAATTCCTTGCACAGATAAACTGATACAAATATGCATGTAAAAGGTAGGTTTTAAACAATTCCAGATAAAGAGTACTGCAGTCTTTACAACTTTATTACTCCATATTACTTTAGCACTTTAGTATAAAGTTGTAATTTACTATTTTATTACTCCATACCACTGTATCACTCTGTCACAAAATACTTCCCAAAATGCTTGAAAGTAGGTTTTAAACAATTCCAGATAAAAAGTACAGCAGTCTTTATTACTTTATTACTCCACACTACTTCAGAACTTTTACTCCCCACTACTGCGTGGAGTGGGTTTCTGAATAAAACCTGCTGTTGTTTAGTCAGACCAGTTCTTCCTCAAAGACCCGATTCAGCATGTAACTGCTTGCCAGGTCAATTCAACTCAATAGAGATAAAGCAACTCCCTCTGCTTGTATCTAAAAGGGTGCCATTCTAACAAACATTCCTGCTTTGGCATGGCTGTGCCAGTGGGGCATGCAATGAAGCCTGCAGTTTAGGGGGCAGTCACAGAGGCTCCTCAGGGTAAAGCAATGTTTGTTCCCTTATCTCAGGGTTCTATTGTCCTGACCTTGGTGCTGGAAAGTTGGTTAGGACTATGCCTAAGAGACGTTGCTTACATATGTGAAGTGACTTATAAGAGGTTTCATAAACTCGCTTCAGCTAATCTATATTTAGACACACTATTGTAGTATAAAGTGGCATGACAACATACCTGTTTCCAAACAACTTGTTCCATACAAAAGGTACATTGCAAAGTAAGAATTAAAGAATGGCATGTTTATTGAATGCAAGGTTGTGGGTATGCAAGAAAATTCACCTTCATATATTTTACAGTTAACCATCATCTTAATGGCTTCAATATGGATATCTAAGGGCGCAATCCAGAGGAACTACAGGGAGTCCTTGCTCCGAAGTAAGAACAATTTACTCTGGGTTACAATACGAATTTCCCATAGGTTTTCACTAGGTGGTGCCATAGCTACATCGATGTAAATGTCTCTTATGTGCTCCCATAGTTACTCTGGATTGTAGGTAAGAGATAAATGTGCATATTCTCATCAGTGGAACTTTCATTAGACAAGGTAACATGGGTTGCATCAGTTACAGAATACCATAGGGGGAAGGAGAGAAAGAGGGTGTCATTCACCCCAAATCTGTTGCCATTGCCTCCATCTCCTACCAGTCTTCCATGGACTGATATGCTTTCCATTCACTGAAAGTGGATCATCCACATCGTCACTGTACTTCTCAAGCAGTTTCTACAAATGCACAAGTGCAAGACTTTTGATGTACGCATTTCATGACAAGGAAGGAACTCCTGCGTTTATGTAGTCCCTTAAAAAACTGAAAGACTCACAGTTCTGTGTTTGAAGAAACTGTAAGGATCATGGTAAAGGACATTTTTAAAATAGCTCACTGATTGATTGATTGATTGATTGATTGATTGATTGATTGCAAAGGTATGTTCAGGTGGCATTCCCAGCTACATTGCCTCTTTTATCTGCATATCAATGTCTATGCATACTGACTAACTATAATCCACAATCAGGCACTTCTAGCCATGTTTTCAACTTTGCATGAATGCTAGTCTCCAAATTCTAGGGGGGAAAAGTCCTGAAAGCAGACATCAGTAATGGCAGCAGCTCCTTAGCTATCATTAGCCTTTGAGGGGTCCCAATTTGGTTCCCTAGCCGCTAATACAATGTTGAAAGGAAGTATAGAGATAACGGCAGCGATGGCAATGATAGCTATGATAATGGCTTCTATGACAACAGGACTGACTGAAAAGAAATGGCACCTACCACGTCTTAAGGTGATTCCCTAGCAAACTACTTGGTGAATAGGAGCTTAGGGGAAGTTAGGACAAAATAATAGAAGTTGAAAGCAGTCTGTTATATCTCTGAATTATAAAAGGCCGACGAAGCACCTTTTTACTGAAAGGAACCTGGGCTGGTTTTCATGTGGAAAGACGTGTATTCTGCTTCCAAATTATATTTCAAGTCACGAACGGCTTCAGTGTTTTGAGAAAAGAAACTCTGTGCAAAGAAAACTCCATCATAAAGTTTGCAGGGTGTAGAAATTTTTCTTGGGAAAAGTACTCCAAGTTAAATTTGCCTCAGAAGGAACATTTCAAAGAGATGCGTCTCCTTTTTTATCTTTCCCTAACCTGTGTTTAAACAGCATATGGTCTCTCATCAATGCACACATAGAACTCAGAGATATTAAGAGGAGTTTATGCACACAATCTGATGGAAGCCACTTTTAACACTTTTTAGTCTAAGGAAATTCCCTTGACTGTTGGAAAGTTGCAATCACACTGATGGCATCATTTCTAATAGCCAAGCGATACACATAGTATTTGTTTCCTAGTCTTGTGCACAGTTGCCACTAGAGGAGCATACAGGAACACTTTTGGCAGAAACTTCAGTTACTTGTGTTGTCTTAGTGTTTAAGTTGTTATGCATTTTAAAAACATCAATGTGAAGAGGAAGAAATGTGGATGAAACAACGCAAAATCAAGAGGAAATACTGGGACATTCAGGAATACATGAACATTAAGTAATGGAAAAGAACAAAACATTCAATACATTGAGAGAAAAATTCAATTATTTTGTCGGTATTCAAAAGAAATGGTCTAGGAACTGAAAAGTAACTGACTGACTGAAGGACTGACTGACTCACTCACTCACTCACAGCCCAGCCAAAACCGCCAGACCTAGAACCGTGAAATTTAGGGTGTTCCATGCTGGAGGAAATTCCAACCAGAAGAGGGTGAAATGGGGCACAACATGTTTTCGTCCCTATACTTTACATTGAAGAATTGAAGACTGCTCAACATCCTGCCCCAACCCCTGAAATTTGGGGAGCATGAAATTTGGGGAGGGTATTCCTTACGTGATGTGACCACCCAATAAGAACCAATTTTGAGATATTTAAGGGGGTGAAAAGAGATGCAATGTGTTTTCAGCCTGTACTTAGCATTGAAGTACTCAGCACTGAAGCACTGAAGTAATAAAACTCAGCCCCAAACCCTTCACCCACCCAGTAGGGGTGCATGGGAGGATGATGTAAAGGGGTGTTGCAGGGGAATGGGGGTGTTGCATGGGGACGGTGGTGTTGCAAGGGGGTGGTTTTGCATGGGTTGCACAGAGAGGGGTGTCTGTTGCACTGGTAAAGGAGGGTGTTGCTTCTTAAAATTTTATTCCTGCAACTTGAGTACATTTTGCTAGTTGCACCTAACAAATATGCACAGGATTGTCTTAAATGGGAAAAAATATCTTACATTATCTATGAAGCCTGTGAAGTTATGCTTCTTTCGATCAGAGGCTTGCCATTTAAAGGGTGTCCAATGGATACCAAAGCACAAAGTGTGAGAAACTGTTAACATACTGCCCCAAGCAATGCTCTAGGACAAAGGCTCCAAACTTTTTGGCAGGAGGGCCACATCATCTCTCTGACACTGTGTCAGGGGCCAAAAATACTAATTTACATTTCAAATTTGAATACATTTACATACATTTACACATAAGAATGTATTGGAGTGGACTACAAAGCTTGCCCAGGGGCTGGACAGGGGGGTCTTGAGGCTTGCCGAGGACTACATCTGGCCCAAGGGCTGGGGTTTGGAGACCCTGCTGGACTTCCCCAGCTCTGAGAGGTTTAGAGAGATATATGTCATCCACATATTGATACCATAACACCCAACTCCAAACCCTTGGATGATTTCCTACAGCTTTTTCGTGAAGGTAATGAACAACAATATGGGAGAACCAAAGACAGTGGCCAGGGTGCAGAATAGGAAGACAAAGACAAAAAGCCAGAGTAGATTAATGCATTTCTTTCAAAATCTATTGACTAGGAATGACCAGAGCAACCATAAAATAGAGCCCACCAGTCCCAGCCTGGTGACCCAACCCAGAAGGATATCCTCATCATCAATGGTCAAATGGCCAAAAGTTCCGAATGGACCCACAGGAACACCCTTACCTTATCACACCCCTGACATAAATCTAGGGCAGTGGTTCTCAAAGTGGGAATCATGACTTCATTTCAGGGGGTTAGCAAAAAGCTGGATGCTGCCATCTTGGAATCTGGCACTGGGCACCACCATCCTGTGATGGGTACTCAGAATGCTTTCCTGAGAGTACGTCTCCCAGGAAATGGGATCTATTACTATGGGGACCTACAATGGGACCTACTACTGAGTAGATATGGAGAAGCCCTGGCACCCTAGTGATGTAACTTCTTGTTTGATGTCATGCTCAGCCTTGATATAACTTTGGTGGGGAGGGGGGTCCTGGACAGATTATCATTCCCAGAATGGGGTCCAAGGCTGAAATGCTCAATAACCACTGCACTAGAGCAACCAAGACAATATCCAGGTCTGAAGCCAGACTTAGAGGAGTCCCGATAATCAACTGTGGAGCTGAAATACCACCTCACGTGGCAAGAAACAGATGTGAGATAGAAAATGAAAAAATCCATTGTAGAATATTGTCTTGGCCTTCTCAATTAAGTTGTGCTTTTCTCCAGTGTTTATGTGATTCCCTTTAATGTCTGGGACAATTGCCCCATTGTATCTCCCCCAGTAATGGCTTGCTTGAAAAGCACAGATGATGGAAACCTACCCTACAATCCAGAGTAACTACGGGAGCACATAAGAGACATTACGTGTGCTCTTAGTTACTGCACTACCTAGTGAAAACCTATGGGAAATTCATATTGCAATCCAGAGCAAATTGTTCTTACACCGGAGCAAGGACTCCACGCAGTTACTCTGGATTGCACCCATAGGCTTTGCTCAGTTACTTGCTAGCTTGCTAAATCCAGAGCTATGGATTTTGTCTGCCTTCCAGCGAGCTCACCTTTTACAACATCACAGGCAAACGCAAAGCCATTCAGGCATTCCTTTGAAAACAGAATTGGAAGCATGCCCAGTTTAACAACCACCAGCTCAGCATCCTACAGGCACTTATTAGGTAAGATACACAGCAAGAGAGAAACATCCATAATGACACTCCTAGCATTTCCTACGATGAACATACACTGCAATTCCACAGAGTTCCAATTATGTATTTTCTTCTCCACTTACAGCCTTTGAATGGTAGTGCTTTTATCTACCTATATTTTCAAATAACTGCACCACTTGCTAGACTTAATTTGAGAGAAGCAAAACGGTTGGGACTATACATTTCTTGATTGTGGGGGAGGGTTCTGCCCACAATAAAGTATTATAAAGTGTAACATAGTATAAAGTATAATTTATCTGTAAGGAAAAATCAATTTCGGAGTCCCTTGGGTAAGATTTTTCTGCTTGATTAAAGAAATAAATTAATCTGTGAGAACGCTTACAGTAAAAAGAATTTGCCCTCTGTAATGATAGGCTGGAAATGGCCATCTCAGATGTTAATGAAATGGAGACTTGGGAGACTGTTAGAGGACTTCATCTGTTTGAATTATGCAGATACCAAATGCATCTTTCATTGCATAATGCTTCAAATGGGAATCCCATGCTTGAAGCCAAACTGGTCAAGACAGCAGTTCACTTTCCATCTCATAACACAGTCAGATCGAAGGTTAACAAGAGGTTACAGTTTGCTTGCACTGTGATGGCCACACCAGAAAGCATCATCTTCTGCCTGCCAGTAATAAGTATCTACCCCTTTTAAACTTCACAGCTGTCTGATACACTCAGGGTGCAATCCTAAGCTTCAGTTAGTATGGCCCAAGGCCTGGCACAAATCTTGTGCTGATCTGAGGGGGTCACCAAAGTGCCATAAGATATTTCTGTGCCACTACTAGGGGAGGGTTAGGCCAATGCACAGACATGCGCTTGCCTCCCTATATCACCATGGGACTAATGAGACCATGGGCTGTGGGTGGCACAAGCAGTTAAGATGCTGTGCCTGTTAACCAGCAGGCCAGGGTTCGAGACACGGGTCGGCCCCACAAGACAGGGTGAGCTCCTGTCCTTAGCCCAGCTCTGCAATGCCAACTGGATCCAATCGTATTGGCTCTGCCTTTCCATTGGACTAATTCAGTGGCGTGGAGAGGGGGGATTTGCTGCTTGGGTAACAGCCTATCCTCCATAACAATCTAACCCAGGCTTTCGTGCTTCGCATGCAGTGTATGCAGCGCTGAGCACGATTCCATAGTCTTTCAAGACTGATGGAGGCCTGTTTTTTTTTTTAATACCAATGAGTTGTGCCAGCCTATGTTAAGATTGCCACTTTAAACTACTTCTTCCCATCTCAGCAAACAAGCTTCCTGATGCAGGTTTAAAACTGAACACAAAGAAACTTGCACCCACATGGCTCATGAAATGGAACACCCAAAATCAAGAGCAACCAAGACCTGCTGCACTACTTTGGAGTTTTTACTCTTTGGCTTTTTACTGCAAATGACAACAGGGCTGACAACAATCTCCCTTCAATCTGCTGCCACGGCACATATACTTTTTTATTTTATTTAGTATATCCCAGCTTGTCTATAAACATCTGCAAAAGGCAGCAAACAAATCCAATACAAAATTGAGAACATGAGTTGACAACTCAAAATTAAAACCCACACTAAAAACCACATTACAAGTCATATTTAAAAGGAAAATAACCCACAGTCCAAAGACCAGGCAATTCTTTATTTATCACCGGGAATATAAGCAAACAAACAAACAAACAAATCCACACACAACAAAACCTTGCCATAAGAGGTTTGCCAGCTGTTAGGATTGGCAGAGCTCGTTTGGCAGATGGTAAGTAGATGAGGGGGGTAGATGAAGGAAGCAGATGAAGCGGGTACACAGGACTGCTCTAAGTAAGTACTGTTGTGAGTACGCAGCATGTTGATTACAATGCCCTCTATTTTTGGAGCAGTATCTCATGTCCGGTGTGCATCGGAGTCAGACTTGAGTCCTTTCAATTTGATGACTGTGGCTTTCTAAAACTTTCTTTTCTAGGACCCTGAGAATGATCTCATGGTCATTCTGGGCCCTCTGCTCATGAAGGGTATGAATGAAAAAAGAGAGAAATTCCAACAACGTTGCCAATGTATGACTGAAAAGCAGGTGTTGCAATACCGGTGTGGAATTTCTGGAATCATAGGCAGCCTACGTGTGGGGGGAAATACACACAGAAACTAGGTGTAACGTATGCATTCTGTCAATATTTATAGTTCCCAAGATCCTTTATGACTCTCACAGTGAAAACAGCTTAAAAAAGGGCAGACAAACATGTGTGGCATATATCAAGGTTGTAGCTACTCACCTACTGTCAATATACGTAGCTATATTCTAGCTACTCACCTAGTAATATATGCTTTAGGTGCACCTAAATACCACTGTGGCACATATGCATATATATGCAGAAGTTGTGGTTCTATTCTTTGCCCCGCAAATAATTAGTCTGTGGAGCACTTTGCCACAGGATGTGGTGATGAAGGTTCATCTAGCCTAGATGTCTTTAAGAGGTGATTCGATAAATTTCTGGAGAAAAGTCCATCACGTGTTACAAGCTATGACGGGCATGTGCAACCTCCTTATTTTAGATATACGCTACCTCAAAATGCAGGATGCAGGTCTCATATTGTCTTCTGTGCTCTGTGAAGCATTTGGTGGGTCATTGCGAGATATAGAATCTGGATTAGATGGACCTTTGGCCTGATTCAGCAGGGTTCTTCTTATGTTCTCATGCTGTTACGTTCACCAAATTGTTGTTACGGATATGTGTAGCCGTTCATGGTGGCTATTGCCCAAGATTCAATGCTTCATGACAATGTTTCCTAAATGAAGTTGAAGAGGCGTAGAATCCAGGCCCCGCCACCTCTGCACAAGATATAGCTAGTTGTTTATAAACTGTTACAGCTACTGCCACTTTTAATTGGCCTCTCAGAGCATGCTGGAGAGTTTTTCTTTATGGTATAATTAGACAGTGAAGACTCTTCTGCCTCAACAGGGAACCGTAAAGTGGTATCCCAAGTAGACGAGAAGCGGGTTAAGCTCTATGAGACCAGAGGCCACTCAAACGTTGAAGAGGTTATTACATTTTCATTAAATCATGCAAAAATTAAAAAAAAACGTAAAACACAAAGCACTCAGGAACAGTCTCAAGACAAAACATGGCTATTAGTGACAAGTGGGGAGCTCAACTTCCTGCTTATTTATACCATCCAAGTTAAATGATCTAATTCTAAAGTATATACTAGGCCTATGACACATCTTCACGGGATTTGCACTTCACTGCAACAATAGACTGCAGATTTATCAGAAAGTAAAAGACATGCCCCCTTGTCAGCAGGGGTTCCATTCTGGAACACCCCCCTGCCATGAATAGCTGAAACCTGATAGATAGATAGATAGATAGATAGATAGATAGATAGATAGATAGATAGATAGATAGATAGATTGACTGACTGATTGACTGATTGATTGATTGGCCAAGTATGAACTCCATACCCGGAATTTGGCTTCGGCAACGGCTGCAAATATGAACTTCATTCCACAGTCTCAGGGGGCCACTCTGCCCAGAGTGATCATAAGACCGGAAATTTCTGCATTTGTCCTCTTTTTAAGCCTCCTGACTGCGTGTCCTCCAAAAGGGTTTCATTGTCCTCCATTTTGGCATCATTTTTCAACTTTGCAATGGTGTGCTGTACCCCATCATGTCATATGTTGTTGGATTCATATTGAAGAGCAGTATCTTTGTCCTCAATAGGGCTATTTCCAGGAAAGTGTCTAAAGGATTGTAGCCAAAGAGCTATTTATCTCATGGGCAAATATTCAAGGGTTTATCTATTGGCTTCTACAAGCAAGGAAATGTTTCAGATGGAGAGACTGAAAATGTGCCTATGTTTCAGCATGGAGTGAATTAGAGGTTAGAATCAATGTTTCTCACCTTCCAGTCCTTAATCAGATCAATGTTTGTTGCTGACTAGGCACATTCATGCACATCTATTTTATAGAAACATCAAACATCATCCAGATTGAACACTGGTTGAAACTTCCAAAAGGCCCAGGATCTTCAGAAGGTTCATCAGCACAAGTGTCAAAACAAGTGGACAACCTAATATATGAGCTTATCTGGTAGCGGTTGTGTGGGGGCACCATAAAGGGCCCATGTCAGATTTTTACCCAAAAACCCCAACAAACTTGTGCCAGCTCTAAAGAGGAACATTAAATTTCACACTCCTGGAACCTAACCTTTACTTAGGTAGCAGACTTAGGGCACAATCCTAACCATGTCTACTCAGATGTAATCCCCATTGTGTTCAATGGGTCTTACTCCCAAGAAAGTGTGTTTAGGATTGCAGCCTCAGGGACAAATATTATGCAACTTTCCAGTGATGATGGAACTGTGCCCACGGGAGTATGCATTGCATCCTGGTGGGGAGCAGTCATGCAGAACTCCTCAAGGTAAGGGAACATTTGTTCATTGCAGCTTCTTTGGGCCTGGAAAACTGAAAAGATTTGGGGCATTAGTATGCAAGACTCCTTCAAATACTGGCCTAGAGGTCTGATCTCCTCCAGAGCATTCCACCAAAGATGCAAGCAGTCAGAGTGTCATATTGTCCTGAACAAGAAGACATGGAGGACCATGATGCACTGGAACAATAAATAAACTGGAACAATAAATAAGTGAAGACATTCCACTTTTGAGACCTCTGATTTATATGGTAAGCTTTGCTTTACACTGATAATATATAAAACACCTATGACATAGAGTGAAATCCAGAGTAACTATGGGGAGTCCTTGCTCCGGAGTAACAGCAAGTTACTCTGGATTGCAGTATAAATTTCCCATAGGTTTTTACTAGGTGGTGCAGTAACTATGGGTGCACGTAATGTCTCTTACATGCTCCCGTAGTTACTCTGGATTGTGCCCATGGGCTATTGAGATCATGCATTTTTATAGACTTACACCAATATCATACTGTTACCGGAACTGTGGATGCTGGTGTGGAAATTACACATGTGAGTCTAATGATCCATGCATCTAACATTTTGCAGGTTGTTGATGGAACACAAAGTCCAATCCAAGTGAGCTATTTGCTAGTAAACCCCACAATATTCATTTGAGACAAGTTTACAATTTAGAATATAAATTGGACCACATTTATTACATAAAGTCTATGGATAGAAATATTTCAGAACTGGTAGACCTTCCCCTTCTTCAGCAGGCTGAGGTTAGAAACCACTTCTGTTAAGGATTGGCCCCTTCTGAAATATATCTAGCTCACTGGTGTAGCTTCCTGCCTTTCTAACTTTCCATTGTTCAAAACTGTATGGTCAGAGCTTACTGGAACTGTCTCGTTGAAAGTATAAAGCCTGTTGCAAGACAACAGACACAAAACTATCTGAAAACTGCTTGGTTTTCAGACAACCTGATTTGTTGGGTAAAAACTGGTGAGACTTTTGCTTGAAATACTGTTGTTTACTTTTGCTGGAAACTTGCAGTTAAGAAATGCCCCTATTTTCTCTTTTGCACTTTGCTTGCTATAGGAAACCTTGTAAAGGGAGAAGATGTGTTTGGAACTTGAAAGCAAAACCACATTTATTCAAATCTAACGTGCACCTTTTTCAGCTGAATTTAGAGTACAATCCTAACTATGGCTGCAATCCTAAAGACACTTTCCTGGGACGCGTTGCACCCCTTTTCACCCCCTTCCGGTTGGAATTTCCGAAAACCAGTTCTTAGTGCACCCCTCCGTCACGGAAGGAACACCCACCCCAAATTCCACGCTTCTAGGCCCAGCGGTTTTGGCAGGGCGGTGATGAATCAGTCAGTGAGTCAGTCAGTCAGTCAGTCAGTCAGTCAGTGACTTTTCTCTTTTATATATATAGATATGTTATTGTAATTGTTATTGACCCATTGTTATTGTCATATAAGTCACTGTTGAATGCAGTAAAGTTAAACTTTGCAGCTGCTTTGCAAAGATGTTCTTTTTCAACACCACAGGAGAGTCTGAAAAGATCACAACTGAAGTACAGTACATTGCCACTATTATTCTCAAAATCATGATCTCTTATCTTGCTCTTATTGTCCTAACTCCCAACAGATCTACGGCAACTTCACAGATGATTTATTAAAGTTTTAACTGATGAATATGAAATCCATTATCTGGTATTCCATTGTTTTCAGCCCCAATTATACTACTCACAAAATTAAATCTTTTGTAGAGATTTAATGGTTTGGAGCTTGAGGCAAAAACAATAATTGCTACTTTCCATATTTTAATAGAAAGATATATAGGTTACTAGCAAAAACGTACAGGTGCTGTGGGAGTAAAATTTCCCCCACGCACACCATCCCCCCATGCGCATCAACACCCATGCACATCAACACTCTCCCACTGTGTATCATCCATCCATGTGCATCAAGCCCCCCATGTGCAGTACCTCCCATGCGCATCAACCCCATGCGCTCCCACCCCCCATGTGCACCAACCCCCCAATGTGCACCACCCTCCCATGCACTTCAACACCTTCCACTGTGTATCATCCTCAGTGTGCATCAACCCCCATGTGCAATACCCTCCCATGCACACCATCCCCCATGCGCATCATCCCCTATGCTCACCAAACCCCTTATGCTCACCAAACCCCCGATGCGCACCAAATTCCCATGCACATCAACACCTCCCACTGTGTATCATCTCCCATGCATGTCAAACCCCATGCGCAATACCCTCCCCTGAGCATCAACCCCCATGAGCAATACCCTCCCACGTGCACCAACCACCTCATGCATACCATCTCCCTCAAGCACACCATCCTCCCCATGTACATCACCATCCATGTGCACCACCACCACCCCATGCGCACCACCCCTCATGTGCACTATCATCCTCTGGGCACCCTCTCTCCCAATGCATCAGTCTTAAATATAGGCCAAAATGCATTGGACCCCTTTTCAGACCCTTAGGGGTTAAATTTCTAGAAATTGGTTCATGGAGGGTGTTCCCATCACAGAAGGAAAACATTCCCCATATTTCATGCTTTTAGGTCACGGGGTTGGGGCAGAGCGTCTCTCAGTCAGGGATTCTTAAATGTATAGTATAGGGAGGAAAATGCGTTGCACCCCTTTTCATCCCCTTCCTTTTGGAATTTCCAATAACCAGTTCTTAGTGAGTGCCTCCGTCATGGAAGGAACACTCTCCCAAATTTCACACTAGGCCCAGCTGTTTTGGCTGGCCGTTGATGAGTGAATGAGTGAGTCAATCAGTCAGTGCCTTTTCAGTTTTATATAGAGAGAAGATTAGTAATTTGGAGCTGCAACTCTGTGTAGTAGTCAGAAAAAAAGTTTATCACTTTTTCAGCATTGACATATTCATCTGAAGGTCTAGAGATCCAATCCTATCCTAGTTCCCAGTGCTAATGAAGTTGTGCCAATAGTAACTGCACTATATCCTGTGGTGGGATGGCAGACATGGAGACATCATCACTACAAGGTAGTATTTGTTCCCTTACCCTGGGGTTGCATTTCAGCTACATCACTGCTGGAAAGTCGGATAGGGTATGGCCTTCATCTGTAGCAATCAAAGAGCAAAATCCTAACCGTGTCTACTCAAAAGTAAGTTCAATGTGTCTTCAATGGGTCTTATTCCGAGGAAAGTGAGTTTAAGATTGCCGCCACAGTTGCAGGACCTGGACAGGGTGACCATCTGTCCTCTTTTTCCAAGACATCCTCTTTTTTAGCTTTGTGTCCTGGAAAAAAACTTCATTGTCCACCTTTTTGTTGTGAGAAGGTACCATGTACCCTTGTTGTAATTATGGCTGCAATACTAACCACATTTTCCTGAGAGTAAATACTATTGAACAAAGTGGGGCTTACTTCTGAGTAGACACAGTTAGGATTGCACTGTATATGTAATAGATTTAAATTTAATAATAAGTAATATAGAGCACAATCCTATCTATGTCTACTCTGAAGTAAGCCTCATTGCATTCAAAGGGTCTTACTCCCAGGAAAATGTGTTTAAGATTGCAGCTAGACCGTTTAAATTAACTGCATGAAAACAATATATATGAGTGTGTATATATGAGTGTTTTTAGCTTTTATTTTATGTCTATATTTTTCTTGGGTGTCCTATATTTTGGGGTGCCTTGTCCTCTTTTGCAGTTATGATATCTGGTCACTCTGGACCGAGGCCTGAGAAGGTTTTTTAAAATACAAGATGATACTGCACTTAAATTCTGGTTGAATACTTTATATTCAAGGTGTAACTGAACACAGCTAAATAGGAGTAGCAGCAGCAGTTTGTCCTTTTAATTTTTCCCTGGGGTAAACTAAAACATATTTACAAGATCCATATTTGATCTATATAGTTGACAGCAGAAAAAGGTAGCAATTTTTCCCCAATCCCTTTATAATAGATATAAAATCAGCATATCCCCAATGTCACATCACGCGGATATGCCTTTGAATTTAAGAATATTAATTTACAAGTTAATGAGAAATTGAATCAGATGATTATGGAATAATTATGGAACACAATCCAGAGGAATCATTTTTATGGTCTCCTTCAATCCTGAACAGAAGTGCTAACCCCACAGCTGTGCTAAAAGGTTAAAATTCTGCACCAAGCAAAGTTGGATTCTGTGAGCAGTGCGGCTTTGTCAAAATCCACAAGAATTTGCATATTTTTCCCCACGTTGAGCCAAAGTGCTGTGTGTAATACAGAGTTTTCACCACCTACTCACAAACACGCTCAGTGCATTCCCCAGGCTAATTCAAGCATTGCCAATATTATCAAAAACTATTTTGTCAGCTGGTGAATAATTTTCTACTTTGAAAAACGAAGAATCTCTGGTTGTTGGACTGCACATGAAACAACACACTGCTTGTTGTGTTGTTATCCCGTGTAATTCATCCAACCCTGCCGATATTAAGTCAAACTAGCGGACCTGTGGCTTTTGTGGTAGTTTAAAATGCAGTTTAAAAGATTTTTGTAAGCACCAAAAAGAAAGAATTATCTTTCTACATGCTGCAGCCCCAGCTACACCCACTCCCATCCTCAACTGCTATTACAATAATAAAAACCATAAACAGGCAAGGCCAACCATGAGAAACTTTAAAGTACTACCATCAGCTGGATATATTCAATTAGAATTGCACACTGAATTAGTGTCCATTCTCAAGTATCCTATTTATATATCTACCCCATTTTTATTGCTCAGGACATATGAATGAAAAGAAATTGAAGCCACTCGCATCTGCATTTTTGCTCTCTTCAGTGAAGCCAAAGACAAAACTCAATTACCAGTATGAAGGAACTCCCAAGAAATTCAGCAAAAGGATACAAACCCAAGCTATATTTTTCTAAAAACCAATCAATCAAGTTGTTCTTTCAATTCCATCCTGTCCTCAAGCTGTATTTTGTTTTCTGTTAAAGGAGAAAAACAACAACCACCTAAATACAGACAATTTCCAGTCTACAAAGAAACATCTAATTTTCCTGTAACAGAAGTCCTACCATTGTCAGATTTTCTGTGTTCGAATCATCCATAGATGTCAAGCACATATTTTTAGCAGAGTACTTGAAGTAATCTGTCCTCCTGCAAATCCATTTGCCAGGTGCCTCAGAAAATATATTTCCTTGGTGATCTTTTGAAAGGCTATTTCTTTCCACGCACAACACCCTTATTTTGAGCCACACATTAATCTGCCAACACCAGATTGATTGTGAAAAAATTAGATGCTTGGCTCTAGAGTGTTGGGATTTGCTTCTTTTTTGTCTTGGATATAGAAAAGAAAAAAAGCAAAGAAAGTGAAGATCCTTATGGGTCAGTAATTATATTTTACAGCACTATATTGTATAGTTCAGGCCTACAACGTGCCTTTGAAGCAGCCCACTGCAGTGTCAGAACAGATTCAGGGAATGCAAAGCTGTATGCAACAACAGGTGAAAGTGCTATTTCTTTTTGCAAATACCAACCTATTGATTGAATGACCGTCAGAGTTAATTAATTTAAATGCCAAAGTATAGATGCAGTCTGCTGCATGCTGAAGGTTGGCATCTTGGGATTGGGAAAGACTCCTGCCTGAAACCCAGAGGAGTTGCTCTCACTCATAGTCGACAGCACTGAGTTAGATGGATCAATGGCCTGACTCAGGAAAAAACAGTTTCCTATATATACTACCCATCTAGACTATAAGGTGAGTTAGACATCTGCCACCTCTCTTCCACCTACTGTACATCAATGATTCCCAAATGGTATGCTATGATTCTCAGAGGTGCTGCAAGGCACTTGCTGGACTGTCACAAGCTGAAGGGATACCATGCCAAACCATGGTTAGAGGCTTAGCACAGCGGGAAGAGATCCAGTGTGTAAAAATGCTCCAAAATACTTTGCTGCCCTACTATGTTGAAGTGGCCCTGGGTCCTTGTTTTGTAGAACTCTACAGATTTGTTTTCTAGCTTGCTTCCTCCTTTGATCAACTCTTCTTATATACTTAACTATTTGGTTAACTCTTCAAAATAATCAAAGAGTCAAAGGGAATCAAAGGAAATTGCAGCCCAATTCCCTGCATTCCTATGCAGAAGAAAGTTCCATGAAATTAGGGAAACGTAGGCTCCACTCCTAAAGACACTTTCCTGGAAGTAAGACCCACTGAACACAATGGAGCTTATTTTTGAGTAGACATTGCTAGGATTGTGCTCATATTGGGAGTACGGGGCAAATGCTGGTCAGGAATCTTTCAGCAAACTTTCATGTAATCGTGTCTGTCTAGGACAGCGTTTCTCAAAGTGGGGGTCGGGACCCCTTTGGGGGTCGCCTAGAGCTTTCCTGGGGTTCGCTGAAAGACCCCTGGTGCAGGGGGCCAGGTCAGGCTTGCCTGACCTCTGGCTGTAGCTGCACGCACACTGGGGCTGACTGACAGCCTCAGGGCCCAATCCTATGCATGCCTACTCTGAAAGAAATCCCATTATAGTCAGGGGGCCTTGACTCCCTTGCAAATGTGGATAGGATTGCAGCCTCAGGGCCCAATCCTATGCATGCCTACTCTGAAAGAAATCCCATTATAGTCAGGGGGCCTTGACTCCCTTGCAAATGTGGATAGGATTGCAGCCTCAGGGCCCAATCCTATGCATGCCTACTCTGAAATAAATCCCATTATGTTCAACATGTGCATAGAACACACATTTCATTTGTAACAATGAAAATAATCCTGCATATTGGATATTTACATTACGATTCATAACAGTAGCAAAATTACAGTTATAAAGTTGCAATGAAAATAATTTTATGGTTGGGGTCCCCACAACATGAGGAACTTATAAAGGGGTCCCAGCGTTAGGAAGATTGAGAACCACTGGTCTAGGCAGAACACTAGGCAGAATTAAAAGGTGTTAAAGGCAGAACTAAAAGGAGTTTTGAAATCTGGAACGTCAACTGTGAATGATGTTTGCATATCTTCCATGAGAAAAATGTTGAGACAGATACCATAACTGCTGTTGTAACAACTCAGTGGCTGCTATAAGAAGGAAACATTTTTAACCACTACTCTTGTCATGTGCTCTTGTCATGTGAAATACCATGGTGCACAACTTTCTAGTGTTTTATTCTTCTCTTTTGAAACGTGAAAATTTTTTTGTTTTCCTAAAAAAACTTATATATATAATATTTATAAACTTTTCATTTGCAATGATTCACAAGATGGTGGTAAATAAGGAGTAAATTACACAGTAATAGATGAAAAAATTATTCAAAACAAAAGCTGAAGGAAAGTGGAGGAAAGAAACATGTCCAATATCTTTCCAAAGGTCAGCAGAAATTAAGCCTTGCATATGATCAAGGGAAGAGAGTTTCACAGATATATGCCAGGAATAAATATCTCAGTATTCCATTGTCTGCCCTACAGTGGACTTGAAGTAATGCAACTTATGGCTTAAGCAAACGTTTAAGGTTCAAATGCCAATATTTACTCATTCCGGCCTTTGTTGATCACCATATGGTCCCCGACACAAACGACGAGAAACCTAGAATCTGAAATGAGCTACAGTAATGAAGAGATCTCAGCTTTCATATCTAATAACACAAAAAAATACAAAACTTTTGTTTCCAACTCGAGGATATCATTCATTCTTGCAAAATCAATATATAGCTACATGGGTCACCACAGAACACATTTTGTCTCCTTCAAACACTGTTGCTCTTTCAAAAGAAATTTACTTTGGCACACTTGATCACTGTATTTTTGAAAGACTTTCCTGCAAAGTAACATATGTACTATTGTAAGAGTATGTGACAAGCCAAAAATATTTGGAGAACAACAAGAGAGTTATGTAGACAGAGAAAAAAAATGTTACCAAAGTGCTTGTTATGTTAGCGTCTGTTACAGTGTATATCTGCTTCCAGGTATATATGACTAGCTGCTCCCCACTCATGTTCCTCAGCAGGTGGTGCAAAGAAATTGCTCACTGTCTTGGTAGAGTATTAGATCTTATGATCAAAGTGGGACAGATTGAGTCACGTGTTGACAGTATCAGTCTTTATAAGGAGTGCCAGAGTACTTTGGGCTCTTTCTGGTAGTAAATTCCTCTTCCTCCAAGGAACAGGGGCAGATTCCATTTGTGGTGACAGTCACTGATCTCAGTCATTATTCATTTCCTCTCCCTTTGCTAAGCTTCTCACTGTGTTGCAAAAACTTGTAAAAAATGTCTCAGGAGAGTCTAGGACAGCAAGTGTGCAAACTATTATAATTCAAGTGTGCAAACTGTTCCTAAAGTGTCCATTCAGTCCTCTGCTTCATATACATATATTTAAGAAAAGAACACAAAGCATCCTCCATAGCATTCTTTCAACATTTTGATCTCCTGAGCCCTTTCACTCCAAAAAGGGGAGCCCTGCAGGAATATGCACAAAGTTTCAGGGAATTCCAGACTAGTGGACAAACTAGGCAGGGGTAGTTGGTGGCCTATTTGGTAAGTTAGTAGAGCCCCTGAAATGGTCTCAGGAAGTTCCTGGGCTCCCAGGAACACACCTTAAGAAACACTGCTCTACACACATCCAACCAGATTTGTATACAGATTGTTTATACACGGATTTGACTCAACATGAGCAGCCACTGCTAATTATAGTTTAAAAAACTGATTTTCTACTATTGTAGAGAGGTAGCAAGCAATCATTCCATTTTTCAGTTCCAGAATCAAACTCTTGCAGATGCTGAAGCACTACTTTCTTCAATTAGGCACAATAGAGGAGCACAAAACCTGGAAGTGAATCTTTAAACCTATTTTTCCATTGTTTTCTCTATACACTGATTATTTTTTATCCACAGGAGGTTCCAGAACAGAACCCTAATGGATAACAAGGGAACCTGTAGTTAGACACGCAGACAATTTTCATTCACTCCGGTTATCAACAGTACTGGTTATCAACAATGTCATCAACAATGCTGCATGTCCATAAGAACAAAGTTGCATATTTAACTGATTAAAACATGTCAGATTGTTCTCTATCAGCACTGTGATTTTTTTCAAGACTGCTCACAATCCATGTCCCTCTCTGCCCCTCCTTTCTTCCATTACATGACACTGCAATAAACTCTATCTGCAGCGCCCTATTAAGAATATACTCAAAGTACAATATTATATATGCCTGCATGAGAACTAGAGACTAATCATCTATTTTACAATATTTGTTAAGATGTTTTTAATACTTCCTAGCCATTCCTGTGATACATTCTATTGCATCACCAAAATTAAACATTTCAGTAGAAGAGTATTTTTAAATATGGCCAAACATTCCTATTTCAAGTTAACTATGAAAGAAAACCGGGTCGATGGTTGCAATTCTAAAGACACTTTCCTGGGAGTAAGACCCATTGAACACAATGGGGCTTAATTTTGAGTAGACATGGTTAGAACTGTGCTCCAAAGCTATACCAGCCACCTCTGTAGCAATTTAAAATTTGTTTGCTAATGTTCCTTTTGTGTATGTGTAAAGTTGACATTGGATGACATAACCCAATCGCTGCTACAGTCCCTTTCTTGTTATTCCCCTTTCTCACACCATAAAGAAGGGGAAACCACATTTTTGTTCCATGTTGTATCCAATCGGACTACTCTTTCAAATTTAGAGCTCCCACTCAGAGTATACTGCATAATGACTATCAATAAGTCCTACCAACAATTCTTAGAACATCAGTGTAAGGTGAGATTGCTTCTCTCATGGGCAATTTTTACGTGGCAAGTTCAAGGGTAAGTAAATTAGTGAAATTAGTGCAAACACAGTGTATTAAAAAAAGCATTAACCATGTAGCTACACAATTCTTAAATCTGAAATCAGACCATAAACTGGGTAAGTACAAATAATTTGTGTGTGTGCTTGCGTGTGTGTGTGTTAGACACATTACGTATACAGTTTTTCACCTATTTTACAACACTTTGAATGCTAAATTTGTGAAATTACCGGTAGTTAAGAGAGGCCCACAGAATGGGCTGGTCTGAAAAGACAATGTAATATTTACTAGAACAAATATGGGGGAAAGCTTGATGCCAGTTTGCCCAATCACCATGTATGCACATCAGTATGCATCATTTTTTCTGACATTCCCAAGACAAGGCTCTATTTCAGTAAGTTATTTGGGGAATATCAGGGATGGCTAGATGTCAAGGAAAATCAGAAATAATACCACTCACTTCCTTGTGCAGAGTTTCTGACTCAAACCATTAGCATTCAGACCCCCTGCTTATTCCACCTTCCCTATACTTGCCAAGCTAAACTTGGCAACTTGCCAAGTCAGAAGTTCTAACTTTGGCAAGCATATATACAGAATCTTGAATGGAGGAATTTGTGAGACAGTACTTTTATTCAACAACTAGCAATGATTGTATGCGTGTTGCGAGAGTAAAATTCCCACATATGCCATCCCCCCACAGTGCAACAATCCCCCATGCACATCAATCCGCCACGCACATCAACCCCGCCCCCCATGCACAACATCTCCCTATGTGCCTAAGGCCCAGCAGTTTTGGCTGGGCGTTGATAAGTGAGTCAGTGAGTGAGTCAGTGACCTCTCTCTCTCTCTCTCTCTCTCGATAGATAGATAGATAGATAGATAGATAGATAGATAGATAGATAGATAGATAGATATAAAAGAAAAAAGTCACTGAGTTACTGACTGATCCACTGACTCATCAACGCCCTGCCAAAACTGCTGAGCCTAGAAACGTGAAGTTTGGGGTGGGTGTTCCTTCCGTGACTGAGGGGTGCAGTAAGAATTGGTTTTTGGAAATTCCAACAGGAAGGGAGTGAAATGAGGCATAACGTGTTTTCCTCCCTATACTTTGCATTGAAGAATCGGTGATTGAGGGATGCTCTGCTCCAACCCCCAGACCTAGAAGCATTTAATTATTGTGTCTCTTCTGTTACATGAACACCCACCAAGAACCCATGTGGAGAAATTTAACCCTTAAGGGGCTGAAAAGGGGTGCAATGTGTTTTCGTCCTATACTTAACATGTAAGACTGACAAACCTCTAGCCATTTTGGTGCTCAGTGCCTGGTGCAATGGGGGGATGTTGTTTGGAGGAAGAGGTTGCACTAGGGAGGATGCTGTGCATGGGGGAGGGTTGCACATGGGGGTGTTGCACAAGGGAAGATGATGCGCATGGGGGTTGATGCACATTCAGGGGTTGATGCTCATGGGGGAGCTGATATGCATGGGGGAATGTTGCACATGGGGGGATGTTGTGCCATGGAGGGATGGTGTACGGGGGAATTTTACTCCTGCAACACGGGTATGCTTTTTGCTAGTTATATATATAAGAAGATAGTGTTAGAAGAAGAGAAGGAAGAGCATCTCTGGACTAAATAATACATGATGCAAAGTCTATCAAACACATTTTTAACTCCAGCTGAGAAGAGCCTGGTGGGGCCCCAAATACTTCAAGACCTTAAGGATACAGGCTATACTATCTTCAAAGGATACTTGTTAAACATATATAGAGAGAACTTCCTGCCTGGATTTACCCTACATATGTGATTCTACCAGCTGCAGGCCCTGTCAGATAGTAGTCAGTGGATGAAGCACCAAGTTGGTTTCTGTAATGCTACTGAGTGATGCAAAGCCTCCCTGCACCATTCCTGTGCCAGCAAAAGAAAAATCCTACCATCTACCTTGTTATTATAGTGTGCAATTAGCTTGTGACGTGCTGGGGGCTGAGTAAGAATTGTTTTGTTTTATTCCAGATTAGAGCGGGAGTAGAGATTTTTGACTGCACCAGCCTGTGACCAAGGGTGGGCCTAGGTAGGTCATAACTGGCAGCTTGGCATCCATCAGTCTTGAAAGACTATGGTATCGTGCAATGCTATAGTATCAATGTTGTGTGCGAAGCATGAAGGCCTGGGTAGATTAATATGTAACCCAAGCAGCAAATCCCCCTCTCCACGCCACTGAAATAGTCCAATGGAACAGCAGAGCTGATATGATTGCAGGGCTGGGCTAAGGACAGGAGCTCACCCTGTCTTGTGGGGACCTGGGTCTTGAACCCTGCCCTACTGGTTAACAGGCACAGTGTCTTACCCACTTGCGCCACCCACCGCCCAATACGGCAGCTATATTTCTGGAAATGGAAGAGGATTAGTGGTCTAGTGGCCACCCTTAGACAAGCAAAAGTCTGGGGGTGAAAACTAGAATTCGTTTTGATGCTGCCTCACTTGAAAATGCAGGCTGGTCAAACATCAGGCTTCCTGAACTTCCTCTTTATGTGGGTTGGTTGTGATTAAACTTGGAGAGCCATAAAGTGACACTGGGGTCAGAACCAGAATGATTTTGCCAGAAGGATGATTTTGTCAAGACAGAGCTCTGTCCTAGCCAGTTAGGGCTGCAATCCTAACACACTTTCCTGGAAACAAGTACTATTGAACACAATGGTACTTACTTTTGAGTAGACATGCTTAGGATTGCATTGTTGGGCTAGTACAATTCCCCCACTCATTCCCATGGTGGGGTGAGGAGGCTGGAACACGATTATGCACTGGCCTAACCTCCCAGGAATGGAGTAGACTTGCCTTATGGCACTTTTGCAACATCCCCAAGCCAGCACAGACTTATGCTGGCCTAACAGGGGGTCAGTCTCCAAGTTTTTGCACTTGGCCATGATTGGCAGGAGTGTCATAGGCAGGACAGGAAAGGACAAGACAAGAATTTAACAATTCTGTCTTTATAATCAGTATGGAGCTGATCAGCATGGAACCGATTTTCACCAAAACTCAGTGCCACAAGTCCTTGTGTGTGGGAACTCCTGGATACTAAAAGGCAATAACATCCTTGTGCTTCCAACATGAAACTTTCCAAGATCTATCTGGAGATGACAGAGACTGAATAGGGAACCTTCTAAGTATATACTTACAATCCACATGCTTGATCACAGAGCTATCAACCTTTCAAGAACCAATGCTTTAATGAGAAAGAAGTGTCGCAAAATTGCATACAGTACTTTTAAAATTCCAAGACACATATACTTTGAGAGAGCACTGGTTTCCATACAGAAAAATTTTGCCTTTTCTCTAAATATCCAGTTTTTTTCCTACTAGGATATATTGTTGCCTAGTACTTTATGTTCTAACTCTCAAATGGAATGTCAGATTCTTTTTTAAAAATCACATTAAATATTTTCTTAAACTCTAAAATGTCTACAATTTATTTTCATTATTTTTAACACTTTGCACCAAAGTGTGGTAACCTCCATATATTTCTGCTTGTTTTTTTCTACTTACACTCCCCTTCTTGAGTACTAGATTTATGAATTTAATTTCTGTTTTATAGAAATTATCACTTGCGACAACTAGAGGAAAGAGACTCTAAATTGCTTTTATTGCTGCTAGACTCTTCAAGACATCTTCTCTACGTTGTCATTTACATTTCACATTAAATGTGAAATATTTGGAATGAACAAACATTTATTTTAATTTGACCCATCTGTTCTTAGGTGAAAGATAAAGAGGACTGCTACATCGTAATATTTAAATTCAGCAATTTGTAAACAATGTATCTGTTGTTCCCGCCTGCTAAAAAACAGCCTAAAGCGTAATTATTATGAAAGCTACAACCTCATATGTATTGTTTTCATGGACGCAAGCCATGATTTCTGTCTTCTCTTTGTTAATTTATTTTCTAACCCAAGTTAATTAGTGAGAGAGATATTAAGGAGCCATTTGAAACACAGCTTAAAAGTCATTGAAGAAAACACACTGAACACACTATCGGCCACCCAAGGTTTGAAGGAATCTACAAAGCCTTCTGAAGAAAACAACAACACTTACATTGGACCAGTTCAAATGCATTACTGAGTCGTAGCTTAGCATTCTGTGAACAACCTGCAGTCAACCAATCCTATCTTTCACGGTGCCTGGAGGAACAGGCACTCTTCTGTATGCTTTCGACAGAAAAACAATATCATATTTCCTGGTTGTGGTAAACTCCAAAGCGTTATATTTCTTTTTTAGATGTAAGAGAATGGCTATGTTCGGTTTGCCGTGGAAGATTTGAAGGACAGAGAGTGTGGACATTGAAGTACACCTTTGCCCTATCCTTCTAAAGCATTCAGAGGGTTGCTGTGCTATGTCTGCAGGAAGGGTCAAGAATATGACCTGCTAATCAGGAAGGTAACGCAACCCCAGAATACAGAACATCATTGGGGATCGTGACCGTAATTACAGCTCTGTGAATACTTTGCAGATTAGCATTGGTTGTTAAATTCCTATCGCTTCCATTATAGCATCCATACTTGGAAAGCAGGCACAAGAACAAAGGTGCTCATAATGCACCCAATGGCATTTCTGTCTACATAAATGCCTTAGCCTGTATTGGGGTGTCCACATCTTCTGGCCAACATTCTCTGTTGGTCAAGCAGGCTGAGGAGAAGGAAAATTCAGCCTTCTGTCAACTGTCAGTCAAGCTACCTTTGGGAAAATGGGAAGATGAGATGCTGGAGGGGGGGGTGGTTTTTTTTTTTTACTAATTTTTTACTGATTAATGTTGTTATATTGTACCTCTTCAAGAAGCAGCAGTGAACTGTTATTAGTATTTTCATATGATGCATGAATTCTTTTTAGATATTATTTTAAAAATCAAAATGAATGTATAAAGAACAACTGGGTCAAAAAAACAAAGAGGCAAATACTATCTAACTCCCAAAGAGGTGATGAAGAATCTACCAAGTCCCAGCAGGTAAAGGTATGTTTACCTCCTCAGCAGTGGCAGGTTTAGCATTTTTGTATGAGAATAGAGATGGGTGCAAAGGTCCCATAGGAAAAGAGTAACAACTAGAGGCAATGCAGTGTAAACGCTACAAGCCTGAGCCATTAATACATTAGATGAATGCTTTCTCTAAGCCACTCCCATCATCTAGATCAGTGATTTTCAACATTTCCATCTCACGACACACTAACAAAGCAGTTAAATTATCAAGGAACACCATTAGTTGTTTTTACCACTGACAAAGCACACCAGGCTGTTCAAATCCACCATTTTTCCTATTAATTAATGTCAATCCTCAAATTCCCGTGGCACACCTGAGGACTATCCATTGCACACTGGTTGAAGATCATTGATCTAGATTCTAAATAAAGAATAATACCATTCTATTGGAATTTGATTAGATAACTAATCTAATGCATGCAAAGCATTGAACACTCAAAACAAAATTACTTAAATCAGTCAGTCCCAAACTTTTTAGCATCAGGACTCACATTTTTAAATGACAGTCTATCAAGACACACTTACTGTAGATTTACCAAGCTTTTATACAAGGAGGTCTAGAAAAATTATTTATTTATTTATAACTTGGGGAAAAAAACCCTGAAATACTCACCTCTCTATATTTACATATACTGTACTTTCAAATAACAAGAGTTGGAGCTCTTTGCAGGTGTTCAGGCAATGACCCTACAATCCAGAGTAACTATGGGAGCACATAAGAGACATTACGTGTACCCGTAGTTACTGCACCACCTAGTTAAAATCTATGGGAAATTCATATTGCAATCCAGAGTAAATTGTTCTTACACTGGAGCAAGGACTCCCCGTAGTTAGTCTGGATTGCACCCTGAGTCATGTTATCTCTCCATCTGTTGGGATCCACAGTGGATCCCAACCCACAGTTTAAGAACCACTGAATTAACTGTCTAGCATTCATATGCTAGCTAGCATTACAGGTGTAACCTAATTATCAGTTTTATTTATCAGATATTTTGTCTCAACACTAATGAGGCTAACACTTAAAATTAAAAGATAAAAGGGAAACATCCCCCATGAGATTATCACATCAATTTAAAGTGTTAAATCATTAATGAATTGCTTTGTAAGGGGAAGCTTCTGCCTCTGAGCTTAAACTCAGCTGCTTTAAAGGGCAATTGATTCTTATTGATTCTACTTCGTAGCACCAATTTCCATCCTGTTTTCAGACTCCTCTGCAACTGAGGCTGCAATCCTCAAGACACTTTGCTGGGAGTAAAATTCATTGAAAACAATAGGACTTACTTTTGAGTAAACAGGTTTAGGATTGCACTCTAAGAGGTCTAGACTTTACTCTTAAAAGGAAAACAGGAAAGCTGTACTAAAAATGCCTTGACTATAGGTTGTCAAGTCCTTTGTCCAGTTTTCTGTACAGTTTCCATACCTACCTCCTCAATTTTATTTTCCTTATGAACGTGTTTGCTGCTGCAAACTTTTCCGAAGCAGATAATATAACACTAGCTCTTGTCTCAGCTCAAAATTTATCAGGGATAACCTGATACAATTTGTGTGTGTGTGTGTGTGTGTGTGTATACAGTATATAGCATATAGCATATAGATAGATATAGGGAGCACTGGCATTCATTTGATTGTAAAATTCATTCTGTAGACAAGCAACTAACTGGTTCTTCACTAACCACAGATCATAGCAAATATGCAGGTAGTTTGGCACAATTTTTAATCTATGTAGGCTTTAAGAGTTGTTAATCTTTGCACTCACCATTTCACCAAAATATCTAGTGGCTTCTTTTAAAAGTATTCAATCAATTTTGGCATGGCTGTGTGAACATTCATATGCTATCTAGTTCATTTATTGTAGCACTAGCACCGGATGGTGTAAGTCAGGAAAAAAGAGGAATTGAGGCAATTCAAGCAGAACATGATGAAAAGCACATCTAAGAGCCCTCAACAAGATGCAGAGGCTACATGGATCACAGCCTGGAAAGATTCTCAAGATGGTGTGATGACAACTTGATTAGGTTTAGTCTGAAAAATGTGGCAAGAGACATCAGAATCAAACATAATTCCCAAGTGATGGCCTTTAATAAGCTTTAAGAAAAAAGGCCAAGAAAAGCAGTTCCCACCATACAACCAAATCAACTGCATGACACAGTTGCTGAGGGCTAACTGGAAACAAAGTAGACTTTAAATAAATATGCATGCAGTTGAAATAGTGTTTAAGTGGCCAGGCTTCCATGCCTGAAACAGCATCATCTGTCAGTGAAAGCCCTTCCTAGCATGCAGATGATTTATGGCTACTGATCAGTGATGCTTCCCATTTGTATGTCTTTGGCAGAGCACATGGCTGCTGCCACGAGTTTGCATAACATGCCGAGACTGGGGTAAGAGTGGATCCTAAAATAAAAGCTACCAGAATGATGTATCCTGCATTTCTGAATAGGACCCAGGTAGAAACTAGTGGGTCCTCGTGGCAGTGCCACATGTTTCAAAAGTACTTGTGTGGGTGTCACTATGTGGTTGGCTTTGATCCTTATGCCAAGTAAAGATTCTTCTGTTCTGAGTGTTGTTCAGTGCATGGGAACAGACCCAATCAAATAAGCTGGCAATTGTAGTGATAAATAAAAAAAGAAATGTTTGGGGTAGAACAGATAGATTTGGGGTAGATTTTCAATTTTACAAGAGCCAAGATTAAATAGACACACACAATTACATCTAACAGCAGGGGAAGCTTTTTAGCCAGCACCCCATTCCTATGGGTCTATATTCAGAAATAAATCCAATTGTTAATAAATCCAGCACGTAAAAGCCTTATTTGGGAGTATCCAGAGAATGCATCAATGTTGTGAACCTGTGATCCACTTTCTTGGCCTTTGCTTGCCTCAGAATGCCTCCTAGATGTAACAGGAAAATATGGAAGCCAGAGGCGTAATGAGCATATAGCATGGGATGTGATCTGCCATGGGCGACAGGTCACCAGGCGCGCCAGGGGACACCACTTACAGTCATCTGATGGCCCCCCAGTTGCCCCATCCTGTGTTTCTCCTCAGGCGCACTCCAGGGCAGCCATTTTTGAATTGTGCATTGCTCTGGGTGTTCCCAGAGCTGGTAAAAGTGATGCTGGCCCGGAGTAAGCGCATCCCCTGTCTCTCGGTCAATCAGAGTGCTCCTAGCAGCCTCAGCAGCAGCAACTGCTGCTAGGAGCTCTCTAACTGGCCAGGAGGCAGGGAAGGAGCTTACTCCGGGCCAGCATCACTTTTACCAGCTCTGGGAACACTCAGAGCAATGCACAATTCAAAAATGGCTGCTGGCTGGACCAGGAGACACTGCCGCCTGGTGCGCACCCAACCCTCACTCCAGTCCTCCAGGACTCGGAGTCGCTCAGTGCTTGCAGTACTCTGCAACTAGCTTTGCCTTTCCTTTGGCTGCCAGGCGGCTCTCCCATGGAGCCTGCCCACCAGCGAGCCATGTAGCCTGAGCCAGCCCACTTCAGCCTGACCGCCACTTCCAGAGCCCCAGCATGGCCAGGCACTGGCTCCATGGAGCTCCCCCAGCCTCCACAGCCTCCACACGGCCAGCCACTTCCATGCCACAAGGCGCATTTTTGGATGGCAGCCCCCAGCAGGAGCAGAAGCAGAAGCAGGGAAGTGAAACTCCCTCACCTGCTCCCCTGGGGAACCAGCCACCCATCCCCGACCCATCTACTTACTTAACCAAACCCACCCACCCATCTACCTACCTTCCAACCTCCTCCACCCAGATCCCCACCTATGCCCTCTACCACTGGCCTGTCGTTTGTCTTGCTTTGAGGGCATATTACATGTCTGGGTCAGAAATGTGTGTATAACTCACTGGCCTTATGATTTATATCACATTATGATATGTTTGTATGTGTGTATAAATATATTAGTGCGAAAGTCTAGTCCTTTGCAGAGATCTCTCCTGCTACAAACAGGGGGTTGAACTAGATGACCTCCTGGGTCCCTTCTAACTGTTTTGATAAGGGTGAAATCTCACTCCTTGCCACAGGTGAAATTTTGCCTAGGTACGCCTCTGATGGAAGCAAACCTAAATAAATCAGTAGTAGCTTGTGCAAACTGGAAACGGATTCTTGTGTCTGAGAGACATTCAGAGGCCCACAGAGGACATGGGAATGGGTCATGGACTGGCATGACCCATAAGCAGTCTCCCAGGGTTCCTAATGTATTAGGGGGGCAGATTAGATTTTTGCATAGTAACCTACTGCAATGTGGGTCATTCCATTGGTGGATCAGCAGATTGCAACCCAGCATTTGGGAAATGCTGAGCTATTGGGATTAGGACTAAAGGTGCAGTCTGCAAAAACTTCTCAACCATTTCAAAAATGCTTGCTATCCAAGTAATTCATCAAGCTTCTGAATCCCATTCCACCCCTGGACAACAGAACATATAGTGGGGTTTAGGTCAGCAAGCCTAGTCTTATTTGTCCCAAAATAGAACAATTTAAAAGTTTTCAAGTAGTTTGAACAGAGCAAGCAAACTATATTTTAGTACCCCCAGTTTAAGTCATGCATAGTTCTAATGATATACAAACAGAGCACATACATTTAAAATTGAAGCATTTCAATAAAAAAGGGCTTTCATGAAAGGATGGTGGAAAAGCGTGGAAGTCAGGAGAGGTGTAGGAGTCTATGAGAAAACTCAGCCATTTGGCTCTGTGCATAAAGAAAGGGAAATGCAGCTGAAATGAAAGCCATTCCTCTCAAATGCACATTTTGAGGGCACTAGTGCTTTCTTTAATATCACTACCACACAGGTACCATACAATTTATGCATGCCAATTCCTTTTTTTGCTGAGCAGAATTATTTCCATAATGAACAGGGAATGGTGAAACACTAAAGAATACAACCAATTGCATTTTCATCATTTCTTCTTAAATCAGGTCTGCCTCTTGCATTTTACTACATTTTGTACTTGGATGGAACAGTTTCTACCATTTAAACACACACACACACACACTCACACACAACCACGACACCCACTTTCTTCTCATTATGATTTTACCTAAGAAGATGATGGTCTGTTTCCTGGAACTCCTGCCATCAGAGTTGTCAGATTTTCTTAGATATTGGTTTTGGCTTGCTCGGTCCCCTTTCACCGCTAGAGTGCCTTGCTTGTGGGTCATCAGAACTTTCATCATTTTCCGGCACATAAAGGCTACGGACACCAGCACCAGCACATACACAATGAAAGCAGTAAAGATGCCAGACTGGAAGACTCTCCATCTGGAAGACAAGCTGGTGCACATCGTCACATTTGATTTTATCTCGGGTACAAAGTGTCGGCCCTTAGGCTTGCAGGGAACAACCCCACTGTAGTTCTCAATAATTTCTAAAGGGTACTCTGTGCCCATTGAAAAAAGGAGGGGCAAGGCCACCAAGACAGAGGTAACCCAGACAAAGGTGATGAGAATCTTCACTTTGCAGGGTCCAGAAGCTGCTTTGAATTTGAAGGGGTGGCAGATAGCAATATATCTTTCAAAGCTGAGAGTGGCCACATGCAGCACAGTCGCATAGCTGCAGGCCTCAAACAGGAAGCAGTACACTTTGCAGGCGAGGTTGCCTTGAGGGGTGGAGAAAGGTTTCCACACCACACTCACAAATTCCAAAGGCATTCCCAGCAAGATGACAAGCAGGTCTGAGCAAGCCAGACTCACCATGTGGTCCGTCACTTCTTTCTGCAGGTAGCCTTTCTTCTGAAGCACTTTGGTGGTCTGGATGGTGATGCTATTGCCCAAAATGCCGGCCACAAAAATTACAATGTAGATTAGAGCAAGGGTGATCTTGATCCATGGGGCAATCTCAAACTGAGGAACGTGACTGTCATCAATTACTTCTGAACAAGGCTGCTGGCCATTTTGTGCCTCCATCAGGCAAAGTACTATATTGCAAAAAAAGTAGGGAGAAGTCAGAAGAATAGAATCAGATCTCAAAACACTTGCAGTGTTTACAGCTCTAACCTATACAAACATCCTGGAAAATAAAATCAAGTAATTCCAGGAGGCTACTTTCTCAGTAAGCAGGCATAATATAGAAGCTCGAAAGATAAAACATATGCACACTTGTACACACACAAATATGCACACGCACCCAAAACAGGTACAACCACTTTCCTACCTTATCAGGAGCACCTTGTTTTAACACAAAGAAAGTTAATTGTTTTTTTCTGCACAATGCTTGATTTCTGCTCCTAGATCTCCTCCAGACAGTCTAACACATTTCTGGATGTCTGAGACAGAAAGTCAAACCCACAAACTTCCTCTGTCACTGCTACAGCCAGTCAGAAAAGCGTTCTTGTGGCCAGCAGGCAAAAATTTCCATCAAACATTAACCAGCCGCTGAGACGTAGAGTGCATGCAATCGCTGATTGAAAAGATAAAGCAGTTAGAAAGTGAATGAGTCAACTTCTATTCACAATAAAACAGGCTGCTTCCCCCTTCCCTCCCTGAAACCTGATTCTAACAACTGTGAAGTACAACCTGACATAGAACAAATAAAGGTAGGGTTGTAATGAAGGAAACCTGCAATGTCTTCAAAGCACATTGATTTAATAGCACACAGATGTCCAGCTTAGGGCACAATCCAGAGTAACTACAGGGAGTCTTTGCTCCAACATAAGAACAATTTACTCTGGATTGCAATATGAATTTCTCATAGGTTTTCATTAGGTGGTGCCGTAACTACATTGACGTTAATGTCTCTTACATGCTCCTGTAGTTACTCTGGATTGTAGGGTTAGCTTCCTATCTCCAATTCTCCTTTAGAGAAGCCCTGCTGCAAACCTCCATTAACCCTACAATCCAGAGCAACTACGGGAGCACGTAAGAGACATTACGTGCACTCGTAGTTATGGCACCACCTAGTGAAAACCTATGGGAAATTCATATTGGAATCCAGAGTAAATTGTTCTTACACCGGAGCAAGGACTCCCCATAGTTACTCTGGATTGCGCCCTAAGAGCCCTGCAAGGAGATGCTTCTACTGTACTGTACTACTTACTGTATTTCTACATGTGATGCAAGAATACCATCTATTCGTTAGAAAATCCTATCATTTCATTTCGTGTTTAAAAAAAATTCCATAGTTGCATAGCTTGGCCCCTGCTTTTGACTCTCAACTTCTGTTGCATGCTTACCGTTCATTTTTTATTAAAGCTGCAATTCTATACACACTTTCCTGAGATTAAATCCTGTAGAACACAATGGGATGTACTTCTGAGTAGGCATGTGTAGGATTGTACCTAAAGAGCACAATTCTAACCATTTCTAATGGGGTTCTAATCCTTAGCCCAGCTCCTGTCAACCTAGCAGTTCAAGAGCATATAAAATGCAAGTCGATAAATAGGGACCACCTCAGTGGGAAGATAACAATGTTCCGTGCATCTTGGCGTATAGTCATTCTGACCACATGACCACAGAAGCATCTTTGGACAATGCTGAGTTTTCCGCCTAGAATCAGGGATGAGCAACGCTCCCTAGAGTTGGACACGAGTGGCGGTAAAACCTGCAGGGGACACCTACCAAACCTATACTTGTAGTTACTATGTATAATATAACTACAACCTATACTTGTAGTTACTATGTATAATATAATATAAGAAATAATTACCTGAATCTATCATTAGGGCAGTGATTTTCAGACTTTAAAAGCTGCAACCTATCTCATCCTTTGCGTAGGTCACAACATAATACTTTCTGTTGTGTCACAGAGCATTACTAGAAGATTCTGGAAGCTAATTTGGGATTATGCCAGGATTATGTCCCAAAATATTGACCTCCGCAGACTTCAGAATGCCTGGAGAAGCAAACTGGAAGTTGTAGGCACAAACCATAAGTTTGTCTCAGAGTGTATTCTCAGGGCCATGGAGGACAATGGAGTATGTTGCAAGTCTGGGGCTGTAATCCTATCCTCATTTTCCTGGGAGTGAGCCCTCCATTGATTTTAATGGGAATTTTGATCCATAGAGTTGGGCTCTAGGAAAGTGGTCTTCAGACGCCTCTAAATGCTTTGTGTTGCAACAGAGAGCACCATGTCACAAACCTCTGTACCTCAGGTCATCACCCACGAGTGGGTTCCAACTTTCAATTTGGCAAATGCGGAATTGGGGGATTTGGAAATACAGATTAATATACCTTCAAATGTCAGTTTATGCTTCCTCAATCATCACCAAATGGCTGTATATATAGTAGAGCCTGCTAGAAAGTTAAAACTGTGCTATGATTAGATGAGTTGAACTTGCTTTTCATTATCTCTGCATAAACCGTGGAAAGAGACAAAGCAATAACTGTTGTCTTCAGTGTGGTTATCTTCCCACCCAAATAGGTAATGAACAAAAGATCCCAAATAATCAGCACCTGTTTCAGTTGATTATTTATGCAGCCCTATTTCAAAAAGATTATTTTTAATACTTTTCTTCCCTCCAATCTTTGCAAGCACTTCAAGCCCTGTTGCCCCAGTCCTTTCTTTGTTGTGTTTGATAATTCAAATTTGTTCTGCTCAGACAAGCTTTCTATTATTGCCCAATTTCTTTCACTTAATTTTACTTTCTAAAAGTGTGAACAAAGATTACGTATGCATGACTGAATTGTGGAAATGAAGCAAATTAAAATTTGTCGGTTACTGGGGGCTGGGGAAAGAGAGGGTGGGGAAAAAGCACCCAAGAAGATGATGTTTTCTCCTGCCATACCAATTAAGAAAAGCACCAGATTGGTCAGTTTAGTATTATAACACGTTACCATTTTTTATCACTTACCACCTAAAAGACGAGCGATAAGAACATAAGAAGAGCCTCCTCTGGATTGGGCCAGCCGTTCATCCAATGGTCCTCTTGTCCCATCCTCTTCCTCACTTGCTGCAGGGCCATTGCTGGGCTAGCATACCCTTCCCCCTAGAGATTTTCAAAGGAATGAAAACCAAGAGCTCAGTTCAAACTTGTGCTGGAACTGGCAGCCCAGTTTAGCCTGCGCTGTATCCAGCTCAAGGATCAGGGCTAATGTTTTCAGGCTCCTAAAATCTGGTGACTGGTGAAGCTTTTCCCCTTTTCCCCATAGGGCTATTACAGATCCAATACTATTCAGTACAAGCAGTCCAGCTATCCTAGAATGGAGGCTTGGATCCAGCATAACTGCCAGTCCAAGCCTTTTCTTCCACTCCCCCATACATAATCTACCTCTCTTTTCCCTGGAACACATTTGGAGGTACTGTATAAATACTTATATGTTAATTAGCAGAAGTATATTTATATACTAATTTTCAACAAAAAGTTTCCAAACCGATTTACAGGAAAGCTCTGCCTCCTGCTCTTGCCTCTGCCTCTGCCTCCTGCTCCTGCTAGTTACCGAGCAGTTACTAACAGCACAATCCTAAACAGGTCTATTCAAAAGTAAATCCCATTGAACGTAATGGGTCTTACTCCCAGGTAAGTGTGTATAGGATTGGAGCCTTACCCCCAATCCAGATTAACTATGGGAGTCATTGCTCTGATGGACATAAGATTTACTGTGGATTGAAATATGAATTTTTCATAGATTTACACTACATGGTGCCGTAGGTGCAGCGACACAAATGCACTTTGCTCTGACGGATCTAGTAAAATAGTTACTATGGATTGGGGCATTAGGCTGCAAACCTAAACACACTTTTCTGGGAGTAAAATAAACTGAACATAGTGGGGCTTACTTCTGAGTAGACATGGTTAGAATTGTGCTCTATATCTTCGAAGTACTTTGACTAGCATTTAGTGTTATACGGACCATGATTGTCCAAACTTTCAACCTCAGGGGTCTTGGACCTTTAAACAAGAGGAATTTCAGGTGAGAGGACAAGCTGCACCTGCTGGAATTCCCTCATCTACACAATTTTTAAAGACCCAAGAGCCCTGAAGTTAAAAGTTTGGACATCTTTGCTACAGACAAAAGTACAGATGAGCAAGATTCAGCCGAAACAACACAAGTAGCGTATGTTTCTCTGCAATACCTTCTCAACCTTCTCAACCTCAATACCTATCTAATATACCAAAGGTATATAAACCTTTCAATTTTAGTGCTCCTGGAGCTTTAAGAATTGTGCAGAGGAGGGAATTTAAGCAGATACAGGCTGAGTCTCCTGACCATTCCCCCCTCTACACAGAGAAGGTCTAATGTTGAAAGGTTAACCCACTCTGCAATATGCAATCAGCTCTCACTATTGTGCCATCTTCCTTGAAATTTTCTTGGCAGAGCCCAAAGGCACCAGGAAAATGCTCTCAAATAGTTACCACAGTGAGAATTTCTTGTAGTTGCTAATGCAGTAGTATCTTGGTTTGCGAGCATAATTCCTTCTGGAAGCATGCTTGTAATCAGTGCCGGAAATACATATAAACTAGACAAGCTATAGCTTAGGGCCGCACTCTCTTGGGGGCCCCAAAAATTTTAAAGGAAAGAAAAACTGGATGTACATTTCCAAAATATAAGATAAAAAACAAATAAAATGCTTACATATAGCAACAGTGATGTAAGTAATGGGCCTCACCTGCTAGCCTGCTCCCTAAAATATCACTGATTTGGTCTTTTTTATATATAGGGTGCCTACATTCTGCATGGACTGGTTGCATAAATTACCATATAGCAAATATTCAACACAAAAAACAGCAACAATTTGTTGTTGACAAAGGACAGCTGGAAATATAAAGGACCTAATTACCTTCAATAGCTTAGGGCCTCATCAAACCAAAATCTGCCCTTGCTTGTAATCCAAAATGCTTGTATATAAAAGCAAATTTTTCCATACGAAATGATGGAAACTCATATAAAAATGATTACAATTCAGTAATATAATACAAAATAATAAAGAAAATACAAAATATAAAAAAATAAGACAACCTGCACTAACAGTGCAATCCTAAGTCTGTCTACTCAGAAGTAATTCCTCTTGTATTCAATTGGGCCTACTCCCAAGAAAGTGTGTTTAGGATTGCAGCCTTAGGCCCATATCTTAAAGTCAAATTAAGCCCTTTGCTCCGGGGCAGTTAAGGTGACTTTCCATAAAATAACAGCAGAGGGTGACATAACTGCATGGACCCACATTTTTAACTGTAACTGCTCTGGATTTTGCCCTTAGTCTTTCAGGTTGCTCAGATTGCAGTCTACCCCTTACACAAAAATGAGCCCCACTGATTATAACATCGCTTACTTCAGAATAGATATGCATAAGCTGGACTCTGGCTGGGACTTTTCTGGCTTGCTTTACAAGACATTGCTTGTATTCCAAGTCAAAATCTATTAGAATTGTTTGCTTGTCTTGCAAAACGCTCTCAATCCAAGTTACTCTCAGTCCAATGTTTTACTGTAGTCCATTTTCAGCTTGACTGGCAGTGCAATCCTAACCTCTGGCACAAATCCAGCACAGGTCCCAGCATAAGTTCCATACTGGCCTGGGGTGTTACACACTTCTGCGCCACTCTGGAAGGATTAGCACATAAACAGGTGCTGGACTCCCCACACCATCATGGGAATGGGGAGATGGAGGAGTTGCTCTGGAAATTGGTTAGGATTGCACCTCCCTCCGTCAGTTGAAGCTGTTTGATTCTCCCGGTTGGTCGAAGTGCGCAAAAATTCCACTGTTAGAAAACTGTCATAAGCACCTAATTAACTCAATTGTAACACTGTTAAAGTGTTAAGTGACATTCATTAGGATGTACAAAGAGACAATAAGGTGGATCTTGGTGGAAAATTTCCGTGCACCACCTGGAGACTACACTGGGCTGATATGCAGGCCAAAACTGGCAAAAAATATGCTGTCTGTGTTTTTGCAGTTGCTGGGGAGAAGGCTGTGGAGAAAGCTTTGGGCAGAGCAAGGCCCCTAGAGAGGTGGATCTTGGTGCAAAATTTCCTTGTTCATTAGCATGTGCATAGATAGCGATCAAAGGTGTGAAGGCAACATGTGGAAATGGTCAGTAAAATGCAGGCTAAAAGGAAATAAGAAACTTCCAAAAGTCAGCTTAGGAGGGGCGAAGGTGGTAAAAATTTGCCAGGGGGTCACTACTGCCCCCCCCCCCAAGAACCTGGAAAAGTGACTGGGGGATTTCAAACAGCGCTTAGAACTAGGAAGGTACTAGGATGGACTCTTGGTCATCATGGTGCAGAGAGGGAGCAAAAACAAAATCAGGTGGAAGTCAAATCCCAGCTTCGACTAACCTAGGGTTAAGTTTATAGTTTCCTTTTTGCTCAAAAGGTAAGAAAACTTTCAGCTTTGCAGGACAGAAACCGTGCATATAATATTTTTGCTACTTGCCAAGGTAGAATCTGAATCTATTTCTACACTGATATTCAGTGCAATCATATGCATATTTACTCAATCTTATTGAACTCAGCGTTCAGAACTTCACCTCTGAGTGAGCGCTTGATATGTGTGTTTAGCCCTGCCCAGAGACAGATGGAACAACTCTGCTCAGGTTGGCTTCTATCAGTTAAATGGCAATGACAGGTCTCATGTCACAAATGGCTGTCACTGAACGAGTTTAGATGGGGCTGCCTCATTTGCCACAGGGGACCCTCAAAGTCCCCTTGGGGGACTGTTGTAAGAGAGGGAAGAGAACCATTGAGTGACTTTTATTTTTATCTATCTCTGTCAAATATGAGAAAGGGCTGACTCCCAGTATAAAACAACAAATAAGTAAATAAGTAATAAAAACAACAGTCTAAAGAAGTTCTGCTTTTTTTAAAAAGAAGTCATTTGTGTTTTACTTTTGTGGTTTTATGCACTTAATCTTTTTGAGCCCTTTGCCAAATGAATATCCTAAGGGGGTCCAAGATCTATAAGTTAGGTTTTGTGATCTAAGCTTTTCGTGTCTAGTGAGACAATTTCAGTGATAATTTCCAAGCATGTTATAAGAAGGAATTGCGTTATTATAATAGGAAATGATACTTGGAAACACCTAGGTGATTTTAATGTTTGGTTTCATAGGCCATTAGTCTCTGAGAGTTGTTATTCCGTAGTGCTTTTTAGGAGCTAGGAAGACCTTGACTCAAAAAACACAGCTCTTATTTCTTCTATTATGAGAGAGTGAGTTGGATGTATAATAGTTTGCACTCTCAGCAAACTACAGGAATATGAAAATGTGTACAGAAGTGCTTTGCAGTCTTTAATGTAAGTATGTGCCTGGACTGGTTATCTAGAGAAAGAACTGGATATAAAGCATTGATTTTGTTCCATTAGCATCCAGCTATCTTGGCATGCTGCCATCAATCAGACAGAAAAGTGATATATAAACCAGGGAATTAAGATAATGCAGAAAGCTCATAAAAATGGATATTATTTGCACACAATGCAGATTTAGCTGTGGCATCTCATTCCGCCTGCAGCCTACAGGCCAGTCAACATTAACTTTTCTAATGATACATTTGCCTTATAAAATAGACTCGAGCTGTAAAGCCCACATAAATCTTCTAGAGACCTAGAATGGTTTAGGATGCCTGTGGTCATACACTTGTGCAAACGCTTTCTGCATTATGTATATGCTTTCTTTTTGGGTATTAGTAAGTTCAGTGGGTTAGCAGATCCAATAAAAGGGGGAAATAAAGAATAATAGGACAGTTCACTCCCCAGTCTTTGGAGTCATATAAAGATGAATTGCTCTGACCAAAGAGACATTATATATGCTATCTGTGAATAACCTATGCCCAGCATAAATATCTAACTTAAGGCATATACAAAGAAAAATAAAGAGGTATGGAAGGCAAGGACATATGTGAGGCTGAAAGAGTGTTCTGTTTTGGGGGGTTAAAAGAGCAGCTGTTCACATCTATACTTTACATTTCTGAAATGGGGAACATTTCTTAAGTGGGTCACGACTCACGAGCCAATTTCAGATGATTCCCCATTCATTTCAATGTGCATTTTAAAATAATATTAGACTTAATGCTACTATGGAATGTGACTGTATTTGGAAAAAATATTACAGATCTGTACTTTTAATAGGGTGTTATGTATATGCTTTTAATCATGACAATCAATGGGGTTTACTCCTGGGAGTGTAGGTAGCATTGCAGCCTTTTGATTGTTTGGGGAATTTTTTTTAACAGTTCAGCAAATTAATGTTGTGCAAAGGAAGGCTTACAGATGGGTAAGAATTCTCCTCCCTCCATGCGCTGTATACAGTGTGTGTGCCTTTTTGGCCCAGTTGCATTGGCATCACCATGGAAAATATAATTTAGCTTTCTACACCTTAATGAACTGCATTAAGAATCTCAGCATAATTTGACAACTGTCAACCTCTTTTAGGTGCCTTTTCAAAGATCTCATTTGCTCATCATCCTGGAATATAATGATCTAACTCTCAGATGGAACTCTTAACTTTTCTCTACTTGTGCTCTTGCATGGTAGCTGATTAGTACATGGTTTCCAAATCTGCAAAGGCACTTTATGATTATTTCACAAACACCATACAGCTTAGGAATCCCTAGGTTCTGAATGGCTCACAGAGATTATTAATTTTGCCTTGTCTTTGTACTGTGCATTTGCTATGCATATGCAAATGTGTCCTAATTGTCTATGCTAATCTTCCATTTCTGATTGTCTTCTTTGCCTACCTTTGTCAAGTTAACTGACAGTGACAATAATTCCACCTTGATTTCCTCCTCTTCTAGATATACAAACAGTAAATAGCAATATAGGTACATACCAAAAGCTCTGAAATGGCCAAAAAAGAGCAATGGTTCATTTTTATGAAGCTGATTTATCTGCCTTAAGGGACCTTAAGGTCATGGCCTCTGCTAAATCAGACCAAGGGAATATCTAGTCAGCACCATTTTTTATAAATTGCCAATCTGAGGCTTCTTGATTGCCACAACAAAGGGCATAATGCAATACTATCATTGTTTGCCATTCAACAACTGATATTCAGAGTCCGTGACTGAGATATTACAAGCTGTGACTATGAACACTGAGGTTCTTTACCAGAACTGAAGTTATTTTTATAAGCTTGTCCTCCTGTCTTTAAAGTAGTTTTAGGGAGTGGATGGTTGGCCCAAATCCATAAAAAGAGTGTGTGTCATTAAGGATGTTTTTTTCTTATCTGTTTTAAATATCCTACTGAAAATATTCATAATGGTTCATTCTCCTGGTATTCTCCTGACCTGGTGTGCCATTAGAAACTACTTCCTTGAACAGAGACCCATTTCTGTAATGACTACTGCAGCTTCTGCAAGGACTTCTTGTGCTAACGGATCAATCCTGCCATCAATGGAGGGAACTACTTCCATTTACAGAGAGTGCTCCTGAAGGAAGTGTTAGTTTGGATGTCACTCAACATGTCCCTCTGTGGGTGAGCAGAATAAATAACACTAATATAAGTGGAACACACTTGCAGTTGAGGTATTAGCAGGAGACCTGCTTGGAAATCAAATGGGACAACTTCCTTGTGCACGTTTGGAATCAGACTGCTAGTCATATATTGGTCATGGAGTTGTTTGTGGTCTTCTTGGTCCTGCAAGAATTTGTCCTTCAGGAATTCAGTAACTGGTGTAGATCCACTTTTAATCTACAAAAACAGCAGAGGTAGAATATGGAAAGGGAGACATTAATGCTACAACCCTCTATTCGTTTCTCTGGATGGAAATAAATACCACTGAATTTAATGGTGTTTACTTCTAAATTGACATGCATAGGATTCTACTGCAAGTCATTTAAAGAAGAATCAGAAATAAACACTTGAAGAACAAAATGTGATGAGTCATTGTTGTCACTATCTTCTTCATTTTTTTAAACTGGTGTTTGGTTAGCTGGTTCTCCTCTAAAATCACTACACTGCAGAAGGTGCTGGAAGTGAAATTGGTGAAAATATTATTTGACCGCATGTAGTTCAGCTAGCTCAGTAGTTCCCAAAACATCATAGCACTAGAACCCAGTTTTTTAAATGACACTGTATTGAGAACCACTTAGCTTTACAAGACTTTTTAAAAAAGTGATCTGGTAACAAATTAACTATTTATTCATTGATTCACAAGTAATTTTTGTTTGTGAAATATAACCTTGTTCCTTTTCTTATAATAGCCTTGAGGATTAAGTAATGTGGACCTCATCTGCCCCCATGACCTGTCACTGACAACTTTGGAAAAAAAACCACACCAGAAAAAAGATACTCAAACAAATGTATAGAGTATCTCCCTATATTATCATAAGATTGAAACTGCAAGGAACTCAGCTCTTTTCATCACCTGTGTTTTCATTGGTGGCTCTGTGTGACTTTTCAGAAATCATGTGTCATAAACCACCAAGAAAGTCCATTTCATAGTTTGAGAAATGCTGAACTAGCTGATCGTTTTTTAAATTGACACGTGCTAGATTTTGGAAGCGCTTAGAGGGGCTGTGTCTAGTTAAATAAATAATGATTTATTTGCATAAATTTGAAATGCAGAGGTTCACAGCATAACTTGAAATGCAGAGGTTCACAGCAATAACTGAGTATGGAATTCCAATAGGATACAGACTCCATGTGTATATTGCCACTGAATTACAAATTTGCTTAAGCCATGCTTAAAATTTGTGTTCTAAATGTGCATATTATAGGTGTGAGAATTCTGCTGACTTCTTGTGGTTCGCTGCAATCTCACGGCCATCTGGTGGTGGGTAATTTTAATGCAAAATCCTTGGTAGAAAATGCCTGGAGGAAAAATCAGAATCCCAAATCTAGAGAAAATGAAGTCTGCAATCTTTTGTTCATTGTAATAGAAGTGAGCACCACTGAAAACAACAGGTCTTGGAAGTAAGTAAAAATGTACAGGATTGAACTGTAAGACATCTTTTCCCCGTCTTTTCTCAGAGGAAAGGCCAAATTTTCAGGATTCTTAATGTCTGGAGCCTGGCATCTATGTGGTGATCTGGAGCTGCTGACTGATAGGCTAACCCCAACTTCTAAGCACCCAAACTTGCCCTAACAATCTCACTTCTGAGAGTTCATCAGAGGTGGGGAAAAGGTAGTTCTTAGTTAAAACAGATTTGCTTCTTTTGAAATGCTATTTGATAAATTTGATATTTGATTTTTGCTATTTGCTAAATTTAAATTTGAATATCAAATTTGCTATTTGATAAATTCAGACACATGCAGAACAATGATAGTTATATACAATGCCTCAAAGAAGAATCTCACCATTTTTTCCTAGCTTCGAGCATAATGTTCCTACAGAAAATCCCTCATCTGGTTTGGATTTTGGCTCGTTTATGCTGTGTTTCTATTCCTTCATTTATTGTTCACGTTAATATGAATCTTTGCTGTTGCTGTGGTTATGATTTTCCTTGCAGGCAGAATGGCTCATAGGCATCTTAAGATTACACTAATACAGTTTGTGCATGTATCTCGTTCATAGTTGCATTTCATTATTGGTTTTGTAGTATTAAAGCTAAGGCAATGCTGTAATTCTTAATATATTTTAGCTTTAGGTTGCACCTGATGTCACAATTTTTGTAGAGATGAAAATCATTTGGTTGCAAAATTAAAATAGGTTTAGCCCTATTAAGATTTACCCTACAATCTAGAGTAACTACAGGAAGATGTAAGAGGCACTTACTCTGGATTACTCTATGCATTTCCCATAGGTTTCCCATAGACAGCACTGTAACTACGGTGTAAAAGGTACCGTAGTTACTCTGAATTGTAGTTAGTTGACTACTGGATTTAATCAAAAGATCCAGCCAATGGAGTAGGGTTTGAAGAGTCCTTCTTTAAAGGATCTGATTTGCACTATGGGCTATGCTTGTCCTATGTGGTAATACTTCCTAGCAGCTAACAGTATAGTCCTAGGCAAGTCTAATCAGAAATCTTATAGTAATGGGATTTACTCCCAGGCAGCGATGTATCAAGCAGAGCGTGGGAATGGTGGTTTGACCCTGGGTACCACACTGGAGTGTCACATGAAGGCTACCACTTGAGGTTCAGCCAAGACGGTGGTAGCCAATTCTTAGTATTTCAGTGGTGAATCCTGGCCTAGCAATAAACCAGTTTAACTGGTCACACAGTAAAACTGCTGCTTCGCTACTACTGGAACTCATTGTTTTGTGGGCTGTTGGGATTGTCATGGAATTTCATGCCAGATTGTTGCAGCTTAACTGTACACCTTAAAACTCAATACAGCTGAGAAGTTGGATACCCAAAGGACGGTGTTTTCCCACAAGAACCTGCCTGTGCAATAAGAGGATCAGAGCCTTTCTGCAAGTCTTCTTGCCCTTCTGAAATCAGGTCAGCATGATCAGTAGGAAGGGCTTGTTATTTGTATGGCCTCATCTTCAGCAAGTGTTCTCTAGGGAAGCACCCCGGCACAGGTTGTCTTTTAAAGAGGAGCAAAGGCTTTTCAGGTTCCCAGGCCTTTGTCAGTAGCCTCATCTGAATCCATTTTTAGTCTGCTCCATTTATGCTCACGCGTGCTGTCCCTGTTCTTGCTGTTTTCCATTATCATTGCTGTGAATGTATTATTTTTAAGCAGTTTTGACACTTGACAATGTACAAAGCTCTAACTTTTTCCCCCAACAACTGAAGAGTGGGTTTTATAATTAAATAGAGAAAGGAAAACCTCATTCATCTGTATCGTATTATGAACAGGCAGTTCAAGAAGACAACTGTGCTGTCGTTCCACTTCAACTTTCAGCTGTCAATCTGCAACCAAGATTTCAAATACGCTGATTTTGTAAACATGCCTGGTTTTTGTGCAGTCTTCCTCCTGCATCTAATCTTTACCAAAACCTGCTTGACAATTTGCCTTTCAGTCTCTGACATTCCATTGTTTTCTCTGTGAAGAGGAAATAAAGCAAGCGCTCACCGCAGTGCTAGTGCAGGCAATTCATTCTTTAAAAAACAAGGGAGAACAAAAGTGGCTTAGGCTGCATCTATAAACACTTGCTGTGGAATAACACAATGGCTGCAGTCCTAAACTTTCCTGGGGGTAGGACCCGTTGAACACAATGGGGCTTACTTTTGAGAAGACATTGAGACACTGAGTAGACATTTCTTCTCAGTGTGCTTGTACACTCACCTGTCCTTGCAATTTTCACCATAGGATTGCACTATTAAAGGCTGTACCGCTTTGCTCTTTCCATCCATGAGTGTGAAACTTGTGGATTTGACCCACCATGGGTTCCAAATGTGGAGGGCCCTGCCTGATCTCCCAAACACAATCAGAGTGTCCTCCTGTTGCCTCCCTGGACCTCAGAAAATCGTTTGTGGTATCCTTCAGCTGGCCTAGGAAGCAATTGAGTAGCTGCAAAGGTGCTTTACAGCATCTTCTCGATATTTGGGAGATGACACAGGAGACCTTTGCCAGTTCATGGGCAAGTTTGGATTGCTTGCATTTTATATAAATTATATAAACATATATATAAATATCCCACATTTTATATAAAAGATCAAAACTGGTACTTTGAACTCTGCTCCAAAATCAGCCAACCAACGAATGCTGTTGTATAATGAAAATATTTAGACTATAATCTTTTGTGCATCACAATAGAATCAGCTTCTGTATCTGGAATAAGTCTGTAATTTGTGTATTAAGAAGTACAACAGAATTGTGCAGAGGATACTGTGGCAGCCATTTTGGTGCCGCAGCAGTCCCAGCACTTCAAGTACAACAAAATTGGTATATTTGACTTCAGAAGTGTCAAAGCAGGATTCATAATTCCTGAACCATACTCTTTAAAAAAAATCCTGCTTCTTGCAGTTTACAGGGGCAAAATATATAGCTTGATGATGGGGAGCCAAACCTAAACTGCCTGTGTGCTGGTACTGCTGTGGCACACAAATAGCTGCTGCAGTATCCTATGTACAGTTATGCAGCCACACACAATGGTGGGATTCAAATAAATTAACAACACGTTCTATGTCCGTAGAACAACAGGTTCTATGTCCCATTAGTAACCGGTTCTCAGAACCAGACACTCATTAGCAAAGTGTTCTATAGAACCTGTGAGAACCCCCTGAAGCCCATCACTGGCCCACACGTGGTTGTGTGGAAAAAGATGACTTTTCTGGGAAAGGGAAATAGCCATGCAGTGAAGCTATTTGATTCTGTAGCAACCCTTGGGCTATCATCGAATTGAGCCTCCATGTTGGTCCATGGGGCATAACCTGGCAGGCCAAATGTTGGAGCACCAACATTTCATTGGAACTAGCTGGTGCTAGTACTGGCTGATGCTGAGCTAGCTCCAATTCTAGGCCAGCACTGGCCCATGAATGTATTTTATGGGACATTTGCAACCCCCAGCCCCAGTGGAGAGCTTTCAATATGAGCTCAGCAGCTGACTCCTACTCCTTTACTAAGATTGTGTAAGATTTACTAATGTGTGCCCTACAAATAGCTTTCCCCTAGAACAGTGGTCTTCAAAGTGGGGTTTGAGACCCCCTTGGAGGTTGTGACCTAAGGTCAGGGGTGCCATGAGACGGTGGGATCCACCACCTTGGAATCTGGCACTGGGCTTTCCTGGGAGTAAGTCTCATTGAACACAATGGGACTTAGTTCCAAATAGACATGGAGGAGTATCCCAGTAAGCTTGACAGGGGGTCCCAGACAGATTTTTAAATTTGAAATGGGATCCTGGGCTGAAATGCCTGAATACCACTGTCCTAGAGACATTAAATGGTCTCAAATAGTCTATCAGAAGATAGTTCTGTATTTTTCAGCCACCCATCCAAGATTTCCAAAGATACATTTTTTCCTGGGCATATAATAGCTGTGTTCATAACATTAACATAGCCTTCCCAGTTAAAATATTAATAGACTTTCATCTGTTTCATAACTGGCTATAGCAGTGAAGTTTGGATTTAATTTCTCTGAATATAAGTTCAATAACTTCAGCTTATCACCTATATGGGACATAATGGAGCCACTATGAAAGCAACCTCCCTCATCATAATGCTTTGATCTCAGAAGAGTCTGATTTATAAATGGATAGGATTAAGCAGTGAATTCAGTTTAATATAAATATTGAAGAGGTTCTCATCACTGATGGTGAAGAATTGGATTCATGCTATTATTGTTTTGGAGGACAGATGAATTTGGAGTGATATAAAAAATTGCAGTATGAAAATTTTGGGAAAGAGCTGCTTCTTTTGAATTCTCAGTTCTATGCAAATATTGTTTCCTTCAGTGATGCACTGCATGGCACTGAGGGCAGCAAAGAAATTATTGCTAATGGATATCTTGTATTTTGCCTCTTGTTATCTTCCACACTTGAACTTGCCTGTCCATTTCAGTAATTACAGAGTTATTCAGATATCACTTCAAAAATCAGCTAATAACATTTCCTTTGAAACTGTGGAGGGAGAAGGTGCTCTTTGGCCTACTTCAAAGCAAAATGTTTTCACTATGTCACTCCCACAGGGACACTTTCTTATATAGGCCTCTTATTTATAATATGTCTAGGACTTGGTATAGGATTAGTCTGCAAATTGCATTGGACTGTAACAAACATATTTAATTAAACCTTAGATCAGGTTCTTATAACGCATGTGACCCATTTCTCTCCCATTCATTCCGAAAGCTGCTTCTTTGTTTTTAATAAAACTGCTATGAGTCAATTACATGGTCTCTGTCATTAACCCAATGGTTCAAGGTGTACGTAAGGGGTGGTTTCTTCCCAACTCATCACTAATCCTGGACAAAAGAGGATGACTTACCAGTGAGTGAAACTCTGTTAAAGGCACAGCTTAGCCAGCCCTGGACTGGCATAGAATGTGTTGCACTGGTCTTGGATGCCAAGAAAAAGTGCCTTAAAGGATTTTGCTGTAGCATAGCAATTGCTGACACTGGCATGAAGGCATGTGCTGGTCCATATGCATTCGCAGAAGTAGCTGTGTGTGCTGGACACAGAGAAAGGAGAGGGGATGAAGAGTTGCAACAGTGTGGGAGAGAAGGTGGTGATGGAAGAATGGATAGGTGTACCACGCCTGGGCAGGGGACAGAAACAGATTTTACCCATTTTTAAAAGTGTCTCTTGTTGATTTGGTATTTTATTGCAGTTTTCAAGATTTTAAAAAAATGTTTTCAGATATTTCATGAAGTATTGTATTGATTGATTTAAATATTATTTCATTATTTTTTATAAGCTGCTTTGGGTACATTCTGGGGAGAAAAGTGGGATGACGATTTTGGTAAATAAATAAATGAACTAAAATAAATTAATAATGCTTCTGTGACAAGAAAGAAAATATATGAAGAACAAATTGCTTTGTAATTCCTTATCTTCCAGTCTTAGCAGGGTGACAATATATCCTCTTTTTCCAACAATGAGTCCTTGCATTCTGAGAAAAAAATCTTCATTGTCCTCCTTTTCCTTGTGAGCAGGCAGGAGGCAAGGCAACCATCCTATAATTTATAAATTAAAATGTAATAAATTATGTCTAATGATTTTAAATTTAATAATAACTAATTTAGTGTTTAAATTAACCACATGAAAGCAATATATATCAGTGTTTTTAGCTTTTATTCTGTCATGTCATGCATTTTTTCTTAGAAGTCCTACATTTTGGGGGACTTGTCCTCTTTTTTTGGTTATAGCATATGGTCACCCTGACTCACAGGTATTGCACTGTATAATCATGACACACAAATATTTGTGTTTGGAGAGATTTCAGAAATGTTTGCACAGGTAAGAACTTCATTTGCTATGGTCCCTACCATGTAGGGACCACTTTTTAAGACTTGGGGTGAAATCCCAAGTAACTATGGGGAGTCCTTGCTCCGGAGTAAGAACAAGTTACTCTGGATGGCAATATGAATTTCCCATAAGTTTTCATTAGGTGGTGCAGTAACTATGGGTGCACGTAATGTCTCTTATGGGCTCCCGTAGTTACTCTGGATTGTGCCCTTAATTTGCTTGTGTAATTTAAGCATGCAGTGTAAATGGTGATTGGAACTAGAGGATAGGTGTCCCAGCTAGATAAGTATGCTCTCTCTCTCTCTCTCTCACACACACACACACACACACACAGGTATGAATAGTTATGAATATTTCAGTTAGGTGTTTTGTTAATAAGACTTCAGTTGGAAAAAAGTGTTTCCTCCTTTAAAAAACACCTCTATTAAAAATTGCATTACAATGCTAATTTTATTTTTAGTGATTATGCTAAGCATTGTGTATTCCATTCCTGTTTGGTCTCCAAGCAATTGAAACCAAGCTACAACATTCAATGCATAGAAAACAGTAGCCTTTCATAATTATGCTAATGAAGTTGCTAATGCAAATCCTGAAGTAATAGCAGGTGAAGCAATTTCATAGTGCAGAGCAGACTTCCAAAGAATACAGTGCAGAGGAGATTTAATGAAATACGTTTCCCTTAAAATATCATTGCAAACTACGATCAAGTATTATGAAGTCTAAGCATTAGGGCACGGTATATTACTTATCACATTTTATTCAGGCAGGATGACAAAACCAAAGGCACTCTTTCAATTAACATTTTGTGTAAGGAAGTACATAATTGAATAGAAATCTACAAGAGCTTTTACTATGTTAGACAAAGGGTGAAATTACATGTTACGAGTCATCAAAGAGGTGTGATCAGTAAGTATCAGGACTGGTGCCATAGTAAAGGAGCTAAAATACGCAGAATGAAGCCACTTGGCACAGACTGACCTTGACCCCAACTGTGCATGCAGTTTTAACGAAGTTTTAACGAAGTCTAGCTCACTTCCTCTCTTTACAGCAGTGCTTGGAAAGAACGTGTGTAGCATGTGGTCATCGCATTGACCATGACAGAGAAAGCTGAGCAGAGAATCTGCATCAAATTTTGCCAAAAGCCTGGCAATATCTGCACAGAGACCTACGCAAAGTTGCACAAAGTGTATGGGGAGGAGTGTATGAGCTGCACACGAGTGTCCGAGTGGTTCAGATGTTTCCAAGATGGCCGACAAAATGTCAACAGTAATGAACATTCTAGGAGACCCGCAACCAGCAGAACTGAGAAAAACATCACAGATGTGCATGAAGCATGCAGCTGTGAGGGGAAATATCAAATCACCGTCCATGAGTTCTTGGAGGATGTGCAGATTAGTTATGGTTCAGTGAGTCTATTCTCACTGAAGATTTGGGTACGAGGTGCATGTCTGCCACTTTTGCGTCAAAACTGCTTTCAGCAGACCAAAAAGAAAACTGGGTTTCAGTTGCACAAGATCTACTTGATTGTGTCGAGAACAATGAAAACTTTTTGAAAATGGTCGTGGGTGATGAATTGTAGGTCTATGGCTATGACCCCAAAACCAAAGCTCAGTCTTCACAGTGGAAGACCCCAACTTCTCCAAGGAAAGCATGAATGAGTCAAAGCAATGTGAAGACCCCATTGTCCTTTTTTCGACTTCAAGGGGTTTGTTCATCATGAGTATGCAGACAGTAAACAAAGAGTACTACTGTGACGTATTGCGGTGTTTCTGGGATGCTGTTCATTGGAAAAGTCCAGAATTGCATGCATCTGGTGAGTGGCAATTGCACCATGACAACACACCTGCCCATTCAGCTCAGTTTGTGCAGCAGTTTTTGTCCAAGCACAACATCTCCCAGGTCTGACAGCTACCGTATTCCCCAGATCTCACCCCTTGCAACTTTCCCCTCTTTCCAAAAATCAAATCCCACTTGAATGGACGAAGATTTCAGGATGTCAAGGAAATCCAAGTGAATGCAATGAGGCAGCTGCTGATTATCCCAGAAAATGAGTTCCAGGAATGCTTATATCAATAGAAACAGCACTGGATTAAGTGTGTGGCTTCCAAAGGGGACAAGTCTGAAGAAGATTAAATGACAAATTATGTGTTTTTAGTTTTCTTTATGTTTCTGTTATATTTAGTTTTCTTTTTATAGCACCAGTCCCGATACTAACTGATCACACCTCGTATGTTAATGTAACTGATTTTCAAATGGAATTGAAGAGGTCTTCTTTTCTGAACCCCCTTCTGAGAATTAGAAAAAAATTTCCATTCCAATGATTGTGAATATTTTCTTATAGGCTGAGGTGGCCAAAATTTCCCTCTCCCATAAGAGGCCAGGGCCTTCAGGTTGGGACTTTGCAATACCCCAGTTTGTGTACCCCTTATTAACTAGTATCCTAGTCCTGAGATTCCCTTCAAATCTAATCAGAGTTCATTGGAAGGTGAATGAATCAGAATTCATTGGAAGTTGAAGCTCAGATAGGATTGCCAGAATTATCTTCCACAATATTGGGACAGGACCCTCTGTCCCATTTGCTAGTATATGAATACAATCCCCCCAATCAGGATTGTCCTTGTTTTTCAGGCCATATGGCGACCCTAAGCTCAGACCAAATTAAGGCTTTTGACTAGCCTTCATTGGTTGTGGATGAATTGTGTATACTGATAGATTTGGTCAGCTGCCTCCATAGATTCCCAACTTTAATTATAATAGTAGTGTCTTCTCAGGAACCCAACATCTTTGGTTGAAGAACAGAACTGCAGGATAAGGGAGGAAAATCTCCTGTTAAAATCAGAGAGGCAAATCACATGATATGCATGAAGATTTTCCAAGCAAGTGTTGGCAAGGGCAAACTCTCAGAGGAAACTCGATTACCTTTTGGTGGGCAAATAATTCTGGGATTATTATTGCTGCAAATAATGCTGCAGATACAGGATGTCTGTTACAGTATGATTGGCAGCATCAGAGTATGTATGAATATGGTTCTTGCAATAAATAAACCCTGGTAAGCATGTGATCACAAATCCCATGTGTTTGGTCGTTTAGAAATATGACTTACAGTTAAGTATGTTTTCTCATCGAATAGCTGACTGACTAGTCTGTGCCTGCATCTCTCTCATTAATGGATTAGAAGTGTTATTACAATAACTTAAAAGAGGTCTGTGCATGTCTGGTTTAAGAGACAGTCATGCATTAAAGTTGGGTGTAGACATTTTGAATTCTAGCAAAAAGTATATGCAGTATATCTTGCCAGTTGTGAGAACAAGTTCTACAACATCTGGCAGGCAAAAATGTCGTCTTTGCTTTGTGATGCATCCTACATGTGACGTTGCCTACTGCTGAGAGAAAGCTGGCCAGTTACCAAACATTTTTGTGCAACAGGCAGTCTGTTAAACAAGTTGCTGAAATATTTCAGTATGAATCAGTAACATTTATTTATTTATTTAAACTGCACATATGCTTGAAATGTGCAACCCATTCATATACACCCAGGTCATGAAATTCTGCCCTGTTTCACTGTATGATACGCTGCTTGATTGTGCATATTCCCACAGATGAGGCAGACATGGTGGAGACAGAAACAACTGTGAAACTGTCGCTTCAGTTATTCCTGGGCTCACTCAGCACTAGAGTATAAGCACATGCAAGGGCGCAGCTCACTTATCGGCCAGTACCACACTCAGGCATAAACAGATGATTTAATTAGCTCTGCTTCTGCTTAAGTCCCTCTGACCTTACCTTTTCTGCTCTGGTTCTGCCCAAGATCCAGATCATACTGAAATTTGCAAGATCAGAAGCTGATGACTCTATTTACATGCTACAAAACTGATTTTGCATTCACAGTTCCTTTTCTGTCATTGGAATTTTTCTTTCTTTACGAAATATAATTGCAAAAATCTCTAAAACTGGGTGCTTATGAAAGTCCAAGCCATAATGCTGATGCTTGCTCCTAATGTTCTGAGCCTGAATGAGGATTTATGCCACCATACAATAGTAAATATGCAATCTAGGGACATTCTTTCTGGCTGCTTTGGAATGTTTTTGTCTGATCTGACATATATCATATAACACATATCATAGTGTGAATACCTACTTAGTCCTTCCTCACGTTCCCTTATTTCTCAGATTTCTCTAATCTGGGGAGAATGAAATCCCTACATACATCTTGCTAAATCTGTTTTAAAACTTGGTTTAGCGTAGTCTAAACTTTTAACTTCAGAGCTCCTGGATCTTTAACAAGTGTGGAAAGGAGGGAATTTCAGCAGGTGCAGCATCTCATCTTATAGATAACAAGCTGTACCTGCTGAAATTCCCTCTTCTACAAACTTGATAATGGTTCAGTAACCCTAAAGTTGAAGGTTTAGCAACTATTGTAGAGATGCAGTTTGGATGAACCATCCTCTTATATGGTACCTACAGCTCAGTGATGGGCTCCAGCAGGTTCGCACCTACTCTATAGAACCTGTTAATTTCTTAAAAGTTGTTAATTTCTTAAATAGCCATTTAAAAGTGGCTGCCAGATGGGCATAGAACTGGTTGTTAATTTCTTTGAATCCCATCACTGCTACAGCTGTTCCCCACTCATTTGATACATTAGGGTTCCAGAGCTATGGTGAAAAGTAGAAACGGTTGAAAAGTGAAACCAATCTTTCTTTAGTTTACACATGATGTTTCTAATATAAACATTTAGTTTACAAATGTTGCTAGCGTTTAAGTTGCAAATTCCTTTTCCATCTTTCAAATTTCTGCTGTCATACAGATTTCTGCAAATGCACTCTTATTAATTCCTTCAGGAATGGGACTAAACCTCAAGCTAAAGTTAGGGTGCAATCCAGAGTAACTACGTGGAGTCCTTGCTCCGGTGTAAGAACAATTTGCTCTGGATTGCAATATGAATTTCCCATAGGTTTTCACTAGGTCGTGCAGTAATTACGGGTACATGTAATGTCTCTTACATGCTCCCATAGTTACTCGGGATTGTAGGGTAAGTGGGCATAGATGATATCTTTCTCTCACACACATCAACTGAATGGTCACATCATATGCAAATCAACAAAGGGAAAGGCAGTATTAGTCTTTAAATCAGCTGGAAGACGTTGAAAGAAAGGAGAATGCAATGAGTTCTGGGTATAACTGAAAAGTGTTGAAAGAACAGAACCAACAGAAAATGAACTGTCAGAGGGGATGCATATACAAGCAAAATGAGGAGGCTTTGGCTTTGGCAGGGCAAGAGTGATATTCACTTACTGTTTTGCCCATATGGGTCTGGTTTGATTAATAAAGGATCACATGAATTTGCCCCATATCAAATATTGCCGTATATCAATTATATTTGCCCTATATCAAATCTGCCTATATCCAGAGAAAACTTGTATTCAGTGGTGCAATTCATGTAGGCAACAGAGCACTTAGAAAATAGAGATTTTGCAAGAATCTTTTGCAATGAGAGTTCACTAAAGCTGGTTCAGGAAAAAGAAAATATTAGGCCCATATTCTTAATGCAGTTGAGTAGCCAGCTCTTCTTTCCCAGAGTCTGCAAACAACTTTAAGCCCAGGTGTTTATTAAGGTCTTTTCTTTCAAACGGCAACTTCCTTATGTGAAAGCACAGACATTACAAACAAATTCACTTCCTTTTCCATTGCCTGTTGCAGTTTAATTCATGCATTGTCAAAAAGAAGTGATGTTTAATTTAACAGTGATCTCTGACAGTCAACAATATTTAATGTGAGTTTCTCACATACTGAAGTGTGACTGAGGGGGCACAACACCTCTTATGCCGATCTGCTTGTGAGACACAGCCCTGTGTATGCAAGCTAATGAAATATATAACCTTGTCAGAGACCTGAGTGGGAACCAGATGAGTTCCTCATTGACTATTCAATTCAGCCCACAGAGAGTTCTTCATTGGCACAAATCTGGGGAGACAATTTACTCCCAAATTCATTTCTTTCTCCCTCAACGTAGGGAGAACGTTGAAGGGGGAATGTTGTTTCAGAGTATTAATTGCTTCAGTTTCTGTCAAAGTCTCATGTTTATAGTATATGTAGGTCTATAGATCAATTCACATTTATCACCCTTCTCTCATCATCCTGTTGGTTTGGCACTTTTACCTCAGAAGGTAGAGCTGTGGTCTAGCAATGGTCCCAAAATGCCTACATTCTTAAGAAGGCACAAAGAGACCAGATACAAACCAAGAATCTCTGGTCATTAGAGCGGTGATTCCTAAAATGTGCACTGCAGTGCCACTGGGTGCAATAGCAAATTTTATTGGTATATTGTAGAGTATTGTAAATTTCTGAGGGAAACATAGCAATTGACATGCGTTGCAATCCTAAACACACTTTCCTGGGAGTAAGACCCTTTTAACACAATGGGTGTTATATGGAGGACCCCATCGGGTACTCCTTTCCCCTACCCAAACCAGGTTTTTTTTAGGCTGCTGTGCTTCAGATTCCAACTTCTGGCCCAAAGCCATTTCTGAGGAAAAAAGAAAACTCTTGTAAACTGCTTGTTCAAAACTTCTTCATGAACAGTTAAAGGATATGGCTTATTTCTTTATGCTATAATGTGACCTTGAATATGCAAATTGAAACGAGGAGGAAAATGCCTCCTGTCTGAATATGAAATAGGCTTCATAGGGCCACCAAAGAATTCATTAAATCACTTCATTTTAGAAAGATGGTCAACTCCTTCAGCATTTGGCATAAGTCTTCATCTTCTCAGTTAGTTCTTTGCTATCCCCACAGGAATTTAAAATATAAAAAATCCTTGCTTTTTGTGTTCATATCAAATCATTATTTATAGTCTTTACGTTACCTGGCAACCTCTGAATGAACCCTTTTGGAAAAAGCATTCAAAAGGATGGGATATATTGAACATCTTCCCTATGGTTCCCATCATTCTATTGTAAATCTATTTCTTGAATACTATGTGGGAAATAAAATGGTACCACCACCACCTTTCTGCATCTCACCTCATGGGACTATTTGAAGAGCCGGGGGGAAAACATACATAAAATGATTTAGAAAATTCTTACAGTCCTGGACCAGTTTTTCAATGCTCACTTATTGTTATATTCACTTTTTTTCTTTTGAGAGAGAGCAACACTTTTATTTCTAAAGGGAATTTTACTGCTTATTAAATGAAGCTAAGGTGCCCAGCTGGCAGCTCTTGGGAAAGTAGATTAACAGGGAAGCAGCAATGAATGTTCATTCATGCTTCACTGTGATCTTCAGAGGCAGGCTCTGATGATTGCTGAAGATGTGCTTTTAAAACGAGAAGGTAGAGCTCACTTTATTTCATCATATAATGATCATACATCCTAAACAATACCAAAGCAGTCTATAAATCTTCCTAAATGGTTCCTCAAAGTGTTCCATAAGCAACTTGCCTTGACCCTACAACTACTGAGCATTACAGTTCACCCATTACGATTTTTCATCTGATGCATTGTACTATTATTAAGTGGATTTTTATCTTAAGCATTTCCTTCTCATTTCCTTTGCTACCTATTGTAGGGATCCCATGGAATTCAAACCCAGCCTTTCAGATCTTCAGTAGAGGCCAGACATCCTGCCAATAGCACATGACAAGAGGGACATTGGTGGGATCATGCTATAGGACTTTTCACTTAATGGAACTGTCTTGGGGAATGTGCATCATTAGTACATGGAACTCCTAATACTTGTGGTGCAATGTGCTTTTTATTTTTCAATTTATATCATGTTAATATTTAATATTTTATTTGTAAGCTACCTTGTGGTCAAATGGGATGAAAATATTTTAATTAAAACATCTAGACAGGATGAGGAAATAGGGGGTTACAAGAATACAGGGACTATGGTAAAGTTGTGGCCAATCCTACTGAGGATTGGGCCAGTGTGTGGAGCTCCTTGCAACAGCGGAAGGTGCTTGTTGGTAGCCGTTTTAAGAGCACTGCCATGTGAGGCTATGTGTGCTAGATTCTATCCCCTCTTCAGCAACTTTGCTTACCCTGTCTCTCCGTTGCTGCCCCTTTCTATTCGAAGTCTTACGAAGGTGTAAAAATCCTTTTTTTCCTCTAAAGTTTCCTCTAAAGACTCTCAATCACTTTCCTCCCCCTGAAACCAGAAAAATGTCTAGTGGAGGAATAACATTGGGTTATGGAATTTGTGGCAAAAAAATCTATGGGTATTAAAGGGCTTAAAAATAGTTTCTCTCAGGTTCTAATTACATGTTTCCATTAACCAACCCATAGGGGGTTTTTTAGTAATAAACATCTGCTGAACTAGCATCTACCTCATCACATTTTGTGCGCGCACACACACAAACAAAATGCAAATTGTGCACATTTTGGGTAATGTGGATCCAGATTGTTTAAAGTTTCTCCCTCAGTGGTTGTTTGTGGTTATTCCTTCAAATGCATTCTAAGCCTTATTTAAATGCATCATCTCCAGTTGCTCTTTGCTCAGTAACTGCTGTATATTTATGAATGTTTTATTTCATGATCAGATGTACAGGTTAAACCTATTTATCCGCAGAATTTGTATCCATGTATTTGGCCCAATCTGAAGCTTCTGGAGCTCCTTTCCAGTCAACTCCAGTGGCTCTTTTGAACCCATGAAGGCTGCATGTAGCCTCTATGAAACTCAGAAGGGCCTCAAGAGGTCATAGGAGGGCACTTCCCATTTTCAGCCAAAAACAGACATATTCATAATTTAGTGCACCACGAAATCCATGTAACTTGATTTCACATACAATTCATACATGTGGGTTCTACGTACTTGTAGGTTCTACCTACATGTGGGTTCAACCCTATGGATAACAAAAGTCCACTTGTACTCTTGGATCTTACAGCACAAACTTAAGCTTTCCAGAGCCCAGGGCTATAGCACCCAAATGGCAACTGGTGCAAACAGCTGGGCTGAAAAGCAGCACCAGAGTTGCAAGTGTAACAGGCAGGTGTCCCCAATAGGTCTCCTCAGATCTGCACCTTTTATTGAGGGGGTGCAGATTTGCAGATTTGAAGATACCAGTGTCAGGTCTCCCAGACCTAGAAAGAGGTCAAGAGTGTGGTAATTTCCAACCCCTACCATCCTATTTGTTTTCCCTACTACATCCTCCCCCTGCTTCCCTCTGCCTAAACTTACCTCTCTTTCTCCCAGTGCTCACTCAGTGCTCTGGGTAGCAGTCCTCTGTCCAGGCTGACCATATCTCAGAACAGAAAAAAGAGGAAAAGTTCTTCCCAAAAAGTAGGACACCCAAGAAAAATGTAGGACATGGAAATATAAAGGCTATAAACACTCATTTATATTACTTTCATGTGGTTAATTTAAACTCTATATTGCTTATTATTAAATTTTAAACTATTATATATAACTTGATATATATAATTTATGAATTACAAGAAGGCTACACACTTCCTACTCACAAGTAAAAGAAGACAATTCAGATTTTTTTCAAGGACACAAGGCAAAAATAGAGGACATGTCCTGGAAAATGAGCACATATGGTCACCCTGTATGTGCTGGCATTTGACCAGCATGCATCGCAAAGGATTGGGCCCTGAGTCTCTTAAAGAAGATGTGCCCATATTTAAAGCTGAATAAATTTGTATTAATGTATTAAAATAACATCTCTGCAGTAACAGATTCCCCCCAAAATCTGTTACTGCAGAGATGTTATTTTAATACATTAAAAGGCATTAAAAATAATTGTTTCCAATTTTTTTAAAAAACAACAATTAAAATACAGAAATTATAAACATTACATAAAAGTATAAATGAACACTTTGCAGTTGTCTGTTCAAGGATTTCATTGGGATTATAAATATTTGAATTTTTGATTAAAAGACTAATACCTCTGCCCACCTACATTGGGTTGCATACCTTGGAGGAAATTGTAAGATTTGGAATGCTATGCAGTGCTTTTGTCTAATGGATGGCTTAAGTCTAGCAAAGTCGGAAAGTAATAATGTATAGCTTTGAGTAAATATGCACTAGTATCAGCTATTGGAATGCTTGCCAGCTCTAAATATCTTTTATCCAATTGCTTTGCCTTTCTATTTATTATTCTTGATGTAAATTACTGAGATGTATCCTAATCTAGCAACTCATACCTAAGTAAGAGGTTTGTACAGCTGTTTTATTAGTCCTGTTATTGTTTTAATAGTAGCAGTACAACACAGTAGAAAAGATGAGTCCAGGGTTTCTCAAACTGTAGGTCGCAACCCACTTGGGAGATTGCAAACTGATTGTGGGTGGGTCACAAAGCTTTAGCTAAGAAGGCAAATGTGTGGAACCCCATGGAAAGTGAAACTGAGCCATATCACATGATTATTTGTGAGTAGGCAAATGTGCCTTAGAGCACAATCCTGAACTCTGACTGCCAGCACTCCACTGGGTCTGTTTGGTGTCAGACTAGTTAGGTGTGAGCTAGCACCAGTGTAACACCAGTACTCCACCACTTGATGAGTTTTGGACAGTCCGGCAGACAGCTCATGAGTTGGGGCATGGGGGTAGAGAGATGTTCCAGGGCAGGGGTAGATGGAGCAAGGTTAGAGAGAGAGGAAGGATGTGTGCCAGGGCACATATTGGGAGGAGAATGGGACTGCCATTCCAGATCCAGAACTGCCAGCAACTGCCAAACTTTTGCACAGATTACAGCAGCAGTCATTTCTGGACCGCAGCAGTCCCAGTACACCAAGTGCTCAACAAATGTTCAGGAAGTCAGTCTCCCACTAAAAAGGAGTAAAACAGATGCTTCTGTTGGTAAGGTGAATTATTATTTTCCTTTTTAGACTTGTAAAGCTAGTTGGGTCCAAATAGTCCAAACTTAACTGTCCCCCCTCGTAGGAGGGCTTAATTTCCTCTTCTCTGGGGTTGTGAGTCTTCTTGGAGGGAAGCTTTGAAGACCAATCTAGCCTGATTTTCAATTCAAATCACACTGAACTGGTTTAAATATAAGAATTTAAAATGGAACTGGACATTGGGTATGACTCAAAACCTTACTTATTTTTGTGGGGAGGTCCATTGATATTATTGCAGGCTGGCTTCACTTGGTGGAACAGGGATGAAACCACCATCTCTTCTTTCCTTATTTGAACTTTTTACAATTATTTATTTTTATTTGCTTGATGACGTCATTTCCAGCCATGGCATAACTTCCAGTGGGTACCAGACACATTGTCATTCTAAAAAGGTGGCCCAGAGCTACAATGTTTGAGAACCACTTCATTAGCATATTTTTCAAAATGCATCGTTTTGTCTTTCATGTGTTTATGTTGACTGTAGTGCTCATATATAAAGTTCATTTACATTACAAAAATATGCAAGGTAATCTATTCTTGGTACAACTGAGATTATAATGGCTGAAATCAAAGTAATGGTTACACATGAAAGGAGGTTGTGTTCCTAACCAAAACATTACTTTGAGCACAAGCCTAACCATGTCTACTCAAAAGTAAACCCCATTGTGTTCAGTGGGTCTTACTCCCAGGAAAGTGTCTTTAGGATTGCAGCCTTCCTCTTTCTGCCACAGAGACAGGCCGCTTTTTCAGTTGAAGTGTTGCTAGTGGTCTTTTGCAGTATAAACTAAGACAAAAAGAGAAGTTTTATCAATATATTCTAGTATGAAGCTGAAGTTGGATTTTGCCATAATAAATTTGTTAATGTGCAACAAATCTATTTGTTATTTTAGAAACACATTTGTTCTCTTCTAGCCATGCAATATTGTTTGTTTGGATCCTTGCCAGTAGGCCATAGAGGATTGAGTAAAACAAGATACCTGAAGAACATACATTTTTAACAGGATTTTTGGATTGTCAGCAACCCTCTCAGGGACTGTGTTTGTTCTCCAGCTAAAGTTTTAATGAGCAGTGTCAGGTAAGATGCATGTGTTGGTGTTCATGGAAATTTCTCGGGACAAATAATCCTACAATGGATGATATCTATTTGTATAGTTATTTAAACAATTTCTACCCCATCTCTCTACTTGCTTATAGCAGCTTATTAGAGAATTAAAAATTCCAATAAAATTCAATAAACTAGGTCAATGAAAAACCCAGCATGCTTACACACTAAATTACTTCATAGAGGTAAGCTAACTTTATCAATTCTCCTTTAAACAGACAGGCATTACTTGTCTTGCTAAAGAAGAAGAACTGTCAGGGCAGTAGAAAACCTCAATACTATAGGCCACTGCCAGAAGCTCCTTGAGTGAAGGGGACTTTTATCCTCTTTCCCCAGATAAAGAAATAGCACCACGATGGGGCAATCAATTCTGTGGCAATCCTTGGTTGCTGCAGAATCAGGAGTGTCCATGTGGGGCTGCAAGGCCAGACACAAACACTCTGGATCTGGCAGAGCTGAGCACCAATGACTCACTTCCCCTAACACACCTTCTTTCTATCTTATCCTTACCATAACCAATCTGATTTCCAGCAGGCATATAATTACCCTCGACTTTCAGAACCAAGGAGCCCAAACCTGTGCATATCTAATCAAAAGTAAATCCTATTATAGTCAATAGGTCTTACTGCCAGGAATGTGTGGACAGCACTGTAGCCAAGATTGTTTCTTCCCTGGGTCTTTTGTGAGCTGTTACCTATCTTGTGCTGCTTTAAGAAACACTAAGGCTACAATCCAGAGTAACTAAGGGAGCATGTAAGAGACATTACGTGCACCCGTAGTTAATGCACCACCTAGTGAAAACCTATGGGAAATTCATATTGCAATCCAGAGTAGCTTGTTCTTACTCTGGAGCAAGGACTCCTCATAGTTACTCTGGATTGCGCCCTAAACTAAGCTATTCTGGGCTGACAAATTTGTTATCATTGAATCTCGCCCTGACTTTGCATTGGGCCCTCATCTCTATTGTGTCATGAACCACCATTCCTTTCCTAAATATCTGTTTGGACCTAAATAAGGATGCCCCTCTGGATCTGTTGGTGACAAAGCATCACTGTGAAATAATCTTTTCAATCAAGGAGACTCACAGTGCAATCCTAAACATGTCTACTCAGAAGTAAGTCCCATTGAGTTCAATAGTACTTACTCCCAGGAAAATATGGTTAGGATTGCAGCCTCAATATCCTCAGAAACCTTGGAACCTACACGACTGATCCAGTTCAAATGTTCTCTGTCTCTAGCTCATATGTATATGACTTCAGAGATCTCTGTCCCTCTCTGATCATCTTTCCTTCTTAGCTGCCCTTCCTATTTCTCGCCACCTTCCCTTAGGATCTTCCTCTGTCCCTGCTCGTGAACCTGAAACCATCTAGAAACTCCATGTACATGTAGTGTCTCCCCACTGTCTTGTTAAGGTACTGTAATGCCATTATCCCATTCCTAACACAAGTTTAATCTGTGCAATTAAAATTATTCGCATATCGCCAGTGGTGACTGTGGATTTTATTGCTTTCTCTTTCCCCTTTCATTGTAGCTAATTCCCATAATAAAACTGTTAGAAGGAGTACTCCTAACTCTCAATGGGCACCAGTCTGAGAGAATGCATGGTTAACCTGGGGTAAAATGTAGCCCAGATTATTTGTAATAACAATTCATTATTAATCTGCACCTGGATTGTTCATGTATTTTATTCAATACAGGTAACAATCTGTGTCTTGTGTACACAGATTGTTGATCTTTCAGTATGAGTCAAAGTCCAGTCATGTACATGGAAATATATGTCCAATGTGTGCACACTTTTTGCTCAGCACATAAGACCACATGAGCAGTTTTCCACAACAAATACAATGGTTTATGTCCAGTAGTTCATCTCAAAGCTTCTAGGAACAGTATTGTAAAGAGTTGTTCAAGGGGAATATTTCAAGAGGGGCTTTCTGGCATGAGATCCCGCATGGAGACAGCACTCCTGATTAATTCTGTAATACCAACACTGAAATGCAGACAAATACAGAGAATTTGGGGCAGGTGCAAAACACATCAGTCACAATTCTATTGTGTAGTGGAACACAGTGGTTGCCATTTGGACCACTGTGCTAAGCACGTTTTGAATTGCTTGAAAAGATTTTTTTCACCCTGCACTATTATTACTGAGCTCTTAAAAATGAAAGAATAGATTGTCTCTGAAGACAAAACATAAATAGTGGTAGCTGTAATGACACGATGACAACACATGGCATTGGGAGGCTTTGAGCACCAAGTGTATGCAGGGTGTCTGTTATCTGCATGATCAAAACGCAGAAACACACTAGCTCTCCGCACAAGCAGATGAAAAAAGAATGAATAGCAGAAACGGGGAAATGAGCACAAGCTCAAAACTTTGTAAATTAAACAGCTTGGAAGGCCCAGACTTTGGGTAATGAGTTATGTTATCTGACAAGCTTTCCTTTGTACCTCATGCAGACACGTTTGTTAACATGGGTACAGATATATGCCATCAGGAGACTGTGGCTAGTCTTGTGACATTTGAATTGGGCAGATTGCAAGAGGCCTCAGGACTTGCAGGATTCAAGAAATGCCACAGCTGGATCTTTTGGAGCAACACACACACCTACCCCTCCAGTCTAGCTTGCTGGCATGAAAAAAGCCTTGTCTCATCTTATTTCTATGGAAAACTGCATGAGCCGTAGTAAATTTCCCCCATGTGCAATGTTATACATGTTTAAATGCAAACCCAACAACGGTTCCCGTGCCTGCAGCCCAATCGTATGGCAGTTGGCTGCCAGCAAAGCATGCATTATACAAGTAATGACTGCTTTATGGCAATTGTAAAGCAGCCACCAATGGCCCATACTGCTAGGCCACCAGAAGGGAGGCTGAAGCAGCATCCCACATGCCAGTGTTCAACTGAAAAGCCACCAATTAATGTAGGCCAGTTGGAAGGCATGACAGGCAGAATGCGGAAGAAGGGTGGGTAGAATGGAGCAGTGATGGAGTAGGGAGGAGGGCAGATCAGGGGATGGATTAGGCCTGGGAACAGAGCAGTTTGGATAAATGAGAGGACTGAACATGACCTCATACTCCCATCCCAAATTGCTTTTGCCACTGCCCTCAGTTTCAGAAGATGTTTGTCATGCAACCCCAAGTCCATTATTGAAGATGTGCAAGTGGTTGGATTTGTCTTTGGCTCCAGATCATAAATACCAGAACAGCAATTCAATGGTTGAAGCACTTTAACTATATATTCAGTTTTCAGTCTTTTAATGGCTCAACTGTTCCTGCATACCATAAGCATCAAAGCCTGAGACATTTAAATAGCTGGTGCTACTTCTAGTTCTGATGGCCTAGTTCAAACTATTGTTTAATTCACTTACAAACCACAAACACTGGAAAAGCTTCAATTAATGAGCAGGGATGAAGAGATTCTTTTCCATTCGGGAACCGGCCAGAGATGTTGTCATCCCTTTGATTTTAAACTTCTTTGATTTAGTGAGGACTTCCAGATTTGGGAGTATCAGAACTGATTTACACACACACACACACACACACACACACACACACACACACACACACACACACACACACTTCAGAAAAAAAGAAGGAAAACAAAATATAACTTACCTAGTTATATTACTTACCTAGAGAATAAAAATGTTTTTAAAACTTTATGCCACTGTGCCACTGAAATAAGAACACAGTTTCAAATAAGGTGCCTTTTTGGAGGGGGGAATTTATATTTTAAAATCTGTCTGTGGTTTTATTTTATGTATCTAAAAAGGTAAAAATTGAGTAGGTTCCCTTTCCCACCAAGCTTGACAAATTTTAGAAATATACCCCTGAGACAAGAATGGATTCCAACAAAACATTTTGTGTTCTGCTCTAATAAGCTGATCTGATACAGTGAAACCTCAAAATTTGGGTCAGGATCTGACTGTGAAAAATTCTTTAAGCATCTACCTAATAATAATTCCAGCTTCCAGGTCTCTCCTTGGAAAGGAATCAGAACGTCTCTCCTGATAGCTTATTTTGTTCCTTTCTCAAGGTTGCTGCTAGAATTTGTTTGGCAAAGGGGGGGGAGAGAGAGACAGAGAATTTCTTGCTCAGTTCAGAACTATTGTGGGAAGAGTCCCAGAAAAGAAAGTGGAGAAGAGGCTCTGTTTTGAAGCCAACAGAAAGCAAAAAGTTTGTTCTCTCCATCGCCACCTCTGATGCACCCTGGCATTCAATTAAGACTCCAAGCAGCTGGAAACACAAATTGGTGCAGCACGGTGAATAATTGCATACAATTAAAGCCTAGAGTGCAATTTCTGCCACTACAAAAGATCCCTTCGTTCACGTCAATTTAAAAGACCTACTAAAAATCTGTTGCCATTCTGAAATGCCAATTCTCAATTTCATCTGCAGGACTCCCTTTACGTTTTCCAATTTGGTCTTTCTTTCTATAGCTGTAGTACCTGGAGATGAAAAAACACCTTCAAACTCTAGTAAATATCCACCAAACTCTTATCCCACAGTCATCTCAAACAACCAATTGCATGTCTCTGTATAAATAAATGCTCTGCTTGAGCATTGTGGTTTTTTTTCCCTCCCCTAAATGCACTCATGAGCCTTCCTCGGAGGGTTCTTTTGTCCAAATGGTTCATAATGTAGGACTAAACAATTAAGAAAATAATTGCATCTCTCCACAAAGGTTTTGCAAACAAGCCGAGCTGTTTTAGTGTTGCAGGACAATACATGTCACTTCGCTTGAAACCTAAAAATGTGTTAGTATGGTTAGAGGGCTTCTATTCTATGTCTTGACAAACTACTGTAACACAACAAAAAGTAACCTACAGTCAATAATACAGGGTTTTAAAGGTCAGCTACATTTGGGTTTCTTAAAAATGCTGTGCAATTTTCAAATTGTAAGGTAAATTTATTTGGTGGCTCCATTCCAGAAACTTATAACACCCAAGGTGTTGCAAGATGGAGACAATCAGAAAAACTTAAGGATACTGAAATTAGGATATTTAAGAGAAAATATGAAAAACTATCATGTTTGTCTGATATTCCTTTGCTGCTTCATTGATGGGTTGGATTTATGCTTGGATTTTAAACTTAACTGTCATTTTATTTTTACTTGGCTGTATCTTCATGTTATAACAGTGTTGATTTTACTTTGGTGGTGGTCAGTGACTGTAATAAAATCTGAATCTGCTTCAATGGTAACCTGGTTCTTTTCATGGACTCATTTTAACAATCTGCTTTATTTTGTGCCAGATTCTTATGATGGTTTCATTTCAATACTGTTTGTGAATCTCTTGCCACATCTGCCCCGTTAATGGCAGTGGGAGCATTTTTGTCCTGTTCTACCTTGTGTAAGGCAAGGTTCACAATCTCTGCACCAAATTGGGTACCTCAAGGAACAGGTCAGGTATTCCTAGTTAGTAGTTCCTTCAGACTAACTGCCTTCCAGACTAGAGTGCCTTCCATTTTTTTTAACTTTGGTGGGGGCTTCAATCCATGTGGGATTCATTCTCCACAGCTTTGCCCTTACGTTAAACCCCCAAAATAAAATAGAATTAGAGGGGTTTGTTTGTGGGGATGGTAGATAGATTTTATTTTTTAAAGGAATTTCCACCTCCTCACTTATTGAAAGATGATTTGTCAAGATGTATGACTAGATTATTAATTATCGTTATCCTTCCAAATCCTTTGTGTCATGTGTATTAAGAAGTGTAAGATCAAAGGAAAGAACCACTGATTTGCAGTTCTCATTTAATTGTTATGAACTTCTCATTTAATTGTTATGAACTTTCAATTGTTATGACAGCTCACAGCTGTCAATCACATTGTTATTTCTTTACCCATCCCTTTCTTCTCTTAGTTCAGTGGTGGTAAACCTATGGCATGTGTGCCGGAGAAGGCATGCAGCCATAGCCGCTACCACACGTCCCCAGCCCAGTGGAGTGGATGCCTACCAGGTGCTCTCCCTGCTGGCCACATGGCTACCGCCTGGCTTCTACTTCCATCCAGAGCATGCTGGTGCCCAGTGCACATGCCCATAGTTCTGGGCAGGCACAATGGATTCAGGGCACTCCTGGCCCACTGTGCATGCCCAGAATTCTGGACATGCATGCTGGGCACCAGTGCCATCAGTCAACACTCAGTGCCAAAAAGGTTGGCCATCACTGCCCTACTTGTTTAGAAGCCACATTCATCTGTTGGGGTGGGGGAAGGTATCAGATTGAGAGTCAAAAATGGGAGAAAACTCAAATGAAGCAGTCAGGCCTGCCAAGTTGCATCAGAATCTTCTGCTTCAGTTGAGAGAGTTTCAAGAGTCTATGCTCATCTTATTTAAGGGATTTATACCACACATTTCTCATACCAAAGCAATGCCCAAGGCAAGCTTACAAAGCTTGTATCCTTTTCTCCTCACAACAACCCTGTGAGGTAGGTGAGAATGAATTTCAGTCCAGGATTTCATATGTCCAAATCCATTGTTAAATATGGTAAGTGCTATTGGACGCATTTCTGCTTTTTCATGGGTACCTGTGGCCAGGAAGTTTTCTTTGACATTGTTGTGTCTTTGTGTGGTTTTCATAGCAAGAAGTATTAAAATCAACGCAGACCTGCTGCCTCTCCTTCTGCCCCCTTTCTTTCTCACTACTGATAAAGACTTGTCTCACACACCATACAATTTAACATCAGTACACTGTGTGCTTCACATCACTGGCTGTCGGCTTTGAAGCTAGAGAACTGTACAATGCTTTGACATCACATATTATGTTTATTTATATTCATTTTTTCCAGGCTGTTTTTCTTCCTAGATGCCTTTGAAGTGGCTTAGAATTAGAAAAAAAGGAAACCTCAATAAAGTATTGCATAACCGAAAACTAACCCATAGCATAATGTAACTACCATAAAACACAAGCCTCGGAGCACAACTTAGTTAAGACCAAATGCTTGGTAAAAAAACACAGTTGTACAGAGAAGTACATGATCAACTCAAAAACCACACCACAGTGTGTTTTGCAAAAAAATTGATTATCAGAAAACATGCCTAAGTTTGTAGCCTTAGTGGTTTGACTGCAGCAAATGGGACATGTAAGCTTCCAGGGAATGTTAGATCTAGAGCCAAGGGCAATGTTAATGAAGGACTCTTTCCCCAGGTATTATACTAAGGGCACAATCCAGAGTAACTATGGGAGCACGTAAGAGACATTACATGCACCCGTAGTTACTGCACCACCTAGTGAAAACCTATGGGAAATTCATATTGGAATCCAGAGTACCTTGTTCTTACTCTGGAGCAAGGATTCCCCATGGTTACTCTGGATTTTGCCCTAAATGTTACTAAGGGTGAAATCCAGAGTAACTATGGGGAGTTCTTGCTCCAGAGTAAGAATAAGTTACTCTGGATTGCAATATGAATTTCCCATAGGTTTTCACTAGCTGGTGCAGTAACTACGGGTGCACATAATGTCTCATACGTGCTCCCGTAGTTACTCTGGATTGTTGCCTTAGAAGGGGAGAGAGAGAGAGAGAGAGAGAGAGAGAGAGTTGTACATAGAAGGAATTAAAGACTGGCACCATTCTGAATCTGCTTTAATGATTTTCCCATCAACAGCACATTTCTGTCTATACATACAGTACCTCACACTTCAATCCTATGTATGTCTGTTCAGAAGTACTGGTGTCCCACTGAGTTCCATGTGATTTACTCCCAGCCAGGTAAGTATGTTTAGGATTGCACTTATTCCCGATCCATATTTTAGTTACACTGGTTAAATTGCATGCAAAAATTTTGTGAAAGATGGTCAGGAAATATCATTTAATACAATATTGTCAAGAAATTTATGTAATGCTATAAAAACAAGGATAACAGTAATAATGTATTACAATTTTTTAAGGAGAAGATACAATTCTTTTCTGGCACAGTTTCCCAAAGGTGCAAGTCACTGAAGTGTTTAAGTAGGATTAAGATTCATGTATATTAACATTCAGCCAAGTCATCAGACTGCCACTGCAATATTTGTATTAAGGGATTTTATTTTTCTTGCCTTCACACTCCCTAAACAGTGCTCAAGACAGCTAACAACATGAATTTAATAATGGCCCATAAAAATAAAACATGCATTTAAAAGCAAAGAGGCAACATATCCCATATATGTTCATTCTGCCCAAGAGAAAACAAAGTCCTCCAAAACAAAACAAAATGAGAAAAGTTCTTAGAAAACAATGGAAGACCAGTAATACTTGGTCCTATGATAAAGGGAAAAAATGGCAAGGGTGAAAAATGAGGAAGAAAGCATGGAGGTTACTTGATCATCTGTACTGTATAGTAAACTGAATAGACCCAGATTCATTTTGTGCATGCGTGTATTAAGGCTCTGGCAATTCACACTCTCTTGAAAAGGCTTTTTAACCTATTAAATTTATCTGGAGTATTTTTTGTATATATATCCTTCATGACAGTAGGGAAGACTTTCTGTATATGGATACATTCACATCATTAACAGTATTGTAATACATATGCAATGTAACTATGCAATGAATGATTGTGATTGTGTGGTTGATGCCCACAGGGGTGACCACTGATACCCAATCACAGCTTGTTATGTGGGTTGTTAGCTGTTTCATAACTGGATACAAATGATATCATACCTGCACTATTTTTGTCCGTCTGACATTATCCTAAAGAATGACAGCACTGAAGTCTGACTCTGAAATCATCCTCTTATTCAAAATGTCCTTGTTCTATTAACATGCCTCTGTTCTTGGAATGATTTTTATTGACATGTTATCAAATCCAAAGGAAAGTGTATCTGATAGGAATGAACACAGGAATGAAACTGAGCATTGAACGTGCAACACTGGATCTTCAAAGAATTGTTCTGAAATGTAATTTTCATTGCCCTGTGCTTCAGCGTTGAAAGACATACAGCATCGTACAAGGTTATTCTTCATCTTCCACAAATTTAAGGTGAATGGCAAATGAATGAATTGAATGAAGACAGACTTTAAATATCAAACTCAGCTGTTAGCTACATAAAATCCTCTATGACAAGAAATAGAGGATTTCTTCTTTTGAATTTTGCATCTCTCAGACAACACAGTCTTGCAATACCTGGATTTCCTTTTTTGTACAGGCAGTAACGGAGATAGTTAGTAACATTTTATAAACTAGTAAATAAATGAAGACGATGCCCCAAATCCAGAATAACTACGGGAGCACGTAAGAGACTTTATGTGCACCCATAGTTACTGCACTACCTAGTGAAAACCTATGGGAAATTCATATTGCAATCCAGAGCAAGTTGTTCTTACACCGGAGCAAGATCTCCCTGTAGTTACTCTGGATTTTGCCCTTAAATACAGCTTCAAACCTGAACTTTCTTCTTGAAAGTTCTGAACTTTATCCTTGAAAGTCCTCCCCAAAGATTTAGCACAGACTACAGTTCTGTATTTTACAAACCAATGACTATGGTTGCAATCCTAATCCCCAGTTGGGCCAGCATAAACCCCAGCACAAGTCTTACGCTGGCTTGGGTGTGTCACAAAAATGTTGTAAGGCACTTCTGTGCCACTCCTGGGGGAGGGTTTCCATCACCCCGGGAAAGGGAAGACTGACGAGTTATAGCCTAGGTTAGTACCGCACCCTAAATTTACTACCTCCCAAAATCCTGTCCAAAAAGGAGTAGAATGTTATTTGCCCTCTTACTAATTATTTTTCTCTATAGTGTTCCAGAAAGTAATATACTTAAAATGATTAACAAAGAGAGTATAAGAGATGTGGCTATTATTTCAGTACAGTGATATTGAAAAAGAAAATTATTTCTTTGTATTTGTAAATAGGAAAACACTGCTTGATTTCCTAGAAGAAGATGCACTGGTTTAAACAGAACAGAGTACAGCGCAATCATATGCATGTTTACTCTGACATACAGCCTTGGATTAACAATCTCAGTTCACACAGAAAATATTACAACAGCATGACAACATAAAACCAAATCAGTTTTCATTAGATGGCAGTGTCTCAAAGCTGACTCAAAGCTGAATGGGCAAGAATTCAAAAATCTGAGAGTAAGTCCCAGTGAAATCAAACTGCATCAGACTGTACTGTCAATACAAATTCCCATCTGCATCAGTGAGGCTTCCATTCCAGGAACCTCTTCAGATGCCAAAAACTGCTTTTACAAAAGCAATTAAAATATAAACAGCCCTTTGAGCAGAGTTTTTTTTAATGGCCTGCTTACCACAGTAATGCAGCAGGCAGGCAATCAGTTGATCAGTCTCCCTCTCTAGGGCTTAGAACAGCTTGGTGTCAGCTAGGAGGCAGATATTGCTGGAGGAGGAGAATGGCCTACACATATTTCATCATTTGACAGATCCTTCTTCCTGATCCCTTTCTGATGATCTCTGAATGTGAATACATTTCCAACAATTATCCGTTCAAATGGAAATCAAGATGCTGATTGGAAAAATATTTCCCAAGAAGGATCTGTTTTCAGTTGTGGCCGTGCATGTTTTTGAAAACTGTCTTACACATTTTTAACTATTGATGGGCACAATCCAGAGTAACTACAGAGAGTCCTTGCTCCGGTATAAGAACAATTTACTCTGGATTACAATATGAATTTCCCATAGGTTTTCATTAGGTGGTGCCGTAGCGACGGGTGCATGCAATGCTCCTGTAGTTACTCTGGATTGTAAGGTAAGGCACCAAAAACTATCTAAGGAGCAAAAAACCATTACTTATCCTCATCTAACATACGGGACTCTCAGGGATACACTCATTTTGCATAATGTATTGGTAGCCTGTAATATACTTGGTTATAAAAGTCCTGGGATGTGGCAAAAGTTACAGCAATGGCTTCATTGCTGAACATTTCCAACTTCTGTTATTTCATCTTTATTGAGACCTTTTCCATATTATGCTTCATGTCATTTGGAATATCAATAATTCCACAGCAGCAAGCTTGCCCTTCAGCAACAGGTGCAGATACCTCTTCCAAAGTTCATCCACGTACTTGGGATCTTGGGAGCACCAAACTGCTGCAAAGGGGTAGGGGCTGCAGCAGTCACTGGAGTGAAGAGCAAGAGGGTTTTCTGCTGTTGTACTCGACTGATCTCCAGCTGTTGCAGCAAGCTATAGGCTCCACAGGCAGCTGGCAGAAGTTAGCCCAGGGACAAACTTTGGACTGGAATGGCACAAAGGCGGACTGGAGGCATTTTTGCTTACAGATTCCAAGGTTATTCTCTTACCCAAGTAAAAGGGATTGCGGAAAGATTTTTAAATGAAGGCACATGCTGGATATGTAAGTCACATTTGCTTGCATTCTGGAGTGGAGGCTGTTGCCTTTCCAAGAGGGACAGCATAATAGTTACTTGCATTAAATCATCATGCAGCTTGCCCATGTGCCCTTGGTAACCTCACTCTCCTTTGCTGCTGTTTATGAATTTAAAGGCCTCATCTTGATGGTCTCCACCTGTAGTCTATAGGCAAGCAGCCAGTTCTTCAGTGCAATTTGAGACCCAGCCAGAGGCTCCAGAGCTAATATATATTTGCTTCTGCTGGGCCATATCCTTTGATACCCAACATGGTTTTGTATTGACAGCAATGAAGATAAACCACCCTTGGCTGTATTTGCAAAAAAAGTCTTGAATTATTAGAGGAAAGCTGCTTTGATTCTAAATAGCAAGCGACTTGCCTTTTTTAGAAGTAGCAAATTGTTGTTCGTCTTCATTGCTGCCACTAGAGAGACATCAATATTAAAGGGTCTGGCCCAGCTATAACAGGAGAGAGGCATTACTCTTGGTATCACCAATTGGGACTCATTAAAATCTTAGAGAAACAGGCAGCTTGCCTGGACCATAGAGGCAGAGTGACGAGAAAAGAATACAGCAAAATATAAAGCAATGCGAAGGATAGGGGGAATGGAAGCTGCCAGCATATTGGCTGGAAAGCCATCTTCAAGCATCATTAGCATCTCTCAGTGCATAAAATTAATAATTTGATTTACTTTTCTGCAGTGCTTTTTGTAAATAGATCTCAAAGCAGTTCCTGTCCTCCTTAAAAAGTTGCCTCCTTTATTGCATTAGGTGAAAGAATGTTACTTGGTAGGCAATGCTGCCTTCAGGTGTGTTGGTGGCCAAACAAAAATCAGAACCAGTAGCAGAACCAAGGGGGTTAGTGTGGTAGGTCCAGCAGGTGCCTCAACACACCATTTAAGTGGCTTCTTCCCCTTGCCATCAGAGTCATTTGGGACAGTGCCAGCCAAATGGCCCCAATGGTGAGTTGGAGGACAACTTATATAGGACATTGTGGTGCCTGCTATACATACTGGCTACATTGGCAGCAAGCACGGTCTGTTGGATGAATGCAGGGCTGCTGAAGAAAGCTAAGTAAGGGAAAGATGACCTGGCCAACTTCTGGATGGGAGACTGCAAGCTGATAAGCTATTATGAGTCAACAGAGGGAGAAAATGTTGCCATTTACAAGTTGGCTGATTTGAAAACTGCTGGAAACTTGAAGGCATCCCCTGATACCAGATGTGATGATGACCACATTATGAAGGATTCCACCTGGAAAGAGAACTACGAACAGCCCCCAGAATAACATAAACAGCCGCTTAACAGCCGCTGGACCTCACACAGGATCTCCCAGCAATTGTAATTGCCATATGCTAGCTAGCTAGCCAGCTAAATGAATGAATAGCTATGCTATTGACTATGCTATGCTATGGATCAGGACAGTGTTTGCATGTTTTAATTGAAAAGAGGTTGTTGCTTCTCTACAGTTGTATAGAAGGAATGAACTGTCAGTGGTTCTCAGTGAAGTCTGACAACATACTGGTGTGCTGATCCAACTGTACAGTCCTTTACTGAATCTGATACTCTTACACCAGTCCTAGTTTTCTCTTTTCAAAGAATTGTATGGGACAGGATGAGAAATTACGCAGCTATGAGACCATCCACTCATCATCCATTTCATTGAGAAATGGGATTAGGGTGCCATGCTATTAAGAATGTGGTCATAAAATATGAAGGTGATGGTGAGAAGCAGAACAGGAATCATTGTTTTTATATCAGTTTGAGAGAATTATTACTGTTGTGATATTGTGAACAATGGAAAGGGTTATGATCTCGCCTTCAGAATGTGTTGAAAAATATTAAGAGAAATGAAAATAATTTCTGCTTTCTAGTTGAGTGGTTTTGGGGGGAATTATTTTTAATGTCCAACAGATCATCTTGGGGTGGGGGGATTATATTCTTACAGAATTACAAAAGTAATAGCTGTCTTGCAAACTTCAGGAGCTGAGCTCTTTGCAGAGTAATCAGCATTTTAAAAAAATTTTTAATAGCTTCTGGGCTTGAGGCAATTAAATAATCTTTTCATCTCTTATACAACTCACCATTGGTGGGTCCCAAGCCACAGTTTGGGAATCATTACAATAGGCTTTATTGTTCACTGTTAACCCTTGGATTCTAGTAGCTTAACCAAAATAAACATAGCAAAGTCTGGCATCAGGGAGCTTCTACTGAAAGCTATCATGAATTTAAGCTCTTAATCAGCTTTTATAGAAGGAATATCTTCAAGCCACAGAAAAACTGCTACAAATGGACAAAGAGAAATTCTAGTTCTTCCTCTTTAGTTTCTCTTTAATTTTCTTTTAAAATATCCCAAAGTCCCTGTTAGAAGAAAAGAATTGATTCTGTATATTGATGGCAGTAGCGGTGCAAATTTTAATAGCGTTCCCACAATTATTAAATCAATACAAATGTGGCATTCATCTATATTTTAGGTATTGCTAAAAATTGACCAAGATGTTGTATGTGTAATTTCCCCCATCATGCTGAGTTGAAAAATGTCCAGTAATAAAACCTCTCATGTGAAAGGTGACATCAAATACAAGATGTATTCACTGCAAAGAGATCGGAACTTGGGTTCTGTGGCAGATGAGAACAAGTCCCCATCTGCTAAGGTGAGAAATTTTATCTACGTTACATGTTCTCTCACAAGAAGAAAGCAGAACATGATAAAGAATAAATGTACTATATAGTGGTGCTTCACATAAAGAGCTTAATTCATTCCGGAGGCATGCTCTTTAAGTGAAACGCTCTTTAAGTGAAGCAGAATTTTCGATAGGAAATAATGAAAACTCAGATGATTGGTTCCACAACCCAAAAAATATCCATATAAAAATATTAACTGCATGTAAAAATGATTATAAAACACTGGAATTGAATTCAAAACATGCATTTGATGTGCATGAGCCTATGAAGTCTACTTAGGCTGCAATCCTAAAGATACTTTCCTGGGAGTAAGCCCCATTTAACAAAATGGGGCTTACTTCTGGGTAGACATGGTTAGGAGGCTGTAATGAAAGACACTTTCCTGGGAGGCTTACCTGGGCTGCTGCTGGAGGTTCAAGGTGGTCGGTGGGGCACTTGGGGGCAGTTGGGGCAGCAGTGCTGGCCAGCAGCCCTTTTAAAGAGCCTCCATGTGGAGCGTCAGGGCTGCATATCACGCATGCCCATAGCGCGCTTGCTTGTTAAGTGAAGCGGAACTTGTTATGTGAAGCAAGATTTCTTGGAAATTTTTGCTTGTTATGTAAAACGCTTGTTAAGCGAGGTGCCACTGTCAACTTGTTGCTCAAAATAATGCTTTTATTTCTCTTAACCTGAAGGAATCTACTGCTGCAGTACTTCAAATTAGTATAGGCAGAGCCTGTTTATCCATACGGGTTTCTGTTCCTGAACACAACATGGTGATGGGGCAACAGTGCTTCCTCCAGTAGAAACATGTTGAACCCTTAATGCTCATAGCCTAATCTGTCCTGACAGTTTCAGAAAGCATCAAAAATTGGGTTGTGACCAACTGTTTGAGAATTGCTGCTCGATGTTACATTTACATTAAAAAAGAATGAATGGAACATTCAATGTGCAGTTTGGCCCTAACGGTGCTTTATCAAATCTCCCCTGAAAGGCTGCAGCTGATGATTTCAGCTCGTGTCTGGCAGGCTTTTCTCTGATTCCTTGGTGTCGTATTTGAGTCAGCCCCTCTTCAACAACACTTGTAGCAGGATTCAATGTCAGATGATATATGACATTAATTATGCAGAATATTTATATATCACTTTTTCAATAAGAGGAGTTAAGAAAGGATTTCTCAGGAAGTAAATCAAATGGTTCTCTGTCCCCCAAAGGGCTCACAATCTTTAAAAAAAATTACAGAAGAGACACCTGCAACAGCCCCTGGAATAGATGCATGCTAGGGTGATACATCATCTTGAGATCATAGATGCAGATTGCCGGGATTCAGCCCATCACTCTTTAGATTGTTTTGGGGGAGAGGCAAAAAGAGCACAACTTTAAATGAAGCAGAGTGACAAAAAGGAAGTGAGGTAAGAAAAGGCTTTGCTTGGCCAAGGCTCAGGGCTTGATCGTCACTTGCTACTTTTGCAAAAGTGCTTTACCTGTGCTTGTATGCTGAAGCAGAGGAGCTCTTCATCTCTGAAGAACTTTGAAATAAACACAGAAATTTTGACTTGAGAAGAGTGGAAAACACATTGGTGGTGCAAGGGCATCTTCTGTCTTGCATGCCTCACCCGACTGATAAAAACAAACCTGTCCCTGCTGAATCACCCATCACAAAAGAGCTGCTGGTCCTTGGAAGGACATCAGAGCAAACGCCATTCATTTTGGAACAAGAAGCAAGCCCAGCAGCAGCTCACGTTGGTCCCCTGTCCTTTTGCAAAGCCTCTCTGAAGCCACTTTGCAATTAATTGGAAATTAGCAACTTCCACATCAATATGCTGCTGAAAACATGGCTTTATCTCTGCTTCCACAGCACTGTCCAGGGCTACGTGCCTGTCTGGCATCTGCCTCTCTTGGCAAGGCCTTGGAATGGATCTGCAATGGCAAAGGATTTTGGAAGAAAGAAGCTAAATCAAGCTGAACATTCAGATTTATGCCCAAAGGTCAGCCCACTGTGCTGATTAACTCTAGAACCAAGGTCAGAGGCAGATGGCTTGGACTTTTTTCTATTGCAATCATTTCAGAAGTTTGGCTTGCAATATCTGATCTGTACTACGGTAGCACCCTCTGCTGACCAATCCAGAATACTGTTACCTTGAAGGAAACTGGCAGCAAAAACAGACTCAAGGGATTATACGTCTCTACCTTTTTAGAAGCAGGAGGCTTTGCCTAGTGTCTTTGATATTTCATTTGTGGCCATATTGTATCCGTTAGCTCTTGTTTAGATGTTTTGTTTAGGGTTTGGAAATCAACGTAAGTTGAACTAATAAAATAGGTGACATACTAGAAATAGGAGAATAGTAGATACTTGAGAGCTTTTTTTCTAGAAATAAAGGTGGGGGTACTCACCATGAAGATGATTTGTTTGTAATAATAGGCATGTCTACTCTGGGGCCACAGAGGTGCTGGTATACAGTACCGGTGAGAAGCCTTTCAGAAAAAGCTCTGGATACTACAAATAGTAAGGTAAGTTAAAGGTCCCTGGTAGGTTGATCTGCTAGCCATGACTGGTTGTAGGTTGCTCTGCTGCCAATGCAGACAACAGCCACAGCTGTGGATGCAGCACTCATCGGATTCAAAGCCAAAGAGGTTGTCCAAAGATGCTTCCATGGCCATGTGGCCAGCATGACTTTAAGATGAGACGCATGGAACACTGTTTACCTTCCCACCAAAGTGGTACCTATTTAGTCACTTGCATTTCCCTACTTTCTTACTGCTAGGTTGGCAGGGGCTGGGATCAGTACAGGAGCTCCCATCATGCATCGCTCGGATCTCAAACCATAGACCTGCAGATCTTCCGATTGGTAGGCATAACACCTTTAACCACTAAGACCCTGCAGCCTACAAATAGCAAAAGTTTACTACAAATAATAAAAGTTGGAATACTGTCAATACTCTCAAGTTATAAACTACAGGAGATTAAAAAAACAGAAGTGAAGATGGCTCCTTTTTAGCTTTAAGAAAAACATTCAAATACAAATGTATAGAGAGAATACAAGAGAAACATAACTTGCTTGCCTAGTTAAAACGTTCTAGATTCAATATGTTGTATATACAGATTTTCATATTTTCATATACAGTATATCCTGCCAAAGAGCTATCCTGACTTTAAAGAGCTGTATTATAAAGCATGAAAACATCAATATTTATCAATATGCTCAACACACACATCATTTATCGTGATAAAAATGCATCACTAAATAATTCCCATTTAAAAAATAAAATATAACAGCATGAGACTAGAGTGTGATTTACTTACCAAGATTTCTGGAAAACATCAGTGTGAAGTTTTTCAAAATTAGCCCTTTCACTGAGAAAGCCCTGCTGGGCAAGTCAACATAGGTATAATGCTAGCCAGGTTTGTCCTCTTTATTTAGAAATAAGTAAATCGCTAGTGAAAGGTGACTTGTACTGCTTTATAAAATCCACCATGTACCTTCCCAAAATGGACATATAAAACCCATTTATTCTGTAATGAATTTATTGGAAGATTAATATCTCTCCATTCAGTCTAGTACACCTACTTGAATTTATATCCACAGAAACAGCAGGTAAGATATTCAGTTTATCTGGAATTCTTTTCTTTTTGGGTCTTTTCTCTGAGACTGTGTTTATCCTCTCAAGCACAAGCCTCTCTTTGTTTGCTTGATTTAAGAAGGTTATATTCAGACAATAAGATAAACCTCATTCCTTTTCAAGATGTAGGGACAGTAATAGCACTCCAGGTAGCTACTGCAGTGTTAGCAAACATTTCAGGATTAGGCATAAAAGCTTAAATAGACCAGTATAATAACAAGCAGCAGGAAGAAATAATATGGAGAACACCAAAACATTTTGCTAGATGCTAATCAAGATAAAGTGCAAGTGCTAAGAGGATTCAGTATAATATAGTGTGCGCGCACACACATTTATTCCTCTGTAGAAGGTACTCCGCAGGACCTTTTTAGGCTCTACAATATTCTATTTTAGGCGCAACAACTGTTCACAGTATTTCAAATGTGGATCTGCCATAGGTTTGTACATGGGCATTATAATACTGGTGTTTGTTTTCAGTTATTATATCTTAGACCAAACCTGAAATTTGTCTTTATAAAATTCTTGTAAATTGTGACTTCATTTTCATTGATCTGCCCTCCAGGATTCCAGGATCTCATTCATGGTTTATCAGCAACAGCTCAGTATCAATGAGTGTATAGGGAACATAGGGAATGTTTTTGCAGTAGATTGACATTGTCCCACTGAAAGTGCAATATTTCACACTGTTCCACAGTAAATGGAAAAGGAGAATTGTAAATGGAAATTCAAACACTGTGATCACTTATTTGCTATTCTTTTAAGAACAAGTTATCATTAACAACCTGAGAAAAATTTAAATAGAGCAGAGTACTAAAACCACCGTTGCTTTCTCTTTTAAAATAATTGGAAGGGGGAGTAAAAGTTAAATAATGGTGAGGGCAAAATCTCTCAACTCCTCTATGTTGCCTGATGGCCCTCTTCCCCTTTTATTTAAGCCATTTCTTCCCAATGTTGCATATACACAACAGGTCCAAAATGTGTACACCTATAGGCCAGGCAGAAATGGGTTGAATACATTAAATATGACACCTGTGTATATGATGATGTGGGTTGGGCTGCATGCCCATCCGTGCTTCCCTGGAAGAAAGCCCCATTGATATTTGCTGTATCTACACAACCATTCTGCAGCCCTCCTGACCTGAAGTTACCTGCTGCTGGCATTCCTGACCAGTTAATCTGCTAATACTAACCACATCAAATCTCTTGCATCAATAATTTTTATCTGTTGTTTTGGTATCGGCTGGGTTTCCAGGAACCTAACCCTAGCAGATACGGAAAATTGACTTTATATGTAAGTCAGCAACATCAACTTTGACCACACAGTAAAAACAGGGTGACCAAGTTAGCTTTTTCCAGCACATGTCTTTTTTTCCTCCTTTCCTATGTGAACAGACAGCATTTTGCCTTTTTCTAATTCAAAAATTGTATACAGAATAAATTGGGTGATAGTTTTAAATTTAATCAGTAATATAGCATTCAAATTAATAATATGAAAACAATATAAGCAAACACTTGTATGAATGTTTTTAGCATTTATTTTGTCATGGCCTATATTTTTCTTGGGTGTCCTACATTTTGGGATGCATTATCCTCTTTTGTGTTTATGACATATGGTCACCTTGAGTAAAAATATACATAGTACTGTAATAGTATTTTTAAAATTCTCCTCTTAACTAAATATATTATGAAATTACTGAAATTTTACTCAAAACAATCCTACAAGTAAGAGCACAATTCTAACCATGTCTAATCAAAAGTAAGCCCCATTGTTTTCAGTGGGTTCAGTCACGGGAAAGTGACTTTAGGATTGCAGCCAAAGCCAAACATTTTAAGGGTTAATTTCTCATTTATTCATGTTTATATAAATAAGAATACAGAGAATGGATAAAAGGAGGTCAGGCAAAGGCAATGTGGAAGGAATCACTGTGTTCCCAAAGAGAGCCACACATTAATATCAAAATTACTATATCTAACCTGCTGTTTCCTTGCTTTGAAAAATTGATTCATTCCTAGGCCATCACAATTAGCATGATGTTCCCTGCAAGCTCTTCTTTGGCATCAAATGGAAATAAAAATAAAATGCAGCGGTTTTATTTCTTATGTCAGAAGGATGGTTAACCATTTGTACTAAAGTTTCTATAAAGGCAAACAAATTCTGTATCAATGGAGAAATCACTGAAGAACTGTTTTCACTATAAAAAAGGGGTTAAAAAGTCAAGCGGCTACAGCCGTGTTCTCGCCTTACAAATGTGTGTTTTTGAAATACGGGTTTAAAGACCACTGTTGGTCCTGAAATGAAAGTACTGAAAAAGACAACAGTAGTATAGGGGCGTCACTAGGGTTCGCATCACCTGGTGTGGGAGGCCAGCAGACATTGGGTGGGCAACAATATGACTGGTGGGCATGGTTATGTGCCATTGCCCCACCTCCACTGGTTTTTTTTAGCCATACATTTTAATAAAGTGGTTTGTTTCACTGCATTCTGCTGTAAATTGCACATTCAAAGGTGCATAACATGATGGGATTATTTCTACAAACCATGATTTTAGCCATTTATTTCACGTGCTGCCACCCCTTTCAAGGGTGCCCCCTTTCTAACGCCCTAGTTAAGTCCCTGATCGGGACCGTCTCGTCCTCTCCTGGACTGACCTTCCACTCCAGCCAAGGCATGCCTGCTTACTCACCAGCAAACACCGCTGTGCAGTTCACATCCATTTTCAATGAATTTCAGTGCAATCATCACACCAGATTCTGGAGTGATTTGTGGGGGCTGAATTCATTGGATCAGGACAATTTTGGTGTCCTTAGATTCCTCTCAGCCTGCCCTTTCCAATGAACTATGGCACGTATGCCTATTCACAAGTAAAACCATGATATGGGTCACTATTTTAGGTTTTTTTTGTTTTTGGCCATAACTTTTGGTAGGAAGGTGCTATTTTAAAATGGACTTTTGTATTGGATTCTGCTCTTCAATACGAATTCAACAGTATATGACATGATAGGGTTTGATGCACCATCACGAAGTTGCAATTTTTAAGTTCCCCAGTGCGTGTTACCCCCCTTAGGCGTGTCACCTGGTGCGGACCGCACCACTCTGGTGATGTCACTGCATTAGTATTGACTACAATGTTTTCTTGTCAGCAACCTAAATATGGTCTCAACTTCGCTTCATGCAGGCTCTCAAGTCAAGTTGCCTCAACCTTTTTGATGGAACAGAGACTATGGGAGGATGGTCGCATTGTACGGCTAACTCACTGTTCTGGCCAATTCTTCTTCAGTGCAGCCATGCCTCCTTCCACAGAGTTCCAGCCAATTGCCAGTGGGTGACATAGGATATTTTTGTTCCTCATCTTCTTAATGTTGTTCCCACTTCATGGCGGGGTCCAAACAAATGATTGATGTGCCATGGGGAAACTTGGCCAGCCTGTGTCCAGGTCATCACTTTTCCATCAAAGTGGTTTCTACTAACATTTGCATGCTTTTGAACTTCTAGACTGGTAGGAGCTGGGACAAGTGATGGGAGCTCACTCCGTCTGAGCACTGCACTCCCTTGGACATTTCTATTCTTAATCCTAAGTTTCCTGGAGGGAAACATCTTTGTCAGCTGAATCTCCAGTGGTGGCATCCTTTGGCATAAATGGGTCAGGATCCTATCCTATCCACCTTTTGAGCCATTTAGGCATCTTAATGGGACATGCAGTGCATCCTGCATTGGAGGTGGGCAGTCATATAGACCTCCTAAGCGATGTTTTGCTCCCTTACCTTGGGACTGCATTGTGGCTGCATCAGTGCTGGAAACTTGGATAGGAATTTGGACCTTATATATAGGCAAGTCACGTATAGGTTCAATATATGGATGCACAATGTGGATGGCAAGTTAGGGGTGAAAGGATTATCCAAAATAACCTCTGAAAGTTTATTGCCAGAGGTGGGTCTCATGGAACTTCAGGATAGAGGGCAGGACCATCCTTAAACACTTTTCACATGTACAGACAGTGAAAACAAAAAAAGCTACATATTTGAATAGATTGGGGTTGCCTGTCCAATGGAGGACTGGCAATACATCTTGGTGGCACATATAGCCACAATAGGTTGGGGGAGAGGCAACATAGTTTTAGGAGTTTCTCAGCACTGAAAGGGAGATAACATTCACCTTTTCCCTCCAAAAATATAAAAAACAGAAAACCTCACATGAAACATTGTTTTAGGTAATGCTGTAGTATCAATTGGATTTTTTAAAAACACAATATTAACTCATAGAACAGATTCAATATTAACAAAACAGATCTTAAAGATGTGAGTGGTGACTATCTTTTATTATCTTTGCAACAGGGATGTCTGCTTCATGATCTGAAGTATGACCCATGCTTCAGACAACCAGTTGATTTTTGATCACAATAATATCACAATTATTCTATATCACTGTATATCACTTTCGAAGGGTGGAACACATCAGAATATGAATGGAAGTTTCCCCCTTTGACCTTGAATCAGAAGAAAAATTTTATGGATCAGCAGTGCAAGAGCACTGTTAATTTAATGCAATTAAAATATACAGTAGAGCAATGATAGTTTAAAATTAATAGAGTATGTTCGTATCAAGCTGAGAGTTGGATTATGCTTTCAGATCTCCAAATTGAAAAAGATTGAAAAATGTTCCTTAATAGAATGAAATAGACTATAAAAACCCATATAGGGTTGAATGTTTAAGTGCAACTGCAGGTGGTTAGCAATTAATTTTCAAATCATACCACTACACTTAATTGATAAACTCATTATATTACGTGAGACCATCCACCCTGACAGACTATTAAAAACAGAACTCAGCATTAAAGATTCATCACTAGGTAGAACCATTTTGTAGTATAAAGTACTACAATTTGAAGAATTGGGAAAGAGTTAAAAAGATTAGTTTAATGAAATCTCCTGCTAACTCCATGTTACAAATAAATGATTCAAATACGTAGTGCCACAAATTAAATGTACTTTAGGTTGGATCCAGAGTTGTGAAAGGGAAGTTGACACATTTTGGGACTTTCTTAGTACCATTGCCCAAAAATCATCTTCTAAAAATTAGGGAACATAAAATAAGACTACCAGTATGGGCAAATGAGACATACCACTGCTGGGTGAAAATGGTGTGCGATTGACAGAACTCATATATACCTGGTACTGGTATCCAAACACATTTTCAGAGATGTGCACATCTTACAGTTACCTTGTTCAGCGCAATTCTTAAAATGAACACACAACAGAATGCACAAAGTATGTTTTAAATTGCATTTCTTGATGCTAGTATTTACACTACTCACACTGATCCTACACAGAATATTTCCCAGAAATTTTTTCTACTTTACTAGTGACTACCATGGTTAACTGTGAAAACAAGTTAATTGTTCAATCCATAAATGTGCATTTTAGCTTTAAATGGCATGAAAACTACTCTAATTTGATATTTTTCTGATAATTCACTCCTTAAAGAGCGTCAAGTTCATTGTTCATGCAAAACACCAATCCCTGCTACATTACAATCCATCTACTGTTTCATTATCTTGACAATCTAAAGTGCTACAGCTTACTTTAAGTATGTTCCCCTTAATATGCCTTGGGCAAGGGCCAAATGCAACTTTTCAGCTGAAAAGGATTTACCAAATCCTCTGAGCAATAGAAATATTCAGAGTAGATTTAATAAAATGTCTAAATTCAGCAAGGATAGTTAGAAACAAAATGTAAAGAAATCCTGCTATTTGGTGTGCAGATATTTAGTTTTTCCTTACATTGACAAATGGCATATTCTCATATCCATTTCTAATTACAAATGATATTTCAAAGAGCTACCTTTACCGTGAGCTCCAGGGCCATAGCACTCAAATTTTGTTCTAATGGTGGGAATAATACAGTTTTAATACACATTGTTGCACAGTGTACATTGTAGAAAATCAACTTATTGCATGCCTCACTTTATTGAATGCATTGTAAAAGATGTTACTATTCCTCCTTTTCAATTTCTATCTAATTGGTCTTTGATTAACTTGATCAATTTTTAAATTTATTATTCAGGCAATTAAAGGAATGTGATAAACTTGTGGGTTTTTTTTTTTTGCCTGTTCTGCAATGGTGCATAATTTCAACAAGGCTCAAGCCTTTGATATGCACATTAGAACCTATTCATATTTCTGTAGAAAAGGCAGATATTTTTTTCTATCTATGGTATATTTTATAAACTTGAAGATATCTACCTGTGCTAAAGTTCTTCCTTCTGTCTCAAGTGTATTCACTAATGCTAATTAGAACCACCTGCCAGAGTTATAGCCTTGGAGAAAACCAAGTTTCTCAATCAAAAATGCAAACCCAGAGATAGGGGCATGTGTTGCAACCAAGGTCAGAGTCCAGAGACACCCTCAAGGGGTGCCAAAAGCATGAATAAAACAAGGCAGATGAAGCAAGGGACTGGTACAGATTCAACAGGCAAAGTGTGGAAATTATCTACAAGAATTGTAGGCAATAAGTAAGCAACCAAGAGACATACCTTGTTATAATGTATCCAGTCAGGGAGAGAAAATAGCAACAAAGTTCCAGGTAAGCTGCTTCCACTGGGATAGGGACCTGATAAATATAAGTTTCTGATGCAGGAGGCTCACTTGTTCAAGACCTCTTAAGTCAGATGCCTCTCAGGTGGGCATCTTTTTAAATGCGCTGTAGTCTGATTTGTTTTCGCTTGTGAAACAATACTCAATATGGACTTTGATCTAAAAGATCATCCATAGAAAATACTTCAGCTCCCTCTTTTATACCGAAAAAATTACTTCATCTATTTATTCAGTTATACAAAATGATAGGGAAAACCAAGATGCACTAGAGATATGGGGCATTACCTTCAATTTAGAAAGACAATTAGTAAGATCAGTGCTTTTAATATCCAAAAAGTGTCATTTAAAAACTGTCAAATTACATGAGCAATGAGGAAAACACTTAGAATTTGATAAACGTCTTACATTAATATACAAAACCAAAAAAACCACCACAATCTAGTGTAGAAAAATCACATTTTATTAAATTCAGGTCCAATGTCATATATAATGCGTATGTTCAGTAATTAATACTGTAACATTTACATTTTAACACACTAAATTCACGGTTGAAAAATATCTAAAGATTTCCAGGAACTTTACTCCCCACTGCTAATAGTAGTAAGAAAATAATCCTTAAACCTGGGATTTTAATTTTGTTTGTAGGCTATTCTTTGAAGACATTTAAAGAAATATACTGTAATGAGCTAGGGCCAGGATGGTAATTTTTTACCAGAGTGTGTGAATTCTTTAGTGGCATCTCAGGACACTAGAAAATGCTGAGCAATTGGCTTCTTTCCTTAAAAGTCAATGTACATGTCGGATTATTGCTATTGTTTAAAGACCATTTCTGAGATTTTAATGCTAGGTGAAAAACCGTTTGCTGTCAAAAGTAATAGCTGACTGCTCTATTTTTGGGATCTTAGGTGGCTGAGTATAGAAATGCTTTCTCCCTACAGTGCAGCTCACCTGTCTGAAGGGAAAATTGGTCACAGAACCATTTTTACTACAGAAGCCACCAACATTTACAATCAGTTTGGACTGACACACCTTCTCAGAGAGATACAGACTGCTACTTTTGCTTATTTTCTTCCTCTCTTCCCTGATGCATTCATACCTTTAGGGGCTTGTACTTTTTCCCATTCAAGCTTGCAAGCAAACTCACTTTCCTAAAGCAATTTGTCATATTATTTGAGAAAAATCTGCCTATATATCAATGACCAGAACATTATCTATAATTAAGGTCATAAATGAATCCACATGGGATGTTAAGGCAAAGAAGCATCTATGTTTTCTGTGAGGCATTTGTGTATGGTGCAGGTGCAGTGATCAAGCAAGCACCATTTTTTATGAGTAGAAACTTTGGCAGGTTATGCCTCACAATTGCCATGCACAATGTAATACTTATTAACAATTATTTTTAAAAAATGTTCTCCAATACTATAATGATATTTTTAAAGGGAGAGTGAAGTTCATGATTAAGTTAGAGCAGTGTCTAAGGAGGATTTCAATTGCAAGATGGACTTAGAAGCATACAGTTTTAAGTATAATAAATGTTGAGCCTTACGTAGATATTTACTTCCTGGTTTTAAAGCTCTGAAGGCACACTGCTTCAATGCTTTAAATCAAACGGTAAATTAAACCAAAGTATTTTATTTTTCTCCAAGGGTTTTCTGGTTTTCACAGCGATGCAATAGTGCTAGCTTCTTACATTAAGTCTCATTTAACAACTCTGCACCAGCTTATTGATCCATACTTGTCATTTGCATTACAAAACTAGAAGATGTGCCATACAGTATATCAATTTAACTTTGCAAACGATCCATACAGTATTGCCATTACTGAAATTTACCTGTCTGTATTGCTTTATAACCATTTCCAATTATCACCTTCAGGAATTGATTCATAAGAGTTTCTTTGCTGCTTGCAAGAATTTTGGTCTTTCCTTTTAAAAAAAAATCTCTTTCCGGAAATAGTATCTGTAAAAGTCCTTTAAATTCTATTCAGCCAGGAGCCTCAAGTGTACATCAAACCTGCCAATGAATATTTGGATGTGCAAGTTTCTTGATCAGAAGGCTGAACATATGATGGATAGCTCTAGGCTTCTTTATTCAGACTTTTTAAAAAAAGGTTCCCCGTTTATTTCGATAGCTGGCAATTTTCTAGTGTATAAACACTGGAAAAGGAGAAGGGGTATGAATGGCTGCTTTGGAATGAAAGGAAACAGGAGCAAGAATTATAGATCTGCCTGTCTAAGCATGCTTAGAAACTTTTTCCTTTTCCACCATTACAACTTGAACCTGGACCAAACCTGTTTGGTTCAGCACATTTTTAAAAGTGTTTTTTGTATAAACTAATGTTGAATTAAAGGTTCTTTAATTATAACAATTTTCCCCAATCTAACATACTTACAAACTTTGGTGTTATTTACTTTTTATATTAAAGGTTCTTTAAAATCTTGTCTTTTTTTGGACACAATAGGCTTTTTTAACACAAGGCACCCAAACTATTACAAATAATTTCATAGATTAAGAAGGTATATGTAGTGTTGGGGAGACATAATAGCTTCTACAGTAAAGACATTCAATAAATTAAAATATTTTCCTTTCTTGTTACTATTCAAGTAGAGCTTATATGTCATAAAATGATAGCTAGTACCTATAAAAGGTAACTGATATTTTAGTTTTTCATCAGAAAGCTTGTATAAAATTACAATCCATAGACATTTTACAAGGTTTGAGAAGTATTTGTAAGAATATTGTCCAGCACTTAACAAAAATATGAAAGCTTAAAAAATTAGACCAGCATTCACTTCCTTGATTGTATCAAGTAATTTCACCAGCTGAGTTCTGTAAGGCAAGCTGGTTTCTTAGGAGGACTGAAATTTCCTGTAGAAAAGGAGCTCTTAATAAAACTGATTCAAGATTATAAGGAGGAAGGTACATTTTTAAGTTTCAAAAGAACTGAAACATTAAAGGTTCTGAAGAGGCACTGAAACATGGTTCCATGGGGACTTTCCAGGAGATTGTCTCTTCGCTGAGTTATTCCAACATATGCTATGAAATAAAAAAAATATCATTAATACTACTAAATTATAAATTGCAATCTGAAGTTCTCCAATCTTAATCTATAATCTACTTTTTTTAATCATGAGAAAAGCCCTGCTGGTTTAAATGTCTATTTACGACATTAACCTATTTCTTATTATGGCCCACCAGCTGCCTCTGGGAAGTCCACAAGTGAGAGAGATATATACTATATATTCTTTTTTCCCACCATTGCTCCCCTGCAACAGATAAGCTGAAACATACTGCCACTGAATTTGAAAGTAACACATAAATATAATAACTAGTAGCTATCTAACAGCATAATGAGTATGGTCCAATTCCCTTTTCCAATTCCATGCTATTGGTCATGAATTCATCTTGTGGTAAGAAATTCCAAAAACTTATTATGCTTTGTCAGAAGGACTTTTTGTCCCAAATTTCTTGTCAATCACACAACTGAAGATTAAGTTCATTAGCATGTCGATGTGATCCACATTGCATATGTGATCCACACAGCATGTCAATGTGATCCAACAGCTGCCACGACAGTTGGTTACATCAGTGGCATAGCTAGGGGGTTACTTTTGAGTAGTAAAAGTACACTGAGGCTTCCTTTTGAGTAGACATGGTTAGGATTGTCCTCATAGAGTGATATTATGAACCCTAGTCACTGTCAGTTAGCAGCAAATTTATCATTTGTTTGATACATTTAAAGGATGCATAATGCAGTTTTTCACTCCCTGTGGAAGCAGTTAAGGTGAACTGCAAAACCTTAACACAAAGTTAAAATAAACACATCTAAAAATTAAAACAGACACAGCAAGTAGAAAAAATATATTTACTCCAGCAGGATACCTAACTCTCCAAAGGCAAAAGAAATAGTTTTCTGTTGTCAGACAAGATGGGGAACAAAATCAGTCCTTATGGGATACTGAAGTCCAGAGACCATATTATCAAGCTGAAGGCCTCAAATATCTCTTTCAGGAATTAACATTCCAGAAGGCCTAGAACATATGTAGGATGAAGCTCTTAAGCATCATCCCAGCCAAGCTTTCTAGAAGGATTCCAGGGTCACTAGCACTGAAAGCTGCTCAGGATTCCAGCAAAACCAATTGGAATGGTCCAGCTATCCAGTTAATAGCATACATAATCAACTAGGAGAGCTAAGGCACAGCATGTCCCAAACCTTGGTCAAGAAACAGCGTAGGTAAACAGTTTCATCCAAGAATTCCAGAAGTTGGATCACTACTACACAATCAAGCTTCTTCCCTCACCTCCCCACAAAAAAAGTTAAGAGACCAGATGACAGCTGTCCCAGGCTGACCATTTGTCTACAAAAATGGGCATGTCTCTGGGGAGTAGGGAACCCCCCAGCCTCTCCGAGATTCCAGCCTGGCCCGGGTGGCCACTTTGTTGCGCACTGTGCCCACTGCTCTGGGAGTACTCCCAGAGCCGGATGCTAATGAGGCAGACCAGGAGGAAGTTCCTTCCACTGCCTCATGGCCAGCAACCTTCTCCAGGGCCCTGCAGTGCCCTGTGCACTGCAGTGCAGCTTCGTCGGCCAGCCATCCCCTCCCCCAGCTGCTGCATGCCCCTGCGTCCTGTGCCTGCTACCTGGTCATTCCTCTGGGGCAGAAGCAGCCAGTGTCAGTCTGGCCACCGCACTGCTTCTGCAGCCTCAGTGACGTTTCTAGTTGCCTTCGGCCGCCTGAAGTTGAGTGTGTATGAGTGTGTGCTTGTGTTTGTATGTGTATATGAGTGTATATGTGTATATGAGTGTATGTGTGTGTGTCTGTGTATGAATGTGTCTTTGTGTGTGTGTGCCTCTGGGCCTGAATCACATAAGTTGGAGTCACTGGCATGTGTTTTCTTGCTACAAATTGCTTTCAGGGTCTCTTACATGGCCGGGTCTGAATCATGCATGTTAAAAGGTTTTCAACTTTAAAAGTGTTTTAAAGTTGAAAACCTTTTAACATGCATGATGTTGAAAGTGTTGAAATTAAGTACAGGAAAGCAATATGAGTATTTTTGCTTTATTTTAACATGTTCTACGTTTTTTGGGGGTGATCTATAATTTTTTAAGCGGGTAGGGATTTTGGCATGGGGGGTAGGAATTTTGGAGAGCTTGGCAGGGAATTTTGGGTTCAGCTTTTGGTCACCTTGAGTTGTCCAACATACTGGGGGTCAACAAACTACTTTAAAGAGACAGTGGCCAGCTGCCATTTAAGATAATACACCAAAGACAGACTGATTATACTGCCTGCCCCTATGGGAAAGTCTCAATAGCAGCTCTAATAATGTTCAAGTACACATATGGGTGTCCACGTTCACATCCTCCGGCTATGTTCACATCCTCGTTCACATCCTCCGGCTATTATTATTAAATTAATAATAATAATAATAATAATAATAATAATAATAATAATAATAATAATAATAATAATAATAATAATAATAATAATAAGCAGTTGTGGAAGGTACACTTTTGTATACATTGTCTTATATTTACCTATTGTCTAAGTACATCCACTTTCTTCATCTTCTTGAGAAACGCTATGCATTGAGATGAGACTTTCACATTGCTCACTTTCTTCTTGTGTTCTACAGGTTGATACAGAGATCAAAAACTTCTAAATTAAATCAGGTTAATTAATATTATCTACTGCTAGATTAATATTTTCTACTCTTAGGGCAGTAACATTCTACCCATGATATCATGTCCAGCTATATCTTGGATACCTATAGCATTATCTAGAATCATCTAGAATCATCAAAGAACGAAACAAATTTAATACTTTCTCTATATATAAATTAAAATGCTGCTTGAATTAACTGATACAATAGGATATACAAACTCAAACTCACAAGTTTCAAATCAGTTCTATACCTACACAAAGTTCTACAGCAGTGCTTCTGAACATCTGTCCTCTGTCTTACCACTTTTAATGGTCAACCTGTGTGCAAGTAACTGGTAATGACGACATCATCAGTTACTTCTGGATTGACAGAAGTGATAAAAAGAAGTGATAAAAAGGCTCAGAGAGGATTGGAATACTTTTTCAAGCACAGATAAACTTGCTTTGGAGCCTCCTAATATTGTTTTGTCATGTTATGTTCCTGGTTTCACTAATGTTCAAGTGTTCACCAGGTGTTCAGAGATCTTGCAAGTAGCACCAAACAATACTGCAAGTAGTACTGGTGGAACTCATCTCACTGGTTGAGAAACTGTTCTACAGAAGTGGTCTTATGGTGATCTCTTTAGTGATAGATATTATTATTTTGCAATACAGATATTTGACAAAAGCAATGAATGTAGCAAAGAACTCTGGAATATGTCAGTACTTTAGGCTTTAAATTACATTTTAAAACATATTTTAAGAGATCATGAAGTGATGCAAGCATGTTATGGGACACATATCACCACATCTATCAGACACTAGTTAATGGATGTATTAAAAGATACACACCAAAGGCAAGGCAAACACATAGCAAAAGACAGGGGCACTTTATGAGGTTATTTTACCTCTGCATGCGATGTTTTCTGAAGATAAATACAAAAACCCGTCTAATTCCAACCATCACTGGATCCCAGTTGTTGTAATGACATAAGAGAGTAGCAATGAAAAATGAAACAAATACAGGGATTGCCCCAGCAAAAAATAACCAAGAAAACTGGACCTGAAATTAAAATAGTATTTTGTTTTAGATAAATTACGTGCTTAATTTGTAATAAAATGAAATTCACAATTCATATATTTCTATTGGATATAAAACATTTCTCTATGGAATGGGCTTGTATATCATCTTCACACACCCACCCACCCACCCACACACACACACACACAATGTTCTTCACATTGGTTTATCATTCAGACAGCTACCAACTGTTTATTATCATTCAGTCAGCTACCAATTATACAATCTTCCTCATCTTATGGGAGGGTTACATTCCATAGTCAGCATGTAAAGCTAAACTTTGGGATACTCGAAACTATCTCAAAAATTCCTTACACTTGGAAAAAATTACTACCTCACTGTACTTACATACCAGATACTAAAGATGCTCAAGTCTGTACGCCAAGAGAGTTACTCATATGGCCCTATCCTATTTATATGTTAACTCAGAATTATCGTGTTCAGAGCAGTGAAATGATTCAGAGCAGTGAAATGAAGAATCAGATGTACATACACTGAGCTGACACAAAAAATACTGTGATCCAAATCCTAACCAACTTCCCAGCACTGGCATAGCTGTGCCAATCGGGCATGTGCTGCATCTTGCAGTTGAGTGACAGCCACAGAGGCTACCTCAAGGGAATGTTTTTCCCCCTTACCTTGGAGCTGCACTGCCCTTACTTCTGTGCTAGAAAGTTGGTTAGGATTTGGAAAGTTGATTAGGAACTGTCATGTTTCCTGTTAGTTGCCTTCTAGTATATAGGGTGGTTGCCTACATGTTTGGTTCTTCAGTAGAGCAAGAATGTTAAAGCAATAAACACTGATGCTGCAAGTGCTAGTATGAAATAAGAAAGTTACTATAATGGGTGTGCAAGGGGTCCCCGGACAAATGAATCTGCAGATTCATGGATAAAGGGACATGACTGGAATTAATAATAAGATTAAAATAAAGAAGCAAACTATGGGCAAAATCCAGAGTAACTACGGGGAATCCTTGCTCTGGTGTAAGAACAACTTACTCTGGATTCCAATATGAATTTCCCATAGGTTTTTCACTAGGTGGTGCAGTAATTACGGGTGCACGTAAAGTCTCTTACGTGCTCCCATGGTTACTCTGGATTTGGGGGTAAGTCAAAAATGATGAGGAAAATCTTACTGTCTGTTAACTGCCTGTATTGCAGAGAATGTATTGTATATTTGTCCCTCTTATGGTCAGTTTCCTGATCATAAATGACAAGTGCAGTTATATCATGGACCTTAAGCAAAGGGTTCGAGACCCGGGTCGGCCCCACAAGACAGGGTGAGCTCCTGTCCTTAGCCCAGCTCTGCAACGCCAGCTGGATCCAATCGTATTGGCTCTGCCTTTCCATTGGACTAATTCAGTGGCGTGGAGAGGGGGGATTTGCTGCTTGGGTAACAGCCTATCCTCCATAACAATCTAACCCAGGCTTTCGTGCTTCGCATGCAGCGTATGCAGAGCACGATACCATAGTCTTCCAAGACTGACGGAGGCCTGCTTTTAAGCAAAGATGAGGGAAGAAAGGTTATAAATGCCAAACCAAAAAAAATTTCCATTTCAAGCGAGGGATCAGAAACATTTAATGGAGGAAAGTGTGGAGGAAAGTGTGATTGACTTAATTTCAGGTGCTGAATTGTGTGAATTACTTGACATCAATCCAAACTCATGGTTGGCTATTACAAAGGGTAGCCATATAATACCATATCATAGTTTAGAATGGAACTATCACAATAAAGGCAAGTACTACATGAACCAAAAAGTGAGTATGACAACAGGAAAACTATCTCCACTGTCATAGGTAATATACATTTTGTTCCAAATGTTACTCAAGTGTTCCATATAATTATTTACCTTCCCATTTACCTTCCCAGTTACTATTTCACCTGCAGTGTCTCTAAATCATTGATATGGTAATTTGTTTATGATGTTTGCAACCCTTTCAAATAAATCTTAATTCAAGCAAAATTCTTGTTCCTCTTCTAGAAGAAAATCCAATCATACTGGAACAATTTTAATTACCAGTGTATGACAACTGTCAGCTTAATGCAATCCTATTCATACCTACTCAGAAGTAAGTCCCATTTTATTCAATGGGATTTGCTCCCAGGGAAGTGTGTTTTAGACACCCATACTTTGTACACATAAAGTGTATACTATTCCTTTGATATAGCTTTACAATAGAGACATCCTGCAGTGGGAACACAACAGTCAATGGCAATGATCAGGCTAATATTTACTTCCATTTAAAGAGTCTCTTATATTTTTTAGCTTCTGATATATTGCTACTACCAGAACTACTTGGATTTTAGAAAATTCTATAAAAGATCATACCTAAACTTGAAATATTTTGTGAAGCATCTTAGAAAATGAGAGTTTTAAGTACATTCCATTTTTTCCTCAGACCAATAAAATATAAAAAATCATATAATTGACTGCAGATAAGTGACAATAATATGCATGAGACTTAAAGACCTATCCTATGCTTTCTACTCAAATATATCCCATTATAGTCAGCAGAGCTTACTGCCAGGAATGTATGGATAGATTTGTAGCCTCAGTTCTTTACATGGTGTGGTGCAAGGTACATGTTGGCATTATGGGCATTCAGGGAAGTATCAGGCAGTTGGGAAACTGGGAGGTCTTCCTCTCCTTTCAGTCAAGGGAAACACAGCCAGACCTATCACTTCGTGAATTACCTTGGAATGGTGCTTTCATATATACATCAAGGTGGGGTGGAGGTAACAAAACAATAAGGCTTCCCTATAATGTTCTATCATACATGGCACAGCACCTACATTTGCAAAGGATAATGTCTATTACATTTTTTCTTCGTGCTGCAAAACACTACTTCTTCCTATTACAGATATTCCTTCTCCTCCATTATATATCTATAACTATTCTTCGTCCCGTGACATAGTTTATAGATAAACTATTTAGGGCCCTAGCAGTACTCACAATTGTCATTAATAAAGTGTAACATTACCTTATGCATGCACATATCAGCTATTATGGACAGAGGTATTGTAAGGCTCAGGGCAAGTGTGCCCATCAGTGATGAGGTAAGAAAACAGCCCCTAGGAAAATATTAAAATATAAAGAAATTTGAGTTTAAAAAGCTAAAGCATTATTAAGGTGCAGAAGCTATTTTCATGTGTACGTCAAGAAAGGGAGTATCATGGATAGGGAGTATGTTTTTAAAATTTGGTAAACCTTTTTGTTAAGTTGAAGGTACTTAATGAAACTCATTTTTAGATTTGTTGAACTATTTGTAGCCTTCCTCGGTTATGGAGACAACTTTGGAACAGAGACTGTACTAAGATTAAGCTAAAGGTGTCCCTGCTGTGGTGCTCATCCCCATTTCTAAGCCAAAGAGCCAATGTTGTTCAGAGACAGTTCTATGGCCATGTGGCCGGCATGCTGAGGAACACAGAATACTGTTACCTTCCCATGAGGTGATACCTATTTATCTACTTGCATTTCTATACTTTCAAACTGCTAGGTTGGCAGGAGCTGGGCTAAGGACGGGAGCTCACTCTGATTTGCAGTACTTGGGTCTCAAACCCCGGACCTGCCGATTTTCAGATGGGCAGGAGCTGCACCTTTAACCACTAAGCCATTGGGGGCCTGAAAGCCACTGGGGGCCCAAAGTACTAAAATGAGAATTCACAAAGAACCAAACCTGATCTATGTTTCTAATCCAATTAATGAATTGTTATTAGCTGTAACTAGTGTTAACAGGCTGTATGCCAACTATCCTGCTTGCATAAGGAGCCTTAAACTTCTAAAAGTGATAACACAATATTCTAGAGCACAGAAATCCAAATGCATGCACAAAACACTGAACATTTTTTATACAGGTTGTCACACACAATGGTTGTACTTCATTATTGAGCAATTGCTTCCACATGAGCTTATGCAACTTCACATAAACAGTGGAAAATGCCCTGTTACTTCCCAATGCTCCTTTTAGGATAAAAATCCAATGGCTGATGGAAAAAAAGCCCACATAAGAATTGCCCACAGGAAAAAAGAAAAAAAAACTAACATTAAAATGGGCAAAATTTGTATTGGCTTTTTCATCTGCACCTTTTTCTGGTTGCCCAATACCAATGTTTTCATTCTATAGCTGTTAATCTCAGGATAGATTGGAGTCGGTATGCAAAATACTGCCAATTCTTAGCATTTTGCCATTGCTTTTTTAGCTGCTTTTCAATTGGGAGCTCTAGCATCCAGTGATGACTTGCATGAGCTCATGTCCAGCCACATGTTAGCCAACATAATTACAGGTGTCCCCAGTGCTGGATTTACTTATAAGCTAAGTAAACTATAGCTTAGGGCCCCACTCTCTTGGGGGACACCAAAAAATTTAAAGGAAAAAAACTGGATGTACATTTCCAAAATATAAGATAAAAAAACAAATAAAACCTACATAGAGCAACAGCGTTTTCTGTTGTGTAGGCACAAAAAACAGCAACAATTTGTTGTTGACAAAAGACAGCTGGATATATATAGGGCCCCATTACATATATAGGGCCCCATTACTTAGGGCCTCATCATACCTTGTTGTCCCTTGTTTTCAACTACAGTTCTGTTTTGGAACTTCCCATGAATTTTAAAAAAAATCAGTGGATTTTAAAAAGTGGAAAAATAGATTTAAAGATCCACTTCCAGGTTTCTTGCTCCAACATTGCTTCTAATGGAATAAGGTTGTGTCTTTGTATCTGAAGAGATTGGTTTCTTGTACTCCCCACTCATACAAAAAAATTGTGTTAAATAAAAGCAGTTTTAAAAAAATAAAAGCCTACCTTTTACTGTTGTACGAAAACAGCTTTTCTTACTGTTCTAGAGGCAGTCAGCAATTAGAGATACAAAGGACCTCCTGCCTTTGTCTGGCTTAGCTGAAGAATGGAATGACAGCTTGCAAGACTACCCTTCTACAACAGGAATAAAAGCAGTTTTTTAACCTGCAATTTTAGAGATTCCCTTCACCAGGGATCTGCACATTCCTTCTCATATGCAGTGATCATTCATGCCAAGTCAAATCTGTGTATAACAAGGTTGGATTAGTAATTATTAATTGAAATGTCAATAATTAATTAATATTTCAATAATTAATTGAAGTAATTGTAATTATTAATTGACAAATGTCAACCCAAACACAAATATTCAGTTAGTTCACAAAGCTAACTGCAAATAGAGTGAATAATTAAGTGATGATGGACCAGATTTTCATGTACCCACATCCATTTTAGATGGCAACAGCTACAGTGGAAACCTGAACTTCCAAATCTGGATGTCAACAACATATTGAGGCTGTAAGTGCAAATTATGGTACATTCTCCAAGCCAGTTTGTAGCACTCAGAAAAAAAGCTCTCCAGTGAGCTACTACAAGCATGCTACCATGCACTGACTTCATGAATAGATCCCTTTAAAGCAGTGATCTATCTTTTCGTGCAATGACCCCAATGAACGAATGAGTTAATTGGGAGATCAATCACCAATCCCATCTTACTAATGGGACCTGATTGGCCCACTCCCTACCTCTTATATCTTCACAACTACCCTGTGAGGTAACACCCTGAGAAGAACTAGCCATTGGAGCTGTGGGACAAAACAGCAAAATGATGCCGTGCAGGATTAACTCAGTTCTGATAAAACACTTCCATCATTGGATTGGATCCACAGGTTTGAAAGGTTATCGCAATTCCCAAAATGAAGATTTGGGGTCATGACCCATCGGTTGAACACTGCTTTAATGTCTTAAAAGTTCTTCTGGCTTGGGAAAATGCAGATTCCAAAGTGCTGTGCTAGTGTGACCAAAATAGCGCTATTTCTGCCACAAGTGTGGAAGCTTAGCATCTGTAGTATCAATTGTGTTTTGTCCTAGACAAAAACGTAATACTGCCTATGAAACCAAGCTGTTTCACATTCAAATTTCCTTTAATAAGCAACACTTCACTCTTCTGATGGTATACTCGACTCGGGATTTTTTGCAAGAACCACTGATCTATAAAAACACTTATTGGTTTCTTCTAAACATATCCTGAACAACTAGCTGGTTTTAGAAACAATAATATAGAGATAAATGCCTATGAGGAACCTCCATTTAAATTCAAGTTCCAGCTAGTTGAGGAAAACCAATTCTCAAATCAGCATCAATGGGGCTACTACTAAAGCACACTAGAGTGGTTTAAATTTGAGCTACATACATACCACAACCAGAGGAATTCAGATAGAACAGTTCCAACGAGGCCGTTGATGACAATGCACATAAGTACTAATTTATTGGGCAATTGAAAGGGCTCAAATCCAGTATAATGGAGTAGGAAGAAACCAGGCCAGAGCAGCAACAAATTAAACAAACCAACAAAACCTGCAAAAAACCAGAATTAGAAATGTTAGAAACTAAACAGGCCCCCAGTGCACCCACACACTCCTTCATCATCTAAGGTAGGGGCCTTCAAAGTTTTTGGTAGGAGGGCTAATCATCTCTCTCTGACATAGTGTTGGGGGACGGAAAAATAATTTACATTTCAAATTTAAATACATAAATTTACATATAAGAATGTACTGGAGTGGATTACAAGAACCAATGATCTAAGGTTACAGTCCTATACACATTTTTTTTAGTAAGGATTACTGTAATAAAATCCACACACAAACACAGAATACAAATTTAAAAATAACTAAAACCTGGGAGAAGCATGACAGTACATCAGAGCAATGTCAAAACCCCCAACAGAAGAGTACTGTCTTTGTCATGCACTTACGGTGCAATCCAGTGTAACTACGGGGAGTCCATGCTCCAATGCAAGAACAATTTACTCTGGATTGCAATATGAATTTCCTATAGGCACTTGACACATTAGAACTACAAAAAGTCTGGAAAAAGTCTCTTGGAAACATAGGGTGCAATCCTAACTTATGCTGGCACAACTCATTGGTCTTCACGTTCCTGTGATGATTTAGGAAGACAAGCGCATGTCTTTGCATTGGTCTAATTCTCCCCCAGGAATGGTGCAAAGTGTCCTAAGGCACTTTTGTGACAACCTCCGGTCAGCTCAGGACTTATGCCCTAACTATAGTAATAGTCACTTTTTAGTCCATAAAATATGCATCAGTATTGTGAAGCTAACTCAACCTAATAAACTTAGAATATGTAATAGAAAAAGGGCAAATATAACAGGACAAATTTCCCAAATAGCAGACATAGAACTATGGTTCAGGAAACATATTTTCTCTAATATAAGCAGTATATGTTCTAGCTTCCTATGTTTCAGGTTGTAGTTACATGTGGGGAGTGCCAGCAAGATAGCGTTGGGCACCGTCCAACTCTAGAGTAACTTAAGAAGACTGTGTGCGATGCATCTCAGAAGCACTTCTCCAAAGCCGCAATTAAAGGAGCCAAGCAGGTAAAGGGCAGGTGGAGTAAAGAAGTTGACCAGTATGAGAAGGCCACAACTTTTTCTTGATGCTGCACATAATACATACTGTAGTTAAAGACAGGTCATGGTATAGAGGTGTCTCATTTGCTCTTCATACCAATCCAACCTTCTTCCAAATTGGCACTTATTTTTCACTACATTTTTGTAAAACTGACTATCCAGAATTATATCTGACTCCAGATTAGAACTTGCCCAAATCCTGTTCTTACCAAAAAACATTGGTATATCTAGTTTGTCTTCTCTGTCTACTTTTCTTTTTAACATAACTATGTAGACTGCATAAAGGATAGCTCCTAAAAGAGCCCACAGGGAACCTGTAGGAAAAAAAACACAGTTTGTTAAAACTTTTTTTAAAAAAAGTTTTTACTAGTTATTCTAGTTATTACTAGACTGTAGACAAAGGCTGCAATCCTAAACACAGGCTGCAATCCTAAAGACACTTTCTTGGGAGAAAGACCCATTGAACATAATGGGGCTTACTTTTGAGTGACATGGTTAGGATTGTGCCCAAACTTTCCTAAGTCCCATAGAATAAAATGGGACATACTTCTGAGTAGAAATTTGAGCACTTGCTGAGTAGACATGCTGACTAACCCTAACCACACTTTCCTGGGAGTTAGTACTATTGAACTCAATGGGACTAACTTCCAAGTAGACATGCTTAGGGTTGCACTGTAAACTTAACAATTAAAATATTATTAATTAAATTATAATAATCATAATTAAATTATTGCTTGTTATGTTCACTTAAATAATTCATTTTAAGCACAATTCTAGCCATGTCTACTTAGAAGCCAGCTCCATTGTGATCAGTGGATCTTACTCCCAGGAAAGTGTGTTTAGGATAGCAGCCTTTGTTAAGTAAATTATAAATATTTGTCCGAATTACATAGAAATAAAAGTTTATTTAAAGTATAGACTTCCAAAATTTTAATGTAATGTAGTACATAAAAGTAAGAGTGTTTCATTGTAGTTATTGAAGGTTGCTTCAAAAATGTCCAACAATATCTACCAAGAGTAGTTCAACTTCTATAAGCTAGGCAAAATATACCTATAATTGGGGAAATATACCTAATGTAGTTATTCCAGCAGATTCCTCATTCCCAGACAGATTCACAAGGACAACACCTCCAATGCTATTTGACAAAAATAAAAAATATTTTATTTATGGAAGAAAAAAATTAGCATTTTCAGAAAAATTAAGTACTGGATTCAGATACATTTAGACCAACATTTTGTACAGAAAGCACTAATTAAGATTAATTTAGACTATTTACAGTAATTATACTAACTGACATATATATTACATTATGCTACCATACATTTCTCATGATTAGCAAACATTAACTGCTAGGCCCAACTATCTGATGTTTCAAATCATCATCCTCCATGTTCCTCTTAAAGTTGTGATGAAAAGTAATTAACAGGGAACACAATACTAAAAAAAAGTTTTGTTAAAGGTGGGTTGATACTAAATGCTTTCAATCAACAAAGCTTTACTTAACAGAAAATAAAGTGAGTTTTCTAATAACATATGAAAATGTTTAGACATTGAGTTATTTGATATTTGAAGGTTTTGTTCCGAGTACAACACAACATCCATGCTTCCTCTGGATGACCTAATCTTTAAAGTCATATAGGCTGCATTCCTAAAGACACTTTCCTGGGAGTGAGACCCATTGAACATAATGGGGCCTACTTCTGAGTAGACACAGTTAGGATTGTGCTTGTAGTCATCTAGTTTCATGAGTTCAAGTTGCAATATTATAAAACAAATAAAATAGGATAGTGTAGCATTGGATTGAATTGTAGTAACCCAATTTTACTTGGGTTACTAGTAATATAATGGAATAGTGAAAAATTACGGGTAGAATAGCTGCCAAAACAGCAACTCTTCTGTAGGCATTTTGCAAACTCATTTCCCCTACAGTTGGGTTTGATCCATTACATCCAAAAATAGTGACAAAGCTTTCACTACCGAATCCAGATATCTAAGGAACCACAAGCCTATAGGAAAGAAGAAAATTGGAGATTAAGGAGTCTATATTCCTACCTTAAAATGACAGCTAGCAATTTTGAAAGGGTAAACCTGTCTCCACTGTTACTTGGAAACACTGCAGCCAGGATTAAAGTGAAAAGTCCTGCAGGAGGAAAAATTCAACTTTAAAAAAATATAAACTGGTATCCCATCACACTCAACAATTTAAACAGTCCCAATGAAATGTACTGCTAGATGTCAAGAGAGTAGAAAGCTCCTGCTAATTTGATTTAGGATTATAACTAAACAGTGTCATGCTGGCAGGCATACAAATCCTATATCCAAGAAATTTTTTTCCTTAAAAAAAAAATTAAGGAAGACCTTTCGCAGAAAGTATAGGTCTTGAGAGCACTAATGTGCTTAGGTATGCCCTCACACTTTGGAATAAAGAGACATCATACAAATAAGAAAAAATGCTTGGAACAGCTGATCGTATTTGATGAAGAGAACACCATACTCCCTGCCTACAATAATCTGAAAACAAACCATTTTCAGATTCTGATTTATTTGGAAACTTTGGGTAAAACAAAATAGAATAAATCAGTTTGGTTATCATAGGAGATCCTGGCTTTTTCTAGCACGGGACTGGAAACAGAATAATTTATTTCACTGCATACAAATTGGAGAGAAGCACATGTCAGTGAATGAAAACAGGAACCAGTCTTGGCTTTGCTTTATATTTATTATTACAAATAATTGCTTAAGATAGAGTTATACTGATATCTGATGCAAGAGACTACTTTAACTCTTTAACTCTGCTGCAAGAGACTACTGAGTTATACTGAGTTATACTGATATCTGATGCAAGGGACAACTTTAACTCTTTAACTCTGCTGCAAGAGACTACTGAGTTATACTGAGTTATACTGATATCTGATGCAAGAGACTACTTTAACTCTTTAACTCTGCTGCAAGAGACTACTGAGGTTTCTAGCTTCTGAGCTAACATAAATTGACATGGCAGACTGTAGCTTACAATGGCACTTCCAGGGAGTGGAGGAGTGGAGCACATCTGGGGGGCGCATCCCATGCATGGCTGCTTTGTGCTACCAGTGGGCCACTCTACAGCAGATGGTTGATGCAGAAGGTGCCGCATGGGTGTGACTGGATAGTATAGCTAGGGTGCCTGAATGAATGTGTCCAGAGCGACCAGATGCCCAAACCTCAAAAGATGCCCAAACCTCAAAAGGAGGACAAGGTCTTGAATTCTTCTCAGCCTGGCCTTTCCAGCAGACAATGGCATGTTTGCCTACTCATGAGTAAAGCCATGATACTGGGCACTTTCACTTCCCCATAGAGATAAATGCTTATTTTTATTTTTAGTTTTTTGGCCATAACTTTTGATAGGAAGGAGATATTTCAAAACCAATTTATACATTGGATTCTGCTCTTCAATACAAATCCAATGGCATATGTCATGGTAGAGTACTGTACACCATTGCAAAGGTCTAAAATGAAGCCAAAATGGAGGTCAATAAAGGACACCCAACCAGGAGGCTTAAAAAGAGAACAAATCTGGAAATTTCCAGTCATACAATCTCATGAATGTGTCTCTTTGTACAACCTGCTACATGAATAGTGATGGGTACCACTGCATGGCTGTGCCTGTGCGCTGATGCACAACCCAAGGATCTGGGGTGGTATCAAGTGCATACTCTAACATGGCAACTAAGATGTTAGGCCATCCTATTCTAAGGGACTCCCTCTCTGTCCTATTGTAGACTGTAGATGGCCAGGAAACACTGTCAGTGCCATTTTGGGCATGTCCACTTGGACAGGCATCCAACTGGCTTTGATGATGCTGGCACCCAGGATGGACTGTGTAGTATTGCAGACTGTCAGTACTACATCACCTCTGCTCAGGGATAAGACTCAATGGGCTCAGTGGCACTTGTAATCTTGGGTAGGTATCGATAGGTTTGCAATCTGAGGCAGATACCCTTAAAGTACCTTCCTGGGGATTGCTCCATAGCACCTTATGGGCTTGTTTGTGAGTAGGCAGGCATGATATTGTGCTGCCTAACCAAGCTGCACTTGGTTCACTGCATATATATGGCTCAGCTGCTAGCCCACTCAGCTCAGTTGCCAGATTTCATGTGCATGTGTAATTGTTTGATAGCAATACACGGCTGCCAGACAGCTGCTGAGCATGCATGGCTTGACTGCTCCGTCAACTGCACATTTTCCCCCTCCATCTCTTGCTTCTGCCCTATTTTCACATCTTGGCAGACCCTGCTTTCTGATGTCCCTTACATAGTGCTGCCAGAATACAATTTGGGTTAGGTTGTGCAAGCATTACTGTGCTAGGCCCTGCAGTAATACAAACAATAGGAAAAGACAATATGAAACTAGTATATCTTATATCCATTATGTATAGGAACTTTCATATTCAAAAACCATTTCTTTCAGAAAAATTAATAGCAAATTTCAAATATATGAATACCACTGAAAAACCTTCACTTTGAGCCAGCAACACTATACAGCATACTTTCAATGATTTATCATATATCACTTGTTTTCCTACTACTAAACTGGCAGTTGAAAGTGTAAGCTGTGTTTGAGGCAAAAATGGTTGAGATATATGATCTCTGATGACTCATTCATGCATGCAAACTGTGAATGCTTTCCATAATATATTAGGTCTTTAAATATAAATAAATTTTTCTGAAATATGTATTTAATGAAGTAATTTTAGCAAAAATTCTAGGTATGTCTAAGGTGTCAGAATACGTGTTTCATTTCTTACCAGAGGTTGAAGACAGAATATTAACTATGGCTACTTGGGTGTCTGACAGCGCTGCTTGATAAGCGAAATTTGCCAAGAACCACTAGGAGATTAAACAAGAAATGTTAGTATAAAATCCTTTGCATCCTTGCAGTTTTATAAGGATTGCTTAAAATAGGGGGAAAGCCAATTAAAAATTGGCTAGAAATACAAGTACCCATTTTGAATTTACATAAAATACAATATGCAACACAATTATAATAAAAAATTTGAGTTAACATAGTAATGTTTAGTAACTATTAAAACAATCATGTCTTGATAGGAACAGATCAGGTAATCACTAGAGGTTACTTCCCAAAACACCATTAACAGTGCAATAATAAAAACAAACAGAATCCAAAATGCCAACATATTGGCTCTAAACCTGAAAATATTAGTCACACTATTAGTTTTAATTGATTAACTATTAATCTAAGGGCACAATCCAGAAGTGCATTTGGGTTACCCTAGCTATCACTGGGCTGACCCAACTGCAAAATGGGACTCCCTAGTTATTCTGGAAAAGGTTTCAGGCAGCCTAAGCAACATCGGCTGTCCCAAGACAGCTGGACCTGGGCTGCCCTAGCTGGGGCAGCCTAGGCAGTTCAGGAGAGGCATGTGGAGGGCATGATTAGGATTGCCTAGGGCAGAGCAGTTACTCTGTATCCAGAGTCTGTTTCCTGGGCAGAAATGCCCTCTTCCAGCTCCTCAAGAGTTATACCACCTCACGAGCATGTATTGTAATGAGTAGACCTATAGGGGTCTATGATAAGGCAGAGTAAGAATGGCAGTGTTGACCAAAAATCTGAGTTCTTGGCCAGTCTAGCTGCAACCCCGGCCTCTCAGCTTCAGGATATGGCACAACTACGGCATCCCACTAACCTGTGGATACAGCAGGCCACTCCAACAAACCCCTTGCATCAACTGTAAACTGCACTGTCTCATCAGGGACTCCTTATAAGGCACTGCAGCTGTTCCTTGTTCAGTGTGAACTGAGGGGGGTCTCCTCAGTAGCAAGCCCACCACAAGTGTCACTGACTTGGTGCCTACTGAGCATGCTCTGGAGCAGCTAGGGCAGCCCAGGCTTCCTGACTCTCTGGATCCAGCATAACATTCTGCTCTGGATTCAGAATAGTTGGGGCAGCCCAACCAAGGCACACCTCACTGCTCTAACTCTGTATTGTGCCCCTATGCACGTTTACCAGGAAGTAAGTTTCATCAATTCAGTTGATCTGACTCTCAGGAAAGTGTGCATAAAATAGTAGATTGGTATCCTCATTCTGAAGTTGACAAGCACTAGAGCAGCAACTGATAAGTAGGTGTCATAAAAACACTATAAAGTGCTTTTCGACACCAGCGTGTAAAGGTCACTGGTGATTGTGCTATCCAGGGAGCACCACATCTCCCCTGTTGGCTCCAAGGATGGGTAAGTGCTGCAAGTTAACATAATTGGTGGCGGTAGAAGGTGAAAGGAGGGAGCATTAGATATGGGGATGGTGTTGTTTAGACCTGGTAAAGAACAGGAATGGTGGAGACAGCTTCTGCTATATTCCAACACCTATTCCAGGCCTGAAAATCCTACACAGGTCCACATAGTTCTCTGTTAGCAATTTAACTGGTGCAGATCTGAGTAGCCCCATTGGGCAGACTGAGGCTGTACATGGTGTGAAGCAGGGTCTCCAAACCCCCAGCCTGGGGCCCAGGTACAGTCTGTGACAAGCCATTAACTGGCCAAAGTCAGCCTCTGGCCCCCTTAGAGACTCTGACCCAGTTGACCTAACACAACTGGTACCATGATGGTGGGAAAAATGGGGGTCCAAATTTGAGCCCATTTATTTCATTAATCTAAATTTCATTTATTGAAATTTTATATTTAAATATATTTTAAAAATATATATTTTCATTTATATATTTTTCAGCCCTTGACTCTGTGCCCTCATAATTGATGGAGCCATTTGGCTAAAACCTTTTGAGACCTCTCATGTAAGGCAATGCGACTCAAACAGGGATTGCGACTCCCCTGTTTGTGTAAAGGTGCACCTGTCCTTTTAAGGGGCAGGGAAAGGCGGAAAAGTAGCAGATCTGCTGAAAGGGAACGCAGGGGGCAATTTCTTGGCTCCCCGAGGGTCCTGCCAGCCTGTGGAGGTGACTGTGGGTGCTTTGCAGACTCCCCACAGCTTAAAAATGTGAACATTTTTGGCATGATTGAGGCTTGTGTCTTCAATTGCACTAAAAACCTAACATTTTTTCTAGCTTTGGGGATTGCCAAAGCAATCTGCAAAAAAACTGCCCCCATTCCTAGATGGGGGCATGATCATAAGTTTCACATCACTGCCCCGGATCCTCCCCTCCAAAAATTTAGGGAGAGAATGAGTACCACTGGCGTAAGGTAACAAATGTTTTCTTATTGCAAGGAGACCTCCAGCCTACTCCGTTTCAATGATGGAAAAAAGTGCAGACCCAGCTGCTCCTCTGCACAGCATTGAAAAGGTTGGGCTTTTATTCATTAACTTGCACTGATTTAAAAGTGACTGCAGGCTTGGAATAGTATCTCTTGATATCATGGCTAATCTATTATTTATCTCAGACTACCTAGAAATATATTACTATTTAAACAGGGCAGTATAGTGGAATTACTGGAAATGTGAGCATGTCTAGAACAGGAAAAAGGTAATCATATGCTATTGTGGATGCTATGGGAGAACAGGCCCTGTAGTTCCTCACTTGAAGCTGTACTGGATATTATCAAATGATCAAGATTCAGTGATTACGATTTATTACATCTGCAAATATACATGCTTGACCTAAATGGATTTAAGATACATGCAAATTAACTAGATGTGCATGCAAATAATTTCTGACATATTCCCAAATGTGAAAACTAATGCTACAAAGACCCCAAAAATGGTCACAAATGATGGCTATGTTCAGGTAGCTCAAGGAAATAGACCCTTCTAATTGCAGAAAAGGAATAACTTTCACTGTTTCCACTTGTTCAGCCCACATTTTGACTGGAAAATTTTAATGGTACAAAGTTTTCCATAGGAGGTTAAAAGAACAGAGACTACAGAGGAAGGCATGATACTAAAAACTGTGCAAGCCATCTTGTGCAAACACAATTGCTTTTCATAATGACGGCTGAAGTTAAAACACAGTGGGTGCAATCCTAACAAATTTAGGCCCAGCCTAACTCACATGGCATAGCTTTTCGTGGTGGTGAGGGGAAGTCAGCTTATCCATGTGCAGGAGTGGCACAGAAGTGCCTGATATCACTTTTGTGACACCCCAAGATCAGCACACGACTTATGCCGAGGCTTAGGCCAGCCTAACTGGAGCTTAAGATTGCAGCCAAAATCTATGTTCAACTGTTAGTTTTTTTGAAATGTTCATATCTGTTTAAGACTGCAATCCTAAAGACACTTTCCTAAGAGTAAGACCCATTGAACACACTGGGGCTTACTTTTGAGTAGACATGGTTAGGTTTGTGTTCTAAATTGCCCAAATTTTTATTACTGTGTTGTGCATGGGAGACACAGGGAATGAGTATTTCAAATGTTTTACACTGCAAAAGATCTGTTGCATCTTCAATTGTAGTAATATTTTAACATTATTATAGCTGCAAGGTTTAACTAATGGAGTCTAGACTTAGAGCATGCAAGTGTATTTTTGAGATTTTTTGTTTTGTTTCTGGTGAATTACTGTAACGGAAATAAAAATATTAAAGATGGTAATGGCTTTGTTAATTAAACTCAAAGGTTTTTTTCACTCTTCCTGAAATGTTAAAAAAGACAATGTCTGAGTAACATGCATATTTAAATCCCACGATCAATAAAAATGATGATTAATTAATAATTATAAATTGGGTTTAGTCCTAGAGATTATCCCCTCCTCTAACGATCTAACTATCAATACCACAAAATTATTTTGCTTTTAAAACAACATTCTACCCCCACCCCCAAGAGAGGGCTAATATGTAGAATACAAGATAACTGCTCTTATATTGAAAACAATATTTAATTAGGTACAGATGGTGACATACCACAAAGCAAAAGAAAAAGCTGATTTTGGCTACTTGAGACGCAGTAAGCTTCCCTACAGCTTTCAATATTGAATCCTGCTCCTTTACTGTTGGGTAAGACATACGAGACAGCTTTGCTTCCAGTGCATGGCTTGATGGAAGTTGTCGAATCTCCATAATATTACTGAACCTTACACGAGGCTTTTTGGGAGCTTTAAGAGAGGAAAGAAAACGATTCATGTCATTTATGTATTTGCACAGGAAAGAAAAATCATCTCTAAGGCCCTGTCGAGATAAGGAAACAATGAAACATTTACTCACCTTTCTCATTATCGCTATTGGTGCAGCTACTTTTTTCACTTGGCAAATCATGAAACTTGAGAGGTACATACAACGGTTCACTCTGAAATGTAGCATTAAAAAGTCCCAGTTATGGTTCATAATTGTAACGGGAAAAAAGCCCACTAAGCTAACACAAAGCCAAATAATGGCAGCAAAATATCATGTTGGGTAAATGAGTAAATTTATAAAAGCTTCTTTGCGCTTAATGTATTTTTTCTTTATATTCTTTAACACATCTCACTTTTGTACAGAAGATAAGCAGGTGTATAGCACCCAATTCTACTTGGTCCGTTTACACCCCACACATTTGTTTTGTCTAGGAAGTCATGCATGACTTTCCTGCTGAATGTCACCTTACTTACTGCAAGGAGTGGCAGCTGCCTGGGCCAGGTGGGGGCACCAGATGCCAGTGCAGCACCCAAAAGTAGGTTGGTGGTTGACACACAATATCACATCACAACCAACTGCTTCTAGAGTAGCCTGATTTGAGACCAATTTGAAACAGGGGAGGGCAGGAGGGCCAATGAGAGCTCCACTCACCTCCCTCTCCACTCACATCCCTCTCCCATGCCAATTGCTGGCTGCAGATATCCCACTCTCTGCTTCAGCAAAGGGCCTCCCAGCATGGGGACAACTAGACCAATTTGACCCAAACAGGCTAATGCTGCTCCTGATAGTTCCCAAGGCTGTTAAACCTTGTGATTAAGAAACATTTGTGCTCATAACAGATTGACTGGCAGTCCAAATCCTATTTAAACTATAATTCATGTGCTTTTATCCAGCCCTTTCTATATATTTTCAATATAAGTTAATAAAAAGATGAAAGAAAAAAAACAAATGTTTCATTAACAACAGAACACTACAACCACCAAAAATTAGATAACTTACCAAAGAACTATTTCCAGAATTGTCTGTTGCACAAACAGAAAAATAATTCTCAACATCTGCAAACTAATTAGAGATTTAACATTTAGAATTTAGACAAGACATTACTAGTAGTATCCATATTATAAACTGAAAAGATTTTTTTGAACTTTAGGACATGGGTGAAGAAAGATCCACCTTCTGGAAAGATCTAGAACAGGAAGAACTGGCCCATTTGCCAAGAAGAAACCTCAAATAAAACCTTGACCTTTTACAAATAGGGTAAGAAGAAGTCAAGAAAGGAAGAACAGAGCAAAGAAGGAGGACCACATATTCAGTTACCGATTCTAGACACCAGATGAAATTTTATACGATTTATTCCATTTCAAATTCCACTGAGAAACATTTTGGCTGTTACTACCACTCCTGTTTATACAATGATTCACACTGAAATGTTAGATTAATAAAAGCATTATTCAGTCATTGAACATCTGGAGGATGAACGGATGTTAGCATACATGGGTTTTAAAATTCAACAAATACTTTGATTTAGTATAATATGCAGATGCCACAATGTTCATAAACTTAATAGAAAGACACTTACAAAAGTTGCATATCTGCCACAAAAGTCACGTGTGCACTGTTCCCTCCATGGTTTCCAGATAATAAATCCAAAAAGGTAAAGAACAAACATGGACGTTTTTGCAAATGTACTGAAAAATGGTTTGTTGTATGTGGTAAATACATACTGCAAATTGAGTGGAGAAAAAGAAAAGTTACTACCACTAATAAACAAAGGTACATCACAGGACCAGAATAGCTTCGGGGTTTGGAAGTACTGTAGGCTATTACCTAACCCTGTAACTAATAACATATTCAAAGAGGAGATGCACCCCAAATAATGTTAAGCTAGATTAGTAAATACTTTGTCTTTACTAGATTAGTAATATACTTTGTTCCAGATTACTATAGAAATATCTGGGAACCACAGCACCATTTGTTCCCTTCTCCCTTTATAGGAACTCTGCTCTGAAATGGTTGATCCAAATAAATTATGTAAACTGAACCCATGTTTTCCTGTTTAAAAATGTTAAAGATTGAAACAATTGACATGCTTAACTGTTATTTCATTCACAATCATATCAATTTTGGAAAGGCTTCAATTCAAAAAAGAAATGTATCTAGTCAGGTATGAAAAACTGCTTAACCTGCTAAATCCACCTATAAAGAAATGCAGTCATAGTAAGAGCATCAATTGGCTCCTATGAAAGAGGACAGTATCGGAACCCAACAGCACATGGTATTGTTAAGATTTGCACTGATTCAAGTCCCACTGTGTTTTATGCAACTTACCACCAAGCATGTGTGCACAGGATTGCAAGCACACCATTACAAAATGACACTTACCGAAGTGAGTTCAGAAGAAGCAACCCATATTATATCAACAAGAAGAAGAATAACCACTCCAAGAATCATTCGTTTACGCTGACTGGAAGCATTGCTCTGTGAGCTCATCCGATTCATGATAAAAACCCACACCATTTGTAACCTATTGCAAAATACCAATACAAATTAATTTTTAAAAAAATGCTTAAATGCACTCCAGTTCCAGGAAGAGAACGAGACATAAATCCAAATAATAAACTGCTATTAAAATGCCAATTAGCATAAAACAAAAAAGCAAATGGGAAATCATATTATTCCATACACATTGCTGAAATGACCTAGCAAGACATTTGTTAAACACGGGTAAAATTCATGGTCAGTTTGCCTATGGTGAGTTATAAAACTACTGGGGTTGGATATTGTTTCCAGAGATGGTGCTTAATGTCTTTGCATGATTATAGTCAGCTCTATGAACTCTCGAGCTAGTACAATGCTGATAACAAACAGATCTGTTAAAATCATTTTGCATACTATACTGATATAGCACAAAAGTAGAGAAAGGAGGTTTGACGTGCAATCCTATTCATGTCTACTCAGAAGTAAGTTCCATTAAGTTCCAGGAAAGTGATCTTAGGATTGCAGCCTTGGTCAAGCAGCTATTCTTTCACCAGATAGGTATTTAATATACAATTCATTCGAACTCTCTTCTTTCACAAAAGTGTTAAGATATAGATTTGGACTAAATATGCTAAATTAAAACAAATGAAGATCAAACAGGGCAATAACTGGCTTACTGTTTTCTTATCAATTATGTAAAGTTATGCTTGTGAGGAACATTTCCCTTTCAATGTACAATATTTTGCATCTCACACAAAAAATAAGATCACATAAAAGCCACTGAGTTTTAAACAGCCTAATGGTGTACAGGACTACAAGTCAAATCAGTTTTTTAAGACACGAAACAAAAGTAAATTATTCATTATGACTTAAAGTAGACATGATGCAAGGGGGCATATGTTGTATCTCCAAAACATAAGTGGCAGTGTTAGATACGTGGACTCAAATTGTGAAAATGCAAATTTTTTGTTGACTCAGTGACTTGCGAGTTATGCATGATTGAAAAACACTTGCGTTGACCCCCTGACTCAATTTTCTTATTAGTGTCAGTGACTAGAGTCTGCTTGTATCTGGATATGCTTGCTTACTATTTCCTTGGCATGGATGACCTTGCAGAGCCATCACTCAGACCAGGCAAGGTAGGAGCAAGGTGTTTGAACCACAAAGCAGGGAACAGCTAAGTGGGAGATGGTGGGAGATGCCTGTACAAAATTCAAAATTCTTCAGAGTAATGGTGGAGGGTGTAGGGTTTTAAGCATTCATACCTTTCCTTCTGCTCCAACCATCCTCCATGGCTCCATTTACATTTGGGGAAAAATAATTTCTTGTAGACGCTGTATGTGACCCCTTGCATCAATGTGTGAAATAGGGCAAAATCCATAGCAGTTACGGGTCCATGCAGTTACATTACCCTCCAGTGTTATCTTATGGAAAGTCAACTGCTCCAGAGCAAGGGGCTTAATTTTACTTTAGGATATAGGCCATAGACTTATTTTACTTCTTTTATCAATATCACTATATTTGGATAAAGAAAGTATAAGACATCTGTTTCATAGGACCATTTTCCATACCTGTTTAGTAACCTCTTAAAGGCTAAGTTATAGCTGGATTCCGTAAAACTTCACGACATCATGATAAGATGTAAACCATCTCCTGAAAAACAAAACTTAAAGATTTTTATTTTAACCTACACTAAAGGTTATATGCCTTTTGAATGTTGTTCACCAAGATTTAACATTTCAGCTTACATATGCCCTCCCTATTCAATGCAATCAATTTTTAAGGTCTGAAATAACTGAAGTTAGTAACATAATAGGGGTTGGCAAGATGCAAGTCTAAGAATTATAATAACTCAACACAAATGAGCCTGGCCATAAAACCAGTAGCATGAAACACTTCTGCATTGTAAGCACCTGATTTCAAGTCAGTATGCAGATTATAAAGTTTAATTACATAACTGGAATGCTCCAAGTCCTTAAACTTATGTTCTCTATGCAGCGCGACACAGTACTATTTTAACAGGAAACTTTAAGGATCTTTACTGATGCATATCAGCACTTCTACTCAGTATCAGTAAGCCAATATGACGTAGATTTGTTACAAACACAACATGACAAAGGCTGCAATCCTACAGACACTCTCCTGGGAGTAATACCCATTGAACACTATGGGGCTTACTTTTGAGTAGACATGGTGTCTTGGGCGTTCATGCCTGGGCCAGAATGATTCACATAATACATCATGTTATAATCTGAAATGGTTTCTGGTGCAGCCTGAGTTGTGGAAGAAAGACAAAGAGGTGCCAAGTGATGACTTCCTGAGAGGAGATATGCAGATGATCTCCCAATGGGCCATTAGCTACAACTGGGTTCATCTGGTCTGATTGTGCTAGAAAGGACAGGAAAAGGTCAGAAGCTTCTGGGCATGGAAGATTCTCAATGGTTCCACACAGCTGGGCGGGCTGGGTGGACACCCAAGGGGTGGAGTAACACACCTCTGAAATCCTTCTGACTGGTCAGACTTTTGATTGACACCTAAGTGTCCTGAAATTTGTATAAGAATTACCTGAGGGCTCAGGCCATGTGGAGTGTGATTCCTTTGTGTGGAGCTGGAGGAAAAACAAGCCTCTGGGAGAGCAGGATGGAGCCGATGGAACTGACTACCACTGGCATTAAGCCTGATGTAAGCCCACACTGATGCTGTTTTGTATTGCTGCTTAATTAGGGAACTAAGTAGAAGGGCAGGAGGAAGTTCTTTGTTGTTTATCAGTACTCTGAGATTTTCATGTGCTATTGCTTTTCACCTTCCTTGTGTGATGATCTGGCTTTACAATAAATTTGATTTCTATCCTATAAGACTGTGGTTGTGTCACTACTTAAGGTAACCCCAAACAAAGGAACCTCTATGGGAGCAAGTGTGGGAAGTTTGACCGGGTGGACTCAGGAAGTAGTCTAAAGTCAACTTCAACTTGCATCTCCATGCCTCTGAGCAAGCGCAGAGTGCTAAGTGGAAGACTCTGACACTTAAAGAGGCATTTTTGGGACCTCTGACTTAATAGGATAAGTACAGGGGCGACCCAGGTCTGAACTGAAATCCAGTCAGACCAGCACACATGGTTAGGATTGTGCTCAGAGTAAAATATTCCTGGTACAGTAAAATTCCAGTACTCCAGCACTTGTTGGTCCAGCACCAAGTCTAGAACCAAAATATACTGGGTCTTGTGAAGGTGCATTTGTCTGGCTACAGAAATCACTCAGGGACAAAAAAAGCAGCTTATAAATACTGTAAGTAGTGGCTTGAATGGGGAAATCCTGGCTCAGTTCAGGCTACTGAAATCAATCAGGGACAACACAACATTCTGATTTTGAAACCTTTATTGGCAGACAAAACAATACAACTGACGTCAATGTAGATGTGTATGTGTATGAGAATAGGTTCACAAATCATTTATAAACTTAACAAAGTTGGATAGTTAATTAAAAACAACTGATTCCAGCATAAAGTTTTTATGCCAGTAAAGGTTTGAAATTGAAGTAAATGCAGTAAATATGATAGTAATTCTATTGCTATAGTGACAGATGATATATGTACTAAGAATGTACTAAGTCTCTATGGGTGCAATCTTAACCCTATCTACTCAGAAGTAAGTTCCACTATATTCAGTGGGGCTTACTTCCAGGAAAGTATGTTTAGGATTGCAGCCAATATAGTAGACTTGAAGCTTGCAGAACAGGACTAGCTTCTTATTTATTAAAGAAGAAACGCAACCACCTGATAACACAATTTAAATTAAACTTTCTAAATTAGCCACTAAAATAAAAAATTGAAATGTAACTGTACTTTAACTGTACTTTAATGTAACTTTATTTTAATGCTGTTTCTTATATTTTTAACTGAAGACTTTTTATGTAATTTGTTTTTAATTGTGATTTTATTATATTGTGAGTTGCCCTGTGCCTCTTCAGCATAAAAATACAGCAAGTAAATAAGTAACAGTGCAATCCTAAGCATGTGTACTCAGAGGTAAGTCCCATTGTGTTCAATAGGACTTCCTCCCAAGAAAGTGTGGCTAGGATGCCACCTAAGTAAATACAGTATGTGAACAAATGTACATGAACCAGAATTCAAAACAACATTTGCAGAATTTAATCCACACACACAGCCTGTTTAGCTCCGAGACAAGCAAACAGTGAGTTTCAGAAGAAATTCTATGAACTTGCCATGAGCTTAAGGCGACAGCGGTGACAACGCATGCTGGTGACAAAGCATCTAAGAAACAAAGTGGTGAATTAAGCCCATACCCTATGGTCAAATTAAGCCCTTTGCAATGGAGCAGCTAAGGTGACTTTCCATAAGATAACACGAGAGACCTATGTGGACCTGTAACTGCTTTGGATTTTATATCCTTAATATCCTGCCTCAGTATTTTAACAAATTCTATACTTAAATACAAAAAAGCAAACTTGGCTTACTAAGGAAAACTAGTAATAAAACAGCTAAGGCAGAATGTAGGCTTCCTCACCTTTTTTCCACTTTGTTAGTGTTGAGCAGCCATCCCATCAGAATTTTTTTTATCCATGTTTGAGCATTTTCTGTGTTTAAAAAATGCAAGAAAAAAATTAAATCCCATAAACTTTGCAGTTTACCAATTCTTTTTAGTTTTGTAGTCATGTCCATTCCATTATTCTAACCAATTTTTTTCATTTAAACAAAGACACTATTCACTAAATAACTGAGGTTTTTCTCATACAAATGTTTTAGACATGTGGAAGTATTTAATTATACATGTTGATGTAGAAATTAAAAGCATGTGTACATGACAGACAGTGCAATCCTATTCATGTCTACTCAGAAGTAAGTTCCACTGGGACTTACTCCAAGGAAAGTGATCTTAGGATTGCAACCATATTATTCCTATATATCAGTGATTTTCAACCTTTTTCTTCTCACAGCACATTTAACAAGGCACTGAAATTATTTTTACCATTGACAAGGCACACCAGACTGTTCAAATCCCCATATTTTCCTATTAATGAATGTCAGTCTCCAAATTTCCATGGCACTGCAGTGGTTGAAAATCACTGCTGTATATAATGGACTTTGCTTGCCGTTTCCAATACTGAAGAGTTGAGCCACCTTTTCAGTTTCTCCCTTTGGTAAGGGAAGCTTCTATTGCTCACAAACCAAAAGTGTAACAATTTTATAGCAAGGTTGCACATGCCATTTTGATATTCTTATGCATTTTCTTCCCTTTCATCAACAGTCGTACTGCACATTATTTAAAAAATAATAATCGAACTTTAATAGAAAATCACTAGTTTCATTTAGGCTGCAATCCTAACCATGTCTACTCAGAAGTAAGCCCCATTGTGCTCAATGCATCTTACTCCCAGGAAAGGGTGTTTAGAATTGCAGTCTTAGACACAGAGGTGTTAGGAAATGTATTACCGGTACCTTACACAGAAATAAGCTCAGGTAGGCTACAATCCAGACTAACTATGGGACCTTATACACTGACATAGTTACGGTGCCATCTATGGAAAAACTATGGGAAAAGCATAGAGCAATCCAGAGTAAGTACCTCTTACACAGTTCCGCAGTTACTCTGGTTTATAGGGAAAGACTTGGAGCAAAATCCTAACCATGTCTACTCAAAAGTAAGCCCCATTATGTTCAGTGGCTCTTTCTCCCAGGAAAGTATCTTTAGGATTGCAGCCTTGGTCTGCAATCCTCCCTACACACAAGAAACACTTCTAATATTAAACAACAAACAAGGAAACAATTCTCTAATTTTATCATGAATGAGAAACTCTACATCTTACCCTTATTCCCACTGAAGTGGGATCTACTTGTTTGGCTAGACATAGCCATTGACACAACAGTGATATAAAGGGTGATTGAAAAGTAACTCCCTATTTTAAAATACCGGACTATACTGTATTTCATAATATAGTGAGTTACTTTTCAATCACCCTGTACTTCAACTGATACATCACTCCATATGTTGCTGAAGGCATTTTATACCTACTGCCAGATCCCTATTTAATTTCTCTCATTTACATGCTTTCAAACTGCTAGGTTGGTTAATTAAAAACAACTGTTTTCAGCATTGAACCATTCTTATGAATAATGATAATTCTCCCCTGCTAACTGTGCAAGAAGCACTTTTTAAAGTGGTTGCTCCTCTTTTATTTAGCAGGATGGGGGAGAGTACCTGGTCCCTTTTCACCCCAGCTTTTCTAGTGGCTTCTGCTGGGGTTTCTTTGATGTCATTTTAGGTTCCAATTTCTTTTGGGATAGGGAGCCATTAGTTCTTTCATTTTCTCTGTACACCACTTTGTGAACTTTTAGCTGAAAAGCAACATGTAACTACTGTACTGTTGTTGTAATGTCTACTATAAAACTGAAAGGGCAACCTATAGCATTCTTTGTGCACTCTTACAGCAAGTTCACAATGACTCAGGAATTGACGGAGCCAATAAATGTGTGCTGGCTGATGGAATCTGCATCCAACCACCACAATGCAGAAAGTAAAGTTGTTCCTTCCTAGGAAACCATCATGGGGAGACTGGGAAAGGTGGAACAGTTTTTGGATGTGGGGGGAGGGAGGCTGGACTGGCCTTCAGCACTTAGGCCAGAATTTAACTTTTCTCAGCAAGCTGCTTGATCAGTACGAGTGTTTCATCTGAAGTGGTTGGAACATGATTCACTGTAAGGGAATAAATGTTACTTTACTCTGAATTACTTTACTCCATCACCAACTTGGCACCGGATACAGCACAGGCAAGCCGAAATGAAAGTTCCACCAAGGATAGGATTGGGCTTTCTAGTTCTTATCAGGTATCAATTGGAGGACCTAGTCCAAATGTTTTATACATTATTCTGTGTATTCATTGTAACCAGAAAAAACTGAAATCAAATAAAAATGAAATCAATAAAAATGAAATCAATTCTATTACAGAGCTTGAAATCATTTATATTAACAGAACTTAACATCAACTATCTTAAAACATTGGTGCACAATCTTTAAAGTAAGCTGAAATTTTATTTCTGCTAGTAATCTTTGCCCATATTGCATGTGGCAGTGATCACAGAAAAAAAGAGAGGAACATGGCCAAGTCACCACCTGGCAGAAGAATTCTGCAGAGTTCTCTACCTGGTGCAATCACTTTAGCCTTTCTATTTAGAGGTGGTAGGATAGTTAATAGCACTCAACTGGGTTTTATTTTCTCCATACTATGTCCATCCACAATTCAAACAAGGAATAAATACCATGCTATTTTGCCTTTGGGTTGAACGGTTTATTGCACAAGAAATTTACCGTATGCAAAGATTGAAATATTTACCTAATTCCTAGTTCTGCTGTATTTTTATGAACCTGAGTTTTCAGAGGACAAACTTTTCTATGCTGATCGTGAAGTAATTAAAGCTAGTAAAGCAAGGATGAATAACCAGTGTTCATATTTTATATTTTATAATGGGCTGTAGGTGGCGCAAGCGGTTAAAATGCTGTGCCTATTAACCAGCAGGCCAGGGTTCAATTCCCAGGTAGGCCCCACAAGACAGGGTGAGCTGTCCTTAGCCCAGCTCTACGACGCCAGCTGGATCCAATCGTATTGGCTCTGCCTTTCCATTGGACTAATTCAGTGGTGTGGAGAGGGGTGATTTGCTGCTTGGGTAACAGCCTATCCTCCATAACAATCCAACCCAGGCTTTTTGCTTCACATGCACCATATGCAGCGCCGAGCTCGATACCATAGTCTTTCAAGACTGACAGAGGCCTGCTTTATTTTATAATACCTGTAGGTTCCACCTTTCTAAATAATAAAAATACTAAGAATTCCAAAAGTCAACTTCTATCAGTAAAATTTCTAGTTAGTTTTGTTATAAAAACACTTTCAAAAGTGTTTCAAAAGCAGAATACTTTGACCCTCAGAGTTCAAGCCAGAAGTTTCCAACATAAAGTTACACAGGACAAATAAAAAATGTTGCATTACAAAGCATAATACAGTGATGCCTCACGTAAAGTATGTTTCACGTAACAAACAAAAATGATCTAGGATTCTGCTTCACATAAAGAAAATGCTTCACTTAAAGAACACATTCGTTGGCAGTTGGGCAGACGCGCTGGCCAGCAGCCTATTTAAAAAGCATCAGGGCTGCCTAGCACACCTGCCCATACTGAAAGCAACACTTCCATGCTGTTCCTCCTGTGGCTGGGCATCTGCTGGGCAGAGGGAGAGAAGAGCAGTGGAGAAGAGGGAAGCAGCTCAGGGCTAGCCAGAAGGGAGCAGGGGAGAGAGATGCTCAGGATGGAGAGAAGGAGAAAGTGGGGAGACACTTTGAAAGTGTCTTGGATTGCAGCCTCTTAACCATGTCTACCCAGAAGTAAGCCCCATTGTGTTAAATGGGTCTTACTCCCAGGAAAGTGTCTTTAGAACTGCAGCCTAAGTAGACTTCATAAGATCATGCACACTGAATGCATGTTTTAATTCAATCCCAGTGTTCTGTCATCGTTTTTACATCCAGTTAATATTTTTATATGAATATTTTGGGGGTTGTGGAACCAAACGTCTGAGTTTCCATTATTTCCTATGGGAAAATCTGTTTCACATAAAGAATGTTTCACGTAAAGAACATGCCTCCAGAACGAATTAAATTTGTTAGGTGAGGCACCACTGTATGTTCAAACAACCTGAATCAATTATGTAAGTTTCCACGTTTGTTAAGACAGTATTAGCAAAATTAAATAGCAAGTTTCAAATTGTTAAAGAGCAAGAATATAGTACTTGACAGTAATAATGACATAGCAGCATCTGTGTGCATGGCCCTTCATGGAGAATGAGAAGGTTTCCTGTCAAAAAAATTGCACAAGCTAAGAAGACATAAAAAAGGAGAAGGAAGAGGAAAGGGGAAAAAGAAGGAGAAAATGTGACTTGTGTTTAGGCTTATTTACAATATCATACAGATGTATGCCAGGACAGCAAAAATTGCCTGTTGCAATTATTATTATGACACTACAATGTATAGTGTCAGCAGATTAAACCAGTCATTACCTATCCACCTTATATATATATATATATATATATATATATATATATATATATATATATATATATATCTTATATATATATTCATATATATACACACACACACACTTATATATATACAGTGGCGCCTCACATAAAGTATGTTGCACATAAACAAAAATGATCTGGGATTCTGCTTCATGTAACAAACTGTGCTTCATGTAACAAACACACTTGGCAGTTGGGGCAGATGTGCTAGCCGGCAGCCTGTTTAAAAAGTGTCAGGGCTGCCTAGCGCACCTGCCCATAGTGAAAGCAACACTTCCATGCTGTTCCTTCTGTGGCCAGGCATCTGCTGGGCAGAGGCAGAGAAGAGCAGTGGAGAAGAGGGAAGCAGCTCAGCGATAGCCAGAAGGGAGCAGGGGAGAGAGAGGCTCAGGATGGAGAGAAGGAGAAAGTGGGGAGACACTTTGAAGGTGTCTTGGATTGCAGAAGAAAGTGTCTTGGATTGCAGCCTCCTAACCGTGTCTACCCAGAAATAAGCCCCATTATGTTAAATGGGTCTTACTCCCAGGAAAGTGTCTTTAGGACTGCAGCCAGACTCCCAAATCCAGAGTAACTACGGGAGCACGTAGGAGACTTTACGTGCACCCATAGTTACTGCACCACCTAGTGAAAACCTATGGGAAATTCATATTGGAATCCAGAATAAGTTGTTATTACACCGGAGCAAGGACTCCCCGTAGTTACTCTGGATTTTGCCCTAAGTAGACTTTATAAGATCATGCACATTGAATGCATGTTTTGAGTTCAATCCCAGTGTTCTGTCATCATTTTTACATCCAGTTAATATTTTTAATTAATAATAATTAATTAATCATCATTAATAATAATAATAATAATAAATAAATAATTTTTAAATTAATTATTTTTAGTTAATGATGGAAACTCAGACAATTGGTTCCACAACCCCAAAAATATTCATATAAAAATATTAACTGGATGTAAAAATGATGACAAAACACTGGAATTGAATTCAAAACATGCATTCAATGTGCATGATCCTATGAAGTCTACTTAGGCTGCAATCCTAAAGACACTTTCCTGGGAGTAAGCCCCATTTAACACAATGGGGCTTACTTCTGGGTAGACACGGTTAGGAAGCTGCAGTCCAAGACACTTTCCAAGTGTCTCTCCACTTTCTCCTTCTCTCCATCCTGCACCTCTCTCTCCCCTGCTCCCTTCTGGCCAGCCCTGAGCTGCTTCCCTCTTCTCCACTGCTCTTCTCTCCCTCTGCCCAACAGACACCTGGCCACAGGAGGAACAGTGCACAAGTGTAGCTTTCACTATGGGCAGGCATGTTAGACAGCCCTGACGCTGCCGGCCAGCGCGTCTACCCCAACTGCCGAGTGCGTTTGTTACGTGAAGCACAGTTTGTTACATGAAGCAGAATCCTAGATCATTTTTGTTTGTTATGTGGAACATACTTTATGTGAGGTGTTTGTTATGTGAAGGCGCCACTGTATACACACACTGAAAGGTCACTGACGGACTGACTGACCCATCAAGACCCAACCAAAACTTCTTGGTCCAGGCATTGGGGCAGGGCAGTGATCAGTCAGGAATTTTTCAATGTAAAGTATAGGGAGGAAAACATGTTGCGCCCCTTTTTACCGCCTTCCGGTTGGAATTTCCAAAAACGGGTTCTTAGTGGGGCCCCAACATCATGGAAAGAATACTCTCCCCAAATTTCATGCTTCTAGGTCTGGAGGTTTTGTCTGGGCGGTGATGAGTCAGTGATGACATTGAAAATTAGTTTTATAAAACGCGTTGCACCCCTTTTCACCTCCTTCTGGTAGCAATTTCCAATAACTGGTTCTTAGTGGGTGCCTCCGTCATGAAAGGAACACCCTCATCAAATTTCATACTTCTAGGCCAGTCAGTTTTGGCTGGGTGTTGATGAGTCAGTGATGATGGTGAAGACTAGTTTTATATACATATAGATATCACCATTTCCTCCCACCTCTTCTTATCTTGCAGTTAAATAGCATGCACTGTAGAAACATCCTAAAGTATCAGGCCTCTGCATCACACATGATCATGAATCACGAGTAAAAAGCCTGTCAAGCCGGCCCAGTGAGGGAGTATTCTTTGCCCAACCCTCATTCTCTAACCTCTAATCCATCATTGAGACCGTGAACTTAAGCAGAGCAATACCCAAACCCGTTTCTCCAAACCAAATATAATCTTTGAGCCCTAAGAAGGGTAAGAATTGTTTCTCCCAACTCATGTGGTGTACCTTATTCTTCCCCATGAATAGATTCTTGGGTTTCATTTTCACATTCTGAGGAAGGAGTACAAGAATTGCACTGACATCTAAGGATGCAATCCTAATGTAGGCCGGCACAACACATTGGCCTTCCTATTCCTGTGGTGATGTCGGGAGCCAAGTGGATGCCTGTGCACTGACATAACCCTCCCCCAGAAGTGGCACAGAAGTGTCTTGCAACATTTTTGTGACACTCCCAGGCCAGCATGGGACTTATGCTGGGGTTTAAGATGGCTTAATCTGGGATAAGGATTGTGCTCTTAGAGTCCTTGAGCTTCCTCAAAAACAAGCAAGAGAGCCATGCTTCCCTCACAATGTCCCTGTTTGTTTTCACTGAGAGTCTAGGGTGCTAGGTAAGTTCTCTCTCCAGTGTAATACTACCTCCAAGCTACAGTATCGACTTTTCTCAGAGGAATGAGTTACAGCCACTCACTTACATACAAGTGAAAGGGTAATTTCAAAGATAAAGTTGGGGTAGAGACAAAACCTGTTCTCATCCCCTGGGGATTTCAGTCAAGAATCAAACCTGCTCTACCTACATAGACTGGCTGGAGGGCAACAATGCTCAGCACATGGAACTGAATGCTAAGAACTTGCTTCTCCAGTTTTCCTTGAATGAGAAAAGAATATTACATGAATTTTAAACTAGACAGAAACTACAGATAGTATAATCCCATGACAACAATAGAATTATTATAGATTTTCTAACAACCTCTTGTCTAAAGTTATCCAACTAAACAAGATTTTTTTTGTTATTGACACCAAGGCTTTTCTAACACTCTTGATGTTCTTCTGTCTTCATGCACATCACCTGCTGAGTCATCGGCTGCAAACATCAGGTGTTAACGCAATACAAGAACATGCTGCTTGCCAAAGGAACAAACAACTACAGTTCAAGGGTGATCTTGAACATCTAACTGTCTGTAGTTTTAAGATATAATGAAACTGGAAATTTTGAGTTATATTCAGTGATAAATTTTCTATCAAAACTGCTTGCTTGAGACTTTACCTGCTAAACATTTTTAAAACTCGTGGAAACATGTTCTTGAAGATCCACATATGATTTACCACACACACAGTTCTGTTTTCCAATGTGCATCCATAGGGAAAATGAGTCAAAACATGTAAGTCCTAATATGTGTCTCATACCATACAGGTTTTCTGTGTTATAACACTCTTAGAACATACTACTGTCTCATTGCTTGTATTGCTATCACTGGAACTTCAGAGTCCAGTTTAGGAAAACTGATATGCTCCATGTTTTCCAAGTTCAGTACTACAGAACAATCGTAAACATGTCTACTTGAAATAAGCCCCATTGTGTTCAATGGGCCTTACTCCCAGGAAAGTGTTCAGGATTGAACACACTTTCCTGGGAGTAGGCCCCATTGAATACAATAAGACTTCTCAGTATACATGCTTAGGATTACTCTGAAATGCTATTATAGTCATCCAAGATTTAACTCTAAACCTGAAGATTTAAGAGGTCCTGCAAGTAGCACCAGACACCACCTCAAATACCACTGGTGGTAAACAAACCATAGATTGAGAAACACCAATGCATACATATTACAAACACTGTGCCACATAAATTTAATCTGAGATGCGGAGGAGGATGAGCAGCAGCAAGAGGCCAAGCTCTTTGATGCACTGAACAGGAAAAGAGGGAGATTCTCTGCCTTTGGGTGGGTGCCCAAAAAGGAAGTGCAGAAGGATTTAAAACACTCACAGTGACACATCAAAACTACTCACCCTGCGACCCTCAGTAGCCTGCAAAACAGCACAACTTGCTAACACCAAAGGGTGGGACTGAATGTCATGACAGCAATCCTATTGACACTTACCTGGGAGTAAGCCACATTGATTCTAATGGGATTTACTTGTAAGAAGGTGTGCATATGATGGGGCTCTCTGAAGGCTGCAGTCTCATCCAGACTTTTCTGGGAATAACCCCCCAAAGTGATAATAATAGGGCTTACTTCTGAGTAGTCATGCATAGAATTGGGCTGAGGCTACAGTCCTACCCAGGAGTAAGCCCACTGACTATAGCAGGACTTACTTCTGAGCAGTCATGCATAGAAGTGGGCTGAGGCTACAGTCCTACCCAGGAGTAAGCCCACTGACTATAGTAGGACTTACTTCTGAAAAGTCATGCATAGAATTGTGCTCCGAGTCTAGATTTACTTGGGAGTAAGCTCCATTGGCTATAATGGGGCTTACTTCTGAGTAGACCTGCACAGGATCCCACTCACAGCGCTCTGCTGGGCATGTTTGTGGAGGGATGTCAGGAGCCCCGATGGGCATCCCTGGGCGATGGATGGGGGGCTCCCACCGCCGTCACCCCCTTACCTTCCTTGCTTGCTCCTTCGCCCCTCAGCCGCCTGCCAGGCACCCAAGGGTGCTGTACGGACCCCGGGGCAGCTTGACAGGCGAGGCCAGGGCGGGAGGTCCCTGAGTAGTGTCCCTTCAGGGGCGCCCCCTTCCTCCCGCCTCAAAGATGGTGTCTTGGCGGCCCCTCAGCTCCACTCGGCTCGCCTCCCAGGCTCAGCCACAGCTGACTCGGCTCCTAAGTCTCCGTCCGCTCCTAAATCGATCGCCGAATCCTCCACCCGCCTCGTTCCATATCGACGCGCTCGGCGGTCTACTCATTGTCTCAACGTTCTCTCCCATGTCTCAACGTTCCATCCTCTCTCCAACTGGGATTGTTCTGCTGCTACTGCTGCTGCTTCCCGCGTTCCGTTGACCTGCTAAGCTGCGCAGACCGTGGAAATCAATGGGCTTAAACCATACCTCAAGCAGCCACAGTCATGAAACAAGGCTGTGCAGCAGGTCTACTCGGGAGTAAGTCCCGTTAAAGTCAATGGGTCTTACTTCTGAGTAAGTGTGCACAGGACTTGCAGCCTTGCATGTTTAGCCAGCCCTGGGAGTAAGGCAGGCTGCAAGCCTAGCCTCACTTACTTGGGAGTCAGCCCAGTTGACTATAATGGATCTTACATCTGAGTAGATCAGGGTGACCCTATGTGCCCTCGCTCCAAAGACATGGATTTTAGTCTTATGTCCTGGAAAAACAAACTTCAATGACCCTTTTTCCTTGTAAGCAGGCAACATGTCGCCTTCTTGTAATTAATATTTTATATGTAATAGTTTTAAATTTATTAATAAGTAGGTTTTGTGGTTAAAGATGCTGTGCCGCTCTGAAGATTGGCAGGTCAGCGGTTCAAGACCCGACTACTGCAAGACAGTGTGAGCTCCTGCCCTTAGCCCAGCTCCTGCCAAACTAGCAGTTCAAAAGCATGTAAATACTAGTTGATAATTAGGTACCACCTTGGTGGGAAGGTAACAGCATTCCGTGCGCATGTGAACCACATGTTCATGGAGGTGTCTTCAGACAACGCTGGCTCTATAACTCCAGAAATGGGAATGAGCACTGCTTCCTCGAGTTGGTCATAACTAGCAGGGCAACCTGCAGGAGACACCTTGGCTACACAGTTTAAGTGTAGCACATAAAGCAATAAATATGAGTGTTTTTAGCTTTCATTTTGTCATGTTCTACATTTTTCTTGGGTGTACTACATTTAGGGGTATCCCACATTGATTATTGTGTACTCTACACCCTAGAGTTGACCCCTTCCCTAGAACACTGTCCCTAGAACACTTCTCAGACCCCTGTGCAAGAAGAGCCTCCCATCGCCACCACCAGCTGCTCTCACCCACTTTGCCACTGGCATGGGGCCTGTCAGCCTCATGACTCACTTGGTGGCACAAAAGTGCAATTAGAATTGCACTCTGAGTCAACTTGGTTGATAATAGATGAGGTTCCAAATTACATTATCAGGTTTAAGGTTCAGGAGGTTCTAAGATAATGAGGTTCTAGAACAGATCATGTTGACATTCACTGGATATAGATGGTATCTACCCAAGAGTTTTTCAGGTTCTCTTTGGATGCTTATTTGACAGTGTCACTGAACACAATGGGACTTTTGAGAAAACAGGCATGAGGCTACAGTATGTTACATTTTTAAAGGTAAGTTAGCCTTCCTGATTTATTGAAAAACCTTTAACAGTCAAAGAAAACAGTCAAAGTATTTTGAAGAAAATACTAAGACTGCAACTTATGCACATTTACCTGAGAGTAAGTCCCATTAAACTCAGTGGGACTTACTTCTGAGTAGACAAGCTTAGGATTAGTAGACAAGCAATAGTATCATTGATTCCAATTGAAAAGCTCTGAAAAGTGTGTTTGAAAATTCCAGGCAAAAAGTAATTTTGAGAAACATCAAGATTAATCTGGTAATATAAATTACTAGCGAAAGCGTACCCATGTTGTGGGAATAAAATTCCCCCGAATGCTATCCCCCCATGTGCAACATCCCCCATGCACAACAACCCCAGTGCGCATCAAACTCCCATCTGCAACATTCCCATGCACATCATCTCCCATGCGTATCAACCCCCATGCACAACATCCCCCCATGCACATCAACCTCCCCATGCGCAACCCCCATGTACATCCACCCCATGCACATCACCTCTCCACGCACATCACCTCCCCATCTGCAACACCCCCTATCTGCAACACCTCCCATGCGCAACCAACCCCATGTACAAAAGCCTCCCATGCACAACAACTCCCATGCGCAGCATCCTCCTTGGTGCACCAGGCACCGAGCACCAAATTGGCTGGATGTTGGTCAGTGTTTGCAGTCAACGTGCAAACACGTTGCATCTCTTTTTAGCCCCTTAAGGGTTAAATTTCTCAACATCAGATCTTGCTGGGTGTTGATGTCACAGAAGGGATACCCTCCCCAAAATTTAAGCTTCTGGGTCCGGGGGTTGGGGCAGAGCATCCCTCAGTCACCGATTCTTCAATGCAAAGTATAGAAAGGAAAATGTGTTGCACCCCTTTTCTCCCCCTTCTAGTTGGAATTTCCAAAAACCAGTTCTTAGTGCACCCCTTGGTCACGGAAGGAACACCCACCCCAAATTTCACGCTTCTAGGCCCAGCCGTTTTGGCAGGGTGTTGATGAGTCAGTCAGTCAATCAGTGAGTCAGTAACTTTTCTGTTTTATATATGTAGACTAGTGAAAAGCATACCCGCGTTGCGGGAGTAAAATTTCCCCATGCACCATCCCCTCATGGCGCAATATCCCCCATGTGCAACATCCCCCATGTGCAACTTCCCCCATGAGCATCAACTCCCCCATGCGCAACTTCCCCCATGCACAACTTACCCTCATGCGCATCAGCCCCACATGCATAACTTCCCCCATATGCAACATCCCCCATGCGCAACTTCCCCATGCGCATCAACCCCACATGCGTAACTTCCCACATGCGCAACATTCCTCCATGCACATCATTCCCCCATGCGCATCAGTCCCCCATGTGCAACTTCTTCCCATGCGCATCTGTCCCCACGCGCAACATTCCCCACGCGCATCATCTCCACATGCACATCAACCCCCCATGCACATCCCCCCATGCGCATAAACCTCCATGCGCAACATCCCCATCAACCCACCATGCGCAACATTCCCCCATGCGCAACATCCCCATCAACCCACCATGCGCAACATTCCCCCATGCGCAACATCCCCATCAACCCACCATGTGCAACATCCCCCATGTGCATCAACCCCCCCATGCACATCTTCCCATGTGCAGCATCCTCCCCAGCACAACCTCTTCCTCTGAACAATGTCCCCCCCAGGGCACCAGGCACCAAATTGGCTGGATGTTATTCAGTCTCCCATGTTAAGTATAGGACAAAAACACGTTGCACCTCTTTTCAGCCCCTTAAGGGTTAAATTTCTCCACATTTGTTCTTGGTGGGTGTTCAGGTGATAGAAGGAACACCCTCCCCAAAATTCATGCTTCTAGGTCCAGGGTGTTGGGGCAGAGCTTTCCTCAGTCACCAATTCTTCAAAGCAAAGAATAGGGAGGAAAACGTGTTGCGCCCCTTTTCACAGCCTTCCAGTTGGAATTTCCAAAAAATGGTTCTTAGTGCACCCCTCCATCATGGAAGAAACACCCTCCCCAAATTTGATGAGTCAGAGTGTCAGACAGTCAGTCAGTCAGTCAGTCAGTGACTTTTTATATATATAGATTAGACTGTAGGCTGACAGTAAACAAATTGTGTGGATTTTGTTGAAACAGCACTTTGAGTTTGACCACTTTGCTAAAGTTCCTCACCCCCAGACCAAACTGAACTGCTGAAATTTGCATTTGTGACAGCCGAAGCAAGGAAAGAACAAAATCAGGCCCAGCGTCTAAAAATCTATGACTCACAACCACCAGCTCTTTTCATTAGATCAGTGTTTTCCAAACCTCTGACAACTGATGCATTTTTTTCCTCCTGTATTAAAGTTGGGCACATATGTCATCCTTAATAAAACTGGAAAAAGTTATAATAATTTGTCTTCATAAGAGCCAAGTGTCTGCTTGAAACTTGGTTCAGTTTGCTTCCTTATCAGAATGAGGGAACAGTAAAGTTCCCTCATTTGATTTTCCTAGATAATGCACATTGTGAGTGTTGTTTTGGGTTCAGGTGATTGTTAGGATCCCAGAAGTGTCTGTAATGCTGATCTGTTCCAGCAACCTCTTATATCAGGAATAAATTATTGATCCAGTTGCACTCAGTGCAAAGATAGGTTTCAAGCACATGCTTCCTCTGGATCATACCTCTTGAGTGTGATCATTCCACTTGAATGGAGGTTGATTAGAAGGAAACAAGGCCAGGACAGTGATATGTACAGGGACACAATGAACGTTCTTGTCCATAAATTACTGTGGTTCATAGGAACTGTAGAGTACTTAATAACTTCTTTGTGACACAACAGTGTGCTTGAAACCTAGTTTGCAAAGTACCTGTACTGAACTAGACACGCTATTCAGGAATACTGGGAAGATTATATTGTTTGTATCCCATCTTCATCGTGTGATATAAAATACTGGGAATGGTTTTTGTTGTTTTGGATATATTGATTGAAGAGCTGCCTTCTGATGTGGTGAGGTTTTCTTGAATTGGAAAAGCAAGCACAAATGACTCAGCGGATGGTTTTGGTATGATTCAGCCTTCACAAACCCTAACTCTGACCGCTAAGTGACACTGACAATCCAATCTGATGCATATCTACTCAGAAGTGCCACTGCATTCAATGGGACCTACTCTTATGTACCTTATGTGTGTATAGGTCTGAAACCTAAGGAAGTTGTTAATGAGGTGATAATGAAAAGAACTAAGGATTTAAATCACCAAAATATCATATAAATCACCGGTGCACAGCCATTGCTAAAGTTCACAAAAATAATGCATTTCAAAGATGTCCACAAAATATTATCTTATTTTAGTTTTAATTTTTAATTTTAAGTTTTCATATTTATCTGGTTTCATATGGTTTAGTTTAGACCAACCTCCCTGCTTAATTTGAAAAGGTCTCACTTCCTTTTCCTTCTTTATACTGAAGCAAATTTTTTTTGCCTGTAACATGCTGGCTGCTGATGCCAAGACTTGATCTCTCTCTCTCTCTCTGTTCTGCTCTGGTCCCTTGCACTGTTTCCTTAAAGTGACTGATCAGGTTCTCCCTGACATGTCATATCTACAGTATATGACATTATAATCCTAAGCAGGTAAGCCCCATTGAGTTCAGTGGGACTTACTCCCAGGTAAGTGTACATAGGATTGCAGGCTTAGCCTGTTTGATCCTCCTAGACAATACACATTGGGAGTGTTGTTTTGGGTTCAGGCAATTGTTAGGATCTTAAAAGTGTCTGTAATGCTGCTCTGTTTTTTTTCCCTCTCAGCAACCTTCAGCTCCAGAATTTTTTCCATGTTTTCAAGGAATTAAGGTTTATTATTGCACGTACACTAGTACTTACCTATATCTAATTGTAAATGAGTTGATAACCTGGGCATCTAATTAACCAGACTGGTCCAGTTATGGATAACCAGGCTTCACCATGGATAACACTAAGCTGAAACAAATGGATGAGTAGATGAGACAACAAAGTGTACAGCTGCTTCCATACAGGCATCCTGTACTTATTGGATGGGTTATAGACCAGAGCACAGTCCAAAAGTGAACCCAGTCTTTTTCAGCTTGCAAATACAAAATGACCACCAAAAAAGACATAAATATCACTTGCAAAAATCTAAAAAATGCATATTTATTAACACATAGACAAATACAAAACAAATTGCAGCAAATGAACAAAGGCATGTAGGGCAATGAATATCTTATGTATTTGAATGATGGTTATTTACTGAAGCAGGTTATAAATGCCAACTCCATGTGACCCTGCTAATCATGACAGACCAGCAAAGAGAGGTTGAAAGAGTGAAGCATGTGTTGATTGAATGAGATCTGGGTATAATTGAAAGGTGTTAAAAAAGTGGAACTGTCAGAAAACAAATCATCAGAAAGTGGGGGGGGGGGTGTGCCTGTTAGGAAAAATATAAAAATTCAGGATAGCTGTGACACATCAGCCTGCAAATTCTCCAAAATTGAGCTTCTTAGCAGTATTCTGGTTCATTTCCTTTAAATAATGCCCCTCAACCATTTGCTAGATTGCTGCATTGTTTTGGAATGTCCACAAACGTAACATGTCAGGAATGACCTATCAACACAAGGGGACCTAGAAGTTGAAGATTCTGGTGTAGAAGGGATGTATAGGAACAAAAGAGATGTATTTCTTAGCATTCATAACCCAGGGGGCTGTGTCATCACAAGAGAACTGAACTGTGAACCAATCCTATGCCTTTCTACTCAAAATGTAAGTCCCATTATAGGCAATGGAGATTATTTCCAGGAAAGTGCAGATAGGATTGTAGCCAGAGTTTTATTTGGAACAGCAACTCAGCGTGCTGTGGCAGGAGAAATGCAGCAAGTTGAATTCATTGTAACTAAACTTTCTGCATTTTTTTCTGGTTTAAACTGTTGCTTCTATTCCAGCAGCAAGTATGGTCTGGTGGAACGAACGGCTGCCAAATGCTAAGCAGGAAAACGAATGCTAAGCAGGAAAAAAACTGGGTAAGTCTAGGACTGAAAGCTGAAAAATCTGTCATAAGACAACAAAGCCAGATGTGTTGCTGTTTACTGCTTGGCTGACTTGAAAACTGCTGGTGCTGGGAGCTTGGAAGGCATTCCCTGATGCCAGATGTGATTATCACACCATGAAAGGTTTCCATCTGGAAGAGAAGACTTCTACAAAAAGAAGACAATTACCTATCTCCCAGGGTTGTTGCAAGGACAAAGGATAAAAAGCTATGTAAGCAGCCTTGGCCATTTGTGTAGTATGAATTGATTGATTAATAGCTCTTAGGGTGCAATGATAACAAACTTTTCAGTACTGGGGAAGGACAGTGCAACACCAAAAAAAATCAAACATTAATCTTACCTTGAGGAGGCCTGTGTGACTGTCCAATGGAAGGATGTAGTACGTGCCTCACTGACACAGCTATGCTAGTGCTAGTAAGTTGGAAAGATTGCACCCTTACTGTGACTACTGTGAATACAGTAAGCAACCAAACTTGCTTTTAATTCCAGTTTAGTACTGGGATTTGAATGGCTTTACACAGTAAAATTCATGTTCTTGATCTTTTGGTCAAGAAATAGGGGTTGAATGTTGGTGACTGGCATGGAGCTTTCAAGTTACATGGCGAAACCAGCATTTGCTGCACTCTTGATTTCAAGCTCAGAGACTGATACTAAACTTTCCCAGTCACTCAGTTGCAGCCAACATAAATGATTGGCTGGTTGATTGACATTTGTCAGAAAATAATTATTGTTTGAAATGCAACTCAAACAGTAGAGCCAAATGTTTGTCTAGTAGTTAGGATGTGATTATTAAAGCATCTGTAGAAAACGGGCCAACATGATCATGATGTGGTCTTGTTTTTAAATGAGCTATTCTAAAATTTAAGGACAGTATGGTCTCAGATTGCATTTTTCATTCCTGTTGACGTATGCTTTCTGTCTCACAATCTCACATGATTATCTTATGCCTAGTATACAGTTAAATGTGTTCTGAATCATTCCTTTCTTCTAAATTGTTAGAAGAAGAAACATATTGCTCATCTAGCATTTAAGAAATGAATGTCAGACAGATTTCTTAAGTGCATGACATTTAAAAGAACTCAGCAAGAGTCCAGTCCTATGCAGGATTGGGCTTTTCTATGTACTATGTAGAGGAAAGAAATTCCAATGTTACAAAATGGCTGCGGACAGAGTGCCAAATGCTCCGTCAGTGGCCATTTTAGGAGCATTGTCACATGAGGTGGCAGTGCTCCAAATCCATTTCTGGAGCTGCCTAGCACCTAGTAATAGAATCAAAACACATTGATTGTTCCTGCGTAGAAAGTGCCAATGCCGCTATCTCAAGCTTGTTAGTTTATAACAGTGGGACTCAAAGTGGGGGTCAGGATCCCATTGGGGGACACAAGCTTGGGTCAGGGGGGTTGTGAGAAGGTGGGATTTCGCATCTTGGAATCTGGCACTGGGCTTTCCTGAGAGTAAGGCTGTAATCCTAAACATACTTTCCTGAGAGTTAGTACTGTTGAACACAATGCAGGCCTCCATCAGTCTTGAGAGACTATGGTATCGTGCTCGGTGCTGCATACGCTGCATGAGAAGCATGAAAGCCTGGGTTAGATTGTTATGGAGGATGGGCTGTTACCCAAGCAGCAAATCCCCCCTCTGAATTAGTCCAATGGAAAGGCAGAGCCAATACGATTGGATCCAGCTGGCGTCACAGAGCCGGGCTAAGAACAGGAGCTCACCCTGTCTTGTGGGGCCGACCCGGGTCTCGAACCCTGGCCTGCTGGTTAACAGGCACAGCATCTTAACCGGGATAGACATGGTTAGGATTGCACTGAAAACAGGGTAACCACACAGAATGGAGGACAAAGTTCCTCTACCTTTAACCATTGCACTGAAGAGGGAATTTATGCAGGTTCTGCTTTTTAAACCCTTCTATGATGAGCTAAACCTGCCTAAGTAGTGACAACAATGTAATTGTTAAGGTGAATGGTGGAAGAACAGAGAACAGTGTGGCTTACACAGAACAGTGCTCCAAAGGCATCACCATTGCTCAGAATGCACAAAGTATCTAACTGCAGTAAAGACCCTCACTAATAGTGTCTAACAACTACTCTGGGTCTAACCACTTATAGACCCAGTGCCCTAATAGTGTCTAACCACTTATACATTTCATTGTACAAGTAGTTCACCTCTTTCAAGCGCATGAAGAGGAAAGTGAATGCTTTTGTGTTAATTGTAGAGCAACTAGCTATTCTGCATTATTTAACTCATATACAGTTCATATGGGGAACTGTAGGTTGTGAACAAATGAGAGTTGCATATATTGTAAGTGTTTTTGCAAAAGTAACAGTCATTATGTTCAATATTGTTTACTCTCAGTTGAGTGTATATAGGATTGTGGTTCTAAGCTATGGTATCAAACCATGATTTGGGGCAAAATCCAGAGCAGTTATGGGTCCACATAGTTATGTCACCCTATAGTGTTATCTTATGGAAAGTCATCTTAACTGCTCCAGAGCAAAGGGCTTAATTTCACTTTAGGATATAGGCCTTGATGTTGATGTGATATCCTGCTTTGTTGATGCAGTAATTAGTTGATAAACAACAGCTTCCCAAGTTTATGTGTACAGATGGGACCCAAGTATCCACTGAATTGGTATCCACTGACTTAACTCACCACTGATGAGATTTACTTTTAACTTCCTTGTAACCAGGGAAAAAAACACCAAAACCCAATTTCCTACCTTTGCACTGTTAAATAAATATAATTTTATTCGATTGGATTCTATTATTCACTCCATCTAGTGGCTGAATGTGGAAGAGTCTATATTAATGCACTCTTGGGCAATTAGAGTGGCAAAAAAAACCTGGAAGTGAGTATTTAAATTTATTTTATTTAATTATTTAACTATATCTTGATACAGTTTGTAGCTTGGTGAATTGGCAAATGTTAACGGCCATATGTTCTTACGTTCAGAAGCACCCTGGAGCCAAGGGCACTTCTTCCAAATGTGACATTCCAGTTTATGAAAATAAGAAGAGCCTCCACTGGATCAGGTCAAAGGCCTATCTAGTCCAGCTTCCTGTATCACACAGTGGCCCACCAGATGCTTCAGGGAACACTCAAGACACCTGCATACAGGTGCCATCTCCTGCATCTTGCATTTTGAGGTTCTCCACATCTACACACATCCGTCATGGCTTATAACCTATGATGGTCTTTTTGTCTAGGAATTTTTCTAATCCCTTTATAAAGGCATAGAGGCTAGGTTCCATCACCATATCCTTTGGCAGGGAGTTTCACAGAGCAACTACATACTGGGTAAAGAAATATTTTATTTTGTCTGTCATAATCCTCCCAACATTCAATTACAGTGGATGTACCCTAGTTTTGGTTTAATGTCATGTATATTGGGGATTTACAGGGAATCTGCATAAACTGCAGTTACCTTTGGAAAATTCTGTGTTCCATGTGGCTTTTAGTAGGGAGGAGGAGGAAACAGGGAAAATGGCTTTGTAACCATGTAGGTTTCATGCTCTGCTGGAATTAATCTGGGCCAAAACAGTGAGAATAAGGGAGTTCTGCAACACATTTTTAGCATTATGTGTGACAATACCTTACTGAAAGCGTAGAATGTTTCTAATCAGTTATCAGAGACAGAAATTAGAAATAAAACAAAGGAAGAACGTTTAGCTAGTTCACCCCCCCACCCCCAAAAAAAGTATTAACTCAGAAAGGGTTGTGGTTTTCCGTCTGCAAACCAGAAGTCTTGCAAATGGATTTCCAGTACTTCTCATAAGAATGAGGGACACAGTCAGCTCAGACTCATCAGTGCACATGCAAAATGGTGTGTGTGTATTTCTGTAACAGTGTGATGCAAGCTGAAGTTATTGCTCAGTATTTCACATACAGAATTGTGGAACTGGAATTGTTAGCAAAAATTCAAAAAAATTTCCTCTTTGGTTAGGAATTGAATGAGTAAGGATACCACAGTCATTTTTTTGCTAGTAAATTGGCCAGCTGTACTCTCCAAATGTTTAAGATTGCCTACCAACCCAGAAAAGAAAGGTTTTCCCAGCACAATTTTGTCCCGTGTCAGACACCTTCATATTTGTGTAAAACCCAGAATTTGGATCAAAGGTGCAATCCTAAGAAATTTAGCCTTGCCTAACTCACCTGGCTTATCTTTTTCTTTATGGTGTGTGGAGGTCGGCATTTTTCTGTGCAGTGACCTACCCCCTGGAGTTGGGCAGAAGCAGGGGTCTTCTTGAGGGGGTACACACCCATATGGAGTACTGACACCTCTGTGGGCGAGTACCTGCACACACACACACACACACACACACACACATGCACTTACACACAAACAGAGGTGAGTATATGTGAGTACTGGTACCTATTTTTTCAAAAACTAGCACTGGGCAGAAGTGTCTTACTGCACTTTCATGACACTCCTAGGTCAGCACAGGATTAATGCTGGGATTTAGGCCCACCTAAGTGGAGGTTAGGATTGCAGCCTAAATTGCTGGAATGTTTAGGACTAAATATTGTATGAAACCCTGAAATGTGCCTCCACATCCTTATGTAAACATAACCTTCGTGATTGTTATAACAGCATCTTACCTGGCCCCATGATTTCCTCACATGACTTCCTCTTGAATGAAGCCACTAAGGAAAAATAGAGGGTAGGGTCAGACTACATCACTGGTCTCTTTGGTCTCAGTTGAAGACTTTCTTGCCATTTATATAGACACGTGTTTATATGATGTACAGGTTAAAGTGTATAAATCAGTGTTTCTAAACTGTGGGTCAGGACCCACTATGTTGGTTGTGAACCAATTTCAAGTGAGACTCAATCATTTCAGCATTTTATTTTTAATATATCAGAGTGTGGTATACACATACTATGGTATGTGACAGAATTTGGGGGAAATGTTACAGATCTGCACTTTTAACAGGCTATTATGTACAATGGTGCCTCACGTAACTAATTTAATTCATTCCGGAGGCATGTTTGTTAAGTGAAATGTTCTTTATGTGAAGCAGATTTTCCCATAGGAAATAATGGAAACTCAGATAATTGGGTCCACAACCCAAAAAATATTCATATAAAAATATTAACTGGATGTGAAAATGATGACAAAACACTGGAATTGAATTCAAAACATGCATTCAATGTGCATGATCCTATGAAGTCTACTTAGGCTGTAGTCCTAAAGCCACTTTCCTGGGAGTAAGACCCATTTAACACAGTGGGGCTTACTTCTGGGTAAACATGGTTAGGAGGCTGTAATCAAAGACACTTCCTTCTGCAATCCAAGACACTTTCCAAGTGTCTCCCCACTTTCTCCTTCTTTCCATCCTGAGCCTCTCTCTCCCCTGCTCCCTTCTGGCTAGTCCTGAGCGGCTTCCCTCTTCTCCACTGCTCTTCTCTCCCTCTGCCCAGCGGATGCCCAGCCACTGGAGGAACAGGGCGGAAGTGTTGCTTTCACTATGGGCAAGTGAGCTAGGTAGTCCTGACGCTTTTTAAAAGAGCTGCCAGCCAGCGCATCTGCCCCAACTGCCAACAAGTGTGTTTGTTATGTGAAGCACAGTTTGTTATGTGAAGCAGAATCCTAGATAAATTTTTGTTTGTTACATGGAACATACTTTACGTGAGGTGCTTGTTATATGAGGCACCACTCTATATGTTTTAACAGTTACAATGGGACTTACTCCTGAGTAATTAATTGTGGGTATGATTGCAGATTCTCATGTGCAGATTCTCATTCTAAAAAGTGGGTTCCAGTTTGCGGACCCCACTGAACATATTTTCTGCATAATAATAGCATTTAATTAACTTTCCAATATTCTAAATAGGATATGGTTAGCTTTCCAATATTCATCTGTGACTATGATATTGTACATGACATGAAATGTCTCTCTGGCTGTCATTGTCATTTGACAAGTCTCTCTTCCAATGGGGCAACACACACAGTATAACAAACTACATGTTATAATCCAGCTTTCTGATTACTTCTGCCAGCCCAGATGTTCTACATCCCCAGACTCCTGTGGCTGCCATTCTGAGGCCACTTCATTTTGTAACATCAAACTCTGAAAGTAGAACTAGCCTGCCTGTTCAGTATCGCTATTTATTTCATTCTCTTTCTCCTCAACTTCCTGTTTACTTGACCATTTTTTCCTCTTTTTCAAAATATATTTAAGCCTGCAATAAATATGATACTTGCATAAATTACCACTTGCATTTAATGTTCTACCCCTAGGATCCTTTGTTGTTCACTAATAAGTGAATCATTAATAGGAATGTGCATTTGTTTTTGAATGAATTAATGAAAAAATGAAGCAAATATGGACTTATTTGATTTATTTTTTGTTTTCCCCAAAAAATAAACACAAAAATAAATTGAAGTCTGAGTGAAGCAATCAGCTGATATTACCTATGTCTTTCAGGTTTCTATTTCTTTTTTTGTTGGGAGTGGGATGTACCTTGTAACATGACACCTTGTACCTTGGTGGGGATGTACCTAGTAACATGACAGAGACAGCTTTTTCAAAAAAAAATCTTGTTTTTTAGCAGGTCACACTGACAGGAGAAATCCTTGGACTGCTGCCATTTTTTCACCATAGTACCCAAGCAGTGCAGTAGTCCAAAGTGCTGTGGTAAAAAGCAGCTAATATTGCATGCAGCTAATATTTCCTCCTCCACATCCCACATTGCCTAGTGAAAAATGGCAAGCACAATGGTATCTTGGTTTATGAGCATAATTTGTTCCAGATGAATGCCTGTAATCCAAAATGCTTGTATATCAAAGCAAATTTTGATATACAATGAAATAATGGAACAAATAATGGAAATGCAGGCAATTCATTCCACACTCCAAAAATATTTATATAAAAATGATAACAATACTATAATACCAAATAATAAAGAAAATACAAAATATAAAGAAAAATAAAACAAATTAACCTGCAATTAGGGCATAATCCAGAAGTGCACTTTGGCTACCCTATCTATCACTGGGCTGACCAAACTGCAAAATGGGCCACCCTAGTTATTCTGGAAAAAGCTTGGGGCAGCCTAAGGCAACATAGGCTGCCCCAAGACAGGTGGACCTGGGCTGATCTAGTTGGGCCAGCCTAGACCGTTCAGGAGAGAGAGGCATGTTGCCGGCTTGTTTATCATTGCCTAGAGCAGAGCAGTTACTCTGTATCCAGAGCCTGTTTCCAGGGCAGAAATGCCCTCTTCTAGCTCCTTAGAGTTATATCACCTCAGGAGCAGGTATAGAAATGAGTAGACCCATGGGGTCTGTGACAAGGCAGAGTAAGAATGGCAATGTTGACCAAAAACACTGGTCAGCCTAGCTGCAGCCCCTGCCTCTCAACTTCAGGATATGGCACAACTATGGCATCACACTAACCTGTGGATACAGCAGGTATCCAAGAAGCCCCTTATATTCCAAGAAGCCCCTTATATTCACTGTAGACTGTACTGGGAATCTCCTCAGAGACTCCTTATAATGCAGGCACCACAGCTGTTCCTTGTTCAGTGTGATCTGAGGGGGGTCTCCTCTGGAGCAAGCTCTCCCCAGGTGTCACTTACTTGATGTCTATTGAGCATGCTCAGGAGCAGTAAGGGCAGCGCAGATTTCCTGACTCTGGAAGCTACAAAACTTTCTGCTCTGGATTCAGAATAGTTGGGGCAGCCCAACAAGGGCACTCCTCACTGCCCTCGCTCTGAATTGTGCCCTTAGTCTCTCAGGTCTCTCAGACTGGAATCTGCCCCCTTACACAGAAGTGAGCCCCACTGACTATAATAGGGCTTACCTTATAGGAGACATGCAAGGCTAGGTCTCTCTGGCTCTTTTTCATTACCTCCCTTACAAAAGAGTCAGCCCCATTGACTGTAATAGGCTTATTTCAGAGTAGGCTGGTGTCTAGAAAAGGCTGAGCAGATGCTGGTGGAGCAGCATATTCCATATTCCATAAACCAGCCATATTCTGCCCAGGACTTTTTTTTTGCTTGTTTTATATGACATTGTTTGTATTGCAAATCAAAATTCATTAGAAAGGTTTGTCTTGCAAAATGCTCTCAATTCAAGATACTCTCAAAACTATTGTATTGAGAAAGGCATCTGCTGCCAGCACCATCCTCTTTATAATGCAACAAAAGTAAAAAATGTTAAAGCATGACACACTGCTGCTGCCTCATTACAAAGAATGCCCTCCTTTTAAACAGATGGTGTGAGATCTAAAAAAAGGTGAATCTGCCCTTACCAACTGCATCTGAAAGGGCTCCCATGGCCTAAATTGGTATTTTCCAGTGCCAAAATCGTCAACGTGTTTTTCTGCTCATAACCATAAATACATGATGCAAATAGATTTTTGCTCCAAGGTTGTACAAAAAGCAGTGCTTATTTGATTTTCTAATCACTTGAGGCCAGGAAGAAATGTTTCTGCTGTGTGAAGGAAGGAAGGAAGCAAGCATATAACTATATCCAATAATGGGAATGTGTTCTATCAGCAGTCGTAGGGTGGCAGTATAAAAGTAAAAAGACTTCATTCAAAAATGACTATTTGTAGGACAAATAGATTTGCAGCATTTCTTTTACACAGCCTGTGTGAAATGTCATACTTGGTTCAAAGGAAGATTATGGGCGAAATCCAGAGTAACTACAGGAGTCTTTGCTCCAGTGTAAGAACAAATTGCTCTGGTTTGCAATATGAATTTCCCATAGGTTTTACTAGGTGGTGCAGTAACCACAGGTACACGTATTGTCTCTGATGTGCTCCCATAGTGACTCTGGATTGTAGGGAATGGCTGCAATCCTAAGAGCTTAATCCTGGGAGTAAGCCCCATTGAACTCAATGGAACTTACTTCTGAGTAGACAGAGATTGCACTGTGTTTTAAAGACAAAGTCCTAACCAATTTTGAATTTCCAGCATAAGGTCAATGTAAGTCCAAGGTAAGGGAACAAATATTACCTCACCTTGAGAAGGCCTGCATCACTGTCCCCCAAATGCAGGATGCAGCACATGCTCCACTGCTACAGCTATGCCAATTCTGGAAAGTTGGTTAGGATTACGCCTTTAGTGTTTCATTCATGATTTACTATATTTTAGAAATGTTCCTCAGATGGATGATTTTTAAAGCATATTTTTCCCCTTTAAAACATCTAACACTTTGAAAATGGACATTTTTGATGAGCCTTTGCTGGTCTCCATTTTCAGCCTCTATCCTGTATGAGTTATATATTATGTTCATAAGGTAGCTTTCTAGCCTTAGGGCAAAATCCAGAGTAACTATGGGGAGTCCTTGCTCTGATGTAAGAACAACTTACTTTGGATTCCAATATGAATTCCCCATAGGTTTTCACTAGATGGTGCAGTAACTATGGGTGCACGTAAAATCTTTTACGTGCTCCCGTAGTTACTCTGGATTTGGGGGTTAGATTGTTTACTTTAGATTATATTATTTAGTGTCAAGGTTATGCCCTTCTCTCCCACCCCTGCAATTTATTTTTGGGAAAAGCTTATATTTAAAGCCCACAGGATTAGTGATCTTCAGTCATATCATTTCAATTACAGACCTCCACATTTTCACACATGTAGTTACCACCACATGTGGTTTCACCACTTTTTGGGCCCCTGCATAGTATTTAATACATTATAAAGGGTCAAATTTGCGATACTCATAACATGTAGCTTAGCCCTCAGGCATGTTTGCCTACTGCCATTTTAGTTATCTTTCTTCCATATGTCCAAAATACAGATTCAACAGAAATTGTAACTAGCAAGTTATTACAGTTATAATCTCTCTGTTTGTAGTTTCATACTTTCACAGAAGACAGCCTATGGCTGCAATCCTAAATGCACTTTCCTGGGTGTAAGCCCCACTGAATACATTAGGACTTACTTCTGAGTAGACATGCTTAGGATTGTACTATATATGTATTTGCTGTGGTTCCTTGGGCAAATAAAACTGCCTATAAAGCGTAATAAGAGATAAAACGTTACAGGAAGTCTGGGGGTTGTGCACAGGGCAACACCTAGATTCTCTCAAAATGCTTCAGAGAATACTATAATGGTTTCTCAGACATTATAAAAGTTGGTTGATTAGTTTGTACAAGTTATTGCAGAACCAAAATGTTCTGCAATGTGGTATTATTTCAGTGTTTCTCCTGAAAGGCGAGGGTGGCCCTGGAAGCAATTTATCTGGCCCTTGTTATAACTGAATACTTCTAGCAAAGCTGTCTTATATCTTGAAATTATGAACAGGATTTACACATTTTCTCTTCTGCCATTTGCAGCTAACAATTTTGTGTGTGAAAACAAAGTGCTTGTTTCTGTCAATTCCTGCATAATGATGTCTCAAGTACTAAGAAGTACATGAATACTATTTGTACATAGTGTACATGAATACCAGTGTACATGAATACACTGGTGAAATATGTTTGACACCAGTGATGGGCCCAGCCAGCCCCAAGATCCGGTTTGCCAGAAGCTGGGGGGTGGGCCTGGGGCCAGGGGCGGGGCTGGGGTCAGGGGCAGGGCAGGGGCGAGGGAGGGGAGAGGCGCCACACTCCCAACCGAAGGGAGACTTAGTGCGCCTGCGTCCAGCTGGACGCAGGCGCACTGCGTCACTTGAAGCCGAGCTTCAGGAGACGTGGCAGCCGCTGGCGAACCGGTCCCCGCAGTTCTTGCCAGCCGCGGCTCTGGCCGGTTCGCCAGCGGTCACCACGTGGGAAGATCCAGTTCGGGAGAATAGGCCCAAACCGGCATCTGCACACCACTGCTTGACACCCCTGTAAGGTACATCATTGGATCCTAATAACTGAGAGCTGGGTACACACCTTTTGTAAACTATTATATACCCTGGCCAGGATACAAAGACCTATGAAACCAGATTACAAAAATTTGCATTAATATCTAAGTGTCATCCAAGCTATGTTGGTGCAGCTTTTTCCAATATGACACCAAGTGTCCATGGTGCATCTGTCAATGGACAAACTTTTATCCCAGTATTTATTTATTTTAAAAATTTGTATCCTGCCTTTCTCAGGCTGTCTAGTCTGACTCAAGGCAGCAGAAACATAAAACACAATTAAAAACATAAATAATAAATACAGTAAAAGTAGATACGTTATTGTCCCAGCCTATGAGAAGATACATCAGTGTATCTTGAGGATAGGGTCTTAAGATAGATAAATGACAAGAGTATGGCATAACTAGAAAATAACTTGTCAATAATAATTTACTTTTAAACTGATAGATCACAGTCACTTATGAAATTTTTGTAATGGAACTAAGCTATTTCTTGGGAAACATGGTTTTTTCAAAGAGTATACTGTATTAGTTTAATTATATTAATTAATTATTAGTTTAATATAGAATATTAAAACATAAATGCTAAAATATGATAAAAACAGAAAAAAATGTTGACTGAGTTCTTCTTAAAAATTTTTGTAACCAAAATGTTAAAATAAAAAACCCAGTTTATTGAAATTGCACATGGCCACAGTGCTACAAATGTGACTATTGGCTGAAACACTATCCCAAATGCTTGCATTTGGATCAGTGTTCACATTTTTTTACCATCCACACTTACTCATGAAAGCCTGTTGGTAGCAGAGCCCATCATAAATATCATACACAGCATATGGTAAACTTTAGTTTATTACAAAGCAGGGATGGGCCGTGATCTGGACAACCAGGACTCAAGGTTCAAAAATGTGTTGTTCATGACTTATATGGACTCAAATTATGCATGTTGGGTACTGACTTGAGACTCAAGTGTCTAAAAATGAAAAAAATGAAAAGGCTTGAGTCAAGGCTCACTTTTGTGTGTGCTTGCAACTCTGTTTAGTGTGTGTGCTTGTTTGTTTGCTTTTCCCCCTCTGCTTCTGCAACTCACTTCTCAGAAAAACTCAGACTTAAGTCAAACTGGTTCCAGAAAAGGCTCTGGATGAGTTGCAACAGCCACCTGTTAGGACTTGTAGGTGACGAGTCACGGGTTTGGAAACTCAGGACTTGACTCCAGACTTGGTAATATAACTCAGGAACATTTCTGTAATGGACAGTGCATCAGTAGGTGGTACAGGACCCTACCAGCTCCAGTTTCCCCAAACATAATGAGACTATAACACCTGGAGGGGTCACTTGAGGCAGGGCAATTGGGTATGAGTTATCAAGACTGATGATTTAATGAAGTGACTGTCTAATGTAGGGGTTTCCAAATGTTTCAGCCAAAGGGCCATATCAAATAACTGGCACAGTGTCGAGGCCCAGAAAAAATTTAAATGAAGACTTTAAAGATGGAAATTAGATAAATCAATAAAGGCTGCAATCCTAAAGACACTTTCCTGAAAGTAAGACCCATTGGACACAATGGGGCTTACATCTGAGTAGACATGGTTAGGATTGTGCTCTTTGTCTCATTGGAGTCCATGGAGATTCCTCCCAGGAATGTTTGGATAGCATTGCAGTTCAGAGCCCAATACTATGCCTGTCCAATACATCGCCCATGTGCAACATCGCAACATCTCCCCATGTGCAACATCTTCCCATGTGCAACATCGCCCACGTGCATCAACCCCAATCACAACATCTCCCCCTGCGCATCAACCCCCATGCACATCTTCCCATGCACAGCATCCTCCTCAGTGCAACCTCTTCCTCCGAACAACATCCCCCAGTGCACCAGGCACCGAGCACCAAATTGGCTGGATGTTGTTCAGTCTCCCATGTTAAGTATAGGAGAAAAACACGTTGCCCCCTTTTCAGCCCCTGAAGGGTTAAATGTCTCCAGATGGTTCTTGGTGGGTGTTCAGGTGACAGAAGGAACTCCCAGAATTCCATGCTTCAGGCCCAGCAGTTGGGACAGAATGTTGATGAGTCAGCAATTCTCAATGCAAAGCATAGGGAGGAAAACGCGTTGCTCCCCTTTTCACCCCCTTCCCGTTGGAATTTCCAAAAACCGGTTCTTAGTGTACCCCTCAGTCACGGAAGGAACACCCACCCCAAATTTCACGCTTCTAGGCCAGGTGGTTTTGGCAGGGCAGTGATGAGTCAGTCAGTGAGTCAGTCAGTGAGTTAGTCAGTGAGTTTTCTCTTTTAAATATATAGAAGACAAGGATTCTACATGCTGCTTGCTTGCAAGGAAAAGAAGATTTTTTTCAGGACACAGGGCAGAAAAATAGAGGATGTCCTGGAAAAAAGAGGACATATGGTCAACCTGTAGTAAGTTCCATAGTATTCAATGCGAAAGTGTGGGTAGGAAAGTGTGGGTAGAATTTCACCCTAATCCCAACCTGTGCCTGTCTACTCAGAAGGTAGTCCCATTGCGGTCAATGGGTAGAATGAGAGCCTCAGAATCCAATCCCATGAGGGTTCTGAGTGAGAGAGAAGTGAAGCGCCTTCTTTAGAGACCGTCCGAGTAGCTTCTAGGCGCTCACTTTCTCCTTGAACAAAGAGCTTACCTTTGATCTTCGAACGCTTTTTGTTTGCCGCGCCCGCCCTCTCCTTTTCCATTTTTTCTCCACTGGTGCGCCCCGCCCTCGCTCATGAACAGGGAGGGAGGAGGCGGCCATCTTGAAGCTTGCTCGCTTGCCGGGACTGTGCGTGTGAGGGAGCGAGGGGGGCGGGAGTGGCCGGCTGGCTCCTTTGCGGAAGTGGGTGGCTTCGCTCGCTCTCTGCCTGCCTCCCTCCCCCCACCCACCCATCGTGGAAGGAGAAGCGAGAGGAGCCGGGGGGCCCCTTCACACCTTCCTTCCCTCAGCGCCGTCTCGACCCGAGGAGGAGGATGGCAGGGCGGCTCCCCGCCTGCGTGGTGGACTGTGGCACCGGGTGAGCCCGGGCGGTGGAAGGGGATGAATGGCAGGCGGGGCTGGCTGGCTGGCTGCCCTTGGCTGCCTCTGACAGTTGGCTCCCGGGGGTGACCGTTGGTGGGGTACCGTTGGACGGGCGACGGTTGGGGGTGACGGTTGGGGGTGGGGCTGCAGTGGGGAGGGGGAAGAAGAACCCCAGTGTCTTCCCTTCCCCTGCCCCCGCCTCAGCTGCCTCCATGCTTCCTTCCATTGCACCCCCACCCTCTGCACCTCTTCTTCCTCCCCATTCACTCCAACCTTAGCCTTCAACTTGTGGGGTTGGGTTGTGGAGAGGGCAGGGTGACCACATGTCCTCTTTTCCAGGACATGTCCTCTTTTCCAGGACATGTTGTATTTCCCAGGCCATGTCCTCTTTTCCAGGATTTTCCAGGACATGTCCTCTTTCCCAGGACATGTTGCATTTCCCAGGCCATGTCCTCTTTTCCAGGATTTTCCAGGACATGTCCTCTTTCCCAGGACATGTTATATTTTCCAGGACATGTCCTCTTTTCCGGAACATGTCCTCTTTTCGGGACATGTTGTATTTTCCGGGACATGTCCTCTCTTTTCCAGGAGATGTCCTCTTTTTTAGCCCTGTGTCCTGGAGGAAAAAAATTCTTCATTGTCCTCCTTTTTCCTTGTGAGCAGACAGCAAGTAGCCATCTTGTAATTAACAAATAAAATGTAATAGTTTTAAATTTAATTACAAGCTAACCACAATAATTAAATTAACCACATGAAAGCTATATACATGTACATGTATCTATGCGTATACATGTCTATGCATATACATATAAATAAAATGATGAAAGTTATATGACTATATGAAAGGTCTCATACACGCAAACGTGTGTGTGTACACACACGTGCACTCACATCACACATACATTGTATATGAGTGTTGTTCGCTTTTGTTTTGTCATATCCTACATTTTCCTTGGCAATCCTACATTTTCTACATACCAAGGAGGAGGCCTTGTTATGACTCATGGTCACCCTGTTTAGATGGAATACCTTCAACTTGGGATATGGAGAGGGCAAAGTATGGGAAGTTGAGAGCATTTCTCCCCCTCATTGGCACTGGACCAGGATCTCTCTCTTTAGACATCACCCACCTCCAGAAATGTGGCTTTGTGGAGGAAAGGTGAGACACACCCTAAAAACATACTTTTTTCCTTACACACCTTCCCATTTTTTAAACAGGTAGGATTTTCCCCATGGAAGTGGGCTTGTATTGTCTTCCCATCATAAAGTCATTTGGGTGGTAACTGCTAAAATTCTTATTCATTGATTGTAGGATAATTGCATATTTGTCTTCTGCTCAGAGAACAGAGTAGTCTCTGGTACTACCACCCTAAAAATCAGTATTTTCTTTTATTTGCTAGAGAGCTTATTATACTTATCAGTTCTGGAGAGAGATTATGATATTCAAATCTACAAACCTAATAAATTCATCAGTTTTTTGAGAGAGCTTGTTACATTTCTCAATTTGCTCAATTGCGCAATCAAATTTTCCAGGGATTGTCCTGCTTGACTCCTTTTAGGAAGCACTACTTCCTGATTTCTCTAGAGATTTTGCTTAGGCATGGAGTTGAGATCAGGGTGGACTGTAATCATGACTTAAAAATCTATATTATCATTGAAATAAACAGAAATCATGATGAAAACCAAACTTGAGCTTTGGGTTGCCTCTTTTGTACTTTTGTGAAAAGATATATTTGAATATTGGTTTTATTGTGCAATGCCTTGATTTTTCCATGTGTGTCATTTATTCAGCAGTACTTCTCTCTGTGTGGGAGAAAAAACGTCCAACCCACTCTAGTGAGCAAGCGCAGAGGAACTTCCTTAGTTTTGTCAAAGGCTCTTCCTCCTTTCAGTCTTCATACCTTATAAGGCAGTTTTTAGTGTCAAACCTGAACCAAATCTTTTTTAGAAACTGCTTTTCTTATTTAGCAATTACCGGTTGGTGATAAGAAAGAAAATAGAGATGTTTGATGCCTTTGTGTGCTTTCTGAAAAGAGCTTTTCAGAAGAGCAGAAGAGATTATTCCTGCTGTTGTTTCCAGGAAGCAGGAAACAAAGCATTGGAGGTATAACTGTAGGAAAGGGAAAGTCCTGTAGGAAAGACTTGGAGTCCTTCATGCCGGTGTCATAAGGAACTGAGTATGAGGGAAATTTTCAGTGCATTGCACTTTTATTGGTCGTAAAAATAATTCTAAGATGTTGCAATGTATCTACAACTTCTGGTAATGATATTGTATCCCATTATGGAGTTACAAGTTTTTATTCCTTCTGGTTAGCTTTGCCTTAGAAACAAGAATACACTTTTCTTCATTTTTAATAGGAAATGTAGCTTAAGTATACAGTACTGTTAAGCAATGCTTTCTGTAAATAGGTCTTGACTTTCATTTATATTGGGTTTAAAAGTTGCAGCAGCTCTGCGACGCAGCTGGAACCAATCGTATTGGACATTGGACTAATTCAGTGGTGTGGAGAGTGGGGATTTGCTGCTTGGGTAACAGCCTATCCTCCATAACAATTTAACCTAGGCTTTTGTGCTTTGCATGCAGCATATGCAAGACTGATGGAGGCCTGCTATGCTAGTAGCAGTTGTAAAAATACTTGGAATTCTGCATTCTTTCCTTTGGTGTTCATCATACTAATCTAGTTTCCATGACACAATGATGATGTACTAAAATGAAATATAGGTCATGTGCTGTGTTTTGGAAACTTCCTTTCTGAAGCTTTGAATTGTTCACATAAGAAACCTGTTTCATAGGGAAACCTTCCTATCAGTCCTCTGTGACAAGAAGAGTGTCTCTTTATTAAAAATACACACATCTCTATGCATGTTGACTACCAATCTGCAGAATAGGGAAATAAGTTCCATGCTGCATGGGTTTGCTGTTGCCTTTCTGACAATCTAGCAGTGAAACACCCACTCATTTTTGACCACTGGGCAAAGTAGTTATGACTCTGCTGTGTCTTCATGGTAGATAGCTTTCAAAATCTAAACTTGGCTGAAAATGGCATTTCCAAATAGCATTGAAGTAAAAATTTATCCATTGTAAGATTGCATGTAGTCATATTATTTTTGTCTCTTGAGACCTTGTCCTTATGATGATTATACAGGTCAAATATGCATTTGGTGCATTTCGCATATCTGACTTGCATGAGATGTATTCTCTATATGCACTTTGCATTCATCTGCACTTGAACATGGGTTGATTACAGTGAGAGGGAATTTTTCAGTGACTGCACCTTAAAGGAGGCTCAGGAAGAAGCTTCATATTTTCATTTGCTTATGTGTTGCACAGTGCTACTATCTAAAACTTTGCAGTGAAAAACACACATGAATGTCCTGGAAACTGTGGGTTCAATTGTGAACACTTGTGTGCTATCACTTTGCTATTAGAAATGACAAATGTAACATAATATTTCATACTGTGCAGTGTAGAATTATGTTATACTGATATTTGCTGTAAATACTTTTAAATAGCAAAGGGGAATTGTGCATCTTTCAATTGTGGACAGGTGAAATAACTGCACTGTTCTGTTTATAAGATTTTCCTGGGTCTTTGGGAACACTTCTCTTGACATGTTCAGAAAAGAACCATGTACAGATTCTATTTTAGGTGCAGTTCCAACTTTTAAGCTCTCTTAACCATGAACTTGTCTGTTGAAGACTTTTATGTGTAGCTAAAATATTCTCATTTAAACTTCCTCTATTGGAGGCAGTGCAAACATTGTATGTACAACTCAAGTTTTGGCATTGATATTATTGCTGTTTGTTCAGTTATATTACATTTATTATGCTGCTTAATGGTTAGGATATATGATAAAATTGCTTTTTGGTTTTACAAAGAAAACTTCCTCTTGTCAATTAACAAGGAACAAATTGACAAGGAAGATTTCTATGAAGGTTAGTTTCAGGGTCTCACCTGTACCCATGGATCCTATATCCACTGTTGAGAAATCTCCCATATTGTGCAAAATTCTGCTTATTTGCCTCTGACTGCAGTCTTCCTCTCACTGTCTTTTGTGTCTCACTGGTTCTTTGCTGTCTACAAATACTAACAGGAAGTGAGTTGGGGGTTGAAAATAATGTGATTCTAAACTATAAGAATTTGGCACCCATCAGTCTTGAAAGACTATGGTATGCTCGATACTGCATGTGAAGCATGAAGGCCTGGGTAGATTGATATGGAGGATAGGCTGTTACCCAAGCAGCAAATCCCCCCTCTCCACGCGGCTGAAATAATCCAATGGAACAGCAGAGCCGATACGATTGGTTCCAGCTGCGTCGTAGAGCTGGGTTAAGGACAGGAGCTCACCCTGTCTTGTGGGGACCTGGGTCTTGAACCCTGGCCTTCTGATTTACAGGCACAATGTCTTAACCACTTGCGCCACCCACAGCCCATTAATTCTGTGATAAGCATCATGTTCTTTTCAGCTTTCCAACCCACTTCTTGTGAGTGTTTTTGATAAGCGTTTGCAGACACTAAAGAGCCAGCAAGACGCAGGAGACTGACAGGTGGAATGCAATCACAGGCAGATAAATCATTTATGTGTTGGGGAAGATTTTTTGAACTGCATTTGAACCAGATTCATCGCTATCTATAGGTGGCAACCAGATTCATCGCTATCTATTTGTGACCCCCCCCCCCGGATACAGGAGGATGCCGTTTCTTTTAATGTTGCCTTTTGATATTTGAATTTTGTTAAAAAGTTGTACATTCTCCCTCTCCATTTTTAAATATATCTGAATCAATTATCCTCTAAACACATCTGAATCAATTATCCTCTAAACCAATGGTTTTCAAGCATTTCAGTCCAGGACCCCTTTCTGAGAATGATGATCTGACCCCCCAGAAGTGATGTCATCATCCTATACATGACGTCATGTCCAATAGTGACATCAATAGCAACATCATAGTGTCACCAGAGCTCATCCATGCCTACTTGGAAGTAAGTCCTATTATGTTCAATGTGAATTAATTCCAGGAAAGTATGGATTGCAGCCTAAATTTCCCATTCCAAGAGGGCAGTTCCCTGCTTTTTGTGACCCCCATGAAATGAAGTTGAAACCCCCCCAAGGGCGTCCCGATCCCTATGAGAACCACTGCACTAAACTGAGAACACACACACTTTGAAATGGACTGTGTACGCGTTGACATAAAAATGTATTTGGGGTTGCTGTTTAACATTTTGGAAGTGTGTTTGAAGTTGTTTGAAGTTTCACACGATGGAAATTTTCTGCATCTTGGGGCTCTTTTAAAAATCAAATGAGAAGATCGTACAGTGGTGCCTTGCTTAACAAGTGATCCACATAACAAGCAAAAATTTCTCTAGGATTCTGTCTCACATAACAAGCGTTGCTTCACGTAGAGCACAATCCTAATCATGTCTACTCAAAAGTTAGCCCCATTGTGATCAATCATTCTTACTCTCAGGAAAGTGTCTTTAGGATTGCAGCATTAACAAGCACACTCGTTGGCAGTTGAGGCAGACGTGCTGGTCAGCAGCCCTTTTAAAAAGCATCAGGGCTGCCTAGCACGCCTGCCCATAGCAAAAGCAACTCTTCTGCACTGTTCCTCCTGTGCCCAGGTGTCCGCTGGGCAGAGGGAAAGGGAAGCAGCTCAGGTCTAGCCAGAAGGGAGCAGGGGAGAGAGAGAGAGAGGCTCAGGATGAAGAGAAGGAGAAAGTTGGGAGCTTTGAAAGTGTCTTTGATTACAGAAGTGTCTTTGATTGCTGCCTCCTAACCATGTCTACCCAGAATTAAGCTCCATTGAGTTAAATGGGGCTTACTCCTAGGAAAGTGTCTGAATTGTAGCCTATGGCTGCAGTCCTAAAGACACTTTCCTGGGAGTAAGACCCATTGAACACAAAGGGGCTTACTTTTGAGTAGACATGGTTAGGATTGTGCTCTAAGTAGACTTCATAGAATCATGCACATTGAATGAATGTTTTGAATTCAATTCCAGTGTTTTGTCATCTTTACATCCAATTAATATTTTTACATGAATATTTTTTGGGTTGTGGAACCAGTCGCCTGAGTTTCCATTATTTCCTATGGGAAAATCAGCTTCATATAAAGAGCGTTTCACATAACAAGCTTGCTTCTGGAACAAATACCACTGGTATAGCATATGGTAGTTTATAGTTTGATAGAAATATCTGGATGCTTATGCTGTATTCTAATTTAGATTTAATCATTTATTGGCTATTTCAGCACTGTTGATCTGCAGTATAAAAAGTACATTAATGCCTAGATTAAGTTACAGAAAACTACATGGGAAGTGTGCTTGATGTGTGTGTGTTTTTTAAAATTTTCAAGCAGTCTTTTAAATAAAACTTGAATGCTTTTGTTTAACTTAATTGTACAACAAACCCTTAATTGTACAACAAATCTCAGCTCAGTGGACTTTGGACAACTTCTGATGTCTTCTGAAGTCTATTAAAATCAACTTTTCAGAGCTTCCTTGGCAGTGCTGCCTCTTCAAGAGAAGAGAGTTCTAGTACTAAGTCCTGGAAGGTCCTGGAATAGATTTCAGCAGATACCTGAATCTCCTTTCAGTGATTTACTTCCTTGGTGCTGTTGGCACTACTGCTTCTTCCTTTGCTAGGGCATTGTAAGAATGTTCTCAGAATCCTATAGAATCCTATTGGGAAGAGGAGCATGGAACTGAGGGAACTTTCAAGAGTATGAGTTTAATGAGCTGGAAAGGCTATCTTAATTTAATGGACTTGTGGAATTAACCCTTTCTCCCTCCTGGGAAAGTGAGGAATCACTAAGAAATATGTTTAGTGTATTTTGAAACTAGGGAAAAATTGGAAACTTAGTATCCCCATATGCCATCCCCATATGCCATCCCCATATGCCATCCCCCCATAGCGCATCAACACCCCATGCCATCAGTCCCCCATGTGCATCAATCCCCCATGTGCATCAGTCTCACATGCACAACTTCCCACTATGCGCATCACTCCCCATTGTGCAACTTCCCCCATGTGCAGCTTCCTGCCATGTGCAACTTCCCGCCATGCGCAACATCCCCCATGCACGTTGGTCCCCTTTGTGCAACTTTCCCCCACGCGCATCAGTCCCCAACTTCCCTATGTGCACCAGTCCCCCCACGCGCACCAGTCCCCCCACGCGCATCAGTCCCCAACTTCCCTATGCGCACCAGTCCCCCCACGCGCACCAGTCCCCCCACGCGCACCAGTCCCCCCACTCGCAACTTCCCCATGTGTATCAGTCCCCCATATGCAACATCTCCCCATGTGCATCAACCCCCCATGCACAACATCTATGCGCAGCATCCTCCCCAGTGCAACCCCTCCCTTCGTACAATATCCCCCCAGTGCACCAGGCACCGAGCACCAAATTGGCTGGAGGTTGGTCAGTCTTACATGTTAAGTATAGGACCAAAACACGTTGCACCCCTTTTCAGCCCCTTAAGGGTTAAATTTCTCCACATGGGTTCTTGGTGGGTGTTCATGTGCCAGAAGGAACTCCCTCCCAGAATTCCATGCTTTTAGGCCCAGCATTTGGGGTGGAATGTTGATGAGTCATCAATTCTCCAATGCAAAGTACAGTGACGCTTCATGTAACAAACACCTCATGTAAAGTATATTCCATGTAACAAACAAAAATTTCTCTAGGATTCTGCTTCACGTAACAAACAGTGCTTCACGTAAAGAACACATTTGTTGGCAGATGGAGCAGACGCGCTGGCTGGCAGCCCTTTTAAAAAGCGTCAGGGCTGCCTAGCGCGCCTGCCCATAGCGAAAGCAACACTTCCACGCTGTTCCTCCTGTGGCTGGGCATCCGCTGGGCAGAGGGAGAGAAGAGCAGTGGAAAAGAGGGAAGCAACTCAGGGCTAGCCAGAAGGGAGCAGGGGAGAGAGAGGCTTAGGATGAAGAGAAGGAGAAAGCTGGGAGCTTTGAAAGTGTCTTTGATTGCAGAAGAAAGTGGCTTGGATTGCAGCCTCCTAACCATGTCTACCCAGAAGTAAGCCTCATTGTGTTAAATGGGGCTTCCTCCCAAGAAAGTGTCTTTAGGATTGCAGCTTAAGTAGACTTCATAGGATCATGGACATTGAATGCATGTTTTGAATTCAATTCCAATGTTTTGTCATCATTTTTACATCCAGTTAATATTTTTATATGAATATTTTTGGGTTGTGGATCCAATTATCTGAGTTTCCATTATTTCCTATGGTAAAATCTGCTTCACATAAGAACGTTTCACGTAACAAGCATGCCTCCGGAACAAATTAAATTTGTTACACAGGGCGCCTTTGTATAGGGAGGAAAACACGTTGTGCCCCTTTTCACCCCCTTCTGGTTGGAATTTCCGAAAACTGGTTCTTGGTGCTCCCCTCGGTCACGGAAGGAACACCCACCATAAATTTCACGCTTCTAGGCCTATCGGTTTTGGCAGGGTGTTGATGAGTCAGACAGTCAGTCAGTATATATATGAGAATCCTAATCGTATATAGATTAGCGAAAAGTATACCTGTGTTGCGGGAGTAAAATTCCCCCATACGCCATCCCTCCATGTGCAGCGAACCCCCCATGTGCAACGAACTCCCATGCACAACATCCTCCCATGCACAATCTCCCATGCACAGCATCCTCCCCAGTGTGACCTCTTCCTCCGAAAAATATCCCCCCAGTGCACCAGGCACCGATCACCAAATTGGCTGGTGATCAGTTTTCCATGTTAAATATAGGACAAAAACAAGTTGCACCCCTTTTCAGCGCTTTAAGGGTTAAATTTCTCCACTTGGGTTCTTGGTGGGTGTTCATGTGACAGAAGGAACTCCCTTCCAGAATTCCATGCTTCTAGGCCCAGCAGTTTGGGCAGAATGTTGGTGAGTCATCAATTCTCCAATGCAAAGTATAGGGAGGAAAACACATTGCACCCCATTTCACCCTCTTCCAGTTGGAATTTCTGAAAACCGGTTCTTAGTGCACTATTCGTCACAGAAGGAACACTCATCCCAAATTTCACGCTTCTAGGCCTAGTGGTTTTGGCAGGGCGTTGATCAGTCAGTGACGTTTCTCTTTTAATATATATAGAAGAAGATGAAAAGTCACTGATTCACTCACTGACTGACTCATAAAAGCCTAGTCTAAACCGCCAGATCAAGAAGCATGAAATTTGGGGAGGGCCTTCCCTCTTTTTTTTTAGGCACCCACTAAGAACCAATTTTTGGACATTCAAACCAGAAGGGGAAGCAAAGGGGTGCAATGCATTTTAATCCCTAAACTTAACATTGAATAATCACTTACCAACACACTGCTTCAACCCCTGGATCTAGAAGCATGAAATTTGGGGATGGCAGTCCTTCCATGACATGAGCACTCACCAAGAGCTGATGTTTAGAAATTTAACCCCTAAGGGGAGTGAAAAGGGGTGCAACACATTTTCATCCTATACTTAACATTGAAGATTGATAAAACCCAGCCCAAATCCCTGCACCCGCCCAGTAGGGTGCCCATCGTTGAAGGAATGGTGCATGAAGGGGGGATGTCCAGTAGAAATGCCCAGTACTTGTTGCTGCCTGCTGTTGTGCGGGGGTGGGTGGTGGTTCACTGGGAGGATGCCCAGTAGGAAAACCCTGTGCTCGCTGATGCCCAGTGCCTGTCAGAGTTATATCTTTCAAGAACGTGCTACAGGCCAGATGGATCCTTTTTGTCGTAATCATCTTCCTGGCTGTGTTTTTGCCTGGATACTGAGACACAGCTGTCTGCTGGCTCCTTATTCATTTAGTTCAGCTCCACAGCTTCAATGTCTCGTTGCACAGCTTCTGGTGTTCTCAAACTCAGTCAGCCTTTGGATGAGAAAGGCGGGGTATAAATTATTTATATAAATAAATAAACTGGTGGCCTTTAGTTCTTATCTTCGGGTTTAGTAATCAGATCTTCTGACTTCTGGTCGAAATTTGGAGATCAGAGTTTTTGGCCTTCTGGAGACCTTGGAAGGCTTTCTGAGAACGGGGCGGGGGCAGACCTGGCCCTCAGAAGTTCCTCTGGACATGACCAGAGCACAACTCCGGTCACATTCAGACAATTTCATGTTCCAAAAATTGTGGGTTTTAGTATCCATGAGGGTTCCAGGAATGAAATCCTTGGATATCAAGTACCTACAGTAAGTGTCTTATGAGTCCAGCTGTAAGAGTGGAAATGGCTTTGCACGCAGCTACAATTAACTTGTTGTTTTGTCTTTTTGCATGACATGTAACACCGAACTGTGCATTTCTTGACCCTGTGGGTAGTAAGTGAATTGAATGCACTTATAGAGTCTTCCCAGCTTGCTCTGTGGGAGAGAAATGTGTCCCTCAAAAGAGGAAACAAAAGTCACTATTTCTGTGTTATTTGTGGAATGAATAAGAGTATTAGTTTTATTTCTCTGGTAGTTTAGATTGGACTGTGCTTCTGGTTAAGAAAGACTTTCATAGCTAACAATTGACAGCAGCGAGAGTAATGATCACTTATCACTGGAAAGCCTTTTGAAGTTAAGTCAGTAGGGGTATAGTTAGAGGAATGTGTGGGAAGCTGCAATTATGGCAAATCTGGCAAATTATACGTACTTCAGAAAGGAGAAAGTAATTCAGAGATTGGTACTGATAATCTTTTACAGAATTTTGGAATGTCAAAAAGTCAATCAATTGGGTTATATCTAGCCTTACATCTAGAATTCATTAACAAGGCATGTATTGAAGTACAATTTGATAGCAGAATTTGATTCAGGATTAAGTGGTGCAACAGTAAAATGTCCCATTTTAAATAGTTAGAATTTTATCTCCCAGAAGTTATTAAAAATATACGTGAGAATAACTCCAAACAGTACACTCTTGCAACTTTTTAATATTGGTGTTATATGCTAGTAGCATGATAACAAACTGCAGAAGTGGAAGTCGATTTTGTTTGAGCTGAGCAGATTCTGCAGAAGTTCAGAAAATCTTCTTAAACCATGTAGTGGGTACAAACAGCAAGAAAGGAGATTCCGGTTGGATATCAGGAAAAAATTCCTGATGGTGAGGGTGGTTCAGCAGTGGAACAGATTGCCAAGTGTGGTGGTGGACCCCCCCTCATTGGGGATCTTCAAGCAGAGGCTTGACTCTTGGAGGATTTTCTGCTACAGGCAGGGAGTTGGACTAGATGATCTACTGGATCCCTTCCAACTCTATTGATTTATCTATGATTCTTCCTCTTTGGGCATGGCCATTGGGACTAAATATATTGTTTGATAGGGTCACTTCCATCAGGTTGTTCTGAACAGCTTGTAATGATGCAGTAAGTAGCACCGAATTTGTTTCTGGTGAGTGTTAACAAGGTATTTTAGTTGTTCTTTTGATTGCCATGTGGGAATGTTTTGGAGGTTTGGGATTGCACTCATGTGGGGGGCTCTTTTTCTACGGCCAACCATCTGCTTGGCTCTAGGGAGTGCAAGGAGTCCGACTGAGCTCTTTCCAGTGTTTCCCCAAATAAAATGAAAATAGTGATCATGACCCACTTCTTGCTTTGCAATTGCAACCCAGAAGTTGCAGTTGCAATCTTAATCTTTTTACTTTGTACAAGCTATAGGGTGATCATGGGGTTGCTGTTTCTGCCTTCTGTTCCCCTGGAAGGCTGGGCTGTTGACACCCCACTTTGAGAAACACTGGTTTAGTTTTACAACTTGTTTTTCCAAATTCTGTAGCACTTTAATATTTAAAATGCTTGCATTGCTCACATAAATATCTCCTGTATCCACAATTGTGTAGCAAAAATCAGTCAACAGTATTTATATATTGCTTTTCAACAAAAAGTTCACAAAGCAGCTTACAAAGTAAAATAAAATACTAATTAACAGTTCCCTGTTAATTAAACGGCACCAAAAGGGCTGACAATCTAAAAAGATACAAAAAGAACTCCAGCAGAAGGCACCATAAAAGACATTGGTGGGGGTAAAGAGGGTCAGATACTCTTCCCCTGTTAAATAAAAGGGGGAACACCTACTTGTGAGTGCCTTTTGTGCCCCATTTGGCAGTGGTGTTTGTAAATTTTATATATTACTAGATTAAAAGCTGTATTCTGTGCAGACTTTTAAGCCAGCTCCTGTGGAGGGAGTTTTGGGCCTTTGGCCCAAAACTAAAGGAACCTCTGGTCCAGTTTAGAAAATAGCAATTTTGAAGAAATAACTTTGAATTCCTCAATTCAGTCCATGGAACTTCAAAACCTCACTGTAGGTTTTGTCAGTTATTTTCAAATTTGAATTTAACTGTTTCCTCCTCATCCAGACATAAATCCCAATGGTGGATGTTATGTCTATGTAGAGTAACTTTAAACTCAGTAGAAATTAAAAATGTTTAAAAATTTTAACTGTTAATTTTTTAAAGAAACCTTTAAAATAAAATGTACATGGGGGTTGGGATTAGATTGTGTGTGTGAGAAAGAGTGTGCAGTAGGGTATGTGTGTGTGTATAGAGTTGGATTTTGTATGTGTTTGGAATGTGGAAGTTGTTTTGTGTGTGGGGGTTGAGCTACGTTGTGTGTAGTGTGTGTGTGTGAAAGAGTGGGTAGCATATGTGTGTGAAGTTGTGTGAGTGTGAAATTGGGTTGTAGGTGGAGTGTGTGGGGGTTGGGCTACGTTATGTGTGTGAAAGGATGGGTTAGTTTATTGTGTGTGTGAAGTGCGGAGTTGGGTTGTGTGTGGGGCTTGGGCTACATTGTGTGCATGTGAAAGCATGGGTTAGGGTGTATGTGTGTGTGGAGTGTGGGGTTGTGTATGTGTGGGTTGCATGTGGGGATCGATCCCAGGATCATCCTGATTCCAAAAAAGTAAATTATGTCTATGTAGAGCAAGTGTGGGTGGAGCTAGAGCGGTTTAGGACATGTGTGGTATTGTGTATGGGTGTGAGTGTGGAGTGGGGTTGTGTGTGGAGCTGGATCCTGGGATCATCCTGATTCTACAAAGGTATAATATCTCTGTAGAGCAAGTGTGGGTGGAACTAGAAGGGTTTAGGACGTGTGTGGAGTTGTGGTGTGTGTGTGTTGAGTAGGGTTGTGCGTGGGGGTGAATCCCTGGATCATCCCAATTCCACAAAGGTATATGATGTCTATATAGAGCAGGCATGGGTGGAGCTAGAGAGTTATAGGATGGAAGGACAGACAGATCTTGCCTTTTATTAACATAGATGAAGTATATAAATTTGTATTCATATAAAATGCACTTACCCACAATTTTTTTTTTACTCCGGGTGCAGTCTTAACCAATTTAGGCCAGCATAAATCACCAGGTATATCTTTCCATGGTGGTCTGGAGAGGCCAGCAAATGCCTATGCACAGACCCGAACACTTCAGGAGTAGGGTAGAAATGCCTTATGGCACTTTTGTGATATCCCCAGGGCTCATGCTGGCCTAAGAGGAAGTTCGGATTTCAACCTTGTTCTCTTTCATTGGAGGTCTTAGACTTACATTGAAGGAGCTGGATTTCGTTCCTGCCAGTAGTTGTCCTCCTACCTGTGACAGTTTTTCAGCTACCCACATATCCCGAAATCTTAAATAACTCATCCCATTTTCCTTTGTTATCCCTTTGTCTCCTCACGAAGCCTATCTTACCATGAAACTCATGATGTAACTATTTAGTCATTTCCCGTTGAAAGGAAACTTCATTTGTACACAGTCATCCAATGGTGTTGCTTCTCTGCATTTTCCATCCTTCCTATGTCATCATTGGGATGGAGAGCAATTGCTATTTTTTAAGCTGTAAAGTTAGTATTGGTTCACGGTTCATGCTGCTGTGAAGTCTTACAATCATTGTAAGTGACTTGAAAATCTTTTAGTCTGACAGGCAGAATGCTAGCAAATGTATCTTCAGCAAGTCTTATATTCCCTAATTGTTTCTGTTGCTTTTGCTTTCTTTGCTTGTCCTGCACCTCCTGCTAGGGGCAATGCCTAGTCCAGTGGTTCTCAAATATTTCAGCCTGGCACACCCTTCTGACAATGACAATCTGTCCAGGACCCCCTGGAAGTTATGTTACAGCCAGAAGAGGAAGTGCCATCATTTTGTTGCCAGAGCTCTTCCATGCCTACTCAGAAGTAAGTCCTGTTGTGTTCAATGAGACTAAGAGCACAATCCTAACTATGTCTTCTCAGAGGTAAGCCCCATTATGTTCAGCGGGCCTTACTCCCATTGAAGTATCTTTAGGATTGCAGCCTTGCTCCCAAGATAGCAGCCTAAATGCCCCATTCAAAGATGACCATGCCCAATGCCACATTCCAAGATGGCAGTGCCCGGCTTTCACGACCCCCTGAAATGAAACCGCAGACACCCCCCCCCCGGGGGGGGATAGATTCCCAATTTGAAAACCACTGGTCTAGTAAATGTAGGCTTGAGTTATTCCTCAAAATATGTAGGTTGTCTTTTAAATCAGGTGTGATAGCCAGTGGGGCTTAATACTTCACACCTGTATCAGCCATACACTTGGTTCAAGCAGAGGTAAATAAACACATGCCTAATCTGACTAATATGATACTTGTCATACAGGAAACTCATAAGGGATTTTATAAAAGACCCATTTTGCTTTACTTCTCAATTATAATATATGTATACTGCTATGGCAATTGCTAAGTTTAGTGAGCTGGCCTATGTACTGTTTGCCTAAAATTTCCTTTATTACTCTAGTCCTTTTTATAGCCTAACAAAGTTTTTTTTGTCTGCAACTTTGACATGCAGTATCCCTTTCTTTTTTAGTTTTTTTTAAGGTCTGAATGCTATTAACAAATAGTTCAAACCATTTCAATTTCTTACACCTTTAATGTCTTATTCTTAAACGTACAGAAGAATGTGCTAAACTGACAATGAAAGGAAAAATACAGGTTCAAAATCAAGTGATTATTGACGAACCATTGACGAACCATGTACTGTCACCAAAAATTTGTTGATAATAGGCAGAAAGCCATTCTTTCTGTTTGTAGATATTCAGTTTCATATTTTAAAATAAAGTTTATTTATATAAAGAAGGAATGGTTTGTGTATGTTATTTTAGGAGGCAGTCTGCAAAGAAATTTATCCACAGTGTTGTTAAAATTTGGAAACTCAAAAATTGACAACTGCACATGACTGATCAATCGACAACTATCAGTTTGTGCATATTGTGTGATGTGCAAAAAGTCCTCCTTGTTTTATCCCTAGTAGGGATACTCAATTACCATAATTATAGGCACCTCATACAGTAACAAAAAATGTGGATACAACATTACTACTGTACTAGAAAGGCTTTGCTTCATGAATAGACTAAGAACTTTTGATACAACCCATAGAATTAATGCTCAAGATTGAAATTTTGTTGTTGCAGTACTTAGAATATCACGATTTTAACATATGCATTGAAATACATGTTCTTGACTACATAAATTTTTATCCTATTCGGCTTGTAATTTGATATTGTCTGTGAACCTGACTATTTTGCTGTTTAATCCTGTCTCTAAGTAATTTATGAACAGGTTGAATAGCACTGGTCCCAGACCGACTCCCGGAGACACACCACTTTTCGTATCTATCCATTGTGAAAATTGTTCATTGACACTCATTCTCCATGTTGGCCCTCAACTAGCTCCCAATCCATGAGTGGACATGCTCACTACTTCTCTAACTGTGATGTTTTCTCAAAAGTCTTTGAGGGAACATATCAAACACCTTCTGCCAGATATAATGTCCACAGGTTCTCTACCACATCCACATGCTTGTCAACCTTTTCAAAGAATTCTAGAAGCTTCATGAGCTATACTTACCCATTTAGAATTCTAGAAGCTTCATGGGTATACTTACCCATATAGAACCCATACTGATTCTCCTTAAGCCTGTTTGTCTGTGTTTTACAATTTTATTTTTAATTAGCAGAATGAACCTGATGTCGTAGAAGTAAAATTTCAAGAATATTTGTGGCCATTGACATGGTTAGGCACCATCAGGCACTGCTGGGCACAGACAGGCACCAGACACTGGAGCGTACCAGGGGAATTGGCAGGGAGCAGCAGGCACTGGACATCCCTACAAGGGATGGTAGGCAGCCCTACTGGGCACCAGGCAATCTCAGGCTGTGGGTACCATCGAGCATCATCATGATTCAGCCTGCAGCAGCGGGCACAACCAGCCAGCGGTCACTGGGCATCCCTATCAGAAACCAGGCACCATCGGCAGTGGGCAGCATCAGGTATCCCAGCTGGGCACTAGGCATCAACAGGCATCAGGCACTATCTGGTTGTTCTGTGCAGTGGGCAGCGAGCACCATTGGGCACTTCTGGTCATCCCTACCAGGCACCAGGCATTGAGCACCACCGGGCAACAGTGGACCATATCAGGCAGAAGGCACCACTGGGCACCAAATTGGTTCTTAATAGGTTCTTAAATCACAAATGATGTAAACCTCATGCTTATAGGTCCAGGGGTTGGGGCTGGGAGTTGATCAGTCAGTCTTCAGTGTTAAGTATAGAAACAAAAACACATAACATAGTTTTTACCACCTTAGGGTTATATTTCTAAAAACTGTTTTAGCGGGTGCTCACATCACGGAAGGAAAATAATCCCCAAATTTCAGGTTTCTAGATCCAGGGGTTGGGGCAGGGCGTTGGATTAGTCAGGGACTCTTCAATGTTAAATATAGGAACAAAAACGCCATGAGCTCTTTTTCAACCTCTTCCAGTTTGAATTTCCCAAAATAGGTTGTTAGTGGGTGCCTACATCACAGAAGGAAAACTCTCCCCAAATTTCATGATTCTTGGACTAGTGGTTTTGGCTGGGTGTTGATGAGTCAGTCAGTGAATCAGTCAATTTTATATACACAGATTAGACATTCCACCATCTTCCAGCTTGAAGGTTCACAGGTAACTGATCTAAGGAGTTCATAGATTTTTCCTTATGTGATTTGTCACTGCTCTGTTTAACTCAGATTAAACTATCTAGTATGTTTAATACTGATTTTTCTGACATAATCCTTTTATAACATATTGCTGAAATTCACAACAAGTTTTGTGTATGAAAAGTACAAATTTCTTTTCAGAGTGTTAAATGAGGTGCAAAAATGTATTTAAATGCTATCTGTGGCCTACATATTTCAAATATAATTATTTTAACATATAATACTATATATTAAAGTGTGGAATCATATGAAAATTGCATTGTTAGGAGAGTCTGAATTGAAATAGTGCTAACCCAAGATCTGTTAAACAGTAAAGTGCTACTGTACATGCTGAAGTGAAACTGAGGGTGTGTTCGATTGTTTCTTGGTTTACCACTGAGTCTTATCTGTCCTTGCATTGACATAGTATACTATGATATTGCAAAATGACATTTGTCCCATTAGCAGACATGAGTCGTTGGCAGAATCTAATGTAGTTCATCAGAATGTCTAAATGATTTACTGCTAAATGATTTCCTTGTCTGTGTTTAAAAAGCATCAGTATTTCATCATTCTATTTCCTTTTATATTGTTTGCCAATCCTCTTGTTACCATAGATGTGAAACTGTCTGAGGCCAACCTGTATCTCGTTTTATGCCTCCTTCACTGTGTTTTACCAAGTATTCTTGTAGTACTGTTGATAATGGCCAGATTTAATATTGAGCAGCCAAAGCGCCTGCCAACAATCTTATTTATTTTCATGACTCATTCTGCAGTTTTACTAAAGTAGCTACAAATATTTTTAGATCTGCTGAGTTTTAAAACTTGAGCTTGAAAATTACTGGAAGTACATCTTAGTATTTTCCTTCCAGTCTTCAGTAGATATTTGTGTGCAATGGATCATTTCCTACATAAACTACAAAGCAGTCTGTTAATCTTGGATAGTCTATTTTGTTTTTTCTTAAAAATTTACATTTCGCAAGTACTAGAGTATTGCTTAATTGCTTTGTTTGTAGAGCTTGCTGCTTCTATCACTAAGAGATCCTTTGCTTATGTTCTCCAGAAGTAAATCCATTTTGATGTAATGGCATTTTACTCTTAATTTCTTAGAATATTTTAAAGATATTTGTGAACAGCTGCAGAATTTGATGAAAACTTCTTCCATTGAGGATTTTCTTTTTGCCTCAATAGTAAAATATTTTGTATCAATCTGATGGAAAACAATAACTACTATTTTGAGGTCTGTCTTGGGGTCTGATCCAAAGTCCCTATGGTGGGCCTATGGCTGTGTTAAGGTGTTTTAAATGTTCCATAAAGCATGTTTCCTCTGTATCTCTACCAGCAGAGACACAACACAGAGGTACTGTGTCTCTTCCATGAGCTTTCATTCTCTGCCAACTGGTTGTTTGTGCAGACCATGGGGAGGCAGGGAGGAGACGTTCTGGGATGGAGAGAGAGAGAGTGGGTGTTAGGTATGCCAGGGTAGGGAGGTAGGTTCTGTTCCTCCAGATCCAATGCTTCCATGAAGGGCATTTTGCCTTTAATGGAAACCTCTTTCCTGCACTGTCTCAAGGGCCAGTGCAAGAAAAGTAACCCTGTTGTGGGACTGGGCTTTTATTCAGGGGAAGGGGACAAATGTTCACTTTAGCTATTCTGGTGCTGTGGGAGCCCTGCTGCCATGGGCAGCATAGGACTGGCCTGTTGTTCTGTAAGTTTCTGTAAAATTAATAACTTTATTATGACCTTCCTGAATCGCAGGTAATAGTTCAGCAAGTTGCATGAAGACAAGGAGCTGCAACCTGACTGGATGATTATTTTTCCTGTACTGTATCTGAAAGGAACTTTAGAAGCCAAATGCTGCTTTTAAAATAAATGTTTTTTGATGCTGATCAGAGTCTTGGTTTGAGAATGCAATCTGAGAATTATCTGATGCTTAAAATCAGTATAATATTGTGTGTGGAAATGTTAAAGGTATCTATTTTTTCTTTTTGCGTTGCAAGTTCCTTTTCATCTGTTCTTCCATGCTTCTGCTAGCTTTGTACTCTGCTTCTTATGGGAAAGGTCAGCTGGATGGGTAGACAAATCTTTTGTACCAAACTGATAGTTCTCTGTTCTTATTTGAAGTGCTTTTCGTATATAGTGTAGTTAACTTTCTTCACTTGCTTTTCTGGGATTTATCATTTTGATAAGCAACATCCTCTTTAATCTGGGATTTGAAAAACCTTGAGAATGGACTTGTTTGTTCAAATTGCATTCTTGCACTTGCCCAAAAGTAGAGGAAAAGGAAGAGTCCAGCTGAGAGGGAAAATGAACCTTGAAGGAGAATATTTACCAGTTCTTTGCCCCAATTTTCCATTACAAAAACAATGAGGGAACTTTGCAGTAGAGAAAGATTAGGTTTTGTTTCATTTCATACACATGTAATGAATAGTTTACACCAGGGTTTCTCAACCCGCGGTCCAGGGACTACTGGAGGTCATTGGCAGCTGCCTGACTTGTTCGTGAGAGGACTCCTCTAAATGCCTGTTCCCCTCCTCACAGCAGGAGTGCTCTGTCAGAGGATTGTAGCCTCAGAGACTAGTCCTATGCCTGTGTACTCAGAATTAAGTCCTGTTGTAGTCAGGGAGTACTTTCCTGTACTCCCAGGAAAGTGTGAACAGGATTGCAGCCTCAGAGTCCAATCCAATGCCTGAAGATTCAGAAATAAGTCCCATTATCGTCAATGAGGCTTACTCTCCAATAAGAATGACTAGTATGGCTTTGTGCATTTTCAATGCATCCTGCACTGTAAATGGGATTTACAGCTGGAGTATTTACAGCTATGCAGTGCACTAGGTGGGGTAGCCTTTCCTTCAGGTTGCCAGAGGCAGGACTCTCCTCCCACCCTTCAGCTGGTCCCTGGAAATTTTTTCCCCCACAGAACCAGTCCCTGGGGCCAAAGAGGTTGAGGACCACTGGTTTAGACCTTTAGCACAGGTTTAGCTAAAAGCTGATGTATAGACATTATGTTGCTTAAAATGTAAATATGTAAACTTGTGGAATCTTGGTGCTCAGCATTGACAATCTGAGTGATTGTAATATTGAGAACAGGTAAGGTGGTTCCTTGTCCCTTTTGCAAATTCTGTATTGCCTAGTGTTTCTTCCCACAGGAGGCATATTTTCTGAGTCCATGATTTAAGCTATAATCATTATGTATATTGATAAAGTGCCTCCAGTTATCCATGGCTCCAGAGGGAAGGGTGGCCCTGCTTTTGATACTATTGGGAAATGTTTCTTCCCTTTACACTTCAGTGGTTTTTTACACTTTACACTTCTAGTACTGGGATCCACTTTTTAGAATGAAAATCTGTTAGGATCCAGTTATTCTATGGTTGGGTCTGGAGGATTATATGAGGGCTAGGGAGACTGCTTGTGACCTCCCAACTCCCAAAATGCCTATTTGTGGGGAAAAAAGCAACTTCGTTTTTTGTGGAAAGTGATGTTTCTATGCTCTGTAAAGTATACTGAGGACTGGGGAAGCCCTGTATGTACAGGCCTTCTTGACCCTCAGCTCAGTTTGTGGACCCAACGGAAGTTACTGATTCACTTAGGTTATGTACCTGAGATTTATCCTTGAATAACACTCAAATAATGCCAGATAACATCTGTTTCTATATTGGAAGTAAAGGATTTACAGTGCCCTGATATACGTAGCAAAGGCAGTTTCCCTTGCTATTGGCTTTCTCCTGAAGGGTTCTCCTGCATACTCTGTGTTGCAGCATTGGAGAAAGAAGGCAGCAGCTGGAGAATCTCTGGTTTCTTTTCTTCTTCAAACATTTCCTAATGAAAAGAAATACTGCCTCTTTTCCAAGCTTTCTAGCAAGCACAGGAAGACTTGGAAGAGGTGGAGGCATTGCACTTGATTGCACAGGGATATTGACAGGAAAGATGTGGGAGAAATTCCCAGTCTGCTTCAAATCCCCACGTGGAATGAGATTTTGTATCTTACTCAAATTCTCAGACTAGCATGGAGGCATTGAAGGGAATTTCTTTTTCTTCTATGGAGTTTCTAGAGGCCTTAAGAAAGGTGGGAACTTTCTCTTCCTTATATGGGTGTTGAGGAGGGAACATTGGAAGTTTCTCCTATAGCTTCACTTGTCCATAACCAGAGAAGTCCCTGACTTATCCCAAAGCATTCTGCACAGATCAGAAAACTTGATGGCACGAGGGAGATATCAAAGGTCCTGCAAGGCTTGGCCAATACATCAGGATATTTATACCGTATTTGCTGATTACTCAACAAATGGAACACACATGATAGAAAATAATTACCGGTATATATATATATATATGTGTGTGTGTGTATAGTCTATAATAATAGTTTGCAAGTGCAAAAGACCCATGTTGTTTTCTTTCTACATTGTTGGTTCTAGCATGCCCCATTTTTTAGATGCCCATACTATTATTTGTAGTCACCAGCGTTATTGTTTAGCACTCTGGATTGACACATCTGTCCCATGAGTAGTTACAATATGCCATTGGATGGAAAAGTGATTTTCAACCTATTCATCCCATGGCACACTCAAAAAGGCACTGAAATTGTCAAGGCACACCATCAAATGTTTTTACCTTTGATAAGGCACACCAGACTGTTCAATCCCGCAATTTTCCTATTAATGAATGTCAATCCCCAAATTCCCACAGCACATCTGAGGACGATCCATGGCACACCAGTGTGCCATAGCACACTGGTTCACAATCACTGGGATGGACGCATAAATAAAAATTGTGCTAATGTAATAGTGGGCTGATTGGATGCAGTTATCTAGGACTTTTTTTAAAGCAAATAGACTGGAATCATAACTGGCTGCTATTATCTGAATGACTATTAAGTACTGAATATGGTTTTTAAAAGCTCTTCCCTGTTTATGCAAACAGTCTAAAAGAAGTCTAAAAGAAGATTGCACAGAAGGAAAGTGTAAGGGACAGAGGCAAGATACTAGGCACAAATTCATTTCATTGATTGCCAGATGGTAAGAGCAGATTAGATTCCGGAAAATGCAAAGGGAGAGGCATTTTAAAGGGCTATCAATCTCTTTCTAAATGGGGAGACTGCCTTTTAAGAGAGAATATAATAGATGTAAGAGGGCAAACACTGCATAGGTTAGTCATATTGAGAAAAAACTGAGGTTTTCAGAGAATAAGGCTGCAATCCTAAAGACACTTTTCTGGGAGTAAGGCCCATTGAAAACAGTGGGGTTTACTTTTGAGTAGACATGGTTAGGATGTGCTCAATATTTGGGAAGGGAAGATACAGTATTTATGTATAAACCTGTCTAATGTCATGACTTGCTTGAAAAATCATTAATACTCGCAGCTAATAAAACCTCTTATAGGGATTGGCTTCCTGTATTATGATGGCTACTTAAATGTGAATATATGAGGCACAATGGCGCCTCACACAACAAATTTAATTTGTTCTGGAGGCATGGTTGTTACGTGAAACGTTCTTTACATGAATGGATTTTCCCATAGGAAATAATGGAAACTCAGATGATTGGTTCCACAAACCAAAAAATATTCATATAAAAATACTAACTATAGGTAAAAATGATGACAAAACACTGGAATTGACGTCTATTTAGGCTGTAATCCTAAAGACACTTTCCTGGGCGTAAGACAGATTGAACAAAATGGGACTTATTTCTGGGTAGACATGGTTAGGAGGCTGCAATCAAAGACACTTTCCTGAGAGTCTTACCTGGCCTCTGCTGGAGGTTCAAGGTAGCCGGTGGGGGCACTTGGGGGCATTTAGAGGCAGCTGCCTCTGGTTCCAGAATGGCTGGCATCCCTTTTAAACAGCCTCCACGTGGAGCATCAGGGCTGCAGAGCGCACATGCCCATTAGGCACCAGAGGGGTTTGCTTGTTACATGAAGCAGATTTGTTACGTGAAGCAGGATTCCTTGGAAATTTAGAGTTGTTACGTGGAATAAACTTTACGTGAGGTGCCACTGTTGTGTAATTTTAAGCAGAATTTTAGGATTAATTTCTTATAGGCTTAAATTATATCTTATCCCATTACTACATATGTTTTCTTATGAATCTTGACCAATATCCACCATAGTGGGCAAAACAGCAAGCAGCATCTACATCCTAAGAAATTATGGAAATGATATATAAGTGCCTTATGGAAGAGTCTGTAGGAATCCTCCATGTAAGAAACTCTCAACTTTGTACAATAACTTTTTAAATATTGTACATCATATAAGAAAGTCTTTAAAAAAGACAAGTGGATGGGGACGAAAAATGCGAAGATTTTGATATTAGTTTTTATTGTAGCCATTCAGTTGACTGAATGCCAAATAGCAGAACACATAGTTCTAAGTAGCGTTTTGAGATGTTTATTATGTACTTAATTTTAAAAAAAGAGTTAGATATCTCTGGTTGGATGTCATTTTTATCATTCAGTTATTGGGCCACTGATAAATACCTGGAATGGCTAAAAAGGTTTTATAGGTAAGGTTATGTTTTTCATACGAGTCCTGAAGTTTGTCCTGAAGTTCAGGTGTTTAAGTGGTTAAGAAACAGCAAAAGAAATTACTGGGTATACACTGCTTTTGTAATATTTAGCAGGCCACCGTCAGTGTTGACAGACTATGGTATCGTGCTCGGCGCTGCATACTCTACATGCGAAGCACGAAAGCCTGGGTTGGATTGTTATGGAGGGTAGGCTGTTACCCAAGCAGCAAATCCCCTCTCCACGCCACTGAATTAGTCCAATGGAAAGGCAGAGCTGATACGATTGGATCCAGCTGGCGTCGCAGAGCTGGGCTAAGGACAGGAGCTCACCCTGTCTTGTGGGGCCGACCCGGGTCTTGAACCTGCTGGATAACAGGCACAATATTTATGTGAATAAATTTTTATCTGAGGAATTGATTTATAACTACTGATTTTTGACATAGTTTTTGCTAATGTAACTCATTGGTGTTTTCTTGTTCTTTATAGGTATACCAAACTGGGATATGCTGGAAATACAGAGCCACAGTTTATAATTCCTTCATGTAAGTGCGCATTCTGTTTGTATTGAACCATTGAGTCAGCCTGTCTGACAATCAGTTAGAATACTGGAAAGTCTTATACTATACAGTGCATTTATATTGTGTTACATCTTAGTTATCGTTATTTGCACAAGATAAAAATAGAATGAACATTGAAGTCATAGGTGTGGCTTAAAGAGCTTTCAACTGTATTCTGTAGGCTTTTTTTGCAAATGCAGTAAAAAATTAGGCTGCAATCCTAACCACACTTCCCTGGGAGCAAGTACTATTGAACACAATGAGATTTTGACTAGATTTTAAAATGTGATTTATTATAAACTGCCATTGTATGATCCTTGGATATACCAAATCCAACTATTGTCAAATCTAATACAATTTAAAGACTACTCTTGTTGTGTTTAAATCTTTTCATTCTCTAGCTGGCATCTCAAATTCAAACCTGCCACTTCCTGATGTTGCTGGGATATCTCCCACCTTAAAACACCTTGGAAACCTAGGTCTTTCTCAATGCAGATGCAATTTTTCTTTCTTGCTTCAGAATGCACTGCTTCTCCAAGATGAAATGATATACAGTGGCACCACATGTAACAAATTTAATTTGTTCCGGAGGCATGTTCTTTACATGAAACATTCTGTACGCGAAGCGGATTTTCCCATAGGAAATAATGGAAACTCGGACGATTGGTTCCACAACCCCCAAAATATTCATATAAAAATATTAACTGGATGTAAAAATGATGACAGAACACTGGGATTGAATTCAAAACATGCATTCAATGTGCATGATCTTATAAAATCTACTTAGGTTGCAGTCCTAAAGACACTTTCCTGGGAGTAAGCCCCATTGAACACAGTGGGGCTTACATCTGGGTAGATGTGGTTAGGAGGCTGCAATCAAAGACACTTTCCGGGGAGTAAGAGCCATTGAACACAATGGGTCTAACTTCTGAGTAGACATGGTTAGGACACTGCAATCCAAGACACTTTCCAAGTGTCTCCCCACTTTCTCCTTCTCTTCATCCTGAGCCTCTCTGTCCCCTGCTCCCTTCTGGCTAGCCCTGAGCTATTCCCTCTTCTCCACTGCTCTTCTCTCCCTCTGCCCAGCGGACGCCTGGTCACAGGAGGAACAACATGGAAGTATTGCTTTCTCTATGGGCAGGTGCGCTAGGCAGCCCTGATGCTTTTTAAACAGGCTGCTGGCCAATGCGTCTGCCCCAACTGCCAACGAATGTTTTCTTTATGTGAAGCATGTTCTTTATGTGAAGCAGAATTCTAGAGAAATTTTTTTAATTTACGTGAAACATACTTTATGTGAGGCATTCTTTACGTGAGGCATCACTGTATATAACTTTTTTGGGGTTCGTGCTCTTTCACAAATTTTTTTTCCTATGTCCAAAGTCTATAATGTATCACATGGTATTTTTTTTACTGTTTGTCATGCTATATATACAGTGGTACCTTGCTTAACAAGTGCCTTGCTTTATATACAGTGGTACCTTGCTTAACAAGTGCCTTGCATAAAGAGCGTTCCACTTAAAGAGCAAAAATTTCTGTGTAGTTTCGCTTTGCTTAAAGAGCATTTTTCGCATAAAAAGTGCCCATTGGCTGGGCTCCCTGTCCTTCTCTCTGTCTCTCCCCAGCATTGGCTGGATTGAGGGAGTGAGGCGGGACTTTCGCCCCCCTGCAGTACAGGGAAGAGACCAGCAGGGAGAGCAGAAGGGCTGAAAAGCCTCTTCATTAGGGGAACAAAGATGGCTGCTCTTCTGCAGCCAGAGAACTTGGTCAGCCCAGCCTATGCAGCCTCCATAAGATATGAGGGAATATTCTTCTGCACCCCCTCTGCAGTCCCCTCAAACAGACCCTTTGCCCCCAAGGAAGCCCCGTGCCTGGACCCCATTACTACCACTCTCTGCCCCCACTACCTTCCCTGCCTGCACTTTTCCTTTCCTGTGAGGCTTTAATGGATTTAATGGGGCTTGATTCTAAGTAGACAGCATAGAATCTTGCCCTTCTGATTTTGCTGTGCATGTAAAATGCAGCCTACACACTTTCCTGTGAGTAAGCCCCAGTGGATTCAATGGAGCTTGATTCTGAGTAGACAGCATAGAATCATTCCCCTCTGCTGTTGCAGACTGCCTATCTAGATCTCACACACAGAGAGAGGTTCCTTGTGAAAATTGCTCAGAAAGACACCAGTGACTCTTAGTGAAAATCAGTCCTCCTTGCCCATAAAGGTTTTTCTTTTCTTTTTTACTGTACAGAATATTACAGTGTTTTATTACAATAATTGTGGTCTGTATTATAGTGTTTTGAATTCAATTCCAGTGTTTTGTCATCATTTTTACATGCAGTTAATATTTTTATATGAATACTTTGGGGTTATGGAACCAATCATCTGAGTTTCCATAGTTTCCTATGGGAAAATCCGCTTTACTTAAAGAGCTTTTCACTTAAAGAGCATGCCTCCGGAATGAATTAAGCTCTTTAAGTGAGGCACCACTATATATCTTGTGCAAGATATTAAGAGCTCTTTATTAAGTGCTCTTAGGGTGCAATCCAGAGTAACTATGGGGAGTCCTTGCTCCGGAGTAAGAACAATTTACTCTGGATTGCAATATGAATTTCCCATAGGTTTTCACTAGGTGTTGCAGTAACTACGGGTGGACGTAATGTCTCTTACGTGCTCCCATAGTTACTCTGGATTGTAGCCTAAGGCGCGCAGTTAGTACGCTCTTTGAGTTGCTCCCCATATCAGTATGATAGTTTAAAGCTATGACAGAGATGTCTGGTATAAAGCGAGTAGAAACAATAGAGGCCAATGGCATGCTTTAAAAAGCAAAGCTTTTTAGTGGTGGTAGTGGGCCTAATACTTTCTGTGTTTATAACGTTGCAATTTATGCAGGAACAATGACTGCTGTTCTTAGAATTTAAGGAGGATGGTTTCAGGAATGAAATTGTTGTGTCAGGAGAAATAAAAAAGAAATGGGAAATATGCGATTCTTGCATAGGGAAGAGCTGTATAAATAGTGATGTATTTTTGATGTATGTGGGAGGAGAATGATTCTTTGGATTAAGGTACTTGAGGCTCTTAATAGACTTTTCTCTTGATTTGAATTTCACTTTTGGTATTGTACTGTTAACACAGACCAAGTTAACAGTAAATCAAGTAGAGTAGAATACCGTATTTACTTAAATATAACGCTCACCTTTTTCAGCTGAATTCATTCTCTAAAATCAGGGTGTGCATTAGATTCAGTGTTAGAGGTGAGTAAATGCATTACTTTGTACATTATATTTGATGGCGCATTATATTTGAGTAAATATGGTACTTTAGGTGACACTCAGTTTCAGCATTGTTTCCTCTCTGGCTCCACTTGTTCAAATTTGCTACTTTTTGAGTGATGTGTATATATTTTTTGTCCAGGGCTTCTAGGTGTGGTTTCACCCATGCTTTTACTATTTAATAGTTTTGTCACTGTTTAGGGATTTTTTTCAGTTGTATTGTAAAAAAGCTCTGGAAATACAAGAGCCGAGGAATACTACACTGAATTGCATGTTTGTTTAAAATCTAAAATCTTTTTATTTTTTATCTTGTTTTTTCTGTAGAGTTGTCCTCTGTAGCAAATGCTAAGATAAATTTTTTTTCTTTTAATACAATAAAATGTGTATGGTGCTCATATATGCAGTGACTTGTTGTCATGTTGCTCACGTTAACTTTCACGTTAAAAACAAGCAAGTTCACCCTAATTTAGTATGAATGCAAAATAATGTTGATGCATTAAAAAGTTGAAGTTCCTTTTTGCTGCATCATCATTTTAGGTAAACTTCAATTAATATTGTGTTCTGTCATATTTGTATTATACAAACTGATTGCTTCAGAAAATAAAAATTGCCATTTGAAATGTGTCCTATACGGAGAGCTTGCACAAAACATAGAAGTGCTGCCATAAATATTTCTTTGAAATTTTGGGAGTACAGTGTTTATAACGACATTTTCCTCTTGCGTTAAAGGTATTGCTATTAAGGAATCAGCCAAAGTTGGCGATCAAGCACAAAGAAGGGTCATGAAAGGTGTGGACGACCTAGACTTCTTCATTGGGGATGAAGCAATAGAAAAGCCAACATATGCTACAAAGGTATTCCTAACTGAAGCTGTTATTTTTAAAAATAGTGTCAATTAGATTTGTTCGGTCACGAAGAGTTTGACAGAGAATGGTAGAAGGCATTATTTTGAGGTCAAGCAAAACAGTCTTCGTGTTTCAGATCACTAGGTCTTCCATCAGAATGGAATATACTGTATATTGTGATTAAACTTAAACTTTTCATAAACATGGAATAAATAACTTGGGTGTTTGATACTACAAGGTTTTCTGTATTTCCTATCTTTCTACTTCAGCAAAGATCTAAGAGCCATGTTTTAGCCTTGCAGCAGGCCTTTGAGATAGGTTGGTTTGATGAATGGTGACTGCTCAAGGCCGTCCTGTGAGTTTAACAGTGAGCAGGGTTGTTCATGCTCACCTCCAACTGTATAGATACTATATCACAATAACTGCTGTAGATAGTGGTATCATTGACATAAGGCTGTACTGGTCACCTTCCAATTTCCTAGGCTTAAAAAGAAATAGGCAAAATATTAGATGTTTTTTCCTAGTACTTTTCATAAGTCGACCCCCCACCCACACCATCATAGAAAAAGTTAGGCTGGCCTAAATGTGTTAGGATTGCATCCTAGATACAGAACTTTGTTAATCTTTTCTTTCAGGTATTTTAATACAGATAGAAATGGTTTTCTTTTACAAAAGAATATTATGTTTCTGCATGAATTGAGTATAGACAGTAGAAATGTACCTTGCACCAATGCTAAAGAAAACATGTCCTCCTCTGATACATTAGGATAAGTATATGCCAATATACCTAATATATCAGTGTTGTTGCAGTATTTTCTTTCTGTTGTCCGTATACAGTTTTATTGATATAACTCAAATGTAGTAACTTACCTAATTTTTTTTTACAAATTTTGAGTAGTGGCCCATCCGTCATGGTATAGTTGAAGACTGGGACTTGATGGAGAGGTTTATGGAACAAGTTATCTTTAAATATTTAAGGGCAGAACCTGAAGATCACTTTTTTCTATTGGTGAGTTGAAATTATCTTCTATAATTTAAGATCCACAATGCAATCATAACCCTTGATTAGGCTGGCTCAAGACCCATGCTGGCTTTGGGGTGTCACAAAAGTGTCATAAGGTACTTTTTGCACCACTCCCTGAAGGGTGGGTTAGGCCAGTACACAGACATGTGATGGCCTCCCCACACCACTGTGGGAAGTGGGAGGGGAGCGAGTTGTGTTGGCCTTAATCAGTTAGGATTGTGCCCCCAGAGTGTATCTCGGTACACAAAGTAGAACAAACCTTCCAATGTGCAAAAGACAACCAAAAAGCAGGAACTGAATTTCCTGAAATAAAGGAATTCTAATGATTATTTTATAAAACATGAAAGGCATTTAAATTTGCATAATTTATAAATTTGAATACTGAAGCATTGCTTTGGCAGACTGAGTTTGCAGACTCCAGCAAGACAATGTGGCCTATTTGCTCATTCTTTCCACTTAGGCCATTCACAACATAATTAGTGATTACATACTATTTGTGCTCTTTTCCACAGAGCATTTCTCATACTGATTGTCCTTGATTAAAAAGGTGCAGGGAATGTTAAAATCAGCATATGCATTGCAGCCCTGTCTTTTGGTTTATGGAGGGAACATATAACAGGCTTTGAAGCACACTTTTCAAATTGTGTTTGTGTCACTGGAATATATAGAAATCTTCTTTAAAGATCATTTTTAAAGATAAGTTCCTTTTTTAGATACTTATGCTAAATATAAATTTACCTAGATTTGGCTTTAGCTAAATCTGTGCCTTATCTTATAGAACTTGCCTACTGTGGATTTCAGTTCAGGCATCTGCTATAAAAAAACTGGCATTCTTTAAGCTGCTTCTTGTTTTTTTGTTTCTTGTTTTAACATTACAAGTAACATTCTAGGAAGTTCTATTGACAGTAACAGTTGAATTCCTTTCAACAACCTCCCCCAAAATGTTTGTTCTCAAAGAATGTACTACTGGATTGAACTCATCAGATGTTTCTGCTTTGCAGACTGAACCTCCTCTAAATACACCAGAAAACAGGGAATATACTGCTGAAATCATGTTTGAGTCCTTCAACGTTCCTGGGCTTTACATTGCTGTTCAGGTGAGATCATTAGTTTGAAGTAGAGTGAGGGTTTTAAACAGAGCTCCTTAAGAAGAAACAATGCAAACTATGGGGCTGTTTTGAAGAATTTGCATTTTTATTGGAATGTTATAACATCCCACCAACATATTCTGTGTCTTCAGTCAAATCTGTTCCCAGTCTTGATAGATTTTTTTTCAAAACCAATAGATGGTTTTATAGATTAGGAAGTGACACAGGATTTCCTGAATTTGAGTCAACATCTCTCATAACTTTAAATCCGGAATTTTAATTATATGCAAACACCCTATAATAACCTTGGTTCCACTTTGTTTAATATTGACTCCTGATGGTCTTTTTTAATAGCAGTGAAATCTCCAGTGTGAAAACTATCCTTTACACCCCCTCTTTTTTCTGTTCTTCAGCTGGTTTCCTAATTCATAAGAGGGACAATGTCAGTTTATATTGGTTCGTGTATGCTAAAATTTCTGCTAGATTTGAGAATATAATTAATGTCCAGTTTTTCTGATGTGTAAAGTCCTGTTGAAGTCAATGCTCACTACTGTCTACTTGTACTAAAACATCATCCTTATGGTGATCATATCTGATTCACAGTGTAATTGTATTGAAATATTTTGTCTCATGCCCCAATGATTCTAATAGGCTATTCAAGTTATAATAAAACTCAAAGGCTCTATTTCTTTTCTTGATAAGGCCGTCCTTGCCTTAGCTGCTTCTTGGACCTCAAGACAAGTAGGAGAACGGACGTTGACTGGAACAGTTATAGACAGTGGAGATGGTGTCACTCATGTCATTCCTGTGGTATGTATACATTAGTTTGGGATTGATTTTCTAAATTAGAACTCCTGTGTATCATTCTTGAAACTCACTACTATAGGAACTTAGGGTTATGTGAAGTTATACTGTAGTCATAAATTGAATTTCTTCCATGTCAGGGTCAGTTGTTCCATCTGGCATAGTTCCTCAGCTCAAGTAGGCAGGTCAGAATTTAGCTTCTCTGAGGGAAGGGCCTATCTTCCACAGAACTGACCTAGACTCTTGGCTAAGCATGTTGGAGTGTGGGTCAACTCCCTCTGGCCCCCATCTAGAACAACAGAGGAGGATGTTGTTTTTCCTTCTTCCTTTGTAGCATCCCTCTCCTTTGCTTCTCAGCAGCAGGGAGACTACTTCATCTGCCAGCCAATTTGATCAGCTAGCAGGCACATGTTTTGGTTGGGCCCACTGGTCTCAGGCTGCCTGCCTTTCACATGCCAAAAGCATGGGCATGTCTAATGGGCACCACCAGGCATCAGAGGGCAGCAGGCACCACAGTTCAGTGGACAGCAGCACCAGTGGGAAGGGGCGACCACTGGGTATCGAGTGAGGAACTATCAGGCACCAGTGAGCATCACATGGCAACCCTGCTGAGCACTGGGCATCCCTGCCAGAAACCAGACACTGAGCACCATGGTGCACTTGGCACCAGTCAGCCCGATACCATTGGGCACCAGCACTACTGACTGTCAGTTTGTGTCTTTTTAGTTTGATAAACTGTATATAGATGTGAGGTATTGTCTCTCTATTTTTATAGAATTAAGGGAATATGGTTGTCATTGAATTACTTACAAGTATTCAAATAATTCTACAATAGGATTGTGGTATATGGGTGAAAATTAAAGCTGTCTTTGGAGTGAAATTCACTGGATGAATGGTTTCTTTGCAGGCTGAAGGCTATGTAATTGGCAGCTGTATCAAACATATTCCAATTGCAGGTCGAGATATAACATACTTTATTCAGCAGTTGCTCAGAGAGCGGGAAGTAGGAATCCCTCCTGAGCAGTCATTGGAAACTGCTAAAGCAGTGAAGGTAAGCTAAATAGTTTCATTTTTAAGTAAATATGAATTGTTCTGAAGTGAAAATGGAGATAGCTAACAGCTCCGTGTCACATTAATATGTAGTGAACAATCTCTGGAACTTGAGTCAACACAGAACTTCAGCAGAAGTGCGTTGTGTTTTATTCTTTGCGTCTAAGATACTAACTTCAGAAAGAACAAATTGTCAGTAATCCTCTAATTTCTTTTAACCTGAGAAGAAAATATTATAGCACTAAAAATATTTCTAGTTGATTCCATGCAAGGAGTTCATAATTACTTTTGTTGAAATTCTTTGTACTTTTTCTGAGAAGACATAATTATTAATGGATTTTAAATTCTGGTGTATTTGACTATGCTGTGTTACTATGGCAACAGTTCCGTACAATTTAGCATGCATTTTCCCATTGTGTTTAGTTGTACTATACTAAAAATAAATTCTTTAAACAATTTAAACTGTCGGGTCAGATTTTTATCCTGTGTTACAAATGTATCTGCACTATGTGCTGATTATGTGAAGGGTAGTTAAAATATTTCATCATGTAAGATTCTTTTATTTGTACCTGTCCACATTCTTGTTTTTAAAGAAGTTTCTTCCTGTGTGTTTGAAATGTTGTACCTCGTATATGATACAACTTTTCGCGATTCTTACTTAATTTTCAGGAACGCTTTAGTTACGTCTGCCCTGATTTAGTAAAAGAATTTAACAAATATGATACAGATGGTACTAAGTGGATTAAACAATATACTGGAGTCAATGCCATCTCCAAGAAAGAATTTACCATTGATGTTGGTTATGAGAGATTCTTGGGGCCGGAAATCTTCTTTCATCCTGAGGTAAGGTAACGTAGGACTTTGTGATAAACTGACTTTCAAGTAACATTGCATTTTCAGTGTATTGGTGAATCATATTCCCTAAATAGTGTGGTGTTAGAATTTCAGCCTTACAGTCCAGTCCTACATTAGGTTGTTTGCCTGCAAGACAGCAGAACCAAAATGGCTGCCACTGTTGTCCTGTGGGGCCAGCTGGAGATCTCCTTGAGATAAGGAAAATATAATTTCCTTACTGTTCTTTGGGCTTTTGCTGATGGGAACAGCCTCAGCACAGGTGCAACAGTCTATACAGTTCATTTATCCATTCTGCTGGAAGAAGCCAGCTTAGGAGCATTCTCCTGGTTTCCTAATGTAGACCATGTGGTCTTGAAATTTTGATTTTTACCTATAATACACCAGTCCCTTGCTTTTCTATAGCAAAACCATATAAAAGGTGATCAGTACAAAGACCCAATATGAACAAAAACCTAAACTATAAATCAGTTTGAATGTTTTTATTGAACATTGGTATATAAAGATTCATAGCAATTTAAAAACAGACTAATTTTAGCTTTTAGTTGGAAAACTATTCTCCGCTAGGTGATGACTGGCAAAATTGTGTTAGATTAACTGTACATCTGAATGCTGTTCAATGCTATTTCCAGATGTAACTTGCTAACCTTAAATTAACCTTAAGGTATAACCTTAAGTTAAAGCATTTTTTTTTTGCTTCAAAGCAATGTTTGGATTTCTCACTGTTATACAGCAGCCAGCTGTAATTTAAAGCCACTCAACATTTTTTTGTGTAGAAAACTTTCTGTGCTCCCACTTTACGTTAGATACCACCAGGATGTGGTTTTTTAGAGTGAACCGACCAGAAGAAATATTTCATCTCTGGGAAGGCCATTTTCTTAAAATCCTGAAATAAACTGCTTGTTCCAGTGCCTAGCATCTGAGATGTGTGGGTGGGCACTGAACTGTTCTGTACAAGGCAGCAGGCAGAATGGAAAGAGAAAAAAACGATTAGATGACTTAATTCCTGTTTTCAGTATCCATATATGGATATTTGCTTCTTTCCTTTTCTTGGTAAGCTGGGAATATTTTTTTTATTACAATAGAGCGTTGCTGGGTTACATGGTGCTCCAGACTTACATAAGCAGATGACTGACAGATCTCCACCCCTGTAGAATTTGTAATCTCAAATATAGCCCATGAGAGAAGCAGTATGTTTGGAATCGGGGGGTTGGAAGAGATGCGTGTATGAAGATGATTCTTACACTGAATGTATACCATATATCAATTTCTAAAAATTTGATATTTTTTATAGTTTAATTTTTTTCCTTGCTATTGGTGGGGGCTACGCTTTGCCTTTTTTTCTCTAGGACTTTAGGCTAATCTGTAGTTGGCGATAGTACATCAAGAGGGAACTATAATTTTGTTTGTGTGTGATACAGCAATATTATGATGTGTTAAATTTTATTGCAAAATAATATTTTAAAAATATGGCAACCTAATCAGTTACCTTGATGGTTCCTCTTCTATTTTCAGTTTGCTAATCCAGATTTCACACAGCCTATCTCAGAAGTAGTAGATGAAGTTATTCAGAACTGTCCCATTGATGTTAGACGTCCTCTATATAAGGTTAGTAAAGGTACAAAAGCTAAAGTGTGAGTGCATGAACTAAGAGCCACATTTTTTGGCAAGAGGGCCACATCATCTCTCTGACACGGTCACAGGCCAGAAGATAAAAAAGAATTTGATTTACATTTCTATGTAATCAAATCCTTGTACAGTATTTGATTTACATAATGTGAATAAATTTACATTAATGAACATGTTTGGCATGGAATTTATGTATGAATTAATTCAAACCAGTTCATATGCACTTTCATGCACATGTACACTTTCATATGCACATGTACATTTTCATGTGTACAGCCTCCCCAGCCCTCAGAATACCCTCCAGAGATGAAGGAAGCAGAGCATCCCTCACCTCTGGAGGATTACAAGGTTTGCCCGTGGGCTGCCAGGAGCCTTGCTGAAGGAGGCATGGAGGCTCGCAGAGGGCTGCATCTGGCCACAGGGCCAGGTTTTGACACCTGTGTACTAGAGGAATTAAACATGTCTCTGCATAATAAAGCTAGGAGTATTTGTATTGTTCAGGATATGATAACTTAATATTTTTGAATGATCGGCTGGTAAATGTGTTTGCTATACAGGAGAAGTGATGTAATGAAAACTACAAATAAATTACATAGAGAGAATTCAAGATAGAAGAGCAAAGCAGTGCAAATAGGATTAGAAAATGGTCAAGACATTTTGGCTGCTCAGGATGAATTTGGATAGTTCTATACATACATGATTCTTCCTATATATTTATCTAAATACAGATATTCTAAATGTTCTTTTTAAAATGTTTATTACAACATTTTTCAGCTTAAATTTCACTTATTTAATCTTTGAAACGAAGGTATAACTTGGTGGAAGTCTGTTCTTCACACTATGTCGTACTTGTCCAAAACTGTTATCCTGCTTCTGGTGCAGTTTAAATAATTTCACTTTGTCTATGCTATTTCAATGCAGAATATTGTCCTCTCTGGAGGCTCAACTATGTTCAGGGACTTTGGTCGTCGTCTACAACGAGACTTGAAAAGGACTGTTGATGCAAGGCTGAAACTCAGCGAGGAACTGAGTGGTGGCAGACTGAAGGTTAGTTTTCTTAGAATGCTCTTTGGTTCATGTGCACTAATTGTCACTATAATGATTGAAGTAGACATGAATGCCTCCATGGGGGTCCAAAGGAATATTGTGTCCCTGACACTTTTCAGTCCTGGCCTTCTGAATTCCTTGCCTTACTGGTAAAATTGTTATAGTGTATTTGTACTCACCCCTTTTTGATCTTGAAATCATGGCAGTTGTGATGAAGCAGCTGCTCTTGCAATTGCTGTGCAGGAAGGCACTTTAGTGTCAAACTTTAATCCACTTGACACTATGGAGACCTGTAGGTTACTGACTCTCCATCAGTTTCATAGTATCCTATCTACTCCTCTTACGTATTTAGCCTTTCCTCTGATAGGAATTCCTTCAATTCCATGATTTAAGCATAACATTTTTGCTTCTCAACCTTTTGCCTGGGTGAACTGATACATGTTCCTTCACTCAGGTGCTTTTGAGCAACATTTCTAGTCACCCTGAGTGACACAGCTGTATGCATAAACAGGAAAGGTTTTTAATCTTTATAATTGGAGCAAAACTTATAAAATAAACTTACTGTACCTGATATCTATTGACTTAATTCTCATTTGTTCTTTTTACTAAGATGCAGAGTTATCTTTGACAAATACATTAAGCAAATGGCAACCTAATTTCAACCTAAATTTTAATTTAAAGCTTTTAGCCTATATTGTTTTTAGGATAGCATTTTTTGTCAGATGTGGTATTGCTTTCCTTTAAAGCAAATGGAAAAAAGCCAATAAATTGGCTTTACACAAGTAACACTTGTAACCTGTTTTTGGATTTTACCAAGAAAATGTTTTGTCTTTGAAAATGGATCCTAAGGCTGCAATCCTAAAGACAGTTTCCTGGGAGTAAGACTCATTGAACACAATGGGGCTTACTTTTGAGTGGACATGGTTAGGATTGCACCCTATGTTCCACCTATAGCAGGAGTTTAACAAATTCTAAAACTTTTCTTTTGTAGAATAGAACTTCAACTCTACTCATTTAGTTTGGATTTTGTTAATGTTTACATTGGGTGTTACTGTGTTCTGCTGTACTTTGCTTTTACTGTGTTCTGCTGTACTTTGCTTTAGTGAGTCAGACAACAGATTAGAAATAGCTAGAGGCATGGTGAATGTTAAAAAGGTGTATGGGGATGTCTGCAGGATTTCTTAGAACTTTGAAATGGTGGACTTTGAAAATTAAGGAAGGACCATATATCAAGGCTCCTTCATCTGCATGAACCCATGAAAGGTATTATAGCTTTTTTAAACAAGCAAGATGTTAATTGTAGAGAAACACAGTAACGATTAATGGGTACAGCAGACACTTGATAGTGATGAATATGTATTGATTGCATTCCATTGTTGAGATTTAAGCATTATGATAGAGATAATGTCTAATTTGAGTTTGTCATTGATAGAGATGTCTAATTTGAATTTGTCATTGAGTGTGGCTCTGTGGAAATTAGTGCAGAAAATAATAGTGTGTGATGTAAGTTGTATAATATGCATGACCGTTTTTTGGATAAAGAGTGGAGATCCAATATTTGTGTTTTGAATTTTTGTGTTCAATATTTGAACAGTAGTGTTCTTATTCTTTTAAATGTTCAAATTGTAAAATGTTAATAAAATTGCACATAAAATGTTGTAGTAACAAAAAATATAGTGAGTAGAACTGTTAACTATTTAGCAATTCTTTTTTCCAATTATAGCCAAAACCCATTGATGTACAAGTAATTACACACCATATGCAAAGATACGCAGTCTGGTTTGGAGGATCAATGCTGGCTTCCACGGTAAGTTGACCCACGTGTAAAAGTAAAGCTTGGAGAGCCTTTCAGTCTTCTCTTACCACTGTTGCTTCCCTTTTAGCAACTCTATGTCTCGTTCTTGGTACATTCAGTCTCAGGAACAAGATAGGCCAATATCTGTGGTCTGCAAAAATTCTTTAAATTCACATTAGCTACCTGGATGGAGCTTAAAATAATTTCTAGAGTTTACTGAACTGCTTACTCTAGGAATCTCAAAGTGCATTGAATGGAAATACTGAAAGTTTTTTTAGTGGTGATTACCTTACTTCTGTATTGAAAGATTCCGGTATTTTACCTTGTTATATTCCATCTCTTACTGTACATAATCAAATTTAATATGCTTTCTCTATTAATTCCTTTTCTGAATTAATCTCTTCCAATGTGTGGTAGATTTATTCTAACCACCAGAGAAAATAAGCCAATGTAACATACTATTTTTTTTTCAGCCTGAGTTCTACCAAGTATGCCACACCAAAAAAGATTATGAAGAAATTGGTCCAAGCATCTGTCGTCACAACCCAGTTTTTGGAGTTATGTCTTAAATCTGACCTTTTGAAGATTGAGAGCTAGGGAAATGGGGAGATGGAGAGCCTTTCTCAGTACTTGTTTGTCTGGATGGCTGGTATAAAGATAACAAAACATGACTTGAAAATAAGATAAAAAAGACCAAACACAATTAAACAGGAATATTTTAATAAGTGTCTCAACATGCAGATGTAGTGGGAAGCCAAACTGATGCAAAGTGTTTTTTTCTTTCAATGGAATATTTGAATCTGTGCGTAAAGAAAACAAAAGAAGTGGATTTTTGTTCTTTCTGTGCCCTGATATTTTGTATATTAATGGAATATCCAAGATTTGATGGGACTTGACAGTGTGTAGATAGTCAGCTCTATAATTCTTTAATTGTACTCTTACATGTGTACAATGCAAGAGCTTGTTTATATTTCATACTTTTTTATACGTTGAGAAAAAAAATCATGGAAAGATATGTAATATTTGACAAAAATAGTGACCAATTTGAGGTAAATTAAAGTTAAAGTAATGCCCATATGAAACATAATTATGTGATTCTCTGTAGTAATTTCAAAAGATGAACAATCTTCCACTTGGGTTCCATATAATGCAACTTGGCAAGTGCTTTTGGAACTAAGGAGCTCATATCTTGGATTAACTGATGCCTGCTAGTGCTTTCTGATTACTCAGTGCATTTTCATTCTACTTCTTGCTTTGGGGGGCGGGGAAAGACAAGACTGTTGGACCAGTATTGCAGTTCTGTAGTGTCATTTCTAATTACAACCAAATATTCCAATTATCAAAATGGGTGTATTCAATAAAGGCACAAAAAATTCTTTTTCATGTTTGTGTGAGACCTTTCAGTCTTTGCTTTTTGGTAACTGTTAATGTCTGTATAATCTGCCATGGCAGTTCTTCACTAATGATTTCAAAAGGATGAGAGAAATATACTATGACACAAAGATGCAAATGGTATTGGTGTGTGATTTCAGATACCTTTTCATCAGCATACAGTAGAATATATAGTGCAAGTATTTAGAAGCATGCTTTTTGTTATATATTTCCCTTGTTATATAAAGCTAGTGTATAAATGTGGTCTAATCAGTGATTTTTGGTAACATCTGAACTTTGTATTGGGTAAGTAGCTGGCATAGTAGATCTATGGTACTGTAGTGTTGCATACAATCAGAGTAAAAAATATACATTAGATTTCTGTGGAAAGAATATTGTGCACAATTGCAAACTTGCCCATTTAGGAGCCGAAAATGTTAACAATTGTCCTCAATTAGTGGGGGAAACATCCTTACTTGTGTTGTGGAAACTCCAAAACATGGATAGCAGTGAACTGTATACTGCTAACAAGCAGGCACAAAGGGGAAGCAGTTTAGAAGGCTATCAGTTTCTCTGCCTCTAGAGCCATATTTTTATAGCTGGTTTAAAAATAGCCACTTCAGTAGGGCACAGATTTATGGAAAAGTAGGTGATCATGTCCATAATTGCAGGAGTAAAATTTAACAAACATTTGTTAAGTGTGTGTTTATAAGTGATCTACTGCCTCATCCCAAACAACAATTAATACAGTTAAAATTAACTACAACAATTTAAAAAGGGGATTGTTCCATGGTCCCAATCCTGGGAATAACACTCATTCTGAAAGAGCGGTTCCACTCATTCTAGGGGAGAGAAAATGTGCTTTCCTGGGACAATCTGTGAAATAAAGAATGTCTGAATGGAGAGGGAATGGAAATAAAGTCTTTTCCCATTTATTAAGATCCTCCACATAAAAAAGTGTGCTTAAAAGGATGATCTTTGTGTTTTTGAAACAAAATAGTGTTTTGCCAGCCCCTAGTTCTGGCAAACTGGAGCCAGGACTGGCAAGGACTAGAGCAAGGGAGGATGGCAATATCCCTCTGAATCCCACAGGGCAGGACTACAGGCTTCAGGGAAACATTTGCCCAGCTTGCCTTGTTTGTGGGTTCCTCAACAAAGAGCACCAGGAGGCTGGGCTCCTCTTCTGAGGCAGCCTGGTTTTATGACAGGATGTCCCTCCATCCCTGCCTGAATGTACCACTGTGGTCTGCACCATGAAGACTAAGCAGGAGCACTTCTTGCCAACCACATGTTCTGTTGCTGATTCCCCCTCCCCTCCCCAACTGCTTGCGAAGGTGGGTGGGTGTTGAGAGGCAGCCATCAGGTGGCCTAGGGAGGGAGATGTTTGAATGGAGTCCTACCACCACCCTCCATGTTGTGCCTCCAGTTTTGTACTGGGTGAGTGGGTGGTTTAATGACTCCCCCTTCCAAACAAAGCCCCAAGTAGTTGCTACTAGCAATTCTCCACAAATCAAGTTCCCTCTGTCTGTTCCTTGCTCCTTCGTCTCGTTTCTCTCCTTTTTTAGATTGTAAGCTGGCTTGGATAGAGATCTATCCATTTTCCCTCTTTCCCTTACTCAGATTCTTCTGTAAAGCAGAATGGCTGGATTGTTTGTAGCCCAATCCTGTGCATGTCTACTCCAGCTTTATCTGGCAGTAGCACATGTGAAAACTCAGTTTTCACAAAACCTGATCCACAGTTGAGTAGAAATGCATAGAGAATTTAGGGATCATCCTGAACCTCACATGCTGGTTTACAGCCAGTGTACAGTGTTACAAACATATTATAAGGCATGCCTGCAACACATACTGCCTGACCATTGAGCACTCAGGCTCAGTGCAAATCTATCCTAAATCAGTGCTACATAGTGTTTGCCACCCCAGAGCTCTTGGTGAGCTCCGGATAGCAGAGAGCTCAATGGGGAATGGCATACTGGGGTGGGGAGGTTGACAAGGAGAAGGGATGATGGGGGAGAGAAGTGGTGGAGTGGAACTGATGGAGCTCAGCTCCCCCTCTCCTTTCTCCTGTAAATATTGACTTTAACTGAATAAAGTGTGTCCTCACCTGTAGTTCAGCCTTTAACCATAGGAAGGAGAGTATGAAATAACTCATAACACATTGTGTTACTGAGATATAAGCTGCAATCCTAAAGACACTTTCCTTGGTAAGACCAATTGAACACAATGGGGCTTACTTTTGATCTAAGAATACTGACCTTTTATTCTTAGTAGATCTGTATTTTCATCATTTTGATGGTAGTTTTTTTTCCAATATGATCATTCCTGGAATCTTGTGCTCTTTGATGCTGTGAGTTTTTACAAAGAACAGAAAGACAGAAAGCATGCCAAGGAAACAATACAGTACGTATATCAAAATAAAGAAAATGTCACAAAAACATGTTTCTCAGCTGAGGTTTGGGAAATGCAAAGATCAGGCAATGTCAATTATATTTTCTATGCTTATGTGTAACATTTGTATTGTGAATCCCCAGAACATTCAGTTTTCAAATATTGTTAGAACTCTCCTCATGTCACTAGTGTCTGATAATAATGCATTCAGTTTTAGACTGGCATTTTAATCATTTTCAAATACGTTTTTCATGCTTAAAGAGATGAGGTTTGGACACAAAAATGAAGCAAAAATTTTAGTATGTTTGAAAACATTTATACCAACTGACCTGGCAAGCAGATCTCCCCTCTCCCACATTTATAATGTGCTGTGTAGTTGGGGAAATTTAGTAATTGGCTTGAGCATTTTACACACGCACACCTGGCTTGAGCATTTTACTTACACTCACACACACTTTAGCATTTTACAAACACAAACACACACACACAGAGAGACATCCCCTGCCCATTTGACAGGTTAGGAAAACTTTTAGCAGAAATGATTGAAAAGTAAAACCGGATCTTTTTTTAGTTTACAAATGTTGCTAAATCTTGCAAATACCTGCTGTCACACCAAGATTTCTACAAATGGACTCTCATTAATAAATTCAGAAATGGGAACAGATCTAAACATAAATAAGAACATTGTGCTTGCACTCTCAAAAAACATATACAGACCAAAACATTGACCATACAAATCAACATGGGGGAGGGTAATTTTAGCTTTTAGACCAGCAGAGAGAGGTTGAAAGCATGTTAAATGAAAGATTTCTGAGGATACTTGAAATGTGTTGAAAGAGCAGAACTGTCAAAGAATGAACTGTCAGAAAATGGTGATACCTGTATGTGTAATGCTTTGAAACAAAGTTCAGTATATGTACAAAACCATTAGCCAAGCATGGCTAAAACTTCAACAATTTTTCAGAGTCTACAGGAACCTGAGATAACGTCCAAAATCAAACAATTCTTTCATTCCTCAAGGAAAGTGGTGAATACCTTATGAGGTTTTTTTAACGTAACCTCAGGAAAGCACTGCAACAATAACTTGTTCTGGAAAAAACAGTATGGATCAAGACAGGGTTGGGATTTTTTTGTCCCTAAGGTTCTGGATAGAACAATTGTGCTACTTGGTAGGCAGTAGCAGCAAGCTATAGCATGGTCATGATTCAACAAAATCAGAGTGCTGTTTCTATACAGCTTGGCTGGCTTGAAAACTGCTGAAAGCGTGTAAGTTTAATACGATGATGACCATCCTGTGAAGGATTCCACCTGGAAGAGTTCTATTAGCTGCCCATAGCTCACAGTTGTTGTGAGGTAGCAACAGGCACCTGCAATAGGCTGGCCCGTTTTCTCAATGTTGCATCAATAAAATAAAATAATGGACCCTTCCATAGCAGGGGAACAACGCTAGGAAGAAGACCAAAAGTAACTTCAGTGCTGCTTGTGCTGAAAGTTGAGATAAGGCATCAACAATGGAAAAGCAACTCATCTGCTTGAAATGTTGAGAATAAAGATGCATCTTCTGTACAGGGCAGTTCTGTCAATGTTTATAATACTCTCTTGCAGGTTTGCACCGCTTAAGATGCTCTACCTGATTAAGCAAGATAGCGGTTAGTAACCATGATACAAGTGCAATCTGTGTGTTGGCTTGTTTTCATATAAAATCTTATTCCACAATTTGTCAGAAAATTCCCACAGTACTAATGGCCTCGTACAAGCATTGTCATGCTGTCTCAGATTGTGCCTATTAAGATAAAGACTGTTGTCAGTGCTGCTAGGCAGATGTTCACAAGCAATGGATGCTGGTGACGGCCATGCTGTGGTGTGTGTTCCCTCCTTTCTCAATATACAAGTGCAGCTTGTGGGAAATGGGAAGTGTGCATGTCACATTGTGATCAATTGCTTAATCTGTAACCCTTGATCACAACACAGTTTGGGCTCTGATTAGACTGGAAGACTGCAATTGTCAATAAGGTATCCTGTGGTCAAGAAGGTCCTAAATCCCTATAGGACCTCTTCTGTGCTTTAGGTTGTCTTGTACATATTAAGAAGAGTATAGTGTTGTTTATTTGTCTCTTGATAGTAGCAACCCATTTAAAAACAAGAGCTGTGCTGCTTGTGGAGATTCATAGGAAAAGGAGAACAGTCATACTTTAGGCGACAGATGTCTCCTATTACACAGTGAACTAAAAAGCACCTTCTGTGCAACCTGTACTATTTCTTCTCCAAAATCGCACTGTGGAGAAACCTTTCTAAAAACCTAACCTTTCTAAAAATCCAGATTGCCCCCTTTCCATTATGGTTACCTGAAAACGGGGCACAATCTACAGAAAGCTCAGTAGATCCATCGTATTTTATGGCTGAGATGTAAGTACATGTTTCTTCTTTCATTGCAAGCAATGCAGAAATGCTTCATATTGGTAAAATCAATCCTATTCTGTAAAGCCAAAAGAAAGATACCAAAAACGTATCTTGGAAAGATACAGAAAAAACCAACAGAAAGATACCAAAAACGATTTAAAAATTGAGCACTCAATTTGTCTCACTCAGTTGTCCATTTCTCACAGAGTCAGTTGTCCTGTTAGAATTATGTGGGTAGATCTTCACAATAAAGTGCAACCAGTTTCACATTGGTTTAATTGTCATCGTTTTCCCTAAAGAACCAGGGGAATATGTCATAAATTATACGTAATCATTTTAAATTTATTAAGCGAAAAGCATACTCGCGTTACAGGAGTAAAATTTCCCTGTATGCCATCCCCACCGGGCCCGGCCTGGCCCAACATCTGGTTCACCGGAAGTGGGTGGGGCCAGGGCCAGGAAGGGTCGGGGGCACGGAGGGCCAGGGGCGAGACCGGGGTGGGCACGCCACCCACCCCAGTGAGCTGGGGCAGGCCCCAACCCCAGTGCACTGCACATGCGCCAACCATTGTTGGCGCACGTGCAGTGCATCCTGAAGCTCACCAGCTTCAGGACGCACTGTGTGCGCCAACGAAAGTTGGTGCATGCGCAGTGCAGTGGTGGGCCTGCCGGGAACCGGTATGGCCAATTTCCTGGCTTCCCCCTTTGCTACCAGACCGGTAGCGGGGGGGGGGGGATTTAAACATCCGGTTCGGGTGATCCAGCCCGAACCGGTCAGTGCCCACCACTGCCACCTGTGCATCAATCCCCCACTCACATCAACCCTCCATGCGCATCCACCCCTATGTGCAACATCCCGCATGTTTGTCCATCCCATGCACATCATCCCCCATGTGCAAATTCCCCATGTATAACATTCCCCATGTTCATCCCCCAATGCACAACAGTCCCCCACATCATCTCATGCACATCATCCCCCGAGGTGCATCAAACCCCCATGTTCATCCACCCCATGCACATCATCCTCTCTATGCACATCAACCCCTAAGTGCAACATCCCCCATGCGTAACCCACCATGTTGATCCCCCCATGCACAACAGCCCTCCAATGCGCATCATCTCCCTATGAGCATCAAACCCCATGCGCATCAACCCGCCTATGTGCATCACCCCCATGCACATCTCCCCATGCACAACACCCCCCCATGCACAGCATCCTCCACAGTGCAACCCCTCCCTCCGAACAACATCCCCCCCAAGTGCACCAGGCACCGAGTACCAAATTGGCTGGATGTTATTCAGTCTCCCATGTTAAGTATAGGACAAAAACACGTTGCCCCCTTTTCAGCCCCTGAAGGGTTAAATTTCTCCAGATGGTTCTTGGTGGGAGTTCAGGTGACAGAAGGAACTCCCAGAATTCCATGCTTCAGGCCCAGCAGTTGGGGTGGAATGTTGATGAGTCAGCAATTCTCCAGTGCAAAGTATAGGGAGGAAAACGCATTGCGCCCTTTTTCACCCCCTTCCGGTTGGAATTTCTGCAAACCGGTTCTTACTGCACCCCTCGGTCACGGAAGGAACACCCACCCCAAATTTCACGCTTCTAGGCCCAGCGATTTTGGCGGGCGGTGATGAGTGAATCAGTGAGTCAGTCAGTGACTTTTCTCTTATAGATAGATAGATAGATAGATAGATAGATAGATAGATAGATAGATAGATAGATAGACCACAATATTTAAATTATCCACATGAAAGATATATCTCAAACTTTTGTGGTTATGGCATATGGTCACCTTTTCCCTGAGCTCTGGAACACTTGCAAATGTTTTCTATTTTCTATTGCCTGTCCCTCCCAAAGGTTTAAGGCTGCAATCCTGAAGTGCCAGTCTATCTGACACTGGGCCAGCCTAATACCAGATAGGCCAGTCTAGCTGCACTAGAAAAGGGCCTGGACTGGTGCAAGTCCACCTCAGGAGCAGATGTAAATCTGAGTAGATCCATTGGGGTCCATGAATGTAAAAATGGAAGAGAAGGAAAAAGTTCAAAGTCCTAAGCCAACCTAAGCAACACTCCTCCCTGTCAAACTTGAGATATGGCACAACTTCCACAGCCCACGCCAGTCGCCATTGCCCTTGATCACACCCTACACCACAGGTACTACACCACAGATACACTGGAGTATCATGCTGCAGCTGTGACTAGTTGCCAGGGACTCCTGGGCTTCCTTCTGTGGCTGTTCTTTGTTCATGAGCTGAGGCAGGTCTCCTCAGGAGCAAGCCCTCCCACGTGGTCCCACTTAGCATTCCTGGAATAACAGACTTGTGCTGCTGTCTCCTTAGCAGCAGTTAGGCCAGCCTAGAGGCCTCCTTCCCCTGTGGATTTGGCCTATCAGCCCAGGATAGGACCTACTTTAGGCCAGCTTAGCTGGGCCATTCCCTGGCCTGTCAGGATTGCACTCTAAGGGAGTAGATCTGCCTAGACTTTTGAGAACCACTGGACTATAATGAGACTTATGTCTGAGTTAGCATGTCCCAGGATTGGGCTCTAAGGCTACAATCCTATCCACACTTTCTTGGAGTAAGACCCATTGATTATAATGAAACTTACATCTGAGTAGACATGTCCTAGGCTATGGCTTGAGGGTGCATGCTTTCTTAGGATTAAGACCCAATAACTATAATGAAGTTTAAGTAGACATGCCTAGGATTTGTTTTTAGCATTTTCCAATGGAATCCTTGTTTGTTTGTTTGTTTATGCCCCGCCTTTCTCCACTATGTGGACCCAAGGCAAATACAACAAATAAAAACAATATAGTACATAAAATAAAAGCATACATATACAAAAATTTAAAAACATTAAAAATTAAAAACTATAATTAAAACCTACCTGCCCCAATTAAAAGCCCTAGTAAACAAGAAAGTCTTAAGGCCCTGCCGAGAAACCCATAGAGAGGGAGGTTTCCTTAACTCCAGGGGAAGGGAGTTCCAAAGTCAGGGTGCAACCACTGAGAAGGACCTGTCTCTGGCTGCCACACCCTTCACCTCCCTTGGTGGAAGCCCAGTCTACAAGAACCCCTCAGATGACCTTAGGTGACTGGTTGGATTGTATGGGAGAAGGCAGTCCCTCAAATTCCCCAGGCCCAAACCATATAGGGCTTTATAGGTACTTTGAATTTGACCCGAAATAGGCAGCCAGTGAAGATTCTGAAGCAGTGGCCCAACGGAGTCGAACCGCCAAGCTCTGGTGACCACACAAGCTGCCACATTCTGCACAAGTTAGTGTTTCTGGACCGTCTTCAGAGGCAGCCCCACGTAGAGCACCTTGCAGTAGTCTAATCTAAATGTCACTATGGCATGGGTCACCGTGGCCAGATCAGGGCAACTCGGGTATGGCTGCAGCTGGCAGATCTGCCAAAGCCAAGCAAAGGCTCCCCTGACCACAGCTAACACCTGGGACTCCAGGAGCAGCTGCAAATCCCGGAGAACCCCCAAGCTGCAAACCTGCTCTTTCAGAGGGAGTGCAACCCCATCCAGAACAGGACAATATTCCAATACCTGAGTCAACGAATTCTGGACCAGGAGAACCTCTGTCTTACCGGGATTTAATCTCAGCTTGTTCACCTTCATCCAGATCTCCACTACCTCCAAACAGTGATTCAACACTTCAACTGTCTCCTCAGACTCAGGAGGAAAGGAGAGATAGAGCTGTGTGTCATCAGGCAACACATCCCACATATTCATTGCAGTCACAGGTGCCGCTTCATGTTCTAGGATATATCTGAAGACACTGTTAGCGCCAGCTTCTGAGAAGCTCCTTGAGGTGCTCCTCAAAAGCCTGTGGAAGGGAAAATCTTACTTGTGACCTCTGTGGGGAAGCACTTCTGTTTGGAGAAGGATTGTACCAAGACTCTTGCTTAAACTGATCAGTACAACTTGAAAATAAAGGGGAGTGGTTTTCCACGTATGAAAAGCTTCCTCTTTGAGTCTATCAAAAGTTATGGCCAATTAATCAGAACATGAAAACACATGTGCGTTATGGAACAAAAAGTGGATTTTTAAAACTTGAAACAGAACCAATGATATTTTGTTAAGACACAGGATGGAACCAATAAGATGTTAATATCAGTCAACACTTATTTCCATGTACAGTGGTACCTCACTTAACAAGCGCCTCGCTTAACAAGCATTTCACATAACAAGCAAAAATTTCCAAGAAATCTTGCTTCACACAACAAATTCCTCTTCACTTAACAAGCAAGCTCTTTAAAAGGGCTGCCAGCCAGTGCTGCTGCCTCTAACTGCCCCCAACTTGGGGCAGTTGCCTGGAGGTGCCAGAGGCATCTGCCCCCAACTGCCCCACCAGCCACCTTGAACCTCCAGCAGCAGCCCAGGTAAGCCTCCCAGGAAAGTGGCAGTCTCCTAACTATGTCTACTCAGAAGTAAGTCCCATTGTGTTAAATGGGGCTTACTCCCAGAAAAGTGTCTTTGATAGCAGCCTCCTAACCATGTCTACCCAGAAGTAAGCCCCATTGTGTTAAATGGGTCTTACTCCCAGGAAAATGTCTTTATGATTGCAGCCTAAGTAGACTTCATAGGATCATGCACATTGAATGCATGTTTTGAATTCAATTCCAGTGTTTTGTCATCATTTTTAAATCCAGTCAATATTTTTATATGAATACTAGCAAAAAGCATACCCGCGTTGTGGGAGTAAAATTCCCCATGCACGATCCCCAATGGTGCAACATCCCTCATGCGCAACTTCCCCCATGCGCAACACTCCCCATGCACAACTTCCCCCATGAGCATCAGTCCCCCATGCACATCAGTCCCCCATGCGCAACTTCCCCCATGCGCATCAACCCCGCATGCGTAACTTCCCCCATGCGCAACACTCCCCCATGCGCAACACTCCCCCATGCGCAACACTCCCCATGCACAACACTCCCCCATGCGCATCACCCCTGCATGTGCATCACCCCTGCATGCATATATGTCCCCCATGCTCATCTGTCCCCCATGCGCAACATTCCCCCATGCACATCAGTCCCCCATGCACAATATACCCCATGCGCATCATCTCCACATGCACATAAACCCAATGCGCAACATTCCCATGCGCAACTCCCCCAGCGCATCAACCTCCCATTAACATCAGTCCCCATGCGCAGCTTCCCCCATGCACAACATTCCCCCATGCTCATCAGTCCCCCATGTGCAACTTCCCCCATGTGCATCAGTCCCTATGCACAACACCCCCAACGTGCAACATCCCCTGTCCGCATCATCTCCACATGTGCATCAGTCCCCCATGCGCAACATCCCCCATGCGCATCAGTCCCCCATGCACAACATCCCCATGCGCAACATCCCCCCATGCGCAACATCCCTCATGAGCAACATCCCTCATGAGCAACATCCCCCCATGTGCATAAACCCACATGCACATCCCCCATGCGCAACATTCCCCATGAGCATCTTCCATTGCGCAGCATCCTCTCCAGTGCAACCTCTTGTCTCTCCGAACAATGTCTCCCCTCCCCCGTACACCAGGCACCGAACACCCAATTGGCTGGATGTTATTCAGTCTCCCATGTTAAGTATAGGACAGAAACACGTTGCCCCCTTTTCAGCCCCTGAAGGGTTAATTTCTCCAGATGGTTCTTGGTGGGAGTTCAGGTGACAGAAGGAACTCTCAGAATTCCATGCTTCAGGCCCAGCAGTTGGGGCAGAATGTTGCTGAGTCAGCAATTTTCAATGCAAAGTATAGGAAGGAAAACGCGTTGCGCCCCTTTTCACCCCTTCCGGTTGGAATTTCCAAAAACCGGTTCTTAGTGCTCCCCTCCCTCACGGAAGGAATACCCACCCCAAATTTCATACTTCTAGGCCCAGCAGTTTTGGCAGGGCGGTGATGAGTCAGTGAATCAGTCAGTGAGTCAGTCAGTCAGTCAGTGACTTTTCTCTTTTATATATATATAGATTTTTTGGGTTGTGGAACCAATCATAGAATCATAGAGTTGAAAGGGACCTAGTAGGTCATCTAGTCCAACCCCCTGCCTGCAGCAGGAAATCCCCCTAGAGCATCCCCGACAGGTGCTCGTCGAGCCTCTGCTTGAAGATCCCCAGTGAGGGAGAGTCCACCACCTCCCTTGGCAATCTGTTCCACTGCCGAACCACCCGAACCATCAGGAATTTTTTTCCGGATATCCAACCGGAATCTCCTCTCTTGCAGTTTGTACCCATTGGTTCTAGTTCTGCTTTCAGTAGCAGCTGTGAACAAATGAGCCCCTTCCTCCCTATGACAGCCCTTCAGGTATCTGAAGAGGGCGATCAGGTCTCCTCTCAGCCTTCTCTTCTCCAGGCTGAACATCCCAGGTTCCCCCAACCCTTCCTCGTAAGGCTTTCCTTTCATCCCACTGATCATTCTTGTCGCTCTCCTCTGGACTTGCTCCAGTTTGGCTGCATCTTTCTTAAAGTGAGGTGCCCAGAACTGCACAGTACTCAATCGTCTGAGTTTCCATTATTTCCTATGGAAAAATCCGCTTCACTTAAAGAGCGTTTCACTTAAAGAGCATGGCTTTGGAACGACTTAAGCTCATTATGTGAGGCACCACTGTATATACAATTACCCCTGCTCAGTTATGCCTGCTAACTTTTCAAGACATGCTGGGAGACATGCCTCCTATATTTAGCTGGGAGAGAATAGCCTTCTAAACCCAATTTCTAACCCAGTGATTGCCAACCTTTTCCATCTCAAGGCACACTTAACAAGGCACAGAAATGGTTAAGGCACACCATCAGTTATTTTTACCACTGAGAAGGCATACCAGACTGTTCAAATCCCCCAATTTTCCTATTAATGAATGTCAATATCCAAATTCCCACATCACACCAGAGGACTATCCATGGCACACTGGTTGAAAATCACTGTTCTAACCACTCAGAAGCATGTTTTTTTATTTATTTACTTAAATTTGATTTTGTTGTTGAGGGGTGCTACAAGATCTTCTTTGACCCCAGTTAGTTCCACTCCGAGCTGCATGATCATTAACTATGTAACTGGCAACAAAAATGATCAGAGAGCTGGAACGCCTTACTTATAACTTTTAAAGAGACATTGCATAATTTCTTACTTTTGCGTAGACATGGTTAGGATCATGGTCAGAGTTTCAACTTTAGGGCTTCTGGACCTTTAACAATTGTGAAGAGGAGGGACTTTCAGCAGGTATAGCTTGTTGACATGAAAAGCTTCATCTGCTGAAATTTCCTCCTTTACACTATTGTTAAAAATCCTAAAGATGAACTTTAGGACTTTCCTAAAGATGAAAGTTTGAAAAAAGCTACCTTTTTCAGTTGGATAGCTTTTGTTCAAAAAACAGCAAAAATTAATATCTAACTTCAGATCAATTTCTTAGCAAATAAAAATCTGTTGAACTCTTACCCCGAGCTAGATGATCAAATACAGCTCATGAAGCATGATGTAAATTATTTTGTTGTTCACTCATATAATACTGTGATTTCCCCTTTATCCAAGAAATTACAGTGACAATTTTATTATGAATGTGAAATGTTGGTCACCCTGAAAGTAGAAAATGTCTCAATAGCTTTCTTGTTGCCAGACTGTTCAGCCTGGTAAAACCAGCACTTATCATATCAATGTTCAAGGCTAATTTATATTTACCATTCTTGACAAGTCAGTGTGTAGTTAAATATTAATCTTGACAAGTGAAGTACTATGCAAGTCTGACTCAATCTAATAGAATGTGCCTATTCTCCTCTAGAGTTTGGGTGAATCCTTCACACATTTACATAGGAGTAAGTCCTTTTGAACCTGATGTATCAGACATGAATAGGCTCATGCTAGAATTTTTTTTTTAAATGTTATTAATGCTTTAAATTAATAAACAAATACTGTACTGATTCTCTTTCATTCTGCTATATGATACTTTATGACGCCTCAAAGCCACACCAAGGGGGTATAAAAGTTGTTAAGGTGCGACTTTTGCCATTTTAGGGTTGAGTGGGAAAACACATAAATGCAATTCCCACCATCCAATTGCACCCAAAGGGCCATAAAGTAAGACTGCATGTCTTTTGTTTTCTTTCTCTTTAATACTTTCTTTCTCTTTAATACTTTTCTGTATTTTTTGATAAAATTAAAAAAAACATGAGACAATAAGACTGAATGTACAAGACTACATTTTCCCCTTTAAAACAGGGGTTTCCAAACCCTGGCCGTGGGGCCAAATGTGGCCTTAGGCTAGCCTCTGTTCCACAGAGAGCTTCTGGCCCACTCAAGAGAACACAAGCAGAGATGTGCTCTGTTTGCATCAAGAAGTCTGTGTTCTGTGGGTCTCAGAACCCTTTTTAAAGGCCTAAAAACTTCTTTCCCAAACACCTGAAGTAAATTTTCCTCCTCTAAAATCCGTAGAAGGCTTTTGGAGGGTCAGAAAGTCCTCCCCAGTCCTTTCCAGATGTTTTGTCTGATCTTTTGTCCAGATGTTTTGTCTGATGTGCTGGTTCTGAACTATTTACTCCTGTACATGTAGGTAAATTGCTTGTGGGGTGGGACAATGAGACTTCATTTAAGTGTGTACTTTATTTCTGTGATGTTGCTTGGAGAAATCTTGGAAATTTGAGCCTGTTCATTCAAATTCCACTGAAATCTAGTAAATGGACAGAGAGCTGGTTATTATCATACATGTCATTTCATTGGAGAAATGAAATGGGTGACTGTTTTGTGCAGGAAATATTTATCCCTTGGCAAGGTGAGATACCAGCAGTTTTCAAAATATCCACCAGATGGTACTTTGCTACAAGGAATAAAGTTTATCCTCACATATACATGGAAATCTATTCCTTTTCACCATTCCAACAGCATGCAATTTTTCCCTTCTCACCACCTTGGAATTGAAATGCTTTTTAAAAAAGCATTTGAACTGAAATATTGCCTATTTAGTTTTTTTTTACTTTCAGTTCATTTTAATCTTGCTTTCTACCTATGTATTCAAAACCCTATACAATATTTAAGCTCCAAAGTCCACCCATGGATAAAGTCCACCTATCTATATTGTGGGATGCATTTGCTGTCAGACACAGACAATCCAATCCTAAGCATGTCTACTCAGAAGTAAGTCTCATTGTGTACAATAATGCTCACTCCCAGGAAAGAACAGTTAGGATTGCAGCCAGAATCTCTGAGAATGGAAGCTTCCACACAGATAGTTGAGTAAGGACCTTCTGGGAATGGTGTATTAGTCAGGGTGACCAAATGCCAAAACCAAAATTCCTGAACCCCAAGGCCAAAATTCCTACCCCCCAAGCCAAAATTACTACCCGCTTTAAAAAATTGACATAAAATGTATTTTTTTTATTTTACTTTTTTTGTTTTTTGGCCATAACGTTTGATAGGAAGGAGATATCTCAAAACCAATTTTTGCATTGGATTCTGCTCGTCAATACAAATCCAGTGACATATGACATGATGGTGTACTGCACACCATCATAAAGTTAAAAAATGAAGCCAAAATGTAGGACACCCGGACAGGAGGCTAAAAATCTGGACAAATCCAGGTTTTTTTCTGGTCATACGGTCACCCTGAGTAGTGCTCCTGCTCCAAGAGGAAGCTCCTGCTGACAAACTGCTGGATGGAAGACAACATGAAAGTGACTTAAAAGAGCAGAAAAAGTCTTCAGTCCAATGACTTGGATAAAAAATGTTTTCAAAAGCCAACTGAAAATTGGAAGAGCAGAGGTTTGTTGCATTTTCTCCCTCCTGCACCCAACTCCCCAACCAAGCTGAAGGTGGCAGCGGCTCTGCTCAGGTAAGTCTCCTGTCCTGGCTGAGGGAGACCACTATAAGGAGGCTAAAAGCCAGCTAGACGCACTCCCCTTCATGTGTCTTCCATAAGGTACCCTGCAGCCTGTTTCAGCATGGAAAGAGGTAGCTGTTGTGCTACCACTGCAGAAAAGCTGTCCTTATAACCCACCAGCTGAATATCCAGGGGAATCAGGTGAATGAGCAGAGACCTCACTTTGAAGGTTTGGCAAAAGGACCTGATCTGATCCAACTTTCAAAGACTGATGCAGCTGCACCAATGGGATGTGTGTTGCATCTTGGAGTGGTAGTCATTCAGACCACTGCAAGGTAAGAAGATGTTTATTTCCTTAACACAATCTGTGTTCCAGCTGCATCAGCACTGGAAAGTTGGATAGGATTAGACTCTAAATTACCGTAATCTGGTTTCAGGCCATGAAGAGCTTTAAAAGTTAGCGCCAGTATTTTAAATTTAACCTGAAAACAAGAAGTTCACCATTGTAATTGATGCAATATCAGTGGTTGAATCACACTATGTACCTGCCAGTGTTCTTGCAGCATTTGTGTTTCCAGCTGAAACAGGGATCAAATGTGTACACCTGGGGGCAGAGTTGAAATGGGTGAAAGACAGCTCCCTATAGTAACATTTCTGTTTTCTAGTCAGAAATGTGATTTGGCATGCTCTGGAAAATCTGGAAAATCTGCCAGATTTTCCCCAACCTATATGTAACAAACATGCAGTATGACAGAAGCATTCAGGGGGAGATGATTATCGTCAGTGATTTTTTTCTGGAAATAAAGGTGAGTGTACTCACCATGAAGATGATTGTAAACATAGGCATGACTGCAGAGAGGGGGGCACAGAGGTGCTGGTAATCACGCAGAGGTGCTTATACAAAGCACTCAAAATGACCCCTGCTTATAATGTATACCTGACCCCACCTATGTATAAATGACTTATAAATGAACCCACCTTTATTTCTTTGCTTGGTGTTGTAACTACAGTGGTACCTCACATAAAGAGCTTAATTCCCTTTTAATTCCCTTTTAAAGAGCCTCTGCATGGAGCATCAGGACTGCATAGCACATGTACTCATAGCATGCTTGCTTGTTAAGTGAAGCAGAACTTGTTATATGAAGCAGGATTTCTTGGAAATTTATACAGTACTTGTTATGTGAAACACTTGTTATATGAGGCGCTTATTATGAGAGGTACCACTGTACTCAGAATTATAGAATCATAGAGTTAGAAGAGACTTAGTAAGTCATCTAGCCCTACCCCCTGCCTTAAGCAGGAAATCCTCCTTGAGCACCTCTGACAGGCGCTTGTTGAGCTACTGCTTGAATATCCCAAATGAATGAGAATCCACCACCTCCTTTGGCAATCTGTTCCACTACCAAATTGGAGAGACTACTCCAGGTGAGGTCTAACCAATGCAGAATAAAAAGGAACTATAACTTCTTGCAACTTGGAGGCTAAGATGAACTTAGTTTATCTGAATTCTTTGCACCAGAAATTTTTGTTCAGAAAAGAATTAAGCTCACTTAAACCCATTACGGTAATTTCAGCAGACTTGCTTGGAAATACTTAATTATAGTCTGAATTTCAGATGTGCAGCACAATAGGCAGTGGTTCACAGAGTGGGGGTTGGGTCCTCATGGGGGGGGGGTTACAAAACCTGGGCATCACCATCTTGAAATCTAGCACTGGGCCAGTCATGTTGGAATGGGGCACTCAGGATTTAATCCATATGTTTTCTGGGAGTAAGGCCCATATCCTAAAGTCAAATTAAGCCCTTTGCGATGGAGCAGTTAAGGTGACTTTCCATAAGATAACACTAGAGGGTGACATAACTGCGTGGACCCGTAACTGCTATGGATTTTGCCCTAAGTCTCATTGATCACAATGGGACTTCTGACTAGTCATGGAAAAGCTCTGTCATCTCAGTGATGTTGCTTCCTGTTTGATGTCACTTCTGGCCAAGGCATCACTTTCAGGTTGATAATATTACTTCTGGGATGTCCCGGGCAGATATTCTTAGAAGGGGGTCCCGGGCTGCAATGCTTGAGAACCTCTGCAATAGGGAGTTTGGTGAGGAAGAAAGGGAGGGAAGCATGAAAGGATGAACTAGATAAGTTATTGGCTTCATTGTCTCTCACTTTCTCTACAGTTTTAAGAGGGCAGAACAGTACAAATATCCAAGTTATAACCTGCAGTTGTAATGCCCTGGAAAGGTTAATAAAGTTAAATATGTTTTATTTAGAAAACTGGCCCAAGGATAGACTCATAGAGATTAGTACTTGTTATCCTTACTACATGGGGCTCTTAACCTTTTTGTTAAAATCTTCTGGTCCATTTCAATTCCCATAGGAGATTGTCAGCTGGAATGACATGAAAACGTTGTTAGAATTTCTTTTCAGATGTTGGTTGGCAGCCGTCAGTTTTCAATTTGGTTTTTGCTCTGAATAGTGACTTCATAGCTGTCCTTGTAGCATGCTTCTTAGCTCACTTGTCATTTTGGTTTCACTCAGATTTTTGCAACGTTTTTTTAATCCATGGGGCAGGACTTGCTACTCTGCCTGTCTTAAAAGGCAGAAGTTATGAAGTGATATCTATAAAAATACAAATTTGCATAATATCCTTTGCTATCTTAATAAAAATGTGGAGTTGCCTAAAAGACCGTATACTGAATTAAACCACCAGATAAGACTGCCTTTTTAAGAAAGCCTGAAACAAAATTATTTCCCATGTGTAAGCAAGCAAAATTTGTGCCAGATAAAATGGCAGGCAAGCTACCCTGTTGTTGGAATGCTCTGGCCTGTATCATGAGCAAGTCACAGTAATTCTGATCATCACTTAACTTTCCTATCAAATCACAGCACTGCAATTTCACAGCAAGCATTGAAAAGTGAAGTATTCACCTGTTCACTATATTTTGGAATGGCTGAATAATTAATTTCCTTCTCTCATGCGGCTGCTCCCCTGTTCCTATTTCAGCAGGGACTTTGCTCTCCAATGAGGCCTTACCTAATACTGTTATTAGCAGAGACATCCAAGCTATTGGTAAGGTCCTGACAAAGCAACATACTCCAAAGACCCCTAATGATTAAATAATATCTTTGTGTCTGATTCCTTAATTAAACATGATTTGTAAATTCCCTTAAAAATAATCCAATTGAGTAAATCCTATGAACAACCTTAAAGGAATCGGATGGAAATTAAAGATGCATTATCTGGCTGCAGTCCAACCCAATTTATATGCACCTAAACCAATTAAAATTAACAGACTTAGGCATGCTTGACTCTGCATTGGATACCATGGATATCTCTGGGTACCATGAAATGCATCACAGGAAACTCTGCTTAGTATTCAGTCCACCCAGGGAAAATAGACACCATATGATTTTTTGTGTTGGTGAATGTTCTTTTATTCTTTTTGTACTTTTAAAGAAAGCCTTCTGGCTAGTGCTGAAGCCAAATTCTCAGGCCAGTTGTTTCAGTATTTGCACTGCCACCCAGCTGTGTTTGCCTTGAGCAAAATGAAACTGAGGAAGAAAATCTTTGCCTCAGTCGTTTGGGAGCCACCAGATAGATCCCTTGATTTAATAAATCATTTTAAAAACATGCTGTGCCCAGCTCTGTGTGTATTTGTAAGTGTGAGATATATTTACGCACCTCACCATTGATCAGAAATGGCGTCGCCCAGACCTGTAGATCGCTTCTGCCATGTCGTCCTGATAAATTGACTCAAGGGTCCACTCAATTTTTAAAAGGGAATATTGTGCTGTGATCTACAGCATTGGGGCAGTGCTTGTGAGGCTCAAAAATATGTACACATAGGATGCAACCTGATATATGTTAGCTATGGTGGAGGTGTTGAAGTATGTTTTTGAAGATTAAAGGATGACCTACTGGGTCACTGGAACAAGCTTTTTCTCCTGAAACTCATCTTTCCCATTCCTTTTTTTTTTAAAAAAGAAGAAAAATAAAAATATTGACAGTGTTTGGTAGGAAAGAGTACAATTGCAGGTTTTTAAATAAGCACCCAGTTTCCCTTATTTTCACCATCTTAAAGTTTTTCTCATGTGGTGGTGCAAATGGTTAAGACACTATGGGCGCAATCCAGAGTAATTATGGAGTCTTTGCTCTGGTGTCTTTGCTCAGAGTCTTTGCTCTGGTGTAAGAACAATTTGCTCTGGATTGCAATATGAATTTCCCATAGGTTTTCACTAGGTGGTGCAGTAACTACGGGTTCATGTAATGTCTCTTGCGTGCTCCTGTAGTTACTCCGGATTGTAGAGTATGCCTGTTAACCAGCAGGCCAGGGTTCAAGACACAGGTCCTACGAAACAGGGTGAGCTCTCGTCCTTAGCCCAGCTCCTGCCAGCCTAGCAGTTTGAAAGCATGTAAATGTAAGTAGATAGATACGTACCACTTAGGTGGGAAGGTAACAGTGTTACATGCGCATGCAAGCCACATGTCGGACAATGCTGGCTTTAGAAACAACGATGAGCACCGCATCCTAGTCATGACTAGCAGTGTAACCAGTTTACTTTTTATGTATACTCAGGTGCAATATCAAAATAATACTTGGGCTTCCGATTTTAATATACTAAGAAAAACCACAGCATTTCAACAGAGCATTTCTTCAATAGGACTCACTGCTGTTGGTGAAGTAGTAAATTCTGGGAGATTTGAAAGCATATGCATGTTAGTGTAAATCTCCTCCTAATCTGACAGGATGTCATCGCCTTCCATTTCTGTAATATAATAGGCCTAGAGTGATGTGGGTGTGCAGTGTAGGGAGGAATTTAGTTCTTCAACAAGGAAGGTGTGAGGAGGGGGGAGACATTGATCAACTCCATTAATCAGGCTACTTGTACCCGCCAAGGATTTGATTAAAAGAGTCATAAAAATGGCAGAGGAAAGAAACATTCCTGGATGTTTCTCATCTGGTACTGCAGAGAAGGAGGGAAAAAAACATTTTATCAACAAAACCCTTATCAGCTGCACACAGTTGCCTAACAGGCTGAGAAGTCTTTTAGTATGTACCCTAAGGCAGGAGCAAAAAAATTAATAACCCAGGAAAAGGGGTCTAATAAGTCAAACAATTTTATTTTGGCTCATGTGTTTCCTAGCGGTGGCTCACAACAGGTTCACCTGCTGGAAGTAGCATGTGGTGTTGTTTTAATGATAAGGTGCTCTCTGGGAGCTTTTTTTATCTCAATGGTTTGAGGTGCTTGACACACATTTCCTTAATTATTTCTCACGACATCCCAATGGGGTAGGAATGCTTTTATAATCCCTGTGCTGTATTCAGGTTAAATAGGCGGAGATGAAACACAGTTATTTGGAAGGTTATGGAGGCTGCCCAAGTTCAAAACAAGTCACTGCCTGATATCTTAAAACCCTCTTTGGAACTCCAACGGGCCATTTCAAAAGTGAATTTTCCTTTAAAAAGATGCAAATTTCCATCCTCAGCATGTTGCCATAAAATTACTGTTGAAAATGAAACACTGGTTTTGATTGATTGTGTTGTCAAGGGCACTTTATTACTGTTGACATTTTAATAACAATTCTGAGAAAGGAATAAAATTTTTTAAATAAATGGCACTGTTCCTTTATAAGCTTCTCCAAACAGCCAAGTTGGTGTATAGAAACAGCATATAAATCTGGCTAGCAATAGGCTACATAAAATTGGTACATGGCGGATTTTCTGATTAGAGAACACTTGTGCTGTTGCAAATGCAGTTTTTATTTGGAATTGTGCCCAACCAATTAAAAGTGAACTTTGCTGATCTCTATCCAGGATGAGGACCTATTCAAAGTGCTGTGGTTTGTTCTTGTTCTTTGACGGCTCTGTGAACCTGAGGAACACTGGCAATAATGTGTCAAAGCTCCAGCCATGAACTGTCAAGAAAAAGGTAAGGAGAAAGGCAAGTTAACCACCTATACAAGGCAAGAAAGGGCAAGGAAGCCAGACGAGACCTATACCTCCAACACAGGTAGCATAAAAACAAGCAATAGCTTTTCAAAAGAGAAAATACCTTTCAAAAGACACAAAAAACTAGTTGTAAACTAGAAATTCACAGGGTGTGGGAGGTGTGGGATCAGAAGGAAGCTCTTGAATAGTTACTGCACAGAGTTGTAGGAGCATCTGCATGCATAGTCACATCTGGAGCACAACTTCCAGTCACAATTGGGAGGGATTCTGAGGAGTCCAAGGCCATTCCCTGCACTGCAGAATACTTCCTGGACATGACTGGAATCTATTTCTGGTTGCATCTGGGAAGAGAGGCAATCTTACCATAGGCTTGGCATTTGTAGATGCTCAAATTCTTGGATGCTGAGCCTGCAGATGAAAAGGCCCACTGTGCGTTGCCAAGGAGGGCTTTTCCCCTGGAGGTCCTGCAAAAAATGGAATCAACACTGATGATTATGAAAAGATAAAATTTAAGAAGTGTAACAATGTAGATACTGGTGCAAAGACAGTCATATGATGTGACTCAGAATAATCTGCTTTACAGTTAGTGGTACATAAAGAATAAATGGTCCTTGAATAAAGAGCATTTTGGGTAAATAGCAAAATTTTCTCAGAAATTTTGACTTGCGTAAAAAGCACTGTCTTGAGTAAAGAGCACTCCTGAGGAAGTTTGGAACAGGCTTCCATGTCAAGGGAACCCACAGAGGGGACAAGGGGACTAGCTTGCGCTACAATGGGGCCCTGGGCAAAGTTTGGAATAGGTTTCCACGGCCAGGGAACTCATGAGGGGTCCGGGGGGAGCAGCCTGAGCCAGGTTTGTGTGTGGGATCTGTGTGTGGAAGTGTGGAATGTGTGCATTTTCAGTGTTCTAGTACTACTCCTCATCAGCAGCTTGAGAAGGTTAAAGTTGCACAAAAAGACAATAGATTCCATTGAGCCAGTGGATAGCAGTGACTCCATTACTGATTGTGAAAGAGCACAATCCTAACCATGTCTAGTCAGACGTAAGCCCCATTGTGTCCAGTGTGTCTTACTCACAGGAAAGTGTCTTTAGGATTGCAGCCAAAGTCATCCCTCTCTCTGTAACCCTCACACCTGCCATGAAGGTTTTCAGAGGTACAGTACAGTTCAGTACTGTACAGTATTTTCTTTATTGCAGTATTGTGTAACTGTATATTACAGTGTTTTGTAATTATTTTTATAAACAGTTAATATTTTTATATGATGTGGAACCAATCGTCTGAGTTTCCATTATTTCCATTATTTCCTATGGGAAAATCCACTTCATGTAAAGAGCGTTTCAAGTAACAAGCATGCCTCCGGAACGAATTAAACTTGTTATGTGAGGCGCCACTGTAGTTGGTTTTTATATTGATATGCTAATCCAGTAAGTGGTGCCACTTTTAGTCCACTGCTAATATAATGAACCAGCTCATGGCCAGTTATGGAAGGAAATATTAAGTAAGTAAAGTGCCCTGGGAGTGACGGGCTGGGCCCCCATAATTAGTTGGAAGTTATTATTTTGCTGTCTCCAGTTCTGCCTTATCTCTTCAGTTCAATGGCATCTGGGTAGCAAGGTTAATAAATAAGCAGGTGCTGGAATTTTCTCAGCATTCTGACTGCTCTCTTATCTCTATTTCATCTGACTTAGTGAAATGTTGCTTTCAGGCTTTTTAAAATGGAGTGTAGGGATGAGTGACAAACACAGTCTGGGGCCAAATGATACCAGTACACTTCTGATCTCTGAGGTTTTAATTAACTTGATTCCTCCTGGACTGAGCCTAGGGCATGTTTCCAAAAGGGGCTTCCAACCCATAGCAGATTCTGGCATGAGCTCATGCAAAGGCACAGTATAACTCTGTCTTTTGTTTGGGCTTTGATGCTGTAAGGCTACCGAATGACCTCAGTGTAACCAGAAGCTGCGTGAGATTTTACTAGCTGTCTGAGTCTAACCTGGTGGCCAGGACCTTCCATGCTTCTATGTTTTTAACAGATTTGACTGTTTTATTCAGATATGGCAGAAGGAAACAAAGTATGCCAAATTGGGTATTTATAAAAAACGTATATAAATCAAATAAATAATAAATAATCAAATAAATAATAATAAATAAGTAAACCCACCATATCCTAACTTCCACTTCTGGTATGGGCTGCTGTATGGTCTGCCTGGATTTTCGCCAGGTAAATAGTTGCTGCTGGTATATAGTTGCTGCCAGTGATGGGCTTCAAAAAAATTAAGAACCGGTTCTCTGCCCATCTGGCAGCCACTTTTAAATGGCTATTTTTAAACTTTATATGTCCTATCTCTTGTTAAGAACCGGTTCTATAGAGTAGGTGCGAACCTGCTGGAGCCCACCACTGGTTGCTGCTGGTAAATAGTTGCTGCTGGTATGAGAAGCCCCATAGTGTGGATAGAGGTAGATGTTCTGGTAGATGTTCCTTGGGCTTTTTTAGAGAATCATAGTGAAGATAAAATGGGTGAGAGTAGAGCAAAAACCCCATATACTATGGGGAACTTATTAAAAAAGGGTAATATATACTGATATAAATAATGATATAAATATATTTATATTTATAAATATATAAATATATATTTATAATATATATAATGATACACTTGTGCATCAATGATACACTTGTACATTTGTGATACACTTGTGCATATATATATATATATATAGAGAGAGAGAGAGAGAGAGAGAGAGAGAGAGAGAGAGAGAGAATGAATATAATGATACACTTGTGCATCATTCATGATCTCTCCTCCATTTGCAGGAAATCCTAGACTATATGTTTTTATAAGGAGGCTTCTATAAGCCACCATTGTGTGTGATGCCTATTTAACTGTTCTTCTCTCTACACTTGCCTCCCTTTTCATTTTCAGTCTATATGGTAGTTAAATATTATATCATTTTGCAAAAGCAATGAACAGCTAATTTTAATCACATCAATTGAGAAAAATTGCACCCAAACAGTGAGGGCAAAAAATTTAATGGATTCTCCCACTTCAGCAGACTAGATGACCCAAAGGTGGAGTCATTTGAATTGAAAATCAATTCCAGTAAGCGCCAGAGGAAAAGGTAGTGTCCTCATCCAGGAAACAAATTAAAAAAGAAAGATAAAAGAGGGGGTAGACATTTTGAATGCTTTAGAGGCATTCAAACTGTCAAACAGTGACGTGGCAGTATTAGGATGAAAATGACCAGACTTTTAATGAAATGTGATAAGCAAAAGAAAACCTATTGTGAGTCTATCCAGGTGTCACTAGCCCATGTGTCAAATTTACTCAACAGTTCTCCAGCGAGGATTTCTCATGAAGAACACTCTCATACTGTTCTACAGTTTTTACTGGGCACTGAAGTCGCTCCAGTGTTCGTAATTTAAGGCCCAGTCTAACCAGCACCAGCAATGAGCTCTAGTGCTGGTGCTGGGTGCTGTAAATGTGTCATAAAGCATGTTTATGGCACTAGGCAAAAAAGAGCACTCATGCTGGGCCTGTTCTATTTAGGTGCAGGGCCAAGCACTGACAGGAAGAAGACATGCTACCAGTTGCAACACTAGGTTTTGCATTATCTAGTGTGGGAGGCTGGTGTGTCACCCTCCATGATGGGCCTTCTCCCATGCAGTGGATGGGGCAACAACCTGGGTGTTAGGATGGTGATGTATCAATGCTCCACTTCCACTAATTATTTGGTTACATCTTTTGATGTGGTTTGTTTCAAAGTGGTTTGTTTCATTGCATTTTGCTGCAAATTATGCCTCAAATGGCATATAATATAATGGTATTATTCCTAACACACTGCAGTTTTAGCTATTTTGTTCACTATTACTGTAACGGCCACACAGGATATCAATTTAGGAACACCTTATATATTGCATGCTGTGTCATAATAGCATCTCATTGGCTCTTAGAACAATCAGTCTCATAGGTCTGTTTTGAATTAAATGCACTTTTTAGTTACACTAGACATTTGTAACTAAAATATTGATCCTTCAGGTCCCCATCCATTCCCTAACCACTGCACCATCCAGCCATATCTCTCCAACCTGAACAACTCTGAGAGGTAGGCAAGGTTGAGAGTGAGTGACAAGAAGTATCTTGGCAAAGGACAGGGTACCCATAAGTCACAATCTAAAAAGAGGACAATACCCCCCCAAATATAACACACCCAAGAAAAATGTAGGACATGACAAAATAAAAGCTAAAAACACACATACATACTGCTTTCATGTGGTTAATTTAAGCACTATGTTACTTATTAGCAAATTTAAAATTGTTGCATTTAATTTCTTACATATAATTTATCAATTACAAGAAGGCTACATGGTGCCTGCTCACTAGAAATAGAAGAAAAATGAAGATTCTTTTTCCAGGACACAGGGCTAAAAAAGAGGACATGTCCTGGAAAAAGAGGATAGATGGTCACCAAAGGCTAGGATCATTGGGGTTTCTTTGTCAGTCTCTCAGTCTGTCTACTACCCCCCTCTTCAGCTTCCCCCCAGTCTTGGCTGGGATCATTGGGGTTTCTCTCTCTCCCCCTCCTCTCTTCAACCTCCTTTGCTTGGATCAGGGTGTCTCATCATTCTCTCTCTTCTCTTCACCCCCTGTCTAGAATGGGGGTTTCTGTCATTTCCTCTTCCTTCTTCCCCCTCTTCTCTTCACATCTTTCTGGCTGGAAAGAGGGGCTGCATCACATTCCCTACCTCTCTTGCGAGATGGCTCCTTGCTGGCTGGCTGGCCACACCATCCTTGGGGAAATTCTACACATGCTTGGAATTTCCTCTGACAGAGCCCTTCTTCTCAGAGGAGGGGAAAGAAAGGCACTTATGGGGTTGGACAGAGACCTCCTGAGGCCAGCCAAGTCCTCCTGCAGATAGGCAGATGCTGATGACAGACTTTAGTCCCCTGCTGGGAGGAGGGGCAGAGGCTCCTCTTGTGGACCTGTGGGGCAGTCGCCAAGGACCTCCAGTGGTCCCCGACCCAGAGGTTGAGAAATCCTGCAGTAGATGATCCCTTTAATCCTGCTTGGTTCTTCAGCCTGTGATCTCTCCATCCATTTCACATCCATTTGATTTTATTTAACGTATTTTGACTGGATACAAACATAGATTGATTCTAAAATAATGTTAACGGGAAAGCAAAATTTTACCGACTAACATAGGCTGGCACAACTTATTAGTTTTCCCATTCCATTGGTGATGTAGAGAGGCAAGCACATGTCTGTGTCCTGGCTTACCTTCCCCGAAAAGTGGCACAGAACAGCACTTTTGTGACACTCCCAGGCCATCATGGAACTTGTTCTAGGGCCTATGCTGACCTAACTGCAGCCTTAATATCCCAACCCAATATGGCTTGAATCATTTTTTCACAGTCCACAGGTATACACATTTGATCCCTTTGTATAAATGCAATGTTGGGCAAAGCATACACAAGAGCTTGGGCTTGTGCAGGAGAATTATTATTCCCCTTGGGTGGGAGATACACTAGCTAGCAGATTTGCATTACAAACCTTTCCTCTGTTTCAAGAGGTGCTGAATACAGTGTGCAAGGCTGCTGTTTAAGTAACGCAAGTTCAATTCTCCCTTAGGTATGCAAAACTAGTCATGCGCTACCTTGCTAAGCCTGCCTATATTATTAAAAAGGATGCATTATGAATACTAATGTAATAAAATAAGTCCATATTTCACCTCAGCATGTCTATTTTTGTTCTTTAATTGCACAAGTACCACAGCGAACAATCATCCATTATGATCCAAAGGGGTATACAGTACCGTATTTGGAAAGCAATAATTTTTCTCTTGTGCTGCTTTCAATTTGTACAATAATCAGTAAAATTGTATTACCTTTCTTTCTTTGTATTCAAATCTTGAAGTATTTTGACATTATTAGGAAATAAATAAATATTAAATCACAAAAGATTGACTTCTGCTAAATCCAGACCAACCTGATTTATGCCAAGCAGTGTGTGATGGGAAATTCTCAGGATCATACATAAATTTTGCCTCAAATACAGGTGGGCGTCATGATCCTTTGAATATTTCTATTGGGTGGTTTTAACTGAATTTGAGAACTGCTTCAACCCTCAGGCTCATTTATTTGCCTTCCATATCTCTAGCAATGTTCCCCCTGCTTCTGGCACACCTTTTTCTGCTGTAGAACCTTCTTAGGAAATGAGGTAGGTGGATGAGTGAAGGAGACAAATATTTATTTTTTCTGGTTTGGGGGAAATTGGTTGGTATCCTATTTAAGGATAATCATGCAGGTGGAGTAGGGAATGGGAGGTTTCCTTATCAATCAGTGATGTCAGTAGGGAGGTGCAGGTTGTACAAGGTGGGGTGCACAGTGAAAGTTACACCAATATTACTCTGTTCCCCAGACTGGAGCAGCAACAGAATGCTAAGCTACATAGGGTGCAATCCAGAGTAACCACAGGGAATCCTTGCTCCGATGTAAGAAAAATTTACTCTGGATTGCAATATGAATTTCCCATAGGTTTTCACTAGGTGGTGCCATAACTACATTGACATGCTCCCATAGATACACTGGATTGTAGGGTCAGTATCATTTGTATTTTGTATTCCAGGGGAAAGGGAGGGTCTCCCTCCCAGCGGAAACAAAGCTCAAAGAGGTCTGTCTGCAGCATTACCATGGTAAGCATCCTCTTTTTAAAGGACTGTCTAATTTTAAATTGCCTTTGTTTAATGCAATAATCTGTATCCACTGTGGATCCTGGAATGGAAGTTGTGGCATCACCAGGTTCTCATCTCAAAAACAGGATGCATGCAACCTACTAATCCCAGTTGGTAATAGTGGAAGACAGTGATGGGCTTCAAAAAATTTAAGAACCGGTTCTCTGCCCATCTGGCAGCCACTTTTAAATGGCTATTTTTAAACTTTATATGTCCTATCTCTTGTTAAGAACCGGTTCTATGGAGTAGGTGCGAACCTGCTAGTGCCCACCACTGGTGGAAGATAACAAAACAGAGCACATCACTCATAACATTATTATAGAAATCCTGCTAAATCAAGGATGATGGAATTGTCAAAATTTGAGATAATTCTTTTAGGGGTTAATCACTTAGATGAATACTGTATATCACATGGATATATTCAATTTTTCATCAAGCAGACCTTCAGATGTCCATGAAATGGTGCTTTTTTCCTTTAAACCTATCTGTTTTTCAAAAAATATAAAACCTATATTTAAATCTATAAGAAATTTCAGTGGTCCAACAAAGTTTTGCAGACAAAAATAATTTTTTAGAAATTGTGGAAAAATATATTTATATTGTGCATTTAGATTTTGTGTGTGTGTGTGCGCGCGCATGCACGATTGTGTGTAAGGGGAAGCTTTGCAAACAGTTGGTAGAATCACTGAATGATTTTTCCTTTCCTTGTTTTCTTTTCCAAGAAACTTGAATGTATCATTCCTGAGTGCCTCCACGGAACCATTTTTCGTGAAGGCAAGATTATACTTACAGATGTGCGTACTGCATTGTCAGCTATTTGACAAATCCAGTGTTGAACTTGTAATGGTGCCAACATTACACAGCTGAAACACTTATGTGCTGTAAAATGAGGTGCATTGTCTATAAAGATCTAGGTTTATGGACCAGAGCTTTCTCAAGTGTATTTCAGGGTAAAATCAATGACTATTAATTATGGTAGTCTGTGTATATCATCTTGTGAGGGGGCTCTAAACCTTCACTTATCAAGGCTTGAAGCAGTTGATCCAGGCTAGAGGGTTTTGCTGATGCTCTTAAATGTGTTTCATAAGATGCTGGGAACTAGCCACTATTGCAGAAAATGATATTGGGCTGAGTGGGCCATCAGTTTGAGTAATTTGTTTCATTAAATACCCATAAAGCTCCCATGGCCGTCATCTTAGTTCTGGCAATTGGATGCAACTTCTTATGAAATACAGACTTCATTTCTGTGCTTTCTGTACAACATGCACAGTCCATCTCTCAGAAAAGAGTAAGCCATAATGCTTCACACCCAAATTTAGATGTTTAAATTTAAATCCACATATACAGAAGCTGTTGATTAGATCTAGATTAGGATGGAACGTCTTGGTATAAGGAGTTACTTGAACCAAACTAGAAAGGAATAAATATGACGTGTCTCTAGAATACCATGGTCTACTGCTATGATTTAGTTATGCCTCAGTGTAGAAAGCAGTGGGTGATAAATGGGAGAATGACAGAATGTTATAGTAGCTTGGAAGTTAGATTTGAAAAATCCAAGTTTAAATCCCTGCTTAGCTATGAAGGTTTTTGTGTACCAGTCTGTGTACCAGAAGGTTTCTGTGTACCAATCTTGGACCTGTCATTATCTCAGCCTCACCCGACCTCTGAGGGATGTTGTGAGGATAAGAGGAGCGAAAAAATTATGTAGACCACTGTGAGCAACTTGGAGGAATCGTGGTATAAAAATCTGAAGAATTTTTTACAGCAGTTCTCGAATATCGTAGGGTAGGGATGGGATTCTTTAGGGCTGGTGACGGTGAACCATAACCAAGGGTCTTTTTCAAGGGGTACTCATTGATACTGAGTACCAGCCCCTCTGTAGTGAGTACTGGCATCTCTTTGACCCCTATGTTGACATGCCTATGATTCCAAATAACATTTTTATGATGAGTTCCCCCACCTTTATTTCTAGAAAAGATGAATTGACCGTAACTTAGCTGAAGTATTTACACCACTACTATATCCATCACCCTCTGCAGCAACCTTTTAGCTTCCCTGGGCCGCATTGGAAGAAGACAAGTTGGTTTGGGCCGCGCATAAACACTAACAACTTTTTTAAAATGTAGGACAAAATGTAGGATGTCTATATTTTGTCCTACATTTTAAAACCTTGGAGTAAGTCTCATTGATTTTAATGGTGCTTACTTCTGAGTAGGCATGATGCACAGGATGGGCAGCGATCCTCTCCAAGCTAAACCTTGGAGTAAGTCTCATTGATTATCATGATTAGTGAAGGGAAAGCGCCCTAGAGGGAGACCACAGCTGCGATACAAGGACATCTGTAAGAGGGATCTAAACAGCTGGGAAACCTTGACCTCAGATCGTTCAGTGTGGGGGCAAAAGACCCAGCATGGCCTTCTCCAACTGGAAGAGACACTTGTTCGGCAGGCTGAAGCAAAGAGACAGACCCGAAAGCAGCGAAACCTGGAGCCTGGGCAGGGGACGGAATTTATTTGTCCTCAGTGTGGAAGGGATGGACACTCTCGAATTGGCCTTTTTAGCCACACTAGATGTTGTTTCAGGACCTCCAATCAGAGCACGATACCATAGTCTTTTGAGACTGAAGGATGCCAATGAGCCATGCAGAGCATTGGGCTCTCAGACTGCAACTTGTGAGTAAGCCTCATTGACTTTAGTGGGGCTTACTTCTGCGGAGGCATGATGCATAGGATGGGCTGTGATCCTCTCCAATCTTAACCTTGGAGATATGCTGCAATCCTGAACACACTTTCCTGGGAGTAAGACCCACTGGGCACAATGGGCCTTACTTCTGAGTAGATATGGTTAGGGTTGCAGCATATCTCCAAGGTTAAGCTTGGAGAGGATCACAGCCCATCCTATGCATCATTGGGATCTCAGACTGCAACTTGGGAGTACGCCTCATTGACTTTAAGGGGGCTTACTTCTGAGTAGGTCTCAAAGGCAGCAGACAGCAGCTGGGATAGAGGCTGAGGCTGCTTTTGGGGGATGCGGATGAGCGAGCGCTGCAAAGTCTGCAGAGGCCTGGAGCGCTCTGAGTGCCAGGAGGCAGGTAGGGGGAGGAGCAAGGCAGCCCAGACCGGCTTTGTGGTGGCCATCCAGGGCAGTGTGCAGAGAAGCACGTGAAATTTGAAAATGGCTGCTGCCACAAAGCCGGTTTTTCTAATGGTGGTGGCCAGTTTTGCAGGAGAGCCACATCACCCTTGTCCTGGGCTGCATGCGGCCCCTGGGCCGCGTGTTGGACACCCCTGCTCTACAGAGTATTCTCCAAAGACCCTGAATTGTGGCACTTCTAGAGGAAGTATCCTCCATTAGCCAGAACTAGAGGGACTCAAAATTAATTAATTAATTAATTAGATTTGTATTCCGCCTTTCTCCCCCAAGGGCACCCTTGGCTGCCCTCTATACACCATGGGAGGAAAGTGCAGAATTGTGCTGCACACCTTCTGGAAATCTAGTACAGGGGTACTTTGCAAGACAAATGCTTTGTAAGAAGAATGCTTTGTAAGACAAACTAATAGCACAGTCCAGAGTAACTACGGGAGCTCTTACGTTGATGCAAGAGAATTTATGTCAACGTAGTTATGGAGCCACCTATGGGAAACCTATGGGAAATGCATAGAGCAATCCAGAGTAAATTTTTCATTGATGTAAGAGTTCCCATAGTTACTCTGGATTGTGCTGTAAAATTTCTAAGGAATTCTGCTTTGTAAGACAAAGTGCTTGGTAAGATAAACAGCTTTGGCAGAGTTTGGCAAATAGTTTTATAAGAAAAATTTGTTGTAAAACGAATGAATTGATGGATCTGCATCGTGGGAAACAGCAAGATGTTATGGATTTGATCAATGGATTTGAGGAGGAGAATAAGGAGGAGGAATCTCTCACATCGAATGAGATTAAGGACATCTGTAAACATTGGGAAATTTTGCAAAATTTTGTAGAAAAGCACCACCCAAATAAGGCTGTTGCAGTGCGAGCAATAGAATCATAGAGTTGGAAGTGACCCAGTGGATCATCTAGTCCAACCCCCTGCTTCTAGCAGGAAATCATCGTCTTGTGGGGACTTGGGTCTCGAACCCTGGCCTGCTGGTTAAGAGGTACAGTGTCTTAACCACTTATGCCATGAATCTGTTTAATGACATACACTGTCACATGACATACACATGTCAATCCTCAAAAAGAGACAAAAACAAGTGTCATTAGAAGGTTCCTTGTGAAAGTTGCTCAAAAAGACACTAGTGACTCTTTTATTGAAAATTAGTCATCCTTGGCTATAAAGATTTTTCTTTTCTGTTTTCCTGTACAGTATATTACAGTGTTTTTATTAATATTACAGTAATTATGTTCTGTATTATATTACAATGTTTTGAATTCAGTTACATTTGTCATCATTTTTACATACAGTTAATATTTTTATATGAATATTTTTGGGGTGTGGAACCAATCATCTGGGTTTCCATTATTTCCTATGGGAAAATCCACTTTGTAAGAAGAACTTTGTAAGATAAACATGCTTCCAGAACGAATTATGTTCTTCTTACAAGGCACCACTGTACTTTCATTGGAACATGTGTTAAACTTTGGGTGCAATCCTGACTTTAGGCCAGAAAAACAGCATACTTATGCTGGTCCAAGTAGGCAACATACTGAACTGACAGGCCAAATCCACAGGGCTAGGAGGACTTTAGGGTGACACTCGAGCCAAATCTACAGTGCTAGAAGGCCTTTAGGCTGGCCTAATTGTTACTGAAGAGGAAGCAGCACAAGGGCAGTTTGCTTACTGGACAGTGGGAGTTGTGCCATATCCTGAGGTGGGCTGGTGTAGTTGTGCCATATGCGGACATTGAGAGGCTGGAGTGGTAATTAGGCTAGGCTAAAATTTAGAACTTTTTCTTTTGCTTCCATTTTTACTCTGGCTTATCACGGGCCCCTATGGTTCAGATTTACACCTGCTGCTGAGGTGGCCTAAGGGCACAATCCAGAGTAACTACGGGAGCACATAAGAGACATTACATGTACCCATAGTTACTGCACCACCTAGTGAAAACCTATGGGAAATTCATATTGCAATCCAGAGTAACTTGTTCTTACTCTGGAGCAAGAACTCCCTGAAGTTACTCTGGATTTCACCCTAAGTCAGAGGAGCTGTGAGGGGACATGTCTGCCCTGGAAACAGGCTATGAATATTGCCTAACTGCACTGTTCTAGGCCATGCTCAATATGCCCTCAACGTGCCTCTCCTAAACTGCTTAGGCTGGCACAGCTAAGCTGGCCCAGGTCCATCTGTCTTGGGCCAGCCTATGTTGACTTACCCCACCCCATGCCTTACCCCACCCCTGCTGTAGCCAGGCTGCCCTATCTTGGAATTGGGCCAGCTCAGTGAAGATAGGCTAGCCCAAGAGCATTTCAGGTTTGCTGCCTTTATCTGCTAAATTTAAAAACTCTTATATTCTGTAAACTGCCAAAGCATCCAAAACAATAGTTTCATTAGATTTCTTGAAAGCTACATTTTTCTCCTCCTACACACATTTTCACTCTAAAAATTGAATATGTGATCTATTGTACCTCAAGTATCTTAAAACCAGCATTCACTCATTTTTAGACATTTCCATTGTGATATAGGTAGCTGTTTCCAAACCAACAAGAATAACTGAAAACAAACACCTTGAAATGAAGCATCTTGAACAGACATCATCTTCTGAACTGAGTGCTTTCTTTTCAAATTCAGTTCAATTCAGTTTCATAAAATTCAAATATACATTCTTTAAAAATGTACGAAAAGTTGTTTTGATACATATTACTCATTTAAAAATGATTGCATGGGCTGTTTCTCACATGAGATGGTATTTGCAACCAGTCAATCAGGTTTTGGCTGATTGCTGTAGTATCTTTAAAGTTGTATTTTGAAAAGTTTACACATGCTGCATAGTAGGCTTTTAAAACGGGTTAGGAACAGATGCTGTTTATAGTCCACTAATGTAATATCACCTTTTAAAATTATTATTTCTCAAACCTCCAAATCCAGAGTAACTACGGGAACACGTAAGAGGCTTTACGTGCCCCCATAGTTACTGCACCATATTGGAAGTTCATATTGGAATGCAGAGTAAGTTGTTCTTACATTGGAGCAAGGACTCGCTGTCTGGATTTTGCCCATAGTCTGATAAACATCATCGTGATAAAATTATTTTCAGTAATTTCATTATATGAAATGAATAATAATGGACAGATAAAAAGTGCAGACAGTGAACATTTTCTCTTATTGAACTAATATGTAAAATAAGTTTCACTTATGCAGTGAACGTTAGAGATAATAATCTATATGTATAAAAGAGAAAAGTCACTCACTGACACAGGGTGCAATTCAGAGTAATCCATCTCCAATGTAAGAACAATTTACTCTGGATTGCAATATGAATTTCCCATAGGTTTTCACTAGGTAGTGGTGTAACTACATCGACATAAATGTCTCTTACGTGCTCCCGTAGTTACTCTGGATTGTAGGGTCACTAACGCCCTGCCAAAACCGCCGGTGCTAGAAGCATGAAATTTGGGGTGGGTGTTCCTTCCATGACAGAGGAGTGCATTAAGAACTGGTTTTCCAAAATTTCAACTGGAAGGGGGTGAAAAGGAGCGCAACACGTTTTCCTCCCTATACTTTGCATTGAAGAATTGATGACACATCAACATTCTGCCCCAACTGCTGGGCCTAGAAGAATGGAGGGAGTTCCTTCTGTCACCTGAACATCCACCAAGAACCCATGTGGAGAAATTTAACCCTTCAGGGGGTGAAAAGGGGTGCAGTGTGTTTTTGTCCTATAGTTAACATGGGATACTGAATAACATCCTGCCAATTTGGTGCTTGGTGCCTGGTGCACTGGGGGACATTGTTCGGAGGAAGAGGTTGTGCTGGGGAGGATGCTGCGCATGGGAAGATGTGCATGGGGGTTGATGTGCATGGGGGATGTTGCGCATGGTGGGTTGCTGGGGGGTTGTTGCACATGGGGGATGTTGCGCATGGGGGTTTATGCACATGGGGAGATGTTGCGCATGAGGGGTTGATGCGCATGGGGGGTTCTGATGCACAGGAGGGTTCTGATGCGCAGGGGGGACTGATGCGCGGGGGGGGGATGGCGCATGGGGGAATTTTACTCCCGCAACGCAGGTATGCTTTTCGCTAGTTCATAAGAAAACAGGGAAGGAATGTCTGTCAACAAAAGAAGCAGTGGGCTGATGATGGTCTATCAAACATACAAAAGCAGGTTTTTTTACAATATGGAAGAAAGGCCACGTTTGGAGTATTGTGTCTAGTTCTGGTCGCCACATCTCAAAAAGGATATAGAGTAAATGGAATTCAGATGACAGTGACCAAAATGATTGATGTTCTGGGGCACCTTCAGGATTTGGAGCTCTTTTGTCTAGAGAAGAGGCACTGGGGGGGGGGGGGACATGACTGAAACATTTAAAATTATGCAAGAGATGGATAGAGTGGATAGAGATGCTCTTTTCTCTTTCACATAACACCAGAACTAGGGGACATCCACTAAAATTGTTTGTTGGGTTGGTTAGAACAGACAAAAGAAAATATTTCTTTACCCAGCGTGTAGTTGGTCTGTGCAATTCCCTGCCACAGGATGTGGTGATGACTAGGGACCTGCAAAAGGCAAAGTTACTTTTCCTGACAAAGGTGTTATCCTTTGCCAGGAAAAATAACCTTGCCTTTTGCAGGTCCCTACTGATGACACCTAGCCTCAATGTCTTTAAGAAGGGATTGGACAGATTCCTAGAGGAAAGGACCATCAAAGTTTGCAAGCCAAGAGGGGTGTGTTTGCATGTGTGCATAGACAGATGTAGACAACCTCAAAGTGCCGGATGTAGGAGAGGGCAGGTGTTTTATGTGTTCCCTGAGGCATCTGGTGGGCTACTGGACTAGATGGGCCTTTGGCCTGATCCAGTGGAGGTTCTTCTTATGTTCTTAACCCCCCTTTAGGCGAAGCTGTGTGACTCCCCTGTTGGGCGAAGTGAGCAAAAAATGCCACTGTTAGAAAACTGTCATAAGCACCTAATTAACTCAATTGTAACACTCTTAAAGTGTTAAGTGACATTCATTAGGATGTACAAAGAGACAATAATCAAAATCTGATTCAAAAATCCTCATTTATTATTAATCATATAGCAAGTAAAACCAAAATCACTGAAAATTCATACCTGCCTCCACATTGCCTTATGTTTTCATGAAAAAGAAAGACATATGAGCATTAATTATGAGCTGAACTGGAAATATAGGCACAGTAGAGTCTGTCTCATTCTGTTGGGAAGTTCAGCAGTAGAGATGCTTTGGCACAGTGAGGTGCAGGGTTGGCAGATCAGATTCACATATGCATGAACAGGGTCAGGACAGGGTCAGAAACCCCATGAACCCCCTGAACAATGGGAGAAACCTACCTCAAGGCAAAGAGGACTTGTTCATTAGCATGTGCATAGATAGCAGTCAAAGGCGTGAAGAGGAAATGGTCAGTATAATGCAGGCTAAAAGGAAATAAGAGACTTCCAAAAGTCAGCTTAGGAGGGATGAAGGTGGTAAAAATTTGCCAGGGGTGTCACTACTGCTCCCCACACAAGAAGCTGGAAAAATGACTAGGGGGGTTTCAAACAGCGCCTAGAACTAGGAAGGTTCTAGGAGGGGCAGGCCTCTTGGCCATCATGGTGCAGAGAGGGAGCAAAAACAAAATCAGTGGAATTCAAATCCCAGCGTCGCCTAATGTGGGGTTTTAAAGTGAAAACATACATGCAGTGGTGGGATTCAAATAAATTAACAACAGGTTCTATTTCCTAATAACCTAAATTAACAACAGGTTCTATGTCCCATTAGTAACTGGTTCTCAGAACCAGGCAGTCATTAGCAAAGGATTCTATAGAACCTGTGAGAACCCCCTGAAGCCCCTTAAAACATGCATTAATAAAGAATCCATTTGATTTTCTGGAATGCTGTAACAAGTTATTTATTCCCCAAGGTAATCCCAGTGCAATCTACTTTTTGTTACAGTTTATACCTTTTGTTACAGGATTCCCAGTGTAGTCCAGGCAGTTTTGTTTTACTTTTCTGGGTTTTTTGGCTATAATATTTGAGACATTTCATTGACATTTCATATAACATAATTGCATTATTAAAAAATAGCAAGACTTCAAAAATTTGGAGGTGACCTCTTTTGCACCACTGCAGGTTGGCACCTGGGGCCTGCAAATCTGATGACGGCATCAGATTTGTATGCCACTGCCAGAAGAGCTATCTGAGTTTGACCAGGTCAGGTACTGAATAGGGTTCTATAAGCATCCCGGAACTCATGATATCAATCCCAAATGCACTTCTAAAACAAGAAAATTATCAGTGACTCCCCCCACACCCCAATTCATACTCTGAAAAGTCCTTTGAACCATACTGATGATTTTATTTATTTAAGGAATTTATACCCCATCTTTCCCATGCCAAAGCAAATTCCCAAGATGATATATAAAGCTTTAGGGCGCAATCCAGAGCAAGTTCAGCCTGCTCTGCCCTGACTGCTCTCTCCTAACTATTCTGTATCCAGAGCAGAAAGTTATGCTGCATCCAGAGAGTCAGGAAGCCTGGGCTGCCCTAACTGCTCCAGAGCATGCTAAGTCAGTGACAGCTGGGGAGGGCTTGCTCCTGAGTAGACCCCCCTCAGATCACACTGAAGAAGGAACAGCTGTGGTGCCTACATAATAAGGAAGCCCAGCAGTTCCTAACAACCAGTTACAGCTGCAGTTCTTCTAGTGCAAGATGGATGCTTGGAGTGGCCTGCTGTATCCTGAGGTTAGTGGGCTGCCATAGTTGTGCCATATCCTGAGGTTGAGAGGCAGGGATTGCAGCTAGCCTGGCCAAGAACTCAGATTTTTGGTCAATGCTGCCATTCTTACTCAGGCCTTTTCATGGACCCCTATGGGTCTACTCATTACTATACCTGCTCCTGAGGTGGTATATCTCTGAGAAACTGGAAGAGGGCATTTCTGCCTTGGAAACAGGCTCTGGATACAGAGTAACTGCTCTGCCCTAGGCAATGCTAAACATGCCCTCAACTTGCCTCGCCTGAGCTGCTTAGGCTGCCCCAGCTAGGGCAGAGCAGGTCCTCCTCTCTTAGGGCACCCTATCTTGCCTTGCTCTGCCCTAAGCCTCTTCCAGAGTAACTGGGCTGGAGCATCCTGCAGTTGCTCCACCCTAGTGATAGATAGGGCAACCCAAGGGCTCTTATGTGGACAGATTAGTTGCTCTGGATTGGGCTGCCCGTTCCTCCTCTCCTACTGTCCTTATAACAACCCTGTGAGGTAGCAGAGGCTGAGAGTGAATCACTGGTCCAAGGTCACCCAGAAAGCTTCATGGATTTGAACTGGGATCTTTCAGATCTCAGTCCAACTAACCGCTACACCATCTTGCTTCTCTGTTCAGGTTCTTTGCCAAAAACTGGGGAACAACAGTATTGTGTCAAATAGTACAGCAGTGGAGCTTAAGAGGTCAGAACTTGAACTGATAAGGCAGTAGTTGTGAGGTGCAACCTGGGCAGGCCAACTTCTGAATGCTCCCACACTGAATGCCCAGTATGCACATCAGGAGATGAAGTATCCTCTGTCACAAACACAAGATCAAACTTAAATCAATAGAATTTATTTTTGAGTTCCACGTATATTCAGATTTTTTGTTGATCATCCATAGTATTTACTGATAATTTTTTTGTCTTCATTCTGGCACTTAATCAATGTAAATTGTAATATATGAAAATCATATTTTTTCATAAAAAGTAGGTCTTTAATATATTTTTCATACAAATTTCTTTCTGGCGACTGCCCATGTCAATCTTCTTTAATTCTCTAATAGCCTTTTATTATACAGTTACCCAGATTACCTCAAATACATGATGTCTTCAGACCCCATTATGTTTAATTGTATCTGATATGCATTCATCTATTGAAATGCAAGGTACAATACTATATTCCTGCAAGAAAGGCTAAGAGCTTAGAGAACAGACGAATTTCAAATTCTAATGGATGCAAATTGATTTAGATGTCACTACAAAGATACTCATGGTTAATAAAAAAATTACAGAGGATTGGACAATGATATCCTTGCACATTTAAAAAATGCTGATATAATTTTTTGCATGAAATCTAGAATGCCAGCTATCTTTTTTGCTAAAAGGGAAGTCAGTCCAATTGGTGACTTGACTTTTACAGGGTTTGAAAAAAGATATTTTTCATTCAACTGACTTTCTGCCACTTCCCTTTTTACTATACATTATATATCTGAATATCTCTTGCCCAGTTCTTTCTTATTCCAGTTTGGAGTTCTCATTCTGCTTACTTGCTTTTTGTTTATTCTTCCTTTACTCCAGCAGACCACTCCAGCCCAGAATGTATGCTTATATATATATAGTATGTTAGTGCCTCTTCAGTGTGCCATCACATAAAAAAGTTTGAAAACTGCTGCTTTAAACTTTGTGTGTGGGTGAGTTAGTGGTGATGTGCTGTGGGGAGTCATGGATATAGGGTCTCCCTTTTTATCCATGGGTTGTATATTCAGAAAGAGGATCTGGAATGGACTCCCCATGGGGGACACTTGTAGTCAATGGTGCAGGTATCAGTATTTCATGGGCACAATTCTCCCTCCTCGTCAAATTCCTGGTTTTGCCTCCCATCAACTGAATGTTTAGAGACTTCACAAAGCCCACTATAAATTCTGTTTAATAATATCACTCCTTTTAAATTTTACCACTTCTGTGTGGTAAAAAGACTATAAAAACTAATTAGTGGCAACATTTTTACTAAGCCTTTCATAGTTAAAAATCTCTCTCCTTTCTCCTCTTCAAATTCATCTTCTGTGGTTGCTTTGATGGAACTCATTCCTGAGGCAATTTTGAGTTTAAGGGAATAAGGGATGCTTTCACTGCCTTGATTATACAAATTTTATTTTCAAACAACAGCTGTGCGAAACCATCGAGAGACAGAAAAGCTGCTTTGCTTTGAAAACCATCCCCTTTACATTATTATGGCAGAAATATTCCAGAAAGGCCCTTGTAGAAGAAGACACCTAGAATTTATTAGAGATTAATAACAATCTCTGTAATGTCTCAGCCTTGCCTTTGATGCAGTTGAGAAGGCCACATTGTACGGGCAGCCTTGCAGCTGGTGTATTTGCATTCCACTCTGCAGGGATTTTTAGATCCCTGACCAAATTCTTCTTATTCCTGTTATGGTACAGCTCCGATTTCCCCACTCCATTCATCTTTTGCCAGATAAGGAAGATTGTCAAAAGAAAGCTCTGAAAGTCAAGAACATGGTCTCATGTGGCCTCCATAGCCTCCCTGTTTCCTTATTTATGAGACTGATCAGGGGAAAAAAAAGAATTAATGAACTCCCTAAACTCTCCAACACTGCTTTGTACTTGTCAATTTTAGTACTCAAGGACCAATAGTCACATAATATGAGTCTCACTGGTTGGATATGAAGCTTTCAAAATAGTAATTGTTCCATGCCTGTTGATGTATTTATAGAGTTTAGGGAGCAATGGCCAATTTCTCCAAGCATTACGCACATGTTAGCCCTGACTTATTTTGTCAGAATGTTATATGCTTTAGAATATAACATCAAAATACTTTACAAAAATGACATATACAAAGGGACATAAGAATATGATGAATCCTACTGGATCTATCTAAAGGCCCATTTTAGTCCAGCATGGCATGGAGAAATAAGTCAGGGACCAGGTGTCATAAGCACAAAGGAGAACAAAGCCCATCCAAAATGTAGGACACCCCCAAAAAGCAGGACATGACAAAATAAATGCTAAAAACACTCATGTATATTGCTTTCATGTGAATAATTGAAATACTATGCTACTTATTACATTTAAAACTATTATATATTATTTATTCCATATAATGTCTTAATTACAAGAAAGCTGACTGATCACCAGGAAAAAGAGGACACATGATCTCTCTGGAAAAGGGTACCTCTAAATCCCAAAGGTTGCATACAGTCACTATGATAGACATTTCTTCTAGGTCAGGGGCCAACACTACATTTTGTGACAAGAAGTTTCACAGATTAATTACACAGTGTAATTAAGTGTGTAAAGAAATATTTCTTTTGTCTGTTCTTGCTCTCAGAGAGATGTACTGGGGACCTGAATTGCCCTCTGCAGGGCTTTCCTTGCCTTCAGCTAAAAATAATGTAAGTGGCTTTCCTAGTTTTTGTTGTGCAAATGCAAGTGCCCATTTTTATCCCAGGACCTCCAGTCTCTTGAGTGGGTTCCAGGTGATTAAAAATAAAAACTAAAAAAAAACTTCAGGAGTTGATCGTGGGGATCACGTCACTTCTTTATATCACCCCACTGCACAGCTTGGCTCTCAGATCCTTATGAATTTGAGAACCAAGATCAATGGACACTATTACATGATGGTATCTGTCAACTTTGGAAGAAGGGGCTTTTTGTAGTGCTCCCCAATTCCACTCAGATGCCTAAGGGAGCAGTTTGGATTGATTGGGACTTAATCAATTTCTGTTGATCATCCTTAAATTTAGGCTGGGATGCCCTTCTTCCAGTTCCAGAAATTTCTTCAGTGCATTTCTGAGTCTTCCTAATATTTGTGTCTATGACGGCTGTATCTAATAATGGCTACACATGGCAGTGACCCAGCTGCACTGAGTACTGTCTTATTAAAGCGATGCTTGATACAGTGGGCAGAACACATGGCTCCTCTATTCATTATGTGTATAGCCCCGATGAAAGTCTTTATGAGCTCAAAATGAAAAAGCTGCCTTTCTATTCACACTTACTTAGAAGTAAATCCCATTGAAATCAGTGAAATTTGCTGCTAACTGAACAAGGATAGGTTCAGGTGGCAAAATATGCTCCTCAAATCCATTCACTCTGGAAAAGCAACATTAACTTTTGTGACACCTTAAAGCCTGCCCAAATTATTGTGGCAAAATCTTAAATCAGATGCATGAAGTGTTATCCTCAGCTGGCAGATGGTTGCGTATTTGTGTATGTGTGTGTCTTTTTGTGTATGCATATATACATGATCTCATTTTCGCATGCGTGGGTACAAAGAAAAAATCAAATGGCCTTAAGCTATGAAAGGCATCTCGCACTGTGAACTGTTGGACTTCTTCTGAGAGTGTAACACCTTTTTTCAATTCAGAATGAACTACTCTTTGGATTGAGGCACCCAATAGAAGAAGCTCCAGTTAGGATGCCAGTGCCACCCTTTACCCCAGACAGACGCAAATAAAGAGCCGACAAAAGTGCTGGATTAAGGGCCACTTTTATTAACTACTAGCAAAAAGGGTACCCGCGTTGTGGGAGTAACATTTCCCCATTTGACATCCCCCCACAGCGCATCACCACCCCATGCGCAACTTCCCCCATGCGCAACATCCCCCCATGCGCAACATCCCCCCATGCGCATCATCCCCCCATGCGCATCATTCCCCCATGCGCATCATCCCCCCATGCGCATCATCCCCCCATGTGCAACTTTTCCTATGCGCAACATCCCCCATGCGCAACATCCCCCATGCGCATCATCCCCCATGCGCAACTTTTCCTATGCGCAACTTTCCCCATGGGCAACTCCCCCCATGCACATCATCCCCCCATGCTCATCATCCCCCATGTGAAACTTTCCCATGTGCAACCATCCCCCCATGGGCAATTCCCCCCATGCACATCATACTCCCATGCACATCATCCCCCATGCTCATCATCCCCCATGTGCAACTTCCCCCATGTGCAACTATCCCCCCAGCACACCTTCCCCCATGCGCAACTTCCCCCATGCGCATCATCCCCCCATGCGCAACTTTCCCCCATGCGCATCATCCCCCAAAAGCGCATCATCCCCCCATGCACAACTTTTCCTATGCGCAACTTCCCCCCATGCACATCATCCCCCATGCACATCATCCCCCATGCTCATCATCCCCCATGTGCAACTTCCCCCATGCGCACTATCCCCCCATGCGCACCTTCCCCCATGTGCAACTTTCCCCCATGTGCAACTTCCCCCCATGCGCATCATCCCCCATGTGCAACTTCCCCCATGCGCAACTTCCCCATGTGCAACTTCCCCATGCGCAACTTCCCCCATGCACAACTTCCCCCCATGCGCACCATCCCCCATGCGCAACTTCCCCCATGCGCAACTTCCCCATGTGCATCATCCCCCATGCTCATCATTCCCCATGTGCAACTTCCCCCATTTGCAACTTCCCCCATGCGCACCATCCTCCCATGCGCACCTTTCCCCATGTGCAACTTTCCCCCATGCGCAACTTCCCCCCATGCGCATCAGTCCCCCATGCGCAACTTCCCCCATGCGCAGCATCCTCGCCAGTGCAACCTCTTCCTCTGAATACCGCCCCCCCCCCACTGCACCTGGCACTGAGCACCAAATTGGCTGGATGTGATTCAGTCTCCCATGTTAAGTATAGGACAGAAACACGTTGCCCCCTTTTCAGCCCCTGAAGGGTTAAGTTTCTCCAGATGGTTCTTGGTGGGAGTTCAGGTGACAGAAGGAACTCCCAGAATTCCATGCTTCAGGCCCAGCAGTTGGGGAGGAATGTTGCTGAGTCATCAATTCTCCAGTGCAAAGTATAGGGAGGAAAACGCGTTGCGCCCCTTTTCATCCCCTTCCGGTTGGAATTTCCGAAAACCGGTTCTTAGTGCACCCCTCCCTCACGGAGGAAACACCCACCCCAAATTTCACGCTTCTAGGCCCAGCAGTTTTGGCAGGGCGGTAGTGAGTCAGTCAGTCAGTCAGTGACTTTTCTCTTTTATATATATATATATATATATATATATATATATATATATATATATATATATATATATATAACATATTAAAATTAAACAGGGACTGCTCTAGAATAGCCGTGCGGTCTAAGGGGATGCGGCTCTCCGCATAGTTCCCCATGCAAATGTTAAAGTTGGTTAAGGGCGTTCCCAGCCAGGCTCAGGGCATTCCTTGAACAGAGTTCACCCTAGAAGCATGGGGTGGGTGTTCCTTCCATGACAAAGGGAATCACTAAGAACTGGTTTTCGGATATTCCAACCAGAAGGGGGTGAATTGGAGTGCAACGCGTTTTCCTCCCTATACTTACATTGAAGAATCCCTGACTGCGGGATGCTCTGCCCCAACCCCTGGATCTAGAAGTGTGAAAATCAGGGAGGGTGTTCCTTCTGTCACATGAACACCCACCAAGTACAGATGTTGAGAAATTGAACCATTAAGGGGCTGAAAAGGGGTGCAAAGTGTTTTTGTCCTATACTTTACATGGAAAACTGACCAACATGCAGCCAATTTGGTACTCGATGCCTGGTGCAGTGGGAGTGGGGGGATGTTGTTCGGAGGGAGGGGTATCACTGGGGAGGATGCTGAGCATGGAGATTGTTGGGCATGGAGGGTATTGTGCATGGGGGTGTTGCGCATGGGGAGCTAATGCACATGGAGGGTGATGCGCATTGGGGAGGTAATGCAAATGGAGGGTTGATGCACATGGGGAGATGATGCACATGGGGGATGTTGTGCATGGAGGTGGATGCACATGGAGTGGATGTGTATGGGGGGGGGTTGATTCACAGTGGGGGGATGGCATATGAGGGAATTTTACTCCTGCAACACAGGTACATTTTCGCTATTAGACATAAATGTTTAGTAGACTACATGTCCAAAGAATTAGTGTGCTAAAAACAACATTAAAATTTGGCAACATATTACTATACATAGATTTACATGACTTTTTTTAGCTTTGCTATATTCATTAATGCATGTAGTAGGTGAAGAAACGGTAATTCAAGCATGAGTGGATAGAACCAAAGCTCTTGATGCCTACACAAAGCTCTGTTGCCTACACCCTCACCACTGATTACACATTTTACACTATACTATACTATATACTATATACTATACTATACTGACTACACATTATATACTAGCCTCACCAGTATAGCAAGAGACAGGTTTAAAAGGGCTATAGTTTAAAAAATCATCTATACAGAACTTGCAGTGGTCCTAACTGTAATACTGCTCCACCCTCTTTTAAGGCAGGTTCTCTTTGTTGAGGGAGATAGAGCTACTCTATAGTAAAGCATATGAAACAAGAGCTATAGAATTCACAGTTCCCTCATCCAAGCAGTCTTGACCATGTTTGGTTTCAAAATGAAGTTTAGATAGAAAAGCCTTGTGATTTCATTTTCTCTGTAAACTGCTTTGTGAACTTTCTGTTGAAAAGCAGTATATAAACACAATTGGATTGATTGAGTGAGTGAGTAAGGAAAATTTCAAGGCCATTGCACAATCCCAGACAAGTTTACATTAAGAAATCAAGTGAACTGCTGGTCTCTAAAACAGACAATTCCATCCAGGTGTTCAATACCTATAGATCAAATCTGACACTGTTCAGCTACCCAGTCTCCAAATCACAGCTCTGGGTCTAAGTGGTATAGCCAGACACAGGTTTGCTATTCTGGTTAGAAAAAAAGAGTGCTCGCATCACACAACATGCAGCAGGCCTCCCTCAGTCTTGAGAGACTATGGTATCGTGCTCGGCGCTGCATACGCTGCATGCGAAGCATGAAAGCCTGGGTTAGATTGTTATGGAGGATAGGCTGTTACTCAAGCAGCAAATCCCCCCTCTCCACACCACTGAATTAGTCCTATGGAAAGGCAGAGCCAATACAATTGGATCCAGCTGGCGTCACAGACCTGGGCTAAGAACAGGAGCTTACCCTGTCTTGTGGGGCCGTTGTGCATCTTCCCTGCAGAAGTGGATTCAGTTACCCAACTGAGGGGATAGATTTTTATTTAAATACATTTGATCTGGTTTTTTCCTTCATTTACCAACTCTTGGTGAGGAAATGCTTGAAACATCTCTCACTTTAAATTACTCAAGTTGCCTCTAAAACAGCCACGTCCAAACCCCAGCGTAGGGGCTACACAGCAAGCCATCATGGTACTTGCAGCATGCCCCCTCCATCCAGTCTGTGGGTAAGCCCTGTAATCTTTCAGAGGTGAGGGTCCTCTGCTCCACAAATGTCCAGTTCCAGGGCAGCAGAGAGAGGGCGGTCAACATTCCGGATGCAGCGGCTTATGCCAGATCCTGGTCCTATTTCCGGGCATCCTGTGGCAGTCCTGAGCTGTTTGGATTTGTACCACTAATTTAGGTTGTGTGGATCCAAATAGCCCCATTGGGGCTGCTGTGGTTCTATCCACGATAAGTGGAAAAGCCTCCTCTTGCTTTGTGCTGTCCCATAAGCAGCCCAAAACCTGGGCTGGATACATCACAGACCTGTCCTAAAATAAATTAGGATTAAGTTGTTATTTGCTCTATTTTGGGTCCTTTGCTTTCTAGTGTTTACATCAGTTGTACCATTTTCCCCTTCATTAAAAAAAAAAAACATTTTCCCATCCCCTGTTATTTTGGTACATGTAGATTTTGTCACTCAATGTTTTTTGAAAGGTTTCATCGCTTAATAAGTGTATAATGTCAATTTAACTATGTCAGTGCTGTGGTTACAGCAGACCCTCGGGATTCAGCTGTTTAAAAATACCTGTATCATCTGTTTCACAGGAGATTACAGATTTTCTTCAAGGGCATTAAACACTCAAGTGAACTCATAGTATGCTTGGCACCCATACTTTTTGTAATCTCCTGGTATATGATAAATGACTCCAGTAATGTCAGGTTACTGAACTTTATATAGCATGTGAACATTTGCGATTAAAATAAATGTGTAATCAGTGTGGAGATGGAATTATCCATGGGCAAGGATCATTTCTTGCTTGGAAGAAGCAGGTCTATGAAAGCTGCAACCGACATTAATGGAGATGTAATTCTGTTAGTACTTTGCTGTGTGAACTAATTTGGCAGGAAACCTTGGGAAGAAAATGCTCACCTTATGTAAAGAAGAGCTCTAATTTCCACAAGACTCCTTGAGGAGCATTTAATACCATATAATACCACCATGTCTTCTTGCTTCAGCTTTAATTAGCCACAAGAAAGTTGTGGCTTTTTGATGTAGGCTGCAATCCCAAAGACACTTTCCTGGACACTTTAACTTGTCCTCCTATTTGTCTGGTGAATTGTATCTCCCATTGGAGCACATTAAATCATTCTTTGGGAAATGGAAAAATAGTAAATAATGATCTCTGGCTTTCCTAGTAGGAGGAGGACAAAAAATTTTTTTGGTAAATAATATACCTGCCATGGTCCAAATGTCTGTCACTTGTGTTCCCAGAAGGGGGGAGAGGGAAATGCCAATTTTTTTCAGGTGTCAAAACAAACAAACAAAACAATGTTTGTTTGGACAGTGGTATAAAACAATCCATCCTGCTTGTCTGCAGAGCCATTTGGAGCAGAAAGAATGAAATGGAGGCACTGCCTCTGCTTCACTTTCCCTGCTCTGAATGGGTCTGAACTTGGCAAGGGAGAGGGGCTTCTTTAGTGTTCAGGTGCATCAAAATCTTAATATTTAGCTTCCCCTTCAAGAATGCCAGTGACAAGGGTTTGAACAATGGCCAATATTAAATCAGAGGCCTGGCATGTACTATTTACATGCACACACACACACACATAAAAGCTAACATGTCAGAGCCCATGTTGTGATTAAAGTCTTATCTAGTTGAATCATGTACTGCAGGTGTGTCAAACTCATTTCATACAGAGGGCCGCAATAGCATTAATGGTGTCTCCCGAGGGCCACAATCCAATTTTTTGCATGTCTACTCAGAGGTGCCCTTCTTTCCCCTGGGCTCTTTCTCCCACCCTGGGAAGCTGCTGCTAGTGTGCATGACCCTCCTTCCTCCTTGGCTCTTTCTCCAGCTCAAAATCAAGTGTGCCACCACCACTACTGAGCTGCTTTTGGGGGGTGGGGAGATCACTCAAGGGCCACATGTGTGCCTGCAAAAGGCCGCATGCAACTCTTGGGCCACCAGTTTGACATGCCTCCTATACTGCATTGTGGCTTAAGGAGATGCACTTTTCTTGGAGTCTCAATATTCTATATCAATAATACGGAAATCAATACTCATCTACTTGACAGGGCCATCATAAGGGCTACAGCAAGATAATGTATATGAAGCCCTCTGTACACCTGTAATGTATATGAAGCCCTCTGTACACGTTTATAAATGCTCAGTATTACTATCATTTTTATCTCAAGACAAAAGGAAAAAAGCTGCCTGTCAGTCTGTAGCAAGTCATGGTCAGTGATTGTTGGAGCCCTGGCACCATTCCTACCGACTCAAATTGCTAGATTCACTTTTCAAAAAATTTTAGCATCTGGGTGGGAGTAGAACCTGGAAAGACATTTTGTAAATTTGCCTGCCAGGCACTCAGAGCTTGGCTTTCAAATGGCTGTTGACCAAGCCTGGCTGGCAGCTTTGGCACTAGGCATTTGCATCCACAACAACAACTCAGCACTTGATCAGACACTTGAAAGAGGTACTAACTACCTTCTCTTTTGGAAGTTGGTTAAGACTTCAGCAATATGATTAACTCTGCAAAACTGCAGTATGAATTGACAAGAAATATGTCGTTCAAAAGAATTTTGATGCTCCTTTAATTCACCAATGATAGTTCTGGCATCTGGCTAGGAAGTAATAAAATCCTCGCTAGGCCAGAAAAAGACAACCAGATCACTGGGAACCTTATATGAAGCACTAGCAAAAGGCGTACCCATGTTGCGGGAGTAAAATTCCCCCGTATGCCATCCCCCGATATGCATCAACCCCCCATGGATAACTTTCCCCCAGGCGTAACAACCCCCCATGCGCAACTTCTCCCATACACATCAACCCCCATGCACAACTTCACCCATGCGCATCAACCCAGCATGCACAAGTTACCCCATGCGCAACTTCCTCCCATGCACATCAACCCCCCGTGCACAACTTCCCCCATGCGCATCAACCCCCCATGCGCAACTTCCCCATATGCATCAAACCCCATGCACAACTTTCCCCATGCACAACTTCTCCCCATGCACAACTTCTCCCCATGCGCAACTTCTCCCCATGTGCAACTTCACCCCATGCGCAACTTTCCCCATACACAATTTTCCCCGTGCGCAACTTTCCCCCAGGTGCAACTTCCCCCATGCACAACTTCCCCATGCGCAACTTCCTCTCATGTGCAACTTCCTCCCATGCGCAACTTCCTCTCATGCACAACTTTTCCCATGTGCAACTTTCCCCCGTGCACAACTTTCCTCCATGTGCATCATCCCTCATGCGCAACTTCCTATATGTGCAACTTCCCATATGCGCAACTTTCCTCCCATGCGCAACTTTCCTCCCATGCGCAACTTTCCTTCCATGCACAACTTTCCTCCCATGCACAACTTTCTTTCTGTGCGCAACTTCCCCCGTGCGCAACTTCCCCCCATGCGCAACTTCCCCCGTGTGCAACTTTCCTCCCATGCACAACTTTCTTCCCGTGCGCAACTTCCCCCGTGCACAACTTCCCCACGTGCGCAACTTCCCCCCGTGCGCAACTTTCCCCCCTGCGCAACTTTCCCCCGTGCGCAACTTTCTCCCATGTGCAACTTCCCCCCTGTGCAACTTTCCTCCATGTGCAACTTTCCTACATGCGCAATTTCCCCTCATGTGCAGCATCCTCGCCAGCGCAACCTCTTCCTCCGAACAACATCCCCCAGTGCACCAGGGTCTGAAGACCAAATTGGCTGGATGTTGGTCAGTCTCCCATGTTAAGTATAGGACAGAAACAGGTTGCCCCCTTTTCAGCCCCTGAAGGGTTAAATTTCTCCAGATGGTTCTTGGTGGGTGTTCAGGTGACAGAAGGAACTCCCAGAATTCCATGCTTCAGGCCCAGCAGTTGGGGAGGAATGTTGCTGAGTCCTCAATTCTTCAGTGCAAAGTATAGGGAGGAAAACGCGTTGCGCCCCTTTTCACCCCCTTCCCGTTGGAATTTCCGAAAACCGGTTCTTAGTGCACCCCTCGGTCACGGAAGGAACACCCATCCCAAATTTCACGCTTATAGGCCCACCGGTTTTGGCAGGGCAGTGATGAGTGAGTGTGTCAGTCAGTGAGTCAGTCAGTGAGTCAGTCAGTCAGTGAGTGACTTTTCTCTTTTATATATATAGATTATTTCACTACTGATTCATCAGTACTTAATGTATAAACATTTTCAATAGGCAATAAAGCCTTTTGGGTAAACAATGGTGTTATATGCAGTCAGGGCTTTTCTTATGCAGGTACTCATCAGTACTCAGTAGTGGCACCTTTTCCCACCAGCGCCCTCCAGTAGCTAATTAATAATTAATTATATGGGGATGACAAGTACTTGTACCTTTCCCCCCAGAAAAAGCACTGTATGTAGTATTCTAAATACCATCTGTCTGTATTTCTATGTGTATTTCATGATGCCCTTTTTTCTTTGAGGGTTTGTCACATGTGAACCTATGTACTGGCCCATCACCACATCTTGTGGCAAGGAGTTCCACAGACTAATTACATTCTGGCTAAAAGAAATATTTTATTTTGGCTGTTTTAACTGTCTTGGCACTCAGTTTTAGCCTTTTTTAGAATGAAGAACCCTGAACAATGTAGCCTTTCCTTATAATCGAGGTGTCCCTGCCCAGTAATAATTTTGGTTGCTTTCTTTTGAACAACTTCTCCTGTTCCACTATATCCTTTAGGACTGTATACAATTCACCTGTTGTGGCCTTACCATCAATTTATATGAGGACATTATAATAGTGTCCATTTTAATTATAATCATCCTTTTTAATTATTCTGAGCATGGGTCCTGAGCACCTTCTTCACTACTGCTGCTGCACATTGGGTCGACACTTTCATTGAGCTATCTACAAGTACTCCAAGATCTTTCTCTTGATCAGGCAGACAGCTCAAAATCCTTTCATTTATATGTGTTTTGATTATTTTTTGGCAACAACGTGCATTACTTTTCACTTAAATTGAATCTGAAACACACCTGCTGTTTTGCTGCCTATTCTCTCAGTTTGGAGAGACCTTTCTGGAGTTCCTCATAACAGATAAGCAGTGGCAAACGTGTCAAATGGTATTCAAGATGAAAAATATGCTGCTTCAAATATATAATATAATAGCAGAGTATTGATAGCAGATGGTGTTGGTGGTAGTGCAGTGGTGGGTCCAGCCTGCCCCAACAACCGTTTCTCCGGAAGTGGGCGGGGCCAGGCTGGGTCAGGGGGTGGGGCCAGGGTCAGGGGGTGGGGCGGGGGAGGGCACACCACCTTAACCCTTAGTTTACCAAAAAAATTGTATCACTTGTGACCGCATCAATCAGTATTAAGCCCCTGAGTTCAGTGTAATTTACTCCTATACAGTACACTTTGTTGTGCTCTCAGGGGGAATGTGTGCCACAAATAAGGGCATAAAAGCATAAGAAAAGACTCCACTGGATCACACCAAAGACTCATCTAGTCCAGCTTCCTGAATCTCACAGCAGCCCACCAGCTGCCTCAGGGAGCACATATGACACTTGCATCGAGGTGCCTCAGTACCAGCAGACACACCACAAGTTTCACAGGTAGTGCTCATACCACTGGTTGAGAAACACTGTTCTACAGTTTAGGACCAGAGTCTGTGGTGTCCCCTCTGCAGGCTGAGGTTTGTCTCTAAGCCACTACTTAAGGCTACAATCCTGTCCACACTTTCCTGTAAGGAAGCTTCATTGAATATAGTAGGACTTCTGAGTAGTCAAGCAAAGGACTGAGCTCAAACCATCCTTTGGCTGCAAACCTATTTACTTTCCTGAGAGTAAGCTCCACAAACTCTAATGGGACTTACTTCTGAGTAGCCAAGAATAGGATTGGGCTCTAAAGCTGCACTCCTCTGCACACTTTCCTGGGAGTAAGCTTTATAGATTGAAATGGGATTAACTTTTGAGTAGTCAGGCATAGGATTACAAGATCTTAGAAACCAGCTTCTTTCCAGGGAGTTAGCTTCACTATTATAATGGAACTTACTTCTGAGTAGACAGATGATTGAGCTTTGAGGCTACACTCACATCCTCACAGGGGAGTAAAACCTACTGACTTTAATAGGATTTACTGCAGAGTAGGCAGTGGACTGGGCTCATGGGGGGCAGGATGGGAACTGGGGCTATTTCTTCAGGTGCCCAATCTCTCAGGTGGAGAGATTTCTCAGAGGGGCAGGATGAGGTTGGGAGATCTCGGGGGGGGGGGGGGGGGCAAAAGGAGTACAGTGTGGATAGGATTGCAGCCTCAGAGCCCAGTCCTAACCATGTCTATTCAGAAGAAAGTCACATTATAGACAGTGGGCTTACTCTCAGGAAAGTAGAAAGGCTGGAGGAACAAGGCTAGAGGGAGTGATCCAAGCAAACCTCTGCCAATCTCCTCAGAAGTAAGTCCCATTATAGTCAGTGGGCTTACTCTCAGGAAAGTGTGGATGGGAAAGTAGCCTCAAATCCTATGCTACTCAGAAGGAAATTCCATGATAGTCAATGGAAATTGCTCCCAGGAAAGTGTGGCTAGGATTGTGGCCACAGGCTGCAGTCCTCTACTATACAGTGTGGCTTACTCCTGAGTAGTACTGGGTAGTACTGAGTAGTTCTCCATGCCTAGTACTGGGCTGCAAAGGCAACCAGGCAGGCAGGCAGGCAGGCATGGCTCCCATCAAAACCCCTGGAGGATCTCATTCTCATAACACTCAGATGCTCAGCTACACTCTTACTCACCTACAGACCTTTCACAATAGCTCTGGCTTCTGTATAGCACTGGCTGCTGTGGGATGGTGGCAATGCCCTGTCTGAATGATGGTCATGGGAACAGACTGTATTTTAAAATTAAAAAATACCCTTAAGGGAGGGTAAGGGGGGGAGAGAGAGCCCCCCTCAGAAGGGGAGGAGGGAGTGGAGCTTCCCCTCTGGGAAGACTGATCCAGAGGCTCTTTAAGAGAAATTCAAACACACTTGCATGCAATTCAAAGATGACGGCCCCCCTCTTAACAACCGGTTCGCTAACGTCAGCCCCAAATTAACAACCGGTTGTACAGAGCGGGTGAGAACCGGCTTCAGCCCACCTGGTAGGGGAAGGAGATCTCTTTTCCCAACTTATAAGGAAGGATAGCACTTCCTATCTATCTTGATTGGTTCACTGACTACTCCAAAGCGCATGAAGTGAAATAGCACTTTGAGAAAGTCCAGTCACCCATGACTCATTTTGTAAATGTTACAGAAACTTATTAACTCAACTCCTCCTTTCCTCTACACCTTTTCTCTTCTCTCCTGTTTGAAATCAGGAAGCTTGCCTGGTAATGCAGGCCCTTTCAACCATTCCATAAATCACAAGAAGATGCCTCAAGGCCTAGGCCTGCATTTGCGGCATTGTTAATTCACTATTCGCAACCGGTTCTACTTCATAGAAAATTCAATCTATCCATTCCTTGCAGCATGTAAGTGAAAATACGGTGTGAGGGCATCACTAGAATTTTATTAAAAAACATGCTCATCTTAACATTTTTCTTAGCAAGGAAAATAATTTAGAGCACAGTCCTAAAGACACTTTCCTGGGAGTAAGACCCATGGAACACAATGAGGCTTACTTTTGAGTAGACATGGTTAGGATTGTGCTCTTAGCTTGAATGTTGTTAGTCTGTATTGCATGAAAACCCCACAAAATACAACCTCACAAAACAATTCCTAATGTCCACCTTGATTATGGAATCTAGCTTGCCAAATCCTATTTTTTGTTAATTTTTTTGGTAAAATGTCACAGTTCTATGCAACATGAAAACTCTGCAGTGACTTCTTGAACAGTCCTAACATCTTTGCTCCACCGTCTTCACCACCTAAGGTTCCTGGGAAGCCTCCTACTCTCTCTAACACCACCATTGCTTGCTGCACATTATGAATCCATCCGTCCGTCCATCCATCTATCCACCCACTGCTTTTCAACTAGAAAGTTCTCAAAGCAGTTCACAAAAAGAAATGAAAAAAATTAATAGCTAATTAAAAGCTAATGGGTCCCTGTCCCAAAAGGGCTCACAATCTAAAATGCAAAAAGAACACCAGCAGAAGCCACTAGAACAGACATTGCTGGGGTGTGCAGGGCCAGTTACTCTCCCCCTGCTAAATAAAAGAGGAACACCTGCTTGAAAGAGTGTCTCTTGCCCAGTTAGCAAGGGTCAATCAATCACTCCTTAATCACCCTGTGGAATGCTACCTCTGTTATAATCCAATCCTGTTCAGTCAGTGTTGCAGCAAAGTCATCTGGACACACAAAAACTTTTTAACACACACACAAATCCTGGGCCTTAGAAGAATTTTGAAAGGCATCTTCAGGTTTTCACTGCATATCAGAAGTGCCTTTCTAAGGCATCCGGGAAGCCTTCTGGGTAACATCATAATGGAATGTACAACATAATGACATCATAATGACATAATAACAACATAATGACATCACTGTCCCAATAACATCACTGATATGCTATTGGGGCATATGCTCTGTCTATTCGCTATGTTAGTGAAATAAATTCTTCTCAGTCTTTTCTGGAGAAATTCTCTTCACTTTCCTCTGGTTTTTCCCTTGCATTTGTTTTGGATTGTGAGCCCCTCAGGGTAGGGCTGTGGTGATGCAAGTGGTTAAGACACTGTGCCTGTTAACCGGCAGGCCAGGGTTTGAGACCCAGGTCCTACGAAATGGGATGAACCTCTGTCCTTAACCCAGCTCCTGCCAACCTAGCTCTTTGAAAGCAGGTTAATGCAAGTAGAGAAATAGGTACCACTTGGTGGGAAGATAAAACAACAGTCTGTGTTCCTTAGGCAGTCATGCTGGTCCAGTGACCACGGAAGTGTCTTGGAAAATTCTGGCTCCAAAGGCTTAGAAAGGGGGATGAGCACTGCACCCTACAGTCGGTAATAGCATGCAGGGGACACCTTTACCTTTGTATAATAGTATAGCATGCAGAGGACACCTTTACCTTTTATAGGTTAGGGACATGCCATTGATGGGTCTGAATAAACAAACAAAAATGAAACCGATGCTTTATATTTTAAAGAAGAGCTGATGTTTAAATGCTATGGAAGCACATTATTTTAATTTATTTTTCATACTTGCAGCTTGTTCTTCCTAAGAGGACTCCAGAGTCTCAGCTTAACCTCACAGCAACCCTGTGAAGTGGGTTTGGCTGAGAAACAGTGAATTGCCTGAGGCAACTGAGAAGATAAATAAATTGCAAATAGAGGTGGCTGTGCTGGCTTTTCTTCCCCACCATGTTCTGATGCAACATCCAGAACATTGGGAGGGAAAAACCTGGCTTTCAGAAAGCAGCTACTGGGGTGGGATGGGGGGGGGGTGGTCCTGTGCTTTGGAAACAACTTAAAAGAAATACAGAACACATGCCACTGTGCCCCCTGCAAAAGCATCTACCTGCTGATACATGCAGGTACATTATAATAAGTAAAGAATGATGTACAGTACATCCTAGTCCTATGATCAGGCTGTGTTGCCAGAACAAGCATTCCTACAGTGCAGTCTGACTGTATTGCAAATGACAATACAATATAGTGCAGAACTGGACCATTTCTGGAAATGGTAAGCGACCCTATCTTGGGGCGGCAGCCCATCTGGAATCTTTGGCACTGGTATGTCAGCAGGAGGGGCAGGCTGTGGGCAGAGAGGAGGGAGTGGGAGGACACTGAATTTTATCCACTTTGTTTTAACTGTCATCTCCCCTTTTCTCTCCTCAAGCACCTGCCACCAAAAGACATGGATATATACAAAGAACAAGTATAAAAACCAATTGGATCTTTTCCACTCTCATTTTTTTAAAATTACACAGAGAGATTTAAGGGCTTTTTAAAAAAAGGATTTAAGGAAATGAGTGTTGTACTTTATGTGGACACTGTACTTCATGTGGATAATATGGATATTGTCATGATCCACCAGTCTGACAACCACTGATGAGCATCTGAGAGTCAGTAACATGACAGTTAACTTTTGTTACAGAGACACCTGCTAGCAAAAATGTCCTTAGGGATGCCAGAATCAGGGTTGGCCAACCTGACTGCTGGTTAAGTGTCCAGGACAGTGAGAGTCCATGGATGACACATAAAGCCCTTGTAACAAAAAAGGAGGTAACCAACAGCATGGCCAGTTGAAGCAACTGAAGTAAAGGTAAAGTTGTCCCAGCAGATTGTCCTGAGTGTGACCTCTCAGGCCACTCAGTGTGACCAATGCTAAGGGTAGTGTTCATCTCTGTTACAAGACCAAATAAATAACATTCTCCGAAGTAATCTCCTTGGTCACAAGGCCAGCATAACTAAATGCCAAAGGGACACAGAATACTGTTAACTTTCCACCAAGGCAATGCATATTTAAATATCTCATACATGCATTTGCTTTCTTTTTAAATGCTAGGTTGGTAGGAGCTGGGCAAATAAAAGGAGCTCACTCCATTATTTGGTACTTGGGTCTTGAGCTGCTGACATGTGTTCAGGTTGAAAAGCACCACATCTTTAACCACTGAGTTACTGAAACCCTTAATGCTGCCACTGGCGCAAGCGGTTAAGATGCTGTGCCTGTTAACAAGCAGGCCACGGTTCGAGACCCAGGTCAGCCTCACAAGACAGGGTGAGCTCCTGTCCTTAGCCCAGCTCTGCGACGCCAGCTGGATCCAATTGTATTGGCTTGGCCTTTCCATTGGACTAATTCAGTGGCGTGGAGAGGGGGGATTTGCTGCTTGGGTAACAGCCTATCCTCCATATCAATCTACCCAGGCCTTGGTGCTTCGCATGCAGTGTATGCAGCACTGAGCACAATACCATAGTCTTCTAAGACAGACGGAGGCCTGCTTTTTTACCAGAGTAAGGGGAAAATCCTAACCAATTTAGGCCAGTGCAACTCACTTGTCTCCCTGTTCTTGTGCTGGTACGAAAGGCTGTTAGATATCTGTGCCTTGGTCTAAATCCCCCAAGGACTGGTGCAGAACTTCCTTGAGGTAATTTTGCTACACCTCCAGGTCAGTACAGAATTTGTGCCAGTACTTATGTTGATTTAAGCGGGGATTAGGATTGTAGTTTAAGCAATCTTAACCTAGGCCAGCACAACTCATTTGTCTTCCCATTTCCGTGGTGATGTCGGGAGGTACATGCATGACTCTGAACTGGCCTAACCCACCCCAGGAGTGGCGCAGAAGTGTCTTATAGTACTTTAGTGACACCCTCAAGTCAGCACAGGATGTATGCTGGGGTTTAGGCCAGCCTAATGGAAGGCTAGCGTTACAGCTTAAATCTCCCCATAAACCTTTCTTGGGCTCCTCATGAAAAGTAACAGTGGTAGTACTTTAACAGGTGCATTAGCCATCATCATCTTCCTTCCTCTATAATGCAACAACTCCAACTCCTCACTGGGACCAGGGATACAACTTTGGGGAGCTTCACATTATAGATGAAAAAAAAAGATGGCATGTGTCTGTGCTGCTAAGAAGGCCCAGAAAGGCACTTGACCAAGGGCTTCCAAGAATATGGCAAACACATCGATGAATACATTTTCAAACAGAACTAACAGAATCGGCATGAAAAACTGATTTCATATAAAACAAGAAAATGAACTGGGGGCTGCTGTAATGTAAAGTTCACACTCTCTCAGGGCTCTTTGAATCCTTTAGGCTGTTGTGAAGAAGACTGATGATTGCTAGTTGGCTGAGGTGTTTTGATAGCCCCCTGAGTGGGAGTTTCTGGATATCACATAGCATTTAAATTATTATGGAAACACCTCACTCAGTGCTAAGTAGCTGTGTCTGATTTCTGTCAGATAGTTGTGTTGCTGTGTTTTTCACAGAGCATTTTCTTTTTTCTTCCTGACAGAAAAGCTCTGTGACATTTTGAGCTCCTAAGGGAATTTATTTAGAGAGTGATATATTATTTTGTTCTGCTGTTTTGCTAGGTTTTTATTGGGATATGGCAGCTGAGTTAGTTCCTCATATACAGAAAAGCAGAGGACAGTGCAAAGAATGACGCCTGTGACCCCCTATGTGTACCTAGTTACTGGATATTCTGCTGAGTTACTCATACTGCTAAAATGGTAGCCTGTACGATCACTGTTTTCTCCCTCTGTGGCTTCTCCTTTCTTCACCCCCTTGGCCTGCCTCTTGCCCCTTACCATTCCATGCCTTCTGAGGTGCCTCCGTCCACCTCTTCCTCCCAGCTCCTCAGCAGAAGCAGCCCTGCTAAAGGAGTGGTAACTGGAAGAACTGGGAAGAGTGGTATTATGTCCAGTGTCATTATACACTGGTATTTTTTATGACTAAACACGAATGGCCACTGCAAAATAGAAGAAACACACTAATTAAAATCACCATTAAAAACTGCTTTTCTTCCTATTGTAGGGAGGCAGTCATGCAAGCATTCATTCCATCCTTCATTTGAGGCAGGCAAAGGGAGGGGGTCCTTTGCATTTCTAACTGCTGACTGCCTCTCTACAACAGTAAGCTGTTTTTAAACAGTTGTGAAGGGACACACTTTTTATTTTTTTTAAACTGCTTTTATTTACACATGACAAGGAGCCCCAGAAGCAAACTTATGTGGATCTCATTATCCACATTCAATATAGAAATGAGCAGTGGAAAGCAAGAAATGGGTCATTAAATCTATTTTTACACTGTTAATCCATGAACTTTTTTTATTGGTTAGAGGTTTTGGAACACAGTCCTAGTAAATAATGAGGGACAACCTGTATTTATTCAAATCCCTATTAACCAAGGAAACTCACTGGATGTCCTTGGTACATAATAACTGGATGTCACTCACTGGATGTCCTTGTGTCATAATAACTCTTAGCTTAACTTATTTCAGGAGTTCATTTTGAAGTTATTGATAATTATCAACTATACTGAATCTCTGAGTGGAAAGTTAAATTATAATTATTTTGTATCATCATCATCCTTTATTAACGGTCTACTGACCAGCCATAAAAAACATATAAAAACAAACACAACCATAAAACAACAACATAAAAATATAAAAGTATAATCAAATACACATTAAATATACATTTCCCCTCGGCCCAAAAGAGATAATACATTGATAGATGTAAGTTTTCTACGTAATAAACAATGTAAACTTGGAAATAAAAACTACTGTACAATCGTTGTTTTCTAGTAAAGACCCGCAGCTGTCTCTTGCAGAGGTACAATATCAGAGGTGGGCACTTACCGATTCGGGCCTACTTGCCCAAACCGGATCTTCCTGTTTCCCTGCTGCTGGCGGTTCGCCAGCGACAGGGAAACGCAAAAACATGGCGGACCGGTTTGGTCCGCCATGTTTTTGCGCCCACCACGCAAGAGCCAACATTGGCGCTTGCGCAGTGCCTGCTTAGAAGAGGGCCTCAATGTTGGCGCTGTGCAATGTTGGCGCTGTGCCAACGTTGGCGCAAGCGCAGTGCCTCTACTGAAGCTGGCCTGCCAGCTTTAGTACAGGCACTGCGCAGGCGCCAACCTTGCCCCGCCCCTCGCCCCTCTCCAGTCCCGCCTCCTGACCCTCCCCGCCCCCTGACCCTGGTCTGGCCCATCCCACTTCCGGCGAACCAGATCTTGGGAGAGGCCGGGCCCACCCCTGTACAATATAACAACAGTCATCAGTAAAAACCACCTTCCTTTCTAGCATCATAAATGCGCTTTTCTTTTATCCCTCTTCAATGGCTCTCCTCAACTACTCAAATACCCTCCTCTGTGGGCCATCTCTCCATTGTGCCATACCATCCCTGTGCAAATCCCCCGTGCAACACCACATGTGCAACACCCCTCATGCACAACACCCCCATCTGCAATACCCCCATGTGCAACACCACCCTAATAACAACCCCTCCAGGTAGAACATCCACCACCCTGTGCACCATCTCCCCACCCCATGCAACATCCCCCCCAACTGTGGGCACCCCTACCGGGCAGGTGCATCATTTAGGGATGGGTGTTGACCAGTCTTAAAGTTAAGTATAGGACAAAAATGTGTTGCACCCCTTTTCAGCCCCTTATGGGTTAAATTTCTAGAAATTGGTTCTTGGTGGGTGCTCCCATCACATAAAGAATGTTTCCCAAATATCATGCTTCTAGGTCCAGGGGTTTGGGCAGGAGTCCATCAGTCAGGGATTCTTCAATGGAAAGTATAGGGAGGAAAAAGCATTGTGCCCCTTTTCACCCCCTTCCAGTTGGAATTTCTGAAAACTGATTCTTACTGGGTGGCTCCATCATGGAAGGGATGCCTTACCTAAATTTCATGCTTCTAAGATCTGGCAGTTTTGGCTGGGTGTTGATGAGTGAGTGACTTTTCAGTTTTATAATAGATAGATAGATAGATAGATAGATAGATAGATAGATAGATAGATAGATAGATAGATAGATAGATAGATAGATAGATAGATAGATATAGATAAAAATTCCCTATCTCTGAAAATGCTAATGGTTGTGAGAAGGTTTTCAACCTCCACTCTTGTCATGAAACCAGCTGCTTAAAAGTTTATGAACGTGAGCTGCTGCCATCTATGCCTCAATCCGTATTATTACTATGTAACTGTCTTCATCCAATTAAAACCTAATGTCCTGATTTTACTACCTGACAGAGTCTTATTGTTATGCTTAAACAGCTAAAACAACCTCTTCTAAATGATAAGTACTCTGAAAGCGTGATGATCATGTTCAAACAAATGGAAGAAGACAAAGTACTTTCTTACTGGATATGAATAATAGATAGGAGTTTTCTAGATAAATGATACAGGATACTGTGGGATCTAATGGCCTTTCGCTATTTCAGAGCCTTGTGAACAGAACTGATTGTGTGCCAAACATGAGGGTTGAATGCCATGGGTTGCCATACATATCAACAAATTTTTGACATGTTATAAACAACATGTTTCTCAATAAATATACACTTCAGACAACAGACAAGTCGCCTTCCTTCTGCAAGCATCTCTTCATACAGTCAGACTTTGCTAAGTCTTCTGAAAGTGGGTAAGCCTGTATGTTGTGGTGCAAAATCTGCTCATAATATTTTAAAAATGCAATTCCTTCAATGTTGTTACAAATGGAGATTGAAAACTACTGTATTCTCTGCATCTCTTTTCATTTGAAACTGCAAATCTTCATTCCTTGCCTCAATTCCTTATCACGGTAGCATGATTGGAAGGTGTAATACATTTGATATGAGTCTCTTATTTCCTGAAGCTTGGTTAGGGTGTTCAGCCATTTTTATTAAAGCCATTGAGATAAAGTGAGAAAACTGCCACATTTTGGAAGTTGCAAAATTCTTTCTTTTCACCTGTTTGCAAAATATCAACTAATTACTTTCAGTGTCCAAACCTAAATAAATTCTGCCTAAATAATTCATCAAATAAATGATGATCCAACGGTGCAAACTCAGCTATGCTACATCCTGCAGGGGAATTTCTGGGGGAATGCGGGCAGGGAGCAGAAGGAGGCAATATGCCAGATCACAACTTGCTTCCCTGAGTGGTGTAGAGCAGCCTCTGACTCCTTGCAACTACTTGGTTCTGTGCTACGCCCAGTGGTGAAGCTGTGCAGAGTACACCCATTAGGGTTTTACTTTTAAAAGCCTGAATACAACAGAACCAATTATCTATTCTGTAACTGTAATTGTGGCCTTAATAAATTCAAGATAATACTTTCATATCAGATTACCATGTATTCAGTAATTTTTAGGTATTGGCATAGTATTAGGCTATTAGGCTTTTGGCATAAGACCAGCTCTGCAATCTTCATACATTTGCTGATTTCATAGATTAACTAGCTGTTTTTTGTGAATGTATTCTCTCCAGCTGATGTACTAGTTTATACTCTCAGTATGAAAATCAGATATATCTTGATTAAATTTCAACACCTTACGCTCTTGATGCTTTTCTTCTTGGGGTTGCAAAAAAATTATTCAGATAAAAGGAGATATGATTTTTTCCCCTAGTACAGCTAAAGCTTGTATCTGTGGTGTGAAACAGGACCCGTTTGCAAATCAAAACCAAAATATTGAAAGAATGGATTATCATTCCAACTTAATACCCTCAAGGCAGCAATTTAGGTCACTTCGGGCGCAATCCAGAGTAACTACGGGGAGTTCTTGCTCTGGTGTAAGAACAATTTACTCTGGATTGCAATACAAATTTCCTATAAGTTTTCACTAAGTGGTGCAGTAACTACGGGTGCACATAATGTCTCTTACATGGTCCCCTAGTTACTCTGGATTGTAGGGTTATACATTTTGCTTCTTGTGCAAATGTAAAGAGAAGATTGCATCCTGAGTTGAGAATACCTCATGACAGATGAACTTCCTATTGCTGAGGGTTTAAACAAACCTTCCACAATGCTTGCTTGGTGTGATAAGAGCTCTTTCATATCCTCGCTATAGAGTTAATTTAGGAACTGCAGGTGGAATTGGCAGTAGATATTTCTCCCAGCAGGGCTCCAAAACCAGAAATAATCCAGAATAGAGGGAAATGATACGGTAGAGGACATTTACAGAGAGAACTTGTGAGGGGTTAAACACTCCTCACCTTAGCAAATCTCTTTGGTAAATTTCTCCTCCCATCCATTTGGAAATACTCTTTTACCAAGAAAATGTACAGCTTCACCCTGACTTGAAAGCTTTGTAAGTGCATGGATTTCTGCTTCTGCTTCTGCTTGCTGATTTCAAAATGTTTTGTTCAGTTCTAACATAGGCTTCAAATATGGGAATCCTCCCCAAATGTTTTTTCTCATGTAAGTAATTTGTTTTTAGCTACGCAATAGAAGAAAGCATGATTTATGCCATAATCCTATTTGGGATTTTAGTTTTGGGATCTTGTGATCTGCTGCTGTAAACTCCAGTGCAGTACAGTGGGACCACTGGTGAAAATGGCACACGTGCAGATAGATAAGCAGCATTGGTCCAGGGAGACCCATTGGCAGTCTTGCAGGGCCAGACCTATTTATGTATTTAAATAAATGTATTTAAAATGCATTTTTACTTTTCTCTCCCAGGCCATCTGTTGCTACTACATTGCATAGGCTGGTAGGGGATAGAATTGGGCTGTTCATAGCTGGGAATAATGAATATTCATGCTTTTTTCCTTCAAGAAAATGTATGCCTGGGTTGCCTCAATATGCTATGTGGAGACTGGAATTGGACAATGCAAATGGCTGCCAACTTCATGAGTACTTATTTATTTTTCTTAAGAGGTTGCAAAGCAATCATTTGACTCATTTTCCACATAATTCATCCTAAATTTAAAGTCTGTGGTGGTGTGGAAAATGTGCATTGGCACAGGCGAAAGCATCAAGAAAGATGGAGCTCAGTAGCAGTGAAAATGATGACATCTGAAATCTTTTTCCCCTAACAGTGCAATCCTAAGCATGTCTACTCAGAAGTAAGTCCTATTGTATTCAATGGGGCCTACTTCTAGGAAAGTGTGTTAGGGTGCCTTAGGGCGCAATCCAGAGTAACTACGTGGAGTCCTTGCTCCGGTGTAAGAACAATTTGCTCTGGATTGCAATATGAATTTCCCATAGGTTTTCATTAGGTGGTGCAGTAACTACGGGTGCACGTAATGTCTCTTACGTGCTCCCGTAGTTACTCTGGATTGTAGGGCATGTGTGCTGAACACTGATGTTGAGTCCTTTGCCTCTGACAGAAAACATGTGTCCCCTTGAGAAGGACAGGCATACACTGATGCCTGAGTGATTACTCAGAAAAGACCATGTGTGAGGGAAGGCCATGCCAGTGCTGACTCAGATTATTTTATTGGAGATGGGCCTTGACTGCTTTCAAGTCTACTGGCTGCACATGATGGGCAGCGGATGGCTCTTCCAGCTTTCCTCATTGGTGAAAGCAAGGAAACCTGGGGGTAAATTGGTTCTGGAAAGGTTCAGTGGATTGACTTAGCAAGTTGGGTTCTCTCATTGGCATGGGTCTTTGGCCAGTGTCCACCTATCCAACTCCTAACACTACTCCTTCCTCTGCCACTTCTGCACTGAGTTAGGACCAGTGGTGGGTTCCAGCAGGTTTGCACCTACTCTATAGAACCGGTTGTTAACAAGAGATAGGACATATAAAGTTTAAAAATAGCCATTTAAAAGTGGCTGCCAGATGGGCAGAGAACCGGTTCTTAATTTCTTTGAAGCCCATCACTGGTTAGGACCCAATCCTACTTAACCTTCTAGCATTGATACAGCCATGCCAAGCACATGCATGTGCTGCATCCTCAAGTGTTGGGGGAGGGGGAGGAAATCATGGAGGCCTCCTCAAGGGAATGGAACATTTGCTTACCTTCCAGCTGCACTGCAGGTGCAACAGCCCTTGATAGGATTGGGCCCTGTGTCTATTTAATGGCTTGTGATCCTCAAGACTATTTAGCTAGCAAGCCCAAATCTCAGTAAACTAAACTCAGACATATCTCTTGCTTTCAGGTAGTCCCCCTTGAGCTGTGCTGGGAAAAAGATTATGTGGTTCTTGCATCTCCGTCCAGCTAGAGCTGAGCATCAAAAGCTGGAGAGACTCCCTTCGTTCAGTTACAGTCCTGAATGCCCAGATTTGCTGCAGGTTTTGGGCCTGGCACAGTTATTTCTCCAATGAGAATAATGTCACAAATGTGAGAAATTAGATCTCTTGCTTTACCGCTTCTATGTCTTAAATGTCTTGGCCCAAGATCAAAGCTTTATAGAAGTATTTTTTTCTCCTGTTCCCTTTTTGATGTATGAATTGCATACCCCTTTGTAGTTTAGATTAGAGCAAGAGGAAGGGGTGTTGAGCTAATGCTGCAGGATGTACTTACATGATCTGTAAGATGTTTCTGGGTCTGGATTTTTTCTTCTTTTCCCAGTGAAGAAAAACATCAAGTAGCTAAAACAGCCTTGAAATGTTTCCCTTCCCATCAAGAAACACAACATGTCCTTTCAAAGCTTAATTGAGCAGCACAAAGCTAATTAGCTGTCCGTAGACATGCCATTTAATTCACAATCCAGCATTAATTTGTTCTACTGAATGAGCTTATCTCGTATATAAACGCCTTTGCCCTCTGGCTTCCGAGGCAGCTGCAATACACAAGGAAGACAGATAATTCTTTCACTTCACCATTGCTGGTTTCCTTGAGCATAAAACAATTGCCATGTCAGTGGTAACTAAAAAGTTTCAGAGAGTAGAAATAAAAGGGAAAGAAGTGACTTCCATAGTTATTCTTTTTCTTTGGCATTGGCCACGGGTATATTCCTTGCTAGATGTTTCAGGATAAGAATATCACTTACAATCTGCTAATCAAAATTGTAAGTCAAATAGTATGTCGAGCAGAGGATTTCAAAGCCTTCCACAGATAGTAGCTAATTGCCCTTTTATTCTTTCATTTCATGAAAAAAGCAGAGTATTTTTATTAAGTCTTTTTTTAACATAGGAGAATTACTGCTGCTAATATGAAAGAGTGGTTTTTCTTTTAATGTTGTTAATCTTTGAAGCATGTAGCACTTCAGAAATGGCAAAATGAATCCAATCTTTCCCATCTTTAAGAAGCTATTATTTCAGAAGGATATAAAATACAAAAATAGTAACTGAGATTTGTGCCTCAGAATGTAAAATCTTGTAGTGGGTTATGTATTTTCTGCTAAGCTAATGGTACTAATGAGTCTTTTCTGCTCTCTTATAGTTTTTGTATTGGATCACACGCATTAGATAAATTGCCACTAAGAGCACATTAATCTCTCACAAAGTTTTCTGTACTTCACTGGAAATTTGCTTTACTGAAGATATCATGAGGACATCAGTATAGACCGGCAGGAAGGAAAGAGCCTGTCTCCTACTTGTTCAAGCTGATGGTAAATTATGAGCATGAAGGTGTAATCCTTAAGGGGATGCAGAGGCTCAGTTGTTAAGATGCTGTGCTTGTCGTCCTAAAGGTCTGCAGGATGGTGGTTCAAGACCCAAGTACTGCAAGAGGGAGTGAGCTTCTGTCCTTAGCCCAGCTCCTGCCAACCTAGCAGATCAAAAGAATATAAGGGCAAGTAGATAAATAGGTACCACTTTGATGGGAAGGTTACAGCACTTCCTTCAGTTCAGGTAACTGGTCATGCCGGCCACATGACCAAAGAGACGTCTTTGGATAGCACTGTTTCTTCAGGGTTGTAATGGGGATGAGAGTCCGTCATGATTAGCAGGGATACTACTCACCCACCTAGGATACCATCAGTGGTGGGCTCCAGCAGGTTCGCACCTACTCTACAGAACCGGTTGTTAACGAGAGATAGGACATATAAAGTTTAAAAATAGCCATTTAAAAGTGGCTGCCAGATGGGCAGAGAACCCGTTGTTAATTTCTTTTGAGCCCATCTCTGGATACCATCTTAACCAATTTTACAGCTCCAGGGTAAAGACAATGCAACTCCAAGGTAAGGGAACAAACATTGCCTTACCTCGAGGAGAACTTTGTGACTGTCCCTGAACTGCAGGATGCAGTACATGCCCCAGTGGCACAGCCATGCCAATGCTGGAATATTGGTTAGGTCTTGGAAAGCCTTCAGAGTGCCGTAGAGGCCACGTATGGGCTCTTTGTTCTCCACTACACCTTCCGTGATCTCTGCAAGGCCGAAAAAGATCACTTCTAGTTTTTTCCCCTAAAACTGAATGTGTTGGGTTTTTTGCCAGTTTTTGGGGAGGGAACAGATGGCATTTTGTGGTCTTGTCTTCCCACACAGGGAGCAGGATCATAGTTTTTTGTAGGATTTAAGGTTCAAGGGGGAAATGGCTGAGTAGGGAAGTGGTAGGAACATGGACAGAATTTTTAAATGTGGTTATAACTGAAAACATCTTGAAGGGCAAAGCGACAAAAGTTCAGTGGAAGAAGGTTAAGATATTGCTCAAATAGATAAAGATGATGGCTATGGTTTTTTCTCCCATAGAAATTGCTTATAAGGTATCCATTTTGCAACATCTTAGTAAGGTTTCTTTTTTTTCAAAATGCTTTCCCGTTGCTACCTCCACAAATAGTAAATTGTACATAAGTTTACCATTCACACTGGCTTCTACTAATCCTTCATTTTGTCTACAACTTGAATAAATATTGTATTTTTATTTTTATCTCTTATGTCCCTTATGAGAGTCAAGAGAAGCTTTTTTATTTATTAAATAGCCACATTTATTGCTGATGGATGATAATTTACAGCAGCACTACCAGGAAAGAAAAGAAAACGAAATAAAGCTTTTGTTTTATTATGCTCCCTAGAACTGATTACTGGAATAAAAAGGAATAAAACAACTCATACATCTGAGAGAGATTATTGTGCTATCAGGAAATACACCTGCCCAACTGATGAATAGGACTCATGAGCAGAGTTAATAAAAACCTAAAGTTATTTGAATCTCAAGCCTAGTAGGACAAAGCTGTGCAAATGTAGCTCATGATGATATTGCAATCATAATAGAAAATCTGAAAATTTAGCAGCAAATTATGGAAAATAGCACCACTCTATTAAGCCCATTATGATCATTCAGCTTTGAGGAGCTAATAGTTTCAAAGCTGGTTTCTAACATTATAAAAAAAGGATTGTTATTCTAATACAATTTTTTTTATTAAAAAAGTATATGGTTTGTGCTTCAACAGATGCTGAATGCATGCATTTCAGGGAACACAACTGAACAACTTTAGATGGCACATTTTATGTTCATGGAACATATTGGTTCCATATATCTGCCTCCCACAGCATTTTCATGCTCTGAGTGTTTCCAAAAAATGTCACAGAAAATGGGTGCTGCAAAAATGATTATCAGCTTCAGTGCAAGTTTGACATTGCACTAGTTCCAACTATTCCTGATGAAATTTTTCTCATCCATAGTTCTTACCAAGGAATATAGCACCACAACATTTAAGTTAAAGTTACAATAGGTTTTTTAATAGATAAGTGAAATGGAAAAACCTGGAAGCCATTTTCATGACGCTCATGGCCAGTGGCACTTGCTGCAAAGTGGAGCACCACCAAGAAGTAGGTGGCGGTGATGTGATGATATCACTGTGAATTGCTTCCAAGAAGCCTATTTCAGGCCATAGTCATGGGATGTCAAGAGGGCTGGACATGCTCCACTTGCCATGCCAATCTCCTAATGAGTGAGGAGCCAGCCATGGCAGCAAATTATCTGCTTGCAACTGATCCTTTATGTACAGGGTGTGATTCTATCAAATAAAGCACAATCACCTGAGAGCTGACCTGGCTCTATGCCTCAAAGTGAGTCTTTTATTTCTTTTTTTCTGAGCTTTTGAACCTGGTCATGATATCTTTGTTCCTTTCCTTTCTTGGCTTCCAATTATCAGATAACTTCCATTAAACTGTTGATTTATTTAAGGAGGATCAGATGGGTATTTACAACAGTACTTAACATTGGATACAGCTGTTTTCCACTATTGCAGTTACCTGAGATTCTAAAACTGGTAGAATAATTTCAGAATTCTAAAACTCTAAAAAGCCATGAATTTAGCTTGGGGGCTATATTTGTTTAAAAACATGATCTGCCATTGAGGTATAGGTCCTGACCCATAAAATTGATCTTTTATAAAGGCCCTATTGATCCTCCTTCCCTCATACTCCATGGGTCTGGCTCAGAACCAGCTTTAGACTCCATCCATTTCTGGGTTCCCATTGCTTCTGTTCTTCATCCCGTTGTTGTCTCTCAGCTACAAGATTTCAGCTGTATCTGTGCTGTGCATGACTAAGTACACCTGAGAACCATCTGTCTTCTTTCATCCTTAAAAATGAGCACTCCGCTTTCTAAAAGCAGCCCAACCCCATGTTTGTTATTGCGGCTATTCTGGGGAACATCAAAGGCACTAGGAAATGCTACGCTTTTTGAAAGAAGCATACTTCTGCTGATCAATTAAAGACCTTTTCAAGACCCCTAAGAACTGAGTACCAAAATGCATCTCAGGGGAATTATGCGGGAAATGATCCAACATTAAGGTGCTGATGTCACGTGTGCTTCCACATGCACTCATGCTTTTACACGAAGATAGGAAAGGTTTGGTTGTGATGATAGAAAAACCTGTTTTGATGGACTCTGTGTTGTTAATGCAGGCATCAGCATTAATATCAGGTCTTCAGTTTTATGGAAGATCCTCAGAGAGATGACCTGACTGAGCAACCAATTGCTCCTTGGGGCACTGCTGTTCTACCAGCTCAGCTCATGAATAAGCAGAATTAGCTCAACGGTAGTTCAGGGTTTCCTAGGGCAATGTGAGCTACTTTGGGAAGAAAGAAGTTGATAGTAACAGTTGCATGAAAAGAGCTGTACATTTCAGTGGCACATGATACATTTATCAGAGCATTCCTTTATTTAAAATAAGAAAACTTTTTATAAAGTGCGCACACTGACGCTTCTAGAAACGTCCTTACAGAAATGTATCTGAAATGATTAACTAAAATAAAGGCAGCAAGATCCCACACTCTCTCTTATTTAAAGCATCAACCGTGGCAAGATTAAAGAGTCTTTTATGTGAACCTTTGCAAAAGAAGCTTTTCTGTGACCGAGACTTTGGAACTCATGACAAATGAATTTTTGTTTGATACTTAATATATGATTAATATGAAATGACCTTTTCATGCATCATTCCTGAAATCGTCTTGCCTTGTTTGAGAAATTTTAATAGTAGTAGAGATGTCTTTTCATTTGACATTTTACCTAATGCATTATACAGAACACATTGCTGCTCCTCCCTTCCTGCCAAAGCAAAAATTAATAGAGAGAGAAGGAACTATTACTGCTTTGTATGCCAAAGAAATGGCAACCACTATTACATGGCTGGAATGATCTGTAATGATATATGAATGGAAGGCAGCAGGCGTGGGCTGGTGGTTGAGTGCAGGGCTGCTGAAGATAGCTTGCAGCACAATCCAGAGCAACTAATCTGTCCGCATAAGAGCCCTTGGGTTGCCCTATTTATCACTAGGGTGGAGCAACTGCAATATACTCCACCCCAGTTACTCTGGAAGAGGCTTAGGGCAGAGCAAGGCAACATAGGGTGCCCTAAGAGAGGTGGACCTGCTCTGACAGGCAGTTCAGGAGAGGCATGCTGAGAGCATGTTTAGCATTGCCTAGGGCAGAGCAGTTACTCTGTATCCAAAGCCTGTTTTCAGGGCAGAAATGCCCTCTTCAGCTCCTCAGAGATATACCACCTCAGGAGCAGGTATAGTAATGAGTAGACCCATAGGGGACCATGATAAGGCCCGAGTAAGAATGGCAGTGTTGACCAAAAATCTGAGTTCTTGGCCAGCCTAGCTACAACCCTTGCTTCTCATCCTCAGGTTATGAAACAACTATGGTTGCCCACAAACCTCAGGATACAGCATGCCACTCCAAGAAGCCCCTTGTATTCACTGTAAAATGTACTGGCATCTCATCAGGGACTCCTTATAAGGCAGGCACCCAGTGGCATCACCAGACTGGTTAAGCTGGTGTGGGCCACATTGGGTGACACAGTCCATATAGGGTGATGTGCCAGAGGAGTTTGACTGTCCTTTGGCAGGCCCTGGGCATCAGCGTGCCCATTCAGGCCTGCTCCAAGGCGGAGCAGCAGCCAGAAGCTGCCACTCATCCTCAGAGCTGGCCCAAATAGCCAGCTGAGGTGCACTGCGCAGAAACACACTGAGCATGCCAAACAGCTTCAGAGGAGACTTCCTTAGAGCGGAGGAAGTCTTTGCCTCTGCACAGCCATTGGGCTTTGCTCAGGAGGCGAAATGGCAGCTGAATGGCTTCAGAAGAGTACTGCACAGGCACAAACTCTGACGGCTGCACAGTCTCCTCTGAAGTCAAAAGGTTTCAGAAAAGTACTGTGCCTGTGTCAGAGATGGTGCCTGTGCAGTACTCTTTCTGAAGCCAGTTGGCTTCAGAAACAACAGCGCAGGTGCCAACTTTGGCAACTGCGTAGTCCAGGTAGGGGGGTGCGCGCATACCAGGGGTGATGCACAGACTTCTGCACTGGGTGATGCGCAGAGTCGTGTCACCACTGAAGGCACCACAGCTGTTCCTTGTTCAGTGTGATCTGAGGGGTATCTCCTCAGGAGCAAGTCCTCCCCATGTGCCAATTACTTAGCATGCTCTGGAGCAGTTAGGGCAGCCCAGGCTTCCTGACTCTCTGGATGCAGCATAACTTTCTGCTCTGGATACAGAATAGTTAGGAGAGAGCAGTTAGGGCAGAGCAGGCTGAATTTGCTCTGGATTGTGCCCTAAGCTGCAAAGGATCTGGACAGCTGCTGGATGGGAGATTGCAAGCTGATAAAGCTGACATGAGTCATTAGAGCCAGAAGGTGTTGCTGTTTATAGCTTGGCTGACCTGAAAAATCCTGCTGGAAGCTTGGAAGGCATTTCTTGATACCAGCAGTGATGACCACACCATGTAGGATTCCACCTGGAAAGAGAAGAGTTTTACAAGCTGTCCATATAACAATGACTTACTTCTCTAGTTTGTTGTGGAGACAAAAACATGGGTACATGGAAGGAAGGAGCCTCAAAAGACTACTGGGGAAATGACATTCCCATTCCCAGCATATCCTGGGCAATGCTGGAAACTCCACTGGTCATTAAATTCTTCCACCAACAGAAAAACTGGACATGATAAATTATATGTATGTATGTATGTATGTATGTATGTATGTATGTATGTATGTATGTATGTATCCTAGAAGTAGGGACCTACAAAAAGTGAGGTTATTTTGGGATAACACCCCTTTGGCCCATATCCTAAAGTGAAATTAAGCCCCTTGCTCCGGAGCAGTTAAGGTGACTTTCCATAAGATAACACTAGAGGGTGATGTAACTGCATGGACCCGTAACCTCTCTGGATTTTGCCCTTTGTCAGGAAAAATAATCTTGGGGAGTGGAAGGAGAGTGATCATTTCTATATTTTCCAGGACATGGAAAAAAACTTCATTGTCCTCTTTTTCCTTCTGAGCAGGGAGCATGTAGAATTATTGTAATTAATAAATTATATGTAATAATTTTAAATTTATTAACAAGTAATATAGTGTTTAAATTAACCACATTAAAGCAGTATACCAGAGTGTTTTTAGCTTTTATTTTGGCATTTTTCTTGGGTGTCATACATTTTGGGGAGCATTTGTCCTCTTTTTGAAGTTATAACATATGGTCATCCTGTATAGTAGTGGTTTATGTCATTCTTATGACACACCTAAGTCACCTAGACCTAAAGGTGTTCAGGAAGTCCCCAACTTGTTAAGTTCTGTTCTGGAATCTCATTCTTAAGTTGAAATATTTGTAAGTCCAACAAAGGTTGTTGGACTTACCAACAAAGGAGGGGTTTCCCCCTAATTTCAGGCGCTGAGGTGATGATCGCAGGTCCCCATCGCTTGGAGGAAGGGGGGATTTCCATCCATCCCTAGCACTGTTTGTTCCTATGTTCATATGTTTGTTCACATGTTTGAAAATTGAAGTTCATATGGTGTGGGGACGTTAGTATGTATGATAGTTTCCATTTTGAATGCTCATAAGTCAAGGACTTAGAGCGCAATCCTAACCATGTCTACTCAAATGTAAGCCCCATTGTGTTCAATGGGTTTTACTCCCATGAAAGTGTCTTTAGGATTGCTGCCTTACTGTCTTAGGATTGCGCTCTCTGGCACTTCTTAATAGTGCAAACCTTAGATAAGCACAAACCTTAGTGCAAAACCTAATAGCACAAATCTAATAAGATTAGACTGGAAGTGGTTGCCAGTCCAGTCCTATTCTGTTTCCTTGGGTCTGTATAGGTCTTAAGGAAGTGAGTGAAAAACACACTGAGCAGACTGCCCTTTTGGTTAGGCTATTGTCCCATTATTTTTGTGCCCATTATTATGTATCTAGTTGTCTAGAGCAACTAAAACTGTTGCTCTGGTTCAGGCCTAGTGCCATGATAGTGTGAGGTTGTTCTCCCTATTCCATAGAAATAATCACCCTATACTGCCTTGGGTTAATGGAATATCAGGACCACTTTATGTTGTGAGTACAAAAGGAAGTCTAGCAGTGGAGGAAAAAAAGACCCAAGATGGGAATCTTGTATCAGGCCTGCTTGTCTCAGCAGAATGTAACATTATTGAATGCTGCCGCATATGAGGCCAGCATAGGTGACTAGGAAAGCCTCTTCTACGAGGGCATAAAAATCTGAAAGCCAGATAAGCTCAGAACAGTTTGCACTAGGGAAGAATGCATTTTCCAGTGATGCACATTTTAGAAAAATAAAGAAATCTTGTGTATCATATTTTCTCAAATCTAATGCGCACACTACACTCATAATAAAAATACTGTATTTACTCAAATCTAATTAAGCATCAAATCTAATGTGCACTCTTATTTTGGAGACTGAATCTTGCTGAAAAGGTGAGCATTAGATTCAAGTAAATACAGTAACTGGCATGAATTTTGGTCAACTTATCAGTTAATTATCTGAGTACATGTTCATAGATCTGCACATGTGAAACAACAGACATGAAGCAAAGATTTTAGAAAACTCATGCTTTTATAGTTATACTTTGGCTGCTGCTTTAGCCTGAGGAAGAAGTCCATTTATAAATAGCTTTTCTCTCTTTCCCTGACTTGTACAGCATCTCTGGATGCTGCTCTCTCAATGCTTTTGGCATTAAGGGAGGTGCAACCTGCAGCCCCTTTTCTACTCTTTATTAATGAGTTATCAGAATTAATGAAGTTTGAAAAATGCATTTTCTAAAAGATCCATAGTAAATTATTTCATTTTTTGGCCTATGAAGAAGATCTTCATTCCTCCAAATGCATCAGATATTTGATTTCAGGTCCAGCTTGCGCTGGAATAAAATATATTTTGAAATTTATTATATCTGAAATAAAATATATTTTGCCATATGCTGCAGTCTCTTTTTCATTGCAAAAGTATTGCCCACTTTCCACTGCTTGCCTTTCAGGAAGCCCAACTGCAGATGGCACAAATGGTAGAATACAGACGGAGTGAGTCACTGACAGACCAAGTCTATTCATGTCTACTCAGTAAGTACTATAAGTAAGTAAGAAGTTCAATGGGGCTTATTTCCTATATATACATAGGAAATATTTCCTATTTCCTATATGAAATATTCCTATATATATATATACACACACACACTAGCAAAATGTACCCACGTTGTGGGAGTAAAAAACCCTGCTCAACACACACACTTGTCTGAATTTCCGTTATTTCCTATGGGAAAATCCACTTCACTTAAAGAGTGTTTCACTTAAAGAGCTTGCGTCCGGAACAAATTATCTGCTGGTGCCCACTGCCCAATGGTGCCTGGTAGGAATGCCTGGTCCCCACCGGTGCACATTGCTGGACCACCACTGCCCCCGGTACCATCTGATGCCTATCACTGCCCAGTGCCTGCTGCAGCCCACTGCCCATTGTCAGTGCCCAGCCATGCCTTGAGCCCATAAATATTCTGGAAATTTTACTCCAGCCATGATAGGTTCATTCTGTAACTTACAGATCATTTGAAAATGAATTTTGCAGAAGAAACAGCCTGGGCCAAAATGAAACAGCAAAAATGTTCTTGTATCTTCTATATACAGTGGTGCCTCACATAAAGAGCTTAATTCATTCCAGAGGCATGCTCTTTAAGTGAAGCAGATTTTCCCATAAGAAATAATGGAAACTCAGACAATTGGTTCCACAACCCCAAAAATATTCATATAAAATATTAACTGATGTAAAAATGATGACAAAACGCTGGAATTGAATTCTATCCTGCAATCCTAAAGACACTTTCCTGGGAGTAAGCCCCATTCTGTATAGAGATGGTTAGGAGGCTGCAATTAAAGACATCTTCCTGGGAGTAAGCCCCATTTAACACAATGGGGCTTACTTCTGAGTAGACATGGTTAGGAGGATGCAATCAAAACACTTTCCCGGGAGATTTACCTGGGGGCAGTTAGAGGCAGCAGTCCTGGCCAGCAGCCCTTTTAAAGGGCCTCCGCGTGGAGTATTAGGGCTGCATTGCACACGTGCCCATAGTGCACTTGCTTGTTAAGTGAAGCAACATTTCTTGAAAATTTATACTTGTTATGTGAAACGCTTGTTATGTGAGGCACTTGTTATGAGAAGTACCACTGTATATAAAACTGCAAAAGTAACTGACTGACTGACTCATCAATGTCCAGCCAAAACCACTGGACCCAGAAGCATGAAATTTGGGGAGGGTGTTCCTTCCATGATGGAGGCACCCACTAAGAACCAATTTTCAGACATTCCAGCTGGAAAAGGATGAAAAGGGGTGCAACATGTTTTCCTTCCTATACTTTCCTTTGAAGAATCCCTGACTGATCATTGCCCTGCTCCAACTCCTGGACCAAGAAGCATGAAAATTGGGAGGTTGTTCCTTCTCTGACATTAAAACCCACCAAGAACCGATGTTGAGAAATTTAACACTAAAGGGGCTGAAAAGGGCTGCAACATGTTTTTGTCCTACACTTAACATTGAAGACTGATCAACATCCAGCTGAAGCACTGGGAGAGAGGGTACACAGGGGGTGATGGTGCGCATGGGGGAGATGGTGTGCATGGGGGTTTGATGTGAAGTGGGGGGATGGCGTACAGGGGGATTTCACTCCTGCAACATGGTATGTTTTTGCTAATTATTAAAAATGGCTTGAAAATTATATTATTAACTCAGAAGCAAGGTAGTTGTGTTTATTAAGATTTAGGCTGTAAACCTATCTTTCTCACTAAAAACAAATACCTCCTTATATCATACATCACACCATAAGATCATCGATTAATTCAGCTCTGTAGCCCTGTTTGTAGGAACCATGCAGAATAAAACTACATTACCAACAGTACTGTGTAGAGTTTGATCCGCAACCAGAGTCAATAATGATGCAAAGATCAGTGGCCTCATCCAAGAAATCATCAGATCTAATATGAGCTAAAGCTTAGACAGACGTCATTTATATAGTCTCTGTAAACCTTTTTTGCACCTCCCATCCCATGTGACTTATTAAAACTAAAGCTTTAACAAGCCATGTTTTGGACAGGATGGTTTTATTATCCAAGAAGTATATCTCTTGCCAACACACACACACATTATTGGCACTGAAACTTTGTGCTTTTGGGAAAATGTCGCTAACACATTGATCTATATATAACATATCAAAAATTTACATATATACCATGTGCCATTTATTTTTTTATTTTTAATGAGACCCTGAAAGGTATTAATTATCATACTATCATACAGAATTATTTTATATATAGTATTCTTATACAGTTCCTTGTCAAATTCACAGCAGGGAAGGTATTTGCTAGAAAAGGATATTACAAGGTTGAGATTTAGTGCTTTTTCAGAATTAACATATTGTTGCATTAAAATAAGTAACCTTATTTACTATGTACAAGTGTTGCTTGATAGGGTAATTTTTTTTATAAAAAGTGTTGTATAGGAACAGGCGTTATCTCAGTTGTTGACGTGGGTGAATGCATAATTTGTTCAAGAAACAGATGGAATTTAATTCTACACTTATTTTCCATACAAAGGTCTTCTCAAGGCCAAGCCCCTAACAGAATGAACTAATTTTTTCCTGATGATAAAAATTTACCATAATTCTCCTTAGGAAATACATGGTTTTTTAAAAAAATTAAAAAGTCATGTTCATTTTTCTTTTCATTAACATGACTGAGGGTTAAGTGGTCCAACTTTGCTCCTCTTTGAAAGATCAGGATTGGATTTTGGAGGACCTGCTTAATTAAACTATAATTCGTTGGTTATGACCTATTGATATACTATGGCCAGTGGAGTGAGTAGACTTTGGCTGCAATATTAAAGACACTTTCCTGGGAGTAAGACCCACTGAACATAATAGAGGTTACTTCTAAACCTGTTTTTGTGGTGGGGGAGGCTTGAGAGCTACCAGGCTGATGGAACAGGGAGGTGAAGCCAGCAACAAAATAACAACCTGTCAGTTCAGTATTCCTTCCATGTTTTAAACTGAGTAGTTTAAGACAAGAGAAGACTCAAGAAAAAAGTTCTTAGCAAGATCTTTGTCAGGTTTACTTCTACGTGATCCAAACTACCGGTAACTTTCTACCAGTGGCAGGCTAGGGAGGGAAAAGAGAAAGAAGGAGCATTCCTTAATCTCAGCAGTCCAAGATTCCTACAGGCAAATTCTTCTTTAAAATAACTATTACCAATTGAATGGGCTAACCTAGTAGTTCTCAAAATGCTGCCTAATTTATAAATGCCATGTGGCTATAACAGTGAATGAGGAGCAGTGCCCCCTTCCAGTAGCCATTTGTTAAACCTTTAAAGCACATAGCCTAATTTTCCCTGTCAATTTCAAAAACCACCCAAAATTGATTCACAACCCTCTGGTGTGCTGGTTCTGATCAACAGTTATTCCAATTTTTGCTTTAGTGGCCCACACAGGCTCCTAAAATTTGCTTTGGTGGGTCTCAGGCCCACCATTTAAGAACTGCTAGTATTCTTCCTTTTTCTTTAGGCAATAATGAGGCATTGCATGCACAGAAATATATGAAAAATAATTTTTCATAGTATTGCCATCTATCAGTCTTGAAAGACCATGGTATTGTGCTTGACGCTGCATGTGAAGCATGAAGGCCAGGGTAGATTAATATGGAGGATAGGCTGTTACCCAAGCAGCAAATCCCCCCCCTCTCCACACCACTGAAAAAGTCCAATGGAACGGCAGAGCTGATACGATTGGTTCCAGCTGCGTCGCAGAGCTGGGCTTAGGACAGGAGCTCAGCCTGTCTTGTGGGGACACAGGTCTCGAATCCTGGCCTTCCAGTTAACAGGCACAGAGTCTTAACCACTTGCACCACCCACAGCCCTTAATTTTTCATCATGAACCCTATAATGATAAATATAATGCTTAAGGTGCACAAGTGGTTTTGTCTGAATCCTTACAACTTTACAAGATGACTGCAAATGATTCTCTACGTAATATACTTTCAGAGCTTTGTGTAGATAGCCTGTTTTCAACCACATCTTTTGTGTCATGTGTGTTTGTGGGAGGATAACATGACAAGTACCTCCAAAGCTTCCCCAACATCTTCCCCAGTATTTTGAAAGCTAGAACAAAAGGTAGAAGACCAATTTTGATACAGTACTGTTGTCTGATTATTTAATAACAAATATTAAAAATAAGGGAATGATTGCTCATCAGGAAAGGACTCAAAAATTCTCTTCAGGGGTCCTCTGAATATCTTGTTACTCTTGCACTGAAGATTTTTGAATCTGCAATTGCATTTTTTCCCCTAGCTAAACTGGAATTTAACTTTTTCAGAAAGAGAATTGTTTAAAAAAGTGTCAGTTCCAAAAATACAGAAGGGGTTCTTCTCCAAGGGAAATAGATTGGAAAGACAGGGGGAAAAAATGAGAGGAGAACTGGAAGACTGGCAGGAAATGATGATAAAAGACAAAAGAAGACTGCACAAGAGAAAGCAAATAAAGGAGTGTATAAAACCTCATAATTTATGATTGCTCTGCCAAAAGAGGCTGAAATGTATGGCATAAAAGTAAATAAGAAAACAAATCTCTTTTGCCATTGCTGGGAGAGAGGTTTAATGGACAGCATTCCTCAGAATGGCTCTTAGGAGCGTCTTGCACAGCAATATATAAAAGAGCTTGAACCACTATAACCATGAGAGTAAATAGAGAAGTGGAAATACATAAGGCAAGCTTGCACTCCAATTTCCCATCTTGCTTTACTTCAATCATATTTCAATATTAGGGTCAATCTTTGAACTTCAATTCATGGATAGGTTTTAGCTGCTTATGATATGTGGCTTGTTCCCCTCCCTTCTCTCCCCCCATCAGGGAATTCAACAGATGCGAAGGCTCCTGAAGCAAGTTGGGTATAATCCAGTACTTCAAATATCATAGTATGTGTTTAGGTGGGGGGAAGAGCAGAGGGAAAGTAAGCAGGGCTTCTATGGGGAATCTTATTAGGGGTACAAATATTCATTTGGGCATTTACTCCCTTGCATAATAATTTCATACAATCATTGTACCATATTTTCCTAAGAATTTTGATAGAAATCCAAACTGAAGTGTTTTGTTGTGCTTTGCTATAAATTATGCATTCAACAGTTTATGACTTGATGGGATTATTCCTAAAACAATGATTGATTGATTTAATTTGTAACCCACCTTTCTTGCGCTGCAGCCGACTCAAGGCGGCTAACAAGTAAAACATATTAAAAACATCCAGTAAAAAACAATGAAAAGCACTAAAACATACATAAATTAAAAACAATACAACAATAACCCCCAAACTTCTGCCTCAATAAAAAGTTTTTTAAAAAAGTAAAAGGTTTTTAGGCTCTTCCTGAAGCTCTGTATGGAGGGAGCTTTCCTAAGTTCTAGGGGAAGGGAACTCCAAAGCCAGGGTGCTTCCATGGAGAGGGCCTTATTCCTGGCTACCAGGATTTTAGCCATTTTGGTCACTTGGGGTGTCACCCTTCCCCAAGGGTACCACCTTTCTAACACCTTCTTGCAGTGGTTCTCAAACCTTTTAGCTTGGGACCCACTTTTTAGAGTGACAATCTGTCCAGGATAGTGATGGGATTCAAAGAAATTAACAACGGGTTCTCTGCCCATCTGGCAGCCACTTTCAAATGGCTATTTTTAAACTTTATATGTCCTATCTCTCATTAACAACTGGTTCTATAGAGTAGGTGCGAACCTGCTGGAGCCCACCACTGTCCAGGACCATCAGAAGTGATGTGATGGCTAGAAGCCACATCAAATTAAAATAAATATATTAATAGATTCACAATGCCCAATTCAGTTTAAATTATTTTAATTTAAATAATTTAAATTTAAATTTAAACCAGTTCAGTGTGACTTAGGATTAAATCAATTTTAAATCCACCATGTTTTTATTTGAGCTACACTGATATTAAAAAAGTAAAAAAGAAAGCCTTAAATCAGGTTTGTCCAACAAGGGGCCCCAACGGCCGCATCTATGGGCTTTCTAAGCCAAATGTGGCCCTTGAGCCTCATGTTGGACAAGCCTGCCTTAAATCCTCCTCCCCCCTAAAGAAAGCATTAAAACCCCAGAGAGTTGAGAACAGGGTGAGAGGATGTGGGGAAGTGCCTGGCTTTACAAGTAAAAAATTATTAATATTTTTTAAAATTAACCTTACCCATGCTAAAGAGGCTGCCTTGTGGAGCATTTGCTGAGCCCTAGGTGCTCAGGATCATTCTGGAAGCCTTGCACTCCCATGGACTGACCTTCTGCACCAGCCAAAGCATGCTTGCTTACTTATGAGTAAAAACAGTTGTGCAGTTCATTTTCATTTCCCATAAGTCTAAATTGGGTTCTTCTGGGGTATTTGAAGGGGCTACTTTCATTGGATTAGGACCTAAGGGAGTTTCCTTAGATTCCTCTCACCCTGCCCTTTCTGGTGGACTATGGCACTTTTGCCTACTTGCGAGTAATGTTGCCATACAAGTCACTTTCACTTTCCATATAGTTCAATGCATAGTTTTGCTTTATAGTTTTTGGGTATAACTTTTGATAGAAAAGAGATATTTCAAAACAGATTTTTGCATTAGATTCTACTTTAAATCCTGCAACAGTATATGACATGATGGGTTTTCCCCACACTGAAGTTACAATTTCAGGGTGTCACAGCCACCCAGTGCACATCAACCCCTCCCCGAGTACATCATGCCCTCCACACCTCCCTAACAAATGCCCCTGATATGAAGACACTTTTAGGGCCCCTACTTTGACTCCACAGCTTCCTTTTTGACTTTGGGTCTGGGTACAATTTACTCTCTGCATCTCCACAAACTGGAAACCACAGCACAGTTGTGCCTCACATAAAGAGCTTAATTCATTCCGGAGGCATGCTCTTTAAGTGAAACGCTGTTCACGTGAAGCAGATTTTTCCATAGGAAATAATGGAAACTCAGGCGATTGGTTCCACAACCCAAAAAAATTCATATAAAAATATTAACTGGTTGTAAAAATGATGACAAAACACTGGAATTGAATTCAAAACATGCATGCAATGTGCATGATCCTATGAAGTCGACTTAGGCTGAAATCCTAAAGAAACTTTCCTGGGAGTAAGCCCCATTTAACGCAACGGGGCTTACTTCTGAGTAGACATGGTTAGGAGGCTGCAATCAAAGACACTTTCCTGGAAGGCTTATCCGGGCTGCTGCTGGAGGCTCAAGGTGGCCGGTGGGGGCACTTGAGGGCAGTTAGGGGCAGCAGCACTGGCCAGCAGCCCTTTTAAAGAACCTCCATGTGGAGCGTCAGGATTGCATAGCATGTGTGCCGATAGCGCACTTGCTTGTTAAGTGAAGTGGAACTTGTTATGTGAAGCAAGATTTCTTGGAAATTTTTGCTTGTTATGTGAAATGCTTGTTAAGCGAGGTACCACTGTATTGTCTTTCCCAGAGTGAAGTACAGTGTGATCTCCTACACAGACTCCAAGAGCAGAGGCTCATGAACTGAATGGTACTGTATAATCTGCTAGGAGCTACGTCACATCAGGGGCTCATTTGCTAAGGCAAGAGTTGTTCAGGCAGAGGGAGAAGTGAGGTTTGGCAAGGTCAGGCTGAAGCTGCTTTGGCCTTTCGCTGATCAAGAGACTTCTCTGGCCCTGTTAGTTATCCTTTAATTCTCCCTTCAGTCAAAGCTAGTGAGTATGCTGAGTATCTGCCCGCTTTCCATTTGATCACAGACTCGAAGCCTGTTTGGAGCTTGGAGTTATTTATGGTATCTTTGTAGAAGTGCAGTTTTGACTATGTTTTAACTACATATTTTATAGTTTTAACTACAGATTTAATTATGTACAAAGCAAAGTAAGGAGTGTAGGTAGACTTTGTACAGAATGCCTTCATCCCATTTGCATTAAATAAAATTGTAAATTGCATCAAGCTTCCTTGAGTCTTTCTGTAGAAAAAGGGGGGATATAAATAGATAATTACAAGCAAACATACATACATACATATATATATTGCTTTCATTGTATCCATACATGTATGTATATCCATGCATTGTATCCATACATTGCATCATATCTGTATGTATATCCATACATTGTATACATACATGTATGTATTGCTACATTGTATTGATACACATATACATGTATCACATGCTATCATGTATTGCCAGGATTGCTATCACTTCTGTAAGTGTGGCAGTAGTTAATGTTTGGAGGTGCCACAATGTGGGAACTTCAGTGGCTCTGTGCTGTACACAGTACTCATCTCACACTATCTGCACCAGAGTGGAGGTTGGGAGGAAGCACACCGAGATCACAATCCTGTCTACTCAAAAGTAAGCCCCATCACTCCCAGGAAAGTGTCTTTAGGATTGCAGCCTGAAGCTCTTTATCTCTGCTAGATACTTTACTCACACAACCATTTCCCCCATTAATTTCCTTACAAATTAATCTGCAACCTTCACATCATGCTTTGCAACTGGCAGCGACTGAGTAGAATGTGGTCCTAAATCAACACAATACACAAAGATTTTGGTATAAGTATCCAACAAGTGGCTCAAGTAAGTGAATCAAGCTGCATGTTGTCAGGAGTTGTCAAGACTGCAAACCTGGTTACGTGATACAACATCAAAGTTTACAAAGTGAAGTCACATATGTTTAAGACATTGGAATTAACAAGATAACGTGGGGCCGAGGCCTGCACAATGCAGGCATTACTGTGCATCTCTTTAGACATTAAAACAAGTCTGGTGTAACAAGATTAATTAAATTGCTAATCTTGTGGTGGTGCTTTTAAATACTCAGCATGTTCACACTGGAAACATTTTGTCGCCTGCTATTATGTGTTTCCCAAGGATCACCCAGTTCATCTTTCTGTTCTCTGCAGTAATGAATCACAGAGATTCATAGCCAAACCATGCTGCTTGTTCATTAGCCAACTCAGAGGTTACAAATGTGACAGGAAATATTGAACTGCAGAGCTGACCTTCAACTATTTTGCCTTTAGATAATCTCTGACATAAATTCAATGCAATCCATGGATTTTGGGAAATCTCTAGAACTTACACCAGGATTGCAATGCATTCTCTACGTGTCTTATATAAAGAAGCAGGATTATAAATGGTATCCTAGTTTATTGATTCCTGAATAGTTTTATATAATGATACCTCTTTCACCAACTTGGTCTTATTGTTAATGGGTATCTTGACCTGTGGTGGACCATCTCTTTTCAACCCAACCTTGCTTCCATCACAGTCTTTACCCTTGTCACCCATTTAGCCTTCATCTCTTGAGAGCTTCCATCTCCTTATTTTCCAATTACCAGCATATATACCTTAACTGTAAATGATGGCTCTAAGTGCTTGAATGAAGCAGGGATGGACACTGTTGCAGCTAATAATGTGGATTGTGCCAGAGAGACTTCTTTCTTCTTTTTAATTTTAGCTCTTGTTGGCATTTCCTTACTAACGACTAAATACTTGTTAAACTGTACCCTGGCACATCTATGTAACTGATAGAATTATTGTTAGCCTATATTTCATGCAGTAATTCACACATTCCATCAAAGGCAGGTACAATCTGTGTACAATGATTGTGTACAACGACTGTACAAATTAATCCAAGAAATGTGTGCTTGGGTACAGATTTTGCCCCTGGGTTAAAAAAAATTAGAACAAATCCTATGTGCCAAGTTACGTTGTTCTAGGATTTTAAGACAGAATCAATAAAGATTAACATTTTTTGGACACAAACCATTTTTGTTGAAGCCCTTTCCAGATGTCCACTACCCAGGAAAAAATAGTTGCTCAATTTAGTTTGGAAATTACAAATCTGTTCCGTGGTCTTTTTGAGGGGGTACTCACTGGTACTGACTGCCAGCACCCCTATGGCCCCCAAGTAGACATGCCAATGATTACAAATAACATCTTCATGGAGAGTATCTCCACCATTTTTTCTAGGAAAAGGCACTGGGTAACTATATAGACGACTAAACATAGCTCAAAGTATTTATGTCTGTTTTAGTACTATCACCCTGTTTAGTACTACCACCCTGAACTAAAAAATGACTTTCACAGGAGTCTTGTATAGTACATAATACCCTTCTTCTGCAAGACCAGAACTTAATATTCCTCAAGGAAATAAGTTGCCCTTTGCACTGTCATTTGGATCTCTACAGCTTTTGTACTCTGAAAGTGGTGCCACAGGATTGATGTGACATTACTCAGAATGGAGGAAGATGACTTCCTAAACATTGCCCAGTCTGTCTACCTTGTGAGTTGTGTGTTGTTTGCAGGATGACCAGATGCAATGGAGAGAACTGTACCTATACCTATAACTGGTGTAGAGAAGAGGTTTACTTTTTAAACCCTTCCATGTAGAGCTGGCCAAAACTCCCTTTTCTTTACAGTGGTTAAAGATTCTCCATTGTATCTGATCACCCTGGCTATTATTTGTTACAGCCCTTTGCACTGAAGGTCTATCTCCAAATGAGTTATTCAAACCATGACACAGAGTCTAGTGCTCTGCACCTGAGAAAGATGCAGTACAGGAAGAGGTGCTCAGATGGGTCTCAAAAAAATTTCTGGAGGGTCTCCTTTGGCTCTTAGTTCCCCTTTTTGACCCTGGGCCCAGATAGACATGTCTTCCTTTCGCCCTTCTCATGGGTACTGTCATTTAAAACATTTTTTTTGAGGGAGGAAATATGTACAGTGGTGCCTTCACATAACAAACGCCTCATGTAAAGTATGTTCCACGTAACAAACAAAAATTTCTCTAGGATTCTGCTTCACATAACAAACTGTGCTTCACGTAACAAACACTCGTTGGCAGTTGGGGCAGACGTGCTGGCCGGCAGCCCTTTTAAAAATCATCAGGGCTGCCTAGTGCGCCTGACCACAGCAAAAGCAACACTTCTACGCTGTTCCTCCTGTGGCCAGGCATCTGTTGGGCAGAGGGAGAGAAGAGCAGTGGAGAAGAGGGAAGCAGCTCAGGGCTGGCCAGAAGGGAGCAGGGGAGAGAGAGGCTCAGGATGGAGAGAAGGAGAAAGTGGGGAGACACTTTGAAAGTGTCTTGGATTGCAGCCTCCTAACTATGTCTATCCAGACGTAAACACAATGGGGCTTACTCCAAGGAAAGTGTCTTTGATTGCAGCCTAAGTAGACTTCATAGGATCATGCACATTGAATGCATGTTTTGAATTCAATTCCAGTGTTTTGTCATTATTGTTACATCCAGTTAATATTTTATATGAATATTTTTTGGGTTGTGGAACTCAATCGTCTGAGTTTCCATTATTTCCTATGGGAAAATCCACTTCACGTAAAGAACGTTTCACGTAACAAACATGCCTCTGGAACGAATTAAATTTGTTACGTGATGTGCCACTGTATTTTAGTTTAGACATGTTTGATCTTATAGATGCAATTTACAACATTTGCACTGCAATGTCTGGATTTTAGAAGTAGATTACCATGCCAGAATGCCAACTGAAAGGCAGGGCACTAGTATACAGATTTCTGCTGTCTTGTGACATCAGGTGGATCAATGTAAGATACAGAAAGCTGGATTAAATGGGCTTTTGGCCTGATCCAATGGGACAATTCCTATGCTAACACAAACAGCTCAAGACATATTTCTAAAGTAAATAAACTCTAGAATTATAGCTTCCTACCATTTTAGAAACTATTTTCTAATATTTACTATATCAAAATGTGGAATTTTTTTCCCTTTAAAATAAGTTATGCAACAGAATAAATCTGTAATTACTCAATTTTTAAAGGCAGAGTAGAATTCTGGGTCACACATTTATTCTTCCAGCTATTTGCCAAATAAGGTACTAAAAAGTAAAATATTTATTCTATTAGTTTTAGCTAATTGAGATGCAAGTGGAGTGCACACTTAATCTATGCAGGCAGGAAAAGCTGCCTGCTGTCAGATTTTATTAAGTCTTTTGCTGTTCTGTGAATAGTCAATAACAAGTGTCTAAACCCAGGAAATGATGTAGAGGTAATGTTCAGTGGTAAGGATATGATAAGGTACTGTTTGCATTCAGGATAATATGAAAAGGTCCAACATGTTCCCTGGAAGATTTCTCTCCATGTCAACTAATTAGCATGTTTATTGGGAACATTAATTACTATGACAGCCTCAGCAATTTTATGTACATTAACTGCTTAAGAACTAACTATTCTCTCACGATACTTTACCCAAACTAATTCTTTTTCCAAGTTAAACATGCAGCTGTAATATCTTAACTGCATCTTAACAGAGCTCTGGAGTTTTAGGTTATCCAATTAGCATGGAAGTGGCAGTCTTTTGCCTTCCACAGAAATATGTTTTGGTGCAAACAGGACACTTTCTGTTCTAATGTGAGTCTACATACAATGATGCTAAGTTTCCACAATGATTTTCTATTTTTAAAAGATTTTAGAACGGTTTAGTGTGTTTGGTTTTACATATTAGTGGTTCCGTGGGCTGTGGGTGGCGCAAGCGTTTAAGACGTTGTGCCTGTTAGGCAGCAGGCCAGGGTTCGATTCCTGGGTCGGCCCCACAAGACAGGGTGAGCTCCTGTCCTTAGCCCAGCTCTGCGACGCCAGCTGGATCCAATCGTATTGGCTCTGCCTTTCCATTGGATTAATTCAGTGGCGTGGAGAGGGGGGATTTGCTGCTTGGGAAACAGCCTATCCTCCATAACAATCCAACCCAGGCTTTTGTGCTTTGCATGCAGCGTATGCAGCGCTGAGCACGATACCATAGTCTCTCCAGACTGACGGAGGCCTGCTTTTTTTTTTTAGTGGTTCCATATTATCTTATTTCCATGTATTGTAGCTGTTGTTGTTGCATGTAGGTAGACTTGGGGGTCAGCATTGGGAAGCTCAGTAGAATTGAGCTGAAAGACTTGTCTGGCTGTTGCCGCTCTCTCCCTGCCATGTTTTGCCACCTCCCCATCCTTATTCTGCCCACACCTTGACACCACACTCATCTGTGCTTCTTCATCCCTTCCCTCTCCCTTTGGGAAGGGACCCCAAATAAATTTTGTATCTACTCAAAAAACTCATCTTGGATGCCCTGATGAGGGAAGACTGAATGTTGGCTGGTATATCGGGAACAGTGATTGATGTGCACAGATATGACTAGGGTCAGCACACACATTAGGAAAACTAGGCAGCAATCCCTAGGACTGCCCCACTGCATACTCAGGAGTTTTATTCCCTAGAAGTTTGAAAATTCCTGCCTTATATTAATAACAGAGTCTCATTCTAAAAAGATGGGCAGCCCTAACTGGCCCAAATTCCCCTGCCGCAGTGCAGCAGGGCCAGTAAGGGTTGCACTGCATCCAGTGGTGGGCTCCAGCAGATTCGCACCTACTCTACAGAACCGGTTGTTAATGAGAGATAGGACATATAAAGTTTAAAAATAGCCATTTAAAAGTGGTTGCCAGATGGGCAGAGAACTGGTTGTTAATTTCTTTGAATCCCATCACTGGCTGCATCCTGCAGAAGAATTTATAGTCTGAAGGTGTGATCAAGGTAAGGGAACAATCAGTCTCTTGTCCTGGGGGAAGCTTCAGCTTGCACAGTAGGTTTGTTTGGATGTTAATTTAGGCTCCAATCCTAAACATTCTTTGGGTGCAATCCTGAGAAATTTAGGCCAACCTAACCCACCTGGCCTATCTTCTGGTGGTAGTGTGGGGAGGTCAGCATATTCCTGTGCACTGGCCTAACCACTCCAAGGGCTGTCTTATGGCACTTTTGTGACACCCCCTGTCTCAGGACAGCAGAGGACTTATGCCAGGATTTAGGCTGGCCTAAATGAAGGTTAGGACTGCAGCCATTCCTGTGAATAAGACCCACTGAACACATTAGGGCTTATTTCTGAGTAGACACAGATAGGATTGTGCTCTAAGTCATTCGGCTTATGCAAGCCTGCAAGCACTTGTGTTGTGGATTGGGCCCAGGCAAAGGAAAAAAGATTCAGCATGCACCAGGACCGCCAATCTGCCCTTTCCTGCATCTGGTCTGCCCATCCCTGCCCCATCACTGTCTTCCCTCGGCATAATTTCCCACGCTAACCTCTTGTCTGGAATAGTGATGCAGCAGCCTTCAAATTGTGCTGGAAGCAATGCAGCACCAGCCTGCCTGATTCTGTGAAAATGAGGATTGTGCTATTAGATTCCATTTCCAACTGATAAAACAATTTTAGATGGAATTTAATGTCTTCTTTTTTCCCTCTGACTCTCAATTCTTTATATTACTTTTCTGCCTGATTTTCAGGTTAGTCTAAATTCTTGAGAATCAATAATCTTGAAGGCTGTCAGTCTATCCATAGAAACTCAATTAGATAATTTTCAATTCACATTTCTTGCAAAGAAAATCCCAATGAGTCACCTACAAAAACTTCGACAAAATGTGCTTAAATGTGAAAGAAGTGTCTTACAAACAAAAATGCATTGGAGATGTCAGTATTGTATCTTTGTATTCTGGTGCTAACAGGTTTAGGCAGCAGTAAGTTTCAAAGCAGTAAATGGGTAAATATGCTTATAAGATTGTAGCCTTTCATTTGTCAGGGTTGGCTGCATCTGTCTTTAAATAGAATTATTTGAAAATGTTGATATGAAGGTCATCAGAAGAATCAATATTCTTTTATCTTCAGAGAGCATCTTTTGGGATGGATCCTAAGTCTAGCATATTATTTTAAGGATTTTAAGGGAATGATCAATGCATTTCAGTTTAACCCCTTGTATGGACACATTACTCTGCAATGGGCTTACGTTAAGGTCTAGATTTGTTTGGTGATGCTCGATATGGATTTTTCACTTTTTCAAAAGTAATTACACTGCAAAATGTGCAGTGTAATCAATAACTAGTGCTCTGAATAACAGGAATGATGACAGTGATTTGGCTTTGCTGCATTTGACAGATTTTCAGACTCTTTTAACACTTTTTTTTTAAAGGGGGATCATTCCTGAGATAGCAACAGTGGCAATAGTTATATGACCAGAATAACAAGTGGCAGAAGGTTAACCATTCTTTGTGAACCAATAAAGTATTCTGATGAGCTGATAAATCGAATGGGTAACAGAATTCTCTGGAAGTGAGCCTCTAACTTGGGAAATTACTTGTCATGGCAACAGGCAGGTATCACCACTGAGATTACAACCTTGGAGCAAGAAGATTGATCTAATTTGCACAGCGAACGAGTCTTTCTTATAGGAAATCTATCGGCAGTTGGCAATGGTGAATGGTAAAGGCATGTAAGTTGCTCAGACCTGGCATTTAAAAAAAAAATCTGAATTCACCCCAAGGCCCTCAGCAGTCTCAACAGGGCTCTAACTGAATGTAGAGTTCAGAACCTACAAAGCATGTAGAACTGGCCTTCAGCCTGCCTGTAAAGCAGCAATAGCATTCCAGGTGATGCCACTGAGTTGATTCACCACTAATACTGGGGCCCACATTTAGGTGTCTTACAACAAGGATGAAAAGCACAATTTCCTATCTTTGTGCTGATAAATTCAATCTGTTGCAAGCTTCTTGACGTTAACAATAGTTTTGAAGAACCACTTCTGGGTTTCTTGCTCCTCCATTCTCGCCCCAGAAAACATCAGTATAATACTGCATTCACCCTAGGATGGGGTGAAAAATGGTATGAAAAATAAAAGCAAGAAACTGGTGACTGAACTTTAAAGCTATTTTCCATTGATTTAGTATCCAGTGATTATTTTTTAAAATTCATCAGGGCGTGTTTCAAAACGAAACCTTTCTCTTCCTCTCTGTCCCTATTATTCTAAATGTGTGCATGCCATTAACATACTCGTGGCCACCCCCACTGGTAACTACTAATTAGAGGCAGTTGTCCTATGCGTCCCTGGACTTAAGAACACAGACATCCCCTACACATAGAATAAGGATATATTATTATACAAATACCAGTAAATGATATTTGCACAATATCACCTGCACTATATTAAAGGTATTTATGTATTTGAGCAAGGGTATCCAAACTTTTTGGCAGGAGGGCCACATCATCTCTATGACACAGTGTTGCGGGTTGGAAAATTTATATTTCAAATTTGAATAAATTTACATATAAGAATGTATTGGAGTGGATTATAAGGCTTGCCCAAGGGCCAAATAGAGGGGTCTTGCTGAGGGCCACATTGAGTCTTGCTGAGGGCCACATCTGGCCCCTGGGCTGGGGTTTGGAGACCCTGTAATAGAGGGATAGGCTATCAGCATGAATTCCTTCATGCGTAATATGAAATCAGAAATGAGATGAGATGATATCCTTCTGACTGTGGATTGGACAGGATTGGAGCTTGGTTTGCTGCTTATATTTATTCATTATTTTTTTAAAAAAATCTCATACTAAGGCTGCAGCTGCAGCTGCAGCACTTTTACTGAACAGCAACCACATGGAAGTTTACAGAGATTGATGATCTTAACAAAAAACAAAGAAAACACCCAAGTAATGAATATTCTTTGGAAAACATTGAAGTATCTTCCATTCACTTGTGGGAACTGAACAAAAGCCACTTCTGTAGAGAATTATTTACAATAAAAATATGCTGGGCAGGATCTCTCCCTAGGAAAAAGATACCAATCCACAATTCTTTTTCTTTCATTACACAGCACAAAATTCAGGTTCATCACCAAGTAATGCTGAATAAGAAACCAGAGCCAAATCTATTTTATAGGATGTTTACTAGCCTACATGATTAATTTTTGCACAACGCATTTCAGGGTACAGTCCTAACCAATTTTCCAGCTACAGTGTAAGGGCAACGCAACTCTGAGTTAAGGGAACAAATTTTGCTGTAACTAGAGGAGACTTTCATGACTGCTCCTAAATGCGGGGTGCAGCATATGCCCCATTGGCACAGCTGTGTCAGTGATGCAAAATTAGTTAGGATTGAGAACTCAGTTTTTTTGTTCCAGAATTAATATCGTAAGGTTGCACTGAAAGTTTGTACTAGTGTATTTAAAATTTGATAGGCAGGTTACGTACTAGAACACTCCAAAAATGAGTCTTAATGCAGATGAAAGGAAGTGTACACTAGTGTTACTTTAAATGAATTTGATTTTAAAAAATGATTTGATCTTGGCAATACTAGCTCTGAGATGCGAAGGAATTGTATATAACCTGAAGCACCATTTAAGGAAAAGATTGTTGGGTTCTGTATAGCATTATTCCATTTCCTAGGTATCAGTTCTAATGGATATGATCTAGATTGAAAGCCTATTAACAGATTTTTCTTTGTGGACTAATGATCTGAGGAATAGTGGAAGAATTTGAACAGTCAAAGGTGGAGCATGCCTTGTGCAATTATAATGAATGCAGCTTTTTGTGGTTTGTGACTGATAATTGGAACAGCACTATAATTTAATTGCAGCGGGAAATTGCTGTGGGGAAGGAGCAGTATTGATCCTATAAGATCTTGTAGGCTGTTGATGGCTGCTGAAATTATCGAGACTACTAAATATCACCCAGTGGGATATAAGGGATAAAAAACTGAACTGTGATAGAATTTCATGTAGCATGTAAACAATCCATTCATCTGTCAGGTAAGGGGACCAACCCTCCAGAATCCTCTGGGCATCTCCTGGAATGAGCAATACTTTCTCAGGGCCAATTAGAGCATTTGTAAGGCTTTCAAGCCTCTCTCACATTGTCTGTATTCTCTCCAAAAATTCAGTCTCTCGTCTCTTGTCCATCCCTGTTGCAGGTACCTGTACAGGTAGATGGAGTGTTGAGGTCACCAATCCGTTCACTTACATCTTTTCATCAGCATATGTGAAACAGAGCAGGCAGGCAAGGAAGATGCCACAACAAAAACAGAGGAGATGGCTGGAGACTGGATTACTTGCCGGTGTGAAGTTAAGGGGCTCACAGGCTCTGTCAAGGATGAAAGAAGAGGTTCAATTCTCAGTAAGTTAAGCTAACTGAAAAATGCATGAGTTGTTGTCCTGCTCAGTTCTAAATAAATTAAAACATGCATTAACGCTGCACTTCTCCTTCCCAAGCCTCCGGGATCTCAGCATTATGTTGGTACATCACTTTTCTACCTTTTTCTTGCTATTTTGACAGAGATTGCAAAACTGGAACTGCCTCCAATAAATGAAAAACAGGCAAGGAGCAACCCCTCTTGCCCCCAACCTGATGCCCTGTAGAGTTTTTCAAAGGTCAAACATTTTAAAAGGAGGGTATATAAGTAATAGCCATTACTATGCTTTGAGATTTAAAGGATCTCTTTCTAGTTTAAAGGAGATGTTTCCATTCCATAAGTGATCCTTCTTTAAGTGACCAAAATGAAATGAATACTGTATCCTACAGGCATGGGGGGGGGGAGTGTCCAGAGGCATCCTCAAGGTAAGAGACCTATTGTTTTCTTAACCAAATTAATATTAATAGTGATCCCATTTTGTGTTTTCTGTCATTGAAATATTAGGATATGTAATAAGGGTTCTACATTTTAGTAGTCACCAAAGTTTTAGTAAGCTTGCTATTTCTTCTATGTGTGAAAGTGAAAAACAAGTGAAAGTGCTGTCACTCTCTAGGAAGGTCCCAGTATACAACTGTTGAATTGTATTCAGCTTGGTAGTCACTTATTGTGATCTTAAAATACGTATTTATTTAAATTATTTGTGTTTTGCTTTTTTAAAAAAGCAGCCTTCAGTAAAGCACATTGTCAGGAATAGAAGAAGTTATGAAATAATGATACCATAAATAAAATACAAGTTGAAAGTCAGGTAGATAAAAATAAATATTTCAATAAATATGTAAAGTAGACAGATATAATTAAAAGCCACTATACACAAGGAAGTGGCCTGGTGTTTGAAGAACAACTAAGCACAATTCTAATCATGTCTACTCAAAAGTAAGCCCCATTGTTTTCAATTGGTCTTACTCTCAGGAAATTGTCTTTAGGATTGCAGCCTAAGAAAAATATAATAGCAAAATCCTATCCTCCATTATACTATTGCATGCAGCTCTATCAATGGAGTGTGCATTTCATGCTAGGGTGATGATGGTTAACCAGAAAAGTAAGTAAAAAAAATCAACTGCTTAGGCAGTGGTGTAGTGAGGGGGAGTGCAGGGAGTGCAGTTGCACCAGACTACAAGCTTTAGACAGGCTACAAGCTGAGCTTGACCCTAATGGCTAAAATTGTGAAAAATGGAGTATGTATGAAGGATAATACCATCATGTCCAGTGGTGGGCTCCAACAGGTTTGCACCTACTCTATAGAACCGGTTGTTAATGAGGGATAGGACATATAAAGTTTAAAAATAGCCATTTAAAAGTGGCTGCCAGATGGGCAGAGAACCGGTTGTTAATTCCTTTGAAGCCCATCACTGATCATGTCATATCGTTGGAAAGCATCTGTCTGAGAAGAGGGAGGTGGTGGGGAAAAGGAAGAAAATTGGGGATAGGATTTGGCATGTGCCTTTGCTGTTGAGAGCCATCCCTCAAGCTCACTCAATGTCCCCGCACAACCCCTTTACCTCAAATTCCTCCAAACTTCTCCTTTCCTCCTCTCCTAACTTCCTGACTGTTGTGCAGCTACTGGGATCTGTGGAAATGTATATCATGTCTCTGGCCATTTGTTCCAGTAGCCCAGAAGTAGGTGATGGCATCCTTGCACGATGCCATCGTGCTGCTGGAGGATGGTTCCAGCAGTGCAGGGCCCAGATAGGACTGGACTGAAGTATAAGTATTGGAAGTATAAGTACTGGACTATAAGTATTGGAAGGTGGCAGCTGATAGAGAAGGGGCCTAGTGTTGAACTCTGGGAATCACCAAAGTATGAAATTCTTTAAACCTTCACTCTCATTCTTCATTACCTTTTCTCCCATACTTAAGGTCTTTCTGGCTTCCAGTCTGGTTTTGGGACTTACATGGTCTTGGACACCCTTATGAATCAAGTAAGTTGTGGTTGGAGTGGTTTTTCTGGATTTACCAGCAGTTTTTAATTTTTAAACGTGGTTTTAAACTTTTCTGTAGCATGTTAAACAATAAATATTTAGGTAAAGATTTTAGTCCTTTCATTTTTCCAAGCGACAGAATAATTTAAAAAGTTTAAAACAACATAGGCATTCTATGAGCTTCTGTGACACAGAACATCAATTAATGCTTCTGCAGATAAAGAAAACAAAACTTTATTAAGTAGCAACAAGATGTTGTGCTGTTATTTTGCATCCCATTATACAATTAATTCATCTTCTAAATTTATCATTACTCTAGAAATGATTTTGTTATTCCCTTTTAATGACATAGTTCAGATCATTAATTTTATATCTCTGATATAAATGTTTATAAGATTTCTTTGAACTACAAAAATATGTGACATTAAATATTTACACTTAAGACAGGAGCAACAATAGTAGTTTTATGTAGTAATTAAAGTATAAAAAACAGGCCTAGTGACCTGGAGGAGGGGGTTGAAAGAATTTCGTGATGACTCTCTCCCACCTATTTCATTAATATTTAGAGGGAAAATGGCATCACGTGTAAAACAAAGATTGCAGTCACCCTAAGAGAACTGGGAATAGAAAACAGAGTACCTACCAGTGGCACTTATTTGTTTTATATATTTTCATCCAGACTTTTCCCTATCTAAACGAATTCCAAGGCTGGCATGATAAAGCCATAGCAAGTACTACCATTTTTTAATGCTATTTGTGTATGTGCGTGTGCACACGCATGTGTACACACGTGCAAAAGCTGGGAGGAAGGCTAGGAAGGAATTATGAACAATTTCTCCCCCCTCAGGAATTTTGGCCCATATCCTTTTCCCATGATGACTACATGTCTGCCAACCAGCTAACATCTTGTTCTGTTTCTAGAGCCTAACATGACACATGATTCCTGCAATATTAAGAAGACCATGGATGACTCACTTGACTTTGTCCATGACTACTTGGATGTGATAATGTAATGACTACCCCAACATGATAGTAGCACATGGAAGTGAAAATGGTAACATTTTAGTGCTGTGCAATGAATGGCTGTTCTGTGAGCATTCAGCGAAGCAAAAATCCTCCAGCCTCATCTTTGCAGGAAAAGTGGAAAGAACTCATAGCAGGGGCATCACTAAGGTTCACGTCACCTGGTGCGGGAGGCCAGCACATCACCCCCATGCACAGGGTGGGGCAACACCTGGATGGTGGACGTGGCTATGTGTCATTGCACTGCCTCTGTTTTATGGCCATACGTAGAATAATGATATTTCAAAGTGGTTTGATCTATTACATTCTGCTGTAAATTACACATCTAACACTATATAACATGAAGGGATTATTCCTAAAAACCATGATTTTTCATCATTTTGGTCAGCCCCTCCAGAAGGCAGCCCCCCCATCACTGAAAGTGATAATTGGCTCACCAGATAATGTGGATTTTTAAAAAAATATATTTTTAAAGCTGGGTGATAGTCCTAACTTCAGTTCCCCCTCTACACAAGCCTCATTTCCTGTCCTATTAACGCTGTTTTATTTTTTCACAATATGTCCTCTTTTTCCAGAACATGGCCTCTTTTTTTAAGCTTTGTGTCCTGGATAAAGCCTTCCTTGTCCTTGTGAGCAGTTCCTTGTGAGCAGGCAGCAAGTAGTGTGCTTGTATATAGTGTGTGTGTGTGTACATAAATAGTGTGTGTACATAAGTTATATATACTAAATTACATATAATATTTTTAAATTTAATAATAATCAATATAGTGTTTCAATTAATAATCAATATAGTGTTTCACTTTCAATAGGGTCAATGCAAGGAGGAGGGAACTTCCTTCTGCGGTAGGGTGATCATATGTCATAACCATAAGAAGAGGACAAGGACCCCCAAAAAGTAGGAAATGCAAGCAAAATGGAGGACAAATGTAGGACATGTTAAAATAAAAGCTAAAAACACTCATATTGCTCTCATGTACTTAATTTCAACACTACATTGAAGGTAAAGGGGCTTGCTTCTGAGTAGACAGACTCAGGACTAGACTACAAGGCTGCAAACTTAATACACTTTCCTGGGAGTAAGTCCCATTGGAGGCTAAGGAGCTTACTTCTGAGTAGGAAGGCTGAGGAATGCACTCCAAGGCTGCAAGCCTAATGCTCTTTCCTGGGAGTAAATCCCATTGCAGGCTAAGGGGGAGGTACATACCTGTGTGGGCTGGGTGGGTGGTAGCAGTGGAGGCGGTGGGGGAGTGGCGTGGGGGTTCCAGAGGCAGCATGGGGCAGAGGTGCTGGGGGTGCTGAGAGGGGCCTCTTCAGGCCACGGGGGATTCAGTGGCTGCAAGGTAACTGCAGGGGGCCTTCAAAGGATGTGCTATGTGGGGCAGTGGGCAGGGTGAGGCAGTGCGGTGGGCAAGGCGGGGCAGAGGGTGGGCAGGGAAGTCAGCATGATGCCTTCTTTGGCATGCCAGCCTCTGGAGACTGGACATGTGCAGTGCCCCTTAGCTGGACGTTCAAGCATGCTCCTGGTTGCTGCTCCATTTCGGAGCAGGCCTGAATGGGTGCTCAGACACCCAGAGCCAGCTGGAGGAGTATCAAACTCTTCCTGGGCGTCACCGTAAGTGGTGCGTCACCCGGTGTGGCCCACACCAGCCGCACCACCCTGGTGATGCAACTGACTCAGTGATGGGCCCAGGCCGGTTCGGGCTGGATCGCCCAAACCGCTTCCTGATTTTGGCCGCCCGCTACCATACCGGTAGCTAAGGGGGGCCAAATACCCAGGCAGACTGGTTCGCCGCCCGGGGGAGCCCATCACTGTCCTTGATGCAGCTGCAGTCACGTCCTCTTCATGATGCGACTGCGGCTGCGCCAACCTTGGCACATGTGCAGTGAGCTAAGGTTGGGGCCTGCCCCTCGCCCCGCCCCTCACCCTGCCCACCCACAGCATGCTGGGGTGGGTGGCGTGTCCTCCCTGGCTCTGCCCTTGACCCTACCCGGCCCCACCCCTGACCCTCCCTGGCCCCGCCCCTGACCATCCCCACCCCTGAGCCTGCCCCTGCCCCATGAGCCTGGCCTGGCCACGCCCACTTCCGGCGAACTGGTTGTTGGGCCAGGCCGGGCCCACCTCTGAACTGGCTCATATTGTATTCTCCTCCTAATTTCAGACAAATGTGATCTAAAGCAAAACCTTGAGCTTGGTAATTTCAGAATCTATATATATATAAAAGTCACTGACTGACTCACTGACTCATCACCGCCCTGCCAAAATCGCCTGCTCTAAAAGTGTGAAATTAGGGGTGGGTGTTCTTTCCGTGATGGAGGGGAGCACTAAGAACCGGTTTTCCGAAATTTCAACTGGAAGGGGGTGAAAAGGGGCGCAACGCGTTTTCCTCCCTATACTTTGCACTGGAGAATTGCTGACTCATCAACATTCCGCCCCAACTGCTGGGCCTGAAGCATGGAATTCTGGGAGTTCCTTCTGTCACCTGAACACCCACCAAGAACCATCTGGAGAAATTAACCCTTCAGGGGCTGAAAAGGGGGCAACGGGTTTTTGTCCTATACTTAACATGGGAGACTGAACAACATCCAGCCAATTTGGTGCTCAGTGCCTGGTGAACTGGGGAATGTTTTCCGGAGGAAGACGTTGCACTGGCGAGGACGCTGCGCATGGGGGGAAGTTGCGCATGGAGGAAAGTTGCGCATGGGAAGATGATGTGCATGGGGGAAGTTGTGCATGGAGGAAAGTCGCGCATGGAAGGATGATGCGCATGGGAGGAAAATTGCGCATGGGGGAAAGTTGCGCATCGGCAGATGATGTGCATGGGGAAAGTTGCGCATGAGGGGATGATGCGCATGGGTGGAAGTTGTGCATGGGTGGAAGTTGCGCATGGGGGGATGATGCGCATGGAGGAAAGTTGAGCATGGGGGAAAGTTGCACATGGGGGAAAGTTGGGCATGGGGGTTGATGCGCATGGGGGAAAGTTGCGCATGGGGGAAGTTGTGCATGGGGGAAGTTGCACATGGGGGAAAGTTGTGCATCGGCAGATGATGCGCATGGGGGAAAGTTGCGCATGAGGAGAAGTTGCACAAGGGGGAAGTTGTGCATGGGGAAGAGTTGCGCATCGGCGGATGATGCACATGGGGGAAAGTTGCGCATGAGGGGATGATGTGCATGGGGGAAGTCGTGCATGGGTAGAAGTTGCGCATGGGGGATGATGTGTATGGGGGGATGATGCGCAGGGGGGAAATGCGCACGGGGGAAAGTTACACATGAGGGAAATTTGCGCATGGGGACATGATGCGCATGGGGACATGATGCACATGGGGTCATGATGCGCATGGGGGAAAGTTGCGCATTGGGGTTGATGCGTATGGGGGAAAGTTGCACATGGGGAAAGTTGCGCATGGGGGAAAGTTGTGCATGGGGGAAGTTGCGCATTGGGGAAAGTTGTGCATGAGGGGACGTTGCACATGGGGGGATGATGCGCATGGAGGGACGATGCGCATGGGGAATGATGCGCATGGGGGAAGTGGCACATGGGGTGTTTCAGCGCCATTGGGGGGGTGGCATAGGGAGAAATGTTACACCCGCCACGCGGGTACACTTTTCGCTAGTACTGTATAAAACACTTTGCCTTTTGTTTCAAGATATTCATTTTTGTCATAGATGAAAAGCATAATATAAGAAAACATACATATTTAATGCAAGCAATGCTCCAATGAGTACAGGCCTCTGGTTATCTCCCTTCTTCACTAATATTTCAAAGATGAGCATAGGAACTTGCAGCACTCCTGTGTTCATAATAAAAATGAATGAGACCCTCCACCACTACGAGATCACATTGCTGAAAATCTCTGCAGGTCCAACAGTAACGGCTGTGCAATATAGTTACTTAATAGGGCAATACTCTGAGAGTAGCCTTTGGTTTCAACTTTTGCAGAAGATGGCTGATTAGGAGTGAGACACAAAACACAAGGTATTTAGGTAAGGGAAATGTTTAGTCACTGACCCTGAAAGAGTTTGTTCATCACTGGGCTTGGTAATAAGCTCTTCGTGACAGTTTAATTCATTAGAGTACTGAACTGAATGCTCAATTTCACTATGATCTGGTTGCCTTAATTTTCACAATGATCTGGTTGATCTGTTGAAAGATGGTAGCTCACATTCAGCAGCCTCCTGTGGTCAATTCTGAGAAGAAGTTGGGGGAAACCCTCATCCCTTCCCATTATTGTCAGTTAGAAGAAACATCTGGAAACAGCCATCATCTCAGAGGTTAGAAAATTTGAGCTACATTTAGGAAATCCCTTTTATGTTGAGAGCTTGTAAGAAAGTAAGGACATAAGAAGAGCCCTACTAGATCAGACCTAAGACCCACCTAGTCCAACTTTCTGTGGACACAATCCTAACCAACTTTATAGCACGGAAGAAAGGACAGTGTGACTTCGAAGTAAGGGAAAAAACTTAGGGAAAAAACTTTTTGTTTGTTTGTTTGTTTGAATTATGGCAAATACATGGACTTACGGTAAATCAGATGTTAATGTTCCATTACCATGTATTTTGAGAGTCAGGAATTCTACATTGATGTCTGGCTGACAAATGCCCCCAACTGCCAATTCTTCAACGTAGTTTGGTTGCTAGTTGTTTAGTTTACACTTTCATGCTATTCAGGTGCACCACAAGGAGGTGAACTAACATCACACCCCAAATGTAAGGGTTAGGTATTGCCTTAGGCCACCATGACTACTTCCCAAGTGCAGGATACAGCAGATGTACCACGGGCATAGCTGTGGTAGGACTGGAAAGTCCGTTAGGATGCCTCAGGGATGCCTCAGGGAGCTCACATCCATCTCCATTTCATGCCCTCCCTTGCATTTGGCATCCTGAGATAGCCTACTTCTAAAACTAGAAGGTTGTACCTACCCATCATGGCTTGTAACCTGTGATGGACTATTCCTCCAGAAAGTGGTTCTAGAGGTAATGTTGCCCCCTTTAAAGGCAACTATGCATAATATCATCACCACATCCTGAAGCAAGGAGTTCTGCAGTCTAATTACATGCTCAGTAAAGAAATTTTTTCTTTTCTATCCTATCCTAACTCTCCCAACACTCAATTTTAGTGGATGTGCCTTAGTTCTGGTGTTGTGTAAGAGGGAAAAGAACATCTATCTGCTCTGTCCATCACCTGCATGCTTTTGTATGTCTCAGTCACATCCATTGCATATCTTTTTCAAGACTGAAGAGCCCCAAACCCTTTTCTTTCCAAAAGAAAGTACTTTTCACACTTGCAAAAAGAGGATGCAATATGTTCATTTTGTACATGTGGCATAGTGCTTGGGAAATGTCATTTTCATCTATATATATAAAATTGAAAAGTCACTGACCAACTGACCGACCAACCAACCGATCAACCAAATGACTCACTCACCAATGGCCAGCCAAATCTGTTAGACCTAGAAGTGTGAAATTTGGGGTGTGTTCCTTTCATGATGGAGGCACCCACTAAGAACTGGTTTTTTGAAATTCCAACTGGAAGGGGGTGAAATGGGGCACAACACATTTTCCTCACTATACTTTCCATTGAAGAATCCTTGACTGAGGGATACTCTGCCCTAACCCCCAGACCCAGAAACGTGAAATTTGGGGAGAGTGTTCCTTCTGTGACATCAACACCCACGAAGAACTGATGTTGAGAAATTGAACCCTTAAATGGCTGAAAAGCGGTGCAACATGTTTCTGTCTGGGAGAGAGGGTTTGCATGGGGCAATATTGCGCATGGGGGTGTTGTGCAGGGGGGATGTTGCGCATCTATGGAGGTTGATGAGCATGGTGGGTTGATGCGCATGGATGGATATTGCACATGGGGGATGTTGCACATGGGGGGATGTTACACATTCAGGGTTGATGCGCATGGGTGGATCTTGCACATGTGCATGGGTGGATGTTGCACATGGGGGATGTTGTGCATGGGGGATGTTACAAATTCAGAGTTGATGTGCATGGGGGATGTTGCGCATGGGAGGATGTTGCACATGGGAGGTTGATACACATGGGGAGTTGATGTGCAGGAGGGGTTGGTGTGCAGGTGGGGTTGATGTTCATGGGGATGTTGCGCATGGGGAGTTGATGCGCATGGGAGGGATGATGCACAATGGGGGGATGATACGGAATGGGGGATGGCACATGGGGGACATTTTACTCCTGCAACATGGGTATGTTTTGCTAGTATATGATAAATAAGCATCAATTGGTTTGTGAATCATCTGTCGTTTCTATGAGGTGGGCCCCTCAGCCTGTGACAGCATGGTTGAGGTGTGCAAATGTGTGGCAGTTTAACATTCTTAATTGCCAGTGCACTGATTAGCTTTACACAACATTGTCAATCCTTACAGCCTCAAACAATCAGTCCTCACTGAAAAAAATTGCTAGGCCATTAACGTTATCCCTACTAGGTCTTCCAAAGTGAAATCTCCTAATGGAGATAACATTTTATTGCATGTTTAATTTATTTCTCCCTGAAGCCAGGAAGTGTCTCAAAGACTTATGTTAGTGCACATTCCTATTATTCCTTAAATATACATAAAACATATTTAATCAATTTCTTTCAGTCTGCCAGGCCTCAGAGAAGAAGGTTGCTTCCAGATGTTGCTCCTGGAAGGGATGATAATGTCCCTCCCATATAAATCTCATTAAAGTAACACTTATGCTTGCAAAACAGTTGAACTTCCTTGTTGTTTATGTATAATCATAGCTATATATATCCCATCGCCCATGCTGATCCAGCAGCTCAGAAAGGCTAGCAGGACTTGACATGAAGGCTGTTTTCTTTCCTCCATGTATGGTTTGAAGGCCATGAGTACATTTGATCTTGAAGAAGTCTGTACGCTCAGTATACTCAGACTATGCTCACACTCTGAAGAAGTCTGGAACTACCTAATCTCAGTAGTGGACCTGCCCGTTGTGCTCAGGGCCACTCCCAGCATGACAGTCCACCACCTTGGAGCCTGATGCAGCATTGAAGATACCTTAGAAAGCCTTCTGAGGCTTTTCACATGGTCTTAAACTCTACTTAGGACCATATTGGAAGCCTCAGAAGCCTTTCTGTAAGATCCTCTTACGATACACGGGGCTTTGCCTGCCTCAGGAGCAGGAAGAAGTGGGGAAGCGGATAGCACTTGGGGATTTTGCCCCAACCTGCCCTCCAGACCCACGATTGTCCAATTATTTCCTGTGCCAAAATATGTACAATATATGCCATTTTTGCTGAATTAACCCTGTCTCCTCCCCATATCCCAGAACCTCCCCCAAATCCTCTTGTTCCACCCCATTTCTGCTTATGATCAGTCCCTGCACCGACTTATTTGTTTCAGAGCAGGTCACGCTCTGTACCTCTTGGCCCACCACTGCTGCTGCCATTTGTGGAAGCCACTTCAAAATGGCCACAGTGAGTGCTGCTATATATATTTTATAACTGGATATCTATTCAACTGTCTTAACTACCTCAATAGGATTGGGAAGGGACTCTTATAAGTACAGTGGTTTACAAGCATAATTCGTTCTGTGTGCATGCTTGCAATGCAAAACACTTTTATGTCAAAGCAAATTTTCCCATAAGAAATAATGGAAAGTCAGACGATTCATTCCACAACTCAGAAATATTCATATAAAAATGATTACAATACTGTAATATAATACAAAATAATAAAGAAAATACAAAATATAAATAAAAATAAAACCAATTAATCAGCACTAATAGAGCACAGTCTTAACCATGTCTACTCAAACGTAAACCCCATTGTGTTCAATGGGTCTTATTTTCAGGAAAGTGTCTTTAGGATTGCAGCCACAATCTCTCTTAGGCTGCAATGAGCAAAAAAAAAAAAAAAAAAATAGTCCCAGCCAGGATACTCAAACGTAAGCCCCATTGTGTTCAATGGGTCTTATTTCCAGGAAAGTGTCTTTAGGATTGCAGCCTCTCTGTTCTCTCAGGGTGCAATCTGACCCCCTTACACAGGAGTTAGCTCCACTGAATATTATAGTACTTACTTTAGAGTAGACATGCAACGCTAAGTAACTCAAGCTCCTTTCCATTGCCCCCTTACATTGGAGTGAGGCCCGTTGACAATAATAGGCTTTCTTCAAAATAGACATGTATAGGCTGGTCTCTAGGAGAGGCTGAGTAGGTGGTGGTGTAGTGCTGAAACAAGCCAAATTTATTAGAAATGTTTGTGTGTCTAGCAAAACACTCCCAGTCGAAGGTATTATTGTATAGTAAATTTGACATTTTGCTCAAAGTTTTTAGAACTGTGTGGAGTATGACAATCCAGTCTGAATTCTTTCCACTGAAATGGGCAAACATTGAATTGTCTGTAATAATAGAAATCATAGAATCCTAGAGTTGGAAGGGACCTAGTACGTCCTCTAATTCAACCTCCTGCCTGTTGCAGAAAATTCTCTGAGATAATCTCTGATAGCTGCTCGTCGAGCCTCTGCTTGAAGATCCCCAATGAGGGAGGGTCCACCACCACATTTGGCAATCTGTTCCACTACCGAACTGCCCTCTCCATCAGGAATTTTTTCCGGATATCCAACCGGAATCTCCTTTCTTGCAGTTTGTACCCATTGGTTCTAGTTCTGCTTTCAGAAGCAGCTATGAACAAACGAGCCCCTTCCTCCCTATGACAGCCCTTCAGGTATCTGAAGAGGGCAATCATGTCTCCTCTCAGCCTCCTCTTCTCCAGGCTGAACATCCCAAGTTCCCCCAACCTTTTCTCATAGGGCTTCCCTTCCATCCCACTGATAATTCTTGTCGCTCTTCTCTGGACTTGCTCCAGTTTGGCTGCATCTTTCTTATTAAAGTGAGGTGCCCAGAACTGAACACAGAACTCAAGGTGAGGTCTCACCAATGCAGAATAATGTGATGTGCTGTGATGTTCTGAATCCTGCTGCAGCCACATGATGTCCTCCATGCTTTAAATACGTTTCCCACTTGCTCCAGAATGGGTTGTTGTCATTGTCATCAAGTCTTTATCAATGAAGAAGATGGCAAAATATCTGCTTTCTCAAAATACATCATGTACTGTATAATAATAATATATGGTGTAATAATAGTCCAAACACTAAAGACTGAAAATCCTAATAGCAAATATAGTACGCACTGTAGTAAACATTCCTGATGGTTTTTTGTGCTTAAGGGATGCTCTACTTCTACTACCTGAGTTGGTGTCTCAATTTCCCTAATAGCTGGACCAGTCAAATATGTTCAAATATATAACACAGAGATCCTGTAGCATTCACCCGGAACAGAAATGAAACTGCAGCCAGGAAAGGAGCAACCACAACAGGAGCTTTTGGGAAGCAGGTAAACTGCTCTGTTCCTGGCCATTTGTCCTGCATGCCTGATTTTGTGTCTAGACTCCTTAGATGCTATTTCTAGCTTGGGTACAAAGCTTATGCTCATCCTCAGCAAATTGCTTCACCTCTTTGAACACAAATACATTTGTGTGGTCTATTTATATCATAGGCTTCTATATTCCCTTATTGGGCAGAAAGGCTATCATTATGCTCACATCTCTCTTCATGAGTGCCTTTAAATGTCAAAAGCAGTCTGGGTAAGATCCTCAGAAGCCAAACACGTACAACGATGTGGTCCTGCAGGTGTTCCCATCTCACAAATGAACACAGCAATCTTTGGAAACGGCTTCGATTACTAATCTGATGGCTGTAGCTGGGACGCTAAATTGAAACATAAAAGCGGCAAGGATTTCTGGAGTGGGAAATTAATTAGAAAATGATCAGTCACAATGAATGAAGTACAAGATGCTGAATTATGTTTGTTATCTAAGCCTAAGAGCATTTAAGTGGAAAAGATAAAATTTAATGAAGGCAGCTACCCACTGAAAATCATGTTAGCAAAAAGATAAGTGCTAATAAATTTCTTTACACTATGGCACAGCTTTTAAAAAAAGTATTTAAAAAGGCATAACTATAGTTTAAATGAACAGCAGCTTTTAAAAGAAATGTCTCGATAGCATTATCAATTGAGAAGAAAAAAGAATCCCTCTGTGACCAAGTTTTTTTGGGAGGGGGTCCACTTACCATAAAGGCAAGAGGTAAGGCTAGTTTTCTTGCATTGGCCCAATTATTGTTTTCTTTCTTTTTTCAGCTGTATATCTTAGGCAGATGAGTAGCTTTTATGAGATAACTTCACTTTCCTAACCCAGAAAAAATGCTGGATTTCATCTTGGATCTGTTCCAAAGTACCTAGCTGAGCCCTCTTCCTACGCTAACACAAAACCATTAGATCTGGCTCCAACCCCAAAAATCACTGAGTTCCGGTTCTGGCACCAGACTTATTTTGGGCCATTGCCAGACTCCGAGCATCTTGTTTCATGATTGTTCATTCAGATTGTTGTCCTGAGGTTGGGAAATAGGCTGGTAATCAACCCGGGTTATTGTGTGGTCCCTTCCTATGTCCTAAGATAAATAGAAGGAATTGGCTGATCTACAATTGGAGGAAGTCTCTAGATGTTCTAGATTCATTGCCTGATCAACAGAGCAGCACTTTTCCTCTGATGCACTTGGACCTGGCAACTGCTCTCATGGGATTGGAGAAGAAACTTGGAGGCTTTTAAGTATCTTGATCTGGCTGATAATGAGCACAGCCTTGCCAAGCAGAAAGGATGGAATATTGGCTACTATGCCAACAAACCAAAATTTGTTGAAACCAAATTTCTTAGAATGATTTTGTTGGTGCAGTAAGAGGAATGCATACCGGTAATTGAAATTTCAATATTTATGAATAAAACTCAGAAAATCTGTGGTTAATATTAAAGTTATCGATTGGGAATAACTCTAGAATAGTCAAAATTGGGACATGAAAAGATCATAGATTTTACCATGATTAATATTTTTGAGTATTAAGGCGCAATCCAGAGTAACTACGTGGAGTCCTTGCTCTGGTGTAAGAACAATTTACTCAGGATTGCAATATGAATTTCCCATAGGTTTTCACTAGGTGGTCCAGTAACTACGGGTGCACGTAATGTCTCTTACGTGCACCCATAGTTACTCTGGATTGTAGGGTTAGACTTGTTCATGTAATCACACCCTTGTGGCTTACTGTGTCAGTCTGAGGTTACTTGTGTGAGTTTTCTATTCATTCCTGTGGGTGACAGTTTTGCTCCTTCCTTATCAAGTAAGAAGAGAAAATACAGTATAGCCTCATCAATAGATAGGGAGATTAAAGTGGGTGGAGACACAACAGCAGGGTATATTTGCTGCTCAGTGTGAGTTGGTCTAATCAGCCTCTCATATCTAGGATAGGAATTTTAAGATCAGCAGGTAGTGAATAGGATTTTTTTGCTCTTTGTCTTATTGGCCTCTGGTTGGGTTTGTTTTTACGTACTCTAGAAGAGTGGTCCTCAATGTTAGTCAGACCATGGTCCGATTCCATGGAAAAACATTTTCCATGGGCCAGCTGGGCTGTGCATGCCCAATTTGCTCTGGACTGGGGATTGCTAGACCAGGAGTGAACTGGGCATGCAGTCTGAGCAACTAGGTTGCATGTGCGACAGCCAGTGCAACAGCAACAGATGAGCGACTAAGTTGCATGTGCACAGTTTGCTCCAGGGCAGGAACAAACTGAGCAGTATAAACCCAGTGACTAGGCTGTTAATGCGTAGTTTGCTCTGGGATGGGAATGAAATGTGCACATCCAGCCTGTGATCTGCAGCATGTGCACTGACAAGCAAATTCTGTTGAATTTACTGAATTGTCTTGGGTTTGGCTCTGTTAAAATATAGGTTAATGCATACCTAGACTTAAATGGATTGGTAAAGGGAATTCCAGATCAGAAATGATCTCTAGATGATCACAGCCACAAAGGCTGCAGACACTTTCCTGGGAGTAAAACCCATAGAATACAATGGGGCTTACTTTTGAGTAGACATAGTTAGGATTGTGCTGAAACCCCCCAATCTAGAGTTACTACAGGAGCACATAAGAGACTTTTGTTAGTGCACCACCGTAGTTACTGCGTAGTTACTGCACCACCTAGTGCAAACTGCACCACCCGTAGTTATTGGACCACCTAGTGAAAACCTATGGGAAATTCATATTGGAATCCAGAGTAAGTTGTTCTTACACCAGAGCAAGAACTCCCCAGTGTTACTCTGGATTTTGCCCAAAGTGAGAAGAATACTTAAGTGTGAATAGACAGTATTTAGTAGTTGGTCATGTTCTTCAAGAAAGGAGTCCACACTAAAGGGTGTGGGGGAGGAGTGTCAGAAGTGTTAGGACACACTATAATATGCATCTTGTTAAGTGAATCTGTGCTCCTAGACATTTATCACATATATTATTAAGTGCATCTGGCCATGATGTACTAAATAAACCAATTATAAAATTCAACATAAACTTACATAAAAGACATAATAATAAAATATCTCTCTCCCCCTCCCTCCAGTTGGACTAGAGGTGAATTGAAAGCACCATCTGAGTATGTACTTTGAAGAACCAAAGAACAAAAGGTCAGATTTTTAATGGTTTCTTTGCCCTGTGATTTTAATAAGAAATTAGATCTTACATCTCCAGCATAGAGATACATGTCACAAAATTATGGGGGGTGCAAAATCAGGGAACAATCTAGAGTTAGGGCAGTCAGGAGTGCCCGAGCTGGGCTACCCAACTATTCTGAATCCAGAGCAGAAAGTTACGCTGGATCCAGAGAGTCAGGAAGCCTGGACTGCCCCTAAATACTCCAGAGCATGCTCAGTAGGCAGCAAGTCAGTGACTGCTGGGGAGGGCTTGCTCCCAGGGAGAGCCCCCTCACATCAAACTGAAAAGCTGTGGTGCCTGCCTTAGAAGCAGTCCCTGATGAGACCCCCAGTACAGTCTACAGTGAATACAAGGGGCTTCTTGGAGTGGCCTGCTGTATCCACAGGTTAGTGGGCTGCCATAGTTGTGCCATATCCTGAGGTTGAGAGGCAGGGGTTGCACCTAGGCTGGCCAAGAACTCAGATTTTTCGTCAACACTGCCATTCGTACTCTGCCTTATCATGGACCCCTATGGGTCAACTCATTACTATACCTGCTCCTGAGGTGTATAACTCTGAGGAGCTGGAAGAGGACTTTTCTGCTCTGGAAACAGGCTCTGAATACAGAGTAACTGCTCTGCCCTAGGCAATGCTAAACAAGCCCTCAACATGCCTCTCCTGAATTGCCTAGGCCAGGTCCACCTGTCTTGGGGCAGCCTATGTTGCCTTACACTGCCCCAAGCCTTTTCCAGAACAACTAGGGTGGCCCATCTTGCAATTGGGCCAGCCCAGTGATAGATAGGGTAGCCCAAGTGCACTTCTGGTGCCCTAAATCTTTATCTTTACTTGGATAAAGCAGGAAAGATAAAGCAGGAAAGAAGTGGCTGTGACTATTCTTAACCATTCCTTCTTTAGTTTGCATCCTCATTCTCTTCTTCTGCATACAGTGGTACAAACATGGTATCCTGCTTATGTTCCAGTTGGAAGAGGAAAGTGGATGAAAGGATGAGGATATAATCGGGCTACTTCATTCCTTTAACTGGTACAATTATACGTTAACTGAGTTGTTGGCACCTATGCAGACATGGTTAAAGGGACAATTCCATAAAGAAATGGGGCCTTGAGCAGAGTACAATGAAATGGGATTTATTGATGCCTGCATACATTTGCTCTGGAAGAGGTTAACAGTATTTATGTTGAGGTGCAAACATATGACATTAAAGATTATTTATGTTTGGGCCACTGGCATTATTTTTATGTATATGAGGTAGGAGACAGAGTCTTGCATGCTCTGAAAGCTTCAGATCTGAAGAAGTTGACAATTTCATAATATATCACATGTGAAGGGACCATACTGCTAGCATTAGCAGAAGTAAATGTGTTATAAGCCTTCTTATTCAAATTTGAGCTTACCAAAGGCATGGATAATCTGACAAGCACGTTATCTTCCCTGACAGCCAGAAAACAATTTCTATCAACATGAAGGAAGGAGAGAAAAGTCCATGGACAAATCTTTCATTTTTCAGAGTTCTGCATCGTAAGAACTGTGTAATTTCAGTGCAATTTGCAATCTGATTGCTAATTACTACCCTGTAATTTTTTTTTTGGGGGGGGGGGGGGGGAGGAAATGCATCTGCCAAAACTGAAATATGTCTTCAGCCTTGAACTTTTTGCCTGATTGGAACAAGCATTCAGTTTGTGAGACAGAAACCGCTTGGCAGCTAAGTGGCAATTCCTTATTTATTGAGTGGCCAGGCTCATAACTGGCAATTCCTCATTGAGTTTCCTGTTAACACACACAATATGAGTGCTCCATTTCTGAAACTGCAGGCCTAAACTTGCTTTCGGGTTGAGCTGCAAGCACAGATTGCAGCATGCAAAAATAATTCCTGACCGCACGTAATTTTACCGTTGTTTTTCAAGTAATTGATGTCTCCCCGAACAGGTGGGTAGGGAAAGGAAGTTGGTCAGGCTTATCGAACAGCTTCATGAATTACTTTCTTAGAAAATGTTTGATAATGAACAGATCTTAGCAACTGCACACTCACATTATAAAACTGCCATGTCTTGCATTTTGGAAAATATGGACTACAGCAATGATAAAGTGGCACTATTTTCCTTTGGATGTTTAGGTTTTAGATAGCTGGACATTTTTACCTTTAACAGTTTCATAGATTTTTATACCTTAATAGTTTGATAAACTTCCAGCAATAGAGATGATATTCCTACTTACCAATTTCCAACTGCTGAATTTTTCCACAACTGTAGAATTATAAGGGAACTATATTGCCATTTGAAACTTGTCACTCTGTTTGTTTTACTAATTTTGTGTCCGTGTTAACCTAGAGCTTGAGGCCTTTCTTGCTAGAGGAAGCCACCAACTTTCCATGTGGTCTTTCAAGTAATGAATTTTAAAAAAATATTACTATGGCTGCAATCCTAACCACACTTTCCTGGGAGTAAGTACTACTGAACTCAATGGGAATTACTTACGAGTAGATGTGCTTATGATTGCACAATTCCTCATAAACATTATTAACATCTATATTGGTGTCAACAAACCCTTTTGTCTGTATGGCTGGCCTTCAATGGCATGCTAGGAAAGTGAAGAGCATGAGCTGAAGAGAAAATTCAGGTACCCTCTTTATGTCCTCCCAATTTACCTATCCTAATTTTGCTTCCTGGAATCTCTGGCAAATGTGCCACAACTCTGGTTGTTTGCATCATTAGCCTGGAAATGTACAATGGGATCCTGGCTTTAGTGTCACTGCAAATGCATTGTTTCAATGCAAAGGCATTAAAAACATATTGTTAGAGCTTGAATTCTGGCAGTTCAGTGCCTACATAAGCTTGGGCCATTAGCAGCTGCATAAAAACAGTTATTCTTAAACCTTGATCTATTTATAGTAAACATCTCCCTTAAATAAATAATAAGGTTCTTGAGTTACCCCTTATTCCTGTAAGCTCTCTCATAGTACCTATACGCAGATTGTTGTTCCCTTTGGGAACATTTAAGCATGACAATGGTGATCGTGAAAAATCTAAGCCAAGATAGAACAAATCTGTCTTTGAGGAGCTGTGCTAGTCAGGATGACATTTTTGAGGGGCACTCACTTTCTTTATAAATGATGAATGCTCCTATTCTGAACACAAGATCTCATTCTTCACATGGAAGCCATCCTGCTACAAATTGAAAATCCTCTTGTGGGTTTTTAGTTTTTTTATTCTTCTTTGGTAGAAGAATCATTGCATTAGGTGGAGCACTGGCTACAACCTTGGAAGAGCTCCATCGACTTTAGTGATTGCCTTGGAGAGTTTGCCGATTGACATCGTTGCTTGTGCCAAATCACCCAGTGTTCTCTCTCGTGGGCACTTTGTGTGCGTGCCAAAAGCTGTGCACACATTGCACCATCATTGTGTGTATAATTTCTTTTCTGAGATGCTGTCTCTTAGAAGCTTAGCATTTTGGTATCAGAGAAGATAGCCTTGATTGAACCAGACAACATTTTCCTTTAAATGCCACAACAAACAGTTGTGTTTTTTTTAATTTAGAGAGAAGCTCTTTGAAAAATTCAGATGTGTATGTGGATAATGCACATTTACCACTCTGGGTCATGGCCTTTATGTTCTTCATTTATTGTTTGGCTGTTGTCCCAGCTTTCTGTATTCTCTCTGGCTATCAGAGAGTCTGCTGCCTTTATCTTTTGTTAACAGCAGTGCTTTTTAAAAACACATGCAAGAGGAGCACATTGTGGGGAACACATACACACAATAATCTGCAGGGACTCAGTTTAATGGTCAGTGACAAGACTGTACAAGTCGGCAGTGAAAAGAAAACAGAGAGGATGGTGGAAAAATTTACAAAAATCAAACACAGTGTTCAAACTGGGTCTAACTGAATACATCCATACACACATGGTTCAATCCTTTTGAGGGCCTACAGCAGTGGATCTCATAATCTGCTGCTGTAAATCTCAGGTTGGCATCATAAGAGCTGCATCTTTGTAAAAGCATAAATGGCTGGCTGCACCATGCATGAGCCCAACCATCCTCTATTGGAACAAATAAGATGGCATCAAGGGTGGTCTGGGGACAATCTGGACAGGGAGTAGGCTGAACTTGGACAGTTCAGAGACAGGAAGGAGTCGATCTTGACCACAATGGTACATGTGCTAATCCTATTTCCCTTTCCTGGCTCAATATGCCCCCTGAGGGTATACGGAAATAAGATAGCTAAATATCTTGAGTAGGTCTGAGGAAACCCATTGGCAGTCAGGAGGAGGTTAAGTAGAAAGTATTGTAACTTACATCTCCCAAGCTGTTTGGTGTATCCTCCCACCATAGCATCCTCCCACCACTCTCTTATCAGCAGTGCTGCATGCTATTGGCTGTAGGGGATAAACTTTGGCTGAAAATCTCTACAGAGTGCCATCTACAGCTAACTTTCAAACATCTATAGAACCTGGGAATGCAGTCTTGATGATGTGACAAGCATCTAATGGGAGATCACCACAGGCAAGGGAATTTTGCCTTGTTCAGAAGATATGTTGGATGAGTCAGTGGAATTTGTTTGGGAAGGAGGCCTGAGGCTGATCTTGGGCCAACAATAAAAAGGTACAATAATCAGAATGAATTTTTATTCTTTCTAACACATCACACTGCATGTACGGAAAGAAGAAACAGAGAGAATCAATAAGCCTATTGTCCATGTGACTTCACACAAGACAAAGACAAAAGTGGTGTATTGATGGATCACGGAGAATGTTCCATCACGAACCAAGAGTACATATACTGTTTCTGTAAATATTGGGAGCTTTGAGATGTAGGAGCTTGAGGCATCAAAGCCTACCACATTAATTTTTCAGAAGGAGATAGTTGGGTCTCAAAAAGAAAGAAAGAAAGAAAGAAAGAAAGAAAGAAAGAAAACAAACCTTAGGATGCATTTAAGGCAATAGTTTTGAAGGAGACAAGATGCTTTGGTTGGAAGGAAAAGATGCTGGAGAGGGTGAATAGTAACCCACCAAAGTTGACTGATCAGCTCACCATAGTTCAGAAGTTTTGGCAGAGAGGAGAGAAAAAGGACTGCAAAATATGGAAAGTAGGAGAAAAAATACTCAGAGGTTTGACTCAATTTCAGGTCAACAGTAGGATGCTTGTTCATTGTTAACCCAGTTTGCAGAGGTCTCTGTATCATACCTCTGAGTAATAGCTTTTCAAAACTGAACAAATCTTGAGCAAACATTTAAAAGCAAATTGCACTTTTTAATCATTTGGAACATGTAGCAATGCAATCAACTCTGAGCTTTTCCAGTTATGTGCTTTCCATGATTTACTGTTCCATGGGTCTCGGTAGTTTCCAACCTGCCTTGAAATTTTGTAGTTCTCTGATCCCAAAAGGCAAAGTCTGGTGCATTAAATGTAGTGTATGTTTCACAGGCTGCTTTACAAGAGATCAGTGAATAAATCACCAATACAGGGTGGTTAGAAGAGAAAAAAATTGGAAGGCACTTCAAGGCAGTTGAACAGAATATATAAATTAAAGGTAATGATGAGCAATCCCTTGTGGCAACGCTATTCCTACCTTACGTAGTGGAGCAGCTGCTCCACCAGCATGTGCTGTTGCAAATGTGCTAGAAAGCATATTGTGACAATGCAGTTTTCTGGCCACCAGCAGGAAGGTTTGCATCTCCCTATTAGCACAACCTCAGGGGTAAGAAGATTCCTGCCAGATAATACAGGGGTGGGTAACAGTGTGGGGAGGGAGTGGAATTGGGATGAAGAGTTGTCCTTTCTGAGGGACACATACTTTTTGATAGGAAGGAGATATTTCAAACCTTTTTGCCATTGGATTCTGCTAGAAAATACGCATCCACTGATATATGACTTGATGGGGTTGTTTAGAACAATTTTAGCAATTTTAGAGATTTTTGTAATTTTGGTCACCCCCCAGTGTGTCACCCCATTGAGGGTGTTACCCAGGGCTCCCCATCCCCCTCTAGGGATGCCACTGATTTGTTGTTTTTTTCCAAAAAAAGCATATGAGAAAGAGAGAGAAACAAACTGCATGTCACAAGTGTGTTTAACCAGATCCTAAGTTGTGATGTGGTGGGAATAAAAATGAATAGACAGTATCGGGATGACTGTGAGGATTGGACAACTTGGAAAGTAGTGGAGCAAACTGCAGGATACCAAACAGTGTCCTGTAATCAAGCCTAGTTGCTAATGGTATGAACTCACAGGCTAAACCTAATATTCTAATGCCATGCTGAACATTTTTCTGTTGTGTTAGTGTTCTTGTTGGTATACTATGAAACTTACATATGTAAACATCTGTAAATATATGTAAAAATCTACCTCTGTAAACATCTGTAGAACTAATGAATGCGGAACAGGAAAGTTCAATCACATTTGCTTCCTTCCTCTTTGGATACTGTTGTAACAATATCAAGTAGCGAATTTTGTGTAAATGTTGATGTGGTAGATTTCCTTACAGGAAAAGTTGTGGAGAGAAGGTTTGTGTGCATGTGAACTGAGACTAATGAAGAATTGAGGATTAAGAAGTAGACCACAGCTACAGTACCATATTCGGCACAGTTATAGCACAATCAGCAGCACAATTCTGTGCAATTCTGTACAACCATATACATGCTTGCCTGGGAGTAATCTCCACTGAGTACATTGAGATATATGTCTGAGGGCACAATCCTAACCAATTTTGGTCATTGCAATTCACCCGTCTCCCTGTTTTTGTGGTGGCATGGGGAGACTGGCACATGTCGGTGTGCTGGCCTAACCCTCCCCTTCCAGTGTGACACACAACTGCCCCGTGGAACTTTAGCAACATGTGAAGGCCAGCATGGGACTTGTGCTAGCTTAACCAGGGGTTGGGATTGTGCTGTGTGTGAACATACACAGTACTTTATTGTTAGAGTAGATTTGTGTGTGTGACATACACACAGAAGACTGTAGAGATATCATTCTGCTATGCCACAGAAGGTGAATTATGAACAGGGAACAGTCACACATCAGAGGTGGAAGAAATTTGATGATACTTTGTAATACTGAGTTAGTTTTTCACACTATTTCTGTGTCACTGTGTAATTGCTAGTAATCCCAATGCAAGTAGTTAAACCTAGTATTCAGGGTTTAAGGAAAATTGCTAAATTTAGAATAGTAAAAAAAATTAAAAACCTATGGAAAATATTACTGGTTATTGCAAACTATAATATTGAGCATGTAGCAAACTGCAGCCTAGTTTAATTGACAAAAAGTGCCAGTGAATAAAGAATGTGGATCAATAATTAATTTTACCTCCATTTTAATTTTTGACTCCTAGACAGATTTAGTGTAAACTGGATATAATAAAAAACTGATTTAAATTGTGTTTCTTTGAAGTGCAGTGATGGGTCTAGAAGAAAAGCTTCTTTCCCCTCCATATCAAATTCTGCTACATATCAAAACCTCAGAGAAGAGAAAGAGATGTAAATTATTCCAACTGTAGACATTCAGTTCAATAGCCATCAATACATGTCACCTAAATAAAGGGGACAGCTATATATGGCTGTACTATTTTGTCAACATCAAAATAGGAAGAAGAGGGAGAACTTCATTTTTTTTTGAAGAAAGTGATATAAACGTCTTGGTGGATGAACACAACTGAAACGCAGGCCACTGACAGCCCAATCCTAAGCTTCCTGACCAACCAGGGCTACAGCAACACTAAAATGGCAACTGCTATATCCTGTGGGGTCAGGAAACCAAGCCAGGAAACAAATGTTCCCCTACCCACATGGCCCCAATGAGCCTCCTCAGATCTGTGTCTGCTATTGAGCTGCTGAGACCTATGTTGGATTTCCTGGCCCAATAGGGGATTAGACTATGGTGGCAGAGCTACTTTCTCTGTTTTCTGTTGCCACTCCTTTCCCACCCAGTTCTTCTCCCCACTCCAAAAAGCCCTCTTGCTAGCCACTAGCCATACCTACTACCAAGAGCTCTCCCCATCCAACTTCATGTGCTAAGGCCCAGCATCAACTGGCAATGGGCTCATTGCCAATGGTACATTTGGAATACAGCAAAAAGTGTCCTATTGCACTTTTTGTGACAGCCTGTGTCAGAGGCATCAGTGGCGCGCTAGTAGTGCCATGGCCCATAGGATTTGGCTTTTAATAAAAAATAACTGATGAGGAATACAAAAGAATATCTGATATGTTTATATTGCCCAGAAAGGTCATAATATTGTTCGCCATGTATCTGATAGATTCCTGATCTACATGGGTAAGGTTACCACTTTCAGATGAGAATGGTGTGTACTTTGAGTCCACATTTGGCTTAAAAACAACCACCATCACCAGAAATGTAGATGTTCTACTATGCAGAAACAGGAGAAACACATGTCCTGGGCCTTTTCAGCCTGAATTGCATATATAATTTGTTAAGAATCCACATTAAGAATATGCTCAGGACACATGTGGAATTGAACCGTTTCACTGCTGAGGAGAACTCATAGGCCATCTCTTTGCAGTTTACACATGAAATATGAAAAAAGAACATGTCAGTATATGAGCCTGTGTACCATCAGAAACAGCCATTCAGTCGTATCTTCCCTAGTTTGGGAAAGGATAGTCTAGGGCAGGGATGTCCAAACATTTTAGCAGGAGGAGCCACATCATCTCTCTGGCACTGTGACATGGGCCAGAAAAAGGATTTACTTTTCAAATTTGAATAAATTTACATTAATTTATGTATAAGATTGTATTAGAAATATTACAAAACTTGTCCATGGCCCAATAGAGGGTCTTGCTGAGGGCCACACTGAGGCTTGCAAGAGCCACATTGGGCCCCACTGCCGGGGATGGGACAGCCCTGGTCTCGGGTAATCAACTTCTCAAAGAATTGTCAGGTCCTCGTTGCTGGTAACCCACCAAGCCAAGTGCCATTTATTATAGCCTGAGAAGTGACTGCCCATCCTCTCCTCATTTTTTTTTTTTGCATTTTGCCAGGCAGCAAACAACACACTTAAGTGGGTCTTCACTGATGGTTACTAGAGTTGCAGTTTAATCCTAAGCATGTCTACTCAGAAGTAAGTCCCACTGTATTCAATAGTACTTACTCCTAGGAAAGTGTGATTACGATTGCAGCCTTGATTTGTCAGTCACACCCTAAGGAGGCAAACATTAAAGCAGGCCTCCATCAGTCTTGGAAGACTATGGTATCGTGCTTGGCGCTGCATACGCTGCATGCGAAGCACGAAAGCCTGGGTTGGATTGTTATGGAGGATAGACTGTTACCCAAGCAGCAAATCCCCCCTCTCCACGCCACTGAATTAGTCCAATGGAAAGGCAGAGCCCATACGATTGGATCCAGTTGGCGTCGCAGAGCTGGGCTAAGGACAAGAGCTTACCCTGTCTTGTGGGGCCGACCCGGGTCTCGAACCCTGACCTGCTGATTAACAGGCACAGTGTCTTAGCCACTTGCGCCACCCACAGCCCTTAGAGGCAAACATTAAAGCAATGCTATGTTGATGGAGAGGAGATTATTTGAATTGTGTACCAGTCATTTAGATTTTTGTGTCTGTAAAAGAACTTTTTCATATTAAGAGTACCACCACCTCTGGGACTGTTATGTTCACCTGTGAATTGGATCAATTGTGTTTTCAGTTGTCAAAACTATATGGTGGAAAAGCTACAAAATATATGGCTATCAGGACTAGCAGTTTTCTGTTTAAGGGGTATGATATGATCTATGCTTTATTCCATACTTCATACATTGCCTTCTGCTGCATGCAAAGATATTCATTCCAAAGATACTCAGAATGCCTTTAAAGAAATGTAAAACTCCAGTGAAGTTGAGTTAAAACAGCTCCAGCTGTAATTATACATTGGGAATATCCTAAAGCTCTACTTTGCATAACAGTTCAAGCCTTTTCTCATTCTGAGAACAGCCTGTGAATTCTGAGAAAAGAAATAAGGAAAGATTGTAGGCAGAAGCATATGTTGAACACTACAACGGGTTTATTTGGGGTAGATTATAGACTGCATATATTAGACAATGGAATTTGAATACCCGCACTGTTTTTGTAACTGTATCTGAGCATGGTGATTTAGGATGCTGATATCCTGTATTTTCCTCATTGCATATATATGAGCTTTAGTTTGGGCAGACTAAAAATAATCACCTGTCTTGTATATCTTTGAATAAATCATCCAGCAAGGAGGTTCTATTAGTGTTAGATTTACTTTTGGTTGTTGAGAATGTCACAGTGAATTTAGTATGCATACAATTTTTATTCAGGTATTTACACTTACCCTCATTCTGGATCATGGATAGGTTTTTCTGATGTTTCTTCCATTTATTGGCATGTGTCCAATAAAAATATGGTACTTGGTGGATCTGTCACTCTCACTACGAGCAGGGCTTTTGAAACACATGAGGCATGGAGACATGGGGAAGAACGATCATGTGCAGGGGCTCAATGTAATGGCCAATGGGGAAGTTGATGGTGAAAGGAAACTGGGGAAGTTGATGGTGAAAGGAAAACAAAGACAAGGGTGAAGGTACACAGAGGTTGATTAAAATGTTTAAAAGGGAGCTGGGGTTTAAACTCAGTGAACTTAATTTGCTCATTCATACTTACACTATGTTGGGGGAATCAGCTAACATTAACAAAACAATGGTGTTATAGGAAAAGTGATTAAGAAGGAGGAAGAAAAAGAAAGGAAGAGAAGAAAAACACCTTGGAAGAGGAGCAGAGAAAAAGAGGGAACTGAGTAAATGAGAAGGAATGTAAGGAAATTAGATGGGCTTCCCAGAGGAATCTGGGAGCTCAGTCCAACTCTTTCAAACCCTCCCAATTGTGCAGCCATGCCAAAAACCAATGTTCAGCAGGGTGGGCAGACCAGGAGATTTTGGAAGGGAAAGGAGATTTAAATTGTCAGCCATCCAACCTACAAAGGGTCTCCTTGAATCTGCATTAGTGATATTGCTAGTGCAAGCCCCTCCTCACTAGTGCAACCACCTTAAAAACAGGTGAGTTATAACCATCAGGATTTTTGCTACCACAAAACCGCATACACAGAGAGTTTGTATGTCGCTGTTGTGCATAGTTCCAAATGGCAGTGTTCACAGCATAAACAATATATTTCATAATGGCATCGCAATTTACCATCTGTGCCTGGACAAGCGTACATTTTCAACAGTCAATATATTGAATGTACCAGCTAGTTAGGAACTCACAGTGGGAGCTGGGAACTCTTAGCCAGTCCGCAGCAAGATGTACATCCATGTGGCTTGTGTATAATAGAAACAGCAGTAGCTTTGCCCTTACTGGGCACTCACACTTAGCAGCCATGCGCCTGCATGATATCAATTCATGCCACTCCCTGCCTCCACCATCCACTCAGGTTTCCTGCTTCTAAGAGTGGTGGGAGGTCTCCTTTACTCTCAGCTCAGCAAGGAAAGCCTCTTCTGAGACGTTGCATATTAATTGTTTCCGTTAGTTAGATTACCGAGCTTGTGCCATTTCAAGACAGTCAGTATTGATTAACCAGCATAGTTTAATTTGTCTAATGGACAGCAAATGCCATGTTGGTATATTGCTGACTGAATTTGATTATATTCCAGAATGAAATCTGTATGGATCAATAAAGCACACAGGTGGATTTCATAAAGTTAGTAAGGGTTTGATTGTAAGACTTTGGAGAGATACAAAATATCTTATTTGAAAGTTCATTTTCCGGTTCACTAGGAACATAAGGCTGATGCATCATTGCTAAACACAAGTTGCTATACAAGAGAACTCTAACCTGGGAAACAGCCCAAATCAATAAGAAATGATTGCATATATATTTTAAAAGCAGGATTGTATATACCATTTCGGTATGAGAACCTGTTTGAGATTTGTATCTGTTCCAAATTTGATCACAAAGGAGGTTAAGAAGACTTTGAAATAATAGCACACACACTGCCATTATTTATTTTGTACCTCTCATTGGCCATGACTCATCCTCTCCAAAGACTGTGAAGATGGTTTATTCTCCCAAGGACCTAAAGAATTCTGGGCTCATAATGAACTATGATACCTGTGGTTGTAGGTATCAAATGACCAATTTGGATTCTACACAAATATTGCATGAACCTATTGTAATATCTGTCGTATCCTAAGTCCATCCTGGTAATGCCATACCAATGAGCCATACAGCCCTCAATCAAAAGCCAAATGTCAATCCTCTCCTAGCAAAGCAGTGCTAGTGCATCCCTTCTTTGAAAACTAACACAGTTCATTATCCATGAAAAGGAAATCCTGATGTCAAGACATCATCATCCTGAAACCAAGACATAATCATCAGATGGCAAGTCATTGGCATGTCAAGATTGTGATACCATCACATAATCATTGTCACATTGGTGGTCATCACCATGAAACTGGCAGGTCATCCATCAATGTGATGTTGGTGTGTCACTTATGAAGCATCCATTAGTCTTTGGAAGGTCATCCATGAGATGTCCTTGTGTCCAAGAAGCTAATCACTGCACACAATCAGACTCAACATTGCTAGCCAGAGAAGCACCACCAAGTTAAAATAAGAAAGGGGAATGGTAAAAATTTTTGGTGCTGGGGCTGGAGGCAACACATTGCATAACTCCAACAGGGAGGTATGGGATGTAATATGAGAGGGACATACCTTACAATCCAGAGTAACTACGTGAGCACATAAGAGACTTTACGTGTACCTGTAGTTACTGCACCACCTAGTGAAAACCTATGGGAAATTCATTTTGCAATCCAGAGCAAATTGTTCTTACACCGGAGCAAGGACTCCCCGTAGTTACTCAGGATTGCGCCCATAGGGATTAACAGGAGGTGACATGCACTATATTATAGCTATCCTTCATATTATGGCATACCCTGGAAATACAACAGTACCATGCCATAGGTAAGAGTAGGAAAAATGGGGAATACTGACAACACTGATTCTTTGGCCTTGTAATGGGATGAGCACCACCGTTAGAGTCGATCATGGCAACCTTCAGGGGACATCTTTACCTTTTAGAGTTGTACCAGCAAAATATTTTGTCATGGCATTATTCCTGCACTGGACTGGCAACCCTAGTACCTCTTTCAGCTTGGTGGGTTTCTAGACTAGCTGTCATTGTGCTAGTGTATGTGGAGATAACTCGGGCATGTCTGAAGGACAGAAATAAGGCTGCAATCTCGTTAACAGCTTTCTGAGAGCATGCTCCACTGACCACAATGGGACTCACTACTGAGTAGACATGCCTAAGACTGCACTGTAAAAAAGCCTCCATTTTATGTAAAATGGCAAAATAAAAGTAACATTTTTACAGTTTTCAAAATACTATATGTAGGTGAAACGTGTGGATTTATGGTGATTTATGCATTCATTTTTTATTGCTTCCAGTAAATGGGAAAATTACTCAATAAGGTTTCTAATTTTAGTAAGTCCTCTCTTGCCCATTAATTTTACTTTAGTTTGTTCACACTTGAACTATCAACACTGGGTTTGTTTCATTATGAAGCTGGAAAATTGGTTACAAAATGGTAATGCTTCTGTCAAAAATAAATATTTTTTAAAGAATGACAAATAAAATGTTGTATATAATCATGGTCACCCATCCATCCATGGTGTGAATTGGCTGCATTTTGGGGACTGAGCTGAGGATGGTGGACTCTTACCAACACCTCTCCATTCCACCACAGTAGATGGAGCCAACCTTCTTACTGGTCACTTCCTGTGCATGGCTCTATCTACAATCAAAGCAGGAAGGTGCATTGCCAGTTTTATATAAAGGGTTTATAAGGGGGAATGAGTGAGGATCTCTACATTTTGATCACCAAAGCATAGCAATCTGGCTTCCTCACCTTCCTCCACTGGGCACTTTATAATCAAACAACCCAATAGCTTCAGTTGGCCTTGCATATGTTGATGTGTATTATAATTACATAGTAACCAGCCAGTGCCTTTGCAGAATGTACTTCACTGATGCCGCAGAATGGACCATCAATTGAACTTTCAGCTGCAAAAGATGATCTGGTTGGGATTGAGGCAATATAGTTATCTGGCATACCCAGGCTCTGAAACATGGCATTTATAGTCTGCTCTGGCAACCAGTGTAATGATGTTCACAAAACACATTTACAGAAAACAGTGGCATAGCTAGGAGAATACAGGGGTTGCAGATGCACCGGGCTACAAGCTTTTTTTTTTTTTTTTTTTTTTTGGGGGGGGGGGCTAAAATCGTGAAAAACAGGGTATGTATGAGAAATTAATACCATCATGTTATATATTGTTGGAAATGTAATTTTATGCAAAATACAATGAAATAAATTGCATTGGAATCTATATACTATTGAAAGTTATGGCCAATTAACCAGAAATTGAAAACACAGAAGCCTATGGAACAAAAGTGGATTTTCTTAACTCAAACTTTCCCATGTTACTGATGCCTCTACGAGCCGATGAGATGTAATTATGATACTGTATGGAACTAATAAGGTGTTAATATGAATCAGTTCTCAGTACATATATCATATAAAGTATATATCATAATACTGTATTATGTTGAGTGCTTACCAGGTATACACACACTTCTAAGTGATTGCTCCTCTTATATTTTTCAGAGAAAGAATAATCATTCCTCTTTGCCCAAGAACAGTTTCCTTAACCAAGAAAGGACACAATTTTCATTTTCTTACAGGTAGGTAAACTCCCTGCATTTGCAGTTGTGCAGGGAGTTGCAGTTACACTGGGGAGCAAGCTGTGGACAACAAGCTGAGCTTGACAAGAGTGGCTACAATGGTGAAAAACAGGGTACGTGTGAATACCATCATCTTATATATTGTTGGAAAGATAATTTAATGTAAAATTCAATGAAACAAACTTTGGAATATCTATTTTTTTAATCAACATTATGGCTAATTAACCAGAAAATGAAAACACAAACGTCTACGGAACAAAAAGTGGATTTCTTTAACTCAAAACTTTCCCATGAGACTAATTGCTCTGAGAGCCAATGAGATGTAATTATGATATAATATAGAACTAATAAGGTGTTAATATGAAACCTCATTTCAATATATGATTATACAGTTGCCCTGCTAATTGGTAAAGAAGCACTTCTAAGTGGTGTTCCTTTTATATGCAGCAAGGAAAGAATAACTATTGCTCTTTGCCCCAGCAGTTTCCCTGACCAATAAGGGGAACAATTATATTTATTTTCTTAATTAAAGTGAATTTTGTTGTTGGGGAGTATGCTACAAAATCTTCTTCAACTCCAGAAAGCAGATCTGGGGAGGGAGGCAGCTAGGGGGAGGCAGCAGAGCAAATGGGTGGTGAGCTGCTGAGGAGGAGGCAGATTTTCCCCTAAATTTATTTTTTTGGGGGAAAACAAGGGATGGCATCCCTTCCAGTTATGTCCACTTTTTTGAATATATTTACATTAATTTACATACAAGAATATATTGGCGTGGATTACAAGGCTTGCCCAAGGGCCAGATATAGGGGTCTTGCTGGGGAGCACATTGAGGCTCACCAGGGTTTGGAGACCCCTGCTCTACAGGAGACCCCTGCTCAACATGATTATTAGCTATACCACTTGCAATGCTTATAACACGCAGTGGCAAGGAGGAAGCTAGCATTGTCTTACGTTATGTCATTAGACAAGTCAGATGATTTACTCTTGGTTAATTTTCAGCATAACTAAGGAAAACAGCTGGAGAGATCAATGTGAAATGATAAATGTTTTGCTTGCTTTGTTTCTGCATGGCAGGAATATACCTGTTGTTAACCAAATATGAATAAATGATTTATGTTCATATTCTGCTCACATTATCCTGGGAGACTGGGATATAATTTTAAAATGGCAACACTCAAAAAGATACACGTTAGCCAATGATGAAATGTTGAGCCTTGGAGCACACCTTCCTACTGGAGTAAGACAATGACCATTAACAAACATCTCAACATAGGTTCCTGTGCCTGCAATGAAGTGCAAAAAGAGGCATTAGGCTTTTGGGCTCAATTTATTTATCCAGCCCATTCATTTCCCTGGAGGAGTTCTTTCACCAAATTATTTGTGATATGCTGTTCTATCACTGGATATGAATGGAGAATACATCAGAGGAAGTAGGACTACCTGCACATTGGCGTAGCTAAGGGAGAGAAGGGGTTACATGGCCCGGGGAACCATGCCTTGAGGAGATGCCAGCCTGCACCCCCTGAAAGTGAAAAAGTAAAAAAGTGGTGTTCTGAAGTTTGGGTGGAAAGTGCTTGGTCTCAACAAGCTTCAGAAGGCATCCTCAAGGCCTTAGAAAGGCAGAATCTTCACAAAAGCTTTTAAGTGCCTTTTTTTAGGCTTTCAGGAGGGCTTCTGAGAGCTGCAAAGAAGGAGACAAATCTGGAAAGGAGGACTTGTGAGAACTGCCATAATAAAAAATTCAAATATTTAGTTAAAGGTGAGTAATTTAGTAATGAAAGCAACTGATGCATATCTGTGAACTGATTGGCGCCTTCACACAACGGTGTCCAAAGGACTAAACTAATTTTTCCTACACTCAAGCCTTCCTGAACGCAGCAGCACATTTCAGGACATTTTGTCACCTATTCTCTGGCTATTTGAATTACTTCTGATTGACTAATCAGTGGAAAAAAACACGGCAATGCATGACGCCTGAGGCAAAGAGACAAACAATCTGGTACCTCGGCATTTTTCAATTACAGGTAGTTGTCCATAGTCCACTGAAACTGAAAGAAACACTTCCTGAACTCTGGTATGATTATGCATTGGGGTATGCATAAGCAGATAAATCAAAATTTCATGTAGTCTAAATTCCAGTTGACATTCTCAAGAGCTAAACGTAAATGTAACATTAATAGCAACTGCTGGTTGGGTGATTTATTCAAAGATGTACAAGACAGGTGATTATTTTTAGTCTGCATAAGCCCAAGCTCATATATATGCAATGAAGTAAGTACAGGATGCCGGTACCCTAAATCATTCTGCTCAGATGGAGTAGCAAACACAATGCAGGTGCCCAGATTCCGTTCTACGTGGTTGTTGGAATCTTGCTCAAAAGGTAGTGTCTGGTGTGTCTGGTGTCTTTACCTCTGTTTACAGCCCTATCTTATTTGCTTCAGAAATCACAGGCGCTCTCAAATCAAGAAATGGCTTGAAACGATTATGCAAAGCAGGGCTCCTCTGTATAACTGCAGATGGGGCAGTTTTAACTCAACTCCCTCTTGGATTCTTACACTTCTTTAATAGCATTCAGAGTGTCTTTGGAATGGATATTGCTGCTTGCAGCAGAAGGTAAAATCTGAAGCATGGATACAGCATATATCATATCATGTGCCCCTGATGCAGAAAAAAGCAAGTCTCGGTGGCCATAAATTTTGCAAACCAGATTTTCCACCATATCCTTTTGACAATCTGTATTTAGAAAAAAAACCCACAATAAAGCAAGTTTTCTCAAAGGAACATATCAATCCCAGAAAGCACAGAGGAATCTTTCCTATGGAGACAAAACAAGAGCTGATGAATGGCTTTCACATCTATTACAGATATAATATAAAATTCTCTTTTGCACCTAATAATCCCAAAGCTGTAAGGCTAATGTGTTTAAATTTCAAATTTCAGAGCTGATGCATTTATGTATATTATGTTCACATGAGGGAACTTTAGGAGTTCAGAACTTTTAAAATAAAAGGATTATTTTTTTTTCCTCAGAGTCATCTTCATTTTGTTGACCCCAAAACAAATTTTGTTTTGACAGAGGATGCAGAGAACACTTTATGCTGAACATGGTGATTTTTTAAAACTCTGCTGATGTATCACAAAGTAAATAAAAGTATGACCATAGTGAAGACATAAAGTTACCTGAATGCAGATTTTGTGTATGTCAGTAGTTCTTGAGCATTTCAGCTTGGGGGACACCCTTCTGAAAAGGACAATATTTCTGGGACTCCTTGTCAAGTTCAGAGTACTAGGAATGCACCTCCATATCTAAATAATGGTGCATATTTCCTATATGGGTCACTATACATTATATTTTCAGTTAATAGAAAGGGTGCGAGTAACCCACAAAAAGCTATGAAAAACTACTCAAATCAACCCCATAATAACTCCATGTAAGAACTAGCTAGTCAAACATTTTTCCCTCCTGCTCAAAATCCCTCATAAAGCAATAAAGTGGTAATCTCCTCAGCCCCGATTGCCAAGGCAAATGCCAAATTCTGAGATGCCCATGTCAGAACTACTCTCACTTCTGTTATACTTCCATCAGATGCTTTCCTCCACAGCTTAACCCTCCATCAGGCGTAGCTGTGTGACTCCCCCAGTTGGGCGAAGTGCGCAAAAAATGCCACTGTTAGAAAACTGTCATAAGCACCTAATTAACTCAATTGTAACACTCTTAAAAGTGTTAAGTGACATTCATTAGGATGTATAAAGAGACAATAATCAAAATCTGATTCAAAAATCCTCATTTATTAATCATACAGCAAGTAAAACCAAAATCACTGAAAATTAATACTCGCCTTCACATTGCCTTATGTTTTCATGAAAAAGAAAGACATATAAGCATTAATTATGAGCTGAACTGGAAATATAGGCACAGCAGAGTCACTCTGAGTTGCTGTTAGGAAGTTGTTCAAGTTCAGCAGTTCAGTTCTGTGACTGGAATGGCTTGTCCAACAAGAGCCTCGAGGCCGCATTTGGCTTAGAAAACCCATAGATGCTGCCCTTGTTGGCCTGTTCCTGTTGAAATCAACAGGAAAGCGAACAATAAAATTCAGGAAATGCAGCTATCCCTGGAAGGTGAAACCAACACCTCACCGAAGTTGGGGGGAAAGAGCCTTGGAAAGGAGAAACATCCATATCATCAACAGGGTCAGGAACCCCATGAACAATGGGAGAGCCCTACCCCAAGGCAAAGAGGACTGGTTTATTAGCATGTGCATAGATAGCAATCAAAGGTGTGAAGACAACATGAGCAAATGGTCAGTAAAATGCCGGCTGGAATGGCTTTTTTCAAAGACAAGAGAAAAAGCAAACAGGAGTACATGCTTGAACTCTATCTAATTGGCAACCCTAGGCAAAAATACATATTTATGTACAAAATATGTACAATATTATGAACAAAATCATAATATCCACAATCTTTGTAATTTCCATTCATAAAAAGAGCTAAATAAACAGTTATGATGAATATAAAAGGAAATAAGAACCTTCCAAAAGTCAACTTAGGAGGGGCGACAGTGGTAAAAATTTGCCCAGGGGGTCACTACTTCTCCCCAGAAAGGAAGCTGGAAAAATGACTAGTGGGATTTCAAACAGCGCCTAGAACTAGGAAGGTACCAGGAGGGGCAGGCCTCTTGGCCATCATGGTGCAGAGAGGGAGCAAAAACAAAATCACATGGAATTCAAATCCTGGCTACACCTAACGTAGCAACACTAGCATTCTTCACACTTCCTGGAAGTGATGACATGGCTGGAAGGGGCATCAAATTAGAAGTGACATCACTGTGATGCCATAGCTCTTCCAAGTCTACTCAGAAAAAATGTCTCATTGAACACAATGAGACTTATTCCCTGGAAAGTAGCATGAATGCCCAATTCCAAGATGATGGCACTCGGAACTAGGTTCCAAGATGGTGCTGCCCAACTTTTTGCGACCCCCCTGAAATGAAGTTGAAACCCCCCCAAGGTGGTTCTGACCCCCCAGTTTGAAAACCACTAGTGTATGTGGCCTCCTCCCCACTTGGACTATGTCTTTGGAAATATTTGTTTTGTTTTGAAATACGGTGGCGCCTCACGTAACAAATTAAATTCATTCCGGAGGCATGTTCTTTATGCGAAACATTCTTTATGTGAAGCAGATTTTCCCATAGGAAATAATGGAAACTCAGACGATTGGTTCCACAACCCCCAAAATATTCATATAAAAATATTAACTGGATGTAAAAATGATGACAGAACACTGAGATTGAATTCAAAACATGCATTCAGTGTGCATGATCTTATGAAGTCTACTTAGGTTGCAGTCCTAAAGACACTTTCCTGGGAGTAAGACCCATTTAACACAATGGGGCTTACTTCTGGGTAGACATGGTTAAGAGGGTGCAATCCAAGACACCTTCAAAGTGTCTCCCCACTTTCTCCTTCTCTCCATCCTGAGCCTTTCTCTCCCCTGCTCCCTTCTGGCTAGCCCTGAGCTGCTTCCCTCTTCTCCACTGCTCTTTTCTCCCTCTGCCCTGCGGATGCCCAGCCACAGGAGGAACAGCATGGAAGTGTTGCTTTCACTATGGGCAGGTGTGCAAGGCAGCCCTGACGCTTTTTAAACATGCTGCCGGCCAGCGCGTCTGTCCCAACTGCCAATGAATGTGTTCCTTTCGTGAAGCACTTTCTTTACGTGAAGCAGAATCGTAGAGAAATTTTTGTTTGTTACGTGAAACATACTTTACATGAGGTGTCACTGTATATCAGAGTGACATATGTGATTCTTCCCTCCTCACAAGAGCACTGTCTGGTGCTCTACTATAAGGCCCCAAGTGTAAAGCCCCTGGACCTGTTTTCTATACCCACATGATAATTTGACACTCCATGATAATTGGGCTCTTTTGCCCATATGTTGTCCTTCTGGCAGTGCCATTTCTGCTGAGGTTCTGTGAGGGAGAGACTGAAGAAGGCCTCAGAAAGCAAGAAATGCTACAAGGGAAGAGGAAAGTCAGGATAAATGAGAAAAGGAGACAATGACTGGGTATTAGGAGAGCCCAATCATGGTGTGCGCCACCCTTTCAGCAGTGTCACTTCTGCAGAGGAATCACCTTGAGGACCACCTCTCAGCTATTGATACCTTCACAGAAGCAGCATGGCTGAAAAGGCAGCCTGCATGGAAACTGGGTTCTTCCAACATAATTTTAGGCTTTCCCATATCTCCCTGTTCTAAACTCTTGAAGGATTCACTTTGTAATGCTTCTTAGTGCCTTTTCTTGGTCCACCAATTCTTGGCATCCATACAGGAGATGAAACCAGTCTATTCTTTAATTAAAGGTCAAAAATCCTGGCATCCTGCTGTGAGACTAACCCAATATCCATTGGCAAGTTTGATGTATGAGAGAAGCAGTCAATATTATCTGGGCCACCACACATTGGAATCCAATATATGGTTTGTTTGCCAGTCAGTTCTTATTTGTCACACACGGAAGCCTACTTAACAAGCATTTGCATTTAATTCCTCTCTAGTGCTGAAAGAAATGCAACATTCAAACTGTTCAGATCTAGCTAAATACCTGCACAGAGATGCAGTGTTGTCAATATGGCCTCTGCTGTATTATGCAGGGAACTTTGGGATGCTGCAGGTCTCTTAGCATAAGGGGACATTTGTTCCTTTGCCTTGGGATAAGCTCCAGCAGCCACATTGGGACAATTTAGACCTGCACCAGTGGTGCAATTCTGGTGCAATTCTCTCCCCCTCCTCCTGCTCTTGTGCCACTCAGCACCATATTCACTTGTGCCATTCCCAGGAATTCAGTACTGACAGGAGAGCACTGGCCTTCCCATTGGCACTGCTTACTCATGAGATGTCGAAAAACACTTTATGGTGCTTTTTCAATAACAATTTCCCAGAGCTCACCACATTACAAATGGCATGTGAATTGTTGAAAGGTAAAGCTGAGGACTACTATTTATTCAGGATCGATTTTCAAGTGGGATATTTCAGATATCTCTGCATTCTACAGACTGTGGCAGGAATTCATTGGATGATGGGCTGCGGTTCAGTTGAAGTTCACCTGATTTCCATCAAGGTTTTGAGTTCAATCCTTGGAATCTCCAGGTAGGTCAGGGACAAATCTAAGATGCTGTCAATTGGTGCCCTATAGACAATATTGAGCTAGAAGGACCAATAGTCTGACTTGGAATGTGATTCTAAACAACTTTATTCAGAACCAAGTATTGATTGATTGCACTACAATTTCTGGGAGATCCTTTGTGAGGTCCAGCAGCCAGTAAATGTAGACTGTTTATGCCTGCAGTGGAGGCTAGTCTACATTGTTATATGGGCAGCTCCTACAACACTTCTCTTCCAGGTGGAGTTCTTCATAACAGGGTCATCATCACATCTATTATCAGGAGTTTTCAGGTTATCCAAGCTGTAAACAGTGACACCTTCTGGCTCTGATGAATCATGATGGCTTATCAGCTTGCAGTCTCCCATCCTGGAGTTGTCCAGGTCTTTCCCTGTTTAGCTTTCTTTGGCAGCCCTGCATTCGACCACCAGACCATGCCTGCTGCCATTGTGTTCAACGCCATGTCCCATTGCCACATCCCATTATGTTCAATGGGGCTTACTTCCAAAAAGCAAGTTTAAGACTACAACTTCAATATAAGACAGCATCTCATGTAAATCCATGCCTTTTTGGTTAATAATATTAACCAAATATTATTATTATTATTAATAATAATAATCATTTTGAGCTGAGTTCTTAGAATGTGACTATAATCCCACAAACACTTCCCTTTAAACATCTTTCATGCAGTTTTTAAGGGGTTCTTAGACTGAAGAAACTGAAACATCAATGTGTCATCAAAATGCAAACACTGTTTTAAGAGTCAGATGTTTATTCCAAGCAGGGCAGTTAAGTCCCCAATCAGCCTTTAAATTCTCTTTCTATGGCCATTACTTAGGCAACAGATGCTGTATGTTCTATGCTATTTATTTCATTAGGCTCTATCTGACAAGTGAGACATCAGACTGATCACAGGATTTGCTTAATCAATATGCTTGCATTAAATAATGAGAAGTTACACATTCTTGTGGAGATTTAAATGAAAAACCAAAGTCCAATGACTATGTGAGTGAATGCTTGCTCTGATTTGACTGTTTTGGAAGCATTAATAAGTTACAGAGAGAGTCTGAGCTAAGAGTAATGGTTTTAAAGCACTTTTAAGAACTGAAACAAAATACTTGAACATTTAATATTTCTCTCTGCTTACTCATTAATGCTCTTTGCACAATCAAGCTTTACCTTACTTCCCAGTTCCCTCCATTCCAAAGCTGTTAGCAGATTTTTCAAGTTCATTTTGAGCTGAGTTCTTAGAATGTGACTATAATCCTACAAATTCTTCCCTGGAAGTAGACCCTTTAAACATAATGGGACCTATGTAAACTTATGTAGAAAAAATGGGACTCAGTAGACCTGCTTAGGATTGTACAGTGTATGTCCTACTTAAGTCTTTCATTGAACATATAAGAACCTTACGATTCTTTTCTTTTAGAGAAATCAACAACTTTGTGATTAGCCAGTATGTGGATTACCTGATAAGCAAGGTGTGAGGAGTGTTACCAGGTTATGCAACAAAATTAACAACAATAGGATATGTGGTGTGGTGGAAAGAGCTCCAAAGCATGTTTTTCCATGCTCAAAAAAGCCCTCCCTTCCACCTTGAGGCTCTCATGTATGTTTATTGTGTTCAAACTTGTCTCCCAACCCAGTGATGTCGAGTGGCACGTCAAGGAGGTGGATCCTGTGAAATGGTCTGATGGAGGACAAACGTTGAGAAATACTGATCTAATGTATAAAGTTATGATTTTCAATGCAAGGATAGTCCCAAATCCTAAACATGTCTTGTCCAGAAAAATACAGGTGTCCCTCATTATCCACCAGGGTTCCATTCTGGAACCACCCATAGGGAAAAAATCAGTGTATAAAGAAAACAATGGAAACATAGGTTTAAAGACCCACTTCCAGGTTTCTTTTTCTTTTTATTGTGCTTTTGAATCAGGTAGTGCCTCAGTATCTGCAGGGCTTTGATTCTGGGACTGAAGTCATGACTGCTTACTTGACTGTCTCTCTACAACAGTAGAGAAGCAGTTTATTAAACTGTGATTTGCAGTGTCCATTTGTATTGAGTCAAATCTGTGTATAAAAATAAGCGTATAACTAGTTTTGCATTGCAGAAAGATTACATGGAGGGGAGATGGGAAGGGAAGGGGAGAAGAGAGAGATACATACACACCTGGATATAGCTAATAATTGTGTAGTCTGGTGCAAAGCCCAAAATATTGCCCTAGGAGTGATGTCACAAAAGGAAGTGATATCATGCCTGGGCTTTTAAAAAAGAAATTGGGCAAAAACACAGCTCCTTCCCTCCAGCAGCTCGCTACCTAATAGCTCTGCTACCTATCACCACACTATCTCCCCCCTGCAATTGGCATAGCTAACTATCTGTTTTCAGGGGTCAAAGAAAATTTTGTAGCCCCCTACCAACAAAAAAATTAAATAAATAAATAAATTAAACTATGCCCCTTATTGGTTAAAGACCCTGTGCTGGGATTCTCCCTGCTAAAAATAATAGAAATACCACTTAAAATGCATTTTTACCCAGTTACCAGGGGTAACTATATTAAGATATAGGGAAATGGGAGGAGACTCATATTAACACTTGATCTGCTGCATGAAGTATCATAATTACATCTCATTTGCTCTCAGAGCCAATCTCATTTGCTCTCATAGACCTGTTTTTAGATAAGAAAATCCACTTTTTGTTCCATAGGCTTTTTTTTATTTTCCAGTTAATTGGCCATAAACATTTACAGAATACCAATATCCCAATGCAGTCTGTTGTAATTTTCATTAAATTACCTTTTCAATGATGTAAAACATGATATATAACAATTATATACGTTGTTCAAACATATCCCAAGTTTCAGAATTTTGTCCATTAGTGTTAAACTTAGAGTACAATCCTAACCATGTCTACTCAAGAGTAAGCCCCATTGTGTTCAATGGTTCTTACTCCCAGGAAATGTCTTTAGGATTGTATCCATAGTTTGTTTCTCCCTAAAGCTTTTTGCCTGGTTTAACTGCTAGCCCCTGCGCCCCCTTAGCTATGCTACAGCATATGCACACTAGCAAGGAAATGCAAAGACGTTCTTCTTAAAGGATTTCTTTTTGCTCCCACCCCCAGGATGGGGGGGAGTAACTTTAAAGTGAAATTAAATTAGGAAGCTTTAACTCTGATTATGGCTTTAAGTTATAACTCTGATAAAGAGATGCCCCAGGTAGTTAGAAGTCCTAATGCCTGGTGTACCCGTCACTTCTATCACCCAGAAAATGCATCCCACAGACCCTGCTATTCAAGTATCTGTTACACATTAAAAGTCAGCTATACAAAGCAGGGCACACTTGGATTTTGTGAGGTCCCAAAACATTAATGCTGAATGTTCCTTCCAACTTCTTGCAGGCCAAAGGGAATTTCAGTCTCCTCTGCAAGCAGCAAATGTTTCCCATAGTGTTGGAGAACAGCTGCTTTGTTGCTTCCCTCCAGCACTGAATAAATACCATTGGCGCAGTCACAATAAACCATCTTCTGCCAAGGGGTATAAAAGCAGCTGAATTGCCCGCATCCCTCTACTGGTTGCCATTCTCTTGGCGCTGGAAGTGAGCCCTTTATTTCTCATGGGGAAATGTTCATAAAAACAGAATAGATGCAAACTCTCAGCATGGTAAGTTAGAAAACAACACACAAGATCTTTTTCAGTAGCAGCAGTTTTGTACCAAGCCAGGCTCTTGTACAATACCTGCCTGAAGAAGATAAAAATACCTCAGGGCAGTTATGGTGCCAGCATGCAATGACTGCACACATTTGATTTCAGTATTATTTCCTTCCCTCTTACTGGAATGGGTGTCAAAGAAAGGCCTGTCTGGAAGTAGTAATGCCATAGTAATATGTTAAACTTCCTCACTGCATGAACCATGTAACTACTTCATTAGACTTTTTGACTGGTGATGACTCTACCAGAGGAATTCACTCACACAAATCAATCTCTAAAATATGTAAAGTGATTCAAATATCAAGTGATTAGTTTGACATGAGGTACTATCACTGGCACCAAATGTAGGACTTTGGCACCACCTCACAACCTCCCAAATGCAGGTGTCAGCTGTGGCCAGGAGTGTCTTTGACCAGCTTCAGTTGGTGCATTAGTTGCAGCCATACCTGTCTCAACTGGATTCTAGCCATGGTGGCCCATGCCTTGGTGACATCAAGAATAGATGATTGTTAATGTGCTCTATGTGCAGCTGTCCTTAAAAATAGTTCAGAAGTCACAGCTAGATTAAAATGCAGCAGCTTAGGTGGTTTGACGCTGTCATGCTGCTGCTCCGGTGACTGCACTGGGTGCCAGTTCAGTTCCAAGCTGAATTCAAGGTTTTTGTTATGACCATCAAAGTGCTAAATGGCTTTGGACCAGCATACATGAGAGACCGCTTCGTTCCGTACAATCTGGCATGTTCTCTGAATTTATCAAAGGGAGCCCTGTAGGTTGTGCCGCTTTAGAGAGAATTACTTTGAAAAGCAGGCAGAAACAGGGCCTCTTCACTGGTGGTACCTGCACTATGGAACACCCTCTGGGAAGATCTAAAGCAGGGGTCTCCAAACTTTCAATTTCAGGGCTCTTGGATCTTTAACAATTTTGTAGAGGAGGGAATTTTACTAGATCTTGTGATCTTGTGATCACAAGCTTGTGATCTTTGAGATGAAAAGCTTCACATGTTGAAATTTCCTTGGCTGTACAATTGTTATAGGTCTGGGAACCCTGAAGACGGAGGTTTGGAGACCCCTGATCTAAAGATTGTTATTTAAAAGAGCATTTGAGGCCTCCTAATGGCTGCCTTCTAAACCATCTTTTACTTTGTAGCTCACTGCAGAACGTTTTGTGCTTTTTAGGAAACAATCCAGAGGTTTCCCTTTGGCCAGAGCAAGCCGCTTGCGCCAGCCAAGTGCTGCTGCAAAAGTGCCAGAAGATACTTTGCACCACTGGGAGACCACTTAGGCTGGCACGTCAGGGTGTGCTGTTCTAAGTCAGCCAGGCTTTGCCAGCTGAGGAGAGATACTGCATCAGCTCTGCTACACAGACACAGGGATCCTTGAAATGGGGGAGCAGGGAATGGGTGGGGAGAGGGCAAGAGATGGTTGGTAGAAGATAGGAAGGGGCAGGGAAGGGGGGCAGACAGAAGGCGGGTGAAGGGCGGATTTGGGCCAGATCCTGGCATCTTCCCAGGGCAGACTGGAGTGGTGCTCCTGTCCCCTTGGACTTAGGCCACCTCTCTAAGGAGACCTTTAGAGGCTGCTGTAGCCTAACCTTGGGATAGGGGAGACACCTCCACCCCACCCCCCCGGGTACAGCAGCAACAGCCTCCCAAAATTGTGTTGGATACAGCGCAAGTCTGCATTGCACTGCCCTTTGTATTTTATTGTTTTAATTGTATCTTACTGTTCTTACTTGTATCTTACTATGTGTTTTATTGATTGGTGGCTGCCTTGGGTGCCCTTTGGGGAGAAATAGGAATACAAATCTAACAAACAAACAAACAAACAAACAAACAAACAAACAAACAAACAAACAAACAAACAAGCAAGCAAGCAAGCAAGAAAATAAATAAGCAAATAAGCAAACAAACAAACAAACAAACAAAGAAATATCTGCAGTGCTTTTCATGAAGTCTAGGCATCATGTTCACTCTCTGATCACCTCCCCACAGATATCTTTCACATGGCCCCAAAGAAAGTGGTAGGGTACAGAGATGGAGGCAGATTCATGTGGAGGCAGAGTCTATTATCAATGTTCAGACATTCCTAGGTCTCCCTCACCCTCCATGCTCCCATATCTCTGACCTTCAGGGCAACTATTAACTACAGTAGGTAGGAGCAGTAGGCAGGTTTCTGAGGGAGGAGCTGGTGTTAGTACAAAAGAAGGAGGAATGGGGAGTATGGCGTCTACCCTGGCTATCCTTCTCTATCCAATGTGGCCATATTCTTAGACTGTCCCAGCTTTGTCTTTGTTCCAGTCAAGGGCTTTGGAGCCAGTTCTCAGCATAATATTCCAGTCATGTCATTGATGACAGCCAGGGTTTTGAAGATTCAGCTAATGTTCCCCATTTCTGCCCTTCCTCATTTCTGCAGAGCATCCTTATTTCTGTGGCGAGGGCTTCCTTTAGTTAAGAAGCCAGCCTTCGGTTCCTGAACTGCACAGCATATTTGCCAGAGCTGGCGAAACCACAACTTTGCAATTGGGATTGTGTTGGGCAGGAGGGGCAATACCAGAAAAGATAAGTTATTAATGTGATTCAATGTGGTATTAAATGATTTAATACCACATCTCGAAACAATCGGCTCAGTGCTTATGCCTTCTATTGAGCTTTATGGTTGTGGACATCTTTCTCGGTTTCTGACCCCATCCACAGAATGTGGCACACGCTGTGTTATCACTGCTGCAGGGGGACATTTACTGAGGATGGGACATTTACTGAGGTAGGGGACATTTACTAAGGATTGGATTGTGAGTTTAAATGTACCATTTCTACTTTCCTGCACTTTTAAAATGGGAGCTCCAACTCAGTGCCCTCTATTTATGCAGAGAGGAAATGCAATTGACTTAATGGAGTTCCTCTAAAGATAAATTAGACCCCAACGTATCTCTGTTTGGGAATGAAGGATGCTTGGCAAGTATTACACACATGGAAAATTAAATTTCAAATGAGAGAAGCATGACTCATATCAATTTAAAACTCAAGTGAAAGTGGTAATAGCATGAATGATAACATTCTCTAATTACAAGCAATTATTCACAAGTAATTATAGATGTAACAAAGTTTGAATGACTTTTGAAAATGTAGAATAGTTAAATTTTGCATCAGCTTGGCTTGTTCAGATGATGGAAGTGTGGAAAGACTACTAAGGAAGGAAAGGCTGTAGAGGCAAAATTAGTTCTTTGGATTGCTCTTCATTGTGAGAGACGTTGAAGGGGTACCCACAGATGAGCAACTGGGATATTGTTTTTGGTTGGGAAGAATGATGAGATGTCAAATAATGGCAACGATAAAGGACAATGTTTGAGAGCCAATTTACCACTTAAAATTAACAGATATAAAGAGTGCAAAGAATTCACATCAGGGCTGTTAATGAACAGGAATGTAAAATTGCTGATTTGCATAATAGGTTATTAAAACCAGGACCTCTGCTAGAGGGCTGGAGGGTAGTCAATACCAATTTTTTGAAAGGGACCCGGGGGGACCCCAGAAATGGCATATCTGACATCTCAGCTGCAGTCCCAGATAAATTGATAGAAAACATTAAAGTGATCTTATTAACCACTTCAATTGAAATCTTGACTACATTTCAAAATCCATTTTTAATTACTCAGCAATCTTCCCCTACTTTAGTTAATGCATGATTGCCATTCACAAGTTTTTCTGTTTATGCTTAAAGTGTCATACTACCCCTCTAGTTAGAAAATAGACAACAAAATTGCAAAGATGCCCAAACAGGAGGAGGATGACGTAGCCTCTACATAATCACAACTAGTGGGGATTTTTCTAGAAATAAAGGTGGGGAACTCACACTGAAGATGTTATTTGTAATTATAGGCATGTCTATTTAGGGGCCATAGAGGTGCCAGTACTCACCACAGATTTGGTGGTACTCCGTACTGGTACTCAGTACTGGTGATTCCCTCTCCAGAAAGACCCCTGCCCACAACCATGGCTATTGCTTCTTCTGTTGCCACAGCTTAGGTGGCTTTCAAGTGGTATCTTCTTCCAGTCCAGTAGCTGACACACCACACTACTGGCCTGCTGCATAACTCATTCATTTTCTATTTCCTGAATCCACTGCCACCTAAGGGTTTACCTCATGCTGCAAAGATTTTAACAATGTGCACCCATAGGTCCAAAGCTGAGCAAGCTATTGACTGCCTGCTGTCAGATTTGCACATAAATGGTAAGTGGGAATTGGCCTGAAAGATTGCTCTGACATGACAGGTCTTGAACCCTTCACTGCTGCTTGATGTCAAAGTCATTAAAAACACAGGAGCCAATTTTCTGTTTCCTGCACGCCTATCAGGATAATGAAATTGCAGCGAGAGACTGAATAATTATTTTTATTTTAAGCACTTTTACATGTATTCATCGTATGGTAAAGACCCTGTCTATTCCTCCTGACCTCCTTTGGTGATATATCAAACTCATCACAGATGAAAGCAAGACCACTTCTTTGTGTAGTGCAGCCTGCAGGATGTGACAAACCCTAGAAATTCTTTCAGATTAGATCCAAATCACTAATTTCTCCCAATATTGGTGTTGCTATTTATGCATTTTTTCATGTTTTACACCATTCTTCCTACAAGGAGCTCAGGGTGGTATACATAGTTCTTTCCTTCATTTTTCCCTTTGCTTCCTTTGCATTGTTCCACAGATATCTGTGGGTTTTATGCCTTGGTTCACAAGAAACCAAGTTCACATGCTGTCCCATGAACATACTACCACTGTTGCTTGCCATCTTGATTAATGGTGTCTGGACTGGCCCACATCATGTGTGCTGACTATTAGTAATAGGACACACTTGCGGTACCACCATGTGGCACCACCATGGTAGCATCGCTTTTTATACCTGTAAAATTTAAAGTCCTGGTTTGACTTGAACACCCCTTGTATATTCTTGTTGTTATGCATTGTTAATGAGTTATTTGGGGTGGTTGTTATCTAACATAAAGGTGCAGATCTCTTATTGTGATCGTTTGGTAGATGTATTACTTATAAATAGCCAATCATTCATTTTGCAATATTATTGACACAAGTCAATGTGTCATGCACAGGATGTATAGGCCAAAATATGCCAGGAAAATATGCACATAACCACATACTTAACATGATGAATTTCAACAATCAATAATGTTGGATTTGTCAGCATTAATATAGTGATTAATAGCAATGGATAAGAGCTTCATAGTTGCCAATTTCTTTGAGTATGGGCACAATCCAGAGTAACTACGGGAGCATGTAAGAGACATTATGTGCACACATAGTTACGGTACCACCTAGTGAAAATCTATGGGAAATTCATATTGCTAACTTATTCTTACTCCAGAGCAAGGACTCCCCGTAGTTACTCTGGATTTCACCCTATGTCTTCTAATAAGTTAAGTTTGAGCTTTTCTCATTTACGAGGCTTTTTTCCCTCACACACAGCTCAGATTTAAAACGCATGCACTGCCTTCCTATATATTTTTGATTCAAGAGACCGCATAAGAGGGGAACCAGGTCAGATAATCAGGAAATTTAACCAAATCTTATCTTTTTTTGCAATAGCAAAGCACACTTCACAGAGATAAGTGGGTATTAGTCTCATGCAGAACTCCCCTTGAAATCAAATGTACCTGTTTGAGAGAACAGTGTAAATGTTGGAACCCTGACATTGTGAAAATAAACCATATCACATTTGAAATCCCAAAAATTTTGGAATCAGATCTGTCTTATTCAAATTTTCATAAAAACAAGTATATTTATAGGATCAGTGTATAAAGAAAACAATGGAAAAATAGGTTTAAAGACCCACTTCCAGATTCCTTGCTCCTCTATAGTGCCTAACTGAATAAGGTAGTGCTTCAATATTTGCTGGGGCTTGATTCTGGGACTGAAAAAACTTGAATCTTATGGATAGGCATGACTACCTATCCATAACAGTAGAAAAGCAGTTTTTTAAACTGTGATTTGCAGTGGCTTTTTGTGATCAGTCAAATCCGTGTATTACAAGGTTGGACATGTATAATCCTATGTATGATATTCAGATATAAGTCAGTGGTTCAATGGGAATTACTTCCAGGAAAGTCCATACAGGATTTCATCCTTAAAATTATAGATCAGTCTGTATTCATGAGTACTCAGAAATGTCCCATTGAATTCAGTGACACATAGGATGCAATTCTAAAGACACTTTCCTGAGAGTAAGACCAACTGAACACAATGGGGCTTACTTTTGAGAAGACTTGATTAGGACTATGCTCTTATTCTCAGATAAATGTGTTGGGGTAGTAACCCCATTGATTGTGGGCCCAATCTTACCCAGCATGAGAGCAATGGTTCTAAATGGCTACTACTGCATCCTATGCTGGATGCAAGCAGGAAGTCGAGTCCTTCGCATGACAGTCCCTTTAGCTACCTCTATCAACAAGTGCAGATCTGATTCCAAAATTTTTGTGGTTTCAAATGTGATATGGTTTATTTTCACAATAAAATAAAAACACCAAAAAGATAGAAGCTGTTTTGAATTTGTTCTGTCTTAATATGAGTAAAAGCAGAACAAGAAGTCCAGGTTTACTGACACAATGTAAAGGTCTTTACGTGGCATAAATTACATATCCAAGGCTGTATCTCTTGTAGATCCAGAACTTTGGCTTTGCAGACAGTTAGCGATGCAATACATGCAACTATATCACGGTAGAGAATTTCTTCCACCAAGGCTCAGGCCTTCTCTGGAACATCCAGGGCTTCACCAGGCTTCTAGGTCTCACCAGCCTCTCCAGCCATAAAGCCTGTCAGGGCTCCACACGCATGAACAGACTGAGCCAGACTGTCTTTCCAGTGAAGTTCTAGTTCCATTCACATTTAAATTTGTACTCTTTGTGGGAGGGAATGGTACAAATTTTACTGGGAGTAAAATTCTGCATTTATTTGGATACTGGACGTGTTCATCTTTCTTTCTTTGTTAGAGATTTATTTGCAGTGAAACAGCCTCAAGGTTTTAATTTGAAGCTGTAGAACAACCAGGCCTGCATTTTTCCATTTTGTGTACAGCTTGTGCTTTTTACTCTGAGACTCCTGACCTGCCCCAAATAACACTTCATTGTAGGTTATCACTATAGATTATAACAGTTTTGGTATAAGCAGGTAGTTAATCTTTTATTTTCAACACCATCTCTCAACATCATGTTACACTTTAACTTTACACATTGAGGTTATTCTTTAGTTCTTTGTGTGTGCATTTAGCTGTCTCTTGCAAAAACTTTATTCACAGACCAGATTTGGAACTGAAGGTGTAAATAAATGAAAAATTGTCCTCCAGTTCAAAATAGACTGATGGTTCTGAGGGCCAGTGAGATGTTATTATTATACATCATGGAACCAATAAGATGTTCATATGAATCAGGTCTTATTTCCATATATCATAAAAGATACATGTTAACCGGGTATATGCATTTTTTTAAGTGGTCCTTTGCTTAGCAGGAAGAGAATAACTATCCCTCTTCATTCTAGCTGTGATTTTCTAATCCAGTGATTTTCAACCTTTTTCATCTCATGGCACACTTAACAAGGCACTGAAATCATCAAGGCACACCATCAGTTATTTTTACCATTGACAAGGCACACCAATTTTCCGATTAATGAATGTCAGTCTCCAAATTCCCATGGCACACTTGAAGATTATCTGCAGCACACCAGTGTGCCATGGTACACTGGTTGAAAATCACTGCTCTAGTCAATAAATTTAATTTACTTAATTAAATTTGATTTTATTGGGGAAGAGTATGATATATTTTTGACCATATGTCAGTAGCATAGTTAGGTTATTTGGCACCCAGGGCCCTCAAATTTTTTGACATCCCCATACATCAAAATTTTTTAATTGATTATTTTTTAATTGATTATTATCAGTAGTAATTAATTGTGGGCTGTGGGTGGCGCAAGTGGCTAAGACACTGTGCCTGTTAACCAGCAGGCCAGAGTTCGAGACCCAGGTCGGCCCCACAAGACAGGATGAGCTCCTGTCCTTAGCCCAGTTCTGCGACGCCAGCTGGATCCAATTGTATTGGCTCTGCCTTTCCATTGGACTAATTCAGTGGCGTGGAGAGGGGGGATTTGCTGCTTGGGTAACAGCCTATCCTCCATAAAAATCCAAACCAGCATATGCATCACCGAGCACGATACCATAGTCTTCCAAGACTGATGGAGGCCTGCTTTTAATTAATACAATTAATTATATATTAATTAATATTTTCATATCTTAAAAATCACCTAACCAATTAAGGGCACAATTCAGAAGTGCAGTTTGGCTATCCTATCTATCACTGTGCTCACGCTACCCGTAGTTACTCTGGATTGCACCCACTATCTAAATGCACTTGGGAATAAGTCCTATTGAACAATATGGAACTTACTTCTAACTAAACTACGTAGGCTAGCACTCTAATATATCTTTTATATTTATCTTTGATATCTTTTAATTCTGTTTCTCCTATTTTATACACCTGTTTTAAAACTGTTTGCAATTTAGTCTGAGCATTTGCTACGAATATGTAATAGGATTCACAAAAGGAACAATTAGCAGAATAAATTTAGAGCCCACTCCTATCCCTGTCTACTCAGAAGCAAGTTCTATTGTAGTCAGTGAGGTTTACTCCTACGAAAGTGGGAATAGTTTGCAGCCTCAGTTGATCTTTGTTGTGCTGTATAGTCTGAGTGGGGCATGGTCACAGGGGTGCCATAACTAATTCTTACACTGCAAATTTTACTTCTGCTACACCACTGCACATAGTTCTGCTTCCCCGTAGATTGGTTCTTAAGCTATAAGTTTGTGAAAATACACTATTTAAACGTGTACAGTAGTACTTTGCATTGTATTATTACACAAGGTGCTTGGATAGGGAATACATATAAAAATCATATTTAAATATAGGTGTATATTGTTTTTTCTGGTAATGGATAAAAATCACATGGTTTTTAGTTGAAGGGAGAGGATGTCACTTTGTTAAGTGGGCAGGATGAAACTGTGTGAAGTGGACAAAATGAAAACTATGATAACTTGACATTTCCACTCATCATGCAGAAAATATTTCGGGCACAAATTTTTAAAGTTAGTTACCATGTGAAGACAGAGAAGGGAATTGTCATTTCCCACTCCCAAATTGGTTAAGAAAATCAGACAGGCAGCACAATCCAGAGCAACTAATCTGTCCACATAAGAGCCCTTGGGTTGCCCTGTCTCTCACTAGGATGGAGCAACTGCAAGATGCTCCACCCCAGTTACTCTGGAAGAGGCTTAGGGCAGAGCAAGGCAAGATAGGGTGCCCTAAGAGAGGGGGACATGCTCTGCCGTAGCTGCTCTGCCCTAGGCAGTTCAGGAGAGGCATGTTGAGGGCATGTTTAGCATTGCTTAGGGCAGAGCAGTTACTCTGTATCCAGAGCCTCTTTGCAAGGCAGAAATGCCCTCTTCCAGCTCCACAGAGATATACCACCTCAGGAGCAGGTATAGTAATGAGTAGACCCATAGGGACCCATGATAAGGCCTGAGTAAGAATGGCAGTGTTGACCAAAAATCTGAGTTCTTGGCCAGCCTAGCTGCAACCCCTGCCTCTCAACCTCAGGATATGAAACAACTACGAACCTCAGGATACAGCAGGCCATTCCAAGAAGCCCCTTGTATTCACTGTAGAATGTACTGGCATCTCATCAGGGACTCCTTATAAGGCAAGCACCCAGTGGCATCACAAGACTGGTGCGGCTGGTGTGGGCTGCATTGGGTGATGCGTTCTGTATGGGGTGATGCGCCGGAGGAGTTTGACTGTCCTTTGGCAGACCCTGGGTGTCAGCATGCCTATTTAGGTGTGCACCAAGGTGGAGTAGCAGCCAGAAGCTGCCGCTAGTCCTCAGAGCTGGCCTGAACGGCCATCTGAGGTTCACTGCGCAGAAACAGACTGAGCATGCCGAACAGCTTCAGAGGAGACATCCGTCGAGCAGAGGAAGTCCGAGGAAGTAGAGCGGAGCGGCAGCCGAATGGCTTCAGAAAGAGTACTGCACAGGCACCAACTCTGACGCCTGCACAGTCTCCTCTGAAGCCAAAAGTCTTCAGAAAGGTACTGTGCAGGTGTCAGAGATGGTGCCTGTTCAGTACTCTTTCTGAAGCCAGTTGGCTTCTGAAACAGCGCAAGTGCCAACTTTGGCGACTGCGTAGTCCAGGTAGGGGGGTAAGTGCATCCCAGGGGTGACGCACAGACTTCCACACCAGGTGATGCGCAGAGTCGTGTCACCACTGTAGGCACAACAGCTGTTCCTTGTTCAGTGTGATCTGAGTGGTGTCTCCTCAGGAGCAAGTCTTCCCCATGTGTCAATTACTTAGCATGCTCTGGAGCAGTTAGGGCAGCCCAGGCTTCCTGACTTTCTGGATGCAGCATAACTCTCTGCTCTGGATACAGAATAGTTAGGAGAGAGCAGTTAGGGCAGAGCAGGCTGAACTTGCTCTGGATTGTGCCCTTAATTCCTAGAGCAGGGGCATCAAACTCCTTTCGTACAGATATTTGAAGTTAGCATTTATGCTGCCAGCTAAGGGACAGAAGTGACAATTTTAAGCAAGAAGTGACATCATTAAACATATGATGTCTGGAAATAAGCACTCTGTTTTCACACAGAAACTCATTAGCTGTAAATGACAGAAGGAAAGATGTGTAAATGTTGTTCATATTTTCAAGAGAGGTGTGTAAATGTTGTTCATATTTTCAAAAAATATGAAAAACATTTCATATTTGAAATGTTGTTCAAAATTTTCAATTTTCAAGTCACCCCAGAATTGGGTGCAGAACTTGATTCTGAGGGCTACACTGGCTCATGCACCTTATGTTTGACATCCCTATGAGAAGTAGTGTATGCAGATTATTTATTAAGTGGTAATAGGTTTTCTAGAAAAAGTCCATCACCAGATTGGGATCCCTCAGCCTCACTGTGTGTAGAGTTTCTAGTATAGTATAAACCTCCTCAATACAGTGGCCAAGTAGTTGAAACTACCAGCTTTCCCGTGGAGGAAAGCTCTCTGTATGCTCATTTTGGTAAGTTGATAAATGTCCATCTCTACCCAGTCTCAGAAAATATACGTACTTGACTTTCTCTTTGATCAGTGGGTGTCTGCTGTGTGTTCACCATTTTTCTGGGGAGAAAAATTGTGTTTACAAGTTTTTTTCAGGTCAAATGTATTAAATGTTCTTTTTGGTAGATGGAAAGCCTGTTTGGCCTAATGAATGGCAGCACCTCGAGCTCTTAATATGGTAACGATTGAGTTTTTGAATAATAGATGAATGCTTATGCTATTTCCCTTGACACTGTTGTTTTTCTGTTGCAGGTTGCTACATGCTAAATTGATCCCCCTCACTTCTTTTTCTTGCAAATTCCCTCATTAAATTAAATCCTCTGAAAGGAGCATCCACTAAACATTCATTCCTTATTAACTAAGTGGTGTAAAATGGAGGTCTCTGAACACTTCCCTAATTAATTGTGTAAAGCTGGAAACAAAGTTAACAGGGAGTAAAACAGTATTATTTTTTGAGGAAGCCTTCTACAATTAACTGGAAAGCTATTTACCAAGGACCGCAGAAGCGGAAATATTTTCCCATTCTGCCAAGGCCATTAAAAGGAAATCCCAGAGGTGAAAAAGTGTTCTTGGTTCTCTCTTCCATTAAAAAAAAAAAATCCCAAACAATGGTTATATGAACTGGATGTGGTCATTTAGGCTAGTTTATTGGTGTAAGCCATTTGTGCAGATCCTATTGTAATAGTACTTAAACTACAGTCCAGTAGAATGGGTTTAGGTAGCACAAGATGGGACTAAACTACTATGGAATAGACTTAATTAAAATGTTGCCATTTCATCTGTGATCCACCTACACTCCAGTGCTCTTATCCCATTAGAGATTGCACACTACTACAGCCCTAATGTCTTCCATTTGAAGTTACAGTATTGCCAATTTTGTAAGAAGTTTAATTCAGCAGAATTCCAAGTCTGGTATATAATGCCACAGCAGAGAGTAAATCAATCATGTGTGGTTGCATTGATAGGGGAGTCCTATTGCCTGATGGGAAGAACCACAAAGATATTAAGAATACTATATAAGAAGAGCACCTCTGGATTAGGTCCATCTAGTCCAGATTCCCCTATTGCACAGAGGTCCACCAAATTCTTCAGAGAGCACAAAAGACAACAAGAGATCAGCATCCTGATGTCCTCCCCTGTGCTTGGCATTCCAAGGTAGCCTACATCTAAAATGGTTGCAAATATGTATCATGGCTCCAAACCTGTGATGAATCTTTTCTCCAGAACTTTGTCCAATTCCCCTCTTTATCGTATCTAAGAGTCTATGGAACTCCTTGCCACACAGGGGGTTGGACTAGATGACCTACTAGGTCCCTTCCAACTCTAGGATTTTAAGATTCTTGACTAATTATCCATATAAAGGAGCATTTTCTTTTGTTTGTCTTAACTCTTCCAACCCTCAATTTTTGTGGCTATCCCCTGGTTATGGTGTTGTGTGAGAGGAAAAGAGCATCTCTCTATCGACTCTATCCATCTGCATAATATTATGTTGTCACAATCATGGTACCCCCTCAGGCACCTTATTTCTAAACTGAAGATGCATAAATTTTTTAGCCTTTCCTCTTAAGGGAGGTGCCGCACTATCAAAGTTCCTCCATTCACCAATGTAGAGGGGAAGATTTCTCATCATATTGGCCACCTCCACCTCTCCTACTGGTAAGCTTTGGGGATTGTGGGAACCCAGGTTACCTGGGGGGTTCCAGCTTTAACTCATCACCTCCATCAACCTCACACCAGGACCGGTAGTTTCATTCACTTGGCTGAAAGGCAGTGTTTTAGAACTGGAGAAAAAGAAAATGTGCAGTAAAGTTGAAGATTTAACTTTGTATTTTGTCTGGGGAAAAACGGCATAAAGGAAAAATGATTCCATGGGACGGGGGGGGGGGGGGGGAGGAAATCCCCTTCAATCTTCTAAATAATTCAGAAGAGGTCAACCACTATTCTGGGCTGCCTTAACCCTTCAGCCTGGCTCACCACAGGGAAAAGTTGGAAAATGAAATATAAAAACCTGAGCCCAACACTTTGCTGTTGACACTTTCATAAATAACAAGGAACCTGGGAGTTGCTCTGAGCTGATACTGCAGAGGCATGATTGAAATAGGGATTTTCTTTAAAGTCATTATGCTTATGGAGTAATGTACTTAAAGTTTCCTGTCCCATGAGAACGCTGGCTGACCACTGCCCAGAGAGCGCCACCTCTCTCATCTCTGCACTGCAGATATCTTGCGCAGGCAGGAAGCTCTGCAATACTGCAAGACCAAATGCTATTATGCAAGTGCTGCACAAATGGCTTGGAAAAGAATTGGTCTGCGCTATGTTCCCATGCGCTATGTGGGCAAAGGACATGCTTGTTGATGGCTCTATATAAATGGTAATATGGACCATATTCCGTAATCAGAAGCAGTTGGTGCCTGCCAGAATGTAGGTAAGAAATCGTATATGTATAGGCATAATATCTCATAATTTGGAATTTGATACAGAAATATCTCCTTTAACTGATAACTTTTTGTATGCAAGCACTGTGTAAATACTTTCACATGTGGAATGGTGACCTATATGGTGGCCTCTGTCCCCCCATACTGCACCATATCACCTCAATAGTATAATTTGGCATGATTAGTGGCCATTTTGATTCCCCTATCTTGCTGCAACCTCACAAATATGGCTTTGGGCTCAATCCAGACTAACTACAGGGTCTCTTGCATCACCATAAAAAAAAATTTAGTCTGGATTGCAATTCAAATTTTCCCTTCATTTGCACTAGATAGCGCCGTAACTCCATCGATGCAACTGGTCTTTGCTCCGACTCATCTCTTCACAGAAATGGTCTGGATTTAGGCTTTTGTGACCCCGTTAGGGTTATAACCCAAAGTTTGAAGAACATAGTTTCTATAACACTGTGGATAATTTCCTGAAGAACAAAGTTCTTTATGCAACAGTGCTATAGGAGTCAAAACACTGTTCTAACACAAAAATGTTCACAGTAGTGTAGATATCAGTGCAATATAAGTCAGAGTCTGCTGTTTACAGCAGCTCATCATCACTGTGGTTGAAGAAAGCATCTATTGTCTCCTACAGGACAAGAAGGGAAGAAGATGGGAAATGCTACTCCCAAGAGGTTGAGCCAGGTTGTTACTCATCATTCTAGTTGAAGAGAGCATCTATTGCCATGTCTCCTGTTTCCTCACCCAAAGCATTTTCTGAAAGCAAATAACTGACCCCATGCTAACAATAGAAGAACATGTGCTAGCCAGAACTCACCCTCTCACTGGTGCAGTGCAAGCCAATATATGTGGCATTTGTGGACTGAAAACAAAATGTAGACAGATTCCTTTCTGCAACAAGCTTTTGAATTGTTTCACGAACTCCAACTTTTCCTTTTTATAACACTAATAATCTTTTAGGACAAGGGGTGTTATAATGAAGTATCATAAGAGGCAGAGTTATTTGAGATATTGCTGTGCCTGAATGTATGAACTGAGAATTGATAAGCTGTTGGCTGTGATAAGAGGTAATTTTTTGATTAGATTTATTTATCAATTGCATCAGCAGAAACAATGTAATATATTATAGTGCATATGTAAAACATAACAGTATGATAAATAACAATCAAAATACAACTAATCCTCACAGTCAAATATGGTAAAAGTCTGAATATGCAGTTCCTACTGTCAGTTTAATTTCCTTTTGACAATTCAGTTTGATGTTTGTTATAACTAACACAGTAAAATTCACTGCTTTTGAGATTTTTAGGGTCAGTGCCACAATGTAATATGAAATGAGAAAGAGGGCTACTGGAGTGAAGGAGAATCCTCTAAAAATGGTTCAATTATTATTATAATTATTTATTAGTCCCTGGGTGGCGCAAGTGGTTAAGTTACTGTGCCTGTTAACCAGCAGGCCAGGGTTTAAGACCCGGGTCAGCCCCACAAGACAGGGTGAGCTCCTGTCCTTAGCTCAGCCCTGCAATGCCAGCTGGATCCAATTGTATTGGCTCTGCCTTTCCATTGGACTAATTCAGTGGCGTGGAGAGGGGGGATTTGCTGCTTGGGTTACAGCCTATCCTCCATAACAATCGTACCCAGGCTTTCGTGCTTCACATGCAGTGCATGCAGCGCTGAGCACGATACCATAGTCTCTCAAAACTGACGGAGGCTGCTTTTTTATTAGTCCCATAGTGCTATTGATTAATTCATATTATCATCTGTGGGATTCCTTGCCGTAGGATGTGGTGGTACCTGAAGACTTAGATGTCTTTAAAAGGATGCTGTGATGGCACGTTAAGGTCTAGAATTTTTAAAAATGGGATTGTACAGTTTTATGGAGGAAACGTCCTTCACAAGGACAAGCCAGAATAACTACATGCAACCACTGGCTTTTATTAGTAGCCCATCTCTGAATGCAGGATGCAATTAAGTGGAAACAGGACACAAGTGGTGTTGCGTGATGCCTGAGGCATTGGTGGGCCAAAGTCAGATAAAGGTCAAGATGTCCCCTACCGGTTGTACTGCTAGTTGTGACTGTAGGTTGCATTGCTCATCCCTGTTTCTAAGCCGAAGAGCCAACTTTGTCCAAAAATACTTCTATGGTCAAGGGCTGGCATAACTATATTCTAAGGAACATGGAATACTGTTACCTTTCCCATCCTGGTGGTGCATATTTATCTACTTGCACAAGCATGCTTTTGTAGGGCCTTAGGCCTGATTCTACAGGGCTCTTCTTATTCTAATATCAAAAGGCTTAGATCTTTCCCTTTGGCAAGACCATAATTTAATAGAAAACCATTTGTTTTGGATGCAGAATGTTTCAGGTTCAACCCCTAAATTCTCCACATTGTTAAGGTAATATACAAGATTTCTCAAGGAGACAGGGTGAGGTGTCAACAGTGGCCCCTTGCTCTGGGAAGATCAGCCAAAAATCCAAGGCTGGTTTGGTGTGGAAGAAAAGAGTCTGCAGAGGTAGAACAGAAGGAAGGAAAACTGTTTAACATATTGATGGACTACTGAACTTGCAGATGGACTAACTGTGAGCCCCATCCTATGCCAGTCTACTCAGAAGTAAGTCCTATCATATTCAATTGGGCTTACTCCTAGGAAATTGTAGATAGGATTGCACCCTGTTGACTATAAGTGATTGGGAAAATGGACTTCTGAGGATTGCTGAAACAGAGACTGTTGGTATTGTGGAGTACAGTAGTTGCCATGTCCTGGAGTTGCTGAGAACCCAGGTGTTGCTGTAGTTTAATGATTTTCAACCAGTGTGCCTGGCTAGTCTTCAGGTGTGCCATGGGAATTTGGAGATTGACATTAATAGGAGAATTGGGGGATTTGAACAGCCTGATGTGCCTTGTCAATGGTAAAAACAACTGATGGTGTGCCTTGAGAATTTCAGTGCCTTGTTAGTGTGCCATGAGGTGAAAAAGGTTGAAAATCACTGCTGTAGTGGCTGGAGAAGCTGATGATGATGATGAGAGAGGAGGACCTCTGGCAGGTTGAACAGTCAAGCTTTCTTTGTGGTGGGGTTCAGCAGTGAATTAAAAAGGCAATTGCTGGGAAAAGTAGGGGAACTAATAGCTTAAAGTGGGTTTAAGTTCTTTAGTTAAAGCTTGGACTGGGATTATATCAAAATGCAGGGAGAGCAATGAAAAATGTTGGCAGCATCACTACCTGTTTTGTGTTGGTTATATTGAACTAGATGGGTTCAATGGACCATCTTTGCAAAGACAGCTTCCTATGTTGCTTGCCCAGAAGAGGATTAATGACAATCGGTCAGCAGAGTGAAGCTTAGGAGGATGAAATCATTTCATATGCTTATCTGTCATAGACCAGTGGCCTTCTAATATCTTGCTTGGTCCTTAAGAGTCATGACATTGGGATTCTAGGTTGTGGTAGTAGGATATAAAATGCTAGCTAGATATGGCATCCATAAAGTAACTGAACATGCATGTGAATTCATAGAATCATAGTTGGAAGGGACCCAGTAGGTCATTTAGTCCAACCTCTAATCTAGTCTAATTGATCCTGCTAAAATTATTATTTTCAAGAAATGAAAATGAGTCTACTCAGAACAACACACAGAGATCCAAAGAGTAAGAAGGTCACAAATGGCCTAAATAGAATTTTCAGAATTAGCTTGAAGTTTTTTGTTTTTTTAAAAAAATTGATATCCACAAGAGGATGCATTATATGCATTTCAACAAAATTTTGAATAGGGGTGTTGGACAAGGATAAAAAATTCATTTTTTCCATATTGGTGAATAATAAAACAATACAATTTCAAAATAAAATATCAGCTATAAAGAGACCAGAAATAAAGGGGGAATCAGGGAAAAATAAATTTATGTCATGAAGTTCACAGTCCTGTGATGTTGAAGGCCTTTATATTTAATGTTCAGAATTCTCTCAACAAATACATGCAAAGATGATTTCATGCCTCTTTGAGTTTGCCGCTAAGGGGCTTGGAGTATAAATTGACTGCTAGTGCTGAAAGCATGTCATTCTGGGTTCCTTCTCCCCTTCAATAAGTAGATTTTAAGGACTCTACTCTCCAGCTGATACTTCAGACTGATTGTTGTCTTTTGCAAAAGACTTGCATAGCAGTATGTGTCTGTGAAAGCTGTTCTTGCTGATAATGGCAGGACCATGACTAAAAGTTTAAAGTAACTGTTTATTGGGGGAAAATGGTAGTATCATTGCTTATGTAGTTACCAGCAGTGTAACATGAGCATGTGAAGGAAAAACAATTCAAGTGCTGGAAAGGAATATATGGCATTACAGAATCTGGCTGGCATGCTGTTCCTTAGGTGGTGGCTGGTTTGGGGCTGAATTAATGCTGCCAATCGTTAAGACACTGTGCCTGGGTTGGCCCCACAAGACAGGGTGAGCTCCTGTCCTTAGCCCAGCTCTGCGACACCAGCTGGATCCAGTCGTATTGGCTCTACCTTTCCATTGGACTAATTCAGTGGTGTGGAGGGGGGGATTTGCTGCTTGGGTAACAGCCTATCCTCCATAACAATCTAACCCAGGCTTTCATGCTTCGCATGCAGCATATGCAGCACCGAGCATGATACCATAGTCTTTCAAGACTGATGGAGGCCTGCTTTTTATTCATGAACCATAGACAGCAAAACAGGATAGATGGGACAAAGAATCTAATTTTGCCCTAGGTAGATTGAGGAAAGAAGAACATGAGTTCTAATGTTGTGACCTCCTTTGTACAGGAAGATGTGGGGTGGTGAGGAATTTGTTGTTTCACTTGATTAGCCATGAGATTACAGTTGCAGTACTTGATGCAGGAGAGATATGGAGAAACAAGGTCAGAAACAAGAGGCAGAAAAATACTGTCCATACAATAGCCACATCGTTGGTTCATCCTTTGTTTTTCAGCAGTACGTGTGTGTACTCATGTTTGTTGCTGCTCTTCACTTGGCATCCATCAGTCTTGAAAGACTATGGCATTGTGCTTGACACTGCATGCAAAGCATGAATGCCTGGGTAGATTGGTATGGAAGATAGGCTTTTACTCAAGCAGCAAATCCCCCTCTCCATGCCACTGAAATAGTTAAATGGAACGGCAGAGCTGATACGATTGGTTTCAGCTGTGTCACAGAGTTGGGCTAAGGACAGGAGCTCACCCTGTCTTGTGGGGACCTAGGTCTCGAACCCTGACCTACTGGTTAACAGGCACAGTGTCTTAACCACTTGTGCTACCCACAGCGCTACCCATAGCCACTGCTCTTCACACAGCAGTACTAAATCAATGGTTGAAACTGGAACCAGAAAACTCATGCACTGCTTTAATTTTTCATTATAGACAGTGGTGAGATGTTTCAGCAACGTAACTGTCTGAAATGAACCTTACAATTCAACTGAAGAATACTTTAACAGCACCAAGGACTCAGGATATGTTCAAATAACAAAAATTTCATACTTGACATTGACATCATTTTTTGATTGGATAACCATAATTTGACAAACAACTGAATTTTTAAGATACACCCTGTAGACAAATTCTCCTTGTGGTACATGTTGCTGACTCCATTTAGCTTGTTGTTTTCTAGGGGGTCTTCATTTGTTCTGGATGCACTGTTCCTGTTCATTTCTTGATACATTTGGTTTCTATACCTTGTGTTGGCGTATTCTGAGTTGGGGGAAAGTGTGTACAGAGGCTTTGATTTATTGCTTTCTATTCTGCTTTTTGAGCATCAGTAGTAGGGTAAGGACGACTGGAGGAGCATTTAGTAAATTGTTCATATGGTGTAATTTATCTTTTGTGACTAAAACAGAAGGCTTTCATAAGCCTAGCGAAGCAGTCTCCAGTTGTTCTGCATGGCAATGGGTATGCATCTGGGCTTCCTAAAGACAGGCATTATATAAGCTTAGTAGGTGGTAATCAAAACGAAGAGTTACCACAAAATGGCATTAGTATTATAGCTTAACTGAAAAGTGTATGTGATACATATAGACACAAAACAGTAATATTGTTTACCCCTGCCACACACAAAACCAACAAGGAAACAATTGGCAAGTAGTAGACAAAGGTAGACAAGGGCCACAACACCGTCCAATAAAGAGCACAATCCTAACCATGTCTACTCAAATGTAACCCCGTTGTGTTCAATGGTCTTGCTCCCAGGAAAGCATCATCAGGTTTGCAGCCAAAATATCTGAGCTGCAGTCAAAGCTGTGTGTACCTCTCATTGTGAGCATGTTTGCTACCACGACAAAAGCTGGGAAATAATTGGGAAATATTTGCAAGCTGTATGTTACCTTGGATGGGTCAACCCATCCCACGTCAAAGCTTTGGAACAGAAATGCAACTGGCAGTTGCCTTTTGCAGCCCACAAACTGTGATAATCATCAAGCCAAAGGAGCAACTCTGACCAGGTCTCCTTAGCCAGTCAGCTGTCTTGGAAAACCTACTTTAACAAATGTCATACTTCTTGCTATTCTTCATTGGCTTTTCTGCCTTGCCCTACTTATGTTGAGTAAGCTAGTTTGTATGGTCAAATTAGAACCAATGAAGGAAATCCCAACTCTCCAGCAGAACATAGAAGAAATAATAAAAATCCCATCCCTTTTGGCAATATAGGAAAAGAACCATAGAATTCCAACTGGGCCCTGCAGGTGATTTGCTAAACATGAATTCTTGATAATTGCACAGAGGGACTGCCCTGCATTTGGAAGTGCACATCTGGAAGTGTGGTTTAGATTTGTGTGGATCCTTGTAGCATGCAATTTTCTTAGTTGATTTGCCAGTCCAGGTGGGCATTCATTGGGCACAATCCACCTGGGTTACCCTATCTATCGCTGGGCTGACCCAACAGCAAGATGCTCCACCCTAGTAAATCTGGAAAGGGCTTGGAGCAGCCTAAGGCAACATAGGGTGCCCCAAGACAGGTGGACATGGGTGGCCTAGCTGCTCTGCCCTAGGCAGCTCAAGAGAGGCATGTTGAGGGCATGTTTAGCATTGCCTAGGGCAGAGCAGTTACTCTGTATGCAGAGCCTGTTTTCAGGGCAGAAATTCCCCTTCCAGCTCCTCAGAGTCATACCACCTCAGGAGCAGCTATAGTAATGAGTAGACCCATAGGGGTCCATGATAAGGCAGAGTATGAATGGCAGTGTTGACCAAAAATCTGAGTTCTTGGCCAGCCTAGCTGCAAGTCCTGCCTCTCAACCTCAGGATATGGCACAACTATGGCAGTCCACTAACCTGGGGATACAGAGGCCATTCTAAGCATCCACCCTCCACCAGGCTGACCATCTGCTTGACTTCAAAATGTAGGACAAGAGTCCCCAAAAGTCCAGATTTTCAGTTTAAAATCCAGACTTCTGGAGGACCTTGTTCTACATTTTTAAAAATGTAGACATCCTACATTTTGTCCTATGTTTTTAAAAATGACTCCTTTGGGGCTTACCTTGTCCAGGGGGGCTTGTCCAGGAATGGGGGTGTATGTAGTGCTTTGCGCCACGTGAAAGTGTTGCTCGGATCAGGGTACATATATCGCGCTGTCCAAGCAGCCATCTTCAGAAATAGAGGCTGTGCACATGCGCAGAGCCTCTATCCCTATTGGCTGCATTGTGTAGAAGCTGTGCGCATGCGCACAGCCTCTATCTTTAAGAGACTGCCCACCCAGTCCCTGAAGCAGAGTGGTCTGTGGCTGCGCATCAACTCTCCACAGACTACTCGCCATCCAGGGGCTGTTAACGCAAGTGGTCAACACAAGAAGTGAACCCAGGCAGACCACTCACATCAATGGCCCCTGGATGGCAAGCAATCTGAGGAGAGATGATGCGCAGCTGCAGACTGCTCTGCCTAAGAGATTGGGAGGGTGGTCTCTTAAAGATAGAGGCTCTGCGCATGCGCACAGCCTCTATTTCTGAAGATGGCTGCTTGGACAGCATGATATATGTACGCCGATCCAAGCAATACTTTTATGTGGTGCAAAGCACTACATACACCCCCATCCCCGGACAAGCCCCCTCCATGCCCGGACAGGCCGGACAATATATAAATTTCCGGACCTGTCTGGGGGTTTCCAGGAGTCTGGATGCCCTGCCCTCCGCCAGCTGTAACTGGTTGTCAGAACCTCTGGGCTTCCTTGTAAGGCAGGCACCACAGCTGTTCTTTGTTCAGTGTGATCTGAGGGGGTTCTCAAGAGCAAGCCCTCCCCAGGTGTCACTGACTTGGTGCCTACTTAGCATGCACTGGAGCAGCTAGGGTAGCCCAGGCTTCCTGACTCTCTGGATCCAGCATAACTCTCTGCTCTGGATACAGAATAGTTGGGGCAGCCCAGCTAGGGCTCTCCTCCCCTTCCTTACCCTGGATTGTGACCTCTATCTGTGGGTTCAGAACCTGCAGATTTGACTCCGCGCCTGTTCTGAACTCAATTTGGTGGGCCTCACCTGGATGTAACAGGAGGTGAATTCCATTTGCATCCAGTTAATGCTACCTGCCTTTTCTTTTGCTTTTCAAGTACATTGCATATCCATTGCTATACTAAACTAAAATGCTCGTTGCAGCAAATAAAACATGATTGAATTGTTATGGCACTCTAAATGGTGAAATGGAAGGTTTCACAACCACCATATTCTAGAGTAGTTCTTTCTTTAGGAACTGATAATGTAACGCTGTTTATTGCTTGTTTTACTTAAATCCTACTTGGACAAATGACATTTGTTCCAGTTCTTTATACTGAGTACAAAAAACCCCTTTTACATTTCACTGTAACATTTAACCATATGATTTAATTTCTTTGGTTCAGATAAGTCAAATCTCAGGAAGCCAGTTCGATTTTATCCCCACTGCAGCACATGCTATTATAGTGGTTGTGGATCTGGGGAGGGGTGAATCACACAATATTGCTGACTTACCCTACAATCCAGAGTAACTACGGGAGCACGTAAGAGACATTATGTGCACCCATAGTTACTGCACCACCTAGTGAAAACCTATGGAAAATTTATATTGCAATCCAGAGTAAATTGTTCTTACTCCGGAGCAAGGACTCCCCATAGTTACTCTGGATTGCGCCCTTACCCTACAATCCAGAGTAACTACGGGAGCACATAAGAGACATTATGTGTACCCGTAGTTACTGCACCACCTAGTGAAAACCTATGGGAAATTCATATTGCAATCCAGAGCAGATTTTTCTTACACCGGAGCAAGGACTCCCCATAGTTACTCCGGATTGCACCCTTACTTGCTTTACTGTAGATCACCTGGCTGCCCAGGGACCTATGACATCTGTTTAGCGGGCATAAGTCTGAGGAGCTTCAGGAGGTGAGTCAGACCAGGTAAAGAGGGATAGGATCCTGTCATGTGCACTGCCACTGAGATCCACCCCTTCTGCCTGTTCTCTGCCCCATCTTCTCATGATTGGAATGGGGCCTCTAACCACTTTTGTTGTATCCCCAAAATATTGAGCTATTGTAAGCTCCTGATAGGACTGAGGCATAAGGTTTTAACCCTATCCACAAAACAATATTGCCAGATATAAATCTATTGAAGAAATAAATAAATGAATCTTCCAACCAAGCTAGCTAGAGAGAGGTTGTACATAAGTATGTATTAGAACAGACCAAAGAATGCTGGTCTGGGTCTCCAGGTAGGGATTCATTACTACATACACTTTTAAACAATGTCCCACACCACAAATACAAATAAAATGTATGTCAGGCACCACTAGTACCACATCTTGAATTGCCGTCTCTTCTATTGACAGTGTACTAATTAGTTCATAATGAATTTTATATTTTGACTCTCATGACAGCAAAATTCAGCTGCTTGAAAGAGAAAAAAAGAAGCACAAATTGAATATTTCTGTTGTACCTATTTTCAGCTCTTTGGCTGCAATCCTAAAGACACTTTCCTGGGAGTAAGAACCATTGAACACAGTGGGGCTTACTTTTGAGTAGACATGGTTAGCATTGTGCTCTTTGTCATGAAAGCTTGAAGACATACAAACACCTGTAGACTTTCTCTTCTTACATGAATTGTAATCCTTTGTTTCAGATTCCTTTGCAGTGTAAAGGTATTAAATGTCTTGTGACTGGGAGTGAAATTTACTATATCACACAGATATATTATGCTTTATGTATAGGGAATTGGTATATACAAGACTGCAATGTAATTAGAAGAATATCAGGCACTTTATGTAAGTGTTATTACTTTATGAGTTTTTGCAACACAACTGCTAAAAAGGCTGCCTTAATGTGAAAATGGACGATGAAACAAAATTTGAAATGGCAAAGAGTTGTTTGAATATTAACGCTAAAGCATCAAATAAGAAGTGCTGTAGATTGTTTCATCTTTAGATCTGAAATATTTTTTCCAGTAAGCTCTTCTGATGGGTTACAGATCATGATGAAATTCTGAGCTGAAAACTTCAGTATGTTTTGTTTTCCTTGCAAATATAATACAGTGTAGGATCATATTCATATAACTGTTGCTTTCTAAAATATGAGTAGTGTGCTTGAGAGTAGTATGGAGAAGATGAATTAAAAGGGCAGTCTTATGCATATCTACTCAGAAGTAAGCCTAACTGGATTTACTGCAGCTTGATTTCAGTCTTAGAAATTTTGCTTAAATGACAGTTTTAAAAAACTGCATTTGCCTGCAGTCACATGTATAAGCACTCCATCACATGCAAGGTTATTTGTTTGATAGATAAAAGCCAAGGCACTTTACAGGACAACAATAATTGGGCTGCAATCCTTTGCATGCTCTGTCTCCATCTTGCTACAGAGAGCCAAAATAAATGTGTCACTTTTATAAACCTGTCTCATGCTATACATTTTTATGGGAGTGATTCTTCCACTCTGAAGCTTGAATTCTAATCTGTTTCACCGGGGCATCAAATATAGTGTAGATGGGGAACAGCATCCACCTGTGAGGTGAGGCAGAGCACGCCAGAGTTTGCTTATGGCTGTATATAAATTCCGTTATATACATTCATCAACTCTGCTGCATGAGAAAGTGCCTTGAGACCATATTTGAGTGTGGGAATAATTTGGCTTTCTATAAAATTGGCAGGTGACCTGCAGAATATGGATAATAATAATCCGACAGTACAGTATTACCTGCCTGACTATGCAAAGCACTTTACATATATTGTTTTACAACAGCCTTGTAAGGTAAGCATTATGTTTATACTGTAACTTTATACTGTGTTATCTTTATACTGTAGTATAATTTATTCTTTAACTGTACTGGAGCTGAGGCTGAAGGGGCTTGCCCAAGCTCACTCAGTATGCAGATGCAATATACAAATTGGGAAATTTCACACCATCGGTGCTATGCACACAAATGCACATGTGGGTAGAGAACATTTTAAAATTTCTCTCCAATTATGTAACATTATGTAGTGGAGTCATCAGGGTCTGTTCTGCTGGCCTTATTTATAGAGTAATAGATTTGGGAGGGACTTTCAAGGTTCCTGTAGAAGAAAATCCTGCTAGAGAACCTCCAGCAGATCCCTGCTTGAATCTCTATGGTGAAGGAGAACCTACTACCTCCCTTGGCAATCTGTTTCACTGCTGAGATGACCTTATTGTAAATTGCGCAACAAGTATTTTTAGCATGATGGGGGATACTTTATTTCAATTGGTCAGAAACTTTTCAGCACCGGGACCCATTTTTTAAGAACTATTTTTTAAAACTATCTGTTTTAACCCATGAAATTAATGCAGTTAGCCTGGTAGTGATGACATGGCCAGAAGGAAAAGGAAAAAGAAAGAAACATTATTGTCATTGTACATGAATATACAAGGAAATTTGGGGTGCATTCTCAGGATACAGATTCAACTGATCACTGGAGTGCTAAGCTGCTGCCTGTACATGCCTGTACATGCGCCGCCAGAAATAATCTTCACAGCAACCTGTGGGGTAGGTATGGGCAGCTCATAGAATTCTTATCTCTCAGGTGGAATCCTTCACCATGTGATCACACATCACGTCTGGTATCAGGAACTGCCTTCCAAGCTTCCAGCAGGAGTTTTCAGGTTACCTTCCGGCTCCAATGACTCCTGACAGCTTCATCAGCTGAAGTCTCCCATCCAGGAACTGTCCAGATGCTTATCTTCAGTAGCTTCACCTGTACTGCCTCACCACACCTGCTGCCACTGAACATTATCAAGCAGGAAAAGAACAACCCCACAAAACAAAAACTTTAATTAAAGTTTACAATAAGTAGAAGTTTAAAAATTAAGGCAGTTGCTGATCTGTTTGAAAAAAATCTCAAGAGACTGTAATCCTATCCAAATTGACCCACACTGAATAAGCCCCATTGACTATCATTGTTAAAGCATATACCTTATTAAGGTATAATACTTTATTACTTTACTCTATTAAGAGTAAAGATCTGTTAGTGATCAGGCCCAACACTAATGTGACACATGACCCAAAGAATATTTGAGGGCATGATCTTAACCAACTTTTCAGCACTGACGTAAGATAATGCAACCTGAAGTACATTACCTCAGTGACTCCCCCCCCCCCCATTTGCAACACATGGTCACTGGCACAACTATGCCAGTGCTGGAAATTTGGTTAGGACTGCATCATGGGTGTATGTAGATTATTTTATTTTCACCATTGAATAAACATACCTGCATATCTCAGAATAAGAAACGATAAGGACTCATACTAGAACTCCAGTATGAAACAAGACATTCTTCTGGCACCTAGTTCTGTTGAAAGAAGAACAGACATTTAACCAGCAGCTGTTTAGTGATTTGTGACTTTGTTTTCCGTCTTTTATTCCCATATTCAGAAGCCTAAGGGCCCAATGCTAACTTTTCAGATCCAGTGCAGCTGTAGCAACACAGCATGTGATGGTCTGTAAAGGGAAGGGGCGCTACATTGCAGCTGCATTGGAAAGTTGGATAGGTTTGGACCTAACTCTGGACTGAAGAGGAAGTAGATAGATTTTTCTTTTTCCTTCTATATGGAAGGTAAGGCACCCTGATCTTGGCTTCCTTCACCACCAGTGAGGACGATAATGCAGATTCTGAAGTTTTAGTTTTTGTCATTGATGGGCTACCCATCATCCCGTAAACGGCCATACACTTAGTCATAAATGCTTATTTTTTCCCACAGTACTAATTAGGAGCACTTTTCCTGATGTCAATAGCTGCCCGCCTTCAGCAAGTCCACGGTCCAGCTCACAGAGCATACGAGAAGCGATAAAAAGAGGAAATATTGCTTCAGAACATTTTGTCAAAGGAAAGCAAATAGCAGTTGGGCAAATCCCTTGGGTGTTCTTTGGCTATCAAAAGTTAGGATATTGGTTTGCTCATCTCTTTTGCGATCACATCCATTAAGAATATTATAATTTGAAAATTTGACTTTGGCAGGATTGGCAAGGAAGTGCATAAAGTGTTGAATGTGAAGAGGAGGCGAAGATGTGTAGCAAGGGAACAATCCTGGGAATTAAAGTATTAACAGCAGGGCGCAGGAAAATCTGAATAACGATCAAGTGCTTCAGGGAATTGTTGTTTCAATTAGATGACTGCAGTCCTAGTACTACTGTTGATGTGCTTTTACTGCAGAGTTTTGATCAACATATATTTTATCTATACTAATGGGAGAAACAATTTCAAGGAAAGAGATTCATGCAATATTTTTCAGGGTTGTAAGGAGGAAGACAATTATGACTTTAATTTTCTTATTATAATACAAAATTTTGGTGTTTGTCTCCAATACATTTGGGTTTTTTTTTTTAAATAGTTCTTTAGTTTCATCCCAAAGACAGTAGGGTGCTTGAAACTCTTCCTCTTGACTTTTTTCTAAAGCGAAGAAGCAATACGCACATTAGCAGGCAACAGAGGTGTAGTATTAAGAAGTGAATTGTTAGGTGGCCAGTTACCAAAGAGGATTACATGCACTACAAAGGATTAACAGCTGCATAAAAGAAAGGAATGGCAAGGAGTGAAAGACAGTTATCCCAAGAGGATACTACAACAGCCCTGCAGAGGATTTCAGTCTGTTTTTTGTAGATTCCAGTGTGATTGATCTTATTGTACTTAAGATATTTTATAAAGATAAATGAAGCACTTAAAGAGTCATTATCATTCCTGATCACACTTGTTAAGCTTATACTGTAATTAGGTTAGATCAAAGAAGACTGAGAGGTTAATCAGTGAAATTTATGCTTCCAAGGGACAGATAAATTAACATTTTGTAGAAGTCCGTCCAGAAATAATGCCAGTGAGTTATTGATTACGTTGTACATCTTTGTATGACATCAATGTAGGGGTGATGCTCCCTTATACACCATTCTTTCATTATTTGAAGAAAAATTGCATTTGAGAGCTTCCACCCAAGCTATTTAGGTGCCTTAGGGGAAAATTTGCACACAGAATCAGTTCTTGCAAAAACATGTAACAGGGTATAAAAGACTCTCGTAAAATCCTTACTGGCTCTCGTAAAATTCAGTGCACACTTATATCTTCCAAACTCTTTGCAATGAATTTCATTTCCTTCAGATACTGAATGCCACAGTTTGTTAAATATGAAATGATGTTTTTCTTGATCCAAAAAAAATGTGTAGCCTTAATTTCTTGGTGGGGCACATCTGATGGCTGTTCATCTTTTGGTCTCTTGGCTTACCTGTCTTCCTGATGACTTATTTTCCCTCTCTCTAGACTCCCAATCCTGACCCAGTGGGATGCATTGGGTGTAGGGGGGAGAGGGGAATGAGAAACACTGCATGTGGTGCAACATGCTATATAAGTGGCCCTTTCCGCTTTCTATCGGAGCGCTTCTGGGCATTGACAGCAACACAGAGATGCTCACCAAACCAAGCGGCATATTATATGCATTGCTGCTGCTATCTGGAAAGACTCTGATTGCAAGCGGCAGGGGCCAAGTACACAGCACATTGCTGGGTCTGCAATACATAACATTTCACCCCCTCTACCTATGCTACAGGTTGGATGTACTCCTTGGCTCTGACTATGATTGAATGTTAAAGTATGGCAATATTGTCCTTGAGGCCAACCCATGATCTTCTGGGAATCAAGGGAACATGCAAAGGCTGCTCATCCTTTATATGGTGATGAAAAAAGAGCAGAAATACTCTCAAGGTTTCCCCATTTCCAGACCATCATCCATTTCCTTCCCACTCCGGAGAATAGGCAGAGGAGGATCAGTAAAGGCAAGGGACTAGATGGAGGTTGGTACCCTCTGCCTGAGCAACCACTTGAATGGAACATGAATGGGCAGTTATGAAAAGGCTGATTGTCCTTCCATCTGATTGGAAATCCTAGGTTTCACACAGGCCTTTCTGTAGTACCTCTCCAGTGCTTCCACTCAACTCTGACCATAATGCCACTGGGACTCATGCTTCTAACAATTCCATACGCTTACACAGCATGAAGCATTCCAACGTGGATCATGGCTTCAGAGTGGGAGGTTAACACATAACTGTCAGGCTACAGTACGCGACTGGCTCTGGGTTTGCTGAGTGGTCATTACAATAAACATGAGAATTGCTTTCAATGTGAACCCATCTTAAAGCATAATCCTAGGCACATCTACTCAGAAGTGTCCTTTTGCACATAGTAGAACCGACTCCCACTAAGAGCACAAGCCTAACCAGGTCTACTCAAAAGTAAGCCCCATTATATTCAATGGGTCTTACTCCCAGGAAAGTGTCTTTAGGATTGCAGCCTAAGTGTATTCGATTGTAGCCTCAATGAACTGCTCATGTTAATTTTTCCATTTAAAATAGAGCTGGATCAGAAATGTTGACAGTCTGTGAGATTGGGAACGCTGGATATGATGTCATAGAAATCTCTGGTGTCCTACTGTCTGAATCCTGCTAGTAATACAAGTGCCTGCAATGGCCATGTGTCACTCAAATAAATTGCTTCATACTGCCAGCCAGGAACACTGCCAGATTCTGCACAAGTGAATTTGTTTTGGATTGTTGTTGTTTCATGGATCTGAATTGGATCTGAAGCAGTAGTAATGTGCGCTAGAATACATTAATATGTCCAGTGAATTCGATCAAGTAGTAAGGTTGTGATGGGTCTTGATAAACCTATGAAAGGGCTTCCAGTGTGGCATGAAATGAATGATGTCTTTGAACTCAGAACTCACAAGAAGCCATCTGCATATGACAATAGGTGCATAAGCATGATAAAGTCTTGCGTGTGGTAATCTGCACTATCCTTGATGTTGCTCAGTGCCTCATGGTCTCCATAAATAGCATGTAGCAGTACCAAGTACTTAAGTTACTGTACTGAAGTTTTCACTGGTATGTGGCACTGAATGCATGCTGTTTCAGAGCTTGGGATGGCTTCTGGACACTACCTGACTATGGAGTTTACCCCAGAAGTTTATCTCAGAATCCACATTAAATATGCAATTGAATTAAATTTAATTCCATTTAAATTAAATTGAAAATGAGATAATTGTGCTTGTTTACCCAATGCCAGTAGCATTTTCCAATTAATAAAGCTGAGACAAAATAAGAAAATCTGACTTGCTGTCACTTGGAAGCCCCCATGGAGGTTACTTTCTTGGAAAGGCCCAGGAAAGGAGTCTATTGGTTCAGAGTGTTCTCAGGATCGCTAGAAAACTACACTGGTATACAGAGTCCCCAGGAGATAGTAGCTCTTCAGGAGTGGGAAAAGGATGTAGGTTTTGCCTGGATCCAGCCCCCAGGCAGGAGATCTCCCAGGGAGTAGGACCTGGGATCACATGGCAGGAAAGAGTTGGGCTGGCTGCTAGGCCCATGAGGAGCCCAGCAGAATGAGGAAGAGGAGGCTCCTCTCTTGACTCCTGTGAAGATGTGGAAGCAAGGGACCACAGCAGCCCCAGAGACATCTTATTCCAAGGGGTGCTGGGCATAGAGAAGCTAGAAACCTACAGAAGAGTGGAAATAGGATGGGAAAGACAGCCCCCTGAAAGCCCCAGGGCAGACAGAGGGGCAAGCATCAGTGGAGCGAAAGGAACTTCACCACAAAACAGCACTCTGATGCCAACAGATGCCTCAGGGAGCTTATATAACATCTGCTTCCAGGTGCCCTCCCCACATCTGGCATTTTGAGGTTGCCTTCATCTGCATCTACCTGTGTGTGTGTGTGCGCGCGCACACACACACACACACAAACACACAAATCATCATTCTCTATGACCTGTACTAAATTTATAAAACATGAAGTCTTCTTAAATAAGAAATATATATGAATTTCTTGAAGGGCATTTTTATCCCACCCTTTCTTCGTGGAGCTCTTCAACATTATATACATGGGTGGGAAGGAGCGTCCTAATTTATCTTTATAATAGTCCTCAGAAACAGGTTAGGTTGACCTATGATTAATGCTGTGATAAAAACTAATCAGTTGGTTGATTTCTTCTCTGCTGGAATAATTGAAATATATTTCTTCTGTCTTAATTATTGAAATTTATACTTCATACTTCAGTCATGACCAATGAATGACAGGGAATAAAAATTACAAACTAGTGATACTGAAGATTTTCCAGTAAGTTGTTTTGGAGGGTTGTTGCCCTCTCTTGCCTACCACTCATAATAATCTTTTACCTCATCACAGTTTCCACCTGCAAGGGAAAATGGAAGAAAAATCAGCAAAGTGCTAAACAGTTTTTCCCAGCCTTGCAAGGAAACCTTTCCCAAGCTCTCCACTCCACTCTCATTTACTGGGTGAACTGGGAGAAGCTAGTTCCAAGTAAAACATAAATTGCAAGTGGCAAATAAAACATAAATCTTGATGAGACTGAGAGGACAATCCTATCTATGTCTACGCAGAAGTTAGACCTATTGTGTTCAGTGGGTCCTACTCCCAGGAAAGTGTGTTTGGGATGGCAGCCTGATTGGGTACTAGCCTATCCTAATTACAGTTTAATCCTAATTCCCTGAGTGATGATGCCATGGCACAGGTGTGGCCTCTGCTACAGCCCACAGAGTTTTGTGTATTCAAGGTCTCATTGAGATGTGGTGGGGACATTGGTCTCATTGCTCTGGAAACAGCTCCAGGAGTCACTATGGGTGATGGAAGCATATTTTTTAATAGTTATGGAACTCCCTCCCAGGTGACGTAAGATCTGCTGCTCCATCTATAACCCATCAATAAATTTGATAATGATGTATTTATGGGCTGTGGGTGGTGCAAGCGATTAAGATGCTGTGCCTGTTAACCAGCAGGCCAGGGTTCGAGACCCGGGTTGGCCCCACAAGTCAGGGTGAGCTCCTGTCCTTAGCCCAGCTCTGCGACGCCAGCTGGATCCGATATTGTATTGGCTCTGCCTTTCCATTGGACTAATTCAGTGGCGTGGAGAGGGGGGATTTGCTGCTTGGGTAACAGCCTATCCTCCATAACAATCTAACCCAGGCTTTTGTGCTTCACATGCAGCATATGCAGTGCCGAGCACGATACCATAGTCTTCCAAGACTGACAGAGGCCTGCTTTTGCTGTATTTATTTAAATAAACAAATTTTAATTTTGGATACTGAAAGTACAGAGTTACTAACTTCTAATGTGGTCAAAGTTTTCCATATGAAATTCCATGAACGATATGCATATTGGAGCCGAATCCTATGCTTGTCTACTATCAAGGAAATCCCATTATTGTAAATGGAACTTACTCCCAGGAAAATTGTGGTTAAGATTACAGTCTCTTATTACACTTATTATTGGATTACACTTCCAATAATGCTTACATTAGTAAATAATAAGTAATAACAATACTTGCAATAATGCTTTCTGTTCTGGCTGTTGTTTCCAAATCAATTCATTATGATAAGCCACAGAAGATAATATTTCGCTATTTCAACAAAGCCACCCAAAGTTCATATAAGAACAGTAGTTTTATATTAAAAATGAGCTCTATATAAATGGCACTGATATTACACTCACATCCCAGTCTTATTGTGCATCATGTTCTAACTAGCCACAATGCTGAGGCATACATACATGCAATGTTGATGAGGGGAAACACACAGTTATTGAGAGGCAGGAAAGAATATATTTTACTTACCTCCTGGTAGGCTGCCGGATCATCATTGAGTTTCCTTAAACAAAGCCAGCTGCTTTGTAGACATGTGTCCAAGGAGAGGCAGGGACCATGTCAGGCGGAAAAAAAATGGGGATAGGAAACTGGTGACTGCTGTTAGCACTGAGATCTACCAACCACCAAATTTTCCCCTCTCCTCCTCCTCCTTGCCTCAAACCTCCCATGAACTTCCCACAACTCACCCATGACCTGCTCTGCCACTGCCTTACTTTTTCTTAGGTGGAAAAGGTTCCAAGTGGTGGGTTCACAAACTATTTGTGTCAGTATCTCTGGTATACTGTACAGTACATGACAGCAATAGACTGCTACAACCCTGGTGTGCTATTGCATTGGCTGAAATTCTCCTTTTACACTGAAACTTGTGTTTTTCAGTATGTTCTGAGCTCAAAATGATATGAATAGAAATATGATATGAAAATATATTTTGTGAAGGATTCTCAAGACAGAAAGTAGAAATATGATCATTTAAAAAGAAGAAGAAATTCAGGGAAGTCTGAAACACTTATTTAAATTTCTGATAAAGGATAGACACAGATACATTTACTTTATAAAAAGACTCTTTCTTGGGAGTAAGCCCCATATAATGGGACTTACTTCTGAGTAGACAGGTATAGAACTGCACCCTCAATTATTTTCTTCTTATCCACCTAGTAGCAAGAGTTTTAACCAAATATTTGTTGCAGGATCAAACATTTGGATTGATGTATGAAATTCCATGCTCAGCTGTGAAAGTTTAAAAGGCTAAAAATCCAATCCTATTCCCTTTTACAGCACTGCAGCAGCACTGATAGTGGCAAATCAGGAATTTCACTGTCTTGCGTGCCTGTGAGTTTGGGAATGGGTTGCCAAGGTCAGCTCCAGATCTGGGTGGACTGAGGAGAACAGCTAGACCATTGGGTCACTCACACTCTTGTGATATGGCGGAGCTACCAGAAATGGTGGGTTTAGCTACTGTGGTTGCCAGCCATAAATTGAGCCAAACAATGCTGGGGGTGGTCCCTTTAGGGTTAGCAAGGGAGCTGCTTGGCCAGCCACCTTTACTCCACCCCATGGCCCCCCCCAAGTAAGAATATGATCATCCCCAGGTAAGAACATGCCTTCATCAGTGATGCCTCAATGGGAAAATGCCTTCTTGACCAGCCTGTAGCATTCTTTGGGCCAGGCCTTCTCTGCTGGACAACTACCCCCAGCCCTGCAAGGAGAATACAAGCAGAAGAGCGCACTAGCTTGACAAAGCTGTGGAGGATGAGCCAAGCCCACCATTGCCCAGAGGAAGATAGACATCACAAGACCCATATCTCTCTAACCCCAGACTTTGGACCTCACACATGAGATGCCAAGCTGAGACAGCTCCCTGAGCCTTCACCCAAATGGACCTTAAATAGGGCACCCCTGTTCCGCCTATGGATTTACCCTGGCTGCCAGGAAGTACCCTGACTATCATCACAGTTGTTAAAACAGCACCTAGGGAGCTTCAGGAAACCTACAACAAAAAGGAAATAATTCCTCTTGATGTGCAAAGTTGCAATCCTGTGAAGAGACCATGAACTGCTTATGAAAGTGAGAATCTTTACAGGAATAAAATGTAGAAATCAACCCAGAATCATCCTGGTCATGGCCTAACTGGAAGTGGGGGAACTAATCCTATGCATGCCTTCTTAGAAGTCCCATTGTGTTCTATGGAACTTATACTCAGGAAAGTGTGTATATGATTGCAGCCTCAGTTCTCAGTACAATGCCTAATTGCCAGCTGTGGCACAGGTGCAAGGGGCCAGTGACATGACAGTGCCCAATAAGATTGGGAAGTGAATTATTCAAATCATACAAATACAATATTGATATTCATATTTACTGTTGTCTCACAATTTGCAACAGGTGATATCATTAAAATTGTACCAGTCAAAGGAGAAAAATCCCAGAGTGACAGCCATGCTTCTGAGTTAGAAGTTTCTTAATGAATTGGGTTGGGCCATTGGATTTAGCTCCCTTAAAGGCATTATAAAAATTATCATGGAAAAATCAAGCTGCCACTTTCTCAAATATATCATGGTAAACCGTGAATTTTCACCATTGTAGTCCAGGTGTAGTATTTGTTGTTCACTGACCCAGTGTTTTCACACACCTTGCAACCATGGCAAGAGGCATCATGAAAGAAGGTATTTTCTGTGTCCCTTTACAGGAGGGATATGGGATTGTGGCAAGGCTTTAATTTTATCCTGCATCCTGATCCAGTTCTTTAATAAATAATTCAGAGACTCTTATTGCCATGAAATAAGAAGATGTTATATGAACATGTTTTTCTGTACCGGGGATTCTGGCACTAGTGGCTGGAGTCTACCTAATCTGCACCATCATTTGCACCGAAAAGTTACTGATGAAAAATGGTTTCCTTTAGATTTCTATTTTTTGTCATAGCATTGAAAAATGTAAAACCCCAAAGGGACAGGGGACTTTTACCTTGCAGCCCCCACCATGATTTCTAACTCAATTTCGCACGGGAATGTACATAAAATGTAGAATAAATTAATAATATTCTAATTCATTTTAATCTTTTAAATCTTTTAAATCCTCTACCCCCTGCAAAGTTTTTGGTTCATTGTGCACACATGCACACACACACACACACCAAATTAAAACAAATGAAGAGGCAAAAGTAGTGCGACCATATGTCATAACCACAAAAGAGGAAAAGGCCCCCCAAAATGTAGGACACCCAAGAAAAATGTAGGACCTGACAAAACGAAAAGCAGGCATCCATCAGTCTTGAAAGACTCTGGTATTGTGCTCGGAGCTGCGTATGCTGCATGAAAAGCACGAAGGCCTGAGTTAGATTGATATGGAGGATAGGCTGTTACCCAAGCAGCAAATCCCCCCACTCCATGCCACTGAATAGTCCAATGGAAAGGCAAAGCCAATACGATTGGATCCAGCTGCGTCACAGAGCTGGGCTAAGGACAGGAGCTCACCCTGTCTTGTGGGGACCGACCCGGGTCTCGAACCCTGGCCTGCTGGTTAACAGGCACAGTGTCTTAACCTCTTGCGCCATCCAGAGGCCATGACAAAAAGAAAACACTCATGTATATTGCTTTCATTTGGTTAATTTAAACACAATATTACTTATTAAATTTTAAGTGATTACGTTACAGTTTAGTAGACTAAGGGTACAATCCTAACCAATTTCTGCCAGCTTAAATCACCTGACATATCTTCCCATTGTGATGTGGGGAGGTCAACGTATGCCTGTGCGCTGGCCTAAACCCCCCTTCCAGAAGTGGTTAGAAGTTCCTGATGGCACTTTTGTGAAACCCCCCAAGTCAGTACAGAATTTGTGCTGGAACCTCTGCTGGCTTAACTGGAAGTTAGGATTGCAGCCTTAATTACAACAAGGCTATATGCTGCTTGGAAAAGGAGGAACAATGAAGATTTTATTTTCCCAGGACACAAGGCTAAAAAAGAGGACATGTCCTGGAAAAAGAGGGATATGGTTACTCTGGTGAAAAGCAAACATTGAAATGTGTAAACAGCTCAAACCTGAAAGGTGAATAGGGGTGGGGGAGGTCTTGATACTGTCACCTGCAAAGGCTGTTTTATACTTGAAGTGAATGTGGTTTGCTGCTACTTTCTTAATAATCATCTTGGGAAAGTGGAATTGAATGTGATACGTACCAAAAACTAGCTGGGTGGAAAGGTATTCATGCAGTTAAAATTTGAATGCTAAGGTATGATTATCCCCTGGGTTTTTTAATCCCCAGAAAGAGTGAGTGTGCCTCTTTAAGCAACTGGGCTGCAGCAGACATTGATGCAGTTTGCTGGTATTCTGTTCTTTTTCAGAGGACCGGACTGTTGAGATCATTGGCTGAGCTGAGGAGCTGTCACATACAGTGCTGGAGAGGTACTGTGCAAGTGAATTGGAAAGCTCTCTCTCTCTCTCTCTCTCTTGCACAGGCTTCAGAAACATTCAGAAGGATGAAACCCATGAATGCTCGACTTTGAGGCTGAGACACAGACTCACCCAACCTGACAGCATCTCAGCTGTCAGCATCTCAGCAGAAGGAGCAAGCAACAGTAGGAGTAAGAAGAAAGCATTCCTAAACTCCTTGTGGGATTGTGCGCTGTCCAAGGTACCTAAAGATGAACCAAACTGCAACCGTGTCTCATCATGTCAAGTGTCAGTCTTCCAAGACCATCAAGGTAAGTCTTATTGTTGAGAAAGTGGTTGTATATATACATATGTATGTATGTGGTTGCTTTTACTGCTGGTGCAATGCATTTTTCATCATTATTTCACACTGTGATATCTCTTGTTGGGCTACTGATAGGCTCCCTTTGGAATGCTGATTGTGTCGCCGTGCTTTGAATTATTTGAATAATTCATAGTTTCAATTCAGGATAGCAGGGTTGACATTCGTTCCAAGTTTATCCGGAAACTGTAATTTTATGATTAATGAGTTGGCGCACTTTTTTTGATGACAGGCAGACAAAATAGGCAAAGGCAAAAGACCATGCAAGGTTTTGCTACCTGTTTGATTATTTCCTACCTTTCTTGCACATCCTTTCTATACAGGACAAAATGGACTATGTGTCAGGATGATGAATTTTTCTCAATCACTTTTAATTCTAATGTCAGATCAGTTGTGTGAATAGATATGTGAGCCAAGCTGAAATGAAATGGACCCTAGTGGTGGCTTGTTAATTGAATTTTCTTTTTGCTTGCTGGGATAGCCCAGAGTTGTAGTGAAAAGCTGAAGTTTTATTGATGGCCCCGTCATTTTGTTGACAGCTTTGACTGACGTGGATTGATCAGTTAACAATATGAAATAAGTTCTCTCATCATTTTGTGCTTGCCTAACTCTGCATTTGAGCCACATGTGTATGCATTAGACGGGTGACAAATGATAGGCATTTTCAATATTGTGGTGAAGAGGATTGAGGGGAACATTGCATTGATTTTTATATCAACTTAGCAACCTTTATGGTGAAGAAATATATGTATTAGTAAAAAATGACTTTTCAACCAAAATAGAAATTCCTGCTTGATGAGAAGAGGGTTTCTGCAAAAATGTTTTCCATTGTCAAGGAAACAAATGCCCTACAGAATACTCATTCCTTGGCAATGTTGTGAAGTCATTGTACACAAACTTCCATTTCATGTGTTCAAAGTGCACAAGAAGAAAAAAAAAACCCCACAAGAATGCACCAAACTCTTGAAATGCCCAGTCTGCAAAATAATAGCAGAGGGTGTATAAAAATGCTAAGGTTGCAATCCTTCTCTCACTTGCTTGGGTGTCTCTCCACTGCATGCAGAAGGACTTATGTTCATATTGTGTCAAGAGGTTTGGGCCACTTGTAATGGGGCAAAAATCCAGGTGCTTTTTCTATCTATGGGGCTGTTTAAGGGGTTTTAAATCTGCGGTTTTTAAGACAGGAAATGAATGAATTCCAACCAACTACACACAAACTAATTTCCAAAACTAATTCAGCATTTTGATCAGAACTCAGTTTTGTTGTAGTAGTAATAGTAGAAGTGATAATAATAGCACCAACGTGATTTGAGTTTCTTCTGAGGTATGTAACTAGACCACATTTTGGTTGGATACACCAAATTAATCATTCTATATAGTACGTGCTCCTGATAGGCAGAGGCAAAAGTCCTGTGGTCATAACGGTCAGCCACATGAGTTGTAGTGACACTCAAGTGATTGCTTATATTTGTTTGTATGTGAAGCAAAGCAGAGCTTATCAACTGCTTTGGATTTGGTCCTCCTCGTCCCATAGCTGGTATCAATTCAATTTCAATTCATATTAAGGGTAATTCCCGATGTGTACTTAGCAGATGGAGTGGAGCGTGTTGAAATATATTATGTTTTTTAAAGCTTAATTATTCACAGAAGTAACACTTATTGGTAGCATTTGACAACATCCCTAAAGGAGAGCAAAAGAATGTTACTATGACATTAAAAGCACAGTCAATAACTCGGGTAGGGGAGAGAGAGAGATAGATGCTGAATTGTATTGAAGCAAAAGTCCTTTTTTTGTGAAGGCAGTGTAAGAATAGCAATGTCTGAGATTAATCTTTTGATTTTCTGCTTCTTTTCATGATGGCAGGTGTATTATGTGCTTTGAAAACATTTCAAGATACTGCAGTGCTAAGCAAATGATTGCAGCAATCTGACATACATATGAAGTTTGTGCTCCACAGTTGAAAAGCACCAGCTCTTTGATACGTTTTCTTAACAACAGTGTTTCAAAATAGTGATATCTCACCAATCAGTTGAAACACACTGTGAAGTAAATTAGCAGTAAATTGACAGACTATTATCTCATTGAGGATGAATGTGAAACGGAACCTTTGAACTATGATAATTGGTAGACTAACAGGAGGAAGAAGAGGTTCCTATAGGACTATATAGGACTAGTATAGGACTAGGGTGGGATCAAACCAGGAATGTCAGAACAGCGCGGTATAAGAAAGGCTACCAAAACAGACAAGAATTCTATGTAAGCCTTAAATCTGAGGAATGGGCTTAACAAGACACCAAAATCCTGTCCTTCATCTTTCATGCCTCCTTGTTATCCATCTTGTCCGAAGAGAGTCCTCCTGAACTGCACTTCCTGTGGTGTCTGGAACTAACCATACATATAGGGATGCTGTGATTCTCTTCCACAAAACCAGGACAGGACCCCTTGTCAAACTTGCCAATATATGAATGCAATTCCTGAAAACCAGGACAGTCCTGGTTTTCCGGGACATATTATAACCCTACATACACACTAACTTCATGTTTAGGTCTTATGACATCCTGCTGTCTTTGGAGAGCCATTGTAGCACTGGAAAAGCTCCCATCGCCATTGCTTATACTGTGTCCATGCAGTGTCCATCTTCCGTGAGTGTGTGTGGGTTTCACCAGAATGAAGGAATGGACAGAGAGGACAGTTGAACAACAGGCAAGTGCATTAAATTACATGGAGGAGGAAATCTGATAGGTGGCCTTTTTAGATAGAACTGTAGATAAATCTACTTGAGTCAAACGTATCTTCAGTTCTCATCGCTTTTCCAAAAAAGTCTTCACTTGTGTTGCTGAATACTGTGGTAGTCTCAGAACTGACTTAACTTCAGACTGTTAATTTACTTCCACCACATGGGAAACTGAAAACAGAAACCTCATATTGTGGAAAGGTGGGCACTGAAACTCACTCTTAGAGCACAATCCTAACCATGTCTACTCAGATGTAAGTAGGTCTTACTCCCAGGAAAGTGTGTTGAGGACCGCAGCTTTAGCAACTATGTGCTAAGTTAAAATTCTGATTAAATCCATGGTTCTTAAAGACATCCTGGAAGGTACTAGATCTGTTTGAGGTTTCACTTATACTGATGCAATGGCATCCAAGTACACAGCTGAATATATTCAATTATAATCATATAACAGCAAACGTTCAATGACTGTAGGAATGGGCAGGATGTTACAGAAGAAAATTATGTGTACCTGTACAGTTTTCTTAGCAAGACTGCCACACTTTAATAGAAACAACTTATTTCAGTTTAACAAAAACTGTTATTTCATTAATAATGTATTCATAATATAGAAAAAAGAAACCCAGCATCAGTCTAATATGGAGCCAGTATGATGCCAGATTTCATTCCGCTGTATAGAAAACTATGTGAAACCATAACCTGTCTTAGATGTCAGTTCTAGATTCTGAGGGAAAAATTTGTTTCATTACTCAACATCTTTACAACATCTTTGCTTTTTATCTGGCAAATAATCATGCAATATATACCTGATCTGGGAAGTTTTTTTAATATTTGGCTCTGTTTAAGGGCTGAATGGCTACCAAAAGAAAGGTAGCACATGTGATTTTTAATGAAATGTGTGGAGTTTCTTGATTGTGTATGACCTCCAATTGTTTGGTGCATTCTAGTGGCAAGCAGAGTCTTCGTGGCTGGTCAATATATGACTGTACTTCATTACTTCCCCAGGTAGAAGGCCTGGGGAAAGTCCTTTTTGAAACAGGAAAGGCGCTTCCAGCTCTATTGGTTCAGATGTGTCCACTATTCTGACTCTGTATGACAGCTCTCTATATACGAGGCATCTGTAGGCATTTTTTACTCTCAAAACACTGATGGATGGATTGTATCTTACTGACACAAAGAGTAATCTGTGGTGACTCTAGAGGTATTAAAAACACAAAATTTATTTTAGTCCTTTTAAGAATTTTCTATCTTGCTTGCATACATGTGAATTAAGGCCACAATATGGGAACTCTGCAAGTGAGATATAATGAAAACAGTTTTCTGTTTATTTTGTTTTCTGTTTATTTTGAGAGAAATTCCTTTTTACTCCAGTTCATCGTCCATTTTTTGTTTTGCTTTTGTGAAATGGTTGCAGATCTTTCTACCAAGCAGCTCTCTGCATAATGATTTTTTTTTACTCAGATCTGTAATACAGAATACTTTTATGGCCTAGCTGGGAATGCTAACTATCTACCTTATTTCTCTTTCATTACAACCTTGACTTCAGAAGTCACCCCTTGGGCATATAACTTGTTTTCATTCTTAACACTGTTGGCTCATCTTGTAACTGCTGCAAATAAATTAGATTCTATGGCAGAATTTTACCACTGTAGTGTGTTTTTATGCTTTCCTAAAAGCAAAGTGAAAACTTGTCGCAAAGGAGAGAACTGCTAAAGCTTGTCTTGTCTTGTTAAAAAAAATGAAATTGTTGAGTATGCTGAATTCAACCACTGTAAATCTCTAGATACACAAATGTGAATTTATCCAGGAAGGGGTGGGTAGTGATTTTTCCACCTGTTTTTCACACTTTAATTTTCCTGGTAGAGAGGAAATAAAATACACCGAGGTCGTCTTCATGTTCTATTTTTTGATATTTTCCCAGTTATCTTGCCTGTTAGACCTGTAAATGGAGGAATACTTGTGGATAATTGACACAGGCTGCAATCCTAAACACACTTTCCTTGGAACACACCCACTGAACACAGTGGGGCTTACTTCTGAGTAGATATGGTTAGGATTGTCTCTCAGTGTACAACTGTAAGATTACAATCCTATACACACTTCCTTATGAATAAGCCCCATTCAAGGCAATAGGACTTATTTCTGAGTAGACATTCATAGGATAATGCTGCAAGGGACTTACAGTGCAACCCTATTTGTGTCTACTCAGAAGTAAATTCCATTGAGATCAATGGGTCTTTATCCCAGGAAAATATTCTTAGGATTATAGCCATGGACTAACTAAAATTACTATGATAGGAATGGAAGGCACCAGGATGCAGGTCTCTTATTGTCTTGTGTGCTCCATCAGGCACCTGATGGGATACTGTCAGATACTGGAAGTGGAACTGGATGGTCCCTTGGCCTGATCCAGCAGGGCTCTTCTTATGTTCTAAACAGTACAGCCCAGTGGGTATAGTAACATATAGAAAGAGGTGTATCTGTGGTGAAGCCTAAAGCTCTGTTCAGTCACATTCATGAACAGGAGCCGCTGGTGGTTTTGCTGCATCCTGCCTCAGCTTCTGTGAAAGGTATAGGCAAAGGTATAGGAAGTGGTGTGCTGGGGTTGGGGAACAAAAGCTCCAGGTGCCACATCTGTGAACACTATAGCATAGCACCTACTGATACTTCTGCCGGCCCTCTGGAGCCATTCTGGGTGCAGTTTAAACCCAGCGTGACCTTTCTTTTGGTGCTCCAAAAGTCATCTGAGACTTCTGAAGAGCTCTTAACAGTGCTTCTGGTTTTCGTTTGGAAAATTGGAGGTCCTTTTAATTGTGCTCCAGAAACTTCAGCATTTAGAACACTGAGGGGAAGGTTGTGCTGGACTCTGTATGATCACATAACTAAGGGAGGGGGAATGGTGTGTTGCAAGTGAGTTGCAGACTTATCCCTGGAGAAATATTCAGGACAGGTCTGTAACTGGGAAAAGGTGCACCAAGTCCTGACCTTGGGAAGAAGCTAGGGTTGTAATATCATTGTTGTTGTCATTGTCCAAGTGCAAGATGTTATGCCTTTGCATATGGATGCCTTTGATCTGTTCACTGACTACCTTTGGGACCAATGCTGAAAAGAATTAGACAGAAGATGCATTTAGTCACAATCATTTCCACATTTATGTGGAAGGTTAGCCTCGCCTGCTATAATGAAAGTAACTTATGCATTATAGGACTGGGCTCTTCAAGACCTAATGCCTGAGAGCTCTGAATCAACATATTGACAGAAGAATCTACACTAAATTATGGGTCTTGATCTATCTCAGCATGTTGTCTGTTTTGGCAAGTTATAGGTGGATTGCAAGAGGGCAAAAAAGATGTCAGTAGCTGATGGGGCTTTCTATGCTTTTGAATTCTAAATTTGAAAGAAGCAATTGAAACTGAATTTCAGCTTATTTCAGCTGAATTTCAGCCCATTCATGTTTGAAATATAATCATGAAATCCACCCAACAATGCATGAACAAGGAATGCATTGCGTTAACTGAAATTCTGGGCTCAAGGAAGAGAGCTGAATATTAATATAGTCAAATATTTGAAACTTGGATATCCTTTCACAAATGTTAGAGCCCAACATTCATACCAGAACTTAAGATTTCATAAATTAAACCCCTGAAATGTCACAATGTGTTGGCTAGATACATTTCAATAGGCAGTCCTTTGGGCAGCGACAATTATGTTTGTTGCAAAGTGCAATCTTTTCTTTCTAAATATAACAAAAACTAACTTAAATGCTCAGTATGTGGGAATCCTGTTTATATCCAGTTTTCTTTGAAAAGGCTCCTTCTGTACTGAGGGGTGTATGTGCATTGGCGAGGGTAAGGATGTGGGTCTCTGTCTTTCTGCTACTCTCATAACTCCATAATTCTTTTTTTGTGAGTGGTGATTTGCACAGGGAAATCATCAGGCTGTTGAAAATAAATGCTTAATCCCCCCCATAACTTTTTTTAATACACTGAGCAGACCATTGCCAAAATACATGATGCTTTAAAATAAGTCAATTTCCAAGAGATAACCTGATTGCTTGGTCCATTAAGAATTATTCCATATAGCATGCAACAAATGTCACACATCACTAACATGAGCTAATGACATCTAATGGGAAGGCTGTCTGTACAGTTAGCACTTTAATAACCTTGTATAGACTTTATAGCTCCATTTTGCCCCAGAAGCAGTACAAGTCAGGGAGAGAGCACAGCTCAGCAAGAAGAGCACCTGATCTGAATGCAGGATATTCCACGTATAGACCACATCGTCTCTAGGTAGAGCAGGAAAATGTTCATATTTGACACCATGGCGAATACCTTGGAGTCAATGCCAACTGGATGAACTAGATAGACCAACAGTTCCTTATGTTCTTATATGCTGGAATTTTCCATATTGAGTCATTGGATGTTTCTCCTCCTGCTCAGTGTTCTCCCTCAGAAATCTATATTACATAACTCATTATTTTTACTTTCTTACAGATAAAATAATGATTTAATATTGTACAAGTTGTGCCACAAAAAGTCTATAGGGAGGGAGAATGCGGATTTAATAGCAAATAAAGCAAATGCTTCAGCATGCTTGGAATGGTTAAGTAGACTCCATAGGCATCCTTTTTTATTACAATACACTCACTAAAATTGCTGATGTTGAGAATCACCTATCAGTTTCTTCCCACCTCCTGCTGTCTTAGTTGTCTGCAAGCTACATATTGGGTTGATGAGACTTTCTTTCTTTAAAGGAGTACACCAAGCATTGTCAGAAGATGTACATTTATAACAAAAAGACAACCATTATATGGTAGTATCAGATATGAAAGTGTGTCTATATATCTGGGCAGTAATTGAACTGATGGGTGAATGCCAGACCCACCTGTCCTTTCAGTTCCTCCTTTATCTTCGGATTTATCTTTTATCTTCAGCTTCTCCCTTTCTCCATCTTTTGGGAATTTGCCTCTACCTGTTGCTTCATATATCTTACCTTACCATGTGTATCTTACCTCCTTGGAAAAGTGGTATGGGGAAGGAATGCAGATCCATGGGCAAGTGGCCAGTTTGTTTTTTAAAAGCTTTTATCATCATGAATGGCTGAACAGGAGTAATTTACAACAAACACTGTGTTTGGCCTGCAGTCTGGCAATCTTACAATACAAAAGAATAGGGAGAAAAAGGAAACAGTAAGACAAACACAGACATGCGCGCGCGCGCACACACACAGAGAGAGAGAGAGAGAGAGAGAGAGAGAGAGAGAGAGAGAGAGAGAGAGAGCTTTCATTATTTTCATTATTATTTTCATTATTTTCATTATTTTAAATACTTTTTGTGAGGCAGAAAAAGATTTTTAAAAATTATTAGGGAATCTTTCAACCTGGATTCCTGATATGTAGGTGACCTCAGAACTATGCTACATTCAGGTGCATGAGGAATGGATCATTATAAAGTGGTATGAAATAGAATGTAAAATTACAAATGGTATGTAAATGATAATGAAAAGAAATGGTAGGTAAAACTAGATTGAAAAGGGACAAGTTGTTGGAAGGAGTAAATATCGTTTAAGGATGGCTCTGTTCCAGCATCTCTATTTTCAAATGCAGTGGTATAGCTAATCTCTTTGAAATCAATACTGCAACATATTGAACTCTCTACCCTCATCCTGAAAATTCATAAGCATGCATTAAGCATTTTTCAAAGTATGTAAATAGTTCCATTGACATGTAATGTGGTTATATATTTCCTGAATTTGTGATGCATCATGAGGCAGGGTCATATCTTTAACGGTATTTTGACAAGGTTGTGTTGTGTTCACCACCACCCCCAGTTGCATAAATGCCATTTGTGAGTGCAAGACATGGGCACTTTAAACTCTCCAGACGGTTCTACCCCATCAGCAGAAAGAAATGTTTTATAAATCATCCTGAAATGTTTCCCATAACTTGTGAGTTGTATGCATTTCAGGTTGTATACTTGGCACATATGCAATTACCTGTCCTCCGTTTGAGCTACATGCTCTATGAACACTGTGCTGGCCATTAATAGCTTTTAGATTAATGACATGGTTGAAGAAGGCTGTTTTAAAGCAGGTAGGTATCAAATATCTCTTAGTTATAATGAACCTTATTTAAAGCAAGCAAAGTTGTTCCTTAGGATATAATCATGGCTAAATTTGCCTATAGGAAAGAATTTTTATCACTGAGAAAAGTTATTATGTTCCTATTTATTTGAGGAGGCCTAACAAATAAAGCTACATAATTGTTCCCTTTCCTTCCTTCCTCCTATACCTCTTATAGGGTGAAAGTCCCTAATTTCCTCACACATATGCACCCACACACTGCTTGTATATTTGACAGCTGCAGTTCATATGTCACACGACCACTTTGCACATTGTGTTCGTAATGGGCACAGGGCCCTATGACCTCTGAGTGCCTGTACCAAATACTATCTCCTTCATCCGATGATATGCCAGTCTTGGATTCTTGCACTCCCTGACTTGGAAAAGGAAGGAGGAGAAAATTGTGCAAGAGAAAGGATAATAGATGAGAGCACCCACTGTAGTTTTTTTGTCTGCACACATCCCCTATGTCCTCCTTTTCTTTATTCAAGTCAGGAAGTGGGAGGAAGAGACGGAGCATTGGAAGGTGTCGACAGATGAAAACAGACAGCCCCTGCTAATTTGCTGACTGAGGTGCTTGAACAGGACATCCTAGTCAGTGATTTAAGCATATTGATGGCTGTGATGGTTACAAAAGCCCCCAATTAAACCATGGCCCTCCGCCTCCCCCCAAAGGTTAAGATTATGAGCTCTAAACTCACTCACACAAAGGAGGAAAGGGAGTTGGGCTGAGACCTGAATGATCAAGGTGCAAAACCCCCCTCAGCCTTGAAGCTTCCTAGGTGACTTTGGACAAGTCACTCACTCTTACAGCACAATCCTATTCTTGTCTATTCAAAACTCAATCCCATTATATTAAATATTAAATAGGACTTACTCCCAGCTTTGTAAGCTGCCTTGGGCATTTGCTTTAAGCATGGGAAAGTTGAGGTATAAAATAAAATAAAATAAATACAGTAGGTGAATCATTGATCAGAAACTTGTTGCCAGAGACTATCTGTATCTACTGACAGAGGTTGAAGCATTGCACAGATCAAGGGGAAAGGATGACAAAGTGCAGCCATTTTTTGCTGCAAAGGCAGGGAGGAAGGAAAAGAAGGACTTAAAAAGCAGATCCAAGTGGCTGAGGCAGTAGCTGTAGCCTATTCCATGGAACTGGATTTGGAAAACGGATAGGTTGTTGCAGCCTAGGTTAGGATTGCACTTTTAGGGCAAAATCCAGAGTAACTATGAGGAGTCCTTGCTCCGGTATAAGAACAACTTACTCTGGATTCCAATATGAATTTCCCATAGGTTTTCACTAAGTGGTGCAGTAACTACGGGCGCATGTAAAGTCTCTTACATACTCCTGTAGTTACTCTGGACTTGGGAGTAAGTGTATCTCCCGAGAATTCCAGCATCTTGCTTTCAGAAATGCCAGCAAGGAACCAAGATGGAGTTAAACCAAAACAGAATTAGGTTAACTGCATGTATGTTGGAAAAGAGAGGTGTTCAAAGCAGCTGTCAATATCTGATGCAAAATTATTCTTGCATACTCGGAATTATTGAATAACTTATATGTTAATCTGTCAGTGCATAAGATCATGGATTTAAAATATGGAGAAAGTATAAACTTCTAGCTAGCAGGGCAACCTGTGAGGGATACCTACACGTTTACCTTCATTAGAGCATACAGAAGTACAAAGATGGATGCAATCCTAAACATACTTTCCTGGGAGCAGGACCCATTGAGCACAAAAAGGCTCTGAGTAGACATGGTTAGGATTGTACCCACAGGTCTGTACTGTATGTGAGGAGTGTGTTGTTTTGTTAGTTATGGGTGCAATCCAGAGTAACTATGGGGAGTCCTTGCTCCGGTGTAAGAACAATTTGCTCTGGATTGCAATATGAATTTCCCATAGGTTTTCACTAGGTGGTGCAGTAACTACGGGTGCATGTAATGTCTTTTACATGCTCCCGTAGTTACTCTGGATTGTAGGGTATGTCTCTGTTTTAGCTACCATGTTCTGTTGCAGCTGGATAGTAGCTGCAGTGAAAATGGCTCATTCACAGTCTGTTCCTAAAGGGCATTTGTGGTGGTTCAATCCCTCCATCAGAATGTTTGTTGTGGTGTCCAAACAGGTGTGCAACTCTTGTGTAATTTGGGCCTCCATGGCATGTTGATGTCTTTGTGCTTCATATATATGTTTGTGATTGTTTTTATAGAAGTTACTTTAATCTCTTTTGAAATTTTGCAGAATAGTTTTCTAAGAGTGTACAAATTGCAGTGTGAGGGCTTCACTGTAGTGCAGTTCTTTATGCAATACACTCTAAGCATATACAGCAAGAAATATTCTTTTAAGTATCATCTTTACAATGTTACTAAGCTCTTCAAACAAACCAGTGATAGAATGAAAAAGAAAACACTCCCAAGTATTGTGATTTTGTGGATAGTAATCACAAGAGCAATTGCGTTGGACGTAGAGAATGATATATCAATTTCCATTTATTTTGGTAACAATTTTCTTCTTTGAAACAGTATAATCTATCTTCACTGCAGACTTTTCTACATATGGTTTGGTTAGAGTTGCTTTTGGCTCTGACTTTTAAATCCTTTAAAGATGTGGTCCTCAAACTTTTAGGGAGATTTACTCCCTAAGCAGGGTGACTATACAGGTGACTATACAGGTTCCATTGCGGAACATCCCATGGATTAAAAAAATCTATGTTTAAATAAAACAATGGAAAAATAGGTTTAAAGATGCAATTTGAACCAAATGGAACAAGGTGGTGTCTCAGTAACTGCCAGGGCTTGATTCTGGGGCTGAAGAATGGAATGATTGCTTGCATGACTGCCTCTCTACAACAGTAGAAAAGCAGTTTTAAAAGTTTAATTTGCAGTGACCATTTGTGTTGAGTCAAATCTGTGTATAAAAAATCTATGTTAAAAATCTAACCTTGTTAGGACATGTATATTAAAAAATAATTGAGTGTTTAAACCACCCACAAGTAGGTAATACATATGTGTGATTTTAGCTTTTATTGTGTCTTGTCCTACATTTTTTGGGGGGGTGTGTGCTACATTTTGGGGCTTTGTCCTCTTTTGCAGTTATGACATCCAGTCATCCTGTTCCTAAGTAAGTCTTTGCAGGGGAGAGGGGAGGAAAGAGAAGCAATCCCCAGCATCATCAATTAACTATCTATCTGCAGTATTTATATACAACTTTTCAGCTAAAAAGTTCACAAGGCAGTTTACAAGAAAATGAAAAAAAATTAATAGCTAATTAATAGCTAATAGGCTCCTGTCCTAAAGGGCTCACAATCTAAAATGCAAAAAGAGCACTAGCAGAAGCCACTTGAACAGACATTGCTGGGGTATGTATGGCTAGTTACTCTCCCCCTGTTAAATAAAGGAGGAACACCCACTTTAAAGAGTGTCTCTTGCCCAGGGGTTCAACTACCAGCTATATTTATATTCTGCTTTACAACAAAAAATTCACTAAGTGGTTTACAGAAAAAAATGAAATTACTAATGGCTAATCATGCCCTTGTGGGGGAATGAATGGCTATGTTTCTAAGTGCTGCAAGGGTCTTGTGGGGGAGGTTTAAGTAGCACTGCAGAGTGCTTGCAGGACTGGAAGTGCAGGACTGGAAGTGGGGACTGGCTACCTTCAGAGGCTCCCTTCCTCTAGATAGACAACATCTGGTGGCAAAAAATTATCCTCAGCTCTATGCTTGTCTTTAATTGATGTAGTGTCAAGGAAGCATATTTTGGGCTTCCTGGCTCTTGAGGGGCATATTCAGGATGTGGAAGCAGGTGGTGCTGCCAATGGTGTAGTAGGGAGTCCAGCTGCACTGGGCAACAAGCTTGGCACTAGTGGTTAAAGAAGTGAAAAATGGCATATAAGAATGATAATCCCAACATGTTATATGTCATTGGAAAAGTAATTTAATGCAGAATGCAATGAAATAAGCTGCATTGGAATATCTATACTCTATCAAAGGTTATGGCCAATTAACAAAAAAATGAAAACCCAAAAGCCTATAGAACAAAAAGTGGATTTTTACAAAGTCAAAACTTTCCTATGATACTGATTGCTCTGAGAGCTAATGAGATGTAATTCTGATACTGTATGCCCCCATTGCCTTCCTTGGACTAGCCAATTGATCACAGCTTCTTTTGGGAAAATAATGGATTTCACCCACCAATTGGCCACCCAGGAATTGGCCATACTGCTGGCCAATTACTCCATTTTCTTTGTAAACCTTGTAAACCTTATAAACTTTGTAAACTTTGTATTTGAAAATACTCCATTTTCTTTGTAAACCGCTTTGTGAACTTTTTAGTTGAAAAGCGGTATATAAATACTGTAGATAGATAGATAGATAGATAGATAGATAGATAGATAGATAGATAGATAGATAGATAGATAGATATGGCAAGTTGGCTGGCAAAGGCCAACACAAAGCCCTTCTAAGCCACACAGTGCCAATGAAGTCTGCAGGGGCAGTTGCTTCTGCTGGACTACACCAGAATCACTGAGACAGCAGGCAGGTGGACCTGCCTGTGGACAGATGACAGATGCAACCCCCATATGGAAACCTGAACTTGCACTTGGTATGATGGGATGATGTGGCTTATAAGAGACCTGCTGGATCAGGCCCAGAATCTGGCTATTCCAGCCCACCAGATGCTTCAGGGAGTGCACAAGACCACAAGGTACTTGTATTGCAGTTTAACTCCCTTGCATCTGACATGCTGTTTATCCTCACATTCCTCCAACCAAAACACAACAGAAACCAAATTTAATTCATGAAACTCATCTTTTCCCTCTCACAGGTTTGGGATAAGCTAAAAAAATTGGAGCTGGAACCAGTGGTTTAGGAAGCAGTCTAGCAAATAATAGAAACATCTTGGAAATCAGTCTATCCCAATTAGAGCCAAAGCCACCAAAGTGCAAGTGGATATAAAATTCTGAAAGCAACTTCCACACCTGCCTGGAATTATAAAACACGTTATTCAATTTTCAGAATAGGCAACCAAGAAAGAAGTGTGGCCAAATCACTGCAACTAAAATGATTCAGCTCAAAGGTGCTACAGAAATTAGTGAGCAATAACTTCACAAGTCTTTCACTAAGAAATTCCTGGAACGGCCCACAATTTAATTGCAAATTTAGTATTTGCTATTGCTACCCAATATCACAGGTTTTTATTTTTAAAGGAAATATTTATATAATCACTGTTTTATATTTATAAATTTTATATTTATAATTTTCATAATTTTCATATTTATTACTGTTTGTCATTTTTTTTTAAAAAAAACTACAGGTATCGAGTATTAAGCAAGCATTTACAGAAAATAAATGTAGTATTAAAATCAGAAAATCCAATGTATCTTTAACTCATTGTCACTAAAGACTCCAAAGTGTAGTTAGATTGAGAGTATCTGATTTACAAATTTATGTTAGCAATTTTCAGAATGTATTGCTCCTTCTGCAGCTGAATTTTCGTATAAAGAGATATGAAGTATCTGAGACTGCATCCTCTTCAGACATTGTCACATGGGCGATACTGAAGTGATCAATGTGGGCTTCACTACACAAGAGAAGCTTTTAGGTCTTCCTTGTTCATGTTGATAAATGGTTCTGAAAGTCTGGATGTTGAAAACAAGTCCTGAAATTACTTTTTGAGTTAAAAATTCACCACACTTAACCCACAGTGTCTGGCACCTTGCAAGATCAGGACTTGTGTCTGTTAAATGATGCCAGATTAATTTCAGATTGCCTAGCAATTTAAGCAGTGCAGTGACAACTTGAAAAAGTAAATCACCAAAATCAATAATAGTAAGTCCAGCTTTGATATAAAATATTACTTTCCCTTGTTAAAAACAAAGCTAGCAAACCCACCCACAATGGAACAGTAATCTAATAAGGAAGTGGCTGTGCCATGTTATTACAGGGTTGGCAGTTTCCAGATCAAAACAGAATTATTTTATGAGAGAGCCTTAGGGTAACACATTTTATTTCCTGCAAGCCTGTACAGCTTGTAGCCTGTTTGCGTGTATATAGGTGGTGTCAACTCTAAACAGATGGGCTTAAGAGGTTTATTTTTTCATTTAAGATGATTTAAAGGTGATGCAGATATTGGCTGCAATTCAAGGAACTGCAGGATTTGAGAAAGAATATGTACAGGCTGCTGCTCACACAGTCTCCCACATCTATCTACAGTATTTATATACCGCTTTTAGGGTATATAAGGTATATTTTAGGGTATGCCAATAGGTACCTGGTTAGCAGAAGCCTGACACAAGGTCAGCCTTTCATCAGGTTGCATGGTACTAGGGAAGGAGGATGCCCAAAGAGAGCTATGACTCTAGTATCCATTACCAGTTAGTGGTGGAAATGGCAAAGCACTTATACTGAGTTTGATTCCTCTACCTTATTTCTGCCTCGGCTGTAAACTGACTGGGACCATGAGTAGCTTCATTTTCAAGTATAGGGGGGCACTGCAGGGTGTTTCAATATGTCACACAAGTTGCCCCTCTTGTTCACAATCACAGCCATTCCTGGTGTTGAAAACAAAGTGGACAATACACCATTCTGCTCCCACTGCCTGGAAATAGGTCTAATGGCAAGAGGGAGGGGCAGACTGCATGCATGTAGCAAACATCCTACAAAACCTAGCATTGTTCTCTCAGTAGCAATGCTACTGCCTCCCACAACATTGGTCTACTGAGACTGTGTTCCCTGAATAGCTACTCTCTCCCAAAAAACTGAATGATGAAAGTGGCTTCCAGTGCATCTCAGCATTCTTGTCCTTGAGCAAATTGCATCAAGTCATCTCTGGAAAACAATGTTCCTTGGAAGAGAAATAATTCTATTATGGTATAATTTTTGTGATTTCTGGGATCTTGGCTAGAGCCCAAACCAATATTTCCTGATTGTAACATGTTTGGCTGTGTTGGAGAATAATGATGATTATAATGTTAGAAAAGAAATCAAGGGCAGATAAGAATTTCAAACTTTCCATGTTTATATCTTCTTATTGCCCCATGATCAGCAGTGCTCTGTGTCCTCTTCAAAATATCTTCAGAGTTGGAAACTTTTAATTATGTTATGTTGAAATCCTAAGTAAAAATTTACATGAAATAAAAATGCCTAATCCTATCCAACTTACCAGTACTGATGCAGCTCTGAAGGAAAGGAGCAAATGTTCCCTTTCCTTCAGGAGGCCCATTGGCATGGCTGCATCAGTGCTGGAAAATTGGATAGGATAGGATGAGGCTCAAAGGCTAGTTAGGCTAGTTAGCCTTCAATCTTAACTTCAAGTTAGGCTGGTCTTTTACCCAACATAAGTTCTGTGCTGATCCGGGGGGTGTCAGTGAAGTGCCGTAAATGCTTGTGCACCACTCCTGAAGGAAGATTAGGCCACTGCAAACACCTATGCTTGCCTCCCTTCATCACTATGTGTGCAGGAAGTCCAATGAGTTGTGCCGGACTAGGTTAGGATTGCACGCTAAGTCACAGGCAGTGCAATCTAATCCAGCACATAAGCCGGCTCAAGTAACTTGTGTTGATTTCCAGAGTGTCACAAATGTCCTATAAAGTATTTTGTGCCACACTGGGAGTCAGATAAGCTGTCATGAGGATGCACACTCACTGACCCACTCTGGATTCAGATATGTCCATGCCGGCCAAAGCAGGGTTGGCACAGGGAGTTGGAAAGGATGGCTAGAGGATGGAACAGAGATATTTTGGGGCATAGGGATGGTGAGGAAGGGAATGGTGGTTTGTATTTTAAAATATGCAATTTTTACTATTCATAACCATAGCATGAAATTTAGTTATTTTTATAGGCAAATCTTGGATGTGTTCGACACACCAAGAAATTACAAATCTTTGTAGTATGTACCTCAAATGTATTTCTTAACCTTGTTCTTCAGTGAGGTCAAAAGGAAATTATGCCTTTGCATTTCTTTCTTCTAAGACATTACTCTCTGGACCTGTAAAAGATCCCTTTTTATTTTAATCTAAACCCATTACAGCATTTTAGAAGCTTGAAAATGACAGACTAATGGCTCTGCTTACCTACTTTATTCAAATATCAATAATTATGAATGTTGCCCTTTGAATGAAGAGAACAAAAGGTAAATGGTTAGGAACAAAAAAATTGGAACCAGGTCATTTGGTTAAATCACTGGGCTACCTTCAGAAATAAGTCCATCCCTACAATCCAGAGTAATTACGGGAGCCCGTAAGAGAGTTTATGCGTACCCATAGTTGCTGCACTACTTAGTGAAAACCTATGGGAAATTCATATTGCAATCCAGAGCAAATTGTTCTTACACCGGAGCAAGGACTCCACGTAGTTACTCTGGATTGAGCCCTTTGTCATCTTGCGTTAGGCATAGTTTTATCTGTGGGCGTTTGTACTGAACTAGTGAAAAGCGTACCGGCATTGCAGGAGTAAAATTCCCCCATACACTATCCTCCCATGGTGCAACACCCCCCATGGTGCAACATCCCCCACAGCACAACATCCCCCCATGGGCATCAATACCCCCATGAGTATCAACCCCCCAAGTGCAACTATCCCACATGCTCAACATCCCCCTCATACGCAACATCCCCATGCACAACATCCCCCATGCTCATCATCTCCCCATGCTCATCAACCCCCCATGCGCATCAACCCCCCCATGCGCATAAGTCCTCTATGTGCCTCATCTCCCCATGCACATAAGTCCCCTATGTACATAAGTCCCCTATGCGCAACAACCCCCATGCGCAACCTCTCCCCATGCACATCATCTCCCCCATGTGCAACATCCCCCATGCAGAACATCCCCTATGTGCACCCCCCATGTGCAGCATCCTCCCCAGTGCAACCCCTCCCTCGAAACAACATCCCCCCTGTGCACCGAGAATCAAACTGGCTGGATGTTGGTCAGTCTTCCATGTTAAGTAGAGGACAAAAACACTTTGCATCCCTTTTCAGTCCCTTAAGGGTTAAGGGGTTAATTCCTCACATTGGTTCTTGGTGTATGTTCATGTGACAAAACACCCTCCCCAAATTTCATGCTTTTAGGTCCAGGGGTTGTGGCAGAGAATTCTCTCAGTCACCGATTCCTCAATGCATAGGCAGGAAAACATGTTGCATCCCTTTTCACCCACTTCCGGTTGGAATGTCTGAAAACTGGTTCTTATGGCACCCCTCCGTCATGGAAGGAACACCCATCCCAAATTTCACGCTTCTAGGCCCAGCAGTTTTGGCAGGGTGTTGATGAGTGAGTCAATCAGTGACTTTTCTCTTTTATATACTTAGAAGATGTAACTCCTCAGACTCATATTTACAAGTTGTACAAGTGTATTTACAAGAATAGTTTATGGCTGCAATCCTGACTTTAGGCCAGAAAAATGGCCCAGCTAAGCTGGCCTAGGTAGCCATATCCTGACAAGTGAGGCCAAATCCACAGGATTAGAAGGTTTCTAGGTGGCCCAATTTCTGCTGAAGAGGCAGCAACACAAGTGCACAATGCTCACTGTGCTGATGTAATTGTAATGTAGCCTGAGGTGGGCTGGTGTATTTGTGCTGTATCTGAGGTGCAGAGGCAGGGGTTGGCCTAGGACTTACTTATTCCTGCTCCTTAGGTGTTCTAACCCTGAGGAGCTGTGAGGGGGCATTTCTGCCCTGGAAACAGGCTCTGGATACAGCTACCTGCACATGCCCTCAGCATGCCTCTCCTGAACTGCCTAGGCTAGCACATCTAGGCCAGCCCCGGTCCATCTGTCTTGGGCCAGCCTATGTTGACTTATGCTGGCTCAAGCCTTTCTGGTGAAACTGGGCTGGTCCATCTTGGAATTGGGTCAGCCCAGTAATAGATACGCTAGCCCATGTGCACTTCAGGATTACAGCCCATGTGTCTATATCCAGGCTAGGGGCAGCAGCTCCAAAGAGCTAATGCAGAATTATCTGCTGGATACAACCAGATTGGAATTCTCTTTGGAGAAGGGGTGTTTGTCCCTTTATTTCTAGTAAAGCCCCATACTGCTTAATGGGGCTTCCTGAATTTGTGTCACCTATTTTGCTGGTGCAGATTTGAGAAATCCCGTTTTAGGATTCTGAGTTTGGGAGGGGGAATAGGATTTGATAAAGGAGATCTTTTCCAATCCCAAACCTCTCTCCAGGGCCTGTCACAGACCTGTTCTTCATTCCTCATGCCCCCAACACCAATCCTGTGCTCTGTGGGCATTGATGAGGCAGCATTTGTGAAACCCAGCACTAGAGCTAATACCCCAGAGGATTGGACTGAACGTTACCTTCACGCTTATGGAATTTCTACTGAAAAATGTTCATTTTCCATTGAACTAAAAAAAAGCTTTTTGTGAAACATACTGACAACTCATTATGCTCACACTTCATAGCATCTCAAGCTGCTGACCAACAAACTTAATATTTTTGTGGTGTGCAAAAATGCAATAGGTACTGATGGAAAAAAGCAGACGCAATTCCAAGCTTGATAGATTCATGTCCAACACCAATTTTAGATTTGGCTCAAGTGCATTTTTTTATATATTTGCAATCAAAATTTCAGGTTTTCTTTATTTCTTAAATTCTGTTTGTACGTTCATTAACTTACAACATATTTGTTTAAATCAATTTTAAAAATTGATGCTTTCTGAACATATAACGTCTCCCAGTTGTTTCAGACTAACTGTACAGGTCTGTGCAACTGATATTAGTTGTAGTGGTGTTTTATTGTTCTTTTAATTGTTGTTAGCTGCCTTGAGTTCCCTTTGGTTAGGGAAGAAAGGCGGGATAAAATAATAAATAAATATATAATTCTAAGTTAAGAACTGGTTGTGAGTATTCACTTCATCTTCTGATAATTAATTACACTCGGGAGGTTTTTTAATTTGCTTCTCCTCATTTGCATTAGTCATGTGCCACAGTTAAAATGCAACAGCCCTACCATAACTATCATTGTGCTGCCCAATAGTGAACCTTTTCCAGTTGTAAATAGCAATATGGTGCTGTACGCAGCATACTGCCAGCAGCCATTTTAAGTCAGCCAACGCAGGTGGTGGTGCTGGAGGCCTTCTGTTGCAGCCAGCTACCTCTGGCATCAATGGTAAGCCAACAATGGAATGGAAGAGTGAGAAACATTTTGGGAAGGAGGAGGAACCAAGAAATTTCTGGGTGGGATGTGGGATGGAAGGAGTTTATCTCAGTGGCATTAGATTGTGCTCCTTTCCTTTTATCCACACTCTCCTTGGACTCTCCAGTCCAGCAAAATGTCTGTGATAGATGCAAGCGGACCCTTACCTCAAGATGGTAACCGGACTGCCCTGCATGTTATAACATGTTCCATGACATACTTGGTTCTATGGCATGTCTGCATGGGAGGATGGAATTAAGGAAGGATTGGATTGTGTCTCTTCAAAAAGAGAAGAAATCTCATTTGAAAACCTTGAAAATGCTACTTTTCTTGGATTGCAACTCCCTTCAAAATGTGTTCAGAGCTGCTACTCTGGGAAGTGCGCAGTCTGTCTCAGAAGCTATTTATGAGTCAACTTAAACCATTGACTGCAAAGGCAGGTAGCATTTGTCATGATCGTTTAAGTCAGAGCTCATTTATAGCCTTGAACAGTAAAAGCCTCTGCCAAGAGGACCAAGAACTTTAGCTGTCTCGGAGCCTGGCCTATTGGACAGTGAGGTGGGGCTGTCTAGGGCACACTATCTATTTCTAATGCACTCAGGTCCTAGTAGTATTGATCACCGCAGCCAGAATAGAGCTTCGGCAATTAGCTGGCCTGCTTTCTACTGTGGCTTACACCTGATTCAGCAGGCAGTTTAATTTAGGATCTGATGCTGTGCAGTAATTTTTTTTCCTCCCAAAGTGCAGGCTGTAAATTGTGAGTAGAATACTAGAAGCTAAAAACGGAGGGCAAGGTATTTTGGCACTCTGTGAAAAGACATGCTGAAATAAAAGATAAAGTGAATAAAAGAGAAGCTGCTCTTGTGGCAGGTGGATTTTTTCTCCACCATATTGGCCATGTAGGTAAAAATAATTTTTTTCTTAGTTAATGTGCCACCCCTCCACCACCATGGAGCGGGGAATATTAGTGGTGAGAATCTGTGAGCCAAAGCCTATGCAGGTCTATTCAGAAGTAAATCCCATTGTGTTCAATGAGGCTTACTCCCAACTTGTGTTTGACAAAAGGTGACTTGGGATAATCAGATCTTCAAAAGTGCTATGATCTTAGCGTACTTTTTCAGGCAGGCTGAAAGTTTCTTGGAAACTGAGCTTCAGGTTCATTTTGACTGTGAACATATTCAGATGGATCTTACAACAACTCTTACATATTTAGAATTTTTTTTTCATTCCAGTGGCTGTTCATCTTTGTGGGAAAAGTTCAGGAATTTTACAGTGCATTTTTGGTGTCGCAGCCGGATTGTGAGCTTTGTTGTGAACCAACATAAGCCCAAATTACTCATTTAGCAACACAGATCAGAAAAGTCCCATTAGGCGGTCTGGGGCTTTGCATGGGGTAATTTGTCCCTTGGCCTAAGAAGACCCGCAGCCTACTCCTGACAAGCACAAGTATTATAGTTTGATGATGGTTCTTCAACTTTTTCTATAACAACCAGCTTATGTTCAGTTCCATGTGCATTAGCAATATTTTCAGTCATATATGCTTTGAAAATATGCATTAGAAAAAAATGAGAAAATGGATGAAACCCTTGCTCTTGATGGCAAAAGATTCAGAGATCCTAATCCATCAAAGCTCCTACAAATTTTCTGAACCCCATACTGGCTTCTTACAGTTACAAGAGGAAAACATTCATCTTTGTCACATTTATGGCCACTCCTTCCCATCTTTTTAAATAAAATAAGCTCTCATGTTGTAAAATGCCTTTTTATCTTTTATTAACCTAGATGAATAAAAATAAGTATGACATTTCAGCTTAACATAAACTAATCCATTTGAAATACAGAATGACATCTGCATTTGGCCTACATATATATATGGAACAAGAAGAATCTGGATTTGTACAAGTATAATTTGTACCGAGTGTTCCTGAGCCGCCAGCACAAACAGCTGGCAGATCAGGACACCCATTTTGCTACAACCCCAGGCCAGCACGGGAATTGTTCCAGCCTATTTGGAGGTTGGGATTGCAGCCTTAGACTTAACTTCAGGAAAAAACTGGTATAGGTCTGAGGAGACTCATTGATGGCCCATTTACTTATAGAGATATATGTTTAAAATACTTTTAAAATATTTATAATTCTGTCTGCCTGGCTAGTTGATCATTCCCATGGATAAGTTATTCTCAAACCCGAAGAGGTAAGTCCTTGTGGGTAAAGGAGGACTGTAGTGACATGATCCCCAGGATAGTGCTTCTTTTGGGGGCGGGGGGCAATCAGGGACTTTCTTTTTCACAAGAAGAAGCAACAGCATTTTAGGGAACTAGGGAACCCTGTGGAAGCCTCTGCAGGGCTCCTTATTGAATTTCCTTTTTAAATGGTTTGCCTAATAAACTTAAATCATGCAATGCGTTAGGAAAGCACAGACAAAATCCCCAAGAATGACTGAGGAAAACACAACCTCCAGAGGCTAGCACTCAGGATTATTCTGTGTTTTGTCTTGAAAGGATATTATAGAGACTGTAGGACAGCTGATCTTCAGTTCTAACTTCTTATGTTTGCTGGACTTCTTCCAAGATGACAACTTTGGAGAGCAACCAGATGGTTTCTAGGTTAAATGTAAGCTTTACCAAATAGCTATTATCTTTTTTAAGTATACTTCCTATTAATGCATAGTAAATAGTCTGAATTATTCCACACTAATATTTTATATCAAAGCTCTGTTACAGTAATCAAAGGGTGAACATGAATGTGAGAAACTGCAGAGATTGTTTATACTCCTTTGATTTGTCATAATTTTAGAAATTGGCTAAAACTAGAGATTTTGTCTCAAGGATATTATCTTCATGCCAAGTGTAGTGACTGAAACAAAAGAAACCTGCCTGTCTTTTTTCTTGCACCCTGATGCAAAGCTGGGGATCCCGTTCTGCCCACCAGTCCTATGATAGTACATTGGGAGCTACCACTGGTACTGTATTGAAAGTTTTGGAGGTGCTTTGTCAAAATGGTCTTTGGCCAGGATCCAACTTGATGATCATAGACCCTTGGCTCATCCTAGTCAACCTGTGATATCACTCCTGAGTCAGTTTTTATGAACATCTTCTTGGAATTCTTTTCTTTCTCTAGAGCTTTCCTTCTAAGCTTGTGAAGATACATTGTAATAAAAGTAATTTATCATCACAAGTCCTGCGATCTGCCCATATCCGGTCCCTCTCACAAATCTCTTCAAAAGTACCCAGGGGTGATGTGACAGTGTGTGTCACCCGGTGCGGGGGGAATGCATCACCCCGGACACGCATCCCTCCTGGGACTGCCCAGGCATCAAAGTTGGTGCCTGCGCAGTCTCCTCTGAAGCTGACTAGGAATGTCTCTGCCTGGACGCACCTCTGCTCAGCCATTTGAGCCTGCTCTGAGGTAGAGTAGCAGCTCCTGGCCACTGCTCCGGCTTAGAGCAGGCCCAAATGGGCATCTGAGGTGCGGACACGATGAAGGAGTGTCAAATTCCTCCGGTGCGTCACCCTGCAGTGGCACGTCACCCGGTGCGGCCTGAACCATCCCAGTGATGCCAGTGTAAGTACCTGCCTGACACTGTAAGTGTCTAGCCAAAGCCAAGGATTCTGCCCAAGATCCTGATTATCACAACAGAAGCATCTCCGTATGATCAGAGCACTAATAACAACACAAATTCTAGCTTTTTCTCTCCCCCTTTTCTGGTGTGATTATGGTTTACCTTAACACTGTTAGCCACGTGAGAAATTTTTCACAATTTCTCACGTGGTCAAAGACTTTTATAAACAAATGAATATTGATTGGGAGGAATTATAACAAATACCTACAGGTCCAGTTCTCTACTTTGGAAGTGCAGGTTCCGAGCATGAACGAAAAGGGTTTTTTTTTCTTTTTTTGGCAGCAGTCATTCTTTTGGGAGATCCTTTTGCAAGCTTTGTCAATAGAAATTTTTCATCTTCCTTACCCACACAATTTCATAGATGTGGTAAAGGAAGGAGAGAAACTGACTTGAACCAATACATTATGAGGTACGCCAACTTCATAGAAAGTTTGGCGTGGTTTATAAGATCTTCTCTATAGATTTTTACAGGAACATTCATTTTCTGTATTATGCATGTTCCACCACTGGGGAAAGCCCATAGGATTGGGTTATCTGTCATTCATTAAGCTCAAGGGTGATCATGGGAGCCAGTTGTTTTTCTAATGGTAAACTATTTTACAGAGTCATTGTGAAAACATAAAATGGGGGGGGGGTGAGAGTATGCCTTTTTAGCTCTTTGAAGAAAATGGAATCAAAATTAAATAAGTAATTACAAAAGTTCTGTGTTCACCTTGGTGTCCACTACACATTGTGCTGAGCTGAAATTTCATACATCAGGAATATAGTAAATGCATTGTGAATGGGTTGCATATTTTAATTTGCAGTATTCTGTAATATTCAGAAGATGTTAAAATGTTAACAAAGGGCGCAATCCAGAGTAACTACGGGAGCCCGTAAGAGACTTTATGTGTACCCATAGTTGCTGCACTACTTAGTGAAAACCTATGGGAAATTCATATTGCAATCCAGAGCAAATTGTTCTTACACCGGAGCAAGGACTCCACATAGTTACTCTGGATTGCACCCAAAGTGATTGAACCTTCACAGCCTGCATTAGCAGGTGAGCAGGCAAGCAATTAGACACCACTTTTGCAAGTTGTAAAGTGACATTAAAATCAAATTCAACACTTATCTGAAAAAAATGTGAATTTTATCAAGTGGGTTGAATATTGAAAATTTTCCATTTCAAAGCCTTTCAGAAATATATGCAATATATTTTTCTGTGACTATATATGAAATATATTTTTCTGTGACTTTCAGTACAATCCTGCCTAAATCCATGTGCAGATGCAGTGGTGCCAATGTTGGCTATGCTGCTTCTGTTAGGGTTTTTGAAGCCTGCATGGGGAGGCTTAAGTGGACATTGTACACAAGATAAGTGTACATTCGCTGCAGGGTAAGTCCCAGCAGTCATAATGGAACATCTTGTTGCCAGTGGTATTGGTGCAAATCTGTGTTGAACCTTGCAGGCATATCTGGTCCTGGGAAGGGGTTTGGATTCAGTGTGTACCACTGCTGAACCTTCCCCTCCTTGCCCATTCTCCCCCCTTTCTATTTGGACATATTTGCCCTGTTCTACAGTGTTTTCCTCCTCCACGGGGCATCTGTTGTTCCACCAGCACATATGAGAAAGCTCTAACCTTCCTGTGATGAACCTATTCCTTGCACTTCTGCAAAGCAATTTATGGAGCTTTGCAGCAATCATCACCAGAGGGAAGGGGGATTGAGAGAGAAAGGTTTAGGGCATAGACTGAAGATGAGGTAGAGTAACTGATAAGAGAGCACATTTCACCATGTCTCTCACTGCATTTAGAAATGCTTTGGAAGTACATGCAATAATATGAATAATGAGAAATTATGTATAAACTCAGTACAGTTAGTCCTCAACTTACAACCTTTAAAGATGTGAACATTCATAGAGATGAATGTCCCCTGCATTGACATCAATGCACTGACATAAATAGTGTTGGGCTTACAATCATGCATTGACATCAATGAAACATGTATTGACATCAATGGTGTTGGACTTGGGAACATTTGTTCAAATCTGTGTTGAACCTTGCAGGCATATCACATCTTGGTAAGGGGTTTGGATTCAGTGTGTATCACTGCTGAACCTGCCCCTCCTTACCCATTCTCCCCCCCCTTTCTATTTGGGGGAGAAATAGCTTACTTGTTTGTACACCAAGGACTTACTGAAATAGCTTAGTGATGAGCCTAACCTATCCAATTCTTGGATGTCTTATGCTAGTTTTCTCTGTTATATTTGCTTCTTTATATGTAGGTAAATAGTTGTCATGACTGTGTGATAATGGAGAATGGGAAAGATTGATTTGGTGTAGAGTTGAATAAAAAACTGTAAAAGGAATGTTATTAAATCTGTCAACAATGAGACATCTTGTAGAAAGTTATATTACTGCACATGCATATAAAAATATCAAAAAATACTTGATTGCTTTAGCAATGTACTCTTTATTCAGAAGAGGTTGAATGCAGTGGACTCAGTTCTTTGTAAAGGGGCAGTGCTTTGAACTCTGATGCTTCCTTACCCAAAAATCATCTTACGGGACTCATGGTAGCCTAGAGAATTAAAGCTTATACAATATGCCCCTGCAGATATGCACACGTTTCTCTTACTCTCTCTGGGACCACGCAAGCGACCCCAGTACCACGTGTTTATCATTTGAAGCCACTCTGTCAACAGCCTTGCTACTCCGGCATGCTGCCTACTCCCTCTGAAGCGGAGGTCATTTGGCAGAATGGAATGAAAACGCATGAGCTGTGGTTAGGCTTAATTTCCCAGGAGGATTTCCCTGTGGGTTTGCAGGAGAATGATAACACCGTGAGCACTGAGCTGCTAAACAAATTCCAGCAGTAGCAGCAGGAGATTCTGTGAATGAGAAGAACTGTAGGTTGAGGGGACAGCACTTACGTTTAAACGTCTGTATCACTGTATGCTTGGATCCATGTGGGGTGTGTTGCAGGAATTGAAGCCTTGGAATGACAGACATGGAAGGAAGTACCACAACACAACGTAATTATGATTGCTGTTATTAAAATATTCTATTCTGCCTTTGCATCAACACAAACTGTTGCTTCCTATCCTTTTCCTTCTCCTCTCTCCTTTAGTCTCCTTGATTCTTCACCAGCAAAATGGATGGCACAACTCCAAGGAGACCCATTCAGCCAGAGGAAGCATGCCCAGGAGAGTGTTAGGATTGGGTTGTTACAGTGGTGCCCTGTTTGAGTGTTTTTCAGACTCTTCCACATGCATGACTCGTAAGATGGCGAATCAATGAAAAATGTGAAATTTTTGCAACTCAACTAGGAGTCCCAACCATTGTTATTTTTCTATGTTATATAAATATATATAGTGTTGATGTCGACAAGACTATTTGAATCTCCCCTGTTGTTTTTACTTCACCTAAAATTAATTTTCTTGAGGTATGGAAAACAAGTATTTGCTACGCTAGTGGTTTGCAGCACTAAGAAAATACATCAGTAATGCATTCCAAAAGCCTCGGGTCTTATCAGTAATTAGCTTTCTGGAATCCATATGGTCATACGTATGAACTAGAAATGGACAAAATATTCATTAATTTCATAGCCTGTTAAAGAAAAAACACAGACCTACAGAGCAGAAAAGTCAAACTGTCAACCCTTATGCTCTTTAGCCTTAGAATGATTTAGGAAAATCATGTCATAAGCAATATATATGAGAATCAAAGGACTCAAGAGAGTGTGTTGGAAGCCCACCTGGCTTGAGTTATGCTTTCAGAAATTGCCGAAATGCATGATCTCTACTGTTGAAAACCTGTTTTATGCATTAGACCTGTGTGCATATCTAAGATATAAAGCACACACACAATATAAGCCTAAGGCAGTCATAAACTCTGCAAGCAGAAAGCCTCCATACCATTAGAATACTTGTAAGAATGCATTAATGTTTGGGGAAGATTCCCTTGGTGAGGAGATAATTCAGGTTGCTGAACCATCTTTTTCACTTCAGAAACCAGAGGAAGCCAAATCGTCTGAGGGTCTGATCTGTGCTGCTTTTGCGAAGCATTTCCTTAATTGTTCCATCTGTCCCTATTTTGAAGAATCCACCACTCAACTGGATGTTTTAAAAGCAGCTTTTCATTATCTAATTTGCAATGATAATATTCCATCTTAACGTTCAGATCTGGTTTATGTCAGTTTTTGCTGGAGTTTGTAACTATCTCCGTTAGTCTAATGGAAATTCTACAATATTTTGGATTTATGCTTGGAGTCAAGGTATAGAGCTTAAAAATGTTAGAATTTTGGAGGGTATTGGATATTAGAATTTGTATACTCCATATTCCTAATTACAGGACCAACATAGGTTACAAGCTTTGATGGACATGTACAACTTCAGTATTTTAGATGTAGGCAACTTAAGAATGCCAGATGCAGGGAAGAGCCCCAGGGTGCAGGTCTCTCGTTGTCTTGTTTACACTCTGAGGCATCTGGTGGCCCCTGGACTAATTGATCTTTGGTTTGATGATCCATTGGGGATCTTCTTATGTTCTTGAATTCATTGGCTTGCCACTCCTGGTATGTTTCCCATGGAGACTTGTTTATGCAGAGTTCTAACAAAAAAGCTATTATTTTCATCCCAATGCCCACACAAACAACCAATTTAGATAGTCTGTTATTTGGCTAATTAAGAAACTACAGCATTTCATTCTTAAAATCTAATTAGAGCCATGTGGCTTGGGGAGGGGGAAGCTTTGAATCACATATATCTCAGGTATAAACGAATGCACAAATGAGTTTCCTAATAGTTGAATGGCTTTATGGCTAAAGGGAAATAACCATTAGATTATCTTTTGTTTAACTTAGTTTTTACAAACTCCTTATTGATTTAACAGTATGGAAGAAACTAGAAATTGGACATCAAATGCCTCATTTTAGTTAAGAATTCCAAAAGACTCCTACTTCTTAAGTTGCATTTTAATTTGTAAATATTTCTGCATTAACTTTAAACAAATATCTTCAGTAAATATTAGTTGTTCAAGAAATATTTGTGTAGCCAAAGAACTGGAGCCCTAACCACTGATGCATTTATAATGATGTACAGTCCAATCTTATATATAACTCCACCAGCAATACAACCATGCAAAAGGAGCACATACTGCAGACTTAGAGGAGCGGTAAAGGAGACTGCTTCAGGTAAGGCAAGGCAACATACATCTCCTTACTCTGAGGCAAGGCTCTGCTGTGTGAATGGGTCTCCTTTGGATCTTAGCTAGCCATTTTGCTGGCACAAAACCAAGGAGAGTAAAGAAGAGAGAAGAAGAGAGTGAACAGGGTTAGGTTCACACTGTTGCCTCTGGGATCTATCTCTTCCTCTCTCTTTCTTCCTTTCATCCAATCCCCTCCCCACCTAGACACTCCCCATTCCTTGACATTCCCACTGGTTCCTCTCATCACCTGTCCTCCACACCAGCTTACCTGCATTCCAACTGGTAGCCCTCTGGCACAGGGGAGCATTGAGGTCAACACCATTTGCAGTGTCAGTTCTGAAATGGTTGGCACTGATGGCTGACACAATATGGACACTGTCACGTACCCAGGAGGTTGCCATCCTAAGCAAGAAGTGAGCATGAGGTTTATTGCTTAAGTGGCATTGCTACCTTTGATTACACTCAGAGTACAGTTGCATTGTTTGTGATAGTACGAAATAGCAAAGTGGCCAAAGACGGCCAACAAAGGGTATGACCTCCTCAGCCATCAATAGTTGCTTGCTGGCAGACATTCACTCAAGACTGAGTGGGTCAGTAAAATGGATGGGGGGGGTGGCTAGTACTGTAAGGGCAGAAAGACATCCTGTCCCACACTTGCTATCCATTGAACTACCCACCACTGATCAATGGTGGTATGTGATTGACATGTTTTCATCCCAGAAGGAAGGTCAACAATCTAGTGACTAGATGCCAACCAACTCTCTTTTAGAATAATCAAATCACTGGAAAAGTGAGTGGCATTTGCAGATGACCTGTTACTTGTCCCATAACTTAAATCTTTATATTATCACTGTGTGGTTTCACAACCATAGGGCTTTTATATTGCTTTTACAAAGCAGGATGTTGCAAGTTCAAGACCCACTATAGACTATGTGCCACTCTTTACTGCCTGGGTTGTGAATATTTTGACATCTCGCTTTGTTCACCAAAGAGCAAGAATGACGTTAAGTGGTTCATTCTACTCAGATGAATTGAAAGCATATCTCCTAGACTAGGAGAACACAATAAAAGTCTGGCCAAAATGGATGATTTGAAGTCCTTTCATAGCACAGTGGTGAATTTTAAGAAAGTAGTTTAGAGTGGCAGCTGGCCAGAAATGTGTGAAGAAAGTGAAAGAGCCCCCCATGCTCTCAGTCATGCTTGGTGTGAAGCCTAAACATAGGCAGGACTACCAATTAATTGGGTTAGTGCTGTTTCTTCAAGATACCTTTTATAGTCTTTGTTGCTAAATCTTATCAATAGGCTGCACTTGGTACGGGACTTGTATATCCATGAAAAACAAGAGAATATTCCTGAGTCAGCACAAAAGAGAAAAAGGAATTTGCAGATTTGAATCCCTTGAGGAAAAACTGGCCCAGAAAGATAAGTCCTTGATTATGCAATAAAATTCTTCTCCTGCAGAAAATTCTGTCTAACTGATAGCAGTTTGGAGCAGTAGGTGATTACTGGGAAGAAAAAAAAAATCTTCTGCATGCAATTATAGTTTTTGTCTCAAAATTGGTTGAAAGCATTGGTTTTCAGGATTAATGCTGCTGCTACTTTTTATTTATGATGATGGACCATCCCACTGCGTGGTAACCTGTACAGAACAGAGCAGAGAAGTGGTACAGAATACTACAAATGCTTACAGATCACTAATGTTTACTATCCTCTCTCAAAGAAATTGTTGAATCTTGTTCCTCATTTTTTTTTTGCTTTTTATTATAAATTTGTTAAATTTTATGGGTGGGCAGAGAGCAGGCTTGGGATGGGAGGAAGGGGAATGGGAGGTTGGTAATGCTGACAGTAATGTTGGATCCAAACCCTGCTTCTCTAGAGGTGGCCTAACAGGACAATCCAGAGCAACTAATCTGCCCACATAAGAGCCCTTAGGTTGCCCTATCTAACACTAGGTTGGAGCAACTGCAAGATGCTCCAGCCCAGTTACTCTGAAAGAGGCTTAGGGCAGAGCAAGGCAAGATAGGGTGCCCTAAGAGAGGTGGAGCTGCTCTGCCCTAGCTGGGGCAGGCTAAGCAGCTCAGGAGAGGCAAGTTGAGGGAATCTTTAGCATTGCCTAGGGCAGAGCAGTTACTCTGAATCCAAAGCCTGTTTCCAAGGCATTTCCAAGAAATGCCCTCTTCCAGCCCTCAGAGTTATACCACCTCAGGAGCAGGTATAGTAATGAGTAGACCCATAGGGGTCCATGATAAGGCCCGAGTAAGAATGGCAGTGCTGACCAAAAATCTGAGTTCTTGGCCAGCCTAGCTGCAACCCCTGCCTCTCAACCTCAGGATATGGAAGAAACTATGGCTGCCCACAAACCTCAGGATACAGCAGGCCACTCCAAGAAGCCCCTTGTATTCACTGTAGAATGTACTGGCATCTCATCAGGGACTCCTTATAAGGCAGGCACCCAGTGGCGTCACCAGACTGGTGCAGCTGGTGTGGGCTGCATTGGGTGATGCGCTCCGTATGGGGTGATGTGCCGGAGGAGTTTGACTGTCCTTTGGCAGGCCCCGGGCGTCAGCACCCCCATTCAGGCCTGCTCCAAGGCGGAGCAGCAGCCAGAAGCTGCCACTTGTCTGAGGAGCTGGCCTGAACGGCCATCTGAGGTGCACTGCGCAGAAACACACTGAGCATGCCGAACAGCTTCAGAGGAGACTTCCTTAGAGCAGAGAAAGTCCGCGCCTCTGCACAGCCAGTCGGCCTCACTCAGGAGGCGGAGCGGCAGCCGAATGGCTTCAGAAAGAGTACTGCACAGGCACCAACTCTGATGCCTGCACAGTCTCCCCCGAAGCCAAAAGGCTTCAGAAAAGTACTGCGGAGGTGTCAGAGATGGTGCCTACGCAGTACTCTTTCTGAAGCCAGTTGGCTTCAGAAACAACTGTGCAGGCGCCAACTTTGATGACTGCGCAGTCCAGGTAGGGGGGCGCGCATCCCAGGGATGACGCACAGACTTCCGCACCAGGTGATGTGCAGAGTCATGTCACCACTGTAGGCACCACAGCTGTTCCTTGTTCAGTGTGATCTGAGGGGTGTCTCCTCAGGAGCAAGTCTTCCCCTTGTGTCAATTACTTAGCATGCTCTGGAGCAGTTAGGGCAGCCCAGGCTTCCTGACTCTCTGGATTCAGCATAACTTTCTGCTCTGGATACAGAATAGTTAGGAGAGTGCAGTTAGGTCAAAGCAGGCTGAATTTGCTCTGGATTGTGTCCTAAGTCTATTAGGGAAGATATTGCTCTACCATAGAGAAGGGAATAGCAGTGCAGTAGCAGTCCCAAAAATTTGCATTGGGGACAGCGCAGAGATGCCGTTCTGTCTATTCCAGCAGAAGTTAGGATTGCGCTATGAATGCCTGTGTAATATTTGGGCTCTCTCAGATCTTTGGCAATTTCCTCCTCTTGCTCCTTTGGTCTTCCCCTTACCCTTTTGTGTTATTTACCTTTTGAGGCCTCCTTCCATCTCTCCCATCCAGAGAACTAGCTGAAGTCCCAGCTGAAAGACAAACACAGGGAAAGCCCAGTTATCAAGTGAACCTTTTGCTGACATTCCTATTCCAAATGGGAGAAGGTGAAAGAAAAACTAATTTGTGCATTTTAGGGCTTGGAAGTTCAGTTCAGGAAAGACAAACTACAATAGCAAAGAAAAATGTCTGGAAATTGTGAATTAAAACTATTTCTGAGGAAATAGAAGCTTTGGACTAAAATGGGAGGAAGACTCAGGAAAGAGTGGTTCAAGGTGAGCAAGTGAGTTAAGCCCACCTTCCTTTCTAATGTCAGTGATGGTGATATTGTAACACATTGTTATGCTCAACATTCGTATGCACACACATGCACACAAACACCCTTTAGTGCAATGGTCTTCAAGCAGGGACCCCCTTCTGAGTATGACAATTTCTCTGGGACCCCCGGAAGTGATATCATGGCTGGACATGATAGATTCCAAGATGGCTACATCCAGCTTTTCACAAAATGGAGTTGCAACCCCTAGATGGAGTTGCAACCCCCAAGGGGGTCCTGACCCCCCACTCTGAAGACCACTGCTTTAGTGCTTATAGATGTGACAAAGGTAAAGGGAGAGAGAAAGTCTTAATAAAAAGCAGTGTGAGAATGGGAAGAATTACTAGTTAAGGCCATAGTTAGGATGCAATGATGGGGAAGGTCATTGTCTTTCTGCCTATCAATAAGAATTCCAAAATCCTCTGGCTGGCCATTGTGGGAAAATGTATGCTGGACTCAATAGGCTTCTGCCTATTTTCTTATATTCTTAACAGAGCATTTGTAATTTTGCAATTCTGTTGGTAAAGATTTTTGCAGCTATGGCTAGGCTGTGATAGATTATCCTGCCTTACATTCTCAATACCATTCATTAAGGTATGCTTCCAAGTTAGAAACAAAAAATCTTTAAATATTTTTCTTCCAAAGCCAATACATCTAAAATGTGTGTAAGTGGACTGGACAACATCCAAAACAAAAAAAATTAAAAAATCAATTTGAATGAATGTGATTTTTATCCATTGATATGAATTGATGAAGAGAATTTTCATTTTTTTCTATGCTACATTATTCATTCTGTTTCAGTTTCTTACTGCAGCCGAATGCTGAATTTTTATTGTACTCCACTAGGTTTAGTTGTGATTTTGTTCTTTTGATTAGTTATATTGCATCACTGTTTTAATATAGTCCTGTCAGACACCTCACACATCTCCAAATGTGAAAGAAATATTTTAAAAGAATTAATAAATAAAATATGTAGCATACTATTCAATAGAATTTCTACAGCAAATTTATTTTGCAAATGTCACATGACAGTGATTTTTCTCCAACTGCAAATATATTGATTTGATGTGTTTTATATCATACAGTATATCCTGCACAAAGAAACTGAAACCTTTTCAATTATTGTTGCCATTGATTTCAATGAATGTTCCACACGCTGTCCTCCTCCTGATATAGAGGTCAATATATTGATTTTAATATTCCTTGTTTAAATGAAATATGAAACCATTAACAAATCTGGTCTTGCGTTTCTAGTAATAGTCTCGGTTTATAAGCATGCACAGGAAGAACAACACAACAGGTGAGCACTCCTAAAACACTCTACTCATAAGTTGAGTTTATGAAGGAGCACTCAAGAAATTTTGAATTATTTAGTTCTGCATGTTATCCTTTAAAAGCTTTTAAAAAGCACTTCCTAACACTCCTGCAGTGTCAGCATGCCATCATCCTCCATAGGAAATGAGTTGATAGACCAACAACAGCAGCTAGATTGAGACATGTGCTTAGAGGGCTTGAAGCCAACCTTTCTGGCGACGTAAAATTAGTGTATTCAAACATCTATCTTTAAAAACTGTTACTTAGAGTCTCCTTCACATTATCATTTCCAACAATGAGTTCCTTTCCATTGGAATGCAAACAGTTTGATTTGATAGACTCAAGAGAATTTCTTTCTTTTGACAATTTCTCTATCACATATCCCTGTTGATGCCCCCTCTGTGTATGCAGGGAAGGTAGTCATGGGACATGAATAGATAGGAAAAAACTTCCAAAGTTCATTTGCGTGTACAGTGTACCCCTGTTTCTGCAGATATGGGTGAATGACTGCATCCCCACCTTCTGGAGATGAGGTGCAGATTTCCACCCACATTCCCAAACTGAGCATGGCAGCTAAAACACATGGCTTCCACTTTTTGTGGGAATCAGAACTGATGTTTTTAATGCCTTATAAATAGGGACCTGCAAAGGTGGGTTATTTTTCCTGACAAAGGAAACACAAAGCTTTTTAATTGAACAAGAAGTCTGAAAAACAAGGGACATAAATCAGGGGTGGGCCAAGCCGGTTCGAACCGGATCGCCCGAACCAGTTGTTCCCGCGACCCCACCACTACCGAACTGGTAGCTGCGGGGTGGCAAGAAACCCCAGCGGGAGGAGATGCAATGCGTGTGCACCAACCTTGGCGCACGCGCACTGCGTCTCCTGCGTTTCCTCTAGCTGGAGGAGACAAGTGCATCTCCTCCAGTTGGAAGAGATGCACAGCGTACACGCAAGCTCGGCGCATGCACTGTGTATCTTCTCCAGCTGGAGGAGACACATAGCACATGCGCGAGCTCGGTGCATGCGCTGTGCGTCTCCTCCAGTTGGAGGAGATGCACAGCGCATGCGCCATCCCCTGGCGCCCACGCGCAGGAGACGCACTGCACGTGCACCGGGGGTTGGCAGATGCGCAGTGCACCGGGTGGGGGGTCGCCCCTAGCCCTGCCCCTGACCCCGCCCCTGACCACGGCCCTGCCCCTGACCACGGCCCCGCCCCAACCTCCGACGAACTGGTTGTTGGGCGAGGCGGGGCCCACCACTGGACATAATTATAACTAGAGAAGTGGTATTCAAGCATTTCAGCCCAGGACCCCCTTTTGAGAATGACAATCAATCTGGGACCCCCAGGAATTGATATCATGGTTGGAAGTGTCAGGTGTCCAGTGCCAGATTACAAGATGGCTACATCCAGTTTTTTGCAACTCCCCCCCCCCAAATGAAGTCACAACACCCCAAGGGGGCCCTGACCCCCACTTTGAAGTTAAATGAACCAGAGGAGTATATTATAAAAGACAGTTTATAAGTTACTGGAATTCTCTGAAGTTAGAAGCTAGTTTAAATACTGTAGAATCCAAGGAGAAGTTGCTGTTGTAAAATATGAACATTATGATTTTCAGTATTCCTAACAAGTACTCCTTTTCTCCAACACTTCTATAGAGTTGTCATTACCTGTTATTTAGACAAATTGTCATGCTATTTAAAAGTGAAACCCGGTAATCATTTATAATAAGCTATAGTGGCAATTATATTGCATGGGGTAATACTTAAGCAGCCTAGGAGTCACATAATGAAGAAATTACTGTGACAAATGAAAGCGACATGTTTGTTTTAATAGAATATCGAGTGACTATTGAATGTGGACAAGAGCACTAATGCAAATCACTTATCAGTTGCTGAACTGTGTTGATAATATTCATGTTTTCAAGCATGAAAGATTTTCAGGATGGAAATCCACCATGATTCAAATGGCACCATGAATCATGCAACAATTGTGTATGTATCATCTGTAGGCCTGTGATGACTGTTATCATGACTCATGACTCACTTCCAGTTTGTGATCACGAAACCAGAAGTGGGTCATGATTGCTATGTTTTGTTGTTCTGAGAATTGGGGAGGGACTTCCTGCATCCCCAGGAAGGTCTGTGCTAGCAGGGGTAATTTCAAATAAAACTTTTTGTGTTTCTATCAGCAGCATGATCATTATGATTGTGTTATTTCCTTTGCCATCTCCCTGCCTCTATCGGGGTAGAAACAGGGCTTCCCTGGTTGGAACACTACAATGCCCCAGTTTGGAAACTTCTGCATTACAGTAATATCTCTGATAATGGAATTCCTTTGTATTGCTAGATTTCTAGAGTCGGGGTGTAGAACGCGTTTCATACAGAGGGCCTTAATGGTGTTTCCTGAGGGTTTGATTAATGGTGTTTCCTGAGGGTTTGATCTTCAAACCAGTTCATAAGTATTTTCATATACAGAGTGAAGAATTGCATGCAGCCTCCCCAGTCCTCAAAATACTCTCTGGAGTATCCAGGAAGTAGAACATCCTTAACCTCCAGAGGACTACAGAGTTTGCCCAAAGGCTAGATGGAAGGGGCTCTGATCAGATCCCCAAGTCTTGGCACAAGTCCCATGCTGGCCTGGTAGTGTTGCAAAAATGTCATAAGGCACTTCTGCACCACTCCTTGGGGTGGGGGGCAGGCCAGTGCATAGGCATGTGCTGGCCTCCCTACAACATCATAGGAATGCAGAGTCAGGTGAGTTATGCTAGCCTAAATTAGTTAGGATTGCATTCTAATTCTCCCAAAATTCTTGGAAATATCCACTCCATTCTGAATAGAAATGGATGGTAGATCATCTTTTTATTATTAATTTCAATGGCAAAGGAGAGATCAGCAGGTTATGAATGAGGATTATTCAGGTGGAAGTTGAAGATAACCTGTATTTGTGTTGTTCATTGGCAACATCAATGACAGCAACTGGATTTTAAAATTTTTTTCAGTTCATATGTAGCTGTTTGTTTCAAGTAATACACATTAGAATGTTAACTTACAAAGTGACACTTGTAATGATAATAATGTTGTGTTCCTTTCAGCTATTCAGATGCGGAGTTTCAAAACATTGTACCCCGGAATGCTTTTTTTCCTGGCTCACATCTTTTCAGATAGAAAGTCGGCAGAGAGGACCATGTAATAACCTTAACACTTGTTCATCAGCTCTTTGAACATACATCAAAGCTAATGTTGGAACAAACGAAAACCCACGTGCTAAAAAAAATGTAGCATACGCTGGCTCTTTTTATGAATTTTCCAGATAGTAAGAAATATAGAGCACAATCCTAACCATATCTACTCAAAAGTAAGCACCTTTGTGTTCAATGAGTCTTACTTTCAGGAAAGTGTCTTTAGACTTGCAGCCATTTTTAATTATTTGCTTTTATTGAAATCAAAAAATGTTTCATTATATTGTATAAAAATAAATTTTATTAATATATATGTGTTGCTATAAATTACAGGTATTTTATTTATACTTTTCAGTTACAAAATGTTATAGGATTCCTTATGGCACCACAACAACCAGGTTGCCATCATGTGCAGGAAATGGGTACCTGTGCTTGCAGCAGTTGCTATAAGACTTTATATGTTGCTATAAGTTGCTCGATGCCTCCATAGAAGTTGCTATAGCTGCATCAAGCAGTACTGTAAGTTCATGTCCATTTCATGTACAGTGAATGGGACGTTTCAGGATGGGGAGAGTGAGGAAGGGACTGAATCCTTGCGGCAGTAATTTGTTTCCGAATCCTATGTCCTCTTTTCCAGGCTTCTCCACTACTTTTCTTTCATCAGACTTAACAAGATGGATTTCCAAAGAGACGATAGGTTATCAGGCTAAAGTAAGTCAAAAATTACCATGAAGTCAGTGAAAAATACCTTCAATAGGCTGTCTATTCCCACCATTAATTGCACCTTATGCTCCACCAGCACACTTGCATTGGACGATTGTTTACTACTGCTCTTTTATCAGATAAGTGAATATTCATAAATAATGACTTGTGCAAAATCAATTCATCTGTAAATTACTGATCAAATGGATTTTACATTTAGGAGAACATTGGATAGTTAAGAGTATAAATTGCTTTGACATCCCAGACATTTTTTCCCGTGTTAAGTTAAGGCTTTAGGCACATTAATAAGTAGAAGAGATGATGGAAATGACCAATTAGTTCATCCAGCCCATTCTTGCAGGGCAAAAATGTTTCCAAATGTTCATTTACTGACCTGTCTTTTTAGTTCAATTTTAAATTTGCAACATGTTATGGCTTCTTTGGAAAGAATAGTTCATGGATGTAGTCATCTGTCTCCTTAGGCAAAATTTTGTCCTTTGTGCAAACTTTATAGGATTATAGGTAATGATGAGGCATGCAAAGCACTCTGCTCCTACTTTTCTGAGACAAGAAACAATGTAACTGGAAGTCTGCATGAATTTGCAGGTGGATTTATGGCAGCTGCACCTACAACTGATGAGTATAATAAGATATACTGAATTGTGGAATCTGGATATTTCTAGCAGAATACAGTGATTTCTTGACAAGCAAGAGAAATAGTTTTCATTTTTTCAGTCAAGATAGTTTGAAGCCTGTATGCTTGTGTGGAATTACTTCAAACACACACAAAACTTTTGCCCAACTTTAAGATCAATCAGCTTCATTCTACAGAATGTCTTTCTCCTCCCTATGGATCTCAGTCTTTTGCTTGTTATATTCCTGTTATATATATTCCTATTTTCTTAATATTTCCTTAATATATTCCTATTGCCCTCACCACATTAGTTCTATACCCGGATTCTGTACAATCACTAATCTGCGCTTTCCACTGTTTACAATCTGCTATTAGTCATCTGCCCAATGCTGTGGATGTTCATACCCTATAAACGGGGTTAGCAAAAGCAGAGCTAGCAAATTAGAGTTTGGTCTCTGCCTGTCCTGACACTGTTCTGCAGCTATGAAGTGGCGGTTTACCGGCACTGATCATTAGTGCATGAAATGTGAAGCTGGGATTTACTAACATTTTTTTCAAGGAATCTGCTTCCTCCAATTAAAAACAATTATAATATGGGAGAAGTCTGTTATTTTTACTCCAATGCAGCTGATTCTAGTAGGTCAATGTAAGAAGGACAAATTAGTAGTAGTAGTAGTAGTAGTAGTAGTAGTAGTAGTAGTAGTAGTAGTAGTAGTAGTCGTAATCGTAGTCGTAGTTATAGATGGTTTAGCAAACCATTCAATTTATTGCTGTGGAACAAATCATTCTCCTTCTAAATTCTATTTAATGTTCCCATGACAGGCCCACACTGGCTGACTGGGAATGTGAGGCCTGAAAATCCCTGCAGCACAATTCAGGTACCAATGAGAAAAGGCACAGCAGCATGGTACTGTGTCTGAGAAGCTAGCAGTAGCTAAGTGAGGTACCTGAAGAGCCAGAAGCAATGACACATGGTTTATTGGTATGGTCTGATTGAGCCAAGGAAGGGCAGAGTACAGACTAGCTAGAGAGGGTATGAGTTAGCTCTTTAAAGAATGAGCAAAAAACACGTGGGACTGTGTCAAGCTTGTGGAGCAAGATGGAAACTAGCCAGGAAATAAAGCTTGGGCATCCCTGGAACCTAGAGTAACAATGAAGGCATTATGATGTTGGGGTCAAACCTAAAGGCTTCAACTGCATCCACATCCAGTTTGACTAATCTGCAACTAAATCTCCCCCATAAGGGTCCGCTGTAATGCTGGGGTCAAACCTAATGGCTCTATCAGCATCCACAACCAAGTTTTACTAAGCTACATGTGATACTGGACTAGAAGGGCCTTTGGCCCGATCCAGTGGATGCTGTCATGTTCTTATGAACTATCCCTACTATCCAGAGTAACTACGGGAGCATGTAAGAGACATTACTGCACCACCTAACGAAAACCTATGGGAAATTGATATGGCAATCCAGAGTAAATTGTTCTTACACTGGAGCAAAGACTCCCTGTAGTTACTCTGGATTGTGCCCTAAATCTCCCCTATAAAGGTTTCCAGACTTGCGCAACTGAGTAATGCCCAAGGATTAATGCTGGACTTTGGCTGCAATCCTAAAGACACTTTCCTGGAGTAAGACCCATTGGACACAATGGGGCTTACATCTGAGTAGACATGGTTAGGATTGTGCTCTATGTTAGCTAAAGGACAGAGAAGTTCCTAAGGTACTGGTTGGTCTACATGGACCTGGCATCACTTGTGAGTGCAAAGGAGACAATCCAGTTAAAGGACTGAGTGGAATGAGAGGGAATATGTTTGCCCATTAATGTTAAAGGCTCCCTTGGAAAAAAAGGAATATAAGCATACTTCTGTCTCAACAGATCAAATGGCACATGAGAAGGGGAGAGAAGGGGAGAGAAGACGAGTCCCCTAAACTCCCACAATGATAGAGGAAAAGGGGATACTGCATCAATAGACAATGATACTGTATATGTGAAAATGCCAAGCATTTTATTTCGTTTCCACAAGTGATCTGCAAAATCTCTGGTTTCACAGTCAGCTCAAATAAAGGCAAAGTATAAACCCTCATCCATCCTGTTTTGCATGCTGTTCTTTCACCTAATGCACCTACTGCTCAGCTGAGACCTAAACCGCCCAGAAGCTTAGCCAGTATCTGTCGATTAGGTTTATAGTTGACTGCTAATAGAAATGAGAAATTTAGTAACCAATTTATTGCATTTTTCCCCCCTACACTATCTCGGGATGGAGCAAAATTGAATGCGTGTTCTAATGGCACTCTTATTAAATCTGACTACCTGGGGAAGCACTAAGAAGCAATGAAGCAAATGGATTTATTCTATAGAACACACGGTGCCTCCTGGTGGTTAAACCATGTATTCAGTTTTACTATTAACTGAACAGGTACTATAACAGCAATAGTGAGCAATTTCACTGTAATTATTCTGCAGGTGAATATTCTGTGCAGTGAAGTTTTTCACATTCTCCCACAGCCTTTATTATCTTTCTCTGTTGGGCAGAATGTATTGGTCTCTCATTTTGGAAAAATAATGCATAAATATATATACGTATATAAATAGCCTGACTGTGACTAGAGAGTAACTAAAACCCGTAGGAGAAAGGTGGATCTTGGAAAATAAATGATAAGATGGCAAAATTAAAGCAGGCTTCCGTCAGTCTTGAAAGACTATGGTATCGTGCTTGGCACTGCATACACTGCAAGTGAAGCACGAAAGCCTGGGTTGGATTGTTATGGAAGATAGGCTGTTATCCAAGCAGCAAATCCCCCCTCTCCACACCACTGAATTAGTCCAATGGAAAGGCAGAGTCAATACGATTGGATCCAGCTGGTGTCGCAGAGCTGGGCTAAGGACAGGAGCTCGCCCTGTCTTGTGGGGCCGACCCGGGAATCGAACCCTGGCCTGCTGGTTAACAGGCACAGCGTCTTAACCGCTTAATAATTGTCTTGAAATCCGAGGAGAAAGAAAACGGCACTCATGTTACCAAGCATCCTGAACAAACATGATGAGAGAAACATCCAGGATTTCTTTTAATGGCTCAAGAACAGAATTGTTTGGTATGTTGAACATTTTCAGATGGCACCTTTTCTAGAGCAAAGACTTATCATGGTGTCATGGGACCCAGAGGTGGATTGTGACAATATCACCACTGATATCTGTTTTAAAGCTTAGGAATAATTATTTTGACAGTAACCAAAGCTAAGATTTCTAGATGATGGCAATTTCTTCAGTTTTTGTCCCATGTGATGGCTAGGTCTGCTTGTTCTGAATCAGTTTAATGTCCCATCAAATCCAACTGATTTAGAGTTAATTTTATGTTAGAGTTGATTAGATATTAGAGTTGTCTGAAGAATATTAAATTTTTTCTTTCCACAAATGATAAACACAATGTTTTTCACACTCCTGTCAGTTAAAGTAGAAATCTAAACCCTCATACATCCTGACTGAATGGATGTTAAAGAGACTTTGACTTCAGAAGAATTGTTTTGTCCTAGTCTTCCAGTCTTTAGTGGACACACTATGTATCAATTATATGTGATGAGTTCACTTATATGTGATGAGATCCACAGAACCCCTGTGGATATGAGGGCCTGACTGCATATGACTTAATATAATTATCCTGTGCAATCATACATGAAAAGATAGTTTATATACTCCAAAGACAATTATCAGTGGATACCACTGGGAGAAATGAAAATACAACTTTAAATGTTGAATTATTTTCTCTGGTAAGAGATCCTGACATACCTTTTTTTGCAAACAGAAATTATAGTTTTAAACTGTTATTTCAACAAAATCTGTTTTTCTATGAATCAACAGAGTCTTCTCTTTAGAAAGAGCAGAGCAAAAAATCTTAATTTTTGATGTCTTTAATTTTGATATCTTTAATTATTGAATAATTGCCAAATGAATACTCCAATCCTACCCTTTTCCCCACCATAGCTTGCAACCATGCCATAACAGACTCTTGTTGCAAACTGTGGTGATGGAGGAGGTGGTGGATGACTGGAAGTCTCAAAAGAGATAAGATAAAATATTTTTGGAATTGAGAAAATTCCTGGAAATTGGTAATTGAGAAATAGAGATAATTTCTGGCATTGAGAAAAGCTCCCTCTTTGCAAAGCTTTCTGCAGGGGCTTAAGATCTTTCCATTCACAAGAGCTGGTGTGCTATACTGATTTTAACAGCTTTCTATTGTAATCTGGAGTATTTAAATATGTTGAATGTTTTTATAAATGTTTTAATACTCACTGTTTTATTTCTCAACTGTACTTTAAAAAATTATTGTATACATGTTTTAGCCATGTTGTGTCTCCCTGGTAGCGGAGAAAGGCGGAATATAAATGTAATAAATCATTGCGGGTACAGCTTTAAGTCAGTGGAAAAGTCTTCTGCTGTCTTGTCATAAAATGTCTGCTGATGGAGCCCTGTGCGCTCTATTGGTGTTCATTTTGCAAACACAGTAATGAGGATGACAGTGCTCCAACTCTGCTACCAGACTCTTCCATGCCTGCAAGACCAGTGTGGAGGGACAAAATCAGGTGAGGAACAGGTAGGGGTGGATGCAGCAGCAATAAGGATAAGCAGTAGGATGCCAGATCCCATCCCTTTGTTTTCAAGCCTTCCAGCCTCCTCAGACTTATGCCAGCAACAGAGCTGATGCAGCTCTATCGACACCCATTATGGATCAGGAGACTTATGAACTACTAAGTCTTGGCCTTTCCCACTGAATGCTTCTGATCACTCCCACCCCTGCTGGATATCACACACATATTTTTGGTGCAGCTGCATCTGTAGGGAGAAGGACAGTACTGCGATCTAACATCTCAAACCTATGCATGTATTCTTGGGACATGTAGGTGTACATAAGTAATTACCTGGTGTAAGCTCTACTAGGCAGAATGGGACTAACTTCTGAATAAATATGCATATGATTGTGCTGTAAAATTCTTGGGTATTTTCCTTCTATGGAAAGACTTAAGTCTTTATGTTCTTATACTAAAAATATGATGGTGGGCGAAAGTGTTGATTATGTGGCAGAATGGCCAACCAGGTAACCAAATTCCATATTCCACAATTCCTGGAAATTGTGTAGGTGCTTGATGGGAAAAGATTCATAATGTGGGCATCCAGAGGAGCAATGAAGAATACAGAGGATATACTAGCGTGTTGAGCAGAACCTGACCCAAGACAAGCCTACATCCAATGGAGGTCTTGTGGTAATGCTTCCATATTTGTCATTTACCAGTTCAATGATTTAATAAAACTTACATAATTAAAAACAGATTAAATATTCCTGTTGTACAAAACCAGTGTATGGGTCATACACAGTGATGGGCTTCAAAGAAATTAAGAACCGGTTCTCTGTCCATCTGGCAGCCACTTTTAAATGGCTATTTTTAAACTTTGTATGTACTATCTCTTGTTAAGAACCGGTTCTATAGAGTAGGTGCAAACCTGCTGGTGCCCTTTCCCACTTGTTGACCACTGATTTGGTGTTGACCACTGATACAGGTGTTGACCACTGATTTGACAGGTGAGGGATCAAAGCCGTAGTGAAAACCAAAAGTGTTGAAAAGTAGAATCAAGTCTTTTTTAGTTTACAAATGTTGCTACCAATGCTTTTTTAGCTAGTAAACTGAAAATGCCTTTTTATCTTGCAAATTCCTGCTGTCTCACATTTATGCAAATGGAATCTCATATATACCTTAAGGAATGGGAATAGACCTGGAACTAAAGTTTGTGTGCATGCACTTTCTCTTTTTCATTGTAAGGAATTGGGAATGTCTGTACTTCAGCGATCCTGCTTTTGTTTTTTAAATAACTCCTCCCCAAATCACATCATTAACCCTACTGTACTTGCATAACAAGCTACTTTCAAATTCTCTATTTTTTCATTATGAGCACAATCCTAACCACGTCTACTCAAAAGTAAGCCCTATTATGTTCAATGGGTCTTACTTCCAGGAAAGTGTGTTTAGAATTGCACCAAAAGAAAATCTTTAAAAAAAATACTGATCTTATTTATTGCTACAGTAGTTATTACTGTTATTGCAGTTGTTACTGACTATCCTGCAGCTTCTTGGGAGAAGAATTTTAAAAATATAATTGTGGCATAAAAGATCAAGAGACCCAGATGAAAATCATACATCAAGGATGATAGCTATGTCTAATATTCTTTTTCAGAAGAAAGTAATTCAAACTTGAAATTTAATGTTCTTTGGTCTCTAAATATGCTTGTTGGCTTGTCTTTTCATCCTGAAAAGCAATCTTGTTCCTCTTAAAACACTACTCCTCAGTTTATTCCCAAGAGCTTTAAAACTCATTGCGACAGAGAGGCTAGAATGATTTCAGTCATCCACTATCCATCATGCTGAAAAGTTTGCTTTCTTTCTTACTCTAAAAATGGCTGTTCTTGTGTACAGTTCGCTGAGGGAAAATGAAAACTAGTCAACCAACATCCACATGCATAGACAATTTAAGCTTTGTTATTTACAAATTCATTTACATGTATGAAATAAAAGCAAAACCATAACCTACAACAGGGCTTTCCAAACCCCACTGCCCAGATCCAGGGTTGAGGCAAGTATTTAACTTTGTGAGCTGCATTTCCCTTCTGTGCCACACAATTCTCAGTAGATCTGGGCACCAGAATGCTCTGGGCAGTCACATCTGTCTGGATGTCCTACTGTACAGTCTTCTGGAAAGCTAGGCATACCATTGACAATACATGTGGTATGGATGTGGAACAGTACACTCTGGTCTGGTGGGGACTGCTTTTTTGATAAGACAGTGATTATGGAGTTCAGCAACAACTGACTTAGAAGATACTAGTGAAGGCTTCCTTCTCACTAAACTATTTCCAGTTGGTGCCTACAAGATGAGAAGAATACTAACCTGCATGGTGAAGTGAGCTCTACATGACATTTTGTGTGTGAATGGGAACCTAAACATACAGCACAATCCAGAGCAACTAATCTGTCCACATAAGAGCCCTTAGGTTGCCCTATCTAACACTAGGTTGGAGCAACTGCAAGATGCTCCAGCCCAGTTACTCAGAAGGAGGCTTAGGGCAGAGCAAGGCAAGATAGGGTGCCCTAAGAGAGGTGGACCTGCTCTGCCCTAACTGGGGCAGCCTAAGCAGCTCAGGAGAGGCAAGCTGAGGGCATGTTTAGCATTGCCTAGGGCAGAGCAGTTACTCTGTATCCAGAGCCTGTTTCCAAGGCAGAAATGCCCTCTTCCAGCCCTCAGAGTTATACCACCTCAGGAGCAGGTATAGTAATGAGTAGACCCATTGGGGTCCATGATAAGGCCTGAGTAAGAATGGCAGTGTTGACCAAAAATCTGAGTTCTTGGCCATCCTAGCTGCAACCCCTGCCTCTCAACCTCAGGATATGGAACAAACTACGGCTGCCCACAAACCTCAGGATACAGCAGGCCACTCCAAGAAGCCCCTTGTATTCACTGTAGAATGTACTGGCATCTCATCAGGGACTCCTTATAAGGCAGGCACCCAGTGGCGTCACCAGACTGGTGCGGCTGGTGTGGGCTGCATTGGGGATGTGCTCCGTATGGGGTGATGTGCCGGAGGAGTTTGACTGTCCTTTGGCAGGCCCTGGGCGTCAGCACCCCCATTCAGGCCTGCTCCAAGGTGGAGAATCAGCCAGAAGCTGCCACTTGTCTGAGGAGCTGGCCTGAACGGCCATCTGAGGTGCACTGCGCAGAAACACACTGAGCATGCAGAACAGCTTCAGAGGAGACTTCCTTAGAGCGGAGGAAGTCCGCCTCTGCACAGCCATTCGGCCTCACTCAGGAGGCGGAGCGGCAGCCGAATGGCTTCAGAAAGAGTACTGCACAGGCACCAACACTGACGCCTGCACAGTCTCCCCCGAAGCCAAAAGTCTTCAGAAAAGTACTGTGCAGGTGTCAGAGATGGTGCCTGCGCAGTACTCTTTCTGAAGCCAGTTGGCTTCAGAAACAACTGCGCAGGCACCAACTTTGGTGACTGCGCAGTCCAGGTGGGGGGGGGGGCGCATCCCAGGGATGACGCACAGACTTCCGCACCAGGTGATGTGCAGTCATGTCACCAATGTAGGCACCACAGCTGTTCCTTGTTCAGTGTGATCTGAGGGGTGTCTCCTCAGGAGCAAGTCTTCCCCTTGTGTCAATTACTTAGCATGCCCTGGAGCAGTTAGGGGAGCCCAGGCTTCCTGACTCTCTGGATTCAGCATAACTTTCTGCTCTGGATACAGAATAGTTAGGAGAGTGCAGTTAGGTCAGAGCAGGCTGAATTTGCTCTGGATTGTGCCCATAGTGTACATCCAGCAGACTCCCAGAACAACATTTTAAATGGATTCTGTAATGTTTCAATGTAATTAGGTATGCCCAAACTTTATATATTTAGAAACAGCCACTAAGAGAGGAGAGAGACTGATTCTGTTTTATTTCTAAAATATTCATTACATTCACATCCTTAAGCAACACCTCCTAGGACAGCTAACAATGTTGATTTAAATGATGATTCATGATTTAAAATTATTAAAATGATGATTAATGGAAGTGGAGAAAACACATACAATCACATTAAAATCATCAATTTAAATGGAGTGGAGGTGCCCAGAGGCCACATACACCTGGCCACTACCAATCACTGTTTGCACTTAAGGGTGTATCATGTTTTGTGACTGCTATAAACTGTGCTGGGATGTCAGTGAAATGATCATTTCTAGAATTTAAGGCTTGGTGAATCTTTCGCTGGACATAAGAGCATTCCAGAGCATTAAAAAATCTTCCCATCTGTGTGAAACTGGTGGTACCCACAAAGTTAAAACATAGCAGTCTCTGCATATCTCTTATTTCTAGCTCAAATTGCCTAAGTGTGTTCCGATGAGAGTGATCTTGCCCTGAAATTCTTTTTTAATTTATAGACTACTCCACTGACCATAGTCCTTGACAATGAACTGACCTGGGAATTTGCAATTTCATTAACAAAAACAACCACCCCCAAACAAAATCCCAAGATTTTCTAAAAGTATGCCTTTCCTCTGTGCATCCCAATCATGGAAGGATTAAAATTATCAGTTGGAACCTGCCAGAAACCAAGAGCTTCAGTATCAGGTAGTATCAGATGAAAATTTTCAGTGCAAGTCAACTCCATTAGTCCAGGTAGTCAGATGGGCTGCAGCACTCCTCTCACTATGACTGCTGACTGATTGACTGTTCAGCCATCCTCTAGCTATGCCACTGCCTTGCTCTTTATACCACCCTATATCTCATGGGGCAGGAGAACCAATGCAGGCTCCTGCCCATCAGCCCCAAGTACAATCAGCTACCATGAGAAGGAGGGGTCACTCTCAGGAATCAGTTTCTCTTGACATTTTTCAATATCTATATCCTTCCTAAGACATGACAGGCTCTAATCTATGTCGGCTTTTGATGGCCAAGATTGCACAAGAAGATAAAATCGGTGGAGTATATGTTCAGTTTGTTGTCTGATTTTAATGGCTTATTTTTTCAGATCTGTCACAGAACTTCACACAGGAAGAAATTTCTCTTCTTTTTTTCCTTTCTTTCCCAGACTTACCCCCAAATCCAGAGTAACTATGGGAGCACGTAAGAGACATTACATGCACCCATAGTTTCTGCACCACCTAGTGAAAATCTATGGGAAATTCATAATGGAATCCAGAGTAAGTTGTTGTTTTACCAGAGCATGGACTCCCTGTAGTTACTCTGGATTTTGCCCAAGGTAAGATTGTCTTTTTTTCTGCCCATTGTCTCCCATTCCTCCCATTTCTGCCCCCTTCCACACTACCTACCTCCCACCCACCACCAGCATGGGCATCTATGGGTACCTATGGTGGTGGGTATCCCCAGTCTCTTCCCATTGAACAGAACCACTTCTTCTAGGATCTCATGTTTGCATCCCCCTCAAAGTGTGTTATGCTAGAATATATGTTCTGGTGACAGAATGAACATTTGGATTGGGCCATCAAACACATGAGCTAAATGAAAGGGCTTTCTTTAAGTGGCCAATCTTCAGCGGAAAATCCTGAAAAAGAATGGGAGGTTTGAAAACAAACATTTATGAGCAAGCCCAGATAAATGAACTTCAGATAATTTTGAATAAACTTCAGTACAATCAACTGAAGTTATTTGTTTCCTGTTATTGGTTGGGTACATTCTGGCTGCAATTTTTAACATTGAAGGAAAGCTGAATAAAAGTATTTTATAGCCTTACTTGCTCTTTTTTTTCCACTGGAGAAAATGCGATAATAATAAACTTTATGTCCTTGGTGGCACCAATATGTTTTCTTTAAGGACATTATGCCTGATTAAAAATGTTCAAGATGTGTTATGAAGGACAAACTGCTAGGAACTTTGACGGGGAGCTCCAGCTAGCTGTGGGCAGATATTTCTGGCAAACTTAACTGTTCTGCAAAAGCTGCATTCCTCAGATGGCCAAATCTTTCTTTTTTGACAGTCACCAGATGGCCTCGTACTTTGTCGTCTTCCCTTATTACTCCCTTTTAGACCTAATGAGAAGAAGCAGGTGGCAGATGGAAAAACTAAAGCAAACATCCTAATAACGGCAGCTTCCCCCCCCCCTCAAAAAATGTTTGTAAACATAAAATCACAAAGACAACAATAAAGCTTTGTCTAATATCCAAAGGTGGAGGTGGAGAAAAACAACGTGAAAATATGAAAGAATAAACAAGTTATTTGAGAATCTTTATAAATTAGGATATATGATAGCTCAAAAGGATCTGTGTCACAAGATAACAGTTGCTAGAGATAATTTAAAAGAGATGGAAGAAAAAGGGTCTTCTGGCTCCTATGTCATTAAAAAGGTCTTTAGTTACAAAGTAAATCTTCTTAAAAATAAGCACAACTTTGTCCTCATGCATCTAATTAGATTAGAGGATCAGTAATATCCCTGACAAGTACAGGTGGAGCATGTTGTATCTGCAGAATTTTCGTCTGCAGATGTGACTCAGCGTGGGTCCCTGAACCCATATTGACCCAGACTGGCTCCACCTGAACTCTCAGAAAACCATAAGTGGCTCTTTCTTCACCTCTCTGTGCCATACTGAAGCCTGGAGATGCAGCACACAGTTCTGGTCCCCTAAGGAGGGAGAAGGGATGAAAATCAATGCAGGGGATTCCCCACAGATACTGAGGCCTTACCTGAATATGGCTATGCCACAGAGTTGGGCCATGCTTCCCCAAAAACTAATTCGCCGGAAGTGTAGGTGGGGTCGGGGTTGGGGCAGGGGTCAGGGGGCGGGACAAGGGGCAGGCCCCAACCCTGGCGCACTACACATATGCCAACCCCCTGTGCACGTGCAGTGCAGCCAGTTTGGTAGCGGCGGGGTTTTTGGAACAACCGGTTCGGGCAATCCAGCCCAAACCAGCCTGGGCCCACCACTGCGTTATGCTGTTGTTAGAGCTATGTGATGATAGAGCATATATTTCTTATGTGATGTGGGGCACAGATCGCCCAAGAGACACAAATAAACATATGTTTTATTTTCACCTCTGTAGACTGCTTGGCCATCTGTGAGTCCCCTTGAACCTACCTTCTGGGTCCACAACCACCCCACAGGTTCCCAGGACTTATGTTAGCTAAGTAGTTACTTGCATAGATGCAAGTGATCCTAGTAAGCACTGCTATGACAAGATCTACCCCCTTCCATCTCTAAATTGTCTCCTGCCTTTCTTCTTCCTGCTCCCTCTATTCTCTGCAAACCACCTCCAGTTCCACCTTATTTGCTGTTTATATCAGTGGCACTGAAGCACATGAGGGCACTGCAGGTTTTGCAATGCTGGAAGGAGACTTACATCAGTGGATCATGCAATCCCTGCCAGAAGAGCCCCATAATTGTGGTTCCCAAACATTTCAGCATCAGTACACACTTTTAAAAAATTAAAATCTATTGGAACCCATCTAAGTTTCCCAGACTTTTTAAAAAGGAGGTCTAGAAATAAATATTTTTGTATTTACAAATCCACAAATATGTATCTCCCTATGGCTACAATCCAGAGTAACTATGGGATCTTTTACACCAACATAATTACGGTGCCATCTATGGGAATCCTATGGGAAATGCATAGCACAATCCTGAGTAAATGCCTCTTACTTTTTCCCATAGTTACTCTGGATTGTAGGGTGTATTTACACATAGGACTGTAGTGGCTCTGTGGTTAAGACACTGTGCCTGTCAACCAGCAGGCCAGGGTTCGAGAACCAGTTGCTACAATACAGAGTGAGCTCCCATCCCTTGCAGGGATCCTGCCAACCTAGCAGTTTGAAATCATGGAAATGCAAGTAGATAAATGGGTACCACTTTGGTGGGAAGGTAACAGCGTTCCATGCACCTTGGTGCATAGTCATGCCAGCCACATGACCACAGAGACATCTTCAGACAGCACTGGCTGTTTGGCTTAGAAATGGGGATGAGCATCGCACCCTGCAGTTACCCTACAATCCATAGTAACTACGGGAGCACGTAAGAGACATTACGTGTACCCGTAGCTACTGCACTACCTAGAGAAAACTTATGGGAAATTCATATAGCAATCCAGAGCAAATTGTTCTTACACCGGAGCAAAGACTCCACGTAGTTACTCTGGATTGCGCCCTTAGTTACAACTAGCAGTACAACCAGTGGGTGATACCTATACCTTTTCTATTTACACATGCTTGCAAACTGCAGGACTTCAGCTCCTTGCAGGACCATTCGCAGCTACTGGACCTGATTTCTGAATAGCTTCAGGGCTTGAGGCAATTAGTTAGCTGTTCTTTTCATCATCCTTTGGTGACGCACCAAAAATCAGGTCCCAAATCACTGTTTGGGACCATACAGTGCTATATGATTGGGCCATAAGAGAAGGTAGAGAAAGATCAAACAAAACTGAATTTTTTTGAAAGCTAGATAATTATTTTACCTAGCAATTTTAATCAAAACATTGTGGCAGTTTCATTTTATGACTGTTCAGAAGTTTAACAATGAATGATAGCAGTTATTAATTTCAGTATATTGCTTTTGGTTTTCTTTTTTAATATCCTGAAAACGTGGTGTATTTTGACAACTTTATGTAGAGAACAAAAGTGTGTTTACACAGCTGAGAAATATTCCTAGAAATCTACAAGTAATTGCATTTTGTTTTATCTCTCTTTTTTCTTTTTTCTTTTTCTGACTTTCATACCTTAATAGTTAATAACTTTGGTATCCTAGTGTTTTATTCTTCATCCTGGGGGTTGCATTGTACCCCCCAGCATGAAGAGGGTACTGTTCTTTTTTGTTCAGATTCTTTAAAAAGAAGAACAAAGTGAAAAAAGAAATAAATAAAACCAAAAAAACTTTAGAGGCAGCCAGCCAGCAGACTTTTCTTTTAATGCAAAGGAAAGAGAACTGTCTCAGGTAAACTCCCCTTTAGCCAAGCTCCTGCCAAATTTTTCCTATTAAATACAGTGACTTGAAAAAAAAATCAGACACCTACAATAAAATGACAACTCTTCCAGTTGACAAATGATCTGTTTCTGGTATGTTGCAAAGCTTCTATTTTATGTAAAGATTCCATCAGAAAGAACATGGTGTCAGTCTTTTAAAAAATTCCATTTCACAGGAGAAACCATACAGAGATAGGAATATTCAGATTATTGCCATGTGCTCTGTCGATTTCCTACACATTCGACTTCAAGCTGAGAAATAAATGAAATAATAATAAACAATGGCAATGTGAGCTTAATAAAATAGTAAATAACTGCAGCATGGAATTAGAAACAAGCAATTTATCTCAAAGTAGCCTAAGATTAATGTGGAAATTATCTATATTCTTCCAAAAGTCTCCAAAATAACTTTGAGCCCAGTCCTGAATTTGGCAGCTGGCATTGGTAGTGCATTCATACCACTGTCGCTGGTTGTAGGAAACATGCTGCAAGTGCATTAAGTGCACAATACTAACAAATTTAGGATGGACTAACTTACAACATATTTTTCTGTGATGGTGTGGGGAGGTCAACATATGCCTGTGCACTGGCCTAATCCCCCCAGGAGTGGGGCAGAAGTGCCTTACAGCACTTTTGTGATATACCAATGTCAACACGGGACTTATGTCGGGGCTTATGCCAGCCTAACTGGTGCTTAGGTTTGCAGCCTAAGTCAATGCTGGTGCCAGCCCAGTGTGAATTGGCATTTAGTCCTGCTCCACGCTTTCCAGAGTAATGAAAGAGCTGTGAGTGGCAAAAAGGTATGTTGGTGGGGGGAGAGGCATTCCAAGCTGAGGGGGGCAGGGAGAAGGTGGGGTAGGGGAAGGAAGAGGGCAGGATCTTCCAGAACTCTGTTTGTCCTTCTGGTAAAAAATCCAGCACAGACTTGAGAAGCCCCATTGTGCTTGGGGCTTCCCTGAGGGTTTGGTATGACAATTCCTCCCCCTGAGGAAGCTTCCAGCAGTTGTCTTGTTGCTGTGGGATGCAGTAGTAGCCACTTTGGCTGCCATCCTAGACTCCATTTAGGCCAGTCTAAGCTCATAAGACCTCTGTAATATTGTTCCCTTATAAGAGGCTAGATTTAATTTGATCCAAGTCTCCTCTCCAAGTAACACTTCAGAGTCTTTCAACTGCTAATGAAGCTTCCGTTGATTTGCACAGTTGAGGGTTATTGTTATTTATCCACTTTATAAATCAAGCTTGTTTTGTGAAACTGAATATAAGCCAAACACTGGAAATGAGAAGTAATGATGGCATATATCATTGCTGTATAATTTTATTTCATTTTATAGGCTGGAAAATATGGTGAATACTATAGAACTGACAAATGACGCTGCACTGTAATAAATAGCTATGGTTTATGCATTACCACTTGGCATATATAGATGAAAATTCTTTATTCTTGAAGAATGAATGGAAATTTAAACCATAGCATCCTCATATAGAAAATAATGTTTTCAAACAATAATGTTACCAGTTGCCTCGTATATGTAGCTAAAAATCAAGCATATTGAGAGTATGTATCCAACTGTGTTCAATGAACAAGTTCCCAGATGCATATAAGACCTTACTTTCTCCACTTACCGCAACAGTACATGAGTCAAGGAACTGGAATTATAAATGGATGAAGTTATATGTCGACCTTGCAATAGATCCCAACCGTTCTCTCCTTTTTTAGAGAAGCTCTTAATTTAGAGGTGACGGCCAGTTGGAGTTCTTTCCCTTTTGAGGTTTCCATCATGATTCAAAAATATAGCTGGTAATTTGACAACCTACACACTTTAACACTTTAACAACCTACACTCTCACAGACTCCCCCACTCCTCTCACTGTCATAGCTTGCAAACTCAGCAGCAACTCTATTCTACCGCAATGGGTAATAGAACAGCCTAAACAGGCTGGCAACTGTCTTCCACCAAGAATGTGACCATTAGACTAGGAGTGGGAGATAATTAGGAGTGGAAGTCAACTGCTTTAACTCCTAGGCCCATTTACTAAAGGCACAACTCCATTTTCCAGCCTATCTTGTGCAAGGGGGGATAATGGGTAAGACACCACCCCAATTGAGGGCAAAATCCTAACCAATTTAGGCTGGCATCACTCATCTGTCCCTCTGATCCTGTGGTGGTGTGGTGAGGCCAGTACATGTCTTGCACTGGTCTAACACTCCCTAGGAGTGTCACAGAAGTATGGCACTTTTGTGACACCCCAAGCAAAGGACTTGTGCTGGACTTATATTGACCTAACTGAGGGTTAGGACTGCACTGTCAGTGTCTGGGGGATAGACAACATTCTTTCCCTTCAGTTCATGCACAGGCACCCCACACACACACACACACACACACACACACACACACACACACACACACAAATTAAGGCAAAAGGAAGACTGGTGTATTTATCCCATCATAGAGGATGACCACATGTCCTCTTTTTCCAGGACATGTCCTCTTTCTTTAGGCTTGTGTCCTAGAAAAAAATCTTCCTTGTCTTCCTTTTCCTTGTGAAAAGGAAAAGCATGTTGAAATGATGTCATGGCTGGAAGGTACCCAGTGTGTTACAAATGCAAGCAAATGAACAAAAAACAAAACAGTGCCAAACTATAGCCAGCAAGAATGCAACAGTAAGGTTTAACATAAGTGGGCTCATAGAGAAGCTGCAGTCACACAGATTAGTTTTCTGGAAGGAAATGAAACTAGAAACGAGATATTAGAATGTTCTACCATAGCCATAAAATTTTAATGTTACACATCTTGCTCATCCCCCCCCCATCTCCTGGAGAAAAATTACATTTTTATCAACAGCTGAGGCTAAGGATATCAAACTAAAACTAATTATTTTCTTTTCACTTTAAAAGTTCATCATGAATATTTATATACATAAATTATCTTTTAAAAAACGGAATCAGACATTTGAGTCAGGAATATTGAATAACTTTCTATTACACTCCACAATTTGAATGTGTGCCAAAAATATGCTTTTCCAGGTATTTAATTTTTTAGTCCATTGAATGATGTAGTCCTATCAAGTAAGTGTTATGAAATTAGGTACATTAGTGACTGGATGTGAATCTTAAATTCTTTTTGGTGCAATCCTAACCTAGGCTGGCACAACACGTCAGTCTTTCTGTTCCCATCGTGATGTAGGAAGGCAAGCGCATGTTTATGCACTGCCCTAACCCTCCAGCAGGAGTGGTGCAGAACTGTCTTACGGCACTTTTGTGACATCCCTACATCAGCACAGGACTATGCCAGTCTAACTGGAGATTAGGACTGCAATCCAAGTCTTGCATTTTACTAGTAAAGATTTTTCATTGTATTCCACATACCGTATATATTCCATTCTTCTTTCAAGAAATTCAGCCCCCCCCCCCAATTTACCCCTCAAAAACACACTCCAGTGAGGCTTAGATTATGGGATAATTTATTAATTAGAAAACAACTGCAGTGGGGAATCCTAACTCAGCCTTCCAGTATGGGTAGAGAAATAATTGGAATTGCCATGTTGTCCATGGACATAGTGAGCTTATCACTGCCAACCCCAAAGAGTTGAGGCAGCTGGACAGTGCAGATCCCCACAGGGCAAGACTCCAGTGGTCTTTGCATGTTCCACCCAGGGGGATTGTCAATCAGACTTAACAATCCAGACCTAACTGAGACTTAACCCAGAGTCACTGATCCTCATGGTCTCAGCAGACATATGAACGTAGATCCTCTCAGGCTGCAATCCTAAAGCTACTTTCCTGGGAATAAGACCCATTGAACACAATGGGGCTGACTTTTGAGTAGACATGGTTAGGATTGTGCTCAAACCCTACAATCCAGAGTAACTATGGGAGCATGTAAGAGACATTATGTGTACCCGTAGTTACTGCATCACCTAGTGAAAACCTATGGGAAATTCATATTGCAATCCAGAGCAAATTGTTCTTACACCGGAGCAAGGACTCCCCATAGTTACTCTGGATTGCACCCTTACAGCCCAATCCAGAGCAACTAATCTGTCCACATAAGAGCCCTTAGGTTGCCCTATCTAACGCTAGGTTGGAGCAACTGCAAGATGCTCCAGCCCAGTTACTCTGAAGGAGGCTTAGGGCAGAGCAAGGCAAGATAGGGTGCCCTAAGAGAGGTGGACCTGCTCTGCCCTAACTGGGGCAGCCTAGGCAGCTCAGGAGACGCAAGTTGAGGGCATGTTTAGCATTGCCTAGGGCAGAGCAGTTACTCTGTATCCAAAGCCTGTTTCCAAGACAGAAATGCCCTCTTCCAGCCCTCAGAGTTATACCACCTCAAGAGCAGGTATAGTAATGAGTAGACCCATAGGGGTCCATGATAAGGCCCGAGTAAGAATGGCAGTGCTGACCAAAAATCTGAGTTCTTGGCCACCCTAGCTGCAACACCTTCCTCTCAACCTCAGGATATGGAACAAACTATGGCTGCCCACTAACCTCAGGATACAGCAGGCCACTCCAAGAAGCCCCTTGTATTCACTGTAGAATGTACTGGCATCTCATCAGGGACTCCTTATAAGGCAGGCACCCAGTGGTGTCACCAGACTGGTGCGGCTGGTGTGGGCTGCATTGGGGATGCGCTCCGTATGGGGTGATGTGCCGGAGGAGTTTGACTGTCCTTTGGCAGGCCCCGGGCGTCAGCACCCCCATTCAGGCCTGCTCCAAGGCGGAGAATCAGCCAGAAGCTGACACTTGTCTGAGGAGCTGGCCTGAACGGCCATCTGAGATGCACTGCGCAGAAACACACTGAGCATGCCGAACAGCTTCAGAGGAGACTTCCTTACAGCAGAGAAAGTCCACGCCTCTGCACAGCCATTCGGCCTCACTCAGGAGGCGGAGCGGCAGCCGAATGGCTTCAGAAAGAGTACTGCACAGGCACCAACTCTGACGCCTGCACAGTCTCCCCCGAAGCCAAAAGGCTTCAGAAAAGTACTGTGCAGGTGTCAGAGATGGTGCCTGCGCAGTACTCTTTCTGAAGGCTTCGGAAACAACTGCGCAGGCACCAACTTTGGTGACTTTGGTGCAGTCCAGGTGGGGGGGGCGCGCATCCCAGGGATGACGCACAGACTTCCGCACCAGGTGATGTGCAGAGTCATGTCACCACTGTAGGCACCACAGCTGTTCCTTGTTCAGTGTGATCTGAGGGGTGTCTCCTCAGGAGCAAGTCTTCCCCTTGTGTCAATTACTTAGCATGCTCTGGAGCAGTTAGGGCAGCCCAGGCTTCCTGACTCTCTGGATTCAGCATAATTTTCTGCTCTGGATACAGAATAGTTAGGAGAGTGCAGTTAGGTCAGAGCAGGCTGAATTTGCTCTGGATTGCAGCCTTAGTCTATCACTTTGCTACACTGGAATAGTGTTTGGCACACTGGGATTTTATGTTCATATAATTAAACACTATATTTTGGGAGGATTGTTTTATTCTGAGTTAAATTAATCTCCTGAATTTCCAACAATTTCTCCTTACATTGTACATATTTTTAAACAGATTTATTCAAAGTTTAGCAGGCCTGAATAATTTTTAATGATTATTCCCAGTCTTGGAATAAAAATGGTTGACAAGACTGCCATTTTGTTATGAACTGATGTTGCAACAGGCACTGTCAAAACTCCAAAGCCAGAGCCTATGAGAAGGTAGCAAGCATTGTTTTCTTATATCTTGTAGATTCAGAATAAGGCCTTGTGAATTCAAGAGAGGAAGATTTTCAGTGGATATCAAAGTGAGAGACACGTTCAGACGTTACCTGTCTGGTATTACATTATTGTGTTTTGTGCGTTTTCAAACCAAATCTCTCCTCACAGGAGACAAAGCTTCATTGATAACTAAGCACATAGCCTGACTTTCACAACAGTGAATGGAATGTATCATCTAAACCAGTGGTTCTCAATCTTCCTAATGCCGTGACCCCTTTATAATTTCCTCATGTTGTGGGGACCCCCAACCATAAAATTATTTTCGTTGCGACTTTATAACTGTAATTTTGCTACTGTTATGATAGTAATGTAAATATCCGATATGCAGGATGTATTTTCATTGTTACAAATGAAATGTGTGTTCTATGCACACAATGGGATTTATTTCAGAGTAGGCATGCATAGGATTGGCCCTGAGGCTGCAATCCTATCCACATTTGCATGGGAGTAAAGGCCCCACTGACTATAATGGGATTTATTTCAGAGTAGGCATGCATAGGATTGGACCCTGAGGCTGTCAGTCAGCCCCAGTACGTGTGCAGCTACAGTCAAGCCTGACCTGGCCCCCTGCACCAGGGGTCTTTAGGTGACCCCCAGGAAAGCTCTAGGCGACCCTCAATGGGGTCCTGACCCCCACTTTGAGAAACGCTGATCTAAACACTGAGAAATAAAATCTATATATATAAAACTGAAAAGTCGTTCACTGACACACTGACTCACTCATCAAGAGGCCTAGAAGCGTGAAATTTGTGGTGGGTGTCCCTTCCATGATGGAGGGATCCACTAAGAACCAATTTTTGGAAATTCCAACTGGAAAGGGGTGAAATGGGGCGCAACGCATTTTCCTCCCTTACTTTCCATTGAAGAATCCCTGACAGAGGGATGTTCTGCCCCAACCCCTGGACCTAGAAACATGAAATTTGGGGAGGGTGTTCTTTCTGTGACATGAACACCCACCAAGAACCCATGTGGAGAAATTTAACCCTTAAGGGTCTGAAAAGGGGTGCAACATGTTTTTGTCCTATACGTAATATGGAAGACTAACCAACATCCAGCCAATTTGGTGCCTGGTGTTGCATATGGGGGGATGCTATGCATGGGGAGGTGATGCGCATGAGGAGGTGATGTGGATGGGGGTTTATGGGCATGGGAGTAGATGCGCATGGGAGTGGATGCACATGGGGAATGATGCACATGGGGTTGATGCTCATGGGGGGTTGATGTGCATAGGGGGATGTTGCACATGGGGGATGTTGTGCATGGGGGATGTTGTGCATGGGGGAAGTCGTACATGGGCATGAGGCACATGGGGGTTCATGTCCATAGAGGGATGATGCGCATGGGGGGTTGATTGATAGAGAACTGGTTCGAAACTGGCCTAAATGAATTCAAGTAATTTGGACCAGATGAGCTGCATCCTCGAGTTCTTAAGGAACTGGCAGAAGTCCTTGCAGAGCCTCTGTCGATCATCTTTGAGAAATCCCTGAGGAGTGGAGAAGTGCCACTGGACTGGAAGAGGGCAAATGTAGTCCCAATCTTTAAGAAGGGGAAAAAAAGAAGACCCTGGAAATTATAGACCAGTCAGTTTGACTTCAATCCCGGGCCAGATATTAGAGCAAATCATAAAACACACAATTTGTGCACATCTTGACAAGTACTTGGTGATCAAAACAACCCAGCATGGATTTACCAAGAATAAATTTTGCCAGACAAATCTGATCTTTTTTGATTGGGTTACGAGCTTACTGGACAGTGGCAATGCTGTGGATGTCATTTATCTTGACTTCAGCAAAGCATTTGACAAGGTCCCACATGACATTTTAATTGGGAAGTTGGAAAAATATGGGCTCGACGAGGCAATTGTTAGGTGGATCTGCAACTGGCTCGATGGCCGCACTCAAAGGGTTTTAGTAAATGGGTCTGCATCAACCTGGAGATCGGTTTCAAGTGGGGTACCCCAAGGCTCTGTCTTGGGCCCAGACCTCTTTCACATTTTTATCAATGACTTGGAGGAAGGGGTACGGGGGAGCCTGGTCAAATTTGCAGATGACACCAAGCTGGGAGGAGTAGCAAACACAACAGAAGACAGGAGAAAACTCCAGGAGGATCTGGATAAACTGGAATCCTGGGCTGTAACCAATAGAATGAATTTCAACAGGGAGAAGTGCAAAGTTCTGCACTTAGGAAATAAAAACCAAAAATACAGGTATAAAATGGGGGATACTTGGCTTGGCAGCACAACATATGAGCGGGATCTTGGAGTCGCCGTGGATCACAAGCTGAACATGAGTCAGCAGTGTGATGTGTCTGTAAAGAAGGCAAATGCCATTTTGGGATGCATTAAGAGGTCTGTAGCTTCCAAGTCATGAGAAGTTATAGTTCCTCTTTATTCTGCATTGGTCAGACCTCACCTTGAGTACTGTGTTCAGTTCTGGGCACCTCACTTTAAGAAAGATGCAGCCAAACTGGAGCAAGTCCAGAGGAGAGCGACAAGAATGATCAGTGGGATGGAAGGGAAGCCCTACGAGGAAAGGTTGGGGGAAGTTGGGATGTTCAGCCTGGAGAAGAGGAGGCTGAGGGGAGACATGATTGCCCTCTTCAGATACCTGAAGGGCTGTCATAGGGAGGAAGGGGCTCATTTGTTCATAGCTGCTTCTGAAAGCAGAACCAGAACCAATGGGTACAAACTGCAAGAGAGGAGATTCCGGTTGGATATCCAGAAAAAAATCCTGATGGTTCGGGCGGTTCGGCAGTGGAACAGATTGCCAAGGGAGCTGGTGGACTCTCCCTCACTAGGGATCTTTAAGCAGAGGCTCGACGAGCACCTGTCGGGGATGCTCTAGGGGGATTTCCTGCTGCAGGCAGGGGGTTGGACTAGATGACCTACTAAGTCCCTTCCAACTCTATGATTCTATGATTCTATGATTCATGGGGATTGATGCACATGGAAGTATTTGTGCATGGGGAGATGATGAGCATGGGGAGATGATGCGTGTAGTGGGATTGATGCCCAGGGGGAGGTGATGTGCAGGAAGAGTTGATGCGCAGGGGGAGTTGATACAGAGGAAGAGTTGATGCACATGGGCGATTGATGCGCATGGGGGGTTGTTGCACGTGGGGATTGATGCACATAGGGGGATGATGCACATGGGGTGGATGAACACGGGGGATGCTGCGCAAGGGGGGTTGTTGCGCTTGGGGGAATGATGCACATGGAGCATTGATGCGCATGGGGGGTGGGTGCACATGGGGGTGGGTGTGCATGGGGAGTGGGTGCACATGGGGGGTTGATGATGCGCAACGTGGGTAATATTATAATAAAATTCTACTCAGATGCAGCATTTGATATTTGATACAATGTATATGTTTTTACTCTGCAACATAATCATTCTTTTTACCCCTTTGAAAGCAAAGCAAAGCAAAACAACCATGTGTGGAGGCCACTGCATCAAAGTGGATAATGAAAGTAATATAAGTTATAATTAACAGAGGCTTTTACATCTTAAAGTCTGCACCAATCAATATGCCTCCAAATTAACACAGCAAAGTCAAAATTAAAGTACTAGTGACTATGAAAGAATATTTGCACAGTGAAATGAGAAATCGAACAGAGATTTTACGAAGCTAATAATTAAATAATTACAAGCCTTGAAAATGCAGAGAACATTGATCGTTGGCCCAGCAGCAATCTTTATAATTGCATTCCATCTTTTGAGAAAAACTCAAGGCAACATGCAAGGTTGGGCCATCCCTCCCATTTCCACAACAAACCTTTGAGGTGGATTTGGATGATAGTTGGTGACTGGTCCATTCAGTTAGCAGTATGTCTCGAGGAGAGTGAACCTTTCTGGTTTGGCATTATTCACAAATGGAATCAGGTCTGGTTTTGCCATGCAACAGCGTGAGAAAGGGTGCATGGTGGGCCACCAAGGAAGAGTGATGAGTAGATGCAGTGATGTAGCTACAGGGAATGGCACTTTAAGTACTGCAGGAAACAGAATGCTTCAAAATGCTTGTGGTCACAGCAATTTTGGGCAACATCAGCAACACACAGAAACACCTGTCCACTGAGGTCTCTTCCCAGAATAGTTCCAATGAATCATCTATTCCAGAGCCTATTTCTCTTTCTCAGTCCCCCTGAGGCTCAGCATCGAAGAAAAGCCTTATTTGATCAGGGTACAGACCCATCTAGCCCAGCTTCCTGTATCTCACAGTAGCCCAAGAAATGCTTCAGGTTGCACACAAGACAACAAAATACCTGCATGCTGGAACCCTCTTCTGCATCTGGCATTCTGAGGTTGCCTACATCAAAATACAGAGGTTGCACATACTAATCGTGTCTTGTAATCTGTGACTTAGGCTGCAATCCAGAGCAAATTCAGCCTGCTCTGACCTAACTGCACTCTCCTAACTATTCTGTATCCAGAGCAGAAAGTTATGCTGAATCCAGAGAGTCAGGAAGCCTGGGCTGCCCTAACTGCTCCAGAGCATGCTAAGTAATTGACACAAGGGGAAGACTTGCTCCTGAGGAGACACTCCTCAGATCACACTGAACAAGGAACAGCTGTGGTGCCTACAGTGGTGACATGACTCTGCACATCACCTGGTGCGGAAGTCTGTGCGTCATCCCTGGGATGCGCCCCCCCCCACCTGGACTGCGCAGTCACCAAAGTTGGCGCCTGCGCAGTTGTTTCTGAAGCCAACTGGCTTCAGAAAGAGTACTGCGCAGGCACCATCTCTGACACCTGCGCAGTAATTTTCGGAAGCCTTTTGGCTTCAGAGTTGGTGCCTGTGCAGTACTCTTTCTGAAGCCATTCGGCTGCCGCTCTGCCTCCTGAGTGAGGCCGAATGGCTGTGCAGAGGCGCGGACTTTCTCTGCTCTAAGGAAGTCTCCTCTGAAGCTGTTCGGCATGCTCAGTGTGTTTCTGCGCAGTGCACCTCAGATGGCCTTTCAGGCCAGCTCCTCAGACAAGTGGCAGCTTCTGGCTGATTCTCCGCCTTGGAGCAGGCCTGAATGGGGGTGCTGACGCCCAGGGCCTGCCAAAGGACAGTCAAACTCCTCTGGCACATCACCCCATACGGAGCGCATCCCCAATGCAGCCCACACCAGCCGCAACAGTCTGGTGACGCCACTGGGTGCCTGCCTTATAAGGAGTCCCTGATGAGATGCCAGTACATTCTACAGTGAATACAAGGGGCTTCTTGGAGTGGCCTGCTGTATCCTGAGGTTTGTGGGCAGCCGTAGTTTGTTCCATATCCTGAGGTTGAGAGGAAGGGGTTGCAGCTAAGATGGCCAAGAACTCAGATTTTTGGTCAGCACTGCCATTCTTACTCGGGCCTTATCATGGACCCCTATGGGTCTACTCATTACTATACCTGCTCCTGAGGTGGTATAACTCTGAGGGCTGGAAGAGGGCATTTCTGCCTTGGAAACAGGCTTTGGATACAGAGTAACTGCTCTGCCCTAGGCAATGCTAAACATGCCCTCAACTTGCCTCTCCTGAGCTGCTTAGGCTGCCCCAGTTAGGGCAGAGCAGGTCCACCTCTCTTAGGGCACCCTATCTTGCCTTGCTCTGCCCTAAGCCTCCTTCAGAGTAACTGAGCTGGAGCATCTTGCAATTGCTCCAACCTAGTTTTAGACAGGGCAACCTAAGGGCTCTTATGTGGACAGATTAGTTGCTCTGGATTGGGCTGTTAGGCTACAATCCAGAGTAACTATGGGAGCATGTAAGGGACATTATATGCACCCGTAGTTACTGTACCACCTAATGAAAACCTATGGGAAATTCCTACTGCATTCCAGAGTAACTTGTTCTTACTCTGGAGCAAGGACTCCCTGTATTTACTCTGAATTGCGCCCTTAGGCTTCAATCCTAAAGACACTTTCCTGGAAGTAAGACCTATTGAACATAATAGGGCTTACTTTTGAGTAGACATAGTTAGGACTGAACACTTATACACCAGTCTTTGGACTTTTATAGAAAATAGTTGGTGAAGGTCTGAGGGGACCCATTGGTGAAATATTTTTATTTACTTCCCATGGGCTTCTGGTTGCTGCTGTCTCCACCACTGCATTCAATGCACTTCCCATTGGCACACCTGCTTGCTTAGGATGGTGCAGATAGGATGAGGCTATTAGATGTGAACTTAGGTCCTCTGTCTGTTGCCCTTACTACACAGTAATATGTGGAAAATAGAAGATCATTTTTCTTGCCAGACAAGGATATTGTTATCTAGAGTGAAGTTTCATTTGCCAGCATCTTTCACTGAAACTATTACCTGATAATTATACCAAATAGAAAGTAACCATTAATCAAAAATGTAATATAACCATTTATCATGATCATTCCTCTGCCTGCCCATGTGAAACCACTGAGTTAAAATTTATCAGTCAAACTGGGTTTATCATAAAAAGGATCCCCCAAATTAAATGTCTAAATGCATGGTATTCTTATGGAAGAATGATCGAGGTTCTGAGAGTTAACTTATCTTTTGTCATTATTGGAGATGATTGTAATCTCATCTCCTGCCAATTCAGCACACTATACGAGATTTACTTAACAGCTTTACATGTCAGCTGACCCTTGATATACTAGTGGGAAAAGACTGTATAGTAAAAGCAAAATTAAATCAGTTGATTCAGAGTTGTGGGTGGGAGAATCATTCCTGTATCGGCTCCTTGTGACAGGAAGAGAGTTCTGGACCACAAACCCTACAATCCAGAGTAACTATGGGAGCACGCAAGAGACATTACATGCACCCATAGTTATTGCGCCACCTAGTGAAAACCAATGGGAAATTCATATTGCAATCCAGAGCAAATTGTTCTTACACCGGAGCAAGGACTCCCCGTAGTTACTCTGGATTGCACCTTCTAAACAGTCAGGGGGTGTTGCTCCCAGGCAGTACTAATATGGCTCAGTACTAATATTCTAATACAGTACAGTCTGTTTTAATTGTTTCAATTTTAAATCTAATTGTATTTTAAGTGTATTTTAATTATGTTTTAACTTCTATTTATTATTATCTTAATGGTGTTTTATTCTTCTTTTATGTTAGCCGCCTTGGGCTTCCTCTTGTAGGGGAGAAAAGGCGGGGTATAAATTAGGAAATAAATAAATAAATACAGTTTTTTTAACCCCGTGAGTTGTGACATATTGGTGTGTCATGACTGTTCTGCAGAAGTGTTGTAGGGGTTTAGGGGAGGATAATACTGGGGGATGTGAGTCCTCAGTTGGCAGCATGGTGTGTCTTATTAATTGTTAAAAATACAATTGTGTGCCATGACAATGTTAGCAACATGTCAGTGTGCTGTTATCAAAACAGTTTAAAATGACTGTTTTCAAGGTGTTTCACATAGAAGAACTCAGTAATTATTGCAACTCTCCCATTGTTGGGTATTCAGTAGAATTGTCCTTGTATAGGAGGTAGAGGGTTGACAGATGATGGCTTGACTAAGACCAGCTACTGGGATTAGATAAAGTTTAAAGCCCCATCCAACTGAGCTAAGTTGCCAGCAGAATGTGGGTCCCTCAAATGGCAGATACTGAAAAGAAGCCATAAAGCATGCTCTAGCAACGCACTTCATATGATGCTCCCTGAGTGCAGGCAGGGAAGCTGGAGCCTTCCTACCTGGGTGGGGACCCAGAAGGACCCACCAAAGTAGGTAATATGGGATGGAAAGAAAGAAATGGGGGGAAGCTGTGGGAAAGGGGTGGATCTGGCCATTATGATGCATTCCAGATTCTGTCCTCTCCCAGCAGCAGTCTCCCAGCCCTATTTCTCCCCTTGGACTTTGGCTGAAGAAGTTTCTGGCACATGTCAAAGGAGACCACTGCAGACAGAAGGCTTAGGCTGCAATCCTAATCTCCGTCTACACCAGCATGAGCCCCTGCATATGGCAGTAGGGTTGCCATATGTCCAGAAAAACAGGGACAATCCTGATTTGGGGGGATTGTGTTCACATATAGGCAAATGGAACAGAGGGTCCTGTTCTGATTTTGTGGAAGAAAATTTTGGCAACCTAGTCCTATGCTGACCCGGGAGTATCACAAAACTGCTGTAAGGCACTTCTGCTCCACTCCTGTGGAGTTTAGGCCAGTGCACAGGCATATGTTGACCTCCTCAAACCACCATGGAAAGATATGACAGGTGCGATAGGCTAGCCTAAACTGGTTAGGATTATGTCCTTATGGAACAGTAAAGAATGAATTTTCAGTGCAGCTGCACCAGCAGTGGAGGAAGGACAAAGTTGGGCAGTTAAACAAGAGGGTTCCTTAATCACAGCTCAGTCTCTTGCTACGCAATCTTATTCCCTTCCATTGGTACTGATGCAGCTGTGCTGGTGGTGTGTGATCAAGTAATCAGGAGGCTTGCCTGAGGTGAGTACATAATTCTTTTCTTACCTCTTTATAGGCCCCGTTGTCACTTAAAAGGTCTCCTTTCTTTCTCCTCACCTGCCTCCATTGTCATGTGCACTGAATCTCTAAGTTTACAGCAGCAGCCTGGCTTTTAGTGCTGTCATAAAGGATATTGTCCTGCCAGATCTGGCCATGCAAGGTTATAATAGGATTGGAGCCTGAGATATTGGACAGTAATTCCAGTTAGAGATACGGATACACAGATGAAGAGATTTCACTTTGACTATGGCTTGTGAGATTTCTTACCAGGATTGAAGTTCTAGATTTCACGAGCCTGTTCAGGAATTGCAGCTGCAAGTTCCTGTTTTGTATATGACACTTGCAAGAGGACTGTTCAGTTCCTCCAGAATTATAATGTGCTCCTAACACATTCCATGCTTGTAATTACAGTGCTGCCTTGTAAGACAAATGTAATTTGTTCCAGAAGCAGGTTTGTCTTGCAAAGCGTTCTTTATACAAAGCTGATTTTCTCATAGGAAATAATGGAAACTCGAATGATTGGGTCCACAACCCAAACATATTCATATAAAAATATTAACTGTATGTAAAAATGATTACAAAACACCGTAGTTGAATTCAAAATGCTTTAATATAATACAGAACACAAATTACTATAATATTAATAAAAACACTGTAATATGCTGTACAGTAAAACAGAAAAGAAAAACATTTATGGCCAAGGATGATTAATTTTCACTAAAAGGGTCACTGGTCTCTTTTTGAGCAACTTTAACAAGGAATCTCTCTGATGTCACATGCATTGTCACTGCATTGTCATTAAACAGATTCATTGCTCACACTGCTTCAGGCTTATTTGGGTGAACCTTTTCTACAAAATTTTGCACAATTTCCCAGTTTTTACAAATGTTCTTAATCTCATTTAATGTGAGGGATTCCTCCTCATTCTCCTCTTCCTCTGCAGATGAGATCTCCTCCATTAACTCTTGATGTTGCTCACAATGCGGAAATACCAATTCATTTGTTTACAACAAATTTTCCTTGTAAAACTGTCATACAAGGCACTGTTTGTCTTATAAGGCAGAATTCCTTAGAAATTTTTGTTTGTCTTACAAAGCATTTGTCTTACGAGTTATGTGTCTTACAAGGTACCACTGTACCAGCAGCAAGTACCAGTCAGCAAGTAGGTCTGTCAGCAATTTCAAGCTTCTCTCACATAAGCAGTATGGACACAATCCAGAGCAAATTCAGCCTGCTCTGACCTAACTGCACTCTCCTAACTATTCTGTATCCAGAGCAGAAAGTTATGCTGAATCCAGAGAGTCAGGAAGCCTGGGCTGCCCTAACTGCTCCAGAGCATGCTAAGTAATTGACACAGGGCGCAATCCAGAGTAACTACGGGGAGTCCTTGCTCCAGTGTAAGAACAATTTGCTCTGGATTGCAATATGAATTTCCCATAGGTTTTCACTAGGTGGTGCAGTAACTACGGATACACATAATGTCTCTTACGTGCTCCCATAGTTACTCTGGATTGTAGGGTTAAGGGGAAGACTTGCTCCTGAGGAGACACCCCTCAGATCACACTGAACAAGGAACAGCTGTGGTGCCTACAATGGTGACATGACTCTGCACATCACCTGGTGTGGAAGTCTGTGCGTCATCCCTGGGATGTGCGCCCCCCCTATTTTGGACTGCGCCGTCACCAAAGTTGGCGCCTGCGCAGTTGTTTCTGAAGCCAACTGGCTTCAGAAAGAGTACTGCGCAGGCACCATCTCTGACACCTGCACAGTACTTTTCTGAAGCCTTTTGGCTTCGGGGGAGACTGTGCAGGCGTCAGAGTTGGTGCCTGTGCAGTACTCTTTCTGAAGCCATTCGGCTGCCGCTCCGCCTCCTGAGTGAGGCCGAATGGCTGTGCAGAGGCGCGGACTTTCTCTGCTGTAAGGAAGTCTTCTCTGAAGCTGTTCGGCATGCTCAGTGTGTTTCTGCGCAGTGCACCTCAGATGGCCGTTCAGGCCAGCTCCTCAGACAAGTGGCAGCTTCTGGCTGCTGCTCCGCCTTGGAGCAGGGCTGAATGGGGGTGCTGACGCCCAGGGCCTGCCAAAGGACAGTCAAACTCCTCCGGCACATCACCCCATACGGAGCGCATCACCCAATGCAGCCCACACCAGCCGCACCAGTCTGGTGACGCCACTGGGTGCCTGCCTTATAAGGAGTCCCTGATGAGATGCCAGTACATTCTACAGTGAATACAAGGGGCTTCTTGGAGTGGCCTGCTGTATCCTGAGGTTTGTGGGCAGCCATAGTTTGTTCCATATCCTGAGGTCGAGAGGCAGGGGTTGCAGCTAGGATGGCCAAGAACTCAGATTTTTGGTCAACACTGCCATTCTTACTCGGGCCTTATCATGGACCCCTATGGGTCTACTCATTACTATACCTGCTCCTGAGGTGGTATAACTCTGAGGGCTGGAAGAGGGCATTTCTGTCTTGGAAACAGGCTTTGGATACAGAGTAACTGCTCTGCCCTAGGCAATGCGAAACATGCCCTCAACTTGCCTCTCCTGAGCTGCTTAGGCTGCCCCAATTAGGGCAGAGCAGGTCCACCTCTCTTAGGGCACCCTATCTTGCCTTGCTCTGCCCTAAGCCTCTTCTAGAGTAACTGGGCTGGAGCATCTTGCAGTTGCTCCAACCTAGTGTTAGATAGGGCAACCTAAGGGCTCTTATGTGGACAGATTAGTTGCTCTGGATTGTCCTGTAAGTCTGTCAGCTTATTTATTTCACTGAAACTTACTTTCATATGATCAAAATGAAAACAGGAGCTCTGGGGTATCTAATTTAGGGTTATCGAATTAAGAGATGAATCAAAGTGCAAGTGACAATGGTAAAGCAAATGTGTGTGAGAAGCTGCTTGGAAAGAAAATATAAAACAATAATTCACACATTTTCTTTGTTCTTGTTATACATTTGGTGGCAACAAATCAGTCTATAGCATTCTCATGTTTATTCCCATTGAGCTGATTTTGACATCTGAAAATTTTGTCCAGGAGGTGCTTATATTATGAGTGAATGGAGATGCAGGCTGCAATCCTAACTAGTTAGGCTGGCCTAAACCTCGGCATAAGTTCTATGCTAACCCTGGGGGTGTCATAAAAGTGCAATATGACAGTCTTATGCCACTCCTTGGGGAGGGTTAAGCCAGTTCACAAACATGCACTTGCCTCCCTTCATCTTCACAGGAATGGGGAGATCGATGAGTTGTGCTGGCCTTGGTTAGGATTCCACCTGCAGTCATAGAACTGAGCTTTGGGGAGCAGTATGGAGAAAAAAGGGTTTATACAACTATTTTATTGAGACATATCCTCTTCTGAAGTAGTGACATCAGAAATTGGTGAGGTTGGATTCTGGGTTTTCAGACCCATGACGAGACCCGATTGGTTGGTTTTAGTCTAATATTTAGTCCTGAGGCAGAAGTCCATGATTAAGGGACAAGCAGAGGTGCCTATTATAGATGTTGTCTTCAGATCCCCAAGCAACCTGATTAACTGGTATGATTAACTGGTACTCTTGCGTTGATGGGAGGAGTGTATTCAGAAGCATACAGGACTGTGGTTTGCTTTAAATAAGATCTTTTGTAAGATTCCACTGGAAAATTTTAACAATGCAAAACTGTACACATAAACATGAATTCCTATTGCAGCTTTGCAAACATTTGTTGCAGGAAAGTGTTGAAGGGAGTGAACTAAAGCAAAGCTTGAAGGGGAAAGAACATAATTAACTGGGAGTATTGCTTATAGCTTTCTCTATGGGACTCATAAACGAACCCTTCCTTTATCCATACGCACTGTTGTGCCAGAGGCTACGAAGGACTGAGCTATGCAAAGACTGAAAGATTCTTTTTAGCCAGAGAATGAGATTATAAAAAAGTTGCACTGTATCCCATGATGAATGCTGCTCTCTTAAAGCACCCCTTGATTAATGGTGAACCTCTAAAACCCCTAAAATAATGTTCTGAAGGTGTACTATCTAAAGGAAACTCTCTTCATTTTCCACCACATTGATGCATTAAGGAAATTGTCTTTTGCAAGATTTAAAGCACAATTGGTCCGCATTTTCATTTTCTCTGTCATTACTAATGCTTGTAAAATGGGTATTCATCACTACTATGTATAGCTTTAAAAAAAGGATAGATACCATATTCAATTTAAAAAAGGATCTTTCACAAAATGGTATCTTACATTGCTCTAAGACATAGTAGCATCCAGTAGTATAAAAATTGCTTTGATGAAATATATCCATATATCAGATTCATAAAAACGGAGATAAAAGTTAGGTACTCCAGCCCAGCTCCTGAGTTATCACAAAAGGAGATCTATTCCAAGAGTTTCTTTTGTGTTATTAATTGCATCATTGCAATGTAAGTCTCCATTTCAAGTTTCCTATGAGTCTTATTTCAGTTTTAAAAACTCATCTTTTTGCCATTTTATTTTATCTCCTTATAATATTAAAAAAAGTATAAAATAAAATCCAGTAAAATCAAGATCATTCTTAATGTGTTCCATTTTTCTTTCCAGCTTCATGGTTAAATCATCTTCTCTGGATTGGGCAGGAAGGGGAGAACGAAGGCTATTTTTATCTCAACAATTTGTCATCTGGTCTTCTCCCGAAGAAAAGATGCATTACAACCATTCCTCAACAGAAAACTTTGACCATAAGCCTTTTTTTTTAAAGTGTGGTTGTAGCTGAGATAGTCAGAAACACAGAGGTGAATGACAGGTGAAGCTGGTTTAAATTATGGATCCAAGAGATAGCAAGAACTTTTTTAGGACTAGGAAGTGATCATGCCAGCAAGCTGATCAGGGGTCTAGGATAGGGACAATACTGGGTCCCTCAATATTTTAATGTTTTTAAAAAATTATTTTGTAATCGATAACTCAGAAATGTTCTTTTGAACATTCTTCATCACCAGGCCTCTCAATTGTTTCTGACATGATAAAGAGTGCTGAAACAGGATGTCAGAAAAGTTAAATTGTCCCAATTCCAACTAAGAGCACAATCCTAACCATGTCTACTCAAAAGTAAGCCCCAGTGTGTTCAATGGGTCTTACTCCCTGGAAAGTGTCTATAGGATTGCAGCATAAGACTGTACTGTGATATAATGGCCACAAGGGCAGCCCAATCCTAACTAGTGCTGGCACAGCTAGGTTGCATTACCCATGCTGGATATTCTACTAACTGGTTGCTGGCGGCCAAGGGGATACTTTTCCCTTTACCCGAGTAATGCCCCAGCCTACCATATGTGGCTACTTACAGTTCTGCTGCTATACAGTGGCAGAACTGCAGAAGTCTAAGTGGTGCTGTGTAGGGTTCCTTGGTCCAGGCGGGAGTTTATATTTACACAGGTATAGATTTAAAAATGCTAGTAATGGAGCCAAACAGTCATGAAATATTGTATGACAATTCTATGCAAAGGTGAAATATTTAAAAGAAAAATGCAGTGCAAAGTCTCAACAGCTATAAAGATGGACAACAAAATTCTTCTAGAATTCCAAAACTCTGTTAAAGTATAATGTGACAGGATTATCATAACAACAATAGTCACAACAGCAATAGTCAAGGACAACAAAATTCTGCTAGAATTCCTAAACTCTATTAAAGTAACTTCATTGTGGACTGGAACCTATACAAGCTTATCCAATTAACCTATAACGAAAGAGTAGGTCAGATGATTTGAGCCTATTTCTGTAGGCATTTATAAAAACAGGCCAACTTGACAGAAGATTCTAGAGGCAGGGGAAGTTGTACAAGGACAATATACACAGTGCAATCCTAATAGTGGATAGGATTTCAACCTTATAGTGCAAGGCTATGAATATTCGGAAGTCAGTCTTATTAAATAGAACTTAGCACTTGGGTAGTGTGTATTATGACTCTAACCATAGGCTGCTGTCCTAAGAACAGTACCTGGGGAAGGTCAGCCCAACACAACTTGGTGCCTGAGGTGGCATGCCCATTGTTGCCTTCACATTTACCAAAACATGTCCCATATTCTGCTCATCCCACTCTTTAGTGTTTGGGATTTGCACTCTTCACACTCCACATTTTGTCTTCTCTGTCCCTCTCTTTTTTCCAATCCAGAGAATGGATGGAGAGGGAACAGTGGAGACAAGTCGGTGGACAGAGATGGATGTTCCCATCAGTCTGCTGGCTGAGTTGCCTGCTTAATTTGGCTTCACAAATGAGCTGGCCTTGATCTTGGGAGTGGGCCTTCTTAAACACGGTGAATTTACTTCTGAGTAAATAAAGAGTTTTTGTTATATGTTTTTGTCATCCAGTTGGTAGCCTCGGTGTAATGTGGATTCATTCTTATCCCTCAGTTACAGAGGACTATGTTTCACTTAAATTCTAGAGAATTCACTTTTCAATTATCAGAAGTAGAGAATGAAGCTCCATGCTTAATTAATAGCAGTTTCCATTTTTTTGCTTAGTAGACCTTATTCCAGCCTTAAATATCATCTCTATACTTTCTGCTTTGTAGATTTTGTGACATCTTTCTCAAAACATTGAGATACCTTACATCAGTAAAATATCACCCCCATTCCCCTTGTTCCGCACTAGTGGCACATTTTTATTTGGAGTATGGATGAGATTGTTAAGTTTCAAAATGAGACCCTGAGACTAATTTAAATAGATGACACTTTTATTCTACTGTGTAAGATGGGGCAAAACTTAGATCTTAGGATGTTGACTTATTAAGAAATAAAATAAGATTTAGATCCTTGCAATATGCGTATGATGCTGATTTATTGCTTTGGGAAGTATTTAGGAATTTGCCTTTAGCACTTGATGAAACAAAAGATCAATAATAGAACAGGAAATATTTATAACATCAGTCATGCCCTATCTTGCTTGTGAAAGTAGATAACATAATTAGAATGTATTACAATTGGATAAATTGAAAAGATTGGAACTGGGACCGTTCACAGCTTTGCTTCTTTGTGTGTCTCTGTACACTCAATATATGAGCGCAGCACTATAATATTCTCTTCCCTTCTGGAGTTTACTTCAGTAGCTCATGCTGCATTTTCTGGACTTTTAGCCCAATTCTAACTTCTTCTCCTGCCAGCATTAACTGGTGTTGCACTGGTGGAGACTGCTTTATCTTTCTCACAAAGCAGTCTTCACTGACACATGCTCCAGGCCTGCCAGCAGGGAGGTCAGAGCAGCCTCCTGTGTAAGAGCAAACCCATGATCACTGACCAGAACAGGTAACTAGGGCTTCCTTTCCCTAGCTATGCCCTGCACCTGGTTGGTGGGATGGGGTGTCCACACCATCAGAGTGGTCAAGCTCAAGGCACAAGTGAAAATGTGGACTGAACTTCACGCCAGCAACTGAGCACATCAATCAGGTGCACCCAGATGCCTTACCAGAGTGGTTGCATTCTCTCTCTCTCTCTCTCTCTCTCTCTCTCTCTCTCTCTCTCTCACACACACACACACACACACACACACACACACACAGAGAGAGAGAGAGAGAGAGAGAGAGAGAGAGAGAGAGAGAGAGAGAGAGAGAGAAAGTGAGAGAGAGAGACATAAGTGCAATAGTAAATGGCATTATTTTTGAAATTGATCCATGATTTATAAAGATAAGGGTGCATAGGTCCCACGTGGCATCAGCAAAAGTCTTTTTTTTTGCACGCAAAGGAGTCAGCCACATCAATTGTGCATAGATCGTTAAATGGGCTGCGTTGTCAAAGTTTCCCCACTAGGTTGTACAAACAGTCTATTTGCAAACAACGATGCAAGCTTCATATTTATTCTGCATATATTATATTGCACTACAATGCTAACCTGAATCCATCATTATTCTACAAAGGAAGTTAGCAGATGGGGAGTGTGGAGACTCTGAAACATGAAATGCTTAAAACAACATCTAGAAATCTTCTCTTCAGGGCATATTAGATAGTATACGCCTTGTAACTATCACCTTCTATATTAAAGGATTCTGAAATAGAGCTATTAGAGCAAGACTATAAGGCTGGAAACTTTGAAGTATAAATCACATAATTAAAGAAATAAGTATGCGACTTGCAGTCAAATTTTCTTCCTTTTGGTAAATAAACAAATTAGGTGTTATGGAAGGGAAATCCAACAGATGCCTTTTTGGATGTTATATAAACATGAGATGGGGCAAAAGTGAGATGCTGTATGCTTCATTCCCATGAATCAAGCCTTTTCATTATCAGGCCTCAGGTTCTCTAGCTTTATGGTGTATTAGGAGAAATAAAACTGAGACAAGAGAATCCTAACTCGTTTGGTAAAGAAACCCAACTCACTTTTTTCCTAGAGTGCTTTTCTCTAAAATTTAATTTAGATAAAAGCATAATGATTCCTTATTTGGCCAAAAGAAGAATTTAAGAATATGCTTGTCATAAAACACTAATATCAAAAGTAAAGGACACTCCAATCTTTTCCAAAATGGAATTTATTGCAAGGTTAGTGACAAGATTAGAATTCGGAAAATGAAGATGCTATAATGTTAAAATTTTTTTTGAAATCAGAAAAGCATTTCTAGCTTTTCAAGCAGGTGTGTGTTATGTGCAAAGGAAAGGAAAAGCACACCATGAGTTCTGCTCCATCCACCATAGGTAGTGTGCACTCTGAACCCCATATCCATAATAGCCTACTGTTCTTTTCTGTGATTAATAATACCCTATAATAATAATACTTTAATAATAAGAGAGCAAAGAGGGATTTTTGTATTGCATCTGTGACCTGTTTCTTTGCTAGAAACACTGAGAATAATTTAAAATCTAATGTCCTTTGTTCTTCTGTGGTTGGTGTAGTACTTGCTTGCAGCCTGCATGTATACCCATTTTCCCTGCCCACTTGATTTGGAAAAGGGAAGCAGGACTGTGAATGTATTCCGTTTATTTCAAATAAAACTCCTCCTTGGACTTTGGGACTTGGGAACAAATGTCTTCGCATGGGCAGAGGGAAGCAGCAACACAGTTATATAGTAATTGTGCTGCGACCAGGTAAAGGTTTTTTAAATTTACCTGGGGGTTGCTGTGCCTCTCTAGAGCAGGGTTTCTCAACCCCCAGTCCGGGGACCACTGGAAATCCTTGGCAGCTGCCTGACAGGTCTGCAAGAGGAGTCCTCTAAGTGCCTGTTCCCCTCCTCACAGCAGGAGGGCCCTGTTGGAGGATTGCAGCCAATGCCAATCCTATGATCAATCCTATTACCAATCAGAGACCAATCCTATGTAGTAAGTCCCATTGTAGTCAGTAGAGCTTACTCCCAGGAAACCACAGATTAGATTGCAGCCTCAGAGTCCAATCCAATGCCTGTTACTCGGAAATAAGTCCCATTATAGTCAATTATACTCTCCAATAAGAGTGACTAGGATGGCTTTGTGCATTTTCAATGCATCCTGCATTGTAAAAGGTTGAAAATCCCTGCTCTGAGTAGACGTGCATTGAGACATTGGACTCTCACCTGCAATCCTATCCACAGTAATCAAGCAATAGCTCTATTTATTATAATGGGATTTACAGCTGTAGGCAGCAATGCAGTGCTCCAGGTGGGGAAGCCCTCCCTCCAGGTCGCCAGAGGCAAAACTCTACCCCGGCCCCTGGGCTGGTACCTGGAAAATTTCTTTCTCACAGAACCAGTCCCTGGGGACAAAAAGGTTGAGGACCACTGCTGTAGAGGGCAAACCCTACAATCCAGAGTGATTAAAGGAGCACGTAAGAGACATTACGTGTACCCGTAGTTACTGCACCACCTAGTGAAAACCTATGGGAAATTCATATTGCAATACAGAGCAAATTGTTCTTACACCAGAGCAAGGACTCCCCATAGTTACTCTTGATTGAGCCCTTAGATAACTTGTGACCTTCTCTGAAGCTCCCTCTACAGCTTGTAAATGCTGCAAAAAGGGAAATAATTCCTTTTTCTGGACAAAAACCAGAAGTAGGCTTTCCTGTTTTTCAACATTTCCAAGGTTTAGGGACAGGTGCAGAGCATGATTTGGCAATCATATTGTTGCCAATTTATGGGCCATTTCAAATGAACCTTTTCCAATTCCCTGATGGGTCATGACCCACTAATTTAGGAACCACTGCTGTAGACCCTCTTTCATGGAAGCTTTGTCGATTTGGAGTGGATCCAGTTTTATAATCAGGTTAATTTCAGATCTATGTTGGGCATTTTCCAAATTATTCTGTTTTCAAGAACCTATTCTGAATTGTACTGGTAGATGTCCTCCATACTTGAACGGTAACAATAATAATATGAGATCAATGTGGCACAAATCCAATCCCTGCTTGTACGCAAAAGGCTTGCAGTGTGCACACTGGGTTAAGTATCGGTTGTGAAGAGAATATTTGAACAAAGCCTATGTCTTGGCATAATTGTTTCTCCATGAACTCAGCCTTTGTCTCTTGCTTCCTAATGTTTAATGCAGCAGGTTTCCACAGCAAGGATATTACAAACTATTAGATCAAACACGCATAAAGCAGGATGGTGTCACTGAGCAGCTTCTCTTGCAAGCAGCAGTCAAGTCCTGTGTTTATTAGTTGTTTTATTTATCACCAAACTATATGACAATTGTGATAATTTGTGCGTGCCGCATGGACTATTTGAAATGCAGGATTGCCAGAGAGCCACCTCTCAAGCAAGAGTTGTTCATTATTTATTATTCATGACACATTAAACTACAGAGTATTAGGCCAATAAAGACCCTCTTTATGGGAAGAAATAAATACCAGCAACGTAAATTCTTCAGCACGAAAGCACTGATCGCATAAATGCAGATTTGCAGCTGTTTACAGCTTCCACTTTAGACTATATGTTTTCAACAGCCATGCAAATCAGTATGACAACAGCAACACACACACACACACACACACACACACACACACACAGAGAGAGAGAGAGAGAGAGAGAGACTCTGTGTTTGTGTGTGTGTGTGTGTGTGTGTGTGTTGCTGTTGTCATTCTCAAAACTATGGCATTAAACAAGCCTTGGGATTCTCACTCAAGCATGGTCATGAATATTCACACCACTACAGCAATCTTAAAGCTATCTTAAATCTTAAAATGGCTGAGATCAGCTTTACGAGATATAGAGTACTGTGTCGGGCCTCATGTCCAATATTTCCCATAGGGGAAGGGAGAAATGTCTCCTTCTTCTTAGGAGATGTTACTGGCAGTGCAGTGTGCTCCAGATGCCACAGTAGCCGTTTTTGTGCCATGGCACCCTCTCATACCTGGTAGTTGAGTTCAGGTATCCCCCACTTTCCTAATGGACAATTATTTGTCCGTTCATTTTCGGACAATCCACTCTTTCAGGAACTTGCAATTACACCCATAACTCATTCATTCAATGCATGTTCCACTCTTTCAACCTCTCACTGCTGTTCTAAAGGCCAAAATTTTCTTCCCCCATATTGTTGCTCCTGGTATAATTTCATTCCCAAAGGAGTTAATGAGAATCCATTTGCAGAAATCTTTGTGAGGGATGTGCAGGATAAAAAGGACATTTGTAATTTACTAGCTAAAAAAGAATTAGAAGCAACTAAAAAAATGGGTTTCACTTTTCAGTGATTTTCATTTTTGAAAAGGGCTCTGGTCCCTGACCTGTCCACTAAGTGGGGGTTGCCTGTATTGGGATGTTTGGCTGCGATCGTATACATACTTATCTGGGCATAAGCCTTATGGAGACATTTCTGAGTAGAGAAGCATAAGATTAGGCTGTTATTGTGACATATCAAAAGCGAGCCACTGATCAAACCTTCAGTTGAGCTCCATTATCACTATTAGCACCAACTGGATGGCACTGTGACTTTATTTACATATTGTGAATGAGCTAAGAAATGCACTTTTTCCTGATGAGCTATTGGTCTTACTTGAAAGCACAGCTGTTCAAGTGGAAGCCTACTTCTCTATTGGTATCTCAGAGGAATATGTTCTTTAATTTAACAGTGGAAAGGCTTAATAAACTGGCAATGATCAAAATCTAATTGAATTTGGTCAATTAGAAAAAAATGTGGTGGATATAATCTATTAAATATAGCACAGGAAAATTATGCTTTCATTAGCCATTGTAAATTAGACCTCAAATAACACTTCAGTTGCCATTGTTACACAAAACATGAGAATTAGATAAAGCTAAATCGAACGTATTAGGAGTACTAAAAGAGTCACACAAGGATATATGACTGTATGGCAAATGGAGAGTAGAAGTCAATAGACCGAAATATCCTGCGGCTAAATTAAGTTCAGTTAGTATCTTTTCTCTAGTCTTTCAGAGGAAATGCAAATGAAAAAATTTGCCTTAGTGTTGATCTGTGTGCTTTTACTTCTTGGAGCAGTTCTAGCTAATCATGGAAGCCACATGTAAAAGATGTCTAATTCAGCAATCCTATCACACTTAACCTTTAGTATACCAATGTGGTAAAGTTTGACCTGCAAGGAGGTTTGTGTTGTGTTTTTAACTGGAATTTATTATTATTACTTGACAAGACTTTCTAACTTTTTTACTGCTAGTTTGACAGTTACAAATCCAAAAGCATGAAAATTTTGAATTTACAGTTTTTCTGTAAAATCCAATTTATACATAGTATACCAAGTTGGGTCATATTGGGCCCATGTTGCTTTTTATTGGTTATTCAATATTTTGCTAGCTAAAATTGTACTAAAATCATTATACTAATTATAATAATAATTATACTAAAACTTGACATAACATTTATTCATTATATGTACATTGTATGTACCTGACTATAGTACAGGGTCGCACGGGTCAAAATTGACCCGTGCAAGCTTAGGTGATAAAATTTATACTAAAAAATTATTATTTCACAATAAAAATTATACCAAAACTTGACACAACATTTATTCATTATATGTACATCATATGTACATTATATGTACCTAACTATAGTACAGGGTCGTACGGGTCGTACAGGTCAAAAATTGACCCGTGTGGTCTTAGGTGATACTAACGGTATCCCGGTATTCTAAGTTAATGAGGAGTAAGCTCCATTCAACTTAACGAAGGAGATTTCTGAGTAGACTTACATGTGACTGTGCTGTAACTTCTCAAACAAGGCTCTATGCTAAATTTAGTATGTCAAAACATTTCACTCGTATTATGGTGCTTAGTAATGGCTAAGAACATTGCTGATGTGTGTAAGACTGGGATGAAATTTTCTTAGGGCAAAATCCAGAGTAACTATGGTGATCCCTTGCTCCGGTGTAAGAACAACTTAGTCTGGATTCCAATATGATTTTCCCATAGGTTTTCACTAGGTGATGCAGTAACTACAGGTGCACATAAAATCTCTTACATGCTCCCGTAGTTACACTGGATTTGGGGGTTAGACGAGACTTACAGACCAATCCTATGGGTTCAGTCCACTGCCAGAATAGTGTTTTAATTTCTGGACTCCACTGAGGGTGTCAAGTGGCATCCAGCAGCTCTCCTGGTTCCAGAATGTTGGCAGCAGGGAATTTCCTGGGCAGGAAACAGCAGGGATGGAAATGTTCCTGGGAGGCAGGGGAAAGTTTGGGAGGCATATTGGAGGTAGGAGCAGGGTGACCATATATCATAACCACAAAAGAGGACAAGCCCCCCTCCCCAAAGTAGAACACCCAAGAAAAATGTAGGACATGACAAAATAGCAAAAAACACTCATATATATATATATATATATATATATATATATATATATATATATATATATATATATATATATATATATATATATATATATATATATATATAGTTATAGTTATAGTTATAGTTATAGTTATAGTTATAGTTATAGTTATAGTTTTAATTTAAACACTGTATTGCTTATTATTAAATTTAAAACTATTACATATAAGTTGCAATCCTGAAGTGCACTTAGGGTAGATATGCATATCTAAAACTGGGTTGGCCCGATTCCAAGATAGGCCAGCCTAGCTACATTGGAAAGGCTTGGGCCGCCATAAGTTCACTTAGGCTGGCCCAAAACAGATGGACCTAGGCAGTTCAGGAGAGGCAGTTCAGGCATGTTGAGCATGGCCTAGAACATTGCAATTAAACCATATCCAGACCCTGTTTCCAGGGCAGACATGCCCCTTCACAGGTTCCGGCTGCTACTCTGTCTCTGGAGCGAAGCCAAATGGCTGCGAAGAAGCCTGGCCTAGGCTTCTGTCTATTTGGCTTTGCTCCAGAGATGGAGCAGCAGCTCCTGGTGCTTTCCACTACACTTGTTCAGAGCCTTCCCACTGCACATGTCCAGAAGCCTGGACATGCGTAGTCCATTTCTCTGCTGAAAGGAATGTGACACGCACAGTTGCGTCACTCCTGGGTACAGCTACAACAGCCCAGTGACATGCTGCCCTCATACTGCTGCCTATTCAGCAGCAGTTAGGTCAGCCTAGGGGGCCTCCTCATCCTGTGGATTTGGCTTAACTGTCAGCTCAGGATATGGCCTATTTTGGCCAGCTTACCAGGACTATTCTCTCTGGTCTAAAGTCAGGATTGCACCCCTGATTTATTAATTACAAGAAAGCTACATGCTGCCTGCTCACAAGGAAAAGAAGGACAATGCAGATTTTTTTCTAGGACACAAGGCTAAAAGAGAGGACATGCCCTGGAAAAAACATATTGTCACCCTGGACAAGAGGCAGTATATACCAGTGAGAGCAAAGTGCATCAGGATGCTATTCCTTCAAGTGTCACTAAACACAATCCTTTCCTCAGATAGGCACCAGTCAGTTAGCTGGCTCAGGCAGTGATGGGCTTCAAAGAAATTAAGAACCGGTTCTCTGCCCATCTGGCAGCCACTTTTAAATGGCTATTTTTAAACTTTATATGGCCTATCTCTTGTTAACAACCGGTTCTATAGAGTAGGTGCGAACCTGCTGGAGCCCACCACTGGGCTCAGGTCTGAGGATGCCTATAAGCAGGAAATATTCTTGCTTGCCTCTTCCTAGCCTCCACCATAGAATATCTCTTTTTCCCCTTGCTTTTCATTCAAAGTATACATTAGGTATATATATATATTTTTTAAAAAATCAGGCTTTGATTTTTCATTTGCTTAAAACATTTCAGCCTCATTGCCTGATTACATTTTTTGTTATGCTAATTGAACTGGAGAATTCTCGTGTAGAGCTCTATAGGATTCCTTCTTTATGTCACCTCACAGTAAAATTAACTTTTTAAGTGTAAAATGGATGCACTAATTGGGTATCATTGTGAGAAATACTGAATCAATGAAAATTTCACTTGAATTCTTGATGCAGTTAGCAAATTAGAGTCATGGTGAGTGAAATGTGCTGCATATATTTAGTGGCAGAATACATTAGACAAGTGATGAAATCTTCCTTTTATTTCTCATTTTCATTATAAAGTGTTGCAAGCAATCTTTGCCTATTAACAAGTAATTGCCCATTTCAAAAGAGCTTATACAGAACTTTCATGCTTTTCACGCTTTCAAGGCTGTGGGTGGCGCAAGCTGTAAAGACGCTGTGCCTGTTAACCAGCAGGCCAGGGTTCGAGATCCGGGTCAGCCCCACAAGACAGGGTGAGCTCCTGTCCTTAGCCCAGCTTTGCAACGCCAGCTGGATCCAATCGTATTGGCTCTGCCTTTCCATTGGACTAATTCAGTTGTGTGGAGAGGTTGGATTTTTTGCTTGGGTCACAGCCTATTCTCCATAACTATCCAACCCAGGCTTTCGTGCTTCGCGTGCAGCGTATGCAGCGCCGAGCACGATGCCATAGTCTTTCAAGACTGACGGAGGCCTGCTTTTTTTTAATGCAGAACTTTACCAAACTTCAGAGTATAGTAAACTATACTGAAATGTTCATGTCAGTGCTCTTGAGGTGTTCGAAATGATGATTATTTGAAATGATGACTAGCATGACACACATCTGAACTCAGAAACATGCAATACTCTTTAGAATATCATAAAGTTTATTAGAAGGGGAAAAAATTAGTAAACCACAGCATAATTTATTAAACAGAAGCAGAGGCAAGGCAATGCCTTGATAAAACCTCCATTACTTTCTCCCAACTACAGGATGCAGCACATGTTCCATAGGCACAGTTATGCCAGTGTTAGAATTGAATGGCAGTTTTCAATAGAACTAAAGTAGTTGTGTTCTGAGGATAAATGTGTGTAATGCAACAACATTTTTATTTTCAAAATTAACCCTTCATTTTCTTTCTCCAGTTGCATGGTTTTCCTTCTATGGTCCCTTGCCATGGAATATACAAATCGAATTAATTTAAATCAAGACAACTTGTTTTTGTCCCATGAATCCCACTCATAGATTGCTATTTTAAAAAAAAAACAAACTTCCAATTTATATGAGTGGGTGAATAAAATGATTAATATAAATCCTGAAATAGCAGCCATGTTAATTGGTTACTATAGCAATTAAAGCACATGATTTTATAATTAAAGAGATGCTTTTCTCAACCTTGGAAAATAATTCAAAACCTTTTGTCAGGTAGCACTTGCGTCTTCTAAAATACTTATTTATCTTTCAGGTTTCCTGCTGGGTTGTGAAATTAATTGGTAGCTATCTGGGGTTCTCTGCACACAAGCAAGGGCTCCAGTCAAAATAATATGTAGCCTGATCTGATGTGTGCTTAGACTAAACTGAGTTCAGTGTGAATACATGACATATATTCTTCCCAAATAATATTGGGACCTGCATAGGCGGGTCCTCAAGTGAACTCTTCCGGACTTTCACTTGCCGGAAGAGTTCAACTGAGGACCCGCCTACGCAGGTCCTCTCTAGGAGCTCCCCCTGCCTTCTAATTAGCTGCGTTGTCATGCACAGTGATTTTTAAAGCATTTTTCAGTAGCGGTCAGCCGCAGCTACCACTAGTGAGGATAGGAAGCCTCCAGTGACCCCCTGGAACTGTATGTAAACAGCCCCCCCCTGCCCATAAGTGCCCCCAGGTCACCCTCCAACCCCCACAATGCAGAGCCCAATCCTGACTACTCAGAAATAAGTCCCATGACAGGCAATGGGACTTACTCCCAGGAAACTGTGCCTGATTGCAGCCTGAGATCCCATCCTGACTACTCAGAAGTAAGCCACATGCCAGTCAATGGGGCTTACTCCCAGGACAGTGTGGAAAGGACAGCAGCCTCAGTGCACCATCCTATGCAGGTCTACTCAGAGGAAAGCCACATGCTTAATTTTTTTTGAATTTTTGAATTAAAAAATTCTTGCTGGCCCCGCCCCCTGACCTCAGGTCCACCCCTGACCTGGCCTGGCCCCGCCCACTTCTGGAGAACCAGTAGTTGGGGCCAGGCCTGCCCACCACTGGAAATTTAGCAAGAGCTATTGGCAAGAGCCAATAGGGCACAAACCAGAGGTTCTGGAATGCTCACATGCAGGCTGGAGCCTTCCTGCCTAACTTGTAGGACCTCTGGTCACCTGCTGGAGCAGGTGTACTCCACATCCTATCCACTCCAGCATCAGCCTCCCAGCCCCTTTTCTCTCCTTGATTTACTCTAGGAACGTCTCTAGCACAGTTCCAAGGAGACTCATTGCTGGGCAGGAGGATTATTTTTATTATTATTATTTATTGGATTTATATCCTGTCTTTCTCAGCTCAAATCAGACTCAAGGCGGCTAGCATGGACACAATAAACACAATAAAGATTCAAAATACAAAAACCAATCAGTTAAAAAACATTTAAAAGCATTCCACTCCCTAGATTTTAAACAACTGAAATCACAACACACCAGCCTCCATATTATGATACAATACGATAAACCTTTATTGGCATAAACAGCAATAAAAAGACACTAGTGAACATAACAAAGAAAAGTATAACACTAGTGATGCTCACACCCTGAGTTCACAGGAAAATCTTGTGGAACATTTAAAAGGAAAGTATAAACAGATAAAATATCTTGTAGCCTCCATATTAGTTAAAAGCTCCTGCAAACAAAAATGTCTGAAGACCCTATCAAATGCTCTGTAAGGAGCAGGTATTTCACAGGGATAAGGGTATGCTATTCCCTCTTTTCCAACCTGTTCCAAATTTTTTCTCCTTGGAAATAAGCCTGCTATATAATTGGTATAATTGCTATATAATTGGTATGGGACTGACCCTGGATCACCAGGAGGCCTACATACAGTAGGGGAAAGGCAAAAGTATTGAAGTACTCATAAGGCAGTTCACTTGATGACCCCACAATTAGATACAGCACTCACTCCATCATCATGGCTGCATCATCGGTTCTATGGTAGGGGTAGGACCAGGGGTGGGCACTTACCGGTTCGGGCCTACTCGCCCAAACCAGATCTTCCTGTTTCCCTGCCACTGGCAAACCACCAGCGACAGGGAAAAGCAAAAACATGGCGGACCGGTTCGGTCCGCCATGTTTTTGCGCCCACCGCACAAGTGTCAGCATTGACGCTTGTGCAGTGCCTGCTCTGAAGCGGGCTTGCCCACTTTAGAGCAGGCACCACGCAAGCGTCAATGTTTGGCTGAAAAAGGTGAGCATTATATTTGAGTAAATACAGTATTATAAATGCATACTGTAGCAGTACTAAAATAGGTACTTTTCTGAGTGTCTTCATTATCTTTACCATCATATGTGCTCCTTTCCATAAGAACATCTTGAACTATAAGTTCAGAGGAGTTTTTCCAGCAATTTGAGCTTTCAATGCTACTTTAAGAGATGTGTGTTCAGGAGAAAAATATATTTCTTTGTTCAAGTATTCTAACATTTCAATTACTTAAATAAGCAGAGCTTCATTTTCCAAGCCCATGGTAAATGTTGTAGAACATTTTTATAGGCTTTCTTGACCGCTGCCAAAGTCTATTCTAAAGTTATTAAACTTCTCTAATGAGGCACCTTTCGAAGCACACATAGAAAAGTACAATATTCTGTGATGCCATATAATAATTCAGTGAAATTAAGCAAGTAAGTGGTCAATGAAGCAAATGATTAAAAAGGGGAATGAGAAATGGAGATTAAAATAGCTAAAATTGTATTTTCTAGTACTGTAGTGTTGGAATTCATAATTAAAATCCATCTGACAAAAACATAAAAATGACCTTTTAAAAAAAATAATAATAAGCGGTTCTTCATGCTTTTGCTACCAGATTATTTGAGGCTGTGGCTATATTCCCAATATGGATAGCAGAAAACAACAGGTTTGGGGAAGGCCACTAATACAATGTCTACTTCAAGCAGAAAAAGTGCCTGTTCACTCTGGTAGTACTGGGAAAGACTCTACTCTGAATCTGTACAGAAGTGCTGCCAGTCAGTGTAGACAATGCTGACCTACATTGAATTGACATCAGTCAGGTATGTCAATCTAGAATTCACATCAATCAGGTAGGTAGACCATCCAGATTCTGCTCCTTCCAAGTGGTTGCATACCAGATTTTCTTGATCTTCTCAATCTCTTTAAAAAAAAATTGAGTTGTGATTTTTTTCTGTACAAATGCAATTGCTGCACCATACTGTATGGTGCAGACTACAGCAGTTTAGTCCTGGGAATCTGGGGTGGGGGTCAGGGTGTCAACATGATCACCAGGGAGACAACCAGGGAGAAGTAACATCATGGAAGTAACATCTGTAACTGGAAGTAACATCATGATGTAATAATAATAATTATTATTTATTGTCATTGTATAGACATACAACGAAATTCGTATTGCATACTGTCATGCATCAGTGGGGGGGGGGAGAATTAAGCAGTAGGCACATTGTTATCTGAATGTGTGTATCATTCTGACACCATCTGCATTTTGACTTCAACTGAGCCAGAATGGATGCATGAAGAAGTGGATGCTCAGGGCCAGACTGGGTGGCTTCATCTGAAAACAGGGATGCATCATCACCACTTTGTCTGGCCCATGCTAGACAGCCTCATGTCTGGAATCATGGCTGGAATCAGGGATGACCACCCCCAGTAGGAACACTATTGCAACCTACTATGGTGTTACTGATGTTTAGAGTGGTTAGGAAGTCATTGATAACATGACTGGTGATGCCACTAATACTTTAGAAAAATAAAAAATATGAAAAAATGAAGAATTAACTAATATGAATGCACTAATACTTAAAAAAATTAAAGTACAGTAAAACTGGAATCATAAAAATATAATAAAATGACTGAGCAAATGATGAAATTTTATATCTGAAAAGAGAAAATAAGTAATTGAAACAGATTGTTTTAGTAGAGCCATGTGCCAGGAGGGAGTTGTTTCAGGAAACAGTTAATTAAGGGGCTCATTTCTGGACCAATGGCCAGAAGCACTTTAAACACCTAATGAAGAGGTTTTTGCTAGCTGAATTCTGCAGCCATCCTAGGCATAGTCAAACGTTTACTTCTGAATAAATACATGTAGTTTTTTTGCACTCAGGGAATATTAGGAAAATTATAGCAATACAATATCCTTATGCCTTGTGGAATCATCATTTGAATTTGCCTTTTGGACTGTAACAAATCCATATTTTAGTAGTGCTAAACCATGTGCATGTAGCATAGACCAGGAACAATGTTCTCAGCAGGACTATTTTTTTGTCTGATGCTAATCATAGTAATTACAGGCTTAATGATTGCTTTGGGGAAAGAACAGAATTCTGAGACCATATTCCTAAGCAGAGTTTATTTTTTGTGACAGAGTTTATTTTTCTGGGCTCTAAGATCACTAAAAACTGTGATTGCAGCCAAGAAATCAAAAGACACCTGCTTCTGGGGAAGAAAGCTATGTCAGGGCTAGACAACTTAACATCATCTTGCCAACAAAGATCCATCTAGTTATAGCTATGGTTTCCACTATGCGAATATATGGCTATGAAAGCTGGCCCATAAAGAAGGCTGATCACCGAAGAATTGATGTCTTTGAATTATGGTGCTGGAGAAGATTGTCTTGAGAGACCCTTGGACTGCAAGGAGATCCAATCAGTCCATTCTTCAGGAAATCAAGCCTGACTGTTCACTGGAAGAACAAATACTGAAGCTGAATCTCAAATATGTTGGCCACATTATGAGAAGGCAGGACTCCTTAGAAAAGAGCCTTATGCTGGGAAAAACTGAAGGCAAAAGGAGAAAGGGATGGCAGAGGATGAATTGGTTAGATAGTGTCACCAAAGCAATGAACATGAATTTGGATAGACTTTGGAAGCTGGTGGAGGATAGAGAGGGGCCTAGCATGCTGCAGTCCATCTGGTCACAAAGAGTCAGACACGACTGAATGACTTAAAAACATTCTTAAGCATATTTACTCAGAAGTCACACTAGGGGCACAATTCAGAGTAAGGGGAGTGAGGAGTGCTCTAGTTGGGCTTCCCCAACTATTCTGAATACAGAGCAGAAAGTTATGCTGGATCCAGAGAGTCGGGAAGCCTGGGCTGCCCTTACTGCTCCAGAGCATGCTCAGTAGGCACTGTCAGTGACACCTGGGGAGGGCTTGCTCCTGAGGAGACCTCGCTCTGATTACACTGAACAAGGAACAGGTGTAGTGCCTGCCTTTTAAGGAGTCCCAGAAGTTCCTGACAAGCAGTACCTCTAGTGGAGGGTGGATACAAGGAGATTGCTTGGAGTGGCCTGCTGTATCCCTAGGTTAGTGGGCTGCTGTCGTTGTGCCATATCTTGAGGTTGAGAGGCAGGGGTTGCAGCTAGGCTGGCCAAGAACTCAGATTCTTTGTCAACGCTGCCATTCTTGGCCTTATCAGGGATCCCTATCACAGGTGGGCAGATGCCGGTTTGGGCCTATTCGCCCGAACCGGATCTTCTCCCTGGGCAGACGCTAGCGAACCGGTCAGAGCCGCGACTGCCAGAACCGCGGGGACCGGTTCGCTAGCGGCTGCACGCGACTCCTGAAGCTCGGCTTCAAGAGACACAGTGCACTAGCATCCAGCTGGACGCAAGCACGCTGAGTCTCCTGAAGCTCGGCTTCAGGAGACGCACTGCGCATGCACCAAGCCTGGCGCATGCGCAGTGCGGTGGGGTTGGGGCCTGTCCATCGCCCCGCCCTCGCCCCACCCCATGACCCTGACCCACCCCCCAACTTCCGGCAAACCGGATATTGGGGTTGGCTGGGCCAACCCCTGATCCCTATGTGTCTACTCATTGTTATACCTGCTCCTGAGGTGGTATAACTCTGAGGAGCTGGAAGAGGGAGTTTCTGCTCTGGATACAGAGTAACTGTTCTATACTAAGCAATGCTAAACATGCCCTCAACATGCCTCCCCTGAACGGCCTTGGCTGGCCCAGCTAGGGCAGCCCAGGTCCACCTGTCTTGGAGCAGCCTATTTTGCATTAAGCTGCCCCAAGCCTTCTCTAGCATAACTTGGCTGCCCCATCTTGGATTTGGGCCACCCCAGTGATAGATAAGGTAGCCCAAGTGCACTTCTGGATTGTGCCCTAAATTGAACAGAATTTACAGTGTAATCCTATAGAGTTACAGACTAGAAAAAGTCCTATACTGGAAATCAGAAGTTCCATTATGTTTAGTGTGGCTTAGTACCAGGAAAGTGTAAATAGAAATGCCCCATTAGTTCCTAGAAAGTGAATTTAGAATTGCAGGCTGAGACCATTAAGCAACATGTTCACTTCTATATCTTAAATTTAGAAGTTGCATTTCATTGCAGTAGCAACAGGACACAAACACTGGCTATCTATCACTCGAAAAAAAAGTGGCTCTGACTTGTATTGACCAAACTGTATTTTTAGAAACTTCTCATTCTAAAATGATTCCACATCTTGGCCCCAAACTTTACATGACCGCTAGTTTTTTTCCAGGCACACATACTCAATTGCACAAGCTAAGCTCTTGTAGCCACCAGTATATTCTGGCAAGTAGTGAATGTCTTTGGGGAGGGGAGGTTAATATGGCCCTGGGGGCAACATTGCTACCCCTCCCACAGTGCCACCTTCACCTGCTGCATCTACTATACAGGTACTTCTGCTACCTGTCCCCTGGAGCCATTCTGGAGGCAGAGAAAGTCCTGGGTTACATCTGTAGGTGCTCTGTTAGCCTTCTGAGGAATCTGGAATGCCCTTATCAGTATTTCTGGTTGTCATTGGAAAAACTGGAAATATTGTTATGGGTGCTGTGGAAGCCTCAGTAGGTTTTTGGAGCACATAGGATCATCACATAAGCCTCCATGTGGAGCTGGATATGTTTCTGGGGAGACAATGTGTCACAGGTGGTTGGTATGTTGCAGTCCCGTGGCCCAGATCTGCAACCTCAAGTTAGTCTCCACTCATTGAGATTTTCTGGTCATTCTGAATTTCAGTGATATCAAATGGCAAGATTTAGGAAGCATTCCTACAGCAGCACATCAGCATCTTCAAAGAGACTGATTGTCTTTTTTCTATGTATGGCACACCTGGACCAGAAATAGCTTTAAGAAAAACTCACTGAAGATGTGGAGACTTCTAAAACTATGAATTTGTGGGTTTACAGTGATTTAAAAGGCTTTTGTTTGTTGCTTATGTGATATATTTTTATTTGCAAAAACAAATATATTTTGTGACATATTTTTATTTGTATTTTTGTGAGCTGTTTATAAAAAAAATTTTTTAGGGGGCAGAAAATTGAATTTTCAAGCTCAGAAATGAAATTGTCTGCATTCAGCTGCAGAGCCCCCTTCTTGATTCTTGAGTATAGTAGACATTTGATGTAATTTCTAATGCATCAGGAAAGAATTCATTACAATTTTTATTTCCTGTCTCCAGATGTGACTTTTTAAGAATCCGATCACCAGGTGTTTGGACATCAATTACTAGTTTACTCTAACTTGGTTTTAAAACCAACTATGTGATTCTTATTCAAAGATAATGTAATTATACACACACCAGTTATTTCCCATGCCAGCTTTATCAATCTACATATATCTTGCTAGTTCTTAAATTCTTTTCTTCCCCAATCTTTACGTAGTGATTTTAAAAGAAGCAGATGTTCAGATATTATATTATCTCATGCTATAAAGTCTGAAGCATAATGTAATTGAGAAGGGAAACTTCTCATCTTGCACTCTGCATTTGAATAACAGCTTTCACAAATATGCCTTTGGATATTTATGGGAAGTAAAGAAATAAATTCATGGCACATGCTTGTGAGTATTTGTCTACTCAAAAATAAGTACTACTGCATTTCGTGTGGCTCTCAGTGGATTAATTTAGTATATAGCATACAATACATACATAGACTTATGGTAAATAAAATATCAATGTCCAATGGAATTTCATTGAACTTTGATGTTAAAGTTGTAATACTATTGTTCAAGTGTCAGAGAGGGCTTCCTAGATTTAAGCCTACCAACTGATAGACGACAAAGATCAGCGTACACAGAAGTGGGTTGTTCATAATTTTTTTAATATTCTTTCACTAATGCATCCTGCCTTTGTACAGCTGGCGGTGCTATGTGGCTCAAAACAAGGAGCCAACAAGTAGTAGATTTTATACAACCACTTTTAATCCTCATGATTTCATTTAATCTGGCATCAATCTTACTAGTGTAGCTGCTATTAGCCATACAGGGGTACAACATTACGTTGTGAAATAGGCCAACCCTAGTACTGATATTTTGAATAGATTTTAAAAAGGGATACCAAATCAGTAGGAAAATAGCTTTAAAACTTTCAGGTGTCTTGCCCTTCCACTGTCACTCCAGATAGGATTGGTACAGATGCTATGCTGCATTCAGCCTAACTGGGGTGAATAATGGAATCTAATAGAAATAATGTATTCCATTACATTCCATTATTCATCCCATCTAAGGGCTGAATGTGGTATAGTACCTATACCAATAGGTATTCTGGGGTGACAATAAAGGAGCAAGAGACATAGAAGTCGTAGAAGTGGGTCTGTAAAGCTATCAATAACTCCAAGAAGTTTATAACCAGTGAGGTTTTAAAATGTATTAAGTGAGAATTTTAGCACTTTTTTCTCTTGTTATAAAGCATTTTAAGGTATTATTGATCATAGAGATAATAGAATCATAGAGTTGGAAGGGACCCAGTGGATCATCTAGTCCAACCCCCTGCATGTACCAGGAAATCCTCATCTTGTGGGGACCTGGGTCTCGAACCCTGGCCTGCTGATTAACAGGCACAGTGTCTTAACCACTTGCACCACCAGAGGACTAGTGGTGAATCAGATCAATGAATAACATGGTGTGACCTATATAGTGCTTAGGAGGTTGCTGGAATAACTCCTTGCTGTTGTAAGTCAACTCCTAAACATCATTTTGTGGTCAGCATACATATTGAGCAGCTTTATGAAATCACATAGAATCTCTTTGATCCAGGTTTTCTCTCTCCATCCCCTTTCTGAAACCTTACAAATGCTGGTTCACGTGTACTGAAACTGTGAAACAGAAACTGTACAGTCACCACTCTTACTGATTTCTGCACCATGGTCATCCCATGAATGTGAAAACATGCCCAAAGGGACCAGCAATGACTTGTATTCTTCATTGGCCAGTTTTGCTCATCTGTGTTATGTGCCTGAGAACTAGTTTGGAGGAATAAAAAGATTAAGGAGCTTAACATTCTGTTACTGTATGTTTTGTTCGATTACGTGCAACGAGCCTGACATAAATATAGAATCTACGGAATATGAAGGGGGAAAAAGGAATAAAATAAAATGAACCACCTTCTTTTACCACCTGAGCAATTTTTCTGCTTGAAAGCTTGAAAAGCTGTACACTTGCCAGTAAGATCAAAGTTTCGCAGATAAGCACAATTTCTTCCTTTTGTGATGTTGCAACTAGTGCCATTACTCGTCAGCCTGAATGTCGATGACGGGTGGTTTGTTTGCCTGTCTCCCAGTGCACTTGTTAAAAGGTAGGCAGAACAACAGCTAACTCTCTCCCTGAAATGTTGTTCTGAACCTACTGGCAGTACATTGGGCAATTCTTCATGACGACTGTGTCATGAGCTGGAAACATTTGAAAAGTCAGTGCTGTCACTGAGCACCAAACAAGATGTCTCAGGGCAATGACATTTTGCTGTCCACATATCGCTCACATTCATGTTTAAAACGGGGTGGTGCTCTCTGCTTTGGAGAGAGAGATTTTCCCACCTGTCTCCATCAATCACCACTTAAGATACAAACTACACAAAGACAAATGAACAACTGTGACTGCTCCCCTCACATCTTGTTTGGCCCTAAAGACCTATCAATCTGCAACATCCTCAAAGCAGAAGCATGAAATGAAACCTCACATGAGTCAGAGCTGGCAAACGGAAATAATTTAAGAAGCCCATACAACTTACCCTTGTTTTTGTAGTTCCTAAGGGACCATTGCTCAATTTGTTCAGAGGAGAAAGTGCAAGAGCCTTTGAAATGCTGCCATCTGCTGTTGCAAGTGGCATAATGTCACTGGAACAGTGACGATGAAAGTATACGTACATGATTTGCCAGAACACCGCAGTGACTTATCAGTATTTCAGAGTAGTTTACAGTGCAGTTTTTTTTTCAGATTATGATGCAGTTTTACCAAAGCAAATGCTGGTGGAGGAATTGCTGAAAACCCTACATGAATTTTTCTGAGTTTTAGGGGGGAAAGAATGATCTAAATCAAATTAATGAACTAATAATAAATTAAGTAATGATTAATCACATTCATAAAGAAAGTGAGAACCAGTATATAAGTTGAGAATTTTCCGAGTAGTATTCCAAGCTGTCTAGTTCAAATCTGGTAACAAAACAAGTTGGCCAGAAGTAATCCAATGGTGGAGGCAGGACAGAGCATGGGAGAGCAGAATAGAAGTGTGTGGAACAGGTGGGTTCAGCCACAGGACCTAAAGTAGCAGCTTTAAGCTACAATCCAGGTAGCAACCTAGGGCAGCACAACACATTGGTCTTCCTGTTCTCATGGTGATGTCGGGAGGCAAGTGCATGTTTTACGCCAAGAGTGGTGCAAAGGCATCTTATGGCACTTATGTGTCACCCCAGGTCAGAACAGGACTTTATTCAGGGGTTAGGCCAGCCCAACTGCAGGTTAGGATTGTACCTTAAAGCTCCTATCTGGGCCAGATCCTATGATCTGGGCCCACACAGATATGCACCGGTGCACCTGTACCCGGTGCCAATCCAATTAGACCAGTCTCTGCTTTGGAGACTTAACGAGATGAGACATATGGATCCCGGCAGATGCTGGTTGCAATGCAAGCATTTTTGGGTGCTGGGAAGCATAGGATCAGGTTGTTATGTTAGTCATGGCTAATGGCATTATTTCTATGGCAGAGTGACAATTAATTTCTTTGAATTCAACCCATTGATTTTTTTATCACAAGGATTCAAGTTTTTAAAAATGTCAGGTTCTTAGCAATGGAAATTATATTGGCTCAAGAAGCATTATCACTTCCAAACTGCGTATTTTAAATGATGCCTGAATGCACAATATAAATGAACCTAAGATAAACCAAGCACATTGCATTTCAGGATATCAAATTCCAAATTACGGAAACTAGATTATTATGGGGCATTAGCATACACGTGTTTTTAGGCTGTCTACCAAATGGTGACCAAATTTGAACACTGTTTCATAACATATCTACCGAGCACCTCCAATAGTTCAAAGTATCCCGTTATTATGATTAAGTATGATTTTGTGGTTACCTTTTATATCCCAGCTTGTGGACCTAAATTGAATCTAATTATCATTCAATTGAAAAGAAGATATTTTGCAGATAGTTGCTGTAGATCAGGGCTCATTACTAAGGCAGCTCATTATTTTTAATGAGCAACTTCATTATATCTGATTCTGGGGAGAACAAGACATAATTCTGTCGATGCAGGAAAGCTTGTTAAACTTCAGTGGCCAGAGACACGAAACTAGCAGTCAGATTGTGGCAACAGTGATGATTAGGGTCAAATAAATTACTGCATAGAATTGTACAGTATTCATCTAGATTAGAGATAATAGAGGAAGAAAAATCTTCCTTTCTGGCATGTTTGCTTTGTGAATTCAAATGCAAACTTCCTCTGTGTTCACAGCATAGGTATGTTTGCATTTACACTATGACAAGTACTGCCTGCAACTACTTTGTCTGAATGCACTTTGGTTCTGCTTTCTTCATCAATTAATTGTTGAACCCACAGCAGCCTGGAGAGCTTCCCATGTTAGTCTGTTGAAGTAAGAAAAAGAAAGTTAGTCATGTGACACCTTAAAAATTATTTATTGGAGCCTGTCAGATGAAGATGCGTCAGATATCAGGTGCATATGATAGACTGTAGCCCTCAAAAAATTATGATAAAATAAAAATTAACCTCTTTCAGGCTTTTAATTGTCCTTCCAGTCATAACATGTAGCAACCTTCTTATGATGTGGCTACCTGCTATAATGTGGTAGGGGACAGATAGGATTGGGCAGTTCAGTGACATAACCAGAGGAGGTGGAAAGCACTAAGTTGTGCGGGGAGCCTCACTACACTGTCAAGTGTCCTCTCCCATTTTCCTTTGGAGCCTTTGGTCTCCCACCACTTAGAGTGGCTCCAAAGAGGAGTGGGAGAGCCACTTGCGTGGTACAGTGATGCTCCCTGAAGAACATAGAACTTTGTACCTCCTGTATCTACACCACTGTGGCAATTCTAAGTTTATTGAACACTGTAACAGCCTGCCGCTGTTGCTTGCAGTGGTACAATATAGCAACAATAATCAGTATAAAATGGCTCTACTCAATTGCTCCCTTTAACTTCCCTATGGTCACTCTCTCATCAGTTGACCCCTCTTCTACCTTTTGGCTATCTTTCTACTCCATACGTCTCATCCTTCTCTGCCTCAGAGTCCTATAGGAGCAGAACCTTCAGCCTGCTTGATTAACACAGAAGATGCGGACACAATAAAACAATAGTCTAGTCTCTTATGTAGATAGATTACAAAATGTTAAATTTTCCACATTTATCTTTGAATTAACTCAGAGGTGTATAAAATCATAAGTAGCACAATTGCTCTCCTGGGAGTCAACAAAACTACAAACTTCCAAATTAGATTGATCACTGATTTAAAATTAAGCCTTCATTCAAAGTGGATTTATAGGATGCTTAGAAGGAAGAATGACTGTGCTATTCAGAATGAATGCGTAAGTTGAAGAAACCATACAGGTTTTATCCACAGGTCTAGTCTTTAGTAACACAGAAGCAGTTCTACAGTGGCACGTCACATAACAAATTTAATTCGTTCTAGAGGCATTGTTGTTACGTGAAACTTCTTTACATGAAGTGGATTTTCCCATAGGAAATAATGGAAACTCAGACAATTGGTTCCACAAACCAAAAAATATACATATAAAAATATTAACTGGATGCAAAAATGATGACAAAACACTGGAATTGAAGTCTACTTAGGCTGCAATCCTAAAGACACTTTCCTGGGAGTAAAACCCATTGAACACAATGAGGGTTACTTCTGGGTAGACATGGTTAGGAGGCTGTAATCAAAGACATATTCTTAGGAGGCTTACCTGGGCTGCTGCTTGAGGTTCAAGGTGGCTGGTGGGGGCACTTGGGAGCAGTTAGAGGCAGTAGCGCTGGCCGACCGCCCTTTTAAACAGCCTCCGCATGGAGCGTCAGGGCTGCATAGCGCACGTGTCCATTAGACACCAGAGGGGTTTATTTGTTACATGAAGCAGATTTGTTATGTGAAGCAGGATTCCTTGGAAATTTAGACTTGTTATGTGGAACATACTTTACGTGAGGCACCACTGTATTATCAAACCTTTCTTACTCCCAGTGTGCAGAAAATAATGCTCCCCTGTGTCACGCATTAGAGGGCATGACTGAGATAAACAGGGCTGTGTAAATGTGGAAACATAAATTATTTCCTTATTGACGCCTTCCTCCCCACTAGTCTAAAAACATAAATTATCATAATTTTATGTCACTTTCATGTGAATGATAATCAAGGCTTTGTTTATAGAGGCCCTGTAAAAAGGGACTGTGTATGCCAAGGCAGTGTCTATGTTCTCAATCAATTTTTTGTTTCAAAGGACAGAAAAAATAAAGGAAATAAAAATTATGAAGATGTAACTATTTTTACAGAGAGTTAGGCTGATGGTCAGATTGTGAACTCTGGATATGTAAAGAAATGCTTAATCAAAAAGTTCCCAAGTTCTGATATAGATGACAAAATTTTGGGAATATACATTCTCAAATGTGCAAATTTAGATTACAAATTACAGATTTTTTCATGAGGATTCAAAGCACCAATACTGCTTTCAAATTGGACATCATCATAACACTTATTGGTTGAGGGTCCCAATTTTATTTTATATAACCCAAGTCATAAAAACCATTTATTTCACATCAGGATAGAATCAGAGAAATATGTATTTTGGTATACTCATGCATATTTTAGTCACCAAAGGGGGGAACATTCGTCAAAATTGAACAAATTATATTAGAATGTAGAGCTAAAATATCTATACTTTTATCCTATAACCTTTCCTTTAAAAAAGTCTAGAGTTCTAGCCCCATTAACAGATTCACAAAAGCAATTTGATTAAAAATTGCCTTGGTGATTTCTTTATTGGAACAGTTTAATAAGAATCAGATTTAAAAAACACAATTTGATCTGAAAACCAATTTTTAAACAACAGCTATCAAAATAATTGTAACAGAGAAATGCGCAACCCACATTTTCCTGGAGTAAGCCTCATTGACTATAGTGGGGCTTACTTCAGAGTAGAGATGGATAGGATTCGGCTCAAAAACACATAACACAAACAAAGGAATAAGAAACGAAAATAAGTTAAGAGAAAGCTAGACCAAGGCTTTGACCAAGACTAAAGCCAGACCAAGACTGGGCAATATATACAGTCCTATTAAATTTTCCAGCAGAGAGGATTCCACAGAAAATACAACCCAACAGGGCATCAATATCAACTGCACTTGTTGAATTCTGAGCACAGTTTCAGTATATTAGAAATCCAGTCCTTCACAGCTGTCAGATAACTGATTCACAGATTCCATAACATGTGGTGGAAATGAAAGTTAGAATTGTGTCACTGGCAAAACAGGGACACCTAGACAACATCTCCCAGCAACTTCATACAGACATTAAATACTATTAGAATTGGGCATCATCAGCATAGAGATTCATATGGAGCCAGACAGTCCAGCAGGTACTGTATCTAGGAACCAAGCCATTCAGGTATTTCATCATCATAACCAACATCTGAATTGCGTCCAACACGAAACATGCAGGCACAGCAGCAGATATGAATTACATTTGTTATGGGCACAATCCAGAGCAAGTTCAGCCTGCTCTGCCCTAACTACTCTCTCCTAACTATTCTGTATCCAGAGCAGAAAGTTATGCTTCATCCAGAGAGTCAGGAAGCCTGGGCTGCCCTAACTGCTCCATAGCATGTTAAGTAATTGACACATGGGGAGGACTTGCTCCTGAGAAGACACTCCTCAGAACACACTGAACAAGGAACAGATGTGGTGCCTACAGTGGTGACTCGACTCTGCGCATCACCTGGTGTGGAAGTCTGTGCATCACCCCTGGGATGCGCTCACCCCCCTACCTGGACTGCGCAGTTGCCAAAGTTTGTGCCTGCGCAGTTGTTTCTGAAGCCAACTGGCTTCAGAAAGAGTACTGCACAGGCACCATCTCTGACACCTGCACAGTACTTTTCTGAAGACTTTCGGCCTCAGAGGAGAATGTGCAGGCATCAGAGTTGGTGTCTGTGCAGTACTCTTTCTGAAGCCATTCAGCTGCTGCTCCGCCTCCTGAGTGAGGCCAAATGGCTGTGCAGAGGTGCAGACTTCCTCCGCTCTATGGAAGTCTCTTCTGAAGCTGTTCAGCATACTCAGTCTGTTTCTGCACAGTGCACCTCAGATGGCCGTTCAGGCCAGCTCCAAGGAGGGGCGGCAGCTTCTGGCTGCTACTCTGCCTTGGAGCAGGCCTGAATGGGCGTGCTGACGCCCAGGGCCTGCCAAAGGACAATCAAACTCCTCCAGCACATCAACCCATACGGAGCGCATCACCCAATGCAGCCCACACCAGCCGCACCAGTCTGGTGACGCCACTGGGTGCCTGCCTTATAAGGAGTCCCTGATGAGATGCCAGTACATTCTACAGTGAATACAAGGGGCTTCTTGGAGTGGCCTGCTGTATCCTGAGGTTTGTGGGCAGCCGTAGTTTGTTCCATATCCTGAGGTTGAGAGGAAGGGGTTGCAGCTAGGCTGGCCAAGAACTCAGATTTTTGGTCAACATTGCCATTCTTACTCGGGCCTTATCATGGACCCCTATGGGTCTACTCATTACTATACCTGCTCCTGAGGTGGTATATCTCTGAGGGCTGGAAGAGGGCATTTCTGCCTTGGAAACAGGCTTTGGATATAGGAGAAACTGCTCTGCCCTAGGCAATGCTAAACATGCCCTCAACATGCCTCTCCTGAACTGCTTAGGGCAGAGCAGTTAGGGCAGAGCAGTTCACCTCTCTTAGGGCACCCTATGTTGCCTTGCTCTGCCCCAAGCCTCTTCCAGAGTAACTGGGCTGGAGCATCTTGCAGTTGCTCCACCCTAGTGATAGATAGGGCAACCCAAGGGCTCTTATGTGGACAGATTAGTTGCTCTGGATTGTGCTGTATATCTAACCCCAGCTGCATTTTGTGCTATCAAAGCTTCTGAACTCATGGACAGCCCCAGACAAAGTCTAATACAATAATCATACCAAGAGGTGACCAAGGTGTAGATAACCACAGTCAAATCTGATTGAGACAGGCAGTTGATGCTTCAGTTGAACAGATCAACAGTATTGACTTATCAGTAAGTGATTGATTAAAATTACAAGTACACTCAATATTGCATTTTTATACAGAAAATCTAATAATTTAATATTATTAATTAGAACTTTTAGAAATCAGCAAATTTTGGGTTGACTAATTGCAGGAATATTTGTGTTATGTACAGCTGAATACATCCAGGAAAGGATAATTCATCCTGGCTTTAATTTATAAACTCTACTGATATGATTATGATTAAAGGGCTGTTTTCCTTTGCAGGGATATGAAGGCATTTAATTAAGGCCACTTTGGAGCTCACTGCTGTTAAAGAGGACATGGCACCAATTCAATCTTTTTCTTATGCCTCCAGTATAAACATCTTAAAGAAATCTATCAGCCCAAGAATTATTTATGTATTCTGACCTATAGCCCTTTTAGATGGGCATTTACTGCTCTAAGGTATCAATCCATGTCAGCCAAAATGCTTGGAGGGACACTATGTTAAAATGAGCCATAATAAATTATGCCATTGCATTTATGGATGGACGGAGAAATCCAAGTCATTATTCTCTGTTTTACATTTTGGATTGAGGATGAGATTCATATGGCTTTTTCTAGCTAATTTCCCTTTTGGTCTGTTCCTTTGAGAGTGGCACTCTTAATGATTGAAATTCATAAATATCTAAAAGCAAGGGCTATTTATGCTCTTGCCACTGCAAAGTATAGAACTTAACTGCCAAAATTTTTTTAGATGCATACAGTGTCACATGTTCATGGTTTCTGGCCATTTGCCATGACGGCCAGGGTTCACTAAATGGTAGAGCAGCTTTTGTGCGATTGGCCTGGATCTTTAAGGTCTTGATTACATTGAACTGTAAAATTAGTTTGCTGATCATCTAAACTGGGACCATTAACAAACCCATTGCTCATTTTGAGGAAACACAATGATTAAATCACATTTTGAAAATTAATGACCTGACTTCAGTTTGCTGGGGGTCTTAGTGCAAAATCATCTCCCATACTCCTTGTTGGTTCATTGGGCTTTGTTACTGCCACTAGTACTGAGAACTCAGACCTTGCCAGGTGCATCCTCTTATTTGTACTGGCCTTTTATCCACTTGGATGACCTATAAACCACTCTATAGAAAGGATTTATTTGTACAGTATAATCACTACACAGAAGGGTAAGGGAAAAGTTCCCAAAGTCTTTTTCTTTTTAAGATACTTTCTTCGCAGTTCTTTTTATTCTCAGAGGCCTTTAGGATTTCTTGTTTAGTGTATCATGTGTTTGCAGTCAGAAAGCATCTTGTAACTAAATATTAAATTATGTTTGAATGCTGTATTGCAAGAAAGTAATTTGTTCAGTCTTTGCGTTTCGTTGCTTAAACTTGAATAAATTCTGCTTTTTTAGAATCCTGAAAATGGATTTTCAAAATGATGTAAACATATAGAAAGATTACAATATATGAATCACAGATATACCTTTCAAGACATCACAACTTTTAACACAGTTTTAAATCTACTTAGTAGATGCGCAGCCCAAACTGTGATGGAACAGGCAGGCCACATTGTGCTGCACTGTATCCAGTGCGGGTTAAGTGAAAGCTGATGGTTACATGATGGGAAGAGGATATTCCCCCCTTATCCTGTGTTGAGTCTGGAATCTGTGCCAGCTGATGCAAATCCAACCGGCTCATGCAAGGCTGCTTGGATCATGGATAGGGTTGCTCGAAAAACAGGGACAGCCCTGATTTGGGGGGATTGTGTTCACATACTGGCAAGAGTGACAGAGGGTCCTGTCCTGATTTTGTGGAAGAGAATTATGGCAACCTTCATCAAGGATTGAGCTTAGGATTTGGCACATGCTGTCACCGTTAATCCCACCCCCTTACAGGCCTGGCCCACATCCCATTTTGCCCTCCCGCACCAAATAAAGCATCATCCCTACTCCCAAATGCACTCCCACTGTGTTTTTTAACTTCACTGACTGCCTTATGGCAGTGGGCTCCCAAGCAGAAAGCAATCTCGGCATCTATCTTAGCAGAAGCAATAGGATTCTATCCCTGTTTTTCTGCCCCAGTGTAGGCCTGGCTCTCCTCGTACACCAGGTAAACAGGTGGCATAGGTCAAAGGAGATTGACTGAATAGCTGGAAAGCCTACAATGAAGTACGTAAAAAAATATTTTATTTATCTCTCTGGGGTAATCTGGTCCCATCCCATTAAAGCATGCAGTTTGCGTCCCATCCCATTATAGCATGCAGTGGTGCATCATGCTTTGGACTGGCAGGACATGAAATTGGATCTAAAATTGGACATAAAATTGGAGCTAAAATTAAAAGGGTCCCAGGTTCAAATGATTCCTTGGTTATGAACACACTAGTCATTTAAAAAATATTTTCTTGAATGTAAGAAAAGCTGTCCCATCTCAGCCTTAGCTCCTCATAGCAATATAGGGATAGTCGTATTTGAAGTTATTTTTGGAAGGATTCTGTCAAAGTAACACATGTGCAATGTTCTGCTCGATAAGTACTTTATAATCTTGAAGCTCTCCAGGTGGACCTTTCAGCATTGCTTACAATATTGCTCCAGTGAGGCCAAAGAAATCAGAACATTGCTTCCTTCTTTATAACACAATACACCAAAAGGGCACAAATGTGAGGATTCCTACTGCTGTTATCTCTGATGGATAGCACAGTATAGCATAGTATTGGAAATATCTTGCAATAAAGCTGTTACTCTCTGCTCTGGAGGCAAAGTAAATGAATCCTTGACCTTTTATTATGGTAAGGACTGAATTTGGCTGTAATCAAGTTACATGGGAACCTACTTGTTTACCCCATTGGCAAACCCATTACTCAAACTGCACAGCATGTTTAGTTACTAACGGGCAGAACATAACCAAACCAAAGGCAGAAGCATTAATGATGATCAGTATCTTCTTAAGTTGCATGTCCTTTGGTGACAGGGAACCATTTATATTTTTATTTTGCTGGCTACAAGGAATCAAATGTGCTCTCAAAGCAAGACCTTGGGTCCTTTTGGGGAGAAACATGAGATTAAAATACTGCTAACTAACTAACTATCCAACTAACTAACTAACTACACTTGGATTTTGTATGCTCCATCTGAACTTTCACAGCAAATCTGTGAAAACTTCATTTAAATTTTAGGAATACAGAAGTAACCTTTCAAATTTGGAGGGCTGAAATCTCTAATTCAATTAAGGAAGGGAAGCAATTACCTGATTTTATTTTATTTTTTTAAATACAGTATGGCCTTTCTGGTCTGTGGATTGATGGTCTCTTGCCATCAAACTTGTCATATTCCTCTCTTGGTAGGAGAGGAAGTTCTGCATTCCTTGAATGCAGTAATGTCAATTCTGCATTCCTTAAAATAAACAGAAATAAGGTTTTGACTATGTAATATACAGTAGCCTAGCTATGGGGAGAAGTAAATATTTCAGGTGCCACAAAGTGCCATGTAAGTGAACCCTCCCACCATCACTAGAACCATTCCAGGCAGTGACAGCAATACAAGTATGCAGGGGATGTGCCTGCATTGTGTATCAGCCTGGAATTGCTGCGATAGTGAGAGGGAGACGTTGTGGCACCTGCAGTAATTACCATTTTGCCCTCCACCAGCTACACTACTGGTAACAGAATTATCACGCCAGAGGGGAAAAATACAACATTCTTTGTCCTTTTTGTATGAATTCCTTTTGCCTAAATTTTTCTTTGAAGAACTTTGGAAAAATGAACATCAAGCATACATCAATTTATAAAAACAACCCAGAGAGATTGAAAATGTACTCAAAAAAGTGGTACCTTGGTTTATGAGCGTAACTCTTTCTGGAAGCATGCTTATAATCCAAAACAATTATAGATCAAAGCAAATTTTCCCATAAGAAATAATGGAAATTCAGATTATTTGTTCCACAACCCAAACATACTCATATAAAAATGAATACAATACTGTAATGGAATACAGAATTTAAAAATATACAAAATATAAAGAAAAGTGAAACAAATTGACCTGTGCTTAGTCCCTCAAGTCTCTCAGGCTGCAATCTGCCTCCTTACATAAGAGTGAGCCTCACTGATTATAAAAGGACTTACTTTAGAGTAGAAATGCACGGCTAGGTCTCCCAGGCACCTTTTCATTGCCCCCTTATTTGAGTGTGCCCCACTGACTACAATAGGCTTACTTTAGAGTAGACATGCGTAGACTGGTCTCTCAGGGAGGCTGAGCAAGTGCTGGCAGAGTGTTGAAACTGACCATATCTCAGCTGGGACTATCCTCTTTACTTGAATCTAATGCTCACTTTTTTCAGCCAAATCTAGTCTACAATATCAGGGTGTGCATTAGATTTGATGGCAAAGTATAGGTCAATATTAAGTTTAACAGTTTACTATATTGTAATAAAAATGTAACTTAAACCCATTTTCTATGGGTTTTATTATATAGTGTAATTAGTTAATATCATAACATAAATAAAACATAAAACAAAAAATCATAAACACACTCTCACATTATTATCATATAACTCATTGTTATATGTAGTAAAATTATCTGCTCTGCAGCTATGAATTATAATCACTGGTATACTTTTTTAATCTCAAGGTTTTTAAAATAGGAGTGAGCATTAGATTCAATGGCACATTAGATTTGTGTAAATAATGTATGTTTATCAAGACATTGCTTGTATAGCAAGTCAAAAATTATTAGAAATGTTTGCTTATTTTGCAAAACTCATTCCCAGTTACTCTCAATCCAAGGTTTTACTGCATCTGGAAAACAAATCAACCCTTATGCTCTTAGAACAGAAATGAAAAAAATATATAGTTTGTCAGTTACTCCTATGCTTGTTATAGCCTGAAGTTGAATTTGAACAGTGAGTTCAACTGGATTTACTTCTTAATAACTGCAGTAGATAAACATCTGCAGATTAAGGGACCTAAGAAAGAATGTGATTGTCAAACATTTTAAATCGAAATAAAGATGCTTTGACCTTTAATTACTGCTCTGTAGCCTTTTTCTGTTATTTTGTTTTTTGAGATCGATATATTTGTTGGAATGTTTGTGAATGTGAGATAATTTTTCAAGTGTTCAGAAGGACAGTTGAATCTCTTGACCTTTTCATCAGTTAAGTAGACAATTTCCCTCCACTAGAAGTTTATTCTAGACTTGCTTCTTGTCTTGAGCTGGAATTCATTTTGTAAACACACTTTACTTGCATGCATCATGGTGGTCATTTGTTTTAATAGTGGGTAGGTGCTGTTCTTGGCTGATCTACAATTTTAGATGATATAACTGTAAAAATTGATTGTCTTCAGGATAAGTGAAAATTAGTCTCGTGCTTCCAAAACTGGTGTCATGCTCAAGAGGTACTCTTTAGAGCAGTGGTTCTCATGCATTTCAGCCTGAATCCCTAAAAGTGCCATCACTGTGATGCCAGAGTTCCTCCATGTCTACTCGGAAGTATGTCTCATTTTGTTCAATGAGACTTTCTCCCAGGAAAGCAGCATGAATGCCCCATTCCAACATGCTGGTGCCTAAAGCCAAATTCTAAGATGATGATTTCCAGCTTTTCCCGACCCCCACTTTGAGATCCACCGCCCTGGACAATGCAGGGTGAACCAAGGAAGTAGGGTCTAGCATTTACAGCACAATCCAGAGCAACTAATCTGTCCACATAAGAGCCCTTGGGTTGCCCTATCTAACACTAGGTTGGAGCAACTACAAGATGCTCCACCCCAGTTACTCTGGAAGAGGCTTAGGGCAGAGCAAGGCAACATAGGGTGCCCTAAGAGAGGTGGACTTGCTCTGCCCTAACTGCTCTGCCCTAAGCAGTTCAGGAGAGGCATGTTGAGGGCATGTTTAGCATTGCCTAGGGCAGAGCAGTTACTCTGTATCCAGAGCCTTTTTCCAAGGCAGAAATGCCCTCTTCCAGCCCTCAGAGTTATACCACCTCAAGAGCAGATATAGTAATGAGTAGACCCATAGGGGCCATGATAAGGCCCGAGTAAGAATGGCAGTGTTGACCAAAAATCTGAGTTCTTGGCCAGCGTGGCTACAACCCCTGCCTCTCAACCTCAGGATATGGAACAACTACAGCTGCCCACAAACCTCAGGATACAACAGGCCACTCCAAGAAGCCCCTTGTATTCACTGTAGAATGTACTGGCATCTCATCGGGGACTCCTTATAAGGCAGACACCCAGTGGTGTCACAAAACTGTTGCAGCTGGTGTGGGCCACACTGGGTAACGCACTCCGTATGGGGTGATGCACCGGAGTAGTTTGACTGTCCTTTGGCAGGCCCAGGGCATCAGTGCGCCCATTCTGTCCTGCTCCAATGTACCAACTCTGACACCTGCACAGTCTCCTCTGAAGCCGAAAGGCTTCAGAAAAGTACTGCGCAAGTGTCAGAGATGGTGCCTGCGCAGTACTCTTTCTGAAGCCAGTTGGCTTCAGAAACAACTGCACAGGTGCCAACATTGGCAACTGCGCAGTCCGGGTAGGGGGTGCGCGCATCCCAGGGGTGACACACAGACTTCCGCACCAGGTGATGCGCAGAGTTGTGTCACCACTGTAGGCACCACAGCTGTTCCTTGTTCAGTGTGATCTGAGGGGTGTCTCCTCAGGAGCAAGTCCTCTCCATGTGTCAATTACTGAGCATGCTCTGGAGCTGTTAGGGCAGCCCAGGCTTCCTGAATCTCTGGATGCAGCATAACTTTCTGCTCTGGATACAGATTATTTAGGAGAGAGCAGTTAGGGCAGAGCAGGCTGAACTTGCTCTGGACTGTGCCCTTAGTGTGCTCCCTTTCCTTTTGTTGGATATACAGCTGAATGGAGAAAAGCTTTGGTTGAATATCTGCTGCCACCATCCTAGGCTATAGGACCAGACAAAAGGACCATAAGATATGTTTGTAAACCATTAGTATGAATTAACAGATTTATACCACCTGTATTTTCCTATTTATAATGACCTGTATTTTCACTCCTCTTCACTTGTATATTAATTTCTTACCCAATCTGTTATCCTGTACAAAAAAACTTGGCATCCATCAGTCTCGAAAGACTATGGTATCATGCTCAATGCTGCATGTGAAACACGAAGACCTGGGTAGATTAATATGGAGGATAGGCTGTTAACCCAGCAGCAAATCCCCCCTCCCCATGCCACTGAAATAGTCCAGTGGAACAGCAGAGCCTTTCTGTGGATAATATCAGAAACCATCACTGGGATCCCAGGAATACAGAGCTTTCAGCTGTAAGGAGTTCAGCTATGGGGCTTCAACATATAGAATTACATGGCTATGTAGCTTAACAGGAACACTGCTCACGTGTGGTGATCTTACTAGTTTCTCAGAATTAAGCACACAGTGAATGCACATAAAGTTTTTCCTATTTAATTTTTTAGGTATTTCACATACATAGGGTATATTTTGTAACACTTAAACTAATATTCAACCCATCCTTTGTCACAGCTTGGCTAGTTTATCTTCCACATCTTGATGCATTTCAATCTTCTTTTCTGGTTTACAGGCAACCTATAATTTGTCCAATTAATAAAAATGGTAAAGGTCCCTCACAGGTTAACTGCCAGTCGTGTTCAACTCTAGGGTGCAGTGCTCATCCCCGTTTACAAGCCTTTAGAGCCAGCATTGTCCAAAGACACTTGCATGGTCATGGGGCCAGCATGACTATACGAAGAGGCGCACAGAACGCTGTTACCTTCCCACCAAGGTGGTACCTATTTATCTGCTTGGCACTGGAATGCTTTTGAACTGCTAAGTTGGCAGGAGCTGGGCTAAGGATGGGAGCTCACCCCATCTGGCAGTACTCAGGTCTTGAACTGCTGGCCTGCTGAGCAGAATTCCAGTCAAGCAGGTTTCCAACTCCAGTGTTCTGACCACTGAACCACTTAATAGCCCCTGCCCAATTAATAGGTAATCATAAACTATAGCTTCTGGAATTAAGGAATTGAGAAAGAAATCCGTATGTGAGCTCATGCCTCATGCGCAAATGACAATCCTGTACACAAAACCATTTTCTGAAAATAGAATATTTTAATAGAAAACTGCAGAATAGGACACTGGAATTTAGTCAAATTCATTCAATAGAAGGTTTAATTTTATTACACATACAGTATTAATTTACAATTAAACATAGCAAAGATATCTACAAATTAAACACAACCATAGCAAAGTGTGAAATGTCCCTATTGACATATATTACGTAGTTTGCTTGAATCCCTGAAAACATTTCAAGCTAGTGTATGATATAAAAATATTTTGGGACATTCTTGGTTTTGTTATCTGTGTGATGCTAACTGAAATGGCTTGCTAAGCAGAAATGGAACAGAAATTGGAAATGATCCCGGCAACACAAATAAATTGGCAATCAGGTAGATCTGAGATGTCTCTCCTTTGTTCCCTACATAAAGAGATGCCAGGCTGAACAGCAAAAACGTAGAAAACATTCTGTAACACAAAAGAGGCTGACTGAAGTTAGATTGTATTGTTATTTTACTGAAACAATATGTTTTTAAGGGGGAAAATGTACATCATTGTTCGCCCTTTTCTTTGCTTGAGCCTGATCAATTTAGAATAAGGTAAACCAAGCAGAGATTCACTGAGCAAGCATGAATATCCTATAAAGGACTTGGGAATTATATAACCCACAGATTTTATTACCATCAACAGTAGCCTTTCATTTCCGCTGCCCTCATTTCCCCTTGGTGTATTATTTTAATATTTATCACGTTATCACCTCCACCATGCTTATACTGTACCTACTGCAGACTGGAATGTAAAAGTAAAATGCCAACTACTGCATTATTAGACTTGCGACTCACAGCAAGCCCTGCTCTAATAGAAGATATCCTATTTTCTTCAATGCTGGCAGTCCCTTGATGTGTGTAGTAGGGAAGTTGTACTGAAACAATCCTGCACACAAAGGAGAACTGATGAAGCTGATAGGATTGGAGTGGACTTCAATATAAACCAGCACAATAGTCATCATATTGATAAATACAGCAGATTGGCTCAGGTTGCAGAGGCGCTACACACACACACACACACACACAATCCTAAAGACATTTGCCTGACACACAAATCACACAATCCTATGCATGGCTACTCAAGAGTAAGCCTTGATAAGTTCAGTGGAGCATAGTCCCAGGTACATGAGCATCAGATTGGCCTGGCAATCAGAGACCCATTATGCAGTATAGTTGCCACATAATGTTTAGCATGCTACAATACAACCATGTAGGGGACACCTTCACCTATACTAAATAAAGATAGGCTGGGCATCCTGTGCATACTTACAAGGGAACAAGCCACATAGACCCAATGGCATCACTAACGGCATTCGGGGTACAGGCCACACTACGTAATGTACATAGAGGAGTGACGCCATTACTGATAATTTTTTTTTTAAATTCTTAGTATTGTAGAATAATGCCATGATATTATATAATTCAACATGCAATTTCGTAATGCATGCAGAACGTAATGCAGAACGTAATGAAGCAAACTGCATTAAAAATTTATGTTCTATCAAATATCATAGACAAAAAAACCATTGGGGGAGGGGGGCTAAGAGTACATGACTATGGGCACAATCCAGAGTAACTACGGGGAGTCCTTGCTGTGGTGTAAGAACAATTTGCTCTGGATTGCAATATGAATTTCCCATATGTTTTCAATAGGCAGTGCAGTAACTATGGGTACACGTAATGTCTCTTACGTGCTCCTATAGTTACTCTGGATTGTAGAGTATGTCTACCATGCTTACAGCATGGGATGAGGCCCATTAAGGGGGTGACATGCTTCCTGTACACAAACTGTGTGATGCCATAGCATAGATCCAGAGGATCTACCTCTAGGTAAAAACACTAGGAAAGATCCATCTGCAGTGCAGGCCTGCCAGAGTACTGTATTCATACAAGGTCTCCATCCAGCTATAGTGTCTATGGAATGTAGATTGGCGGACTAATAGTAGTGATGTGTTTGGTGAGTGCCTGCACATTGATATTTCTGCCCCAAATGGCTCCAACAGCAACTGGGAGGAATTGCATATAACGGGGAATTGCAATGCCTGCTATACTTCACACAGCACCATCTCCTCTGGCTACGTTATTGCTTAGCAAATTGCTGTCAGCTGCAACACTGTTCCAAGCATCAGTCTGGTTGATCACGACATGGATGATCACAACATCACGACATGGATTTCTGAAAGCCCCTTGTATTCTTCCTCAGAATCATCCATAAATGAATACATAACCTTGAACATACATATATTTTCTGTACTTTTCACAGTTCTTCAGCAAGTTACATTCCCTTGCACGTGTCACTGCACTTCAAAAGAACCCTGTTCCTTTCATTGTAAAGGTCAGCGCTGTATAATTCTGACGTTTGCAAGTAGGGGTATTTTCAAAAGATCATGTCTAATTCCAGTTAGCATACTGAAATATTCATCACTATTTGATGCACAAGAGATTTGTAATTCAAATCATAAGTTTCTTTTTTCCCTTTTACAAGCAAGGCCATGCACAGAAGTGTCATAGTTCATTTGCAAGCAATTAAAAATTCAACAACCAGCAACTGCTTGACTAAAGAGAACAAACTCCTGAATGACACACATAATTTAGATGACCCTGCTAAACACATTTGAGTTCATTTTATAATAACTAATACCAAGAAATGTGAATCAAGCTGTAAAATAAAGTACAGGGAGTACAGTTCATGGTCTTATATAAAGTAAATAACAATGCAATCCTAACTTGTCTTGGAACAGAACAGGCAAGCTGGCATGTGTATGTTGCATCTATTGCAAGGTGTGGATTGCTGATGCACCAGCCCAAGGCTAGGGCTTGCCCGTTTCCCGAGAGAGAGAGCTTATGCAGTCCCAAAGGGACTACTCAGATCTGTATTACCTCAAATGGCGGTGCAAATCCAAGCAGTACTGAAATTAGGATCCATCACAAATGCTGGACCCTGGCCCCCTTCCCCTCCCCCACCCTGGAACTCCTCCCACCTCCTCCCCAACTTCCCCCAGGCCCATGCACTGGCCAAGCTCATCCAGCACATACCACTTCCCAGAGCCTGTACTGGCACAGGGAGACCAGTGCATGTCTTTCCACCCAGTGGCATCACTGGTGCGGATAGTGTGGTCCGCACCGGGTGACATGCCCATTGGGAGACCTAAAAATTGCAACTTTGTGATGGAGCATCAAACCCCATCTGTCATACACCATTGGATTTGTAGTGAAGAGCAGAATCCAATGCAAAATTGGTTTTGAAATATCTCCTTCCTATTAAAAGTTATGGCCAAAAAACTTAAAATTAAAAATATGCATTGAACTCTATGGAAAGTGAAAGTGACCCATATCGTGGCTTTACTCATGAGTAGGCAAACGTGCCATAGTTCATTGGAAAGGGCAGACTGAGAGGAATCCAAGGATACCAGAATTCTCTTGATCCAATGAACACAGGCCCCACAAATCACTCCAGACATAGGTCCCTGATGATTGCATTGAAATTCATTGAAAGTGGATGTGAACTGCACAGCAGTGTTTACAGGTGAGTAAGCAGGTATGCCTTGGCTGGAGTGGAAGGTCAGTCCAGGAGAGGACAAGACTTCCAAAATGATCCTGATCAGGGATGTTAGTATGGCATTAGAAAGGGGGCACCCTTGAAGGGGGTGGCAGCCCTTATGACATAAATGGCTAAAATCATGGTTTGTAGAAATAATCCCATCATGTTATACACCTTTGAATGTGCAATTTACAGCAGAATGCAGTGAAACAGACTGCTTTATTAAAATGTATGTCTAAAAAATCCAGAGGAGATGGGGCAATGGCACATAACCATGCCCACCATTCATATTGTTGCCCCTCCCAATGTATGGGGGTGACACGCTGGCCTCCCACACCGGGTGACACAAACCTTAGTGACACCCCTGTTTCCACCAGCATCCCTGCTCAAAATTTGGCACAAAAGTGCTTTATGGCATTTTCACTATGATGTTAGGCTAGAGCAAGGACTTAGATCAGCCCAAGGACACTTTTGGATAGTGCCCTAAAGGATATTTTCTCTTTAAAATTATAATAATTTCACTCAGCCTCTTAACCCAGAGTAATTTTCTGTTATGAAGTGATAAGTGTTAAATAAACAGTTATCTTTATGTTCACAGAGATGGTTCTTTCCTCTTTTATGGCTCAATCCCATGTCCCTTAGGAACATGCTGGCTAAAAAAATAAACAGGAAATACAGTTCAAGGGATGAATTCATAGTGATGAATGAAAAGAAAAATAAAAGAAATACAAGTCATCATATGATGAGTTTAAGCCAAGCAAGGTCATTAACATTTTGTATAAATACTTAGTACAAGGTCCATTTAAATATTTGTGGAAGTCAGTGTATACAGAAGTCAGTGTATAGACTGATAAGTAATGTAAGAACTACTAGTGATCCTGACCAAAAAAATAAAAATAAATCAAGCACATGCGATGCACATGAATGGAGCACTGGCTCAAAAGGATTGGGTCATGTAATCCTTTCATGTGTACCATACTCAAAGTACAGTAAGTGCCACATAAAGGGAAAGCTTTGTAGAGCATGGAAAATGGTACCTTTATCCAGTACAAAACCACAGTACTACAAAAATTTGGTACAGTTGACATTATATTGATGTTTCTACATCATAAATAGTCATGAACTTGACCTTACACATAATACCAGAGGAGGGCTGCTTTCTTGGAAGTTGCTCAAAAAACACAGCAATGCAACTACAAAGAATGATTATCTGTCTCTCTGAGGGTTATCAATAAAATAAATTGCGGGATGTACAGATTTGCTATATTTCAGTCCCCGATATCCAATAAATGTAAATTGTATGCTAGTTATGCAAATCAAATCAGTTAATTGTTATAGCTTTATGACTTCTCTTAGTAACTGTTTTGACAAACTAGGAAAGGACCAGAGGAGAATTCTTTTGGTGATTTGCTCCATGCTTTGTTTTGTTGGTGAACAAAACAAGTTCTTGTTGGTGAAAAATTTGGCTAGCTGCTGGGACCTACTGTATCTGACCATATTCATCTAATAACAGTTTTCTTTCACTACAATCCAGAGTAACTACAGGAAGACGTAAGAGGCACTTACACTGGATTGCTCTATGCATTTTCCATAGGTTTCCCATAGGTGGCACCATAACTGCGTCAGTGTTAATGGGTCCTGTAGTTACTCTGGATTGTAGCCTTAATCTATCTACAGTATTTATATACTGCTTTTCAACTAAAAAGTTCTCAAAGCGATTTACAAAGAAAACGAAAAAATGAATGGCTGATAGGTCCTTGTCCCAAAAGTGCTCACAATCTAAAATGCAAAAACAAAATCAGCAGAAGCCACTAGAACAGACATTGCTGGGTGAGAAGGGCCAGTTACTCTCCCCCTGCTAAATGAAGGAGGAACACACACTTGAAAGAGTGCCTCTTGCTCAGTTAGCAGGGGTTTCTGCCCCAAATGAGTGTGCAAGCAGAAATTCTAAGTATGGGTTGGGCCATTGCCAGTTGAATATTAACCAACCTGAAACCACGCACACTTTGATTGTGATATTTAGCTTAGTACAGAGGAAAACTAAAAATTGTCATGTTCAGCTGAAGTAAAATTTAGGTTGGCTTTGAGGCCACATGTAGATGCAAACCAGCATGAAGAAATACTTAAGTTCTTACTTTCTGAAGTTCTTAAGTTTCCTAACCTATCTAGTTTTCCAGTGCTGATGTAGCCATGCACATTAGGTGTGTACTATATCACAAGTGGAGGGGAAGTCATAGCACCTCCTCAAGTAAGGGAATACAGAATTTTCCCCTTTGGAACAGCAATGTGGCTGCATTGGCAATGGAACATTGGATAGGATTGAACACTGAGCCTTAGCTTCCCTAATCACTAAGAAGCATCTCTCCCCGAGTACACAATTTATTGCTGCAGACAAAAGTTGTAGTCCCAGACAGCAGAAGGCAGGGTTTCAGGATTGTGTCTTCTCGAGTGCCACAGTCGGGAGGCAAGTTTGCTGGCATGCTCTCGTGCCTCGCTGTATCTCCTTCCTTCCTTCCTATTGCTCCTCTCTCTAGGATTTCCAGGAATGTGGTTGCTAAGAGTGGGATATCTACTTTTCAGGTGGTACTGCTGACTGCTGCTGGAAATTAAAACATTAGTTATAATGCAACCAACCTATTATGCAAAATTAGACCACTTAATACAAAATGTGTCATGCTGATTTGGATTGTGTAATCTTATCCATGGGGTAATCACTTGCACATGGTACGGTGGCCTTTGTGCACAGGAATTTATTGATACAGCTTCAACCGAAGTGGATTTCCTGACAGAAGCTCAGTCAGCAAAAGTTCCCAGCTCCTTTCCCCTACTGATCTCTGCCTTCCAAACCTGAGAAGAGACTGCTGAATGAAACAAAGATCTATTTTTATGGATGGAAAAATAAGATACAACTTGGATTGCAATATCAGCAGATAACAGAAGCAACAGCAGATGCATTAATCATGTTTGCTACTGTTATCACCAAAGTCTGTAATTGTGCTTCCTGTCAGTTCCTTGTCACTATAGTGTCACTTCATTGACCAAATCCTCACCACTGTTGCCAATGCAGCCATATTGGGAAAGCAGGTGTTCCAGTGTTCTCCCAGTGATGAGAATGGGGTAATCAGGTGTCCTGCCACATGTATTTTTTTACTTCTGCATAGGTCTTGTGGTGGAGTGTAAGATGGCATAGAGAGAGAAAGAATGAAGGCAGGATGGGAAAAAATGGAGGACAGGATCTGTAGTGTGACTTTGCCACAGAGATCTCCCCCTTTGACCTCCTCACCCTGCAATACCATTGAACCTCCTCACAACATACTGGACTGACAGGCTTTTGAGGTTGCAGCCTGGATTATTTCATTTAGGAGATGCAAGGCATAAGATATCTGGGCAATGAGTGAATAAGGCAACACACCTGGATATAATGTATATGCTGGCCTGAGTGGCCTGAGTAGAATCACCTGTGTTTGACTGCTTGTGATTGGAGGGCAGTAAGGATAGTTGGGGATATTAGCCATTGCTGGGGTTGCTGGATATTAGCCAGTTGCTGGATACAACTCATTGCTGGGGTTGGAAGGAGAAAGATAGCTGGAAGCTATGTTGGTTTATAAGATGATTTGCTGCATTGAGCTGGACTGCTGTATGTGTGTTTTTGACCCTGGACTGTGATGTTACTGATTCTGCCTGCTCCCTGTATCTGTGGAATACAAATACTCTACTGTGAACTTTTGTGCTCCTGCGTTGATTTGGGGGCTGCAAATGGGAAAATGGTTGGCTGGTTTCTGTGAATTCCTTATCATGGACCATGCAGAGCCACCCACAGCTGCTACCACACACTGAACCGCTTGCCATTTTGGACAGTGGGCTGGTAGCACACAACAATAAACTGGCTTTCATATGGCCTAAAAGGCTTTGTGGTATCATAATGCTACTTCTGGCAGTACCATGCTATAACAGGATCAGGACCTCATTCTTTGGCATGCTGCTGATTGGTGCTTTTTGTATTTTGTAGGCATGCAAGGGTTCAGGTCACTGAATTTCCATTTTGCTCATCTTTTGAGAGGGTGTTATTTTTCTTAGGCTACATTTTCTGCGGAGTAAGCTTTATTGAGTACAATAGGACTTAATTCTGAGCAGACATGAAATGGACTGAGCTCTTACATTGATCTGCTCCAGTTTAACACACTCATATAATACACTGTACTTGTAATAGTCCTGAATGAGAATAGAATGTTGCCACAAGAGACGTATAATCATGTGCAACATCAATGCATGTTTTACAAGTCACGCAATCTATTCCCATGCTATTGAGGCCATTTTTGAGGAGACAGAGAATAATGAAAAGCGTCTCTTTGTGGTAAAATAAAATGAAACCACCAAATCGATTCAATGCTGTAATGAACTTTCTAGTACAGTGGAGTAAACTGGCTTTATTTTATGAAAAATTTGCTGTGTGTATATATGCATATCACTTCAACAGTGCTGAGAGGAAATATTGGAAAGTTAGTGTGGTTGGAAATACTGGAAAGGGCTGTGGTTGGCAACTATTCCACTTTCATGACAAGCACAGGTGCCCCCAAGCTGGTTCGGGCCGAATCGCCAGAACCGCTTGTCCCCAAATCCCGGCCGCTACTGATCCGGTAGCGGCAGGAGGACCAGAAAACCCGGCGTGCCCGGTTTGGCACGCCGGGAGGACAAGACGCACTGCGCGTGCGCCGACCTCGGTACACGCAGTGCATCTCCTCCTGCTGGGGAAGACGCATTGCACATGTGCTGGGGGTTGGCGCATGTGCAGTGCGCCGGGGTTGGGGCCCGCCCCTCGCTCTACCCCTCACCCCGCCCACCTGCAGCTGCAGCATGCTGCGTGGGTGGCATGCCCTCCCCGGCCCCGCCACTGACCCACCCCTGGCCCCCTCCCCTGACCCTGGCCCCTGGCCCCACTCCCACCCCGCCCACTTCCAGCGAACCAGATGTTGGGCCAGGCCGGGCCCATCTCTGATGACAAGGCCACTAACACACATGGCTTACCTCTAGCAAGCCTCTGGGTTGGCGTGGTTGCATCTGTAGGTTAGGATTTAGTTAGCCTTTGGCTGTTAATTTATTATTAACAAGCTTGTGCTTGCACATGAGAATACACTGGGGGGAGGTATAAATTCTCATGGGCTTTGAGAAAGATGACCCACAGATGCCCCTAAGAGCTACAGTTTTCTGTTTTCATCAGTGGCGCTTTATTAGCATGAGATTATTTATTAGCATGATCATGATTATTTTTATTATTATTGTAAGCCTTGTTTTAACCCCTCCTGGGCAAAAGTCCTAGCTGACTCACAGAACTGTCAGCTAAGAAACCAAGATAGAGTTAGGAGGGACTATGTATATTTGGAAAGTGAAGTCATTGACAGCAAATTTTACCAAATGTATGAAAGTAATGTATGTGTGGCCTTCTGAAAATGATTCATCAATAACAGACCTGCACACATGGTGCCCTGAAAAACAGGCCTGCAACATGTGGACCCCCCCACATCATGAAGCACCCCATAGGATACTCACTTAGGCATAACAGACCCTGACATGATGCTCCACAGAGCCTGGAAATCTTCTGAGACTTAAAGAATTCTGACAAACAGGAAAGTACTCTTCAAGGTTGCACTTGAAGCCTCTGAAGGCTTTTCATGCACTTTGATTTTGCCTGCAAATGGAAGAGCTCCAATGGGTGGGGGGACAGGGCCAGTGGAGACTGCAGCCTGGAGGTTTGTCTCCCAATCCTCACCAGGCCACTGATGGGGTTCATGCATTTCTCTAGTTGGAAAGCATCAGATTTTTCCCATGGCGGTTACATTTACATTTCCTATCTTTCTTTCTTTCTTTCTTTCTTTCTTTCTTTCTTTCTTTCTTTCTTTCTTTCTTTCACACGTTTCTCTTTCCTTTCTTCAGAATGAAATACAGACATCTTTTCAAGCAATAACCATAGTAGATCGCTTTGATAATGATTACTGTAATTAAGTGGGGAGGGTGGGAGACTAAAACAAAAGAAAAAAAATATTAAACTTCAGGCAATGATTGAAAAACAAGTGCCAGCATCATTCATCACTTAACATTTCCAGTCACAAGCATTGGATATTTCTGTTTTAGACCCTTTATCTTCATTGTTACCAGATGTTGATTGAAGAGAATATTTTCCAACATTCTAATTAAACCATTTTTAACCTCTTGCTCTGTAGGCATGAAAGCTTAGGAAGCTAAATGATTACAGAATGCTGCGGAGGCATAATCAATAAACTGTTATTCATTTGTCATGTGTTTTTTTAAAATAATTCAAATGAAACGCCCATTATATATATTACGGAGCAAATAAAACATCCAGTGTGTAAAACTGTCAAGGTACAAGGGCGGCAGAACTTATTACTGTTGCTGTCAGTTAGGGGAAAGATGGGGATGAAGCTGTTTGAATATCAGTTCCTGGGAGGCGTATTATTTATTACTTTGAAATAAATAATAAATTTATATAATAAATAATAAAAAGCAGAGTGGGCAAATACAAATAACCATTTGAGAAGTGGGAACCGGACCACAATGGACTTTGATTATTATTATTATCACTACTCACATTTATGTCCCTCATTTATGTGAGTAGTGGGTATCACTACTCACACTTTCTCTAATATAGAACAAGACAACCTTTTACCTCACAGAGAACCTGGCTAAGGTCACCTAGTAAGCGTTGTGATTGAATGAGACCTGGATGAATTTTGGAATCCAGAACTCCTTATTTCTAACCTAACATTATAACCTAAGCTCTTCCTTTAGATGAGCTTCTGTAACAGATGGGCAGTTCTGCATTTGGTTGCTCGCTGTGGAAACTTGTTTGCCATCATTCCACTTTTTGCCCAATATAGCCACTGTAAATACAAGCTATCCCACTACAATTTAATTACAGAACGTTCTAATATGTTAGTAGCATGTACTACAACAGTGTTCTTCAACTGGTGGGTAATGACCCCAATGGGATTGCAAAGGTTCATTTAGGGAACTGTGGAAATCTTTGAAAGCCTGTAAAAGAGAGAGCTTGGGTCCAACCTAATAATGGCACTGCCTTATCAAAACTGAGGGCACAATCCTAATCAACTTAAGCCAGAACATCTCACCCGTCTTTCTGTTCCCGTGGTGGCCTAGAGAGGCCGGCACATTTTTGTGACTAACTCCCAGCCTTTCAGGAGTGGCACAGAAATATCTTAATGGCACTTTTGTGACACCCTCAGGCCAGCACGGGACTTGTACTAGCCTCACCAGGCATTAGGATTGTGGTGCCAATTCTTGATATAATCCTAAACAGCATCCTCACTGTTTTGCCCTGCAGCTTTGAAGGCTGGCCCTGCTCAGGCTGCTACTTCAACAGGTTTTTGTAAAGGCACCAAAGGGAGGGGGAAATGAATTGGAGCAATGGGGACAGTGGGTAGGCCAACTGGATCTTTGGGTTGGGATTAATTGTGGGTTCCCAATGTCATTAATTTTGGCATGAAAAGGATTAAAATCACTGTACTATAATATTCAGTATAATTTCTGGAATAGCAATTGAAAACTGAATTCCAATACTTTTCACACTATATTTCTGCTAACCTTGGGGTTGGTCTATGAGATCAGTTATGGCACACAAACCTTTCATACATTTTATTGCCTAAAGAGTGGGATGGATCTTCTCAAGCATCGAGTGTGCAGAAAATTACTTAAAGTATCCATCATTATCTTCCTCTTGTGATGTATGATTAGAGATGGAGTACATGATGTATTAAATAATACAGAATTGGGGTGAGTTTAAAATTAAACTGTCAAAATAAAAGAGTAAATAATTTTGGGGTGAAATACAGGATGGAATTAGTAACTTAACTGTTCTTTAAATGCCATTGATTTTAGCAGTTCTTAGGTATAGAATAATGAATGTTTTGAATTGTGCCTTTGGAACAGTTATACTGGTATCAGTGTGAAATATCTAGGGCAGTGACATTCAACCAGTGTGCCGCGGCACACTGGTGTGCTGCAGATAGTCTTCAGGTGTGCCACGGGAATTTGCGGATTGACATTCATTAATAGGAAAATTGGGAGATTTGAACAGTTTGGTGTCAATGGTAAAAACAATTGATGGTGTATCTAGACAATTTCAGTGCCTTGTTAAGTGTGCCATGAGATGAAAAAGACTGAAAATCATTGATCTAGGGGTTAAATTGAAACTTGGGTTGGAAGTCGTGGAAGACACAGAGACTGATCGCTTTCGCTCTGTTTCCAGTTTCCACACTAAAGTCAAACAGTATTAAAGGCCAGGTGCTTTTATCAGATGTTTATACTTATGTTAAGGACAACTGGAATGTCATGTTGAATTCTCCTAACACTGAAAAAGTCTTCTGAGATAAAGGAAGAGGTTTGAGGCCGCAACTGCTTTTGATATAAATGGTGCAAAATCAAGTCACACAAGCATAAAAAGATAGCCTAATTTGCTATCTTTTGCCATATACTCGTATCTGCTAATTTGCCATATATCTGTCATCATATTAACCACACATTAACAGTGATAGTTGGTTGTGGTACACCTGAAGGAGTAAATTTTAAGACTGTGCTCCTTTCCACACTTACCAGAGAGTAAGCTGCATTTAGCAAAGAGTGACTTGTGATTAAACTTGAATAGGATTGCAATGCAAGAAGGATGAATTAAATTATTCTACATCTGTACCCAAGGTGTGTCCCCTGATTACTGCCCTTCACATAGTATGGATCCTATTGTTGTTTTCTTTGTAGCAGTGTGTGCATGTGTATTATTGATAAAGGTAAGCAAAAGTAAAGAAAGCTGTGAAGGAGACTGGGGTGAAAGGAACTAGACAAGATAAAATGAGAATCCTTGTTCAACTGAGCAGCTGAAATGCTGATGAGGCACTTTCAGAACTGATAACTGGAAGCTTTGTGCTTCGGAGTCTTCCTCCCCCCACTCAATGCTGGTTTTTCTAAGATAACTTCACAATCTAGGCTAGTGAAAGGAACCATTTATCAAGTGAAGTAGGCCTTAGAGGGGAAGGTTATAATTGCTCCAAAGTGATTCTGGCAATAATTGCCTTGTTTTGACTGACAGACAATGAGTATGACTCTAGTTCCAGAACTCGGCCTGATTTATAGGTGTGTCTTTTCCTGCAGCTGTACTCTGAGCCATGAAAACTCACAAGTATAGAAAGAAGAATGCTGTGACAGTGGTGGGACCTTTCAACATTGTGACAAAAATACCAGGTGGACAACCTAATGGGCCATGTGAACTGGCTGTCCTGAGCTAGGGCTTGAAATAGTAAGGAGGCAAACTGCAGGGCAATGCTTTTCAGCTTTTTTAACCCATGGCATACCATCAGTTTTTTTTTTTTACAATTAACAAGGCACATCATGCTTTTGGTGGTTGGGGTGGGGGGTTCACATGCCTCAATGGCCCTTCCAGTAAATGAACCTCTTCCAAACTTCCACAGCACATCTGCAGACCATTCATAGCACACCAGTGTGCCACAGAGGCACAGTGGTTGAAAAAGGGGATACCTCACACCTATCTGCCTTCTCCTCAGTTTACCCTTCGTGCTCCTATCCTTTTATTTGCTCCCTTGTTAAAGGGACTTGTCCAGAGATGCTCCAAATCCTAGACCAGTGATTTTCAACCTTTTTTATTTCATGGCACACTAACAAGGCACTGAAATTGTCAAGGCACACCATCAGTTTTTACCACTGACAAGGCACACCATACTGTTCAAGTCCCCCAAATTTCCTATTAATGACAATCCCCAAATTCCCACAGCAAACCTGAGGACTATCCATGGCACACCAGTGTGCCACGACACACTGGTTGAAAATCACTGTCCTAGACTGAGAGATTTGAGCAAAACCTGTGTGTGCCTAACATGACAGTTCTAAAGAAAAAAAGATCTTTATCAGAATGTTATAGCCCCTGGTATGTCCCCAAAGAACATACTAAAATTTGCTGCCCAGACATCTGAAGTTGGCAACTAACACCACTGGTATAAAAAAACACCACTGCATATTTAACCACTAAGGCTGCAATCCTAATTTGCAGTTAGGCTGGTCTAATCCCTGGTATATGTCCTGTGCTGACCAGGGAGTGTCACTAAAGTGCTGTAAGGGACTTCTGTACCACTCCTGGGGAAAGATTAGGCCAGTGCACATACATGTGTTTGCTGTCCTACATCACCACAGGAATAGGAAGACCAATGAGTAGTGCTAGCCAAGGTCAGGATGTTGTGCCAGCCAAGGTTATTTAACCCTAAGTTAAATAAATGTGGCAGCAATTCTAATACCTATTTAGGCCAGCCTAACATCCATCAAAAGTCCTGTGTGGACTGGGGGTGTCACAAAAGTGCCGTAGGACACTTCTATGTCACTCCTGGGGAGGTTAGGCCAGTGCATAGACATGCGCCAGCCTCTTCACACCAGTGTGGGAACAGGGAGATGGGTAAGTTGTGCTGGCCTAAATTGGTTAGGATTGTGCTCTCAGTGTACTTTGAATTCATATGATGGCCTCAATACACAAATTGATTTGTGTATGGTCAAAGTGTCCTCCACTAAAGCAAAATATCATTTTTATAATTCTACTCATAGTCTGTCTTTTCCCCCTTAATGTCTTTAATTCATTATTTTTAAAAACAAAACCTACCAGTGGCTTTGGAGCCTAATTAAGCAAATATATCCAGGTTTTAAAAGTCTGAATTACATCTCTTTAAAAAACAGTGTCACAGCGATCCCAAGATAGACATTTCAGAACCTGCGCTGCTGCATTCAGGTTAAAGTTAATTACCGCAAATACTTCAAGGAATTGTGTTGTTTATAGAGAAGGCAGTCAAGAGAAACCATCTTCAGGAGAACCAGAGGAAATCTAAATAAGAGTACTTCATTTATTTTTCCAAGTATATTTTGAAAGGGTTATAGTATCAAGTGAACTTAAGAAGAAGGAAACTGCACAAGGCTTTTCATAGTCCATTGTGTATTATTTATGATTTCCTGTTCAATGGCATGAAATAAACTAAGGCAATGAAAATTTCTTCATGGTATCAGGAGAAACCTCCCCTTATGTGCTGTAGTAATTTTATTCCTCTTCTCTGCCATAGTAGCAAAATCATTGCATTAATAGAATGGTGTGTGTGTGTGTGTGTGTGTGTGTGTGTGTGTGTGTGTGTGTGTGACTTGTTGCAATGTTAATATATTGCCTGTTTCAGAGTTTGAGCTCAGGATCAGAACTGGTAATGACTGAACTGCTTACAAGGTCACATACAACTTCCTGGTTGAACACCTAGAAGTGTTGAAAACCTAAATGTGGCCTGCATAGATTTTTTTCTACTATATGAGATGAAAAACTGTAGGTTGCACTATATTTAAAGGTTAAGTTAATTCTATGTGTAACACAGAGAATGCACCACTTTTGTTTCTACCAGGGATGTGTAGTGTGGGGGAAGCAGGTAAGGCAGAACTGCCAATTGTTATCTGTGGAAACTTACACCTGAGAGAGCTCTCTTTACACCTACTTTCTCAGATATAAGGAGAGCCTCCTCGGGTGTAAGCAAGCAGGGCACCTACCATGCTGTTCAGTTCAGAGATATTGCACTGGTATGCGTCACCTGGCCACTGTGAAAGGCCAGCGCATTACCTCTCACAGGGGCACACCACACCTCATTCACACTACTCACGTGTGTGCTACACCTCTGAAGTGTTGCATGTATGCAAGACATTTGTGCCTGATTGCTACACCCTAAAAGCCACTTGTCCTTTCTCACAAAAGGCTGGTGGCTTCAGAGGTGTAGTGTGAATGTGCCACACTTCAGAACCCTCCAGCTGAGTGAGGGGCAACCTATCACATTCTGGAGGGTCTGAGGTGCGACTTGCATGTGTGAATATTGCACATGGTCATGCCAAGCTTTATCTCTGGCCAAGTCCTATAAAATATATATCAGACAATGTGTTAAAATTACAATAAAAACAAAGGTCTTTCTTCAAAGTGAAATACTTGAATGGATGAATGATATCCGTGGGAAAGTTTTAAGCATCCACTGCTCCTATTCATTTTGGCTGAGTTATAGCTGTTATTTTAACTGCTTATTTTCCCTAATGATTATCTAAATTATGGTGGTGTCACATGGTGTCATAAATTAATTATTTTCAAAATGGAAGAAACAGATTTTTCCCCAAGACTTAGACTGTCAGTTTCAAACAACAAAATATAAGCAGTTCTCAAAGAAGTTCACTGCATTGTACTGAATGTCATGTACCCAGTTTTGCCTTTCAGCACAATCCAGAGCAACTAATCTGTCCACATAAGAGCCCTTGGGTTGCCCTATCTATCACTAGGGTGGAGCAACTACAAGATGCTCCACCCCAGTTACTCTGGAAGAGGCTTAGGGCAGAGCAAAGCAACATAGGGTGCCCTAAGAGAGGTGGACCTGCTCTGCCCTAACTGCTCTGCCCTAAGCAGTTCAGGAGAGGCATGTTGAGGGCATGTTTAGCATTGCCTAGGGCAGAGCCTTTACTCTGTATCCACAGCCTGTTTTCAAGGCAGAAATGCCCTCTTCCAGCCCTCAGAGTTATACCACAGGAGCAGGTATAGTAATGAGTAGACCCATAGGGGTCCATGATAAGGCCCGAGTAAGAATGGCAATGTTGACCAAAAATCTGAGTTCTTAGCCAGCCTAGCTGCAACCTCTCAACCTCAGGATAGGGAACAACTACGGTATCCCACTAACCTGGGGATACAGCAGGCCACTCCAAACATCCACCCTCCACTAGAGGAACTGCAGCTGTAACTGGTTGTCAGGAACTTCTGGGCTTTCTTATAAGGCAGACACCACAACTGTTCCTTGTTCAGTGTGATCTGAGGGGGTCTCCTCAGGAGCAAGTCTTCCCCATGTGTCAATTACTTAGCATGCTCTGGAGCAGTTAGGGCAGCCCAGGCTTCCTGACTCTCTGGATTCAGCATAACTTTATGTTCTGGATACAGAATAGTTAGGAGAGAGCAGTTAGGGCAGAGCAGGCTGAATTTGCTCTGGATTGTGCCCTTTATCAGGTTTTGCTTTTATTTGATTATTGAATGGGAAAGCATCTGATATGAAGAAGGTATGATATGAGCAGACTTGTGTTTGCTCTTGGTGTCCAGTGAAATAGAATTAGCTTTCCTACATGTTGTAGTTCTTTAATTATGATTTTAAAACTGATACAATTGTCTCAGTTCTGATAAAATGTTAAAAATACATTGTGTTACCATCTGGGCTGTTGATAATTATAATGGGACACACTTCGTAAGGACCAGTTGGATGCAGCAGCATTTCCCCAGAATGGGAAAATCACACTCACAAATAAAGAAACAAAATTGCCCAGAATGGGAAAATCACACTCACAAATAAAGGAACAAAATTCCATGATGCTAAATAATTAGACTCAGTAGTTTTTTTAAGAGAAAAATACTTACATGTCCTAACATGTAATAGATAAAGTAAAGCCCTGAAAACCATTAAAACAACTTATAATATTTAATGGCCATAATAGTGCAGTAAAAGTGCTCTTCTGTAAGGAAAAAATAGATTTTCTAACTATTCTATCTTTCCAAGGCTACCAAACCAAGGAGAAACATTTAATATGAAAAATCTGCTAAATGTAATAAAAATTAATTCCACTTATATAATCTGGATACTGTATGGTGTTTTCTGGTAATTGCATAAATTAAGCTGCAATAAAACTAATGGTAACCAGCATCAGAAAATCAGTACTATAAATAGTAGGCGAAATCCAGCCAAAATTAAATTTGAGATCAAACTGCATATGATATTAAATATGTCCTTGTCTTTTTTTCTTTGATTTTTAAAAAGTAACAATCTGGCCTTGCTCCATTTAACCCTTTTCTCCTAATCATAGATTTGGAGCTTAGAAACCCAGTTCTGGCCGTGTGGCCTATCCCTTGAGTCTCCATGTCAAAACACAACTGCACTATATCCTACTGGGCAAGGAAAGCAGACAGGTCTCTTCCTGTGTTGGGACCAGACAGCTCCTATGGGGCTATTTGGATCTACCCCAGCTCCATAGCAGGATCAATAGTCCACAGTTCAGTAGCCGGCCCTGTTTCACTTGCTCCAAGTTTTGGCCAACGTGGAATTAAATAAATCTGAGAAGGTTACTTTTTGTTTTCCTATAAATTATTGAACCACCCTGCAGTTTGCCAAGTTTCTGATAATATGCATCATTTCCCCTGGCTCTTACATCCTTTACCATGACCCATTTTGTGGTTTCTCACATAAGAAGTGAGTAATTTTTCACATCATTAAGCTGAAATCACAGTGACTTTGATGTTTGCAACTTCTTTACAGTTGAAACCACTCTAGAACTTTTGCCCACTTCATTTCCTCACTACAACTTCGTATTTCCTTTCATCCCTTTTAATTCTACCATTAAAATTTCTTGTGGCTAATTTAAGAAATTGTTTTTTTTTCATGGTTGTCCAGCATTACATCTTGTGAAATCTGTGACAGCCCCTGAGGTTCCTCACACTTGAAGGAAGCCAGAATTTTGCAACTTGAGGAAAACAAGACATCTGTGAAACTTGATGACATGATCTTAAGGTCTGCTGGTGCATATGACTAAAAAATAATTGCTGCAAAGCAGCTATTGGCTCACACATGTCACAGGATATTGCCTGGTAAGACAGCACTTCTGAGCAATAACACAAATCAGCATGGAGGATGCAACTGAAATAGTAATGCTTGTCTTCATTATAGTATGAATATTGAGTCATTAATATTTTGTTCATGCTAGTTTGACTATTTAAGAATAAACTGTAGGTAGAATGCCTTGCAAACTAGGAACTTCTTGTTCATGAGTCACATGCATGAGTTTCAGTCCATGTGTCACTCCAGGACTTTTTTTGGCAAAACGCATACTAGTTCTTCTTCCCACTGTGCCATTTAAGGAGGACGAGCCTACTAAAAAGCCTGTCTCTTATGTTCTACCATTAATTCATCTGTTTTACAGTACTCATTATAATTTTCAAATCTAATGTCAACTGAATTTCAGACTCAGATGATTTTGCTCATGCTCTTTACCTAGTTGGTCAAGGTCAAGAGCTCAGTGCTCTTTACTCAGATGATCTTGCTCATGCTCTTTACCTAGATTACTTCTTTACCACCACCTTACCTAGATGGTCAAAGCACATTTTCCCCTATTGTCAGCCACTTCCAAACACATAACTTTTGGTAATCTATTTCCAGCAATATACTATGGCAGCAATCTGGATGTATATCCTGTTGATAGGGCTGAAGTGGCTCAGTGGTTAAAAGCACAGTACTTGTCAACCTGAAGGTTACCAAGTCCTGTGAAATGGAGTGAACTTCTGTTACTTGCCCACCTCCTGCCAACCTAGAAAGCATGTCAATAAGCAGGCCTCCGTCAGTCTTGAGAAACTATGGTATCGTGCTTGGCACTGCATATGCTGCATGAAAAACACGAAAACCTGGGTTAGATTGTTATGGAGGATATGCTGTTACCCAAGCAGCAAATCCCCCCTCTCCACGCCACTGAAAGGCAGAGTCCAATGGAAAGGCAGAGCCGATACGATTGGATCCAGCTGGTGTCGCAGAGCTGGGCTAAGGACAGGAGCTCACCCTGTCTTGTGGGGCTGACCCGGATCTCGAACCCTGGCTTGCTGGTTAACAGGCACAGCGTCTTAACCACTCACGCCACCCACAAGTATATAAATAGGTACAACTTTGGTAATGAGGTAACAGTGTCATATATGCTGGCTACGTAACCATGTAAACATTTGAAAAATGGGTTTTATGCAGCCTGCCACTGTGAACCACTTTGAATTTATGAGGTTTAATAAATACATAAATAAATAATAAGTGGAGAAGGGGATGACAGAGGATTAGGTGGTTAAATAGTATCACCAAGGCAATTAACATGAATATGGATGGACTTTGGAAGCTGGTGGGGGGGATCTGGTGTGCTGCAGTCCATGGGGTCATGAAGGGTCAGACACAACTGAATGACTAAACAGCGAAATAATAATAAATACCTAAATAACCACAATAATAAATAAAAACATGTCAGCAATTGTCTTGTGTGCTCCCTGAGGCATCTAGCGGGTTGCTGTGATATATAGGAAATTGTACCAGATGGCCTTTGGCCTGAGCCAGAAGAGGCTCTTCTGTTCTTATTAATTGTGCTTCTGGATGTAAAAAAATATCTATATCAAGAAATTTTTAGGATTAACCCTATGTAGAGCTTACTGCAGTAGTTCTGATGGAATGTTATCAAGGTTTGCATCACTGTGGACCGTATCTACCAATGAAAGAATGGGGGTCTATATTTTTCCTCAAGGGAGTTGATTTTGATGTGCATAGTTGAGTGGCTATATGTGTAATGGAGTGTAACTGGAGCGTAATTGGAGCGTAATTTTTAACTGATAAAAAACTGGAAGACATAGAGACCAGGGTTCATGACCCTCATCCCCACAAGATAAGGATTTCCTGCTACAGGCAGGGGGTTGGACTAGATGATCCACTGGGTCCCTGCCAACTGTAGGATTCATCATATAGTGATGCCCAGCACTTTTTTCCCAACAGCCATCCCAGATTTGGAACCTCACACTTTGGTTGGTGCTTTAGTGAAATAATTATTCATGCCTCAAGAGAGATTAGTCTGTCAACATCTTAAGAGGGTAAACATTGCATTTCAAAGTCATCCCAGCACAGAATTCTAATTAAGTTGTAAGGAGAACAACTAAGGGTTTTGTGGATCAGAATATTTGAAAGACTAAACCACAGAGAATGACCAAGAGAGAATTCTTGTCTTCCTGACTTTTCACATTGTCTCTTCACATACTGGAACACAACTGAGGCTCGAATATAACATGACACCAGGCAACAGCAGTATAAAAGGGGTCTTTGAACCTGTTCCTTTTTATCCTGCTCTTATTCTTAACAGGGCATCACAGCTTTAATTCTTTTTACTGTTTCAATGAGAATTTGCTTCAAGGTCCATAATTGCATGGGGGAATTGAAACCTTATAAAAATGTAGACCATTCTCTCTCCTAAGCCAATTTGTATTATCTGTAGTGGTAGCAGTCTGATACGCTGTGAGGAAATAATTAAAAATGCCTTTTCAAACAGAAGAGCTTTCACTGAAACCATAACAAACTTTAAATTACTACTGCTGTGTAATGTCTGCATTCAGGATTCTTTCAGCAAAGGTCATGGTTCTTCTGAAATCTATGCACAATAAATATTTCTTGTCCAGAACACTTTTTTTAAAAGTTTGCATCAAGAAAGTCCCATGGCCCAATGCTATCCCCCATCATATTCCGCCATGTAATTGCATGAATTATGCATGCCCTGCATGCAATTGTGGAAGGGGACAATCCAACAACTTGTCAGAGGGAAATAAAAATATCTTTTTTCTTACCTCCCAGTAAACTTCTTAGGACCCAATCCTATCCAGTTTTCCAGTGCCAGTGCATCTTTGCCAATGGTGCATCCTCTGCAACCTGTGGTGGGAAGGCAATCCTAGAGGTCTCGTTACAATATGGGAACATTTAACAGTACCTCTCAAAACTGTGAATAGAAAATAGTGAATAGAAATAATAGAAATAAATAAAGAAATAAATAATAAGTGAATGGAAAGAGGGTTTCTTTATCATGATATTAGAATTTGAAATCATCCAATAACATTAATGGTCAAGAGATCCCGGACACCCAGGAGTATGTTCATCATAATACATCCCTAATATACAGTATTTTAGGGAATTTGTTGTCATAAGATGTGATGATACTCAGTAGTTTCCCAGATAAATTTATGGAAGAGAGGTCTAATACTGAATGAAAACTGAAGGTTCTCAACTTCCAATTTATAATTTGCTCATAATTTTATTGTTTTCTTTCAGTAGAGCTGATGATTCTATGTGGCTCAAAATGGGGAGCCAGCAAGTAGGAGAAGAAGGGGAGCATTAACACTGTATCACAAAATTGTGGGCCTTGAACAGAAAAGACTCCAACAGCGGAATAACAACACAGTTATCTCCCCTTTTGAATGACTGTTTATTGATAATTAATGCTTTTTTAAGTTGGGTTTTCATGTGTTTTTTATAGTTTTTAATCATATTTTGTTGTTTTTAAATTATTGTTCTTTGAGTTGGTCTATGACCATAACAAAGAAATTGATTGATTAAATTATTGTTAGCTGCCTTAAGTGCCCTTTTGGGGAGAAAGGCGGAATGCAAATTGAATACCTAATAAATATTATTGTATTACATCATGTATGCACAGTATTCAGATGAAAGCACTCTCAGAATCCAAGATGTAATACCGTTACATCTCATCTCCTTGCAGGAAACAGTAATAATCCTGATTTCCTTTGAAATTGTTTGTATAACACATCCCCTCCAGCTGGAAAATGAATGTTCTTCTACTGAAAAACAGGAAAAAGCAACTGCAGTAGTTACTGGAAGAGCATTAATAGAAAAATGCCATTTAGTAGGTATATCAGTCATTCCTGACATAGCTATCTCAGTCACAAAAAATACTGTAATAATTATAAGGTAGTGTGCAGCACTGCTAACTTTCTTAGGCTGCAATCCAAATCTCCAGTTAGGCTGGTATAAGCTGCAGCGTAAGTCCTGTGCTGGCTGGAGAACTTCTGTCCCACTGCTGGGGGGGGGTGCTCCAGAGTAAGAACAAGTTACTCTGGATTGCAATATGAATTTCCCATAGGTTTTCACTAGGTGGTGCCGTAACTACGAGTTCACATAATGTCTTTTACATGCTCCTGTAGTTACTCTGGATTGTAGCCATGGCAAACTTTTGACTGAGGAGCAAGAAACTTGAATTTCCTACACTATGAATGGATCTGAAAGATTTGCTAGCCTTGTGGTTAGCTGATTATGCAGAAGATGAATTGGATGGTCTGAATGCATTATCAGCTGCAGTTTCCTCCCTATTCCACCTCATGATCCACAACTATTTGTGATTAAATGGCATGATTTATTTGTAACACAGCAATCATATCATTTTGAACAGGGTAACACACTGAGTACTGCACTGCTCTGCACCTTGAAAGCTATCTAGTGTCATAAGGTATGCCTATAACTATCATGGCCACTGGATTCAGTGGTAGCTGCTTTTAGGATTGGGCTGCAAATCTTTGTACACCCATTAATTATCCTGTTGATATTATCAATTCTGATATTACCAATTATCTGAAATGGCCTTGGACAAAAAAATACATGGGCATAATTTGTCAGTAAGTTCAAAAATTTGTCAGAAACTTCAAAAATTTGTCAGAAAGGTGCAATTTTTATTGGGGTCACAATGTGAGAGGAAAGGTTAGATCTTCCTTTCTCTTCATGCCATCATCCTAGTTATGCAGCTGCCTTTTGCAAACAACAACAGAAAAAAAGTTACTGGGAGTTTCATTCACAGCATTCCATCTTCCTGATCGCATCTAGGTTGGCCTTGAAATTAATGGGCAAATCTAATGACTTGGTAAAACCACTGCGATAAAGTGGAATCTCCTCCCAAGGTCACTATTTGTTCTAGTAAATGTCCATGTCTCAGTACTAAAACAATGGCAACAAGATGCCAAGCATTTCATTTTGGCTAGGGAATGACTGCAGATTGCCTTGGCAGGAACTTGGCAGAACTACGGAGAAAGGGGTTTATTATTGAAATGCCATATGATGAATACAATTCCAAAAGGAGTTTCTTCAGAGAAAGAAGTTTTATTTTCTTGAAGAAGCCTACTATAATAATTTTTTTTACTAATTGCTTATCTTACTTAACGTGGTGATGCTTAGGCAAAGAGGGAAAGTAGGCAGAGTGCCTTATTATAAACCATTTATGATTTCAGCGATCGAACCATGGGCACAGATCCAAAGTTGCTGTTGCATGAGCCAAAGTCCTTTGCTCCTAGATCCTCTTACACTACTTTGGATTCCGGCCATGGAAGAAAGTTAAAAAAGTATTTGACCCACAGATAGTCCTGTTCTGACATCTTTTATTCCTAGCAAACAATTTAGAATTGCGGCTAATTCTTCCTTATGTTTGAAATTGTGAGATTTATTCATGCGATTGTAATACAAGACAGACACTGTGGAAGCTTTCAGAATATTAGGGTGCAATACTAACCACACTTTCCTGGGAGTAAAACCCATTGAACACAATAGGGGTTCCTTCTGAGTAGGCATGGATAGGATTGCACACATTGTCATTAAATGAGAAGGGGGAAATCTAAAATAGTTCAGTTTTTTCCCTAGAAGTGAAAGATTTGCTTAAAATAAACTTAATATATAAACATTTTAAAGAATTACTGTCCAGAAGAAGATTGTAACTATTCATAACTATTCAACGTAAGTACTGGTTGAAGTTATTAAGGTTCTGGTGCCAGGTTGTGGGCGATTCTGGGCTATATTCATAGACTGGGTCACAGTGACACCTGCCTGCTGAAGTTGCATTGGATACTATGATTGCCACTAGTACTGGCAGAATGGGAAAGGGATTAGGAAGTAAAAGGAGGGTAGTTTGAGGTTAGGAAGGGGCACTATCCGTGGCAGTGAAGCTGCCATTATCCTATTCTCCTTCCTGGTCTTCAGCCTTCTTCCTGGATCCACTTGGATCCAGGTAGAGTTAGGGTGAAATCCAGAGTAACTACGGGGAGTCCTTGCTCCGGAGTAAGAACAAGTTACTCTGGATAGCAATATGAATTTCCCATAGGTTTTCACTAGGTGGTGCAGTAACTAAGGGTGCACGTAATGTCTCTTACGTGCACCCGTAGTTACTCTGGATTGTGCCCATAGTGAGGATTACCACTTGGCAAGGGAACAAATTTCCTTACCTGGAGGAGACCTCCAAGACTGCTCCCTCCACAGGATGCAACACATGCTCCAATAGCATGGTTGCATTACTGGGGTGTGAGATTTAGGTAGAAATTTGCTGCCCAGAAATGAATGATGCATCAGTGATCTTAAGAATCAGAGATGCTTTATTATCAAGAACAATATTCTTGAATGAATCCCAGCTCTTTAGGTTTTAGGATTCTTGGCTGAGAGTTCTTTCCATGGACTAAAGACTGTTCTCTCAAGCCTGAAGGAACCCATTCTGACATCAACTATCCTTCCCATCATGGATGGAGGCCCCCCCCATTGGATTGCTGAAACTGAAAGTGTTATGACTCCATCTGACATGAACTTAATAACTAAAGATAATTCCTTGCTACTCCCAGAATATCGTATCATATTCTCAAATATAATAATAAATGTAGCGCTCAATCTTGTCTAGTGACAGTATGCCGTATGCAAGACCACCAGCATGGCAACTACTGCATCCTGTTTGGGAAAGGTAAGAAGTCAAGTGTATCCAAATGGGATGACATGATGAGTATAATTATTCCTAACCACTGCAATTTTAGTGATTTTGGTCACCAGTGGTGTCACCCTCCAGAGCGGTAGTCAGGGCCCAGTGATGTGCTAGTGAAGAAACAGCTGCAATCCACCCATCCTGTACCAACTTTCCCAGTCCTCACCCCCATCCCCAACTATGATAGAACCCTGTTGGTGGCTAGAAAGTGGGCATCTCTGGCTGTCATCACAGACGGGACCTCATTTTGCCAATGTCCGGGGAGGTACACTGGTGCAACCAGAAGAAAGGATTAAGGAAAAATAACATTCGTTATCACTGGATAATGAAGTTTAAATTTAATGTTGTCACAGGATTAGACTATAATACAAATCTTAGGTTAGCATCAACATGTTTTGAAAAGTTACTAAAGTCTGAATTAGAACTGAAAGCAGATTTTGAATTCTTAGCTGGTAATAATTTTTTCAAAAGACAGAAGTAAAAATAAAATGAAAGAACCTGAATGTAACATGCACGAAGGGAATGAGAATTAGCTTTGTAGTTGATGCTGAAAGTGATTGTTGTTTAAATACATGCTCAGCTTGCAATCTCCAGAACTGCATTTTTGCCGAGGCCTCTTCAAGAGCTACTTCCTCAGAGACAAGAATCTGCTAGGGCACATTAGATTCCTCCATATCATTAGCATTTGTAATAAGATTGAATAAATATTTCCTCATGCTTATTTAGTGTAGCATTAGCAACAGTATATTGTTCTGAATACATTTGCTCCTGATAAATGTATAAACAGGTTCAGTCATGTTGGCTGATAAAACAAATGATGGCGTTTATATTTCTTGATTTGCCGATGTTGACCATGCTACTACAAGCTTCTATAGTTGTCTTCCTCTGAGCCATTGTGATGGATACATATGAAAGAATTGCAACTGCCTCAAAGATGCAATTGCAGTAGGGTTCTTAGGGTGCAATCCAGAGTAACTACGGGGAGTCCTTGCTCCGGTGTAAGAACAATTTGCTCTGGATTGCAATATGAATTTCCCATAGCTTTTCACTAGGTGGTGTAGTAATTATGGGTACATGTAATGTCTCTTACGTGCTCCCGTAGTTGCTCTGGATTGTAGGGATAGGGTGCAATCCTAACCAATTTAGACTTACAAAAGTCACCCGTCTCCCTGTTTCTTTGGGAGTGTTGAGAGAGCAGCACATGACTGTGCACTGGCCTAACCCCCCCCCCCCAAAATGTGGTGTGGAAGTGCCTTATAACACTTTTGCTACGCCCCTAGGCCCTACACATGCATCAGCATTGAAAGTCGAATGTCTGCAAATTTGTCTATGACGGTGCACCAGCGTCACATAATTATGACAGTGTCACATAATTGTCTAAGCCTATGATGCCAGTAGCAACTCAATTGGAAAGTTATGTCATCAGTGAGCCTTGAGTAGGTGATTGCAAACAAGTCAATTGCTGCAACAATTGGAGAATCAGGGTGCAATCCTAACCTATTTAGGCCAGCACCCATCACCAATCCCCACAACTCACCGATCTCCTTCCCATCTCCACGGTGGCATGGGGACTGTCTCTATGTACTGGCCTAAGTCCCCCAGCAGTGGCACAGAAGTGCCTTATGGTACTTTTGTGACCCCCCCCCCCCTTAGGGGTTAGGATTGCACTCTCAATGTATGTATGCAGAATGTGAAACCTGAATCAGAAATACCAAAGCCGTTATGTTGCTCAGCTCTGCAATATACCTAGGTGATCCTAGTCCAGGAACAATTATGTAGCTTACCACATAGCCACAAGAATGAACGACGATAAAAAAGACATAATACTATATATGCATGCTGCAATCCTATCTCCCTATTCCTACCTTGAATTGCCCCACACCAGTGGCATAGCTAACTATCATGTAGCCTGGTGCAAATCTCAAAATGTTGCCCTGGAAGTGATGTCACAACCTGAAGTGACGTCATCCCTGGGCACTTTTAAAAATAATAAAATAGTATTTTAAAAAATTGGGGGAAAATCCAGCAGTTCACCACCCATTTGATCAGCTAGTGGCAGAGATAAAGCACCTATTTGCTATCTGGAGTTGAAGAAGATTTTGTTGCCGCCTTACAACAACAAAATCAAATTTAATGAAGTAAAAAAAAATGAAAATTGTGACACTTATTGATCAGGGAAACTGTGCTGGGGCAAAGAGGAATGGCTATTCTTTCCCTGCTAAAGATAAGAGAAGCACCACTTATAACTGCTTGTATACTTAGTAAGCATGGATAACTGTATTATGATATATGTACTCCATATGATATATGTACTGAGAACTGATTCATATTATCACCTTATTGGTTCCATACAGTATCAGAATTACATCTCATTGGCTCTCAGAGCTTCAGTATCATGGGAAAGTTTGAGTTAAGAAAATCTGTTTTTGTTCCATAGGCTTTTGTGTTTTTCTTTTCATGGTGGTATTATCATACATACATACCCCATTTTTCACAATTTAAGTCACTAGTGTCAAACTCAGCTTATAGCCCCTCGAAAGCTTGTAGCTTGGTGCAACTGCACCCCCTACAATCCCCTAGCAATCCCCTAGCAACACCACTGCCCACACCTCCTTGGAATTATGCTAGTAAAATAACTGGCTTAGGTCCAATGTGTCCCACTGGAAGTAGGAGGTAAAAATAAAAAAACAAACTGTTATTTACAAACTCTCATGGTTTGTGTGATCAATGCCTTTGTCATAACACACAGTGTATGCTCATGCTATGGGCTTCTGGAGGCTCTGTGCCCCCCCCCCCATCACCAAAATATGATTAAAATTATTCTTAAATATGGAATTTAATATTTTGAGCTGGCATAGTAATATTATGATAAAGTTGGAGCAGAAAAGTCTAATTTAACAGTAATGTGGGATTTTCAGTTCAGTTCGGGACATCCATTTTTCCATTTTATCTTAAATGGCTTTCTTCAACCATTGGAAAAGTGCGGAAACTTTCTTGGAGAATAAATACAGCAGCACATCAGGAGGTGGCAGTAGCGTTTGCTGAAACAGTTTGATATGAGCCTGGAATGCTAAAGCCCTGAAACTATTCAAGAAGGCTATTTGCAGGTAACTCTGAATTACAAAGGCCTTGCACTTTAATTGTGCTTTATATTGACTATTTGGTATGCTTAGTAAATGATTTATCATTTTAATTCAGGAATATGAAAAGCTGCAGCATATATTTGTTGATAATACATTAGGCATCAAAGCCTTGAAAGATTTTATAGGACAACTGTCTAATTTTATCTTTGATTAAATTTCTCATCCTTGCCTCTTCAAAGGTTGAAAGCAGTGTCCCTGTCAGACCTCATGCTTTGGCTAGATGTCACCTAAATGAATGTGCGCATTCTTGCTACGTGCACAGCTAGAAAAATTCAGTGTGGGCAAATTCTTGCAATGCTCTCCTTCTCATTTAAACAACTGAACCGCATGTGGAAACATTTTGTGCTACTAGGCTCTTCAAAAAAGAAAAAGGAGAGAGAGAAAAAGAGAGATTTAAAAATTAGAACATTATTAGAAATTACAATAAAATGAAGAAATATTTGCAGTTTTCATTTGCAGGAAACAGATCCAAATGTGATCACCATTTTAAGTGCCCTTTTAACAGTTCAGTTTTGTTTTTGTTACTTGAAAAACATCAATTTCATTTAGAGGCTTGGCATTAAGATGTGCTGAAAATGAAGCATATTGTTTTTCCTCCAGAAGTTTCTCAGAACAAGTATGAAAATTCAGCAATGTTTTATTAATGAATGATGAAATAGCACAATAGAATGCACTAGACAGTGGCTTAAAATGTGCGGCTTCTGAATAAGTAAAGAGGTTGGAAAACTGGGATTTCTTGCACCTAGTAGAAAAAAGGCGTTAAATGTTGGCACACAAAAGCCATTTTAAGATATTAATGAAGAACTCTATGAACATGGTGGGGGTAGAACAATGCAGGGTGACCATATGACCAGAAATTTCTGGATTTCTCCTCTTTTTTAGCCTCCTGTCCGGGTGTCTTCCAAAAAGGCTTCATTGTCCTCCACTTTGGCTTCATTTTGGAACTTTGCAATGGGCTGCAGTACCCCATCATGTCATATGTCGTTGGATTCGTATTGAAGAACAGAATCCAATGCAAAAATCGGTTTTGAAATACCTCCTTTCTATCAAAAGTTATGGCCAAAAAACTAAAACTAAAAAAGATGTGTTGAGCTCTATGGGAAAGTGAAAATGCCCAATATCGTGGCTTTACTCATGAGTAGGCAAACATGCCATTTTCCGCTGGAAAGGCCAGGCTGAGAGGAACCCAAGACCTTTTCCTCAGTTTGAGATGTGGGCATCTGGTCACTCTGGAACAATGTCATCCTTGAAGTTCATTAGAACTTAAGTAGGCAGCTCTTGTCAAGAAGGCTCAATCCATGTTGTTAGGTACCCTAAATGTTTACAAACATTATCAAATGGCATGCATTATATACATATTGACCACATGGCTCCCATGCCATAAAAAGAGCTGAATGCAGCTCTATACATTGGATGAGGGAGGATTCAACAAATGCAATCCAGTTCTGATGTGTTTGCTCAGCCGTACATTAACATCAGATGAGGACTAAAGATGTCCTTCAGAAGGAGATGTATATTTCCTTTAGATTATGTCTAAACTTGATCATACCATCTTTTTTATTATCAGAATGAACTAGAAGCAACTCCATTAAAAGATAAAACCCTCCAAGTCAATTTGCTGTACTGCCTTAGAGTAGTTAAGACAATGTTCCTTTTCCATCTGTCAAGAAAAGCATCTTCAGTCATATAACAACAGCTGGATGGATGTGGCAGATTTTCTTTTCTGCCTTCAAGTCATATTTCACTGAACTGGGTTTTTTGTTTTTCCTGTGCAGTAAAACCAATATGTTTTCCTACCTCCAGCCAGGGCCATCCATGAGCAGCAGGTGGCGGGCATATCTGGCTGCCTACTTGCCAACTCACTTCCTTCTCTGTCCATTCCCTGGACTAAAAAAGGAAAAAGAAATGTGAAGTGGAGGGGAGTGCGGAGCAGGGAAAGTAGGAAAGATGCAGAGCTTGGCACATCTTTGGAGGAAGGGGGCAGCATCTGCCATACCTTCTCAAAGGTCAGAATATCTTGGGCTGGCCTATAGCTAGCTGCTGATTTAGCAGAACATAGTTTGCTATGCAAGTTTGGAAGAACATGTGGTCTTCTTTAAACAACCAAAACATTTTAAAATGTTCCTGTCCAATGAAGCCTCCAAAATTGGCCAGCGTTGCAATCCAGTACACAGTTAAGCATACTTAAGAACACAAATTTATAATAATCTTACTAGGGAAAATATGGCTGCAATCTTAAGACACTTTCCTGGGAGTAAGACCCAATGGACATATGGTAGACATGGTTAGGATTGTGCTCTAAATGTATCTTTGGTGAGTGCAGGGCTTACTTCTGAATAAAGCGCCTAATGTCACATTCATATTTGTTCTGGATCAAGCCATTCACTCTATTACTATTCTAGCATAACTCAGTGTGCCATCTCCCTCTGTCACCTCAGTAATGTAAAAGGCCTCTTCCATGTGGGCATGCAGAACCCACATTTAGGCTTCCTCTCCATACAAGTTTCATCCCGCACTGAGAGCAGTGGTAGGGTGGGGATGTGGACTCTTTTTCTTTAAAATAATTTTTTCCAGCTCCCAACACAGTGTCAGAGAGATGATGTGGCCCTCCTGCCAAAACATTTGGACACCCCTAGACTAGATTATCACTCTGCTGAGTCAGGTAGGAGTTCTTTGTTTGGCCTTGTTGGGGCAGTTTGTTTGCCTACCTGAGACTGATGTATTTGGATCAGCATTTTTCACTTTTAGCCAACGTGGTTACACCAGGCAGGTTTTGTGTAGATCAGGGAGTAGATGTAGGCGTGTTTGGTTGTATCCAAAGATGGGTAAGCAGGTTAGAGGGGTCCAGTACTAAACTTGAGATGCTGTCTGATTCAGGAAGGCTGGCTGGTAAACCTTGGACTTAAATTGCAAAGCCAACCTCAAATGCTTCATAGCTTGGTGGTGTAGTGCCCATTAGTTGGTGCTGGCATTGATAAGCTAAGACTGCCAACTGAAGGCCTTCTGTTTGGATTCTGGTTGAGAAGTACTATTGCTGTTTTCCAATAATAAATAAAACGGTACAGTAAAACCTGCTGGAATGTAAAAGCTTCTGATTGCTTGGCCTTTAAGTAAATGTGGCCCAATCAATGCTATTCTAAATTCAGTTGTCTTGCCCATTTATTTGGTGTACGTGCATGTGTCCATATGTGTGTGTGTGTGTGTGCAATTACGAAAGCATTTAGCCAAAATTAAGCCATTCTAAGGATCACAGCTACATGGCACCCATAACTGCTTCTCTCTCAGATCAAACTGCAGTGTCATGGAAGTAGGTGTTTTTGTCAGCACTGACTCCAATCCCATGCAATAACCTTTACTATCCCCATGCCACAACCCTGATCTGGATAATGGCTGCATCTAAATGGCTTTGATTAAAACATCTCTATGACTGCTCTTAAAATGAAAGGTGGAAACACAATCATGCTGTTAGTGTCAAGTGTAATTTGACCCTCCATCATACTGGTTTCAAGGACTTCAGCTGGATAATGCTCCAAAATTTTAATCTAATTGTAATGCACCCTTTGGCACCTTTTAATGCTGAGAACAGGAGTCATATTACATACTCATAACACTTAATGCCAATTGAGAAGCAAACGGTATGTTTTCCTTCTCTATTTTCCAGATTGTTCCCTGTGGTTTGACCAATGAAAGTTGTTTTTGTGGACTCTGCTGGCAAAGGGGAAAGAAGGGCTAGTGTGGTAGAATATTTTTATGGACTGTGCTAAAGAATTATAAACAGAAATGGAGAAAAGTGGTAATCTGAAAACTCAAGAATCAAATCACAAATTCTAAACAAGGTAAAAAGAGCCTTGTGGGTCAGACCAAGGGCGCAATCCAGAGTAACTACGGGGAGTCCTTGCTCCGGTGTAAGAAAAATTTGCTCTGGACTGCAATATGAATTTCCCATAGGTTTTCACTAGGTGATGCAGTAACTATGGGTGCACATAATTTCTCTTGCGTGCTCCTATAGTTATTCTGGATTGTAGGGCAAGTTAATTAAGTCTTGTGAGAAGAGGTACTTCCTTATCTCTTACCTGAATCTATTGTCAGTCAATTTCATTCACTGACTCAGTCCATGTCAGGGTATATCAAGTTGTGGTCCTATAGGTATCAAAAATGAATATAACGAATGTATTGCCAAACTGCAAAGTTGACTCTAGTCCAGAGCTTCCCAAAGTGTGGGTTGTGATTGACTGGTGGGTCATGATCCCAAACATGGTGAGCCACAGTTTGGGCCCTTCCATCCACCCTTGACCTTGTTTGGCTTCAAATAGGAGCCATTCCAGAAGCCCCATTACTTATTACTCTCGACACCTGGCAAACCCACACTATAGGTCTTATGGGTCTCAGAATGGCCCTAAAAAACCTCCATAAAGCCACTTTCATTTTAGACTGGCTTGAATCTTGAGTTTCTTTTTTAATCATTTAATTTCTAGGATACAGACTGACATATTCCACCATATAAGTGTGTATTGTTATTTCAGGTAGCATGTCCAATAGGTGGACTCCAGTGAAGTTGTACAACAAAGGAGAAACCTTGAGAAATACAGCACTGTTTCTACACATGCTTTGCCCTGGAGGTTTGTGCCATTAGAGACTAAACACATTCTCTGCTCATATGTATGTTTAGTATGCACAAAGATATGTATTTAAAAAACTTAAAACATTTTAAATTTTGCACAATATTAGAGGTTTTTTGTTAACAATAATTCAGTATCCTGGCCATCATGCTATGGAAACTCTTTTCTTAGCTGGAAGTAAGTTTCAAGACATGGATTCAGCTTCAATACTTAGGAAAAGACCTCACACAGAGAGAAAGAGATGTATTTAGTTAATAAGAGTCACTGTGGTTAGAGGAGCAAGGGCCATTTATTACTTAAAGCCACACCAAGCCTGACTCATTTTGGTTTTCTTCCAAGTTCCTTTAGATCAGTCACTCTGTTGACCTGACCTCATTAGCCAGTTTCTCCCTTTTGCTGGTGAAGATGAATCCATTTGATGCACTGTTTTTAAAAGAAGCTTATAAAGATATATAAAAGGCATTCCCAGGGCAGGAACTAAAATGTTAAATTAGGCTTTGACAGCAGAACATTTCACTCCAGGTAGATTAGAAAACTATGCTGCAAATTACTGCTCATAAAATTTCCCCAAGTACTTATTTGCATTTTATTACGGCACATATGGAATACACATCCAGGCTTGATTTATTTCAAACTGTAAGGATCTAACACTCTTTCATGCTATTTTTCATGCAATGATAAAAAGCCAAATCATTTCAAACAGGACTGGTTTCGCTGCAATGTTAATGTTGGAACTCAGTCAAGTTGTGTAGAACCTGTTTCTGTATATTGACTTGATTGGCAAGTCCCCATGGGTTTTTTTTTCTCTCCTTCATTCTGGTGGATAAACACTGTGAACTCCAGGAGATAAATTATTTTTTCACCTCAAGAGGAGAGGTACAGAGCACAGATTTAAGGGCTAGGTGAATGAATAATGAATGAGCCACAAACAATACGGTATAATCATCCCAGGTCTTCTGATCACACCTCGACTGAGAATGACATTATGAAGACTAAATGGCTCCGATCAGCTACGCTCTGAAAGCAGGAAAGGCTGGTGCTCAGAGTTAACATCTTGGAAAAGATTCAGGAAGGAAGAGCAGAAACAGATATAAAACAAATAAACTTTCATTGATTAGGAAGAAAATAAAGCTTCCGAACCTTTTTAACCTTTCCAGAGTGGTCACCAAACAGATAAAAAATGTATATTTTTTTTAAATTCTATAAATGAGTGATTAAATTAATTGGTGTGCACTACTTTTCTGGCTTGTGTCACTTTCAGTGATTTGGAAAATTAATTTGTGGTTGGTCAATTAGTATAGTAGTTCCAAACTTTTCACACCCAGACCCATTTTTTTAAAATCACACACTTTTGAGGTTTACTTTTGAGATTTACTGGACTTAAAAAAAGTATCACTTTAACAACCACTCATTTTAACAACTACTCAAATCTCTATTTTTTTTTACTATGGTTGGAAGAAGGAAGCATTGGGAGAGGGACTGAAACAGCTTGGCCAATCAGAAACTGCTCCTGCTGAAACCTTGGAAGGCATTCTCTAATGCCAGATGTGATGACCACACTGTGAAGGACTGCATCTGAAAGAAAAGATTTCTATGAGCTGCCAAAGAACAATTACCTACCTCACAAGGATGTTGTGAGGACAGAAAGGTTAAAAAGCTGTGTAAGCCAGTCTGGGCATTTGCCTCAGCATGGGAAAATCCTATAAATATAAATCCTATAAATAAGTAAATAAGTACCCAAAAGGAGAAGAGCACCCATCTGTCACACTTTCCCCGTCTGATGTTCCTGTTTGCAGTAACTTAATGTGCCAGATGGGTGATCTTATCAAAGTCCAGGCAATGGGAAATCCAAGGCCACCAGAATGATCCTGCTTAAAGGAACCTGGAGCTCAACAAACATTCCAAAAGGTGGTCTCTCCCCTCCCCACCACTATGGTAAAAATGGATAGAGACTTTACTGGTTAGAAGAGTGGTATCTTTAGTGTGAATGATGTTAACTGGGGCAGCCAGAAATGTGCCACTATGGTTTCCACAGGGTTCAGTACATTTTACTTGTCCTTGGTACTTTACTATAATGTAGTCAGTCTCCTTAGCAGTACTGGCTGCCACTAGGAATCTCTCTTCAATATGTGAAAAACTGAACCTGGAAGCATACAAATTATCTTGCTGTATCAGACCAAGAGTTCACCTTTTCCAGCTCCATATTTCCAACAGAGGGACACACATTCTTCTGAGAAGCCCTCTGTATCACAAGGCATTAAATCATTCATCTGTCAGATGACTTCTGTGTTACATATATAGACTATACACAATATGTATACAGTGCACATCAGAATCCAATTCTCTACAGATTTCTCAAGTTTGAATCTCTTTCAAAAATATTCCAAGACTTATCTGACTGAACTCACTTTATGCAGTTTGGCTTAAACTTCCATCATCGTCATCATCAGCATCATAATCATCTAGTAGCCATTTAGCATCATTTTAATGGACTAAAATTGGAATGGCTATTACAATATATATTGTATACTGTACAGTGGTACCTTGAATATAGAGCGTCTTGAATAAAGAGTGTTTTGTATAAAGAGCAAAATTTTCTCAGAAATTTTGACTTGCTTAAAGAGCACTGTCTTGAATAAAGAGCACTTCTGAGGAAGTTTGGAACAGGCTTCATTGGCAAGGGAACTCACAGGCGGGATGAGGAGACTAGCTTGAGCTACAGTGGGCCCCTGGGCAAAGTTTGGAATAGGCTTCCATTGCCAGGGAACTCATGAGACATCCGGGGGGAGCAGCCTGAGTCAGGTCTGTATGTGGGATCTGTGTGTGGCAGTGTGGAAGATGTGCCTTATCAATGTTCTAGTGCTGCTCCCCGTCAGCAGCTTGGGAATGTTCAAGCTGCACATAAAGACAACAGATTTCATTGAGCCAATGGATAGCAGTGACTCCATTAGTGATTGTGAAAGTCATCCCCTCTCTGTAACCCTCACACCAGCCATGAAGGTTTTCAAATGTACAGTACAGTTCAGTACTGTATAGTATTTTCTTTATTGCAGTGTTGTGTGTTACTGTATATTACAGTGCTTTGTACAGTGTTATATTGCAGTGTTTTGTAATCATTTCTATAAACAGTTAATATTTTTAGGGTTGTGGAACCAATCATCTGAGTTTCCATTATTTCCTATGGGAAAATCTGCTTCACTTAAAGAGCGTTTCACTTAAAGAGCATGCCTCCGGAACGAATTAAGCTCTTTAAGTGATGCGCCATCTTCCCTCCTTTATTAACATGACTGGTTAGGGAAAACCTCTATTTGAACTGATAACAAAATAGCAATCACAGTTCTGGTATAAAGTAGGGTTTCTGAAATGCCAACAAAACCTGATTTGATTAACATGACTCTTGAATTCAACCTCTCACAATAGTAATAATGGGTTGCATTTTGTATTCTTTTTTGTGTGCTATTAGGCTTCAAGATGTCATTTAAACTAATCTAAACATTCAGAATATTAAAAGTAAATTCTTCTTACAAGATAATGCAGGAATCTGGCAGCTTCAAAGAATTATTTCTTTGGGGTATAGCAAGCACACTCCATCTCTAAACCTCTTGAAAATGTTAATTAGCACCAAATAAAGAACAATGAAAAATGTCTGCATTCTTCCTTAGAGACCAAGATTTGGGACAAGTCATTTTGTACATGACTGGAATACTTAAGTTTAAAGAGATTTAAATATCTGATTTTAATAGGTTTCATCCCACTGGGAGAGACACTTTTGATTATCTATGACCTCTACCAATTATCGTGATTCTCCCCATAGGCCAACCATAATTTTAATAACTCATCAAACTAAGCCTGAAGGTTCTCTAAAATGCCAAATATGTACTTGAACTTTTTTTTGCTAGTCACAGAGCTAGTACTTGCTACCTGACCTTTTTTCTCCCATTTTTTTTTTTTAAAACTAGTCATTGTCAACTCATTAAAATATTCAACTTTGAACAATGGTTCCTTATAAAGCAGTAATCCCTATTTATACACAGATGGAGGTTTCATGATACACAGAAGATATTAGACCACTGTTTAGTAGTCACCAAGGCTTTGCACCTCAGCTGGATTTTTACAACAAGTAGGACTGTGTGGTACAGGGAGACGAGTGAGGCAAGATCACTCTACCAAGTTTCTTTCAAAAAGTGCCACTATCACAGCTGTGATCATGCAAATGCTCACAGTCCACTCACTCAGAACAGTGGCTGTAGATATGGGTTGTGAGCGTTTGTGTGTCACAGTGGTGGTGGGCAGTAATAGTGGCAGTATTTTTCAAAGAACTTCAACAGGGTGCTCCTACCTCATCTGCCTGTCCTGCATTGCATGGTCCTGACAACATGTTTTATTTGATGCTACTCATGAAAATTATTCAGAAGCTGCAACCACTTCAAAATGCTACATCCCAGTTACTAATGAAAGCCATGCAGAAGGAGCCATATTAGTCCCATTCTGCAGGATTCACACTGATTTCCTATCTATTGCTGGCTTCAATTCAAGGTTCCAATTCAATTCAAAGGACTGAGTTGTATGATCAAGCCATCAATGAATGAAGCCTGATTGGTTTGCACAGAAATCCTTTGCTTTTAAAAAGGTCTTCAAGACACATCTGTTCAATCACTCACTCACTTTCTCTCTGGGACTTAAAACAGCTGTTCTAACAGAAATAAAAAGTGGGATCCCATCTAAAAATAGCCCAATTTGCATAAATTTGAATTTCCGGACTCTGGATCCGGATGGGCATCTAAGGGTTACGATGAATCTACTTAAGGGAATGTGTGAAACCATCCTACAACATTCCTGTATAAATAGCAACTTCAGAACATGATTTGGATGCCACTTTATTTTTGAAGACCTTGTTATTCCTGTACAATTTCAAGACTTCAAGATAGTGTTCATATTTAAGTAGTAAGAGACAGGAAGGTAGAAAGAAAATTCTGATAATCAATTTGGATATTCTTTGCAGAACTATGTCAAAAGTTTGCTAACAAATTTTTTGAAAAAGAGGGTGCATGTGCGGGCACAGTCCTAAAATGTTTTGGAGCAGGCAGGCAGCCATGTCTGTGCTACATCCAGCATAAGTTTGGGACTTCCACTGCGCTGCACTGTGTGTGTGTCTGTGTGAGTGTGTAAACCAGGCTTGTCCAACACATGGCCCAGGGGCCACATGCAGCCTAGGATGCCTATTGATGTGGCCCCGAGGCCTCCTGTAAAACCCCCCTCTCTGAGGGGGGGATCCCCAGATCCCCTCCAGGATTCCCTCTAGCTGTGACAGCCCTTGGTTGAGCACACACTTTAAAAAGTTGTGCATGAATCACATATGTTGAAGTGACTTGTGTTGTGTAAAGCCATGTTTACTCAGGAGTAAGCCCATTAGGTCAATGGAGCTTACTCCTGAGTAAAGCTTGACCATGCTGGCAACCAAAAAGGAGGACAGGGTCCACTTTTGAGGGAACCTGTTTTCTATGGTTTTTCGGATGACCAGCTATTGTTAGTGTTTATGTGCGGCCCAAACCAACTTGTCTTCTTCCAATGCGGCCCAGGAAAGCTAAAAGGTTGGACACCCCTGTGTAAACAATGAAATTTAACAAAAGCCCTGCTCTTGATTATACTGATAGCTGTTGTTGATTATGTCAAGTGCACTCCTTCCTACTGCTATTACTACTACAACTAAGGCTGCAATCCTAAAGACACTTCCTTGGGAGAAAGACCCATTGAACAAAATGGGGCTGACTTTTGAGTAGACATGGTTAGGCTTGTGCCCTAAATGGCATTTTATCATGGCACACATCACAGCCAATTAAATTTCTTTCAGAGATCTATTTATTTAGCATATGGCTAAGGCTACAATCCAGACAAACTGTGGGACCTTTTACACTGACGTTGTTATGGTGCCACCTATGGGAAACCTATGGGAAATACATAGAACAATCCAGAGTGTGTCTCTCATGTCTTCCAGTAGTTACTCTGGATTGTTGGGTCCATTTTATTTATTTATTTATTTATTTATTTATTTATTTATTTATTTATTTATTGTATTCAGGAGATGGTGTCAGATTTCAAATTAGAATAACAATGGCAATGGCTTCCCTTACTTTGGATTCTCTTTTAAAAAAAATAAGGAGTGAAATCTCTAGTACAGAACACTAGTGCTGAATACTTTTCTCCTCTTCACAGACTTTTCTGTGAAAAATATTGCCAAAAGGAAATCTGCTCACAGCTATCAAACAGAGCAGCAAAGCTGGAGGCCCTAATTCTTTATAACAAGATATTTCCTCTTTGTACAGACTGATCAGAAATTGTTCTTTTTTTAAACGCCTGCCTCAACTTTTTCCTTACGAAAAAGATACCTGTTTTGCATGTGCTTGTGTATGCATATATATATATATCTTATTGTAAACACCATCAATTGTGAATAATATTCAACTGCATTTTGCAAGATTCAACATTTCACATAGTATATCCCTACCTTTTTACATTTCCATTTGAGTGGCTACTGTTCCTGGCAAACACTCAGCAATGGGTATATGCCTCTTTGGCTTGTTTACCATGAAGTGCATCCTAGAGACAGAATAAAACCTTCCTATAGCCAGTCTCTCTCCTCCCTACTTAAGAAATATCAAGATGCTAAGGATGAATGGGGAGGGAACAACCCAAACACCTGCAACCCACTCCAATTAAAGCTACCTGTGATGAATTGGAATTGCTCCAGTTTTATTCTACTCGCATGGCAAAAGTCAACAGATGGTGCTGCGACAAATGGTCTTGTACATTTCTCCTCTTCTTTTATGGGCATGAATGCCAGTTCTGGAGCAAAAGCTTTATAAGTAACTCACACTGTTCGGCAAGGTGTTTGCTACTGTATTCAATAGGACAGCTGTGGCCAGTCTTTTTGGCAAGTGTGTGCATCCTACAAGTCATGTCCAAGACTATGCTGGTGATGGATACAAATGCTGATCTTCCACTCTAGTGATCTCGGTGATTTTGCTTCTTAAGTACAAACCAAGGGACAAGCAGCAGGTAGCAATTTATGTTGTAAGCAAATCCATGATCTGTAACTGCCTTATGCCTGTATCACCTGTAGTACCCATGTTGCAAGTTGGCAACCTATTACTGGGCATTCTCTAAGGTAGTTATCTTCAAATTGGGGGTCCTGACCCCCCATGGGCGTCGCAAAGACCTTCCAGGGGGGTCACAAAAGGTTGGGAGCCCTCCTGGCCCCCAACATGCCAGGCTCCCTCCTATTCCAGAAGCCACGTGAGGATGGGAGGAGTTCAGGCCCTGTGTGCCAAGTTGCCTCCCCACTGCTCATAGTCAGCCAGCCAGCATGAGGAAGGGTAAGGGGCACTGGGAGAGGATCTGGGGGCTTCAGGGCACTGGGGGGTGGGTAAGAGAGGTTGTGGAAGTAGTGGCAGTGGAAGAGAGTCTGCGGGTTAAGGGCAGGGGGGATTAGAGGCAGTGTGACCATAAGTCATAAACACATAAAAAGGACAAGGTCCCCCAAAATGCAAGACATGACAAAATAAAAGCTAAAACCACTCATATAGACTAGTATGTACTGATTTCATGTGGTTAATTTAAACACTATATTTCTTACTAGCATAATAAACCCGCTATTGTGAGAGTAAAATTTCCAGAAAGTTTGCCAGCTCTTTGCACTGCTGGGCACTAGGCACTGACACTGGAAGGAGGGCACCAGATAGCGGGCACCAGCAGCCACTGGGCACCAATAGGCACTGGAAACCGATGGGTACCAGGGGCAGTGGCATGCAGGCAGTAGCAGGCACTGGCTGGGACACCACATTTTCTGCTATATCCTGCATGCAGTTGAAGATGGTTCAGGGCTAAGAGATAAGTAAAAGTTATTTTAACTCATCCTACTCCTGTGTCTACATGGCATCCAGTGAGTCAACTCATATCTATTGGTGCAACATTCTGTCGGTGCAAGTCCAAGCAGACCCAAGAGCATATCTTAAGGGCAGTTGGTGGTTGTTGGTAAGGAAGCCCACCATCTGCCTATAAAATTGCTCCCCAATGTCTCGATCTTCTCAATCTTTGCCCTCCATTGTGCACAGTGATCTCCAGTGGCAAAATGGTGGCACTATCCTTTTTGCAGCAGCATGTGCAAAGTGGTCACTGATGGAGTGCTATACGCACCATTGGCAGCCATTTTATGGCAGCAGACCACTGTTGTAAACGGGTGTTGATCTGATCCTCTGTGTGTTGACCTGATCCTGGTTATGATCAGTCTATTACTTCTAAATAAATTTACTATTCATAACTTATAAAAAACCTCCTCTGTGATGTAGAACTTGATCCACCCATTTTTGTACAGAAGCACTGGTGAAAAAAATCTTACACTGGTAAAAAGCCAAGAAGAAAAAAAGGAGATGGATGCAAAGTTTCAATTTCATACAAGAACTATATCTATAAATAAATCCTCATACCCCTTTTGAGCAAAAAAAAACTTTTCCATAGAGAAGTTCTAAGGCTAAAGATACAGACTCTCAGTTACAATAAAAACCATTTAGGCACATAATGTACATTAAATAAAAGTTACTTGTTGGCATTATTCTAAAGTTACAATAGATATATGATGTTAGAAATACATTTGCGTGACAGATCTATTCATGCAGAATGTTGGTCCTGAGAAATATTTTTAACATAGATTGGTGGGATTTATATGTTGCTTTGGGGGATAATAGTTGTACTAATGCATTTCACTGAGTTATTGGGTACAATTTCCAGCTATCCATTAACCTCTGGCCTCATATTCCTCCAAGAGGGGAAGCATGCCACCTTTTTCTTTGCTACAATTTGGCTTTGCCATTGGAGAACCAAGTGGCATTCTTATACAAACGTTTCATTAAGATATTAGTATAATGTAGCATACAGAGATTTAGGACCCAGTCCTAAACTAGCATTAGTGCTGAGCCCTAGCACCAGCACGTTTTGCCATAAACAGGTCATAAAGCACGTTTTGGGTTCCTGATGCATAGAGTGCTGGTATAGGGCTAGCACTAGCAAGGCGCTGAGCTGAGCACTGGCAGAAAGAGGATGTGGCACTGGGGTAAGTGAAATTGCTGGGCACCAACAGGCACTGGGCCAGTGTGGCCTCTGGAGTTGGAGAGAGGGCAAAATGAGGGAGGGATGGCGGAAGGAACCAGAGTGGAAGGGGTTGAGACTGGTGGAGAAATGCTCTGCCAGATGTCCATCTCAGGCTGGAAGGCAGAACACTAGACTCTTGCATCTCCACTGGCAAAAAACCCAACACAGACATGAGGAGACCCTTTACTGGAACTTTTTTTTTACGGCAGGGGATGAAAGTCCCCTTTCCCTGAGGAGACTCCTGGTGGATTCCTGGCACCCACTGGATACAGTGGTAGCTGCTTTGGTATTGCTGTTCTAGTGGGCACCAAGTAGCATAGGATTTGTTTGCCCAGGGTGAGGAAATATTGTAAATACTGTAAAAAAAGGATGCCCCCAATTCTGTAGCCTAAGAGAAACAAAGAGAGGAATGTGGGGAACTTTGCACACAGCGTAATAAAGTCCTCCTTTAGTCACTACAATGAAAGTAAATTAAGAGGTTCTTAGGATACTGAGGGTGCAATCCTAGCCAATTTAGGTTGGCACAACTTACCAGTTCCTCATTTCCATGGTGGTGTGGGAAGGCCAGCACATATATGTGCACTGGCCTAACTTCCCCTGGGGTGGCACAGAAGTATCTTATGGCACTTTTGCAAAATCCCCAGGCAAGCACAGGACTTGTGCTCGGACTCATGCTGGCCTAAATAATAAAAAAAGCAGGCCTCCGTCAGTCTTGAAAGATTATGGTATCGTGCTCAGCGCTGCATATGCTGCATGCGAAACACGAAAGCCTGGGTTGGATTGTTATGAAGGATAGGCTGTTACCCAAGCAGCAAATCCCCCCTCTCCACGCCACTGAATTAGTCCAATGGAAAGGCAGAGCCAATACGATTGGATCCAGCTGGCGTCGCAGAGCTGGGCTAAGGACAGGAGCTCACCCTGTCTTGTGGGGCTGACCCAGGAATTGAACCCTGGCCTGCTGGTAAAACAAGCACAGTGTCTTAGCCACTTGCGCCACCCACAGCCTAAATGGAGGTTAGGATAAAGAGAAAGTTAATGAGGCAGATCTTCTACAACATAAGGGCTCCTTAAATCAGCTGCATAAGAGAGGATTAGGCAGCTCCTGGCCCTTCTTTAGTATTATTTGAATAATAGGGATTTTTCAACAGGGTCCAAAAACTACTGTGAAAGTTCTAAAGAAAGCAGGCATAAGATGGCAATTATCTGTCTCTAGAAACCAGCTAGCATTTGTATTTCCATCAGTTTGGGTTGTCACCAATGAAACATCTGGTGTTTTGTTTTGTATTTCTGTTTCATGCTCAGTGGTAGAGAATTTGCTTTGCATGTTAACATCTTCAGGAAACATTCAGTCTCCTGACATCCCTTGAAGGCTAGGAAAACCTCCTGTCTGAAATCTTGGACTGTGCTTTACTTAGGCTGCAAAGCTGAAGTGCACTGAGGCTAGCCTATCTAGCACTGGGCTGGCCTAATTTCAAGATAGGCCAGCCTAATTATACCAGAAAGGCTTGGGCTGGAAAAAGTCCACTTAGGCTGGCAGATGGACCTGGGCCAACTTAGCAGCTCAGCAGAAGCATGTTGAGCAAGGCCTAGAACAGTGCAGTTAGGCCATATCCAGAGCCTATTTCTAGGGCAGAAATGCCCTCTCATAGCTCCTCTGACTTAGGCCACCTCAGGAGTAGGCATAAATGTGAGTAAACCTATTGGGGCCCATGAGAAGCCACAGTAAAAATGGAAGCAAAAGCCTTCGGCCAGCTTCCTTCCTCTCCACCTCGGCATATGGTACAACCACTACAGCCCAGTAAGCATGCTGCCCTTGTGCTTCTGCCTCTTCATCAGCAGTTAGGCCAGCCTAAAGGTCTCCTAGCCCTGTGGATTTGGCTTAAGCGTCAGCCTCGTGGCCTCCTAGCCTGGTGCATTTGGCCTGTCAACTCTGGATATGACCTACTTTGACCAGTTTAGCTGGACCATTCTCTCTGGCCTACAGCCAGAATTGTACCCTTACTTATTTTAAAATATTTTTATTTTAAGTAAAGTAAAAGCTTTCCTGCTTCCAGGAAGGCTGTCCAATCACCCATGGGTTTCCTTCGACTTGTGCCAGCTTCATTTCTGGCCCAAATCAGAGGAGAGCCCGGGGGGAAGAACATGCAGAAAATGGGAGGTCCATAAATGGATTAAATATTGGAAATCCATCCAAAAGTAAGATCCAGCACATGAGACTGCTACCAGTTTTACTCTTTCCTTTTCCCCAATGTAGTTCCTCCCCAATGCATCCTGTTAGTCCCCATCTACAGCATGATGTCAACCGCCAAAATACCATGTCTCAGGGGCCTTCTGATGCCCCTTCAGTATGCATCATGCCTCTCTCCATTTGTAGCATCAACCCAGAAGCACACAATAGCAGTCTGGTTTTTATGCTGCCATGAAGGATAGTAATCTGCCAGAAAACTAGTTCTAGCAATGCAAGACCCCAAACACTGGGGCCTTCAAGTTGTGTAAACTGGAGAAACTGAATGCTGGAAATGACATTTTTAAAAACAACTTATTATCTTGTAAGAATCTATTTTACTCTGCATTAAATGAAATTTAACCCTGGTGTAAATATAGTTCTTTTGTGCTATTCTCATTAAAATATACTGCTCATATGGAGAATCTGCCTATCAAAACTGTACAACTTCCAATGATCTTATCAAGACTTGCAATAAGGGCTGGTTTATTTTGGTTCAATTTCTGACTTATGAAATTATGTGAATACTGAGGCGGGGGACTCTGCTTAATTTAAGAACAGAGAGGTTGCTAGCCTCCTGGCTGCGGAAAAACTTGAAAATGTGACCCCAATTAACCCCAAAATCTCAAACAAGAAAGTGATAGGAAAAGAAATATACCCCCAAAGTATTATTTTTATAAATATCACAAATGCCATGATTGCTAGGACTGTAATTCATTATTTCTGAACATTTTGCGTAAATGGAAACCTGGCTGTTATTAAAATGGAAAAATGTAGACACTGATTGTATAACTTGCCTTTATAAGCTTATTTATATAATACTTCGCATTTTTATATTAAAGCTAGACTTGATAGATACAAATGCAACTAAGAATCAAGCAGCTGCTCATCTGAGTGTCCATTTCCAGAGAAAAGGCCAACCCATCACCTCCCCAGCAGGCAGCAAATGTAGCTTTTTGCTTCTGGAAGAACAGGAAAACAAGAAATGTTTTTTTTTCTTTTTGACCTCCTGCTCCTATATTGCTGCCATAATGAATCGAGGGACACCAGCCAGGAGAAGCTGCTGATGAATATCAGTCCAGATCAGTTGATTCTGCTCCATTAGCGGAACTGAAAGTTAGGTGGTCTGGGTGGATACATCCTGTGCTGAGGGCAGAGCACTAGGCCTGGTCTTACTAATATCAAGCTTCAGATTAACTGAAACTGAGTGTTCAATCCTAACTTATTTAGGTCAGCAAAACTCACCCATCTCTCCTTTCCCATGGTGGTGTGGAGAGGCCAGTGCATGTTTATGCAATTGCAGGAGTGGCACAGAAGGTGACACCCGCAGACAAGCATGGGACTTGTGCTGGCCTAACATGGAGTTAGGATTGCATTCTCATGAATAACCTCCAGTTTTCATGAGTAGATTTGTACAGGCATCCCCGATGGGTTATTGGATGGGTTAGGGATTGGAGCTCTATCCAAAAGTGAAGACTGTTGAAAAAGTGGAATCCAGTCTTTTTCAACTTGCAAATGCAAAATGGCCACCAAAAACACATATCACTTGCAAAAGCCTTGATAACACATATTTATTAACACATAGTCAAAAATACATAACAAATCACAGTAAAATGAACAGTCATGTGTGGGCAGTGAACGCCTTATGTATTTGAATGATGGTTATTTACTGAAGAAAGTCATAAGGAAATGCCAAAAACAGTTTGATCACCATGTCACATGCAAATCAACATCAAGACAATTTTAGCCTTTTGACCAGCAGAAAGAGGTTGAAAGAGTGGAGCAGATGTGAAATGAATGAATGACACACATTTTGCCATATTAAAGGTCAGAAGGCGTATTTGGGGTGCTGAATCAAAAATGTAATCAATTTTTTTCTGATTTCATCTAGTTTAAGGGGTATGACAAAGCCACATAAAAAACGGATTCAAATAGCTGCCTTGTGAGGAAGCCTTTCATGGTGCTTGAATCAGCATATAAGGTGACTATGCTGAATCCCCAAAACTAAAGCCAACTGAGCACAACTGATTCAGCAGTCCAAAAATACCCTAAATTAATTTAAACATCCTTGGCAACAACAATTTTTTTTTGTAAGCCTGTCTTATCTTCTCCCAAGAGATAATGCAATGCTGGGGACGACAAGGCTGGGTGATGTATAATCAAATACATTTCATTTAGATAGATCAGTTGATGATATCGGAAGAACTGTTGCACACACACAACACACTATTCTGACAATGCACACACACACAACACATATTAATCACTGCATCACTCTCACACTCTTTAGTCCCTAAAGTATTCAGGTTTATTTGACCCAGTTTTAAAAGGGAGGATTTAGACCAGGATACAGTGAATGGTTGTTTTGGGACCATTGACTAGCTGGAGGAATGTACGACCTTACAGCACCTCCAATTAAGGCTGCAATCCTAAAGAAGCTTTTTTAGAAGTAAGACCTGTTGAACACAATGGGGCTTACTTTTGAGTAGACATGGTTTGGATTGTGCTCTAAGTTAAATAGCAACCACAAGACAAAGCTTCCTTAAAAAATAATAGATTTATTGAAAGATATAGGAAAACAAGGGAAAAGGCAATTTAGCTTAAAGACAAGTAGCTTAGAGCTTAATGGCTGCAGATGGAAGGTGGTTGAGATAGAGTCTATTTAGAGAGGCAGGGATTCATTGAGAGAGTAAGAGGAGGGGAAGTCAGGCCCTCCAGCTGGGCTTTCTCCAGCTACATTTTCTCTACTTGATATGATTCAATGAGAGATTAGTGAGTTTTGGGGAAGGGAGGGTTTAGAAGACAAGAAAAGTTGATAAGAAGTTGGAGGAAGGAAAGAGAGGGAAAATGATTTAATCTGCCTGGTAAACAGGGGTATGCTTACGTTCTGGGAAGTGAGACCAGGATTCATGGCTTTTGGTTCCTGGAAAAAAGCAGAAAAATTCAACCAAAAAGTTCCTTTGTTGGGCAGGAAGTGCAGCTTCTCCAGAGGTGAGGACAACGACAACAGCTGAAGGCTTTCCAAGTGGAGGGAAACCTCGCCAAAATGGACAGAGTGAAAGTGACAATTGAGAGGCTCCCAAAATGGGAAGATTACATGCACTTATTGTAGAAGGAAATACATTTCAAGTTCTGCTTTCAGAGTAGGGGTAATTATATGAAGTGACAACAAATTGAATACACATTCCTAGATGACGATATCTGGAACATCTCCTGGGTATGCAGCCAGGAGTTTCCTGGCCTTGATTGAATTAAGATGTGTCCCTCCACGAGAGCACAAAGCTTAATTACACTTCAGTAAAGGAAGTTCTTGAAGCAAAAACAGTTATAATAGAGGTTGTGTAACATTCTGGAGTGGAGATTTAAAAAGATTCTCCTGGTGGCCTGATCACTTGGTAGGGAAGTTCAAGTTATTGTCAACAAAGACTCATGTTTGCAAATAAGTCTATAGCAAGGAAGGTGGCCCAAATTTGTAAGACCTTAGAACAGTGATTTTTAATCTTTTTCATCTCAGGGCACACCAGGTGTTAAAACTGACAAGGCACACCATCAATATTTGACAATATTTCACCATGTTGCTGGTGAAGGGTTCAATTCCTCAATAAACTATATTTGCCAAACTCCCACAGCACTCATGTGGACCACTTATGGGTTACCAATGTGCCACGGCATACTGGTGGAAAATCGCTGCCTTAGAGGAAGGAGATAGGTCTTATCCAATCTTGTGGTTCCAATAAATTGCCCTTAGCTTGATTCGGCCAAGAAATACTGTGCCCCATCCCATTCAGGATGAAGCCCTGCCTGAATTTCTGAAATGTCCACTAAGGACTCCAAGATGGAATCAGGAGAGACTGCACTCATTCAGAAAAAAATCATTGTCAACACAACAGGTTCCATGATAAATGGTTTTTTAGTTTGTTTGTTTTTTAAAACCCTAAATCGATAAATAAATGCATTCAAATTCAAAAGAACCATAGTCCCTTTCCTAAATGGAAATAAATCCTATTCAATTGTGAATGCAGTGTGGGCTTGTCTGCATACAAATATCCAGTTCCAATATTTTCCTCACTAGGGACAAATGACTACAAGGAAGCACAGTTGACGGGTAAGTTTCAAAGGACTGTTTTGAATGTTCAAGGCTTTTTTTTCCCCAATGCAAGAATACAGAATATCCATTCTTTCAGAGCTAGGAGGTTAGATTACCAAATCACATACCTGTTACCTTATTTGTAAACAAGAAAAGATAAGCTGAAAAAATGCTCAGGTGAACCAGTTCTCATTTTCTTGTGTTTTCTTCCACAGTGTATATACCAGGAAAATATGTTCAACTGGTGAACAATTCACCCAATCATTCAAGAAAATGGAATAAGTAGAAAACTGCTGTTCCCGTATGGCATGGGGCTCTTTCTTAGGACCATTATATCAAGTGAAAATTGAAGGACTGCATGAAACGCATGTGTGAACTGTTCCTAGACTTCCTTCATAGCTTCTAGAGCAAGACATGTCTTTAGTCACAAGCTGAGCACAGCATCCACTCGACTGACTGTGGTGAAGCACTTGATTAGCACATGGGGCCCTCACAACATATTCCTTTGTAATTTAGTATCCTACCTCAAAAGTGATGATTCCCAGTTGCTTTGGTTAGATTTGCCAATTCCTTTTCAGATTGTCCTGGAAGAGTTCTCTGCACCCTGGTGACCAAATAAAATTGATATTTAAGGTGTCAATCATGTTTGGCTTTTGGCTATTGATCCAGCATAGTAGTTAAAAGGGGGCTGTGGCTGGCACATGTGGTTAAGACACTGTGCCTGTCAACCAGCAGGCCAGGGTTCGAGACCCGAGCCCCCACAAGACAGGGTGAGCTCCTGTCCTTAGCCCAGCTCTGCGACGCAGCTGGATCCAATCATATTGGCTCTGATTTTCCATTGAGCTAATTCAGTGGCGTGAAGAGGGGGGATTTGCTGCTTGGGTAACAGCCTATCCTCCATAACAATCCAACCCAGGCCTTCATGCTTTGCATACAGCATCAAGCACAATATCATAAGTCTTTCAAGACTGATGGAGGCCAAGGAGAGTAGTTAAAAGCTTTGTTTCCTTTTGTTTAGTATTTTTAAGTTTAGAGGTTGTGTGCATTGGTGACTTGTGTGGAATACATAATGCTTATAAAATATACTATTCTGGTACACATTTTGCTAATGCTTAAGGCTGGCACTCTGCCTTGAATTTTTGTATTCAGTGTGTGGGCTGGATGTTTGCAGCATTCTGACCTTTTGGCAAATACCATGTCCAGCTGAGCTGATCAAAAATCCATCAGTTATACAGTGTGAGAAGGCTTTCAACCAATTTGTCCACATTACTTCCACAGCACAGGACAAGTAGAAAAGTAATTTGGAAACATTAGGGCAAGTGCACCTATGCTGAAACAGATGATCAGGCTTATGAAATGATGGAGACCTAGACATACAGTTACATCGCTGTGATGCTGTTCTTGTCTTTGGCTGCAGCAAGATTTGTGTGTTGTATTGCCAGTAACCATGCCAGTTAGTGGAGCTTCATAAGAAGTTTGCAGTGTGAATTGTGAGGTTCTGCTTAAAGGCAGAGAGAAAATAAAACATCTAAAGATACTATAAACTATAAGTACTTTCAAGGACTTGGACATGCCATCTAGGGCTTAAAAGCTAACTCTTAAACTGTTACTAAAAATTCCCCGTGGTTTCAAAAACAGTTTGCTATGTGGGATGGAATAGAATGCTATTTAAGTATTTCTTGTCCAAATCTTTATTTAGCAAGTGGCACCAGTGTTTATTTTCTTTTATTAAAAAAAAATATTAACCCATCTTTTCCCATAAAGATGGCATCTAACAACAAATTAGCATGAAACTGAATCATTAAAAAAGCATCAGACAAGCCAAAGGAATATTTTAAAAATACATAAAAGCAGCAGCCTAGAATCAGATATGAATGTTGGTAGAAATGGTGTATAACCAATTCTACAAAATTCTTTACCACTACATAATAAATTTTTTATTAACCAAGCCTGGCTACACAAGATGTTTTGAGCACTTAAAAGGGAACAAAATGTTTTGTGCTTCTTTAGAGGTAATCCCTGGTGGAAGAAACATGTGGGGAGATACAAAAGCCAGAGAGTTTTGGAAGCCTATGAGCTTGTGTGGTGTGAGGAAAGAAATGCTAAAGACAATCTCCAATGAGGAGATTGTAGAGAATGGTATTTTTATATCACCATGTCCATGTATAAAAATATAATTTCTGTTGTTTTGTAACAAGATCCTGGTTATCTATAAGAAATAATCTTCCTGTTGAGCCTCTAGCATTGGGCAAAGTCATGCTGGAGAACTGCACAAATTCTATCTGGTAGTACACCTAGAATAGAACAGTTATCAAAATAAAAATGAATGAAGTATCCCAAGCTACTTCAAGAATTAAAGGCAGATAAATGCAGAAATCCATGCTTGAATTATTACCACAGAATAGAGTACAGAAAGCTTCCATTAAAGCTAATCTCAGTACATGAATAACACTACAAATTTCTGCCAAGATTCTGTAATGATAACGATTTCAGGCATAAATACATGGCTACCACATTTCCGGAAGCTGGGAGGCTGACGCTGCTTCTATCCCAAGTTAATGCAGCAATTTAGCATGCTTTGAAATTCCTTTTCAACCTAATATGAAATCTATGAAGTAGATCAGTATTACTCACAAATAAACCTGAGGCAGCAGGACAGTAATTTGTCTGTGGCTCATGAAATGAGTATAGTGTTGAACTGGGAACTCAGCTGCAGTAGTTTATGACTACTAAATGATAATGAGACGAGGTAAGCAGCCTGACTAGTGCGGAGAAGGGGATTAATGGGGACATAAGAACTATGCATTTATTCTCAATGGCCTCATGACACTCCTATTCCCATACCTATATTATCAGCATCAAACTTCAAAAGCTCTTGCCTCCTTGGTCTCTTCTTCTAAATTGTACCCTCAATTCCTGGATTCTTTCAGCTCATCCTTTCTCATTCCTCAGCTCTGTCCAATCAATCATTCCTTCCCTCTGTCCATTCACTTCCGATGAAAATATTTAAATATCTTTAAGCCTTTTGTCATGGCTAGAACTCTGTCCTCTTGTCCCTGGACCCAGAACTTAAGCCATCCATAAATCACAGGCCAGCCCCAATACCAAAGCTTTCTCTTTCAAACCATGCTATTTAGGATGCAAAAGTCAAATTGCACTAAAATATTGCATACATACAGTTCATGCTGCAAAAATTCGAAGTGCCAGTTTCTATAATGCCTGACATAGGATATAAATGTATGTGATCTCTAATTCTGAGGTTCATGTTGAACTTTTCAGCCTAATATGGATAAGATTTGGCAGAAGAAGCCTCCACCCATCCCATCCCCCTTGGAAAAGTTCTCCAGGTGGCTGTGCAGTGTCCTCCTGCTATTGGGCCCAGCCCCCACAGTGCCATAAATGTGCTTTATGGCATGTTTATGGCGCCTGGCACATGTGCAGCAGAAGATTGTCAATGTTTTTGGAATTAAACCCTTAATTCATCAGACCTTACTTCTGAGTAGACATGCAGAAGATTTAGGGCTGGGCTCAGTTGAAAATAAAGGAACAGTAAAGACCTGTGCAAGAGACTTTATTACAAGGCAGGTTTTAAGGACAGATTTCAAGTAGGAGAAGCATAAAGCAAGTGATCTAAGACAGAATTTCAGGCCTAAGGAAGGGAGATAGAACAAAATCATTTGAAATGGCAGGAAAAGTTCAGATGACTAAGGAGTATAGCTGGAGAAGCAAAACTCACTCCATTTGACAACTGATTCAGTGAAATACCATGCCAAAACAAAGCACGTGTGCATAGTTCTTTCTTTTGACCTTTGCTTTGGAAGGAGTTGATGGCACCACGGCATGTGCAGAGAATTGAATAACTGTAAATTGGTTAAAAAAATATTGCTGAATGTTATTTCCCCTATCTCTCCGATTCATTTTAGAGTCTTATACTATTGGAGATTAAAAATCTGGGTAAAGTGACATGAATCAAGATGGAATTTATGCATTGGTTTTCAACAGGCTTGCCTGTGGGTATGTAAGTAGTAAACCAATACGATACATCAGGAGAGGACAGCCTGAGATAAGTAACATTTAATCTAATCAAAGCAGAATTGATTCAATTATGGTTTGGGTTATAGTCTAAGAAGTAATAGTGTTTGGTGAATATTTATGATGGGACAAAGGTAATTAGATGAAGAGGTAGAAACTTACATCTTTCTGTACATTGCTTTTAGAAAGGAGAGATTGTAATTAAATATCATAAAACAAAATGCAGGCTTGTCCTTATGATCCCAACCCCTGTTCAGAATTTCATGGTCTTCCTCCTCCTCCTTCATCATTTTTAAGTGATAGGGTGCAATCCAGAGTAACTACGGGGAGTCCTTGCTCTGGTGTAAGAACAATTTACTCTGGATTGCAATATGAATTTCCCATAGGTTTTCACTAGGTGGTGCAGTAACTACGGGTGCATGTAATGTCTCTTACATGCTCCCGTAGTTACTCTGGATTGTAGGGCAAAATAAGTTGCAGTACATAGATGAAATTAATGCTGGCATGCCCATAATTTTACAACAGACAAAATTTTACAAAAGACAAACAGATGATGAAAAGGGAGGGGGAAGTAGGAAAAACAATGAAGGAAGTGAGCCTAGTGTTACTAAAACATACTCCCCTTCTTATGGTTTTTGTAATGTTCCTATAAATAAAATAGGAAGCCCCACACTTTTGAGTATCATGACAGTATGTGGAGAGCACAATAAAGAGAGGAATGTTCATAGTGGAAGTTCATAGTGGCATGCATTGGTGATTTGCACCGATGAAGAGAGGCAGAAAGAAGAGACTTACAGCCCAATCCAGAGCAACTAATCTGTCCACATAAGAGCCCTTAGGTTGCCCTATCTAACACTAGGTTGGAGCAACTGCAAGATGCTCCAGCCCAGTTACTCTGAAGGAGGCTTAGGGCAGAGCAAGGCAAGATAGGGTGCCCTAAGAGAGGTGGAGCTGCTCTGCCCTAACTGGGGCAGCCTAAGCAGCTCAGGAGAGGCAAGTTGAGGGCATGTTTAGCATTGCCTAGGGCAGAGCAGTTACTCTGTATCCAAAGCCTGTTTCCAAGGCAGAAATGCCCTCTTCCAGCCCTCAGAGTTATACCACCTCAGGAGCAGGTATAGTAATGAGTAGGCCCATAGGGGTCCATGATAAGGCCCGAGTAAGAATGGCAGTGCTGACCAAAAATCTGAGTTCTTGGCCAGCCTAGCTGCAACCCCTTCCTCTCAACCTCAGGATATGGAACAAACTACGGCTGCCCACAAACCTCAGGATACAGCAGGCCACTCCAAGAAGCCCCTTGTATTCACTGTAGAATGTACTGGCATCTCATCAGGGACTCCTTATAAGGCAGGCACCCAGTGGCGTCACCAGACTGGTGCGGCTGGTGTGGGCTGCATTGGGGATGCGCTCCGTATGGGGTGATGTGCCAGAGGAGTTTGACTGTCCTTTGGCAGCCTATGATTATTATGGGAATTGTAACCTTCAAGGATCACGCAAGACCAGAAAATCTGTTGCAAAGAGCAGAGTTTATTTACAAAAGCTTGCGACCTCCACCTCGGTCTTGCTCTGTAGAAGCAAGCCTGGTCCATAGTGAGCAAAATTGAAAATGGAGGCCCAGAATAGAGGGCACAGGGGGTTTTATACCCCACCATTACATCACTTCATTTTGGCAACCTGATTTGTCCATCCTTAATTACAATATATTCATCACTCAAAGGATTCAGTTAATTTCCACCCCTCTCTTAAGATCCCAAACAGGCCTTTTATTGTTACAGACACCCAGGCGCCACCTCAGCCCCATATCTTGGTAGCAAGGCCATTTTTCCAGGCTTGGGCTCTTATCCTTTATTTGTGTTTCAAAAGAAGTGTTACATTTTACATCCTGCTGCATTCCCATGTGGGGCATTCTGACCAAGAATCTGCAAATTTTACTTGATTGCCTTTATGTCAAGAGAATACTAACTTTAGCAGGCTCAGAGCAGGCTCCGAGGCCTAGTTCTCAACCTTGGTTCATTACTACTTTGGCTCAGTAATGCATAGAAATTGGAAACCGCTAATTTGCCCACTATATGGTGAAAGACAGCCTGAATTTGCTGCCCCCTTAGATGCCTCACAAACTACCACTGATGTACCATACCGCCTCAGTGTATAGATGGGCCAGGCTCAAGGGAAGGTAGAATGAATTCCAGTTGCTATGAAATACTAAAGAATGAGACTTTGACTTTCCCACTTAAAGTTTTTCTAGTGGCATTTGGCTGGGTATGTAGACAGCCAGTGGTGTAGCTAGAGAGGGGTGAAGGGTTTGCTCTGCTCCGGATACTACCCAAAGGGGGGTGACACTCTAGGGGGTGACCAACATCATAATGATGTGAAGGAATGGAGCAACTCCATCATGTCATATACTGTTGGAGTCATTTTGGAACTTTGCAATGCTGTTGAGTACCCTATCATGTCATATGACATTGGATTCATATTGAAGAGCAGAATCCAATGCAAAAATCAGTGTTGAAATCTCTCCTTCCTATTAACTGTTACAGCCAAAAAACTAAAACTAAAAAAAAATTCATTGAGCTCTATGGGAAAATGAAAGTTCCCCACATCATAGCTTTACCTGCAAGTAGATTAATGTGCCATAGTCCTTTGGAAAGGGCAAGCTGAGAGGAATTCAATGACACCAGAACAGTCCTGATTCAATGAACGCAGCCCCCAAAAATAACTCCAGAATATGGGCACAATCCAGAGCAAGTTCAGCCTGCTCTGACCTAACTGCTCTCTCGTAACTATTCTGTATCCAGAGCAGAAAGTTATGCTGAATCCAGAGAGTCAGGAAGCCTGGGCTGCCCTAACTGCTCCAGAGCATGCTAAGTAATTGACACATGGGGAGGACTTGCTCCTGAGGAGACACCCCTCAGATCACATTGAACAAGGAACAGCTGTGGTGCCTACAGTGGTGACACGACTCTGCACATCACCTGGTGTGGAAGTCTATGCGTCACCGCTGGGATGCGCTCACCCCCTTACCTGGACTGCGCAGTTGCCAAAGTTGGTGCCTGCGCAGTTGTTTCTGAAGCCAACTGGCTTCAGAAAGAGTACTGCACAGGCATCATCTCTGACACCTGCACAGTACTTTTCTGAAGACTTTCGGCTTCAGAGGAGACTGTGCAGGCGTCAGAATTGGTGCCTGTGCAGTACTCTTTCTGAAGCCAGTTGGCGCTCCGCCTCCTGAGTGAGGCCGAATGGACATGCAGAGGTGCGGACTTCCTCTGCTCTACAGAAATCTCCTCTGAAGCTGTTCGGCATGCTCAGTCTGTTTCTGCGCTGTGCACCTCAGATGGCCGTTCCGGCCAGCTCCGAGCACGAGCGGCAGCTTCTGGCTGCTACTTCGCCTTGGAGCAGGCCTCAATGGGCGTGCTGATGCCCGGGGCCTGCCAAAGGACAGTCAAACTCCTCAGGTGCATCACCCCATATGGAGCGCATCATCCAATGCAGCCCACACCAGCCACACCAGTCTGTGACGCCACTGGGTGCCTGCCTTATAAGGAGTCCCTGATGAGATGCCAGTACATTCTACAGTGAATACAAGGGGCTTCTTGGAGTGGCCTGCTGTATCCTGAGGTTTGTGAGCAGCCGTAGTTGTTTCATATCCTGAGGTTGAGAGGAAGGGGTTGCAGCTAGGATGGCCAAGAACTCAGATTTTTGGTCAGCACTGCCATTCTTACTCGGGCCTTGTCATGGACCCCTATGGGTCTACTCATTACTATACCTGCTCCTGAGGTGGTATATCTCTGAGGAGCTGGAAGAGGGCATTTCTGCCTTGGAAACAGGCTCTGGATACAGAGTAACTGCTCTGCCCTAGGCAATGCTAAACATGCCCTCAACATGCCTCTCCTGAACTGCTTAGGGAGAGCAGCTAGGGCAGAGCAGGTCCACCTCTCTTAGGGCACCCTATGTTGCCTTGCTCTGCCCTAAGCCTCTTCCAGAGTAACTGGGGTGGAGCATCTTGCAGTTGCTCCACACTAGTGATAGATAGGGCAACCCAAGGGCTCTTATGTGGACAGATTAGTTGCTCTGGATTGTGCTACCTGTCCCTTTTAGTTGCATTGACCCAATATACTGTATCCTGGAGTGGGGTAGAAGTGCCTTATGGCACTTCTGTGACACCCCCAGGTCAGCACAGGACGTATGTTGTGTCTTATGCCAGCCCAACTGGAGGTTAGGACTGATCCCTGAGTTTAGTAGATGTAAGAAGCAAGAACTAAGAAGCCAAGAGTTTCTTCTTTTTCATAAATATTTACTGTATGAGTGAATGCATGTATGGATATTTTCAGGATACTGGGGAGGATTTTATTCCTCTATTCTATATTAGGAAATTCAGAATCCTCTCAGTTTTTCAGGTCTCTATAATTTAATTGCTTTTAGTGATACTTCAATGGTTACAAAGAAGAATGAAAATATATGATTGCAGGGATAAGTTATTATACCAATTTAGATATATGAAATTACCCAGATAAGAGAGCTAGGGAAAACTGCAGACTTTTGCTTACAAAACACACTGTGATTATGGCCTGTAAATCCCATTTTCCACAGCTAATTCATTTAGAATATTTGGAAGAAAAAAGCAATAACAGCATCATATTGAACTACTGAACTTTCATAAACAGTTTGCCTCCATATGAAATTTATGTAAACTGAGTGAATGCTGGCAGCTCTGAATACCTTAGAAAGATTGTTTTGTCAGATAAGATGATAATAACATCTGAAATAAATATGAACACTTGTGAAAACGATAGCGGCTTGAGATATGCTGTATTCCAATGTGGGCATCAGTCACTTGCAGTAGAAGCTGCTTGACCCTCCTGGGAGACACACATGGCATTGAAGGGGATCCAACTGCATCTTATTGCTTTGCTCATTAGTTTCTCTTCTGCTGCTTTCAATTTGCTGGCAAGAAACCTCCCAGGACAGTCCATCATCATCATAACAAATGACTTGATTTGAAACACAAAGGCAGCTGAATGATTCATACTGGACCATAGCTTAAAAAAAGAGCAAGAGTATTTAAATTTGAATGCTGAATGGTATTTGTACAGTATATTATAATATCAAACTATAGTTTATCACATATTGGAGTGTTTTCAGCTTTGGCCTCAGCAAGCTTCCTTGATGAAGAAAACAGCATCAAGAAAGCTTTTGTATCACAAAATGTGATACATCTGTCCGCATGGCCTGGCAGTAACCAGAAGTGGCAAGCAGCCAAGCGCATGCCCACTGGCTTCAGTATGTTGGCAGAGAGGATTGAAGTGAAGCAATGAATGAGGATAACAGCGGGGAGATGGGGGGAGGAGGGCAGGATGGGGAATTGGAAGGGTGCTTTTAGGGGCAGCAGCACATGTCCTAAACCTCTTCTCAACCTTGAACCATTGATTTACACACAAACCTGGGCCAGCTGTACAGCTGGGCTGGGCATTTCCCAGTAGACCTAACACAGATTTCTCAGTATCCTGGCACAGATTTAACCTATGTCAAGGGAATAAATTTTCCCTTGCTCCAATGAGGCCTCCAGATGCCAAAAAATCCCAGCAGGATCCAGTGGGATTGGACTTCCCTTGTTCCTTGGGTATGAATTGGAGAAGATATATAGTATCCAGATGCATCATAAGGGATCATTAAATGTGTTAAATGTGTTAATCTCAGTACTGATAATTGGTGCATTTCAACATCAGTAATGATGGGGACAAAACCTGGTTTTTAACCCTTCCCTGGTTTTTAAAAATCTGCTTCCAAAATGAGCCTGCATACCCCAGTTTACTCCGTTGCTGAAGGCTTTACTTTGATGCTCAGTGTTGAGCAAGAACATGAGCAAACACCAAACTTCTTTTTTTTTTGTTGTTCTATGAAGCCACAGAAAGGTGGCATCACTATTAGGCATTGAAAAGCCCTTGTCTGACATCCATAAGAGAGATGATCAGTCAATATAGGTAGTGTATGAAGTGTATTCACTTGATGAATCAGTGATTAATCATTGAATGTTAAAATAATCATTGACTAGATGAATCAGTGATATCTTTAAAATGCATTTTCCACATTGGTGATATGCATCTTGTGGTACGCACTTGCCTGGAGTGCTGGATATGCATATATGATTTTTGGAGGCAGCTTCATTGCAGCAGGAAGTTTAAATTGGAGCTTTTTTTCTTTCATTTTTGGCAAGTCCCAATGAATACTTGAGTTCCATATAAAGTATGTTTAAGATCATAGCTTGTGTGTGTTTGAAAGAATGAAAAGAGAAAGAAAAGAAAGATCGTTTCACCTTGATCTTTGAAAAGTGACTGACAACCCCAGTCTTTGGCTCTCCAGTATCAATATGCTAACACTGACCTTTTGTTTCAAAACAGGTTTTTCAGAAATGCTTCTGATGTCACCCTCTCTGTGATATACAGAATACTGATCTCAGCAGAGCATTTTCTCAACTTTTTCACTGTCCCACGGAATTGTTTCTCACTTTTCTATCCCAGTGAATTGATTTTGACTGCAAACAGTGACTTGTGAACTTTTTTAAAAATCAGATTTTTAAAAACCAGGGAAGGGTTAAAAACCAGGTTTTGTCCCCATCATTACTGATGTTGAAATGCACCAATTATCAGTACTGAGATTAACACATTTAACACGTTTCATACCAAAACTAATACAGTATGAATTGAAAACTTGCTCATACTTTTTGCAAACATTTCCACTGGCATTTCTGGAGATATTTTGAAATACAATTTGCTATTCTAATATATAGGCAATGAACATGAATTTGGATAGACTTAGGAAGCTGGTGGAGGATAGGGGAGCCTGGTATGCTGCAGTCGATGGGGTCATGAAAAGTTGTATACAACTGGACGACTTAACAATAACAATTTCAGTATATTAATTTGCTCTAGATTTCAGAATGTTCTTCTCCACAGATAGATTGGATAGTACTGTATTAATCCTCATTTGGCTTTGTATTAGTGTTGTGACCTAAGCATTTGCTTCTGTAATTACTGTGATAACGGAAAAGTAAATTCCTGGTCCGCATGAAAAAGACAGGCAGTCATGAACAGGGTCAGAATTTCATATTATTGCTTGCACCCATTCCAACTGACTGGGTTCTGGCTTCATCACCAGAAGCCAAGATTCTGGTAAAGATTTATGGTATCTTCAATATTTGGTTCATTTCATTTGCAAACATACATGTTGAACAATACATGGAGGTCAAGACGGCAACAGTAAAGCATTTCTGCATCTCAAACATGCTTCAACTCTTGGCTTTCTTTCTTGTATCATCATCAATCTGGTATGTATGTCTCACACAGAGTTTGAACTGGTAGTATCTTTTAGCACTTGCCACAAACATGGAGAGTGGGTGGGAAAGAAAGATGAAATGAAATATCCCTCTGGGATACATATCAGGTCAAGATATGCATCAGTTTACAAGCTTCTTATGGCTTCCTCCACTTTGAATTGTTTAGTGGCTGCATCTCATTCAGAAATATCCCCTGTTCACCTGATTCCTGTTATTGCCTGTTTAAAAGTCTCCTGGACTTCTATCTGCTTGACAAATAACTTGATCAAAATGATTGTAATCACATGATGTTGTGTAATAACAATATTAAGAAAATTTTTATTTAAAAAACTATGCATGGCCGATTTTCTCAATTCAATTTCTCAGCTCTTTTTAAGTCTAGAATATTCAGGGTAAAAATATACAACAAAACATTTGATGGTGGAGCTTTAAGTTGGCGGTTGCTAATCTTTTGATTAGCATTTGAAAAGTTCATTTGAAAAGTCATTTGAAAAGTTCCCATTTGGACCAGAGCTTACTGTACTGCCTATGCACTGATCTGGCTCCCAGGCAGGATTTGGAAACCCCCAGACTCCAGATCTGGCTACCAGACAGGTTTTGGAAAGCTCTGCTTTGAACAAATTAAGAATTAATTGGTAGGCTAGATAAGCCACTTTCAATAGGTGACCCTGTGCAGCCTTAAAGTTGGCCAAAAATGTGCTCTATTAATTAATAGATTATTAATTAATTCTAATGAGAGAGGGGGTACAGTGTATGATGGGGCCCTTGGAAATTGAGAGAAAGGGGGCCTTAGATAATAAGGGTTGAAAACATCTAGGCAAGATTTCACTTCTGCTACGAAAAACATATTGGTCCATTCTAGACATCACTGAGTAAGCTACGATGCTCATGATCCTGAGTGCTCCCAAAGACATCTGGTGGGCCACTGTGAGAAATAGGAAGTTGGACTGAATGGGCCTTTGGCCTGATCTAGCAGGGCTCTTATGTTCTTAGCCTCCATTTATTATGAATATTCAAATAAAATATATGAATGAATTTTTGAGGCAAGGGGAACTCCAATGTAAATCAGAAAGTTCTCAAACATTAAAAAATGATGGATTCTGATATATATTTTTGGGTAGGAGGGTACAAGTATTGTTGAAACTCTTCAAAATGGGTACCCCCCAATCTAATTGCCTAGCACATTTTTTGCACAAAGTGGACAGATAGAAGAAGTGATCATGAAAAAAGACTGCAGTGAAGAGGGAGACTTATGATTTAATGTATCTTGATTATTTTTGTACTTGATTATTTTTACAAGAAATTGTTCTCCAGTGATGTGAATACAAAATAGTTTGACCAGTACATATGGTTAAAATTCAGCCTTTAAATTTGGAATTCATCGTATTACACATTTTGATAATAATTAAATGTATCTGTTCCTTATATAATCAAAGGATACCCCACTCAGTTCAATAACAAGAAAATAATTTCAATAATAGCAGTCAAAGCATGTCAAACATCATGCACATATTATTATTAAAGTTTAATATTTAAAGTAAATATTAAAATTATGTTTTCCTGTCTATAGTCTTAAAATTCCAGGGCTTTGCCTGCTACTCCATTTTTGGAGAATTCTTGTCCACATAGCAGCCTGTTTTATTCCAGGAAAGCAAGCCATTGGTCGTATATTTCATGTTCCTCTATATTTTCCTCCCACCCAGGCTGTCCAGACATCTGGCTTTCCCGGACACCTCCAGTATTTATTACCATGTCCTCCCTACCATGCAGGGAAACGCAAGAGTGCCTCCGGAATTTCTCTTGCAGATCCCACCTCCCTGATGCAGAGATGTCCTCCTTTCTATCCCCCTCCCAGCTTGATATCTTGCTTGTGTGTGTGTGTGTGTGTGTGCATGCGCGCGTGCGCACTTGTGTTTATGTGTTTGGGTCTGAACCACATTCATTGGAGTCACAGGCTTGTGTTACGCTACTACAAACAATTGTTTTAATGTCTGGGTCTGAATCATGCATTTTACAAGGTTCTCAATTTTAAAGGGTTGAAATTAAGTACAGGAAAACAATATGAGTATTCTGCTTTATATTAAGCAGAATATAAACCTGTGTCATACATTTTTGCAGTGTCCTTCAATTTTTTAAACACATAGGAATTTTAGGGGTTTAGGGATTTTGCGTTTGTTATCTGATCACTCTGTGGAAAAAAACCTAGTGCCTGGGCATAAAAATAAATATCTGCTTTTATTTTCCATAATGCCAAAACACAAGTGCCCATTTTCCCCCAATTCATTCAAACCTGGACAGAACCTACATGAAGCTGAATGCCTCATTTGGCAAAGTTGTTTGGAAAACTTTGAGAACCCCCAAAATTGGTTCCACAACCCCCAGACTAGACTGGGACCGGGTGAGTGGAGAGTTCATCATTTTTCAATTTAAAATAAGTAATATAGTGTAATATATTATGTACAGGAAAGCAATACCATTGTTTTTAGCTTTTTTTTAGTGTTTTTAGCTTATTTTAACATGTCCTACATTTTGTCCTAAATTTTCCAGGTAGGGAGTAGGAATTTTGGCCTTTGATCAGGAATTTTGGCCTTGCTTTCAGGGATTTTGCATTTGGCATCTGGTCACCCTGTCCCTCCCGCCCCCAGATAATATGCGGCTGATTGCACAGCCTCACAGAGGAAACTCACCTCTACCTCAGCTGCAGAGTCTTAGACATTATTGGAGATGCAAATGGGGAAGAGAGTATTCTCATCACCAAGGCCACCACCAATCCTGTCACCAAGAACCACATATCAAGGGTGTCTAGTATTTAAAGAAGTCTGGAGTTGTAGGCAGAGCCACGATTATAGATTCCTTTTGAGATGCCTCAAGTCAACCTACTGTCATAGGTTGTGAACCATCACCGCCTCCCCCCCAAAAATATAGGAAATCCAAGAAAAAGAAATCAAAAGGAAAATGTAGGACATGACAAAGTAAAAGCTAAAAAACACTTGTATATATTGCTTTCAAGTGCTTAATTTTAACACTATGGCTGCAATACTAATCTAACTACACTTTCCTGGGAGTAAGTAGTATTGAACACAATGGGACTTAACTTGCTTAGGATTGCACTGTTGACTACTTTTTATTAAATTTAAAACTATTACATATAATTTATTAAATATAATTTATTAATTACAAGAAGTCTACATGCTTGCTTACAAGAAAATGGACTTGGAAGATTTTTTTCCAGAACATGTCCTAGAAAAACAAAACATATGGTCACCCTGCTGAGGGATTATAATCAAGGACATCACTGAAAAATGGAAGCACACCTGGATTTAGGATTTTGGGGAGGAAACCAAACCCCAGTTTATCTTCCTGTGATGCTGTTGGAAGATTCCTGTACACTGGTATAAACATCCCAGAAATGGGGAGGACGGTGCTTATGGCACTCTTGTGACACCCCCAGGTCAGCAAAGGACATATGCTGGGGCATATGCTGCCCTAACTAGAGGCTAGGATTGCAGCCTTGTTACTAAACTCTTAAAGGCTGGCCCAAGACGTTCTGCTACTTGAAGCAAAGGATAAAACAGTGTATATCTTCCTCAAGTGGTCCATGCATAGTCATTAATAATAATGGATTGCACTTAGGAACTGTAGCACAGTAAACCTGACAGTTATAGAAATGATAGTATATGCTTGCTATGCAGACTTCTATACTTTACAGTCCCTCAGCAACTCAGCAAGCTTTTATAGCAATGGTGTGTGTTTGCGATTAACGGATCTGAAGAATGCATGACCTAAACAGTAGATTAAATAGCAGCCCATCAAAAAAGCAAAATGGATAATGTATAGCTTTGCATTGTAAGCCTTTTAACAGTTGTTTTAAAATGTAAAATCTCTCTAAACTGTTTATATAAGAAGCTGGAAGTTCCTTCATTATAAAAGTGTGACAACAAAAGGTGAAAGCAGTATGACTTTATGTCATGAACAAAAAAAGAGGACAAGGCCCCTCAAAATGTAGGGCACCTAAGAAAAATGTAGGACATAACAATATAAAAGCTAAAATCACTGATATATATATAGATATTCCATTAATTTGCTTAATTTACTGTCTGTATTGCTTATTATTAAACTAGCGAAAAGTGAGCCCGCGTTGCAGGAGTAAAATTCCCCCATACACCATCCCCCATGGCGCATAAATCCCCCCCACACATCAATCCCCCATGCACAACATTCCCCATGCACAACAGTACCCCGTGTGCATCATTCCCCCATGTGCATCATTTCCCCATGAGCATCCAACTCCCATGCACATCAGTCTCTTGTGTGCATCAGTCCCCATGCGCATCAGTCCCCCATGCACATCAACCCCCATGTGCAACATGCCCCGTGCGCATCAACCCCCATGCGCAACATCCACCCCATGTGCATCATCTTTCCCATGCGCAACATCCCCCCATAAGCATCAACCCCCCAAAGTGCATCAACTCCCTATGTGCATCATCTCCCGATGCGCAACACCCCCCATGCACAACACTCCCTTGTGCAGCATCCTCCCCAGTGCAATCCCTACCTCCGAACAACATCCCCCCACTGCACTGGGCACCGAGCACCAAATTGGCTGGATGTTGGCTCTCTTCCATATTAAGTATAGGACAAAAACATGTTGCATCCCTTCCAGCCCCTTAAGGATTAAATTTCTCCACATCGATTCTTGGTGGGTGTTAATGTCACAGAAGGAACACCCTCCCCAAATTTCATACTACTAGGTTTGGGGGTTGGGGCAGAACATCCCTCAGTCACTGATTCTTCAATGCAAAGTATAGGGAGGAAAACGCGTTGCACCCCTTTTCACCCCCTTCTGGTTGGAATTTCTGAAAACTGGTTCTTAGTGCACCCCTTGGTCACGGAAGGAACACCCATCCCAAATTTCATGCTTCTAGGCCCAGCGGTTTTGGCAGGGCATTGATGAGTGTGTGAGTGAGTGACTTTTCTCTTATATATATACAGATTTAAAACTATTCCATATAATTTATTACAAATAATTTAGGAATTGCAGGAAGGCTATATGCTACCTGCTCAGATGGAAATGGAGATGGAAATGGACAATTAAGATTTTTCTAGGACACAAGGCTGAAATCCAGGACATGTCCTGGGAAATAGGACGTATGGCCACCCTGGGTGAAAGTGAAGTCTGATTTTCAATCCTAAAAATAAATTTCAATCCCTTCTGCTTTCTTTCTAATTTGGAGCGAGGTGGGAACAGTGAAATCTAATTTGGCCTAAGTTTGCAGATATTTCAAAGTTCCTTTCTAAAGTGGGAAGAGGTTGATGGATTACCAAGTTTGCTCTCTAGGTTTGTTCCATACTTTATTGAGTTTCTCAATGGAGAAACTAGAGGGTCGGTTTAATTACGCAAATTGTGCTAAGCTCGAATCTTTTCTCTAAAGTCAGAATCAATTTCTCTTGTAGTCCTCTTGGGACCTGGCAGCACAGTTAGTTGCCAGGCTGACTTCAAGAAATGATATTTAAATACTGAGCAACATTTCAGGCAAATGATTATCATAAAATGTCATGCTATTGTTAGGATGCCAGTGTGTGAACTATTCAGATACATGAGACATACAAAAAGGAAATGCCATCAGGAATCATTAACACATTTATTTCACTGCCATTTTTTATTGCTTGGACAAAAGGAAAACAGGTGTATTCATGGGCAAAAAGAATGAGTAGCAATTGCAAAAGTTGTTTCATAGGAAAATAAATGTTCATCCATACTGTGAAAAGATAAGCTAAATATATAAAGATAACACTATTGTCAATTTCTTTAGTACTGTAGTTATTATTCTAGTTATTATTCAGATATTCAAAACTGTGACATAGGATGTCACAGTTAATATTGTAATAATGTAATGAAATATTACAGTTAATAATGTAAAATCTGAAGATTATTCTTTTAAAAACTAAAATTATTTTAAAGATAATATACAGGAGGTCCCAAGCCTACAGATGTTCAGTTTGCAAATTTCCAGACTATGGTTGGACTTGGTCGGGGCTTTGAAGCTGTTAAGTTATTAGTAAAGCAGTTGAAGCTGTTTGGAGACAATAAGAGGCTCAATAAGTTTGAAAACAGTGATTTCTTGTTATGGCAATAACTTTGTTAAAAACATTGATGGGGATTCCTGGAAACAGAAGTAAGGAGGAGGATAGTATTAGGCCCAAAATCTTACAAATATGATTAACATGTTACATTCCCCAAGTTACAGTTATGGATACCTGAGTTATGGATGGCAACATTGTTGCAGGGTCAGTGCTCTTTCAGTGGTGCTTTTGCACAGACTGAAAAGTGTTGGGTCAGCAACCAGATGAGTTGACTTACGTACATTCTGATGGAAGTACCCTGGAACCGACCTATTGAACACAACGAGTAGACTTGCATAGGATTGGGCTGCTAGGGTCTAAAGTCCCAATTCTATCTTGAGCCTATGGGAGTATATCTTGTGATTGGCTGCCATCACGTCCAGTTATATTGGTGTGAAAGGTGTGCTGCCTATCTGGCAACTCACAACTCACTGCTGTAAAGGATCGGAGGCTCCCTGTGTCTATAAGAAGACACTGGATCCTCCTGATCAATCAGCTGCCCAACTATTTAATGCATTGGAGAAGCTAAGATGGCTGCATGGGTGGTTTGAGGGACTTGTTCTTTATCAACTCTGTTGTTATTACTGGGCCTGTACTTCTTTTTGCTGTGCAGAATTCTGCTGGGAAAATCCAAATATGTTCAGTGTCACCTATTCAAGAACCAGCAGGAACAACTGGTCAGCAGAGCAGTCCTAATTTTATAGCCAGAGTAATTTCATAGAGTGTGGCTTTTGATTTCAACTTTAAATATGCAATCTCACTTGATTGTCCATAATAACAACAGCTGCAGCTAAACACTTCTTAATTAAGAAGCAAATACTTTAACGTTGAACATTCAACATGCTGTTTTTGACTTACTCTATAATCCTCTTTTAAATTCAGCTCCCTTACCCTGAGATTCCCTCAGAGCGTTGTTAAATGATAGGTTTTAGAGGGCTTAGTTTCATGCATGTAATTTTTTTAATGTCTGGGTTATTGTTTAATGTGAGTCTAATAAATGAAGCTTTTTCAATCACATTATTACAGTTTTGTTATGTGGCATTTTTTTTTTTTTTGTTATCCAGTTGCATCTCTATCTGTTGATTTCCCCTAATGCAGTAAAACAGAAGGATTCCAACAATTCATAATACATTTGTGACAATTAAATGCTAATATGAAGTGATGTGATAGTAGCATGTTTCTCCTGAGAGCAAATAACACATCATGTCTATGAGAATTCTGAATTTTCTCTCCTGTAATTGCACCATGCATATGTTTTGTGTCCTTAGAAATGGATCAATGAGAAAGAACTGCAAAATTCCTAACTGAACCATTATTTTAAAAATTGGGAGGAGGGAATAAAAGGTAATAATGATCCTATATGCTATACATGAAGTCCTAGGAGTATGCTTAACACTTGTATCTTATCTTTAAATTGTTTTCTGGCAGCAAGCACTTACCCAAAGGATTCTGATACCAATAATGTTTATGTATGTCTTTTAAATATAAGATCATATTGCCAATCATTACCACTATAAAGTTGTGTTTTTTTCTTTTAATGAATTTTATGAGAGTTTAAAAGACTCACTTGGTAGACTCATTCCTCAAATTATCTTAAATCATTAGTTTCTTTCCATAGTTTAATTGAGCATGTCCAATAATGCTAATTTATTTTGTTTTTTTTCCTCCCACCACTCTGAACAGTGTATACTTGCTTTATTGAAAAAGTAATTACTTTCTTCCAATACTATAACTAGAAAATGACTTCTTTTAATAATTCAGATTGTCACATCAGTATTGGCACAGTAAGACCATTGCTGTTTCAACAGAGAGACAAGAGATTTCAGATTTGACTAGAAATTACTGCAAAAGGTCTAGTTATATGGAAATTTTTTTGCCATTATTTACTCCTGGGACCTGTCTCAGAAGGCTGAAGAGTCAATCCTATGGATTTCTATTCAGAAATAAGTCCCATGTGTTTAGTGGGGCTTTCTATGAAGGAAATCATGTATAGGATTCCAGCCTAAAGCTTTTCTAGGGAAATATAGATGATTTGTCCAAGAAGTTAGTATGTTGATGTTTAAAAATAACCTTGAAAGAAGAAAAAGCAGTTTGCTCACTTGGACAATCTCTCCGAGGGACAATATCTCAAGGGGGTGTTGATCATAATAGTTGGGATTTCTACATCAACTTCCTCTATCACCCCTTTTTGTCTACCCTTACTCAATAATCAGTGATGGGCATCAAAAAATTTAAGAACCGGTTCTCTGCCCATCTGGCAGCCACTTTTAAATGGCTATTTTCAAACTTTATATGTCCTATCTCTTGTTAAGAACCGGTTCTATAGAGTAGGTGCGAACCTGCTAGAGCCCACCACTGTCTATAATGTCCCTTGCTTTGTGAGGCCACCTTCTTTCTCTTTCTCCCAGAGACTTGGCAGAAGTGGTGCTGTTGAAAGAGCAATGCTAGGTCAGCCCAATTATCTTGGGTAGTAGATAAAAAACCTTCTGGGAAGGACACCCCCGTATTATTTAGCAATGATCTCTTTTCTAGCATTAACATTTTGAAATTTAAAGATATGGTATATTCAAGCTGCCTTTTTTTATTCCTCAGTGCATTGATATATTCCATCAAGAAAGCTTAAGAACACCATAAGAGCACCAAAACTTGGTGAAATTGAGCAAGTTCTATGCTAATTATGTAGTTTTAAAAGAACCATCAGGAAGATGATGCTTTTCAAAGTGTCTAGTATAGCAATGTCAGCATTTCTTTATTGGACACTTGTGCCATTAGAGATGCTGCAGAGCTGATCTCTCAATTGCTATGCATTTGCAAACTTGAAGGCAAAATAAATAACATACAGAACAGACATGTATTCTTAGAGATATATAAAATCTAATTTTGCTTCATGTTTGTGCACTGGTTTAACCCCTCTAGAAGCGTGGCAGAGCATGCACAGGAATCCCCTCATCACCTCAGGGAGTTATGCCAGGTGAGTTATGCTGGCCTTATATAGGTTAGGATAGCACCCTATGGTGCAATTCTATACATACTTTTCTGGATTAAGATGCAATCCTATTCACAGTGAACTCAGTGAGCACGTCTATACAAATCCTATAGACGTGCATAGGATTTTGAATTGAATTCAGTGAAATTTCTGAGGACTATTCTGAGAGTTACTTCATAGGATTCATTCATTTATTTTAAATATTAATATACCTAACACACAGGCCCAGCGTTGGGCATGCAGACCTCCTTGGGACCAAAGGGCTTCTCAGGAGTAGGGGAGAAGAGCAAGTGCTGCCTGGATCAAGCCTCTAGGTCTTGGATCAAGCCCCAGAGGGTCTCCAAGGGAGTAGGGTGTGAGATCACATGGTTGGAAAGAGTGGGCAGATAGAGTCATAAGGTCCCCGTCAAAGTACAAAGAGATTGTTCCTCTTTGGGCTGCTGCTTAGGAAGGGAGGCACGTGGAAACAGGAGAAACCCTCAACTCTTACCCATCCTGAAAGTGGTTGGTGAAGCCCCAACCTGGGCTGCACAGTGCACATTCCCTACCTTGGTGAGGGGGAGAAGATACCTGGAGTGTGAAGGAGCCAGGTCAGGCTGGCCAACCTGACAAACCCTTTGGGTAAAGGTAAAGTAGGGTGAGGGAGTAATAAGCCAGTGCTTATTACTGGAATAAGCCTGTGCTTCTCCTGGAATAAGCCTGTGCTGGCCTTCCAGGTGTACTCAAAATGGTGCCAGCTTTATAATGGGTGCAAAACCCTTTTGAGCAACATATCTTTTCCCTGTTCCTTTCCTTCCCTGCCAATTATGCCCCTCACACTTCCCTCCAATCTCTTGTGTGAATGTATCAGTTTTGGTGGCATCTTCCAGTGGCAGGTGCCTGGTATCGGCCACTTGTGGTGGTGAACACACTGTGCAGAGAGGCATGTTGTGATTTATCAACAGCCAGGAAGCAGAACATTCTTTCCAAATATCAGGTTTGTATAGGATCAGGCTGTGAGGTTGAGTTTTCTGTTATCCTTTCTCAGACATTACTCTAATTCTGTCCTATCTTGTATAATACGGCCAAATGACTCTGGTTTTCCGGAACATTTCATGCTCCTGGATTCTCTGCTTCTACAAATGATGCAATGTTGTTCTATGCCTTGGACAGACAACTTCCAAGGAATATGGGATGGGTTAAAGAAGGTGATGTTATTCATTTCAAAAAGTGCATTCTCATTAAAGCAGTGCTTTAATGCTATTGAGCTCTCCATCCAAAACTAAGCATTGAATCTGAGCAGAGAAATGGATGTGGGGAGGACAGACTAGTTTATCTTTTTCCTTCGGACTCTTCTTTTTCTCACATGTTTTTTCTACCAAACAAGATAATAGTTTTCTCTGTGGGTAGATAAGTACAGTGTGTGGGCGGGTGAATTCTGAGTGGTAAATTGGCCAGAGGAAATATCACCCTATATTGATGCTCAAATGTGCTATCTCCCAGGGCTGCTTTTGGTTGAAAGGAAGGAAGGAAGGAAGGGAAGGAAGGAAGGAAGGAAGGAAGGAAGGAAGGAAGGAAAAGAAAGTAAGAAAGAAAGAAAGAAAGAAAGAAAGAAAGAAAGAAAGAAAGAAAGAAAGAAAGATGTTTTGTATAAGTTTGATCTTAAGATATTACAAAGTGATTTATTATGAAAGGCCTTTATGGTCATATAAGCTTCACATCTCTAATTTAGTGGTGTTCAGAAGTTTGTCAGTCAAAGTATTTGGTCAAGATATTACTGACATACAATGCAAATCTGATTTTAGGCCAGAAAAATGGCCCAGCTAAGCTGACCTAAGTAGGCCATATCATGAGCTGGCAGTTAGGCCAAATCCACAGGGCTAGAAGGCCTCTAGGATGACACTTAAGACAAATCCTCAGGACTAGAAGGCCTCTAAGGACACAATCCAGAGCAAATTCAGCCTGCTCTGACCTAACTGCACTCTCCTAACTATTCTGTATCCAGAGCAGAAAGTTATGCTGAATCCAGAGAGTCAGGAAGCCTGGGCTGCCCTAACTGCTCCAGAGCATGCTAAGTAATTGACACAAGGGGAAGACTTGCTCCTGAGGAGACACCCCTCAGATCACACTGAACAAGGAACAGCTGTGGTGCCTACAGTGGTAACATGACTCTGCACATCACCTGGTGTGGAAGTCTGTGCGTCATCCCAGGGATGCGCCCCCCCCCCCACCAGGACTGCGCAGTCACCAAAGTTGGCGCCTGCGCAGTTGTTTCTGAAGCCAACTGGCTTCAGAAAGAGTACTGCGCAGGCACCATCTCTGACACCTGCGCAGTACTTTTCTGAAGCCTTTTGGCTTCGGGGGAGACTGTGCAGGCGTCAGAGTTGGTGCCTGTGCAGTACTCTTTCTGAAGCCATTCGGCTGCCGCTCTGCCTCCTGAGTGAGGCCGAATGGCTGTGCAGAGGCGCGGACTTTCTCTGCTGTAAGGAAGTCTCCTCTGAAGCTGTTCGGCATGCTCAGTGTGTCTCTACGCAGTGCACCTCAGCTGGCCATTCAGGCCAGCTCCTCAGACAAGTGGCAGGTTCTGGCTGCTGCTCCGCCTTGGAGCAGGCCTGAATTGGTGTGCTGATGCCTGGGGCCTGCCAAAGGACAGTCAAACTCCTCTGGCGCATCACCGATATGGAACGCATCACCCAATGCAGCCCACACCAGCCGCACCAGTCTGGTGACGCCACTGGGTGTCTGCCTTATAAGAAGTCCCTGATGAGAGGCCAGTACATTCTACAGTGAATACAAGGGGCTTCTTGGAGTGGCCTGCTGTATCCTGAAGTTTGTGGGCAGCCGTAGTTTGTTCCATATCCTGAGGTTGAGAGGAAGGGGTTGCAGCTAGGCTGGCCAAGAACTCAGATTTTTGGTCAACACTGCCATTCTTACTCAGGCCTTATCATGGACCCCTATGGGTCTACTCATTACTATACCTGCTCCTGAGGTGGTATAACTCTGAGGGCTGGAAGAGGGCATTTCTGCCTTGGAAACAGGCTTTTCCACAGAGAAACAGAGAGTAACTGCTCTGCCCTAGGCAATGCTAAACATGCCCTCAACTTGCCTCTCCTGAGCTGCTTAGGCTGCCCCAGTTAGGGCAGAGCAGGTCCACCTCTCTTAGGGCACCCTACGTTGCCTTTGCTCTGCCCTAAGCCTCTTCCAGAGTAACTGGGGTTGAGCATCTTGCCATTGCTCCACCCTAGTGATAGATAGGGTAACCCAAGGGCTCTTATGTGGACAGATTAGTTGCTCTGGATTGTCCTGTAAGCTAGCCTAACTGATGCTGAAGAGGCAGCAGCACAAGGGCAGCATGATCACTATGCTGGTGTAGTCGTGCTGTATCCTGAGGTTGAGAGGCAGGGTTTGGCTGGGACTCAGAATTTTTTGCCAACACTTCCAATTTTACTCTGGTTTATCATGAACCCCTATGGTTCTACTGGCCTATTTTGGAATTGGGCAAGCCTAGTGATGGATAGGCTAAACCAGGTGAACTTCAGGATTGCAGCTGCATGAGTTAGCTATAGATGAGCCCTTTACATGCACCCGAATGTGGAGTAATATGGCAATAGGATGCTGAGGTGGTAGAATGAAATATTCCACTTGTTAATTCTTACAATGTTAAAAAAATCAAAACAAAGTCCCTTTCCCTGAAAATAGAAACATAGAACATCAGAAGTTATAGTCTTGGCTGCTTTTCCTGGTTTCTATCTGTAGGGAATAGGATAGTACATAGTGGTATCATGATAGTTCACAGAAGTCTGAAAAGGTATACTTCTTTCTATCACTTTAAAGCAAGGACCAACCACCTCATTCTGCTACACAAGTAGAAATACTGATACTGTGTTGTTTTACTTCCGACAAGTGTTTTGTTTTGTTCTCATAAGGACATAGTGAAGATCAATAATCAAAATTATTCATCTTTTCGCTTATAAATAGTAGACACTGAATCAGTTCCAGGAGTTAATTAAAGGCAGAGCACAAGATGTACACAATCTGGTCAAACATTATGAATTATTCTCGGGGGGAAATCTGCCTAGCCTCAATTTTGGCTGCCTTTCACAGGGTATTTTAAGACTCATCTATGGCAACAAGCACATTGTTCTTGAGTCATTAATGATTTGGTTGGGTTTTAAACTATGTGCTATGCTTTACTGAATATGTTATTTTGACATGTTGCTTCATACTATTTTATAGCAATTTGTAAACCATATTAATTTACCATTGCTATAAAAGGGTAAAAATTGCTTAAAATAAATTTGAATTCTCAGAACATAAATCAAATGTAATTTTAGTTCATTTTGTACTGGAGAGACAGAGAAAAATTCTAGTTTTGATGTTAAGTTGAATAAAACATCTGAAGTTGAGTAATTAAATTAAACTGAAATTCCCTCTAAAGTTAGAGAACTCTCATTCAAACTGTATCAGTTCAGGATTTTGGAATTAAGCACATGCTGATATTTCCAGGTTTGTTGTGACATCTTTTGTGTGTTTTATCTACACTACTTTAACCTTGGGCTAATGCTAATATTTTAGTCACACAACAGCATAAGCTTTTTTGCAAAGCTGATTGGTTCAAATAAATACAATTTGAATTACCTAAAAATAAAAATTTCAATAACTGACTAAAAGCTAGTTTGCCATTTTGAAGTTTCTTTAACTGAATTTTGAAGTTTATTTAATTAGTAAGCATGCATAGTATGCTAATTATTAAGCTTGTTGGAATAGATTGGTTAGAAACTAAATAAGGATTTTATACAACCTATGACCTGTATGGGCGTTGAGCTAACAGAAAAACCACTTGGATTTAAGATGGCCAAAGAGCTGGGGCAGATCTGAGTAGACACTAAGGGGTTAGATAGGGGGCTTTCCATCAGCTTTGTGCATCACTTGTGCCAACAGGATCCCATTTTGTGATGGGGGGAATTGCCAGCTGATGGTCGCAGCAGAGCTTCAAGAGCTTCTTATTTTCACAGTGGCTACCATCTGGGAGCATAGCGCAGTATGGGAAAGAACACTATTGCCCCCTGTAGAGAGACCCTTCCCCAGGGCATTCCTGGAAAGTCAATGGTGACTGGTAATCACAAAGACAGGTAGCATATCTGGGTCAGTTTTTAGCTGTGAATGGCAGGGTATGTATGTATGTGTACGTACGTACGTACGTATGTACGTACATACGTACGTACATACATACATACATATATAGTGCCCTGCCATCAACACAAGGAATCAGTTGTAAAAGTCAGAACACACACACACGCAATCATAAAATAATCCTACTTTTGCTGTGCAAGCTCAGCCCTGAAACTATTTCATAATTTTGGGCTGACCCCACCAATGTGATATTGATTTTCTCCTTTTTCTTTTCAACAAAAATGGAGGAGGACTTTTGGCCCCACGCTTCACACTGCATGCCTTTTGCACTGTGCAATTACACCTTCTCAGAGGCAGAAGGGTTCCTATGTGGCTATGCAAGGATATATTCATTTCATTTTTCAAAGGCACAGATTTCTTAACTTTGCCTATTACAGTGTTGTGGCATCAGCTGCTGTGCTTCTCTAAGGTCAAGAGCCAGCTATCTTAGATCACAAAAGAAGTGAAACTCTCTCTCCAGTCATTAAAACATTTATTGGAACCATATCTCTTACCACATTAATTTCTTTTCTTATATTTGGACTTTTGAGAGTTTTCTTATATTTGGACTTTTGAGAGTTTGGACTGTGAGATTCTAAAAGGTCATAAAAACTGTCTTTCTAGTGTTTCTCTGCAGTGCATATTCCTAATTGAGCTCACATACAGAGCAGAGGGAAAAACGGAAGGAAATATGGCAGGTTCACACAGCCATTTTCTCTGTAATGGTTTGACATGCAAGGTAGGCAACATTAGGGCACATTATGCCTCTCTTTTTATAAATTGTATTCCTATGTCTATCCCTACTTTTCCATCTATATGTCCACTTTAACTAATACATGGGCAAACTCAAGCATCTATTCATTAACAGAAAAAGAATGCACTGGATATTTGCTGAAGAAACATTTGAACTACTAGGTGTAAAAAAATCAATAACTCATTGAGCATTAAACATTGCTCAAATGCTGTCCCCATAAGCACACAAGGCATATATTGGATTTTAAATTATGCCACATTAAGTGACTAGTTCAGCGTTTCCCAAACTTGTACTGTTTTCCATGGTGGATCACAATGCAATGCACCCCATAGTGCCTTTTTGGGAGGCCACTTCTGAGTCACATCAGGCCTGTGGCACTCCATTAACTTCCACGGGCCACAGAAAGTACCATGGAGGCAATCAGAATTGCTTGGTTGATTGGGGAGGAAAAATGAAGATTTTCAGTCACCAGTAGAAGCACCATTAACACCTTTTGCAAAACAGAATGGAATAACATAGAAAAATAACATAAGGCAAGTGAGGCAGTTTTAGCTCTTCTTTTAGCTCTTTCCCACCCACATGTGTGATTAAAATTGTCATCATATTTAGCCCTCTGGAACCCTTCACTGCATGAGACATACAGGTATACCTAATATTAATAGGAGATAACTACATAGGTATTTCTACAAATCTCTACAAATGGACCAAGAAATGGATGGATTAAAAAAGTTAGGCTTAACTTTGAACACATTAACAGTAGGGTCAGTTTTATCTGTGCAATAAAAGAAAAAGATGCATCTGATCTTTGAGGTTACCCATTGTCCTAATTTGTTCTATCATTAAGCCCTAAGCGCTCATAAAGGATTCTGCGTATGATGATGAGCACACACAGATTTTATACGATTAACTTAACAATTATGTGCCATCCTCTATATCTGCAATTCCCACAAAGACCATTAAATACATACTAATCTGCCATTATAATACAAATGTTATTGTGTTAAGTGCTTGTAAGACAATTATATGGCAATTGTTATCCATTTCATGGTGACTTATTACTTGAAGAGTAATGGTTACCATAAACTATAAACTGTAAACATTACCATTGGTTTTAATCAAAAAGTGAAAGAATCTATTTCATGGTTAAGGCAATATTCTGTATGTGGAAGCTGTCTAGCTACTTGTAACATGTTGTGTGGTTTGTTGTTATTTAAGTATGTTCAAGTGCTTGAATACTAAGTTATGGCTGCATTAAACATAACAGCTAAAGACATAACACTTTATACCTCACAAATGCATCGCAAATCTATGCTAAGTCTTAGAGATTTTATGCTTCCTAAACAAGTTGAGCTTAAACATTTTAATTTTGGGAGATGAAAGATGGGAGATAAAATTCAGTGCAGTGAGTTATAGTATATGCAATGTAACTGCTGTGGTTATTACAAGTACAAAAAATGTAACTTTTTTTACAACTGTCCTATATTACAGCAAAACAAACTGCCAATTTAACAACAGAAGTTGCATAATATGACATAGGTTAAGCCATGACTCCAGATTAGGGAGTCATATGTTATGTATACAATTACAAATTTTGCCCAATGTGTTGTATAGCTTGCTAGATTCTCATGATTGTAAAAAACAACAACAGCAACTTACTTCTGGCTGTGGTTGGACACTTTATTCACATGATTCCCAGACTTTCATGCTGGTGGTCAGCCTGTGTGTATTGTTGATATAACTGCAGCACCAACACAGTGGACCTTCCACTGATGGAACGCTCATGTCATCAGTGGAAATTGCCCCTAGGATTGGACTGTCTATTATAGTAGGAAATTGGGCTGCTCCATCACAGTAGGAAATTGGCATTTACCTTGAGTGAGAATTCAAAGATTGTGACTTTGGGTATCCAACCGCTGTATAAAACAGTATAGTATCGTGGAGTAGAAATAACTTTTTGTGAAATAAAATCAGATTCTCTATGAAAGTATCTCATTGATACCTACTATTGTGAGCACCAAATGGAAGCCTTACCAGAGCTATACTCTCAGAGTGATAATAAAGACAATCATAATCAGTAGCTTCAAGAAAAGAAGATGCTCTGAAATATATCTTCTGATTCAAAATCTCTCTAGCTCACTTCAAAAGTCAAATTGTAATCAATTTCACCTAAGTTATCTGTGTGATACTGTAACATTATAGGACGTGAAAAACCAGTAACCATATAAGCCATCTCTCCCTTTTGAGAGCCTTGATAAATTATGTGTTTAATCCAGTGATGGGATTCAAATAAATTAACAACAGGTTCTATGTCCTAATAACCTAAATTAACAACAGGTTGTATGTCTCATTAGTAACTGGTTCTCAGAACCAGGCACACATTAGCAAAGGGTTCTATAGAACCTGTGATAACCCTCTAAAGCCCACCACTGGATGGTCCACCACTTTATTTGAAACCCACCACTTTATTTGAATCCCGCCACTGGTTTTATCTCTCTATATAACTGAAAGTCACTGACTCATTCATTGATTCACTCAATTACCAGTATTCACTCATCAACGGCCAGCTAAAACCGCTGGGCCTAGAAGAATGAAATTTGGGAAGGGTGTTCCTTCCATGATGGAGGCACCCACTAAGAAATGGTTTTTGGAAATTCCCACCAGAAGGGGGTGAAAAGGGGCGCAACATGTTTTCCTCCCTGTACATCACATTGAAGAATTGGTGACTGAGGGACGTTCTGCCCCAATCCCCAGTCCTAGAATCCCCAGTCCTAGAAATTTGGGAAAGGTGTTCCTTCTGTGACATCAACACCCTCCAAGAATGGATGTTGAGAAATTTAACCCTTAAGAAGGACAAAAGGGGTTCAACGTGTTTTTGTCCTATACTTAACATTGAAGATTGACTTATCAACATCCAGCTGATACACTGGGAGGGAGGATACACAGGCGGTGATAGTGTGCATGGGAGGATGGTACAAATGGGGGGATGATGTGCATGGAGGTGTTGTACATGGGGGATGATGCACATGGGGTGTTGCATATGGGTGCACATGGGTGGATGGGGCGCATGGGAGACAAGGCGTGTATGGGGGAAATATAATTTAACTTCTGAAACATGGGTACTTTTTTGCTAGTTCTTTCTAAAGCTTGTCCCCTGCATGCCCTTGAAGGAAGATTTATAGTCAAGGTTCTGCACCACATTGAAAGCTCACAGTTTAAATCCATCACAACCAAGGGGCCTTCCCCAGGCCTCAAGACGGTTTGATAAGTGAAAGTCAATTGACATTATTTGACAGCATCCTGTATCTGTTTACATGTATCTGATACATGTTGTTTCTGAACAGGGTGCACAAGAAATTTTTTTTTATTTTTACATTAATTTCCATCGCTAAAATTTTAGTTCATTTAAGTATTGACCCATTTATAATGTGATTACTTTCATATCCACCCTGACTCCTTTTCATTGTTCATAAGGCATAAAAACGTAACTTCTGGTTTTCCAAAATAATCTGAAGTAGTGGGTTTTTTCTTCTTGTTGCAGTGGATAGTTATGGACTACCTCTGCAGGCCTCAGAAAAGACCTTCCAGAGGCGAAGAGAACACAGTTCCTCTTGCCTCTGGAGGATCTATATTTGCCTAACTGCGAGTTTAGAGAGACCTGCAAATAAAGGAACCTGGAATGTGAGTGAACTATAGTTGCTAACAAGCACACTTCTTAGATGGTGGCACCTTTTTGTGGGAAGGGTTGTCTCCTCTAAAGCCAGAAAATTTGGAAAAAGAAAGAAAATATATTTATGGAGCTGCTACTTACTGCTTCCTCGGTTTCCTTACTTCTTTGTTTCAACCTTGCTTTCTTAGCCATTAACATCAGTAACCATTCCAAATTCCAGTATCCCACTCTTCAAGCCTACTCCCTCTTGGACAAGCAGAAGTTGCCAGTCATCAGTATAAGTGTTCAATGACTTTTCTCCAGTTCATATAAAGTTTTCACCAGTTCATATAAAGCACCCAAAAATTTGAGAAGCACTGCCCTAACACATATCAATCTTATTGTTTCCTATGAGAAAAGCTGTTTAAATTCAAGGGTTTTCAATTAGTGTGCCATTTCCCAGAAATGTAACTTCCACATAAATTAAGAGTTGTTTGAGTCTGTATTTGATTTAAGAAAAAGGGAGAGAGACAAATAAAACATTAATAGAATAGTGATTGTAGTCTAATTGATGTAGTTTGATGCTGTAGAATGCAATGGAAGACTGCATTATAGAGGCCGAATGTTGTTTGATAATGTAGCCTGGATTGATTTACTATTTTGCAGTCTTGTAGAAAAATTCTGTCTCTTTCCTCGTGGCTTCCTGAGACAGTCAGATACAGAAGATAATACCGGTGACTATATACTGGCCTTAAAAAAATTGGCAGGCATCCTGCTATTATTTTCACTAAAAGTAATTAGCAAGGCACATAACACAAACTTTTAGAATAGCAGCATCCTGTATTGTTGATAAATGCAAGTACATGTGACAACTGTATGCAGATGTGATTGTGAACTTGAATACTGCTGGGTGATTTTTTTGGAGATCATATTCCAGCATTCTGGAACTACAGCCTTCCAGCAGATATTACTATACCAGCGTTTTCCAACCAGTGGTACAGTTACTACCAGTGGTACCTGAGGTGGTTTCTGGTGGTAATCTCAGGACTCCTGGCTTCTTGCCGCCCAGCAGCAAGACCAGGAACAGGACACAACGAACAGTGAGTATAGCTCTGAAACATGTTTTTCTCGACTTGAAAAAGGACTCCCATCCATCCTGAGCCTCTTTCTGCTGTTAAACATGTCAGATCTGCCCTCCAGAAGTAATTGGAGATGATATCATTGCCAGTATTTCCAGAGGTACTTTGAATAGGTAGATCATGTGAAATGTACAGTGGAGGAAAAATGTTGAAAAACACTGTACTGTACTGTCAGTACAGTAATTGAAAGAAATGACGGAGGTAATAATGAACATTACTCATGCTCATGGTCATTTGAATTTACAACATCTTGCAACTAGGTTAGCACAATGAAAATCAAATGTGACCTTTAAACTAAGTCAGATTATTTCCCAGTCTTAGCCATAATACCATGGCGTGTGTACAATCTCTCTCTCTCCCTTTCTCTCTCACTCACTCACTCATTCACTCACTTGCATATGTGCACACTCTCACACACACATACGAGCATTTAAGTAAAGAAATAACAGTGTTAAGAATGTGCAATGCGTCAGTTGGCGTCATATTTTGCTGTAGTATTGTCAAATGTAACATCAAGCTTTGCAGTCATGCAAACTGACAAGTGTTAAAATAATACAAAGGCTACTACCATATATTCTGAGCCATTTTTAATTTGTATAAATATTAACATGAGGAAGAACTAATGTTCTTCCATCTCCTCTTCCTTTTTACAGGCTTTTACGAAGAATGTGGCATCGGGATTTTTACTACCTCTCTGATCAGTGAATTATATTGGCATGCTGTATTGCTTTGACCTTTTCTACATGGTTTAATTTGAGTAGCCATTCCAAGACTCTGGCTTTAATCTGCTTTATTACCCACCAGGGAATAGGTAGCCTAAAAGGTAGACATTAAAACCAGTTGCCCTCATTTTGCCATTCATTGGCAGCCTTTTAGACTTTACATGATATTTTTGTCAAAGTTTCTAATTGTTATCTAAAAGTAGAACATTTTTATGAGTGAATGTGATTTATCAGAACTGGATGTAAGGAATGAAAATACATAGAACAGTGAGACAAAATGTACCACATGGGGTATCATAAAATAGCACAGTACTCTGATGATCTCATGTGACATTGAATTCATTTGCATATATGACAAAGGTGATAATGGAGTAGGAAATAAAATTTCAATCATTTTGCATTTTGGCCTTGAGATAAGCTGACTTGTCCTGCTCTTAATAATTGGGACAGATCTGATGAATGTGAGATATTAGGTTTTATATTTGTGAAAGATATAAAACTGTCTTATCGTATCATTGATATTGCAACTAGAACATAGGGTTTCACATTTAAAATATGAAGGGCATTATAAATTATTTCATTTCCTTTTGCCTATTCATGTTAAGGGAAAGGGGTTTAGTCAGTAAAGCTAAACTATTTCAATATGGCTGCACTTTTAACCACACTTTTCTGGTAGTAACTACTATTGAACACAATGGGACTTACTTCTGAGTATACATGATTAGGATTACACTTTCTAAATTGTGTTCTTATGGTGTTTTCTTTTTGGGGAGGGAGAATTCATCATCTTGGGGTTCCCAGCCATAACATATTGTAAGTATTCAGCTTGGTTACCTGTTTTTTTTTTTTTTTTTTTGTTTATACACCATTTTTATTAATTCTCCAAATGTTACAAACTAAACACAGCATTTTCAAGGACATTTTCATTGTGTCCTTTTCATTGAGCTCAATGGATGAATTATATCTTTGATCCTCAGGATTTAACTCTCATATTTGACAAACAGCTTTCTTTTCTGTGACCCTGCAGTCTATTTAATTTTAATTGTTAGCAGAACAAAAAAGATACTATTCCATATTTATTCAAACATTCAGGCAATTTGGTTACATTCCTTGATCCAGCTGAAATCAATTTTATATCATTTTCTCTCTATGTCATGCTGCCAGAAGATGATAAGAAACTGGGTACACAAAAACTGGGTACACACATGCTATGCACATGAGTCCCCCAATGTGACCCAAGATCTGAAGCTGTGCATTGTTATCTTTAACTGTTGTCTCATCTACCAGAAATGAGACAAGCAGATATAGGTGCACAGTGTTGTTTAGGGGGTGGAGAAGATATGCTAAGAAAGAAGAGAAATTGAAACAGTGTTGTAGTCAAATAAAAATAAACACTGATTTGATATAAGAAGAAAAATAAAATGGTTAATTCTAGCACTGATCCCTGAGGAAGTGAGGGTGAAAGGAAATATAGGTCCAATATTTTTAGCACCTTTCAAAAAGAGGATGGAGCACAAGGGAATCCAAAGCCAGAGAGGTATTAGCATCAACTTCTTGGAAAGGTGAAATATACAAGGGAGGATGAAAACACAGGGAGAGTCAAAATCAAAGCAATGATAATGTTCTATGAATAGGAGCGGCAACTGGCATTCATGGGAATAAATGTTCTTGGACCAGCAAAACGGAAACACAGAATTTCTAGCTTTGAAAGCAAAAGAATCTCAATTGTAGAGGCAAAATTTTTTGAGGAAGCTTACTGAGTAATCATTTGGCAATTTTCTGTAAAAGATCCACAATAAATGATAATAGATGATAGATGAACAGCACAATCCAATGTAATAGGACTTAAAATAACTTCTAAAACCCTTTGCCTTTGGGGTTTTTTCTGCCTTTTCCTTTTATTTATAACAAATTGTTTACTAATGGTATCCATATTCACCTATGCCTAATAAAGGTTGACTGACTGACTGACTGACTGACTTAAAATGATGCAATATTACAAAAATGGCACCTACTGTACCTCAAAATGGTGTTTCTGCCTCTGCATGCCTCACCCATTTTATAGTTAAAGTTAAAATACATTTTGTGGCCGGAGGGGTAAAATCCATGTCACTAGTGCACATCTTCACTCGGTGCAGTCAGCTTCAATAGTGCTCTCAGCTGCAATCCTAAACCTCCATTTAGGCCAGCATAAGCCCTGACACAAGTCCTGTGCTGACCTGGGGGTGTCATAAAAGTGCTGTAAGAAACATCTGGCCCCTCTTGGGGAGGGGAGGGGTTAGGCCAATACAGAAGCTTATGCTGATCTCCCCACACCACCACAGGAATATATGCCAGTTGATTTAGGCCAGCCTAAACTAGTTAGGATTTAGGCCAGCCTAAACTAGTGAATGCACTCTCAATTTTCATTCTCCTACCAATTTCTTTTCATTTATAATTTGCAGCTGAATACAAAAATGAACTTTAACCAGCATAAGAAAAAATACCACAAATGAATCACATGCAACATGTTTTTTTATAATTTTGAGAGGATACATGAATAAATAAAAATGTAATGCTTTAAATTAGAAAAGTGTAGGTGTACATTAAGTTTTCATTACAAAGCTTATAACAAGATGTGTTCCTAAGTGGTTTTATTTTTTCACAGATTTCATTTTTTTCCTCCAAAGAAGAAAAGGCCATAAAGTGGTGTTATATGTTTTTATTTCAAGGGCATATTTTTATATATTATTATTATAAATTATAATAAACTTTGAAAGTGTAGTAGGTAGGTTTAGAGTGTTATGCAGCTGCTGTCCTTACATATGCATTTCCAGGCCAACCCATTATTTATTTTTATTTTTTTCACAGATTTCCCAATTTAATTTTGTTTTGCAGATTTCATGTTCTGTTTTGTTTATTGCAAAAATAAGAAGCACAGAAAGCAATGTATGTTTTATTTTATCACTGAAAAATCACACCTCTGCTTATATCTAAAATATAAATATGTAAAGAAATGAAGACTATTTTAATAGTTACTGCAATTTTAAATGTATTCACGAATGTAAGTACAATGCTTTCAGTGAGAATTTTTTTCTTACACACATACACATGAAAGAGACAGACAGATTTCACAGAGTCAGCTTCTTAACAAATAAAAACTTGCAATAAGAGATGTCTTTAGAGGGTTGAAGGCTTCACTGAAATACAATCTACATTCCTTTTCTTCATTTTCTGATTTAATTATCTGTTTCACAATTTGTCTTCATAACTGACCAGAGATTATTTTAGTTAACATTAATTATGAATAATTATGTAAATTTACTTTGCAATAATTACCTATATCTTGTAATTCAATGCTTACTATGGCTGTAGAATCCATGAGATGTATAACCCCAAAAATGACCTGCCATGCTCAATAGTATTGGCATCCATCAGTCTCAAAAGACTATGGTATCGTGCTCGCTATATGTGAAGCACGAAGGGCTGGGTAGATTAATATGGATAGGCTGTTACCCAAGCAGCAAATCCCCCCTCTCCATGCCACTGAAACAGTCCAATGGAACGGCAAAGTCAATACGATTGGTTCCAGCTGCACTGCAGAGCTGGGCTAGGGACAGGAGCTCACCCTATCTTGTGGGGACCCGGATCTCAAACCCTGGCCTTCTGGTTAATAGGCACCATGTCTTAACCACTTGTGCCACCCACCCCCATGCTCAATATGTCACAAGTACAGTTTTAAAATAATGTAGGAAGAAACAATGGGAAATGTCCTTGCTAAATGAACCCAATAGAGGTAAAATCCCCTTATTCATCTATGGTAGTAGTTCACAGCACAGTTGACAATCTGTCTGGCATCAAGAAATGCAATAAAAAGGTTCTTAACAAGCTGAGAGAATGGTTTGATAAGTGAAAGTCAATTGACATTATTTGACTGCACCCTCAGTTTGTGACATGCATCTGGAACAGGTGTAAAATAAAAAAAATCATCTTATTTTTCCATTGATTTCCATTGCTGAAAATTTGGTTCATTTAATTATTGACCCATTTATAATGTGATTAGTTTCATAACAACCCTGACTCACTTCTCCTTGCTCACTATTAAAAGTATTTATATACAATGTTTGGTACAAGAAAGAGGAATGAACTAGAAGGATGAGGAAAATACTGAGTCTGAAATCCTATCAATATCTAGCACTGACTATAATGAGACTAACTTAGAAGTAGACATGCATAGGCTTGGGCTCTCACTGTTCCAAAAGGACTCACAGCGTACGAAAGGGTTGTTGGAAATGCCAGCAGCAGTTACTGGAGGGTACTAAACTGATTTCAAAACATTCTTGTTTAGCTGCACCATTTAATAGGGATCTTAATATTTAGCACAAATTGTGGTTTATTCAAGCCACAATCCCAACCCCCAGTGAGGCTGGTACAAGTCCTGTGCTGACCTGGAGATGTTAAAAAAGTGCACCCATTAGGACAGAGCCGGTAGCAGTGGGAATACTGGGGGTGCAGTTGCACCAGGCAACAAGCTTGTGGGGGGGAACCACTAGTGGCTAAAATTGTGAAAAACAGGGTATGTATGAATGTAACGTATCATTGGAAAGGTAATTTAATGCAGAATGCAATGAAACAAACTGCACTGGAATATCCATATTCTATCAAACATTATGGCAAATTAACCAGAAAATGAAAAGACAAAAGCCTGCGGAACAAAAAGTGGATTTTTTAAACTCAAAATGTCCCCATTAAATTTGATTTTGTTGTTGCTGATGGGCGGGGGAACAAAATCTTTGATTCCAGTTAGCAAATAGATGCTTTGCTATCAGAACAAATAGGTAGTGAACTCCTGAGGACTTTTCCTTTTTCCAGTTTTCCAATTTTCCTTTTTAAAAATACCCCTGGATGATACCACTTTCAGTTGTGAGCTTTGCACCAGGCCACATGATAGCGACACCACAGACCACCACAGAACAGAGCTTACCATTGTGTGGAGCTATCCGATATCTTTGTTGCCAATCTCCCCAGAACTTTGCACTGGGCAACTGCTTCTGCTGTCCATTGATCCAGAGGACTCTATGGATATATTTCTGGTAAGATGTGGCTGCCCAGTGTGAAGTTCTGGGGAGATCAGCATTGAAGATATCAGGCTGCCCTGCAGAATGGTTAGCTCTGGAAACAGGTTTTTGGTGTGCAGCAGTCCCAAGTTTAAAGTTTCGTTTAAGTAATCAGTATCATAATAGTAATATTTCTCACAGGGGAGGTCACTATATAGACTTCAACAGAGATTTATTAAAAGAAAATATATTATTTCAAGATATAAAGTGTCACCATTCATTTTTGTTAAATACATGTTCCTTTCTTTTGGATTTTGGAGAGATTGTATATTACCTCCCCGTTTCACTTCACCTCTTGTTTACTTTTGGCACATCATCTTGAGAAAATAAAACTATTGGCTACTGCTTTACAAAAAGATGAACAAACTGAGAACTTTTGTCAAGTGACTTACCTAGTCTAAACTCAGGTAGGTTTGTTATATTCCGTGCTCATCCTCTTCCATGAAGATTGGCTGCCTAACACCTTCCCAATGAGCGAAAATGATTTCCTCTTCTTAAGTTTCATTTCAGCTCAGTGCCTGGAGCACCAAAGAATTGAACAACAATCAACAGACACAGGATAATTGAAATTATTATCTGAATATTCTTATATACTTTATAGCTTTAGCGGTTCATCTGCAATCTCTCTAGATCACTTGTAAAAGGGCCATGCACAAACCAGTCAAAATCTCTACCCTTCTAGACAAGTAAGGAAAAAGGCCATCCAATTTATTGTAGGAATATTAGATAGCATTTATGTCACAAATTGGAGGAAAGGAAACCATGGAACCTCAAGCCTTTTAAATCTGAGAACAAATTCACTTTGCTGGAGGCACGAAAGGCACTACATATGGCATTACAGATGGTGGATTTGCAGGCAAGAATTGCGGCTGGTGATCTTGTATTCCAGAATCACTCCTACAGAAGAACCATTTGTCTGAACAGGTAGAGGCTCAACTTGAAGCTACTGAAATCTGAGCAATGATGAGGATTTGGAAAAGGTTGCTAAGATTGCTCAAGACATTTGTGCAGCCCTGTGAGGCCAGGCCAACTTCAGTCCTGAATTTTTTCTCATTTTCATTTTTACAATTCCATGTGCTCATTTTGGTGGATCTTTTTAATATTATGCTCATGTGGGCTCACCTTTATTTATTCTGAATTTCTTTTGCTTTGAATGTGTTATTTTATATAGCTATTGCCAGCTGCCAGTTAACAAGAGTAGAAAATAATTTTACCCAGATTAGTAGATCACTTGGACAGAGCCTTCCCATGACTCTGTGGGAACAAGAAGGAAAGTGAAATGTGCTGGACAAGCTCAGCCAGAGCAGGGATTGGGAAGGGGTAGGGTTTGGGAGAGAAGGAGGCAGGAGAGGGACGTTCTGGGTTGGGGGTGCACAGAGGTTGGGCAGGGGGGACCTGGAGATGTGTTCCCTTACCTTGCGGCTGCACTTCAGCTGTATCAGAGTGTTGGATACAACTGGATCCTGAGACTATTAACATCCACTGAAGTATTTTTTGAGTGTTAAGTACAGTTTTAACCCAAGCTTCTCATTTAAATGTCTTATTGGATTATGTGGACAAAGCAAGAAAACCGGTGTTAGGATAACTTTGACTATGCTTGTGCTAATTCAGTTTAATGACTTCAGGGAGAACGATCTCTTTCTGCCTCTGCAGATTAATCTGGCCAGAAATTGTTAAGTTTCCCCCAGAGCATTTCAGGACACAAAAGGATGACTGGGTTATCATTTACTTAACATGGGCTGCCTTGGATAGTCCTCAGGTATGCTGCAGGTATTTGGATACTGACATTCATTAAAAGGAAAACTGGAGGATTTGAGCAGTCTGGTGTGCCTTGTCAATGGTAAAAACAACTGATGGTGTGCCTTGCCAATTTCAGTGCCTTGTTAAGTGTGCCATGAGATGAAAAAGGTTGAAAATCTCTGACTGAACAGAACGAAGAGGGTGAAAATCAGCCTCACAGGGCTGCACAATTAGCACAAGTTGTATCCAGTTGTATCCAACACTCTGATACAGCTGCACTGCAGCCGCAAGGTAAGGGAACACATCTCCAGGTCCCCCCCTGCCCAACCTCTGAGCACCCCCAACCCAGAACATCCCTCTCCTGCCTCCTTCTCTCCCAAACCCTACCCCTTCCCAATCCCTGCTCTGGCTGAGCTTGTCTAGCACATTTCACTTTCCTTCTTGTTCCCACAGAGTCATGGGAAGGCTCTGTCCAAGAGGTTGCAAGTCTGTCACAGAATATGCTTTGATTTTTCTACATAAATGTTTTTTTAATGGTCTACTCAAATATGTGTGTTCAGTTTCTGGCATTTGAATCTCTGCATATTAATTATTAATTGTGATTTTAGAATGCTTGAATACTACTTTTTCCATGTTGCAGAAATAATACTTTTAAAATGGACTTTGTCTATGAGCAAACATTCATTTCTAGACATCTTGGTTTCAATAATAATCATTTGTGAACAGCTTTTGCTATTTATTCCCCAAATCTAAAGATAATCTCAGCTGTTGCACATGTTCTTCAGTTGCATGTGTTTACAGTTTATGTACTTCTTTTCTCCATCATCCCTGTCACTCTTAATGTGGAAAGTGTCTCAGTAGCCCATCACTTTGATTAACCCATTTTTAACCTTGTCTTTTTTTACAAAGGGGCTGAAGGTGTACTTTGAAAGACAGAAACAGAAAAAGATAAACAGAAAAAATAGGAGGACAGAAGAACTGTCCTGATGGATCAGATCAAAAATCCATCTAATTCAGCTACCTGTTTCCCACAGTACCTCACTAGCTATCCCTAAAGCAGTGCACAACCAGGAAGGAAGGCATATTTCACTCCCATCATTGCTCTCCTGAAACTGCTATGCTGCAGAAGGATATGGAAACTGAAAATACTGTACAGAAATTTATACAACAGATATAACCTTTTTCTCTTTCTTCCATAATAAACTCAGGGTCACTCAATGACATTGATTGAGAGTTGAACCCAGAGGTACCTCATAGTAATTATAACTGGTAGTCATTGGTATAGGTGTCCTCCACAAATTTGTTCATTCCTTGAGGCCATCCAAGTTAGTGGACATAACCTCATTTTATGGCAGTGAATTCCACTGCCAATCACTGTTCTTGAGTGACCCCTGATTCTAGTATTATGTGTGTGAGAGAAAAAAAATCTCTAATTTGTAACTCTTTCCACACTGCAGAACCTTATAACTCTCAGGTCCCAATAATATCCTACTTTCCAGTGGTCTGCACATTGGCTGCTTCCCCTTCCTGATCCTCACTACCATCTGAAACTCCTACCATGCTCCAGATGACATCCTTCTAGCACTGAGCTCACCAATGATGCTAGGCCTGTACCAGCATTGACTGCTTTCAGGGTATGCATGTCTTATGGGCATGTTTAAATGCCTCACATAAAGTATGTTTCACCTAACAAACAAAAATTTCTCTAGGATTCTGCTTCACATAACAAACTGTGCTTCACGTAACAAACATACTCGTTGGCAGTTGTGGCAGACATGCTGGCCGGCAGCCCTTTTAAAAAGCATCAGAGATGCCTAGAGCGCCTACCCATAGCGAAAGCAACACATCTGCACTGTTCCTCCTGTGGCTGGGCATCCGCTGGGCAGAGGGAGAGAAGAGCAGTGGAGAAGAGGGAAGCAGCTCAGGGCTAGCCAGAAGGGAGCAGGGGAGAGAAAGGCTCAGGATGGAGAGAAGGAGAAAGAGTGGAGACACTTTAAGTGTCTTGGATTGCAGCCTCCTAACCATGTCTACCCAGAAGTAAGCCCATTGTGTTAAATGGGGCTTACTCCCAGGAAGTGTCTTTAGGGTTGCAGCCTATTAGACTTCATAGGATCATGCACATTGAATACATGTTTTGAATTCAATTCCAGTGTTTTGTCATCATTTTACATCCAGTTAATATTTGTATATGAATATTTTTTGGGATATGGAACCAGTCGTCTGAGTTTCCATTATTTCCTATGGGAAAATCTGCTTCATGTAAACAATGTTTCACGTAACAGACATGCCTCCGGAACGAATTAAATTTGTTACGTGAGGCACCACTGTACATGTTTTTATGGGCAGTCTTATGAAACACTGAGCACCAGTTCTGAGGTGTGTTAGGATTTGGCACTAAGCACTCTTAATTTATTACACAGAAATTACTGTTTTTGCAGTATTCAAAAATGAAAAAAATGGAAAAGGAAAAAAAAACAAGCTCTGCAAGGCTGTTCCTCAAATTATTCCAGGGCATCATGAGAGAGAATCACAATTGTACTTTTAGTCATTTGTGTCTAAGAGTACTAAAAAAATTTTTTTCCGTGGACCAGGACTGGCTAACTTAGGTATTGACTGAAAGCCTACACATTGGAATGCCCATGGTCCAACCCTGGATTACCTCCTAATTTGGTTGAGAACCTAAAAACAGTGACAGTGTGGGACCTTGGAGCACTGCAAATTGCTACTGCTTTGTTGTAATCCACGTTATCACCCATGGTCACTCACAACTTGTTACCGACCCTGCGTATCCCACTTAGAATAGCACAGAAACAGGAAATACCTTGAAGGAGATAGTATTAAGAAATGGATATGGAGATGCTGTTGCTAATAATTTTGAACCATAGTTACTATATTTTCCAGTAGGGTTGGGGAGGGCAGAGAGCACGCCCATGTCCAGTACAATACTATCTCGACTTTGGTTCTTGTAGCTCCCTGAAGCTGTCAGAAATTTGCAGAGAAGAGACTTCTAGGTATGCCCCTGACTCAGGATCTCAGAAAGTGCCTCAGGAAAGTGCCTTGTTTCACCCTGCTCCTTGGTAGCTCCTCTGGTGCTTAGTCTGGCCTTCAGCTTCGTGCTGAGCTTTAGCCCTCAGCTCTACTCCTAGCACTTATGAGGAGGGGAGCTATGATCAGTAGGATTGAGGCATTAAAAATTGTTACTATGCTATCTTCAGTGTGTGTGTGTGTACGCGTGTGTGTGCATGCACGTGTGCATCTGTTATAGAATGCCAGATGCATGGGAATGGAAGAGGTCTTATGTGCTCCTTGAACAATCTGGTGGGCCACAGTAGGATACAGCAAGCTGAAATAGATGGACCTTGGACCTCATCCAGCAGGACTTTCCTCATGTTCTTATCACCAGCCTTTCTTTAAGAAGTTGCTGACTTAATGTCAATGAATTCTTAGGCTTAATACATCCTCTCAGGTTCATGATAACAGCTAGATAGATTTGTTGCAGATGAAAGAAGTTCAGAATGAATTCACTTCATTCATTTTTAATTCTAACTTTAACTTTTAAAAAGACTTTCTGTCTTTTTTCTTGTCTATTTCTTGATGTATTTTATGTAACATGCTTTATATTCAAAAGGAGACGTGTCTAGAGTTGAAAGAGGAGATCGTTTTTTCTTAGAGATATGCCCCATGTTTATACAGTTTATACATATTTATTGAATTAGAATGAGTATTAGGATTCGCTTTTCTTTATCTGTCAACAGGAGTGTAGTTATATAATATTAAAGTGAGATGCATGTGAAGATCATCTAGTCCAGCCCTGTGCTAAGTGAAATCAAGTACCATAGTTGTCAGTGAGCTTAGCAGGGGGAGTAGAGCTTCAGGACTTCTCCAGCAATCCTAACATAGACCAGCACAACTCATTGGTCTTCCTGTTCCTGTTGTGATGTCGAGAGGCAAGTGCATCTCTGTGCACTGGCCTAACTCTTCTCCAGAAATGGCACAGTGACACCCTTAGGCCACCACAGGACTTGTGTGGGGCTTAAGCCAGCCTAACTGAAGGTTAGGTTGACAGCCTAAGTGATATCATCAGCAGAGATGCTTGTGCTCCATTTGTACCTTTTTTCCAAAGAAGCATGAGGCTCAGCAAAGGCAAATTGAGGAGCCACTGACTTTGCCTGGGAAAATGTCTTTGGAACAACTGTGCTCATGGCACAGTATGGATATGCAATCATAATCCCCAGTTAGACCACCTTAAACCTCAAGTCCTGTGCTGGCCTGAGGATGTCACAAAAGTACCAAAAGGCACTCCTGCACTACTCCTGGGGAGGGTTAGGCCAATGCACAGATAGGTGCTTGCCTCCCTACATCATCTTGGAAAGACCAATGAGTTGTGCTGGTCTAAGTTAGGATTGCACCCTTAAGTGGTTTATGTCTTAGTGGAGTGTGACAGTCCCCCAAATCCAGAGTAACTACAGGAGTACATAAGAGACATTACATGCACCCGTAGTTACTGCACCTCCTCATGAAAACTTATGGAAAATTCATACTGGAATCCAGAGTAAATTGTTCTTACACCTGAGCAAGGACTCTCCATAGTTACTCTGGATTTTGCCCTATGTGAGTGTCGTGATGATCTACTGCACTTCAAATTTTATCACTATATCACTGCCCTTTAGACCAACTATCATACTTGTGAATACTGCCTACTGATTTCTACCTTTTTCTTTTACACCTTTTTTCTGTTTTTTGAGCACTTTTCCCAGTTAATCTACTCAGTTCTGCCTTTCTTTAAACTCACTCCTCTCTTTGCCAGTGTTAGGAACAGCTCCTGCAAAAAATACCTTCTTCTTTCTGGAAGCAGTATTCTAATATATATGGATGAAGAAGGAAATAGCAGAAACACGTCAAGGAAAAGAAAGGAGCCATTGCCCTGCTGCACTTTCTCTGTTGTTCTTGTCAAAAAAATGAAGAGAGTTTCTGACTCACATCATCAAAGTAGAGACAAAAACTGGTTGAAAGAAATAAGCATCAGTTATCACTGTGAAGCGATCAAGCTTTAGAGACTTTTCTTAATTATCTTGGATTCCAGTTGGATCATCATATCCATGAGGATTACTTTCTGGAACTCCCTGTAGATTACATAATCTGCACATACAAGAATCTAAACAGTGAGTTAATGAGTTATCCATTCAGTTGCAGCTAGTTCTTGGACACTTTATGGATCGTCCCACTCTAAGCTCAATGGTCTCTCACAGCTTCCTTTAATTCCATGCCAGTTTAATATGTTCAGCCAGCATGTTCTCTGCCACCCCTTCCTCTTTTTCCACTAACTGCTCTGAGCATGTCTGAATTTTCCAGCAAATCAGCTCCTAAGACATGGCCAAAGTATGACAGTGTACCTCTTTGTTGGTAATCCAAGCTGCCCACGGGATTCGCAGCAGCCTCTTCTAGCATCACAGCTTGAAGGCCTCAATCTATTCTATCCACCTTTTTCAATGTCCACCTTTCACAACTGTAGGTTCTTACTGGGAAGACAATTGTATTAACTGTTCTGCACTTTGTCATGAGGCTGATGTCTTTGCTTTTCCAGATTTTATTCATGCTGACCATAGCACTGCAACCAAGTGTTGCCTTTTGACCTCAGGTCCTGATTAGCCATCTCGATGGGTCTTCGAACTGAGAAAGATGAAATCTTGGACTGTCTCAGTTTCCTCACCATTTATCACTATTTCAACTCCTTGATTTTTAGCTGTTGTCAGGATCTTGGTTTTCTTGAAGTTATGAAACAGACCAGGTTTTAACTTTCTTCTTTGACTTTCAGAATGAGTTGTTCCAGATCTCTTAGGTTTTCTGAAGGAAGCGTAGTGTTGCCTCATGTCTAAGGTTGTTGATGTTTCATCCACCAATCTTCTCACCAATCTGGGACTCCTCCGAATTTGCTCTATGCATATACTCATTACTCTGAATATTTCCATACAATTTGAAGTGGCTGGGTGGTGGAAATCCTTATGACTTTTGAAGCAAAAGGATAATGCTTTTTAAGCACCAGGAAACTGGAGTGTAATCACTGTGAAATCCTGTGAATTCATGGTATGACAACCATAACATTGCAGGTATTCATGGATGTAGTACAGTGTCATGCTGAATTAGTACTGCAGGCTCTTTCAACCATATCCTGAGGAGTAATGGAGCAGGCCAAGGTTGCTCCAAGTTCATCACAAATGTATCTTAATTTGTATAATTTGCACCCCAACCCATAGAATAAATTATTAGAAGTAAATCTTATGGATTTAAACTGAGTCTTTTGTTCCTCCAGTGAAATGTGCATAGAACTGTGGCTTAAAATGGCTTAATTTCAAAAGAGTTATCTAAGGTTGCAATCCTATGCAGACTTACTTTGGTAGTAAATCCAATGGAATTTAGGACTCATCTTTGAATTGTCTTGCAGAGGACTGTAGTGTGACTGTCTTTATCAATATCTTTTGTTCTGAGTTTAAAAAAAACCTGCAATGGGGGTTGATATATTAGGGCCCATCAGAGCAAAGTATTTAGGAATATATACGCAAAATAAAAAAAGTTCTTCCAGAAAAATTTAATAAACATAGGCAATTTCTCTAGTGAAATCTACACTATCCCTCACCACACTGTCACTGAGGTGTGCACTGCATGCTATTGTTGGAGGGAGGAATCAGGAGGTCATGAGAGGTAATGGAAGATATGTTGGCCTATGGGTTTCTTCAGTCCTACACTAATATGATCACTGGTGAAATTTTCCTCACAATTTTTCCTCCTGAAAATGTGTGTGTGTGTGTGTGAAATGGGAGGTGGTATCTAATGTTCCTCACTGCTATTGGATTAACTCTGCCCCTCCCTTAACATCCCCCTGGTTCTTCCCACAAGGCAATCCATCACTCCCTTACCCTGTCCACTGCCAGCCTCCTCTGCCAATATGCCACCCATGGTTGGGTGTTCCAATGACAAGTGACCAAGGTCACCAAATATTCACCACTGGAGAATCCATTTATATGGAACGTTGTGGCATTTGCAGCACTAACGGAGACGGTTTTCCACTAATGGAATGTTAGTTACATGAGAGGAAAGATTCTTTGTTGTGACCAACAGTCTAATCTTATGCACCACTTACAGTGGGTTCTGTCACTGAACCACTGTGGTGTCATAAAATGTGCACTGCTGTCATGTCCTTCAGGGCCAGCAGCATGCACTATCTGGAGTAGTGGCTACCAGATACCATGTAATGTGACAGCTGGAATAGTTTGAAGGAGATTGGGGGAAGGATCAAGGCAGGGAGTGGGGCAACTAGGGGTGTTTCAAGCACAGGAAGAGTAGATTCTTATGGCAGCAGCACATAGAAAGATGCTATCCCTTTTTTCTCAACGAACACACCAGGAAATATTTTTCTCTGCTCTTTCTGGGCTGGCTATGGATCCATATACACCTCTTGCTTGAGACTTCTTGTCTTCTTCATTTTCACATGTTCCTGTTCTGTCCTGAAATTACCCCCAACCCTCTGCCTCCCTGCTCATGCCTGCATGGCCACTGATGTACCTGTAATAGTGCAATCTTTTGTGCACAACTGTGCCGATCTGGAGATGTCGCTTTGAGTAGCCAAGCACTGGCACAATCATCACACTGTTGCTGAACCTTTTACGACAGCAAAACAGTAATTCCACCTAAATCAGCCATCTGAATGGGCTGTAAATCAGGACATACTGACCATTATCCCATTCTATTTGTCATCAAAGCCCAGCAGAGAAATTGTAGTAGAAAATGGATTGAGTCATTTATTAATCCATAATGATTTGTTCTGCTTTTTTCGTATGCAGTCTGTAACTTCCAGTAACAGGAATTTAAAAATTATGAAGTGCATGTGTTCATTAATATACGGTAGACACACTACTGTAAAACAGACTGTGGCTGCAATCCTAACCACACTTTCCTGGGAGTAAGTACTACTGAACACAATGGGACATACTTCTCAGTAGACATGCTTAGGATTGCACTGTAAATTACTCTTGCTATAAAATATTTTAAAAAGTGTAAAAATGGGCATGATCCTGATAAAGCCAAATCCTTATAAATCCACTAGGTTTAAATGGAAGACATTTAAGGACATTTTATTCTGAGATGTATAAAAACATTAAGTCCAATCTCAACCTAATCAGAGAGAGGCTACTGAATGCTCTGCCATTGCCGGCGCCCGCTCTCTAGGATAGCTGGCTTTGGAAGCCAGCCTTCCAGGCTCTCTAGGATGGCTGGCTCTCAGAAGGCTGGCTTTTAAATTGGCAGCATTGCAGCTGCCTGTAACTACAGTACCCCCCAGCTCCCCCACAAGCACCCTCCCATCAACACCATCAGCAGCAGCCTGCCCTGGTAAGTTTCTTTAGGATTGCATCCTTCTAACCATTACCCAGAAGTAAACCCCATTGTGTTCAATGGGGCTTACTCCCAGGAAAGTGTCTTTAGGATTTTTAGCCTAAGTAGACTTCAATTACAGTGTTTTGTCATCATTTTTACATACAGTTAATATTTTTATATGAATATTTTGAGGGTTGTGGAACCAATTGTCTGAGTTTCCATTGTTTCCTATAGGAAAATATGTTCACAGAACACGTTCACAGAACACAAAAATGTTCACATAACAAGCATGCTTCCAGAATGAATTAAACTTGTTATGTGAGGAACCACTGTACATGCCAAAATAGAAGCATTTTAATTCTAATCCATAATAGTGTTTCATAGTGACACTGAGTCATGAACCCTTCACTTTGCTCTGGAAAACTAATATCCAGGTGTGGAGTGCAGTCTCTGGCGCTCTGCTCCCTTTCTTTTCCCTCTGGGCTGTAGAACACCCCCCACCCCAGGTCCACCCAGGGAAGGTCAGCAATCCAGTGGACAGCAACACCTGAGGGGTATAGGGAGACAGGGGGGTTGCCTCCCCTTGATCCTCCTCTCCCTAGAGATTCAGCCCTCAGACACCGCACAGAGTCCAGTCTGTCAGTTCTACTCCCTGGGCCCCCCCCCCCACACTCCCAGGGTGCACCCTCTGTAGCTGCTGCATCCTGGAGGCCACCACCACCTCCCCTTGGGTGACGTGCCCTGGCTGCTCTGCCCCCATCCCCATGGGCAAGGCAAGGTTCGGTCTGGGAGCCTGGGATCCTTTTTGGAGGTAAGGAGGGGAGCAAACCCCTGACACCAGACTATAGAGAAAAAAATTAATGGTACAGCTGCTCCGAAGAGCTCTTCACCCACATGCATCAGAAGCCGTCTCCCACATCTTGCGACTGTTCAGTACCTCTGCCTTGCACATTCCTAAGGAGTGTGAAATAGAAAATGAAGGTGAAGAAACCACAGACTGACAACTCAGAGATCTGTGAAGAGATTCTGTTAGATACTGAGAGGTGTGATAGCATAGTAAGTGGTATATTATCAATCATTCTTAGAACATGCACTTTATTAAAGCAAACCTCTTCTTTTCTTGTTACCCCATGCAGAGAAAGACGGATTCTGGCTGCTCAAAAGTGGTTATGATACATTTATTGAAATGTAAACCTTTGTGAATGATCTGCAAACCTACATATTTGAGCACATTTTCTTTGCAAAATGCACATTAGAACTGCAAACCTGAATCTACTTAAGATACTTATACAACCTTACAGAATTTCATTACCGAAACATAAGAGAAGTCATTGGAACTTAACCACGCTAAAGCATTTGTAGGGTTGAGGCACATTTTTTAACATATTCAAGTTTCCTTTTGTTTTTATGTATTATCGTGTCATAAACACATACAGCCATATAGTTATTGCATTGGTCGAATAGATTACTTCCCGCTGGCAAAAGTGCAGAATTTCATTAGGGCAAATCGTTATCATAGCGTATTAACAACGCTTGGTACTTCACCAGAATGATGATGCTCTGATGGGATTCTCAATGAGATATATCATTACTCTGCATTTTGCTGGTGATATATCAAAAGACTGCATCATTACCTTGAACCAATTGATGCAATCTTAGTGCAATATATCATGGGTGTGGCTTCAAACAGTATTAACAATATCCTTCTTGGTTACGCTTCTTGAATTTGCAACATTAAGCATGGTTATCTCTTTGTGAGATAGATAATGTTTCTGAAAAGAATTCTATTAAAAAGGGTGTAAGACAATGAGCACAATCCCAATCATGTCTACTCAAAAGTAAGCTCCATTGTGTTAAATGGGTCTTACTCCAAGGAAAGTGTCTTTAGGATTGCAGCCAATGATGGACAGTTATAGATAGTTGCACTTTTCACATAAAGGACTTGAGCCATTCTATCTGGTCACAGTTTCCCCATATAGACAGATTGAATATATTCTCCATCCTGCCCCCATAAAGTTACCAGCAAGTTCAGTTCTTTGGGAACTTAACTTTCAAATAAACAGCTTAGGAAAAGCCAACACAATCCTCCCTAAACACAAATCCCCAAAATAATGGGCAGGAAGAAATCACTTGGGGTGAGGGATGCTTCATGTCTTTGGAAACCGGATTGCAAGCCTAGAAGCTATCAACTGACAGCATTCAAAACCAAATGCAATATCCCCATTTCAAATAATATGAGAGCAGTTTATAAAGAAATAGGACGGGATCAAAGTGAAAACCACTGAATAAAAACAGTTTGGCTCGAGGTGAAACAAACTTGAGACAAGCTCAGGAAAAAAAATATATTGCTGGATTAGAATTGTAAATTAAAGTGAAAAAGATGTTTTGGCACAAAGCAACCTGTCTCTCCCTTGTGACAGAACAATGACAGCAGAATGAAGAAATGTGTCCCTTATGTGGTTTATTTCCTGCACATCCTTCTTCTTGTCACTATGTAATTAGAAGTTTTTGCATGTCAACATGCCCTATCAGATATTGAGCAAAATCCAGAGTAACTACAGGGAGTCCTTGCTCTGGTGTAAGAACAACTTACTCTGGATTCCAATATAAATTTCCCATAGGTTTTCACTAGGTGGTGCAGTAACTACAGGTACACATAAAGTCTCTTACGTGCTTCCGTAGTTACTCTGGATTTTGGGGATTGTGTTTTTTGGCAAACAAGTCTGTCGTTCTGTAGAGTTTACAGTGTCACTCATTCCCTATGCTGCCCTCTTTCTCACTTTCTCACTTCCATCTTTCCCTCTTTCCCTCTTTCTCACTTCCATCTCCTTCTCTTTTGCTGCGGAGAAACCAGAAGAACAAATCAATATCTGATCGGCCAAATCGATTGTGGCTTACATTGGCTCATTTGGCTCACCATGAGTGTGAGTGAGTGAACTGATTGAAGGACTTGATTTCTTATGTTTCTACTTTCGTCCTAAACCAAGCACATGTATCACCCATCTTCCAATCCAACCCGACACATTATTTTGGTCAAGGGGTACAAGGATGTATCTCATTTCTGAGTCAATAATTAATAAATTATTGGAATTGTTATAAATTATTAGATTGGAAGTTTTTCCCTCCCCCGTTTTTCCATCATATTTAAAAAAAAAACACCTCAGAGCTTGGTCAAACAGGTTTCATTCCTTTGTTCTGGTTTTACCTGAAGCCACAAACCTGTAAAATGTGTGACCCATCATTCTGAATGCGGTTGATAAATATCCTTTCATTCCTGCCGAGGTGAAATTACAGAAATGGGCTGCTGCAATCTCTCTCCAACTATATGTCGGGACCAGTGATGGGCTTCAAAGAAATTAAGAACCGGTTCTCTGCCCATCTGGCAGCCACTTTTAAATGGCTATTTTTAAACTTTATATGTCGTATCTCTTGTTAAGAACCAGTTCTATAGAGTAGGTGCGAACCTGCTGGTGCCCACCACTGGACCCGTGGAGGGGGTGAGTCCCACCAAGCTTCCAAAGGAACCATGAATAATGCAAAGGTCAGATAACTAAAATAAAAATGAAAAGGACACATAACCAAGCCCTTCAAACCTTGAAGCTACCCATTAGGGCTACCTCATTCATAGAAATAGATCATGATTGTTTGTTTGTTTGTTTTGGAACAAAAGTATTACTATAAAAAAGATTTAAAAATATTATTTCTTTCTAGATCTTTTTTGAAAGTCTTGTAAACCTAAGTGGAGTTCAGGGAATGGAAATTACAGGTATCCTCCACCTTTTGATGATTCGCTCTTTCAAAAATTTTCAGTTATACTCAGAAGTCAATGCATGTTCCATTCTTTCAAACTCTCTCTGCTGTTTTAAAGGCTAAAATTGCCCTCCACGCTGATTTACATATGATACGGTGATTCAGACTATTTTGGTATGGGTGTTATGGGTGTTATGTTATGTTATGGGTGTTATGTTATGGGTGTTATGAATTGAGTATCCACGGTCACTTTAGCGCCTAGTCTATTTCCATTCACGAAGTAGTTAAAAAGAAAATGAACCACTAGGTTTAGAGAAATTCCATGAGTGCATAATTTCTATGCATAGGGACACACATCTTTTAATAATACTATGGAGTACTATTAACAACCAGTGATGATGCAAAAAGTGCATTGCTACCAGACTAAATGATCCACACATATACAAGGCCTTCGAGCACAATCCTAATCATGTCTACTCAAAAGTAAGCCCCATTGTGTTCAGTGGGTATTACTCACAGGAAGGTGTCTTTAGGATTGCAGCCATCAACCAGGGAGGAAATGCAAGCATGTCATGGATGGTGAAGTAGATGGAAGGGCAGAGATGGTTTGAGGGAAGTACAGGCAAGATCCCAGCAACAATTACTTGCTATTGCTGCTATCCATTTCTCCCCATCCTTTTTCTCTTGGTGGACTTATGCCAACTTCATAGCTAGCCTGAGTCCAAGGAGACCTACCTGGAGGTCTACATGGAAGTACAGTATAAGTTAAAAAGTGTTTTACTTATTTGTTTGTCTTTTTGTTTCCCCTCCCATAGCCTGTAGCACAGCCTCCATTGGCATAATAGGGGTTAAGATTAGGCTCTTAGCATACCTTTTTAACATAGCTGTTTTAATCAATTTTGCAATATATTGTATGGATTTATATTAGATCTTCAATTAGCCTTCCTATTGACATCAGCACAGCAGTTTAAGATCTTCAGTGTAATTATGGAAGCAAAGTATTTATAGGAATTGGAATGTCTCTGCCAAAATCCTCTTGTGTGAAACATTTGTTTTCTCTAAACAACAGTTACAACCCACACACAGAGAGAAAGACAGAGAGAGGGAGAGACACTTTGGGCAAAATCCTAACTAATTTAGGCTGGCCTAACTCACCTGGCATACCTTCCCATGGTGGTGTGGGAAGGTTAGCGTATGACGCCCTACCCCGAGGAGCAAGGTAGAAATGCCTTATGGCACTTTTGTGACACCCCAAGGTCAGTATAGGACTTATGCCTGAGTTTATGCTAGCCTAACTGGAGCATAGGATCGCAGCTTTATTATTCTTCTTGATGATAAAATCTCTAGCCTCCACTAGCTGAAAATGCACATGAGTTTTCACAACCATGGATGATCAGTTAGGCTAACCCTACAATCCAGAGTAACTACAGGAAGACAGAAGAGGCACTTACTCTGGATTGCTCTATGCATTTCCCTATAGGTTTCCCATAGGTGGCACAGTAACTATGTCAGTGTAAAAGGTCCCGTAGTTACTCTGGATTATTGCCTTAGTGTTATGAAGGAGCTTGAAAACAATTCTCTTAAAGCAGTGGTTCCCAAAGGTTTTAGCATTGGGGCACTCTTATTTGGACCCACCTAGATTTACAAGACTCTAGAAAAATATCTAAAAAGAAATATTTTTTTTATTTATTTACAAAAAATGATCCATTACTCATCCATTACTCATCCAAGCAGCCCTAATGAACTTTAACGAATGCTCTCATTTTGCTTTCCATCATTTTCCCCAGGAAAATAAATTATAAAATCTGATTTTTAAAAATTCATTATCAATTAAGATATACTGGTATCTTCTATTTACACAGGCTTGCAGACTGCAGGAGCTTGGCTGCTTGCACACCCGGAATCTGAACTCCTAACAGCTATATTGCAAACTCTTGGAGCTGAGCTATTTGCGGGGTAATAAGCAACTATATGATTTTGCAACTAATATGATAAGCAACTAATTACAGGGATCTCCCAGTTTCTGACAGTTCCTTTTCTGATGGTTCCGCTCTTTCACACCTTTCAATTATATCCAGAACTCCTTCATTCAATGCATGCTCCATTCTTTCAACCCTCTGTGCTGGTCTAAGGGCTAAAATTGTCTTCCCTAATGTTGATTTGCATGTAACATGATCAAACTGTTTTTAGCATTTCCTTATGACTTCCGTGATTAACCATCATTCAAACACATGGGAGTAATTTTTATTTCTTTTTATTTGGCCATTTTGCATTTTAAAGCTGAAAAAGACTGGGCCCCACTTTTCAACAGTTTTCACTTTTGGATGGTGCTCTGTTCCCTAACCCATCCAACAAGTGGGGGATGCCTCCCATGCATAGGATACCGCAGCAGCCATTCTAGCACTATGGAATTGCTGGCGCTGCAGGCAATTTAGGATTGGGCTCTCAATTTCCCTGTACTTCATACTGTATTCTCTATTTATAATTATGTGGTGAGTTTATTCATGTACTTGAACTGTTAGTGCGTAACTACATTATTTGTGGCTATTCCAGTTCTGTAAAATGTTTCTTTTATTGGTTTCTTTGGATCCTCGATATTGAGCAGGTGGGAAATCTAATTACTCTAACTATGCAAAATAGCTAATGAGTGGATGGCATGTTATGTGTTGAGACAGCACTCACTGTGTTTTGGAGGCAAAATTTTATTCCACAATGACAGACTATTATCTACAATAACAGATAAAGCTAGAAGTTTAATTTACTCATCATTAGTTTAATTACATTATTTTGGAGCCAAATGTAGTCATGGTGGAAATGAGTACAAGTTCAATGACAATATGTTGTGATAGTTTAGTCTATGATGTCAGCCAGGATAGTTAAAAAGAGACTTTTATCTTGGTGCAAATCTACTAGAAGCTGGGAATTTTTATTTTCTGTTCTCAGACAAGCATGTGTGCCACCTTTTCTAGTAACCTGCTATAGAGGCCTTTTTCACCACATTTTCATGCCAGGAAAATCTTTATTTGCTGATGCTGTGCAAGTCGCATTGCCTTCACATAGCTGAGGCAAGACACATGCCTTAACAGTTCTTTTTTAGAGAGAAAACAGATTTTTATTTCTTTTTCAGAGAGAAAAGGCAGCTATAGCTGTCTGTGATCATTGTTGCCCAGGCCTTTGTTGTGCCAAGCAGAATTCCAGGTGAAGGAACGCAGAACATCCTGGACAGTGGCTTGTGTAGCTCTGGGGAACAGGTCCTCAATGTGGCCTCCCCCCAGCATTACACCTCCCCCTCCCACAAGAAGAGCCTTCACTGGATCAGGCCAAAGGCCCATCTATTCCAGCTTCCTATATCTCACAGCGGCCCACCAGATGGCTCAGGGAGCACATAAGACACCTGAATCCCAGTGCCCTCCCCTGCATCTGGCAATTTGAGGTTGCCCACATTTACATCTAACTCTGCACACATAAACAGACCCCACATGGCTTGTAAGATGAGGCCTAATGCAATGTTCAAGATGACTCTGAAGCCCAACAGAACAGCACCCAGGGCTTTTGCTCCCTCCATCTCCCTGGTCTGCCACTGATTCTGGAAGAAACCCAATGAAAGAAGCTGTGGCTGCAGTGAAAATAAAATGAAGTGAGGCCTTTATATATACGATCCTTACATAATTTTTATGCAATTCAGTTTTCTTGTTTCACCCTTGCAGATTTTTTTGGACTAAATTCTAGTAAATTAATAATGTATATATTAGAATCACATTCATCTGATTCCTCTTTCCCCCAAATCCAGAGTAACTACCGGAACACGTAAGAGACTTTACGTGCACCCGTAGTTACTGCACCACATAGTGAAAACCTATGGGAAATTCATATTGGAATCCAGAGTAAGCTGTTCTTACACCAGAGCAAGGGCTCCCCGTAGTTACTTTGGATTTTGCCCTAGATGTAAAAGTACACTGGTACACTACCAACTTCCTTTCTAGGACACTCTGGGCACCTCTATATACTACAAGCAACTATTCTCCTTGGTTGGCTAAAAAATGGTTTTATATTATTTAAATCTGGCTGACTCCTGATTAGTATATTAGCAAGCCAGGTGTTAAAACTTTGCTCCAGGAAGTCAGAACCTCTACAGCTGATGTTGGCAATTAAATTTGTCAACACTTTGCACAGGAAGATTCTTTTGCTGCCTTGCAGCTAATTGCTTGCAGACGCCTGAGAAGTGAGATCTCCCCCCACCATGAATGAGAGAACACCAGATGAGAATGAGAATGAGAGAACACCAGATGAGGCAGATGCAGCCTGCCAAGACAGGTGTTCAAGTGTGTGCCTACCTTTATTCAGATCAACTGAGCTCTCCCTCTCCATTTCTTTGATTAGAATTCCAGGGGATGGCATACTTTCTCAAAAAGGCAATCATGTGTCTTCCTAAACAGACCCACCAATAGTAATACAGCTTTTTCTCTTGTTCTTTTCAGTGTACTTTGCTTCACCAAAGCTACTGATACTGGCTCTTCTTCTTCTTCTTCTTCTTCTTCTTCTTCTTCTTCTTCTAGAAGTAAAATGATATGATTGCTCTGTAGTAGACTATTTCAGAACGTTTCATTACCCCCCATGGCAAGATTGAAGAGCTAGAGACAGATGTTGGATTAAAGGGCCACTTTATTAAATTAATTAAACAGGAGTTTAAAACAGGGGACTGCTAACAAAGTCGTGCTGGTAGCTACAAAAATAGGGACGGGCGAAAGCCTGGCTCAGGTCACACCCCCACACTAAGGGTGCCCATCAACACCAACCCGAAGGTCGAGACAGCTGGACGTTCAGTCAACTAATTGCCCAGTTAACCTTGCCTAAATTCCAGGTGCAGGGCTAGCCGCCTGGGCCTATGTCCGGATCGGTACCCAATAGGCCTGCTATGCATCGCACTGACCCTTGCTGTCTCAGGCAATCACCAAGGGCCTATCCTGCCTACTCCAGCACAACACCTGCCATAAGTGACAAATTTAATACCCCACTCACCTCTAGTACAGTTTAGGGTAGGCGAAAAAGAGTCCTGGCCAAAGCCAATCAGCAGGGACCCCAAAAATTTCTATCCGACCCAAAATGCAACCAGCTAGTCTTAAACTGCACAAGGGAGGGGGGTGGGGACGATGCTCTCGCACCGACTGAGGGCGAGCGGGCAAGCGTGCCTGCTGCATCCTCAGTTGCCGCCCCCTTGACCCGAGCAGCCAATGGGCTGCTAACAGCTCTCCCCGGCCAGACCATTCCACCGGGGGGCGGGTAAAGGGGGCCGGCCCATTAACAGGGCCAGCAGCATTTTGAAGGTTTGTATTATGATCCTGATTAAACTGCAAGATGAAGCTGAATACAATTTGGAAGGCATTTTTATTACTGGCACCTCTGCTGTACATCATTAGATATCAAACATGTAGGCCATGATGCCACTAGAGATCAAACAACTTCATTTCATTTTTTTCCTGCAAGCCTAAATTTGTTATATTGTATGAAATTTGCTGTTCTTTTCTTTTGCTATATTTGTGTTTAAATTGGTTGCCATGAAAAAGTTTGTGTGTGTGTGTGTGTGTGTGTGTGTGTGTGTGTGTGTGTGTGTGTGGGCGTGCATGTATGTGTGCGTATGGGTGTATGGAAAGCCTTAAATTGGTTGAAAATGTATTTGCCTTAAACATACAGAAAACAGAAAATATATTTAATGTCAGAGTACCCTTGCATATTTCAAGTAGCACTGAAGCAGGAGTAGGTGACTATTTAAATTTCTACCAAAATCGATGCACAGCAGAAGCGCCTCTTTCAATGTTCAAAGTGTCTCATAACATTAATAGGTGTATATTAAACATCAGGCACAGGAGTTTAGTCTGTTCTTAAATGGGGGAGAAGGTTTTTAACTAGCTTCATACATTAGTCAGGAACGTCTATTGCTATCTGCACTTGCTCATTTTCCAGGTATTCTAAGTATATAGGAAAAAATATAGACACTGTAATGAGCTCCAACTCATACATACTTTATTGTTCAAAAAACATACAACAGACAAAAATATAAGGCAGCAATTTCAATTTTTTTTTCTTTTTCTGACAGCACACTAACTCTATAGCCTTCTCTATGGTCATCACTTTTTGTAATGTCACTTCCAGGAAACGCTTCTGTGTTCTGCAATTCTTTTAGGGCAGTGATTTCCAAACTGGAGACCACTGTGCAGCTAGAAAGCTCTCCCCATCCCAGCCAGTGCTTACAGTTCTGCCGCATTGCTGCCACATCACAAGAATGCTTTAGGTCGGCACATCCATTTTTGCCGATAGTCCCAAGAGGCTTTGTGAGAGGAGTTTCCGGCAGATGTGACTGCCCAGAACATCCTTGTGATGACATTGTGTGCCATGAGCAGCAGCAACATGGTGGTGCTGTAAGGACTCCTCTCACAGGGGACAGTGATCTCCAAAAGCTAGATCTGGCCAGTTTCGAGAGCCCTATTTAAGGGCAGGTATCAGTAGTAATGAATTTCCCCCTCTCCTTCTTTGTCTATGGCACACCAGATTAAGAATAATATGAATTAAGAAGAGGATTAATGTATGGTAGGGATCGGCAAATGGAGTCCTAGAGCCTAATTTAGACCTCAGAAGCATCTCATCTGGCTCTAATTCCAGGCTTACAAAAGGAGAATATGTAGGCAAAGCTTCTGTTGCTATTCAGTCTGGGGAAAAAGATGTTAAGGATGCAAAAGACCTTTATGTTGGAATATCAGTGAGCAGTGCAAATGTTGGTCTGTCAGGCTTTGCTTAATTCAAAATACACCTTTAGTTTTTTTAAAAAGGAGTTGCTGGTCATGAGTTCATGGTATATGTGCAGGTTAATGCAGATTGAGTCCAATTATAATGGGAATGTACTATCAAGATGATGCCCCAATTCTAGCCTTTTGACGTGACTGTACTCCTATCTCCTAAACCTTGAACGTACAATGTCCTGACAAAGGCTGCAATCCTAACTTTAGGCTGGAAAAATGGCCGAGTTAAACAGGCCTAAAATGCTGAGCTGACGTGTTAGGCCATAGCCACAGGATTGGAAGGCTTCTGGCTGGCCCAACTGCTGCTGAAGAGGCAGCAACACAAGGGCAGCATGCTCACTGGCCTCGTGTAATTGTGCCATATCCTGATGTGGGCTGGTGTAGTTGTGCTGTATCCTGAAGTAGAGAGGCGGAGGTTGGCATAAGACTCAGAATTTTTTTGCCATCACTTCCAATTTTACTCTGGCTTATCATGGACCTATGGGTCTACTCAGATTTATTACTGCTTCTTAGATGTTCTAACTCTGAGGAGCTGTGAGGGGGCATTTCTGCTCTGGAAACAGGCTCTGGATACAGCCTAAGTGCACTGTTTTAGGCCATGCTGAACATGCCCTCTACATGCCTCTCTTGGACTGCTTAGGCTTTAACAGCTGGGTCAGCCCAGGTCTATTTATTTTGTGCCAGCCTATGCTGATTTCTGCTGGCCCAAGAAATCTGGTGTAACTGGGCTCGTCCTTCTTAGTGCTAGTGCTAGATAGGCTAGCTGAAGTGCACTTAAGAATTGTGGCCAAAAACTATGAAAATTTATCTGAGAGGCTCAATCTGTGTCACATTTTATCTTAATCCAAAATGAATACACTGCAAATGCTTTGCACAAAATTATACATTCATCCCATTTTTGTCTAGAGACGGAACTTGCTTTGAGATGCTAAAGATCTGGAATGCATTTTCTCATATCAAATTACAGAAGTTCCACTTTTTTATAATGTATTGTTTTGAATGGGATCCATTTTACATTATCATATTCCAGGCTCCATGAATGTATATAACGTAGAGCCTTTCCCTTGATGGATTGGAATTATCCTATCTATAGCTATGTAAATGATGAATGATAATTCAATTTAAGGTGGCTATTTTTCTGCCTGGAGCTGCTTTTTATATAGAAGTTGAACTCATAGAGGTTTAAATAGGTTTATATAACCACTTTGAGTATCCTTTTTTAGGCAGAAAAGCAGGGAATGAATGAATGAATGAATGAATGAATGAATGAATGAATGAATGAATGAATGAATGGTGTCTTTTCCATCATAAAAAAGGCTTTGCATACAGTACTGCATTTCTTTATGCCTGGTTGCTATTATAGGTTCAGCAGCAGAACAAGACTAAACTGGGTCTTGAATACAGAGCACTTCTGAGGAAGTTTGGAACAGGCTTCCATGGCAAGGGAACTTACAGGCAGGACGAGGAGACTAGCTTGAGCTACAGTGGGGCCCTGGGCAAAGTTTGGAATAGACTTCCATTGCAAGGGGACTCATGGGACGTCCGGGGGGAGCAGCCTGAGTCAGGTCTGTATGTGGGATCTGTGTGTGGCAGCATGGAAGGTGTGCCTTATCAATGTTCTAGTGCTGCTCCCCGTCAGCAGCTTGGGAATGTTCAAGTTGCACAAAAAGACAATAGATTCCATTGAGCCAATGGATAGCAGTGACTCCATTAGTGATTGTGAAAGAGCACAATCCTAACCATGTCTACTCAGATGTAAGCCCCATTGTGTCCAGTGGGACTTACTCCCAGGAAAGTGTCTTTAAGATTGCAGCCAAAGTTGTCCCCTCTCTGTAACCCTCACACCAGCCATGAAGATTTTCAAAGGTACAGTACAGTTCAGTACTGTACAGTATTTTCTTTATTACAGTGTTGTGTGTTACTGTATATTACAGTACTTTGTACAGTGTAATATTGCAGTGTTTTGTAATCATTTTTATAAACAGTTAATATTTTTATATGAATATTTTTTGGGTTGTGGAACCAATCGTCTGAGTTTCCATTATTTCCTATGGGAAAATCTGCTTCACTTAAAGAGCATTTCACTTAAAGAGGATGCTTCCGGAACGAATGAAGCTCTTTAACATAGGCGCCACTGTTTATGAGAGAAAGTGAGCAAGAGAGTGAGATTTTGTCAATTTAACTATGTATACTAGGGCACCAATATAGGAACACCTGTAGAGGTCTACTTATAAGCCAGATTGCAGCAAGGTCAATAATACGGAGCCTGGTGATGACAGTTTTCTGCTGTTTTCTCAAGAATTTTACTTCACAGATTTTTTATTGAGTGTAGCTGAAAAGATCTGGATTGCATTGTGTAATTACCTAGCAGAACTACGGGAATTGCCTAAAGGGTAAGCTATATATCACATTCATGGCATTTATTACTTTTCCATTCCATTTCTCTTCTGTATTAAATAGGCACAAAAACTCTATTATTTGTCAACAGCAATGAGTTAGCAGCCAGCACAGAACTGAAGTGCACAAGAGAATTCGGATTCCTCGCATCTCTCTGAATCATGTTAAAACTTATCATTGCAAAGGTATAGAGTTTCAGTGTTTAAATTCATCTGATTGCAACTCTTTGATGTGTTTCAGTGTAAAGCATTTCCCTCTAGCCCTGCTTCTGAGTGCCAGCAGAGGCATGGAGAATACGATAAGGGACAATGGAACATGGAAAGAAATCGAGTACTTTTAATTTATTGAAGACTTAAAGTGTTTAGAAGAGCTGGCATCATGAAGCTGGTGATTTTATTCCACTCAAATCAAAAGGCCTTTCTCTTTCATTGGTTCATGCAATCACCTTTTCTTGTTTTTGCTTACTTGAATAACGATGGAGAGCATCATCTGAACCTCATCTCAACACCTGGCTCTATCTGTTCTGACACTTCCACCAGTCACTTTTAGTGGAAGTACTTCCTGGCTTCTCTACTGACCTGAAAACATCAAGCTCATCACTGCGAAGATATAGAAGTTGGCCAAGCCCCTTTCTGGCGCTTCCATTTTTAATAGAGTGAAGATTGCCCTCTGTTGGCCAGAGTCTTAAGGCCAACAAGAACTTAAGGCTGCGGTCCTAACCTCCAGTTAGTCCAGCCTAAACCCTGAGGGTTCTGCATAAATTAACCCCCTCCCCGCAAAAAAGAAAGCATTAAAACCTCCACAGGGAAGATGGCGGGAGATGAGCAGAGGGAGAAGTTTGGACTATTAACAAGATTTACAAATAAAAATTTTAAAGTTTCCATTACCTGCTGAGCAAGTTTTACTATTGCAGGGGGCTGCCTTCTGGAGCTCTTTCAAGCTCCAGGTGAATTGGGAGCTGCTTTCCTTGAGGGCTGCTTTCCTTGGATCAATTGGGGGCTGCTTTCCCTTCCAGTGTCCTTGTCTTCCTCTCAGCCTCCCCTTTCCAGCAGACAATGGCGCATTCGCAAACTCATGAGTAAAGCCATGATATGCTAATTTTGGGGCTTTGGGGGATTTTTTTTAGTTTTTTGGTCATAACTTTGGCTAGGAAGGTGCTAGCTCAAAACAGATTTTTGCATTGGATGAATCCAATGACATATGGCATGATGGGGTAGCACACACCATTGTGAACTTCCTTTTTGGGGTGCTCCTGCCTCCCACTGCACATCACTCCCCCAGGCACGTCACACTAGTGTGGAGTGCATCCAGCCCTCTAGCGACACCCCGCCTGATCCTATTGTGTACTACTGAGAATCTGATAGTTCCTTCAAGTGATCCCACAGGTCTACATTTGCGTGGGTGTTTCACAACATCTTTGTGAGGAAATCCACGGTAACTTTTCATATCCTCTTCTTAAAATCCAAATTGGTTTTAAGTATGTCACCATCTTACCTCATTCCAAATAGTGCCCACTGTTTTTATGTCACCCTCTGTGTAGTATAACACTTCCATGAACATTGTGAGTTAGAAGTTCAGCTCAGTAACACATACATAATTCCTACTTGAAATACTAAGGGTGCAATCTTAACCAGTTTAGGCAGGTCTAACTCACCTGGCATAATTTCCCATGGTGGTGTGGGGAGGTTGGTGTTTGCCTGTGCATGGCATACTCCCTCCCTCCAAGAGTGGGGTAGCTATTTTATGACACCCCCAAGTCACAAATGCTGGGGCTTATGCCAGCCTATGTGGAGGTTAGGATTGCAGCCTTGCCCTACAATCCAGAGTAACTACAGGAGCACGTAAGAGACATTACGTGTACCCGTAATTATTGCACCAGCTAATGAAAGCCTATGGGAAATTCACATTGCAATCCAGAGCAAATTGTTCTTACACCGGAGCAAGGACTCCCCGTAGTTACTCTGGGTTGCGCCCTTAGAGTAGAATGGGATAAAATTAACTTTGTAAGGTGTGGCATGAACCTTCTTTCTCTAAGCACATTCATTCCCTCATGTATTTGCATCTACAAGGTAAAAAAACCCTGACTTTTAAAATACCTGGGCACCTTCCATTGCATCTATTTTAAGTTGCAGGTTTATTATAAATGGCACTGTCAGAGTTAGTGGCATTGAAGTTATAATGCTCCCTATGAGGCATATAATTTCATTATAGCTTGCTCAGAACCATAGGGAATATATATGTGATACTGAGACTTGAATTCACTTACTTGTGCATACTAATTGGTTTGAGGCAGAATTTGAATTGAACAAGTGACAGCCATATTAAAAATAGGGGCTTGAATCTGCATTATTTACTAGCAAGCCAGTTTGCCATAAATTAAAGAGAATGAGAAGAATGAGTATTTACTGCCAGTGTAGCTTGCAAAGAAAGAGATACAGTCATAAACAAAATACAAAATGTGATTGAAAGCAGAAAGCCATTTCACACAATTTTGTGGGTCAGATATTCAAATAAACTCCTACAAAAAATCTGATATTTTCCCAAAAATATGCTGGAAGAGATAATGCAGAAGCCAAACATAGAAATTAGAATTTTATTTTAAATGATAGCTTCCCATATTTATTTATATTTTAGAAATGCGCTCCATCTGTCTATATCTCTCAGGGACACTGCCTCTCATCTGCGATCTGTCACTATTAACTTTTGTTTTTAGAGAAAATACTAGGGATACTTTTTAGAGATGTTTTGTCTTCAACTTGTTGCCCTCCGTGGACCTTCAGAAGATAAATCTCAGTGCAATCCTAACAAGAGCTGGAACAGGCATGGTGACATGACTTACCCTACAATCCAGAGTAACTACAGGAGCACGTAAGAGACATTATGTGCACGCATAGTTACTGCACCACCTAGTGAAAACTTATGGGAAATTCATATTGCAATCCAGAGTAAATTGTTCTTACACCGGAGCAAGGACTCATCATAGTTACACTGGATTTTGCCCTTAGTTTCATCCAGCATGAGTTGGGGTTGCTGCTTGTGAGTTGGGGTTGGGGTTGCTGCTTGTGCTACTGTGGAGCAAGGATCCCATCCCTTACCATGGGTAACATGGCAGCAGTCCCAATGGGTCAACTTGAATCTGCGCCACCTCCAGAGGTGGTGCACAGCTGAGCAACCTGAGAATGCTCTGGACTGTCCTGTGAGTGGCATAACTGTCAGGTCCCAGCCCTTCCTCTTGCTTCCCACCCACTCAACCCCATAAACATCCTCTGCCCACTTCCCCCATCCCAAAATCTCATATATATAATGGAGCTCAGGGGTAAGCCCAGTTGTGGAAACCACAGAGAAAAATAGTGGTCTGATGGAGAAGCTGGCACTGCTGAAAATGGTCAATGGTCATAGGGAGCACTTTGCACTTCAGCTCAGTTGTACCTGTAAGTAGAGCTACCTAAATTATAAGCAGCTGTAAAATGCACACTTTTAGGAGTGAGCTTAGCTAACCTCTGGACATTAATAGGGAAAATGATGGATCCTCTGTCACTTTGGAGTCTTTTTATCAAGATTTGGTGACATTTACCAAGGGATGCAGCATTTCATGGGCCCGATAGGGGAATTATCAGGGCGGTTTTATGATCCTCATTACTCAAGAGGTCAGACTCAGTCATCACAATGGTGCCTCTTGGCTATAAATTCTATGAATAACAATACAGTATAATCGTATGCTTCAGGTATGTAACTTTTCTCCAAAACTGGTTGAACATTATTATCTTCAATAACTAGAGCAGAAATAAGTGTCTTGGCCCAAAGGTACAAAAAGAGAAAGTCTGACACTTTTGGTGGATGGTAAAAATTCTGCTCATTTAGATGTTGAATGACCAAAGGACTTTAATAAACTGCTAGTTTATTTTCAGCTTGCAAGTTTATCTGGCACTTACTGGTCCAAATTCATCTGCACCATGATCTAATTCATTTGTCTGATGATCATTCAGTATTAAATGATATGATTTTTCAACATTTGTCCCTAACTAGGAAATTTAGGGTATAATCCTATCAAACTTTTCAGCACAGATGCAGCCATGCCAATGGGGACTGTGCTGCATCCTAAGGTGGAGGAAAGTCATGAAAACGTCCTCAAAGTTAGGGAATATTTATTCCTTTACATCTGACCTCAGTTGTGACTGCATCGGTGCTGGAAAATATAATAGGATTGGATCTCAATCTCTATTCAAATACAGTCTTAAAGTTTGGAGCCTGATAATGCTGAGCATCTTTCACAGAGTCTGTGTGTTTAAAATAAAACTTAAACCAAACTAAAACTTTTATTCACCTTGTCAATGGAAGTGAACTCTTTTAATCCTGTTGGCTTTGTTATGCAGTTGAGGCTTTAGCTGTATTGTCTACTGTTTTATACTGATGTTGATATTTTTTCCTATTTTTGCCTGTTCTCTTTGTGCAATTCTGTGTGTTTTTAGGGCTTTAGGTATTTTCACGGCTCTTCCAGTATCTTTGTTGCAAATTTCAGAAAAACTTTGCCAGGCAGCTCTGGAGCAGGAGTGTATCTGAATGAGCAGGGGGCAGATGGGACATGGAACAGGAAGGGAGGGAGTTCTTACTGGTTGCAATGATGTGTGTCAGTATCCTATCAATCCTGTTCCCTTTCCCCATTCTCTCACCTTAATTCTCCTTAGATTCCAGCAAAATGGCTGGTACAGAAATAAGGAGACATTGACAGCTCCTCTGCATGATGCAGTGTGTGCTCATTTGGCACAGCTAAACCAGTAAGGAACTTAATTAGGATTTAGGGCAAAGTCCAAAGTAATTACGGGTAGTCCTTGCTCTGGTGTAAGAACAACTTACTCTGGATTCCAATGTGAATTTCCCATAGGTTTTCACTAGGTGGTGCAGTAACTACGGGTGCATGTAAAGTCTCTTACGTGCTCCCATAGTTACTCTGGATTTGGGGGTTAGGCTGCAATCCTAAAGACACTGTCCTAGGAGTAAGATTCATTGAACACACTGGGTCTTACTTTTGAGTAGACACAAGGATTGTCCTTTGCTTTTCTCTGGAATGGATGGGAGAGAAAAATAAGTCCATTTTTGGCCTCTGCTGGGCTCTGTCTTAGGGCACAATCCAGACTAATTATGGTACCTCTTGCGTCTTCACAAAAAAAGTCTGGATTGCAATACAGATTTTCCATAGGTTTGCACTAGATGGCACTGTAACTCCGTCAACATAAATGGACTTTGCTCCGACGGATCTCTTCACATAACTGGTCTGGATTGTGCCTTTAATGCTATTACTTTAGCATTTTAGCATAGTAGTTTTGTTACATGAGAAATCCCACTTTAGAAATCTCAGGATGTTTTATGAATTGAATCCAGGAGCAATCCTAGTGCATGTCCTTAAACTACTGTACATAGTCTCCCTGAAGTTTCTAGCAATTCTGATTTAAAATTCCAAATTACCTTTCCCCCCCTGTTTAAAATCTAATCCTAAATGGAAATATCTTTGCCATTTTATTGGTTGCCATTATCCCATATGTGACATTGGCACAACAGGGCAATCTGCTTCTGACTGCTCAGTTTATAGTAAAATGTCAATTATTCAAATAATATATTAGCCTCTAACACACTGATGTTACAAACTAATTGCAGGCTTTAGCTGATCGTGAAAAGGTCTCGACATGTAACATCGACAAATTACAGTCTTTGCAACCTGAGGACTGTTTGCATAAAGAAAATGTTCTTTCTACCCTGTTCAGAGAGATGTTTTCTAAGCCAAAAATAAAATGAAATTAAGTTTTTATCCAGGAATTGTATGATTTTTACTGGGTCTGCAAGAGAACTGTCTTCTGTGTGCCAATATACCTCGTTCATTTGATTAATAATTGAGAAGATATTCTTGACATCCTCTTAAGGCAGATTCACCCATGCGTGTACATCAGTCAGTGATTCAACCAGCAGTGACCTCAGTTATAAGTGTGAATTGCCTTCAGCAAAAAGAATTGTATTTAAGGTGAAGAGGGATATGAAATGTCCATCTGTGGCATTTGATGGTGATGACTATTCCACAGATGGAAGTCTGTCATGATGTTGCAATAAACATGCCGGATAATCTCAGTTCCAGACCATTTTGACAGCGACAAAGCTGATTGCTGATATGGAACCTAAACCAGCTGTACTCTAAATTAGAAATCTTTCTTGCTGGGGATTTCCAGTCAACATCCTGGAGATGGTGCACAATCCTGTAAAATCTCCAAAGAAGTGAAACAACATTTAGCTGCTGCATGCCATGTTTACAACTGGTAGCTGTTGTCCAATGGCTGTTGGATCAAGAGATCCAGCATTAGCATCTTCTCCATGTGTAATAGGACAGCCATCATTTTTGGTCCATGGTTGCCTTTTGAGGCTGTCAAATATAGCTGCAAAATATTATATCCATTTCATATAATAACTTCATTATGTTTGTTTTGTCTGATATAACAGTGTCCATGCAGTGTGCTTTAACCTAGTGTGCTGCGGTTATCACTAGAACATCCAAGTTTTAATCCATATGATTTGTTTTGTTTAGACCTTTGAGATTGTTCTACTTATTTCTTTTAACTTGGCAGCACATCAGCTGTTCCTTCAGTATTCTAGTATCTGACCTCCTTTAAAAATCTTTGTCATCTTTACAAAATTCTTATTAGAAATTAGATTTTTATGTAAAGTGATCTTTTCAGAAATGTGAAGCAGCCATCACGTATGGTTGTCATTCAGGGCTGATCCCCCCACCAGCACCACATCTCACATTTAAATGTGAAGTGCAGTTTAACCTAGTAGTCACCAGTGTACATAATTCAGAACCTAACATAATTCAGAACAGAATTCATAACTAATTTAAATGCACTCATTTTTCATTATTTCCTCCTTTTGGTGGGGTATTTGTTTTGATTTGAAATTATTGTGATGCATCTCTTTGGGGGGAAGGAAGCAGAATGTTTAACACCAATAAAAAAGAAACTCTGAGAAATTTTACATTTAATAGCATCCATGGGAGGGCTAGTAGAAATGGACAAAAATAGCATAGTATTAACAGCCAGATGATACTGTCTGTTATAAACTGAGAGGAAGCGATCACCCAGGATTCAGTAGGGTTCTTTTTGTTCCTAAAGTCCAATTAAAAAGTTGAAATCTGGCACAATTCAGACACAATAGAAATAGTTTCAGCATGAAGCTTATATATGGCTTTCAGCATGAACGGCTTACTGTCACGTTCACTTCTGCTTCACAGATTCTGCAAATGGATACTTTGTAAGAATTCTGAACTTCAAAGAGTGTGCTACTGTTGGAGTTTCTGGCCCTAGGAAAGGAGAAGCAGTGGTCTGTGTCACTGCAAAGGGTTCCCATTTTGTGGCTAGAGTATAATGCAGCCTCTCATCCTTAAGCAAATTATTCGAATAGCATTATACAATTTTTAATCCCGTGCTGGTGAATAGTTTGGCTGTGACTGTAGGCGCTAAGCACACTTTGCAGGTATTGTCTATGAAACCTTTGCCACAGGTAACAGAGACCATGATGTAGGAAAGCAGTCGGAAGGTCTATTTATGCTCTGTATAAAACACTAAAAGGAATGGGGTATGTCAGCAGTAATTGACAAGCATCTTCAGCATCTTTTCTGTTCAGGATTCATTCAGAGAACTGGTGAGGCTTGCATAATATTCTCAAGGAGAATAGCACTAACCCCCTATCAGTGCTTCCATGTGTCTGTGGATGTCCCCTTCATCCATTGTTTCATATAGAAAGGAGAATGGCACATATTCAATAGGTTATCCTTTTTTCCCTTGTAACAACCTTGTCAGGTAATTTAGGCTAAAAAGCAGTGATTTTTATTCAAGACCACTGGTGCATTTTGTAGTTGAGCAAAGATCTGAGATTGGGGTGCTGACTGTTCTTTAAGTCCAACATTAAACTTTACAAATGCTACCACTTTCCAAAATAATAAGTAACTTCCTCCCCTCCTGGTAAGAGAAATGTTCATTCGAAGGCCCTTTCATCAAATTTTATATGAAGTGATACAATGGTTTTATGCAATTAAAACATATGATGTGATATAGCTATGTCACAAGCCTTGGCATATTTATGTTGGAATGCTTGAAAATAAGTACAGTTTGCTTATAGCTCTGGCCTTATTCAAGGTGGGCAAGGAAAATTTTGTTTAAAGAACATAAGAAGAGCCCTGCTGCATCAAGCCAAAGGCCTGTCTAGTCCAGATTCCTGTATCTTAGTGGCCCACTTATGCTCAGGTAGCAAATAAGAGACATTCATCCTGCCCTCCACCTGTATCTGGCATTCTGAGGTAGTCTACATCTAAATGAAGGTTGCACATGCCCATCATAGCTTATAGTGTAGTGAAGGAGTGGGTGGTCTGGACACTGCTATCTAATTCCAACTCCATTTCTGCTGCTGTAACTTTCAACAACAGCACTGAAGAAGGAGACAAGCTGCCTATCTCATTTTTCTTGAAGAGCTACATATATAATTTTTATGTATATAAAAATTAGAAAGGAGACAGTAGGGAAGCAGCCATGGGGACTGACTGGGCAAGCAGTGTGCTGGCACAGGGGGTGAATAGGAACGTCACACTGTTTTGCTGCCTCCCCCAGTCTGCTGTTTGAGAAAGTTGCTCATGATTGAGCTAGCACTGATCACACAGTCCAGGCTGATTTCTGAGCTTTGACATTTACAGTGTGAGCAAAATCAATATTGATCATTCCAAAAAGTGATTATTTGGAAATGTCCTTATATTGGAGTTTGGGAGAAATTTGCAACAGAACAGGTAACAAGTGTGCAAACAACATAAGATTTTGTCAGACCATAAAGGTCACAAGCATTTCTTTAAGAAAGTTGTTGTTGATGATGATGATGATGATGTGTGCGGTCATGTGGAGGGCAACAACAGCCAAACTCTTCCAGGTGTCTTTTCTGCAAGAAGTTCTCTTACCATTGTTATACGGTAATTGATGAGTCTGACAAAAAACAAAAGGCAAGACAGACTGTAAAAAAGAAATCTTGCAACCACACATGAAGAATAATGATATTTTCTGTGACTTGATAAAAAAATTATTAAACTACAACAGTGTGAGTTTTTTCCTCCTTGTACCTGTGTTTTATCTTTGACAATGACAAATAGTGCTACGTTTAGCTACTCTTCCTCTTTTGTTTGATAGTTCGAAAGGTCCACATTTGTGGTCTGCTTTTGCTTCATAATTAGCATTTTTCAGACATGCTTTCCAATTAATTCAAGGGCAATAGCTTTGAGGCAAATAATGAAACAAAAGCCTTGTTTCAGGTAATAGTAGATTTATTGAGCATGTTGTCTAAGCCTTCAGTCTTTTCTAACTTTACACCCAACTTTAATCTCAACCTGTAGATTGGCAAGCACAATAATGTTTTTATTTTCTTTATTATGTATATCTGTGTCTTTCCCTTTTTATATATTAATATATGCTCTTTTGATCTGGATATTTTTCTTTTCACCATTCTTTCTTTTTAGTTTCTTCTTCTGTTTACCTTACTTCTTTGAAAGAAACAAAAAATTTAAACAACAAACCAAGAAGAAAATGGTTATAGCACAACCCAACTTAACTGGCAACATTACCCATGGAAGGATATATCACCTCCAGTAGAAATGTGTTATACATGTCTTTTTCCGTGACACTTCTCATATAAACAGAAGTCAGACCAATCCTGAGTTGTGTAGTGCAGTGTTCTAACTATACTGGGCTGCTGTGTGCTAGTGTGATGGTTAGAGTATTTTGTTGTGTAGAGTATTTTGTTGTGTCCTGAGTTGTGTAGTGCAGCGTTCTAACTATACTGGGCTGCTGTGTGCTAGTGTGATGGTTAGAGTATTTTGTTCACCAGCTGAACACAAGAGATTACCTGATCACTTCCATCACATACACAGTAGACAGTCAATCAGCCACTAGAGGATAAAGTTTCATATATATGCAGTGGTTTCCAAACTGCACAGCATGGCCACCATAGTAAATGATACTGTATATGATTGAGTTCATGCACCAGTGGACAGGGAAGTAGCCCTTCTATGGTAAAAAGTACAGGGAAAGTGAGGGAAATAGGGGACAGAATGGGGTGAGGAGACAGAAAGAGGTGAGGGAGGAGGGCATACTGAGGCTGGGAAAGGGGCAGTGTTGGTGGTGCCACCCTGCCATTGTACTGTCATTTTTCCAGCCTCAGTTCAACATCCTGGGTTTTCTCAGACTTATGTCAGCTATAAAAATGGTGCAGATCTAAGTAAACCCAGCAGGGCAGTGAAGGCCTACCTTAGGGTAGGGGAACAAATATTCCCTTTCTGCATGGAAACCCATGCAGTGCAAAAATTCCCATTGGGATGCAGCTTGTGCCCTATTAGGAATGGGCTATAACTTTCTTGGGATACTAACCAGAACATTCCCCCAGCACACTTATTTGCTTGTCTTACACACACACACACACACACAGAGAGAGAGAGAGAGAGAGAGAGAGAGAGATGCAAGTATTTAATAATAATTATGTAACGAGAAGCCCTAGGAAAATGTTAACCAGATGCAATGCAAAACTTTATAAACAACTATTTATTTTCTTACATTTGTTTCTGTCCTTTCTCCAAGGAAGATATGTGTGATACCCTCACTTTAGGACTTGCCCCTGTGAATAGGCAAGTCTGGGTAATACTGAATGGCTCAGTGTCACCAAGGAAGTTTCGGAGCTAAGCAAAATTTCAGCCTATATTTTGTCAATCTAACTCCAACAATATATTGTAATACTTCAATATTACCTGCATAGGCAGAAAGAATAAGAGCTACATGTTTGAAAATAAGGCTGTAAAATCATGTTCAATAATGAGTTACTAATATTTTGGCAGAACAGAGCTCTGTGCTGTGACCCACTTTATTACAGGCAGAGGGAGGAAGTCGTCTACAATCTAAACAGTTAAATTTAATTATAGTAGCATCAATGTGATGTTGTTTAAAAAAATTGATGCAAGCTAATAAAGTAATATAGCAGAACATATTTCAGTCTGCCATTTTCTGCATATTTGTAGCCTTCTAACAGGAAAATGAGTCAGAATAAATTTGCAAAACTACATGAGATTTATTTACTGAGAAGTTTTATAGAGTGCACTTATGGCTTTTTAAAATCCCTTCATATGAAACATGTTCGAAAAACACAAATAGAATTCTCTTTAAAGAACAGAATCTTTTAAAAAGAAAATATATAGCAAATTATTTTTCCAAAAAGTGGAATTCTTATTAGTTTTCTGTTAAAAGATCAAAAAAAATTCAATGGCATATGAAAAATAATCTATTGATATTTCAGTTCTGTTTAACCCACTTATGCCTTAAATTACCTTAAACAGACTTTAGACCTGATAAAATTATATTAATGAAACATAATTGTAATAGTTCTATGGTATATATCCTGGGTTTAATACCTAATATTTTTAGGACAGGCTTGAAAAATCCTTTTTTTAGGACCATGGAGTCAATATGGATATAAGACCATTTCTTGTCTGTTATGGTGGTTACTGGAATGGACTGGCTTGTTCTTTGAATATCATGTGGTTGTATATCACTGTGGTTGACAGTTTCTTGAAAATTGCAACTTTAAGTGAAATGTCTTATAAAAATGAATTTTACCATTGGCTTATTGATATTTGGTATGTAAACAAGAGTTATATTCCTACAGCATATTTCTAGTCACAAAACATCACCAAACTTCTGAATGGAGATCCCCCAAAATTCTAATACTAAACATTGAAATAAATGTTTAATATTAACCAATCCTAAACAATTTAGGCTGGCATAACTCACCTGGCATAACTTCCCATGGTGACACTTATTCTGACACCCAGCCCAATCCTATACATGTCTACTAAGAAGTAAGTCCCATGATAATCAATGGGGCTTACTCCCAGGAAAGGGTGCAATCTTAACCAGTTTAGGCTGGCACAACTCATCCACTCCCCATTCCTATAGTGGTTTGGGAAGACCTCTGCATGTCTGTGCACTGGCCTAACACCCCCCCCCCACCCCAGAATAGTGCAGAAATGCCTTACAACAGTTTCTGACACCCCAGGCCAGCATGGAACTTGTGCTGGGATTTATGCCAGCCTATCTGGGGTTAAGATTGCAACTTGAAGCTCCCATTTGCCTCACCAGTGCTGGTCAACACTGAACAGAATCCATACCCAATACGGTATCTGCTAAGACACACTATTTAAATGGGGTCATGTATCTAACCGTCAGTGTGACTGTGGTACCTCTCAACAATTCTGAGGTGCCTCTTGACTATTCATCACATTGTGTCAGATTATAAATCAAGAGCTTATACTGGGCCAGTATCTGATTTTTTCATTGTTGGGCTTAAATGGCTGAATGGTCTGGATACGGATATCTGATTTACCATAAGTCCATGTATTATATGCCATATGCTAAATAAATAAATCCTATTAGCTTGTTTACTCTATCCCTGACCAACTTTGAGAAACACATCTAAAATTCCCAGCATGCAGTCAGAATGAGCAAACACATTTTCAAGACATTCCCAAAGGGAACGGCAAGTGCATCTCTATCTATCTTATTCTGCACTGGAATAGGGAGGACAGCTGGAACTATGCTGTATCCACTACCACACAATTTGGAGTAAGGAGATTTATTTCCCCTTACCCCACACCATGAAGTAGCCAGTCCAATGGGTGGCTCCAAAACTGCTGGTAGGGATCAGAGTAGCCTGGTGTAATGCTGGACTGCTCTGGGGGTGGGGGGATAGGATCCAGCATAGGTTGCCCATTCAGATTGAAGATCCAGTCTGATTGAAGACATGTATTCATTGCTGTGCCAGCTGTATGTTACTTTGCAAACAATGTGAAATGGCAACTTCCACTTAAAAACTTGTTTTGAGTTCTAAGGAAACCCATAAGCCACCTGAAGGCCTTTGCAGAGGTAAGTGGAAAATATTTTTGATTACCTCAAGCAGGCTTCCCGATCTGGATGCAGTGTGTGCCCTATCAGTGCAGATACATCATCGTTAACGGTGGGAGATAGAATTTGGACACAGGTTTCATTGAAAGTAATGACTCTGAAGTTAATTATAACTTATCTCATATGTGTCAATAAAGATGAATCATGAATAATTTTTTTGATACAATCTTTTGTCTCTGTCTGGAAAAGGTAGCTCAGTTCTAGCTTCAATAATATACAGTATACGAGTATAACCACATTATCATTATATAGTTTTTTTAACCTGTGGTTTTATCTGAAGGCAAATGAGATTGCTCCATTAACAGATAAATATCCCTTTGGATTTATAAATACATAAATATCCCTTTAGGTTTAAAAATAGCTTACCACAGTAACATGGCAGGCAGGTAATCAATCAACCTCCCTCTCCAGTGCTTAGAAGAGCTTCCTTGCAGCTTCCCCTTGAAACAGTTTTGCATTATTTTGCACTCCAGGGGGAAAGGAGTGGTCTGACTTTCATCTGATAGGAAGATCTCCTAAACCCCAGAGATGGAGACAGAAGTTAATTGACTGCCTGCCTACCATATAGGCCATTTTTAATGGGTTGCCTAATCTTTTGATTGCTTTTGTATAACATGAAAATCTGCATCCACAATGGAACTGAACCCTCACAAATGCTGAAACTATATATATATAACCTATACTGCGCTCCCTGTCTTGATCTCATGCATCCTGTTCAACAAGGTCTAGTTACAAATCCTTAAAGTAGATAGGAAAAGAAAAGAAAAAAAGCACAGTATAGCAACGACAGATGTTGTAGTAGATGGATTTCCTGCTGTAATGATGTTGCTAAGATTATTAATTTATTTAATAGAACTCAGAAGGAATTCATCTGTTAACTGTCAGGATTCCACGGGCCCTGTGGGTTGCTGGAGGCTATTGGCAGGCTGGTGCCTGTTAACAACCTCCAAGGGGACCTCCTGACAAATAGCTTTGTTTATTTGTGTTTGGATTATGGGGTCTAATCTATTATTTGGTTCAAGGGATTCAACAGGCATTCTGCCTCTGATATATATTCTTTATTAAAGATTTAAGCAAAGCTCCGCTGGCGTGAAGTTTTCAACTTCCTCAGAACAAGTTCTTAAAAAGAAGAACCAACCTTGTCATGCTAATGTATTGTGGAGCACAATGTAGCTTTATAGATCTGTTGAGGTTTTTATAAACCATTTTTGTTCTAGTGTGAGTGGGCTGGGGTGGGGGTTCAGATAATTTAATTGTCTAATTAAGGAAATAAAATGGTATGGATAATCTAACTTGCAATAACTAGTCAGAACTAGCCAACAACAAATAGATCTGGGTTTATCTTTTGTATTTCTGATGTGTCAGGCAGATATTTAGAAAGCTTCTTCAGGGCACCTCAGTTCTGTCAAGTACTTTCCTCACACCCCTTTGGTTTTTAATATGAAAGACAGCTACTGTTCTGCTACAACATCTAAGCAAGAAACCAGGGTAATAAATTCCTTGTCAAAAAGTTACCTGAAGTTAGGCAAGTATCTTAGCAATCTTAGGTCTGCCACTACTATGAAACAACATGAAGGTGTTGCTTGGGGCACCAGATACCATTGGTGCCATTTTTTTCTTGTTTGTTATGTGAAGAAGGGAGGGAAAAGGAGCCGGGATAAATTTTTTATATCTGAAGTGAAAATGTGTAAAGCTTCCATCTGGAACACACTATGAACTAGAAAGAAAACTCTTCAATTACCTTAGAAGGAAAGATACTATGATGCCAAAGGATTTCATTCGGCACAGCACACACACTTCAAGTCACCCTTTACTTCTGCCCCAACTGCAGGTGCAGAACAAGAGCTCCATCTAAGGGCAAAAGGCCATCATGGATGCTCTGGATCTGTTGGAGCCAAGCTCCATCAGTCCTGCCTCCCCCACCAGCAAAGCACTTGCCCACCCTCTACACACCCTATACACCCTACCCTCTACACACCCTGTCCCAGAATATGTCCTCCCTGCCTCCCTTAATCCCCTCAGCTCTCAACCATTTGGTGGTCCATGTGGACTGCCAAACTAAGGAGAATATGCACTGGCTTGGCACTAGTGCAGCACCTGTTGGGATAGGGCTAGAGCCGACATTCATCCAGCAGCTGGGCTTGCAGATGTGCCTTATGGCCAGGGTGACCAGATCCTAAAGTTAAAATGTAGGACCTGGTCACCCAAAAATCCAGATTTTCAATTGAAAATCCAGACTTATGTAGGAAAAAATATAGGACATCCTACATTTTGTCCTACATTTAAAAAATTAAGCCAGTAGACTGGTTTATTTACCATGGAGGAGTAGGCAGGGAGGGCAGGGCTGGGCTGGGCTGGGGTTTGGGGGGATGCTTGGGGACACTGGGGGGCATTTTAAGGCTGCTGCGGCTTGGCAGGGCTAAGATCAGCCAGCCGCAGGCAGCCATTTTTTAAAAAGACTGTGCACATGTGCACACAGTCTTCCTATTCTTAAAGCTCTGACGAGAGCACTAGTGCTTCTCCGTTGGTGGAGTTCAGTATCCTCGGCTGACCCAAGGAAGTGAAAGTGCCAGATGTCACCTTGGGTCAGCCGAGGATACTGAACTCTGCCCATGGAGAACTCCACTCTCCATTGGAGCTTTAAGAATAGGAAGACTGTGCGCACATACACACAGTCTTTTTAAAAAAAATGGCTGCCTGCGGCTGGCTGATCTTAGCTGTGCCAAGCCACAGCAGCTTTAAAATGCCCCCAGTGCCTCAAGTATCCCCACAGTGCCCAGAAGGCCAGACAGGGGCCATTTGGACTAGACAGTCCAGTCCAAAGGCCAAAAACTGGACTTGTCCAGCCAATTCCAGGGGCCCTGCTTTATGGCATGTTTGTGACACGCAACCACCACTGCACCCCTGCAGTGAGCTATCAGGATTAGGCTATAAAAAAGTGTCACATACAGAAAAAAGTCAGAGAAGACCAAAAAAATCAAGGGCTTCTAGTATTTGTATGCAGTTTTGCTGGTTGATTATTTGAAGTGCTGGTAAGGCATGAGGAATTAATAGAATTATACTGCTGTGAAATTCTCTTTCTAGAGAATCAGGTTCATGGAAAGGAAGACATGCAGAAGTGCCTAGAGAGAACCTCTTTATTATGTTTCTTATTCATGGATATTTGATTTAAAAACCCAGTTTTATTTCTTTTTTGCAAGATCTGATAGCGGTCAGTGGTGTTGCCTGACAACTTTTTTTCTGACATACTTCAAATGTACTGCCATTAGAAAACATGACTTGACTCAAGTTGCAGAAGTAAAATTAAATTGGAAATGATGCTTCCCCAGGCAGCCATTCTGTTTTGTTTTGTGGGATGTTTGCAGTAATATGCTCTCATCACTCTTGATTGCTACATGCAGCTTGTTGACTGCTATGTCATCATACTGATGAGGTCCATTCCCTATGTTCTTTTCATTTTCAAGGTTTCACCACCTAGAGTGCCTGGAAGTGTTGCTACTGTGATCACTCCAGAGCTAGGAGAGGAAACTAAGATAGTAGCTTTTAACATTGAATTTTTGTTGGTCCACACAGTAACTAGTTTAATAGATTCCTCCATCAAGAAGGGAAGCAGAGTTTAATGTAATCCCAAATAATAAACAAGCAAAGTATTACCCTGTTGCTACATAGTAATCTTTAAGACATCAGACAGAAGCATTTTTTTCAATTTGTCTAGCCGAACAGAGCGGACCAGGAGATACAGGATCAACTATTGATATGTAAAAGGCTGACCAGATCTTTATATGTCTGATTAGGGGGCCTTCCTCCAGAACAGAGTATCAAACATAAGGCCCACAGGCAGAATGCAATCCCTGGAAACAATTTCTCCACCATACCTTAATCCATACTTTCCTAGGATGCCACTCTCTGTTAGATATCACTTCCACCCATGACATCACTTCCAAGATTGATGACATCCAGCCATGACATCATTTCCAAGGTTGATGACACCACTTCCAGGGGAAGGGGTCCAGGCCAGATTATCAGAAGGGGATCCTGAGATAAAATGCTCGAGAAACACTGACCTAACACATCATTAAACCACGTGGAGATCAAATAAGTCCATGGAGGTAGACAAGTTATAACAGTATTTCAAAGGCACAGAGGTCCAATTATCTACCGGGCAACCAGATATCAAATGACACAGTTATGTTTTGAGCCCTTTCCAAAAATCCAAACTTCCCAATTTCCCTGGAAGGGAATTCCATAGTTGTGGTACCACTACTGAGAAAGCTTCCCTCCTCTCTCACATGGGACAAAGATAGTCTTTGTAGAAGAGCCTCCTCAGATGTAAGAAGGTGGACTAGAATTTATAGGAGGAGGAAGTCTTTCAGATTTGAGTCTTACTATGAACCGAAATCAAGGAGGACCTGAAAATCAGGACTCACATATTGAACTGGAATTAAAATTATTATTAACTAGTGAAAACATACCCGAGTTGCAGGAGTAAAATTCCCCCTGTAGGCGATCCCCCCCCCCGCTGCACATCAATGGTCCATGCTCATCAACCCCCATGCGCATTAACCCCCCATGCTCTTCATCCCTCTGTGCATCATCCCCCTGTGCCATCATCCCCCTATGCGCAACAACACTCCATGTGCATCAACACTCCAAGAGCAACTTACCACCATGCAAATCAAATTCTTGTGTGCACCATCTGGCCCATGTGCAACTTACCCCCATGCGCACCAACCCCCATGTGCATCAACCCCCATGTGCATGTAAAATACCCCATGCACATTTTAACCCATGTTCATTTTACCCCCAACCACAACATTCCCATGCGCAACTTACCCCCATGCGCAGCACGTCTCATGAGCAGTTACCCCCATGTGAATCAACTCCTCATGAGCACCATCTGGCCCATGCGCAACATATGGCCCATGTGCAACTTACCCCCACACGCATCAACCCCACAGGCGCATCAACTCCCATGTGTACCATCAGGCCCATGCACATCCCCCCATGCACACCATCCCTCCACTGGTGCACCCTCCCTCCCAGTGCATCAGGCACCAAATTGGCTGGATGTTAATCAGTCAGTCTTCAGTGTAAAGTACATATCGCACCCCTTTTGTACTTTTGAAGCATATTGTACTTAAATGTAAAATACATATTGCATTATAAAGAGCATATTGCAACATATTGCACCCCTTTTCAGCCCCGTAAGTATTAAATTTCTCAACATTGATTCTTGGTGGGTGTTGATGTCACATAAGGAACACACTCCCCAAATTTCATGCTTCCAGATCCAGTGGTTGGGGCAATGTCCCTCAGTCAGGGATTCTTCAAAGTAAAGTATAGGGAGTGAAACATGTTGCGCTCCTTTTCACCCCTTTCTGGTTGGAATTTCCAAAAACCGGTCTTTAGTGGGTGCCTCCAGTATGGAAAGAACAGCCTGCCCAAGTTTCACATTTTAGGCCCAGCAGTTTTGTCTGGGCGTCGATGAGTGAGTGATGTGATGTTTCAGTTTCAAATGTTTCCTTTGAGATACTTACAAAGAGGAAGAGGGAAATGGATGTACTGTACCTGCTTAGCCTCTAGATTAGAATCTTAGGTCAATTTCCACAAACCCGATTCACAATACAATCTACTGAAGCTTATTTTAATGTTAATCTTTCCTGTGTACTGCTTGCAAGACAATGAGAACAAATTGGTCCAAGACAAAGAAAGACATTATCATCTCATTAACAAATCTGGCGCATGAGAGTGATAGCAATCAGGTTTTGAGTCGCTCTGTAGAACCTGGGCTTTTTAAACAGTGTGACTCTAATGAGGGGGCTGTAAGATGCATGTTGTGCAGAGAGAGCTCCATCATCTAATTTCAGCAACACGGTGTCTAGCATTCGGAAGTTTAGTATTAAGGATGGATAAAAACAATGGTATACCATAGAAGATGGATGCAAATGTCCCCTTAATAGAAAATGAGCTTGTCAAAACAAAGAAGAGGAATAAAACGTCCCATAGTAACCTATTAGTAAAGCAGTTAATGCTGGTTGCTGTTTATTACTGATGTTATGCATCATTTTCTGAGGGCAAAGGAGATTTTTTTTCCCCTTCATTTTTTTCTAGCTCAGCACTTTGGCATAATATGGTTCTTTGAGTCATTGGAAAAGGAAATAAGAGCATAAATTCAAAAATTTGTCTACGCTTGCATGGTAATGTGATTATCACTATTTACTACTCTCTAGGAACAGGCATAGACCTTCTGGAACCCAAGAGGGCATGACAAATGCTGCCTGCTGTATGTCATAGTATTTGAGCTGCTCCTTCTATTCTCTGAATTTGAAAAGATAAAGGGAATGAGAGAGGAATAGAAAGTGTGAAGGAGTGCAGAGCATGCTGACCACTGCTGCTCTTCTCTTCATCATTGTTATTGATGATGACAATACACCATACCGTTTTTCAACCACAGTGAAATGACAATGCAATCCTAACTTGCACGAGAATAGGCTGTCTGGCTTGCCTGCACTACATTACATTGCATGTTTCATGCTGCTGCTACACCTGCTTCAGGCAAAGGAAAAGCCCTTACCTTAGGTAACGCAGCCTGAATGGGGTTATATGGATCTGATGCAAATCTGAGTAGCCCGGGACTTGCCCAAGTTGCCCAGGAATTCGTGGCAATCCTGGTCTCCCCTCTGGATTCTACCCATTTGTGCCAAGGAACTCTCTTCCCATCCATGAATGCATCCATTGTAGCACCTCTCCTCCACCCCCCCCCCCCACATGCACCCAGACCTCTGTGCTGGCCAAGGTCATCCAGTGCAAATCTGCCTGTTCCTTGTACTTGCGATAGCACAAGGAGGCTAGAATGCCTCTGTATGCCAGCCTACCTCCCCTGAAAGTTGTATGAAAGAGCTATACAGTCAACACAAGTTGTCAGTCCATCCCCCTCCTCAAGACTTTTTTCAGAGGAGAGGTGAGAAGGAACACAGAGTCCCAGGTGAGTGGAGGAGGGGGCTGCTTAGCTGAGTGCTTAGTTGCTGCTAGCTGTTCATTGGCTGGTTGCCTGGTGGGAGGAGCTTTGTAGGGCTTTATTAGGGCCTGTTCCTGGTTCAGCCTCCTTTTCTGAGGAGAGGTGAGAGGGAACACAGAGTCTCAGGTGAGTGGAGGAGGGGGGCTGCTTAGCTGAGTGCTTAGTTGCTGCTAGCTGTTCATTGGCTGGTTGCCTGGTGGGAGGAGCTTTGTAGGGCTTTATTAGGGCCTGTTCCTGGTTCAGCCTCCTTTTCTGAGGAGAGGTGAGAGGGAACACAGAGTCCCAGGTGAATGGAGGAGGGGGGCTGCTTAGCTGAGTGCTTAGTTGCTGCTAGCTGTTCATTGGCTGGTTGCCTGGTGGGAGGAGCATTCAAGGGCTTTATTAGGGCCTGAGGCGCGATCCTGTGGACCGGAGCCTGTGAGCAAGGAGGACTTGTGAAGTTGACAGGAGATGGAAGGGAAGGGCGCAGTTGTCGTGACATGCACCACGTGTGCCATGTTTGTCTTCTTGCCCAAAGGACCCCGGGGATTATCAATGCTGCAAGTGCAAACTGGTTGCACTGTTGGAGGAGAAGGTGGCAGCATTGGAGGGTGAAATTTCCACCCTTCGTCAAATTAAGGCATCTGAGGAGTTCCTTGATACAACACACACGGAACTTCTCCAGAGGGATGACACCAGCGGAGACCCCAGCAACGATGTCTCTTCATGGAGACATGTGACAGTCAGGAGAAAAAGGGGCAGGAGTAGTCGAGAACCACTGGAGCTATACAACCGTTTCCAGAGTCTCTCAGATTCCACCATGCTGGCAGAAGTTCCTCTTGCTAGCACACCTACACCGGATCCTGGCATTGCCCATACTGGCATGCCTACAGATCCCCCTCATAGACAGCAGCCACAACCAGTTAGTGTGGGGGAAGCTAGACACAGAAGGAGAACACAGAGGAGGGTGGTGGTGATTGGAGATTCTCTCCTGAGGGGCATGGAAGCTGTATGCCGACCAGACCCATTTTCCCGTGAGGTGTGCTGCCTCCCTGGTGCTAGGATACAGGATATCACGGAGAGGCTACCGAGGATGATCACACCTGCTGATCGTCACCCGTTCTTACTCATCCACGTAGGAACAAACGATACTGCTCGGCAAACTTTCCAAAAGATAGTTGGGGATTATGAAGCTCTGGGGAGGAAGATTAAGGACCTGGGGGATACCCAGGTGGTATTCTCATCCATCCTCCCAGTAATTGGCAAAGGTCCTCAGAGAGATAGCAAGATTTTTCAGGTCAATAGCTGGCTTCGAAAATGGTGTCATCGGGAAGGATTTGGATTCTGGGATCACAGGATGAACTTCCTTGAGGAAGGACTCCTAGCAAAGGATGGACTACATCTTACGGGTGGGGGGAAGAATGTCTTCAGACGGGAGATGGCCAACCTTATCAGGAAGGCTTTAAACTAAATAAGAAGGGGGTGGGTTACGTCCAAAGGGAACCTAGGAATAAGGAAAATGCTCTAGATGGAAATTGCCAGGGCATAGCTGTAACTCAAAAATCTTTAGAGGGGCCTGGCCTTACAAAAAAGGAGGGAAATGCATTGAGTTGCAACCTCCAGGGCTTAAGTTGCATTTACACAAATGCACAGAGCCTGGGAAATAAACAAGATGAGCTGGAGCTTTTAGCAAGTGAAGGGAAACTTGATTTGATAGGAATAACTGAAACTTGGTGGGATGACTCCCATGACTGGAACACACAATTGGAAGGCTATCAGTTGTTCCGGAGGAACAGAAGTGGCAAAAGGGGAGGTGGAGTAGCATTATATGTCAAGAACATATATACTTGCTCTGAAATCCAGGAGAATGGTCCGGATATCCCTGTGGAGTGTGTTTGAGTAAAAGTAAGGGGGGGAAAATAAGAAACAAAACATTGTGGTGGGCGTCTACTATAGACCGCCAGGTCAAGGAGAAGGAGTAGACGATGTGTTCTTGGAGCAAGTGGCAGGCATTGCAAGGAAATATGAGGTAGTAGTAATGGGGGACTTTAACTACCGAGACATTTGCTGGGAGACAAACTCAGCCAAACATGGAAGCTGCAGTAGATTCCTGATGGGCCTGGAAGATAACTTCATGGTCCAGAAAGTGGAGGAAACGACAAGGGGAGGGGCCATCCTTGACCTGATCTTAACAAATCGTGAAGAACTGCTTGATCAGGTCAACATAGTGGGAACTTTAGGGGAAAGCGATCATGAGCTGCTGGAATTTAGAATAATGTGGGAAATAAAAAGAGTGCAGAGTGAAACTTATATGTTGGATTTCAGGAAAGCTGATTTCAACAGGCTTAGAGGAGTCATAGGTGGGATCCCATGGGTTGATGATCTAATGGGGAAAGGGGCCCAAGATGGGTGGGAGCTCCTTAAGAGGCAGCTTCTACAAGCACAGTCAGAAACAATTCCCATAAAAAAGAAAGGGGGGAAAATGCTGAAAAAACCAGGTTGGCTCCACAGGCAACTTGGGGATCAGCTGAAGTTAAAGAAAGAGAAGTATAGGGAGTGGAAGACTGGAAAGATCACCAGAGAGGAGTACAGGCAGGTAGCCTGGTCCTGTAGGGAGGGGGTCAGGGATGCTAAAGCTCAGTATGAGCTGAGGCTGGCCAGGGGAGTCAAAGATAACAAAAAGAGCTTCTTTAGATATGCCCAAAGGAAGAGGAGGAGAGACGAGGGGGTGGGGCTGCTCTTGGACAAAGATGGACAACAGGTGTCTGGAAACCAGCAGAAGGCGGAGCTGCTCAACTCCTACTTTGCATCCGTCTGTTCACAGAAGGAGGGCTGTGCAAATGGGGGTGCGGGATCATTGATTCGGGGATGTGTTTACATCCCCTAAGAGGTAATGAAAACATGGATGGTGCAGAACAGCAGATTAAGACTGACAGAGAACTGGTTCGAAACCACTTAACTGGCCTAAATGAATTCAAGTCATTTGGACCAGATGAGCTGCATCCTCGAGTTCTTAAGGAACTGGCAGATATCCTTGCAGAGCCTCTGTCGATCATCTTTGAGAAATCCTTGAGGAGTGGAGAACTGCCACTGGACAAGAGAGCAAATGTAGTCCCAATTTTTAAGAAGGGGAAAAAAGAAGACCCGGGAAATTATAGACCAGTCAGTTTGACTTCAATCCCGGGCAAGATATTAGAACAAATCATAAAACACACAATTTGTGCACATCCAGACAAGTACTCGGTGATCAAAACAACCCAGCATGGATTTACCAAGAATAAGTCTTGCCAGACAAATCTGATCTCCTTTTTTGATCGGGTTACGAGCTTACTGGACAGTGGCAATGCTGTGGATGTCATTTATCTTGACTTCAGCAAAGCATTTGACAAAGTCCCACATGACATTTTAATTAGGAAGTTGGAAAAATATGGGCTAGACAGGGCAATTGTTAGATCTGCAACTGGCTCGATGGCCGCACTCAAAGGGTTTTAGTAAATGGTTCTGTGTCAACCTGGAGGTCCGTTTCTAGTGGGGTACCCCAAGGCTCTGTCTTGGGACCGGTTCTCTTTAACATTTTCATCAATGACTTGGAGGAAGGGATACGGGGGAGCCTGATCAAATTTGCAGATGACACCAAACTGGGAGGAGTAGCAAACACATCAGAAGATAGGAGAAACCTCCAGGAGGATCTGGATAAACTGGAATCCTGGGCTGTAACAAACAGAATGAATTTCAACAGGGAGAAGTGCAAGGTTCTGCACTTAGGAAATAAAAACCAAAAACATAGGTATAAAATGGGGGATACTTGGCTTGGCAGCACAACATGTGAGTGGGATCTTGGAGTCGCCGTGGATCACAAGCTGAACATGAGTCAGCAGTGTGATGTGTCTGCAAAGAAGGCAAATGCCATTTTAGGTTGCATTAAGAGGACTGTAGCTTCCAAGTCACGAGAAGTTATAGTTCCTCTTTATTCTGCATTGGTCAGACCTCACCTTGAGTACTGTGTTCAGTTCTGGGCACCTCACTTTAAGAAAGATGCAGCCAAACTGGAGCAAGTCCAGAGGAGAGCGACAAGAATGATCAGTGGGATGAAAGGGAAGCCCTACCAGGAAAGGTTGGGGGAACTTGGGATGTTCAGCCTGGAGAAGAGGAGGCTGAGAGGAGACATGATTGCCCTCTTCAGATACCTGAAGGGCTGTCATAGGGAGGAAGGGGCCAATTTGTTCATAGCTGCTTCTGAAAGCAGAACTAGAACCAATGGGTACAAACTGCAAGAAAGGAGATTCCGGCTGGAAATCCGGAAAAAATTCCTGATGGTTCGGGCAGTTCGGCGGTGGAACAGATTGCCAAGGGAGGTGGTGGACTCTTCCTCACTGGGGATCTTCAAGCAGAGGCTCGATGAGCACCTGTTGGAGATGCTCTAGGGGGAATTCCTGCTGCAGGCAGGGGGTTGGACTAGATGACCTACTAGGCACCTTCCAACTCTATGATTCTATGATTCTATGATTCTATAATTCTATGACTGTGCCCTCAGCGCTCACAATCATAAATATATATGATATATAAATATAAATATAAATATAAATATATATATAGGCCAATAATTGGATGGTGATAAGTGCAGCCGAATGATCGTAAAGAGAGGAAAAGTGGTGAAGACCAGTGGGATAGAACTACCAACAGGGTACATAACAGATGTAGAGACCAACTATAAGTACCTAGGTATCCCACAATCCCATGGTAATCATGAAGAGGAGGCAAGGAAGACAGCAATATCCAAACACCATCAAAGAATACGACAGATCCTGAAAAGCCAGCTCAATGGGAAAAATAAGATACATGCCATCAATACATATGCGCTGCCAGTCATCAGATACCCTGCTGGCATAGTAAGCTGGCCACAGAAAGAAATAGAGGCGGCCGATGTGAAGACCCGAAAGCTCCTCACAATGCATGGGGGGTTTCCACCCCAAGTCTAACATCCAGAGACTATACGCTAGTCGGAAAGAGGGCGGCCGGGGTCTGATGAGCGTCAAAACTACTATCCTGGATGAAACCCAAAATATCCAGGAATACATCACTGAGATGGCACCCAAAGATGAGCTGATGAGAGAATGTCTCCAGCAACAACAGCAACAGCAAATACAGAAGGAAGATCAAACTGAGGAAGTGTCCTGGCAAGAGAAGACCCTGCATGGGATGTACCATCGCCAGATAACCAAAGTCGCTGATATTGGGAAATCCTATCAATGGCTGGAAAGAGCTGGCTTCAAAGATAGCACTGAAGCCCTCATCATGCAGCACAAGAACAGGCACTAAGTACCAGATCCATGGAAGTGGGGATTTACCACACAAGAGAAGACCCAAAGTGCAGGCTGTGCAGAGAAACCTCAGAAACAATCCAACACATTGTGGCAGGGTGTAAGATGCAGGCAGGAACAGCATACGTTGAACGGCACAACCAAGTAGCCGGCATCGTGTATAGGAACATCTGCTCAGCCTATGGACTAACCCTTCCCTAGATGGGAGACCCCTCTGAAGGTTGTGGAGAATGACAGGGCTAAGGTCCTGTGGGACTTCCATATCCAGACAGAGAAGAAGGTACTGGCTAACCAGCCAGACATTGTGGTGGTAGATAAGGCCCGGAAGACAGCCCTGGTGATAGACGTAGCGATACCAAACGACAGCAACATCAGGAAAAAAGAGCATAAAAAGGTGAAAAAGTATCAGGGTTTGAAGGAGGAATTCGAAAGACTGTGGCAAGTGAAGGTGAATGTGATCCCAATAGTGACTGGAGCACTAGGGGCTGTGACATCCAAGCTGGAAGAATGGCTCCAACAGATTCCAGGAGGGACAGCAGAACACTCGATCCAGAAAAGCGCATTGCTAGGAACAGCTAAGATACTGCACAGAACCCTCAAACTCCCAGGCCTCTGGTAGAGGACCCCAGATTGAGGATAACATACATACAACCACCTGTGGAGGGTGAGAAAACAATGTGTGTGTGTATATATATATATACACACATTGTTTTCTCACCCTCCATATATATATTTTTGGAAATTCCAACCAGAAGAGGGTGAAAAGGGGTGCAATGTGTTTTCTTCTCTATATTTAACATTGATGAATCCCTGACTGATCCAAGCTGTGCCCCAACCCCTGGAACGAAAATGCGTACAGGGATGAGCATGGGGGATGTTCCACGTGGGGAGATGTTGTGCATGGGGGGTTGTTGTGGGGGGGGGGTTTGATGCACATGGGGGTTTGATGCACATGGGGAGTGTTGTGCATGGTGAGTGTTGCACATGGAATGATGTGCATGGAGGGTTGTAGTGCAGGGGGGATGTTGTTCATGGGGGATGATGTATGAGGGTGTTACACATGGGGTGATGATGCACATGGGGGTTGTTGCGCACAGGGGGATGGTGCGCATGGGGGTTGTTGCACATGACGGATGGTGCACTTGGGAGTGGTGCTTTTGGGGTGGTGGTGCACATGGTGGATGTTGTATGGGGGTGTTGCATATGGGGGATGGTGTGCATGGGGGTTGTTGCGCAGTGGGGGAATGGCGTATGGGGGGTATTTTACTCCCAAAACATTGGTACTTTTTCGCTAGTTAAAAACTGCAAGAATAGTTTTATGCATGTTTCATGATTACTTTGACCCCCATTTCCTTTGGAATAGGCTTGCCATATGTCCTGAAAAACAGGGGATTTGGGGGGATTGTGTTCACATACTGGCAGTTGGGACACAGGGTCCTGTCCCGATTCTGTGGAAGAGAATTATGGCAACCCTACTTTGTGATCCAGGACACGGCGGAGCATTGACAGTAGGGCTCTCCATTCATTTGCTGTCAGAGGGCAATCCCCGCAGTGTACCTCTTACCAGAGGGCATAACTACTTGCAGCCTCAGTGAGTTGTCACAGATCACTGCTTCAACAGAGCAACTCCCAATATGGATATTTGTATTATCCTGTTATGGATTGAAGCAGATCTAGAAGAGCACTTCATTCAAATACTTGGTTGGAAAAAAAAACATTGTATGGACTGTTAGGTTAGAACAGAGACATTGTCTTATTAGGTCAACTTCCTCATAATATCCATATAGGAAGGAGAAGAGGTTTTTCATTTCTTGCTGCCAGCAACTCAGATACTCCACATCCAAAAGGAAATCAACAATCTGTTTGGAACAACTTGCTGGATTACATCACATTGGCTATCTCTGCCAATTTTTTCAAGTAATATTTAATCTTTGTTGTTGGGAATATGCAAGAAAATAATCCTAATGTTAGATATTAAAATTATTGTTTCTGTTGTTTCAACAGAAGTCAGCAACTTGAAAGATTCTAAGGAATACATTCAAAGTCTTTACCTAATTGTGCCCTGTGTGCAAAACAGGGACTGTGATTTGCAGGAAATGCAAAAATAGTGACTGTGTTATAAGGAATTTTGAAAAAAAAAAATGCTGAGATCTGTGCCAGAAATTTATGGTCAAGCCCCCTGAGTAATGTTTCCCATTTTGTATGGAGATGAGCTACATCTTTTTCCCGTCATCTATCATGGGATAGTATGAACCTTCATTATCAAAGCTTGCTGCTTTTGATTTCTTTAACTAAATACATCATAGTGAAAATAAATTTTCAAATAAATCTCACATTTGTGTAGTAACACTATTAGGTTGCCTTCTCAATTACGTTACTCCCAAAGCATCATTTTTCAAACATTATTTCTGATTATACTTGCACTATTACTTTAATCATGACTGTAGTACAAGGAGATAACAGTCAAATGTAAACAACTAAAATATTATCGTACTTGCGTCTGTGAAAGATCAGCTTAATTCTTGCTGGTGTACTAATGTCTGAAAGTCAACTAAGCAAGATAAAACTAAAGTATTGAATCCGAATGACTTCTATGTAAATCTGAAGTCACTTTCCCCAGCTGCTTTTTGAGATATAAGCTTGTGACACAGAATCTTAATCTTGTCAACCAAGAAAAAAAGAACAATTGCAGCTTAATGGCTCTGTAGTTTACCATTGTCAGCACAACCACGTAATGCAATGTCAATACAACTCATCTTCTGGGTTGACAGCATGGTAGTCTTAATCCAAATGTGCACAAATTAGTTTAGACAGCCCATTTATCTATTATTTCTCCTTTGGGACTCTTGTCGTCTATGGTACTGTTATTAGACATTTTTTTTAAAAAATTCCTCCCTATTCATGTTTTGTGTACTTAATATTGAAGAATTCTAGAGCTTGCAGCCAGCATTTTGATGAGTACGTATCAGGGTCTTTCACCCCAGCAGGCATTACATCCAGATTTAAGGGAATGCATGGCTGCAGTGCCAGATTCATGTATAAGCTAAACAAGCAATAGCTTAGGGCCCCACTCTCTTGGGCCCCCCCAAAAAATATATTTCAGTTTAACAATTACTTTGATAAAATACAATTTTGTTATTTGCAAATGGCTTTAGATACCTATTAGGTCCATAAATTACCGTATAGCATATATTCAAATAAAAAACAGTGAAAATTTATTGTTGAAAAAGGACAGCTGGACATGTAAAGGGCCCCATTACCTTCAATAGCTAGGGCCTCATCAAACCTAAATCTGGCCCTGCATAGCTGACAAACACAAAGGTAGGGAAAGACAACATACAATGCAAAGAATAGGGGCCCACCAGCAAAACAGTAAGCTCCATAGTCAAAAGGGATGGCATTACTGGTGTACAGCATTGCGGTATCCACTTCAAAGACAGCTTGACGAGCACCTGTCGGGGATGCTCTAGGAGGATTTCCTGCTATAGGCAGGGAGTTGGACTAGACGACCTACTAGGATTCTATTATTTCTATGATTTCTCCTCCTCTCCTTTGACAATGATATCCACTTTTGTTTGCCATTAGGTCTCTGCCTGTTTCTCTTGCCCTTTCTCTATTGCCATTGACCTGTGGCAATCTCCTTCAAGGCCATCTTTCAGGCTTCATTCTCACAAATAGTAAAATATAATTTACCTGTAACAGGAAAACAAGTTGCCAGAGAAATAGCTCTGTTGTTACAACTTCAAAAATGCAATTTGTTCTTTGATTTTTTTTACAAGTTCAATGATTCCTTAAGTATCTTTTCATTTGCAGTACCTCCTTTTTTATCTCAATCCATATATATTAATTTTCATACTATAAAATAAATTATAATACATACATGTTTAAAATGCATTAGGTTGTCATCATTAAAAATCTGCAAGGGACCTGCTGACTTTGTTATAGTAATCAGCCTTCATGTCTGCAATTATTGACCATAATTAAAGCAACAAGACCAACATGAATACCAAATGCCAATATTTTTTAGCTTAATTTATAAATGAAATTTGCCTCCAGATAGGACAACAAAAAATGTTACTTTCTGCTCAGTTGTTTACAAGCGAAATCCAACACAGGGCCATATCCAAAGATTTTGCAGATTATTTCAAATCAATATGTGAATGTCACCATTCTTAAACTCCTGCCCTAGTACATCTCTACACCAGCAAAAATTTCTCCGACAGTTGGTTTTCCTATGTTTGGTACCTCCCTTTGTTGTTCTCATTTTCTTCTTGTGCTAGTTCTTCTGTACCTTGCCTTCTTTTCCTAGGCAAGTTGTTCCCAAACTATGAGCTGTGGCTGTCTGGAAGTCATGGCAATCAACCAGAGGAGCTGCAGTACCCTCATAAAAATCCCACTGCCCTATACAATGTACAGGACTGTAGCCGAAATTGAAAGCTATGGCCAGCGGCCCAGCAGTTCAAGGGAGCTACCAGTTCAAAAAAATTGGGAACCTTCTCTCTACACTGATTTTTTCAAGACTCTAGATTGACTAGAATCCAAGTAGATAAATAGGTACCACCTCAGTGGGAAGGTAAACAGCGTTTCATGCCATCATGCTGGCCATGTGACCACAGAGGAGTCTTTGGGCAGTGCTGGTTCATGGCTTTGAATTGGGGATGAATGACTCACCCAACAGCTGCTGCCAGTCACAGTTTACCTTTAAAGGGTTGAATTGAGAAAACTTCAAAGACCATCTTCAAGACACCCAGTAAGAACATAACATAATGTCCATATCAGATATATTTTAATAGCCATACCAGAGGTTGTTAAATCATACATCACAGAACAGCATTTGCCTTCTTTGATGCATCAGCAAGTTGCTGATCTAAAGTTATTTCATGGTGGATCAAGATTTGCATATACCGTATTTCTCTTCTCTTATTTGCAGCTAATGAGTTCCTAGATAAGACAAAGTGCTTTATTTATGATCATAACCTGCTTCAGGCAGAATCCTAACCTGCCCTGATACAGCCAGACTGAGACTGTGCTGTATCATCCAATATACAGTTCACTCCTAAGCATGTCCTATGAAAACGTGGTTAGGATTGCAGCCATAATGTAGGTACAAGTTGGACATCACTTTGGGGTAAGGGTATATTTTTTCTGTTACGTCATGTTACATGTAACATCCCAGCCTGCCCCTATGGGCTATTTGGATCTATACCAGGTATTTAGCTGGCAGAAGCCTGAGCCACCTGTTTAATGTTGTCAGGCTTAGGACTGGAGGCTAGGATTTCACATAGGCTGCTGCTGCTGATCCCATCCCTCCTGGGTCTGACTCAACTCTTTCCTACTCAAAAAACATCCTCTCCCCACCCCAGAATACCCTCTTGCCACTCTTTTCCACCCCCTGTGCTGTCCAGTGCAAAATGTACCCCATCTCCCACCCCAAAAGCATGGGCATCTGCACCAATCAGCCAACTCCTGTCTTGGCACAAATGTACCATACAGCATGTTTGTCACTCTCAAGAGCCAGTGCAGTGGGCCTGTGCCAGCTCATCCTGAGGCTTGGATTAAACTGCTCATGGCATTATTTCAGGTGCAGTCTTAAACTAAGCTGGCCTGACTCATCAGTGTTCCCATTCTTGTGGTGATGTAGAGAGGCAAGCAAATGTCTGTGTACTGACCTAACCCTCTCCCAGGAGTGGTGCAAAGTGTCCTACAGCACTTTTGTGACACCCCCAGCTCAGCACAGGACTTAGCCAGGGCTTAGGCTGGCCTAACTGGAGATTTGGATTGCAGACTTCCTGCTTAATGAGATCACTTTTACCCTCAGCAGGTGCCATGAATGCAATTCAGGCCAATGCATGAAATGATTTTGACACCCCTGCTCAATGAGGTCTTGTTATTCTTCTTGTTTGCTCCTGTCACAAACAGCGAACAATCAAAACACACCTAAATTGCACACCATGGCTAAAACTAACCATTCAGAAGACCTTCACCTTGTTTAACCTTAACCAACACATTTTTGCCTTAGGGCACAATCCAGAGTAACTACAGGACCACTTGATCCAACACAAAAGCATTTTAGTCTGGTTTGCAATACGAATTTTCCAAAGGTTAACACTAGATGGCGTTGTAACTGCGTTGACGCATGTAGACTTTCCATCAACTGATCTCTTCACATAGCTGCTCTGGATTTAGGGGTCAGTCTGCACTTTGACACTTTTATTGATTCTGTTGTAGTGAATGGCTGTGGGTGGCGCAAGTGGCTAAGACACTGTGCCTGTTAACCAGCAGGCCAGGGTTCGAGACCCGGGTTGGCCCCACAAGACAGGGTGAGCTCCTGTCCTTAGCCCAGCTCTGCGATCATATCGCATATCCAATCATATCAGCTCTGCCTTTCCATTGGACTACTTCAGTGGTGTGGAGAGGGGGGATTTGCTGCTTGGGTAACTGCCTATCCTCCATAACAATCCAACCCAGGCTTTCATGCTTCGCGTGCAGCGTATGCAGTGCTGAGCACGATACCATAGTCTTTCAAGACCGAGGGGGGCCTACTTTGTGGTGAAATGTGGAGGCAATCTCTAGACACATATTTTCAAACAAAACAACAGTAACTTTTTCTCCCTGTGGTTTTGAAATTATGGTTAGTGGTATGGCAGTGGTGGAGTGACCACATAGCCTCTTTTCTTCAGGACAAGTCCTCTTTTTTAGCCTTGTGTCCTGGAAAAAAATCTTCATTGTCCTCCTTTTCCTAGTGAACAGGCTTCATGGAGCCTTCTTAGAATCAATAAATTATGTGTAATAAATTATATGTAATGGTTTTACATTTAATAAGTGGTAAAGTGCTTAAATTAACCATATGAAAGCAATATATGCAAGTGTTTTCGCTTTTATCATGTTCCACATTTTTCTTGAGTGTCCTACATTTTGGAGGACCTTGTCCTCATTTTCAATTATGACATCTGGTCACCTTGGGTAATGGTGACCAATAGTCATGACTTTTATTGTCTTTTATAGTCTTTTATAGTCATGACTGAAGCTACACAGTAAAAACGTTTTCAGTAATATCTGGTGAGATTATTCCAAGATTGCTTTTATGTATTTTAATAGTTTTTTTTAACATTTGGCAGAAACAATGGGGGTTGTCATTGTGGTAGTTTATAAGTCTTATACTTAGAATTTAATTTTCAACTTCTAGTTTTTAACATGTTGTAAATCTATCCTTACCCTTCATAGCAAAGCAGGCTAAGGATTCATATTTCATAGGAAAGTTACGTTCTGCCTCAGATGTCTTCAGGGGAAGGAGAGACGTTAATTAAAAAGGACATCTCCATGGTCAGTACGAGGAGAAGAAGAAATACATGGTGTAAGAACTCTATTAATATGCAGTCCACAGAACTGGAAGATTTTGACACACTTTACAGTCTATTGTGATGTTAAAATACAAATCTTGCCAATTTTCCTTTAGGTCCATACGCTGCAAGCATATCATTAGCATAATTACAATCTGTCACGTATATAAGAGAGCATGAAGTTACTCTGTATTCCACAAATTGTTTGCACTCAGGCAGCTGCCCCAAAATGTCTCACTTGCCTTCCTCCTACGTTTCCATTCAAAAGATGCTTCAGACGCTGCAGTGGTCAATGTATTGGTGTTATGTGCATCAGAGCCTCTCATTTCTTGGGACTCCCTATCAATAACTAGGGTTGTAATCCTGTTCACACTTGCTGCACGTCCAAGTTGACATGCACAGAACTGTGCAGTAAGTGTCCTCTCTTTTTCCCCCCTCTAATGTCTTAGTATTTCTGGAGTGTGGTGAGAGCGAATTATATCTAGGCCAGCAGGTTCTTCTAAATATAACTTATTCCTCTTCTGTTCTTTACAAGTCAGCCTTTTGGGCCATTGCTTTACTCCAGGCGCAAGAATCTTTTCCCCACCCCTTCCTTCACTTGTTTTGATGTCAGCCTTTCAAAGGGAGAGGCTTCAACTCCACTTCTATGCACTCTGTTATTCATTTCAGAGAAGATTGCACACTACTCTCACTCCATAAGGTGCTGGCTGGTCTCATTGCTCTCAAGTTACTTCACTGGTTTCCCAGTTTGCTTACCTCAAAGCAGCCCCTGCAAGTTGTACTCACACTAGCCAACAATTGCTTCTTCTTAATAGTAACCTGCTGCATACTTTGTAAAGCTCAACAGTCTGCACAAGTTTAAGAATTGTTCAAGGATGTCCATGGGTACAAATGATACTATCGAAACTTCCTCTCTATGGATACTACCATTTAAAGCTAGGCCTGTTCCTGGTTTTGAAGAGCTAGAGTCTCATCATATGCTTGAAATAAGAGAAAACTAGAGGGTTCTGCATTGTAAATGGGAGAAAAAATAGAATTCAAATTAATTCAAACCACCCCTGCACATAAACAGACAAACTCTACAATCCAGAGTAACTACGGGAGCACATAAGAAACATTTACATCGACGTAGTTATGGCAGCACCTAGTAAAAACCTATGGAAAATTCATATCGCAATCCAGAGTAAATTGTTCTTACGTTGGAGCAAGAGTTACTGTAGTTACTCTGGATTGCGTCCATAATTACTATGTGTTGCTGGCTGCTGTGAGATCCTAGGGAACAGTGAATCCTCACAGTGCTCCCGCCATTCCCATGGCAAATGGGCACTATCAGAGCCATCGGTTTGGAAGGCTCATAATTTGGTCAGGCTAAGTGGGCTCTGGTGTGCATGAATCAATGCCCAATCTAGCCAACCACTGGCACCTTGCTGATAATGCATATTACACAAATGGGATCTACTCAAGACAAGGATGTACATAGGAGTGCAGTTAAAGACCAGTAAAGCTTCCTTACATAATTGAATATTTTTCATGGATATAAATGAATGCTTCTGTGTGGAAACACTCCAATCAGAAGCCATAATGTTTGAAATTTACTTATCACATAAACTGTACAATCATATGGAAAGTATCCAAACCGGTAAAAATTGGAAACAGTTTAACAGGATAGTTTGGAAAAGAAATGTGTTATGGCTTAACATCATGGTGCTGTTTGAGAACAACCGTGGTTATGTGAGTGAATGTATGCTTTGGAAATTACCCATGATGCCATGAAGAATATGCCATGATGAATATGGATTGCTACTGAGAGCCCAAAATTCTTGGAAAATATTAATACAACCTTGTTATATATAGTAGGAATTGATAGCTGCTTATTGGTCTCTATGTTACTTTATACAGTACTTTGTATTAGACTGTCACATTGCTTTATATACTTCAGTGTATATTTAATTATCTTTAATAGCGAAAGATATATCTAATATCTAAAGATATTTCATTATCTTTAATAACTTTCCAGATTTACACATGGGTATTCAGGATGAAATGAAGAATTTCCACACCAATAATAGATGGCTTTAAGACATTTGGAACGGGTGTGGAAATTTTCTATTAGATACCTATGGCAAAATGCAGTATTAGATAAATTTACCTCATGGAAGTGATTCCTCACAGGGATAAAGTAACACAGACTAGCAATTGTCAACTTTTTTCATCACCTAGCACACTGACAATGTGCTAGAATTTTCATGGCATATTATTATCATTACCATTGACAAGACACATCATGCTTCCAGTGGGGGAATCACAAACCCCAGAGGCCCTACTAATAAATTAGTCTGCTCAAACACCCATGGCACACCTGTAGACAATAATGTGCCACCAGTTGGAAATCACTGATAGACAGTTCAAATTTGTCTACTTCCATCACTTTCATAATGACTAAGATGCCCTACAACAGCTCTTTGCTATCCAAGTTAAACAGAAAATTACTTCAAGTCTAGGCCCCTACAGCTTGCACAGCATGAGGGACGGACATTGTCACTGAGTTAGTGACCTCAAAGTGTATCGTCTCTGTTGTAATAAGATTTTCAGGATCTCGAGTTAGCCCCCCTTTACCTACCACCCAATGCCATTTGCTAGAACATGACATTTAGTCTGCTATCGCTGTATACCAGCTTTCACTTTTATAGAGATTTTAGTGTTCAGGGTAAGCTGTTGCTCACATCAACCTGCTTTTGCACTTATCACCTGCAGACCATCTTGTTTCCAAGAAAGTAGAACAAACCACTACTGATATCTTTCCAGCGTGGAAACAATTATTTCCTGAAACTTGACTAAAGGCATTACACTACTTCTAGTGCTTCCTACATACTTCCTAAACATATTATTGTTTATACTCACAAAAAACGTGAGGTTTTATATTTAAGTTTTGTAGAATACAAGAGCAGTTATTAAGATTCCTAATCTGTTCAAGTGACAAGGTTTCCTCCACCTTCTCTTTCCCAGACTGTTTCCAGACTGCTTTTGATTCTATCTGATGATTCCATTCTAGCTAATGCTGTTATCAAAAATTTGCCACTAGCTGACTTCTTGGCGCCTTATTCTAGCTTTACAAAAAAGAGAAAGAAAACTGGTGGTATCGTTGTGAGGTCTGATTGAAAACCCCATGATTGCCTGCTGAAGGCAGAGTTGCAGATACTATAGAAATACTGTCACACAGCAGCACTCATGCAGCGTTACAGCATCGAATCTAGGCAACAGTGGCCATGTTGTCCTGCTGTAACAAAGGTACCCAAATTGTTGCTGTTACAAACCTGATGCCATCTTTGGATATTATGATTTATATAGGCTAGGTACTCTTTTCTGAATTGCATACACTAGACTAAACTCTAGTCCTAAATTACTATATCTCATTCCCAGTATTTGGGAATCTCTTTGTAATGCTGAACTTTCACCTAGCTGTGTGTGTATTTTACTGTGCCTATCTTTACCAGTCCTATCCCTGTCTATTCAGAAGTCTCATTATAGACACTGGAGCTTACTCCCAGGAAAGTATGGATAAGATGGCAGTCTTAATGATACAGTGACATGAGTGGAGCTGATATTGTGTTTCTTCTGTGTAATCAGCAGCTTATTTACAGGCAAGAACCACATGATCAGATCTATCTTTGTTATGCGGCTGCAGGCTGTACCTGAAGAATGGTTCTATCCAGTGATGGGATTCAAAGATATTAAGAACCGGTTCTCTGTCCATCTGGCAGCCACTTTTAAATGGCTATTTTTAAACTTTATATGTACTATCTCTTGTTAAGAACCGGTTCTATAGAGTAAGTGCGAACCTGCTGGTGCCCACCACTGGTTCTATCTATTAGTACTGTATAAAAAACTTATTTCATTCCATCTCAAAAGTTTTCTTGCCTTTCTGACTACAACATCTGTATCTTTCTTTCAGTTATTTCTCTGCACTCAACTGTAATATATTCCATCCCATTTATTGTGTGCTTCTGTTCTCCAACCCAGTCATTTTCTGATATATAAATCATAGTCTCTTGATATCTTTTCTTGTTGTCATTGTTGGTTTGCATTGAGCAAGCTAGTTTGGGAGTCAGAAATGCAACACAACTTTTTTGGCTTTTCCTGACTGATATAATTCCATACTCTAATATAAATTCATAATTCTTTTCCTTTCTTTTCTTTACTAAAATAAAAAACATCTATATATAGTAAAGGTGAGTATAAATTACATTCTGTTTTTGAAAAGTTCATTTCAGGCCTATGTGGATTTGGCATCTCTCCCATTCTAAAAGAAATTGGATTTCTTAATAAATTCCACAAAAGAGAAACAGACACTTATTTTGTTAGAGATTTGGAAGTGAGGAAGCTCTTGTGCAGTGGATTAATGGTTAATCACTGCCATTTAATCTCTAAAGAATTTTTGTATTCAGGTAAGGCACACACCAAAAAAATCACAACAAATTTAAAGACTTTTGGAAGACAAGGAATATTTTCACACTGCTTAGAATCTGATTGGTTTCAAAACTGCAATCTCAGTCTGAACTTTTAAAAGGCCATCTGAATTTCCAGTGGTGTCACTGATGTGCTAATGATATTATTTTTTATTAGAAATAAAAATAAGTCTACTATTAGAAGACTATTAATAAGACTACTATTAGAAATAAGAACTTCCAACTCTTAGAAAGACTGTTCCTAACAAATGCAGTGCCCTCACAAAAGTGGCTGGAGGTCTCTCTGATAGAACCTAACACATCAGTGCATGGATTTACAAAAATAGAAGTGCCCCTAATCTGGAATTGTTAAAAAGACCCCTCTTCTTTAAAAGCAAACTCTCATCTGGCAAGCATCCCAGAAGTCTCAGAAGTGACTGAGATAACAAAAGCCATCTAATTGGCACAAGGCCAGCCTACTGATGACTGAATTACTGTCTCCAAACAGGAGCAGTGAACTGACGAGAAGTGCCCTGTAGCATGCATCCACCTGCCACCCATGCCAGCACTGTCAATCTGCTTCTATCAGCTCTCTGATCCTTTTTCCCACTCACTGAGAGGATGGGGGTAGCCAGGTGGGCAAGGAAAAGCAGGGTGCCCATCAATCTCCTTTTTCTTCTGCTCTGATATCACCACCTTATTTTTACTCCTTGTGGTCCAAATGGAAATGAACAGGATGAATGAAGCACTCTGGATCAGCTTATTCCATTTCTTCTATTTATTTTGAACTAGAGTGAGGAAGCAGTGCTAGAAGGGAATAGCAAAATAGCTTGCATAGATCTGAGTAAGACCATAGGGGCCTAGGCAGAGGTGAAGGAATTAAGGAAGAGTTTACTTACTTTTCCCCTTCTGCCAGTCAGCAAGATTCAGCAGAGGATGTGTAGACAGCTCTGCACCCTACAGGCTTGGATGAATGAATGGATGAAAGAACTAGACCCAGAATCTTATAACATGACTATGGGTGCAATCCTAACTTAGGCCGGCACAACTCATCTGCCTTGCTCTTCTCCTGGTGATGTAGGGAGGCAAGTGCTTGTCTGTGCACTGATCTAACCTTCCCCCAGGAGTGGCGCAGAAGTGTTTTACAGCATTTTTGTGACAATCCCAGGTCAGCACCGCCTAACTGGGGATTAGGATCTTCATGCTTTAAGAAGGGGAAAAAAGAAGACCCGGGAAATTATAGACCAGTCAGTTTGACTTCAATCCCGGGCAAGATATTAGAACAAATCATAAAACACATAATTTGTGCACATCTAGACAAGTACTCAGTGATCAAAACAACCCAGCATGGATTTACCAAGAATAAATCTTACCAGACAAATCTGATCTCCTTTTCTGATCGGGTTACGAGCTTACTGGACAGTGGCAATGATGTGGATGTCATTTATCTTGACTTCAGCAAAGCATTTGACAAGGTCCCACATGACATTTTAATTGGGAAGTTGGAAAAATATGGGCTAGACGGGGCAATCGTTAGGTGGATCTGCAACTGGCTCAACGACCGCACACAAAGGGTTTTAGTAAATGGTTCTGTGTCAACCTGGAGGTCGGTTTCTAGTGGGGTACCCCAAGGCTGTGTCTTGGGCCCAGTTCTCTTTAACATTTTCATTAATGACTTGGAGGAAGGGATACAGGGGAGCCTGATCAAATTTGCAGATAACACCAAGCTGGGAGGAGGAGCAAACACATCAGAAGACAGGAGAAAACTCCAGGAGGATCTGGACAAACTAGAATACTGGGCTGTAACCAATAGAATGAATTTCAACAGGGAGAAGTGCAAGATTCTGCACTTAGGAAATAAAAACCAAAAATACAGGTTTAAAATGGGGGATACTTGGCTTGGCAGCACAACATGTGAGTGGGATCTTGGAGTAGCCATGGATCACAAGCTGAACATGAGTCAGCAGTGTGATGTGTCTGCAAAGAAGGCAAATGCCATTTTAGGCTGCATTAAGAGGACTGTAGCTTCCAAGCTTCCAATTATAGTTCCTCTTTATTCTGCATTGGTGAGACCTCACCTTGAGAACTGTGTTCAGTTCTGGGCACCTCACTTTAAGAAAGAAGCAGCCAAACTGGAGCAAGTCCAGAGGAGAGCAACAAGAATGATCAGTGGGATGGAAGGGAAGCCCTACGAGGAAAGGTTGGGGAAACTTGGGATGTTCAGCCTGGAGAAGAGGAGGCTGAGGGGAGACATGATTGCCCTCTTCAGATACCTGAAGGGCTGTCATAGGGAGGAAGGGGCTCATTTGTTCATTGCTGCTACTGAAAGCAGAACCAGAACCAATGGGTACAAACTGCAAGAGAGGAGATTCCGGTTGGATATCCAGAAAAATTTCCTGATGGTGAGGGCGGTTTGGCAGTGGAACAGATTGCCAAGGGAGGTGGTGGACTCTCCCTGACTGGGGATCTTGAAGCAGAGGCTCGATGAGCACCTGTCGGGTATGCTCTAGGACAGGCATGTCCAACACAGGGCCCCGAGGGCCGCATCTATGGGCTTTCTAAGCCAAATGCGGCCCTTGAGCCTCTTGTTGGACATGCCTGCTCTAGGAGGATTTCCTGCTGCAGGCAGGGGGTTGGACTAGATGACCTACTAGGTCCCTTCCAACGCTATGATTCTATGATTCTATGCTACCCATCAGACTATTACAATGTCAACTTTATCCTGTCCATGGCCAGAAATTGCAAGCTAACATCAATGACTAATCTATGAGTACAGATAATAACTAGTTTACCTGCCAACTTAATATCAAATATAGCAGAAAGCAATAATTTGCCTTTGCACAAATGATATATGTGCAAATGATATGCACACTCCCAAGGCATGTAACTCTATGAATTCATCTTGAAAAACATCAGTCTAAGCACAAAATGTATTCAGGCACCTTTGCCACCATAAAGAAAAAATGCACAAACATTACACTCAATGGATAAAATAACTAAAAATGGTTTTCATGAGTGGTTGCACAAATAGAATTTTGCAAGCTTGTTTTAACTAGAATTCATTTTTCCTCCTGAAATAATAGCAGCTCTGTTAGGGTCAGTTCATATTTTATTCCCAAAGTGGTTTTGTCTATTTCAAGTTGTAATGTAATATATTAGGGCTTCCTGAACAGTTAATATGCATCACCACATCTGCTCATTAATTCTTCAAGTCTTGCCTAAATCAGCCTTTTGTATGCTGAAGAATACTAATACTATTTTGTTAGTTCTATGTGATTCTCATCTAATGTGCTGTGAAAAAGAAAGTGCTACCTGACTGATTTTGGCATCTTCAGTATTTAAATTGGCTTATTTTTGCCTAGCATAGCTAATTTTTTTACAATATACCTATATAAAAGAAAGCATCTTACTGGACATTAAATAAATGAAATGCATTATTCCTTGTCAAACAACCTCTGCAACCTGCACTTCCCAATAAGGCACTCTGCCATTGAGTCCTCCGTGAATATAAAAAGAGATCCCATTACGCTTAACCTGAGTTTTAAGTTTTAAAAAATTAAAGAAAACCTGTTTTAAAAAATTCAGTTATTATTTTTAAACAGTGGAGAAGATAATTTGCAGCAGTTTTTAAAAAGCAGAAGCTGGATAGGACAGCCTGGAGATAAAGTAGACCTGATGATTTGGTAGATTCCTTTCAGTGCTATCATTCTATGAGAAAACTATGTTTTGAGGCCTGTTTGGAAGTTCTCATCTTGCAGTGTTTTTGTCTCCCTTTTCAATTATTTTATTAGAATTTCATTTAATGGTTTCATATAAATGTAATAGCAGCAATAAATACTTAATAATATGTTTAAATCTTTACAAATAGGCAAACTAGGATGAGATTGGGGGAAGGGATCAGATTCATAATGTGGACAAAGCAGGAATGAATATTCACTAATTACTGTCTAATTTAGTGGTGGTATCCTCCTAAGACAATCCCCACAATTCAGAGTAACTATGGGAGCACATAAGAGACGTTACGTATACCTGTAGTTACTGTACCACCTAGTGAAAGCCTATGGGAAATTCATATTGCAATCCAGAGCAAATCGTTCTTACACCGGATCAAGGACTCCCCGTAGTTACTCTAGATTGCGCCCAATATCTACCAATAGGGAAAAGGTTATCCGGCACTGTTACCACCCAGAAAGACTCTATTGTACGTGCATTCAGTTGACTCTGACAGTTGGGTACCTCTTCAGCAATGGGACTACATCCTCTTTGCCAGCATAGGAGCAGTGCTGGATTTATATATAAGCTAAACAAGATATAGCCTAGGGCCCCACTCTCTTGGGGCCACCCAAAAAATTTAAATTGTACTTCAGTTCAACAGTTACGGTACTTTGGTAAAATGCATATTTTGTAATTTTCAAATGGCTTTAGATACCTATTAGGTTCATAAATTACCATATAGAATGTATTCAACACAAAAAACAGCAACAACTTGTTGACAAAGGATGGATAGACATATAAAGGGCCCCATTACCTTCAATAGCTTAGGGACTCATCAAACCTATCTCCAGCCCTGCAAAGGAGTGCCTGGCAGCTTATGCAATGGCAGGGTATTATCTATGAGGGGTGAAAAAAACTAAGAAAAGACAACTTACAAGAATGAATTGTGAATTACTTGTGAGAGAGAAGGCCTGAAAGAATTTCTGTAGACTCAGAAACCAAAAAGGGGAAAAGGGAAAATATTTATCCATTGATTAGCTCAGGATTGTTAGTGTTCTCTGGATCAAAAATTGAGCATCAAATGGTTACCATGGTTTAACTGAATGCGATTTAGAATAATGCAGTTGAAAACCTGATTTTACCCTGAGTTATGCTGGAAAGAGTAATTCTGCTCACAACTATCCAAATCCACTGCTGGAAACTAAGATTAATATCAACTAAAGAATTAATGCAATGGGGTAAACAACTCCCAGACACAGGTGTTTTTTTTTTCTTGACTATTTAAATACATTTCTTCCCCTCTAAAAGCCTTAACATTTGGAACACAATCCAGTCATATTTAACCCACATTTATAGTCTACCAGTTTCATTGTGGTTGATTTAAGCATTTACTTAGCTTTCCTTAGCAGACACTTAACAGAAATGGATAATGCTCTTGTTACATTTTATACTAAAAATACAGATTTACTGTTAATTATCGTAGTGTGGCACAAGCGTTTAAGATGCTGTGCCTGTTAACCAGCAGCCAAGGTTCGATTCTCGGGTTGGCCCCACAAGACAGGGTGAGCTCCTGTCCTTAGCCTAGCTCTGCGACGCAGCTGGATCCAGTTGTATTGGCTCTGCCTTTCCATTGGACTAATTCAGTGGCATGGATAGGGGGGATTTGCTGCTTGGGTAACAGTCTATCCTCTATAACAATCCAACCCAGGCTTTTGTGCTTCACATGCAGCGTATGCAACGCCGAGCACAATACCATAGTCTTTCAAGACTGACGGAGGCCTCCTTTTATTGTAGTGTAGCTGGATTTGACTTGGAAAACTTTTTGCAATGAACCGTCAAACTAATATTTACATAGTTAAAAATATATCACATTTACAACTGCATAGCAGGCCTGTTGAACTAAATTTCTCTCTGAGGACTGCTGCAAACCTATGAAGCAAACAAACTTACGTACCTGTAAAATACCTCATATTATAGTAGACCTATAGATTCAAGACAGAGTTTGCTCTATACTTCTGTAAACATAATTGTATTATTGCATCCATAAGCCAATTCTCATGAAAAGTTAAAGCTTAGATGTATATTCCAGTGTTTGGGATGAGGCCAAGTATGCTTGGGAAATGTTCTGCAAAGGCTGCTCAAAACATTGCGCTATAAAGCGCTTCACAGATGTCAGGTTTAACCAAGGCTGATGGAGGTTTTACAAGGCATGTCAGAATTTACACTTCACCATTAAAGTTAGTGATACAGTAAAACATACTGAGTTAAACCTTGCGTGTCAGTCATGAGCAGATGCACTTTAACTGAAAAAGAAAAAAAAATCCTTTGAAGCATTTTGAAATGTGCTCCACTGAGTCTACCTACAGGCAGGGCAGACTGGTAACCATACCAGAATTTAAACCCAGAGAGTCAGTTTTCCACGCCTGGGTCTTTGAGGTGTGCTTTTGGTTCTGGAAGCTGCAAACTGCGGGCACTGCTTGGTTGACCAGGCGAAAGTGAGAAGGTAGGCTTCGTGTGTGAGAATATGTGTGTGTACAGCCACACCTGACAAGAAACTGGTGCACTGCAATTAATATGATTTGTATGCTTTCCATTCCACATTGTGTCCTGACAGCATGCTATTCTCTAGCAGTTTATATGCCAAGACACTGATATAATAACAAAGGATGCCATCCTCAGAGGTTAGTAAGATCTATTTAAAGTCATTTAGCACCTTTATGAGATTTCCTTGCTTTGTGGGTGAAATATTTTGAGTTGCAATGACATAATATATTTACACCCTTTCCATCTGGCAGAGGCATAATCAGGCTAAGGCATAAGGTGGCTTGTGTCATGGGTGTGGAGGAAGGTGCCACGGGCACAAACTCACATTCCAACAGCATCCTGACTGTGTAAGTAACTGGAGTGTGCATGCGCTCTGTGACTGGCTGACTGACTGACTGACTGACTGACCCACTCACTCACTCACTCATCGACACCCAGCCAGGCCTTAAAGTGTGAAATTTGGGGAGACTGTTCCTTCTGTAATGGAGGCACCAACTAATAACTGGTTTTTGGAAATTCCAACTGGAAAGGGGTGAAAAGGGGTGCAACACGTTTTCCTCCCTACACTTTACATTGAAAGTCCCTGACTGAGGGATGCTCTGCCCCAACTCCTGGACCTGGAAGCATGAAATTTGGGGAGGGTCTTCCTTATGTGACATCAACACCCACTAAGAGGTAAAAAGGGATGAAACATGCTTCTGTCCTAAACATTGAAGACTGACTGATCAACAGCCAGCCAATTTGGTGCCTGATGCACTGGGAGGGTGCACTGGGGGGAGATGTTGTGCATGAGGGGATGTTATGCGGGGGGTAATGTGCATAGGGGTGTTGTGCATGAGGGATAATGCATAGTGGGGATGAGGCGCATGGGGAGAAGGTGCAATTGAGAGGAGGGTGATGCAGATGGGAGGGTGATGTGCAATAGGGTGATGATGCTCAATAGGGGGATGAAGTACATGGGGGATGGTTTATGTGGGGATGTTGTGCATGGGGGATGTTGCACATGGGGATGGTGTACATGGGGGATGGTGCGCATGGGGATTGACAGGCATGGGGGTTAGTGTGCATGGAGGGATGGTGCACAGGGAGGGGTGGTGCACATTGGGGGTTTGTGCTCATGGAGGGTGGATGTGCATTGGAGGATGGTTTACATGGGGGTGATGTGCATGGGGGTGCGCAAGGACAGATGGTGCAGATGGGATGGTGGTGCAGGTGGGGGATGTTGTGCATAGGGGGTTGGTGTGCATGGGTAGGTTGGTGCACATGGAGGGTCGTTGCACATGGGGGGGGTGGATGTGCATGAGGGATTGATGTGCATGAGGAATGGATGCACATGGAGGGTGATGATGCACAATAGGGGAATGATGCTAATGGGGGTTTGTTTCGCGTGGAGGGTGATGCGCAATAGGGAGATGATGTGCAATAGGGGGATGATGCACATGGGGGTTTAGAAACACAGAATCCTAGAGTTGGAAGGGACCCAGTAGGTCATGTAGTCCAACCCCCAACCTGTAGCAGGAAATCCTTCTAGAGCATCTCCAATAGGTCTGATGTGGTGCATTTGGGGTTGATGCGCAGGAGGGGATGTTGCGCATTTGGTTTGATTTGCATGGGGGATGTTGTGCATGCAGGATGATACACAATGGGAGATGAAATTCAGGGTGGATGGTGCACAGGGGAATATTTTACTCCTGCAACGCGAGTATGTTTTCACTAGTAGAGTTATATAATTGAAAGGAACCAACAAGATCATCTGATCTAGTTCCACAACTAAATCTCCAGGCCATTTGATGCAGCCAATGTTTTTCAGAAACTGTTACAAATTATCTTTTCTCCAGTGTTTAAAAATGACAACTAAAGTTTCAGATTTATAGTAACATAAAGAATGAGAAACAGAACTTTCACATTTGGGATATATTAAAAATAAGAAATGCAAGATAAAAACAATCCATGTTTATCTCTTTAGCATTTTTAAAAGTGTAACAAGCCAAATTCATTTTACAAAGAGATGTACGTTTTCTTTGATGTGAGAAATTTTGATAACATGGAATTATCTCGTAACATTTCAGTGGATACTGCAATCAGTTAAAGGACAGACATATTTTATTATGAGAAGAAGCAGAGAATCTGTTAAGGGGTCAGAGTAATGGCACAAAATTTGACAGCCATGGACCTTTGAAACAAGCCAGATGGAAATGAAATTTTACAGAACAAACCTGTTAGTATGATAACAATATGTTCTTGCCAGTAGCCTGGCATTTACATCAAAGGCAGCTTTGAAGAAACAGTATTTATAAATAAGTTTCAACACAGCATAAATGCTATATGAAGATATGTGTTGTATTCAGACAATAGCTGTTAAGAAAGAAAAGGTCATAATTTGAAAACTCAGCATTAATGGTAACAACTGAACTGCATTAATAAATAACATATTATGATGTTACATTTTATATTGACTTCTACTGAGCAGTTTTAATCACACAGATTTTTTCCATCCATACAGTTAATAGCTATAGTTCCTGTTTCAGTATCTGATCCTGAATGCACTTTCCTAACATACTTGTAACATAAATTTCCTGAGGACAGTGCATAGATTGTAAAAATGCATAAAGGAACAGTCATTATTTAAAAAACAGTGATTCCAGAAGCATGCTCATAAACTAAAATGCTTACACATCAAAGCGAGTTTTCCCCTAATAAATAATGGGAAGACAGACAATTTGTTCCACATTTATTATGTTGCCATAAAACAATGCATTTCCACATCATGGAAGGAAATGATTATCTTGCTCTGCCAGTGGCTTAGTTAAGAGGGTGCAGGGTCTGGTAACCACACTAGCAAACCAGCATTAGGGGGCAACAAGCTGAACTTGACACTAATGGCCAAAATTGTGAAAAACTGGGTATGTATAAACAATACCATCAAGTTATATATCATTGGAAAGGTAATTTAATGCAGAATGCAAACTGCATTGGAATATATATTCTATTAAATGTTATGGCCAATTAACCAGTATATGAAACTACAACTGCCTTGTGGAATAAATAGTGGATTTTAAAACTGAAAATGTAGAATGGATTGAGAGCTAACGAGATTTTGTTATAACACATCATAAAACCAATTCATGCTAATTTGGTAAAGAGGCACTTTTTCAAGCGATGCTCGTCTTATATTTAGCAGGAGGAGAATAACCATCCGTCTTCATCCAGATACAGTACCTCTAACTATTAAGAATCACATTTTTTATTTATTTACTTAGAGTACAATCCTAACCTAAGCCAGGATAACTCACTGGTCATCCCATTCCCAGTGGTGATGTCTGTGCACTGGCTTAGCACTCCCCCAGGAGAGGTGCAAACATGACTTATGGCACTTTTGTGACACCCTTAGGTCAGCACAGGACTTATGCCAGGGCTTAGGCCAGCCTAACTGGAGATTAGGTTTGCAGACTTAAATAATTAAAATTGCATTTTGTTATTGGGGGGCTACAAAATATTCTTTGACCCCAGGTAGCATACAGATGACTTAGCTATGCCACTGCCTTTGTAGAGGCAACAAATCAAGTGGTTAGTAAGCTGCTGCTTAATTTAATTTCAAATGTTAACTTCATGTAACTTCATGTAAAGTATGTAAGAGTAGGGTGACCATATGTCCTCTTTTTCCAGGATATCCTACTTTTTTAGCCTTGTGTCCTGGAAATTTCTTTTCACTGTTCTTCTTTTTCTTGTGAGCAGGCACCATGTCTTCTTGGAATTAATACATTTTGGGTGCAATCCTATCTATATCTATTCAGAAGTAAGCCCCATTCGGTCAGTGGTTCTTACTCCCAGGAAAGTGTGCTTAGGATTGCAGACGATGTATATGTAACTTATGTATATGTAAGTTATATATACATAACTTAAATGTAATACAGTAGTTTTAAATTTAAAAAGTAATATACTGTAGTATTTAAATAAACCACATGAAAGCCATATATATCAAAGTTTTGGCTTTTATTTTGTCGTGTCCTACTTTTTGCTTGGGTGTCCTACATTTTAGGGAGCATAAGAGGTCAAACTGCATAAGAGGATTACAATATATCTGCCTGCTTTATTCCTGTTCTCACTAGGAACTGCTGTGCAAGCTAAATAAGGGCCCAATCCTATCCAGTTTTCCAGCATTGATGCAGCCGCAAAGCAATCTCAAGGAAATTTTACTTTACATTGAGGGGATCTTGACTGTCCTCCCACCACAAGATGCATCACATGACCAATAGCATGGCTACACTGGCACTGGAAAAATGGATTGGACACAGGTTAGACTGCAATCCTATATGCACCTTCCTGTGAGAAATCCCACTGAACAAAGTTGGTCTTGTTTCTGGATATACATTCATCAGATTGTGCTGGAACCCACAATGATGCAGTTTGAAAGCATAAATTCCCATGTGGCATAGGCTATGCTGCATCCCACAGGTAAAGTTTGGCTGCTATAGATATCGATCTGTGTTAGCAGTTCTGGCCTGGGAAGGGGGATAGGATGTAGGATAGGGATAGGATATAGTGTATGCCAGAACCACCTATTTTGCTCTCTAGAAGTGCAGTCATTAAGTGCTTGATAGCATTTTTGCAATATTGCAAAGCTCAGGTGCACAAAACTATATAGCTATAGGACAGAGCTATGAATTTGATATAAAGGATTGACACACAAGATCAAATTTGTTTCAGACTAGCCTCGAGTTTTTTATTTTTAATGCACTATGCATATTACGGTAATCTCTTTTTGTGTCATGCTTATCAATATACTTCTCCCCACTTAAATTCTTAAATATAGCTTTAGTTAACAAGCACAACACACAAATAAATAAGCACTTGTGAGCAAGCAACATGTAGCCTCATTATAATTAATAAATTCTATGTAATAAATTCTATGTACAGTTTAAAATTTAAATATAGATAATATAGTGTTCAAATTAACTACAAGAAAGCAATATATATGAGTGGTTTTTGCCTTGTCCTATAATTTCTCTTGTGTGTCCTACATTTTGGCGACCCTTTTCCTCGTTTGTGGTTATGACTTCTGGTCACCCTGCCCTTTCAGGAATTCTGGATGGTGTGCATGAGGTTATCCAGTGTTATCTGCAGAGAACCTGAGACACACTTACTCATCCAAACTTTCATTCATAAGTGGGAAAACAGCCCCAGAATATGGAATCTCACCCTTAAAAAACAATAACAGCAAAAGTACAATAGTACTTTTCTTCTCCAATCTGGCAATTACAATACAATACAAAGCAATTACAATATGTTAGTAAGTGTTCACTGTGTCTGTTTGTTGTGTGATCTCCATGAACCTTCTACAGGAGGCATCTTATAAGAATGCAGCAGCCCTGTTGCCTGCTGACTGGAGCCTGGCCTTCTACATTCCTTTCACGTACCATCCATTATAAGCCTTGAGCTTTACTTTAGAAGGGTTGCAGCAAGAGCAATTTAACACAGAAAGAAAAGGAAGTGCTTCTCCATTTGGTGCATAACTTTTTATGTACTTAGACTTTTACACACTTATGCTCAACTGTTTAGATGTGGCCATTTCTGGGTAAATTATGCAGCACTGAATTCATTAACCACTCCCTAATTCCCTGCCATACTAACCAAGCCCCATTAAACACCTAATAGTGTTTGTGACCAACAACATTAAAGCTAGAATAAAAGGAAGAACTCCTCAGTCACATGCACAAATGACTTCTAAGGTCAGTGTATATGATAAGGATGGCCAGGGTCAGATAATTTCCACTATTTCTGCACTGTATCTGGTATTTCAAGGAATGATTTACTGTATTATTCACAAAGTATATGCTTACCATGGCAACCAGAGCAACCTGTGGCCTCTTGAGGAATGCAAAAAGTAAGCATACAAATTTTGAGTTCACATGAATTTGGATGAACATAATTTGGAATAATGCATTCCACAGGAAATTAGAGCATACTCCAAGAAAGAGTAGGACTTGTTTTGATCCATTTGTGCAGATCCATTGTTTTGATCTGGGGAGGTTATGTGTACTACCTTAATTACAAAGCCCAGATTAACTAGATGAGTAGATTTGGACTACCAATTGAACTTTGGCCATCATGGCCAAGATTTGCAGGGTAGGTAAACCTGGGCTCCTGCCTTGACTTGAAGCTCAGATCTACCTGTCAGGTAGATCTGGGCTGCTAGCTGTGTTTGGGCTGCTCCCTTTCTACTTCCTGCTTTCTCCTGTCTCCTTTCCTGCTTTCCTGTTATATGCTGGTAATGCCCACACCTTGGATCTGCCTCTGCTTGTACACACATCCTGCCTCTCTTTAGGTAACTACATAGGAAATCTATGCATCTGTGGATCACAGAACTACAGATCCTGGGGTTCCCCAGAATCTGTGTGGATGTAAACTAATGCAATCAATCAATCAATCAATCAATAGCGACTATCAAATGTTCCGCACTGAACATAATAGAAGCAACCTTATTTTTAATACATGCATAATTAAATCATCATATATGCCAGTATTGCTGTTTTGCCTACTCTATGAAACTTTAGATCTTGACTGTCATTGATACAGAGGATATGCAAAGGTGATAGATAGCCTCAACCACTTTTCTTTCACATCTATAGTATCAGATCTCACTGAGCTCAGATAGACTGAAACAGACATATGGAAAAATGTCTTTACAGGGAAAACTGAAAGAAAATTTATTTTGAGTTACATTAAATTTAATGGATAGTTCTAGCTTTTAATTAGGATTCCTGTATTGGAATCTTGAGATACTTCTTGGTAGCTGAATTTGCTTTCTATTTCAATGTCCTATTATAAAAGCTTTTCTGGCATGTGCACTTATTAATTCCCACAGTACTTAATACTATCTTTGAGGCTGATTCACTCTGGAAGCCAATCTTATAAACAACTTCTAAGTGGAAACAGAACTCTGGAATATGTGCAAATGGGAACTTTTATCTGCAACTCTCCCTGTGAAATGTGTTAATACTGTGCTTTTGTTCCTTCTGCAACTCAAAACTTTTAATCAATGATCAAATTGGTATGCAAATTAAAAAGAGACTGTCCTCAAAAAATTAGATTGAAGTACTCTCGGAAATTTCACCAGGATACAGGTGTTCACTCCTTGAGGCATATGGTGGGCCACTGTCAGATATAAGAAGCTGGACTAGATGGGCCTTTGGTCCAGTGGCATAGCTAAGGAATTGCTGGGGGTAGCAACTGCACCTGGCAATGGGGGGGAGGGCTTGACACAAATTGATCTTGATACTAGTGGCCAAAATTGTGTGCAAGTAATACCACCATATTATGTATCTATGGAAAAGTTGTTAAATGTAGAATTCAATGAAACAAATTGCAGTGGAATATCTGTATACTATCAAAAATTATGGCCAATTTCATCATTGACTCCAGGTAGCAGATAGATGTATTAGCAATGCCACTGGCTGGAAAGAGGTGGCAAAGTTAGTGGATGGTGAGCTCAAAGTAAGTGGATAGTAAGGAGGTAGGTTTTCCTCAATTTTCACTTTTTTTAAAAAAAGTCTGGGGGCACAATCCTAACCAAATTAGGCCACTTATCTCCCCATTCCTGTGGTGATATGGGAAGGATGGCACATGTCAGGATACTGGCCTAACCACCAGGTGAGGCACAGAAGTGCCTTACATCATTTTTGTGACACCCTCAAGCCAGCACAGGGCTTGTGCTGCGACATATGCTGGCCTAAATGGGGTTTAGGATTGCAGCCTGCATGTGACATAACTTCCAGATATTACTTCCAAGGCGTCATTTTGAGCTTGGCACTGGGCTACATGATCAATAGCCAAACCAGTATTTTGGCTTGGACTGTTACACCACATTGCCCAGAGTGCCCCTATGCCCACATGGGTGAAGAGCAAAGCAGCAGAGCAGCATAATAGTAAGAAGACAGCTGCTCCAGGAAGAATTTGAATGAATGCTGGATCTGTCCTATGGATCAGGGTTTGGCAAGTCCTGACTTAAACAAAATAAATTTTGTCCAAATTTTTCCACCAGTTCAGTTTTTTTAATCTAACTCTAAAAAGAGCCACATTTATTATTCATAATCTTCATCCATAAAATTAAAATTAAATCCTCAAACAACTAAACAGAAAAAAAAAAACATTTCTTGATTCTAAGGCTCCATAATATTTGGAAATAATTTCCAAATTTGGAAATAATGAGTAGTTATTATTAGGAATATTTATAGACCTATAAAAAGTGGTTTATATAGTGAAATAAATTAATAAATGGTTCCCTGTCCCCAAAGTGCTCAGATGCAGAAAAGATACCACTGGTAAAAACAACATAGTAGGATGAAGGGGTTCAGTTGCTGACCTGCTATAGGAACTCTCCACTTTGAAAGGCACCTCTTTGCTCAGTTAGCAAAATAGGTTTGCAATAGAATATGGGCTAAAGATACTAGTTTTCTCCTTACACAGTTAAGTGCTTCTTTGCCAATAGTTTAAAGTGTAGTCTTCATCTCCAATTCAGGTGTAACCTTGCTCTCCACAGGGAGCTTTACCACCAGCTGTACAATCATAGCGGTCATGCTGTTTTGATTAAGGCAGGGGTAGTTTTACAGTTGCAGATGGAAACAAGTCATTTACTCAATCCTTTTTAGTTCTGTTGAGAAGGACATTGGTGCTGAGCAAAAAAGGTCTAAGAATTGGCATTAGTTTGCTGTCATAGTAAGTCCATCTTGATGAAGTCTCAAGGTTTTAATGCTGCAAAAAAGTTCATATAAGATGATAAAACACCCTGAAAAAACAACATTGTAAATACATGTTGTATTTATAATTGACATAGGCTACAATCCTAAAGACACTTTCCTGAGAGTAAGACCCATTGAACACAATGGGGTTTATGTTTGAGTAGACATGGTTAGGATTGTGCTGTAAATGTTCCAAGATCAGCTCTTGCCTAAGGTAGTGATTTTAAACCAGTGTGCTGTGGCACAGTGATGTGCTGCATATAGTCCTCAGGTGTGCCGGGGGAATTTGGGAAGGGACATTTATTAACAGGAAAACTTGGGGATTTCAACAGCATGTTGTGCCTTGTCAGTGGTAAAAACAACTGACGGTGTGCCATGAGATGAAAAAAAGTTGAAATTCACTTCTTTAAAGTTTCCTTTCTGACGGAAGGAAAAGCATAACTGCCCTTCCTGCCCTGGTCCTAGTTTTCCCCTTCTATGACCCAGATATGTTGGAAATAAGTATTGCAACAGCAACAAGCATTATTTCCATCAGTGGCATCACTAGGATTTGTGTTACGCACTGTGGGAGGCCAATGTGTCACCCCCATGATGTACCACCTCTTATGTAGTAGGAGGGGCAACAATTCAGGTGATGTACTATCCTTCTTCCCCATTGTTTTTTGGACATACCATTTGATACAACAGAGATATTTCGAAGTGAAATACCTATAATGATTCAACATTCTGCTATAAATCACATATTGAACAGTATATAACGTGATGGTATTTTAGGGATTTTGGTCACAGTGCTATTACCGCTCCCCTGTGTATATCACCCTATTGTGCAATTACTTAGTGTCAGCCTAGCAATGCCATTGACTTCAAAGGTCTGGAAAAAGAGGTGGGTAGGACTGGGGCAGGAAGAGCTGCTTCTGCTGCCCCTTCTGCCATCACAATAGTACAAAAGTCAGCAGTACTAAAGCCAGTCTTCGAAGACCCAGTTCTATACAACTTTCCCATGCTGATGCAGCCAAGTGAATGGGATATGTGTTGCATCCTGTAAATCTGCATTGACTCAGAGTGCAATCCCAGAGTGTAGGCCAGGCAAAGCTGTTGTGAATATATGCTGTAAAGCATAATTGTAACTCTGCATGAGTGAGTAAGCAGTGCTGATGGGAAGGCCAGTGCTAACCCTGCTGATGTTGTATTCAGAGGCTTGGCTGCCAGTGGAAGTAAGCACACTAACAAACAGTGCAGAGCCTTTGACAGGGTAGCAGAAGGGAATTTCAGAACTGGGGAGAGAGGATCTGGCCAGGGAGAGGGCAGGATCAGTGGTGGATTCAGCCATATCCTATCCTCCCTTCCTGGCCAGGCAGGCTTACATGAAGCTGCTTGGTCTTCTGTTAGGCATATAGCAGGAGGAAATCTAAATAGCCCCATAGACCTGGCTGTGGGAAAAATCCCCTTACCCAGAGAAGGCCACCAGTAGATTCCAGCTGGTTCTGAATACCCTGCAGTCTGTGTGGCCTGGCTGTGCCAACCATAGGCTTGGGCTGTAAAAGTCATAAAAACATTAGGACTAAAAGTAGGCTGTCTGGTGGTTCTGTGTTTTCAGGAGAATTTAATATATTTTGACTATCTCACAGATGACTGGAGGCAAGTTGTAATCACCAGTCATTCTTTAGTGAAATCATATGTGTTTGCTACTAGAATATGTATTGATCTCTTAAGCAGAAAATCACTGTTTGCTTGATTTTGCTAGATATATGCTTTACGAATCCAACAGTGACATTAAGATCTGCACAAAGATCTCGCGGAAAGGACAGGTTTGTTTTTGAATAAGAAAAGGGAAAAAATAACTTTTCTTAGAAGATTGTACATATTCATCAAAGCCTGTGCCAGTGCCTTGTTACAGCCTGTGGCATTCCATATTTTGTCAGTTCCCCTGAATTCATAAAGAATAAAAAAGCTGTTAAAGTAAAGCAGAGACTCATGGGATGTTTAGTGTGATATTTCTTCATAATTGGCAAGGAAATAATGTTGTAAAGTCATATATTTATTTTTCAATGGTTCTGTGGACTGAGTCATAAGTTTCGGGGAAGAATCTTCTGTCTGATGTTTCAAAGGTAGATGAAAGCTGCCTACTTCACAGATATTTAGGCATTCTCTCTTTTATAATAAAGGCTGTACAAGAAATATTGGAAACCTGTATTGCAGCCTATTCCACGTCCAGTTATTAACACAGGACTCCATCCTATCATTTTGAAGAGCCACAGACATAAATTTTTTCCAAGTCAGCTGAATCTACTCATGATGGCCCCCTGACCACAGAAGCATTTTCATACAATGCTGGCTCTAATGGCTTAGAAACAGGAATGAGCACTGCATCCTACAGTCAGTCACGACTAGCAATACAACCTACAGAGGAATCTTTATCTTTACAGGGGTCTCTAAACTTTTTGGCAGGAGGGCTACACCATTTTTCTGATACTGGGTCATGGGGATGGAAGAAAAAAATTGATTTACATCTCAAATTTGAATAAATTTACATAAATGAATATATTAGTGACAGAACTTGTGAATGAATGAATGAATTCAAATCAGTTCATAAACATTTTCCAACACACAGAAAGGGAGATCTTCAAACCAGTTTATTAAGTACTTTCATACACAGAGAGAGGGGATGGGCCCCACTTCTCAAAATACTCACCTGAGGGGTGGAGAACCAAGCTCCCCTCACCTCTGGCAGATTACAGGGTTTGCCCAAGGGCCGGATGGAAGGGGATTACCGAGGGTCAGATGGAAACTTTCCAATGGATGCATCTGGCCCTAGGGCCAGGGTTTAGAAACCCTCTGGTCCAGGTCATCAAAATGTTGAGAACATGAATACAATATAATGGGAAGACTTATAACAGGCATCACCTGTAACATCAGTGTTAACACTCCCCCATTTCCCTGCTGTTAAACACACAAACACAGACAGGGGGATGCTGTACAGTATATCTGTGAACATGAGATGTTTGAGAAGGAGTGCTGATCTGAATATGGCTGCAATCCTCTCCACCTTTTCCTGGAAGAAGTACTATTGAACACAGTGGGACTTACTTCTGAGTAGACTTGCCTAGGCTTGCACTGTATATCACAAGCAGCCTTTAAAGGTTTACTTGTACTTAGTAATGGAAGTTCACTTCTCTTTAGGCCAGCAGAGTTCTCCTGGTGACAGCTTGCTGATGTATCCATTGTATCTTATTTTTCAAGATGGTAAGCCCACTTGGTACAAGGAATCATCTCATTTGCTATGCAAACAGCTTAGAGAATTTTTTTGTATTGGAAAAGTTTTTCAAACTTTGCAAATTATGTTTTAAATTTATCTGTTTATCAATAGATAAATATTCCAAATAAATAAAAAATATAACTGTTCTAGAAAACATAGCTGACATTATGATGGGAATGCTTTCTGTTTGTCTCCTTTTTGAGCTTTTCTGTGATATTTGCCTTCTGGTTCAGTTCCTCCACAAAATATCCTTTATCCAGGTAGTTTTGCCTCTTCCCTACTCTCTTCTTTCCTTTTCTACTTCTTGCATTTTCGCAACCTATAGTCAAACTCCTACAGTATTGCTTCTTTCACCTTTAGCTCTTCCCCTTCTTCCATAATCATAAACACCTTGGTGGCTATGTGCAAGAAGTATTCAAGAGAAGCTAGCTAACCAATAAAGAACACCCGGGAAGGGTGGATATGCTCAGAATTCAATAACCAGAATGTCCTTTCTCCACGGGATGAACTCTGGTTCATGACATTTTCTTTTTCTTAAAAAAAAAATAAAAAGAGAGAGAGAGAGAGAGAGAGAGGGCACCAAACATTTGTCTTGTATCTTCTAACCTTAATGTTAGTGCCCTATATTTCTCAGTGGAAGAAAAAAGTAGAATTATTCAATGCACCAGAAGACCAGATAGCTTTTCTATATTCTACACTACATACCAATCACCAAGAGCAAAGCAAAGTCAGATAGGTCAAACCTAAAACTTTATATTTTTCAAGCTTAATATATTTTGAGCATATCTAGGAAAACATAAGCATGCTACAGTTCTCTTGAGTACAGTTCCCTAATAATCCAATGGTATAGTCATATATAGTATCAGTGTTACAGAACTTTCCCTGATACCAGTAAGACTGTTTCAGGAACATTGAAAGTCTATATCAGATATAAATTCACAAAGTAAGAGCAAGAAGAGCATTGCTCTATCATGCCAAAGGCTATATCTGGACACAGTTGGCACTAGATGGCATACAAGCAGGACATGAAGGTATAACTCTTTCTTAGTGTTGCTTCCTTTAGCTGTTATTCAGAGACAACGCTGCCTCTGAACCTAGAAGTAGCATATACTATAGCCCAGTGGTATTCAGGCAATTTAGCCCGGGACCCTGTTTCAAACTTAAAAATCTGTCAAGGACCCCCTGTCAAATTTATTGGGATAGTCCTTCATGTCTACTTGGAAGTAAGTCCCATTGTATTCAATGTGGCTTACTCCAAGGAAAGCGCAGTGCCAGATTCCAAGATGCTGGATCCCACCCTCTCACGACCCCCCGACTCTGGTCTAGTAGCCATGTCTACCATCAGGTCTAGTAGCTATGGAAAGGCTTGTTCTCCACAAATGTGCCTAACCTTCTTCTAAAAACATCAAATCTAGTGGCTATAATTATATATTGTGCTTAGTTTTTGCCACATGATGGGCCAGTATCTCATCCAGTTCAGGGACCAATCCTATCCAAATTTTCTGTGCTGATGCTGTCATACCATCATGGCATGTACAACATCCTATATTGGTAAAGGCCATCATGAAGGCCTACACAAGGTAAGGGAACATTTGTTTACTTAGTTCAGGGCTCCGTTGCAGCAGCATCAGTAATAGAATATTGGATAAATTGGGCCTTCAGGTTTATGTTTTTCACAAGCATAGTCCCAGAAATAGATCCAACAGGTTTTTCGTGAATTGGACAGAACTGGATACTAGAACTAGGTATGCTGCACAAAATTTACAAATTTCAATTTTCCTTCTTGATTAGTAGCATGATTAGGGGGGAAAGGGGGAAATGAGGATACATTATCTGAAAGATGCAAAATTAGGAGCTAACATTGATAACAACTGAAGGTTGCAATTAAGAAGTATTTGTAATTGCAAAGCATGACCTATACTGTACTTGAATTAAAACTGTGTGATTAGATTTCTAATCTGTGATTAGAAGAGAGGCATTAGAAGTGGCTTGTAAAATATTCAAGTCAACCTGAACTATGTCTAAAATATGCATTGAGAACCATTTGTTTCAAAGTCAATTGTACTTGTAGCATGTTTGTGAAATAACCTATGTAATGGCAAAAAAATACACATAAACCTATATATCTTCTTGACTCCAAGTAAGACAATTGGTCCATCTCATATGCTTTGGCCATTGCACTTTACTCTGGAGTTTCAGATAGGAGCTTTATCTAGCACGCAGTGACACTGCCAGTTACTGAAAATGGGATCGTATATTCAAAGCATTTACCCCATAATGGAGTGTGGCCTTTCCAAATGAGGCCGCTATCAGGTCAAGTGCTCAGTCCCACATAATTGCACTGCAATATTATTTCAAAGTTACAATTTCAAAGTATTACAGCATATTGTACATCCTGGTAGCAACTGGTCAACGCAATCCTATGGTTGTTTACTCAGAAATAATTTGGGACTTTCAGAAACTATGGGATTTTTCCCCCCAGAAATATCCATAAGATAGTTCCTACGTACTGGAACTGAGGGCAATAGTGCTTACCTTAAGCAATCCTTGATCCTCCAAAAGTGGAGATTTCAACTGCTTTGTAAGCCAAGTGTGACTTCAGTCATTGGATTCTCCATGTGATAATTTTAATTACCTTTCGACAACCTGAACATGTGGAACATCCTGCTGAAGTTTTCACTTACTGACCATCATTTTCCATCCATGACATATAACAACCTTAATGAGAGATATATACATTCTTTTTTAGATTTAATGAGGGGAAAACTAAATTCTACACACACCTTCTTTTGAGTATTTTATAAATGATGTATTTTGAGTATTTTATGAATTTCAGAATTCTAATGAACCAGGAAATAATATTTAATCTTATTTGGAAGGTAATATAGTATTTATTTCATGGTGTTTTAGAAAGGCCTTGCAAATTTAATGCTGGGTCGTACGACTAGTTTGTGACTGGTTACATTTTGCTCCTGTCAAAGAGTTCTGAAATGATTGCTCTACCTGGCCATTATCGAATTAAAGTATAATCAACACATTTATTCTTTAGACAGTAACCAACGACTTTTATTCCTTGTGGGTTGATTGCATCATGCTAGCAATTCTGTTGTCACTTAATCATATGAGTTTGTGACTGAAATTCACTGTTACTATATTACATTACAGGAATCCATTTCAGGAATGCTTACCCTGGGAGCATATTGCTATGTTGCCAATTCTCTCCACTGATATTGCTTCTTCTAACTCAAAAGAAACAATCCCTACAATCCAGAGTAACTACGGGAGCACGTAAGAGACATTATGTGTACAATTAGTTACTGCACTACCTAGTGAAAACCTATGGGAAATTCATATTGCAATCCAGAGCAAATTGTTCTTACACCGGAGCAAGGACTCCACGTAGTTACTCTGGATTGCGCCCAATATGTATGAGTAGAATATTGGCAACAGTGCAATAAGAAGTCAACATAAGCTCCAAAATGGACCTATTTTCAAATTTTTCACATTAACTTTGTGTATAAGCACAAACTCTAAGCATTTGCTACTAAAACAAATTAATTGGTACATTTTATTTATAGTATAAGCCACAGAAAACGGCATTTTCAATTAGTTGACATGTTTTTCCCCTGATACTATGGTTGGTTGTACACATTTTGGCAATCATCATCCTTCTAAGCAACAACAAAAACCTTAATATGTTCAGAAGGTATTTCAGCTGATAATCATGCAAGGTCATCCTTTTCAAAATGAAATTTTCATTGGAGATTTTGAGATTGCAATTTGCAGATGGTGATTCTTGTATTTGTCACATCTACTTTCATACTTTGGTGAAAAATGCATATTGAGTATTCATGCTACTCTAACACTATCTAAAAAGTTTTTTTTTCCTTTCCGATTTACATGATTAACTTATTTAATGAGGCAGAAGGAAGTTCCCATCTATTGTACTTAGTCACAAGCAATGCGGCACTGAATAAACAGTAACAGCACATTAATCTTGCTGACTTTTCATTATTATACACTAACGGGAATAAATTAGTACCTGATTCCATTGTTCCAAAGCATTCACCATGTCTGTTTTAAATAAGCAAGATATGGTGTATTAAGAAATTTGTTCCATTGTTAGATTGAAATACAGTGTGGCAGAGAACAAAAGTAGGATGTCAAAGGCAGAGTTTTTCCAAACATTGTGAATTTCAATGATACACAGCTAGAGTACAGTAGAAGAATTATCTTTAGGATACCTTCCATTGGGACCACTGGGAAAACACTTTTAGAACCCATCAATACGCAACACCATGATTTGGTTTTCAAGATACAGGGCCTTCCACATTATCTATGAAAGATCTATTTCAGGAACCACCAAACATAATGAAATCAGCAGGTTTCAAGTTCCAGAAAATTCAAATCTTCTGTAATCCTCCAGAGAGAAGGAGAAATGTGCTCCTGTCATTTCCGAGGGATGTACTGAGGACATTTTGAAATGCTTTCTAAAGCCTCTGGGAGGCCTTAAAATGTTACCTCTGGTTTTAAGAAAAAATACAAGGGATATTTTAAAGCTTTGAAGGGCCATACAGGTGTTTCTGTAGCCTTCAGAGGGTCCATGTGAGTTTGACCCATCATGGTTTCAGGGACTCACAGATACTGGCATCCAGTGATCATGAATGGGCTGATAAAGCTGGCCCACTGTGTACTAAAAAGAATAATTTGCAATTGTTTACATGGTACAGGTTGAACCTTTCCATCTGCAGCATTTGTTTCTAGGAAACTCAATGGATACCCATTTTCATATTATACAAAAGCAGCTAGGTACAATTGTAACAAGGCAAGCATTGAATAAATATTAATCACATTCCCTTTAAAACAGCTTACTTTCACAGTGGCAGAGACTTCCCCTTACAAAGCAATTCAGAAGTGATTATCACTTTTTATTCATGTGATAATCACAAGGGGGAAGGGAGGCAGTCTCCTTCCCAGCTGAAACAGAAACCAAACAAAATACAGTGGCACCTCATGCCAAACAAATTTAATTCATTCCGGAGGCATGTTTGTTACGTGAAACGTTCTTTACGTGAAGTGGATTTTCCCATAGCAAATAATTGGTTCCATAGCAGATATATTGGTTTCCCATAGCCGACAATATTCCCATATTGGTTTCCCATAGCAGACAATTGGTTCCAGAACCCAAAAAATATACATATAAAATATTAACTGGATGTAAAAATGATGACAAAACACTGGAATTGAATTCAAAACATTCATTCAATGTGCACGATCCTATGAAGTCTACTTAGGCTGCAATCCTAAATACACTTTCCTTGAGTGTAAGCCCCATTTATCACAATGGGGTTTACGTCTGGGAAGACATGGTTTGGAGACTGCAGTCAAAGACACTTTCTTCTGTAACCAAAGACACTTTCCAAGTGTCTCCCCACTTTCTCCTTCTCTCCATACTGAGCCTCTCTCTCTCCCCTGCTCCCTTCTGGCTAGCCCTGAGCTGCTTCCCTCTTCTCCACTGCTCTTCTCTCCCTCTGCCCAGCAGACACCTGGCCACAGGAGGAACGGCGTGGAAGTGTTGCTTTCGCTATGGGCAGGTGCGCTAGGCAGCCCTGATGCTTTTAAAAGGGCTGCCGGCCAGCGTGTCTGCCCCAACTGCCAACATGTTTGTTACATGAAGCACAGTTTTTTATGTGAAGCAGAATCCTAGATAAATTTTTGTTTTTTACGTGAAACATACTTTACGTGAGGTGTTTGTTACGTGATGTACCACTGTACTTTTGAACCTTTCTCATGCATGCTAGCCTGCCATGGTAAGCAGGCTGCTTTTAAGCCATTAACTCCTACTTAAGGAATGTTTATCTTTAAAGACAAAGGCTGCAATCTAATCACTTTCCTGGGAGTATGACCCATTGAACAGAATGAGGCTTAATTTTGAGTAGAAATGGTTAGGATTGTGGATACGCAATCAGATCACTGGTTCACCCAGCTCTGTAATGGCTACACTGATCTTCAGTAGCTCACTACAGAGTTTCAGACATGGGTCTTTTTCCAGCTCTGCTTGCACCTGGCAAAGATTGAGATTTACAACTTCTTTAGAATGAAAAACAGGTGCTCTAGCAAACTAATGACTTAAAGTAATGACTTATCATCCCCCAATAGTTAAATTTTCTCCTTTTTTTAAAAAAAAAGAAATATAAAATTGTAATTTTTAATAGCCTAGAGGATAGCTTTGAAACCTACTTTGTCAAACCTACAGAATCTTGAGAACATAATCATGACAATTAACTTGTAGATTCTATCACCTGTGAATACTTTCACCCATATTCTCTCTTTAATGGAAATTTATATAATTAGCACCCTAATCTTAACCAACTTTCCAGAACTATTACACCTTACAGAACACATGCCAGTTGTGCACCTGGAAGGGTCCATGAGTGCTAGTGTCCCCAAGTGGCATTGCTGGGGTAAGGCCTATGACCACTGCCTACATGTCTAGAAGCCTTCTGAGAGCCTGAGAGATCTCAGGTGGCCTCCTAGAGGTTCAGAATGCTTTTGAAGACCTCCCGAGGGCCTTAGAACATCACATTTTGTTTTCTCCAAGAAGGAAGTGACATTTGATGGCTTTCTTGAGACCTTAACAGACTTTAGAGGATTGGAGATGCAGCACACAGCAACTCAAATCCATTAGGAAAATGGAGAGGCAACACACAACCTCTCTTACCCTCAGAAAGCCTTAGTCATGACAAGTGGGGTGTCATTTTACTCTGTGATGGAGATGGAATTGGTGGTGTGTGGAGGTGGTGGAGATTTTACTTGGTTACCTCCAGAGATGGGATTCAAAAAAATGAACAACCTGTTCTGTTCTATGCCCATCTGGCAGCCACTTTTAAATGGATATTTTTAAACTTTATATGTCCTATCTCTCATTAACAACCGGTTCTATGGAGTAGGTGCAAACCTGCTGGCGCCCACCACTGGTAACCTCAGAAATCCATTGTGTCATTGATGCTGAAAAGTTGGTTAAAATTGATCTGAGAATATGGCATGAAGTAGGCTAAACCTAAGTAGTATATATGCTTTTACACAGATAAAAGCAGCATTTTTCATGGACTGTTCCGCCTTTTCCGACGCCTTTTTGGAATAAATTGCAACAGTTTGCTTCTTTGTTTGCCTTGTCTTTCCTATCCTTCGTGTCCTATCCTTTCCTATCCTTGTCTTTTCTATCCATTGTGTTCATGTGTGTTTCAATATCTTTTGGCAAAAGGGAAATGCCCAGTTATTTAATTTTGTCTGACACTGAAGGATCACCAGGGAGTACAATGAGAATATTACTACAAATCTTTTAACAACAGGGATTAATAGCATTTCATTCCTTTATTTACAAGCTGAAGTTTAGACTCATTCTTGTCTGGTCAATTCCTTTTGGATGAAAGATACTTTGAGGTGAGCTTCTTAGTAAAAACATTTTTTTACAAATAGAGAATAGGTCTCAAACATCTGATGGGGCTAATCCCTAACACAAATCATTGCAGGTTCACAAAATTGAACTGACCTGCTCATATAAGAAGCTGGACTGTGTCTCAGGTATGCTGTCTAGGACATCACTCAGCCACAACTAAAGCTGAAATATTTTGGGAAAAGGAGTAGAAGTATTATAAATGAATTCTAACTTAGAGTGCAATCCTATCCCTGTCTACTCAAACATAAGCCCTATTAGAGTCAACAGGGCTTACTCCCAAGTAAGTGAGGTTAGGATTGCAGTCTAAGGCCCATATCCTAAAATCAAATTAAGCCCTTTGCGATGGAGCAGTTAAGATGACTTTCCATAAAATAACACTAGAGGGTGACGTAACTGCGTGGACCCGTAACTGCTCTGGATTTTGTCCTCATTCACTTATTGCAGGAATGTAGGTATAGAGCACAATCCTAAATTTGTCTACTCAAATGTAAGCCCCATTGTGTTCAATGGATCTTACTCCCAGGAAGGTGTCTTTAGGATTGTAGCCACAATGGATTAAGGAAGGGTTTCTCAAGCTCCGGTCCAGGGACCACTGGAGGTCCTTGGCAGCTGCCTTACCAGCCCATGAAAGGACTCCTCTAAGTGCCTCTTCCTTTCCTCACAGCAGGAGAGCTCTGTCGGAGGTTTGCAGCCAGAGAGACCAATCCTATGCCTGTCCACTCAGTAGTAAGTCCTACTGTAGTCAGTAGAGCTTACTCCCAGGCAAGTGTGAACAGGATTGCAGCCTTAGAGCCCAATCCTATGCCTGTCGACTCAGAAATAAGTCCCATTGTAGGCAGTGGAGCTTAATCCCAGGAAAGCGTGGATAAGATTGCAGCCTCAGAGTCCAATCCAGTGCTGGTTACTCAGAAATAAGTTCCTTTATAGTCAACGAGGCTTACTCTCCAATAAGAGTGACTAGTATGGCTTTGTGCATTTTCAATGCATCCTACATTGAAAAAGGTTGAAAATCCCTGCTTTGAGTAGACATGCATTGAGACATTGGACTCTCACCTGCAATCCTATCTACAGTAACCTAGCAATAGCTCTATTTATTATAAGGGGATTTACAATTGGAGGCAGCTGTGCTGTGCTCTGGGGGGGGGGGGAGCCTTCCTTCCATGTTGCCAGAGGCACAACTCTCCCCCCCCCCCCCCTGGGCTGGTCCCTGGAAATTTTTTTTCCACAGAACTGGTCCCTGGGGCCAAAGAGGTTGAGGACTAATTGATTAAGGCAATGGTTCTCAGAATTATTAGAATTATCAACTCCCAATGCAAATCTTTTTGGGGTGAGGGGGTGAAGGCAGCATTGCAGTCTTGAAGATTGTGTCACTAAAGAGGGTTACTTGTACTTACTAATACTTACTTACTACTTACGTACTAATACTTACTAATACTAGTACTTACTTGTGTCAGTTGTACTTACTAATACAATAGCAAGAGGTGTGGGGAGCCCCATGCAGCCCTCTGCAGGGCTCCCCAATTCTTAGAATGTTGAGAAAAAGGTAGAAAGTTTTCAACATTCTAAGAGTACATTAGAATTCATTTGGAATTATTTTGTTCCCCACCCCCCAAATATTATCTCATGCAAGTTGCACACTATGACAAACTCAGGATCAAATCCTCAATCCTTCCATCACTGGTGCTAAGCCAGGTGTTATAAATGTGCCTTAAGCATGCTTGTGGCACAAGGTGAGCAAGGAGCACCAGTGCTGAGCCTTCACCAGGTGGGCCCAGCACTGGGAGAACAGTCCCAGGGGAGCACCTGTGGTGAGGTGCACCTCCAGGTCAGTGATGGGCCCAGCCTGCCGTAACAACCGGTTCTCTGGAAGTGGGCGGGGCCAGGCAACGTCAGGGGGTGGGGCCGAGTCAGTGGGCGGGGCCAGGGAGAATTTTAAATTTAAAAAATTCAAAAAAATTTAAGCATGTGGCTTACCTCTGAGTAGACCTGCATAGGATGGTGCTCTGAGGCTGCTGTCCTTTCCACTCTGCCCTGGGAGTAAGCCCCATTGACTGGCATGAGGCTTACTTCTGAGTAGACCTGCATAGGATGGTGCTCTGAGGCTGCTGTCCTTTCCATTCTGCCCTGGGAGTAAGCCCCATTGACTGGCATGAGGCTTACTTCTGAGTAGATCTGCGTAGGATGTGCTCTGAGGCTGCTGTCCCTTCCACTCCACCCTGGAAGTAAGCCCCATTGACTATCATGGGACTTACTTCTGAGTAGTCATGATGGGCTCTCAGGCTGCAGTTCCAGCCTCTTTCCTGGGTATAAGTCCCATTGACTATCATGGGACTTACCTCTGAGTAGTCAGGTTGGGCTCTCAGGCTGCAGTTCCAGCCACTTTCCTGGGAGTAAGTCCCATTGACTATCATGGGTTTCAGCATCCTCAGAGCCCAGACCTGTGCGGGTCAACTCAGAAATAAGCCCTATTATAGCCAATGGAGCTTACTCCAAGGAAAGTGTGGAGAGGGTTTCAGCATCCTCAGAGCCCAGACCTGTGCAGGTCTACTCAGAAATAAGCCCTATTATAGCCAATGGGGCTTACTCCAAGGAAAGTGTGGATAGGGTTCAGCATCCTCAGAGCCCAGACCTGTGCAGGTCTACTCAGTAATAAGCCCTATTATAGCCAATGGGGCTTACTCCAAGGAAAGTGTGGATAGGTTTGCAGAAGCAGCCACGTCCTTTCCCTGGCTGCTGGGTCTTGCCAGGCTGCAATCAGAGCCAATTTAAAAGTGCCGGACCAGCCTCTTAACTCTTGAACTGCCTCCAGCTGCTGAAGGAGCATCTCTGTCCCCATCTAAGGAGCCCTTTCTAAAGCTCTCCATCCCCAGACAGACTGCCTCATTTGCATATGAGAAACCCATCATGCTTTGCAAACTGCACAAGGAAATAACTTCTGAAAATATTGCTAGAGAACAACTGAAAACTTGCTAGAAATAAGGTTTTTAACCAAAATAAGATGTTTAGCATAGAGAGACTTCCTGAATAGCATCATTTAAAGGTTTGGGGCATTAAGAAGCTGCTCACCCTGACTTTAAAGAATTGAGTTTATAGTGATTCAAATAACCTCCCATCTCAGCAGTTCAGTGTCTGAATGTCTGTGGAATGACTGCAATGCCTTGTCTGAATGATGATAAAGGGAACAGACTGTTAGTATTTTAAAATAAAAAATACCCTTAGGGAGGGGAAGGAGGGGGGAGAGCCCCCCTCAGAAGTGGAGGGAGGTTCAGAAGGGGAGGAAGGAGGAGGGAGTAGAGCTTCTCCTCTGGGAAGACAGACCCAGAGGTTCTTTAAGAGAAATTCAAACACACTTGCATGCAATTCAAAGATGATGGCCCCCAATTAACAACCGGTTTGCTAACGTCAGCCCCAAATTAACAACCGGTTCTATAGAACCGGTGAGAACCGGCTTCAGCCCACCTGAGCTCCAGGTGGTGGTGTGAAGCCCAGCACAGAACTCCATTCGGTGCCAGCAAATAGGCTATACAGACTTGTGGAGACACATTGTATGACCTGTACCTTTCCTCTTCCCTATGGAGACTCTGGTGTCTGCTGTTGCAGTCACCATAGGATAAAGTGGTAACAACTTTGGTGCCATCTCTCCTGTAGGTGTCATGAAGCTTAGAATGGACTGTCAGCTTTCCCCTTCTAATGTGCATCAATGCCGTTTCAGAAAAATGTCTGCTTCTTAGTGTCTGTGTATTTGCACACTGGGCTGTGAAAGGTCTTTGAATTGCATAACAACTGCAGAGTCAGTAATGGCTCCCTTTAAAATTTAAAGCTGCAGGGAGGGGAAAATAGGACATTCACCTTCTCAAGAGTAGCGCGGAGAATTGTTGACTCCTGCTTAAATCTTTGCATTAATACTAATCAAATAGGTTATTTGTTAATGTATTCTTTAGTGGGACCATCATATACATACATTCTAGAAAAGAGAAATTGAGAAGGAGGTGCAATCCTAATCAATTTAGGCCGGCGCAATTTCACCTGCTTTGTGGGAAGGTTGGTGCATGTTTGTGCACTGGCCTAACCTCTCCCACTCCTAAGCGGCACAGAAGTTCATTTACCACAAGTGCAAAACCCCCAGGTCAGCATGGGACTTGTGCCGGGACTTCAAGGTTAGGATAGTATACAGGGACGCTGATATAATGGGACTAACTTCTGATTTGGCTTGAGTAGGATTGCACAGCAGTTGTTTTCTCTTGAATCTTCAATCCAATGTTATTCTGTTGGCAACTCTTTCATTGTTGTACATATAAATACAAATGAGCCCTCACTAAAAAAGAGTACTGCACATAGAATACATAGAAGTGAGAGTAGCAGCAGGATTCATGACTCCAGTCATTGAATCATGAGCCATATTTGATTGAGCTTTTATGAGGTACACGTAATGCAATATATGATCTGTTAATGATGCAGGTTAAACAGAGAACAGCAATTGAACCCAGAGGCTGTGATCCTGCTCATATTTTGGCTATGTTGTGAACTATTTTTCCTGTGGCCTAATCTGCAGCTGTACTTGATGCATTCTTCTTATGGACCAGTCAAGCTAGGACAGGGTGACAATATGTCCTCTTTTTCCAGGACATATTCTCCTTTTTAGCCTTGTGTCCTGGGAAAAACCTTCATAGTCCCCCTTCTCATGTGAGCAGCCAGCATGTAGCCTTCTTATAATCAATAATTTATATGTAATAAATTATGTATAATAGTTTTAAATTTAATAAGTAATATAGTATTTAAATTAACCACATGAAAGAAATATATATGAGTGGTTTTTGCTTTTATTTTGTCATGCCCCACATTTTTTCTTGGGTGTCCTATATTTTTTTGGGGAGGGGAAGGGTCCTTGTCCACCCTGATCTCGAAGTAAATAAAATCTTACCTTCCTTGTTGCCAAGCAAGTAAACCTTCTTGGTTTACAAGCATAATTTATTCTGAAAGTATACCTGTAAATCAAAATGCTTGTATATCAAAGTGAATTTTCCCATAAGAAATAATGGAAACAGACAATTTGTTCTACAACCCAAAATATTCATATAAAATGATTACAATACTGTCATATAATACAAAATAATAAAGAAAATACAAAATATAAAGAAAAATAAAACAGATTAACCTGCACATAGATTTTCAGTCTCTCAGGCTGCAATCTTCCCCCCTTAATCAGAAGTGAGCCCAATTGATTATAATAGGGTTTATTTTAGAGTAGACATACAAGGCTAGGGGTGCAATCCAGAGTAACTATGTGGAGTCCTTGCTCCCGTGTAAGAACAATTTGCTCTGGATTGCAATATGAATCTCCCATAGGTTTTCACTAGATGGTGCAGTAACTATGGGTGTACGTAATGTCTCTTACGTGCTCCCATAGTTACTCTGGATTGTAGGTTAGTCTCTCAGGCTCCTTTCCATTGCCTCCCTTACACAAGAGTGAGCCCCACTGATTATAATAGAGATTACTTCAGAACAGACATGCATAGGCTGATGTCTCAAGAGAGCCTGAGCAGGAGGACCAGAACCAGCCATATCGCAGCCATGACTATTTTTGCTCTTGTTTGTCAAGACCTAACTTGTATATCAAGTTAAAATTTATTAGAAATGTTTCCTTGTCTTGAAAAAACACTCTCAATCCAAGTTACTCTCAATCCAAGGTTTTACTGTATTACCCAGTGTAAATGGTGTAGCTCTGAGGAGCCTGTTGGGGGGGGGGGGTGTATCCAGGCTACCACTGGGTCTGGCAGACACCAGTACCACTATGATCCTTTCAGACCACCTAACTTGATATACCACCCCTGATCTACCCTGATCTTGACCCCTCCATTTGCAGAAGTCATCCAGTAGCTGGGCCATGCCATGCTGGAGTCATTACAGCTTCTGGCCCTTGCACAAGACACACACTGGGACTACTTGAATCAGACAGCACAATCCCAACCATGTCTACTCAAAAGTAAGCCCCATTGTATTCAGTGGGTCTTATGCTCAGGAAAGTGTGTTTAGGATTGCAGCCAAAATCTCCCATAGGAAAGGTCAGTTTTTCTGGGCATCTTTTTTATTCTTCCTTTATGTAAATTGTATATCATCTGCAGTTATGGAGGTGGTAGAACCCCATCATGCATGTTGCCACACCAGTAAATTCCTCCCTCAAGTTATAATCAGAAAATGGCTCTGGAAATAGAATATAATGGTCTCTCTTTTAAAGGTATTCATGTACATTGCAGCCATCCTGATCATGTTGTATTGGTGGATGGGAGGGGAGATAGAAGTGATGACTAAAGTCACAAGCATCAAGAGAGTGCCTTTAAGAGCACAATCCTAACCATGTCTACTTAAACTTAAGCTCCATTGTGTCCAATAGGTCTTACTCCCAGGAAAGTGTCTTTAGGATTGCAGCCTTTGTCATAATGAGTTTTTGATTGTTAGTAATTAATGAGTCACTTCCTGCACCACTTATATAATCACAGATGTGATTTAACAACTTGTGAAAAACAAAGAAAAGAAACAAAAGTGCAGCACAGGTCAGGATTTTGCATTCCATCTATCACTTAATTGTGGCTTTTGAATGGTGCATTTCTGTGCAGAGGTAAGAGGGAAAACAAATGTCTGCAGAATCTGATTTTATGCAAACGTATTTGTGTCAGGTAAAATCATTCACCAGCATCACTCGCCTTCCGCTGTTGAACCTGCACTGGGACGTCTGACTGACATACCCCCAAAACCAGAGTAACTACGGGAGCAGGTAAGAGACTTTACATGCACCCGTAGTTACTGCACCACCTAGTGAAAACCTATGGGAAATTCATATTGGAATCCAGAGTAAGTTGTTCTTACACCGGAGCAGGGACTCCCCGTAGTTACTCTGGATTGTGCCCATATACAGCAAATGATAAAGCAGAATATTTCTGAGGCTGCGATCATAATCTCAAGTTAGACCAGCATTAGTCCCAGCACAAATCCTGTGCTGAGCTGGGGGTGTCACAAAAGTGCCACAAGGCACTTCTGCCCAACTCATTGCGGGGAGGGTTAGGCCAATGTACAGGTTTATGCCAACTTTGCCACTGACCATGGGAAGAAATGCCAGGTGCGTTATGCTGGTCTAAATTGGTTAGGATTGCACCTTGAGTCATATTTTGCTTGGATAATCTGGATAAGGCCATATTATTTGCATGTGGACTTCACAGGGTACAACACAGAGTTCCTTTTGCTGAGTCATCCCACTTATATGTATGCTGTGAGTCTATGATGATTTATTCATTATTATTTCAAGGCAAGCCCTTCATGTTACATAATTCCCCTGAGTTCTGAAGAGCTGTTCACACATAGTGCTGCAGGAGCTGCCTGAAAAATGGAGAAAGCCTCACTATGAACATAGAACTATCTATGGAATAACCTCATCTTAATTTTAGGTGACAGATATTTTAAGAAAAGGGAAAATCACATATTTGTAGCACAGAGCACTTTCATATTTATTGATTGAAATGGGTTCCGGGTCCTTCTGAACAAACTAACAGTCGTTAAGTGAAGATAAATGTAACCACTAAGACATGAACACAACCTTAGTATAACTCTAAAGTCTGTTAGTAGAAAGAGTTGAGGATGATGCCATAATATTCAAGATTATCAATTTGTCATTGACAGAGTATAAACGTTGACAGTAAATTGTTATACATGTTATAAATTGTTATACATGTTATAGTTATGGTAGGTCAGATATTGGAGCTTAAAAATCATTTGGGGCCCAATCCTCACAAGATTGTGACATTTTAAAGGTATGTATGACAGTGCACATACCCCACACAGATTTGCACATACCCTACACATGATGATCACAAACAGTGCAAAAACTGTGGAAATTTTAGGGTTCCTGCCACAAACATCCTCCATTGTTCTGGCACACTGCCAGAGATAGCATCCTGCACAGAGGCAGTGAAGCTATTACAGGAGGCAGAAAAAGACAAGGAAGAGGAAGAATGGGAAGTTTCAGGGTGGGGAAAGGCTATCTAATTGAATGCAATTATCTAAGTGAACTCTGAACTGAATTAATAATTCTTAAAATCCAGACTCTCCAAACAATTCCCGGCCTGTGGCTTCATTCTCAACAAAAAGATTGGTAAGGATATGCAAATTTCCCTGAAAGATACTGTAATTTCATTACACTATCAATCTCACCTATTCAATCCACCTCCCTCCAATCCACCACAGCAGAACAAATATATCCTTCAGCATGAAAAACCATTTTGCCTTTTCCTCTTGTGTGAAAAAAATGTAACCTATGTAGTTAAATGTGTATGTAGTTGACTAAGGGCACAGTCCAGAGTAACTAACTATGGAGTCCTTGCTCCGGTGTAAGAACAACTTATTCTGGATTCCAATATGAATTTTCCATAGGTTTTCACTAGGTGGTGCAGTAACTATGGGTGCACGTAAAGTCTCTTACATGCTCCCGCAGTTACTCTGGATTTAGGGGTAATTTATTTTTACTTTTATAATTCATTCCTGTGTGCTTCTGTAAAGAATGTGACTACTTTTTCCCCTAGGATGTGTTGCTTTAGGATTTTCAGTAGCAAAGATGCAGTGATTGTCACCTTTTCACTTGTCGCATTCCCAGGTGTAGGAAAAATTAAAATTCTAAGTCCTTGTCTAGCACATGGAACAGAATGCAGAATGACTCTTCTTTCTTTTGTGGCAGATGCAGGGCAGTGAACTGTAGCAATGGTTGAGCTGGAATGTAAAGGTTGAACTATTTCTATAAAACTATTTCGAGCTGATGTTTCCTGAGACCCATGTGTATATGCATGTAAGAGGCATATAATATCAGCATAGAGTTTATCATAAGGTCTCTTAAGGCCAAATCATATTTGGATGTCACACCAACATCCCAGTGGGTATCATAATTCTGTCCAGGCAAAGCCACATCAATGCAGCCCTCCAGTGATGTCCAGTAATAGAGTAACAAGGAATCGACAACAGCATCAAGTCATTCTTATTCTCTGCATTGATATCCATACTCAGTATTTATGAGGAACAGTTGCGCCACCAGAGTGTGCATGCTGAGATACTCTATCGGAGGGAGGATCAGCTTGGTGGCTTGGAAAATTACCTCCCATTTCTTGGGGAGGGCTACAGCTGAACTCTGCTACAGACCCATGTTCCGTACCCTGTTGTGGCAATTATGTTGTCATTAAAAGCAAAAGTAATTTAGATGAGTATTTGGGCAACAGTGCCCATGGTTGGAGCGTCCAGGATTCAGCAAAAGGGAGCAGCCACTCCATGCTCCTGGCTGTTTCCAAATGAAGGGATAGTTAAGTACAGTGTGGAGCAGATATACATTTGATAATCCTGCAGGGTTAAAGGGGGCTTAGAGACATGAGATGCAGCATAAATGAACTATTTTAGAATGAGAAGGGAGGGGACAGGGAGGGAAGGGGTGAATCCTGGTGGCAGTAACTCACACCAGCATACTAGCCCCTTTTTCCCAGTCCACCCACTCTTTTCTTCTCATCAGATTGAGGCTGCAGTCCTAACCCCCAGCTAGGCTTGCATAAGAACTGGCACAAGTCCGTTGCTGTCCTTGGGGTGTGACAAAAGTGCCATTACAGGACTTCTGCACCACTTGGGGGTGGGGGAGGCAGTTAGGTCAGTGCACCAACATGCACCAGCATCCCCACATCACCACAGGAATGGTAAGAGGAGAGTTTTGTCAGCCAAAGGCTGCAATCCTAAAGACACTTTCTTGGGAGTAAGACCCATTGAAGACAATGGAGCTTCATTTTGAGTAGACATGGTTAGGATTGTGCCCTTGTGCCATCTACATATCAGGCGTGGGTCCAAGGAAACCCATAAGCAGCCAAAATGTGTAGACAGAAGTAAGTTAAAATATTTTATTTCTACTTATTCCTGGTTGTCCTTCATTTTTTCCCAAGCCCCATAGCATATAGTATGTACAGTAGGTTCATCAGTGCCATGCTATAATGGGCAGAGGTTTGTATTGGGCTGTATTGTATAATGGGCAGAGGTTTGTATTGGGCTGAGGTTTGTATTGGGCTAATAGTCAATACAGCAAATAGTTTCCTCTTATATTAATATGATAAAAAGACAATCAAGAGAAAGACCAAACAGTTCTTGAAGTTTTTGCCCAAATTACACCTCAGAAAGCAACATCTTGTTTCAGAAGCAGGATACATATAAATATCCCTCCAAGACTTTCTCACAATTTGTTCCTGAGAATTACCAGATTTCCATATTCTGTTCCAAACTGAGTTACAAAAGTAATATCTATTTTACTGAACAGTGGAGGGGCAAAGCTGATAGTCACAGCAGAGAGGAGTTGTGATAAACTGAGAACCACTGAGGAGAGATACTTTTTATCATTTCCCAATAGCTGACAGGTGTTTTACCTGGAGACTTCCCACCGGCAACCTTTGGTTTGCTTTCTTATTGCTGACTCTAGTGCAACCCTCACCAATTAGTTCCATCTCCCACTCAAGGTGGTTCTGTGGCTGTGATCCATCTCACCTTCTCTCTGGAGCTTTCAAGTCTCTGATTAAAGGCATAAAGAAAGAGAATATCCTTTTCCAGGAGATGATGGCTATAAAATTGCTGCTGTCGTCCCTCTTTGATTACTTGTGTTTCATCATGGGCCCGCTCAAAGAGACACAGGTCCTCTTTTTGAGTAGGTTTGGTTCCTCTCAGTCTTTTGTCACACGAGCCACTCTAGGGGGCCACATATGTTTCCATGCGCTGTTTTTTTAGTCACATTTTTCCTTCACATCCTCACCACTTGCATGCTCACTTTTTTGGTATAAAATAATTTTCTTTGCTGCTGACTCATTAAGGTGGAGTTTAATGAGCAGAGCAGGCGTCTGGTGGAGTTTCTAGCAAGAAATATTGAAATAATAGTTGAAAGCTCAATATGCATTTTCCTCTGAAAGCATGAAAATGGAGCTCTCCGCACAAACAATTATTGTAATTAGAAAGATTTGATGGACAAATTGACTGATGGCCAAACTAACCAATATGTGGGAAATTGCCTCCCACAATTGTTTTTCTCAACTGTGGGTGAAAAAATGGAGGCCCTGATTTTGTTTTTTTAGCTGAGGAAAGAAATCAAGTTTGTGAAGGGCAATTCTGAATAGGACTAATAATCTGTCAAAAAAAGCAAAACATTTTTCACTACTCTTCTAGTCTTACATTTGGTATTCCATTACTTCCATTCCTAATTAAATAAAAACCTGTAAAACTTAGGGTTTTTAATACAGTTGCTTTGGGTTAGTTATGATTGAGCTTCTCTAGTGATATTTTATGCATATCTATTGAGTTCAATGGGACTTAACTGAGTCAGATACAGGATAATGTCCTTAATTGTCTAGCTGTGCAAATCTGGGCAAAATCCAGAGCAGTTACGGGTCCACACAGTTACGTCACCCTCTAGTGTTATCTTATGGAAAGTCACCTTAACTGCTCCAGAGCAAAGGGCTTAATTTGACTTTAGGATATGGGCCTCCATCTGGCCTTTGGCCAATTCAAGTCACGAGCAGGCAATTGTGTTGCAAATGTGTTGTAAGACATGTCTGCAACACCTGTGAGTTGGGGAAGCCAGAGCAGGGAGTTGCACTAACCTCAGGCACAATCCAGAGTAACTACAGGGAGTCCTTGCTCCGGTGTAAGAACAATTTACTCTGGATTGCAATATGAATTTCCCATAGGTTTTTACTATTTTGTGCCATAGCTACGGGTGCACATAATGTCTTACGTGCTCCTGTAGTTACTCTGGATTGTAGGGCTCCTCTTGCTAACACAGACTCCATGTGACAGTAAGTTGCCTTAGCCATTTCAGGGTGGGGTGAGAGTGGGTGGAGGGCATTTCCATGGCAGGCAGGTGGACAGGGAATGGGAGGCAGGATCCAGCTGATCTGCTGGATCCCATCCCCATTCCCAGATTGTGTGGAGCAGCCAGATTCTGCTCTGGTCTGCTCCAAGTTATGAACCTCTGGAAGTGGCACAGCTCTGAGTAGGCCCATTGGAGCTGCTGTATTGTTATTCAGAGTAAGGAAAAGTTTCCTCTTGCCCCACAGTAGCACAGCACTGAATACAGCTCAGAAACACTGCAAGATAGGATTGTACTAAAAGAACTTTAGAGGAACTCCTACACATGTTCCAAAGAATTCTGGAGCCTGTATAATCAATAGGACAGTTTAGGCTATTATAAAAATATTCTCTAAATGTAGTGAAAGAGAAAATCTTTACATTCATTCACACATTAGAAATAAGGCTGCTAAAAATAAATGTTCTTCTGTGTTGGTACAGAGACTAAATTCAAACAGGTCTATAGCTAGGCCTGTTATTACCTGACAACCTGTTTATTTCTTTCCTTTGAATGTGTGATATGTGACAAGCTTGTATAAGCATATATGTGGAACAGGTTGAGCACCTGAAGGACGTGACCCAGGACTGTAAAGTACTATACTGACAGAGCCAAAAGATGCCATTTTTGAAATCAGCTCCTTGGATATATCCAAGAATAGGACTATTTTCTGAATTAGCAGCAGAACAAAACCCCTTTCTTATAATTGTAGTAATACCTCCACAACAAAGTTTTGTTGATATATCTTCACCCTCAGCTTCTTTTTCCTCTACACTGAACTTCTGAGCTGTACCACAATACACAATATTTTTTTCCCCGAGTGTACATGTTATACATGTTCTGAAAAGCACATTTATAATACTAGTCTGCCTTACAGCTCTAAACAGATACTTTTCTTATGAAACCCCATAGCCCTATCTATAAATTCTGCCATTCCAATACAGGATTGAAGGGAAGAGTAATCTCTATTACCAGAAGCCTCTTTGTTAATATTGTGGATTGTACTGCTTTTTTGGCTAAAGAATAAATACACTGCACAAATGACACACTGTAAAACATGCTCTATAGAAACTTGAGAGCACCAAGATTGGAATAAGATTGCCCACATGGGTCTTTTCAATAAGCTAGATAGTGCATTTTTCTACCTGCTTGAGGGCATAAAAATATCTAGCTCTATGGGCACCTTACTTATACTACTTTCAATTAGTGTCATGGCTCCAACAACATTGACTTAAATCAGTGAGTCAATATAGCCCGTCCCTTTAAACGCCAAACAACGTAGATCAAATTTTTTTTTTTACATAATGTAGCATGAATTATGTAGAATCACATTTGCTTATACAGGAAAATGCTAGCATTTTACTGCATTTATGCAAGAATTCTGCCTCCACTGAAGTTCTTTTGAAATCCATCCTATTCTTTATAATTCATCCTGTTTAATACAATACAAGCATGATGTGTGCTGAAATGTTTCCAGTAACTTGAGTGTACTAGAAGGCTTGCATACACAGCATCTCTATGTGGTACCTATTATGCTTTTCCTATAATAAATATGAAGTTCTGGTCTGCCAAGAAGATTTTTATTTCTGGCCATAAATCAAACTACCTAGTTGATGTCTGTGCAATCAGCTTGACAATGGTCAATTATTCCTTTTGGAACAGTAGTCAGAAGATATATTTTTCTCCCCACTGTGCCACTCTGTCTCTATAAACTTCCTGAAAATATAGAGGTGTCATCCATTATTTAATTTGAGCTTGTCTCTGGTTTTCTTAGCTCTGCCTGAGTATTCCTTGCCATTGCCCTTTTTAGTGGCCACCACAGCGAGAAACTAGAATCTGGAATGTAGAAGGAAAAATTAAAAAGGGAAAAGCATTAACTTGATGGTTGCAGTTTTTCATGAACATTTTCCCTGCCCATCCCACACACTGAAAGACTATACAAAATGTAACAAGTTATTTATTTTTCATTCAACCACCACAACTCAGTTTGCGGCTTCAACAAAGATGTTAACGGACCAGTTTCTGCATTTTCTTTCCCTTTAATTTCTCTTCAGCTTTTGCCTTGTGTAATGCTATCCAATACCTACTGTCCGTTAACTCCAGCTCTCATTTTATACCTTTCTGCTCTGAAGTAAAGGGTACCAACCTAGCATTTAATTACTTTTTCTCATTTCTGTATACATGTAAACAAAACCTATAGGACTTTGGAAGCACTGTCATAGTAAAAAACACCCATTTTTATTAATTTTTGTAATGTCGCTGCATGGAGCTGATAAAGAGTTGATAAACAGTACTTAAAAGGAATTTATTTCGGAAAGATTAGGAAATGGTGGGACAATGGTGGCCCTTCCATGGTAGACTTAGGGTAATATTCTTTTATTATTTTAACTTTTGTATTTTAATGATAAGAATAAATATTAATAAACCTCACTATAGTTACAATGAAATTAACAGAGTACAATAATCATTGTACCATAATTGGTACAGAAAAGAGAAATGTAAATGAAAGAAAATAGAAGTGGAAAAGGTGGAAAAATAGACACGGAAAGGTGGAAAAGGTTACTTTAATCACAGAGAGAAAGAATTTGGTTGTTTCCAATGAATGCAGAGAAATCAAGATACCACATTAGACATTCATCAAAGACAAGAGTGTTTTGCAGTGTTTACAAAGGATCTGTATCTATTTCTGCAGGAGACCGAATTTTCAAAGAAACATCAGTATAGAGATTATCCCCCACGTTGTATAGCTTGTAAATCATCATAGTGTTCTGAGAGCTAGCCAATCAACCAAATATTAATTGCATGGAAAATGAAGAGTCAGATAGTGGAGAAAAGGGATAAACTAATAAACACTTTATTAAAATTAATCAGTAATGACACTTATATGGAATGGAGTACCCTAACTAAAGATGGCATGGGAAACTGGTGTGCTTAAGCTAGTATATCCCATCTCAGTCATGCTGCCTATCTAATGTAAACCAATTGGCAAGGTGACTGAACTGCACAATTAGGCAGAGCAGCATTATTTAGCACCTCACCACTCACTTCCCCTGCCTTTGAGCCCAAACCTAAGTTGCCTAAAGCCCACAACTATGTTACCTAAATGAGCATTTTGATGGTGGGAAGTACTTAATGACCATCATAAATGCCCTGCTGGAAGCATGTGAAGTTTCATTCTACTGGCTGATGTGGTGAGGTCCCATGTGAAGCAGTGGCCGGGATAAGGCCCACTGGAAAAGGCATGTCAGTGAGAGAGGTGGGACAGAGCATGGAAAGTTGGAACAAAGGTGGAATGGGGGAGGTCAGAATGGGGCAGTAACTGGCAGGGTCAGAGTCAGTCAGTCTGTCTTTCTGTCTTCTACAGTATTTATATACCACTTTTCAATTAAAAGGTTCACAAGGCACTTTACAAAGAAAACAAAAAAATTAATGGCTAATGGGTCCCTGTCTCAAAAGGGCTCACAATCTAAAATGCAAAAGAACAACAGCAGAAGTCACTAGAACAGACATTGCTGGGGTGAGAAAGGCCAGTTACATCTGCTAAATAAAAGAGGAACACCCACTTGAAAGAGTGCCTCTTAACCAGTTAGCATGAGAACTCTAGCTTGAAGCATGGCATAGAAGAGGAAATTTTGGCAGTTGTTTCTTTTTAATCCCTTCCATGTTGAGCTGAACCTGCCTAAATCCTCTCTTCTATGCAGTTAGAACAGGTATTATGCCCTCCATTGAATGTGGTCACCCTGTACAACAGGGAAGCGGAGGCTGGATTGGGTCCAGGATGGGCTGTGTGTAGTGCCAGGGCAAGGCAAGGGGAAACCTCTTCCCAGACCTGATCCTATGGCCTTGGTTTACTTGGACATGACAGTACCAGCAATTTTGTTGGCCCGAGTCTAAATAGACCTGTTTGCACCATGGAGGACTACTATGTCTTGGACAGTGTCCCTTCTCCTGCAATAACAGTGCAAGCTGCTTCAGCAAGCTTTCATTGATGGGAAGGGAAGGGAAGAGCCTCATCACTTGTTATGATTAACATACTTTTCTTCTTTCATCCATCTGATATAAGCATAGGCCCACTCTTAGGATGACTCTCTCCTTGACACTGATCAAACCTGTCATAAGAGAGTTGGCTTCAGACTATTCCTAAGGAAATGCAAAACATGGATTTTAGAATCCTACTCAAATTAACCTGGTACTCAAATTAACTCAAATTAACCATTTAATGTCAGATGCATGCAATTCCTCCCATACATGTATGGATTTTTAAAATTATTTTCATCAAAAATTCACACTAAGTTGATAATTTTGGCCTTTTTCACTTTTTTGCCAGACTCTATCAATGGACAAATGGTTACAACCTATTCTTCCTGACCGATTACAAACTTTAACTACCCCTGTCTATCCACTCCAGTAGGTGGGACCACTGTTTTCTCCCCACAATCACCTCTTCTTTGCAAGTAAGAACACAGCAAGAGGAGCTCTTTGTAATCCTTTTGTTTTCCATTGTGCCATAAGTCTGATGGCTGCAAACAGAAGGAAAGCAATTAGCTACTTGCATGATTTAGTGATCCATAATTGAAGTTCTTTGAATTTGAAATGCAAAAGCAATTCAACATACTGCTGATAGATTGGGAAGAACTGCATATCATGTAATAGCTCAGCCATGCCACAAATACTAATCCAGAAGCATCACATTTTAGGACTATTGCAGGTAAAAATTCACTCTTTTCCAGCAAAATATAGAACGAGCTTTGGTCATACATTTGAAGAGGCAAGGATGGTCTACCTAGCACCAGCTTATTTCTCTAATATTTAATACACATAGGCATCAGCAACAAGCACCACATTTCAAATGAAGTTCATTATACTGAGTTATGATTGCAATTCCCCAGATGTCATATAGTAAGCCCAGGAAAATAATTAAACAATATATGCAAATAGGACATCATTTCCTTAAAATAAAGCTCTTTTCAATCAAAGTATCAAAGCCATCTAAGGGCAGATACTTGTTATTTTAACAATCCCTCACCAACAAATGCTGCACTTGGATGTATGTTTGGTGAGCTTCTACTGTCTCAATTTGGACATAATTCGATTGAATTAATACAGCATCAGGCTGAATTAGGTTCAAATTAACTCATGAACTGTTAGTCCTATGAATGTTGTTTCGGATGTCAGTCTAATTCTGTTCATTTGTAAGGATTGCAAACATGAATCTCCTTTATTTAAATCAGGCCAATGAAGTTTCCTACTAGACTCATCCTTAACAGGACATCACTTTTTCCACCTTGGTCTTGTGAGTATGGAGGAAGAGACTGATGCAGTTGGTGGATAGGAGAACCTGAGCCACAACAAATCCATGGTCACTTACAGAAGATAACTTCTTGATGGATTGATAATTTCAAAATCTTTTCTAAAAAGTCAAAAAAATTAAAAATAATTTAAAAATATCATACTACAAATCAGCTGTCCTTGACTGATTCTAGACAATTCAACTCTGAGGTTAGGAAACAAAGATGGAATCCTAACTAATTTAGGCCAGCATTACTCACCAGGCATAAATTCCCATGGGCAAAGTCAGCGTATGCCTGTGCACTTGCCAAATCCTCCCAGGAGTGGGTCAGCTTTGGTGACCCCCCCAGGTTAGACCCTTATGCTGGGGCTTAGGTCAGCCTAACTGGAGGTTAAATTTGCAGCCAAAGATCCCATTACCTTGAGGAAGCCTCTGTGACTGTCCCCCAACTGGTGGATGCAGCACATGCCTCACTGGCACAGATATGCCAGTGCTCAAACGTTGGTTAGGACTGAGCCCTAAATTGCCCAATGATTTAGCAAATTTCCCACAATTCCTTCCCATCCACCTGTTCCTATGTTCTCCAAGACAAATTTAATTGCCATTTTGTCTCTATGACTCTTTGTATAAATTATACAGTTTCTATATATTTTCTTTGCTTTTGTCTTTGCCTCCTGTTGTTCCAATACATCAAATGTCATTTTCTGACTATTATCACAGACTGAAATGTACAGTACACACCTAGAGGCATTTCTATTTTCCTCTGTCTTTGGGCTTTGTAGAAATAAGGCCATCTGGCCCGTAGGTCTGGAAGCATCAACATGTGCTCATTAAATTTGTTTCAAACCCTCACATTCAATCTGGTTCATATTTAGGTTCCTCTGGAATCTAAGGATTAGCAGTTTTTTCTGCTTATGGCTTAACAAGGAGTTTAAACATGTGTTCCTAACTTAGGGCAGAAGCCTATGCATATAAATGTGTTATTATAGTTCTGTGACTGTTGCTACTCAGATTAAAGTTTATTTAAAAGTTGTACTCAAGTGTAGTCCTACTGAAGTAGAAAATGGCTCCATTTTTTTTTTCAACAGTGGCCAAGCAGATCATTCTTCTGTGGAGGGCTGTGGTTCCTAAATTTCCCTACCCCATTCACTTCATTAACCACATGGCACCATCTTGGATCTTGCAAATTCTCATGAGATGCAATGGTGGTGTCCATATGCCATGAGATCGTGAGGTCCAAGATTATGATGTCAAAATCTCATGAAATTTCACAAGATCCAAGATGGCAGAAATCAGGGAAGAAGGTAGCAGGGGTCATTGCGGACATCCATTGGTGCCCATTTGAGTGTGCCATGACATATTAAGGTGTCACAATGCAAACTTTGGGAAACCTAGGTGTAGGATATGAAGACATTGGGCACAATCCTAACCATGTCTACTCAAAAGTAAGCCCCACTGTGTTCAAAGGGTCTTACTCCCAGGAAAGTGTCTTTAGGATTGCAGCCAAAAACTCTGTTTTTGTTTGTCCCAAGCATGGTATTTAGGACAAACGTATGCGTTATGTTAAACATTGTTTAAAAGCACATGCATGTGCATGCACATCTGTGCGCGCACGCACACACGCACACAAACAGACACAACACATACTTCTTGTTTTTTTTTTAAGATCAATAGCAGCTGAATGAGGAGGATCAGTGTCATTAGGGCAATTTAACACTTGCCTCAGTGATGGAATTCAAATAAATCAACAACAGGTTCTATGTCCCATTAGTAACCTGTTCTCAGAACCAGGCACTCATTAGCAAAGGGCTCTACTGAACCTATGAGAACCCCCTGAAGCCATGAAAAAAATTTTTGCTGTTGTATGGGCATGAAAACAAGTCTTCTTTGACTCCAGATAGCAAATAGGTGCTTTAACTTTGCCACTAGCAGAGCAAATGGGTGGTGAACTACTTAGGAGGAGGAGGAGGCAGGTTTTTCACCAATTTTCTTTTTAAAAACTACTTTGGGATGACATCACTTTTTGTTGTGACATCACTTCCAGGACAACATTTTGAACTTTGCACCAGGCTACATGATCATTAGCTATGCCACTGAGATGAATAGTACCCACAGGCAGTGGCGTAGCTAACAATCATGTAGTCTGGTGCAAAACACAAAATGTTGCCCCAGAAGTGATGTCACAAACAGAAGTGATGTCATCCCTGGGCATTTTTAAAAATAAAACTGGGGGAAAACCTGCCTCCTCCTGGCCCCATAACAAAGGAGTATCTAGATTATTTTTAAATGTGGTATTTGCAATGCTGTAAGCACGTTCAGAAGGTTAAGAATAACTTCTGAAAGTGTACAAAAAGTTCACCGTGCCAAGATTTCTGCCCCCCTCCCACTGGATACTGTCTTTTCCTCTGAGCTTTAATATTGTGAACAGATGTACCCTACATGCATTACTGATCTCCACTCCAATTTTTAGCCTATACATGTAATTAACATTTGAGCTTAATATCTAATGTTTTATATTTATAACCTATCATATGAAAATTTAGAGGCTTTTAAAAATACAACATCAACACATAAAAGGTAGATAATGGTTGCAATCCTAAAGCCACTTTCCTGGGAGTAAGACCCATTAAACACGATGTGACTTACTTTTGAGTAGACATGGTTAGGATTGTGCTCAATGAGAAATACATTAGTTATTTATGCAAGATAATATCTCATGTAAATGTGACATTACACTTCTACTATTCCTTTTATTTCTATATGCTCCTTGGCTATGCAAATATTATTCACTCATTCTTAATAGTCTCAGGACTTTGATCAGCATATTGAAACATTATTTGCACTTACATTAGTTGTAACATTTTATACTGGAGTCAACAAGCAGTGGAGATAGACCACAACCCATTTTTTTAAATCGATGTCCTGTTTTGACTTAAGTCTTTTAGGTGGGCTAAGGGCTGGACCTTCTACAGGCTGGACCTGGAATGCATGAACAGTTTAGGACTGGTTTTGCCAAGAAAGGACTGCAAAGAGTGATCTGTATGTGCAATTTAGTGTGCAATCCTAACCTAAGCCATACAACTTATTGATCTTCCTGTTCCCAAGGTGATGTAGGGAGGCAAGCACATGTTTTACACTGGCCTAACTCTTCCTACTAGTGAACACTTGAGTTTGCTGGCTTCTCTGGCAATCTCGTGTTGGGGCTTTCAGAAGTTCAGAATTTTAAGGATTATTGCCCTGATTATGGCCCCAGTTTCTTGGTAATGTCAGGGAGGTCCTTGTTTGCTTTGCCCAGTTATGGGGTGGGTCTAGGGGTCTGCTCCTTGCTGTCCAAACTGGGCTAGCCAAAAACCATGATGTTCTGCCTAGGATCTAAATATAGCCTATGGATCCCCCCTGAAAAATTACCTTGAGAAGTGCCCTCCCCAGAGGGTGGGCACCTCCAGGCTGGGTGCTGCTGCACTGCCTTGCCTGGGAGCTTGCAAGCCCCACCTGAAGGTAGGGGCAACTGGAGAGAAAGCAAGGGGTTGCTGTAACTGCCCCATGCCGCTTCCCACAAGTTCGAGCCCCAGGAGGTGTGAGGTGGGGGCCATACACTTAATGAGCTGCTCCTTTCTGTTTCAGGCCTCAGCATAGGCCAGCCAAGCAGTCCTGTGGCTATGCACAGTTTTGGCCTTGTTGTGGGGCCATTTTGGTAGCTGGTGCCTCACCCAATGGGCAAGTATGCTCTGCTTGCCTGCCACTCCAGTACTCTGGCAGAGATCAGGGCACCTGCCTCACTGCCTGGCTAGCCAGCCTGATCTCTACCCAGCTGTCACTTGCCCTGATGCCCCAGTTCCCTTAGGTGGCCTCATTGCAGGATAAGTGCTTGTGCAACACCTGTGTAAGCCGCTGATATTGAATGATTAATCCTAACATCCAGCACAGTCCTTCTGTTGCCATCTTAAACCAAATTCATTCAGATAAAGTAAATTGCAACAAAATAAATGATAGTTTTTGGGTCTTGACTTCAAATATTAGGAATATTAGACTTGTTATGGTTAGACTTTAGTGATTTATTTCCATGTCAGAACAATGCATAATCATTTAGTGTTTTTATATGTATGATTAGAATAACATTATAGCTTTTAAGTTATGTTATTTTTACTTCCCTATCTTGGGCCATATGGTCATCCCTCATACTATGCAGCATGTGCTCTGACAATGATGCTGTTTGTAACGCACTGGCAAGAGGTACGATTTGGCCCTAATTTTATTGCGGCTCAATCATAATGGCTGCTAATCTGTATAACAGCTGCACTGAGCAGGAAATGTACCAGGTAGGATTAAGCAACTTGCAGATTAACAGAAGCCTTAACCTAAATGAGAATTTAAAATGGTAGCAGTGGTCAGCTTCTGAAGATTCAGAACAGGAAAGGAAACAACACACACAAAAAAGTTTATATTTATTCATTGAGACAGCCTTATCCAAAGTGACCATTTATTCTCTTTTTCCAGGACATGTCTTCTTTTTAAGCATTGTCGCCTGGAAAAAAATACTAAGGAATTATTAATAAGATATTATTTTTATAGTGTTTAAATTAACTACATGAAAGACATATATATCAATATTTTTAGCTTTTAATTTTCATGCCCTAAATTCTTGAGGGCCTTGTCCTCTTTTGTGGTTAAATCAACTGATCACCTTGGCCTTAATGGATTCCTCCTGTGTATATCTGTGAATACAGTGGCTTTATTTTCACTATAGAGCAATAGCATAGCTAAAGCAGTGCAAAATGGTAAGTAGTGCATGCTGCCAAATGTGAATGTAAGCAGCCCCCTCACTTACCCTTGCACCCATTCCAGGCACAACAGTTGCATTATTGATTGATTGATTGATTGATCAGATTTGTGATCCCGCCTTCCTTCCTTATTAACAAAAGGAAACCCAAGGCGACTAAAGTTACATGCTGCTCTTGCTGCCTGAATGGCTCAGAGGATTGTGGGAGGGGTTTCTAATAGTTGTGTTATGGGAACCTGCACTATTTTGTACTGCTCTTGCTATCCTACTTCCAGAGAACCTCACACATTTTTTAATTAGGAGATCTCAGTGCACTTAAACCATTTCTGCCCAACTCATAGGTACGTATACATTTCATTCCTGTTGAGTATATGCAATGGTTTAACTGTCTTATAACTTTTTATTATTCACTTCCTAGTATGCTATCACTATTTCCATTCTTGTAAAATTCTGAGGAGAGAATCTTAAATGATAAATTAACATCTTTGTTTACAACACAGTAAAATTGCTTTGTGAAAGGAACATTTGGCAAATAGAGTTCCTTATGGCTTTTGTATGTGTCAAGTATCAAATCCTCATTATCTTACTGATAGTTCAGATATAATAATAATTAAATTGAAGGACACAAACATGTATATACTGATGAAGAAACAAACTTAATGAGTGCACATAATATCTATTTGAGTCAGGCTCTAGAAGAGTCCTTGGCTAAGCATCTTGATGGGCACCAAGCTGAATAGAGGTTTCGGTGGCATCAGTACAAGAGCATTCAAAGCAGTTGTACTGGCAACCATAATCTTTTTAAACAATGAAATGTTTCTGTGACTTGATATGTGACTGTGATGCAGCCTCTATAGCATCAAGTTAACATTAGACCTGTGCAGGTATCACAAAGTTCTCCAGATGCCATCCTATCATTCAAATAAGTTCCACAAGTACCTCCTCATAAACTAAACTTACAGTGCAATCCTATTCATGCCTACTCAGAAGTAAGTTCCATTGAGTTCAATGGTGCTTACTTCCAGGAAAGTGTTCATAGGATTGCAGCCATACTCTAGGACAGCGGTCTTCAAAGAGGGGGTAATAAAAACAGGTCAGGGAAGTCGCAAGAGGGTGGTATCTGCCATCTTGGAATCTGGCACTGGGCTTTCCTGAGAGTAAGTCTCCTTGAACACAATAGAACTTACTTCTGAGTAGACATGGAGAAACTGGCATCATATCCCGGTAAGCCTGACAGGGAGTCCTGCACAGATTTTTAAATTTGAAAGGTGTCCTGGGCTGAAATGCCCAAGTACCACTGTTCTTGGAAAGCATAAAAGAGTGTTTGTTGTTGTTGTTGTTTTTAATTTTCGGCAAAGGCCGAGGGCTTCATTCAACTGGCTGAAATTACAGAAGTTTAGATAGCAGGCTAGATGACCTGCGAGGCTGATAAAGGGATCACTCTTCAAGGAAAGCTCTCAGGCAATTTTTGTGATAGCCAAGAATAGAGGGTGGGCAAGCGGTCTATGGCAGGAACTCCAGAGGAGCAGGATAACATATGTAATGGTCTCCATGGGACATTAATCCATGATGAAATCCTGATCCTGAAGTGTCTTAAATGTTGCAGACTGCAATCCTGGATTGTGCTTTCAAGTGCTCTTTTTTCTAGCTGACTAGCCTAGCTAGTCCTAGGCTGCTGAACTATCACCTTCATTCCTGCAGCTCCTCAGTCACATTTTCACATAGCAGCCTCTGGGATCCCTGAGGAAAAAGAATTGTGTTTACCATTCTGGTGTTGTTTTTCTATTATTTTTTTCCTTTCTTCTAAAGAAGTGAACATAGAATCATGGGGGTAGGAGAAGTAAGGTTTGAAAGATTTTTTCTCTCTGCATTAGAAAATGTTCAATAAGCCTTCAACATTAGGAGGGAAAGTTTATCTAATTCTGGAAATATGGTAAAAGTAGTTGGTCCTTAATAATTAATCTGTGTTTATAGAATTGAATGTATGATTTTAACTGTTGTTTCTTGTGTGTAAATGGCTGTATTAAAAAGCGGATTACAATTTTTCTAAATCCATAACTGTATGGTATGAAAATGACGGCACAATTGCAGGAGGTTCACATACTAAAGTAACAATTGCAGTTATTAGTGTAAAATTTTTCTTGATCTGTGCTCATGGAATACAAACATCTAATTTCATGAGTTTATCAGTATATATGTATTTTGGGAGGCAGTGTTCACATAGCCCATAATGTCTTCAGGAATTCATGAAACACTAGTAATGTTCTTCTCTCACTCACCATAAAAGAATGATAATTGTACATTAACAAATTTTAAAAAAGGTCTGAAACAACTTCAGGAATGAAGATGATAGTTCACAGCTTAGGCTGTGGCTTAGGGTGTCCTACTCGGGTTAGGATTGCAGGCTATATGAGTGGTTCTCAAAGTGGGGGTTGGGATTCCCTTGAGGGTAGTGACTTCATTTCAGTTGGGTCACAAAAAACTGGGCATCACCATTTTGGAACCAGGCACTCAGGCTGCAAACCATACACTCCTGGGAGATATCTGCAGTCCTAAAGACATTTTCCTTGGAGTAAGAACTATTGAACACAATGGGACTTTGGGCGCAATCCAGAGTAACTATGGGAGCACGTAAGAGACATTACGTGTACACGTAGTTACTGCACAATATAGTGAAAACCTATGGGAAATTCATATTGCAATCCAGAGCAAATTGTTCTTACACCGGAGCAAGGACTCCCGTAGTTACTCTGGATTGCGCCTTTTGTTTCGAGTAGGAGTGGTTAGGATTGTGCTCTAAGGCTGCAGTCCAGGGTAACTCCAGAAGGTGTTGCACATGGGGGTTTGATAAGCAAAGGGAAATGATAAGCAAGGGGGGAATGATAAGCAAGGGGGAAAGATGGGCATGGGGGATTGAAGCACATGGGGGTTTATGTGCATGAGGGGATGTTTCACATGGGGATTGTTGCATATGGGTGGATGATGTGCATGGGGGGTTGATGTGCATGGATGGTTGATGCACAGGGGGGGATGTCGTATGGGGAATTTTACTCCTGCAATGTGGGTACACTTTCACTAGTGTATTCATATTTCTATTTGACAGTTTACATAAGGAATTGTTACTTACTTCATAAGCTTCCACCATTCTCTCTCTCTCTCTCTCTCTCTCTCTCTCTCTCTCTCTCTCTCTCTCTCTCTCTCTTGTTAATCATTCTAACAATTTGAAAGATGATTAAAGTTTATTACTTCCCATGTCAAAATAAGTATCAAAAAAGAATTGTCTCCAAAGAATGTTACAGACAAATGGTGTGTTAGAAGAGTGGGTGATGTGGAATGGAATCATAAATCAATTCATCTGTCTTTACTGTGGCCATCTGTCTTTTTGCTGTTTGACTCTGTCTGGATCCAATAGTCAGACACAAGGCTTTGGATATACTGTAACTAATTCAATGGCCCTGATTAATCCAGAATAATTCATCTCTTCCAGTGCTTTTCCAACTCATTCTGTTCCTCAGGCTTATCCAACTGCATATACAAGAGAACTATTAGAAGGCAAACACATAACTAGGCTGCTTACAGTATACATTACTTAAGGACCAATCATGTACACCAGGTGCCTCAGATCTCCATGTATGCTATGCAACAGAGTCCATAGGCTGACTGATGCTCTACAGATGCTGGCAATCAGAAAAACACCACTTTGATATACTGTAAATATGGAACAATTCTATCAATGGAGAGGCAAAAATGAGAAAAAAATTGTCCCAGAGGCTGCTGTGAGAGCTCACACACTGCAGTCACTTCCTCGTTCAAGAAGTGAATTGAGTGTGCATACAGCTGGTGTCCCCCTTCATGTGGCACCGAGGAAACATGCCCTGGTTTCCCATACTTCAGATATGTCCCTGGGAACAAGAGAATAGAGAATAACACTGAAAAAGTATATATTGCTATTCTCCTCCTGTCAACCTTGCTATGGTGGTGCATAACAGCACAATCCAGAGTAACTACAGGAGCTCTTATATTGATGTAAGAGACATTTACGTCAATGTAGTTACTGCACCACCTAGTGGAAACCTATGGGAAATTCATAGTGCAATCCAGAGTTAATTTTTCTAATGTCGACATAAGAGCTCCCGTAGTTACTCTGAATTGTGCTCTAAGACACAGATTTGTCACAGATTACATTTTGACAGCTAATTGCATCATCCCAGCTGCAGTATACAATTTCCGGCCAAGGAGACTGACCAGGGTGCAATCCAGAGTAACTACAGGGAGTCCTTGCTCCGGCGTAAGAACAATTTGCTCTGGATTGCAATAGGAATTTCCCATAGGTTTTCACTAAGTGGTGCTGCAACTACGGGTGCACGTAATGTCTCTTACGTGCTCCCATAGTTACTCCGGATTGTAAGATGAGAGCACAATCCTAACAATGTCTACTCAAAAGTAAGCTCCACTGTGTTCAGTGGGTCTTACTCCCAGGAAAGTGTCTTTAGGATTGCAGCGTACAACTTGGATAAGAAAATGAGCAACATGGATCTACACCTCTCCATTCTCTCAAAGTAGAATTTTGGTTATTGGTGCCTCTTTCTGCCTGCTGTTTTGAGGAGCAAGAGAAAGATCTGTTCAGTGGTGGCCCCCAAACTCTTTAGCTATCTTCTAAAAGAGATGCACTGTATGTGCCTGGCACTCTCATAACTATCTGTTGGGTGGGACTTAAACCAAACTCTTTTCTTTGGTTTATACTGTGACCCTTGTTTGCTTTTATGCCTTCGGTTTAATAATTTTAATCCAGAGTGACCATATAGAATGGAGGACAGAGTGCCTCTACCTTTAAGTGTTGTATAGAAGAGGGAATTTTGGCACTTGCTGCTTTTTAAACCCTTCCATGTTGAGCTGAACCTGCCTAAATTTCCTTGTCTATGCAGTGGTTAAAGGTACAGGCGTTCTGTCCTCCATTCTGTATGGTCACCCTGATTTTAATCAGCTGAATTCTTTTTTAATGTTTACGATGTTCTTTGTAGTTATTGTATTTCTATTGTTTGGTTTCTTTCATAACTTTATGTCCTATCAATTGCTATGCTTTATCATTACCATTTTATTGGCTGTCACCCCATGGATAAGGCAGGTTATAAATACATTAAAGAAATGTCTTACTTTGAATTCTCAAGACCACTTCCTTTTGATGCACAACATGATTGCATGTTATGTAGAAATACAAAAATAGAATTATAATATTTATTAGAATCCCAAGAGCCTGATTCTCAAGGCTCTTGGAGAATCTGCCTAGCAGTTTCCCTTAGGGGCATTTCTCTTCTTGTGAAATAAGTAGAATTTTCATTTGTATGAAATGTTGGAATTTTTAAATTTTGTGCAAATTATTTGTAAGAAGCTTGAGAAAAACACAATTTCTTGCAAATACTTCATAATGTAGAGATGCTTTTGTTTTGCAAGTCCCAGAAAGTCTTGCTTTCTGGCATTTTTGTGGCTCATTCTCTGCTTTGAAAGTTCAGGCATCTCCTACTTATTCAATGGGACCAGAGCACTGTACAAAAGTGGAACCCAATCTTTTTTAGTTTAGAATTGTTGCTGCCAATGATTTCATTAGCAAATTGCAAATGTCCCTTTTATTTTGCAAATTCCTGCTGCTGCACAAAGATTTCTGCAAATTGAGTCTCATTAACTCCTTTAGAAATGGGATTAGACCAGGAGGAGCTATAACAGGTTGAAAAGCAGAACATGCATTGAATGAATGAGTTCTGGGTATAATTGAAAGGTGTTGAAAGAGTGGAACATCAGAAATGAACTGTCAAAAAGCAGGGGACACATGTAACTTCAGACACTATGGCTATGCTGAAATGCCCAGGATCCACACTGTTTTTTTCAGATAACTGGATAATTAGCACATGGAATGTGGTCCATATCAAAGGTTTCCCTCAGGATAAATCCACTACTAAATCAGTTGGAGTGACATCTTTAGTATAAAGATAAAGGAAGGTGTTCCCTGTAGGTTGCCCTTCTAGTTGTGACTAACTCTAGGGAGTAGTTCTCATCCCCATTACAAGACAGATGAGCCAGCATTGTCTGAAGGTGCATCTGTGGTCATGTCCACAGGAACTATAGAAATGTTTCTACTGTTGTTTTCTGTATGTGTAAGAGAATAAATGACATTTCATTATATAGTAGGTCCAATCATATCCTGGGCCTATAGTAGTAGATCTCACATTCCACTGCTGTAAGTTTGCCTACAATGGCTTGAAAGATACACCACTGTCAGGCATTCCATACACACCATCAGAAGTTGCTGGATACACATTGTCCAATCATGGAGCTCTCCAATGGCTCACTCTGCACAGAGTACCTCGCAAATGTTTCCTTGTTCTGGCAAGTTAGCCCTGGGGGTGATCAATGAATGCAGATTGAAGTAATATGGCAAGGAGGAACAAGAACAGAGGAAGAACTGGGGAAGAGATATAGGGTGGTTATCAGTGGCAAATGTTCCAATATCCACTTTGGGTTTCACAAAAGAACTAGAACATGCCCATTAAATCTATTGAGGAAGTGCTGGTTTATTCTGAGTAAATCTCCAGAACTGCCTTCCTCTCTCCTAGGGTTGCTATAACTCTCTTTCCCAAAATCAGAACAGGACCCTCTGTCCCATTTGCCAGTTTGTGAACACAATCCACAGAAATCAGGATTGTCCCTGTTTTTCTGGACATATGGCAACCCTCCCCTACCCAAGTGATGAGATTCAACGAAATTAACAACCGGTTCTATGCCCATCTGACAGCCACTTTTAAATGGCTATTTGAAAACTTTATATGTCCTATCTCTCATTAACAACTGGTTCTATAGAGTAGGTGCGAACCTGCTGGAGTTCATCACTGCCTCCCCCCTCACAAGAGTACCATGTGCACATTATTCACACATCAAAATAATCAAAAGGTGATATATTCAGGTAGAAAATATATGACAGTTGAGCTACTTTTAAAAGTTGTGCTATCATAATGAATAAAATCAATTGAAGAAGCTACAAGCTACATGATAAACTCATGATACAATGTACATTTAGGGTATGTGTGTGTGCATTCATGGTTATGGGTATGTTCCATAATCTTTAGCAAAAGATTTTAAAATCAGACTTCCAATGTTGTGTGTGTGTAGGTGGGTGAGACAGAGAGAGACAGACAGAAGCCTTTATCAGTCATCCACATGCCAGCTTGGCAGTCTCTTGATGATTAAAAAAAGTCTCAGAACTATAACAAATTTTAATAGTTTGAATCCAAATATGTTCCCTTGTGAACAGTCATTCTAAGTTGGTATGTGTTGGAAACAAAGAATAGCATTTGAATACAAATCAAGCCAAATCAATTGTTCTTTATTGTTTAACTAGCAATCAAATAAGCAATGCCTGTGGAGGTTCTGAAATGGAAACAGTAAAGAGACAGAGAATATACTGTGTACTCAGTAGTCAGTAATGTCTGCTATACACACAGATGCACTGCATTTTACTTAGACAGTTTAAGTAAGCTTATGTCAAGTAGTTGTTTAAGTAGGCTTATGTCATTGACAAAGATGACAGTGATGGAGTGCTTGGGTTTTCTTTTTACAAATAAGGCAAAAATGTTCTTCTTCATCCAATTAGTCTCAATATTTGAAGTATGTGTAAAATAGTTCTCTATCTTAAAATTCTGCTAGCCATTGTGGAAAATCAGGATTCTGGGTGCAATCCAGAGTAACTATGGGAGTCCTTGCTCCGGTGTAAGAACAATTTGCTCTGGATTGCAATATGAATTTCCCATAGGTTTTCACTAGGTCTTGTAGTAACTACAGGCACACGTAAGGTCTCTTATGTGCTCCCGTAGTTACTCTGGATTGTAGGGTAAGGTAGTTTACCAAGTATCCTAATTATATTTCTATGTCTTTTATGGTAATAATGTTATACAGCAAAATGAAGGATCCCCTCCCCCGGCCCAGAGAGGAGTCTGAGCATGGAATCTCTTCTGGCTTGCTATCATAGTCTGGAATATGCTGATAACATCCCCAGTGATATATTTGAAATAGTTCGTTGCTCATTGTTGCTTAAGGCCATCCGCAAGTATCAATTAATAAGTCAAGTATGCCTATGAAAGAAATATATGTTATTAAGTATTTATACAGGAGTCAGAGACAAAGAAATGAATTGGTTGGTCAAGACGGAACATTAATAAGGCAATAGTAAATCAAAAGAATTTAGAGCTGAGGTTTGCATGTTAATAATATCCAGTCCCAGACTGTACTTTTCCTACTCATGATGCCCTCATGAATCAGACCAAAGTTGTGTACGTCAGGATCAGTAGTGGGCTCCAGCAGGTTCGCACCTACTCTGTACAACCGGTTGTTAACGAGAGATAGGACATACAGTATAAAGTTTAAAAATAGCCATTTAAAAGTGGCTGCCAGATAGGCATAGAACCGGTTGTTAATTTCTTTGAATCCCATCACTGGTCAGGATGCAATTCTGTATGTCATGATGCAATTCTAACCAATTTAGCCCACCACAGCTCACACATCCCCCCATTCCTGCAGTGCCTTAGAGAGGCTGACACATGTCTGTGTATTGGACCAACCCTCCGGAGTAACACAGAAATGCCTTATGCACTTTTGCAGCATGCCCAGACCTGCACAGAACTTGTGCCAGGACTTGTGCTGGCCTAACAGAGAGTTAGAATTGTGTTATCAGTCTATACCCTCCATTTACCAATCAGCTGACTAATTGGTCAACTCCGAACAACCAGTTGATCAATTAGTCAACTTTGGACAGGATCTGTACCACACAGTGTCTGCCATAGGACTCACTGTGTAAGTGGGGCCTTGTATCTACCTCTCAGTGTGACTGTGGTGCTCCTTGACAAAATATTCATCACATTGTGTCTGAGTGTCCATTAAGAGCTTACACCAGCTCAGTGTCTGATTTTTTTTCAATATAGACCACCTTGTCCTTGAATGGCTGATTGGACTGGACATTAACCTCTGATTTACACAAGTCCATCTATTTGCCACACAACTAACTAACTAACTAACTAACTAACTAACTAACTAACTAACTAACTAACTAACTAACTAACTAACTAGAAAGTGAAGCCACCAAGCATAAAATACAAACTTATAGACCCCAGGAACCACATGACCTTTATACATCATTGCCCCGGTGTACACAGAAGTTGCTTGACCTAGGGCACAATCCTAAGAAATTTAGGCTGGCCTAACTCCCCTGGCCTATCTTCTGGGGTGGTTAGGGAGGCTGCTGTATGCCTCTGCATTGGTGTAAACTCTCCCCACCAGGAGTGGGGCAGAAGTGCCTTACAGCACTTCTCACACCCCCAGGTCAGCACAGGACTAATGTTGAGGCTTAGGCCAGCCTCAATGGAATTTAGGATTACAGCCCTCGTTAATTAATTAATGAGCTAATGAATTAGACCAAGCGCTTGAAATTCTTAAAATATTTCCCATCGGCATCTTTACACCACTAAGGGATCTGCAGACATCCACCAGTGGTGGTGCACATGTTAGGACACGTCTTTTCTTAGATATTCAAGTGTTTCAGGTGTGTGTGAATTAGAGCTCATTAAAAGGTGTGCATTTTTTAGATGTGCATTTTTTATATATTTGCTTTCTTACTTTTGTAGCTGAAAGGAACAGGTGTTGTGCATTTGGAAAGCCCACTAAACTAATTGCATCTGGCCAAACTTGGATTCTTAAGTTGCAAGCATTGTAAAGTTGCCAAGGGTGGTAAATTAAATTCTGCTTACAGGTCCTGAAATAACTTGAATGAGTTGACTTTAAATATATGCAGGGTCAATGAGGAGACTCCCTTAGTGGCCAGTAATTTCCACATAATTGTCTCATAGTCACTGTAGTCACTGTGAGGATTGTCCATATGTTACGTTCACCATGGGCAAATGGGTCAGTACTGGGCTGTAGAGTCAATTTTGAGTAAACACATTAAAAATGTAGAGCAAATGTAGAGTTATTTCTGTTCTTGCCAAATACACAGTAGTGAAATCACTACTGTTGTAAAAAAGATCACAACTAGACCCATCTTCTTACTCAGTGCTAAAATTCACTCACTATAGCCAAGGTTATTATTGCTATTTTGAGTCAATGCTTTTTTTAATGATGTAGGCAACCTCAATTACCAGATGCAGGGGGATGGCTCCTGTATGCAGCTCCCTGTCATCTTCTGTGTTCCCTGAGACATCTGGTCAGCTGCTGTGAGATTATATGGGCCTTTAGCCTCAACCAGCAAAGGCTGTTCTTGAGTTCTTATATCTAAGGGAACTGATTTTAACCTTTTTAATTCATAGTCTTTTAACCTCATCCTTCACAATAATCTATTTTCTGTTTCTCTATCCCAGTGATTTTTAACTTTTATCATCTCATGGCACACTGACAAGGCACTAAAATTGTCAAGGCACACTATTGGTTTTTTCTACCACTGATAAGGTTTCTGATGAAGGGGCTCAAATCCCCAGTTACCCTACAATAAATAAGTAAGGCTGCAATCCTAAAGATACTTTCCTGGGAGTAAGGCCCATTGAACACAATGGCTTACTTTTGAGTAGACATGGTTAGGATTGTGCTTTAAGTACTTTAAAATAAGTACTTTATATCCCAGCGTTTTCCCTTGGGGACTCAAGACAGCAAATGATCCTACCCCAAACTCCTGCAGGACACCTGCAGACCAGTGACGGGATTCAAAGAAATTAACAACCGGTTCTATGCCCATCTGGCAGACACTTTTAAATGGCTGTTTTTAAACTTTATATGTCCTATCTCTTGTTAACAACCGGTTCTATAGAGTAGGTGCGAACCTGCTGGAGCCCAGCACTGCTGCAGACCATATGTTGCACACCAGTTTGCCACATTACCCTTGTTGAAAATAACGTCTATATCCTCATGTTTGCATACATTTAGGGTTGCCATACTGTGTGTTCCCCAAGTTACTCTGGATTGCAATATGAATTTACCATAGGTTTTCACTAGGTGGTGCAGTAACTACAGGTGCACGTAATGTCTCTTACGTGCTCCCGTAGTTACTCTGGATGGTGCCCCAAAATCCACAAAAGCTTGTGCTGAGATCAACTGGTTTGGCTTTCAAGTGCAACAAGAACATTTTGTGGTTTTCCTTCAAAAGATTTACATGGTGTTGCTGGGACTGGTCTTTGAAAATGCACATCACATGCGCATATGAGGGGGGAATGCAACCATGTGCAGTCAAAGCTAATGGCGTGTGTATGTAATTTGGCAGTGAAAGGTGAATGAATCAAAAGTGAAGATGCACCAAAAACTTTCTGAAAAGTGTTCACAACCCCATGCCATGGAGGCACAATCAATCAAAAAGCTATTCAAGGAGACTTCTACCACTAACATTCTTATATGATAGAACTCAAACAAAGAGGAGAGGGTAGTGGAGAAAAGAACATTTTACAAGAGCAGGGCAGAGCAAAGGGGGGAATTGTAGAGGACAGGATGAAGGCAGATGAATTAGATCTCCCAGAGGATCCTAGGAGAAAAATTAGAAGATTCTGGGGTGCAAAAGTGTAAACTTTTATAACTTTCTTGGGTGCAAGGAGAGTTTTCTCCGGTGTAAAAAGAGCTTCATTGGGCGTAAGGTAGGGCAACTGTGGTGTTTTTTCATAGACAATGATGGAGTGATCCTGCCTCAGCTGCTGCCCCCAAACTGCTCTTTCATTGCTTTTGAGGTCTTGAGTGGTTACCTATATGAGTTTTCCCATTTAGGAATAGAAAGGAAGTTGGGAAGAGACTCCTTTTCCTCCTCCACAACTCTCTCCTCTTTCTGAGGATTTTGTTTGGAGTTCTATCATGCAAGAATGTTAGTGGCTGAATAGCTTCGTGATTTATTGTCTTTGAGTTTACTTAGAAAAAATAAAAGCACAATCCAGAAGTGCACTTGGGCAACCCTATCAATCACTGGGCTGGCCCAATTGCAAGATGGGCCACCTAGTTATTCTGGAAAAGGCTTGGGACAGCCTAAGGCAATCTAGGCTGCCCCAAGGCAGATGGACCAGGACTGCCACAGCTGGGGCAGTCTAGGCAGTTCAAGAGAGGCATGTTGAGGGCATGTTTAGCATTGCCTAAGGCAGAGCGGTTACTCTGTATCCAGAGCCTATTTCCTGGGCAGAAATGACCTCTTCCAGCTCCACAGTATTATACCACCTTAGGAGCAGGTATAGAAATGAGTAGACCCATAGGGGTCCATGATAAGGCAGAGTAAGAATGGCAGTGTTGACCAAAAATCTGAGTTCTTGGCCAGCCTAGCTGCAACCCCTGCCTCTCAACCTCATGATATGGCACAACTATGGCAGCCCACTATCATCTGGATACAGCAAGCCACTCCAAGAAGCCCCTTGCATCCATCCTACAGTATAGGTATGCAGTACTGGAGTCTCATTCTGAAGCTGTTATTGGCTATCAGGAACTTCTGGGCTTCCTTATAATGCAGGCACCACAACTGTTCCTTATTCAGTGTGATCTGAGGCGGGTCTCCTTGGGAGCAAGCCCTCCCCAGGTGTCATTTACTTGATGACTACTGAGCATGTTCTGGAGTATTTAGGGGCAGTCCAGGCTTCCTGACTCTGTGGATCCAGCATAACTTTCTGCTCTATATTCAGAATAATTGGGGCAGCCCAGCTAGAGAACTCCTCACTGCCCTCACTCTTTATTGTGCTCTAAGAAAAATGCAGCACTCCAAAAGTTAAAAGATCAATAATAATGGATACTATCTCTGATATGTTTGTGTTTATAGTTGAAAAGCTTTTTAAAGTTTGCTTTCAAACTTTTATTGGATTTTTTAAAAAAATAATTATTTAACTGTGTAAGTTGGAAGAACTGCTGTCGTCTGAGGTTTTATATATGTGTTTTATCTGCTTTCACCAGGCAGCAGAGGCAGAAATTAATGAATGACACATACACATACGCTACTTTGAATAAAAGGGGTAGATGTTACCAGTCACATTTCTATGATTAGCCTAAGAAATATATGTTCTTAAGCCAAGATTCATCTCATAAAAACTTATATGTGGTTGCTTTGCAGACATAGATCTCCTCCCTGCCCCACCCTATCCCAAGGAAATGAAAGAGAAAAGCTAGAGAAAAGGAATCCTCTGAAAGTAAATTGCATTTGGGTTGTAAAATGTGGCATTTATTCTGATCTTTAAATGTCACATATGAATTTGAAGACTGAAGCCTGAAAACTGAAAACTAAAGCAAGATATAAGTAGGGATATGCTGCTTCAAAGTGTTTAATACATCAGCATACATATAATTTCCATCACCGAAAGCGATTTTGGCATCATTGTGATGGCCTACTGTACTCTTGCAAATTACTTTGTCTTCTTAGCAGTTTTGCCATTCTTCTTGTCAATTGCATGTCACTGATAATGTCACTTTTAACAGTGATGCTGCGGATGCTTAGAATTACTGGTAATTTCAAGAGACCCTGTCCTTTAGATAAAGAAGGAAGAAAGTGAGGTGTTTTTTTTTTTAACTTTAGTAGGGGCTCCCTTGTGAATGATTTCCTTGAAAATGGTCCTTTTGTGTTAAATGCAAGGGCATTTGTCCAAAGAGAGAACTGTGAACCAAGATTAGGAGAGCTGAAAGTGATTCTGCGTCTTGCAAATCCAGAAAGTAGTCTCTCTCTCTCTCTCTCTCTCTCTCTCTCTCTCTCTCTCTCTCTCTCTGTGTGTGTGTGTGTGTGTGTGTGTGTGTGTGTGTGTGTGTCCCCTCTGATCTGAAAGCCAAATTGTTCGTCCTTCCAAACCCTACTGAAGCAGTGCTCCAATCATGTCTGGAAGGTGTCCTGAGGCAAGAGAGGTTGCTCATGGCCTCCCCACTTCTCAAAATTTCCCCACTTTTCTAGATGCCTATAGAAGGCACATATTTCCAGTTTTTAAAATGGAAGTGCATCTTATATGCGTGACCTCCAGTCATGGTGAAAACGTAGCTCTGGTTGCATTTGGAGATCTCATGTGAGCTGACTGTGGATTTGATTTGTTTTTGGTATCAACAGGGATTCCAAGATCAGAACCCCTGCAAATACAAAGATGCAACTTACCTTTCCATAGGCTGCCAGGCCAGCAATGATTAAACATAGACCTATAGCAACTATTTTCCTATAAGTCCAAGGACAGGCAAGTGTCATGTCAAGGCAGGAAATTGGGGGTAGAATCCAGCATATATTAGTGCCACTGAGAGCACAATCCTAACCATGTCTACTCAAAAGGAAGCCCCATTATGTTCAATGGGTCTTACTCCCAGGAAAGTGACCTTAGGATTGCAGCCTAAGATCCACTACTGAGCCCCCCCCCATTCCCATTCCATTCCCCACTCCACTTCTCCCCCTCCTACCCTCAAACTAACCTACTTCATACATACATTTAATCATAATAATCATAATAAAAAAGTGGTTCATTTAATTCATAGCTCTTTAGCTTGTAAATTTTGGACACATGCAGGGGAAATTCCATTGTTATAATGAGATATGAATCAGGAATATAGTGTTATAAACAATCACTACCTTCTCCTTGAACATACAGTTAACACTTTTTTAGCCAAAGCCTTTCCGTGCCAATTCTTTATTGACATTGTAGAATTCAGGGGCTGGGGTTAGCCAAGTGGCACACTGAGGACCCATACCCATCACATTGAGGACCCACACCCACTGAGGACCACATCTTGAAGTCCCAATATCCAGTGATAATGGCAGGATGTTGGGGTGTCTGAAGGACAGCCTGGCAGTGGCAGTCTTTATATTCTAATGTGTTCTCTCTGTTATAAGTGTGTCATTTGGAAATCCTCATTACTATAAAAAAAACTTTTCTGGTAAATCAGCTTTCAGCTATTTCTAAAAAGAAAAAGATGTCTCATACGGCATCAGGACTGCTTTGAATGGAGTAAAAAGAGAGAGAGAAAACTGGCCATGAAATAATTAAAATTCCTTTTGCAAGACACTACAGTTATCTGGGATTTTTGTATGAACATGGAATGCACCTGAATCAAATAATAATCACTAGAATCCTTCCTCATCAAGCTGCCATCAAGCTCTGTATTGCTTTTTCCTTGTCAAAAGATGATATAGTGTTTCTTCTGAATGTATAAATTATTTATTTAATGAGAGGCAAATGTCATGTTAATGAAGCTGTGACTTCCGAATCCTTGAGTAATAAATTATCCCTTCCAGCACTTGTTAAAGACATACAATTGCGTATGCTCCTTCTGCACTTTGGGTAAGGACTGCTATTTCTGTAGTCTAACTTGGATGTTTGCATTCATGCTGAAATATTTGTGGAAGTATTTAATAAGTCCTATGATTTTTTTCCCTGCCTAGCTGGAATACATTTGCATTAATTGTATTAACTTTTGTGTTTGCACTGATTATTTTTTTCTTTTTTCCAAAAAAAGGAAAGAAGACAAGAACGGATTAATTTATTCACAAAAGCAGCCTTCCAAGAGAACAGATGTTTGAACAAAATTTATTCTTGACGATAGAGTAGAATGGTTGTCTTTTTCAGCTCCTTAAACTCTATAATCAACCCCTTTCCATCCTCCATTCCAAACTATGTATTGTACACGGAATTATTAAACTGATCACAAAATAATTATTTAAATTAGCAGAATACCTGGCCCAGATATATGCTTGAATACTTCAGAAGGACATGGCCCTTCTCACTAGCTTTGAAGATCATATTCTTCATAATGTTCAATCCAACATTTTCTTTTTTCTTGTTTGGCAATACGATGGGCCCAAAGCATGATCATGAGCAGAATCCTAACCATGTCTACTCAAAAGTAAACCCCACTGTGTTCAATGTGTCTTACTCCCAGGAAAGTGTCCTTAGGATTGCAGCCCATGTTGCATGGGTTAAAAATACATGTTCTTACAAAATGATAGTATATTATTTCATTTATCAAAAGCAAGCATATTTGATCTGAAGCCTATTGTGTGTAGAATTTATTTCATAACCCAAACAGAGTACGGAAACAGTAAATATTTTCTTCTTACAATTCTAAAGGGAAATGGGTATAAAGCTAGAAGCACCGCTTCAACAGTCAGTGTTTATTGTTGAGTTGTAAATCTTTGTTTACTTATTTTTTACAAGGCAACTAAATGATGTTGTCATCAAATTGTCATTTTCCTCATTTTCTGGTGGCACAAGTGGTTAAGACACTGTGCCTGTTATCCAGCAGGTCAAGGTTCGAGACCTGGCCACCCACAAGATAAGGATTTCCTGCTACAGGCAGGGGGTTAAACTAGATGATCCACTGGGTCCCTTCCAACTCTATGATTCTATGATTTCCCTGGATGTTTTACCCTAGCTTCATTGGCCTCTTTTTTTAGACCACAAAAACTCCTTTTTGAAAGAATACTTTAGTATTTCTAAATAGTTCTGTGTCCGCAATTGTGGAAAAGTACAATTGAGGCAATAGTTGGTAGCAGTGATCTGTGAAACAGTTGGATGATGTGGTTGGAAATACATTTCTGCATTACTTGTTCATGCTTTTAATTTTTCCCTGGCCATTTCATATCCTGCAATGCAGTCCCTTCCCGATGAAATATCACAGTTTATTTTTTTAAAATATCATTTCATATTTTGTTCTTATAAGGCAGTGTTTTCCTCCAATAATGATACTAGTTATATTGGTAGATCATTTCTGTTTCTCAAGAAGCAAGAAACTAGATGTGTCCTTCACGTCTAGTTTGTGCAGACCTAGGGCCATAACCTAACTTTCCAGCACTGATGTAGCAATGTGGAGAGCGCTACATCCTGCTCTGTTGGGACAGTCATGGAGACCTCAAGGTTATTGGGAATATTTGTTTGCTTATCTCAGGGATGCACCAAAACTTTATCAGCACTTGAAAGTTGGATGGGATTGGGCTTTTATGTGGGTCTTAAAAAGGTTCTGGTATCTGGACTGAAATGCAGCCACATTAGTGGCACTTACCATAGCAAGGAAAGCCGGAGAGAAAATAAATTAGGTCCCAGGGAAATAACACCTCCATCCACCTACATCCTGTAGCCTAAAGGGCAGGACAACACAGTGATGCTACAACATGTTCCCTCTGTCTCTGCAGACTACACCCCCTCTCAGAATGACTCCATTTCAGACAAACATGCATCCTCAGAAGAGCAGGAAGGCCCATCTGCATTATGTGCAGGCCCCCGTACAGAGAGGCCAGAACATTGCAGTCAGACCTGGAGGCTTTTGATTCTGTGGCAGCCCATGGGTTGCTGCAGAATTCAATAGCTCCATAGTGGGGCTACTTCACTTACCCAGAAGAAGTGGATGAAAGTCCAGTTATCTAAGGAGATGCCAGGAGGTGCCTGGTTGCACACAGGATACCACGTCACCATTCCAGTGCTATGGCAGTCCTGAAGTACCTGGCACCATAGCTTAAAGACCGTTAGTCCCAATAAAGTGTGCATCGAATTGCAACTTTATCACTAAGATGCAGGCTTTTATCATATACTGTACTCATGTCATCCAAATTGTTAGAGCTAGCCTTCATAAGTATATTCTGAAAATCATATTATTAACATCAAATTCTTATTCAAATGTGGCAAGACACTATGGCTGCAATCCTAAAGTCACTTTCCTGGGAGTAAGACCCATTGAACACAATGGGGCTTAGTTTTGAGTAGATATGGTTAGGATTGTGCTCTATGGTGTTCATCTTAAAGAAATATTCCTTGGTAGAAACACGCTTAGGGCAAAATCCAGTGTAATGACGGGGAGGTCTTGCTCCAGTGTAAGAACAACTTACTCTGGATTCCAATATGAATTTCCCATAGGTTTTCATGAGGTGGTGCAATAACTACAGGTGCACGTAAAGTCTCTTATGTGCTCCCGTACTTACTCTGGATTTGGGGGTTAGGGCAAAATCCAGAGTAACTACAGGGAGTCCTTGCTTTGGTGTTAGAACTACTTACTCTGGATTCCAATATGAATTTCCCATAGGTTTTCACTAGGTGGTGCAGTAACTATGGGTGCACGTAAAGTCTCTTATGTGCTCCCGTAGTTACTCTGGATTTGGGGGTTAGTCAAACCAGCCAGCTGAGCAGTTCATAATTTGCTTCACAACTGAATCACAATTTTTCATTTCTTTGGATCTTTCCTACCTACATAGAAAAACATTTGGAATATTTTGAAATAAAACTGTGTAAAATGTACAAATGGAGTGTAGACATTAGCTCTTGGCAGCCCTGGTTTTGCTGTGTACACAGTAGCACAAGGTTATGAAGTCTATGAATATACATCCACTTTATATGAGAAATATGTAGTTATCATTTTTCTTTAATCAAAAGAGTCAATGCTGTAGCAGCATTTAACAGAACTTAACAGAACATATGCTGAGAGGGAGGTATTTGTGGAAAATACTTCTAGTTTATATATCACTCCTACTGAAACATTTAAAAAATCATTTGCTGTGGCAACCAGCTTTAATAGCAGATGCTGATATAATTTTTACATTTCAAATGCTATAATTTTGCCAACTTTACCATAGATGGGTTACAATATTTATGTGCGTTTTGGCTACCTGATTGTTGCAGTACTATAAACACATGGTTAGAGATGAAACTATGGCTGGTGATGGAGTTGAAGCATTCATCCCTCATTCAACTAAGGGTTCTTTTGTAGATTGTGGGAAGGGGAAGAACTGTTTGCAGGAATATCACAGTACTATTACAGTGGTATAAACATCTACTCATCATTCAAATGCCAGGCAAAACAGACATCTTTTGAGCCCTCACTGAACTGATCTCTTTATGGGTCCTGTTTCAAGTAAACAAGAAATGAAGAACATGCTGGATTCTTAGCATGTGCCATGTTTTCTGTTAGTTTTATGTTCATAAGACCAAGAAGGACTCACCTAGGGCAGTCAAACTAAGGCAACAGATAAGGGTTGTGGATCACCATTCAGTGACTCCATCACTGAGCCCACACTGGATTGTATCCCTATGAAGCCTGGTTTGGACTAGGGTGAGGCAGCATCATCCACCAAGGTGGTGGAAGTTGCACCCTGTCTCAAGAGGTGCTGGGTTTTGGGTTCAGCTTGCTGCTGCTTGTACTGCTGTGCCAGTTCACACTGAAATTCTGTGCTCTGCAAGAAATAAATTTCTGACAGCACAATCCTTATCCTTGGTTATCCTTGTGCTGGCCTGGTGGTGTTGAAAAAGTGCCATAAGGCACTTCTGCACCACTCCTAGAGGTGTTAGGCCAGTTCACAGACAGAACGGGGAGATTGGTGAGTTGTGCTGGTCTAAATTTATTAGGATTGCACCCAGAATTTTGTAAGATATGAAAGGTGAAATTAGCAGGCTGTAAAAATGATGATTAACGAGAAGGGAACTAGTAGTGAATTTATGGGGATGTAACTTTTTGCATGTGGTGTCTGGAATTTTGCTATTGTACTCGATATCTGCAGGTTGGATCCAAGGGATGGATTGGTCCCTTTTACGAGCATAAGATGTCTCTCATAGAAGAAATTCTTTACAGCTTATGCTAGATTGTTTCACAAGAATAGTGAAACCTGACCAAACCCATTTTGTGCAAGATTTTCTACAAGAAGTTGCACAATCTCTTGCACAAGCAAAATCAAGAAAACTGCTATAGAAAATTTGAACTGTAGAACAGGAGGAATTTTTTTGTGCAAGCTCATGGGAACGTGTTTCTTTTCTAACCATGCTAGTGGCTATTACTCTTCCACTGATAGTATGTTGAATTCAACAGAATTTTTAAAGACTAAATACCCAAGTGAGGAACTTTATAGTTTCAGGTCCAAGCCTTGCATAAATAAAAAATTGTTCCTTATTTGAGAACATTGCATGCATTTTAATGGTTTCCCTGCAAGCCAGGTTTCCCTACTAGTCTTGACTGATTCTAGTGAGCAGTGTTCATCCCCTAGAGAAGACTTGTTTTCCTTGTCCGAAAATCATTTGGACGGGATGACTAAGCGCTGAAGTGCAAAGAACATTATTACCTTCCCACCAAAGTGGTACCCATTTATCAACTTGCATTTATGTGCTTTTGAACTCTACTGTAGGTTGGCAGGAACTGGGCAAGTACCGGTAATAGGAGCTCACTCCATCTTGTGGTACTCAGGACTTGAACCGCCAGCCCGCCGACCTTCAGGTTGACAAGCACATTGTCTTTAACCACTGAACCACCGCAGCCATTAATTTTAATATATTAATTTTAATATACTGCTGCAAAAAAAGAACAGCCGTTCACCCAGAAAATTCATGTTTCTTCTTCACGTTATTAGCTGCTATGAAGTGCATGCAATGGTAAGTGTCAGTCTGCCGTTTATTACATCTAGTATTAACTAAGATAAATGCTGACTTTCATGTCAGCTTTTGCTCACCAGAAATAACTCAGGTTTGGCATTTCATCTAAAATGCATGTCTGATAGTGCCTGAGCAACAAGGACAAAAAATCTTTGGGAAGAGATATTGGCACATTTGGTAAGAGATGCAAAACAGATTAATTGTACACTGACAGCCCTGCCTTATCTGTTAACACATTAACAAACAACTGTTTAGGATGTGGTGTAGAAATTCTTGTGTCAGATCTTGTGACACTGTGAGCACCTTCCTCTGCACACAGTAACAAAGAGGTGAGACCAGTTGCGTAGATAATGATCATATTACATGTACATGTTACATGATTCATGTAGCCCGGTGCAAAGCTCAAAATGTTGCCCTGGAAGTTATGTCACCCCCAAGAATTTTTAAATAGAAAACTGGGGAAAAACCTGCCTCCTCTTCCTCAACAGTTCACTACCATTTGCTCTGCTAGTGGCATAGCTAAAGTATCTGTTTGTTATCTGGAGTTGAAGAAGATTTTGTTGCCCCCTCCCCAAATTCAACCTGCAACAACAAAATCAAATTTATTTAAATAAAAAATGACAATGGTGTCTCTTATTGGTGAGAGAAACTGTGCTGAGGCAAAGAGGAAGCGTTATTCTTTCCCTACTAAATAGGAGCACCACTTAGAAGTGCCTGTACACCCAGTTAGCATGGGTAACTGTATAATGATATATGTACTGAATATGATATGTGTACTGAGAACTGATTCATATTAACACTTTATTAGTTCCATACAATTTCAGAATTACATGTCTTTGGCTTTCAGAGCCAAAGTTTGAATTTGAAAGTTTGAAAGAGAAAGTTTAAATTAAGAAAATCCACTTTTGTTCCATAGGCTTTTGTGTTTTAATTTTCTGGTTAATTTGCTATAACTTTTGATAGAATATAGATAATCCAGTGCAGTTTCTTTCATTGCATTCTGCATAAAAGTACATTTCCAATGATATATAACATTTTTTTAAAAAGCAGGCCTCCGTCAGTCTTGAAAGACTATGGTATCGTGCTTTGCACTGCATACGCTGCATGCGAAGCAAGAAAGCCTGGACTGGATTGTTATGGAGGATAGGCTGTTACCCAAGCAGCAAATCCCCCCTCTCCATGCCACTGAATTAGTCCAATGGAAACGCAGAGCCAATACGATTGGATCCAGCCGGCGTCGCAGAGCTGGGCTAAGGAGTGCTTCACGTACAGCATTGTTGAGCACGATACCATAGTCTGTAGAGTCTGATGGATGCCAATTTATATAATACTTTCCAATAAAAGTTTCAAAGTAAAGAAAATAAACATGAAACAGAGTGAAGCCATTTTCATAATATCCTAAAGGCAGTTGATTTATTCACTAATCCATCTTTGTATGCTCCTGATATAAAGTACAAGCTTCTGTAAATATGAGCTTTCCAAATGATAGGATGCAGTCCTAACCTAGGTCAGCAAAACTCATTTGTCTGCCCAGCCCCAGGGTGCAGTGGGGAGGCAAGCGCATGTCTGTGTACTGACTAAACCCACCCCCAGGACAGCACCTAACAGCATTTTTGTGACAACCCTCAGAACATTTTGTATTCTGGGGCTTATGTCAGCATAATCCTTTATGGTTGCAATCCTAAAGATACTTTCCTGGGAGTAAGACCCACTGAACACAATGAAGCTTGCTTTTGAGTAAACGTGATTATGATTGTGCTCACAGTCACCACAGCAAGGCAAACAAGCCCTTGCCACTCTGTATGCCTCCTTTACAATGCATATCCATAGAACCAGGTGCAGTTCAACAAATCAATTTAGATGAATGATCTGCTAAAGTTTCTCTGCTTTCTGCTCTATCACTGACATGCTTAGTTATAGCACCCTGCAGGGTGTAATTGTTGGGTAACTGAAGATCTATTAAAAGGATATTATATTCAGAAGCATTTATAAAATAATTGAGTCAATTATGAATTAAATTACTGTCAATTGGATGAAATCAACCTTTCATCTATATTATCACCATAGTAATCCAAACACAAAATGGCTACAACCATCTAGACTAAAGGAGTGTGTTACAGAAATAGTCATCACTTGCATTTTATAAATGCATGATGTTTAGAGCCATCAATATGCAAGTTAGGCTGCAATCCTAATCACATTTTCCTGGGAGTGAATATTATTGAACACAATGGGACTTACTTTTGAATACACATGCTTAGGATTGCATTGTAAGTTGATGTAGAATAAAAAGACCCTTTTCCAAGGAGCTTTCAATCTTGATATTGAAAGGGAGATAGCACAGTGAGGAGAAGAGGGCAAGGGTAAAACAAGAGAAACATATGTGGTTTCTTTCTATTATATGTACTTAACACCCAGCATATGCACCTGTGCATCTCTGCTTAGAAATTTCATTAATACAACAGAAGTTAACTGTAGTCCCAGAAGTCCCTTAAGATGGTAGCCGTAGAGCAGGGTGGACATATGTTCAGTTTTCCTGGAAATATCCTGAATTTTAGCCATGTGTCCTGAGAAAAACTTCAATGTCTTCCTTTTCTTTGGAGCAGGGAGCATGTAGCCTTCTTGTAATTAATAAATTATATGTAATTTATTACATTTTAAATTTAAAGTTTAAAGTCACTGACTGACTGACTGACTGACTGACTCACTCAACACCCAGCCAAAACTGCTGGGCCTAGAACTGTGAAATTTGGGGAGGCACCCACTAAGAACCAATGTTGAGAAATTTAACCTTAATGGGCTGAAAAGGGGTGCAATGTGTTTTTCTCCCATACTTAAAACTGAAGATTGATTAACATCCAGCAATTTGGTGCCTGGAGCCTGATACACTGGGAAGGAAGGTGCGCTTGGGGAGATGATGTGTATCAGAGATGTTGCGCATTGAGGGACTTTGCTCACAGGGGATATTGCTCATGGGGGATGTTGCACATGGGAGAATGATGTGCATGAGAGGATGTTGCGCATGGGAGTGTGTTGCACAATGGGGGGATGGTGTATGGAGGGTATTGTACTCCTGCAACATGGGTACATTTCACTAATAAGTAATATAGTGTTTAAATTAAGCACATGAAAGCAATTATATATGAGTGTTTTTAGCTTTTATTTTGTCATGATCTACATTTTTCTTGGATGTCTTCCATTTTAGAGGGACTTGTCCTATTTTTTAAAATAGTGAAGAGGTGAAGATGGTACCAAAGTATTTATATAAAATGTAAATTAAAGATAAGCAGACAATTTTAACCATTTTTTGGCATTTGAAGTAAGAGAAAAGCAAGTTTCTTACCCAGCTGTCATTTATCCCAGATTCTCAGAAGTTGCATGACATGAAAGATGTTTTCTGTACTGACACTAATGGATATTGGGTAGGAGGATAAGAATGGTGGAATTTAAACATATATTTGTCCTTCTCCTCTCCTTCAATGAGTTATTTCATCTTACTCAGATTCTAAGGAGGGTTTCATAACTTACTGAAAATAAACAATTAGGTAAGTCAAGAAGTTTCTTGAATGCATGGAAAAAGGAAAGCCCTTTTATGTCAAAAGTATTACATTTACAGATGTTATTTCTGTGAGAGGACACTGATTGCCAAAAGTGGCTATGATCCAATCCAATTATGCTGTTTGAGCGTGCATATGGAGTGCATATGGAGCATTTCCATGTTCAGAAAGTATGATTCCGTGATCAGCAAGGGATGTCCAAATGAGTCTGCACCCAGCCTGAAAGAGAATATAGAAATGTTGATTTTATTGGTTGATTGATTGTTATTTTGTTTTCTTCAGATGAATAAGCAGTCAAAAATAATTTAATATTGTTTCCCAAGTTGTAGGTTGCAAACAATAATTTCAGGTGGGTCTCATAGCAGGTGGGTCAGTTGGGTCAGTTGCCATAAAAAATACAGAGCTGAAAATATAATGTGTCAAGCTGTTTGGCAGGCCAGGCTCCTTGTTGGGGATAGGCAGGATGCTATGAATACTTGGGAAGATGGGATGGTGAGGGGAAAGGGCAGGAAAGGGGAGAGCTGTGTGGTTGAAGAAGGCACCATTTTGTTTTCTTCTTTGATTTCTGAGCTTGCCTGGCTAGCTGTTCCAGTGGCAGCACATGAGGGGTGGATGTCCCTTCCCTCCCGCCAGTCATATCCCTCTGTAGATGCATGGCACACTGTAACATTTGTAACTGATGTCAAAATAGCAGCATTTTCTAGTATTAGTGGCAAATGTCAGGAACTGAAGCTGAAATATGGTGAATTTCTCAGTGACTCTCAGTTGGTAGACTATTTCTCTAAGGCTACAGCATTAATCAGTGAATAAAAGAAAAAAGCATGTGTTTTTACCAAGTACCTATGTTCAGAATTCATATTTGTAGAGCCATGGTTAGATTCATCACTATTAATTATCACTAATAATAATCTCTATTAATTATCATTATTATCACTATTATCACTCTATTAATTACCTCTATTAATTATCACAATTATAATTATTATAATTCTCACTCATTAATTATCACTCTTTAAGGCAGTGATTTTCAACCTTTTTCATTTCATGGGACACCATACTGTTCAAATCCCCAAGTTTTCCTATGAATAAATTTCCCTTCCCAAATTCCCGGGGCACACCTGAGGACCATTCACGGCACACCAGTGTGCCATGGCACACTGGTTGAAAATCACTGCTTTAAGAGATCAATGGTTCCCTAGTAAAATTTTAGGATTCTTTTGTGACAATAGGTGCCCAGGTTATAATCCTAGATATGTTTGTTGTGTTGAATCGGGACCTCCAATTCTTAACATTACAAAAGTGCATGTAGATAGTTTAAAGAGCACTTACTTTTCTCTAAATCCATTACAAAAAGATATTATTGGAATAATTAATTTTTATATACCATCAATATGTTGTGTCACTTTTCTAGTTGGTGCATACAATTTGCACAGGGAAAGGGAGCCCAAAGGATTGTGCCCTGAGTGGTTTACATAGCAAAATAAACCAATAGACCCTTTCTCCAAAGAAATCACAAAAGCAAAAAGAATACCAGCAAACAACTACCAGAAAAGATGTTGTGCTGGGATGAACAGGACATTTGCTGTCTTATTCATAAGTCCTAAGAATAGTACAACATTAAACAATGTCTTTTTGTCCAGTTAGCAGGGTTAGACATAGTAGATAGTACAGGTTGAGTATACCTTATAAAAATGCTTATGACCAGAAGTCTTTGGAAATTGGATTATTTTGGAATGTTTGCATCTACATAATGAGATCTTTTGGAAATAGGACCCAAGTGTAAACACAAAATTCACTTATGCTTCATATACACCTTATACAAAAAGCCTGAAGGCATTTTTTTTCCTTCAGGATAATGAATAAACTGTCTGTTCTGTGCCTGTTGTGTGGTTTTTACTTGAAAGTCAGGTGTGGAGTTTTCTACTTCATGACAGTGGTCAGAAAGTTTCAATTTTTTTATTTTTGGATAAGGGATACTGAATCTGTACTGCAATTTACATATGTTGAGTCTCCAAAAAAAAAAAAAATTCCAAAGTACCTCAGGTAGTGACTCTCACTACTAACCTTGCTTGTAGCTGCAATCCTAACTTCCAGGTAGGCCAGCCTAAGCCCCAGCATAAGTCTTGTGCTGACCCTGGGGGTGGCATAAAAGTGCCATAAGATATTACTGTGCCACTCTTGGGGGAGGTTTAGGCCAGCTCATAGACATGTGATTGCCTCCCTACAGCACCAAGGGAATGGAAAGAGCAATAAGTTGTGCCATCCTAGGTTAGGATTGCACCCTGTGTGTGTTTTATGTGTTTATTCTGAACTTATTGGAATTGGAATACAGTATTTATCATGGAAAACATGCAAACACGCTATGTTTTCTAAAATGTAATTAACTCACTTGTACGCAGGGTGACCATATGTCCTCTTTTTCCAAGACGTCCTCTTTTTTAGCCTTGTGGAAAAAAATCTTGACCTGAATTTCCTTAAGAGCCAGGCAGCACATAGCCTTCTTGTAATTAATACATTTTCATGTAATTTTATGAAACAGTTTTAAATTTAATAGTAAGTAATCTACTTTTAAGGTAACCACATGAAAACAATATATATATATAGTGTTTTTAGCTTTTAACACTTTTTTTAGCTTTTTAAGCTATTTTGTCCTTTACTACATTTTTCTTTGGTGTCCTACAATTTTGAGGGCCTTGTCCTCTTTTGCGGTTATGACATATGGTCACCCTGCTTGTACACTGCCTGTCTTTTTTTATGGAACTCAAACAACATCCATAAATCTCCGAGGCCCTAAGGAAGACCTAGGAAATTTGCTGAGATGGAAGAGAGATGGATATGCTGACCAGCCCAGATAGTATTGCTTGGATTTAAAGGTGGCTCTGTCAAGGTCACAGACTTCAGACCATGCCATGGACCTGGATATGAATATGAGCACTGAAAGAAAAGAGGGAGAAAATGCTTATTTTATAAAATGAGTGTTTGCTTTTCCTGTTACTCTTTGCTTTCTTTGCCCTCCTTTGCAAAGGCAATACTTAAAAGAAACTGCATATCTCAAAGTAAATTAGCTTATGTTAATCAGCAAAGTCTATTGCTAGATTTCTGTTTCTCATTTCAAAGAGGCACAAAAAGGTGATGGGGTTATAGTCCTCCTCTCTCTTTCACAGACACAGACACAGATACACACACACACAAACAGTTCCACCCTGAAAAAAGAATGTTTACATCTGCTTGTTGCTCCTTAGATGTACTCAGCAAGCAGATTTCTGGAACACACAGATGAATAAAGAGAGTTCATTAAATTGCTTATCTTGATGGTCTCCAAAAAATATGAATATCCTCCCCATGCATCTCACAGAAGATGCCCCACCAGATCCAGCTAGACTCACTCAATAGCAATCCCTTTGAAATCTGTTTTTAGGTATGGAAGTCAAGAATCATGCATTGCCTTTGCTAAAAACTATGGATTACTCATTAGCCTCCCACTAGGCATGTTTTACTTCTGTGTGGAGCTTCCTAGGAAAATCTTTAACTTAACCAGTTCCTCTGTGTGTGTATGTGTGCAAGCCTGTGTTCTTTTCCTTGTGTATGTGTTGTGTGTAACAGTTTTTGAGCACAATCCTAACCATGTCTACTCAAAAGAAAGACACAGTGTTCAGTAGGTCTTACTCCAAGGAACGTGTGTTTAGGATTGCAGCATTTGTGTACATGCTGTTTTTCTGTGTGCTTGTGGTTAAGAAATTAAACAATTCTTGTGTATGTCTTCTGTTGTGTGTTTGTTTGAGCCCAGTTCTCTGCATGTCTACTTAGAATTAAGACCCATCAGAGTCAGTGTGGCTTATTCCCAGGAAAGTGAGGATAGGACTAGGTTCTCTGTGTATCTGTTTGAGCCCAATACTATGCATGTCTACTCAACAGTAAGTCACATCAAAGTCTGTGGGGCTTACTCCCAAGAAAGTGTGGACAGAACTGGGCTTTGTGTATGTGTGAGCCCAATCCTGTGCATGTCTACTCAGCAGTAAGTCCCATCAGAGTCTGTGGGGCTTACTCCCAGGAAAGTGTGGACAAAACTGGGCTTTGTGTATGTGTGTGAACCCGATCCTGTGCATGTCTACTCAGCAGTAAGTCCCATCAGAGTCAGTGGGGCTTACTCCCAGGAAAGTGTGGACAAAACTGGGCTTTGTGTATGTGTGTGAACCCAATCCTGTGCATGTCTACTCAGCAGTAAGTCCCATCAGAGTCAGTGGGGCTTACTCCCAGGAAAGTGTGGACAGAACTGGGCTTTGTGAATGTGTGTGAACCCAATCCTGTGCATGTCTACTCAGCAGTAAGTCCCATCAGAGTCAGTGGAGCTTACTCCCAGGAAAGTGTGGACAGAACTGGGCTTTGTGTATGTGTGTGAACCCAATCCTGTGCATGTCTACTCAAAAGTAAGTCCCATCAGAGTCTGTGGGGCTTGCTCCCAGGAAAATGTGGACAGAACTGGGCTCTTTGCGTATGTATGTATGTGAACCCAATCCTGTGCATGCCAGTGAGGCTTACTCTCAGTGCGGATAGGATTGTGCTGTGTGTATTTGCATGTTCAGAAGCATTATATCTGCCACTCCCTGTCCCAGCCCAGTCTCCACTCCCACCGCCTACCCTTCCCTTCTTCCCAGCCTGAGAGCTCCAAGCAGCCCCTGGAGCACTGGAGGTGGGCTGGGTAGGTGGGATGCTTAGCTATGCAAGTGCCACCCAAGGGAGGCTAAGCGTGGGGGGAGGTGGGAGTCTCCTGAAGCCCTAAGCAGCAGCAGCAGCAGCAGAAGCAGCCAGGTGGGCAGCATCCTCTCCATCCCAGGCTCAGGCAGCGCCCCCCATCCTCGGGCTCTGGAATGGTGCGCGCCAGCAGCAGAGAAGGGAAAGACAGTGAGAATGCTTGAGTAGCAGCAGCACCAGCAGTAGCAGCCTCAGCAGCTGAGCGGGGTCCAGAATGTTGGAGAGGCGCAGCCTCAGCCTCCTTCTGCACCTGTGCTGAGCCCCTCTGTCTCCAGTAGTCCTGCTGCTTTCCCTGCTGCACTAAGGCCAGCCCAGCCTCTCCTGGGGAAGCAGGCTGTGGTGCTCCTCCACCCCTTCTGGAGCTCCTCAGACAGTCTTTGGCGCGCTTTTCTCCCCCCTTTTTTTTCTTCTCCCCCTTTTTTCCTGCCAGCCAGAGACACAAGCTGGTGCAGCCACCCTAGAGGGACTCTCCAGTGCCAAGGGAGGAAGGGGCACGCCTGTGTCATGGAAGGGGCTCTCCAGTTGCTGCAGGGCCAGTGACAGGGAAGGACCCCCCCCCCCCAACCATCACCACCAACACTACACACACTCTGGACCATGACAGCCATGAAGGAGCAGCAACAGCAGGCGCAGCCCAACCCGGGCTCCAGGGGAAGCCAGGCTCAGCAGCAGCAAGACCAGGTAAGAGTCAGGCTCCCTTCCCCATGGATGGGATATGTGTGTGGGGGGTGTGTGTGTGTTGGATTGGGGTGGGGGTAAAGAAAAGTCAGGCTGGGGATGGGGCTACAGGGATACCAGGGAGACCCAATGAAGCATCTCCCTGGAAAGAGAAGTACTTGGGGGGTACATGGGGGGAGTCAGGCTGGGAGTGAGGTGGCTCTGATAACACCCCACAAGCTGACCTTTAAGGAGCAGCACAAGGGAACAGAGAGCTAAAGAGGGGGCTTGCATGAAGCAATCACAAGGAGAGGAAGATGATACAAAAGCTGTTTTGATGAGGAAGATGATACAAAAGCAGGTTTGAAGATGTGAAGCCTTCAGCCCTTTGAAAAGGATCTTGGATGAAGTGCTCTGTGTCTGTTTATCACACACTGTGTGTGATACTGTGTCAGACACTCACTCTCACACACACGGATCATTGTGTGTGGGACAGCGTGAGGCACAGTTTCTCTCACACATACACAGATCACTGTGTGTGAAAAAGTGTGAGGCATACAGTCTCTCTCTCACACACAGAGATCACTGTGCCTGAGACAGTGTGAGGCACACACAGACACATTCCCTCTCTCTCTTTCTCTCTCTCTCTCTCACAAACACACACACACACACACATGGACAGAGAGAGAGAGCACTTCATCCATGGATCTATTAGGAGATGTGCCTGTGTACTATGTATGAAAAGAAGGCAGCACATCAGAAAAAAGCAATGAGTCTAGGAGAGAATATTGTCTCTCATCCCCTCTCAAAGCAGCCTCTTATCCAAAGGAATGTGTGTTTGATGCTCTCTTCCCATTATTTCCTCTTTTTGAGTTGCAGGCATTTTTGCTCTTGTGGTTTTGTAAGTGGCCTTTAAACAAAACCAGCGGATGGTAAATGTGGAGGGGTTTTTGTTTGTTTTTAAGTGTATTTTATTTCAATTAATGGCTTTAAGTAAGTCAGCTGTTAGGTTACTGGTTTATAGTGGCATGAGAAAGACACAGAGAGAGTCTCTTCTGCTACCAGAGATGGTGCTGTGCTCTCAGCATATACAGAAAGAAACAGTGAAATTGTCAGTTTTTGTGTTGATAGAAGCAAGGGAGGAAAGGAGTTAAATAAACTGGTGGGAAAGGAGGAGATCTGGTAACTTGTGCCAGCTGAATGCTCACACTAGAAAACAGTAAGAGGATGCTGTTGCTTGTCCAATGGTGGTTTTAGGGCTTCAGCACTTTGTTTGCCTTTTTGGTCTCCATTCCACTTTTTAAAGTATTTTGTTGTCTAATGTGTTCGAGGTGAGAGAAGGTATTTACTCAAAAAAGTGCTTAGACTTTCTATCATCAAAATTATAGATAAATCACATTTACTTCAGACTTGTTAAACCTATCCTTCCTGCCCTCTGTGATTTTATGTGTTTATTTATAAACTAGATTTACAAGCACTAAGGTGTCTTACTACCATTTTGAAGAACACATGAATAAATACAAATCCATTACAAACAGTAGCATGAAACTGAAATGTCTATAGAAATAGGGTTTTTTAAGCATTCACTGACACCCTACATTGCCTGAGAATCAACGATTGTTTGTCACAACCTATTATTGGTGAAAATAATAGCTCACAGATAACTGAAATAGATTAATTAGCAACCCATCTTCCTGTAAGTTCCTCATAGGGAAAAATAACTCTTATTGTTAACCTGTTAACACCACCTGTTTGGGAATTGCAGAGGGTGAGATGGTGAGGAAGCAGGGTGCCAAACGGGACATATAGTATTAGAACTAGGAATAGGTACATCTGGTCTTATCCATGCATAGCTGATGATAACTCTAGGTCAATATTGTCCATGTTGTCAAAACAAATTTCACATTAAAGCCTCTTAAAAATAGAAATAATTCAGTTGAGGGTCTGATTATTTTACACACCTTGCCAATACAATATTTTTTCACTTTCATTGAGGGAAATTTTATATTAAAAATGGTAGTTCTTTCTAGAGCTCATGATAGCTGAGAGTACAGGACTACATTCTTAGTGTTATCATTGAGGCTGCAACTCCCTTTGCTTGGGAGGAAGTTCCACTAAGCACTATAAAACTAACATTTAAGTAGACATGGTTGGACTGTGGATTATGGACATGGTTAGTAATAAGAAATTACTTACAAAAAGTAAAGATCACTTTAAGACCAAATATGAAGACCCTATCAACTCTATTGTGAGTAATCTTTCCGTATTCTGGAAAAAAATGTCAATGCATTAATTAAATTTGTTTGGGAGAGAATTATTGGACTGCTGTAATGTGGACTCCATGTAATGTGAGTGTGGAGAAGAAATCAAGTAAATTAGTATGACTTTCTAAAAGTATTACAGAAATGCTTTGTTTTAATTTATTCCTAGTCCCTTAATTGATTCAAGATTTTCTTCTGCTCTGATAGTTCTTGCATTATGTTGGCCATGGTTTGATATACAGGCTAGAGTAGCAAACTTCAACGCAAAGTCCTATCCAATGTTTGTGATAGGACATGCACCTGAAGTAGGTCTCATTTTGTTCATTTAGACTTACTTCCAGAAAAGTGTGTGTAATAGGATTTGTAAGTTTATTGGTTATTAGGAACCCAAGAACATTTTTGGGCTCCAATACCAAGCACCAGAGCTAGGCCAGCACAAGCTCTGGCATTGGGCTGGCAGAGAAGAGGTGACTGGGGGTATGGGAGCAGGTAGGGAGGAATCAGGGAACAGTGGGGAGGCAGTGTGGTAGGGGAAGAAGTCCAGGAGGAGCAGGGTGACCAGATCCTAAACTAAAAATGTAGGACCTGGTCACCCAAAAGTCTGGATTAAATCCGGACTTTAAAAAAAATTAATTTTTTTATTTAAAAAATCAGGAGTAAGCTCCATTGAATTAATGGGCTTACTCCTGAGTAGGCACCTAGTGCTACTTACCTTTTGCACTGGGGGGCGTCAGCTTGGCGCAGCTGAATCCAGCTAAATATTTGAAAAAATGGTCTGCGCATGCACGCGCAGCTTCTAGTTTCCACAAAAGTGTTCCGAGAATGGAATTGCCCGGGTAGCCCAGGAGCCACTTTACCTATGTTCAGAAGTTTGGGATAACCAAGTGAGTGATAGAAGTCATTACAACTAGGAAGCAAACTTCGTTGTTTTAAATGGCTATGTTTGATAACTCTTGTCTCACACATACATATAGTAATGCCTTTTCACTCTATGAAACCAAATATTTATTATTAAAAACCAGGTGTATATATTACAGCCCTGAGGTTGGTCTTGAGTGCCCTAGGAATGGCATACTCACATGGCTTGCCTGTATTTGTGAGACAGTCAGTGCCTATACTTAAGAATAATGTATTCTTTATTTTGGCTAAGAACTGTATCATATTATCTGTGAATTTGTTGTACTCCCACCCCCCACCCCGAGGAAGCATAAAGTGGTTGAACCTAAATAAAGAACAGTAGTTCTTGCCCTTATGTGAAAGACCTCGAGTTCATGAATTACCTAAGAACTGAAATGTCTACCCCTGAGCAGCCTGCTCCTGTTTGGAACAAAGTCAACTGATGGTGCCAGGGCCCAGCATACATGCCTGGAATCCAATGCACATTGGGCCAGGTGCACCCTGAGCCCAGTGCACATGCTTAGAGTTCTAGGCATGCACGCTTGGCACAATTGCACTCTGCAACAAAGTGGAGCTCTCTGCTTCTCTTTGGAACAGAGCATGCCAGTATCCAGTGCACATGCCCAGAACTCTGGGCATGCACAATGGGCACAGGGCAGTCCTGGCCTAATGCACATGCCTGGAGTTCTGGACATGCACGCTAGGCACCGGTGCTGTCAGTTGGCACTCAATGCTGAAAAGGTTTACCATCATTGAACTATGCTATTTTCATGTATCAGTAAATGGATACATAAAGTATATTCTTTTCATATGTATCCATTAAAAATACCTTCAATGTAAATGGACACATCAGTAAATGGATATAATTTATACAAGTACATACTGTATTTTTTGTTTTTTTGCTTAGAGGTTTGGCATAAGATAGACCAGTGGTTCTTGTGCATTTCAGTGCAGGACCCCCTTCAGAGCATTATAGTCTGTCTGGGAGAGTGTTCCCTCCAGAACTGATGTCATGCCCCAAAGTTATATCAAACAGGAAGTGATACCACTGTGATGCCAGAGCAGCTCCATGTCAACCCAGAAGATTATCCCTTTGTGGTCAAAGGGACAGAAGATTGTCCCTTTGTGGTCAATGAGATTTAAGCCCTGGAAAGCAGGATGAGTGCCCAATTCCAAGATTGCCATGCCCAGTACCAGATTCCAAGATTTTGACACCCATCTTTTTGAGAACTCCATAAAATGAAATCATGATCCCCCAGGGGTGTACCAACCCCCCTTTGAGAACCACCGAAGTAATCTGTCCTGATCCCAATGGTCCATGTAGTATGTTTGTGGACCTTCTGTAAGCAAATATAACTCAGGATCAATTTGCTCAAATAGCACCTAATAATTTAGAGATGCTGATATCACTTTTTTAAATCATTTAGAACAGTGGTATTTGAGCATTTCAGTCCGGGACCCCCTTCTGAGAATGACAGTCCGGGGACCCCCAGAAGTGATGTCATGGATGAAAGTGTAATTAAAAGTGCCCAGTGCCAGATTCCAAGATGGCTGTATTCAGCTTTTTGTGATGTCCCTGAAATGAAGTCATAACCCCCAAGGGGATTCTGACCCCCACTTTGAAGACACTTTGAAGATTTAGCACACATCAGCAGATTGGGAATTCTAGTGAAGAAAATAAAGAGACAACACAAGTATCTCCCAAATGCACAATCATTTTACATCATTCTGACTTCAGTGTTCTTTTTTTTAAAAAAGCCATAAAATACCTAAAAGGTTCCTTCTAGACCTAAATGAGCTTTCCCAATTTGTAGCAACTTTCTACAGTGTCTCAGACAATAGCTCTTAATGAGCTTTAAGAGAAACTGCAGACATTCAACAGTCAGCAGACACAACAGATCTGAAAGGGAAAAAACCATAATGTACCCATGCAGGTTGCAATTGATGAATTCTTCTATTTTTATATAGAGAAAAATATGCATGTATGACTATAGCAAGAGTTCATGCTTGTTTACTAAAAGAAAGTAGATAAGCTGTACCATCTTGCGTAGGTTATTTCTATTTATGCTTTCCTAATTATAAAAAAGTCAAGTTAACAGTTGTTTGGAATTTCTAATCCTTTTCCCTTAGATTCTAATCATAAGTATTAAATTTAAGTGCATAATTGTTCTAGCTAACAATAAAATTAATAATTCTAATAAAATTTCATGAAAAAGTAAGTAATGAAATTTCCATTTTTGCATGTTGTGTGTCCTTCAGGCATACTAATCAGTGACAGTCCTCAATTGTCTTTAAATTCTTTTGGGGATTTCTTATTTGCAAAGATGTACTGCTGAATTCCACAGGAAAAGGGACTTTTGCTTGCTCTTGCTTCCAAGAACTGACATTCAAGACAGTCCCAACCAGTCTCAGTGTTGATGTCCTTACCAATCAGAGGACTGATGCTGAAAATTCAGAATTTGTTGTCTATCCCAGATATGCCACTGTCACCCAATTGCTATTATTGGTCTGTTGCAGCTCTCATGATTGCAGAGACATTTTGCTGCTTCCAGGGTAATGTAAGTTGCCATCAGCCCATAATTGTAATCACCAAGCTCATACATTATTGCTCATGCAAGCAGGCATTTAAGGACAGATGGGAATAACTGCATCAGCAAAAACGAAAAGAAAGAACTCAATCCCCCAAGACAGTTCTTCTTGTTTGAGTTCAGCCTTACAAGATAACAGAGCAGAAAAATTGATTAGAAAACAAAGTCCAGTGACTTTAGTACTTTAGAGCAGTGTTTCTCAACCAGAAGTACAGGTATCACTATTGGTATGTAAGGTGGTTTCTTGTAGTACTTGTGGGATCTGTGGGCACCTGCTGCCCAGAAGTGAGACTAGAAACATGATAGCAAACAGCAGTGGGAAGCTTTGTGGACAGAACCCCAAAACATGTTTTTCAGTCCTTGTAAATGTCCTCCTGTCCACATAGCCTCTTCTTGGTGTTTGCTGTGTCTTACCTGGCCTTTCACCCAAGAAGTAATTGATAATTATATAATTATATAATTACTAGCTTGTTCCAATGGTATTTTGAATATCATGTGAAGAGGTATGGTAGAAGTGGTATTGTGTGAAGTGGGATGGCAGAGGACAAACACTAAGAAATACTTCTTTAGATGATATTTTATGTTTTATGAAATCATTCCTTCACAATGTATTTAGAACCTGTAAGAATTCTATTGATTGGATTTGTGGCTGGAAAAGGCTTCCTGATGAAAAGGGGGTACGATCCTATGCTGTCTACTCAGAATCCCATTGTATCCACTGAGGCTTACAGGAAAGTGTGTAGGATGCGGGAGCAGCACCAAAGGAAAGAGTGTAGGGTCCAGGCAGGGAAGGTGGTGGGGGGAAGAGGGGTGGTTGTACTTGGGTCCAGGCAGAGAGGGGGTTTCCTTGGGGGAAAGGGGTCTCTTTTGAGGAGGTTCAGAGGGGAGTCCAGGAGGGGTTTTCTTCCTACCTGATGGTGGCTGCTGCAGGGTCTCAGCTGGCTGGCTTGAGGAGACTGCAGGAGACTAGCTGGGGAAGCTCAGATATGCTTGCTGGGGAGGCTAAGAGGATGCTGCTGCCTGTGCCTCCCTCTGCTGGCTGGATGGCATACTGCATGCAGGAGGAGAGGTCCCACTCAACCACCCAAGCCCAGCCAATGGGCATTCGTTTTACAAAGCACAGCTTGTTTTACAAAGCAGAATCCCATAGAAATTTTATTTCATCTTACAAAGCATTCGTCTTACAAGGCACCACTATATATGGCAACAGTTGTCAAATTTATTTGCTGTAAATTTGCGGCAGAGAGTTATGGGGTTACATCCATTACTTAAGATAGGATTGATGTGATTATTCACATTACTGAGATATTGTTACAGATTGCTCTTTTTCTATCTCAGCTGATGTCTGTGTGTTTCCTTAATATTTCGGGACTCTTAATTTCTTCTTGTGCTTATGTTATGATGTCTGAAAAGCACTTTTTCTAGTATTGACATTTAAGTAGTGGGTTGTTGGTTCAGAGCTTAAAGTATTTTGTCAAATGGATGATGAGATGAGGATTGAGTTTAAGCATTTAATATTCACATCTGTTCATATTTTCCTGGAAATAAGCCCCTCTTAACACAATGAGATTTACTTCCGAGTAACTATGGAGGGGATTGTACCATATGAAATTCAGCATGTTGCAAACCATTATTTTGAAATTATGGCTTTGTATCAGTGGTATATACAACAGTCTATACACCTATAGACTCTACTCTCAGATGCATCACTGTTCCATTAGTGTTAGCTGCTGAAAAGTTGCCAGCATGTGCGTAGGAATGATTGAGAATGGGAATGACTGCATGCAATAGTGAATGTCAGAAGCCCTGCTGGAGCAGATAAGCCTAGTGAGATGCTGGAATAGGGTGGGAGAGAGCAGAAAAAGGAGGAGCAGAGCAGTGGGGGTGGTACACACCAAATCTACACCTGATCCATTTGCAAACCTAGACTTGATCCATTTGCAAGGAGTGACTTGGACTTGTACCAGCCATAAAGTTAATACAGGTCCAGATTGACCCAATGTGACTGACAGTGCTTTCCTCAGGGCAAGAGGACAAACGTCTCATTAAAATTGAAACACTCAGTAGCTAAAACTTCCTCATGGGATACAGCAGAGGCTGTAATGTATCACCATGTGGGGAGTTAGGAAGGACTGGGCTGAAAGTTAGGATATTTAGTATTTCTTTATCAGCCCAGTCCTACCCAACTCCTCATGCAGTGATTCATAAGCCCCAACTTGACATCCATTGTATTCCTGGGATCAGTTTTGGCCTCTGGATGCAAGGGAAAATGTATTTCATTCGGAAAGTGTAAGGCCCTGCCTACCTGGTGGGTCAACCTAGAGCTGCACCTGTGTGGACCCGATATTGCTAGTGCAGGTTAGTGTGGACATGCCAAGGTGGATCAGGCCCAGAAAGGGAGGATTCATCGGATGCTGCTGAGGCAGACTGTGTTCACACACCTGTCTCCATATACCTCTGTATCAGTATGATACAGGCCAGAAGGAGTAAGTCTGTATACAGTCATGCAGTTTGCTGTTTGTGAAATACCAGAATAGGTCAAAAACTGATCAAATGTCCATTCTGCTGATGTTGCTAAAAGTTGATCACAATGTCTTAATCACAAAAGTACTAGCATAGCAAAAGTTAAGTTGGACAAGAACCAAAACTTACGATTTCTATTGAAAATAAGAATCTAGATGGGAAGTTTCAGGAATCGAAAGTTACAGCCCTCATCTACTTGAATGTGTATGCTTTGAATGATGTATTATGTATAGCCAACCATATGATGCCAGAAATGAATATTGATGAATATTAATTTTCTGAGGTATAAAACTTTATGTCAGTTTCTGTTTGATTGTCTTTCCTGATTAGGACTTGCTTGTCCCGGGGGAGACCTGATTGCACAGTTGAAATAAATCCTACCTGCTTCTAACCACTACCTAGCCTGAGCCGTGTTTTGCTTTACACTGCAACTTGAAGCTGCCCCTTCCCAGGCCTGATACACCATCTTCCTCACTTTCATTTTCATCGTTTCACCTACCCCCTCCACCACTCTCCCTAGGTCCTCCTTGCCTCCCTCTCACCCCCAAAGTTATCCTACATGAGATGTCCAGTGTCTATTACTACATGGATCTGGCTGTTTGTTACTTCTGGCAGTGGCCAGCCAGTGCTTGTCAGCATGTCACATTTGCACCTGCCATATTGCAGAGTTGTGCTGGCAAAACTCTGCAATAGATTTTGTCTATAAGTTCTTTTTGATTTTTTGTACAATATGGTACCAAAAATGCTACTATGTGGTATGGTTTTTGATACTCAGTACTATATGGTCACATATAGTAATGAAAAGTCCCAGTTTGTAATAATTTTGTATCTGCTCAGGAACACTGAACATGACATTTTATGACATGTACTAGACATATTTTTCAGTCATTCGGCTTCTTAGTAAACTGCATGCTTAATTACAGCAAGTACTATCTTGGCTTGTTCAGTGCATTCATTACTATATGTAACCATTCAGCTGGGTTAACAATTGCCTTAGGAACAGTTTCTGTATGCTCTGTTTTATTCTGTTTTTGTATTTGCATATGCTTGAAACAAGGAGTAATATTACAATGCATAAGAAAATCTGCTTTTGCATTTTTCTGTGTTCTCTTACTGAATATTTGAATGATAATATTATTTAGCTTTGTCAAACGTTTGGGCTTTTTGGTTTATAAATTCTGATGCAGTCATATGTTTAGAAAATAAAGAACAGGGAAAATAAACAATTTTTAGGGACATTTCTTAGATTCATATTTCTTTTTCACTTCTAGGTGCATAAATGTTAACATCTTGTATTTCATGACTCAAGAGCATGGATGATATCTGTATTTCAAATAAGTCAGCAAGCTATTCCATTAATGGTGTTACTACAAGAATAGAAGTAGGTCTACCAGCCTCCAAGTGCTAGAATGAAATATTAAAGACTTCCATAGATCAAATGAATGTTTTAATACCTCCTTCTGCCATGAATCATCCATTTCTTGACGAATGCCTGATACTTTCAGACACATTTCAGAGTCTTAAAAGTTAAAAGGTGAATGAGTAACTGAGCATAGGTTGTCAAAGGACTGTCATGTTTCAAAGTGGTTCAAAGGTAATCCTAGTGTTAACTTTCTACTGTACTGGAAGAGTTTTCCTCACTCTTGCAAAATTAATCCGCACTATTGAGATTAAAGGTTGCCATAAACGCTGAAACAGTGTATAGTGCTAAAGCTATCAGAAAGCAAGGAATAATTTCGTAGGAAAGATGCTCCATAAGATCCAAACATTTATTTCTATTTTTCATTTAACTAGGTCAAATGAGTGAGAAATGCCATCCAATTTCTGTGATAACATTCAATTACAATATATTTAGTTGTAATAAATACTCATAAGAGCTGCCATATCCACAATTGGGCATCCTGCTGGGGTTGTTTTGGTATCCTAGTGGTACCTTTCCTACTTAATGGTGAACATTCTAGCTTTTGTTATAGTCTCCATGCATTAGTAATTTTTAAATAACCTTCAAGCATTACTTCCCTTTCAGCTTCATTTTCACTACATTTTTTAGAAGTTCCTTTCTTTGAAGTCAAAGGAAATACTGTTGGATTTCTTGAAAATTATCCGTAATGGTTCAGCAACATTTATCTTTCCACTAGGTCTTGAACATTGCATATGATTACATTCATGGTAAACTGTGCCACATCACCCCAACAATATCTTCTTTTTGTGGCTGTATGCAAGTGTTCTAGGACACAGTCATTTACAGCACAACCCTATTCCTTTCACTCTACTCACGTAGAGTGAAACCTGGAGAGCAAGCTGCACTGATGGGAATTCCTGGGCAGTCCCACTAGTACCAGATTAAGCAGGCCTCCGTCAGTCTTGGAAGACTATGGTATCGTGCTCGGCACTGCATACACTGCATGTGAAGCACGTAAGCCTGGGTTAGATTGTTATGGAGGATAGGCTGTTACCCAAGCAGCAAATCCCTCCTCTCCACGCCACTGAATTAGCCCAATGGAAAGGCAGAGCCAATACGATTGGATCCAGCTGGCGTCGCAGAGCTGGGCTAAGGACAGGAACTCTCCCTGTCTTGTGGGGCCAACCTGGGTCTCGAACCCTGGCCTGCTGGTTAACAGGCACAGTGTCTTAGCCACTTGCGCCACCCACAGCCCTACCAATTGGTGTAGGTAGATCAAGAGCAGTGCCCAATTGGAGCAGGTACAAGCTGTTCCAAGTGGTGCAGTGTCAGGGGAGAGAGCTGTATGAGGGTGGGGAAGAGGTATAATGGGGAAGGGGAGGGGGAGAGGGATCGGGCCCAGGAAGGGCAAAGGACCAGCAATGTCATATCCCATTTCACCTCCTCAGCCTTTCACTCTAACTCAGGGCTTCTTGACTTGTGCCAGCAGTCTGGCTGGGTCTCTGCATAGTGTAAGGGAACAGTGGTAGCCTGCTCCATTGCTAGTTACAGCATGGAGTAAATGGGATTTGGCTCTTAATGAATTCATCTAAACCAGGGGTCAGTAACCTTTCAGCAGTGCAATGCCGAACTTATGTTGCCTTGTTATTCTGTGTGCCGACATGATTATAAAATTACATGTATATGTGTGCTGCTGTGCCGCCAAAGCACCTTTGTGAGTGCTGAGCTCAGCACTGGTGCTGGGGATTGCCTACCCCTGCTCTAAACATTTGACTGACTCTTGGTGCTTTTTATATTTTGATCTTTGATTCGGTCTTCTGAGTACCAACCTTTCCCCAGCTTCCATAGGAACAGAGAAGCAAAGGATAATTTATTGATTAACTCAGGACCACATGTTATGAAGAGACTGAGGGTGCAATCCTAATCAATTTTCTAGCTCTGGGGTAAGGGCCATGCAACTCTGAGGTAAGGGAACAAACACTACCTTACCTTGCCCAACTACGATGCAGCACATTCCCCACTGACATTCCCCACTGAGAAGATGCAGCACAATCCCGACTTGTGTGAGGGCAAGCATTGTCGTGCTGAATGATCACATTTTTTTGAGGACAGACTCATCACTGACGAGCTTGCAATTTTTGCAGTGTCTGCACGTAGCATTGTGAGTTGATACTTGTGCCACATTCAAGAACATCAGTGTGAATCAACATGACAGTGCTCGCCCTCACACAAGTCAGGAGAGAAATGCGGCATTGCAGAAAATGGATTTCATGGAAGTTTTGCCTCACCCACCTTATAGCCCGGACTTAGCACCTTGTGACTTTTTGGCTATTCCCAAAGCTGAAGGAATATCTTAAGGGCACGCACTTTGTGTCCGACAAACAAGTCACCCATGCGGTGTGTTCTTGGTGTCATCAACAGTCCACCTCATTCTTCTGTGATGGCTTGCAACAACTAGTGTATCAATGGTGGAAGTGCATTGCTGCCAGCGGTGACTATATCGAAAAATAAGGTACCCCTTCAAAGGCAGACATTTCAAAGTTACCTGTCAATATAAAATATTTCATTTTATTCTGTTAATAAAGTAGTTACGGACGTGGAGGCAAAACTTTTTGAACAACCCTTGTAGATTGAAGTCAATCAAGTTTTTAATCTGACCATGGGAGGTTGGTCTAATATAGTGAATGTATTACAGCATGTCCAATCTTTATTTCTTGCTGTTACAGATTATCTCATATAGATTAACTGCAGTCAGCTTGACATAAGGTGAGAAGTCACTTCCATGTCCATTGCTACTTTTTTCCTTTTGTCTCCTGACAGAATGGTTATAATCCGATAAAGGCATTTTCTCACTGGTGTCACTTTTAGAACTGTGCAAGTGACTATCAAACATGAGCTTTCTCATGCTTTCTTTGTACCCTTTAACTTTTAATCATGCAGTTTTTTATGTTTTACTACACAAGATCGAGTAATATTCATGAATATAAGATCATAAAAAAGAATGCTGATGGTGAATGATGATAAATTACTGCATTTATTCATTACAAAAGACAATTGGATGACCTACATTCTCAGGAGCCAAAGCTTAAAACCTTTTAAAATCATTGGACCACGATAGCCTGTTCTATATGAATACTGTTTCTGATAGTGTTCCTATTTTTGGTCCTTTTTAATAACTTATTTACAGCAAATATTATGTGTGAGAGACAGTTGGTTTAACACACAATATTCGGTGTTGGAAATACAACTCAGACTTGGTAGGGAACTAGAGAGGTATAAAAATGGGAAAAGTAGGGGGAAACATAGGGAAAAATATCTCCTAGGGTGCAAGGTTACTGTGGTGCTGCAGACACCCAGAGTCGGTTTCCTAAAATAAGGGCCTGCAAGCTTTGGAGAGGTCCAGGAGGCTTACAGACCTCTCTGCAGGTGTCTCCACCAAGTGATTTTTTTGTTCAATTCTGTAGGTTTGAGTGACTTCTTGTTTATCTCAAGCATCTCCCAAGTGGGGTGGGACACTTCTTCCCAGTCTTTGCCCCCACCTTATCAGCAGTTTTCAAACTTCTGAAGAGTTTGAGGACCACTGAATAAAGGGCAGAAATAATCTATTTTCAGTTTAAAAGAAAATGAATACAGTTAAGCCTTTTTTGCTTTGAAACTTATTTTTAGGTGTTGTCAAAATGCACATTGTATGCACCCAGCCAGTGTATGTAGAAAAGCATATTGTATATTTTTTAAGTTGCAGAGCAAAGCAGTTGTCTTAAGACATAAGAACCCAAAGGATTTACTTGGGCTCTTGTTAAAATAATAATGTTCTTGAAAAGTATAGAATATATTTCAAAGTGTTTGACTTTTCCTATGGTGTGAATGTTGTTTCTGTAGAAAGCAGAAGTAAATTTCAAACCCCAACTAATTTCGTAGGAACATTTGATCCTATTTTGTCTTCTAGGTAGATGGATATAATGTTATGCAGTTTGAGCAGTGGAATGATACAGGCAAAAAACAGATAGGCTTGTAAGCCTCTGTTGTTGATGGGAGACCACTATGTTTGATGCTGTTAGTGCAATCCAATTGTTGATTATACCAGGAAAAACAGAAGAGTAAACAAAATGGTGTTCTGGCATAAAAGCACCAAAGTTGGTTGATGCACCTTATTCTTTGATGTCTCAATATTCCTATGAGCAAAATGATGGATTGAAGTACTGTATATGATTTGGTAGTATCTTACAAATGTTTTGATTCTGATAATTACCCTTTTTTCAAAAAGTGGCCCAGAGACAAATTAGGTTTAGTACCATTGAGCATTGAGCCGTCACGGACACTTCCAAAATCTATTACTATTACTTCAGGAATGAAAAAGTATGGGTGGATTATACCTGCTTCACACTTTTAATTTTCTGACCCCAATATGCATAAACAAGCAAAATATATTAATCAAGGTCAGTCTGTAGTGTTTAACTTTTATGAAACTGGCTTATTTTTCACACTTTGACACTATCCTTCCTCCAAGGAGCTCAGGTCAGTATACAAAATTTCTCTCTTCTCTCACATCAGCCCTATGACATTAATATGTAGTGATCCAGGAAGGACAACATGGTAGCACCACAGCTCAGTGTAGATCTGAACCGGTGTATCTGCACAGGTCCAACAAATAGACCATCCTGCCTCTCAGAACCATTGCTTCTGTATATAAGCCAATTGCTATATAAGTCAATTATTGTTTGGAATCTTTTTTGAACCATTTCCTCTTTTTGAACAGATATTTATTTTAATAATATTGTAATATATTATATATATAATATGTAATATAACAACACAACAAATAGGTCATACTACAAAACTGTATTTGTTGATAATAAAATGCTAAATTGGTATACTCTACTGTTAGCTAACCAGTTCTTACAAAAGAGAATCTATAACTGTGCTGTAAGCTTGACATGTTCAAACAAAAGCTTATTGAATGAAATATTTTTGATTGAATTAATACTGGAAAAAATTTCTGGTAGTTATCTTGTAGAACTGTAGGGACCCCCAAATGAAAGATGCTTGCCATATCAGAGCTTTGATTAAGTACTGTGAATATGAGCACAATCCAGAAAAAATTCAGCCTGCTCTGCCCTAACTGCACTCTCCTAACTATTCTGTATCCAGAGCAGAAAGTTATGCTATATCCAGAGAGTCAGGAAGCCTGGGCTACCCTAACTGTTCCAGAGCATGCTAAGTAATTGACACATGGGGAGGACGTGCTCCTGAGGAGACACCCCTCAGATCACACTGAACAAGGAACAGCTGTGGTGCCTACAGTGGTGATACAACTCTGCGCATCACCTGGTGCGGAAGTCTGTGTGTCACCCCTGGAATGTGCGCACCTCCTACATGGACTGCGCAGTCACCAAAGTTGGCGCCTGCGCAGTTTTTTCTGAGGCCAACTGGCTTCAGAGAGAGTACTGCACAGGCACCATCTCTGACACCTGCGCAGTACTTTTCTGAAGCCTTTAGGCTTCAGAGGAGACTGCAGGCATCAGAGTTGGTGCCTGTGCAGTACTTTCTAAGCCATTCGGCTGCCACTCCGCCTCCTGAGTGAGGCCGAATGGCCATGCAGAGACACGGACTTCCTCCACTCTAAGGAAGTCTCCGAAAGCTGTTCGGCATGCTCAGTGTGTTTCTGTGCGGTGCACCTCAGTTGGCCATTCAGGCCAGCTCCGAGGACAAGTGGCAGCTTCTGGCTGCTGGTCCGCCTTGGAGCAGGCCTGAATGGGTGCACTGACACCCTGAGCCTGCCAAAGGACAGTCAAACTCCTCTGGTGCATCACCCCATACAGAGTGCGTCACCCAATGCGGCCCACACCAGCTGCACCAGTCTGGTGCACCACTGGGTGCCTGCCTTATAAGGAATCCCTGATGAGAGTCCAGTACATTCTACAGTGAATACAAGGGGCTTCTTGGAGTGGCCTGCAGTATCCTGAGGTTTGTGGGCAGCCGTAGTTTGTTCCATATCCTGAAGTTGAGAGGCAGGGGTTGCAGCTAGGCTGGCCAAGAACTCAGATTTTTGGTCAACACTGCCATTCTTACTCGGGCCTTAACATGGGCCCTTATGGGTCTACTCATTACTGTACCTCCTCCTGAGGTGGTATAACTCTGAGGAACTGGAAGAGGGCATTTCTGCCTTGAAACAGGCTTTGGATACAGAGTAATTGCTCTGCCCTAGGCAATGCTAAACATGCCCTCAACATGCCTCTCCTGAGCTGCTTAGGCTGCCCCAGTTAGGGCAGAGCAGGTCCATCTCTCTTAGGGCATCCTATGTTGCCTTGCTCTGCCCTAAGCCTCTTCCAAAGTAACTGGGCTGGAGCATCTTGCAGTTACTCCAACCTAGTGTTAGATAGGGCAACCCAAGGGCTCTTATGTGGACAGATTAGTTACTCTGGATTGTGCTGTTAGTCTGGCTTCTGGGAACTGCTTGTATTTAAATGGCCAGGGAAAATGCACCTGTTTCAGAGTCCAATCCTGAGAATTCTCTCTTGATCTTCAGTGACAATGGGGTGTTGCAAATGTGCTGTAAAACATATCCATGAGCCCTACCTTTGGGCTATCCCCAGAGTTAGCACAGGCTCTCCTGGTGCTAGGCTAATATTAAGGGTATGCCTGTTCTCCATTGATCTGTGATCCATGCAGACAGTGGAGTAGCAAAGTGCCAAGAGTGAACATAGTGGGAGGCAGGGAGAAGCTGACATGTATGTTCCAATAATGGCACTTCTAGTGCTGCTGTAAATCAGGTTGGGCTGTCCCATGACATCTTACATTTATTTGTGTATAATGTTCTCCTTTGCTCCTTGACTTCATGTTTTTTTTTTTGCCAATTTTTTTTCTTGTTTTTATATTTCCATTATTTTAATTGATTGATGGGTTGTTTTTAAATTATGTTGTCAGCCATCTTTGGGGATAGAACGGTGAGGAATGAATGTTTAAAATAGAAAAAGGGTTGTGTAGCAAAGGTAAATTTTATTCAGTAAGCATTCTTTAAATAATTGCAACTTTGGGTTTGAATCTTCTGTGCATACAAATTAGAATGGAAGTTGATTAAACTATGATTAAAGGAAGTTCATTGAGGATAATGGGAACAATATTTCTTATGTTATTGTTGTGGAGTTTCATTTCCCATACAAAACACAAACATACATACATGCAGACTGTGTTTTTGGATGCCTTTCCTCAAATTGCTTGTCAATAAAATAAGAAATATTGAGGTAGTAGTAGAAGTTGCATGTTCTTCTGGAACTTGGATAACCTTTGTGAAATTTAGGAGGCCAATTTTATTATTCATAAGCCTTGTGAAGTTCCCTGCGTAAAATGTGACAACACTAGTAATGTTCAAGGATAAGACTTAGTTCAGTGGTTCTCAAACTGTTGGGTCACAATTCTGTTTATGTGTAGTGGCTCAGAAATGGGTGCCACGATGGTGCTGAAGTGATCTAGCGTTCACTCACTGAAGTGTTGGCACTAGGAGCAATGTTTTTTAACTTCTTATTAAAAAAAAACTTTAACTCGTGCTGGCCTCTCTGGAAGGCTTGTCTGTGGGCTTCCACTCATTTCCAAGTAGCTGTGATAATTAATCAGAGCCCATGTCTGGCTTTTCCCCCCTGCACTGACTTATCTGGGGTCCTATACAAAGCTGACTGTGGCTATGAGCCTCTGACAGTGCTGTTCTTTGCATTGGCAGTTCCAGAATGGCTATTGGCAGCCACTTACAACAATGGACTCTCTGTTCTGCTCTCATCAAACCAGTTTGGATTGGACTGAAAATGTTTAATTCTTTCCTGTGTACTTGGAAAAGCTTAAATGTGCACCAAAACAGAATTGTTCTATGCATAGATTACATTCTCAGGGATGTGAAGTTCATTGGCTCCACCTCCTTATCTTTGATGATGTGAGGAAATATACAAGAGAATTATATTGTGTTATTTTGACAGTGAGCAATGCTAATGGTTCACTGAAAATCCTAACCCCTCTCTACAAACTGACACAGTTGCACCCGTAGGCAGGGTGATCATATGACCAGAAATTTCTGAATTTGTCCTCTTTTTTTAGCCTCCTGTGTGGGTGTCCTCCAAAAGGGCTTCATTGTCCTCTATTTTGGCTTCATTTTGGAACTTTCAATGGTGTGCAATACCCCATCATGTCATATGTCATTGGATTCGTATTGAAGAGCATATTTTGAAATATCTCCTTCCTCTCAAAAGTTATGGCCAAAACACTAAAACTAAAAAAATATGCATTGAGCTCTATGGGAAAGTGAAAGTGCCCAATATCATTGCTTTAATGAGTAGGCAAACAATATCATGAGTAGGCAAACATGCTATTGTCCACTGGAAAGGCCTGGCTGAGAGGGGGGTACTTGCTAAGGTCTCAGTCTAAAGGAATATTTATCTCTTCAGTTCTTTGTCAGTCATTTTGCCAGCACATAACTGAGATGAGGAAAAGGGAAAGGAACAGGAGACAATCTTGGCACATCCTGGGACCCACACCCTCCCGTTACCTCTTGCCTTCCCTGTCCCCTTCCAGAAACTCCCTCATTACTCCCTCCTCCCCATTCTTCCCACCACCTAACCATTTGCTGGTTTACCTGTGGTCTCACATAGTTTACTGCAGAAGTAGGCTTCCAGGGCACCTGATAAGGGAGATAGACTCACGATAGACCAGTGCGGCGGCAGCTCCTCGATGCTGCTCCATGGCTGGTGCAGTATCCGGAAACTTAGAGGATAAAGCAAGGAGAGATTACCTCTACCTGCCTCATCCAACCAGATCTCCTTGATACACACCAGCTTGGCATTCCCATCCAAGATCAAGTCCTGGATCATATCAGTTTTATTATTCACCGATCTGGCATTCATCAGCAGCAGCTTCAGATCCAGGATTTCACTGCCAGGACCACCAGACAGCCGAGAATTGGAAGATGGACCAGAAGGAGAAACAGAAGGAGAAACAATCTGTCTCTGATGGATTCTCCTTCTCCTGAAATGGCGTGTCCAACCTCCACCACCATATCTTCCTTGGCTCATTACTCTCTTAATAGTAGCACCATTTCCCACTCCCAAGCTCCCTCCTGACTGATAATACATGATAGGCTGGCCTACCTCCTGAGCTCAGTCTTCCTGGCCAGTCTGCACACCACTGAAAAACAACTCTTACTGCAATCTCCAAACAATACTGGTAGTGGCAGACTTGTTGCTGGAGTCCATTCGGTCAGTACCGCCACAACGAGATCCCCAGGCTTGTGCCTTCAGGCCCCAGCAAGTGCTTTATACCTGGGGAGAAGGAGGCAGGAGAAGCACTCTCAGCAGCAGCCAGGATGTAGACAGAAGGTGGTATCTATCTTTTCCCATAAGGGAGCGTCCTCCAAGTCCTGACTCTGGCCACACCTACATAACCATTTCAAAAAGTGAAACATTTGTTCTTGTGTTGTAAAGCCCAGTTATGACTGGGTTGAATCTGTTATTTAAAAATTTAAACTTATTATGTAATCTTTTTTTAAGGACAATAGTGAACAGGCTCAGTATCTGTCAAGTTCTGACACCCAGTCAGAATCTGTACATGTATTAAAATGAAATTGTTATGAGTACATTTCTCTTCTAAACACTGGGTACATTCTCAAAGGGGAATTTGTACTGATTCATCCTGTACTACCTGCCAGAGCATCATTCTGAAGGCTTAGAGTGCAGCTGCTGTTTCTTCTATTAAAAAAACAACAAAACACCTAGGAACAAAGTATTGAAGGAAGGGAAGAAGCAAGATGAATATTTCAGATAGTTTCCTTCAAGCATTGCATATCTTTGAGTAAATCCCAGTTTATTGTCACAAACAATCTGTCTGTATGCATGTCTCAAACTGCAGTTATTATTACTATTATTAATTAGGGTCCTGTCAGTAATGAATTTATATTTTGTATTTTAAGAAGTTTAAAATGGAAAACCAAAAGTCCAGGACTGTGCTTCCCAGCATTACAGGCTACTGCAGCATAGAAATGGCCACCAATGTATCGTACTGGGCAATGGAAGCCACCAAAGTTCTTCCCGGGAAATGGACATTCATTCCCTTTCTCTGAATAAAGTCCCAGCCCCTGAAAAGTTGCAACCTTGCTAAATTCTTATTGAAAATTTTAGCTGAAATCCTAAACACACTATCCTGGGAGCAAGACCCATTAAACACAATGGGGCTTACTTTTGAATAGAGATGGTTAGGATTGTGCTCTTTATCTTAAAACTTTTTATGATATGTTGCAAAGCACAAAGTGCTTGCCATGTTACATGTTATAAAATTGCCAAATGCTTGTCTGAAATGATTTTGAGTTTAATATACATACTGTTTTCAATATTACTGTGTTCCTATATTAAACACAGGACCCAATCCTAACAAAATTTTTAGCACTGATGCAACCATGCCAGTAGGGTGTGCACTGCATCCTTGTCGTGGGGGGTGGGGGAAGTCACAAAGGTCTCCTCAAGGTCAGAATATTTGGTTCCTTACATTGGTACTGCTCTGAAGCTTCATAGGATCTAAAAAGTTACATATGATTGGGACCACACACATATACATATGCATGCACATACACAACTTGTTTTATGCATGTTCCTTTTGCTCTATCTTTGCATTTCAAATTTATAATCAGAAAGTGATGGTGATAAATGGATCTAAGGTAATACATGGCAATGCTGAGAATCAGTATTTCTGCTGTGTTAAAATTTAATCAAAATGGATGAAGCAAGAGAATTTTGAACCCTGTCAATATCTTGGCACAGACTTTTGTAGCAGCGCACTGAAACAAGTTCACAAGTTGCAAAGTTTCTTTGATGTTGATAATTATATACCTATCTCTGGGGCCTCAGAAAAATCATGGACTGGAATGTAACTTTCCCATAATCATTGTTGCTTAAGTCGTTTAGCACAGCTGCTTTCTCTGTGTGGATTCTATTTAAAAAACCTTAAATTCAGTCCCCCAAAGCATTTTCTTCTCAAAACCAGATTGTGCATCAAAGGATTGCCCAGGGCTTTCTGGTGGAACTATTTGTTGAATCTGATTAATATGTTTGAATGTTCTGCATATGAATAAAGAGCATGGCATAAATATTGTACCTTCAAAGAGCTCACTAGAACCTCTTGTGTTTTCAGAGCAACCAACAGAGAAGTATTGGCATTAGCCATCATTTTATTTTATTTTATTTTGCATTCATTTCTTACATAGGTATATTGGTTTTGAACCTGCTCCAGCTACCTTTGAACATGGTGGATAATTTCTGTTGGTTTATTTTATGTTCTGCTGGTATGGGCTGTGGGTGGCGCAAGTGGTTAAGACACTGTGCCTGTTAACCAGAAGGCCAGAGTTCGAGATCCGGGTTCTCACAAGACAGGATGAGCTCCTGTCCTTAGCCCAGCTCTGCGACGCAGCTGGAGCCAATCGTATCAGTTCTGCTGTTCCATTGGACTGTTTCAGTGGCGTGGAGAGGGGGATTTGCTGCTTGGGTAACAGCCTATCCTCCATATCAATCTACCCAGGCCTTCGTGCTTTGCGTGCAGCGTCGAGCAAACTACCATTGTCTTTCAAGACTGATGGATGCCAATATAAAAATTGAATAGAAAATTAATAAATGGGATATATTAATAAATGCATTAATGTATTTTAAAGATTAAAATAATTTCAAAATTTTAACATAAACTAATCATGAAAGAATATGTTGTTTTTAACCTGACTAACCAGCAAGTTATTTATTTTTGCCAACTGTAGTTGTTTACAACCTCTTGTTGTTTTTCTATTTTATGAAGAAATATGAATACACTTAAGGGAACTTCAGTTTGCCAAGAAAAGCAACCTTTATTTCGACTTGCTTTCTGATACCTGAGAACACATTCCTTTGAATACTGTTGTACAGATGTAGCCTAATTATATGTAAATTATTATATGCAGTAATAATCCACACAATCCAGAGTAACTAAGGGAGCATGTAAGAGACATTACGTGCACCTGTAGTTACTGCACCGCCTAGTGAAAACCTATGGGAAATTCATATTGCAATCCAGAGTAAATTTTTCTTACACTGGAGCAAGGACTTCCTGTAGTTACTCTTCATTGTGCCCTTTGTCTCAGAGCAACTGAAGTTGACTCTTTAAATTGAAAGATAAGCTTCACTCTTTAGAGCGGTTAATCATGGCTGCCTGCTTACACTGGCAGTTGGGAAGTCAATTCCACTTATCTTAAAAGTTTATGATCTTTTTAGTTTTAGTTTCTGTTTCCTTCCCTTCGAGCTGATGTTGGTAAACTGCTTGCACATGCTTGCAAGAGCTCAAGACTGGACTGAGCAGTTAGCAGCCACTTCAAACTTGATTCACTATTGCTTTTTTACCATGTGTTATAAGCAATTTTACTATTGCTTTTTTAACCAATTGCATTTGTATTAACATGAAAATACATAATCACCAGTGGTGGGCTCCAGCCGGTTCACACCTACTCTATAGAACAAGAGATAGGACATATAAAGTTTAAAAATAGCTATTTAAAGGTGGCTGCGAGATGGACATAGAACCGGTTGTTAATTTCTTCCAATCCCATCACTGGTAATCACTCATTTTAGGGAACCAAATGTTGTAAATGGGGAGCTTCTATCTGTACTGATATGTTGGGAGATCAATTACTATAAGTTGTTCCTCTTAATTCTATATTTACATACAAAATAAAGTGCTCTTAAAGTGCATGATACTTTACATAGAATGAAATGACAGAAAGTGGAAATGAGAAGGAGGATTGTTGACCCAAGAGAAACACAGAGGAAGGGAAATGAGGAAGAGAAATTTGGTGGAGACAAACTGAGGAAACACGTGCCATTGTTTCAGTTATACATGTGTAGCGCATAGCAAAATCCTAACCCTGTGCTAATGCAGCCAGGCCACATGGCCTGCACTGTAACATGTGTAGGATAGGAGGTGGCTAGATGTTACTTTGGTGTAAGAAGATGTATTTCCTTGTACATTGTGTAACACTCTAGCTGTCCCTATGTGGCGTCTTGGATCTGTACCAGAAATTTAGCTGGAAAAAAACTGAGAAGCTTGGTGGCCACCCATAGTTAATTTAGGATATGGTCTGCACTGCCAATGTCATGCCCTCTTAGGCCCAGTACTCCCCCTGTTTTGCCCTCCCCTGCCTAAAATACCACCTACCATCTTTCTGCTACCCTCCCCCACTCATGCCATCCACTGCAATCTTACATGCTCTGGCTGGCAAGTTTTGGGATCAAGGGTTGGGTTCTATCCCAAATAAGGCATCATAGTCCTCATAGCTCAGCCAATTCTTGAGTCGGCGCACAGACTGCTACTTGTGCTCAAATCCTGGTTGTTAAAAAATAGTGTTGGTAAAACAATGAGCTTGTGGGTTTTTACCTTGTAAGTTAGGTATTTAATAAATTAATAAGTGGGATCCAGGCTCAGCCTAATTTCAGCCTGCAGAGCCAACCCCATTTGCAGAATGTTTATTTGTTGCAAAAACCCAAGCTGTTTTAAATTGAATTTCTCATCTGTAAATAAAACCTTTTGGTTCAAAACCTCTGTTCTGTATCAATGGATTGTCAGCCTCTCCTCTCTGCAGGTATTAGAGAGCATTTAAAAAAATCTTGCATAGCCTTCTTGGGAATGGGATTTCCCCGAGGAATCTCTCTGGAATCCGTATCTCACTCTACCCAGTCTGGTCCCACCAAGCTGCAAGGTTAACTGTTTGGAAAAGAGGGGAACAGGAAGGAGTGCTTGGCACTAGGCATCACTGAGAGTCTTCCACCCTTTTCATAACACATGGTCTTGTCAAAAATTCAATCAATCAATGGTTTTAATTTTTTAACATAAAGATAAAAGAATCCTTCCAAGATGACCGACCTGGTTTATTCCACAATCAAGTTGAGAACTTAAGAACATAAATTGCCACTGCTGGGAATTCTGAAGTGAACATTTGTACTAGGCTGTTTCGTGATCACCGCAATGAAAGGGTAGGTACATACCAGAAAATAGCATTTCCTCATTCACTGGAATTATAGGTAAAAAATTATACTTTGAATTGTGTCCAGTGATAAACTGAGGGATAGTACAAATCTTGTGGCCATTTGAGATACATTCAGTATGGTGTAACAGACAATATTCTTAGCTCTATTCTTTAAAACATATAGGTATTGGATGATTAATATTGGATGATGGATCCCACATAGATACCAAATTCCACATGAAATAAAATCACATGATTTCAGGATCCACTGAGCTCCAAATGCACTTTGGTCTATCTGGAGCTGTATGTCCATACATGCAGCCTCTATGGCCCTCAAAAGAGGCGCCAGTCAATCACAGCACAGCTGTAGTTGCCTCTGGAGGCTTCAAATTGGACTGAGTCCGGCTCAAAAGAGGCCCAGAGGACTTGCGTTGAATGAAATATGCGGATACAAAATATGCTGCTAAGTAGGCTCAACATGTAACATCTTCACTTTTTGCATGGCACATAAGTGTAGGTGAGGACATTAGCATAGATAGACTGTTCACAATTCCTGGATCATATGTGAATCTGAAAGAGCTGAGCAGCCTGATCTTGTGGCGTCTCAGCACTAGTGCTGCAACGCCAAACCTGGGTGTTCCAAATATGCCATAAGGCACACATTTTCACCATCCTGAGAGAATGACGAACCAATGGTGAGGTCTGTTATGTCCCCATCAATGCTGTAGTTCAAGCCCTGTCCACTGCTATAGAGAAGAGTGCTGAGAAGAGTTCATGTATGGGGAAGGTGATGGGTGGTGTGTGTGTGTGTGACTGGCATTTCTGGGTTGGCATTTCTGTTCTGGAGACAGAACAGGGAATAAAACAATATTTCAGGAGCAAGGTGGAATTGACAGAGGTTTCCTCCCCACCTAATTATGAGTCATTGGCAGCAATCCTAAAGACACTTTACTGGGAGTAAGACCCATCGAGCACAATGAAGCTTACTTTTGAGTAGATGTGGTTAGGATTGTGCTCTAAATCAGGCTCAGAAGCCAGACTTCGGGGTTTCTTGAATCTGTGCCAGCAATTTAACTATGGAAGTTCAGGTGGTAAGAAGGAAGTAAACATTTGGCCTTTTATGGAATTGAACAGTGTCTCCATGATTCCAACACTGGGTTTTCCTTTTACTTCTTTGTAGATTAATGTGCAATTAGGGGAAAAATGAATAATGATTTGTAAATAATTGCTTATTTGGGCAAATGTTTATTCGCATGTACAATGCTGAATACATTGAGCTGTGTGAAGAAGATAAAGGATTTTAATCTGTAGTTTTTATTGAAAAAGGTAAATAATGCTTTAAAAAGAGCTTGCCAATTATGAGTGAGATTTTGACCTTATTAAGTCAAATGGAGGAGGGGTTTTCTTACTGAAATCTCACTGGATTTGCTATAATTGTTATGGGTCATTTTTAAATCACAGAAAGGCTGAACTAAACGCTTTTGAGAAAATGATAAAATGTTCTGTTGCTTTTTCCCACCTAATAGGAAAGAATATTTATTGTCAGTTCTTATGTTTTGTCTGTTATGTGGTACTTTTTCATTGTTGCAAATGCTATCCTTAACAAAATAGTCACTGTGTTTATTGCTTGCTTCTAGAAGCAGATGTGCATTGGATACAATTTTGTATTATTTGATCATATTAGGCGGATATAAAGTCATGCTTTACTTTAGTGAACTTCTTTGAAGTTGAACTCTGCTCTGCAAAGATGAAGGTCATTTTGGTTATTTTTCTTTGGTATCTCAGAAACTGGCTACTGTGTTTCTTATCTCAAGAATCATATTTTCATCTAGGTCCAAGGCACAAAAGCCCATCATTATTGTCTTATCTTAGCTGTCACTTAGTGACCAGTGTATTGAGTCACTCTCACACACATAAACTAATGCTGCAGTCCTATACAGAGAGCCTTCAGAATACCCATGGGAGTATAGTCTCCTGAGTATAGGATTGGGTTGTTGGAAATAAATCATTACCACTGAGCTGTATGTAACATCAGAGCCCAAAGGGTAACTGACCTTTTTCAAGTTAGTTGGTCATAATGGTTCAGTCTGTCTTCCATGGAAAGCATCATTATCATTATGCATTTGTACCACTGTGTCTTTTAAGTGCCTTGACAATAATTCAAGTGTCTTTTAATTTCTAAACATTCATATTAGCATTTCTGTAGCACTTTATACTACAATGTCACTACTCAGTTTCATATTGAAGTACAAGTACATCAAACTGACATTGTCAATTCAATCTGAATTTGTGTTGGAATGGGTAGGCCAACGTATCTAGCACAAGTCCAGTGTATTGAGCACAAGTTTGGGGCTGCTGCTGCACTTCAATGGGGCAACGGGAAATTTCTCCACTCAACCGCTCCAAAGGGTCTACTCAGATCTGTGCCACTGAAATTGTGGTACAAGTTGAAGCAGAACAGAGTAGCCTAGATATGCTCTATGCTGCCTGGGCATGGGGCACAGATCTACTTCAAGTGCTGGGTCTCAGGCCCACCTGCCCCCAGTTATCTCCACCAGATGCCCTCCCTCTTCCCCCAAATGCCTTCTGCCTTTATCCTCTCTGCCCCTTTTTCCACCCTAGAACTCTGCCCTGGCTGTACTCATCCAGCACAATTTGCCAGCCTCTGGTACAGTGATTTTCAACCTTTTTCATCTCATTTGCATACTAACTAACGAGGCACGAAATTGTCAAGACACATCATTGGTTGTTTTTACCATTGACAAGGCACACCAGGCTGTTCAAATCTCCCAGTTTTCCTATAAATTAATGATTCTCTCCAATTTACCACTGCACACTTGAGGACTATCCACAGCACACTGCTCTATCACTGTGATAGAGTGATATCACAGTGCTCTAGGGTCTATGGCAGGGCAAGGAGGCTGGTGCAACTCCCTGCACTAGCTTCTCCTCATCAACGGATGCCACAGACATACTTTGCAGCATGTTTGTGACACAAGGGAGTTTGATTCACCCAAGTAGACACTCTGATGTATGCTTAGTATTGCAGTTTACTCTTTCAACTCACAATTTTTATGTACGTAAGTTACTTAATATTTGTCAACTTGAAATTACTTACAACCATTTTTGTTGTTTGTATACTCAGTGATGAAGCAGATGATACTTGCAATTGTAAGAATAGATGAATGTTAAATTATTTAATATTTTCAGTTAATAGATGAATTTGGCTGCTGTTAAGAAGTGGTAGTACAAATTCCAACATGCAGATATGACAATGACAGTTATATATTATGAAAATATATGATTGCTCAGGCTGAGGAAAGCTATTTGGCAGCTTTAATTTGTGGTTCCAGCCTGATGAAACAAAATAAACAAATAAAACCCAATTTCTGCCTTCTGTCAAATAACTATTGCCCTATAAACTGTTAATAAGACTTCTCAATCCTACCGTGTTTCTCGAAGGGACACTTTCCCTGAATAAGACACTGGCTGCAATCCTAAAGACACTTTCCTGCGAGTAAGACTCACTGAACAAAGTGGGGCATACTTCTGAGTTGACCTGGTTAGGATTGTGCTCATTGTCTTTTTATTATTAATTTTGCTTTAAAAAACCCCAAACCACATTAGGTCTTATTTTCAGGGTATGTCTTATTTTTTATGTAAAACAATCCACACTTATTCATGTACAATTTCCTGAGAAATTGAGGATGGGATTCCAGCTTCAAAGAGCCTAATCCTATGCCTGATCCAAAGAGCCTGATCCTCACAGGAGCAAGCCCCATTATAATGAACCTTTCTCAGATGCTGGCTGGTGCAACCATTTGATTGCCTCTACAAGGAGGCTTTGTTCCCTGGGCCTTGCAGTTTTTTTTTGCAAGCAGAGCTGAAGCTGGTTGAGCAGGGTGAAAAGGTCGCTGCTGTTGAAAAGGTTGGTGCAAATTGGTCCTGAACTTCAGTAGTAGAGGAGCATTGCTCCCATCCCATTGTGCCCCATTACCTATGCCACTGCTACCTCTGGCCCTGGATATGATCAGAACTAGGTCTGTTCAGACACTGCACCCATCACATGGTTGCTGACATCAGGGCAGCCCTCCAGCTAATGTTGGTTCAGACCTTCCCAGCAATGCAAATAATATCCAACATAGGGCACAATCCAGAGTAACTGTGGGAGCACGTAAGAGACATTACGTGCACCTGTAGTTACTGCACCACCTAGTGAAAACCTATGGGAAATTCATATTGCAATCCAGAGTAACTTGTTCTTACTCCGGAGCAAGGACTCCCCATAGTTACTCTGGATTTCACCCATAGTCATCCACAGAAGAGTTCTTCTGATGTAGAACTGTGATTGACATAACATCCATGTCCTAATGCCCAAGGGTCCAATCTTGCCATCCACCAAACCACCACCAGATTGAATGGATTAAAAGGCAGGGCCGGAGAATGGTCAACGCATAGCTTACTGGGCAAGAGACACTCTTTCAAGTGGGGGTTCCTCTTTTATTTAGCAGGGGGAGAGTAACTGGCCCTCCACACCCCAACAATGTCTGTTCTAGTGGCTTCTGCTGGTGTTCTTTTTTGCACTTTAGATTGTGAGCCCTTTTGGCACAGGGACCATTAGCTATTAATTAGCTATTAATTTTTTCATTTTCTTATAAACCTCTTTGTGAACTTTTCAGTTGAAAAGTGGTATATAAATACTGTAGATAGATAGATAGCCCACGGTGGGATGGGGTCAGACCATGTCACCATCTAGAAAATTTGCAGCGCATTAACAGGTGCCTCCTGTAACCATCAGGAGGTCCCCCAAGGTACACCCACTTATAACATGAAACAAGGATATTGCCCACTCCCTACAGATGCTACTGAGGAAGCACCAAAGATAGGACAAAAACAAAGAACTGCTAAGTACTTTGCATCTAGAGTTCAAGCCTCCATATCCTATTGATACACACATGCCCACACATACATACACAAACACAAAATTAAATGGTTATATGCATGGATAGCATACCTCAGAAGGAGGACTCCTCAACTCTGCTGAGACATTTCCAGAGCAGCCTCTTGAGTTGTAAAGAGCTTCAGCATTTCTTCCCTTTCAGCTTCTGTAGCTTTAGTCAGATAGGGAAAAATGAGAATTGCAATGCTGATATTGAGGTGAGTTGTGGATATCATTGTGCGTGTGCTGACTGATAACATATGCCTCTTCACTTCTCACTACCCACTTGTGCTTGCTGGTGCCAGTGAACATCCCACACTTGTTGGCATATGGAGCTAGCCAATCAACTGTGGCAATAGCCATGCCGTGCCATGCCTAATAGCTTGCTGACTTTTGTGACAGCTATAAAGAGCTGTAAGATGCCAGAAGGTCCAAAGAGGAATGAGCCGCAAATGACATTAACATCCTTGCATTACACCAAGTGAGGAACTGCATCCAGTTTCAGCATGTCAAAAGCAACGTAACAATTTTACTGCAAAATCATGTCCACAGTATACTTAGCAGAATTGTTTAATTTCATACTTTACATCTGGGGTGTTAAACTTTTTTCATCGAGCAGGATAAATACATTCATGGCACTTTATGAGGGCTGGAAGTGATGTCATTAAGCAGGAACTAATGTCATTAAGTAGGATATAACTGAAAATAATGACTTGGTTCTTGCCTAAAAACTTATAAGCTGCAAATTACAGAGGAGAAAATATACAAATCCCTGATCACTCGTGATGTAACTACAGGACAGAAACTTGATTATGCATAAATGAAGGCAAATACTGTTAAATGATGTATAAACAATTTCAAGTAAAGTTAAGGAATTGATTCCTCAAGATCTTTGGTTTCAAAGTCACGTGACATTTGGGACAATATTGGAGGCATCCAAAATTTGGTCTTACAAATATCTGCAGCTACATCATGAAAAGCTTCTGTGGATCAGAAGAAGGACTCCTGAGTACTGGATACAGACTGCATGCCTTATGTATGATGCCCTCTGGTTTGTATGATCAGTTCTGAGTGAGTACAAGCAATTTTCTGTTTCCATGGATGAATCCCTATGCTTAACAAATAGCAATGCAGAATTGCTCTTCCTCACTTAACTGAGCTAAAAGTGATTTTTAAAGAATTTTTTCTGTGTGTCATTATGTTAATTAATTATACTGGTTGGTGTGTGTGCAAGTGCGTGCACCCAGATGTGCCTCTGTGTGTAATTCTTGACATCTTATGTCATTTGGGAACTGATGTTATAAAAAATTAAAAAAGTTTGTTTAACAGAGTCAAAATCATGTTATTTATATGTGTATTTAATTATTTGTTTCTATAAACAAAATTAGTCATAATGAAACCCAGAGCACTATCATACATAGTTACTGATATCTTTTAAGGAATTTAGGTACTTAACATTTAGGTACTTATTGCTAAATCAGCTGTAATCCTTCAAGATCTTAATACTCACAGAGAAATCAATGGGACTTGGAAAAGCTTAATTTTAGTATCCATCTCAACAATTTTCAAAAAGTTATGGGGATTCAGTGACCAGAATTATATATTTGGAGCGCTGCCTGATTATCTAGATTTAGTGGCTGCAGCATATGGAGTTTTAGTGCTACTGCTGGTGAAATAGCATATATTACTGGACAGTAAAGTCAAGTTGTGTCACTGTTCGTGGCTCCAAGGAATTAGGGCTTTTTCTTTCCATTTTTTTCCTGGTTCTAGTAGACTAGATTTTGCATTAGGTATGCAAATTTCACAGTGCTTTAAAATGTTGCAGAAAAAGTGTTTTTCTGAGAACAAAAATGTAAGATCAAACACTTTTTACATTCAAAACAAGTTGTGTACTGATAAGATAAAAATATGACTTGGAATAAATTTTGTCAATACCAATGGGCGCGCTTTCAAGAGAGAGTTAGTAACAGATATTGCACCCCAGTGCTATGTAACTCTCTGTGTGCTGATACAGTTGCACCAATGTGCCTACTGAATCCCTTATGTGATTTTGGGCACCTGGAGACCTCCTCAGGATGATGGAAAATTTGTTCCTCTACCCCAGGATATGCCTATGCTGAGCCCCTGAAAGCACAATCCTGAGCGTCCCTTGGGTCTGTGCAAGTCCCTAGCGCTTGCCCTGAGTATTGCAAAATTGCCATAAGGCACTTTGTTTGGAATTCCCCTTCTTCTGCCAGCCTGTGCCTCTGCAGGCCAGCAGGAGAGACTGGGGAAGGTGGTAAAAGGCAGTGAGGAGGCATTCTTGGGCGGGAAGAGGGTGGGCAGAAGACAGGGCTAGGGCAGGCAGCAGGGAGAGGAGCAGGTAGCGGGGCTCAGATTATGTTGGACCTTAGCCTCAGTTCCTGGGAAGATGGGAGCAACCAGAGATCTTCTGCTCAGGTTTAAGCTTTTAGTATTTTTCCAGTACTGTGGTTCCAATCCTGATTGTGGTTTCCCTGCATTGTATGTATTTGTAAAATGGTTTTATGGAAAGCAGTACTAATGTTTTTAAATTATTAAAATTACCTAGTGGGAGAGGATTATAAGTGAGATTAAAAACTACAACAGAAACAAAATAATAAAGGTCCTTCCTCTTACTGCCACAATTTCAGAATATTTCATTACCCATCTTTGTAATCTTATTTTTTTTTCAGACTAAAAGAAGAAGCAATGCATTTACGGTCATGCTTAGTTTGAACTTTACATCCTGTATGAACTAAATAATTCAAGATTTCCTCAGCCAGATAAATTCTCATGTATTTCTCTGTTAACTGGGCAAAATAGCACTATTTTGAAGTGGTGTTAGTGGAGGAAAAGTTACAATCTTGATCTACTCTTTCTCCCACCATAGCATGCAGAACAGGTTGCACCTCATAGTATGGTAGAGAGGGGATTTTCATAATTAGGGCAGTTAATGGAATATGTTCTTAGGTATAGTCTTATTTAAGGAAATATATTCTTAGGTATATAAGGGTGCAATCCTGACTTTAGGCCAGAGAGAATGGTCCAGCTAAGCTGGCCTAAGTAGGCCACATCCTGAGCTGTGGCAAAGTCCATAGGGGTAGGAGGCCTCTAAGGGTGGCATAACTGCTGCTGAGGACCAAGTAAATGGCACCTATAGAGGGCTTGCTCCTGAGGAGACCTGCCTCAAATCACACTAAAGAAGGAACAGCTTGTGCCTGCCATATAAGGAAGCCCAGAAGTCTCTGGCAACCAGTAACAGCTGCAGCATGAGACTGTAGTACAGCAGTACCTGTAGTGTAGGGTGGGTGCAAAGGAAATGGCTGCTGGAGTGGGCTGTTGTAGTTGTGCCATATCCTGAGGTGGGCTGTTGTAGTTGTGCCAGATCTTGAGTTTGAGAGGTAGTAGTGGTGCTACGGCTGGCCTAAGAGAACTTTTGCTTCCATTTTTACTCTGGTTTATTATGGGCCCAATGGTTCTACTCAGATTTACACCTGTTCCTGAAGTGACCTAAGTTGGAGAGGCTGGGAGGAACATGTCTTCCCCTGTGGATACAGCCTTAATGGTAATGTTCTAGGCTGTGCCCCACATGCCACTGCAGACATGTCTAGGTTAGCACTGCTAGGCTGGTGCAAGTCCACCTGTCTTGGGCCATTTCTGCTGCAGCTAGGCTGGCCTATATGGCGTTCTGACCCATGTGCCAGACAGGCTGGCCTAAGTGCACTTCAGTATTGTTCCCTGAAAGAGATAGGTCTTACTCTCCCAAGCTGGGTCCTCTGAGCCTCATCCTGCATGTATGTGCCTGATAAGTATGAGGAGAGTAAGTGGACATGTCGAGAAGCAAGGTGGGATAGCATCCGTGTGCAGGCTAATCACCTCGCCTCTGACATGCCTCATTCTCTGTGTATTTATGCTTTGGTCTCTGCGTATTCTGCATACCCCTCTACTTTACATGCATTCCCATCAGGAGCCTGATGCTAGAGCTGGAATTTTGGCTGCTGTTACTGATGGATCCAAAATGACCACAAGCTGCCAACTCTATAAGATGTCATAAGCCCTTTGCAGAATATAACTAACATTACAGTGTCACAAAGCAACTGTTAGTGTCACAAAAGTGATGCTAAAAGTGTCACAAAAGCAAAGAGCCTGTTAGGATTTGGCCATTACTGTTCTTATTCACCCCAGTATATAATTTTCTCCAGAAGCTGTGCCTTGTTTTCTGCATCCTTGCAAGTTTGTGAGCATTTTGGAGGCAGTTAGTACTCAGAATTGATCATACAGTAAACCAAAGATCTCAAACATCATTATTTTTGGAGCATTTTATTTTCTAGTTGTGTGTTACAGTTACTTGTAAACAGATTGTAAATTTTGTTGGTTGAAAATTTTGTATCGTTTACAATAGTTTGCAACAGCAGCAGGAAAAAATAAAACCCACGGATTCTTGTCTCCCCCCCCCCGGGAGGGGATTGACAAAAACTTGTCTGTATACCCCTGAGCTGGGACTATGGGAAGACTGGTCCCTCTTGGGAGGAGGGTTGCTATAATTTTCTTCCACAAAAGTGGGACAGGATCCCCTGTGAAACTTTGCCAGTATGTGGATGCAATCCCCCAAACCAGGGCAGTCCCAGTTCAGTTAGCAGCCCTGCTTGGGAGGGACTTGGTAATTCTTGGGAAGCCTTTTGAACCCACTATGGTCTCAGAATATGGCTGGAGGAGGGGTTTGGAGTACACCTGGGTCCTGTGAGCCAGGCAGAATTTCCACCACATTGCTTGGTCAGACCATCGGGGTGCAGCAACGAGCCAGGCCTCTTCTGTCATTTCTGCACCTAGACTGAATAAATTTAGGGCTTAAGCATGTATTATGCCTATACTTAGAGGAATTTTGTGGATAATATTCTACCTAATCTGGTCTTCAATCTGCACATTTAAAAGTTTTTCCATGACAGCAGTTAGTCTTGTCCTCAAGGAACATGCTCAGTTTAACCATGTTTAATTTTAAGTTGAGAAACTTACAGCTTCTTTTAGCCTTGCCAGCTCTCTCAGCTGCCTCTGCACAAACTGTCACAATTCTAAGTACAAGTTCAAATGTAATGCTTTATACTTATAAAAATAGAAGTGAGATAATCCAGAAGTGCCGTAAAACATTTTATTCATTATTTCAATTAAAAACGATGTATAGTGAAATAGTGCTTCTGTGTGGCCAGTTGCTTACATGACATCTTTCTTTTCTCCAAAGAGGCAAAGGCTGCAATTTTCTTGGGAGTAAAGACCATTGAATATAATGGAACTTACTTCTGAGTAGACAGGCATAGAATTGGGCTGATGGTCACTTGCGGGATATTTTAAGTATGACGAGTGTAACAGAAAACAGTCTAACAGAAAACACATGTACATATGATTTATTAACTACAGGAAGCCAGGCTATATGCTGCCTGCTCACAAGGAAAAGGAGGACAACAAATATTTTTTCCCAGGACACAAGGCTAAAAAAGTAGACAGGAAAAACAGGACATATTGCCACCCTTTGTGAAAGCCATCCTGTTCATCACTGGCATGTCCTAAGCCTGTTTGGCTGTGCTGTAGGGAGTGACATGATGGATGCCTCACCTTCTGCTGAGTCCTGTGCTTTAAAGTGGCCTATAATGCCAGCTACTTTGTCGTCTTGTGCATTTGCTCCCAGACAATGTTATTGGTCACTTTTAAAATGGTATGAATTATCAAATAAATTACAAAATTGGTAGCTACAATTTTCCCTTTGTTTTAAATTGTTTACTTTGGTTTCTCAATAACCACAGACCTTTTTTTGGTTTTCGTTCTCTTTGGTCTTTTTAAAAAGTACTGTCCAAAGTTTTACTTCTACAGTATAGCTGTACTTCTACTTTATAGCTGTCCAATGTTCCAGGGTGATGATTTGCAAAATAACCTTGTAGCCAAAACACTAATAAAACTTTTACACCATGGAGGCACCTGTTTAATGCATTATTCAAAGATACTACTCGACAGAGAATTGGTAACTTTATGGTACTGCACAAGCAGAAAAATCATATATGCATAAAGTCAACAGAAATATGAGGACAGAACTTTGGAAGTGATACTTTATACTAGCTAGCACCTAGAGAAATGAATTAGTTTAAATGTGTTCACTGCCAGTTTGTGACTAATTACCACTTTTCAGTTAAATAGCTTACAATTCATTATGTTTAGAAATTTATAAAGGGTTTGCTATGTTCAGCATATGCACTATTAATAGAAATGGAGACCGCAGATGAAGAGAATCTTTGGCATGGATGTAGGTAACTTGAAAATAGCTTTAGGGTATGATGATTAATTAGAAGATGAAAGGTCAGCAGCTCATGGAAATATTAGCTGAGTCATTTGGCATAACTGGATGTTACTAATACATTTGGAACAATGAACTCCAATATTCTTTACAGAAAATTGGAGAATTACGTAAACTTCATAGGAATATTAAGGCCCCAATCCTATGCAAAGTCCTTAACAGCTGACAGTGCATAGTAGGCAAATGCATACTAGTGGCCCATCAATGAGCCCCAGTGCCAGAATTCAGTGTGGGTGAAACCAGTGAGAAAAGTGAGAAACCAGATCAAGGAGGAGACTGAGATGGGGGGGGGGCTTTCCCTCTTGTGTGTGCATATTGGATATTGGATATAATATTTGGATATTGTGGAGAAGAGGGAGAGAAAATAGGAATGAACTAATCTCTCATCCAGGTTTGTGTTGGGTCCTTTTATTTCTGTTTCTCTCCTTTGAAACCGTCTGATTCGTACATCACTGAATAAAATCCTTATGTAAATATATCTTTTTACAAAGTATTTTTATGTATTTCTTACTCAAACAATAGGTGTTGCAATAAGTTGCATAGTACATGTTTAGGGACACATCTCTAACTAACTTAAATTGGCATAACTCACCTGGCATATTTTCTCCTTGGTCTGCCTAGTTGGGAGGTGTTGAGATATGTTTTTTTTTTCAAGGACAATAAGAAATGACAGTGCCTGAATCATGAGGAAAAATACTTTTTTTTACAAAAACTTGGAATAGACCACAGCAAAAATGTGCACATTTGTGATTTTATTATAATATAGTGTGACAATACGGCTGTGGGTGGCGCAAACGGTTAAGTCGTTGTGCCTGTTAACCAGCAGGCCAGGGTTCGAGACCCACATCGGCCCCACAAGACAGGGTGAGCTCCTGTCCTTAGCCCAGTTCTGCGACGCCAGCTGGATCCAATTGTACTGGCTCTGCCTTTCCATTGGACTAATTCAGTGGCGTGGAGAGGGGTGATTTGCTGGTTGGGTAACAGCCTATCCTCCATAACAATCCAACCCAGGCTTTCGTGCTTCGCATGCAGCGTATGCAGCGCTGAGCATGATACCATAGTCTGCACAGACTGACGGAGGCCTGCTTTAAAGTGTGACAATACAGAAATTAAAATTTGTTCTATTATTTACAAAAAAAAATTAAAATTATAAACCATTTTAACACTAAATGGTAAACCATTTTAATAAATATTTCCATTTTAAAATATCTGTTTTAGAACTATTGGATAATGTAATATTTTTCTGAATTCACGTTCTGACTGACATTTAGGTGTGTTGTTCTAGAACACAAGACGTTTCACTGATCCTCCGTACACAACTCCTGTAAAACCTGTAAAAGGCATAGCTGATGGATTGGTTTCTTCTATACTATACATAGTAGTTTCTTCCTACTATGACTAATTATAATGATCTCTCAACCAGGGGTGGGCAACCTCCTCCTCTTGGGGCCATTTGCAGTTCATGACGACCCTCAATTCTGCCCAGGGGGAGCTTTCAGTCTCCAATGAGCCTTTGTTAGTGCCACATGTTCCAGGTATTTTCTATTTTTCCCTGGGCATTATTTTACCTTCATTTCAAATGCCTCTGAACAACTTATATCTCCATGTTTTTCTGGGTTGGTCTGTATGTTTTCACTGTGCAAGAGATGTGTGGCAAACATTTCCTAGTTCTTATGTGGTTTTACAGGTAAGGTCATAAGTCCTGTGTTATAGCTCTCATGTGCATTATAAATAAGATGAGTAAAATTCATTCAAATTCTGTCCCTAATGTGTTGATTAATGTATATTTAAATTGGAATGTAAATTTATTTTTTTCCTGGTCCCCAACACAGTGTCAGAGAGATAATTTGATGTAAATGTTCTCCCTTAATGTTTGCCCCTTGCTACTCTAGACTTAAATGTAAAAGTGTCCCCCGTAAGTTGTACTGCTAGTCATGACCAACTGTAGGGTGCAGTGCTCATCCCTGTTTCTAAGCCTTTAGAGCCAGCATAATCCAAATACACTTCTGTGGTTATGGGATCAGCATGACTGCTGAAGGTGCACACTATAACTCTATAACTTATAACTCTAGACTTATAATCTTATTAATTAATAAGAGAAGAAAAACATCGACCTCAGTTGCAGATGCTGGACACTGAAGCTATGATCCAATAAAAATTTCTTTTAAAAAAATATCCAGCAAACAATGCATTCACCTCTAGAAAACAAAAATAACTAAACATAAACATCTGCCTTATTTTACATGAGGACAGGTACATTACCTACTAAGAAGGCAAGAATTTGAAATAAATTAATGAGGCCATTTGTTCTTCGCAGAACTCATTCTCAAATGGATTTTTGCCAAACTTGTATTAGGTACTCAATGAAATATTCTCACTTCTATTAGTAGAAATATTATGACATGTGTGGGAAGTTCAGAAAAAAACTTGTTTCTGGGCAATATCAATAATTCTTTTGTTTGTTATGGTCTTCCAGATGTCTTATAAATCCAACTGCAACTGATATGAATGTTAAAACTTGAGGTCATTCACACACATGGACATTCTCTTGTCTGACTCACACACAGACACACTTCCACACACAGGCCTACTTGCTTGTGTTGCTATGTTGTCATGACAATTTTTGACAGGTGAGATGTCAATTTGTTTTAAATGTTTTGATGACAGGAAGATGTTCAAAATTACTTCATGTTTACTGTGTTATTGAAAACCTTATTCCCATTTTCTACCACTCTTGTGGTCAAACTGGTGGGTTGCAGCCCACCATTGAAACTTTGAAGGAGCACATTCCCCTTAAAGAGTGACCCAGAAATGGGTACCCTGGTGACATCACAGTGATTGCAGCACTATGGGCACCCATGTGCATTTTAACATACCTAGAGGGATTGTGCAACTTCCTAGTGGGTCCAAGAGGCTCATAGTCCTCTTGGCAAGCCTCCCACTTCCAGACTCCCTAGTGGTTTTCAGACTCCCTGAAAGTTTGAGAACTTTCTCACCAGTGCTGGTTCAGCCATACCAAAAAGTGTGTGCTGATTCATATTCTGTTAACAATATTCTGTTAACAATAGTTGTTGAATGCAAGTTTCATATTCCATTTTTAAGACCAGGAGGAGCTGTAATATGTACTGTAGGAATAATAACTGCATACTACCCAGAGCCTCTTATAAATTAATTTGGTGGTTTATTTTTTCCAGAATGAGTAAGAATGAAAAATATACATAGCTTCTTGCTGACTTTCATTGGAATATAAATAAATGGTGATTGAAACAAATCTTGTCTGCCCTAAAAGGTCATTGTGCAAAAATATTTTTTCTGTGATCTTCTCTATTTTCAGTATATATGTCAATTTCAAAATTGTTTCATGCTGTGTTCCCATCTATTTCTATGGATGAAAAGATACAGACAGCAAATTGGCTTTCTCTAGTTGGTTGCACCTAAACAATTATAGAAAGTTGCTAGAATTCTCTTGTTTCATGATGTTTATGTCAATAAATTTTTTTCCAACTCTCCAGAACATGCACAAAATGATATTGCTTTTGTTATTCTAGCCATACTCAAAAGTGTTTTGTTTTACAAATATATGTTTTCAATAGCACAGAAGTCTATTCATTCTGATTCTGTTTGATTCTGTTTCCTCCATTATCAAAACAACTGTATGTTAAAAGCTTTTTCTATAACTTTGAACTAAGCCTCAGGTACCTTTGTCCTCCTCTCCCCTCCCAAAATCATTGCATATCTGGGCAGAGATCATGATCACTATACTGATGCACTGTTTAAAAAATGATATTATTTTGTCCAAGTATTGAAAACGTGTTTGAAAATGAGCTGAAGATCTATTCTTGAAGGCTAAAATGATGGTTGACATTCTTGTTTGAAACAATAGATACAACTAATAAGATCTTTTAACTTTGTAACTGGTATGACACCAATAATGTTAAAGTTCTTGAGTCCGAAAGTGATTGTGTCCTTAGCCACAGCAGCACATAGCCTAGCTGTTGAGCTTATTATACCTTAGAAACTTCTCAGAAAGAACCCTTCGTGACATTTGGAGACGGTGAGAATAGAATACTATACTGCATCTATAGTATCTGATGTATATATGCTGTTCCGTAGTCTATTTATATAAAACTGAAAAGTCACTGACTGACTTACTGACTTGACTCATCAACGTCCAGCCAAAACCGCCGGACCTAGAAGTGTGAAATTTGGGAAGGGTGTTCCTTCCATGATGGAGGCAACTGCTAAGAACCGGTTTTTGGAAATTCCAACCAGATGGGGTAAAATGGGTTGCAATGCGTTTTCTTCCCTATACTTGACATTGAAGAATCCCTGACTGCTCTGCCCGAACCCCCGGACCTAGAAGCATGAAATTCAGGGACTGTGTTCCTAATGTGACATGAGCACCCACCAAGAACAGATGTTGAGAAATTTAACCCTTAAGGGGATGCAAAGGGGTTCAATGTGTTTTTGTCCTGTACTTAATATTGAGGACTGACTGATCAGCATCCAGCCAATTTGGTGCCTGGTGCACTGCGGGGATCTGGTGTGCATGGGGAGGATGTGGTATGCATGGAGGGGGTTGTGGTGTGCATGGGGGTATTTTACTCCTGCAACATGGGTGCGTTTCACTACTACAGTATATGGGGCAAAGGTCCTTCATTTCTCTGCAGTTATTCCTAGAACAATCTCTATTGTTGCAGACTGTGGAAGACTGTAGAAGTAGAGTGTAGTTGGAAATTGGCAGGTATAACTTTCACAAGCAGAAGTGCCTTCCATTCACAGAAGGAACCAAGAGCAACCTGCTTGATGAGCCCAATGAAGTGGCCACCTCAGATGATGAACTGACCCATGTCCAAACCATGTTTTACTACCATCTGTCAATTTGCTGTTTCTACCTTTTAGCTCTATACCGGCTTTTTCAGTCTGCCATCATGATCTGGTGGATGGCAGTAGAATTTGCACTACCACTCCTTTTCCTCTTCGTTTTTTTAAGTCGCCAATCATTTTTATAAAAGACCTGTAACAGCCTGCAACTGCCATTTGCAGAGGTACATTATCACAAAATTCATCAGTAAAAGAAACTATTCCTTTTTGCAGCATCTCAATTGCCCTTATTCCACCTCTCTCCTCAGTGGCTCTCCTCAGCTGCCCCCTTAACCTCACCTGTTAACAGTTGACAGTTGCAACGCTGACATTTCCTCAGCCTTTTTGACATGGAATGTTGACCAGAAGATGCGGACGCCCTTCAGATAAGTTATTGGCCCAAAGTGTTGGAGATGCTCTAGACTAGAATTCTAGCCTAAACTCTCTTTTATTCCTGATAACCTTCCTTTTTAAAATTATCCAAAAATAGGGAAGTAAGAAAGAGGAAGAGTGTAGTGCAAGCTTTTTCAAACATGCACAGGAGCCAGTTCAATAAGGAATGGCAAGATACTATGTCATGGAAATGGCCTTGTAATCTCAGATGTGGCAGCGGGGATTTGGACTTGTCTTGCAAAGGATCTCTTGAGGTCCAGCGAATGATTTTTGGCGGGTAATTCTTTTGAGCATTCATGGTTTTCTCCTTTGGATTTCTAGTTGTGAGGGATTGCAGCCAGCATACTGGCAAGAACTAATATAAAAGTTTCCTTTGAGAAGAACAAAGAAAATCATAATAGACACTTGGAATGAAATTTTGGCATTATCACTGCAAATTAAAGCAGCCTATTTTTTTGGTCTGCTTTTTTATATTTGCCTTCAAAGAAGACTGTGTCTGAACACATTTTTCCTTTTCCTGAAAAATCCAAAATAAAGTGCAATTTAAATGTTTACACACTAAAACTATGAAGGATTTAAATTTATGAATTTAAAGAGATAATTTTGCTAGCCTAGCAAGGGACAAGTGGGCACAGAATCAGTGTATATACATAGCTGCGATCTTAACTTCCGTTTAGGCTAGCATAAGCCCCGACGTAGATACTGTGCTGGCCTAGGATATCACAAAAGTGCTATAAGAAACTTTTGCCCAACTCCATGGGAGGTTAGGTCACTGCACAAGCATACACTGACATCTCTACATCATCACAGGAAGATAATTCAAGTGAGTTAGGCTTACCTAAAATGATTAGGATTGCACCGTGTCAGTCAAGTCAGTCAGTCTCTCACTTATGATGTGCTAACGTAATGCATAACTTAGTCATTAAAAGGAACTTATTTCTATACTGTTTATAAACATATGTGCATGGACATTTTTCCTGGTTTATTTTCTATTATTTGATTTATAGCTGTACAGTTGTAACCTATTTATATCTGAATTATTTATATGCGATTTTGTCTCAGAGCGACTAAGGTTGGCTCTTTGAATTGAAAGATAAGCTTGCCTTAAAGATAAGCTTGCCTTAAAGGAGTAGTAATTCCTTAAAGTAGGTTTGTCATAATCCCTCCAACAGGACTGAGTGGGAGAAGACATGGGAAGCAGGGATGTGCTCTTGTGAGCGAGGCATGTCTAATCAGAAGATACATGATACATAATAATGAGATAGATACATGATAACATAGGCTTACAACAGCCTGCCACTAGGGAGGAGGGAGAAGCACCCACCTGAGGGAAGGGTGGCTGCAGGTGAGCTGAGGCTGGAGGGGAAGCGCTTCCTGGCAGAAGCCAAAGAAACCCTACCTAGCAACAGCAGTACCTGAGCTGAGGAGGGGATGGAGTGCAGTGGGGAAGGGAAAGGGAAGATAACTTCTCCCCTTGTCCTGCGCACTGCCAGTGGTGGTATTGGAGCAGGAAGAATAAATAGCAGTGATTTTCATTCTTTTTCATCTTTCATGTCATGGGACACTGACAAGGCACTAAACTTGCCTAAGGCACCCCATCAATTTTTTACCATTGACAAGGCTCACTGTGCTGCAGGAAAGGGCTCAAGTCCCCCAATTTCCCTAATAATAATAAATGTCCTCCCCCCCCCATCCCGTGGCACATCTGCAGACCATCCGCATTACACCAATGTGGCATGACACAGTGGTTGAAAATGACTGATGTAATGGTTAATTTGTCTCTGCCTATAACCATCTATCATATTTTTTCCTTTTTAAAATTTCACATTTTGGGGGGCTTTATTGAGGAGCCTTCAATTAGAATTTTTACTTTTAAAAATACTAGGAACTTAAATAATCTTACCTTGAAAAAAGCACTATTTTTGATGATGTGAACTGCATTATGGGGATACTTTTGATTGAAATGTGTTATTAACAATAGGATAAAGTGTGGTTTTCAAAAATACTACTTGGGCTGCAATCTTAACTACACTTTCCTGGGTTTAAGTACTATTGCATACAGTGTGACTTTCTTCTTAGTAGACATTCTTAGGATTGCACTATTAGAGCACAATCCTAACCATGTCTACTCAGAAGTAAGCTCCATTATGTTCAATGGGACTTACTCCCAGGAAAGTACCTTTAGGATTGTAGCCTTAGTAAGCTTGTTATTCTTTTCTATGAAAGCCTTTTGTTAATGCTGCATTTCTGTGTATGTATGTGTACTGCATACAGAGTTCAGATGAACTCAGTCTAAATTCAGAAATACTGCCTTTGTGTTTTCAGTGTTTCCACAATATTGGCTTTCATAAAGCCTACCTGACAGCAAGCAATATACCTTCCCCTTAAGGTTCTATACAGTGGGGAATAAAAGGAGACTTTTACACAAGAGAAAGTTATAGCCTGGGCTTTTTCTTTATATGGGTTGTTTGTCAAGGGACCAAAATGTGCACTACTGAACCATAGAGACAATGTTATAGCACAACTTTTTTTTAGGTCCATGTTTACCTCAAAATGGAACACGTTATTATCTTAAAATCAAAGAAAATGGGAAAAAATGGTTTTTAAAGTTATCTGCATACCTCACTAATACATGAGATAGGGGGTAAGATTATGATTGTAACACATCTAACCATCTGTCACTCTTTCCCTTTCTCTTTCCCTCTCCCTCTCACTCACATACATGCACACACAAAAATAGTGGGCACACCCACCATCTACATGCTTTGGTGCTTCTATCTTGAAAAAACAGTTACTATTTATTCTTCCTGTTGCATGTTTCCATTTTAACTCAAACTGGAGGTTGTCAGAACCAATTCAAGTTTGTCATGACCAGCACCTCTAAGGAAATGAATGCTGCTTTTGCATGGAGTTTGAAGTACTGCATTTTCCATTCTATTTAATTAAAGTTAGCAAAACATATGGAAGTAAAGCAAGCTGTTGAACTGTTCCTTAATTGAGGTTTTTTAAAGCATTTTAAAAGAGAAAGCTGGATTCTGGGTTCCAGTGTTGTTATGTTTATGTTATGTTTATTATTCAAGCTTTTTTGAAGTACCAGTAATTTGGAAAAGCAAACAGGATTATGGATTGTGGTAATTTGATGCTCCTTTCTGAAGGCTTTTTTCAAGCAGTTTCAAACAGTATTTTGTGGTTCTGTGGCTGTAGAAAACTGCTCCTTTGATAGCTTTTGTGTCTTAAAACATTTGGTTCATTAAAGCACTTGGGTTTTTCTATATTTTCTATATTAGTTTAAGAGAAAATTTGACCATATAGATTACAACTGATAAAAATGATTTACCAGTGATTAAAGTTTTGAATAAAATAAGTTTTGAATAAAAACATGTAACACTGCACAAGTGTATGACATCTAAGGCGACACTCTTTAAACATCAGGAGGGAAGGAAGGAGTAGGATGCTAACATAAAATCACTTTGGGTGGAGGGAAAGGGTGGCCTTTTCCACTGCTTGCAAATGTGCTATAAAGGCAAGGGGAGGTCCCATCTCATCTAAAGTTGTTAAGTATGTGTGTACAAATCAGTGAAATCACATGTTTTGAGACTCAAATCTTCTGTCCCATTCTTCCAAATAACAAGCACATATGCAGGCTTGCCCATCCTGAAATGGGTGAAATCATGAGCCCCCATTCCCACTCTTTTGACAGTGTAAGGGGAGTGGTGTTAGAAACAGAAATTCTAAGAAATATAACTTAAAGAAAGCCCAGACAGGTTACCTGCTCTAACCTAGCACTGCACACCCCAATGAATTACCCTACTTTCTCCAAACCAGTGAGTTACCCTACTTTCTCCAAACCTTGCTGTAACACGCCAAAATCTGAGGCATGTCTCCTCAGAAGTAAGTCCCAATATGTTCATTGTTACTTTCACCCAGATAAGTTCATATAGAATTGAGCTTTTATCTGTTATCATTTTCCTTGTAATAATTACACAAAAATTCACAAATAGCTTCATTCTAAAACAATGGTATCATTGAAAAACATACTTAAATGATCTCTTGGCTACGTACTGTTTGCTACAAAACAGCCCAAGGCCTAAAACCTTTCTCCAAAAAGTCAATTTTATAAAATGTTTTTCTTCACTCGGGAGAGATGGAAATAAATATGCCTTTTTTCTGGGTCAATATATTTAACCTTTAAATGTGCTTGTACTTCACTACTTTGGAAGTTTGCCTGGAAGCAACCAGCATGACTGTCAGCTCTGAAAAGAGTATTCTTCAAAAGGACAAAAGTCACTTTTTCCTCAAGTTTGATCAATGGAATCCAGCATTGTTGTTTCTTAATAGTCTGTTTCTAAATGATTGAAGATAACTATTTCATTGTAAACAATGGAGAGAAGGAGCCATGATAAAGGAATAGTTCCACTAAGCTTTCTGCCAAGATTTCTAAAATATGATCTCCAATAAAATAACAGATGAATGAGACGAAATAGGTATCAGGTGGTCATATTCTCTCCCCATGCCTGTCCTTAGCAACTCTGGGGAAATGGTTGAGGTCACCCTTTTTTCTTCAAACTCTTGCTTTCTTCTCCTTGCTTTCTAAAATTTGCTGGAATAATGAGATGTGGAGATGAAGGAAGCAAGGAAAGTAACAGGGCAGGCACAAGAGGAGACAGTAGTGGCATTTGGACTAGTGATCTCAGGCCTGGGAGACAGAAATTGAGCCCGCAGGTACATGGTCTCTCTTTAAATTCATCCTAAAACAGTATTAATTTAAAGTTGCATGTTGTACTGCGAGAGATTCCCCCCCAAGGTAATGATACCACAAGGTCTACACATATTTTGTGATTCTAAAAGTTAGACCTATTGTTAGATATATTTGAATTGCTGAATTTAAAAATGGCATTGGTTTTGCCCAATTGGCTTTAGTTCTAGGGGCATAGCTGATTCAAGCAGCTTCCTTGTGAGGATGACTCATAATCTTAGAAAGCCTTCTGAAGGCTGGGGAAGCCCACCCGTGGCAGAACAATTGGTGGAGGTGATGGACACGGGCAGCTCTTGGGGTAGCATGATGGGGTTGTGGTGGTGCTGCCCAGCCATGACACCCCAGGTCTCTTGTACTTGTGGACTCTACCCCAAGAGCCACTGTTTCAGAGTGAAGGGAGATTGCCATAAATTTTTTCCCTTCCTGTCCCAGGAAAGCTTGATGCATCACTCACAAAACAGAAGGTCTGCATATAAATAATTCTGAGTATAGTATAGGTAACAAATGTATAGTATGGGTTATGTGTATAGTGTAGGTAACAAATGAGCTATATTATATAAATATTACATAAATCTCCTTTGCTATTTGTAAGAGAGTGGATGAAAAAACAAACAAAAAAATGAGCCTGTGGGTGCATATATATGGAACAAAACCTTTTCTGCCTCTAGCATCTTTCTCCATTTCCCATGATTTAAAATTCCCCAGGGCTTTCTTGCCTATATCGAAGTGGCACATTCTGACATACAAATGACATATTGTTCTTTTTCGGTAACCATTGTTTATGAAATGCTTTTGAAATTCTCTAACAATTCCATTATAAGACTTAACTCTTAAAAATAATATTTTCATATAATGCTTGCTTCATCTTTATATAATTTTATTTTTATTCACAAAGTTGTCGTTATAGAAAGGAAAGATGTTTTCTTCTGCATAGGAAATTTCTTTGCAACATAGAAAAAATCCACAAAATCATCTTGCAGAGGTATTCCCCCCCCCCCCCCCACACAAACAATAATTGGTTCTGGTGGAAGACTATATAGTATATAGAGAAAAACAAACTCAAAAATAAATTGAATATTACAGTTATATTTCTATGGCATGAAAAAGGTGAATATCCACATAGAGGAAAATGTTGAAGTACAATATAAACATCCTTTTCCCTACTGATAGATTGTGATTGGGATGCTATTGCCAATTGCGCTCTACAAGCAGGGTGTCCAATCTTTTAGCGTCTCTGGGCTGCATTGGAAGAAGACGAGTTGGTTTGGGCCACACATAAACACTAACAACATTTTTATAAAAAATGTAGGATGTCCTACATTTTGTCCTACATTTTTAAACCTTAAAGTCTCATTGATTTTAATGGAGCTTACTTCTAAGTAGGCATGATGCATAGGATAGGCAGCAATCCTCTCCAAGCTAAACCTTGGAGTAAGTCTCATTGATTTTAGTGGAGCTTACTTCTGAGTAGGCATGATGCATAGGATGGGCAGTGATCCTCTCCAAGCTAAACCTTGGAATAAGTCTCATTGATTATCATGGGGTTTTCTGCTGAATAGCCATGCATAAGAATGGGCTCTCAGACTGCAACTTGGGAGTAAGCCTCATTGACTTTAGTGGGGCTAAAGGAGGCAGGAGGCAGGTAGGGGGAGGAGCCAGGCAGCCCAGACCAGCTTTGTGATGGCTGCCCAGGGCAGTGCACAGAGAAGCTTGCGAAATTTGAAAATTGCTGCTACCACAAAGCCAATTTTTCCAATGGTGGTGGCCAGCTTTGCAGGAGGGCCGCATCCACCCTCATCCTGGGCCGCATGCGACCCCTGGGCCGCGTGTTGGACACTTCTGCTCTACGGCCTGGCAGAAGTTTCAGACAAGTTAGCTTTAAAATCCTGTCCCTCTTATAAGTCCTCTATCAGCTGCTTGTCTAGATCTCCCTAAGTAAAACTGTCGCCTCCTCATCTCCTGCCTATTCCTCTTCTGTGCCTTCTCTTTGGATTGCTTAGCAGTGGACTTCCACAGCAAACTCATCAGTTCTAAACCATGTCAGGCCAAAGTGAAATGCAGCCTGTTTCCTGGTCTTGTTTTCTTCCAATTTCGTATTTTGAGTGCAAAAACTCCAAACAGAAAGCCTCCAAAACAGTCCAAACAGAAAGCCTTCAAAGAAATTAATAAATTTGACTAAACTGATAAAAGTTACTGAGAAAATTAGATTTCTATATTAAAAACATACATGTGCACAGATGCATGTACACTTTTCTGGTAGGCAGCCCCAAAAGGATACTGTTGAAGCTGATACTGTATGGCTTGGTGTACTGTCCAAGCTTTAAAAATGAGAGAGATGGTAATCGTGGTTTCAGAATATACAGTTAAAACAGTCATTTATTTTCTGCTGCAGTAGCTGGGATTACCCTCAAACCACAGGTTATATTAATAAAATTCATGATCCCGGTTTGATTAAGCGCAAGTAAATTATGCACACAAAAATAATAAATACCTTTAATGAACTTCAAAGTTTTCAGCAGTAAAGCAATCCATCTACTGAAGTTGCAAATATAAACATGCCTTAATTTGAATTTAGTCTTGTGCAAGTTGGTAAAATTAATTTGTTCCAACTCTGCTCTCACATTGTCTCTATAAAAACAAAGAAGAAAAGAGAAAAGAACCCCAAAGTCATGCTGAATAGTTTGCTTTTCATTTCACTTGCTGTACTTTTGAGAAGGAAAAGAAATGGTTAGGAAATTTCAGCCATGTAAGTTACTTCCAGAAGTGAACAACAACAAAACCTGTTTCTCAAGTAGGCCTGAGCCATCTACCTTGCACTAACCTTGCACTGATGCATTTGTGCCACTGGGGTATGCACTGCACCCTACAGTGGAGGGACAGTCAAAGAGGCCTTCTCAAGATAAGGAAGCATGTGTCTGCATTGTGGCTATATTGCCTCTGAGAAGATAGGGTGGGCGCTCAAGTCTTGATGATTCAATATGAATCATGAATTCATATTTTTTGTAACTAATTTTAAGTCATGAACATTGCTGACTCTGATTCAACTCATGATTTGGGGCCAGTGATTTGGAAATAAAGACTTGAACTGAGTCAAGTAACAGCTCACTTTTTGTGTGTATTTGCAACTCTGTTTTATGTGTATATTCAGTGTTTTTTTTCTGTTTCCATGACATGCAAACACCTTGTGGGACAATTCCGAAGTCTGCATTCAGATTGATATCAGTAGCAAATATGGAGGGAGGAGGGTAGACTGGTTCAAGGAGGCAGGGGTTTGGAAAGAAGGGGAGGAACAAGGCTTAAGGATTTTGGGGGAGAAGCACAAAGCTAGGGGAATGAGCCAGGAAAACGTGGGCACAGCCAGGACATGGGGGTGTCTATGAGCAGGGTGACCACATGACTGTAAATTTCTGGATTTGTCCTCTTTTTTAGTCTCCTGTCTGGGTGTCCTCCAAAAGGGCTTCATTGTCCTCCATTTTGGCTTCATTTTGGAACTTTGCAATGGTGTGCAATACCCCATCATGTCATATGTTATTGCATTTGTATTGAAGAGCAGAATCCAATGCAAAAATCAGTTTTGAAATGTCTCCTTCCTCTCAAAAGTTATGGCCAAAAAACTAAAACTAAAAAATATGCATTGAGCTCTATGGGACAGTGAAACTGAAGGGACAAAAGATGACACCTGTCCTATTGTTTTGATCTGGATCTCCACCCATCCCTATGGATACTCTTTTAAAGGGAAATACACACACTAAGGGCACAATCCAGAGTAAGGGCGGTGAGTGAGGAGAGTCCTAGCTGTGGTGCCCCAATTATTCTGTATCCAGAACAGAAAGTTATGCTGTATCCAGAGAGTTAGGAAGCCTGGGCTGCCCTAGCTGCTCCAGAGCATGCTAAGTCAGTGACAGCTGGGAAGTGCTTGCTCCTGAGGAGACCCCCTCAGATCACATTGAACAAGGAACAACTGTGGTGCCTGTCTTATAAGAAAGCCCAGCAGTTCCTGACAACCAGTTCCAGTTGCAGTTCCTCTAGTGTAGGGTGTATGCTTGGAATGGCCTGCTGTATCCCCAGGTTAGTGGGCTGCTGTAGTTGTTTCATATCCTGAGGTTGTGAGGCAGGGGTCAACACTGCCATTCTTACTCAGGCCTTATTTTGGACGCCTATGGGTCTACTTACTATACCTGCTCCTGAGGTGGTATAACTCTGAGGAACTGGAAGAGGGCATTTCTGCCTTGGAAACAGGCTCTGGATACAGAGTAACTGCTCTACCCTAGGTAATGCTAAACATGCCCTCTCCTGAGCTGCCTAGGCTGCCCCAGTTAGGGCAGAGCAGGTCCACCTCTCTTGGGGCACCCTATGTTGCCTTGCTCTGCCCCAAGCCTTTTCCAGAATAACTAGGGTGGAGTATCTTGCAGTTGCTCCACACTAGTGATAGATAGGGCAACCCAAGTGCCACTCTGGATTGGGATGCCTTTCTCAACCATCTAGGCTCTAAGGAAAACCTTTGATAAGAGAGAGATACGGATTAAGCTTAGATGAATTTACAGCTGCTACATGCTCTCCATTTAGAGAGGCTGCCAGCCACAGGCAGTCTCAATCCTGAATTTGAGCCAAGGATGATTCTCCTTCCTATCCTCTCTACTTATAACACCATCTGTTGATTACAGTATGCTCAGTTATTATACTTGTGGATCAGTACATAGAAAAATGAATGCATTATGTTGATTGAATCATATATCTTTTACCATATGAAAATAATTCTAGCTGAGACTCAGAGCACAAGCCTAACCATGTCTACTCAAAAGAAAGCCCCATTGTGTTCAGTGGGTCTTTCTCCCAGGAAAGTGTCTTTAGGTTTGCAGCCTTGGTCTTCTGTTCTATTTTTAAAGTAAATACTGCGAATTATAAATAAATCAGAATATGGATTTTATATGACTTCAACTGAAGAAGCTAAATCACCACTTGTGTACTGAAGCTAGAAGTTGGGGTGCACATGTATCCAAAGGGAGGTTATCTGCTTAAATGTGCTGGCAATTTTACAAGCATTTGTTTAATGCAGCTATAGGATAATGTTGATTTCTATGAGTAATAGGGGAATAGTTTACGAACATATTATTATACAGAGAAAGAAATGCTATTCAAATCATAATGCCCAGAGCCTCTGGCAGTTTGTAAATTGTTTCATTTCTGAATGAGAAGACTAATGTTGCACAGTAAAGCTATGTGTATTTAAACCTTTATGGCCCATACCACTTTACATGGAATTACAGTGTATTGCTGTATTTTATTTCCCTAATTAACTTGTAAAATGCCAGCTCATGTTGTCCTGAAGTTTATCTTCAGTTCATTAAAGTACTGGCCATATTTTGGAGAGATTCTGTAAGTTCGAGTAAGATTCTGTAAGATCTTAAGAGTGCAGGTGTGACTATCAAGAAAGTGATACATATTTTTTTTAATGATAGAATTATTTTAAAAGAATTATATGACCTGTTTAGGAAGAAAGCCTTACAATGTACTAAGATTGTTAACTAACCATTAAATTTCTTCTGCTAATACCATTTTGTAAGTTTATATAATTATGGATTTCTTTCTTTTTTTATTCCCACAGGATCTTGGAAGCAACAGCCCACCACAGAGAAATTGGAAGGGAATTGCTATTGCACTGTTGGTGATTCTAGTTGTATGTTCACTCATCACAATGTCTGTAATTCTTTTAACACCAGGTAGGATCATCATCATTGTTATTAGCATCATCAGTGTAATATAAAAACTTGTATAGTATCTGTTCCGCTTTTTATATTTTGCTGCAAATTGTATTCCTTTCCACAGTAATGTAGCTAGTGTAATGGAGCAAAATGGTCTGCAGGTGCCACAACACACTGTGTAAGCATCTCTCATGGGCAGCAACAGCAATTCACCTGTATGTTACCATCATTGCCCAGAATGGCTCAGGTGGTGAGCACTGCAGTACCTGCAATACTTATTGTTTTGACTCCCCTCTAACTATTGCTCTCCAATGACATATTATTTATCTGTGTATTTAAACCTTGATGTTTCCACATTGTAAATTCTGTGCAAAATATGCATAAGAGAAATATAGGGCTGAGAGATTCATGTAGGATTTGATTTCAAATATTATTGCAGTGAGTGTCCTTTAATTCAGCAAACAACTATATGAACTTACCTGACTATACCTAGGACAAAATAAATACCATTCAGTTGCCCAAGTGTATTGCCTTCTGGAAATAAGCAAGTCCCAGAAGCAAGAAGGAGAAACCCAATACTCATCCATAAGGTGTTTCTAACAACAGTATGTTTGGTAGATGAAGGAGATATGTGGTTAATCTCCAGTAATTTCTCCAGCATCAGTCCCTGTGGTGCTTCTGTCAGCAGACCTCCCAGGGCCAGCTAAGCAGCAGCAGGCCTGGAGGCACCAAGGCCAGGCAGGTAGGTGATGCCGGCTGGGTACCGGGGGTCTGGAGGGGACAATGCAAGGCCCTCCCTGTTGATCCAGCAGCCAGAGCCTTGTGTGGGGCTGGCAAATGAGCACCTAGCTGCTGTGCCTCATTCAGGTTTGCCCTTTCCTGTCCCTTACTACTCAGAAGTGAGCCCCTTTGCAGTCATTGGAGCCTAGTCCCAGGAAGGGATGGAGAATTGTGTGTCCTTAGAGTACAATCCTGCACCTCTCTGCTCATATGTAAGCCCTTTTGCAAGAGGCATGCTGAAGACAGTATCTAGCTATTCTAGAATAAACAAGAAAGCATCTCCAGCTCCCACAGCAGCGCAGGGATGGAGAAGCCTCTTGGGGATGGGCGGCAAAGGAAGCCACATACTGGCTAGAGGAAAGAAAAGCCTCAGGAGGTGATTTAACTTTAGAATCATGTCGGCATGCGGAATAGCATTGTAACATTAGTTCAGCACTACACCACTGAAAGGTTGTTAATCCCTGCTCTAACCCATAGATTGTCTTTTTCATTTCAGAGCAGATTGGCATGCCATCAGCTTTTTGACCATTGATAAGACATTCCATCCCCTAAATCCCCATGGTACAACTGCAAACCATTCATGGTACATGGGTGTGCCATGGCACACTGGCTGAAAATCACTGCTGTAGCGTGTCACTCTTTTATATACTTTTGTCAACCTTAACTGCACTTTTTCCATGATTCTCTATAATAACCTTCAATTTGGAATTCTCTGGATCTTTCTGTAAACTCAACTATGACTTGCAATCTATACTTAGCATTTTAAATACAATGCAAAAACCAAGAATTGGGAAATGTCAATGAATAACTCAATATAATTTTTATGTTGTTGGGAAAAGTATAGCATATTTTTAAATGTGAGAATAAACAAGAAAGGATAAGCTTCACTAACCCTACAATCCAGAGTAACTACGGGAGCACGTAAGAGACTTTATGTGCACCCGTAGTTACTGCACCAGCCAGTGAAAACCTATGGGAAATTCATATTGCAATCCAGAGCAAATTGTTCTTACACTGGAGCAAGGACTCCCCATAGTTACTCAGGATTGCGCCCTTCGAAGCCAAAGGTACTGATGCATATGAATTCATACAGATATGAAAAGTTCCCTAGCTGCAATATTCAGATAGATAATACAGTGAAAAATGACGTTTTTCTTGCAGTGCACCTACCAGGCTTTAGAAATTTTTTAGATTTTCTAAAGCCTGGGAACATTTATTGAAATGTTACAGGAAAGTAGCATCATATGTATTGAGATTCAATTATAAAGACTAGGTATTGGGTGTTATTGTTATGTGATTTTTCTGGTGTACATATACTGGAAAAAGTATCATTGAAGTAGATGGTATGACTGTCAATGTAACAAAAGAATAGTACATGTTTTTGAGACTTGTCAGAATCCTGAACAAAACAGCTATATCTTTTTCTTTCCTATTTTATTTGGCAAACTGCAAACTTAATTGAAAGTTTTAAGTGTTCTTTCAGCTGTTCTTCAGGCACGAAGAGCAGCTTCATGCCTTAAGCATTCTTTTGCACTCTTCTGGAGTAGGAAGTCTGTCCACTCCAAGCTACCAAACACTCACCAAGAATGACTTGTATTCCAAGGGTTTGATCTATGAGCAAGCACGTACTAGAAGGAACACACATACCCACACTTGAGGTACAAAGGTATGCCCATTTGAATTGGTTTTTTTTCCGCTTCCCAGGGGAAGGACAAGTTTATTGTCCTTCCCCTGAGTTGGTGTAAACCAATTAGAGCATTTACTTTTTTCACACAGTCTTTTGTTTTTTGCGACAATTATTGCTTGAGTTGTTTTCTTCATCAATACTCATCCTCCCTGTGGCAAAGCAATCCTGTCATAAAATCTAATTGCACAGTACCAGATCTTTGAGGCATGCTCATTTGTGTATCCTGTTGACCTGTTGTTGCAGTGTCATGGGTGCCTGGACCTCTCTTTGAGCAGTGGTTATTGAGTGTTTCAGCCTGGGACCCCCTTCTAAGAATGACAATCTGTCTGGGACTACCCAGAAGTGATGTCTGACTGACGTTTGCCTCAACAGTCACTGTAGAAACCCTAAAACGCTAGAACCATAGTCATACATTGGGGGGGGGGGGGTTTGGGTCCTTGTATCCCTGTATTCACTCATAAGTGTATGGGTGGAGCATCGGCTCCACCCATACACATGCACACTATGCATGTGCCCCTTCTGTAGGTGTGTCTGAAGCCTTTGAAGGGTCATCTAGCATTTCCTTAACACATCTTAACACATTGTAAGGCATTAAAAATGTCACTTGTATATATTTTTTGAACTGAAATAATGTGTATTTTGCTCTTAGGCTTAGTCTGAGCCCATCAGGGGCCATGGACTGATGACCTTCAGGAGGCAAGAGGAGCTCTGCTCCCCTTAGCACCAGAGGGTGGAAGAGCGGCATTCATCTATATCCACAATCTCTGCAGTGTGTGTGTTAGATTTGTGTGGGATGGCTTAAAATTTGTGTAAAAACATTGTATCACATTCAAGCTTGGAGTTTTTCCACAACAAAATAGCTGGTGTAGGTCTGAAGAGACAAATAGGAAGAATACAAAAAAATGTCTCTTTTGCAATGTGTGCTTCCGTAGTGTGACCTCATGGTGTTTGATGGTGGGCATAGGCTTAGACTCATAAAATCATTTTTTATTATTGTCAGGCATTAGGGGTATTAAACTTTCATGTAAAACATACTGGTAAATAGTGAAAGTTATATTGAATTAATTTGTATTTTTAAACGTATATTTACCTTTTTTTCCTGTGAATGGGAGAAATTCTATGCCCAGTATGAGGCTTGTGGATTTCATTGACCTCTGCATTGTTTGTATAATCTGATTTTCATATTTTATTTTTTCTCTAGATGAACTCTCAAATTCATCAGAAACCAGATTGTCTTTGGAAGATCTCTTCAGAAAAGAGTTTATAATTCACAGTCCAGAAGCTAAATGGATTAATGGTAAGTTGCATGTTAAACATTTTGTTTAGAAGAATAGAAAAATCAGTGGTTAAAAACCCTGTGCTATGCTAAGCAATTGATTCATTTGTTGATTATTTCATAATATGAGAGTAATATGATACTGGGCTTCATTGATTGAAAACACTGATTAACTTATGATGAAATTTCAGGTGACCATACTATAACTCGATCACTGGAATAATATCTGAATGCTAGAATTATTATACCTATATATTATTAAATATTTATAAACTGTTATCATATTGTAGTTTTGGCATTAATTATATAAATAATTGTTGTGGCAATCGATGAATAAAAATATAGGAAAAATGTATTAATTACCCACTTAAATATGTATTTTTCTTTCTTTCTAAGGGGATAGTACCCTCTATCACCTTAGGTGATCGCAGCCGTCCCATGAATGTTATTCTCCATGTATGGAAGAGCTATATATGGGAGACTATTTATTTGGAAAATGGCAGTTTGAAGCTATCATAGGGTGAAAGTTGTGTGAAAGATATGAGAAATTAGATTGTGAAATTGGATCATATTTAGAAATATATCAAAATATGACTCCGTGGTGATGGAAAGACTCTTGCACTTTCAGAAAAGTCATTCTAGAGTCAATACAAAATATTGGTTTGAGAAAACAGTAAAAAAAAAAAAAAACCAGACCATTCTGGATATACTTTATGGATGCAGGAAGGAATATTTCATTCAAGAACTTTTCCAGTATTGGATGATATCTAACAAATGCAGTTTAAAATACTTAGACATACCACCCCCTTGGCACACATAAACAATGCTGTGAAGAATACTACAAATACGCTATTCCACATACTTTTCCCTTTTTCTAGCTTTTGCACAATGGATCTCCACCTTCAGTAGAACCCCCATCATGAAAATTGTGGATATATTCCATTACAGCTTTTATCAAAGTTTCTCTGGCAATAACCTATATAAATGTTAAATTTCACCATCTTTTATTTAAGAGAAAAGAATTCATTCTTCTACTAGTTGTTCAACATGTTTTTTTAGATGTAACAGAATCACGGTAATCTAGAGGTGTATCCATGTTAGAATTTCATGATCAGCTGAGGTTTCTATTAATTTCTATACAGCATCCATGAATTTACAGGGCCTTGATAGTAATAAAAAATAAACTTGGGCAGACAAATCCTTAGCTACCGCGCCACAGCAAGGCTGTGTGGCCTTGCTGAATCTATTGTAGCTTAGGAATCAGCTGGAAGCCTTCTCAAAGGAAGAGGATATATTTCTCCTTATCATGGGTAATTCCCAGCCACCTATTTTGGGGATTCTTGGATCTGTTCCAACAATGGGCACAATCCAGAGTAACTATGGAAGTACGTAAAAGACATTACGTGCTCCCGTACTTACTGCACCACCTAGTGAAAAACTATGGGAAATTCATATTGCAATCCAGAGTAACTTGTTCTTACTCTGGAGTGAGGACTCCCAATAGTTACTCTGGATTTCACCCTATGTCATTGTAGGTAAAAAAGGTAAAGGTGTGCCCCACAGTTTGCCCTCCTGGCCGGGACCTACTGTTGGGTTCTGTGCTTATCCACATTACAAGGCTAAACAGCCAGGATTATCTGAAGACGTCTTCAAGGTCATGAGGCCAGCACTGAATGATGTTACCTTCCCACCGAAGTGGTACCTATTTATCTACTTGCATTTCCATGCTTTCAAACTGCTAGGCTGACAGGTTGGTTTAAAGTTCAGCAGGTCAGTGGTCTGAGACCTTATTGGAAGATGAAGTGTGTTCCCATATCTTGTCTAGCTCCTACCGACCTAGCATGTCTGGGAATCTGGGAACCCCCATGTAAGGCTTCAGAGGATGCAAAGAGGGTTTTGATGCAACAAGTGCTACTGCTGAACTTTTTCCCCTCCCTCTCCCAGGAAAGGTCTTTATTCCCTTCTGCCACCCTCTGCAATTCCACAGTGCTAGCCTGTTTTGTTGATGCCAGCTAGTGCAGAGACTTGCTGGTCTTGACAATCTTATGAGCAGAAACAAAGACACAGAAAGTCTGGCTATGCATGCACATTTCTTTGAAAAAATGTAAGTGGGCTCTCTGGATTGTGGCCATGTCTTTTATACTATAATTAAATTCAGTCTGATCAGGCACTGTTTTCTAATACGATTCTGAAAAGAGGTCTAGATATCTGTCAGGCTCTTGAGGATGTTAAATGAGAGTGCATCTACTTTTAGTAGTATTGATTTTCAACGTTTAATAAAAAGTGAAAATTTAAAATGCTGCAAGTGAGTGAAACAAAACGTTTCAGATTAAGAGCACATTGAAAATGAAGGATTAGATGTGCCACATGAGTAGAAGTGGGAGGAAATGGCCTTAATTTGCTTAAATTACATTGCTGTGTTGAATGATGTAGCATTAAAATGGTTATAAGATGATTGATAGCCTTATCCTATACTCACTGGTTATTGGTGACACTCCCTTTTTGCCGGTGATGACTGTTGCAAAGCAGTCAGTCCTCAGTCGTAAAAGATGTTATAGGAGTGTGCAAAGCCACACAGCATTATAGTGCCAGTTAGATGACCAGAGCCTTCCTGTGTCCTCTGGAGAAGAATTAAAACAACAATATATTTGGCAAACAATGTGGGAGGAAGGTGGAGCAGTCAAGGAGTGGGTGGAACAGAGAAAAAATTGAAATTTATTTTAATTCATTTTAAAAGGTTTGGACCACAGAGGACCCATCAGAACCCGACGGGGGACCTAAAGCCCCAGAAGTTCCAACTGGGCATCTCTACAGTGGTTCCCAAATTTTAAAGGCGGGTGGCTCCCTTTATCCAGTAGAGCGTTTGTAACCCTTTAGGGTTAAAAAAAGCAGGGTTACAATCCAGTATATTGTATAGAGAGGCAGGCTTTAAGTCATGATTCTGTGGCTCCTCTACCTGGTTACAGCCTGGCAGGTAGCCACAGCTCTCAGTGTGGGAATCACTGTTTATGGGAAGGAAAGGGAGGAGGAAGTTGATCTTCTTGCCTTTCCTCCACTGATAGGCAAGTTGCTCCCATATTACAGCCATGTGTGAAAAGTGGGAAAATGTAGCTTTAGTGTATCTTTTGGGAGATCCTTTAAGGCATAGTGCCAAGAACATAGTTCAACTGCAACTAATCCTGTCTCATGGGCATTTACCTTTACAAAATAGCATCATTTAATAGTGACTGTTTAACTGCAAGTCTATCAACCACTCAACACTTCATGTAGAATCATTCAGCCTCATTTGATATACAGAGCAAAGAGATAAAATATCTTGAGTGTTTTGACATATTTTGATTTTACTAATCAATAAACCAGTTAAAGGGATCTAAACAAAAAAGTAGTGTATTTTTAGATTAATGAGATGAGGGAAGGGCACCATCAAATATAGGCAGTTTAAGAAAAGAAAGATTAACAAAAAGTAATTCCAACTTCTCCATTCTGTTCTGCATTATTGGAAATCTTCTGAACTGGATTTAAGATGTAAAGTTATTAGGCTATAATACTGACATTTCAACATAAAACATGGTAAAAGAAAATCTAATTTTTAAATGGATGTAAGCAAATTTGCTTTAGTGAGTGCTCTTTGCCAATATGTGTCGAAGGCAGTATATACAGATTTTTGTCTCAGCTGATGGAAAAGTTAGGTGAAAGTTATCTCCTCTAGATATTAAGTGAATTATGATAGGCAGATAAGGAAACGGTCTATCAGAAAAGAGATGTTAATAATTGTCCTTAGCTGAGTAATTATCAGGCAGGCAGGATGTACCGTATATATTTTTGGATGAGAAAAAATGTGTCAGTCTGCTGCAGAAGTATTTTGCTGTTTCCTGGAAGGTAACACTTCCTATTGCAATCTTTCAAACACTTTGAGATGATTTATAGATAACTGGGGTATCAAAATTCTTCCAACTTATGTCCTCATATAGCAATTTTTTCTTTTTCTACAATCAGCAGGGTATGAGAAAAATTGATCCATTATGGATGCAAATTTCCCTTATTCTGTTAACTTTTAACAGTATTTTGCTCAACCAGGTTAATCATGGCCACACATTTCGGCTTGCATGCAGAAGAAAATTAGCTTAAGCAGTCATTATATAATAATGAAATCATTCAGGCATAATATAAGATGTAACTAGGGACAAATATGCTTTTTATGAAGATGTACGGGTAAAATAACTTCTGCACTGAAAGGTATTCATTGTGAACCCATAATTTATCTTTCATGAATCTTTCCCAATGGCTTTAACTCCTCTAGAGAAACACCTTGCATATTTTCTATCAGTTAGCTTGCCCATGATGATTCAGTTTCAGTCATCTGTATAGAATATACAGTCATATAGAATATTGTCTGCAAGCCTGAATATTTTTTATCCTCATTTAATCAATTTGCATTTCAAATGCACCTATTCTGACATCAATAACATGGTGAAAAAGCATTCCCACTGCTACCACGGAAAATCTCATGTAAAACAGGATAGCATGAATTCAGCCCTGAAAAGAGCCTAATGTAAGGAATGACAAAAAACTTCTTTTTCCCATCTTTACTATGTGGCATGTACCAAATCTTCTATTTGCATGTGAAGCAACTGGAGAAAGAAGGAAAAATGGAGTCAAACACAGTTCTTACTCAATGGTTGTTTTGAGGAAGGGTTGCCCCCTCCCTACACCTGCTGCAATGCTCAATAAATGAAAGCACCCCTTTCCTCCCCTTAGTGATGTGTTCTTCGAAATCACATCACCATCCTTGCCCCTCATCTGAAAAGACAAACTTGGAAGTAAATCTCCCTAAAAGTTTGAGAACCTCTGAACCAAAAATATATGGTATATTGCAATATAACTGCCCTTAAAACTCATATGATACACTGCATACCCAAAGACGAATGACTGCCATATTCAATCATTTTATTGTGATAATTTATTTTGCTATAAGCAGTTTTTCTCTGCTAGATCTATACATTTGTAACTCTTCTCAGCACTGTTAGATGTTGAGCTTTGTATATTCTGATTTTATTATGTTGAGGAAAAGTATAGTTCTTGGCAGATTTCACCACATTATTTATCTTACTATTCTGAAAATGTTTATGCACAATTTTGTTCAACATGCCACCGGCCATTAACTAAAAAAATAGTTTACAATCTTTTTGTTGCTTCCATCATTTTATTCCATATAGTTGATATGGTAACCTTTGCACAACCTTTGTATCGGTTGTATTTAGCAATCAAGATTATTTTATGCAAAAAAGAAAATTTCAATTATTTGTATTCCTTCACTGCATCTCGGGCTGTTCTGGAAGACCGTTCAAACATCAGGTTGAATTTCAAGGAACATGTTTTGGGACTGCATTGATGGGGGTGGGGGGGAGGAGGCAAGGATGAGAAAGTTCCCTTATGGGAGCTTTCTTCCATGCTTAGTAGCTTTAGGGTACAACACTATATAAAGTGTTGGTTAATGAAAATACAACAAAATATAAATAATATATTTATTAAAGTAAGATATTTCTAAAAGTCTGTCAGTTCCACCCTCATTCTTCTACTGATAACTTACCCCAGTGATAGTATTTCTCTTCAATGTTTGTCACTTGTCTGCACTGTTAAAAAAGCAATAAAATATAAAAAAGAAATTAGGCTATTGGTCTACAGTCATAGCCAAATTTCTCTCCCTTCTTCTTCTTTATCAGTGTACACATGGTCGTAATCATCACACATCATCATCATAACAGTGTATACAGATTTAGGATTTAGAAATGAATGCAATTTGTTCAAATTGGAGAGTCCAGGGGTCACAGTAGGAGAGTTGGGGGAGAAGAGATAAAAGAAAATAAAGGACTGCTCCGAGTGCTCTTAAATATTCCAAGGGTATTTTGATGGCTGGATTAATAGATTGTAAGATGCAACAATAATAAAAAATAAATAAATAGATGGGTCAATGTACAGATGTGAAATTTGTGTAAATTATTGGTTTATATTCTTTGTATATAATTTAAGAGACAATGCTGAAAAAAATGCTGAAAAACAATGCTGAACATAAGTTAGTACTTATGCAAGTTAGTGTAAGGTTAACAACTGATAAAATGCACTAACTTATGCAAGTTAATGCAAGGTTAACAACTGATAATAATTTATGCTGCTGACATAGCAAAGAGCACTCCACCCCATAGACCAGGCCAGATTCCTAGCCTGATATTCAGCAGCCCCAGTTTCTTCTCCTTTGGAGACTCAACAAGAGCAACAAGGTTGCAGTGGAATCAAGGTTGCAAAATCCCAAAAATCCCTACTCAGAAGTAAACCCCATTGTGTTCAATGGGTCTTACTCCCAGGAAAGTGTGTTTAGGATTGCAGTCTTAGTGAGAGATATTCTGAGGCTTTGCCACCACTGAATACTCAAAAGCACCTAGGATTTGAGGGTCCGTTCCTATGAATAAAAGAATGTTATCACTTTGGAAGCGGATAGGTAACATCCACTACAATCATGCAATAATTTATTTTCTCTGTACCCTTTCATCTTGTGTCTTCAGGAAATGTTGCTGAGGCATCACACCAGTGGTGGGCACCAGCAGGTTCGCACCTACTCTATAGAACCGGTTCTTAACAAGAGATAGTACATATAAAGTTTAAAAATAGCCATTTAAAAGTGGCTGCCAGATGGACAGAGAACCGGTTCTTAATTTCTTTGAAGCCCATCACTGCATCACACCCCATATAGTCATATAGACTGACAGATGTAGTTTAGCCCTTAGTTAGGAATATATATATGGTACTGAACTATGAGCTAGGATTGATTACATTTTTGATGGTGTGACTTAATTACATTTTTTAATTTACTGCTGCAAAAGTTGAACATGGCACACATACTTGTACTCATTTCAGTTCTGTTAAATTGAACCATGGACAATTGGTGTGCATTTGTTTATCATAGTCTGACAAAGTTTCCAGGCAATTTGTAGGAGATATTTGCCAGCTAGTAATGATTATAGGAATCATGTACTGTATCTCTTTGCCAAATAAGTAAATGTAGATTGATTTCCATCCATTAATGGGGCTACACAAGTCCATATACTCTCTGGTGAGATAATTAAATTTTGGGTACTTTGTTGAAACATGAAAATCGAGAAAAATTGGAACATGGAAATCAAGAGAAAAAATAATCAGGTTTTGGCCTAAGTTAGCATATTAGCCTTCCATACAAATTGGGCTTGGTTTAACATTCAAAGTTTTTCTTTTAAAATTATCTGTTTTGTTCTTGATGTCCCATATTTAGAAAACTTTCAAAACCCTGACACATTTTCAGTTGTTAGACTGATCCAATTGCTTCATACTACCAACTCTGAACTCTTTTAAAGTGTCGGCTAAACATGCATGCACCATATAGCAGATCCAGTATATACACTGTAAGGGCTTGCATATAAACTGGATAACAACATAGGGAAATCGATTCTGTGGGATTTCCCACTGCTACCTGCCATCTTTTTGCACAAGGTCAGTGCTAGAAACACTTTATAGAGGATGAGCATTAGGTATTAGGTCAGCCAATAATGGATGGGGAAAGGCTATTTCCTGCAGTTCAGCTTTCTTGATCAATGGAGGTCGATGTGGAGGTGGAAAAAAAATCAAAGGACATCATTTTTTTGGGTAGATTCTCATTAGTCATGCAGAGTCCCTCAAAGTCCCTCAAACTCACCAAAGTGATCTCTGGGCTGTCAATGTATTCTGCTGTGAAATGAAATGTGAGATAAAAAAAAGGACAGGAAAGGTGAAGAAGCAGCCATTAATTGATCTGCACATCACAAAAAAAAAAGATTGGACAGAGGGGAGGAAGGGGAGCAGTGTATCTGTACTTCAGCTGAAAATCAGCCCTTCCAGTATAGCATGCAAAACAGGGATTGTTTTTTGTTTTGGAATGGCTGCATGTTTAGAGGGGGAAATGCATTAGGCTTTTAGACCTACTTTTCTAGCTTTGGATAGCCTTTGGTATCCTTCCTCTAGGAAGGAAGGCAGGATACAAACTGAATAAATAAGTAAAATAGTTTTTCATGTTTAAAATTTATTCTTATCACTTATTTCACTCACAGTATTGTTGTTCAGTATTAATTGTTCTAAAAGCATTTGTCCTGGAGGCTAAATATGTGTTAGGTTTGAGGATTCTAAGAGATTTCCAAAATGATTAAATGTTTTCCTTAGGTGTTATTATGAATTGACATTTGTAGGTTATTTCACACACATGCCTTTTTAAAAGTACTCAGGTTAGTCTTTAAACCATATTTATATGGTTAGTCTTTATACTATATGTCTTTATACCAACCCTATGATGTATGTTGAGATAAAGGCATAAGAACATAAGAAGAGCCTCCACTGGATCAGGCAAAAGGCCCATTTAGGCTGTAATCCGGAGTAACTACGGGACCTTTTACACTGATGTAGTTATGGTCCCATTACCTATGGGAAATGCATAGAGCAATCCAGAGTAAGTGCCTCTTACGTCTTCCTGTAGTTATTCTGAATTGTAGGATAAGTCCAGGTTCCTGTATCACACAGTGGCCCATCAGATGCCTCAGAGAACAAACAATTCATCTGCATCCAGGTGCCCTCCCTTGCATCTGGCTTTTGAGGTTGCCTACATCTATCTATGCACAAACAGATACACCCTTTATGGCTTATAACCTTTGACAGTCTTTTCCTCTAGGAATTTGTCCAGACCCTTCTTAAAGGCATTGAGGCTAGATGCCATCACTACATCTTGTGGCAGGGAGTTCCACAGACCAACTACATGTTGGGTAAAGAAATACTTTCTCTTGTCCGTCCCAACTCTCCCAACATTCAATTTTAGTGGATGCCCCCTACATCTGGTGTTACGTGAAAGGGAAAAGAACATCTCCCTATCCTCTCTTTCCATCCCTTGTATAATTTTATACATCTCACTCATGTCTCCTCTCAAGCCCTTCTTTTCTGGGCTGAATTGCCCCAAACACTGCAGCCTTTCCTCATATGGAAGGTGTCCCAGACCATCAATCATTTTGGTCTATCTCCTCTGAACCTTCTCCATTTCCTCTATATTCATTTTGAGATGTGGCAACCAGTACTGGACACAGTACTCCAAATGTGGCCTCACCATCAATCTGTACAATGGCATTATAATTTATGCTGTTTTATTCTCAAACCCTTTTCTAAAAACCCCAAGAATGGAATTTTCCTTCTTTACTGCCACCAGACATTGGGGTGACACTTTCATCGAGCTCTCCCCTAGCACTTCTAGATCTCTCTCCTAGTCTCACACAGATAGCTCATAACCCATTAATCTATATGTAAAGTTAGGATTCTTTGTTCCAATGTGCATAACTTTACATTTGCATCTGCCATTTGCAGATTTACATTTGCATCTGCCATTTCAGTATGGAGCTCTTCATAGTCTTCTCTGGTCTTCACCACTCGGAACAATTGAGGGTCATCCACAAATGTGGCTACCTCGCTGCTTAATACTGTCTCTAGGTCATTTATGAACAGGTTGAAAACCATTAGTCCAAGGACAGACCCCTGGAACACACCACTTTTCACCTCTCTCCATTGTGAAAGTTCCCTATTGACACCCACTCTCTGTGTCCTGGCCCTCAACCAGTTCTCGATACATGAGCAGACCTGCTTTCTAATTCCCTAACTGTAGAGTTTTCTCAGAAGTATTTGGTGAAGGGCCTATCAGACGCCTTCTGAAAGTCCAGATATATGATGTCCACAGGTTCTCCCACATCCACATGCCTATTGACCTTTTTAAAGAATTCCAAAAGGTTCATGAGGCAAGACCCATGCTGATTCTTTACAGAACCCATGCTGATTCTCCCTGAGTAAGGCCTGCTCATCACTGAGCATCTATGCACATGACTAGTCTGGTGAGTTTATGGGTGTGAATAAAAATTCATACTTCCTTGATTACAATGAAAGTAGATTCTTAAGAATGCATTAAAAGAGCCTTGCTGGATCTGGCCCAAAAGATTCCTCAGGGATAATACAAGATACCTGTACAGGCTTCCCCCACTTATTGGATGGTTAGGGACCAGAGCACTGTCCAAAAGTGAAAACCAATGAAAAGTGGAACCCAGTTTTTTTCAGACTACAGATACAAAATTGCCACCAAAAACACATAAATATCACTTGCAAAAGCCAGGCAGGCCAATCCAGAGCAACTAATCTGTCCACATAAGAGCCCTTAGGTTGCCCTATCTAACACTAGGTTGGAGCAACTGCAAGATGCTCCAGCCCAGTTACTCTGGAAGATGCTTAGGGCAGAGCAAGGCAACATAGGGTGCCCTAAGAGAGGTGGACCTGCTCTGCCCTAACTGGGGCAGCCTAAGCAGCTCAGGAGAGGCAAGTTGAGGGCATGTTTAGCATTGCCTAGGGCAGAGCAGTTACTCTGAATCCAGAGCCTGTTTCCAAGGCAGAAATGCCCTCTTCCAGCCCTCAGAGTCATACCACCTCAGGAGCAGGTATAGTAATGAGTAGACCCATAGGGGTCCATGATAAGGCCCGAGTAAGAATGGCAGTGTTGACCAAAAATCTGAGTTCTTGGCCATCCTAGCTGCAACCCCTGCCTCTCAACCTCAGGATATGGAACAAACTACGGCTGCCCACATACCTCAGGATACAGCAGGCCACTCCAAGAAGCCCCTTGTATTCACTGTAGAATGTACTGGCATCTCATCAGGGACTCCTTATAAGGCAGGCACCCAGTGGCGTCACCAGACTGGTGCAGCTGGTGTGGGCTGAATTGGGTGATGCGCTCCGTATGGGGTGATGTGCCGGAGGAGTTTGACTGTCCTTTGGCAGGCCCCGGGCGTCAGCACCCCCATTGAGGCCTGCTCCAAGGCGGAGCAGCAGCCAGAAGCTGCCACTTGTCTGAGGAGCTGGCCTGAACGGCCAAATGAGGTGCACTGCGCAGAAACACACTGAGCATGCCGAACAGCTTCAGAGGAGACTTCCTTAGAGCAGAGAAAATCCGTGCCTCTGCACAGCCATTCGGCCTCACTCAGGAGGCGGAGCGGCAGCCGAATGGCTTCAGAAAGAGTACTGCACAGGCACCAACTCTGACGCCTGCACAGTCTCCCCCGAAGCCAAAAGGCTTCAGAAAAGTACTGCACAGGTGTCAGAGATGGCCAACTTTGGTGACTGCGCAGTCCAGGTAGGGGGCCGCGCATGTAGGGGGATGCCCCCAGGTAGGGGGATGACGCACAGACTTCCGCACAAGGTGATGTGCAGAGTCATGTCACCACTGTAGGCACCACCGCTGTTCCTTGTTCAGTGTGATCTGAGGGGTGTCTCCTCAGGAGCAAGTCTTCCCCTTGTGTCAATTACTTAGCATGCGCTGGAGCAGTTAGGGCAGCCCAGGCTTCCTGACTCTCTGGATTCAGCATAACTTTCTGCTCTGGATACAGAATAGTTAGGAGAGTGCAGTTAGGTCAGAGCAGGTTGAATTTGCTCTGGATTGTGTCCTAAATAACACATTCATAGCCAAAATACATACCAAATTATACTAAAATAAGCAAATGTGTATGTGGTAAATTACACATTTCAAAAAACAAACTGATGAATCAGTGAGTCTCCCTGATGAAAAGTAGACTTCTGGTTATATTTTAAGCGTTATGAAAGAGTAAAATGACCAAAAATGGGGTAGCAGAAAGCTGGGGGGATACCTGTAAAGTTTTCAGAAAAGCAACATTCCTAACTACCAATGGCAAGGATTGAATTGGGAACTTTTGTATGCAAAACATTGTTGTAGTCTGTGCTCCCAGTGGACAAGAAGGCCAGTTTATTTAACCAAACAGATTTATGTTCTATGAAAAACCTCTCTTCCACTATCATAGGCTCAGGAACAATGAAACCATGATAAATTAATATCAATAATTTGTGACAAAGGTTCTACTTTACATTTTGTTTAGTCTATCAAAATATGAGAAATAGCATAAAATCATAAGTGATCACTCAGAAAATTGAAGGAATATACTGGTAATTGCTGTACAGTATATCAAACTACTGTGGTTATATTTAAAATTTTTATGAGGACCATTGTCTCAACACAAATCTCATCACAACAATCAAAAACCTGCTGAAGTCAGAGGGAGATGTGAGATGTGTGTGCCTTGTTTCTCTTCAAAGTTGATAAGGTTGAATGATTTATGTGTAATAATATGTTTTCTGCAAGTTGGCAAAATTAAAATATTTCAGCAACATCCCAAAACTCTTTTCTACTTTCTAAGTCCAAAGATAATATTTGCACCTTTCCCTTGATCTAATTACTGACCTCTTTGATCCCCATAAGTTCCATTCATTATCTTGAAACAAAATACTCTTCTCCAGTCAGTTAACCCTTCTTGTTGATGTCAAAGATTGTTTAATCCCAGAAAGCTCTTGTAAAATACAGGGAAACTAATAAAGGCTGTTTTCCTAAGTAGTAACCTCTGCACTTGTTCTTCAAAAAAAGAGAAACCCTAAAGGTTAAATGATGAATCAGAGCCCCCAAAGCAGAAACTGAATCAAGAACTATACTGTAGCTTACAAACTCATTTTTTCATAGTCAAAGGCTGCAACCTACAGACAGTTACTTGAGAATAAGCTCCCCTGAAGTCAACAGATGTCCTTTTGAATAGGAATGTATAAGATTGTAGTGAAAGACATTACCAGTAACTTCTAAAATAACTTCCAAAGACTCCACATTTTTGTTTATAAAAATGCAGTTATAGTTTTAATGAGAGGCATCGATTCTTATTTTAAAAAATCAGCGCAAAAACAAAGATGGTTTGAACACAATCTGCTGACTGTTGAATTCTAATGGAAATTGAAGAGAGAAAGCCAAAGATACAATATCTCTTTTTTATGTTTTTAGTGCTCAAAGGTTGTTAAATGATAGTTTATGGTAGTTTAAAGGATTTGAATGGTATAGTTTGTGGCAGTGGTATGTTTTTTTAAAGAAAAATTGCAGACCTCAATTATAAAACAAATTATATTCTGTTGCATTTTGTTGTGGTAAATTGGTTCCATTTATGTGAACTGATTTTCCTGTATTCTTTTTCCATTTATTGAAACCAAAGATCACAATTCAGATTAAAATATATTGAGATTCATGTTCTTCTGTTCATTGCTTGAGCAGGATAACTGAACCACAATCATCTTGACAATGATTATCAAGAATCAGATTTGGAGGGTCTGAATAGGTCATACAATCCAACCCACTGTCTGTAGCAGTGAATCCTCTTAGACTAGCATCTCCTACTTTCTCTTACTTTCTTTAAGAATGCTTCTAATGTTAATGGAACAATTTCTGAATTGGCTACGTAAGGCACACTCTCCTAACTTGTGCCTCTACAGTCAAACCACAGTGAAGGTTGTATCCAGTGAAGATTGTGAGGCTGCTAGAGGTCACTTAAGGTATGGCAATATTTTTCTCATTACAGTTCCAAGCCCCAGCCTGTCCTGAGGGGCCATTTAGATCTATACCAGTTATTTAGCTGGTATAAATCTGAGCAGCCTGTATAAGGTTGCTCAGGCTGGTTGGGATGCATTCACTGCTGCGTCAAGCCCACAATGTTGTTATTTTGGGGGGGGGGGGGGGAGGTATTTTCTCATGGAGTGTTTAAATTATGTTTGACTTTCCTCCTCTATTCTCCATTCCTTTATGATTCTTTTATGCTAATGCTGATGGACATATTTTTAGTAAATCTTGCAAATACTTATACAGTACTTGTTTCAATCCACAAGGCAATCTAAATATAGTTAAAGTCAGCTCAATTTTTCATAGGTTATCTAGCCTACCAGATGGGTAGGTTAACCAGGCTTTATCTAGCCTACCACCTTCCTGGCTTTATTCTGTTTACCTTTAGCTGACAGATAAATAACTTGAGATCAGGCTTTCAGGCTTTTCTTGACAGCACCTCATTTTTTTAAAGTATACTGACATGCAATGTTTCCTTTACTGTTTCTTATTTTAATTTTTGTATAATCTTGTTAGATTATACATTTCTATGCGTGGGGGAGAAATACCGGTAGTTCATAGGTATGACCCTGAATTTCTATTCCTGACAATTGAAAACCGTATACATATTGGGAGGAAAGAAGCACAGAGAAAATTGTATGCCTGTCTCACACTCAGCCATGGAGCTGCAGCCTGTGGAGAGCAAAGGGAAGTGAGAAAGAGAGGCATAGTAAAGGCATTTAATAAGCATGGGCAGCAACCAATGCAGCAGCTGTATCTCCATATTCACCCAGGGCTCTTGTCCCGTCATGTCAGGTGTGGGTGATTGAGTATTGGCATAGCATCATATCCTATGTTTTGTGGGTAGAGTCTGGTGTTGTGTAGGTCTGCAAGGTATTGGACTTTATTGTTGGGTGTCACAATTCCATGAAGCAATATTGGTCTTTTCAGTTCTGTGGTAAGTTTTTTTCTGGGCCTGTGGAGCAGGAGTGGGACTAGGCAAGTCTTTTTTGGGCCTAAGATTTGGCAGTGTGCAGTGACACCTCTCCTGTTTCTGCTCCAGTGTGGCATTTGGCACCCATCATGAATGCCCTGCAGAGCCTCACCGCCTACCAACATTGCACTGGTGGCTGGATGGCACCACTGCTCATCAGCACTTGCTGCAGCTGGCACTCATGTAATGCAGGTTTCCTCCCAGTGGTGTGGCTCTGCCCTGGTGGTGTGCCAGTATTCTTGGCACTGGCTATGAAGAAGACTGGGGTGTTCAAACAAATTCCTCTTTCACTGATGCAGGAGGTACAATTATATTGTTACTTAGATTTGCTTTGTGTAGTATTTTTTAAAATGAGGCAACCAAGTATGTTTTATAAGATGTGAATTTTGAAGTAAAATGCATTTATTTACTCAATAGGGTGTTTATTTGAACTGGGATTTTTGCAAATCTTGTTCCCTGAGGAAATATCATAGAGCCTCCAGATATTTTCCTTCATAGAGCAATTCTTTATATAAATAAGTGGATAGTGTAATCCTCATATTGTCTTCTGCACTTTTCTAAACCCTCAAAGTCAGCAAGAGTTTGGAAATCACAATTTCTGAGAACCACAGTTGGCCAGCTACATATGACACAGGCAAAAAGTGTGCCTTTATAGTTGTGCTGTGAGTCAAGTACTCACAGTATCAAGTACTCAGTATCGAGTACTCAGAAAATACTTTGCTCCTGCTCCAGCTCCATCTCTACTCCCCAGTTTTAAGAGAACCTTAGCAACACATAGTTCCAAAGTGCACTGCTTAGTTTTAGTAAAGGTTCCAAAGCACTTGGAAAAGCCTCCTGCCCACTGGCATTGCCAGGGCAGGCAGGGGTGCAGCCCACACCAGACACACAGTGGGGGGCTGTGGGACCCCCCAAAAGGAACTTCACAATTGTGTGCTCTACCCCATCATGCCATATGTCCTTTGATTCATCTGGAGGAGCAGAATCTAATGCAACAATCTTTTTTGAGATAGCACATTCCTAGCCAAAGTTATGGCTAAAAACAAAACCCCAAATTTGCATGTTGCAGCTTTACTCATGAGTAGGCAAACATGCCATAGTCTGCCAGAAAGGGCAGGCTGAGAGGAATCCAAGGACCTGGAAGGGTCCTGATCCAAGGAATGCAGACCCCAAAATCACTCCAGGAGGAAGTTCCCTCCTGCAGGCTTCTCCTAAACTGCAGTCGTGTTTACTCGCAAGTAAGCAAATGCACTGGTGTGAAAGGTCAGTCCAGAGGGCATCCAGTATGGCCCTGATCCCAAGCACCTGGAGCTTGAAAGTGCTCCAGAAGGCAGTCCCCCACAACACTGAAACTGGCTCAGTACGTAATGGGAACTTTTAAAATCATCTCCTACCCTCATCCCTCTGGGGTTTTAGTGCTTTTTCAGGGGGAGGGGAGTTTAAGACAATTTTGTTTTTTTAAATATTTTTTAACAGATGTCCTTGTATTCCATTTCCTTGTGAGCAGGCAGTATATAGTGTGCTAATTATTCATCAATTATATGTAATAAATTATATTTTATATTTTAAAATTTTTTAATAATAATTAATAAACAGGTCAATCCTAACCATGTCTCCTCAGACATAAACCCCATTGTGTTCAGTGGGTCTTACTCCCTGGAAAGTGTCTTTAGGATTGCCTAAACACTTGAATTTTAGAGAGAGAGAGAGAGAGAGAGAGAGAGAGAGAGAGAGAGAGAGATGGTATATACAGTATACAGGTACATGGGGTGTCGTGTCCTCATGTCCTCTTTTTTATTATGACATATTGTTAATCTGTTAGCCTACTTAGAATTAATAAAGTATATTACTAAATTATATGTAATAATTTTAAATGTAATATTCAGTAATATTGCATGGAATTCAGTAATATTACAGTAAGCACATGGAAGCAATACATACAAAGGTTTTGAGCTTTTTTGTTATGTTCTACACTTTACTTGGTTGCTCTTCGTGGGGGGACTACTCCTCTGCCCGATTATGATTTATGATCACTCTGGTCAAGCAAAAATAAGAAAAAACTTGCTGGTTTTAAAACTGATGTAATGCCAAATCATATTGAATTGGTTTACATATAGGAACTTAAATTGAACTGGGTGTTGCGTAAGACTGAAAATCTTACTGAATTTTTTTTTTTTGGGGGGAGTGTTGAGATTATTTGTTTGATTAACTTTATTTGATTAACTTTAATGTATTTACAATTTTTTGTTTTGATTTGTCTGATTTGCCCTACAATCCAGAGTAAATACAGGAGCACATAAGAGACATTTACATTGACATAGGCTGCAATCCTAAAGACACTTTCCTGGGAGTAAGACCCAATGAACACAGTGGGGCTTACGTTTGAGTAGACATGGTTAGGATTGTGCTCATAGTTACGGCACCACCTAGTGAAAACCTATGGGAAATTCATATTGCAATCCAGAGTAAATTGTTCTTATGTCGGAGCAAGGACTCCCCGTAGTTACTCTGGATTGCTCCCAATGTCACTTCCAGCCATGACATCACTTTTAGTTGATCCTGGACAGATTATCTCTCTAAAAAGGGTGTCCCAATCTAAAAGGTTTGAGAACCACAGCAATAAGTTGTTAGAAAGGGGGCACCTTTGAGGAGGGTAACACCACTAGTGACCAAAATGGCTAAAAATCATGGTTTTTAGGAATAATTCCATCATATCTTATACTGTTGGATGTATAATTTGCTGCAGAAAGCAGTGAAACAAACCGCTTTGAAATATCTTTATTGTATTTGAGTGTGTGGCTAATAACCCAGTGGAGGTGAGGCAATGGCACAAAACCACACCCACCATCCAGGTTGTTGTCCTGCATGGGGGTGATGTGCTGGCCTCCCACACTGGGTGACGCGAAACCGAGTGACGCTCCTGCCCCTGCCTATCCACCCTGTTTCTTGTGTCACATTTAGCCTCCTAACCCAGAAGTGGCAATGATGTCCTCACAAATGACTTCCAATAGGTAGATGACTTTTAGTAGGTAGATGATTTGAACTGGCACAGCAAACATTGAGAAACACTGAGAAAAAGGTATAGTCTAGAGATCAACTGATAAAGTGATGTGCATGTATTTGTAAACAAACTTTCTACTATTCTGTCTTGAAACCTATGAAAATAAATACCCTGCAGAACATTTACAGCACAAAACCACTGCTCTAGAGTGTCTGGAACAGAGGTGGGCCCAAGCCGGGTTGGGCCGGATTGCCTGAACCGGATGTTCCCTTGGGCCCACCGCTAGCAATCCGGCAGCACGGGGCTGGCCAGAAAACCCGGCGTGCAGGTTCGCAGTGTGCCTCCTCCACGGAGAAGATGCATTGCGCAAGCGCCAACCTCGATGCATGCGCAGTGCGTCTCCTTCATCTGGAGGAGACACAGTGTGCACATGCCGACCTCGGCACGCGTGCAGTGAGCCTCCTGGAGGAGACACACTGTGTGTGCGCTGGGGTTGGTGCATGCGCAGTGCGCCAGGGTTGGGGCCCGCCCCTCGTCCCGCCTCCTGCCCCTCCCATCCACACGCTGCAGCGTGCTGGGGTGCCGGCCCCGCTGCTGGCTCTCCCTGGCTCTGACCCCGGCCCCACCCACTGATCCTGCCCTGGCCCCGCCCACTTCCGGCAAACCGGATATTGGGCCAGGCCAGGCCCACCACTGGTCAGGAAGGGTAGCGATGCACTTGGCAGTGGCCCATTCCTGGTTGAAATGTGTAGGTTGATAACTGAGGGAAAATATGCTTCTCTTTGCAAAATGTCATCCTACAGGATATTTTCTGAGTTGTTGTTGGCTTGTATTTCAGGATCTATTGTACATGTATAAGGCTGACCCAATTCCACAAATCTGGAGTTCAGAATAATAATAATAATAGTGTTTAAAAATCAGGAGAATTTGACCCAGAATAGCTTGAAGAGTGCTGCTTCATAAATTAATTTTATTGGCTTAGTTGTACCTTCTCCCTAAGGTGCCATTTTATCTGTTGGGGTAGTGATGGAGCTGAATTCAAACATAAACAAAGATATTTGAAAGCAAACAAAATCAATACGAGCTACAGCAGTTTGAAATACTTAAATGTTCTACAACAACAATAAAAAAGAGTTTGTGCCTGAGTTTTGATAAATACATTTATACTCGCTCAAGTATACAAATGAACTGATGGCTACATGAAATGGAGCCTCCCTGCTTGTGGCTCTTTTTATTTATTCGTCTTCTGTTCCAGCTCTCACTTGTATTTAGCTGTGAAATTCGTGCTACACCACTCTGCACATACATTGGCTCTCTGAAATGAAGCTGATAATAATTCTCTTCCCTATCGCCAGGAAAGAATAGTTATAAGTATAAAAATATATAGTGAACAAACAACTTAACTTGCCTCAGTGTAACAGATTTCAGAAACAACAGATACAGTATTTTCTTCTTTGTTAAAAAGTAATACAATGGTATCTTTACGAGCATAACTTGTTCTGGAAGCATGCTGGTAATTTTACAAAAATGCTTGTATATCAAAGTGAATTTTCCCACAAGCAGTAATGGAAACTCGGACAATTTGTTTCACAACCCAAAAATATTCATTAAAATGATTATAATACTGAAACATAATACAAAATAATAAAGAAAATACAAAATATAAAGAAAAATAAAACAAATTAACCTGCACTGAGAGCACAGTCCTAACCATGTCTACTCAAAAGTAAGTTCTATTATGTTCAATGGGTCTTACTCCCAGTAAGACTCCAGTCCTTAGGATTGCAGCCAAAGTCTTTCAGGTCTCTCAGACTGCAATCTGCCCCTTACACAGAAGTGAGTGTCACCGATTATAGTAGGGTTTACTTTAGAGTAGACATGCAATGTTAGGTCTGTCAGGCCCATTTCCATTACCCCCCCCCCCTTACATAGGATTGAGCCCCATTGACTGTGATAGGCTTATTTCTGAAAAGACATTAATAGACTGGTCTCATAGGAGAGGCTGAGCAGGTTCTGGCAGAATGCAGATTCCTGGCATATCCTGGCCAGGAGTATTTTTGTTTGTTTATCAAGACTTTACTTGTATATCAGGTTAATTATTATAAATGTTTGCTTTTCTTGCAAAACATTCTAATCCAAGTTACTCTCAGTCCAAGGTTTAAGTATTGTATATATTTTGTGTGTGCTTATTTTGTTTCACTTTGGATGAAAAGAGGATGCTGGTTGGATGCATGACCTTACACTGGACCAGTTTACACTTTGAAAGGGGCAAATGTGTCTCACAGCATGTTTTGGACACTCCCAAGCCTACACAAGTGAGTTGATGGAAGCAATCTCCTCACATACACAGATTTGTTTACTGAAATGCTTGGCTCCGAAGAGAAGCAGCTGCTCTTCTTTGGAGCTGAATTGAACAAACAGGGCGAGTGCCTTTGGGCTGGGGCATGGCAAATGTTGTATGAGAGCACTGTGGCCACATTCCTTCTGGGAGGGCTCTGAGTGGGAGTGCCATAGGTTTGCCACCACTGTTATATGAGGTTTGCCATATAATCTCCATGAAAGATTCAATAAAGTTCAATAAAGACCCGAATAATTGGTCCAGCCAATCTGATTGCAGGACATTAATTACATGAACCCATTTAAAAAGTGGCTCCCATGGTGCTAGTAATGTAAATTATTAGTTCAGTGTAATATATTCACATAAATGTATTGTTAATATTTCCATTAATGTAAATGGGTAAACCTGGATTAAAGATATTAAGGACTTATTTATTTAGCAAATGGCAATTACACTTGCTGGGACATCCTTTGTGAGGTCCAGCAGCTGGTAAGTATAGACTGTTTATCCCCAGGATGCTGTCTAGTCTACATTGTTCTACGGGCAGCTTGTAGAATTTTTCTCTTCCAAGTGGAATCCTTCACATTGTGATCATCATCATCACATCTGGTATAAGATTAATGGATATTTGTAAGCCACTGGTTCAGTACTGATTTCTATGCTACTGAAATTCTGTTTTTAAAATGCTGTTTTCATCCATTTAAATCAAGGATGTCTGAGGGACCATTTGCAGTTCTAAGGGGCTTCCAGTTCTACCTCCAAAGAACTTCTGATCTGCTGGAGCCTATACTGTCTTAGGACTGTTAGTTTACAACTTCCATAAATGTCTCAAGTGCATCAGTTCATCCCTCCAGGTGTTTTCTGCTTTCCCTTGGGCATTGTTTTATCCACCCCACCCCCAAATTACAAGTGGACAGTTGATGTCTTCATTTGTTTCTGGCTTGATCTGGATGTTTTCACTGTGCTAGAAGTGTGCAGCAATTTTTTTATAGTTCTCATGTGGTTCTATAAACCTGCTTTATAGTTCTGATGTGTATCTATCTAAAGCCTTGCCCTGTGCAAGTGTCCGCATGTTCCATGTCAATCAAGCAGGCTGAGGGTTCTATTCCCATGTGTCTCTGGGACAGAGAACACTGAGGAACACTTTCAACATTCTACAGTGGTGCCTCACATAAAGAACTTAATTTGTTCCGGAGGCATGCTCTTTAAGTGAAATGCTCTTTAAGTGAAGCTGATTTTTCCGTAGGAAATAATGGAAAATCAGATGAGTGGTTCCACAACCCCCAAAAATATTCATATAAAAATATTAACTGTATGTCAAAATGATGACACAATACTGGAATTTAATTCAAAACACTATAATATAATGCAGACCACAATTACTGTAATAAAACATTGTAATATTCTGAACAGTAAAAAAAGAGAAGAAAAACCATAATGGCCAAGGATGATCAAAGACACTGCTATCAAAGACAGTTTCCTGGGAGGCTTACTGGGCTGTGCTGGAGCTCCAAGGTGGCCGGTGGGGGCACTTGGGGACAGTTGGGGCAGCTGCCTCTGGCACCCCCAGGCAACTGCCCCCAAGTTGGGGGCAGTTAGAGGCAGCAACACTGGCTGGCAGCCCTTTTAAAGAGCCTTCGCATGGAGCATCAGGCTGCATAGCATGCTTGCCCATAGCGTGCTTGCTTGTTAAGTGAAGCGGAACTTATTATGTGAAACAAGATTTCTTTGAAATTTTTTACTTGTTAGATGAAATGCTTGTTATGTGAGGCGCTTGTTCTGAGAGGTACCACTGTATTTGCATTTCAGCTATCATTTGTAATTTTCTCTGGAACAGACAATGGACCAAGCTGGGTGCAGTCTAGGGGGCAGTGGAAGAGAGCCATTGAAGAGAAAGGAGGGAAAAGGGCAGCTGAGATGCTGGAAAGAGGGTGGTTTTTTAATGATGAATGTTATTGTAATATACCTTTGCAATAGACTGCTGTGGGCTGTTACTAGTTCTAAATAAGCTGAGAAAAATTCAGTCTTTCATACAAGTTCCATCTCTTATATATTCATTTATGTAAGTTTAGGTTAAATTTATTCAAATTTGAAATATAAATTAAATCTTTATATCCCTGCCCTTGATAAAGCATCAAAGAGATGATGCGGCACTCCTTCCAAAATGTTTGCCTACCCCTGATTTAAATCAAATGGCTTTTAAAAAATAAAATCCTTTCTGAATTGTTCTTTCTGTCTTACACAACCCCCTGAATCTACAGGAAATCATGTAGTTTGCTGTTAGTGCTCAGGGAAGAACTGTTTTCTAAGCAGAAAATAAATGGGCTATCATGGTCTGCAGAATCGGTAACTGACAAAATTTGTCACTAGCTAAATGGTTTGTTGGAACAAATCCAAAAAAGAAAGAAAGAAAAAAGGTTATTTGACATTAATGATCAGCTCAAAATCCTTGTTGGAATCCAGTAAACTTAAATCCCACAATTTTTCCACTTTCTATGGTACTAGGATGTTATCTTCTGTCAGATATAAAATAGAATTAAACAGTTCAAATCAATTGAAAGAAATGCTCCATAAATGTCATACCGTAAATGGTTTCAAATATAGGAAAGACAGAACATATTTAAAACTTTATTTCCTTTAAGACTGGTTATTAAAAACTATGCCTATTTCTATATACAGGTATCCCCTGATTTCTAACAGTTCTTTTTCTGATGATCCACTCTTTCAACACCTTTCTATTATACCCAAAACTCATTCATTCAATACATGTTCCACTTTTTCAAACTCTCTCTGCTGTTCTAAAGGCTAAAATTGCCCTCCCCATGTTGTAGCTTATAGTCTAATCACATTCCTGAAGGAGTAAATGAAAATCCATGCGCAGAAATGTTTGTGTGGCAGCAGGAATTTGCAAGATAAAATGGGCATTTGCAGTTTGCTAACTAAAAACAAACAAACCAGAAGCAACATTTATAATCTAAAAAAAATTTGGGTTCCACTTTTCAAAGTTTTCACTTTTTGTGAAAAGGTTAGATGTTCCGGTCTCTAAACTGTCCAATAAGTGGGAGATACCTATATTAGCATCAATGATACATTACATTTACATTGGGGGATTTTCTTTTATTATTTTTCTTTTATTTGTTTGTTCGTTTAAATAATTTATACTCCGCCTTTGTCAGCTGGCTCAAGGTGGCTAACACAAAAAATACAGATAAAAACAACAAGAACTTTTAAATACAGTTAAGCATATAAAAAACTTTCATAATTTAAAATCACAATATCTCCCAATCTCCACCTTAGTTAAAAAGCTGTCCTGAAAAAGTGTTTTTAGGTGCCGCTTAAAGCTCTGGATAGAGGGAGCTTTCCTCATTTCTAAGGGAAGGGAGTTTCAGAGCTGGGGTGCAACCACTGAGAAGGCCCTGTTCCTGGCTGACACACCTCTCACTTCCTTTGGTGGTGACACAGTCAGTAGGGCCCCCTCAGATGATCTTAGGTGACCGATCAGATTTTATGGAAGAAGGCAGTCCCTGAAATACCCTGGACCCAAGCTGTTAAGGGCTTTAAAGGTCAGTACCAGCACTTTGAATTTAGACTGGAAGCAAATGGGTAGCCAGTGTAGCTGCTGAAGCAGTAGCCCAGCAAAGTCAAACTGACAAGCCCCAGCAACCACACAAGCCACCATAAATATCATATATTTATGATATACTAATTACAAATTTAACTTGACAGTGCTGGTCAAAGAAGTTAAACAGTTTAACCTTGTTCCTGCTCATTAATATACAAAAACAATCCCAACATCACATGATGGCCACTTTTTTGTCAGCATATAACCATAGCATGTGGGAAACCACAGCTTATTTTTATTATCCTTATTCAGTTTTGGGAGTATAATGGAGAGTTACTGTTGATCAATTATGAAATGGATATGTTCTCATTCCATCTGATAAATGCAGGTTGAAAGATGATGGCCAAACAGTTGATTAGAGTAGTTAGTATGTTATTTGGTAAGGGCAGGTTTCCTCTGCATTTTCTTGTCCTCCGCTGTAAAACACAAATGAAAGTATAGTGGTAATTGTTCATCGGATTAACTTGTGTATGTTTTTGTCATTTATACTGAACTTACTGTAAAAGTAATAAAAAAAGATTTCAGTATCCAAGGTTATTAGAATTTGTTGTGGAGCTCATTCATCCACAGCTGAATTACAGCTGAATCATTTTCCTTCCATCATCATTCCTCAATCAAGCCTGTATCACCAACAGACACCCATCATTACAAGGAGACTGATCTGTAGAAAACTTAGAGGAAGGTGAAGTTAAAATGGCAGCTTTTAAAAGTGAGGTATTCAGGCTATGCTCTGTCTTCACAGGATAATTTATTTTCGTGTAATGAACTGAAAGAGCAGGATTAATAGATCATTGCATTAGCTAAGAAGCAAATGCAGAAATGTGTGTCTACAACAGCATATGCATTTCAAGATCATGGTATCTGTGTCCTTAAAAGAATACTATTGAGGAAGTGAGAAAACTGTAAGAAAAACTCTTAGTTTTTTTCTAGACTGGAAATGTTAACCATGATGATGAGTTCTCCTTTTTGGCACAGCAGCATTTGTTGGCCCATACCATCTGTGCATAGTATATAAACTTCACCATACAATATTTTTTGGTAGAGTTGAGTGAAAGTAGTTGAGGCAGTGAAACATGTAGTACTCTCCTTGTAAAAGAAGATGGTCACTCAGGATGTAATCCTATCCTAGGCTGGCCTAACTCATTGGTCTTCCCATTCCGATGGTGATATAGAGAGGCAAGCACATGTTTGTGCATTGGACTAACCCTCCCCCTATTCTTCTCTACCACCGTTTGCATACTCTTGCAGCATGGATGTACCATGTGTGATTTGGATATTATTTTATATAATTTTGTGTAGAGAAATTAACACTAACTGGAAAGAAGAGAAGAATAGTTGGAATAGGCCAGTCATGACGAAATAAAGTGTTTTAGACTAGTTTGGGGTTCACCACACAATATTTGTTCCTTGTTTCTAGATACCCTTGTTCCTAAATACCCTTGTTCCTAGAATGTTATTTTCCTTCTTACTGTTAGATATATATCTAGGTTTCTTTTCTATTTTCTTATTTCATTGGAGAACATTGCAACACTTGTACGATACTTGTTAGTGAACAAGATTATTTTTCCTACAAAATTTGGCTGTCCAAACAAGCTGCTTATGTTAATGACTGGTTAATGTTTCCTGAGTTTTTGCTGCTGCTGCTGCCCCTTATTTACAGAGCAGCTGGTTCCCTGCTCTAATGCACAGCATTCTGAGAAAAAGGAGAGGAAGTGGAAAGGATCGTGCGCTAGCTGCTAGGCAATTATCCAAGCATCCCTTGTCAATTTCAATTGGATCAGGAAATAATAAGGCACATTTGGATGGTTTCCCTAGCAGCTACTCAACTCTGCCTCAAGTTCCCACCACCCTCTCTAACACTGAGCCAACCATGCTGTGAATTAAAGGAATAGTGGCAGCAACAGCTTACAGCTTTAAAAATTACTGAAAATGTGGAAGCTAAAAGGCAGCTGTCTAAATTACATATGGGTATCTTAAGTGGGGTGCACTGTATGTACCGGTACTTAGCCAAGACTTGTAGTCTCCCTAAGTAAAATACTGCATTGAGGAAGAAATCTTATTGAAATTATTGACCTCCTTCAGTACAATAATTATGGCAAACCTTGAAGGGGGAAGCAATGAAAACTAAGAGGATATAAAAAGTGTACCAGGATAAGTCAGGGAATGCTGCCAATAATTTGACAAATGAAGACTCTTGAAGGCAAGAGGCCAGGTACTTAAATGTACTCCTTTTTTCTGAATTGGCAACACTGAATCCAAGCCAAATGCTGTGACCTTCCATGCATCGCATGTTCTGGCAAGATACAGATCATTGTGAGCCCAATTATAAGATTATTAGACCTAAATGATTCCGTTAATTAGATCTCTTACTATAATATACATTTACCCCCAAATCCAGAATATCTACGGGAGAACGTTAAGAGACTTTACGTGCACCGGTAGTTACTGCACCACCTAGTGAAAACCTATGGGAAATTCATATTGGAATCCAGAGTAACTTGTTCTTACACCAGAGCAAGGACTCTCCGTAGTTACTCTGGATTTTGCCCTTAGGCTGCAATCCTATTCTCCACTTAGGCTGGCCTAACCCCCGGCATAAGACCCATGCTGACCTGGGGGTGTCACAAATTTGCCATAAGGCACTTCTGGAAAAGGGGTTAGGCCAATGACATTCCCACACTATCACAGAAAGATAGGCCAGTTGAGTCAGGCCAGCCTAAATTTCTTATGATTGCACCCTTAGAAGCTTCTCTGCGGTTTATTACAAAAGTTAAAGGGCTACTCTTCAGGGAAAAAGTAAAGACTAGAATGCTGCAGTAAGATTTGTTTAAGTATTATTAAAATTAATTTGTTTTGGAAACACTACAAACTTTCAGATACACTTTTTCAAATACAAAATTTAGACTACCTCTATACAAGCAACTTTAAATAATAATCTACAACCAACAATATATCTGAATTGTGTATAGTGTTCGGCTTCTATATCAGTTTGAGAGCCCAATCCTAACCAAATTTCCAGTGCTCATGCAGCTGCAATGCATTTCATTGGTAAGGGAATCAACATACCTATATGTTTAGATCCAGGAATCTTCCTGCATCTGCTTCTGGACAGGAGCATCTCTACTGCCTGTGCTACTTGTGCTACACAGGTTGCAACCTGTGTCCCAAGTGTTGCAGAGAACCCTTATTTTCCTCTTCTGCCTGTCATGCTACACAGAGCTAGGCAGTGAGTTTAAATCCAGTTCATTTAAATGGAATACGATAAGCACTAAATCTACAGTCTTTGTTTTGTTTTGAAATTTTGCTCAGGTAGTTCCATTTGGTGTCCTACTTCATAAATATTCAAAAGATTAAACAACAAAAGCGACAACTGTTGAGTGGTACAACTGATTTGGTATAGCCATGTGTATAAGCACAGAGCTGGGTGCTCTGATTTATGGAAGAAAAGCTGTGCATATTGATTTCAAACAGAGCAAATACAATCCTATTCAGAAATTATTCCCTTCCACTTTGTATAGCAAATGGAACTCGGGGAACGTCTTGAGTTTATATGTGTGTATGTTGAAAAAGAGAGAGAGAGTGTGTGTGAGAGAGAACTGTCATATGAAAATGGGAAAGAAATAACTGTTAGTTGTCTTGCTGCTGATGACTTCTATATAAGATGGCTGCTATATTATCTATGAAGGCATGTACTTGTTAGCTTTATCAGTACACAGATGTGCACATGTCATTTGTATAATTTTTTTGTAAGTTAGGGGATTTGTCTCTTGGGTGTTTAAATTACAGTGACAAAATCTGTGGTGAGGAGGTCAAACTGATGGTTTGCTGAATCAACATAAGTGAAGCTCAGAAACATTTTAAAGATTTTTTTTAAACAACAGTGTAGGGTCCCAACATATGCTACAGGCTTTGCATAGCTTAATCTTCCCCTGCCTATCCCTTTGTGCCCTTTTATTCCTCTAATGCTGTTTTTAAAAATCTCCCTCCCCCAAAATCTCCCTACCTCCAAGGTATCCAGATTTTTTTTTTTGGGGGGGGGGGAAGGGTCAAAGAGCATGACCAAAACTGGATTTCTGGGATCACTGTGCAGTAGTCTTAGTGTATTTATAAATTTATTTGGAAATAAAATAAATTAGAACTGTAATGCAATCTTGATGCTGCAGAAACTGATCTACAGACTGTTATGCATTTGGCACATTCTAAAACTGCATCAAGAGCACATATCCACTTTTTATGTGCTCAGACACAATCTTGCCATTTCTACTTTTTGACCATCCTGTTTAATGACAACTGTAATCACTTGAGATAAATCCCTGCATCAAGATATGTGAGATGCAAGTTGCTAATGTAGACATTCATCCATTTTATCAGTTTCCTTCCTTTAAAAAACGAAGCCAGGGATGTAAGTAGTACATTATAGTGGCAGTACTTTTATTGTCAGAGCTGTGCTTCTTTTTCTTTTCTTGCACCCGGAGATAAAACTATACCTATATATCTGCTATGTGTGTCATAAAAAGGCACTCTATTCCTGTTCCTGAAAAGAAAAATTACTGTGCTATGCATAATGAATAACATTATGCAAATGACTGCATGCTGTAAGCTTGACTAAATACTGTAGTTTCAAGTTATATTCCCAATAAAATGCTAGATATCAGCCAGACACTATAATTGCTTATTCTGTCTTATTGGAAAGCTCTTATCTATTGTACATACTGTATATTCCTAAAAAAAAGTTGTCATGAATATACTTATAATGCAATCCTATACAAGGTCCATTCAAAATAGATACTATAGTGTTCAGTAAGGCTTGCTTTCAAGACAGAAGAAGAATCAGTCTTTTAATCCTGAATATACTCTGTTCAAGTATGTTCAGGATTATAGTCTCAGTGCATCAGTGCATGTTTTATATTATTAACACTCCATTGAACTTAACATAGAAATTTTCAGTCTTTTTTATCCCATGGCACACTGATGAGGCACTAAAATTGTCAAGGCACACTATCAGTTTTATGACTAACTAGCGAAATGTGCTCGCATTGCAGGAATAAAATACCCCCTGTGCACTATCCACCCTGTGTCCCATTCCCCCATTGTGCATTGTTCCCCATGCGCATCAACTCCGAAAGCGAACATCCTCCATGCAGATCAATCCTGAATGAGCAACTTCCCTCTATGTGTAACATCTTCCCATTGCACATCGTCCATCCTTTTGTGCATCATCCACCCCATTGTGCAACATACCCCCGTGCGCAACAAACCCCCATGCACCTCATCCCCCTATTGCGGATCAAACCCCCTTGCACATCACCCTCCCATATGCATCACCCCCATGCTCATCCACCCCGAAGTGCACCAACACCCTAGCACATCACCCTCCCAAGCACATCCGCCCTATGCGCATGACCCTCTCATGCATGTTCCTCCCATGCACACCATCCCCCATGTGCACCATTCCCCATGTGCACCATTCCCCATGTGCACCATCCCCCAATTCGTACAATAGCCCTGTCTGCATCACCCTCTCATGCGCAACATCCCCCATGTGCATCACCATTCCTTGTGCAACATTCCCCCATGTGCATCACCCCTGGATGCGCACCATTTCCCCATGCACAACACCCTCACTGTGCATCATCCCCCCTGCTCATCATTCCCTCTGCACATCAACCCCCCAAGTGCATCATCCCCATGTGCAATATCCCCCATGCACATACCCCCCAGTGCATCCTCCCGCCCAGTGCATCAGGCACCATGCACCAAATTGACTGGATATTGATCAGTCTTCAATGTTAAGTATACAGAAACATGTTTCACCCTTTTTCACCTCCTGAAGGGTTAAATTTCTCAACATCGGTTCTTAGTGGGTGTTGATGTCACAGAAGGATCACTCTCCCTAACTTTCTTGCTTTTAGGTTCGGGGGATTGGGGCAGGGCAGTGATCAGTCAGGACTTCTTCAATGTAAAGTATAGGGAGGAAAATGCGTCACATCCCTTTCCACCCCATTCCCATTGGAATTTCTGAAAACTGATTCTTAGTGGGTGCCTCCATCACAGAAGGAACATCCCCCCCAAATTTCATTCTTCTAGGTCCAGTGGTTTTGGCTGAGCAGTCAGTCAGTCAGTGACTTTTCCATTTTATAGATAAGGCACAAATGCTGCTGGTAGGGAACTCAAATCCCCCAGTTGACCTACTTATAAATGGCCTTCCCCCAAATCCTGCAGCATACCAGCAGACCATCTGTGGCACACCAGTATGCCATGGCATACTCATTGAAAATCACTGCTCTGGAGACATGCTTTCAGGTTTTTTTTTACACAAGACCAAAAGCATGCATGTTTAGGGATCCTGTGGTAATTGCTCATTGCTCACTCCCATAAACTATCACCATAAAAACAGTGTAGGTCTCCTCACTGATGCTGTTTATTCTCTGGCAGTGCAGAGAGTGCAGAGAACCAAATCCCCAGTTAGGCTGGCATTAGCCCCAGCACAAGTCTCATGCTGGTCTGGGGGTGTTGCACAAGTGCTGTAAAGCACTTATGTGCCACTCCTGGGGAGTTAGGTAAGTGCACATACATGTGTCAGCCTCCCCACACCACCAGTGAGTTGTGCTATTATGCCCGGGGATGTTACAACAGGCAGTGCAGCTTACAGCATCACCATCAAAACAGGATTGCACTCTGAGATTTTCAATTATTTTGATAAAAGACCTGGGAGCAGAGAGTACAAGGTTCAGCAGGGAGTTCAGTTCAGGGAGGATGTGGATTTGGCAAAATCAGTGCCTGTTGAATCTAAGCCCCTTCGTGGCCCGGATCCACCTTCATAGGTCAACAGTACCGCTGGCTACAGATCCAAATTGACCTATAACAGCTGCTGGGGCATATCTCGAGGCAAGAGGTTAAATTTCCCCTCACCCCAAGGACACCTCGAGGAAACTAAACTTCACAAGATGCAACAGAGGATGCATCAGTGCTACTTCACCATGCAGAGAATTGTGTAGGATTAGCTTTTTTGTGCTTTTTTTCTGATCATGTTTCTGATCATTCTGCATTTTCCGTGGTGCGTTCTTTTTGTGACTCATGGGAGAAATTTTTCTTCAGTAAAACACTATTCTGAATAGACAGACCTCAGTTTCCATTTGTGTTGCCTCTTTACTCTTTTATCTAAATTAGATACAGTTTTATGAAGGCGTCTTATTTCCATTAGCAAAAACAATACAATTGGCTTTCCTTTTTAGAGACACGTTTTCCGCTACAACACTAGACAAATATCTGTGGGAATTGAGACTACTGAAAAAGAAAATGAATTGAATTACGAGGGCTGAGTGATGTCAGTTCTGACACTTGGGAAGTTATAAGTAGTGAATTTAGCAGTTTATCCATAGAGCAGAACTTCTTCTGCCTCTGAAAGTGGCGTGTACAGAGGTCCCCACAGAAAAGTTCTGTAGATAACTGAATCCATGGGTGTGGGGGCCCCATGTGTTAGTATAGGGTTAGAACATTATGGGGTTAGCTCAGTGGGGTTAGAACACTGCTTGACTGGAATTCTGATCAGCAAGTCAGCAGTTCAAGACCTGAGTACTGCAAGATGAGGTCAGTTCCCATCCTTAGTCCAGCTCCTGCCAACCTAGCAGTTTGAAACTATGAAAATGCAAGTAGATAAATAGGTACCAATTTGGTGGGAAGATAAGCAGCATCCATGTGCCATGCCAGCCACATGCCCATGGAGACACCTTCGGACAACACTGGCCCTTCGGCCACAGAATCAGAGATGAACACCATATCCTATGTATGGTCACGGGTAGCAGGGTAACCTGTGAAGGGTTAGCGTACCTTATGTGTTAGTACACACAGAATGCACACACTTGCGCGTGCACACACACACAGCTTCAGTGCCGTATTGACATATTTAATGCCTAAGTCAGTCAGCCATAGAGAGGTGAAAGACTGAAGTATTAAGAGGGGGCCCAAAATACTTGAAAGCCTTGGGATTGCCGATAGGATAATATGGCCCTCCCCTAACAGTACTTGAACCTTAAACCTATGGAGTTCTGCTAAGTATCAACTTCAGTCAAAGCTGGCCTGAGAGGCCAGGATGTCACTACATTACCCCGCGCAGGCAGCAGGAAAACTCACTAGGGGGGTTTCGAACAGCACCTAGAGATAGAAAGGTTCTAGGAGGGACAGGCTTCTTGGCCACCTTGGCGTAGAGAAGAGCAAGAACAAAATTTCAGGGCCTGTCAGATGCATCAACCCCCATGCGCATCACCACCCCTGCGCAACCCCCCATGCACAGCATCCTCCCCAGTGCAATCCCTCCCTCTGAATGACATCCTCCCACTGCACCGGGCACTGAGCATCAAATTGGCTAGAGTTTGCTCTGTCTTCCATGTTAAGTATAGGACAAAAACACCTTACACCCCTTTTCAGCCCCTTAAGAGTTAAATTTCTCAACACTGGTTCTTAGTGAGTGTTCATGTCACAGATGGAACACCCTCCCCAAATTTCATGCTTCTAGGTTCAGGGGTTGGGGCAGACTGTCCCTCAGTCAGGGATTCTTCAATGTAAAGTATAGATAGGAAAAGCTGTTGCATCCCTTTTACCCCCTTCAAGTTGGAATTTCCAAAAAACGGTTCTTAGTGGGTGCCTCCACCACGGAAGGAACACTGTCCCCAAATTTCACGCTTCTAGAACTGGTGGTTTTGGCTGGGCATTGATGAGTGAGTGAGTCAGTGAGTAACTTTTCAGTTTTATGTATATAGACTAGTGAAAAGCGTACCTGTGTTGCGGGAGTAAAATTCCTCCATACATGATCCCCCATGCACATCAACCCCCCATGTGCATCAGTCCCCCCAATGTGCATCAACACCCATTCACATTATCTCCCCATGCGCAATCCCCATGTACTGCATCCTCCCCAGTGAAACCCCTTTTGTCCATGCACATCATTCCCTCCATGTGCATCAACACCCCATGTGCATCAACCCCCCATGCGCACCGGGCATGCCCCCTGCACTGGGCACCAAATTGGCTGGAGGTTGGTCAGTCTTCCATGTTTAGGACAAAAACACGTTGTACCCCTTTTCAGCCCCTTAAGGGTTTAATTTCTCCACATTGGTTCTTGATTGGTGTTCATGTGACAGAAGGAACAACACCCTCCCCAAATTTCATGCTTCTAGGTCTGGGGGTTGGGGCAGAACATCCCTCAGTCACATATTCTTCAATGCAAAGTATAGGGAGGAAAACACGTTGCACCCCTTTTCACCCCATTCTGGTTGGAATTTCCGAAAACCGGTTCTTAATGCACCCCTTGGTCACAGAAAGAACACCCACCCCAAATTTCATGCTTATAGGGCCACCAGTTTTGGCAGGGCGTTGATGAGAGTCAGTGAGTGATTGAGTGAGTGAATCAGTGACTTTTCTGTTTTATCTATAAACATAAGAGAAAACAATCTTTTATAGTTATTGTGTTATTTTAATTGTTATTTTAATTTAATAATTTAATGCTTTTATAGTTATTTTAATTTAATAAAAGGCATAAAACTTAAAACAATTTAACATTATTTATATACTTTGTTCTGCTTATATGGTAATTCCTGTGGACTAATGAGCCTCATTTAATGAAAATGTTTTGCTCATAAGTCATACTGAGACACCTGTTATTTTCCAAAGATCTTGTTAAATAATTAGAAATGTGGATTACAAATTGCCTACTTTCATTTACATCAGTAACATTTTTTAGAATGCGTTGATCCCTGAATATCATAATTATAATGTCCCTGTCAATCATCTAATGCTGTGGTAAAAAGTACATGTTACAAAAACTACATGGTTAGCATGTTTAAATTAATACTTTGTCTCATCTGCTCTCTCAACAAAGCAGGAGTTTTTGTTTGTCATAGCTACATTCACTAAATACCTTTAGGGGTGTAAATATTCGATTCTCTGTTCTAGTGTGTTGGTCTCTCAGAACAAGAATCTAGTTTAAATTTTTATGATCAATTTCTGGGTAATCCATGATGCATGTGGTTGCAGTGCTGTTATTTCAACCCCTAAATTTAAAATGAAATAAGTATTTTAACATGCACAATCATCTATATAGTGATGATTACATAATGATAATTTGTTCCTGAAGCGTGTTTGTCTTACAAAGTGTTCTATATACAAAGAGAATTTTGCCATAAAATGGAAACTCAGACGATTGGTTCCACTACCCAAAAATATTCATATAAAAATATTAATTGTGTGGCAAAATGATGACAAAATACTGTAGTTGAATTCAAAACACTGTAGTATAATACAGAACACAATTACAAGGTATTGTTTGTCTTACAAGGCAGAATTCCTTAGAAATTTTAGTTTGTCTTACAAAGCATTCTTCTTACAAGTTATTTGTCTTACTGTATCTTCTTTCTGCATTCATTTGCATAAAAATTGACAGCGGTAAGCAGAAGCTGTGAGTAAACACATCTGTATATAATTAAATACTGCTCAGGGAAATAACAAAATTATGATTCTAAAAATTGTGCAGTGAGAAAGAAGAGCTTTGTACTGTATATTAGAGGAATGTGTGAACTTTCCTTTCCCAACTGGAAAGTAAAAAGATATAGCATGGCCTATTGATTCCAGAGATAAAACAGGGCACAATCAGCCAATTTACCATAGATTCAGTGTAAGCCTATGCCTGTCTACTTAGAAGTGAGAGCCATTCAGTTCCATTGGATTTACTCACAGGTAAATGTGTAGTATTCAGCCTCAATCACTCTGAATTCAGTGGTAACCTCCTTGTATTTGACAGTAATTAAAAAATAAGAATAATAAAAAGCATCTGACTTCCATTTTCTTTTTACCCTTGCATGGAGTTTGAAGGAAAAGTTGAAGATTTCACTGCAATTCAGTAAAAAACAGAACACCTGTTGTCCTCAAGTCTACTCCTTGCCTACACAGATGACAAAGATGCCTACAAAGTCAGTAAAGGCTGGGAAAGAACTGTAGTATATCAGGAACTGAAGCAATACCGTGCCGCTCAAAATTGCTTGTGACAGACCTTAATATTCTCCTGATGATTTAATAGCATTAATAGTTCTCTTGTGGAGATATTTCATCATCTTGGTATAGTTCAACTTTACCTCTTTTGTGGCTCTCCCTGAGTGATGATGACCAGCTTCTCCTAGTGCTCGGGAAAAAAAATTCTATAGGTTTTGAGCTGTATCTGAGGGAGAAGAAAAATGATGTAAATCACAGGAATGTACTCTATGTGAATAAAATACAGTGGTGCCTCACATAAAGAGCTTAATTTGTTCCAGAGGCATGCTCTTTAAGTGAAACGCTCTTTAATAAGTGAAGTGGATTTTCCCATAGGAAACAATGGAAACTCAGACGATTGGTTCCACAACCCCAAAAATATTCATATAAAAATAAGAATTTTTGCAAAAATGCATGCAAAAATGATGACAGAACACAGGAATTAAATTCAAAATACTATAATACAGACCACAGTTACTGTAACAAAACCGTGTAATATTCTGTAGGGTAAAAAAGAAAAGATAAACTTTTCTGGCCAAGGATGACTAATTTTCTTTTGGAGCATCTTTAACAAGGAACCTCTCTATGTGTGATATCTATCTATGCAAACTAGATAGGCAGTCTGCAACAGCAGAGGGGCCAGATCCTATGCTGTCTACTCAGAATCAAGCCCCATAAAATCCACTGGGGCTTATCACAGGAAAGTGTGTAGGATGCAGCCTGACTCCAAGTTTGCATGAAGAGCAAGGGCAGAGGGGCCAGATCCAATGCTGTCTTCTCAGAATCAAGACCCATTGAATCCACTGGGGCTTACTCACAGGAAAGTGCATAGGATGCAAGCCTGACTCTTTCCATAGGATGCCAGCAGCAGCAGGAGACTGGATTCTGCTTGCATTGAAAAGGGGCCAGATGCTGGGATGTCTACTCAGAATCAAGTCCCATTGAATCCACTGGGAGTTACTCACAGGAAATGAAAGTTCAGGCAGGGAAGTTGGTGGGGGGAAGAGGGTGGTTGTAGTGGGGTCCAGGCAGGGGGGGCTTCCTTGGGGGGAAGGGGGTCTGTTTGAGGGGGGCTCCAGAGGGGGTGCAGGAGGATTTTTCCCTCCTACCTGATGAAGGCTACAGAGGCTGGGCTGCCCATGTTTGCTGGCTGCAGGAGCAGAGCAGCCATCTTTGTTCCTCTAAGTGAAGAGGCTCCTGAGCTCCCTCTGCTGGCCTCTTCCCTCGTACTGCAGGCAGGGGAAGAAAGGCCCGTCTCAGTGCCTCAGCCCAGCCAATGCAGGAAGGAGGAGAGAGAGCCCAGCCAATGGGCACTTGTTATGCGAATCATGCTCGTTAAGAGAGGCAGAAGCCCACATAAAGTTTTCCTTGTTGTGTGGAACACTCGCTATATGAGGCACTCTATATGCGAGGTACCACTGTACTAGTTTGAGGCTTTCTTTGCAAATCTTTTCAAGATGTTCAGTTCCTAATAATGTTTTAGTGCAAAGAGGAATGTAATGTAATTTTAAAGCAAAAACAGCTCAATAAATTTACCAGAATGAACATTAATCAGTAAATTATGAACATGAGGCTGACTTTTAGTTATTAACCAAAGGTACTTCTTGAGATTTACTAGATAGTCAGAACCTGTGCTTCCCCCACCCCCATTGAAATAGTAGTGCCAAAACAGCTACGGCTGTATCCAGGAGGTTTGGGAAAGCAGTCAGAGGTCTCCTTGGGAGAAGGGAACAGTCATCTGGCCCAACACAGAGATTAGGTTATGGCAGAGCTCTGCCAGTTCCCCCATGCTTTAACTCCACTACTCAGTCCTCCCTTGGTTGCCATAACCAAGGTTGCCCAGAGAGCAAAATGCCACTTGGTGATTGCACTTATCCCCAGCAGTGTGGCATACTCTTCCTGCTTACCTGAGCCTGGCACCAGCACTTACTACACTCCAAGTGCCATAAACATTTAAGGCTTAGTGCTATGCTAGTCCAATTTAGGTGATAAGGCGGATGAAATGTATAGCAGATTGGGTCAGTGACTCACACCATTTGTACTTCTTCAGTGCTCCTTTTGCCTGTCTGAGGGTGCAATCCTAACCATGTCTACTCATAAGCCCCATTGTGTTCAATGGGTCTTACTTCCAGGAAAGTGTTTTTAGGATTGCAGCCTTACCCTTCTCGCTTGCTTAAATTCCCTTCCCTCGGCTGTTTTTTTCAAAGTAAGCGATTTATAGGTAGGATCCTGAGAGTTCCCTGGATTCTTCCTACCACATGCCAGTTTTAAAGAAGTTGCCACAGTGGCGGTGGAGGAGAAGGGGTGTGGCAGATGGAGTGTGAGTGTTGCTTGGGGTACTGTTTTAGTTAGGCTTGAAGTAATATTTGAATTTATGACACTGATGTTCATATATACTGATGTTCTAAGTAAAATTTCAGTCCAAACATCATTCACTGAACTTCCAATATTTACCGTAATATAATGTGGATTATATTATATATATATCTAGGAACATTATATCTAGGAACAAAGCAAATTGTATCCTTTGGGTTTTTATATAATTTTTTTTCTGTAAGAAGGATTTCAAGAACTGCTTTCGTTAATTAGGAAGATAATTGGCTTGCATCACATGTTTATTAAACCATCACATGTTTATTAATTATAAGGCATTATCTTCTTTAATTGTAAGGGTATTTTCTGTAATTTAATGAAATGTCATCTTTGTCATTCTTCTAATATTTTGTATAGCCAAAAGTGACTGTGTTGATTACCGAGACCCCAATTCATTGTAAATTCCTGCACAGCGTATATGTATTAGCATTCCTTTAACTGTGGTGGGGAAGATTATGGTCTTCTGGCTATGGCTTTTCATTATCGTAAAGCACTATAAGGCACTTCTTCAACAGTGAGTGCTGGAAGAACATGTGTCATTGTTAGGGATAAGTTGTCAGCACTAAGCTCCCACAGCTTTGTCTCCTGAAAACAGCAAAAGCAGAAATTGAGATTTTTTTCACCATAGTTGTGAATTAAATGTCTTCAACTGAACATGAATTTTGCAATAATAAACACACACAAACATCTTCCATGAAAACATGTCATGATGCTTAGCTTAAGCCTACGTTGGCATGATCTATAAAGGGCACAGGTTTATGTAAGTCTGGATGTGCTTAATGAGCCATGAAAATTAATTAATGTGAAAGCTTTTTATTATCCTCAACTTACCTAAATACTAGGCTCTGTCCTTCTGAAGTCATTCCTACTTATTAACTGTTTTTTGGTCTGAACATTTGGTGTGCAATAACATTTTAGTCAAAATTATTCAGAGCAATACTAGGAAGATAATACATTTCCATCATCCTCGGTTTTTAGGGCTGTGGGAAAGAGACAAGAACAGTGGTACCTCACTTAACAAGCACCTCGCTTAACAAGCGTTTCACATAACAAGCAAAAATTTCCAAGAAATCTTGCGTCACATTACAAGTTCCGCTTCACTTAACAAGCAGGCGCACTATGGGTATACATGCTATGCAGCTCTGTGCGGAGGCTCTTTTAAAGGGCTGCCAGCCACTGCTGCTGCCTCTAACTGCCTCCAACTTGGGGGCAGTTGCCTGGGGGTGCCAGTGGCAATTGCCCCTAACTGTACCCAAGTGCCCCCACCGACCACCTTGAACCTCCAGCAGCAGCCCTGGTAAGCCTCCCAGGAAAGTGTCTGATTGCAGCCTCCTAACCATGTCTACCCAGAAGTAAGCCCCATTGTGTTAAATGGGGCTTACTCCCAGGAAAGTGTCTTTAGGATTGCAGCCTAAGTAGACTTCATAGGATCATGCACATTGAATACTTGTTTTGAATTCAATTACATTGTTTTGTCATCATTTTTACATCCAGTTTAATGTTTTTATATGAATATTTTGGGGGTTGTGGAACCAATTGTCTGAGTTTCCATTATTTACTATGGAAAAATCTGCTTCACTTAAGGAGCATTTCACTTCCCTCCAGAACGATTTAAGCTCTTTATGTGAGGCACCACTATATTCAGTTATTTGAATATTTTTTTCAGTGTGAAGAGAAAAAGCAACAATTGAATGTGTTGGAAAATGGGTTTTTGATGGCAGTAATTGGGATTTATTGTAGTGATATATTCCTTTTTCTGGATCAGTGAATCAGTTTGTGGGCTGATTGACTCCATCAAGTATTTGACTCCACCAAGTATATGTCAGCCATATCAATATTAGCCACGCAATATTATATAAGTGGCACTATTATTTTTAATACTATAATTGCTAGCTGATCAGCAATGCTATAATTGCTACTTGCTTCATTTTTGCTGTTGTCACCCTGCTGTACCTCTAAGATTAGATGCATGGAAGATAGTAACTATTTTAGACTGGGATGGTAACCTTTTCAGCTTTAGGGCTCCTGAACTTTTCACAGATGATAACTTCACTACTGAAATTCTTTATGTCATTGTTAAAGGTCCTAAAATCCTAAAATTGAAAGTTTGTCCATCCAATTTTAGGCTAATTGATTCTGATGTTCTTAATTCAGATGTCTTTAGAGAACTCTAAATACAAAACCATATTGTTCTAAGTGGTATCCTGATTCTACCATACAATATTGTCATCTAGTTTCCTTTCTTTCTTGGATGCTAATTTCAATTCAAAGTAAACCTAGCAAATACCTCAACTATTATAAAGGGACCTAGGAACTGATAGCAAAGCCTAGGAAATCCAGAGTCTCAGAAAAGCGTGAACAGATACAATGGAAGTCAGAGTGCCTATACCGTTAACATTGTATGGAGGAGAGAATTTTGGCAGGTGTCACTTTTTAAACCCAAATTTGGCTGCACTTGCCAAAATTCCCTCTTCCATACAGTGGCTAAACATATAGGTACTCTGACCCCTATTGTATCAGACCACACTTCTTGATAACAAAAGGGCTGTTTGAAGCCTGAGCACCAGAGAGAATTCTTTCCAAGCAAAGCAGCTTTTACAAAGACTTTTTAAAAGTATTTGCTACAGCAGTGGTTCCCTACCTGTGGTGACCATGAACCATTGCACCTGCATTTGGGTTCACTGTAGCTCACTGAGTCCACAAGTGCAGGAAGATGTTGTAGTAGCATGATAATGTCATTGCACCATCACCAATGGTTGCTGGATTGCCCCAAGGGAGAGTGGGAGGGATCACACAATTGCCGGTGATGCAACAAGCTCATGGCATTCTCCTTGCCTGATGACTGACAGGCCCCAGCTGCATTGGTTCTGGGTGCCACCTCTTGTATTCCTATGGACTATGGACCATGGTTTGGGAACTGCTGCTCTACAGCTGTCTTCCATGGCATGCTAATATATGTTATACATTTTGTCATTCATCACCTTATGATGTTAGTTTCTTTCAAGCAGTAATGTTAAATGAAATTATTATCAAGCTTTATTATCAAAGATGTCTAAGGACCATTTCAGACAATATGGCTTTAGCTATCAGGCATAATGTTGAATAATATTGAGTGGCTTTACACTGGGACTAAGGCTGCAATCTAAAAGACACTTTCCTGGGACTAAGACCCATTGAACATAATTGGACTTACACTTGAGAAGACATGGTTAGGATTGTGCTAATAATATGTTAAAAGCTACGTACATTGTGTGTTACCTCGAGCATGAAGTGTTTTGTACTTTGGTACAAAAGCTTTCAAACATTACCAACTAAATGTGGAATTACCCTCATACTGAATCATTTCCTACAAACGTCAAAAGTCTCATAATATTTGAACTTGGTAGTTGCTTATTAAGACATTGATACAAAGATAAGAGTTACAAAGGTACTGATAAACTAATGCCAAGATATGTACTTATTTCTGAAATATTTTGCATCTGTGGAAGAATGCTTTTGTTTTCCTGGTAAGCATATCATTTGATATACTATAGCCTAAGCTTATGATTGGGCTAGGCTGCCAGAATGATAGTTTAATGTATGGCATCACAAAACACAATGTATTGGAAATGACTAGTAGTGCCTTCCATGTAACTGTGGCTTGCCCAGAGCCCTCAATAATGAAAGGTCAGCAGAAAGGACAGGCTGTAGGCAGAGTAGAAGATAGCATGGGAGGACTGAAGATGTAGCTGGGTGGAGAGATAGAAGGAACTGGCAGGACTGGGGTTGTTGCTGGGTGGGGAGAGAGAGGAGCTGGAATTGGGAAGGAAGTAAAAGGGTTTTACTTCGGGTTTTACTTACTTTACTATGTTGGCAACCTCCCCCCCCCCTTTCCTTTTTTTGGATATATGCCACCAAAAAAACCAAGTTGTATGTCTGAGGAGACTCATAGGTGGCCCCAGGGTTTATACAGAGATGATGATAAAAACTGATATTTATTCACCTCCCATTTGCCCTTGGACCACCTCCTTCATTGGATGCAGCATGCATTTTAAAAAAATCTTGGCTGCTTTGGCTAGATTTGTACTGGTAAGGGAGAGAATTGGGGCCTTATTGAGGTACAACCATCAATAATAATTCCATAAAATGGAATTAAAATGATCTATTAAAACAATTCATCGACCCTTCCTATTTAGCACACTTCTGCTGTCTTTTGCTTGACTTTTAGAGTCTTTGAAAAAAGAAAGAGGGTCTTAAAGAAGTCATGAAAAGTTACATTCACAAGTCATAAACATTTGTGTGAATGACAGGGCATTCCTCATAGCACAGGATCTATATTTTTACTTATTTGCTACATAAATTTATGTGTGGCATTCCACAAGACCTAAAATGCAAGATGTGATAAACTGGAGAATATTTTCTGTGGTAACAAATGCAAAAATAAATTTTAAAAAACCAAACTGGAGAAATTGTAAATTTCCAGAAGCTTTATATTTGTATTATCTTCCAGGCTATGTTTTCATCAATTTATTTTGTTTGTGTCTGTGTGTGTGTTTATCCACTTTTTTTGCAGCATTTCACCTTCAGGTTATTGGTTGTTGCTGTTCTTATTATCTAGTGGAAGTGGTGTGGAGAATGTTTTTCCTTTTGCTGCATTAAACCAAAATAATGAATAAAAATATATGGATGAGCTATTTCAATTTTTTTTTAAATTGTTCAAAATCTCCATACTTACACTGTGACTATAATGTAGAGAACCTGATAGTCCACAAAGTAGTTGGTGGACTTCATTTCGTATGGTGGATTAGAAATTGTACAAGGCTGTTTTGAAACAAGCTGTATTTTTTTTTCCAAGGACCTATTTACTGATCTTAAAGAATCAGTTGGCTTGGATTTAAATTACTGTCTCAAGTTTCCATTTCAAAATAAAGTCCATCATTTAAAAACAACCAGCAGGTTCTCCTTTTAATGAGTCTCTGGAGCTTAATTTGGCCCAGAGTGGAATGAGTGACATCAGAATCCCTTCCTGAGTAAGGTGAAAAGTCTTCACAGACTATTGTAGCATATATATTAATCTTGTAACTGTGTAGCAAAATTTGTTTATGAACCATTGCAAAACACTTGAAATGTTTCAGAAAAAAACACTTGAAATGTTTCAGTGGTGGCACATGAAGGGCAAAGGGTGATAGAAATGGGAGGAGACAAAGAGCTAAACAGGAAGTTTCCTATAATTCAATGGAAGCAAATAAAAACATTCAGATGCAGGAGGGATTCTTAACCCGTGCATCCAAAATCCACAGATTGATTCAGTTATTCATGGATTAGGTCTGGTGGGAATCCCACATATTCACTCCCTCCACAACCCTCACTTTCTAAGAGTTCCCTATATTCAGAAAAGTCTGCAAGCCAGATGTCTGTGGCCTTTGTCAGGCTCAGACTGAGCCCTAGATGTAGAAAACAGTCAATTCCACTTTGAAACCAGAAGTGACTTTTTAATACCTCATCATAAGGCATTGGAAGGGCCCAGGGAAGTTCTCCAGATATCTGCAGCCTTTGCTGGACTCAGAGGACCCTCTAGAGGCAAACTCTCCAAAATGTGGGGGGACGATGTTCACCCATATTATTTTTTATTTATTTAATTTCATATCTATAATTTCACTTAATCACATGAGATTCAAAAACCTAAGCCTCATGGATACAGGGATAGGCCTATGCCTGTAATGCTAGAAGATATAGGCTTTAGAAGCTGTGCATGTCTGTCCACACAGGGCTCCCCCAGGCCTCTCAAAGCCTTATAAGTAGGGACCTGCAAAATGCAAGGTTATTATTCTGGCAAAGGATACCAGCCCTTACATTTTGAAGGGTGAGGCATTAAGGCATTAAAAATATAATTTCCATTTTTTTGAAAAATAGTAAATTTTTTCTAATTATGAAAATTATGTAATTATGTGTGGCTTTGGCTGTGCTCAGAAGACCCTCTGGAGGTAAGAGAAGCAGAGCTCCCCTCACTTCCAAACGATTGGGGATGTTCCCTAGTATCCATGATTTTGGCTGCATTCCATTTCCAAGATAGGCCAGTCCAGTTGCACTAGAAAGGCTTGGACCAGCGTTAGTCAACTTGAACTGGCCCAGAACATAGACCTGGACTAGTCTTGCTGTGCCAGTCTAGGCAGTTCAGGAGAGGCATGAAGAGGGCATGTTCAGCATGGCCTTGAACACTGCAGTTATGCTGTATCCAGAGCTTGTTTCCAGGGCAGACATGCCACCTCACAGCTGCTGAGTCAGAACCAGTGGTGGGCACCAGCAGGTTCGCACCTACTCTATAGAACCGGTTGTTAACAGAGATAGGACATATAAAGTTTAAAAATAGCCATTTAAAAGTGGCTGCCAGATGGGCAGAGAACCGGTTGTTAATTTCTTTGAAGCCCATCACTGGTCAGAACACCTATGGAGCATGAATAAATGTGAGTAGATCCATTGGTATCCATGATAAACCAGAGTAAAATTGGAAGTGATGGCAAAAAAAATTAGTCCTTGCCAACCCCTGTCTCTTAACCTCAGTTTATAGCACAACTACACCAGCCCGTCTCAGGATCTTGCACAACTACACAAATCCAGTGAACATGCTGCCCTTGTGCTGTAGCCTCTTCAGCAGCAGTTACGCCAGCCAGAGACCTTTTAGCCCTGTGGAGTTGGCCTAAGTGTCAGCCTAGAGACCTCCTAGCCCTGTGGATTTAGTCTGTCAGCTCAGGATATAGCAGGAAGGTGACAGTGTTCCATTCACTTAGTGTTTAGTCATACTGGCCACATGACTAAGGAGACGTCTTCAGAGAACACTGGCTCTTTAGCTTTGTAGCAGGAATGAGCATTGCATCCTAGCTAGCAGAGCAACCTGTGGGGGACACTTTTACTTTTAATATTATGATGACAAAAGTAGATTTTAAAGAAGTACTGCATCCCCTCCCAGTCTCATGATGCCCTTCCCACCTACCTCCCACAGTGGCTTACCTGTTCTGTGGGTGGCTGGAGCTCTAATGACATGAGTAGGAAGGCTCTGGCCTTCCTGCTGACAGCCTGGCAGAGCACAACTGAGCATGCGGTGCTTCCAGCACTTTTTCATCAGTGGCTGACGGATTTTCTGGTTCTGACCAAAGCCTACAGAATTGGGCTGTCAAGGATCAATCTGTGGGTTGAGCTGAAACAATTTCATGGAACTATGTAGCAAACTTGGAGAACATCTATTTTGTTTAGGTCTTGTAAATATTTGTATTGTTTTTGTTTTCAGTGTAAACATATTTTTAGACAGCATTTAAAATAATTGGCTACCTGTAAAAGGAGGTATCCTTTACAGAGATAATGTACCCTGAATGGAAAGCAGCATATTTCAATGGATGTATTCAGTGCCTGTTCACTGGTTTGCAAAATCTATTTAAGAAAAATTCATCTTAAAAGGAGATGCTATGTTATATAGATGCTTTTTACTGAGTATGAAGCACTGGTTATAAACTCTAACAATCCATGGTATCTTAGTCTGCCTCTGTGTTCAGTAAAGAGAGCACTCTAATATAGGGAACTAGATGGAGGATAGCTGTATAAATAAAATCCAAGCTTTAACAACATACAATAGTCTTCAGCAAAATGATGCACTTAAAATAAGACGTACTAGTACAGGCAAGAATAAAAATCATTGTTCAGATTTGTCGGATGTTGATTAACCCTTGCTGAGAACCATCAGGTCTTTTTGACACGGCTCCAACTTTACACCTGTGTATCTTCAAAACTCTTAATGATTAGTGACCTGAACTTTCATGTATTCCTCCATTAGGCCTTTCTAACATTGTGACCCACAGCGTAATTGTTTTTTTTCTTCTGTTTATTTTTTATCAATATTTTCCCATGTTCATAAACTTTTCCAGTCAAAAAGACCTAATGGTAGCTGCCATATAAAATTTTCTGCTTCTCATTTCCCTGGCTCCTGGTGGTTTTCTCATGCTCATATATGGCGATACAAGCTACCTGAAGATTCTTGTCACCCCCCTCCCCAGCTGATTGGTGGTCTCTCTTGCCCATATATGACAACAGAAGTTACCTGAAGATGCTTCTCAAACCTAGTAAGATGAATTTGCTGCATGGGAAAACATCTGTATAAAATTTATGAGCCCAGTCCAATGCATGTCTATAGGGATGTAAGTCCTGGTCAATGGAGTTTACTCCTGGGAAAGTGTGGATAGGATTGGGCTGTAAACGTGACAGCAAGCAGAGCTCTTCAACATAATGAATGGCTAAATTTCTGTTCGTCTTCCCTCAAATAACCTAAATAACAAAATGTAAAATTTGCCTATGGATTTTCTACTGATTTTAGAAAAATTTAATAAACCCCATCATTTTGTCAAGTGGCCATCATATGCATCATTATTCTGTCTAAGAAGTCTAAGAAGTGTTCTTTATCACTGAAAGTGTCATTCATTGGATTGACACTTTAATAGAAATTACAATGATTACTTATGATTACTTTCTTGCAACACTTAGATAGTACTCATGTACATGTACGGTTTTATTTTAGGAAATCAGAGTACTTTATGGGCATTTATCTATACTGACATTCCACCCTTATGCAAAATGTGAAGCTTTGTACCTTGCATAGAGGTAGATTTATGAAAGCAGCAGCTATGCATTGAATTTTTCTGAAGGCATATATTCAGTTTGTAAATACTTTTCAGTTAAAGACTGGCTTTTTAGTAGGAGCCATTTTTTCCTCCTTTAAAAATAGATAGCCAAAGTAAGGAGGAAAAATTCAAGAAAATACTGAGTAATTATATCCTTTAATAAAACTTTGAAAAAAACCCCAAAAATCTGCATTTTCTACTTCTATCTACTTTATATTAAGATGCAAAATATCACTTGACATGCTAAAGGGTATACTGTCAGAAAGTCTTACAGAACCACTTCTATACATTTGTAATACTTGTATACATAATATGATTCTAGTCAAAATAGTGATACATTAGTTTTGTTCATGTAGTTTTCTTTCTTTTATACATTAATTTTTAAGTGGTATTGTTAGTCTAAAATTGTTTTGTGAAATAATTTCCTCCTGACACAAGTGTCTCAAGTGTTGCTTGGGATGGAGTGGCCAGAGCTATATGATTTACAGCCCAATCCTAACCTCCCTTGGAATGGGCTGGCCTTCACTGTATCCAATGAAGGATTAGGGCTAGCAGTGGTAAACCTGGGGCAGCGGGAAACTTCATCTTACCTTGTATCATGCAGGAGCAGTCCAAATGGAGCTTCTTGGAACTATGCCACCTAAAAAGATGACATCTATCTGTCGAAGAAGGGTGTAAGGATCCAACCTAAATGCTATTCACAGTATCACCCCTTTCCTGGGCCTGGCCTGCCACATCTCTCTCCTGTCCCAGAAATCCCTTTTTGCCTTCCCTAGATCTCTAAACTGGGTTGACTTAGGCTGAAATCCTAAACACATTTTCCAATTTGAACACAATTGAACTTACTTCTGAGTAGACATAGTTAGGATTGTACTCTTGGTTGTTGACCATAGGCTTGATTTGGCCTCTGACTCCCGAGGTGGTGCGAAAATATCTAACAGCACTTTTTTGACACCCGTTGGCGAGCACAAGGGACCTTAGTAAGCCTACAGCACTGTTTGGATTGCACCCTTTGAAGTACAGAAATACTCAGTGGAATATTAAGGTTGGAGAATAAAATTGTAGGTGGAACTTCCAAAAATACTACAATCTTAAAATCATAGACAGAATGCTTGTCTGAAAAGAAGGAAGAGATATAATGAAATAGACCCTACAATCCATAGTAATTACGGGAAGATGTAAGAGGCACTTACTCTGGATTGCTCTATGCATCTCCCAAGGGAGGCACCGCAACTACGTTGGTGTAAAAGGTCCCATAGTTACTCTGGATTGTAGCCACAGTAGCTAAAAGTTCTTGCACACATTTGCTTATTCAACTGTAAGAAGAAAGGAAGGAAATATGGTTAAGAATGAAAAGAATCACAAAGGCTTCTGGTGAAGAGGTCTTGTGAGTGGGCAGAGTATTGCATGTGGCATTGTACTCAAATTCCAACAATACCTTCACTACAAATGTTAGCATGAATAGAAGTACTGAGACTTTCCAATTTTCTTGGACATATGTCGTTAATGAAGATGTTGCCTCATCTTAAACCCATTTTAATGTATTGGCTAATCAGTGGTATATTCTTTCTTGATGTTCAATATGTTCACATGTAAATGTTTTGTTTTGCTAATTCTTAATTCATCTTTCTATTAACAGACACAGAAGTGGTGTATAAAAACAGACATGGACATGTTGTTAAACTGAATGTAGAAACAAATACGACAACGTTACTGCTAGAAAATGCAACTTTTGTAAGTACTAATTCTTTACTATTAATATCTATTTATCTGCATATTAGGTTTTCTCTGAATCTTTATTAAAACAGTTACTTATGGCCCAATCTATTTCCCACCAGCCTCCAGCTTCTAGAGCTGCTGTATACTAAGCGCATTTATAAGTTGCAAAATTGCATTTGAGTCTACCAATAAATAAACAAAATGTGTATATATTACTTTTGAAAAATAAATAGTTTTAAGATATAAATAGTTTAAACAAATGCTACTAACTTTTTAGGAATTCAGAAGAAAATTAAATCCTTGCTGCACTCTATAAAACTTGCAATGAGATGTTAGTTGTTCATTGCAACAAGTGTATCTGACAAGACTAGATTACCACAGTTAGCACAAGGCGTTTTTAGTTGCAGAGTTCAGTTGGGAACAAGTTGTCCATTTGTACTAAAGCTGCTCCTGTGTCCATGAAAGTGATGAATAGGAGGGAGTGTAAAATTATTTATTTAAGAAATATTAACATAAACATAGCACTAGAATATTGATTTTAACAAGTTTTAAACATAAGAAAAGCTTTTGAGTTTAACATTAAAAACATCCGTTTTAGCATTTAAAAATTAATTTTTAAAAAATTACATGATGAATGATTACTCTCAGAACAAAGTGAAATTCATGGAGAAAGAAGAAATTAAGCCTGTAGGGAGCAGGTAAAGGTCTAGGGAAGCACAGGGCAAATACCACTCAGCAACCAAATGCTTGACTACGTTCTGAAAATCCACGAGAGAGGGAATATTACTCCATTTCCCTGGACATATTGATTGACCTGATTGGACCAGACTGCCTGTAGTGACAGGTAAACACTCCAAAACCAAAAATTAAGTACATCCATTTGAAGGATAAGATGCTGAAAAACCAGGACAGGTTTGTGAAAAATGCTAAGAGGGGAAGGCTGCTGGATCAGAGGGGTCCAACACCCATATGGCACCCCCCCCCCCCCAGCTAAGTCCCTAGTCCCATACATCATGAAACATAAAAGGCACAGCTTCAGAAACAGTGTGAAAGGGAACAGTGGTCTTCATTGCTAACGGAAAGTCTTCACCTTCTTTCTTTACCATTTACAGTACAATGTCAAATAGGGTGGTAAGATTGACAGGGTTCTCCAAAAGCCAGTCTGAGGTCCAGAATGCAACCCATGGCAAACCTCTTCCTGGCCCTTAGTTAGCCTCTGGTTCACTGGCAGCTTCTGACCCACTCAACAGAACATAACCAGAATTGTGCTCTGCTTGCATCCAGAAGATGTTCTGAGGGGCTCTGAGGCCTCAGAATTAGAGGTCCATTTGTAATGTATTTATTTCCATTTTATATTTAAATTTTTTCGGCCCTCAACAACATTCCAGGTATCTGATGTGGCCATTTTGCCAAAACACTTGGAGACCCCTGGTTTAAGGGATGAAACAAATAAACCAAGTATGAGTTATAGCTTCAAAATAAAAATTAAAAATTCTTCTGAGTCTTAGCAAAATTTGTAGATGTATTACATCATTTGTGCATTTTTTTTGCGAATGCTATAGACAAAATATCAGTTCTAACAGAGCTGAATAAATCCTCCAAACCCCAGGACCTTATTTTTTTCATGCTCGTAGGCCAGGGAGCAAGCTTAAAGAGTTTTGAAGGAAAGTAGCTGGGCAAACCCTGAACTTGAATTGAGAGAAAGATATTATAGTATTTGCAAAGGCTTTTCTTATGGTCTCTTAGCTCTATTCCTAACCTATATTTCCTTATGTCTTAGCTAGCAGTAAAACCTTTCTCCAAGAAGCCTCAGTGTTGAATGCAGATTAGGTAAATTTGCAAATCAGGTAGCTTAGTAGTTATCACCAGTACTATGAGTCACATTAGGCCTACAAATCCAGAGCAACTACGGGAAGATGTAAGAGGCACTTACTCTGGATTGCTCTATGCATTTCCCGTAGGTTTCCCATAGGTGGCTCTGTAACTACCCTTACAACCCAGAATAACTACGGGTGCACGTAAGAGACATTGTGTTCAATGGGTCTTACTCCCAGGAAAGTGTCTTTAGGATTGCAGCCATTATGTGCATCGGTAGTTACTGCATCACCTAGTGAAAACCTATGGGAAATTCACACCGCAATCCAGCGTAAATTGTTCTTACACCAGAGCAAGGACTCCCTGTCGTTACTCTGGATTGCACCCAATGTCAGTGTAAAAGGTCCTGCAGTTACTCTGGATTGTAGCCCACATCTTTTTGGGAAAAATGTTTCTGTCTAGCTGAATTATGATGCTTCTGCAGTTCATATGGCCAAAAACTAGCTGTAATTGTTCTGATGAATAATTGAACTTACGCCAAAATGTAGAACATGTTTTTTGGAATGTGGTGTAACACATGTAAATATATGGATTGCCATTTTTAATTCCCTGCACTGTTAATGACAGACTGAAGAACAGATTGCATGGATGGCTGCTTTTGTAGTAGATTTGGTGCATATCTGTTTTATTAAGATGCTACACATCTAGGAATGTGTGAAATTTGCTCACGTACCGTGGATCAGTATCAAGTGACCTTCAATTCTGGGTGTTAACCTGCAAATGGGTCTTAGTTTTGAGGTGATTTCTTTTCACCAGTACACTTCATATTTCAGCTCTTTAATTTGGTCTTTTTTTGCCTGCTGGCTGGTAGAGAAGAATTAAGGGCTGGCGTCACATGGGTGAGCAAAGCTAAAAATGTTTTGCCTCATTCATCATGATTAGGCCATGTGAAAGTTTGAGCTCTGAAACCTAAACCACTGACAGTCTGTAATCCTAAAGACACTTTCCTGGGAGTAAGACCCACTGAACACAATGGAGCTTACTTTTAAGTAGACATACTTAAAAGTAGCTATGTAACTATGGGAACACAATGGAGCTTACTTTTAAGTAGACAAAGATTGCAATCCCAAAGACACTTTCCTGGGAGTAAGAGCTATTGAACACAATGGGGCTTACTTTTGAGTAGACATGGTTAGGATTGTGCTCATACTTCCAAATCCAGAGTAACTATGGGAGCACATAAGAGACTTTACGTGCACCCGTAGTTACTGCACCACCTAGTGAAAACCTATGGAAAATTCATAATGGAATCCAGAGTAACCTTACAATCCAGAGTAACTACGGGAGCACGTAAGAGACATTACGTGCACCCGTAGTTACTGCACCACCTAATGGAAACCTATGGGAAATTCATATTGCGATCCAGAGCAAATGGTTCTTACACCGGAGCCAGGACTCCCCTTAGTTACTCTGGATTGCGCCCTAAGTTGTTATTACACCACAGCAATGACCACCTGTAGTTACTCTGGATTTTGCCCATAGTTAGGATTGTGTTCTTAAAATTGCTACAGAGGTGTTTTTCTTTGGGTTTTTTTGCACTGAGTATTTTGTATTTTTTCATTGTTCTCAGAAGTGAACGTTCCTGTATTTCCCTCATGCAATCCCACCCCTTTTCCTTCTTGGCTGGAAACTCAGATCAGCATCTTAGCACAATTATATTTCTCTTAGTGACTAATGCAGGTTTAATTGCAATACTTGTTTACACAGCTATGTTTAATTTGAGATTTTTCCTGCAACACATTTATAGAAGACTTTATAATCATATCTGCATTAAGTAACTGTAAATAAACATTCAATCTTAATAACTGTAAAATTATTTTAGGAATTATAATCTGCCTTAAAGTATTACACATTCTTAATATTGGACACAGAAAAGGCATGTAAAGGCTCAGTCCTATCCAACTTTCCAGTGCCATTGCTCAATATATGTGTACAAAAACTTGGTAGATGAACCAAGGGTGACCATATGTCCTCTTTTTCCAGGACATGCCTTCTCTTTTTGCCTTGTACTTATAGCCTGGAAAAAAAATCTTCCTTGTCCTCTTTTTCCTTGTGAGCACTTTGTAGATTTCTTGTAATTAATAAATTGCATGTAATAAATTATACATAATAGTTTAAAATTATAAAATTAGTAATATGGTGATTAAATTTACCATATGAAAGCAATATATGTCATGACTTTTAGCTTTTATTTTGTCATATTTCCTATATTTCTCTTGGGTGTCCTAACGTTTCTGGGGGGCCTTGTCCTCTTTTGCAATACTTTCATACGAGGTGTAATCAATAAGTATCAGGACTGGTACTATAAAAAGACAACTACAACACCTAACAGTTTGGCATTTAATCCCCTTTGTAAGCCACACACTTAATCCAATGAAGTTTCCATTGAAGGAAGCATTCCTGGAATTCGTTTTCTGGGATAATCAGCAGCTGCCTTGTTGCAATCATGGATTTCCTCGAAGTCCTGAAATCTTTGTCCTTTCAACAGATTTTTTGATTTTTTGAAAGAGTTAAAGTCACTAGGGGTGAGATCTGGGGAATATGGTAGCTGTCGGACCTGGGGGATGTTGTGCTTGGCCAAAAACTGCTGCACAAGCTGCACTGAATGGGCAGGTGCTTTGTCATGGTGCAATTGCCACACACCGGACACATGCAGTTGTGGCCTTTTCTGACGAATAGCTTCCTGCAAACACGGCAATATGCCACAGTGGTACTCCTTGTTTACTGTCTGACCATGTGGAGCATACTCATGCTGAACAATCCCCTTGTAGTTGAAGAAAACGGTTCACAGTGTCTTTATGTTACTTTGACTCATTTGTGCTTTCTTCTGTCTCAGAGAGGTTGGGCTCTTTCACTGCAAAAACTGAGGCTTGGTGTGGGGGTCATAGCCATAGCTCCATGGCTTCATCACCCACTATGACTGTTCTCAAAAAATTTCTTCGTTCTCGATCCAATCAAGTAGATCTTGCAACTGAAACCTGATTTTCTTTTTTGTTTGCTAAAAGCAGTTTTGGCACAAACTGCAGACCCGCATCTCATACCCAAATCTTCACTGAGAATGTACTGAACTGATTTGATTATTTCCCCTCACAGCTGCACACACATCTGCAATGTTTTTCTCAGTTCTGCTGGTTGCAAGTCTCCTTGAACATTTGTCACTGTCGACATTTTGTCAGCCACCTTGAAAATGTCTGAACCACTCATATACTCATGTGCAGCTCATACGCTCCTCTCCATACACTTTCTGCAACTTTACAATCATAGAATCATGGAGTTGGAAGGGACCTAGTAGGTCATTTAGTCCAACCCCCTGCCTACAACAGGAAATCCTCCTAGAGCATCTCCGACAGGTGCTCATCGAGCCTCTGCTTGAAGATCTCCAGTGAGGGAGAGTCCACTACCTCCCCCCGGCAATCTGTTGCACTGCTGAACCGCCCTCACCGTCAGGAATTTTTTCCGGATATCCAACCAGAATACCTTTCCTGCAATTTGTACCCATTGGTTCTAGTTCTGATTTCAGAGACAGCTAAGAACAAATGAGCTTCTTCCTCCATATGACAGCCCTTTAGGTATCTGAGGAGGGCAATCATGTCACCCCTCAGCCTCCTCTTCTCCAGGCTAAACATCCCAAGTTCCCCCAACCTTTTCTTATAGCGCTTCCCTTCCATCCACTGATCATTCTTGTCGCTCTCCTCTGGACTTGCTCCAGTTTGGCTGCATCTTTCTTAAAGTGAGGTGCCCAGAACGGAACACAGTACTCAAGGTGAGGTCTGATCAATGCTGAATAAAGAGGAACTAGAACTTCTCGTGACTTGGAAGCTACAGTCCTCTTAATGCAGCCTAAAATGGCATTTGCCTTCTTTGCAGACACATCACACTGCTGTCTTATGTTCAGCTTGTAATCCATGGCGACTCCAAGATCCCACTCACATGTTATGCTGCCATGCCAAGTATCCCCCATTTTATACCTGTATTTTTGGTTTTTATTTCGTAAGTGCAGAACCTTGCACTTCTCCCTGTTGAAATTCATTCTATTTGTTAGAGCCCAGTATTCTAGTTTATCCAGATCCTCCTGTCTTCTGTTGTGTTTGCTACTCCTCCCAGCTTGGTGTCATCTGCAAATTTGATCAGGCTCCCCTGTATCCCTTCCTCCAAGTCACTGATGAAAATGTTAAAGAGAACTGGACCCAAGACAGAGCCCTGGGGGACCCCACTCGAAACCGATCTCCAGGTTGACGCAGAACCATTTATTAAAACCCTTTGAGTGCGGCCATCGAGCCAGTTGCAGATCCACCTAACAATTGCCCTGTCTAGCCCATATTTTTCCAACTTCCCAATTAAAATGTCATGTGGGACTTTGTCAAATGCTTTGCTGAAGTCAAGATAAATGACATACACAGCATTGCCACTGTCCAGTAAGCTCGTAACCCAATCAAAAAAGATCAGATTTGTCTGGCAAGATTTATTCTTGGTAAATCCATGCTGGGTTCTTTTGATCACAGAGTACTTGTCTAGATGCGCACAAATTGTGTGTTTTTTTATTTGTTCTAATATGTTCCCCAGGATTGAAGTCAAACTGACTGGTCTATAATTTCCCAGGTCTTCTTTTTTCCCTTCTTAAAGATTGGGACTACATTTGCCCTCTTCCAGTCCAGTGGCACTTCTCCACTCCTCAAGGATTTCTCAAAGATGATCGACAGAGGCTCTGCAAGGACATCTGCGAGTTCCTTCAGAACTCGAGGATGCAACTCATCTGGTCCAAATGACTTGAATTCATTTAGGCCAGTTAAGTGGTCTCGAACCATTTCCCTGTCAATCGTACTCTGCTGATCTGCACCATCCAAGTTTCCATTACCTCTTTGGGGATGCAAGCACATCCCCCCATCAGCCAATGATCCCGCACCCCCATTTGCACAGCCCTCTTTCCAAGAATAGACGGACATAAAGTAGGAGTTGAGCAGCTCTGCCTTCTGCTGGTTTCCAAATCAAACCTGCTGTCCAACTTTGTCCAGGAGCAGCCCCACCCCTCATCTCTCCTCCTGTTCCTTTGGGCATATCTAAAGAAGCTCTTTTTGTTATCTTTGACTCCCCTGGCCAGCCTCAGCTCATACTGAGCTTTAGCATTTCTGACCCCCTCCCTACAGGAACGGACTATCTGCCTGTAGTCCTCCCTGTGGATCTTTCCAGTCCTCTATTCCCTACGTTTTCTTTAACTTCAGCTGATCCCCAAGTTGCTTGTGGAGTCAACCTGGTTTTCTCAGGTTTCCCCCCCTTTCTTTTTCATAGGAATTGTTTCTGACTGAGCTTGCAGAAGCTGCCTCTTAAGGAGCTCCCACCCATCTTGGGCCCCTTTCCCCATTAGTTCATCAACCCATGGGATCCCACCTATGACTCCTCTAAACCTGTTGAAATCAGCCTTTCTGAAATCCAATATAGAGGTTTCACTGTGCATTCTTTTTATTTCCCACAATATTCCCACATATTCCGGCATCTCATGATTGCTTTCCCCTAAAGTTACTGCTACATTGACCCGGTCAATCAGTTCATTACGATTAGTTAAGATCAGGTCAAGGATGGCCCCTCCCCTTGTCGTTTCTTCCACCTTCTGGATCTTGAAGTTATCTTCCAGGCCCATCAGAAATTTATTGGAACTTCCACGTAGGTATCGCTAAGCTTTGGGCAAAATTTGATGCAGATTCTTCTCAACTTTCTCTGTCACGGTCAATGCGATGACCATGTGAAACACATGTTCCTTTTAGTACTGCTGTAGAGAGGAATTAAGTTAAGACCTTAAAACTTAGTGTGCATGCACTGTGCCTAGTGGCTTTACTCTGCGTATTTTAGCTCCTTTTCTATGGCACCAGTCCTTATACTTTCTGATCACACCTTGTAAATGTTCATTCTGGTTGAACCTAAGTCTTTACTAAAGCAATCTGGAAATTGGTGGGATCCAGAAAGTGTTATGAGAGCACAAATGGGGACATCATCTAAAGAGCACATCACCATCCAGAGGCCTGCATGTCTGGCAAATCAAACTTCAGATAGTGACAAAAGCTGAACATGGAATACCATGGGTAGAGGTGATTAATTTGTTAATAATGTTATGAAAACACAAAGCACAACATTTTGGTATTTGATATTTTCCAGAAACTAAAATATATGTTTTCCAGTTATAAATAATATCTTGGCTAGATCTGCTGACACTAATAATCTATTTGCAGCAGGTCCTAACTTCACTAAGTCATGTGGGCACACAAGTGGGAAATGGCTTTTGATGTCATTTTCCTTGTTATCTGGCTTCCAAGCCAAGGTTGCCATTAGCTTGGAAGCTTGGCTTGGAAGCCATCATGCATTTCATCACTGACCCTCTACATCAGGTTAGGGTGGTGCATTAAGTTTAGGAAATGCCCCAATCAAACCAAACATCTTCTTTGTGCAGCCACTCAAAAGTAGGGTTTGCCAGCCTCCCACTAAGGCAGTGTAGGAACATGGGAGGAGTACTCATTTCCTCTCCTGGCTTCCGCCTGCCTCTAATTTGCCTCAGCCCCCTCTCCCCATCCTCCCCTCTCCAGCCAGCCAGGGAGAAGGAGTATTAGCACCCTCTGGGTGCCCATAGGCCTTTCTGACCCCTCCTCAGGGCACGGTGGGCCCTGATCCCCAGGTGGACCAGGCCTCTCCCTCCGGAACTCCCTGACCTCCCGCAGCAGGCAGGAGTGCTCAGAGCACCAGCGGGTGCAAGGAGGAAGTGCGGCCCGGCTCCTTAGCCCGGCCACCTCACTCTCCACTCCTAAAATGGGGAGTGGCACATCTCTGGTGTAGCAGTGGGCCCCAGACACCCCTCCTTCAGAGTCCCTGTGCACATGGGGAAGCGCTAGCTTCTTGTGGCCTCTGGGCACGCCTGCTGCTTTGTCCAGCATCGGGAGATTTTTCATTGATCACAAGTTATCAACCTTCCTACCCTTTGTCCCACTCCAACCTGTGACAAGGAAACGGCATGGCATTCCTTGAATGTCCACAGAGCAATTCGTTATTACTTGGACCACACCAAGGACTTCAGAAAAACAGAGACCCTGTTTTTTAAGGGGCAAAAACGGGAAAAAAGGTTTTGGTATCTATATTCTCTAGATGGCTGAAGCTTGCCATTGTGGAAGCTTGTAAAGTGGCAGGCAAAGTTCCCCCTCAGGGAATCACAGCCCATTACATCAGGAAAGTTTTTGAGGGCACAGCCTCCCTGGAAGCTATATGTAAGGCTGCCACCTGGGCCTCGCTGAATACCTTCATTTGGCACTATAAAATACACCGAGCTGCTTCGGCCGAAGCGGTGTTTGGTTGCAGGGTTCTTCAAAAGGTGGTGCCGTAACAGGTCTGGTCGTGATCATTCCCTCCTGGTACATGGGGTGGCTCTGATATATCCCAGCTTGTGAATGCCCCTCTTTGCCTCTGGAGAAAATTAGGCGTTTCTTACCTAAAAATGTCCTATTCTCAGAGGTAGGAAAAGAGGAGCATTCGGCCCACCTCTTCAATCATCATGAAAGATGGTTTTTTCTCTACAAGACTATCAACTATAAAGTTCAGACAGGATTCCTTCAGTCTCTGTTACTGTTTTCTCTTGCAAATAGTTCTTGACTTTTGCTGTTCTTACCTTAGTCCCTAATCTTTTAGGGCTTTTACATTTTGGAAAGGGGGCCTGTGTGGTAACTAACTGATGTGGGGGTTGTTCCTGTCAGGCTTTGTCAACTGGACTAGAAAGATAGAGTGGCCCCCAGGGAGAAGACTTTGTCTAAGTCCGACCCATTTTCCAGCAATGGGAGGAGCCAACCCAGCCTGTGAATGTCCTACCTCCAAGAATAGGATATTTTCAAGTAAGAAATTCCTAATTTTTCCCACCTACGCCTTATGCTACTTTCCCGTAGGAATGGGAAAACACTCTGTAGCATGGCAAATACACTACAAATTCCTGGGCTGTTCTTGTGATGTCAGCCTCACTGTCGATATTAACATCCAAAGAGAAATAAACCTGTACAATCTCAATATATGGTATCTAAAGCAGCCATAGCCATGTCAGCTTAGTTAAGGAACCTTAAAATTAGATAATATTATTTGTTTAAAATACTATATATTATGAACATAACACTGACATTGCCCTTACTCTCATGTGCTCCGAAATGTTAAAACAATCACGTGAATGATTTCTGCTGGTCTGTTCTTCTATGATTTATTTTCCAGTTGAGTTCAGTTATGAATATGAAAGAGAGGAACGTTTGGAATGAAAAGTGTTGCATAAGAATTCTGCAGCATGTTAAATGTTTTTCATAATTTTTCAGAGTTGTGACAAATGGCTTACTTTAATGACCAGTAACCAACACATTGATTTTAATGTACAGTGGCGCCTCATGTAACAAATTTAATTCGTTCCAGAGGCATGTTTGTTACATGAAACGTTCTTTATGTGAAGTGGATTTTCCCATAGGAAATAATGGAAACTGGTTCCAAACAAATAATTATTACTTCATATAAAAATATTAACTGGATGTAAAAATGATGACAAAACATGCATAACTGAAGTCAAAACATGCATTCAATGTGCATGATCCTATGAAGTCTACTTAGGCTGCAATCCTAAAGACACTTTCATGAGAGTAAGCCCCATTTAACACAATAGGGCTTACTTCTGGGTAGACATGGTTAGGAGGCTGCAATCCAAGACACTTTCTTTTGCAATCCAAGAAACTTTCAAAGTGTCTCCCCACTTTCTCCTTCTCTTCATCCTGAGCCTCTCTTCTGGCTAGCCCTGAGCTGCTTCCCTCTTCTCCACTGCTGTTCTTTCCCTCTCCCCAGTGGACACCAGCCACAGGAGGAACAGCGCAGAAGGGTTTCTTTCACTATGGGCAGGCGTGCTAGGCAGCCCAGACGCTTTTTAAAAGGGCTGCCGGTCAGCGCGTCTGCCCCAACTGTCAATGAGTGTGTTTGTTATGTGAAGCACAGTTTGTTACGTGAAGCAGAAGCCTAGAGAAATTTTTGTTTGTTACGTGGAACATACTTTACGTGAGGCGTTTGTTACATGAAGGTGCCACTGTATTGAGAATTGTAAACAAGAAGTTATGTACAAAGTAATAGTAAGGCTTTTCTTTACTAAAAGATTTGCATACTATAAATTTAACTACAATTTTTCTACTGTGATAAAACACAGAATAAAATGCTTTGTACAATACTAATACTGTGTTTGTTTCCTTGCTTGCTCCACCTTTTTCCCCGAAGGGCACCCAAAGTGGCTAACAATCAACAATTTTTACAATAAAAAATGAAGTAAGGCATTTTGTGACAATTTGGAGAATTTGTGGCATCTGCCTGCAGGCGCCAGTCTAAGACTATTACCTGCCAGACTTGGTAGATCCACCATAGATGGTTGGGAGGTGAGAATGGAGGAAGAGAGGGGGTGTAACGGGTGAATGAGAGGGTGGATCAGGCCCAGAAAGGGGCAGGAATAGTGGCAGTAGTGCCCTTCTAATCTAGAGAAAAGAGGTTCTTGAGAAGAAAATTGAATTGTATTTTTGTTTTCTCAGCAGCCTTGTGTGCCATACCTGAAAAATGGAAAAGCAGCACATAATAATTTCAGAAAAGAGTAAATATTATTAAGTTTTTGGTGGAGTTTGTGCATGAGGTTCATGAGATACCAAAGGGTTAAGAACCTCTGCTTTAGAAAGTCTGACTTTTCAGCAGTTTGAATGTGGAGATCCACAGTAATCAGTGATGGTAGCTACAGAAGCATCAAAATTATCTTATGAGGTGTGTCCAAAATGTGGGTGTGAGTGTGGCTGTTAAGACTCTGTACCTGCTAACCAATAGGCCAGGGTTTGAGACCCGGGTCCCCGCGAGACAGGGTGAGCTCCTGTCCTTAGCCCAGCTCTGTGACGCCAGCTGGATCCAATCGTATTGGCTCTGCCTTTCCATTGGACTAATTCAGTGGCATGGAGAGGGGGGATTTGCTGCTTGGGTAACAACCTATCCTCCATAACAATCTAACCCAGGCTTTCATGCTTCGCATGCAGCTTATGCAGCGCCGAGCATGATACCATAGTCTTTCAAGACTGACGGAGGCCTGCTTTTAATGTCCCTGACAATCACGATGGTGTGATCACTGAACTTGAGTCAGACATCTTGGAGAGTGAAGTCAGGTGGGCCCTAGAAACTCTAATAACAAAGCTAGTGGAGGTGATGGCTCAGCGACGCTGCTGGAACCAATCATATTGGCTCTGCCGTTCCATTGGATTATTTTAGTGGCGTGGAGAGGGGGGATTTGCTGCTTGGGTAACAGCCTAGCCTCCATATCAATCTACCCAGAACTTTGTGCTTCACATGCAGTGTCAAGCCTGATACCATAGTCTTTCAAGACTGTTGGATGCCAAGTGTCTAAAAAGTAATGAGAATGAAGTTCCTATGCTCAGAAAAGGTTCTGTGAGGGCAGAAGCTGGCCAAGTCACTGGGAGGGGCAGTGTGGGGGGTGTTGCCTGGTATATGTTAGAACACAGATCAGTAGCATTCCAGGCCTGTCAGTCAATACATCCTTTTTGTGACACCCTGTTCAGCTGCCCCGTATTAAGAAAAATGCAAGTGAGTTTGAAACAGCATATGCAAAAGGCCTTCAAGGAAGAACGAGAAAATATTGAGGACATACAATGATCAGGACATCCCTCTTCATCAAAAACAGAATGTGGATGTAGTGAGATCTGTGAACTGTGATCATTGGTTCACTATTATAATGATTGCAGAGGAAACAGGAATTACCTAGTCAATTGTTCATGAAATTGTGACTCAGGATCTTGTTCCAAAGAACTTGTCAGAAGGAATACTGTCAGCTCATTTACCAAGACTGTTTGGGAAGAGCCTGATTTATTCAGTTGTGTGATTATGGGAGATTAATCCTGGGTGTTTGAATATGATTCCAAGATGAAGAAAGAAATTCAGAATGGATACCCTCGTCACCCTCGCCCCTAGAAACCCTATCAAAATTAAAATCAATGGTAATTTTTTATACAAAGGCTCTGAATGTCATCCCACTTGAAGATTTCCAGGGATACTTAGATGAATGAAAAAATCACTGGGAGCATTGTGTATATTCACAAAATGTAAACTTTGAAGAAGACAAAGTTCAATTTTAAAATATTTCAGTAAATAATTTTTTAAATATCATTCTCATTACTTTCTGGACACACCTCATATGTTGTTTAGGTTAGTTTAAAGTGAAAAAGATGGGGATCAATACTGTTGCAAGCTGTGGTTAAAGATAATTTGTGAATTCAAAATTACTGCATGAATGAATATATATTTAGGAACTACTGTAGCCTGTTTCCATTTAAGCAGATTGTATGTAATTGTATGTATTGATTTTCTCCCGTATTCTTTTTTCCTGTATTCTTATGCACAGTTGAAAGAAAAATACACTAAGGGTACAATCCAGAGTAACTACGGGGAGTCCTTGCTCCGGCATAAGACCAATATGAATTTCCCATAGGTTTTCACTAGGTGGTGCAGTAACTACGGGTACACGTAATGTATTTTACATGCTCCCATAGTTACTCTGGATTGTAGGGTAAATGTAAAACAAAAGCAAATAAAATTCATGTAGCAAATGAGTAGCAAATGAGACTGTGGAGTAAAGATGAAAGGACATCACCTACACATTACCATCAACAAACGCTATGTTTTTTAATCTTTTATTTTTAAAGATTTTTTAATCTTTAATTTTTAGTTAGAAGCAGGACAAAAAAGCTAGAGCTGAATTGCTCTTACAGGTTCAGTTGAAGGTTGACACTGAGGCTGCAATCCTAATCCCTGGTTAGTCTGGCATAAGTCCTGTGCTGGCCTATGGGGGTATCACAAAAATGGCATAAGGCACTTCTGCCCCACTGCTGATGGGGGGGGGGGGAGGTTAGGCCACTACACAGTCACCCTGCCTCCCCCAGAAAATTATGCCAGGTAAGTTATGCTGGCCTAAACTGATTAGGATTGCACCCTGAATTTTCCTCAGATATTGGTGAATTTGCCTCAGCTTGACACCTAACAGGACAACAAAATTAACAAGATAGCAATATTAACTTAATTATTCTATCTCTTGGCAGAACAATATTTGCACATCAGGTGTTGGGCAATCAGTATTTATCAACAGTGAAAAGGGAACAATAAAAAACTCTTGTTTTTATAGTAAGAACAATTAAAATCTCCTTTATCAATACTAACAGTTTTGCCAATAATAAATGCCAAAGGACATTTTTTAAGATACATTTTTTGTCACTCTTTCTGTCTCACCCACTTCACTGCATGGCCCTTTACTCTCAAGGGTCAGTTGCATCCAGATAGGTTAGTGAGAAGCAAAAAAAAAAATGATAACTTTACTTTTTAGTAAAAACCACTGCTTGTGCTTTTGTACAAGCAAGAAATGTACAAGCAAGAAATACTGAGGATGAGTCATGCTGATGGGTGGGAGAGGAGGAGAACGCCTGCCTTGTGGTGTTGTATCATTGTGTTTCAATTTGGTTATCGTTCCTGTAATCTATGGTATTGGCAATACTTGTGGTCATGGTTGTCAAGAACATTCCTGCACACAGAAAAGAAGCTGGTTCTGCTTGTCCAAGGATCATCACATCCTCATGTATCACTGTCAGATAAAGAATCAAAACTCAGGTCACGAAATGCAGTTTCTCCAGGGAAGGCAAGAAATTGAATCTACCACTTGCTTTATATAGTTATGTCCAATCCTGCAGTCAGAGCAACAAGAATGGTTACATAAGTAAAAAATATAAAAAACAAAGGGTTAGCTGTTTTACCCTTTTAAAAAGGTACATTTTAAGATTCACCAATGCTAAGTAAATGAATGACTAGATTGAAGTGATGTTTTCAAAGTCATTGAGAGGCCCAGATCCTATCCACATATAAGTGAATCCTCAGATATGGGGCTGCCTAATGTATAGGTTAATTATTATACTAGTGAAATGTACTCGCCTGTAACATGCTTGTCAAAGGTTAGTTATCTCATCTATGGAAGGTTTCATCTTTTCCACCATTGGTTATCAAGATTTTTCCTCCTTGAATTTCTCCCCAGATTTTTAGAATCTAATTTCCTCATGATGGTGATTTAGATAGATCAGACACTGCTGACACCATGATCCATCCAAATCCTTTCACTTTGGGGCATTTCTGCCAGGAGAAACCACTCAGTGGGTTGCTTGCTTCTGTGAGGTTTGTCACCTTCCTCTGAAGAGATGCAGGCAATATTCTGCTCTCCTATAGGACAATGCAACAGCTATTCAAGTCCAATTCTGTATCTTCTGAAATAATTAAATTGGACTTCAATGAAACTAGTTAAATTAAACTTTTAACTTTAAATGTGCTACTACTCTTAACGGAGAATTGATACATTTCCGGCTCCCCAGTAAGTCACAACCCACCAGTTTGGAAATCACTATTCAAGGTAATTTTCAATGGCAGTTCTATTTTTCCAGGTCAAATATTCATCAAAGGTGCATGGCCATTAGAGAGCCTACCTAAACAAATTCAGTTCTGATGGCAGTGGAAGCACAGAATGTATCATGGGGAAGGAAGATATGGGTGTCATGGGTATTCCGGAAACCTGGCACTGACTTTTAACGAAAAGGAAGATAGATGTGTTGAAGGAGAACACAGAGTTTTCTTCTTTCAGCAATGTCATATGGATGCCAAGAAGTGTAGGAGATGAACCCTACAATCCAGAGTAACTACGATACATTATGTGTACCCATAAGATACATTACGGGTGTACCCGTAGTTACAGCACCACCTAGTGAAAACCTATGGGAAATTCATATTACAATCCAGAGCAAATTGTTCTTACACCAGAGCAAAGACTCCCCGTAGTTACTCTGGATTGCGCCCAAGATTAAACTCTACAAAATTGGACAGGAGAATTGTAAAAGTGTAACAGTTGTTTCCAAATATAGGTAAATTTCAGATCTAGGAAAGTATAGTTTTTTAATTTTTACTTTTTTTGAGAGCTTTTGGACTTGTACTGTTGTGATCGTTTTCCACAAAAAAACCCTAAATTTTTAGATGCACTAGTAATTATTATCATTTAGTATTATGTTTAAAAAGAATTGACTCAGAATTAAGGGTTTATAATTCGATTTGCTTGGAAATTTCTGATCATGATGACAGTTTGGGTCTAGTAAGATTCAACATTTTCTAAGTTTCTTTTTATAAATTCAGTTATAGTTTAGTATTGTGATCTAATTTAATCAAAATGCAAGGTAATTAAAAAAACAGTTTGCAGTGGTCTACCAACTAGTGAATCCATTCTGTTGTAACTGACTCAATATGTAAGCATAGTAGCAGAGAGTCGACATGTAAATCTGCTCTTCATTCACATCAAGTGACTTCATAGTGTGCTTAGAGTATTTCAGCACAGTCCAAAGTTGCACTGTAACAGATAGGCTGGCTTGCCTGTGCTGTGTCCTGCACAAGTTTGGACCTGCTGCTATACTCCCAGGGGCAAGGTGAAATTTTTCCCCTTACCACAGATCACGCAGCAGCTGCCCCAGTGTTTACTCAGCTATGCACAAATCAAGCAGGAGCCTAGAGCTGCTTTGTGCTGTCTGGGGATGGGGCTTGGATCCTTGCACCAAACTCCCCTCCTCACTGGGTGCCACAGATGTGCTTCATGGCACATTTGTGACATCCCTGGACAGGCTTAAGCGGGAATTTAGGACTGTGCCTTCAGTTCCCTGTCTTATACCTCACTACCAATGCCAATGCACATGCGCCAAAATGATACACATTGCATGTTGGTAAAGAACACTCAAAGCAGCCCACAGGACCTAATCTTAATTTTTTGGTAGGTTGCATGAGTGGCAATGGGTCACCTCAGAAATATGCCACCTCTTTGGTGGTATTTGTCCAAGGAAAGGGGCTGGAAATAAGTAGATTACCTAGGAATAAATACCATAGTACTCATTTGAGCTTACTTATGAGTAAACATACTTATCATTGTGATGTAAGTAAAGAATAGGATAAGAGGGATGCAATGACTTAAACAAGAAGTTCATTTGGGTAAGAATTAAAGCAGAATTCATTGGATATATGAAATTAATTTGAACTATCCTTTTTCATTTTTCAGATGCCTTTTTATTTTGAGAAATGGGGGACACTCTTGTGAGCATAACATATTTTTTTCTTAAAAAGATTATTTTATAGTACTGCTGTCAGCACTTAAGCTCCATGAACCCTTTCCAACATTTTTGAAATGCCTTGTGCTTGACCCCTTTGTTCTTTGAATAGAAAGTACCTCTTGATTCACATAAAATAATTCCCTTCAGTGACCATGTTACTTCAAGTACACTCTGATCTTTATTCAACATCAGATCCATTAAATTCTTTCTGACACCACCATTACCTCTTGATTAAATTATAACCCTGAATTCAATAGGGTGTTATGTATTCTTACTGTGACATAATGTGTTATTGGTTTGATAATGCTTCTTTCTCTTCTACTACGTATGCCACACCAAGGAAGATACTAAATCTTTTGTAAAAGTTATATATATATATATATATATATATATATATATATATATATATATATATATATATATATATATATATATATATAATTTTTAATGTGTGTGTAGTGCTTTTTTAAGAAATTCATCCTGAAGATATTATAAATGTGGGGGCATTCACCACGACAATGTTATTTGTAACCATAGGGATGTGTACTTGGGAGGGCCACAGAGGAACTGGTACTCACCACAGATGTGCCGGTACTGAGTACCAGTGAGTACCCCTTTAAAAAGACCCCTGGTGGTATGAAAACTGAAAATTACTTATAGGTGCAGTTATATGGGCTGTAATTCTATTAACTCTTTACTAAGAGGAGTTGTTGTTGTTGTTTAGTCATTCAGTCATGTCCGACTCTTCGTGACCCTATGAACTGCAGCACACCTATTTTCCACTACATTCCTAAGTCTTTCCAAATTCCATTAAATTTCCATTAAACACAGTGAGGCTTATGGTTAGTATTGTGCTATAAATACAGTAGTACTGATTCTCAAGTAAATATGCATGGCAATCTCAGAGATTGTGCTGACTTCTACAGGATAACTTCATTACAATAAGGAAGGTTTGAACATATTAAAATACAGGACAGTTCTACTCACCTATCATTCTTGATTAGATCCATGTTTCATTTAAAACTCAGAACAATTAGCCAAAATAACAAATCTAAAGGTTTGCATGCGCCTTTGCAATTTTTCACCCTTTCTTTCTTTGAACAACAGTCTTATCATGTTATATGACAAATGTATATTTAAATTCCCAGTGTGTTTTGATTTGAGTAGTTTGGTTTAGTTTCTTTCAGTCTAGTCCTATCCCATTCCAGAGCATAGTATGCAGATCTGTTGGTGCAGCTTTTCCTGTATCCAGTTTGCTAATGGAACAAAGCCAGTTGGGAGAGGCAGGAAAGTAAAGAAAAATGAAATAATCTCCCTGGTCCCCTATTAGACTCCTCAGATCAATTCCATCTTTTCTGGTGGCACAGATTTGGGGTGCCTGATGAGGTTTGGATATAATGAATGCTCTGCAGATTTGCAGGCAGGTTGCCACAGTCATGGTATGTTTGCATGGCAGAAGGAAAGGATTGGGTCATTTAACAACCTTTATACATAACTATTAAATATGCATATATAAATGTGAAGATATTGTGCACTATATGTAACAAGGTTACTTACACTATATTCTCTTCTCAGGTAACTTTCAAAGCATCAAGATATTCAGTGTCTTCAGATTTAAAATATGTTCTCCTTGCATATGACATCAAACAGGTAAGCAAGTGGTTGAAAAGGGAACTGGTGGAATAGATATATGGATGAAGCCTGAACAGCTTTTGTGCTGTAATTTGATATTGGAAAAGAATAGAAAACTGGTAACAAGAGAACTTATACGAACGGATGTGCTGAATCAAGAGTGGTTGTGTCTGAACTGCTGCTCAACCTTCCTCCAGTTTTGTACCATGTACAAAGTTCTGCAGCCTATTCCCCTACCCTAAAGGTTCCCACATTTTCAGGGAGATTTTAGGACCTCATAAGTACTTACAGGGGTGAAGCAAATGCAGAATTGGAATGGGACCAAAGTGGATCATCCAGAGTATGATCCACTACCACTGCACACAAAAAAGGTATTTATAGGAAAAAACCTTTCCAGTCCAGTGGTCTCTATCAGAGTGACCATATGACTGGAAAAATCCGGATTTGTCCAAATTTTTAGCCTCATGTCTGGGTGTCCTACATTTTGGCTTCACTGTCCTACATTTTGGCTTCATTTTTTAACTTCGCGATGGTGAGCAGTACCCCATGTCATATGTTGTTGGATTCGTATTGAAGAGCAGAATCCAATGCAAGAATCGGTTTTGAAATATCTCCTTCCTATCAAAAGTTATGGCCAAAAAATTATAAAAATTAAAAATTACATTTTTGGCAATTTTTTTAAGAGGGTAGGAATTTTGGCCTTGGAGTTCAGGAATTTTGGGTTTTGCATTTGGTCACCCTGGTCTCTATGCCTCCTCTGCAGGCCTCCTAGCATCTCAGAAGTGCAATTCTACCCAAGGTAAGGGACTAGCCATACCTTGTTCATCTAGCAACTGGGCGTAAAGAATTGGGTTGCCCAAAGCAATTCTAAAGAAGATTACTTGTATTAAAATGAGACAGAAGTACTTTAATAGATATCAGCTTAATACATAGTAATAACCTTTCTTTGGTTGGTTGCTTGCTTGCTTGCCTGCTTGTTAACTTTCACAGTTTGGAAATGTGGAAGGTTTTTTGTTCTCCTTGTTCATCACATATGGCTTTAGAGAAGATAACTGGCATCAAAACTCTTGCACAAAGATGCTAGCAGCCTTTAAGCAGACTGAAGTAAAAACAAGAACCCACATTTCATTCAACATTTGCCATGAAATTGTAATTAGACTCATAGTTATTTGAATGTTTGGATTAAAAATAAATGCAGAGTTAAATTAAATAGCTGGATATTTATTTTTCTGTTGTCAGCAGTTTCTTTAATCTATTTTATGCTTGGAATAGGAAACTTTAATTAAATTTGGTTGTTTCAGCACAATTAAGAATATCCTTTATGCATAACGGGATGTAAATTTGCATGAAAATAAACTGTTGTTGAATACAAAAGTAATAATTGAATGAATTGTTTAAATCATGCTGAATTGAATAATAACTATAAGTTGTGTGCTTCAACAGCTGTCATGGTATTTCTCAGTAAACTTGGATTAGTAGAAGAAACTCTAAGTGAAAAACAGTTTATTTATTCAGTCGAGTATTTTTCAGCAAAGTATTTTTGTTACCTTGATAATTTCTCAGTCATATTCTTTTTAGGGTGGTGCTCTTGTAAGATGGACTGTGAAGTACAGAAAAAAAATTATTGATGTAATCCTTCATATAAGTCCATGCTATGCTGCATTAGTCTTCCTAAATGATTTTTATCAAGGCTGTAAAGTTTATCACTTGTTACCTATTGTTGAATTAAATTGTTCTGATGTTCAAGTGAGTGTAGACATGATTGCAATAATCACATTGTCATTTTCTATGGAATAAATGGGTCTGTAGGCATCTCTTCCAGACAGTAGCAACAGTGTCAATTGGATGGGACAGAGAGAGGTAATTGAGCCTTCGTTCTTCAGATTCTGTGTGACGAGGCTGCAAAAGTACTTGTATTGCTTCTTAAGCATTTGCTCTGTAAGGTGTGCTGTTCTGACCCAGAGTTGCCATTTTGGCAGGTGGCTTTGTTAGTGAAATCCATGTTTTGATATAACATTGAGGAAATAGATGTCTGTCGCCAGGATGTTACCTTCACTGAAGTGGTACCTATTATCTTCTTTCATTTACATGCTTTTTAAGGGCTGTGGGTGGCGCAAGTGATTAAGACACTGTGCCTGTTAACCAGCAGGCCGGGGTTCGAGACCCAGGTCGGCCTCATAAGACAGGGTAAGCTCCTGTCCTTAGCCCAGCTCTGCAATGCCAGCTGGATCCAATCGTATCGGTTCTGTCTTTCCATTGGACTAATTCAGTGGCATGGAGAGGGGGGATTTGCTGCTTGGGTAACAGCCTATCCTCCATAACAATCTAACCCAGGCTTTCGTGCTTCGCATACAGCCTATACAGCACAGAGCACGATACCATAGTCTTTCAAGACTGACAGAGGCCTGCTTTTCTTTACATGCTTTCAATCTGCGAGGCTGGCAGTAGCTGGTACAAATGACAGGAGCTCTCCCATGATGTGGCACTTGGGTATTGAACTTGGGTATTATAATTCTTTGTGCTCAGTTTCTTTAACCACTACAAGAGCTGTTATCTGGTTCAGCTATAGCTATAAGTTTATAATATCTGTGGTGTTTACAGTGTTACCTTGGTTTACAAGCATAATTCGTTCTGGATGCAAGCTTGTAATCTAAAACACTTGTATATCAAAGCAAATTTCCCATAAGAGGTAATGGAAATTCAGACAATTTGTTCTCCAACCCAAAAATATTCATATAAAAATGATTACAATACTGTAATGTAATACAAAATATAAGGAAAAATAAAACAAATTAACCTGCACTAAGTCTCTCAAGTTTGTCAGGCTGCAATTTGCCTCCCTTACATAGGAGAGAGCCCCACTGATTATAATAGAACTTATTTAAGAGTAGACATGCAAGGCTTGGTCTCCCAAACTCCTTTCCACTGCCTCCTTTACACAGCAGTGAGCCCCAGTGATTATAATAGGGCTTTCTTTAGAGTAGAGATTTGAAGCACCGAAATCAGCCGTATCCCATCTGAGACAATTTTTTTCACTTCTTTATAAAGACATCACTTGTATTATATTGTATATAAAATTTCATTGCAATGTTTGCTTGTCTTGCAAAACACTCTCAATCCAAGTTGCTCTCAGTCCAATGTTTTACTGTACTCTGATTGAATACACCAGTGATTCCCAAACTGATCTGTGGCTCCCTGGAGAGCCATATTCATAAGGTTTCATATGAATAATCTGCCACCCTATACAATTATAGCATTGTTTCCCTAATGGGGAGTCCTAGCCACTGGCCTAGTAGAGCAACAGAGCTACTGTTTGAAAAGATTTTGGAAACACTGCAAGACACAATAGCTAAAGGGACCATTGAAACAGGTTAGAAGGGGACAGTTCTTGGTTATTTATCCATTGTTGTCATTATAGGATTATAGTCCTATTGGGGATTGGACAATTCTGCAGAAATATTTACAGTGCACAGTCCTGACAGCGGCCATTTAATAAGTGCTGCAGGAAGTGGCAGTTCTCCATCTTTGCTGACAAACCTTGTTGTGCATAACAGGAGAAATTCAGGCAATGGTGAGGAATGAAAAGAGGTGAATGGGGCAAATTTGGGCAGGAAGTAAAAGAAATGAGGCAGGCAGGGTGCAGAGTGGGGGCGGGCAGGAGAAGAATCTGGCAGTAATATCATGAACTGGAATCTATCCCTTCTTTTACAAGCCTCCTGTGCCCTTTTTCCCTCGCTCCAGCTTCAAAGCTAGTGCAGGTCTGAGGTGAAAAGCTGCAAAGCAGGAGGGTTATGGCTGCACCAGTGAGGTGGAAGAATGGGCTAGGGCTCTCAGTGAAATAATTACTTTGAAGAGCAAACATAGAGGTAAGGAAAGCCAGAGAGAACTGTGATATTCTTTACTGGTTTCACTGATAAAAGCATCTTAATGTTTCCCATGTATTTTTACAGTTCTGTGTTGAAATTGTAATTATGACAAACAAAATTACCATTTCTTACTTGTTATCCGAGCATCTGCTACAATCTGAATGCTTCTGTATTACTCGCTCAGTACTTTAAAAAAAAGTATTTGATAAATCAGCATTCAAACCAGAGATAACTTTTAGATTGCTTTTAGCTATCCAAAACCTACTTGTTATTCATCAAAGATAAATTCTACAAAATTCATCTTTTAAACAACCTATTGGTAGACTAAAAATTTACTTTCAATCATATTGACAGGCTTATAAACTTCAAAACACGCTCTGACATATATCTCGGCAATGTTTAAGAATCCGATAATAAATTTGCAATTATATTATCAAACCTGAGAACGTTGCAATCCGCTTCTCTGAAGTTGGAAAGAACTTACTTAAATATCAGAATCATTTGTTTATATAGAAACTATTTGTATGAATAGTAATTTGTCAAACCATATCTATCTATATTGTAAATAGCATTATGCCATCATATTTTACAGATAAAAATGTCTTGTCAAATTGGCCTAGTAAAGGGACACAATCTTTACCTAACCTTACTCACCTCTCTCTCTGCCTAAGATACTTCTGTGCAGGCTCTGTAACCGTAGGCACCTTGCTGTCCTATTTGCTGAACCAGTGGTGCCCAGATAGGACCTTGAGTTATTCTCTCATTACTAAGCCCAGCAGTGAATCTAAAGGCGAACTGCTGAATTCACTCTACAAGGAAATTTCACATTCTCTCTCCATAGTAAAGCACATGAGTAGTTTGTTACTTGCTATTTAAGATGACCTTGATAACTTTTTTATTTTCCCCTGAAGGAGAATGGGAACTTACGGTATGAAATATGGAAAGAATTGGGACTTATGGTATGAAATATCACAACATATTTTGAAATATCATATTTTGAAAGTCACAATGAACTACCATGAGTTTATCAAGAATTTATAAAAGTGGAACCTATTCATTTTTATAAGGAGACTTCATAACTCTTTCTATTTCATTACAGTTTACCCCATTGCTATTTTGCAGATATTTCTGTGGGCTAAAGCAAAAAAAACCATGCATGTTCGGTATTTATTTCCCTAAGAAAAAAAAGAAAACACTGAACAATGTCAAGTACATGCCCAGACATTCAATTTCCATGGATACCACTTTAGAAGAGATTCACTAAACCAATGGCATTGTTTTGAAACCCTTGTCCTGACCTGTTTCTTGCAGTTGTGCAAATTGTTCTGTCAATACAAGACATTTTTTTTGTTACAGCAGTATAATGACAGAAAGGAACAACATTATTTGCCGTCATTAGGGCTGTAAAGCAATACAAAAATATTTAACTGAATAGTTGCATCATTAGAATTAAATAAATGTGCATGTAATCAAAACATTGCTAATCCAGCCCACAGAGATGTTGTTGAGGACAAAAGGAGAAGAGAAACTTATGCACACCATCCTGAGCTCTTTGGTGGAAATGATATGAATTTTTGGAATTACTTGTAATAGGTAACTACAGTGGTGATTTGTAAGACAAACGTAATTCATTCCGGAAGCATGTTTGTCTTACAAAGCGTTCTTTATACAAAGTGGATTTTCCCATAGGAAATAATGGAAACTCCGACAATTGGATCCACAACCCAAAAATATTCATATAAAAGTATTAACTGTATGTAAAAATTATGACAAAACACTGTAAGTGAATTCAAAACACTGTAATATAATGCAGAACATAATTACTGTAATAGTAATAAAACACTGTAATATACTGTACAGTGAAACAGAAAAGAAAAACCTTAATGGCAAAAAATGACTAATTTTCACTAAAAGAGTCACTGGTGGCTTTTTGAGCAGCTTTAACAATGACACTTGCTTTTGTCTCCTTTTGAGGATTTCATGGATATTTGGATTGACATTAAAAAGATTCATCTCTCGCACTGCTACAGCCTTTTTTGGGTGATGTTTTTCTAGAAAATTTCGCACAATTTCCCAATGTTTAGAAATGTCTTTAATCTCATTTGATGTGAGGGATTCTTCCTCCTTATTCTTCTCCTCTTCTGCGTTGCTCACCCCAGCAATGTCTGTTCAAGTGGTGTCTGCTGATGTTCTTTTTGCACTTTAGAGTGTGAGCCCTTTTGGAACAGGGACCCATTAGCTATTTATTAGCTATTCATTTTTTCATTCTCTTGTAAACCGCTTTGTGAACTTTACAGTTGAAAAGCGGTAGATAAATACTGTAGATAGTTAGATGAGATCTCCTCCATAACCTCTTGCTGTTGCACAATGAAGATCCATCAATTTGTTCATTTTACAACAAATTTCCATTGTAAAACTGTTTGTCTTACAAGGCACTGTTTGTTTTACAAGACAGAATTCCTTATAAATTTTAGTTTGTTTTACAAAGCGTTTGTCTTACAATTGTTGGCAAAATCTGAGACGCTTTTTAGAGCTGACCAGATAAGGTGCAAATTAGGATCTGGTCAAAGTTGTCAAGGCTGATCCCACCTCTTTCAAGGCCCAGTCTATCCACCTGACCACTTTCTTATGCCTTCTTTCCACCCCAAACATCTGCCTTCTTTCCACCCCATTTTGCCATCCTGACGACCTCTGCAATTCCTTACACTGCTCTCCCTTGGTCAGCACAAACTCACAGGGTCGATTGCTGGATCTGGCCACAGAAGGACATTGTGAAGCCTTGCATGGGCCTAAGCAGCTCACAGGGATGCATAAATGTGCTTTCTGGCATATTCATGACACTCCTGGATGGGTGCAAGGGACTCACACTAAACCATCTTCCGCTCTGGATTGCATACTTTACCATCCTTTTGAAATGCTGAGGAGATATATAATATACTGGTTTTTCTATAGCCTACAGTAGGCCATCTAAAATATTTTTATTTCAGATTAGGGCAATGCAGTCTTATTCCAGAACTAAAACAGCCTTAAAATGTACAAGTGTGACTGATCAAAAATATCTTCAATTATTTATTTTTTTCCACCAGTAATCCACCACTCACCTCTATTAGGTTTAGTTCTTGATTAAAAACAGAATGTACATGTGTGTGATTGGCTAGATTAGAAGGGCAATGGTTCTTAAAGTTGGATCAGGAACCCTTGGGAGGTCTCAACTTCATTTCAAGGAGGTCACAAAAACTGGGCACTGCCATCTTGGAGTCTGGCACTGTCTGTCACCGTCTTGGAATGGTGCAGTCACACTACTTTTCTGGGATTAAGTCTCTTTAACAAAATGAGACTCACTTCCAAGTAGATAGGAAGGAGCGCTGGCATAACAGTGATGTCACCTCTTATTTGATGCCACTTCTGGCCATACCATGACTTCTGGAGGGTCCTGGACAGATTTGTCAGAAAGGGATCACAGACTGAAATGCTTGAGATCTGCTGGCATAGGGGTTGTTGAATGGGCATCTCAATGAAAACAAGACAATATGAATAGATGTCATTTATATGCACATGCACTTTTGAATGTGAATTTAATTTGGGCTGATTTTTAATTCCTACCCCAGAAAGTGATATATATGACGCAGTTACTTATATCGACAGATATCATTGGCTGGAGTTGAACATTAAAGTTTGTAGTACTAATGAGCTTTTCTACCAGCATGTTCAGATCGGTGCATATAGTACCAAGTGGCAATATGTGCTGTTTCAGAAACACACTAATTTGAAATGTACAAACCTCTCTTCTACAATTGTACATGTGCAAAGCTTTATAATTCAGTTTTGAAGATAGCATCTGTCATTGTATACCAAAAGCAGCTGTATGTGTTTGTTTGCTCTTTAGACAATCAAACATGCATAAATTCAAGTGGATTCTGCCACTGTGAGCCTGGTACCTCTCCTTTTATTCATGTCCATTTGAACATGTCAATATTTTTAGTCACCTTCAAGGAAATGGTATATATTAATTTGCTATTTTGAATTGAACACTGAACATCTTATTGTGTTGTACAGTTAACTAGGTAAAAATCACAAAATGGTATATGCTGTACCTGACATTCAGAAATCCAAAGCCAAATCCAAATTTAATGAAGAGTACTAATGAATAAATTGGTCAGATTTCATGTTTAATGTGGTGTCTTTACAGTGTCCTGTAAAGCTCAGAAAAAATGGATGGTTGGAAGAAAGTACAGTGGTGCCTCACGTAACAAACACCTCACGTAAAGTATGTTTCATGTAATAAACAAAAATTTCTCTAGGATTCTGCTTCACGTAACAAACTGTGCTTCACATAAAGAACACGTTTGTTGGCTGTTGGGGCAGACGCGCTGGCCGGCAGCCTTTTTAAAAAGCGTAGGGCTGCCTAGCGCACCTGCCCATAGCGACAGCAACACTTCCGTGCTGTTCCTCCTGTGGCTGGGCGTCTGCTGGGCAGAGGGAGAGAAGAGCAGTGGAGAAGAGGGAAGCAGCTCAGGGCTAGCCAGAAGGGAGCAGGGCAGAGAAAAGCTCAGGATGGAGAGAAAGAGAAAGTGGGGAGACACTTGGAAAGTGTCATAACTTCATAACCATATTAAATGGGGCTTACTCCCATGTTAAATGTTTAAATGTTTAACTCCCATGTTAAATGGGTCATATTCCCAGGAAAGTGTCTTTAGGATTGCAGCCTAATTAGACTTCATAGGATCATGCACATTGAATGCATGTTTTGAATTCAATTCCAGTGTTTTGTCATCATTTTTACATCCAGTTAATATTTTTATATGAATATTTTTGGGGTTGTGGAACCAATTGTCTGAGTTTCCATTATTTCCTATGGGAAAATCCGCTTCACGTAAAGAATGTTTCACATAAAGAACATGCCTCCGGAACAAATTAAATTTGTTACGTGAGGTACCACTGTACATGATTTAATTAGAGTTCTGCCTGCATTGGGAAGAGAAGCAACTTGTGGACGCCTTCTGATTTTTAAGAGCAGCATGTACAGTAAGGAGGGATCTGATTTTAGCTCAGGGACTCAACTGCATAGGGTGATTGATCCCTGTGGGTCCATTGCCTGATGGTGCCTGATAGCTGCTATCTCTGTTGGGCATCCTCCTCCTTCATAAAAGTTTCTTCTTTCTGAATCATGCTTCATTTCCCCAGTAGCATAGCTATAGGGATACAAATCACCAAGTTCTAGAGAGAGCGTCACACACCCAGGCCCCTCTGTCTCCCCTTTGTGCCTTTCCAGACTACTTCCTGAAGGCAAGATGTCACTTGCATTCCACAGTAAGGATTTCTTCCAAACTTAGTGCTTTACACCTCCTCTAGGTATGCTCCTGCATCCTCGCACAGGATATAAAAGGCAACACATCCCTTTCAATTTAAATACTGCAGAATGTCAGAGCACTTTACTAATCTATTCCCTTGCTCCATGTTTAAATGAACAAGTTCCTTTAAAATTTGACCATCGTAGAAGGATGGAAGCAAGAAGATTATCTGATTCCCATATTCTTTTAACAAACATGAGCTAGAGCACAGCTGTGGCATGATGAAGGATGTCCGAAATCTGTTGCTGCCACCTACTATTGATATGACTGAGACAGCCCTTGTATGATGCATGAAGAAGATCTTTATTGAGTCATTAACTAATTTTAATGATCAATATAAACTCATTCTCTTTATCTACAAACAACAAATCAAGACAACCCTAGAAAACACACACACACACACACACACAAAGTTTTCAAGCTTGCATATTAAAACATTTGCAAAAATATAACTTTAAAGAAAATTTTCTCTTTAATTCAGTGTTCCAATTATAACTTCTTTTTGCTGACATTTTGCAATTGGCTTTCATAGTGGATGTTTTGCTGTATACTGTACTGTCTCCAATTTATTAAATATTTAAATATGTCATTAGTACTGATGAATTCAACTGCAAATGGAAACCTAAGCTTAAAATGGACATTGATCCCAGTATTCAGAATTTCAATCTTGATGCCAAACAAGTGATGGTTTTTTAGATGCCAAGCAAGTATCGTACTTGCTGATAGTCAAGTACGAATTTTGTAACTCAAAATGCTGCGAATTACTCATAGCATTGGTTAAGATGCTGTGCTTTTCAACCAGCAGGCCGAGGTTTAAGACTCGGGTGCTATATCTGGAAAAAATTCCTGACAGTGAGGGCGGCAGTGGAACAGATTGCCAAGGGAGGAGGTGGACTCTCCCTCACTGGGGATCTTCAAGCAGAGGCTTGATGAGCACCTGTCTGGGATGGTCTAAGAGGATTTCCTGCTGCAGGCAGGGGGTTGGACTAGATGACCTACTAGGTCAGGGGTGTTCAACCTTTTAGCTTCCCTGGGCCGCATTGGAAGAAGACGAGTTGGTTTGGGCTGCACACAAACACAACTTTTTTAAAAAAATGTAGGACAAAATGTTAGATGTCCTATATTTTGTCCTACATTTTTAAACCTTGGAGTAAGTCTCATTGATTTTAATGGGGCTTACTTCTGAGTAGGCATGATGCATAGGATGGGCAGCAATCTTCTCCAAGTTAAACCTTGGAGTAAGTCTCATTGATTATAATGGGGTTTTCTGCTGAGTAGCCATGCATAGGATTGGGCTTTCAGACTGCAACTTGGAAGTAAACCTCATTGACTTTAGTGGGGCTTACTTCTGAGGAGGCATGATGCATAGGATGGGTTGTGATCCTCTCCAAGCTTAACCTTGGAGATATGCTGCAATCCTGAACACACTTTCCTAGGAGTAAGACCCAATGGGTACATTGGGCCTTACTTCTGAGGAGACATGGTTAGGGTTGCAGCATATCTCCAAAATTAAACTTGGAGAGGATCACAGCTCATCCTATGCATCCTATGCAAGACTGCAACTTGGGAGTAAGTGTCATTGACTTTAATGGGGCTCACTTCTGAGTAGGTCTCAAGGGCAGCAGGCAGCAGCTGGGATAGAGGCTGAAGCTGCTTTTGGGGGATGTGGGTGGATGAGCACTGCAAGGTCTGCAGGGGCCTGAAGCGCTTTGAGTACCAGGAGGCAGGTAGGGGGAGGAGCCAGGCAGCCCAGACCAGCTTTGTGGCGGCCACCCAGGGCAGTGCACAGAGCACCATGCAAAATTTGAAAATGGCTGCTACCACAAAGCCAGATTTTCCAATGGTGGTGACCAGCTTTAAAGGAGGGCCGCATCCACCCTCGTCCTGGGCCGCATGCGGCCCCCGGGCCACATGTTGGACACCCCTGTACTAGGTCCCTTCCAACTCTATGATTCAATGATTCTAAGATGGAGTGAATTTTTGTGACACCCGAGGTCAGCTCAGGACATATGCCAGGACTTAGGCCAGCCTAACTGGAAGTTAGGATTGCAGCCTTTTAGTCTTAAAGAGACTATAATAGGTTCTTCCACTCCTGATGATGTGGTAACAGGGAGAAACTTTGGAACAGTATTGAAATAATGATTTTTTTTTCAGTGGGACAGGGAATAAATTATTTTACATCAAACTATATGGAAAGAGTGGATTCTCGTTATCTGACACTATGAGGATATGCATGTACAATTAGCATGCAGGGTAATCTCCTTCAGAAATATTTGAAGGATTTTTTTCCCATTTAAACTTCAGAGGATATGTATAATAGTATATTAAATTAGCATAAAATGTAATGGTTATTGAAGGTAATATATCTTCACAACTTTTTCATGTTGCTTGAAATGTAATAAGCACTAATTGACTGAAGGTATTGATGACAAAGCATGAAGTGAAAGTTGATTATGGGTGAAATCCAGAGTAACTATAGGGAGTTCTTGCTCTGGAGTAAGAACAAGTTACTCTGGATTGCAATATGAATTTCCCATAGGTTTTCACTAGGTGGTACAGTAACTATGAATGTACATAATGTCTCTTACATGCTCCCTTAGTTACTCTGGATTGTGCCCTATGTTCATGTCACATACTCCATCAACTGTATAATTTTTATGTGTTGCCCTTATTTATGACACTAGTATTTTGTAATGCCTTAATAGCTTGATTTTCAGGAGGGTCAGGTCTGACCATCGGCCCACCCAGTTACACTCTCCCCAGGGAAACTCACCAGAACTGGGGCTTGCTTTGTTGTGGGGAGGCTGGTGCACTTAAGGTACATACATTTCTTATGGCATATTTACAGTATACCTGGACCAGCCTCTGCCCAATGAGTGCTTTGGATTGTCCTTGAAAGTTCTTAGCAAATAGTATATTTCACTAAGCACAAATTTAGTTTATTGTAGCTTAAAGCATTTTTTACAGGTATTTCTGTATAACAGTAGAGTTCCGCTCTCCATTTATTTTTTGAATCCTGTGAGAGAGAAGAATTATTTCAATTGTTCTGAGGTTTTTTAAACTAGATATTTGAACAAAGAAGAAAAGAGAAGTTTTATTCTTTGACTCACATGTTGAGTATGAAATTACTAACACGTCATATAATGGAGCTTGATATAATTTATAAATGTTAAATTTTTTTTAGAAATTCTCTAGTAATTTGCAAAGATCAGGTTATTCACATTTGTTAAGAAGATTAACTTTTAAAGTAGCAATTGTGAAATTATTTTGGTGGAGAAAGCTCTTATCCTCTAGTTTATTCAAAATTGCCTACTGAATTTACTTAACATTGTGAAAATGACTGGATTGTATTATACACAAACAGTATGTTGGCAACAGAGTTGTTAAGGCAATTACTGTGTTCTGCCATTACAACTACAGAATCTGAAATTCATAGCACTATTGAGGAAGTTACAAATTCCATTTCACATCCCAAGAATTGCTTTGGAGAGCCCTGAATTGCTTCAAGGAAGTATTTCAAACTCTGTTTAGCTCATTGGGAGATGCTCCATAGATCTGCACAGTACTTGGAAGATGATCTTGATTAGTTCTGGAATACCCATTAATATGATTCTTCATTAGACCATCTTTTGCATAGTGACTTGGGAACAAAACTATATTAAACTCAGTGGAAAATGGAAACATGCATACAGTTAGTGCAGTGGAGTTTTTGTTTTAAGGATTCTATAAAGTATACCCCCATAAATACAAATAATTACAGTACCTTAAAATTTCACAAAGTAAAGAATTTCTTTTAATTCATCAGAGGTTATTTTGGTTTTTATAAGGCAGCACCTTATGTCTGAGATCTCTTATTAAATGTCAAGCAGCACAGTGATCATGTTTTCAGTCTTAAAACCCTTTTAGAGCAGATGGAACAATATTTCCAACATTTTTCCAACACATATTCTGGCATCAGTAAAATGGTATAGTAGAAGAATGTTTTTATGGAAGTTTCCTGCCAGCTTGTTCAGTGGGGTGCCTTGAACCAGTGGGGTTCAGTCCAAAAAAGGTAACTTCTTCAGTGTTTGTACCATGTGATATGGTGTCCACCAGCTATACAGAGTTCTAAATACATGATGGATGCGACATGGGGATACCTGGCTGGCCTGTTACAGGTGCCTGTCCAGTGGTGGGATTCAAATAAATTAACAACAGGTTCTATGTCCTAATAACCTAAATTAACAACAGGTTCTATGTCCTAATAACCTAAATTAACAACAGGTTCTATGTCCCATTAGTAACCAGTTCTCAGAACCAGGCGCTCATTACCAAAGGGTTCTATAGATCCTGTGAGAACCCCCTGTGCCCACCACTGGGCCTATCTCCAGGACGTTGCCTATCCCACCAATGTGGTTCCTATTTATCTACTGTACTTGCATTTGCATGCTTTCAAACTGCTGTGTTGGCAGGAGCTGTGCTAAGGATGGGAGCTCACCCGATCTGGCATCACTTGGGTCTTGAACTGCTGGCCTGCTGTGTGGAATTCAAGCAATGTTCTAACTCCAGCATTCTAACTACTGAGTTACGGCAGCCCTCATATTATTCAAGTCCAGACTACTTGCAAATAATTTTTTCCCTCTGGTACATAGGCTTAAGGAGTGTCTGAGAGCTCAGTAATATCAAAATATTCCACATGTTCATTATAGTATCAGGCCATGAAGTTTTAGAACATTTGTCGATAGTTTTTTTAAGTGTTTTCGAGTCCTTTTTGTTAAACTAACACCCAACATAGAACTTTGAATATAAATTAACCTGTAGTTAACCAAGAATTATCTGTGATGCTTTTGTTCTAGTTACTATCATTGGAAATTAAGTCTAAATATGAAAAACAGGATTACATTATCACTTTTGGGATCCTGACAGCCCAATCCTAAAGGTCAGCATATGCCTGTGCACTGGCCTAACTCCCCACCCCAGGAGTGGGGCAGAAGTTCTAACAGCACTTTTGTGAAACCCCCAGGTCAGCACAGGATTTATGCCGGGGCTTAAACCTGCCTAACTAGAGATAGGATTGCAGCCTAAGACTTTTTTTACCAAGTTTAAAATTGCCTCCTGCTTCTTCATATATTTGTCTTCATTGGTCAGTGGCAGAGAAAAAGTGTTATGAAAAGCTTAGTTCTTTTCTCTGTATCTCCTTTTTAAGTTACACATAGTTTCTCCAGTAATACTGTAGATGCTACTGAAGTTCCAAAGTAGAACTTTCCAATATGCTGGATAGGAAACATCCTTCTTCTTTCTGCTTCTGTTTATACAGTATACAATTGTAATTTTTTTTCCACTGGAAAGGAAAATATTTTTGCATTGATTTTTACCTGTCAGATCAATAAATAAAAGAATAAAATTTCCCTCAAGCTGCCAGGTTTATGGTCTCAAAGGAACTTGCTGTAGACATAATAAGCTTCTCAAATAAAGTATTATATTGAAATGTTCATACAGTCTTAACAAAAGCTTTGTGAATGACAAGCTTGTCATAGTAATCACATTCTCAACTAGAGTTTTGATTTGTTGTGTATTACTGTAATTTTAAGACCTGAGTTTTAAGACTTGAGAATTTTTTCTAGTTAGAACTTTTGTAGTTAGTGTAATCCCAACCAAAGTTATGTGCTGCTATGTATTCAAAATTGGAAATACTGGAGCTTTCCCTGCGGGAAGGATAAGCACAGAATCTGTTATGAAGCTACTAGGGTTGGACATCACTGGCATGTGTCTGAGGAGCCCCATGTCAGGGAGTAAAGTCAGGGAGTGGGTATAGGACACACCACATTACACTTCTTGCCCACTTTACACCATTCCCCCATTGGCCCATGGAATGTGTACCTGTTAACGCAGTGATTTTCAGCCAGTGTGCCGTGGCACACTGGTGTGCCGCAGACAGTCCTCGGGCGTGCTGCGGGAATTTGGGGATTGACATTCATTAATAGGAAAATTGGGGGATTTGAACAGTCTGGTGTGCCTTGTCAATAGTAAAAAGAATTGGTGTGCCTTGACAATTTCAGTGGCGTGTTCCATGAGATGAAAAAGGTTGAAAATCACAGTGTTAATGGCAAGACCAGTGCAGGTTTTTGTGTGTGCAAGCAGCACATTTGCAACAGTTTACACATTCAGTACCACTTAAAACTTGCCACTTAAAACTAAGTACTAGCCACGTAAAACTGAGCTATTAGTAACTATTTTTTTAATGGAAGAAAATAGCATAGAAAAGGAGACAATACTTATTACTAGGTAGTGTTTGCTGTTGAACTTTTACAACATAAACTTATCCTATTCTCATACTCCTAATTCACTTAAAATATCCAGTAGTTTAATTTTGAATTGGTTCATAGCATTTGGAAGGAAGATATTCAACAAGGTCAGCCTGAGTTAATCAACCTATATTTATGATTTTCACACAAATAACAAATCATCAGCAGCTCAATATTAAAGCATTATATCAGAGATCTCATAGTTAATTTCCTGGGACTCATCCATTCAGTTCTCAAAGTTCTTGATCCATTTGACAGTTTGTAGTGCTTCAAGGAATAATCCTTACAGTGCAATCCTAATGTCTGACTTCTCAGAAATAAGCTTAACAGAGCTTAATGAAATTCATAGCCCAAGCTCTATATAGATTGTATAGCTGGCTGTAACTTTGTTGATAGTAGAGAATACTTCAGTCACTAATGTAAGTCACTGCTGCGCATGCCTCTTCACAGAGCCAAGCTTCCTTCCCAACCCTTTATCTCTTTTCACTGTTACACCCATTTTGCCCCCCATGACCATATTTTGCCATCCCTGCTACCCTACTTTCATTGGCAGGACCTCTTCTGCCTTAGTGCATGCACTTTGGCCTTCTCACCAGTGCTCCAGCAGTGCATGAGTCTATGTGCTGCCAGAAGTACTTTCATTACTGCAGGTAATGCAAGTAGTCTTGTGAAATTTCTGCAATCACTATGATCTAATAGGCTTGGACAGTCTGGGAAAGATATCTGAATAAAAATAATGTAGTAGAAACTATTTCATCGGAGCTTTAAGAAACCATAAAGTTTAATTTAAAACATGGAAACAAAGGTGATTTCCATCAAGCAGACACAAATATGAGGAAAGTGTGGGATCAACACTAGCAGAACAAACTCGCCGTTGCAGGAGTAAAATTTCCAGAATATTTGTGGGCTCTGGGCATTCGTGGCAGTGCGACCATACGTCCTCTTTTTCCAGGACATGACCTGGATTTTAACCTGGAAAAAATCCTGGAAAGAAGTCTCCCTTGTCCTCCATTACCTTGTGAGCTGGCAACATACAGCTTTCTTGTAATTCATAAATTATATTTAAGAAATTACATATAATATTTTTAAATATAGTAATAAGGAATACGTAATTAAATTAACCACATGAAGGATATATATGAATGTTTTTATCTCTTACTAGCAAAAAGTGTACCCGCGTTGCGGGAGTAAAATTCCCCCGTATGCCATCCCCCCATATGCATCAACCCCCCATGCGCAACTTCCCCCATGTGTATCAACCCCCATGCGCAACTTCCCCCATGCGCAACAACCCCATGCGCATAAACCCCCATGCGCAACTTCCCCCATGCACACCAACCCCCATGTGCAGCATCCTCCCCAGTGCAACCCTTTCCTCCGAACAACATCCCCACAGGGCACCACGCACCGAGCACCAAATTGGCTGGAGGTTGGTCAGTCTCCCATGTTAAGACAAAAACACGTTGACCCCTTTTCAGCCCCTTAACTCTTAAAAACCCGGGTTTTCTTTTTACGCCTAAGACTGCATGGGTGAATTTTGACCCATACGACCGTGTACTATAGTTAGGTACATATAATGTTCATATGATGTACATATAATATACATATAATGAAAAAATGTGTCAAGTTTTAGTATAGTTATTTTTATTGTGAAATAATGATTTTTAATACAATTTTTATCACCTAAGACTGCATGGGCCAATTTTGACCTGTGCGACCCTGTACTATAGATAGGAACATACAGTGTTCATATAATGTACACATAATATACATATAATGTACATATAATGAATAATAATTATGATTATAATTAGTATAATGCTTTTTAGTACAATTTTAGCTAGCAAAATATTGAATAACCAATAAAAGGCAACATGGGTCCAATATGACCCATTAAACTACAATTTGTATAAATTGGATTTTACAGAAAACTGTAAATTCAAAATCTTCATGCTTTTGGTACTGTGACTGTCTAATTAGCAGGAAAAAAAGTCAGAAAGTCTTGTCAGGTAATAATAATAAATTCTAGTAAAAACACAACCCAAACTTCCTGGCAGGTGATGATTGACCCAGTGGGTTTTTAGGAGTTAAGGGTTAAATTTCTCCAGATGGTTCTTGGTGGGTGTTCAGGAGACAGAAGGAACTCCCAGAATTCCATGCTTCAGGCCCAGCAGCTGGGGCGGAATGTTGATGAGTCAGCAATTCTCAATGCAAAGTATAGGGAGGAAAACGCGTTGCGCCCCTTTTCACCCCCTTCCGGTTGGAATTTCCAAAAACCGGTTCTTAGTGCACCCCTCCGTCACGGAAAGAACACCCACCCCAAATTTCACGCTTCTTGGCCCAGCGGTTTTGGCAGGGCTGTGATGAGTGAGACAGTCAGTGAGTCAGTCAGTGACTTTTCTCTTTTATATATATAGATTTTTCATGTCCTAATTGTTCTTAGGTGTCTTAAATTTTGGAGGGCCTTTGTCCTCTTTTTTTGGTTGTGACATATGGTCACCCTGACTGGCAAGCACCAGTGGGCACTGCTGGGCACTGACAGGCACCGGACACCGGAGGATACTAGGGGGCAGTGGTGGGCAGCAGCAGGCCCTGGTGGAGAGCGGGTATCCCTGCTGCCCATTGGGCAGCAGGCACCAGTGGGCACCGGGCATCCCTAATGGGCACCAGTGGTTTGTTTGACTTGGCTGACTCATTGGTCAATCAGTGAGTCAGTCAGTGATCCTTCAGTTTTATATACATAGATTAACTCACAAAGAAGTAGATGGAGGCAGCATTTTATGTCATTTCTGTTTGTAAATAAATGTTCTCATTTGTTTTTAAATGTAATTTAAATCATTGGGGGTTACTTTGCAATAATCACTATAAAGACTGATTAAATTTTTAGGGCAAAATCCTAACCAATTTAGGCCAGCACAACTCACCCATCTCCTCACTTCCACAGTGGTGTGGAGAGGCTAGCACATGTCTGTGCACTGACCTAACCCCTCCAGGACTGGCACTGAGTGCCTCATGTCCCCAGGCAAGTATGGGACTTGTGGTGGGATTTGTGCTGGAGCTAACCTGGGATTAGGTTATGATTGGTGGAGCCTCTCTTTAAATATGGAGGATGTTTTTAAAGATATTTTACCTTTATGCTCCAAAATTCCCTGCATTTTTATATGAAGAATGTTTGCCAGCATTAAGTTTATGGTTAATATTTCCACCTATTTATATTTAACTCACAGAAGTTTTAGTAGCAGTGACTTCAAAAGAACAAAATCCTGAAAATAACATATCCCTGTGTATTATAATGATTAGGAAGAATAATTTATGATGTCCTTGCACATAATTAAATCCCCTTTGAGAATTCTACCAGCTTTAAACAAAAAAAGAGGAAAAAGAAAATGTAGGTCCAGAAGTGAATCTTCCCTACCCCTTATTGTTAGAGCTAAGAGCATCTTATTGTCAAGATAAGATTGTCAAGATATTGTTAGAGCATCTTATTGTCCAGATAAGATGAATAAGTTCAGTTTGAAAGAAAAGGCATATAGAAGTAATATAAAAAAATTAATCTGAAATGGCACTATAGAAATTTACAATATCATTTAGGATCCTGGCTATACACACAAAAATGTTTTGGATCAACAACCTGAATCTATAGAATTGTCTATATTATCTATTTTTCATCTCATGGCACAGTAAGAAGGCACTAAAATTGTTAAGTTACACCATCAGTTTTTTGAAAACTGACAAGGAACACCTTGTGGCTCACCATTGTGCCATAGCTCACTGATTGAATATCACAGATCTAGATAGTATTGCCAATCCATGATACACAATGCTGATTTTCCCGATCTATATGCCATTAGAGTTATAGTAGCTCAGGTAGGTCACTCAGGATGTAGTACATACTTTGGGAAAGTAGGATTGCTTAGGATTGTGCTTAGGATGTGCTAAGGTCTAACAGGCTGCAGTCTGCCCTTTTATACTAGAGTGAGCCTCACTGATTATAATAGGGCTTACTTAAGAGTAGACATGCAAGGCTAGGTTCCACAGGCTCCTATCCATTGCCCTCTTACATAGGAGTGAGCACCACTGACTGTAATAGGCTGACTTCAGAGAGAACATGCATAGGCACAATAGATGTTGAGCAGGTGCTGGCGTAGCACCAAAACCGGCCATTGTATTGGCATCCTTCAGTCTCAAAAGACTATGGTATTGTGCTCTGATTGGAGGTCCTGAAACAACATCTAGTGTGGCTAAAAAGGCCAATTCAAGAGTGTCCATCCCTTCCACACTGAGGACAAATAAATTCCGTCCCCTGCCCAGGCCCCAGGTTTCGCTGCTTTCAGGTCTGTCTCTTTGCTTCAGCCTGCCAAACAAGTGTCTCTTCCAGTTGGAGAAGGCCATGCTGGGTCTTTTGCCTCCACGCTGAACGGTCAGAAGTCAAGGTTTCCCAGCTGTTGATGTCCATTCCCAAGGCCTTTAGATCCCTCTTGCAGATGTCCTTGTATTACAGCTGTGGTCTCCTTCTTGGGCGCTTTCCCTGCACTAATTCTCCATATAAGAGATCTTTTGGAATCCGACCATCAGCCATTCTCACAACATGCCCAAGCCAGCGTAGATGCCGCTGTTTCAGAAGTGTGAACATGCTAGAGATTCCAGCACGTTCCAATACTGTCATTTGAGACTTTGTCATGCCAGGTGATTCCAAGAATACGTCGGAGACAGCGCATATGGAAGGTGTTCAGCTTCCTCTCCTGCCATGCATAAAGGGTCCAAGACTCACTGCAGTACAAGAGTGTGCTCAGGACGCAAGCTCTGTAGACCTGGATCTTTGTATGTTCCGTCAGCTTCTTATTAAGCCATACTCTCTTTGTAAGCCTGGAGAATGTAGTAGCCGCTTTACTAATGCGTTTATTCAGCTCAGAGTCTAAGGAGAGAGTGTCAGAGATAGTTGAGCCGAGGTACACAAAGTCGTGGACAACCTCCAGTTTATGTTCAGAGATTGTGATACAGGGAGGTGGATCCACACCCTGACCCATGACTTGTGTCTTCTTCAAGCTGATTGTTAGTCCAAAGTCTTGGCAGGCTTTGCTAAAACGGTCCATGAGTTTTTGAAGGTCTTCGGCAGAGTGAGCAGTAACAGCAGCGTCGTCAGCGAAGAGGAACTCCCGCAAGCATTTCAGCTGGACTGTGGACTTTGCTCTTACTCTGGAAGGATTGTATAGTTTTCCATCGGATCTAGTCCGGAGAAAGATTCCCTCTGTTGCATTTCCAAAAGCATGCTTCAGCATGACTGAAAAAAAGATCCCAAATAAAGTTGGTGCGAGGACGCAGCCCTGCTTCACTCCACTTCGGATATGAACCGGCCATAACCCTTGTATATTAAGACAAAATTTATTGGAAATGTTTGCTTGTCTTGCAAAACACTCTCAATCCAAGTTTCAATCCAAGGTTTTACTGTACTAAGAATAATTTTGCTTTGTTTCAAAAATTATCCCAAAGTTGTGTGAAAGCAGGAATTTGCAAGGTAAAAAGGCATTTTCAGTTTTCTAGCTAAAAAAAGTATTGTAAGCAACATAGAACTGGAAACGACTTCTTCTTTTCAACAGTACTTGTCCCTAATCTTGTCATATCAGTGAGGAATACCTGTCAGTACATATTTCCCCATTATATCTACTACATATTGAAACAAATCTAAACTAAAAATATGACTTTGGAATATACTGTAATTCAAAATATTTCTGAAAATATACCACCAAGATACCAAAGTGAATGAAGGGTAGGGTGTAAGTGTTTGCATTGATTAGAATCAAGCATGCCTGCCCATGCATGTTCTACCCTGGAAATTATTTAAACTGGAAATTTAAATTGCTACGATGAAGGGTTTATTTTGTTTATGTGGGGAGGGGGGAGAAATTTGAGAAAGCTGCTGTGAATAAAAGTAGTGGTTCCTCTATTTATAAAGTATTTATAAAGATTTGCTCCTTGCTTGCTAAGAGAGTTTTTATCCCATGGAGAAGTACAGAGAAACATATAATTTTAGTCAAATATTTCACATGCAGTTATTACAGTATCTTTTTGAGGTGATCTGAGCCAAATTAAAAAAATATTGTAATTGTTTCTGCTCCCTTCAACACTGAGATACGGACATCTGAAAAGAGTACTGAATATATCCTGGAGTATTAGAGTGCAATCCTAACCTATGCTGACACAAACAATCAGTCTTCGCGTTCTCATGATGATGCGGGGAAGCAAATGTATGTCTGTGCACTGGCCTAATCCTCCCGCAGGAGTGGCGCAGAAGTGTCTTATGGCACTTCTGTGACACCCCCAGATCACTTATGTCACAGCCCAAGATGGCCTAACTGGAGATTAGGATTTCATAGATTAGGATGGCCATAGTTCATCTTTCGTACTGGGCATGATTAAAAGTGCTGATTATGATCTTTGAAGCTCTGTGGCTTTGGGCTTGTGTACCTGGAATGACTGACTTAGCTTGCATGAATCCATTCATATCCTGAAAACGTGAGGAGGTGCTATTGTGGACACACATTTTTTATATGAATTTTAAATTTATGTTGTAGGAGTCCCTGTCTTTCTCTTAAAAACTAACGGACCTTACAATATGGATAAAAATGAGAAAATTAAGATTAAAAAATAAAATAAATGTATTTTTCCTACTGTGGAATGTTCTTTGTAACAAATAATGTTCTGATGTTGTGATGCTGTTGTGATGTAACAAATAATGTTCTGCTGCATTTTGGCTCATAGGGAATTAAATATTTTTCATTTGCTTGAGGATTTCACAGTCTTAACACATGACAGACATAGAGCACAAGCCTAACCATGTCTACTCAAAAGTAAGCCCAATTATGTTCAATGGGTCTTACTCCCGGGAAAGTGTCTTTAGGATTGCAGCCAAAGAGTACAATCCTAACCATGTCTACACAAAAGTAAGCCCCATTGTGTTCAGTAGGTCTTATTCCCAGGAAAGTGTCTTTAGGATTGCAGCCAAAAGCACTTAAAAGAAGTTCCAGTTTGGGTGAATAGCAATAGTAACCTTTAGCATTTTGCAAGTCTGTGTACACCCATGTTGGCAGACTGGGCCTAGGAAGGTGGATAGGACAGCGCTTCTCAGAGTTTGTCCCCTGCTGTACCAATTCACACAGTCCATCTATTGGAAATACTATGAGAAATAACTGGTAATCATTCCATTGCTTCTGGATTGAAAAGCCACACAATCCACACCCACACACCCCAAAAAACAACAAACAAAAAAATCTCTGGTAAGAGACTCAGGGAAGATGGGAGCGCTTTTTGGACTTCACAAACAGCACACACTGGAGCTCTGCCTGCTGCAGCCAAGCCTCCTGCTTCTGCCTGTTGTGTTCTGTTGCTGAACTCACTGCCTGGTAGTAGAGATGTAGGGTTCCCATGTGTACCATCCAACACCACATCAAATATCACTGGTTGAGAAACACAGTGATGGAATATGGCAAGCACCACCATGCCCCCTCCTGTCAGATCCACCCACCTCCACCCATCACAGTTGCTTAGTCCAGCAGTGGGCTTCCTATGTTACCAGCATTTGCTGTAGCACTCCTAAAATTTACAATAGCCTGTGTTCAACTGTCATAAATGTGTACCACTGTGGTAAATCACTGTGGCATCACCCACCCCCACCCAATCCTAGATAGGATTGGGCTGTAAACTATTGTAATATCACTTGTATCATGCGTTGAATGTATAATTAGACTCAGGCTGCAATTCTATCCACACTTATTTGGGAGTAAGCACAATTGGCATAATGGGACTTATTTCTGAGTAGACATGCATAGAAATGGGCTTTCAGTATGTCTGTTAACTGCAGTGGTATGTAACCTGTGTGGTTATTGTGTAGTTATTTCCCCTATCAGCATTACTCTTTGTTGGTATAAATCATTTATGGTAACCTGTAAAAGTTCTCACAATTTGTACAATCCCTTTTAGGTCTAAATTTTTAATATTTTCATTTGGTTCTATTAATTTTTTCAGAACTCAATTTTACAATCAAGATAAAAGGTTTAAGAAATATGCCACTGACTTCACATTTCCCTTGCTTAGTATTTTTAGAACACAGGTCTATGAAAAAATATGGTTTGTTCATATTTGGGTCTTTTTTATTATGTCAGCTTCAAAAGAATCATACGTGGTTGATCGGTGTATACTATTTTTAATTTGAATGTCTAAGGTCCTGGATAATAAATAGTATCATCTAAGATGGATGGGGATAATGTACTTTGGGTGCAATCAAAAATGTTATTCGTCCATTGAACCTTATTCTAAGTGTCAGATACTCTTAATGATAATTCATGGAAGCAGAATATATAATCTGAATGCAATGTTAGCTTTGAAGTTGACATTTCCTTTATGTAGCCATGATTGCAACTGCAGATATGAAGTAAATGGCATATTATGCAAAATGAAAGTTTAATTATAATGAAAAACTTCAGTTAAATATTTCTGTTTGATTAATAATCTATCAATAGTTAAATGTCATATGCTCATTTGAATTTTGGTGTGGCATGATTGATGCTTATTTTTTCATATTTGCATTAGCTGTTGTTAGTTTGAATACACTTGAATAGGAACAATTTTTTGCTATATAGTGAGTCTACTACACACAAATTATTCCACAATGTCATTGGTAGAAAGAAAATGTCAATTAAAACAATATAAAACATTTATGATTGTACATAGTCATCATGCTTTCAGCATCTCTTTGTGGAATACTATACATGCTCCAGCAATTGAGCTACATTAGTGGTGAAGGGATAATCATCTATAACAGGGCTCATCTATAACATTTTGGCAGGAGGAAGATCTTTGTTTAATATTTGTTTTTAACTACCAATCCTGTGGGCACAACACATTTTATGACTGTTGTGTGTACCAGTGAATATGACTTGGACGCTCCTGCAAGCAGAGAGTAGACAGACTGATGCTTTGATGACCTGATTGAAACTTTGGTAATCATAGTTTTGGACGAGCCTTTTGACCTATGCAAATTATTTACAGTGTGTTGTTAATTCAGTCAAAGTTGGCAGGTGCACAGCATAGATTGGTCTATCTACCAATCTATCTGCAGTATTTATACACAGCTTTTCAACTAGTTCACAAAGTGATTTACGAAGAAAATGATGAAAATTAATGGCTAATGGGTCGCTGTACCAAAAGGACTCACAGTCTTTAAAAAATACAATTTACAAAAGAACACCAACAGAAGGCGCTATAACAGGCATTGCTAGGGTGGGCCAGTTTACTCTTCCCCTGTTAACCCTTAGGATCCCAACCGGTTTTTCTAACAAATTGTACCGCAGGGTCCATTGGACTCGATTGGAAGTTTGTGTTGTGTTTTTTACTGGAATTTATTATTATTAGACAAGACTTTCTGAGGTTTTTACTGCTAATGAGACAGTTACAAATCCAAAAGCAGAAAAGTGTTTGAATTTACAGTTTTTCTGTAAATTCCAAATTATACATATCTTCCCAACTGGGTCCAGTGGAAATTTGTGTTGTGTTTCTTACTGAAATTCATTATTTTTACTTGACAAGACTTTCTGAGTTTTTTACTGCTAATGAGACAGTTACAAATCCAAAAGCAGAAAAGTGTTTGTATTTACAGAATACGCACTAAAAGAGTGCCTCATGCCCAGTTAGCAGAGTATTGTGAGTTACTATAGCTCAGAAATTCTCGCTGAGGACTCCTTGAGCTTAGATTTCAACATTAATCTCAAAGACTTTCCAGCTTAGGGAAGGTGGAGGAACAATTTCCTCAGTTTCCCTAGGTATTGATCTATTTTCAGGTTGGGAACACTTAAAAGAAGAAATAAACTGTTGTGGGTCAGTCATATTCATGGAAGAGTGTCTGGAGACAGGACCTGATACAAGGTTTAACCACCCTGCATAAAGGTTTATCCTGATACAAAGTTTATCGACCTTGGTTTCTGGCAGTGATTTCATTAAATGAAACATAGGCTTGATCTAAACTTTATCTCTTATTTAACTAGAAGGTGATAACAGGATTATGTTACTGTTGAGTGTATTAACAAAAAATGTGGTACCAAGAGTTACTAGGCCACTTGAAGAAATCTCAACTCAGTTTACTGAGTCCTGTTTATTTCAAACAGAACCAACATAAAGGAAGGCTGCAATCCTAAAGACACTTTCCTGGGAGTAAGATGCATTGAACACAATGGGGCTTACTTTTGAGTAGACATGGTTAGGATTGTGCTCGAAGTATCGAAGCTGCAGATAAGGAGATAAGGGACGTGTGGGGGCAGAGTCTGGAATATTATTCAGGTGGGGGGCTGGGGTTTCCAGATCAAGTTCTGTCACACTTCCTTGCTCACTTGGCTGCAAAGTTCACCTTTTCACAATGCCTCAGTAGGATCTTCCTATATATTGGAAATGTGTGTCAACAGCATGTTTATTCAATAGACCATGTAATACAAGATACAACATGTGGTCTTTACATTTTCTTGCAGAACACAAATACAGTACATTCAAGAACAGAGTGATCCATTTACAGCAGCATTCATGTGAAAAAAATACTGTATTATTTTGCTAACTATATACCTGTAATGGGAAAGAAACCCTGTCTGAATGGCTAATAAATTCTGGAACACTGTGCCAATAAAGTAACTGAGAACATTACTGCGTCTTGATATATTGTGTTTTAAACCAATCTTACTGTTTAGCATCCATATATATATATATGCAACTTATGCAAGTGTATAAGGGCTGTGGGTGGCGCAGGTGGTTAAGACGCTGTGCCTGTTAACCAGCAGGCCAGGGTTCAAGACCTGGGTCGGCCCCACAAGACAGGGTGAGCTCCTGTCCTTAGCCCAGCTCTGCGACGCAGCTGGATCCAATTGTATTGGCTCTGCCTTTCCATTGGACTAATTCAGTGGCGTGGAGAGGGGAGATTTGCTGCTTGGGTAACAGCCTATCCTCCATAACAGTCCAACCCAGGCTTTTGTGCTTCGCATGCAGTGTATGCAGCGCTGAGCACGATACCATAGTCTTTCAAGACTGATGGAGGCCTGCTTTTTTTATGCAAGTGTATCAACAGTTGGCATTCTGAAAAGAATAAAAATCTTAAATGTCTCATTGACATGTGTAATAGTCAAAATAATCTTATGCTTAACAGGCAGACATATTCTGAGTAATATAGTACTGCATTATTTTATATCTTTCAAGAGTTTATCATTCCATTAAATTTTTTTCCTATTGAAGGTGTAAAGATAATTAACATTTTCTTATCTAGCATATGGAAATAAAAGCACCCATCCATTTATATTGTGGTTTTCAACATATATGTACCATTACAGTGTCTTTAGCCTTTCATATATATCGTTTGTTTTCTAAAAAAACATGTTGGAGATTGTCACTAGCAAATCCCATTAATATAATTCAGATTGGCTCAGTCTGCACTGAATCCAGCATAAGGATTGAGGCTGCTCCTACACTACTATAGGGAAGGGGAAGCTTTTCCCCTAATCCAGGGTAAGGCAAGAACAGCCTCACTGGTTGCACAGTGAGAAGCCACCTCCTGAGGTTGCACAGTTGATGGGAGTAGCCAGAGGCTAACTGCCCTATCCTCCCCAGACTTTTGCAACACCTCCTGGTCAGTGCAAGGGACTTTCACTGGCCTAACCAGGGATTAGGTTTGTACTGCCCAGATATATAACAATCATTCCTACCATGCAATCATATTGTCGTCTGTAACCCAAGTATAGAAGTGTCTTGAGAAAAAAACTTTTTGCAATCTTGTATAGCAACTTTTGATTGCTAAATCATATATAAAATTAAATCCAAACTATCAGAAATTCTGTACAGTTTCAAATACACAAATGATTAAAAGTGTTTAACTGAACAATATGAACTATGACTTTCTGAGAATGGTTTATCAATAATGTCTTTTCCAAGAACTAGCAGCCTCCATTGTTGAGATTGATGGATCAAGGAAATGTTTATCAAGTTCCTGTGTTCTCTAACTGGTATTGTATGATCTCACCTGCTGCAGTAATGTTTTTGCAAAACCTCATATTAAAAAAAAATCTCAGTTCAAACCTAAGGAACATTTCTGATAATTAGGGGACTTGCAGCCCAATCCTTTCCAATTTACTATCACCAATGCAACTATCCCTACAATCCAGAGTAACTACGGAGGCACATAAGAGACATTGCATGCACCCGTAGTTACTGCATCACCTAGTTAAAACCTATGGGAAATTCATATTGCAATCCAAGGCACATTATTCTTACACCGGAGGAAGGACTCCCCGTAGTTCTTCTGGATTGTGCCCTATGCTAACAGGGTATGTGCTGCATTCTGCAGTGAGGGAATAGTCATGGAAACCTTCCTGCTGTAAAGTGCTGTAAAGTTGCATAAGATAAAATATTTACAGAATAATTTAGAATATATACATGTATTCTATACATGTATTCTATACATGTACGTACGTATGTACACATGTAGAATTTTGAAGACATTTACTTGAAAGTAAGTCCCATTGAACTGGACTATAGGAATATGACTTCTGAATAGATATGCTTAGGATTACACTGTTGTGTATCATTTGTTTGTTCATAACAAAGGATTTTTCTGTTTGCTCACGGTCTTCATCCAATCTACCCACATTTCTTTCAAGTTCAGTAAGACCCCAGTTTTTGTTGGTTATTCTTCAAGCTAATCTTATCACCATCATCACACAGATGTATTTACACATACCTCTTTCAGCACAATTGCATGGTTTATTATCATACGTCAGGAAAGGAAGAATCCAGGTGATCCTTTAATTGTCAAATCCTTTATCCATTATCCATTTAATTGTCAAATCCTTTATCCATAATTGGATCCAAAATCCAAATCCTTTATCCATTTAATTGTCAAATCCTTTATCCATAAAGGATTGTCAAATCCTTTATCTGTTTCTTTGGCAAAGCAATGGGCAACATGCAGGTCCTCAACCCCTAGCATTGTCGAGATTCCAGTCAACACCTTGAAAAATAGAAATACAATGAAAAATAGGGATACAGAAGCTAAGGGCAATATCCATAGCAGTTATGGGTCCATGTTGTTTGTCACCCTTTAGTGTTATCTAATGGAAAGTTATCCTAACTGCTCCGGAGCAAGGGGCTTAATTTCACTTTAGGATATAAGCCTAATAATCATAGTAATATTGAAACAAGTACAGACTAGTCAGCTCAGCTGTTTTTAATATAATACTCCAAAAGTAAATATAAGAGTGACATGAAAATAATATCTGATAATCTCAACTTGATCCAGTCCTAACACTAAGGATGCAATCCTAACAAATTTAGGTCAGCACATTCATTCATCTTCCTCTTTCTGTGGTGGCAGGGGGAGGTCGACGCATGTCTGTGCACTGACCAGGAGTGGTGCATCCTTAACAGCACTTTGGTGACACACCCAGGCCAACATGGGATTTGTGCTGGCTTAAACAGTTTAGAGATCAGACATGCAAGAGTACTGGGAGAATATTACAGCAGCCTAAGTACCCTGGTAGTCTATGAATTTCTAAAGCATTTTTTCAATTTATTCATAATTGTTTTGTGATTATTGTGCTACTTGAAAAACCAGCTACAGAGGAATAGGGTTTCAAGACTTTTGTTTTTGCTTGATCTTGTTCTTTTAAAGTTTCATGACAAGCAGATGAGTAACAGGTGCAGGTTTTCCCTACCTTACACCTCCATGCTGGCATCTGTTATGTTGCCATCTGCTTTTATTTCTGAAAGGCACAAGAGTCCTGTTGAATGAAAAAGGCAATAGCATCAGAAGAGCTGGTCTCCATGGTCGCTGGGTGAGACACGTCCTTGCTTCTGTGTGTCGCCTTGTTAGTTGTCAGACATGTAAGATAACAATGTGGCTCGTGAGTTATAATGAATATCTGCTATTGTTTGTTTATTGAATGAATAATTGCAAAACTGTTCTGTTAATGAATGCTTTTCCATTCTGTTAGCTTCAGTTACTTTTTCGGTGTAAGTGCTCACCTAGTGATGACCTGATGCCTATATTTAGATGCTCTTCAATTGGGAAAGATTATGGCTGCTATCCTAAAGACTCTTTCCTTAGAGTAAGACCCATTGAACACAATGGGGCTTACTTTTGTGTTGACATGGTTAGGATTGTGCTGTATGTCATTATGACGACATCACATTATGACATCACACATGTCAACATTTTCTGTATTCTGAAAATTGTATTGATTGTGTTACGGCTGCACAGTCCTAACTTGCTCTGGAGCAGGCAGGCCAGTTGGCATGCCTCATTCAGTATAAGTCAGGTCTTACGCTACTGCAGAAAGGAAAGCTCTTTCCCTTTTCCCTGCATAATGTGGTAGAAACCCAATGGGTTTACATTGTTCTGCACCACCTTTGGAGACAGCACAGATCCAAGCAGACACGAACAGCCAGGAGCTGCTCTATGCAGCTCCTGGATCCAGCATATCTACTAGGTCCCAGTCCAGTCTACCGCTTCCTACCCTCCCCCCAGAAATGAAAATGCCCCGATATACAATTAAAATGATTTAAAACTAATAACCAGAAATTAATACAGCAGCAAAAGTTAGATCAGTCACAGCATATTACAGGTGTTTGCTAATACAAACAAAACAAATGGTTTATCAGAACACTGATAAAGAATACATTTGACTGAGGGTGCAATTCTAACTGAAATAGGCCAACACGACTCACCTGTTTCCCCATTCCTATGGTGGTATGGAGAGGCTGGCAGAAGTTTGTGCATTAGCCTAATCTTCCTAGGAGTGGTGCAGAAGTGCCTTATAGTACTTTTGTAACACCTGCAGGCCAGCATGGGACTCATCCTGAGGCTTATGCCTGAGGTTGTGATCCTCAGTTAGGCCACCAGAAGTCCTGGTACAAGTCCCATTCTGGCCTGGGGTTATTGGAAAGGTTCCATAAGGCACTTTTGCACCATTCAGGGTGGGGGGTTTAAGCCAGTGCACAGACATTCTCAAGCCTCCCCACACCACTGTAGGAATGGAGAAACAGGCCAGTTGTGCTGGCCTGAACTGGTTAGGATTGCACCCTCGTATTCATTTTGTAAATGCATTGCACTTTGACAACAGCACAACATGACACCAAAACCCTTAATGCCGCCAAAAACCTTATAATGAAATTTGTAATAAGAAGTGGACATGTGAATTATTGACATATGCGTTATCTAGATGATACATTTTGCACTCAGAAAAAACCTTAGATGACCATCTAAAAATACCCTAATTCACATAAATTATAATTGCCGATCAATGGATCCAGTTGGTCATCCAAGGATTATAATAAACTCACAGAATTTTCTGTGATTTTAGTCTAAGACAGCTCATGCAATAGAAGATACAAAGAATCAGTAAGGTCTTAGGATTAACCCTGTGTAAGATTGTTTTTTGACTTAGGACATAGTTCTGTTCAGTAGAACTGGTACTAAGCTCCTGTGTCAGCACTGCATGTCATAACACACATCTATGGCATCCAAAGAGGATGGGTTTCTGGCCCTGGATGAGGGCCAGTCATGCTGAACCTACCTACCTACCTACCTACCTACCTATCTATCTATCTATCTATCTATCTATCTATCTATCTATCTATCTATCTATCTATCTATCTATAGTATTTATATACCGCTTTTCAACTAAAAAGTTCACAAAGCGCTTTACAAGAAAATGGAAAAATAATAATAGCTAATTAAAAGCTAATGGGTCCCTGTCCCAAAAGGGCTCACAATCTAAAATGCAAAAAAGAACACCAGCAGAAGCCACTTGAACAGACATTGCTGGGGTGTGTACTCTCCCCCTGCTAAATAAAAACCTCAACACCACTAGGAAGGCTAGCCTGCACACCAGCTGTAAATAATGTCAGGATAGGGGGAGGCAGGGAGTGGGTGGAATGGGCCAGGAGGGAGAGCAAGGCTGAGGAAGGAACTATACTGGGAGAGATTGACACTGGGTCTGCCAGATCCTAAACTCTGTGTTGAGCTAGAGGCCCAACACATGATTCTCTCAGGTCTGTGCTGGCTAGGTTTCTAGCACAGATGTGAGAAGTTCCACTGTGGGACATGGGCAGGGTGACCATATAGAATGGAGGACAGAGTGACTCTACCTTTAAGCATTGCATAGAAGTGGGAATTGAGGCAGGTGCTGCTTTTAATCCCTTCTATGATGAACTAAAACTGCCTCAATTCCCTCTTCTATGCAATGGTTAAAGGTAAAGGCACTCTGTCCTCCATTCTATGTGGTCAGCATGGGCTTGGGTATTCCCGTGAATGTCCCTTTTCCCCACAGATACCTGGTTTGAGACTCCAGGACGCAGCAGTAGCCTCTTTGGCACTGGTGCACTTGGTTACACCATTGCTATTATGATTCGGCTGCCTGTTCAGTCTTGAACGTTCTTGAAGCCTACAGTTAATCTGCGCAAGAGGATTTTATATTCTCTATTTAGACAGAAATCCTCTACATACATTTCTGCAAGTACACCTACTTGAACGTGTCTGAGTAGACACGTGTATGTGTGTATGCGTGTCTGAGTATGCGTGTCTGAGTAGACACGCATACGTTTGCTGTTCTCAGCAAACGTAATATGTTTTAAGTTTATATTTTATAAACTCCTACTGTATGGTTTTACGGCAGTGATTGCAAATTATTTTTTTCAAAAGAGATCAGCAAAATAGCTTTTATTTCATTTTTCTTACTCTAACCTTAGGATCCCTCTTGGAATAAAATATGAAACATTTTGAGTTATTTCATTCATATAGGTCCTTTAAAACTCTTGGATATTCAAGAGGATTGTGATTGTTGTACTGGCCAATGATTTGTAGGTATTAGAAAAAATCTTTTGTTAACAGAGCACAGTTTCATGAAAGCACTGTAATAATGCACTTGAAATCAATTTCACCTGATGGAGACAAAGAAACCAACATGTTGACAGATGGGAAATTCAAATTATATAAATACATCAACAAAATTACAAAATGTTGAAAGACGATGGAACACAAGCAAAATAAAGTTAATTCTCTAGAGCCCTTCTTAATACAGGCTGCACCATCTGTACTATCAATTTGTGCTGAAAAACCTATGACCTACACTTCTGATATAATGAATTCAAGACCAGATAACATGAAAGCAAAACAAAATGTAGACAGTTGTTCCATTCTTCAGAAACTCATGCTCTGCAATTTGAAATTGCCTTTGTCCCTGGCTTGAAAAGGCAATAGATGGAGTAAATGTTCACAGATGTCTCACAAACAACAAATGCTCATTATCACATTGCATTTTATCCACTTTTAAAGTGTAAATCAAGAACACTCATGTCCCATAGTTTCTGGATTTTATGGCTTCTGAAGCACCTATCTAAGGGTGCAATCCAGAGTAACTACGGGGGGGGGGGAGGGTCCTTGCTCTGGTGTAAGAACAATTTCTGGATTGCAATATGAATTTCCCATAGGTGGTGCAGTAACTATGGGTGCACATAATGTCTCTTACGTGCTTCCATAGTTACTCTGGATTGTGCCCTATATGTTTTCAAGTTGTATGAAATACAGATTTCCAAATTTAATGTTACATGCCTCTTTTGGCTGGTGTATGTAGGGAAATGTAAAAATATATACTAAGTACATCAGTATATATCATGTACATGTTGAGCCTACTTAGCAGATTTTTCATCATCAGATTTGGCTCATCACGTGTCCCAAACCACATTTGGCCCAATGTGTAGACTGAAAAGTGTAGACTCTTCTGGCTCCAGAAGTTCTTCTGAAGCAGAGTAACCATATGTCAGAACCGCAAAAGAGGAAAAGGCCCTCTCCAAAATTTAGGACATCAAAGAAATATGTAAGACACAACAAAATAAAAGCTAAACACACACACATACACACACACACACACACACCACACACACATATTTTGCTGTCATGTGGTTAAGAAAAAGAAGGGCAAAGATTTTTTTCCTAGAACCCAAGGCTAAAGCAAGAGGACATGTCCTGAAAAAAGAGGAAATATGATCACCCTATTCTGAGTCTGTTGGAGGATTCACACAACCTCCACAGTCATCACAAAAGCCACTGGAAAATGGGAATTTCTTTCTAGGACTCCTGGAGTCCTTGGGGCCAAGGGAAGCTCTGTGCCTTTACTGGCCTCAGAACAGCCTATCTGGAGGTTATGATTGCAGCCTTAAACAATTTGAGATATGATGCAACAAATAAATCATTCTGAACCTTATGACTTCTACAGGATATAGAAAATGTCTGAAAAGAAGATCCATATTTGAAGAGTAAGATAGAGAATATATTGTGTAGACAGTGTTATTCTAATAATATTATGGCATTTGAGTGACATTGATCATCTTGGCTTTTCTGTCCCCTATATGTCTTTGTATAAAGTAAAATATACTTGTTCACTGTGTAATCCAACCTCTTTTAAGTAATGGGAAGGCCTTCAATGTTTCAGTCACCTTCCTATCTACAGTACTTAAAGAAGGTACACAGAGTTTTTCCCACTTATTCTTTATAAGAAAATGGAATTTACTAAAAGGGATCACACTCTATAGTTTTAAGACTGCATTTCTAAACAGTGCATACCTGCATGTACAGAAGAGTCAAGTTGAAAGAGAAACTGTTGAATAGCATATTCCCAAAAGAGTAATGGTTAGCTGCATTGTGTGCCTTCTGATAAGCAAAAAAAAATGTAGATTTTTCATAAAGAACTGAAAGCATTGAAAAGATTGTGTAGCAAACCCTTTCATTTCAGATCTTCTAGAAGAAATGTTTTAACAATATGCAGTATAGATATAGAAATATGCTGTATAAAAGTAAAAAAAGTTTCATTTTATTGCATTGGCTACACTTTCTCTATCTTGATTTTATAATTTATTGGTTATTGCATATGCCCAAAGCAGCAGTTCCAATATCATTTAGTATTAACAGATGCACATTCAAACAACAAACAAGCATTCACTGCTCCATTGAAACACAGTGTGAGCACTAACCTATGCATGTCTTGGTACCTGATTAGCATCAACTGTTTCACACATGCAATTTGTCACGTGATATAATTGACAAGGAGTTATTCACATAGAAACAAATGTTCCCTAGCACAGTGATTTTCAACCTTTTTCATCTCATGACACACTAACAAGGCACTGAAATTGTCAAGGCACACCATCAGTTGTTTTTACCATTGACAAGACACGCCATACTGTTCAAATACCCCAATTTTCCTATTAATTAATGTCCCTCCCCAAATTCCCGTGGCACACATGAAGACTATCTGTGCCTCACCAGTATGCCATGGCACAGCAGTTGAAAATTACTTCCCTAGTATTTCACAGGTTAGGGGCCACAGCCATAGTGAAAAGCAGAAACTAGTGAAACTGACCTTTTATTATTTAGTAATGTTGCTTCCAAGGCACATGCATGCACACACACACACAACACACACACATTTTAGTCTTTAGACCAGCAGAGCGAGGGTGAATGAGTGGAGCATGTGTTCATGTGCTGAACAAATGATTTCTGGGTATATTTGAAAGGTGTTTAAAGAGTAGAATATTGAAAAATGAACTATCAGAAAGTGGGGGAGGTCTGTATGTGAATTAGCACTGTATGACATACTGACTTGATAGGAGTGGACCTCCAAGAATGTTTACTGTATAATACTTCTCATCTTAGCATAGAGCATGGCTATCCAAACCCTGGCTTTAGGGCTGAAAGCAGCCCCCCAAAAGCTTCAGTGTGGTCTTCGGCAATACCCTTCTATTGGGCCACAGGCAACCCTTGGAATATCTCAAATACAATCTTATATATAAATTTATGCAAATTTGTTCAAATTTGAAATGGAAATCATTTTTCCAGCCCCCTACACAGTGTCAGAGAGATGATATGGCCCTTCTGCCAAAACGTTTGGACACCCCTCTTGGAGAGTCAAAAACAGTACAGGCACAGCTACTATCTGGCACCTTCAAACAGAACTGAGCATCAACATTACTTAAAATTGATGCAGTGGTACCAAGATGTGGGAAAAATCCAGTACTAGCTTAAAAGACTGGTTGATTATTGTATGCTGCTGCTAGTATAAGCAGCATTTGGGATACTAGCTATAATAGGATAAAAATGAGACAGATAAAAGAATCTTTCACACTGTAGAATCCAAACCACACAAAAATAAGAAAGAAAGAAAGAAAGAAAGAAAGAAAGAAAGAAAGAAAGAAAGAAAGAAAGAAAGAAAACTGTCTTGGGGGTTAAGAGGTGAGAAGAGGCTCATAAAAGGGGGCTGGCACATGTGTTCCAATTAGTTCGGTCACCTAGACATTTCAGTGATCCTGCTGAGTATATCAAGCATAGCCATCTGTGCATTTGATCCTATAATAGTTTCAAGTACAGAGTGTATATGTTCTATTATTTATGTTAATGGAGTTTGTTCCCAAATGTTTTAATTTATACTGAAGACGGTCAGGGGAATTGCTGCTCTTACATTCAAGGACAAAGCCTTGGTTCATTCTGCATCATTCTTTGCCTGCCACAGTAATACCTGAGGTACATAATGCATATATGTTCAGTTATGTGTTACAGCGAGAATATTCATCCTCAGCTGTTATCATACTGTGTGAAATAATGAAGCTGAGGATGAAGGAAAGAACATTAAAGGCTAAAGAACAGAAATTATTTGATGGGTCAGATGGGAAGGGGGAAAGCAGAATCATTCATAGGCAGATTCACAACCCTCATGGTAATATTGATAAATCAAGATTTTTAAGTCATACAGAAGAAAGTGTTTTCAGAGGGATATGAAGTGGACTATAATCCATTAAAGCTTATATGGAAATAGATTTACGGTACTATGAGACTTTTAAAGTTATTGTAAATAGAATAAACATGTATAGAAACTCTATAATATTAGCAGTCTAATCCTAATTTTAAAAAAATTGATGCAACTGCACCACAGAATGTAGAGTTAGGGATGGTGGTCGTGGACAGTCTCAGTAGTCTCCTTACACAGAGGAACCTTTGAGGGAACTCTGGGCAAGCCTTTGCTATTCAAATGGATCTTCTCAGGGCTGTGCCAGCCACTTTGCTGGCACAAAACCAAAGTGGAGAGCGAAAGAGAGAATTGTTCATGGGCTCAACCTTCTATCTTGATCTGTCATGTTTGTCCACAAATCCAGTATGTGACCCTCACGTCCTGCAGACAGCCGTCTTTCTTGGGTCATTGCAGCTTTCACTGTGACTGTATGCTTCAGCTGAAGGGCTCACCAGTCCTGCTCCCTCCCTCTCCTCATGCTGTTCATTTGTTCATACCTTTGAGGCTCTAACCCTTTTTCTCAGGTGTGCTATTCTTTGATCCTATTGATTTTCTCCTCCTTCCACTTGCAGCATTTTAATTGGCTTCACTAGGCTTATTCCTCTGCTTGCCATCTCCCTTCCCACTTGACTGTTCTCCTTTCCCAATACCTACAGCTTTGGCACCTTTGGAGTTTTGCTTTTATTTGCTCAATACTTCTTCTTGTGTACTGTGTTCATTTTCAGCTTGGATCAAATTGCTCTGTTTTCTACCTGCCCAAAACATTTATTCATTTGGACAAATTATATTTTGCTATGGTTTCTGCTTTTGTTTTGTCTTTTCATTCATCTCTAGGCACCTCATATTTTCTCATATTTTGTAGATATTACTCTTTGTACAAGTAAGAACAGTTAATGACAGAGAAGAAATAGATCTAAAGATAGAAGTATTCTCCTGATTACCTAACTTCACATTCTTATTGCATTTTTAAATCTTTTGTTTCATCACAACAGTTGCAATTCTTTTCTTCCTCATTGTTATTGTTATTGTATATCACAGTCACCAGGAATTAGACTGGAATTGGCTCTATTGTAATTCCTGTTCCTATCCAAGGAACTAGGAGTCGCAAAGGTATCCTCTCAATATGAGTGAAGTTCCCAAGAGCGCTGCTTTTTCTAATTGGGTAATTGTTATCTTCTGGAGGCCCATTGAGTTTAAATGTTCCTGGAGGCTTGATCAAATTATTATCAGGCTATTATCTGCTCTCCTCTGAACCTTCTGCATTTCTTCCATATTCCTTTTTGAGATGTGGCAACCAGAACTGGACAGAGTACTCCAAATATGGCCTCACCATTGATTTGCATAGTGGCATCATAATTTTTGCGGTTTTATTCTCAGTCCCTTTTCTAATGACCCCAAGCATGGAATTTGCCTTCTTCACTGCTGCCACGCAATGGGTTTACACCTTTATCAAGCTATCCTCTAACATCCCCAGAACTTTCTCCTGCTCTGTCATAGATAGCTCACAACCTATAAACCTACATGTAAAGTTCGGATTCCCTGCCCCAATGTGCATAACTTTACATTTACTTGCATTAAAATGCATTTGCAATTTTGTTGCCCTTTCTTCCAATATGGAGAAGTCACTCTGGGACTCTTCAGTCTCTTCTGGTCTTCACCACTTGGAACAGTTTGGTGACATCTGCAAACTTGGCTACCTCACTACTTAACCCTATCTCTAGGTCATTTATTGAAAAGCACTGGTCCCAGAATAGACCTCTCGGACACCACTTTCCACCTCTCTCTATTGGGAAAATTGCCAGTTGACACTCACTCTCTCTGTGTCCTGGCCGTCAACCAGGTCCTGAGCCAGCAGTGGACCTGCCCTCTAATTCCCTACGTTTTCTCAGAAGTCTTTGGTGAGGGACCATATCAAATGCCATATCATCATACATCTGAAAGTCCAGATGTATGATGTCCACAGGTTCTTCCATGTCCACATGTCTGTTGACATTTTCAAAGAATTCCAAAAAGTTTGTGAAGCAAGACTTGCCTTTACAGAACCCATGTTGACTCTCTCTGAGCAAGGCCTGCTCATCTCTGTGTTTTATTATTTTATATTTAATGAGACTTTCCACCATCTTACCTAGAACTGATGTTAGACTGATTTAAATTTATTGGTTTGAAAGTGATTCCTCCTAGTGATGGGATTAAAAGAAATTAACAACCGGTTCTATGCCCATATGGCAGCCACTTTTAAATGGCTATTTTTAAACATTATATGTCCTATCTCTCGTTAACATCTGGTTCTATAGAGTAGGTGTGAACATGCTGTAGCCCACCACTGATTCCGCCCCATAGACACTATTAATTTTATGGAACCATCATTAGAATCAACGATTAAAATGTGATTTTCCTAAGACAGAGGAGAAAGAAAACAATTATTTTACAGGCATAATTCTCTTCCTCTTTAACAAAGCTGCTTCTTAGGAAAAAAATAGTTCTGATGGGTAGGGATGGGAACTTAGACTCAGGCTAAACTTACAGAAAACTGTTTTTTTCTGCTTAAACTCAAGTAACACAAAAACTCAGGTAACACATGATTGGGGCTTACTCGTGACTTGAAAAAGACTGAATCAAAACTTACTTTTATGTGTGCTGGCAACTCTGTGATTGTGCTTACTTGCTTTATTTTGCCATTTCCCTGAAAAGGCTTGGAGTTAAGTGAAAATGATTAAAAAATGGATCAGGATGAGTTAGGGACTCTCATTATGACTTATTTGCAACTTGAGACAAGGAGGCAGAGACTCCGGAACTGACTTGAGACTCACAGCCCAATCCAGAGCAACTAATCTGTCCACATAAGAGCCCTTAGGTTGCCCTATCTAACACTAGGTCGGAGCAACTGCAAGATGCTCCAGCCCAGTTACTCTGAAGGAGGCTTAGGGCAGAGCAAGGCAAGATAGGGTGCCCTAAGAGAGGTGGACCTGCTCTGCCCTAACTGGGGCAGCCTAAGCAGCTCAGGAGAGGCAAGTTGAGGGCATGTTTAGCATTGCCTAGGGCAGAGCAGTTACTCTGTATCCAAAGCCTGTTTCCAAGGCAGAAATGCCCTCTTCCAGCCCTCAGAGTTATACCACCTCAGGAGCAGGTATAGTAATGAGTAGACCCATAGGGGTCCATGATAAGGCCCGAGTAAGAATGGCAGTGCTGACCAAAAATCTGAGTTCTTGGCCATCCTAGCTGCAACCCCTTCCTCTCAACCTCAGGATATGGAACAAACTACGGCTGCCCACAAACCTCAGGATACAGCAGGCCACTCCAAGAAGCCCCCTGTATTCACTGTAGAATGTACTGGCATCTCATCAGGGACTCCTTATAAGGCAGGCACCCAGTGGCGTCACCAGACTGGTGCGGCTGGTGTGGGCTGCATTGGGTGATGCGCTCCGTATGGGGTGATATGCCGGAGGAGTTTGACTGTCCTTTGGCAGGCCCCGGGCGTCAGCACCCCCATTCAGGCCTGCTCCAAGGCGGAGAATCAGCCAGAAGCTGCCACTTGTCTGAGGAGCTGGCCTGAACGGCCATCTGAGGTGCACTGCGCAGAAACACACTGAGCATGCCGAACAGCTTCAGAGGAGACTTCCTTACAGCAGAGAAAGTCCGCGCCTCTGCACAGCCATTCGGCCTCACTCAGGAGGCAGAGCGGCAGCCGAATGGCTTCAGAAAGAGTACTGCACAGGCACCAACTCTGACGCCTGCACAGTCTCCCCCAAAGCCAAAAGGCTTCAGAAAAGTACTGCGCAGGTGTCAGAGATGGTGCCTGCGCAATACTCTTTCTGAAGCCAGTTGGCTTCAGAAACAACTGCGCAGGTGCCAACTTTGGTGACTGTGCAGTCCAGGTGGGGGGGGGGGGGCGCATCCCAGGGATGACGCACAGACTTCCGCACCAGGTGATGTGCAGAGTCATGTCACCACTGTAGGCACCACAGCTGTTCCTTGTTCAGTGTGATCTGAGGGGTGTCTCCTCAGGAGCAAGTCTTCCCCTTGTGTCAATTACTTAGCATGCTCTGGAGCAGTTAGGGCAGCCCAGGCTTCCTGACTCTCTGGATTCAGCATAACTTTCTGCTCTGGATACAGAATAGTTAGGAGAGTGCAGTTAGGTCAGAGCAGGCTGAATTTGCTCTGGATTGCAGCCTTAGTGTTGTGACTCTGGGACATCCCTGCTAATGAATCCTGAACTCCTAACAATAACAAAAGTGAACCAAAGCAAAACCAGTAATGCCAAGGGATGACAGACCTGCAGATATTGTTATTGGTTGCTTTATCAATGTAACCTAGTTCTAGAATCTTGTAGAATTGTCTAACTTATTTATTTTTTTCCTGCAATAAGATTCCAAAACAGCCCCATGTTCAAAAGATAATGTAATAAGATAATTCTCAGTGAGAGTGATGTATGAGACTTTCAAATGTAGTAATAGGAAACATGTTTTGAGTAATTCACTCATCTTAAATGGTTAAGACACTAAAAGAATGATTGAAATATGTCTCTAAACATAAGACTGGGACTGAGAGTGCTGTTAAGGTAGTGGCAAACATCAATTCCCCCTGTCTCAAATTGGGCTCAACTGCAGGTTGTTTCACATTTCAACTCTTGGTTAGCTACATTGAGTATAATTGATTGTGAATTTATTAACACTCCACAGCAGATGACTTTTTCATGAGATAATTAATCTTAGTGAAAAATGTTAAGCAGAATGGCATAAGCCCAAGAAGATTTTCTAGATGTGTTTTTTTTTTGTTTAGTCTTGGTTGACAGCCTTTTTTCTTGTTAGATGAATTAGATGTCTAGAAATGTCTCTCTCTTATATTTATTTTGGCTTGGCATCATATCGTTGTTATGGTGGTAATATTTCACAGCCAAAAGTGTTAAAACTACCCATAAATTCTGTCCAATGATATGCAATGGTTGCAATCAATCCTGACAAGTAATTGATGTTGATTAAATAAAATAAATATGATGCTTTAGGAAATAATGACCTTGTCACTTAACTTCACTGTAGCTGTTTGGAATTAACACTTTTGGGGGGAAATGGTGACAGCATATGGTGACAGCATATCAGCATTACATGTAGCAGGGAAGCTGGGATAGCCAAACTCTCAGCCTAGGAAGTGGGATATTTGGAGCACTGTCTTTGGGCCACCTTGTTGCTCCAAATAGCTCCTTTTCCATATTGGAGCCCACTTTTGGTTTTTGATCAATTCCTGGTCTGAATGTAGTACATTTTATCACATGTAAATCTTTATCCAGTGTAGTACATTGTCAGCAACTTGCTATATGGTGAGCCAAATGTCTGTGGAGCTTACAAGCTCACAAGATCTTGGTGGAGGAGGATCCTCCTCATATGTAGAGTATCTGTAAAAGGCATGCTTGCATAACCCATATGGTTATTGTATCAATGACAATTCCAAAAGTAGGGTGACCATATGTACACTTCTTCCTGGACTTTGAGCACAATCCTAACCATGTCTACTCAGACGTAAGAGCCCCATTGTGTCCAATGGGTCTTACTCCCAGGAAAGTGTCTTTAGGATTGCAGCCACTGTTCTCTTTTTTAGCCTTGTGTGCTGGAAAAAAATTATTGTTGTCCTCCATTTCCTTGTGAACAGGTAGCATATAGCCTTCTTGTAATTAATATGTTTATGTAATAAATTGTGTAACAGTTTTTAATTTAATAATAAGTAACATAGTACTTAAAATAACCACTATAATGAGCATTTTTAGCTCTTATTTTGCCATGTCCTTCATTTTACTTGGGTGTCTCACATTTCAGGGTGGCTTTGTCCACTTTTGTGGTTGTGACATATAGTCACCCTGTCCAAAAGCCAAATTTTACAATGATAATGGTGCTTTAGCATCAAGTGCATTTTAACTTTAGTAGCATTATTGATGGGCATACTAATTTATTTAGCAGATACACTGTGAAACAGACTGAAGATGTTCTTTTTACCATCCCTCAATTCTACATTGCCATAGGCAACTGACATTCTGCTACTAATTTCAGTTTATTAACTGCATCCAATGTGTTAGTAACAGGAAAGCTACAGATCTCACTGGCACAGAATAAAGAAAGGAATAAGTTGTTTTTATTGCTACTTGAAAATTCTCTGGGCAAATTAAGTACTGATTCTATTTTCTTTATGCTGCAGTGCTAGCAGTATCACATATCTATAAGTTAAAGCTTATCTATAAGTTAAAGAATATTGCTGTGTTGTATGAATAGACCAGAGCAGGCAAATATATTCTTAAGGATATTATGGCTGCAATCCTGAAGTGCACTTAGGCTAGCCGAAATAGCACTGGACTTTCCTTCCCTAATACGAAGGCAACCACTATGAACCAATTTTTAGAAATTCAAACCGAAAGTGAGTGAAAAGGGTGCAGTGTGTTATTGCCCCTATACTTAACACTGAAAAATCCCTGACTCATCAGTGCGCAGCCCACACTGATAGACCTAGAAGCATGAAATTGGGAGAGAAATTGGGACCTTCCACTAAGAACTGCTTCTTGTATATATTTAACCCTTAAGGAAGTGAAGGGGGTGCAACATGTTTTTGTCCCTATAAACATTTAAGACTGACTGACAACCCCTTAACCCCTAGACTAGAAGTACAAAAATTGTGGAATATATTACTTTTGTTATTCAATAATCCACTAAAGTTCAATTTGGTGCCTGGCAGAGAGGCCTGGTTGTGCCCAGTGCCCACTGGCCCGCAGAGGTACCCACTGCCTTCTACTGCCTGATGGTGCCCACTGCTGGGTGGTGCCCTCTATCTGCTGCTGCCTGGTGCCAGTACCCATTGCCCACCAGTAAAGGGTGATCATATGTCATAACCAAAAAAAGAGGACAAGATCCCCCAAATTAAGGACACCCACAAAAAAGGCTGGACATGACAATATAGAAGCTAAAAACACTCAGATATATTGCTTTCGTGTGGTTAATTTAACTCTATATTGCTTATTATTAAATTTAAAACTATTATATATAATTTATTACATCTAATTTATAAATTACAAGAACACTACATGCTGCCTGCTCACAAGAAAAAGGAGGGCAATGAAATTTTTCCAGGACACAAGGAAAAAGAGGATATATGGTCACCATGCACCAGTCTCCACCAGTTTCCAGCTGTGCCTGGTCCCCACAAATATTCTTGAAATTTTGCTCCCATAGCAATCGATAAATTCCAGTAGTATTCACATAAAAGTGGAGCAATGCAGTTTATCAGCACTAAATTCTGAGCAAAGTATTCATATAAATTGTTTTTCACTGAGTTGTCTAGAGAGAATGGCATTTGGGAGGGTGGTAACATTTACTTTATGACAATGCATTTGATTTTTGTTCTGTGTAATTATTTTAATGACAGCAAAACAAGCCCATCCAGGATTCAAAATCAGTACCAGATACTCATGTATAAGTTGAGAAAATTAGGTGTTAAAAATGATCCTGAAAATCTGGGTTAATTTATATACAAGTGTACACAGTTCACCTGATAATGAGTTTGCTCTTAGAATAACTTTGAGAGTGAAGAAGAGAGAGAGAGAGAGAGGGAGCTATTTCAGAAGTATCCATCTTCATTTTCTGAGTTGCAAAGAATGAAGCTGGTGTACCTTGCAGCACCGGCTCACTTTGCCCTCCAACAGACTGCAGAAGAGCTCAGGCAAAATGCATTGCAGCCATTGGCTGCAGAAGGGCCTGGGGGCGGTGCCTGACTTAGTTGGGCACCAGCAAGCGTCCTCCACCCTCCCTCCCTGTAGTGCAGTTTAGGATTAGCTGGTTGCTTCGGGGCTGGGTAGGAATTTTTTGGATGCCACCTGATTGGCTTGTGGTGGCATTCTTTTTCGCCTACCCTGAGCTGTACAAGGGGAGAGAGTTAAAACACCTAATTGGCTTTTAAACCCGCTCACTTTGGCAGGAGTCATGCGGAATAGGCAGGATAGGCCTTCAGTGTGCAGCCTTAGGTAGCAAGAGTTTGAGAGTGAGGAAGCCTCCTTGTGATACTTGTCCAGCTCCAGGGGTATAGTCTGACAAGCCCCCTTACCTGGATGGGAAACCTAGGCGCAGTGTCTGGCCAGACCTCTGGTGGCTGCGCATCCAGCTACCTTGACCTTCGGGTGGGCAAAGACGGGCATCCTTGAACTCTGTTTAAGGAAGGCCCTGAGCCAGGCTGGGAACGCCCTTAACCACCTTTAACATCTGCATGGGGAACTATGCGGAGAGCTGCATCCCCTTAGACCACACGGCTATGGTTAGAGCAGTCCCTGTTTATTTAATAATGTTAATAATTAATAAAGTGGCCTTTTAATCCAGCACTTTTGTACGGCTCTTTATTTGCATCTGTCTAGGGTAATATGTTTGCAATTCCACCAGCTTGGTTGGGTTGAAGGCAGGGAATAAGCCTGTAAACTTATGCAGCGTCAAATTTGGTTGCTGTTACACAAACCTGGGAAAACTGAAGGGAAGAAAAGTCTGCATGGAATGGAACTTCAGTGACATGACTTTGCTGGTGTTGCATGCACAGAGGAAATAACCTCCCCCAAAACACAACCTATCCCAAGGTCATAGAAAATGTCTGGATTTTTGGCTCCAAACTTGCCTTTAACTAATCTATGAGATCAGAGTTGCCATAATTCTCTTCCACAAAATTGGACAGGACCCTCTGTCACACTTGCCAGCATGTGGACACAATCCCCCAAAATTGGGATTGTCCCTTGTTTCATAGGACATATGGGAACCCTATATGAGATTGACTTATACTTTATATACTAAGTGCAGTGATTTTCAACCAGTGTGCCATGACCCGGAGCTTTTCTGATCTTTTATTTTTGTTTGTTTTGTTGTTTTGTTTTCTGATCTTCTGTGCAAGAGGCTTTGCACATCTTTTTACCAAATCACCAAGTGTGGAGGCACAGAGGGAGTAGAGATGGTTGTAAGGATGGTTGTAAAAGAAGCAGCTACTATTGATGCACCTGAACAGAGATAAGTAGCAATAGATAGAAATGGCTGTCTCTCAAACCTGCAACACAACATATTTTAGGTCACCTGCCAGTTGACGGCTCTCCTCAACAAAGGAGGATGATTTCCTGTAGCCAGTAATGGTTGCAGATTTTTCCACATGGTAGCAGGATCATTAGTTGATTTTTCAGTTTTCCACAGTGCCTTGACAATTTTATTGCCTTGTCAGCATGCTGTGAAATGAAAAGGACTGAATCAGTGATATTCCCCCCAAATCCAGAGTAACTACAGGAGCATGTAAGAGACTTTATGTTCACCCGTAGTAACTGCACCACGTAGTGAAGACCTATAGGAAATTCATATTGGAATCCAGAGTAAGTTCTTACACCGGAGCAAGGACTCCCCATAGTTACTCTGGATTTTGCCCATAGTGTATATGTTTCAAGTTCCTGCAGAAGCCTGTTAATTGCACATTTTGTTGAAATTTCAAGAACTGAAGAGTGCTGAGTTGTGTATATGCATTGTACTCAGCAATCCTATACATGTCTACTCGGGAGTTATTTCCATTGTATTCAATGGGGCTTACTCCCAGTAATGTCTGAATAGGATTGTAGCTGTAAACTACTTTGGAAACTTCAGCACTTATGGCATTTCCTCAATGAGTCAATGAAATGGTGGGTTTGGAAGCCTCTTGAAGAGAGTCTGGTTGCGCCAGAGGTGTATGGTGGCTAAACATCCACTCACTCTTGTGTCTCCCCAACCTTTACATATCCCACTTTCCCCCGTATTTTTCTTGAATATTATTCCTTTCTCATCTTTCTTTTTCCAAAGTAGCAAAAAGAAAAACAAAACAAGCAAATATTCACATAACTGCAGTTTCATTAATTGTTTTCATCAAGTAAGTCATCAGTGATCATCACCTTTTTGCTACCATATGTTGACTAGGAAACTAGCCCTGACAGTGGATTGACCTGAGCTAAAAAATGAATTTGAATATCTTTAACAAGCAGACAGGTGCGATTCCTTATGCATAAGCACAATAGTGCTTTTTAATTCTTCCTACAGAACAATTCCTGTATGTGTGCATTGCAGTGTTTCAATCATTACTTACTTGTGTGTTTTCTATTGTGACATTCAGCTCTCTTGTTCTGCATGCTTATACTCCTTATGCTGTGAATATGAGAAGCTTGTGCAGATTGCGCAGGTCTGCAAAGTATAACTCTGAAAGGAATAAAATTGAGGGATTTGGGGAGATTCAATTCCTTGTGAATCTCAGCTATTCAGACTCTGAGACAAAGTGGTAATTTAGCTAGCAGCAATGCAAAGGTGGAAATGTGACTTACAATTTGCTAAAGAGGTTTTTCTGTGACATAACCCCTCTAACTAGCAAAGCAGATCTTTCATGTTTCCAAAAATATGAATATATATTAGTTAAAAGCTACAGAAGCAAAAAATGGTGGACACTTCTTTTGGAAAATTTCAGGTTTTGCAGAAAACAATTAAGGCTATCTTAATAATACTATAGATTTATTATGACTGCAGTATTTGTAGCATAACTTTTTTGTACTGCAGATATTTGTATTGTTTTCTGTATTAAATACAGCATTAAATTCTCTTTCAATTCATATTGAAACAAATGTATATCTTCAAATATAAGAAAATGTGTCAGGTAACAGAGGGAGTTAGTGGATAGTTTCAAAAGGTGCATTTATTTCCACATTCAATTTAGCAAGCTTAAACAATTTAGACATGCTGTACTCAGTTAAAGCTATTATACTCAGCTATCATCTATATTGTACACAGCTAAAGCTGTTATAGGGAAATTTCATCTATAATATAACCAGAAAGTGTCATTAGAATATGGGGTACGTTTGAGAACTGTTGCAGTAGTTCATGGTTATTGGCATTTCCTTTAACTGTATTTTTAGACAATAAAATAGGTAAATCTTGTAAAATTTATCTAGTCAAAGTGAGTGTCAAGAATTTGAAAGGCATTGATATGATAAAAAATTATTTTAACTGGATCGCGGCAAAACTATAATGCCATGTGCATTTGGAACATGGACATAACTTTTTTATATTTTGCTAGGTTATGAGTGATACTCAGAAATAATACTTCAGTTTTAGCAGCCCCAAGAGAAATATGATTACACTGAAAAATACATAATGAAGGGCATTGCTAAAACCAGGACAATAAATATGGCATCTAATAGATCTCATTGTGAAAGATATGTGTATTTTTTCATAGTTGACTCTTTGACAAAAAAAAAATAGATTATTTCAGGGTGTTTTGACTGAAGCAGTCTATTTTATGAATACTATTCCATTTCTCCTTGTCTAGAGATTATTTATATATTCACAACGTTGTCCACAGCTTTGCTTATGAAGTTTATGAAGGTCTTCTGGAAACATATAAAAGCTGTTTTGCACTGTTGTGGCAAGAGACTTCTTTAGAAAAACACCAGGGGAAAGATGGAGAAGAGTTTGCAAAGACTTTGGGATTCAACATCAGTGAGGAAAAAGTGGCAGTGTGGCTTTAATATAAGAAAGAGAATCTCTAATTGTTGTCTAGTCAACAAATCATGTCAAATACTCAGCAGAGTGAATGGAGAGAGTAATTCTCTCTTCCCTAGCTAGGACCATTCTTCTTAGACTAGCTGATGTGGTGAGCCAGGATTTTTTTTTTGAAAGTGTCAGGTGGAACCACATCAGTGTCTCAAAACTCTTGTAATCTGCTACCAAGATACCAGCCTGTTCAGGTCACATATACTAGGGATGGAAATAAGATTTCTTATGTACTGATGTAATGCTGTAGGATATCTGTCTTTTCTAATGCCATTCTGTTTGCCTGACTGGCTTTTTCAAGGACAAATAATGCACTCATTGATTAGGCTGAGAGTCAAGAAAATGAGCAGATAAGAAACACACAAAGAACCACATCTCTAAATAAATATTGCTGCTGCACATTGGACCAAATCCCTAAATAACTGATCATGATTCCAGGAACGCAATGGATAATTCCACTGTCCATTTCTCAACCAGCATGTATACATTCCCATAAATATTGAGAGATTTCCCAGTTGATATACATGGGCTGCGTTATATATTACAGGGGTGGCCCAAGTCCAAGAAGGGGCAGCCCATTTATGCTAGAGAAGGCTTGGGGCAGCCTAAGGCAACATAGGCTGACCCAAGACAGATGGAGCTGAGCTGCCCTAACTGGGCCAGCCTAGGCTGTTGAGGAGCGGCATGTTGAGGACATGTTCAACATTGCCTAGGACAGAGCAGTTATGCTGGATCCAGAGCCTGTTTCCCAGGCAGAAATTTCCTCTTCCAGCTCCTCAGAGTTACATCACCTCAGGAGCAGGTATAGAAATGAGTAGACACATAGGGATCCATGATAAGGTAGAGTAAGAATGGCAGTGTTGAGAAATAATCTGAGTTCTTGGCTAGCCTATCTGCAACCCGTCTCTCAACTTCAGGATATGGAACGACTATGGCAGCCCACTAACCTGTGGCTAAAGCAGGCCACTCCCACAAGCCCCTTGTATCCAGTTTAGACCCTACTACAGGGGTGAGCATGTGTGCCCTTTCCCGCTCCCCAAAAGGACATGTCCTGGATTTTAGCCTTGTGTCCTGGAAAAAATTCTCTTGACCTCCATTTCCTTGTGAGCAGACAGCATGTAGAGCTCATGTAATTAATAAATTGTATGCAATAAATTATATGTATTACATATATATGTAATACATATGTAAATACGTAATTATATGTATCACATAAATTAAACACCATATGTGGTTAACACTTATTGTCACCCTGTGTACTGCAGTCTCCTGCTGCAGCTATTACTGGTTGTCAGGGACTCTTATAAGGCAGGCACCACAGCTGTTCCTTGTTCAGTGTGATCTGAGGGGAGTCTCCTCAAGAGCAAGCCCTCCCCAGGTGTCACTGACTTGGTGCCTACTTAGCATGCTCTGGAGCAGTTAGGGCAGCCCAAGCTTCCTGACTCTCTGGAGCCAGCATAACTTTCTGCTCTGGATACAGAATAGTTAGGGCAGCCCAGCTAGGGCACTCCTCACTGGCCTAACTCTTGATTGCACTCTAAGGCTGGAATCCTAAAGACAGTTTCCTGAGAGTAAGACCCACTGAAAAACAATAGGTCTTTTCAGTAGACATAGGATTGTATTCTAAATTTTTGAACTTATATTACTCTTCAAACTTATATAGGTTGTTTGAAAGACAGATGTCACATAGGTTAGGCTATGCGCCTTCCCTTTTTTCTATATCCTGTCACACAGGAACTTGGAAGAAGACTTTGATTTTTTTTTAAAAAACTGCAAAGTGCTTTCAAGTGTAATCATCCCAGGTTTTTTTGTAATAGAACTTGATGATTGCTTTGAAGTGGATGCACTGACCGGAGGTAGCAATGAAATTAAAAGTGTGAAGTTAGTTAAAGGCAACCAGGAATAGTTTAAAACTACCAGGAAAGCAAAGGACATTGAGCAGGTTGTAGTTCAGTTAGTAGGGCTGTTTTCCTAACCTTCAGTTAGGCAGTCATAAGCTCCAGCACAAGTTCCATACTAGCTAGCCTGTGGGTGTCACAAAAGTGCTGTGTGTTACTGCACTCCTGACTATACAGTTGGCATCACAAGGGAGAACAGAAATCTTTAAAAATATATCAGTAAATTTCAAAAAATCATGTAAACATTATGTAGTAGTACAGAAAAGACAATATTTAGGAAAATAATAGCTATCTCAATTATATGAAATATTTACTCCCTACAGTTTTGTGTGCAAGTTTTTATTTTGTAGCCTTCAGAATTGAAGCCCCTTTTGTCTTTTTGTTTGTTGGAAATATAAAAGTGATAAACACTATGTAATATAACAAATTCTTTCATCAAACAGGCTTCTCACTGTCTGAACATTTTTTAGGATCTATAAAAGTATATGGGATTTCACTCTCTTTCTCTCTCCCTGTTTACACACACACATTTTGCCCACCGTGAATGAAAGCCCCGTCTAAATAAATGTTGCCTTATGAATGTGGCTATAACAGGGTGACCAAATGCCCAAACCTCAAAAGTAGAAGGTCTTGGATTCTTCTTAGTCTGGCCAGACAATGGCACATTTGCCTACTCATGAGTAAAGCTGCGATATTGGGTACTTTCACTTTCCCATTGAGCTCAATGCATATTTTTTATTTTTGTCTTTGGCCATGTTTAATAAGAAGGAGATATCCAATTACATATGACATGATGGGGTACTGCACATCATTGCAAAGTTCCAAAATGAAGCCAAAATGCAGGACAATGAAGCCCTTTTGGAGGACACCCAGACAGGAGACTAAAAAAGAGGACAAATCCGGAAATTTCTGGTCATATGGTCACCCTGGGCTATAACCCCTGGTTTCAGAACACAGATATAGTTTGATCTCTTCTTTGTTTTCCAGGTTTTTCATTATTCCTATACGGCTTCATATGTGATATATAACATACATACAAGGTAAGATAATGTTATATAAAGACTGTTCTGTATCATACAGTGGTGCAAAGGTGTTCAAGTAAAATGTTTGCATTTTTTCAAGGGAAGTTTGGGAGTTAAACCCTCCAGAAGTAGAGGACTCAGTTTTACAGTATGCAGCATGGGGCGTTCAAGGCCAGCAATTGGTAAGAACAGTAATTTCAATTTTCCCTGCTGACAGTTCAAAGCTGACAGACTGAGAAGTCAGGAATAAAACCCAAATGAAATATATTTTTATTGTAGATGTTATAGCATTTGTATATTTGTGGAATTCTTTTGTATTAAAAATACAAATACTCAGTATAAGTGTTAAGAAACTCAAGACGTGTCCTGAAACCTTTTGAAGAAAATAAAAAACTGTAATGCTCTGGTGGCTTGCCGCAGTGGAATAGGGCTGTATAAAGCTTAACAAAAAAGACACATGAAATTTGTATAAAAGGTGGATTTGTGTGAAGATTAAGTGGTCTTTAGTTCACATATCTGATAAAAAGTATGGTCAAAAGTCAAGTATGTGACTTTGCATGCTAATGAAAACACAATGTAATTGCTGGGGTAGCATATGCAAAACACTTTTCACATTTTAATTCAGTGGTTTTCAAAGTGGGAATTGGGAACTTGTTGGATGTCATGAAAAGCTGGACATTGCCATCTTGCAATGGAGCATTTGGGCTGTGATCCAGACTTTTCCTGGGAATAAGTCTCATTGGGCATAATGGGAATTACTTCTGCATAGACATGGAGGAGCTCTGGCATCACATTGATGTCACTTCCTGTCTTATGTCACTTCTAGACAAAACATCACTTCCAGGTGGATAGCATCTTTCCAAGAGGGTCCCCAGACAGATTATGTGATAGCGGTCAAGGCCTGAAATGTTTGAAAACACTGCTATAATTGCTTTATCCTCTGTGTTTATTCAGAGGTAAATTCCACAGCATTCAGTCCCATTGTGTTATTGAAGTGAGTAACACTGGATTGTAGCCTAACAGGGCAATCTTATGCTTGTGTAACACTGGCATTGATGGCATGCTGTTACGATGTCTGAAAAATGTCAGTCACAACCTATGCCTACCGAGTACAAAGGGGAGACTTCAATCGCAGTAAAAGATCTGCAAAGAGCACCTCATGGGGCTTTAAAATCTACTAAAGTACCAACAATAGGCACAACTGGTTGAGTGTCTGTAACAGCTGGAACAATCAAAGGTAGTGATTCATGACCAATCATGGGGCTTGCATATGACATAGGACACATCTATTGCAACAAAACACCCGTTTAGCATCCTGCCAACACCCGCCTTCCACCACTGCTGGCACCAGTTATAAAGCAGCCCAAGTGTAGACATCGTTCACTACCTTTGTTCATGTATAACCTGCAACTGTCTGTCACGTGGGCTTACTTTAAATTAGAGATGCAAAACTGGGGGTCTCAGGCTCCTTTCCATTGCCTCCCTTACATAGGATTGAGCCCCACTGACTTACTTCAGAATAAACATGCATAGGCTGGACTCACAGGAGAGGCTAAGAAGGTGCTGGCTGTGCTGAAACTGACTATATCCTGGCCAGGACTATTTTTTTGCTTATTTATCAAAATATGCTTGTAAACCCAGTTAAAAATTATTAAAAGCGTTTGCTTGTCTTTCAAAACACTCTCAATCCAAGGTTTTATAGTATTATTTTACCAGTTTTTTTAAAAATAAATCCATCATTGTGGTTCTTGTTTGGGAGCAAAGCCAGGTAGGGATACATAAATATAAATAATCATATGAGTAAGCTTTTTAAGATAATAACTCAGATTTTGAAGGATGTTCCTATTTGTTATACAGCATATTGCTTCTTTAAAAATATAACTGGCTTACAAGGTAAAACAGTTGTGTTTGGTAGGAGACTGGAGGATGAGGCATGGATGTTGGGGATGATGATTGAGGCAATCCTCACCAATTTTCCTGCTTTGGGGTAAAGGCAATGCAACTCTAAGGTAAAGCCTTGGAGGCTCCATGACTGTCCCCCAACTTTAGGATGCAGCACATGTCCGACTGGCACAGTTATGCCAGTGATGGAAAGTTGATTAGGATTATGTTCCTGAGTCATATGTTTATATCATGACAATTAACAGTACACTGTTATTTAATTTAGAATTAAATAACAGAATTTAGCAATTCTCTTGGTAAAATATTCCTTGAAATTTAAAGAAGGGAGAACAAAATCTTTTCCTGAGCCAAGTGAGAACTTAATGATAATGAAGGTCTCTTATAGATCAGTATGTTAAAGGTGCCATTTTTATTTGTGATCTTTCCAAGCCTTTTCCTCATCTGACTCATTGAACCGTTAGATGAAACAACTCCTAGTCATGCAGACCTATTTTAGATTTTCTGTATACTTTCTTTAAGTTTAAGCCCTGTGAGATAAATAGTAATAACAATGACAACAAGACAAAATACTTCCTGACTACTAAGAAAACCATGTGTTGATAACTGAGGTGTAATTAGGAATCAACCCCAGGAATTCTTTTTAATGGATGTGGCTGAAGAGTGCTCACCCTGAAGTCTAATTGCATTTGTGCACACTAGTCTTGGCATGTCACTTACTGGTGCATCTGTGAAATTATTTGTAATAAATAATTCATGGTTAAATGATGAAAGCTCATCCAATATTGACCCTTAAGTAGTCAATATTACTCCTTAAGGAGTTTGCAACTGCTCCTTTCAGATACATTGAAATCATCCTGGCATTAATGTGTTGTTTATTTGCTAAATGACATCAGTTTCATATTTTTAATATGAATATTAAAATAATAATCTATTTCTATTCCAAGAAATAGAATAGTTAATTATATGTGATATATTCAAGAAACATATAAATGGGTGAAGGGTGGTTAGAGTGCAATAGGAAGGGTGCAGGAAGGGATAGATTCAGTAGCAATGGTATGCACTGCATCCCATCCCCCTTTTCTTCTGCCTCCCTGCCCTTGTCTTCTTGGATTTACAATAGTGAAATTGCTAGTGTTGGTCCAAAGAGGTCCATTTTGGATTGGGAAGCTTACAGAGAGGTAAGGGGGAAGGTCAGATTGGGCTCTTTACTTTTTCTTTGGTCAACAGCAATTGGATGGGATTCTCTGAAGTTCAGTACGTACAGAAATTTACTCTAAACCATTCTGATCTCTGGGGAATCCAAATACAGTTGATATTGACTGAAGAAAAATTAATGCTATCAGGGCAGTAACACTTTGAACATCATATGCTGTTTGATCCTCAGTGATTAAACATCATAAATTCTCTGAAACATTTTAATTTTTGCTTTATTTTGGAGCTTCCTAGCATTAAAAATAATTTTTAAAAAAATATAAAAAAACTATAAAAATATTTTCTCAAGCTGAGCCATGGAACAACAGCGACAACAAAAATCTTACATTGCAATTCTTACAACACTGGTGATACCAGCTGTGGTGATACAAGGTGGATCCCATCCCTGATCCAAGTGGCATTATGCACACAAAATTGCACCTATAGGGCACAGGGCATTGCTTGAGGGTAGGGGACTGAAATCCCCTTATCTTGAGTTGTGACCCTGCCATACCATATCTGCATTGGATGCAGTGCAGGCCGGTCTGCCTACCTGTTCTAGTGCAGGTTATAATTGCACCGTTAGTAACACATGAATAATGTCTTTCAGATTATAATGTTTGTCTTTGGGATCATTGTGACAAGCTACTACTGAATACCATTTGAATATTGTGATATGAAAGTAAGCATTAAATCATCTACTTCTAGCCTAAAAAATCATCAGGAAAATGCTGTCTCAAATCTTGACAACACATTGTACCTTGTACTTTTGCTGTAGTGGTTTATTTAGAAACCTGATCGATTTTTCTGTGTCTTTCGATTCATACTGAGTAAAGACTGGAAATGTGTTCACTAAGGTATAGAAGACATTTAGATACTGCCAGATTCAAACCCACATCAGCTTTTCAGTATAAGCAATTGAATGAACAGTTAAATTTGACTTAGAAGATGTTTTGGAACTGAAAAAGAGAGTATCAATACACAAGGAAAAGAAATTGCAGCCACTCTTATATTACATCCAGTTTGAAGTGTGCTCAAGGAATACAAGCTAAAATTGCAAGATACTATTTATGAGAAGATTGTGGGATATTGAAGTAGGGAGGGAAGAGAAAATTTTACTGACTGAACTTCCCATCGTTTTTTAGTTTTCACTGTAACATTAACTAAATTGGAAAATAAAAAAAATTGCTTTGCACTGTTGTGAAAATAAGAAGAAAAAGAAGATTGAAGCTTCACAGTTTGAAACTTCTTTAACTCTGTAGTTGCCAACATACAGTTTAAGCCTTGCAGCACAATCCTAGCTTGCATTGGAGCAGGCAGACTAGCATGTGCATCAAGCACAAGTTTTGGGCTGCTTTTTTGTCAGCCTGAGGGAAAAGGAAACTCAAAAGAAAGGCCCATTGTGTTCAATGGGTCTTACTCCCAGGAAAGTGTCTTTAGGATTGCAGCAAAATTTGCCTTCAGACAATAAATAAATTTTGTGTTCAGACTTGGGCCTCAACCCATATATCTCAAAATATTTGGAAGTATTCCAAAAAATCCAATATCCAAAAATGCTTCTGGTCCAAAGCACATCAGATAAATGATATACAACCTTTGTATAGAAAAAAATATTCAATATGAACCTTTGATATTCTTATCATCAGATTTTAGCTGCTTGATTAAAGGACTTCTGGGAATACTAGGTTGTCTTTCCATGCTTACAATTACATGAGTTGGTCCTGTCAGATATTCAGTTATGAAAAATGATTTCCACACAAATATGTAATTACGGATAATTTTGGTCTTAAGGTTGATCTTACCTAAAAGTTAAGCAGGATCTTAAGTTAAGCTGGGAAAGAGTCAAAGAAGCTGCTATGGAGGAATGTGGAAGAGTGTGGTGGAATCAGCAAAAAACCAACAACATCTTGAGAACTGGATAGTGCACTGTGAAGGGCAGCATGTGGAGAAATTAGGATTCTAAGAGATTTTCTCAGGGAACAATACTTATCAATATCTTACTCTGAAAGGCCAGTTGAAACCTGCTGAAATCTGGTTCACTCTTGTTGCAATCCCCAGAACTTTAAAAGTTTCAGAAAGTGTGGTGAAAGACATGGCACGTGTTTGGCTCACTGCCATTCAGATGAAATGAATTGAGTAGTTGTAATATGCCTTTGGATTGGATTGTTGTATCTCTGGTAGGCTCAATTTACTGGTTCCAGCCATGGCAGGTTGTCCTGATGAGCAGCAATTGAACAGCAGTGAATGTATGATGTTGTTGCACAGATGTGACTCAGATACATTTGCCTTGGAATAATTGCTCATCTGATGTAGGCATGAATAAGCTGTTTCTTGTTATGTGAGAACATGCACTGTCTAATTATAAAGGAAATAGTTTTATGGCTATAAAAATCTTGGCAATTCCCTCTTTCATCTCCAAATTTTCAAGCATTATTTATTTGCATGAGCAATTTTGAAATCACCTATAGCTTATTTTATGTCAGTGTGTGCCATAAGTCAGTCTAGGAACAAATCTGTGAGGAGACATCCTTGGCTATGTTCTGATTAATATGTGGCTTTCCATACACTGGATATATAGATTATCCAATTAAACTTCAATTAAGATGTAATAGTTCTCTAGGTAATACGCAGTTGTAAAAATTATAATACCAAAGTACTGCATTCAAAGAAAATCATGACTGCAATTCTAGCAGAGTAGAGAGAATACAATACATTCCTTTTTCCGAAGGTTGTGTGTATTGTGCTTTCTTCATCCACATTTGAGCATTTTGTGGACATTGGTGAAGATGGATTGTAACACTTGCCAATGAAATAATGTGCTTTTAATGAGCATATCTGAATAAATCTCACTCCAAATGCTTTTGGTTCTAATTGAGCACACAATCCTGTGACAGTTCTCACGCCTGTCATTCATATTGTAAAGACAAACAACAGCTTTGGAGAATAGATATAGTAATTGTTGGCATTTATTATTATTATTTGGAAATATTTGAAGGCTATATCATTTACAGGGTTAAATATAATTTTTTAAAAAAGACAACGAGGACAGTTCTCTAATATTATTTTTGTTGTCATGAGACAGAATGACAACCCAAAAGGCCTTTGAGTTTGGTAGTATGCCCAGTGCTTATGAGCAGTACCGTTCCATTTTCATCACTGTTCCCATTCTTGGAACAAATGCTGAAGAATTGGGGATAGGCATTAGTACCCTGTCTTTAATGGTAAGAAAACACTGATATTTGCAATTATCTCCTATTCTTCACTTGTTTTATAAACCCAGTTTTCACTTCACTTGTTTTATAAACTCCACTGCACTTGTTTTATAAACCCAGTTTTGCAAATACTGTTTTGGACTGCCTCTACTTATTGGTGTGGTACGGGAAGGATAAGATTAGGTTCTTATTTAGGCGTTTTTATGCCTTTGTGCCTAACCTTTCTGTGATGAATCATAGTCAATAGAGATGATATGTCACAGATATGACAAATTAAAATGAATCCTTATAACAAAACAAATATAAACTGGTAAAAGCATTATTATCATGCAAATAATCCTTTGGCATTCAATACACTTGGGTCCTTATGGGGCCAAAAGGTGGGATAGACGCACTTTTAATGAATAATAATAATACACAAAAAATTTAAGCTGCTTTAATTAGTTGTCAAATATATCAGTAGATTATTTCTTCATTTACTTTTTTTTAATTGTTAGTATCATCTGCAATAACAGACGAAAGAACAAATGGTTACACAGTTTAGCCCACATGGGAAACCAAGTTAAAGGCTCTAAATTATTTAGCTAATTAGCAAAATATGATATAAGGTATGAACTGCATTTCTGAGTATAAGCAGATTGTTGTTGACCATACTTTTTCTCTGAAAACAATTTCAGGAAATCAGGTTATATCACAGCATCTGGCTGGACATTTAACCTAGATATATGCTGCCAAACACAGAAATATACCACAATCAAGTATGGACACGTGCTTCTCATTGGATAAAGACATTGAAGATTTGTCTGGAATATCTAGAACAGCAATTTTCAACCATTTACATCTCAAGAAACATTAAAAAGACACTAAGGCTACAATCCAGAGTAACTACGGGAGTACGTAAGAGACATCATGTGCACCCATAGTTAATGCACCACCTAGTGAAAACTTATGGGAAATTCATATTGCAATCCAGAGTAACTTGTTCTTACTTCAGAGCAAGGACTCCCCTTAGTTACTCTGGATTGTGCCCAATGGCTGTAATCCTAAAGTGCAGTTAGGCTAGCTTATCTTCACTGGGATGGTCTGATTCCTAAATAGGTCAGCTTACCTACATCAGAAATGGCTTGGGCCAGCATAGTGGCTTGGGTCAGCACTTAGACTGGCCCAAGAGAGATAGATCTAGGCAGACCTAGCAGGGTTAACCTAGGCAGTTCAGCAAGGGTGTGTTTATGGCATCTGGGGCATGGCTTGAAACAGTGCAGCTAGGCCATATCCAGAGCCAGTTTCCAGGGCAGAAATACCCTTGCCCAGCTCTTCAGAGCTAGGCCACCTCAGAAATAGGAATAAATCTGAGTAGACCCAAAGCCAGAGTAAACATGGAAGCAAAAGGAAAAGTTCATTTAGGCTAGCATAATTACCACTCCTGCCTCTCAACCTCAGGATTTGGCATCTGCCCACTACACCAGCCCACCTCAGGATATGGCACAACTACACCAGCCCAGAGAGCATGCTGACCTTATGCTACAGCAATTACTCCAGAACTCATAACCCTGTGGATTTGGCCTAAGTGTAAGCCTAGAGACCTCATAACCCTGTGGATTTGGCCTGACCTTCAGCTCAGGTTATGGCTTAGTAAGGCCAGCTTAGCTGAGCCATTCTCTCTGGCCTAAGTCAGGATTGCACCCTAAAATTTTCATGGCGCAACATCAGTTTTCTGACAATTAACAAGTTATACCACACTGCTGGCTGGAAGCTTACATCCTCCAATGACCCCTGCCCAAACTCCTACAGCATATCTACAGACCATTCCCAGCACACCAATGCACCATAGCACACTGGTTGAAAATTGCTGCTGTAAAGAACTGTATTTAAGAAGTTTATTAAATTCAGTATGGAGACTGTCACATCTTACTGCTCTTGTAACTTACACAGAACAGCTCTATTATTTTCAATAGCATATTGTACCTATCATGCTGTTTTCAGTCATGTAATTCAGTAAATGTGGAACATATCTGAATTTTGAAGCATTAATTAAAAACAGTTTTCCATTTCCTTCAAAGACATTCAAGCTATGTTAATGAATATCAGCACTTCTAAATAATTCTAATTTAGAAAAAGATGTATGTTTAATCAGTTATTTGCTTTTGAGAGCAAATTTTGGCTCTTAATGTGCTCTTGTGTGTGTCCATGCACATTTGTGTGGATGTATTAAGGTTTGCAGTTTGCAGTGTACAAGGTATTTTTTTTAGCATTTCACTATTTACTGGCTGATACCCAATGAATGTCATGTGATGAACAGGAAGCATTTCCACTTGCTCCCTGGCTGTAACCCCTTGTGCCATATCAAATCCTATTCTGGAAAATTCAAACTAACAGGAAAATCTTGGAGCTGGATAACTCTTTGAACCTAAGTGTTCTATTTATACTTTGGACTCTCAGTGAACTTACCAGATTAAATAGTGCTTCCTTTTTTGTTACTAATGGCCAAGTTCTATCAAGGCCCTATGGCAGCAGATCTCATGATGGACTGTCATAGGCAGTGTTGTGGCAATGCTAAAGTTATGCCACTGTTGTGCATGATGGAGTCACTGGTAGAAATGGTCAGCTGAATATCACCACCCTCAGAATTGCAATTGAAACTGATTAACCCTACAATCCAGAGTAACTACGGGAGTACATAAGAGACATTACGTGCATCCGTAGTTACTGCACCACCTAATGAAAACCTACGGGAAATTTATGTTTGTTCTTACAAATATAGGTAAATTGTTCTTACACCAGAGCAAGGACTCCCCGTAGTTACTCTGAATTGCACCCTTAGTTGGAGGATCAAAGAATATTTACAAAAGAAAATTCAGTTTGTGGCATTTAGCAGGATAAGCTTTAAAACTGCTGTTTATTTTGTGGCAGAATGAGAATGATACATACCTAGACCTCTTTCGTTGTACCACTGTAAAGTAAGGATTTTCCTTTTAATACTGCCATATCTATGATGCTTTTACAGTCCCTGCTCATAGTAAAAAGTAATTAAGTTCTGTGAAAACACAGCTGCTCATGACTGTTTACAAGTACACAGAGGAAGACAAGATTACTGTGAAATTCACAGTTCAAATGAGGGTGAAATAACAAGTGATTACGAAAAAACATGGTTGAAGACATTTTATATGTATATGTATGCATATCAAGACATATTTATTAGGCAGCTCAATACATAGCATACGACTAGGCTCATAGCCCTGTGTGGGTGTGTGTGTACAGCCTACATGTCAGGAGGTAGGTTCTTCAAGATGTTCATTACATTGATATACAAGTGCAATACCAAGTACAGTGGTACCTTGCTTAACAAGTGATCCACATAACAAGCAAAAATTTATCTAGGCTTCTGCCTCACATAACAAGCATTGCTTCACTTAACAAACACACTCATTGGCAGTTGGGGCAGATGCGCTGATCGGCAGCCCTTTTAAAAAGCATTAGGGCTGCCTAGTGCGCCTGCCCATAGCAAAACCAACACTTCCGCGCTGTTCCTCCTGTGGCCGGGCGTCAATCCTGTATCTATTGTCTTGGAAATAAGCTCCCATTAAAGACACAGTGCAATCCTAACCCTCCATTTTTACATCAAGGCCTTATGGCCAATGCTTTATCCAGCATAGGGTAGAAGGTGACTGGGGTCACTTCAGAATAAGTCATCACTGTGGGTCTTTTCAGAGCTACACTAGTTATTTAGTTGACACGTATCTGAGAAGCCTGGTATAATGCGTGGGTTGCATGGCCGCTGCTGATCCCACACTTCCCTGGGCCCAAACCACCCACCCTCCTTGTCCAGAAATGTCCACTAACCACATCCAGAATACCAATCCACTTTCCTTTCACACCGTCACCACTACCACCCCTGCAGACTTACTTTTGCCAGCAAGCAAGGGTCTGGATCCAGAACCATCAGGCAATGTTTGTGCAGGCAAAAGTGGCTCTTGAGTTGGTGCATTTGTGCAGACGATATTGGCTCTTGAGTGGGTACAAATGTGCCTTAAACTCATAGCTGATGCAACAACCGCTACACGGGGTCAAATCCCAGTTTGGACAGGGCTGCGCATGGAATTGATATATTCTTGACGTGGATAGGATTAGGCAGAAGGTCTGCTCTAGATGGTGGAGACCTTGTTAGGTCCAAAGATAAGAACCAAAGTTTGCCAGTTCCAGATCAGTGGGAGCTGTCCAATGACATCTTAAAGCTGCGAAACTGAGCAAAGTGAGCAATAAGGAGGCAGCTAGCAACTGAGTCTCATTCTTGAGGCAAAAAACACAGCCAGGATGTTGACCAAGACTAAAAATAATGGATCCATCTAAGTCTGTAGCAGTTCTTGAATGATAGATCTTCTGTATTAATTGTAAAACCCTCTCAAGGGTTAAAAAAGCCTGCTCATGTCCTTGAATAAAGTCAAGGGACTTTATTGACCTTGAATAAAGAATACTGACCTTGAATAAAGTCAGAGGGGAAATCCAGTGGCCAGAAAGGCAGTAAATAAATACCTGTGTATTTTAATGTAACGTGTTACACAAAAGAAAGTGACAACCATCATCAGAAACCATAGACCCATGCAGAAATACCATCAAATAATAAAAAGTTTTACTCTCTTCCTCAGTGAGGAGTAGTATTTTAGATTTGTAAGACATCTGATTGGGCTGAGGTTGGTAATTTTATGTGTCTCATCCAGGCTTACTCTGCTTCCATTTGCTCACAATGCCCAAAAATACAATTCAGAAATTAAAATCAGAATAACAAAGAAAAATACAGTACTTGGGAAAAAATAGTGCAGATTGATGTTTGATATTACAGTAAACTGTGCAAATTGTAATTCTGTTTCTGGACATAAAATAGCCATTGATATTTACTTTAATCTTTATCCTGCTTACTCAATGTAGATTTATATTTTTGAAAACAATATCTACTACCAGCCTGATGTAAAGAGTAGCTCATTGCGACTGACATCTTCTGGAAAAGAGGGATTTATATTTAATGGAATTGCAGACTGGTTGTATGAAGGTAAGCTGCTCTTTTTATGAATACCAACCATTTCCCTATGTTGAGATTCTCCAGGAGAAATAGATATTCACTGCAGATACTGAAGTATAAGTTGATCTCATAGATAAGTTGAGGGCAGGTTTTGAGTAAAAAATAATTGAATTTTCTATGACCTTTGGATGCATTGGGGGTTATACTTAGGGGATGTCTGAGTATAGTTTTGTTTGATATTACCTGAGGCCAGATCCTGAAAAATAACCTACCAGTACCTATAATTGTACTAAATTATTAAAAACTAGCAGAATTTGCCCATCATTGCAGGAGTAAAATTTCAAAAGGGGCTGGGCAAAAGCAGGCACATCCCTAAAGCTCACCAGGCCCCACAGGGCACTGGGCACCACCAGGAGGCATTGGCAACATTAAGAATCAGTTCTTAATTGGTCCCTACATCACAGAAGGAATACACTCCCAAAATTTCATGCATCTAGGTACAGGGCTTGGGGCTGGGAGTTGATCAGTCAGATTTTGTGTTAAGTACAAGGGAAAAAATACGTTGCACCCTTTTCACCTCTTTAGGAGTTAAATTCCTAAAAACCAGTTCTTAGTGGGTGTCTACATCATGGAAGGAATATCCTCCCCAAATTTCATGCATCTAGGTCCTTGGGTTTGGCCTGGGCATTGATGAGTCTGTGATTCTTAAATGTTAAGCATATGGACAAAAACTCATTGTACCCCATGCCTGCATCATGGAAGGAACACTCTATTCAAATTTCACGTTTCTAGGTTCAGCAATTTTGGCTCGGCTTTGTCTGGTGGTGCCCAGTAGTGTCTGTGACCTATGTCTAATGCCCAGCAAGGACTCCCGGTGCCTGGTAGGGATGCCTGATGATCAGTGCTGTCCAGTGCCTGTTACAGGTGCCCAGTGGTGCCTGGTAGGGAAGCCTAGTGCTTGGTAGTGATGCCCAGTGTCTGGCAGGGATGTCTGGTGCCTGGTAGTGCCCACTGTCCCCTGGTTGTGCCTGCTGCCTGCCTGTGCCCAGAACCCACCAATATTCTTGAAATATTACTCCGCAATGATGGATATATTCAGCTAGTAATATATAAAAAGAGATTTGTTATTAACAGCAAGGTGCCCAGGTAAAAAGGCCTAAAAGTGCCTAAATGACTTTCAGTATAATTTGAAATGAAACATTTGTTAAATAACAACCCATTGATAAACTTGAAAAATTGTATCTTGAGTGATAAGAAACCTCATTTACTAATTTCATGATTTTTAAGAATTTTTTTTTCTTCCCAGAGGAGCTCCTTCATTCTCACATTACTCACTGGTGGTCACCTGATGGAGAGAGGCTTGCCTTTCTAATGATAAATGACTCATTGGTACCAAACATGGTTATTCCACGGTTTACTGGAAGTCTGTATCCCAGAGGAAAGCAATATCCATACCCAAAGGTAAGGAAATTTTAAATACAATCTTAATCACTTGCATATAGTATAGTGAACAAGTTGATAATGTTCTGCATGACAATTTTTTTAAGTTCTTATTTAAATATGTTTTACAGAAATTAGTGCTTATAACTTTTTCTTCTCAAATAGGTGTAGAAAGCTCTTTTGGGGGTTTGCACTGTTGAAAATGAAACATATAGTTAGTGTTATGTCGTGGGTTCAAGCTTAGGAAAGACTATATATATATATATATATATATATATATATATATATATATATATATATATATATATATATATATATATATATATATATATCTAGAGAGAGAGAGAGAGAGAGAGGGAGATTATTTTATTTTTTCATGATCTCAGTGATAGTCATGCATACCAATACCTGTCCTTTTTCCCAGCCTTGACTGTGAGAGCCTTTTCACTTTTACCCTAGGCAAAGAGGTCTGGCACAGGACGGGGGGGGGGGGGGGACACATTGGGAACTATGCAATCCTATGGGGAAGAAAATACATAATTTTTTGTTTGTTTTTCTCCGATACTTGCCTTTAAGTCAGTCTTACAGATAACGTTGGGCAGATTTTGAGCCAAAAATATTTTGTGACTCTTGGATAAGTCTGAGGTGAAGTAAACTTACTGGTTGGTGTCTGACTATAGTTTTGGATTATTTTACCCAAACCCAAATCATGAAATATAACCTACCAGTAATTGATACCAAAGACCTGTATAGTCTACTTTATTAAAATACAGTAAAATATCATAAGATACATACCGTACTTCTTTAAAATTTTACTTTTCACAACCATTTGTCAGCACTTTAAATAAAATACCAGTATAATGATTATCTGGTATCAGTATAAATTCATCTGTGCCTGGTGTGTTAAGCCAAAGGTTCAACATATAAACCACAACCTATTGCACATAAGTGGAATTGTGCAATTCATTTCACAGTGGAGAGACAAGCAACAATGAATGAACATGAGCAAGCATACAGTAGCTATACCTATTTGCATCCTGATTTACTCAAAAGTAGACTCATTGCTTTCCATGAGTCTTATTGTCCTCTTTCTGCTTAAACTGTACTGACCCCTAAGTGATCTGAAGAAGGTGACTTACACTTAATTTATTGGTAGAAATACCTTGTCTCTCTCTAGGCCTGGTCCCTAGCTTGAAGTACACACTGCATCAGCAGCACTTCACATCCTGGGTAGAAGTTGGCCAGTTATCCCATTCATTTCTGTTGTGAAGTTTGTACTAAGTTACTTGCCAAGGAAATCAGTCATACTCAAAAATGTCTGCTATCCCTAAGAACAGAACTGGACTAAAAGCAAGTTGCATGGGTGTTTAATTAAAGCTTCAGAAATCTGGGTTGAAATAACAGTGTTACAATGAGTGTGATCAAGAAAAGTTAAGCAATTTTATGTCTCATTAATTTAAATGCAAGAAAGTTAGGCATGCTTTTAACTCTCCTACTGAAATCAATTAGTTGTGGGTGAATTCTCTCCAGTGTATTTCAGAACTGGGCTCCGAAAGCTATTTTCCTAAGAAATTGAAACCTGATTTTCATGATTTTTTTAAAATGACCCTATTGTTCTTTGAATGAAATCTTCAAATACAGGAGTCCAGATATTTCCCTATAGCCCTTTCTGAATACCCAATATCCTTTCCTTTTAAAAAACTTAACTTACCTGAGAGTGAACTTGCTAAATCATTCCATACAACAGGGATTGAAGAAATCTTCATAGGGCTACTTCATAGAATTGCACTGCTTTTCCTAACATCTCTTTGATACATGCAGGAGAAAGGGATGTATGGAAATGTGGTTGGCTTTCTTGTTTTGTAACTCAGCAGACCATAGCAGCTGACAGCCAAATCCTATTGACCATTTATGCTGATTCTCAACATACTGCTACAATTTTTAAAGGGGCTATTTATGCACATACACACAAACCACTCAAATGTCAACCTTTTACATTGAATATACTTGAGTATGAAACACTAGTGTGTGTGTGTGTGTGTGTGTGTGTGTGTGTGTGTGAGAGAGAGAGAGAGAGAGAGAGAGAGAGAGAGAGAGAGAGCCCTATGCAGCTATACAGGAAAATATTGTTTTAATGTTATGATTCAGGACCTATATTTTTTATCTACAATACACAACCATCGAATAACTATATTTTTAAAAAATTGATATGATTTTACTTTTTACATGTAATATATGAAGTATCTTATCAGAAGAAGCACATGTTCTCTGTACCATGGTAACTTGTAGTCTCATGCCAGAAGGAAAAGCTGATCATACTCATTTTTAATGGCATGTGACATTAACTAATGTGCCTGCTAAATGAATTAAACAGCTATACAGCCAGTGTTTAATTTCAGTCCATACAGCTGCAATTGTAAAGGTACTTTCCTGGAAGTAAGACCCATAGAACACCATGGGGCTTACTTTTGAGTAGACATGTTTAGGATTATGCTCTACTGTTTTTCTGTTTCTACAGAAAAAAAAATTAAGCTTATTATTATTTTTGAAGGCAGGTCAAGTGAATCCAACAGTGAAACTATATGTAGTCAATCTTTATGGACCAACACATACCTTGGAACTCATGCCACCAGATAGTTTCAAATCAAGGTAAGCAATAGGTAGCTGATAATTAACTTTTTGTAGATACTTGAGTCTATGTTACAGATATGTCATTCCATTTGAGCCAGAAATCATGTAAAAAAATCTATGACCTGGTGTGATGCAGTCCATGTGGTCATAAAGAGTCGAACATGACTTAGGGTGCAATCCTAACCTAGGTTGGCACAACTCATCAGTCTTCCTGTTCCTGTGGTGATGCAGGGAGGTAAGCTGGTGCTTGATGCCTGCAAGTGCCCACCAATGCCCACTGTCTGCTGCCCTGTTCACAATGGTTCCCTATGCATGTTGATGCCATGCTGTGCTGTCTGGTGCCCAGCCATCCCTGGTGCCTACAAATATCTTTAAATTTTACTCCCGCAATTATGGGTAAATTCTGCTAGTCATAAAAACAAGGTCAAATCTAACACGCTAAGACTGTCATACTAGAAAAGTGAACCTCAAAGTCTAAGGTTTAAGTTACAGTTTGTATAGGCAAACTACTTTCTTCTAATCTTCCAGTCTGAATTCTCCATTAGTAAAATTATAATAATGTTTTTGCTCAAAGAAGTACGATGATGATGGTTGCAAATCACTTTGTACTCTACATATTATAAAAATTATAATGATGATGCTTAAAACAGTTCCAATTTAACTGTAAGCCATTCCTCAAGGTTAATTTAGATTATGAAATATATCTATGCTTCCAGGGTAATAATGCAAATCCCTTTTCTTTGTTCAGCTTAAAGTCTGTTGACTTTGCTAAGCACTTTTCTTAGCATTCAGTAAGATAAGTCTTATAACAGCTTCTGTAGAATTGCAAAATTCACAAGTAAGAATGAATCATGTATATTGAATAATAATAATAAATATATTGGAAACCATGTAATGCCATCACTTTGGACCATATATTAAAAGGAAATAATAGCATAATATATGCAAACCCCCCTGTGCTCATCCCCCTGTGCAACACCCCCATGTTTATCAACCCACCCATGCGCAACATGCCACGCATGTGCAACATTGCCCCACCCCATGTGCAACATTCCCCCCATAACCATGGGCACCCCAACTGGGCACATGACGGATTTGGGGCTGGGTGTTGATCAGTTGTCAATGTTAAGTATAGGCCAAAAATAGAAATCGTTTCGTGGTGGGTGCTCCCATTATGGAAGGAATATGCTCCCCATATTTCATGCTTCTGGGTCCAGCGGCTGGAGCAGAGTGTCCATCAGTCAGGGACTCTTCAGTGTAAAGTATAGGGGAAAAAACACTTTTTGCCCCTTTTTGCCCCCTTCTGGTTGGAGTTTCCATAAACTGGTTCTTAGTGAGTGCCTCCATCACAGAAGGAACACCCTCCCCAAATTTCATGCTTCTAGGTCTGGCAATTTTGGCTGGACATTGATGAGTGAGTGGGTGAGTGGGTGGGTCAGTCAGTCTGTGACTTTTCAGTTTTATAGGAGTAAAATTTAACTAATATTTGTGTACCCATGGCATAGCTGAGCACCGGCACCGGGCTTCAATGGGCACAGGTACTGGCAGTAGGTGGTGGCCACCTGGCGGCTCTGGGCACTGACAGACACCAGGCACCAGTGGGTAGCAGGGGACAGCAGCGGGCACAGGCAGGCAGTGGGACCAGCAGGCACATGTTCACTGCCAGCTGGCAGGTGGCAGAGAAGTGAGTGGGGTTGTGGGAGAGGTGGGGAGGAAGTATCATTTTCACCTGAAGAGCCACCCCACCAGCGGCTGCCTGGTTGTGCTTAGGATTCCATGACAGCCATTTTTGTGCATGAGGAAGGTGAAGGATTGTGTTACCCAGCACTTAAACCTCTGGATCCAAAATAGTGTCATTTAAACTAATAATATTTTGAAACAATAAGTGTATACATTTTGCAACACTGCAGCCAAAATTACTTTAATAGCTTAACAGCAATTCTGAACAATACTGAGCTGATAAGTGAAAGCTGCTGTCAACTACCATGTGCAGTATGCTAAACTATGTATGGCAAACTTCCTGTTTGTGACAGATTGCAGTATGTGTTCATAGTAAACTTCTGCATGACAGTCTTCACAGATCTTTTAGAAGGAGACAAAATTGCCAGTGATAAAAGTTATGTATAGGATATCCTTATTTAGCTAAACAAGTTTGAAAACAATTTGTCTGTGAAAAGAACACATTTATTCTTTGCCATGGAAGCCCCTAGCTGTTCTGCTTTGTCTGCTTCCTTTCTGTAATGGAGTATTTGCAGAAAAGTCCTTGACATTTTAAATTATGCCTGGGAACTTCACAGTCCTAAAAACATTTCGAAAACATTTCAAAGTTTGATTTAAATATTAAATGTAAAGTATTATATGTAAGGTATAATAACATCATAAGGTCTGATTACCCTGGAACCTCCCATGGCAAGGTCAGCTAAATGCTAGAAATGATCTTTATTAATTACAATTCTAGCTAAATGCTAGAAATGGTCTTTATTAATTACAGTTCAAATTCAGATTAAATCCCGAGTAGGTTCTGGTTAACAAACTCCTACCTTTTAGTTCAGCCACCTGACCTTCACTACCCATCAATGCGACTTTCCCTTTGGGTGGTTGTATCCTGGCTCCAAAGATAATCTTCCCAGGGTAAGTTTGGGGTGGTGAGATGAGTTATTTCCTGTTGCAGTATAAAGATGTGACACATTTATATTCTATTGTCCCATGTCTTATTGGAAGTACTTGAGCAATGTGGTATGAGAATAACCTAACTGCTGTGCTTTAAAATCTATTTCTGTCACAGAGAGTATTACATTATGATGGTGAAGTGGGTCAGCAATACAAAAACTGTGGTTCGGTGGTTAAACAGACCTCAGAACCTATCCATCCTTACAGTGTGTGAGACAACAACTGGTGCTTGTAGCATGGTATGTAAATAATTTCGTATCATTTTTAGGTGTATATTAACCAATATTATTCATATGTACAGAAATCATAGCCTAGGACTTTATTTTGTGGCTGATTCATGTGATAGTCTTTCATGAGGTGTCACTTTATTAACTTCTGGAAATGATATGGAAGACACTCTGAATGAGTTCAGCATATCCACTGCTTTCCCTAAATTAAACATTGGGCTCTTTGATCATGGGAGAGTGAGTAGAAGAAAGCATATTGAACAAGGTTATGTTCTGTGCAATTCCTTACCTGCCCAAATTCAGTATAGAAAGGTAGCTCAGCAGGTAATTCACTGTATTTACAAGCAGCCTTGTCTCTTGCAATGCTGGTAACATCAAGGGGCTTTCTGAAATCAATCAAATTATACCAAAGCATTGCTTTAAAGTTCTTAGAGCAAGGCTGAGAATTTAAAATCATGTAGGATATCACACCCTCCAGCCTCAAAAATGAAAGTACAATACAGAATATTTATTAAAAACAATATCTAAACAATTATACATATTGTTTCAGTTACATGAACGTTTTATTACAGAGATTATAATATGCAATCTTTACCCAATAAAATAAGACTGTAATTAGGATAGTAGTGTTTAATTAATTACATTTTATTTTTATTTTTGTAATACATACATATGTGTGGAACTATATTGCAAAAGTAATAATCCTGTAAATATAGATATTTAAAGCATGTTCCTATTTGTATTTCATAACTTTGAAAACAGTTCTCTTTTATTTTTATTTTTTAGAAATATGACTGTACATCTGAAGTGTGGCTGTCTAAACAGGTACTGTATGAATTATATGTAACAGGAAGTACATTGTGATGTCTGTGATGTGTTTGTGTTAATCAAACTCAAAATTATAGATCTTTACATTTTAATTATCACTCAGTTTAATAGTTGAGTGTTCAATATAAATTAATTTGTAAATATAATTTAAATGGAGCAGTTGTTCGAAACATAGAAATACCTTCAGATAAATAGAAATATAGCTTAAAACCTATGATTTATGATCTTAAACCTGTTTCAACCTTGGAATCATAAAGATATTGTGATGATGTATCAGACAGATTTTTCTAGCACAAACACTAGGACAAATGCCAGATGTATTCACATGTTGGTTCTCAGTAGCTTTTAATGATTCAGAAAATAATTCTCGTTGCATTTCATGCATAATGATACAGAAAAGATTTCCACCAAATTGTTTCATTTCGAAAGCATCAGAAAAAGGGAAAGACTCAAGAGGTTTGATAGAGGGGACTGATAATGACTAACAAGTGTTACTGATGCAGGTGGTAGGATAGTAGCTTCAAGCAATATTATATTTGTTCTTAGAGAGCCACAATTGTCTATTATTTTAATGGTAGCCACTCCTATTTGTTTGTTTATTTCTGGTTGGACTTGGATGAACACTGTTTTTCAAATTTAGATTTTTGGATGTGATTTCAATAAAGTGATTACATTTTGCAGCAAAAACTACAGCTATTATAAAGTTGAGAATGTACATGTATGTTATATGACCAGTCCAGTCCTTACTAAACTCCCATGTAGTGATGCAGTGGTACTTGTGTGAGATCCATTGCACATCACAGTTGGGTTTTGGCTTCTGGAAGTCTTTTTAAGGTAAGGGAACATTTGTGTCCTTGCCTCAGAAGCCACAACAAGTCAACTCAGAATTCTACAAGCTCTATAGCTGGTGCAACTATGCACTGACATGTTTGGTGGATCAGGCCCAGGAGGGTGATAATGTACATACACACCAATTCTGCCCCCTCCTTGACCTTGCCCACCTTTGTCTACTCTGTGCCTTTATTACATACTCCAGCAGGTGTCCCTCAGCATGCCAGCATCAGTGAGAAGGTTTCAACCATCCTGCTGGAACTGCTGGAAACTGCTCTGTCATAAAGCCTTTTATAGCACTTTTGCAATTGTGCCGTGATATAGTACATGCTTTGCTGGCACAAGACTGGATCAGAAGTGACACCCACATCACAATAAAATGTTATATCAGCAGTGGCAGCGCATGTCTATACAAGCTATCAGAGACCTGTGACTGCTGTAAGGCAATCTATTCTGGTGGAATGTTTGTTCCACCAATATACATGCCCAATAGGATTTGGGTGTACCTCCTATAAAATCTACTATTTTTACCACAGCATTTTATTGTTTTTTTCAATGCTTTGCCCTCTTACCTTCACTAATATTGGACATTGTATGAAGAACCCACCGATGGACAGTACCTTTTCGTGGTGGTGGGATTGTGTGCTCCGGTGATACAAAGGACTATGCTGGTGGTAGTGTAGCTACTGGTAGGGACTCCCATGCCAGACAGGCCTTTGTTGAGGAGCCAGACTAAACCTGTCTGAAATCCCACTGAACGTGGGTTTTCTGGAGAAGGAAAACTCCTACCTCAAATCTCCACTGCCTTGTGGCTATACCCATCAATGGAAAAGGCTTCAGGACAGGCAAAATCCAGAACCAGAGTCCCAGAAGCAGTTCGTGACTGTATACAATCATGTTCTGGTAACTCCTGTGATGCAGCTGGAACCAATCATATCAACTCTGCCATTCCTTTGGACTATTTCAGTGACATGGAGTAGGGGGATTTGCAGCCTGGGTAACAGCCTATCCTCCATATTAATCTACCCAGGCCATCGTGCTCTGGAGAGGACAAGCAGAGCACAATACCATAGTCTTTTGAGACTGAAGGATGCCAATGATGATGTATGAAGTTGCGTTTTATACTGTGTTTCAGAATTCTGTTTCATTTTACAGAATGAGGAGCCAGTTTTTTCCAAAGATGGCAGTAAGTTCTTTATGACAGTCCCCGTTAAACAAGGTGGCCGTGGTGAATTCCACCATATTGCAATGTTTAATGTTCGGGTAAGTTTATTTTTCAAAGTTTACTATCATTTCAGACTGTAATTAGGTGAATGCAGAGCTTCATGTTAATTTGCATACCAGACTAGTGTTTTTTAAGATTTGCCCCGCACTGTACCACTTCTTATAGTCCATCACTTCAAGGTACACTGGAAGAAACTGGCAATGATATAATTGCCAACACAACTAACAACAGTTAGATGCTAAGGGTGGACAAGACAGCTTTTTTGTGTGATAAAGCATGCTCTGGGGTTTCTTACTAGTGTTTGTTCCTGGTTTTGTTGCCAGGCAGCAGGTATTCATGGGTCCCACAAGTTCTTCCAGACACCACTACAAGTGTCACTGGTAGGAACCATACGATAAACACTGCACTACACCATTCCCCAAAGCCCTCTGTGTCCCTCCTCTGCAAGTCTATCCACATGTCAGGATCCTCTGGAAAAATGAATGTAATGAAACTTCCAGAATATCACAGAATTTGAAATACCATAGAATACCACACAATTATTTAAATGAGTTCCATATTTCTATGCCCATTTTTGTCTCGCTGCTGTTTGTTCAATATATTTCAAGTGTCATCCCTTTCTTTTTGTTCAGTTAAGAACTTTTTGTTCAGTTTCTACTGTAATTAAGGAATTTGTCCTGAAGAAACAGATCTGAAACAATGTGATTTGAAGCATTTTGAAATATAACTTTTTCTGACAGTATTCCATTCTATAGTCTATTATTCTTATTCTCAAAATGTCTGGCATTTTTGGGAAAAAGTTAATCTTTTAAAAACATATATAATGTAATTTGGTCTTTAAAAGGATAAATACAAAACTATGAAGTTGCTTCATTTCATTACCCAATACATTTTTGTGACAGTCATTGAACTGAGCCTGATTTAGGATGAGGATCTAATATTTAAAAACCTCATGCTTCACACCATTGTGAAATCCAGGGAGTTTTGGGTGACCAGGATCTTGGACAATATGATTCCACATAGATCAGGACTAAAGAGAGTCAAACAGGCCCATGCCTTATGAAAAAACCGTGTGATCATATGTCAATTAGATCTGCAAAAGAATTAAAAATTAAAGGGTATCTTAGTCCACTGTTCATTATAATTTTGGATTCAAATCTCTGCTCAACCTCTGGATTATTTGGCTTGATCACCAAACCAAATAATCCAGAGTTTAGCATGATAGCTTTGATTTGTATTCTGCCTTTTTTCCCCAAAGGGCACTCAAGGCAGCTAGCAATCATTAAAAAATATAGTAAAATACAACTTAAAAAGATAAAGTACAATTAAAACAATAAAATACAATATAAAATATCATGCAGTCAGCAGTACCAAGAAGAATAAGGTTTAAGGGGAAGAGGTTATGAAGCCTCAAAGTCTCTTTTAAATAAAAATGTTAGAGGTTTGTTGTGAGGATAAAGTGAGGAAGAACTGAAGCCATGGATACATTTAAGAGCTAAGAATACACCTGCTTGCCTGAATGGCATACTCTTGAGATCTCCTTTCTGGCACTCCTAATGGTGACATATTTTAATGGCTCCATCTAATCCTTTGCCTCGGGCAGCAAAATGCCTTGGGCCTGCCCTGTTGTAGCCCCACAGCAAAAAGAGGTCAGTTGCATGAAATAGGGAGAAACTGATGAAATTTAGTATTCATAAGTCAGTTCCGAATAAACTATTTTAAGGATATGTTAGCATTTAAAGCAAAGTGATCTTTAGTGAGAGTGTCACTAACATTTCATGGAAATTAATAATGAGTGATTTTAGAGAGATGGAAGATTTGGCTGAGCACTGAAATTAGATAGTATATTAATTTAAGAATATAATCATGAAAAATACTTTTCCATGTTTTGGTACTCATTGTTCTGATTAGTGATTATCAAACACTGTACCACCAACACACCTTGTCCTCTCTATTTGGTCATGACCTAGTTCTCACTGTCACAATGCAAACATTGGGCTGAAGGTGGCGCAAGTGGTTAAGACACTGTGGCTGTTAACCAGAAGGCCAGGGTCCCCACAAGACAGGGTAAGCTCCTGTCCATAACCCAGCTCTGTGACGCAGCTGGAACCAATTGTATCGGCTCTGCTGTTCCATTGGACTATTTCAGTGGCGTGGAGAGGGGGGATTTGCTGCTTGGGTAACAGCCTGTCCTCCAAAACAATCTACCCAGGCCTTTGTGCTTCATATACAATGTTGAGCACAATACCATAGTCTTTTGAGACTGATGGATGCCAGTGCACTGCAAACATTATTGAAAGCCACTGAAGACCACTTTTGGGGTCATGCTGGTCCAAACACTCTGTGGAGTTGGAATGTATGGTACCCCAGATTTCCTTGTGGGCTTGTACACTGGAAGTCACAGAAGGAAACTGTAAGTTGCTTCCACAAGCTGTTTCGTGGCCTGTAGAGCCAATGGAGTGGATCACAAGCATGGTGCAATTTCAGTGGTTCCAGCTAATGCTTTTCGTGTACCCACTGTATAACTTGGTGATGACACACTAGTGGATTGCAACTAACAGTTAGAAAAATGTTGTTTAGAGATAAAGGCACTTCCATTGGCAGTTTACCATTCCTTTGCTCCAAGGTGACCCTATATATAGGAATATATTTAGGTTCAGAATCTTCTGTTTTATTCTGAAACAGTAGCTGCTGGTTAGAAGGGAAGTGAATTCAAACATCATGTTCTTTTGGTACACTATGTACCAAACTCAAAAGCGCATCGTGCTCAAGGATGGGTATCTTCAGAGTCATTCACTCTTTGGAAGGGACTGGAAACCTGAGTATAATGGCTGTTAGTTATATGCAATTTTTTTATATTTTTTCCATTTCTGAATTTCCTTCTTTTTTAATGTAAAGAATTTCTTTTCTTCTTTAGGTTAAAGCTAATTAGTTTTAGCTTACTCTTTCATCTTTCTTTCCCTCTCCCAGTTCATTTTTTGTAATGTGACAGGGAGTCTAACCCTGTAATTCCTCAGAATTACAGGATTTTAAAATTGCTTTTTAAAACTGAAATATAGAGTCAGCTCTTCTTCCTATTATGAATATATGTGAATATGACCATAAGGCTACCAGTAGGCCTCTTTGGCCCTATTCCAGTTCCTTTGCAGTATAAGTTTAAAAAAGTTAAAATTCAATGCATATGATGTTTATATATTAAATGCACAATGTAATAACAACCATTTTCCTAAAGTAGGTCTTCTTTTTTAATTGTCTACTCAAATTTAAAATACATATTTTAATCACCAGGTTGTCTAAGCAATCCTGAAGAGGATAAATATATATGAACATATATATAATAAACACATATTCAATGCTGATGATTTAATATTTCTCTTCCTACAGATTAATAGTGAACAATTTGATATACGACATCTGACATCTGGAAATTGGGAAGTTATCAAAATCTTGGCTTATGATGAAAATACACAAAAGATGTGAGCATTATTTTTCTTTGTCTGTTCAGGTAAAATACCTATGTGTTATCAAGACTGAATCATTTAATTTTTCTGGAAATAGTATTTACGTTACATAGCCATATTTATTTCATTTTCAAGCACTGGGATAAGTTACAGCCAGAGAAGTTTATTCATTTCAGCTGTTGGAGTACTGAAATAAGTCTTCTCAGTTATCTGTGTCATCTGCCAACTGACTGCATTCATTGATTGACCTTTAAAAAAAATAAAACTCAGTAACAGGATAGTAAACTTTTCATAGTATCTAAATAAATTGAATATATTAGTATCTATAAAATAAATATATTGCTTTAAACTCTTAATCTTCCACAGATTGATTTTGTTCATTAGAGTGTTCAAGGATGTAAATTAAATATCTTCAGTAAGGGTTTTCTAGTGATTCCCAATAATGTCTGCGAGATCAAGTATCTCAAACTTTCTTTTAAGATTATTTCTTGGTCTAAGCTGCAGAATTTCTTCCATTTTATTTTCCATCTCATATGGTTTTATTCTGGGTTAAAAGACTGTACTGATCAGTTATCAGTATCTAAAGTGGAAGCCAGAAAAGTTAAAATATTTTTAGACATTAAATTTTTGTGTCATATTTCTTGTGTGTTTGTGTGTGTAGTATGTAAAATAAAGTGTTCAAAAATATGTCTTAATGTATACAATAGAGAAACTCAACAAACCCACGGATATTCAAATAATATATATATAAGATTAATGAATAAGCATAAGCTTAGTCAAAAAAGTCAAGTCTTATCAAAACGCTGTCTTCCACCACTGATCCAACTGCATCACTAGAATGGACATCCCATGGGGGAACAATATCAGAGTTTTACTCATGGTAAAAGGACATTTATACTCTTGCCCAGACATAAGCCTCCATCACCTGCTTTGGTCTACTTGGATTTTCTCCAGCAATTTGGCCACTGTAAATTTGAGATAGTCTAGAAGAAAAATTGAGACCATGTGTGCACCTTTTCTGTTGATTATTTCAGGCCTATCTGGCCATTCAGAATGCAGTAAGACTTACTTCTGGGAAAATACGTATAGGATTCCACTTTTACACAATTATCTTTTAAATTTGTCTAATTTTTAGACAATTATCTTTTATAAAGATCTATATAAACTAATATATATATAATTGTTTTCTCACCCTTCGTGGGTGGTATATGTATGTTATCCTCAATCTCAGGTCCTCTACCAGAGGCCTGGGAGTTTGAGGGTTCTGCGCAGTATCTTAGCTGTTTCTAGCAGTGCGCTTTTCTGGATCAGGTGTTCTGATGTCCTTCCTGGGATCTGTTGGAGCCATTCTTCCAGCTTGGATGTCACAGCCCCTAGTGCTCCAATCACTGTTTGGATCACATTCACCTTCACTTTCCACATCCTTTCTAATTCCTCCTTCAAACCCTGATACTTTCCCCCCTTTCCATGCTCTTTTTTCCTGATGTTGCTGTCATTCGGTATTGCTACATCTATAACCAGGGTTGTCTTCTGGGCCTTACCTACCACCACAATGTCTGGCACACATACACATAAATATGGGGGCTGTAGTGGTTTAGCTGGTAAAGTGTTTACCTATCATCACAGGGTTAGAGACCCGTGAGTTCCCATCCCTAGCCCAGCTCCTGCCAACCTGGCAGTTTGAAAGTGTGTGAATGCAAGTAGATAAATAGGTACCACTTCAGTGGGAAAGTAAACAGCGTTCTGTGCAGTCATGCTGACCATGTGACCATGGAGGATTCCTCGGAAAGTGCTGGCTCTTGGCTTTAAATCAGGGATAAACACTGCAACCAACACTGGCTGGTGCCTTAATAGGCAGCATGGCAACCTGCAGACAGTCACAGCGGGCAGAGCAACCTGCCAGGGACCTTTACCTTACATTAAGAGCTATAGAAATCTTATATACTAACTAACAAATCCTGAAGACTCACCACCAGGACTGAGTGGCAGCTGCATGTCACAAATGTGCTATAAGGCATATTTGCAAGCCCCACTTCTGAAGTCAGCACTGATAAGCAGTTTATAAAGACTGCTGAGCTGCATAGAACTAGTGCTTTCCTGATGCTAGCTTGTTCTTATTCTCTAGAGCTGGTGCAGAAACGATTAACCCTATTGTGGAGTTACTCTGCTTACAGAAGTGAAGTGGACAAATGTCCTCTTCCCCTGAGAAAACATCAGCATCTGGAGCAGCAGCCTGCTGGCCCACAGGATACTGCGACAGCCATTCTGATGCCATGGGTAGTTCAGGATTGGATTTCTACATAGTTTAATGTTGCAACAGGTTATAGATAAAAACTTGAAGGTGGATTTTGTCATAATCTGCAATTCAGGGGGTCCTCAGTATCTGCTAGATACAGGGGACTTTCAGTATACAGGACACCCTTAAATATGAAGTGGCCCTCAGTATCCACTGGGGTTCTATTCCAGGACCGCTGCAGATACCATGAAATCCATGAATCTGGGAACATTTAATCCTGTAGAGGTTTAAATTAGAGGATAAATCCTAAATTAGAGGGAAATCCTATAGAGCAATGATTTTCAACCTTTTTCATTTCATAGCACACTTAAGAAGGCACTGAAATTGTCAAGACACACCATCTGTTGTTTTTACCTTTGACAAGGCTCACCAGGTGGTTCAAATCCCCTATTTTTCCTATTAAAAATGACTTTTCCCAAAATCCCGCAGCATATCTGAGGATGAACCATGGCACAGTGGTTGAAAATCACTGCTGTAGATGTTCATCTAAGGATGAACATCTAACCTTCTGAAGGGTGCTGCCACACGCTGCTTCCCTAACCTTCAGAATATCTTCTAAGCCATAAGGGTCTCCGTTCTAAGCTATACAAAGGAATTTAATAGTCTTTAAACTGCTTTTGAAGCCTTCCTCTGGAAAATGGAAAGTGACCCTCGAAGGCCTCCTAAAGATCCTAGAAGTTGTTCTGAGTCCCATGGAGGCCACATGCATCCTCAGTTGAATACCTTCTGGAGTGGCGAGAGCACAGCTCCGACCAGCAGAAAATCAAATCTGCAGGCCCCAAATTAAATCTGAATCAAATCAAATCTGCAAGCCCCACCATATACTAACTGGCAATCATTGTATAGTTTTCTTCAATATGAGCAACTGTATGAGAGAAGCCCCATTTTACTTTTACATATTATAAAAATCTTGAAAATGAAAGTCAGATAAATTATTGTTTCCTAGACGTATTCTTCAGCACCTACCAATATTTAAGGCTGTAATCTCATTTACACACTCCTGGTCCAAGTTCCATTTTCAAGTTCAGGTCCAACCTTGTTTGGGGGATTTTTTTGTACAAGGATTTGACTCAACACAAATGGCCCCTGCAAATCACAGTTCTAAAAACTATTTTTCTACTGTTTTAGAGAGACAGTCATGCAAGCAATCATTCAATTTTTCAGCTGAGCCGAAGACACAGGGTCCTTTGATTTCTAATTGCTTACTCTATAACAGTAAGAAAAGCTGTTTCTAAACAATTGTAAATGGACATACTTTTTTTTAAAACTGCTTTTATTTAACACAGTTTTGTTATCAGCAGTGAATCCCAGAATCAAACACCTGCACATATTGAGGCTCCACCTTGTTCATTGGGGCACCTTGTCGCTCCATTAGGAACGACAGAGGAGCAAGAAACCTAGAAGTTGGTATTTCAATCATTTTTTCCTACTTCTTTTTTAACCATGGGAGAATTTGTAATGGAACCTTAGTGGATAACAAGGAGTACCTGTAGGCTCAATTGAACACAATGGGATTTTACTGCTTACTAAACAAGCTCTTGCTATAGGTAAATGTAAACATAACTTAAAAACAACTTCATGTATCAATTGCCAGATGTACTGAATCGAGCTGAATAATGAATAAATCAGCTTGGTTACATTCTCAATAAGTATTCATCAGGTTTTCACATTTTTTATATTGTGCATAAAAGTGTTCATTGTTATGATAATTTGTTAATAATCTCCAACCAATATTTTGATGTTTAACAGGGCTGAGAAATGGAGGAACTGGGACTAGACTAGGGCAGGGAGAAGGAGAGGCACAATGATATTCCCTTTTTGGCCTTCATCAGTCTTTCCAGGTGTACTCAGATTGGCTCCAATTAAATAGCAGGCACAGGTCCATGTGGATCCTGTGGAGCTGTGAGGACTCACTGCTGGGCAAGATAATAAATAAATGTTCCCCATAACATAAGAGGAGATCCCTAGGACCCCCTTCCTGGATGCAGATATTGTAGCACAGTATACAAGATGGCCTAATCCTTAAAAAATGATTATGAAATTATTATAGACATTCTGCTCTTGTAAATTGTGGTACAGAGATTCACTTCACAGCTGGCTACTAGCAGGAACCCACATAAGCAGGTGCAGAGGGCAGACAATAAGAGGAATAGGACAGGGAGGAACAAGGGAATGTTGGGGTATGGGGGGCATGTGGAACAGGAGCGTCAAGTAGCAACCAAGATCCTATCATTCCCTCTCCCTTATCCTCTTTAGTTCTGCACTAGCAAAAGTGCTGGCACAGATATGAGAAGACATTTGGGGCAGTGGAGGCTTTCATGGTAAAGGTCCCCTTACTGTGAGGAGATTCCAGGAGTCTCCCCTACGCACAGGATACAGGGTGGACTACATTGTTGCAGGGTTGGCTATATCCTATCAAACTTTCCAACAATGAAGCAGCTGCAATTCAGCCAAGAGGTAAGGGAACAAACTTTTCTTTATATTGAGGATGGCACCATGACTGTCCCCCTTACTGCAGGATACGGGCCATGTCCCATTGGCATCAATATTGGAAAGTTGGATAGGATTGGTCCATTAGAACTGGGCTGTCAATCACTTTATTAGGGAAAGGTTTATAAGAACTGCTGACTCACAACTGTCAAGCTTTTGAAGAATCTTAGCTATGATGGTATTTATGCTTAAAGTTACTGTGAATAATATTACATAGAATGTAACATATTCTATTTTACCTTTTCCCTAGATATTTTTTAAGTACGGAGAGTTCACCAAGAGGAAGACAGCTACACAGGTAAGCAAAGCACTATGATTCCAGCAAGAATATGGTACTTTTCCCTCCTTGTTTACAAAAAGACCTGTTATCTTAATGCTGTAATTCTACATGCACTTACCTATGAATAAGTCCACAAATTGAATGGGACTGACTGCTTGGTAGGTAGGCAGAGGATTGCACTGTAGTATTATGAAGAATATCCATGCAGTTATGTTCAGGTATCATCAATGACTTGAGGAACACTTTGCATCATAAACTGTGACCATACAAAGGACATTTACTGCCTGATTTGTAAATACCAGAGGGTGTGTGTTTAATTGTGATTGTACAACATGTAGCAGTTTGTTTAACCCTTAACCTAATCTGTCCCTTAGGTTTCGCAAACCACCAAAAATTAGGTCATAATCCACTGATGTGTCCCAGAATCAAAATTTTAGAACCACTGAGGCTGTAATCCAAAGTCCATTTAGACTGGCATAAGCCCCAGCATAAGTGCTATGCTGACCTGGTATTGTCACAAAGTTGTCACATAAGGCACTGTCGGCCCACTCCTGTGGGGATATGCACAGGCATACACCAATCTCCCCACACCACCATAGGAAGATATGTCAGATGAGATATGCTTGCCTAAATCTGTTAGGATTGCACCCTGCATCAGTCACATATAATTTAGTCATGCTGTTCTTCACAATGGTGGGAAATATGCATTTAACTGAGTACAGTAATAATATAGTTCTAATATATATTTGCTAATATATTCTGTTTCCCTTATCTTTTTTCAGTGTGTCAACAGTTAATTTGTTGAATCGTCAGTGCCTTTCATGCAATTTCATGAAAGATCAGTGCACATATTTCAATGCAAAATTTAGCCCTTCAATCAAGTACTTCATTCTACAATGTAAAGGTAAGCCAACCTTTACCAATTTAATATTTAAAGGTTTTGGATTACTTTACTTAAATATCAAACCTTGCATGTTGTATAAGGCTCATAACTTGTTATAAGTGTAGGAGAATGGAAAGGAAACTCTTTAAAGAAGAATGGTAAATTTCATTCTGATTATGAATTAAAATTACATATGTAATATATGGTGGCAATGTACAACAAACTTTCCCTTTGTTGTACATGGTATGTGTACTTCTTCCTTCTCATTATGCTTCCTCACCTATCTATTTCTGTATATCTAAAAAATTGAAGTCACTGACTGACTCATCAACGCCCAGCCAAAACCACCAAACTTTGAAACGTGAAATTTGGGGCGAGTATTCCTTCTATGATGTAGGTACCCACTACCTTTCTGGGAAATTCAAACTGAAATGGGATGAAAAGGGGCACAACACACTTTCATCCCTGTACTTAATATTGAAGAATTGCTGATACATCAACTCCCATCCCATACCCCTGGACCTAGAAGCTTCAAATTTGAGGAGGGTATTCCTACTGCAATATAATAACCCTCTAAGAACCTATTTGGTGTCAAGTGGTGGTTGGTGCCCAGTGGTACCCACTGCTGAGTGGTACCCACTACACAACAGGTAAATTCCGCTGGTTAACATATATAAGGAAACTGAAGTCATGTCCCATTCCAGAAATCAAGTGGTGTCAGCAAAACAAAGAAACAAGCAAGAAGGACACTTGCTTTTGGTTCTTTGTTCCTTGATCCAGTTAACTCATGTAGTATGAAGTGGTCAAACAAAACCCCTGCTTACTGGACCAGAGGCACTTTTTCAATAGGTGTTCCTCCTTTATTTAGCAGGGAGAGAGTAACTGGCCCTAAACAGCCAAGCAATGTCTGTTCAAGTGGCTTCTGCTAGTATTCTTTTTACATTTTAGATTATGAGCCCTTTTGGGATAGGGACCCATTAGCTATTAATTCGCTATTATTTTTTTCATTTTCTTTGTATACCGCTTTGTGAACTTTTTATTTGAAAAGTGGTATATAAATACAGTAGATAGATAGATTTTTGTTGAGATAGAAATAGAAAATTTTCTAGTGCAGCTCTTCCTAAACTGCACTAAACAACCCATTGGTGGACCTGATTTTTTGTTAGGTCATAAAAGGTCCACCACCCAAACCTCTGCATGGCAGTCTTCAGCCCTCTCTCCCCCCGCCCCCACTTGGCCTCTTCATCTTGTATTCTTGCTGTCACATGTGACTCATCAATGAGAACTTGAAGCAACTAGACTGAGGATGGCCCCTTCCACTCATTCCTTGAAGTTATTCTCATTGCTCTGTTGCATTGGTTCCCAAACTGTGTTGTGACTCATCAGCTAGTTTAGGTCAAAAATATTTTATCCCAGACAAAACTATGAGAAATAAATTCATTTTTAACCATAATAAACAAAAAATATTTTTCTAAAGCTCCTTTTTGTCTAGTAAAGCTTAGGTGGGTCCTGACAGACTAACATTTTAAAAATTGGTTGTGTTTCTAAAAAAGTTTGGGAAGCATGGCCTCTGAATGACTTTGAAAAGTGCTGAATATTCACCATTCTCTTCTAATTTAATAGTAGCTGCAGGTGCTCCATACTTTTTATAATCAGACTATTAATCGCTCTGTATGTCAGTTTCTCAACTGTAAAATTGAGATAATAATAATATCACCTCAAACTTGCATCACTCCCCAGGAGAGCATCCCAGTGATGCTGTGGCATTAGCAGGACTACTCATGTGCTTAGTGTTAAAGCAAATGCCTTAATTGTTTTGAGAATTGAGCTTAGAGCTGCTAATGTGCGTCCCCAGATGCCTGTCTTCTGTTGAAGTGCTGCAGAACATAATACATTTACCTTGAATAATTGTGGTGCTCGCCTTTTCTGGTTCATACAGGACCTGGTGCTCCAGTTGTCAGTGTGCACAGTACAAGTAATCCTGAAAGTAAGTGTACATCAGTTAATAAGTGATCTTCTTGTGGCTTTCCTTCTTTCTTTTTATTCTTTTAAGGACTTAATTTCTATAAGGCCATCTTAATTATGGTGTATAATAAACATTCCTTTAAGTGATAAAAACAAAGCTAAATTAATCAAGTCACTATAACATGCAGGGATTTCTCAGACATGTTATACTAGATGCATATCTTTTATTGTCTATTAATCCTTGCATTAATTAGGCAGCACAATAGCATGATCCCTTTCACTAACTATGCAAATTGAGTTTATCTCAGAGCACCTCTGATGTATGTTTAAAATGCTTTAAAGCTGCAATCCAATTAATTTGGATTAAGGTGCTGGCTTCCAAGTGCTGCTTGTCTAATTCAAACTACAGTTAACCTAAATTTTTTTTTTGCTTACTCTTCTGCAGTCCACTGTTGCTCTTACTATACAGTGTCTTCCTTAAAAAGAAAAAAAAGGAATCTTTCATAATTTCTATCAATGCAGTCAGTCATTCGAATCCACAGGACCTCTATTGCTGGAATCCCTGTGGATGCCAAAATCAGTAAATAACAGGATCCACTGTTTGGACCCATAATGGACCTCTGGATACGAGATGCCCTCCAGTCACAGGAAGATGTTTCAAAACACCTTCAGTCAAAACAGGAGGTATTTTGAGCAGCAGACATGCAGCCTCCTTGCATTTCAACATGAGATGATCCCTGTAGCCAAGGAGGAGCTAGCTCCATTTTCCTGTATTTCCCTATTTCATCACAGGAAATGTGTGTTGTAAGAGGCCAAGCAGGATTTCACTTGTCTTAGCAGAAAGAAATGTACTCACACTACTGAATGACGCAAACTGAATTTATACTTAGAACTTTAATACAGTGCACAACATAAAAGGAGTTTCTGTCACTGAAACTCTTTTATGATCCCAATAGATATACAGATAGTCAGAAAAAGTAGATCATATTAGCCAAGTTAGCTATTGCCCTAGTGAGATATCACCCTGTCAGTCTTACAGTGAGCCACTCAGGAGATTGAAAGATAGAGACCCTGAAACCTTGTGTGCAACTCCCCTTTACCCCCTCTGTCAGGCTTGCTCCCTCAAGGCATGTCAGAAGGGGTAATCAGTAGGCATCCCTTCGTAATCACCATCATAACAAGACAGTATGGAAAAGGTGCAACCAACAACCCTCAGTCGAAGAACTAATCCAAATATGCAGGCTGAGATGGTTTGGTCATGTCTGCAGAATGAACACCAATTGGCTGCCACTTAAGCTCCTCTGGTGAGAGCGACCTATTCACTAGAAAGTTCAACGAACAGCACTGAAGAAGATGTGGCTCAAACTGGTTTTGAACCAGCAACTGACCATTAATGAGGTTAAAAACATCGCCTTCAATCGCCAAGAGTAGAATTGTATTGTGAATGATGCACAAAATCCAGTAGCACCTACAGCGGCTTATTGGTTGAGAGGACAACTGCCTACCCAGTCATCAGTTAAGGACTAAAGAAAAAAAGAACAAGTGTGGATGTGGCTGCCTGCCCTGGAAGCATCCTTTAAACAGACTGGCTGAAAATCAAGTCTTCTTTTTTCCCTTTGTGGTTTCACACAATTGAAAACTCTGTGGGTGCAGATGCCAGACTTGCTTCTCCTCTTCAAACTGTGTTACTTGCTACTTCCCCAACATACATGTAAAACTAACCATTTGCAAACTAACAGAGTAATACTTTTTGAAAGAGCATGTGGAGCCCCAAAATGGCAGAACTGTGGATTAATAAACCAATGCTCTAGTTGGCTCCTGCCACCTATATCAAACCTTTCTGAACCAAGAAGATCTAGTTTCATCATGTTAGCCCCATCCATTTCCCAGCCTACAGACAATGCACCAGGACTTCAACGGATGGAGGATGGGGGAGATTGAACTGAAAATTGTTTGCAAATAGGTGACAGCCATCTCTAATTTCTCAGATGACCTCTCCCTATAAATTCATATAGATACGAAACAGTGTTCGTGATAAAATAGAAACCTGTAGCAACCCACAGCACAGATACAGAACAGGGTGCTGTGCATGTATCTTCCAGTAAAACTACCTGTGATATGATTGGCCAAGAAGTTGGAACTTCAAAAATAGTACCTCCACTCTCCAATTTGGCCAACTGTCCCAGAAGTACACCATGGTTGATGGTGTTGAATACTGGTGCATTGGTAAAATTAAAAAATTCATCCACAATGTATAGCCCCAGCTACTGGACATCTAAATGAATACCTCACACATCTAAGGGAATATTTTACTTTCTACACACACCTAAGGGAATATTTTACTTTCTACACTACAGTATTATTTTGACCAAAACACTCTACCCCATTTCACCATTCATCTTTTTGATAATTTAATTATTCATATGCTCCTTTACGCATACCTTTTTAGTATTCTCTAAATACAATTTTAAAAATATTTTGCCCATAGTCACTGGAGTGGGCAGTCATCAGTGTAATGGTTTAATATGAAGAGAGAACAAATTCCTCTAATCCTTTTTCGAATTTCCATCTGCAAAGGATCAAAGCAACAATTCATTTGTACTGAACTTTTGGAAAGAAAATTAGATAATGACTAGAGATTGCTGTTTACAATTAAAAATAAAACCATTGATGTATCTAATGCTTTAATATAAGATTAGATAATATTTTCTATAAATAAAGGAGAACATATGTGATGGAAGTTTGTTTCAATTTCAATATCTGAAACAATTATTGCAATATTTTGGTTGACTGCCCAGAAATTGCTAGATTATCCTTTATTCCCCTTAACGAGGAATTTTTTATAATCTATATTAATCAAGGAAGGTTGAAAGCTAAGAGAAAACCAATCAAGCCAAGTACAAAAGGATTAGGAACCTTATTTAAACATGCCAAAATGGCTGCTGTGGGATCCAGCATGCCCCAGGCAGAGGCTACCTTCCCCTGAGTAAGGAAATTAACCCTGCAATGGGACTACATGATTCTGTCCCAGCAATGGGGCCAGCCAGAATTGAAAACTATATGTCAGACTGTGAGGCCCAACACAGGACTTGGCTCCAGTGGAGCTGAGCACTCCACTGGTCCCAGCTTGCTCCCTCTCCTGCCACATCTCCTCACTGCCATAAAACAAACAATAAAAACAATAAAATATTTACTTACCCTACAGTCCAGAGTAACTACGGGAGCACGTAAGAGACATTACATGCATCCGTAGTTACAGCACCACCTAGTAAAAACCTATGGGAAATTCATATTGCAGTCCAGAGTAAATTGTTCTTACACCATAGCAAGGACTCCCCATAGTTATTCTGGATTATGCCCTTAGGCTGCACTCCTAAAGACACTTTCCTGGGAGTACAACCCATTAAACACAATGTAGACATGAGTAGTCATAGTTAGGATTGCACTCTTAGTTCTTTAAATTAACAATATGGATTTTGATCTGTCTTTTTATAGACACATAAATGTAGTAATGCTTTCCTGCTTCCATTTCACTTTTTTATTTTTCTTACAGAATTTTATATATTGGAAAACAATTCTGCATTAAAAGAAGCTATTGTGAAGAAAAAAAAAGTCCAGACAGAAATTAAAATACTTCATATTGATGACTATGGTAAATATTTCTGGAAGTTATTGACACAAACTAAATATTTTTTCAAATTATATATAAATTTTCATCTTTGAAATTATCAGTCTTTAATGTTTTACCCTTTTCTTAAAAGACCTTCCTTTACAGTTGTCCTTTCCAAAGGATTTCACAGATAGGAATGCATATCCACTTCTGTTACTAATGTGAGTATAACATGGCATTATTAAAATAAAATTGATTTATGTCATTAGAATTTTTTTCCTTGCTTTCTGACCTTACAAATGTATTATTTTACTTTATATAAAAGGCAATTTCAAGGTTTAACCCTGATATGGTGAGATGGCACAGACACAAATTGGCTTTCTAAGAACTAGAGGCAGGCACACTTTTAGTTTCACAGAAAAACATTTCCTCCAAAATGTGGACAATATTATAGGCTCGGATCCATATCTATAGAGCTCATTCCTACAGATTCTTTTATTCTTGCAGAGTAAGACCCCGCACACATTGAAAATATTACTTACTGCGGTAATGTGTATCTAGCTTAAATTGTTTGTTATAAGTATTTAAGCTTAAAGTGTAATGTTAACAGCTGAAAAATTAACCAGTTCCTGTTTGGCATTAGAGATAGTTTAATCAAGTATTCAGCATCTGCAATGTATTCATCCCTTTATCCGCTCTGGTGAGGTAGGGGATGTTCTTGGCTGAGAAGCAGGATGCAGGGTCCTGAGTGAGTAAAATCATGGATTGTACTGTATTGCAGGTTGTTTTCAAATATTTAGAACAGGAACCCTCTTTTTAGAATGAGAATCTGTCAGGATCCACAAAAAGTGATATCATGACTGGAAGTGACACCCTGAAGCAGGAAAATTTTTAACAATCCTAGGCCAAAAGTGGTGTTTCAAAATCATTATCACAGGTCTGAGAAGACCCACTGTGGAGTGGGAGACTTTAAATTGCCTTTCCCTGCTGAAGCCTTCCAATCAGGTCCCACCCCCACATGAAGTGGGTACAGCCGCACCAGCAAAGAAAGAATAAGATTAGACGGACAATTTACCAAGAACTACATGATTCAAACAGCCGTTGTATTATGTCACTTTTTGGTTAGGTATCTTCTTATTGCAAGGAGTCTCTCTTCTTTGGGCATAGATAGTCCGTATTTATATCATTATTGTGGAGGAGTGATGAAAATGTCTGGAGCTGTGAGCATGCACAGAATCAGTGCAACCACATCTGAGATGAGCATTATCTCTTTCTGTATATCTCTTTCTGTATTATCTCTTTCTGTAGCAAGCTTTCATCTAGGGTTCATTGACTATGTTTATTGAAGATATGTCTTATTCACCAGATGCAATTTATAGAACTCTTCCCACAAACCAACTTACAGAAATCCATTCGGTAGCAATACTGTAATATAAAGTCACTCAGAACCTTTACTGGCATTTTAAAAACAAACCTTAAAAACATACAGAATCAGATTAAAACCAATCCCACTATGAGAGATAAAGGAAAAGGATCCAAGGGGCAGTCCATTTCCCCAAGTCTGTTAACAGAACTATGAAGTCTCAAAAGATGTTTTATGAAGATCCCCAAGGTCTCAATTAAGGTTGAATTCTCAGATGTTAACAAGTTCAACAGTAAAATGTCATCCAAACAGAAAGTCATTCCCGTCTGTGTTCGCAGCCTGTTCAAAGAATGCTCATTTTGTATATTAAACATAGATTAAGAGCAGCTGAATTTGGAATATCTTGACATGATTTAGAGCTGTTTCTGATTAGGTTTCTAACAGTCCAGTCATATGAATTAGCATCCTTAGCACAGTCTGATCTACTGCATTACAAAACTGGTGGTATATAGTAGTGATTCCCAAATTTACTCCCTAACTTAAGTCTTTTGGAGGGGGGGGCAAGGATAGTGACATGATCCAATAATCACATTGCTGGGTGGGGGGAAGGGGTGCTTTAACTTTTACTGTAGCAGGCTCCAGGGGTGCTTTAACTTAACTGTAGCAGGCTCCAGGAGATGCAGGGAGTCTCCACAGCTCTCTCCAATGTTCCCCAAGCTTTGTAACATTCAAAAACAAGCACTCCAAAATAATGTGGCTCTTACTTACCCCACATGTGGGAATGCCCACTGCCTGCCCCCCTCATACCCCAGAACGCCTTCCTCGCTCCACTCCACACCTCCAGATCCCTGCACTTGGCGAGTTTGGCAGGTGAAAACTCACCCATCTCTGGGGCCCCTGTCAACACAGAAAGGCTGGCCCACATCAAAGTGATGGCCTATCCCTACAAAGAGCGGTGCAAAAGTGCTTTACAGCACTTTTGTGACACCCTTCTGTCAACACAAGTCTGGCCAAAAGGGCATTTTGGATTGCACCCTAAGACCAATGTAAGCTTGGATCCAAATATGCCCTCATAAGTGGAAACCATTTCAGTTCATGCAAGGTTCATGCAGCAACCTTCTCCCTCCCAATTATTTCTACTGTGCTACATCCAACAATGTTTGAGACTGTCTGCAGATGTCTAAAAGTAAAAGCTTCAAAAAAGTAAAAACTGATAATGTGGCTTTGCAGAAGTGGTTTCCACTCACCTAACTTATTTTTGTTCCAGCTTTTATACTTAGAAAGGGGTCTCAAAGGCTCTAAAAATGTCTGCATCTAAACATGTACATCTTCTCAAACGGTTGGAACCATTTGTCCACAATATAGGTGTGTGTGTGTGTGTGTGTGTGTGTGTGTGTGTGTGTTTTAAATGCTCCAAATATAAAATCTGAAGAAGACTGTTGTAGTTACTATTGCAATGACAATGAAGTTCAGACTTCCTTGATAAAAAGAATGTGCTGTATGTTGTTTCAGCTAAGTTTTAAAGGTTGTCAGATTGCACAGAACAAGAGTCTACTGTTCTTGGAGAGGGATTTCTTCCTAGGGGGCTTCTCTGGGTGGCCTGATCTTCTGGACTGGTGGTAGTAGATCCAGTCTTCTAAGGTGTATCTTCCAGGCAGAGAATGAGCATGCTAACCACTATGTTATCCTGCCCTATATTACCAAGCAGTCACTGGCAGCCCCTATCTGGACCCTGACAGTGTTAGTAACAGCTTTGTGTAGCGTGTAATTCTCTACATTTTTGCTAAAAAAGGAAGTATGTCACAGTTTTCTGGAGTAGTTTGTGTTTGCACTTAGAATAAGCCACTTGAAATAGCTTGGCATGACATATATAATGCTGGAGTCCTGAATAGATTTTTTTTATGAGCCTTTTAGACTGCACATGAAATTCTAATTTAAAAAACCTGGAAATTGCACATCTAAGGCATGCATAACATTACTGAATGTGTAAAGATTTTTTTTTCCAGTATGACAGTATGTAAAGAATTAGCAATTAGCAGGGAATCTCATTAACATGAATGGGAAGTGCACAGCTAAATCTTCAGCAATCTGCTAAAAATGTAACCTTTGATTATTAATAAGGCAGGATACATTACACCTTTTTTCATTTGAACAGCATAATTTAATAAGACAGTTTGCCCTGCAGGTTGCATTTTGTGCATTTGTAGTTAGCTTCACTTCTAGGAAATTTGCCTTGCATCTTTTTCTCCTTTCTACAGTAGTATTCTATCCATTGAGTATCCAGTACTCTATTCATCTTGTTCCCTCTTCCCTTATAATGCTTTTGATTCTGCTGACAAATTGGAATTTTTTCTAGTATTTGTGGGTGCTACTTTACACACACACACACACACACACACACACACACACACACACACACCACAGAGAGAGAGAGAGAGAGAGAGAGAGAGAGAGAGAGAGAGAGAGAGAGAGTAGGCTCTCGTTATCCATCAGGGTTCTGTCCCTGGATATTAAATGGATACTAAAGTCTGTGGATGATAAAATATGCTGATTAGATCACCAGAAACCATCTGTAGACCAAGCAGGGCTTTCCTTCTCTTAAGAATGCCTATTAAGGATATAAGAACATCACTACCTGTTTCCCTGAGAACCCAGCCATTATTTTGTTTTTGCCCAAAACGGGTATTCTGAGGGTCAGGGAAGCCATGCATGCAGTCCCAGCCTTCAGACCATCTTCCAAATGTGACTGATGCATAGCCTCAATCATTTTTGGAGGATCCAAGTTGGGTGATCCTATTGAATTCAGAGTCCACAGATGATCAAATCCACAGGTACCAAATTAGGCAAAAGAAAAGGCTGAAATGTGTATATTTTCATTTCCGGGATTGGGCACAAGTATTAAATATTGAAACAACACAGTTGTTCAAGAGAAAGCAGGCTGCAAAGTACCTGAAAAGAGAAAGGTTTATCTGATTGTATGAACAACTATTTGAAACAGAAGAAGAGAGTAGAGGCATCAGTGGAATACTGATGTGGACTTTGGTCTTATGTATCATGCCCCATTGCCAAAATAGTCCATGGATGAAGCAGGCCAAATGCTTCTTTGAAGGGACAGGCTGGGGGAGATGTTAGAAGATGAGGGTCTAGAAAAAAGGGAGTTTACACATTCAGAATAATAAAACTCATAAGAATTTTAAGGACTACCTTGAACCTTCCAAGGGTGCAAATTTCAGAGTCCAGATAAAAATAAAATGCTAGCAACAGGAACCAGCTAGTGATTACTTTGTGCCTGATACTAGGAAGAAAAAGAATACATATCCTAGTGGGGGGGGGGAACGACATTCAACTTCCTGTATTTCTCTTACATGAACCTTTTTTCCTCTTTCTGCTGTACATTGTCAGTACAGCTTTTCTACTATTGGCATTAACAGAAGTTATTTTTAGAAATCTCTTCACAATGTAATGAAATGTCAATACCAAAAATCTGTAAAGAGAGACTTTCTAGGGGCTGATTTAATTTGTCTTGGATCTTTCAAGAGAGCAGGAGGTGGTAATCCTCAATCCAATTTGCTACCCTGAAACTGTTAAATTAGTCTCCTCTTAAAATTAAAGATAAGCCATAATGCTACCTGAGAATACAGAGCTACCTCTGAGGTCAACAGGGTTTTTGTATCCAGACTGAATGTAGCATTAAGTCCATTGACTGTGTTCAAAGCTGTGTTTCCTGGGAAAAGTTGTAATTCTACACTTAAAAGGGGGAAAAACACCAAAAAATAGCTCATGTCCAATCAGTGACATCTTCCTTCTTTTCATCACCAGAAATGCCACCTCTAAAAACCAATACTGTACTTTCAGGAAGGACATCATGCTGTTTCAGGTAATGCTGATATAGTTGCTTTTTATGATGTCAATTACCAAAACCCTACATCCTGAAAGTGGTAGTTCTGCAATTGACAGGGCCCTATAACACATGTTTTTAAAGGAGCAAAGCCAATTTCACATCCAGTTACAAACAGTAAATCAGTGATTGGGACTGCCAATCATTTCTCATTGTGTGCACATCCAGCAGTTAATTCTATTAGCAAATGATGTCCCAGGATGTTTTATTCCTGCTACAAATCAGTGTAAAATAATGGATGCTAGAAAATACTTGAAAGTCTATACTTGAAATTCAATACTTGAAATTCTTCATTTATGTTCAATATAACACTCTAACCCTTGTACTAAAAAGCAAGTATTTTCACAATTCAGCTACTGTTAGAGCACTATCATAACCATGTCTACTCAAAAGTAAGCTTCATTGTGTTCAATGGGTCTTACTCCCAGGAAATTTTCTTTAGGATGGCAGCCTGAGTGATTTTTTTCCTAGTAGTTTGGTGGTGGAATTACTAAGATGAAAATGAAAAACGTACATTATGTCTATATGTGGCAGTGGCTTATAATACATTAATAAGGTTCAATATTTTTGGAATAAAAAAGAATTGAGTATTTGCATGGACATAAGTAGAAATAAGATACAAGTGGACCCTATTTGCCCATTTCCATGGATTTTTAAATGAATGCCTCATGAATCACATGAAAACAAAGTTTCATTTTTGGAAACCCCATTCATTAATGAATTCAGTTTCAGTTGAGGGAGGTTCATCGTGGTAGGCATGTTTTCCACCCACTTTGCTCTGTGATGATGCTGTGTCACAAAGAATACAGGTATGGCTGTTGCAGGAGTGGGGATATGCTGAAGTGCTGCCATTTGGGAATGAGGGGGAGAAAAACACCAGTTGTCTCCAATAGGAATAAAAGCGAGAAAGCACCTTAAAGATTGTACATTTAGGTTTCATGGATTGATCTCCACTTAATGCATTTAGTAGAGTGGAATACAAACCCTGGATCTTCATGCTATAATGAATTAGTTAGGACTATATTCTAAGTAGCACAGTGTCAGCTACTTATCTTCCTTCCCTCCTAGAAAAAGCGCTTCAAACTTTTGAAAAGGCCACTTAATGAAGGTTGCAGAATGTCAGGAATGGTAAGATGCAGTGACGGAGACTGTGGTGGGATCACTGAAAATCTTGAAAAGGTTCCTTTCGTGAACATTCAGAGGCAGATTCTCTCTACAGCTTTCATCAACTTCTACTCTTACAATAGCCCTCAGATGCTGCATTCAGTATCATTCCCAATATCATTCAATATCTCCTTGTGCTCAAGAATGGCATTCTTATGAAGCTTCCTAAGAAAAAGGGACAGGGAAGAAACATAATGCTTGCTCATTTGCATTTCTGCTGCTTGAGATACAATCTTCAGACTGAACAAAATTGAACATACACTGAGATGCACAAGATTGCTCTGTGAATCCCACTGAATTTTTGAATAGATATATATATATCAGATAAAAGTTTTCAAGGTGCTACAGAACACTTGTTTTTGTTACAACAGACTAATGTGCTCTGGAAAAGGCAGACTGCCATGCCTCTGCTTCATCCAATGCATGTTTGGGGCTGCTGTTCTGCCATCACAAGGCAAAGGGAAACTTTTATCCCTACCCCGGTAACACTGCAAAGGCCCCATATAGGCTACACTACCAAAATCAGTTGCACAAATCTGACCAGCCCAGGATTGGCATGGCCTCTCTGGGAATGGGCTAAGTCCTGGTTCCATCTGCTGGTCTCACTTATTGGTAGGTTTTAACTGGGAAAAAGTGCCTTTAGAATCTTAAAGGTATTTTATGAATGATATTGTTTTATGCATAGGAATAACTTGTTTGGTATTTTATACTAGAATCATAGAATCATAGAGTTGGAAGGGACCTAGTAGGTCATCTAGTCCAATCTCCTGCCTGCAGCAGGAAATCCCCCTAGAGCATCCCCAATAGGTGCTCGTCGAGCCTCTGCTTGAAGATACCCAGTGAGGGAGAGTCCACCACCTCCCTTGGCAATCTGTTCCACTGCTGAACCGTCAGGAATTTTTTCCGGATATCCAACAGGAATCTCCTCTCTTGCAGTTTGTACCCATTGGTTCTGGTCCTGCTTTCAGAAGCAGGTATGAACAAATGAGCTCCTTCCTCCTATCTGAAGAAGGCAATCATGTCTCCTCTCAGCCTTCTCTTCTCCAGACTGAATATCCCAAGTTCCCCCAACCTTTCCTCATAGGGCTTCCCTTCCATCCCACTGATCATTCTTGTCGCTCTCCTCTGGACTTGCTCCAGTTTGGCTGCATCTTTCTTAAAGTGAGGTGCCCAGAACTGAACACAGTACAAGATAATGATAGAAGACATGCAGGTTTGGTGGGAAGAGAAAGCTATGGCAATGGAGGAAAAATGGTTGCTTTAATAGTATTAATGTTACGAAGACGACAGGTCTCTATCAGAATGGCTACTCCATATTGTTTTCAACCAGAGTCTCATTTTGACCCTCATTTTGCTGATTTTTCTAGCTGCAGGATGTTGCTACATTAAGGAATGTAGGCCGCAATCCTAATCCCCAGTTAGGCCATCATAAGCCCCAGCACAAGACTGTGCTGGCATGGGAGTCTCACAAAAGTGTTGTAAGGCACTTCTGTGCCACTCATGGGGATGGGTTAGACCAAGGTACAGACAGGTGCTTGCTTCCCTTCATCACCACAGGAACAGGAAAACCAATGAGTTGTGCCAGTCTAGGTTAGGATTGCACCCGTACTGACAGTTGTGCATTATGGCTTGCAGTGGCAGTTGTGTATGTCCAATAAAGATCACTCTGATATATTGTTTCTCAGGGACTCTTTCAACTGAAGGCTACTTGAGCAGATGCTATATACAGCCCAATCCTGAGCTGCCTAGTGCACAGTGCTACCATGGTACCAAAATGGCTGCTGCAGCATCCTAAGCACACTGCGCAGAGGGAAACAGCTACTTGGAAGAAGGGAGCATTCATCAGAGGCCTGACACAGACCTCTGTATCTAGCAGAGCTGAGCTCTGCCAGTACAGCTTCACTTCCTCCCTTCTTCTCCACTGTTTCCCCACCCTTGAAGATGTCTCCCACTCCTTCCCCATGCCTCCCTTCACCACTCTGGCTATCCAGCACTCTGGGTGAATACCAGCAATAGACCATGGGCCCATTGCCAAAGCTGGCCCAGTGTGGGCTCATGCAGGCTAGCTCTGGCAACAGACCCATGGTAATACTCACGGTGCACACTGTTCTGGATTGGGCCCTTAAGGACAGAAGGACGGTGTGGGAAAATCAATCATCTCTATAATATAATCACTCTGTTGTCATGGTCAGTCTACTACTGCTCTCTTATGTTGTGCTATATGAATATACACTATAAAATTGCAGATTTTTTTTATTTGTTCATTTCATATTAATATACTTCAAACTCCTCTCCCTTCAACTACATTGCATACACTATAGTCTATAGATTAAACATGTACCATAATTGCCTGAAAGAGTTATTATTATCTCTTTGCTATATAATTAAGGATCAAAGTTTAACTTTCAGATCTCTGATTTTCCTCATTAATGTTCACCTTATTCATTTAGAGACTTGGAAATACACTCAGTAGTATCATGCAGGAAATGATTAAATAGAGTGAAGACTATAGCATTTAATCTGTGTAATAAAAGTGAGAGGTGATTATCATTCTTTTTTTCTCTAGCACGATTAACCTCTTTTCATACAGATTAACCTCTTTCCATGCATCTCAAATATCTGCAATCCTTACCTCCAGTTAGGCTGGCCTAAGACCCAGCATGTGTCATGTGCTGATCTGAGGATGTCACAAAAGTGCCTTAAGATGCTTCTGCACCACTTGAGCAAGGGTTAGGGCAGTGTACAGACATGTGCTTGCCTCCATACATCACCACGGGAACAGGAAAACCAAGGAGTTGTGCTGGCTTAGGTTAGCATTGCAACTATTAAACTACTATTTGCAACTGTAGAAACTTGGTAGAAATAGTGGAACTTAGTAGATATGGAATCAGGACAAGTATGTACTAATTTTAAACCACCTCAGTTTGCCTCAATAAAGTGAGTAGACAATTCCCTTTTGCATTCTAATGCATAAGGATTACTGGAATCATAACTGAAATTATGTCTGATCTAAACCATTGGTTGCCAAAATTCATTGACAACTTATCCCTTTCTTTGAAAAAAGTGGGCAGACTGGTGAATTTTTAACTGCCTAGGCTAGAATAATGCAGACTATGCTATGTCAGCCACAAACAGTAGGAAGTTCATAGAAACTAAACTGTCCTGAATGCAATTTGACTTTAAGTGTACACTCTTGTATTTATTGATTTCTTCTAGCTCTTTTTGCTGTAGAGATATTCTTAGCTTTGATCAATATGCAATGCATGTGATAACGACAGAACTACATGGTGCAAAGTTACAGTAGACCTTAGAGCACAATCCTAACCATGTCTACTCAGAAGTAAGCCCCATTATGTTAAATGGGCCTTACTCCCAGGAAAGTGTGTTCAAGATTGCAGCCAGTGTTATTTCAATTGTACAAATTCATATATTTCTGCAAACTAGAAGTGTACTTGCATGTGGGGAAAAAATCCTGCATATGAAGTGTTTTTTGAAGTTTTTGCAGCAAGCAGAGTAATGAATTGGTTTTGGAATATTAAGCTCTCTAGAAGTTTTTAAAAGTAAACAATTTTCACATATTCATTTTAGTGTGTGCAAATGCTTTTTTAAAAATACATGTCAAACTATAAATATGTATATGAAAAAGGCAGATCTATTTTAAGTGAGCCACGCAGAATGTTCTTTCTTCTATAACAGGGTTTTTCAAATCCTTGGTTATGGGCCACATCCAACCCTCAACACCATGTAAGATATATGATGTTGTTCTGGGGCCAAAAAGTTTGGAGGCCTCTGTTTTATAACCATATATGGCATTTATTGAGCATACAATATAGTGATTAAGGATATTTCAACAATTTATCTTACCATGTGTTGACTTATATCTAATAAGAGGTGGACTCGTATCTGAAAGATCCATGTTCAAATTTCTGCTCAGCCAAAATGCTTCATGCATGATCTTGCACCAGGCTCGATCTCAACCTAACATACCTCAAAGGGTTGTTGTGAGGATAAAAAGAGGGAAGGAGCCATGTATACCACCCAAGGAGAGAAGGATAGTATAAAAAATGAATAGAAAATACTAGAATTAGGAGAAACTTACATATAGTACAGAATGTACAAGTTTATTTAAATTGTGTTGATGATGAGGAATATTTTGTATTGATTTTCTGGCACCTTATTGTTGTTAATAGAATAGCCTCAAAAACGTAAAACAGAGAGTCTCAAAAACGTAAAATTGAAAAAGTTCATTTTTTTCCAAGTCTTGTAAAGAATATTTGCTTCAAGTGCATTTTCAAATAAATTGGTGTTTATTTTTATTTTGAACTTGGTAGATTGTGGGCAACATTTTTCTTCTAGTTTGGTATTGTCTGTTACTTATTTATAGTTGACTTCTGTTCATTTGCTAGCATAAAATATTTTATCAAGAGGCAGCTGAAAAAATGCTTTTGGTATTGAGAACTGAAGTTAGCAATTTACTCCTCCAGCTCTTACGAAGTTTGCTTTCTTCAATTATTCAGACTTTTTGTTTATTTTTTTATTTTCGGCTACTTTCAAGGATGTTGTGTATCTATTAAATGTAATTTAGTTTTGAGCAAAGAGATGGAGCAATTTGCTTGTATTCTTCTTGTGTACAAAGAGAAAGAAATGAAGTCTGGAATTGACATAGTTGTAGTATTCTTTAGAGTAGAGAAGTCCTTATTCCTCTGTGAACTCTAAGTATGGGTGATTGTAGAGTTTCATGATTCCACAGACCAGATGAAAAGATTGGTTTGAAAATCTGACATCCAGATGATGGACATGTGCTGCCTTTTGTCCCGAAATCTGAGATATGTGGAATTAGACTGCAGGTAACATGTAAATTTGCTCCTGAGATCCATAATTTTGATCTATAAAAGGTGCATAACAGAGTTTTCAAATCATAAAAATCCTTCTACCACTGCAAGTTCATAAGACATAAGATCTGCAAGCACTGATTTGGTAGATGTCACCTTTGTAGGGCAGGTAGACCTGGGCTGCCGTAACTGGGCAGGCATGTTGAGGGCATGTTTGGCATTGCCTGGGGCAGAGCAGTTACTCTGTATCCAGAGCCTGTTTCCAGGGCATAAATTCCCTCTTCTAGCTCCTCAGAGTTATATCACCTCAGGAACAAGTATAGCAATGAGTAGATCCATAGGGTTCCATGATAACAGCCTACCTGCAACCCCTGCCTCTCAACCTCAGGATATGACACAACTACAGCAGCCCACTAACCTGGGGATACAGCAGGCCACTCCAAGCATCCACCCTCCACTAGAAGTACTGCTGCATTGCATTCTCATGCTGCAGCTATTACTGGTTGTGAGTAACTTCTGGGCTTTCTTATAAGGCAGGCACCACAGCTGTTCCTTGTTCAGTGTGATCTAAGGGGGGTCTCCTCAAGAGCAAGCCCTCACAAGGTGTAACTTACTTGGTGCCTACTGAGCATGCTCTGGAGTACTAAGGGCAATCCAGGTTTCCTAATTCTCTGGGCGCAGCATAACTTTCTGCTCTGGAGACAGAATAGTTGGGGCAGCCCAGCTAGGGCTCTCTTCACTGCCCTTACTCTGGATTGTGCCCTTGGTAAGGATATGATAGAAGTGGAAGCTTTAGACCTTGCTGGAAAAATTGGTTCAAACTGAAAACAGAAACTGGAAATAGGTGGTGAGGTTGGTATTTCCCCCTTTTAACTGTAAAATTTATTATAGTGCTTTACGTAAGTTTACAAGTTGTTAGAAAGTAAAATAATAGTGAAGTTGAAATTATTTTTGCTGTTTCTTTGAACTGAACCTGCTTGTGGCTCTCAAATGTTGCTAAGAGCTACATGTATGCTATGCTGGTCCTTTCATTCCTTTGCGGTCAGCATTTGGTGAATGTGTATCTGCATAAAGTAGAATTGCATTTGATATTATTTGGGTGTTAGAAAAGCTATGTTTGTTGTGGAATATACAAAAATAATCAAGTGACAAACACACATGTGAATAACCAGCCTAGGATTCAAAACTTCAAAATAAGTTTGGGATTGAAAGATTATCTGTGGTTTCTCTAATTCTAAGCTTGTTGTAGGTTTCTGGTGTTCAATATTTACATTTGTATAACCTCTGTCACACTAAGGATCATACAGGAGTGCCTGGTTGGCTGAGTGTAATAGAGGAGATCTTTTTTTATAAATAGCAAGGGAGGGATCATGTTAGATGGAAAAATGGGGGAAGGGTAGTATGCTCTGCTACCTTTTCATCCTGATAATCCCACTCTATGAACTTTCTTAGTTCCATTGGCAAAAACCATTTTTTGAAATATAAAAATATGATACTTGAAGGCCACAACTGGGATCAGAACTTTCATGGGAGCAAAGTGCAAAACCTGCTGAAATTCCATTATGTTTAATGGTCTCCCCTCTTGCTATTTATAAACCAAACTAACCCCCTCCAACCTTCCACATTGCATACTTACATAAATTTTTAGTTGTACCATAAATCTCTAGTAAAGTGGCCTTCAGAGTGGCCTTCAGGACCCCTTGGGGACAACTTCATTTCAGGGGGTCGCAAAAAACTAGGTGGACCATCTTAGAATCTGGAACAGAGTATCTTCAATGTCACTTCCAGCCATGACATCACTTTCAGGCGGTCCTGGATAGACTGTCATTCTCAAAAGGAGGTCCCACGCTCAAATATCACTGCTCTAATGCAAGATACGGAGAATCAAATCATCAGATGCAAGAGGACCTAAAAGGGAAAAGCACAGGCAATGACCAACTAAAATATTATGAAATATAATTAGGATATAATGAAAAGTAGTTACCTCTAATTCCCATAAGACTAATTTGGTATCAAATACTGGATTCTGAAACAATGGTTGTAAATAGTTATGTTCCAAACCTATACTTAGAAACTGAAAGCACAATCCTAAGGTGCCCTTAGGCCAGCCAAAATGCTATCAGTTGGCAAAGCAATTTTGACAACTTATCTCTGCTTTCTTCAGTAGAGTTAAAAACCTCCCAAAACGACAGTGCTTGAAGGACAGGATGTTTTATTTTTATCAAGTTGCACAATGTCTGCTAAAGTTAAAATTCCTTTTCAAGTTATTTCTGAATTCACTACTCATGAACCCCAACCAGCATTCTTCTCATAGATGTTATCCAATCCAACTTTCGTACAGTGTACAAGCAACTTTGCACAAATTGGAATTCTACTGTACATAATTCTCACTGATATATTTTATACTATCTTTTGCTATTTCATTATCTTACTATAGTTCATGTTTTTATGTTTTAAAAAATGATTATAATTCTCAAATAATTCAAACTGATGTATAATTGCCAGTGGGGAGAACTATCATCAGTGGTGTTAAAATAACTTGTCAGTCTACAACGAATGTATTTTGCTTAGATTTTTTTAACCTTAAAATATTGAAAGTTTTTCCCAGAGTTTAATTTTCAATGTCTTTAAGCTTTTAAGCATTTAGTTACTGAGGGTCAGGGACGCATGAAAGAACCCAATGTTGAGCCTTTTTGTCTCCAAATCGTCCATACTATTATTGTGCTTAAGCTGAAAGAACCCCTCAAAAATAGGGGTGGCTTTGCAAGTGAGACAAGCCCTACAATCCAGAATAACTACGGGAGCACGTAATAGACATTACATGTACCCGTAGTTACTGCACCACCTAGTGAGAACCTATGGGAAATTCATATTGCAATCCAGAGCAAGTTGTTCTTACACCGGAGCAAGGACTCTCCGTAGTTACTCTGGATTGCGCCCAAAAGCAGTGACTCTTGCAAGGAGAAGATGTGCTATTTCTATTTTTGAATATTTCAGAAATGAAGGAGGAAGATGCATCAATTCTTACTAGCAGTATAGGTGTTATGTGGCTTGCTTAAAAGCCAGAAAATATACTGTACTTCTTTCCCTTGCACTGCAAGCTGTTGCAAAAAGTGCCAAGGGTTTATTTAAGAAAAATGTATTGACATTTCAGTTCTCTTAAATCAGAGAATCTGTAGGCTCTCTAACTGTATTTTAAGATGTTTGCCACATTTTTACTTTCGTTTCAAATTAGTACATTACAGTACTTCACCCACACACTCATCCATCGGCTGCGTTGCCTTTGAAAGTCTCTTTTTCCTATGACACTGGCAAATAACATGTTAATCTCAATAGTTTATTTTAGTACAGTTCAAGAAGTTATTTTTGCTTACCTCTCCCATAAGGGATAACACCAGTGGTTAATGTGCTGTTATAGATTAAACTGACAATAATTCACCTGGATTGCGCCACTCTGTCTGAACTCTGCCGTCTAGGTTAAATAAAATATTGAAGAACTGCAAAGTGCATCACATTGTCAATAGCCTCCGTTTGTGTCTGGTGTGTTGGTATTTACAGCGATGAAGCTCCAGGCAGCCAGTTGGTTACAGATAAGTTTCACATTGACTGGGATTCTGTGCTTGTCAACTCTGATAATGTCATCGTAGCTCGATTTGATGGACGAGGGAGTGGATTTCAAGGTCTAAAGATTCTGCAGGAAGTCCACCGTTCCTTGGGATCAGTAGAAGTGAAGGACCAGATAGCAGCTGTAGAGTACGTATGTGAAAGTATTTATTCTATTTTTATTCATTCATAGTTTGTATTCATTCAGGAATGTACTGACCTTTATATCATTTTAAATGAAACATGCATGAGAGTAAATTCCAGGTGCTGTGCATAAATCCTTATAATGTATACAGTCCATTGAGCAACTAAAGAATAGAAGAATATAAAAATATATGCCCACTTCAGAGGATGCTAGTTCAGAATAATATGTCACCACAAACACTTTTTGCATCTAAAACTGATTCACATAGACCTGTGTGAGGAAAAAAAGTACTATTGCTTGGGAAACTTAGATCCCATGACAGGAGGTCTGGTCTAGAGGGTAGAGCCTCCGTTTGCCTGAAGATAAGAACTGAAGGTCTCCGGATCGAGATAATCGGAAGTCAGATCTGAAGCAAGACCTTGAAAAGCGGCTGCTGTAGCTGAGGTTTTCCATCTGCTTTTCAGTGGGAGTGAAGGAGCTTTCTCAGCTGCCCTTCGTGTGAGAGCTGAAGGAGAACTTTGTCAGCCAGCATTTCAGACATCGGGGCCAGTGTTGTTAACCAGACTGTGAATGTAATATCTTGAATGTAGTGTTAATTGAAAAACAGAACAAATTTGTGTTTGTAAAAATCCCTTCGGGGGTTTAGATTCGCCTGCCCATGTAAACTGCTTTGAATAAAGACTGAGGAGCAATCCAAAAATGTCCAGAAAAGCAGTATATAAATGCCTTGTTATTATTATTATGACATGAAACAAATCAGTTTTATGTAACTGGTCCACATTTATTGAATATTAAAAACAATACACTATTTGCAGCAGGTCCTAAACTATACCAAGATCCATCTCCTCCAAATTTGGGCACCTGCCCTAGAAGAGCATGGCTACCCAGAAACCTGAGATGGTTTGTCCCCAGCTTTTCCATGCCAATTTCTGGAAAGAGGACCAAGACAGAAGAATTGTTCCACCTGTTTCACACCTGACCACCTTGAGACAGACCGCAATTCAGGATTGAGGTTACCAGCCTGAATCCCAGAGCCAGACAGTCTCTTGGGATTCTGAGGGCATGATCCTATACAATATAGGCTGGCGCAACCCATCTGCTCCCCATTCCTGTGGTGGTGTGGCAAGGGCAACTCATGTGCATGCACTGGCTTAAACCTCCCAGGAGTGGTGCAGAATTGCCTTAAAGAACTTTTGCAACACCCCCAGGCCAGCACAGGACTTGTGCTGGGACTTACACCGGCCTAACTGTGGGTTAGAATTGCAGCCTGGATCTCAAATGACTATGCCCATACTCTTGCTTGCCTCAGGGTACACGCATAAGTCATAATCCTATTCTCTCACCACGTTATAAAGTCCACAAAGGTAGGCTAGCCCAGAGTTTAGCATTCCTCTTCCCACACAAGTCTATGAGAGATAGTGGCCGCATTGCAAATCACCATTTTCTGGTTCATTGTTTCCTATTGTTCTTAAGTCAGATAAACTACAATAATACAGTGGGTAGGTGGAAACAACCACCCCATCCCTGGTCAATATTGCTTTCCTCATGTCTGTATTATTTTTTTCCTAAACTCTGTCAGTCCTACCACTATTCACACACCCTGTCAAAGTCTACTCTGTAAAAAATCTGACCAGTAGGATTACTCTAGGAATGCATTGTCAATTGCTGTAAAATACCTACATGTCCAATGCTTGAATGACAAACCTGTCTGGTATAAATCATTCGCAGCTGAAGGTGGTCAGAGGTACTTGGAGGGAGAGTTTTTCATTAGGCATTCTAGAATCATCTGTGCAGCCCCTTTATTGGACCCTCACCAAAGCCTAACTGGTGCTATTGCTACTTGAAGCTTATTCTCATTTGGGCCCCATACTGTGAAATGGCCACAGATCTCTTCCTGGTTCATCTTAATTGGGACAAATCTCTTATCCAGTTGTGGGACTGGATTGCCTTCACCCTGCAAACAACTTACTCATTGCCTCTGTGTCTGATCCTCTTGACCCATAGGCAGTTGCCGCATTGGTGATGAAATCTGCACCAACTACAGGTGTGGTGGAATGGGCAAAGGTGCCTAGCATGTCACCCTGTGAAATACGAGGTGAAATACCCTGTGAAATACATATATTTCTACTAGTGAAATGCACCCATGTTGCGGGAGTAAAATTTGAAGAATATTTGTGTGCCTGGGCACACCTTTATCCCCACCCACCCCAGTTTTGTCAGTTTTCCCACCTTTGGGACTGAATCTGGCACATGGTATATAAGAATAATAACTCCACATTGCCCTTCCTCTTTACAATGTCCAACCTTACCTCAGTGGTAATTATCATTTGATAACAGCAATCTTAAGATGAATGAACTCTACATTTAAGTGTTTGTAATTTAAGTATGGAAAGGGTCAATTTGTCCAGCACTTGAAAAATCTGAAAAACAGAAATGCCATATACAAGTAAAGGTTTGTAATTATCATTGGGACTATTTAAATTTTCTGATATATTTGACTTCCATAAAAGTTATATGATTGTGTCATGCTTTGATCTCGTGTTATTATAATATATGGAAAATAATTGCTCCCATATTGATTTTCTTTGGGGAGGTCCCATACAGGGTAACAAGAATTATGCCTTAGGCTTACAAAATTTCTTTAATGTTTTATCATCCCATACATATTGCGGATGGATTTTCTGTAGGAGATATTTTGAAAGTTGGTAGGAGGAACTTCCAGCTGCCAGCAGGTCTGATTAACTGTATCAAGGAGACATTTCCATGCCTTAATCCAAATTATACACATTTTATTTAATATTCTGTTTCTAACAGTTTCCTGCATAGTAATAATAATTATGAATGTTATTTCTGCAGGAAATATCATTTGTGAAACATAACGATTCATAATGTGATGTTGCCTTCTCTCTTGCAGATCCTTGCTAAAACAACCATTTGTTGACTCTAACAGACTGAGCATATTTGGAAAGGTAACATTCTGGAATGATCAAATGTAGCTTCTTGCCTGACCCTATTATAAACATGTTTCCTATTTCTGTATCTTTATTGATTTTTAATTTTTTTAAGTTATGTACAAACTGATTTTTGCCAAGGTTAACAATTATATTTCTGGCTGTTGCCATCAAAACATCCAGAGTCAAAGGGACTAAGGACTGACCATGAAAAGGGAAAATAAGAAACCAAATTGTTTTATCTCCTTCAAGGTTTGAAACAGTTGGAGCCTGATCTAAATGAAAACAACCCCTGCTTTGCAGATTTAAAGTTCCTTCAATTATAATGGGAGAATTGAGCATCTCCTTAAATTGCTACGTTTAGCTGGATACTGACTTTCTTGTTATATAATTATTTGAAGATTTTTAAGAGTTTTTTGAAGTTCTTAATTATTATCTGAACAGTTACCAGTGATTCATGTAGCTCACCTTCTTCCTTTCATTCTAGTTTCTAATTTTTTATATCCCAGGCTTGTTACAGAAGTGTTGTGTTACTAACAGCATGTTTAAAGGTTATAGATACCTTCCTGAATTTTGATTTTTCCAGTTAATTATGCAGAAACATTTGCTTTTATCTTTTTTGAACTGGAACTATCCTTTCAAAACTGGGAAGGTAGTTTGCTATTAATTTCATTGTGTCCCTTTTAATACATATTATACATGCAAACCCATTTGCAGTCTATTGTGCTGTGAGTAACATCCCTTTTTGTGCCATCTGTTCAAGGTATCCTTTGCCTAGACTGTCAGCTGTTGGATGCTATTGCCTCTGGCATTAAATAGAAGAATCAGACAAATGGCTTCACCTTTAGTGGAAAGTTAAATAGCTGTTTACAGTGTTCTCTCTCACATTCCCCCGTCTCTCTCTTTCTCACATGCACACACCCACAACTTTTAGAATTTAACCACAAAAATTAATTTCAAAGCTTGCAATGAATGCTTCAGCAGCTTTTAAACACATTTAGACCCAAATACAGCGATAGATGTTATACATTTAATAAAAAATGAAACACCTTAGCTTACCCTTTCTCTTTGCTGATACTGCTGATGGATCACAAGATTAGCATAGGTTCCAATTATGCCTTCTCCTCTGGAACGCTCTGGGATTTCTAACTGGGATCTCCTGCAGTGTATTCCAACTGGCGCTGGCTCATTGTGGACTGGTGTTGAGCTAGCACCAGCACTGATCTGGTACTGAATGTCACAGGTGTGCCTTAATGGTAGGTTTTATTTTATTTGTTTTATCTTATATTCATAGAATCATAGAGTTGGAAGGGACTAGTAGGTCATCTAGTCCAACCCCCTGCCTGCAGCAGGAAATCCCCCTAGAGCATCCCCGACAGGTGCTTGGAAGTGTACATCCAGTTTTTTTTTCCTTTAAAGTTTTTGGGGGGCCCCAAGAGAGTGGGGCCCAATGCTATAGCTTGTTTAGCTTTTATGTAAATCTGGCACTGGTTAGGTATGGAAATACAACAAAAGAATGTTGTCCAAAAAGAGTGTGTGTTATCATGGCTCATCTAATACTTGTAATAGCCTGAAGCTGTTGCTTGCGAATGTACAACATAACAACATTCATTGCTTAAAAAAATTTCCTCTTTCCCAGCATCTCTACTGCCCTTTTGCCTCCTCTCTTTTCAGTGGCCTCCCTCACCTGCCCTGCTACCACCAGTTGGCTCCCTAGCCTCTTCCAGCCTGGCCTATTATCTATTCCAGAGCAGAATCTTCAGCCTTCTCTACCCAGAGACACATTTCTTGACAGCAACTTCACATTACTTCACAACAACATCATTATTACAGTATTAAAGCCTAATCCTATGCTGCCTACAGTAAAAGGATCCTGCAACACCAGAAGGGCAATTGCAGGATCTTTGTGCACCATAGGCAGCCATGACAGCTGCCAGGTGTTTACTTGAGGTTAGAGAACATTCGTCCCCTTACCCATGTTAAAGCACAACCCCGCAGTGTGGCTATTCTCCTACACTGGCTCTGAAGTTAGTAGAGGAAAGAAGTTTCTATGTAAGGACAAAACAGCATCCCTGCCTCGGCCCACCTCCTGCCCATCCTCTCTCTGCCCTCCCTCCACCCCAGAACATGCCATCCCCAATTCCTGACATATCCCCTCACCGTTCTATCAGTCCACACAATGGCAAAGAACAGATGCTCTGCTGGCAAAGACCTCAAAGGCATGCCTTAAGGCACATTTGCAACCTCTTACTGCAGCCATGGACCCACAGAAAAGCACTGGGATTTTCAGAAGCATTAGGACCCACAGAAAAGCATTAAGATTAGGTAAACCTTAGTATTTCTGAAAACACCAGAGAGACATGTGACCTGTTTTCAATAGAAGCCACATGTCACCTGAAGCATCTGACTCTAGCCTCAATAACAATATACTACAATAGTACAGAGTAAGGTTCATTACAGTAGTACTAAGTATGCAATCCTAACTAAGGCTCATTGGTCTTCATGTTCCCTTGGTGACATAGGGATGCCAGTGCCTGTCTGTGCACTAGCCTAACCCTCCCCCAGAAGTGGCACAGAAGTGCCTTACAGCACTTCTGTTGACAACCCCACTGGACTTGTGCTGGGGCTTAGGCCAGCCTAGCTGCAGGTTAGGATTGCAGCCTTAGTCACGTTCACTCCTTGAAAACAGCTGATAACAATTTCAGTGCTCATACTTTCTCATGCTTCTATTAATCTGTTTAAAACTATACCATTAGAACCAAATTAATCTAGAGATGCTCAGTTCTCTCTTATGATTCACGGTAGTTCAAAAAGTTATCACAACTAGATGATAATATTATGAAGCAGTGTTTCATTAAGGAAGTTTAGGCACAACTTAAATTACATGTGCTTGTTTTATAGGGCTATGGAGGATACATTGCATCAATGATTTTAAAGTCCAATGAAAGACTTTTCAGGTGTGGAGCTGTGGTTGCACCAATTACAGACATGAGACTATACGGTAAGTATATTTGTTTTAGTATTTACAAGAAAGTAATAATGTATTTATTGAATTTTTATATCCCAGCCTACTTCCAAAGAGCTCAAGGCATCTATATCAGGATAATAGCACAGTTCTACCACTTACTTTCAGTGTGCTCATAAAACCACAAGGTGATGTAAATGGTTGAAATTGGGGTCAGATCAGGTGTGATTTTAGCTGTCTCTGGAAATAGTTTGCTCTGGGAATGACTTGATCCAATGTATAAGAGGGCATTGGCTGTAACTGAAACTTTTTTCTAGGACCAGTAGCATGAAATAGTGATCTAGATTGTGATTTTGGTGAAATTTTGGGTTAAAATCTCCAGTTACCAGTCTCCCTATGGTCAATAAGTGGATTACTATTTCCCCAGGAATGCTTTTCATAGAAGCAAAAGCCCAACAATCCCAGGTTCGGTGACATGGTAAAGGCAACACCACATGTGATCTTAGTGTTGCCTTTAGTGTCAGTCTGCAGTTGAGTCACCTTGGAAGCCTCTTAAATATGGAAGGTTTGGATTCATTTTTCCCAGTTTACACCACATTGGCTTGCATAGTTTTCCATTCCCATATGGCAGTGGTTTCCATACAGTGTCCCTGCTGGCCACTTTTTCCAGTTTTCCTGACTGCCACCATCTTGGTCAGGCCAAGATTGTTTTAGTCCAGTGTTTTACTCCAGTAAAAATTTATTCTTAAAATTGTAAGTTTGGGAACTGCTGCTTTGTGGAATTGTTTAGAGTTATATTGACGACGCTGGGAAAATCTTTGTCACTGAAATTGTTGAAATAGTGGTGCTTGAAGCTTCTGAATCCTTTCAGCTTCTGTTCTTAGTTACATATACTGTAAACTCATAAATAACCACCCACCTTATTTGGAAGTAATCCTAAATTAGATTTTAAAGAAATATTTTCTTTAAATATTCTGTGTTCTGTGTTCCTTGTACAGCATCTGCTTTTTCAGAAAGGTACTTGGGCATTCCATTGAAAGACGAAAATGCTTACCAGGTAAGCTAGCCATACGAAAGACCTTGAATTTAAGGGGAAATGGTTGTAAAGGTATTTGAAATGTAAATCAGTCACAGATTTTTGTGTGTGTGCGTTTCTTTTCTGAAGGCATCCAGTGTTCTACACAACATTCATGGCTTCAAGGAAGAAAAATTGTTAATCGTCCATGGGACAGCTGATAGTAAGTATTTACAAAACAATTCCATTTTTTGTCACACAGCAGCATGTCACACAAAAGAAGTTCAGTGAAACACAGGCTTAGAGCAAGTCTGTGCATTTTTTGATAGTACTGAGCTTTATCTGCCCCTAGAGATCTTGTTGTCAGACTCAATTGACAGTTTTAGATCTGAACAGATGACACTTCTCTTAACTGAATACTTGTAACTCCTACCAGCTGCAGCTACCAATTTGTTTAAATCTTATGAAACATCGTCATTTGCAGAAGGCAATGCATATTAATAATTGACAACATTAATTTTTAATCACTTTTGAAATTAAACCACATTTTCCCACTAGCAAAAAAAATCAATGTCAGCAAAAATGATGGAATGCAATCATTTATAGGAAATTAACTCTTTAAGGTTAACATTTCCTTTGATAACAATTTACAGCTGTTTATCAGATGCTTATTAAATTCCCAATACAGTGATGGGAATTTTATTTTATTTTATTTCATACTGTCATTTCAGCTGTCCCTACAGGTCCATCCCTTAAAATGTCATTGTACTCAATAAATAGCAACACAATTCTATGCATATCTACTCAGAAATAAGCTTCTTTGAGTTCAGTCCCTGCAAATGCATATAGGATCAAAACCCTATAGACAGCCTGTCAACATGTATGCAAAATTAAGTTCTACTGTGATCAGTGGGAATCACTAACTTAACTATTCAGTCCTATGCATTTCTACTCAGAATCAAGTACCATTATAGTCAATTGGGCTTACTCCCAGGAAAATAAAGATAGGCCTAAGACCTGGCACAATGCTGATCTGGGGGTGGACACAAAAGTGCTGCAAGGCACTTTCTGTACCACTCCTGGGGGATGATTAGGCCAGTGCACAGACATGCACTTGCCTCCCTACATCACATGGGAAGACCAATGAGTTGTGTTGGCCTAGGTTTGAACTGCACCCTTCATTATTTTTTTCGCAAATCTCCTACATATCACTTTCAATATTTTCAATATTTGTAAAATATGACAATTTCAACAGAAGACTAAGGAAATTTATAGATAAGGTTACAAACGGCAGAAAAAGATGTGTATTTCTGTGGGATCAGCTAAACCTACATGTTTGCCCTTCAGTTAATTAGGGCACAAACCTAACCAATTTAGATTCACATAACCTGGTATAATTTCCTGTGGTGGTATGGGGGAAGGTATATCTGTACACTCTCAGGAGTGCCAGGAGTGCCTTATGGCACTTTTGTGACACTCTCAGGTCAGCACAGGACTTATGCTGGGGCTTATGCCAGCGAAACTGGGGCTTAGGATTACAGCCTTAGAAACAATTTAGGTAACAGGCAACTTTTAGGGACAACTTTAGAGACTATTCAGAGACTGGCTAGTAGCAGAAGTTCACCTGATGCTGACTTCTTAATCAAAAGCTCAACAGGAACACGAACAATCTATGATAGTCTTTGGTTTAGAAGAATCACTTTAGGAAGAGAGATCCAAATAAAACCCTGTATTCTAATCTTGTCCAGCATGGGGAGGTATTACTCATCTGAGCAAACAAGAAAAGTAGTGAAGCTCCTCAGAAGGATTTATCTAATAAGTTTTAAAAATGATCTTTGGAAATCCCTATCTAATATATAAAGATCTGTCAATGCAGCTTTGTTGATAGCTGTGTCTGAGATAAAGAAGAGTCCAAGATATACCATCCTAATCCAGTGTAACACTACAAATACTGCATTTTTTAGGGATCCTTGTCTTCTTATTTTTTAAAAAACTACTATGTGATATTTTAGGATTTCCAAAGAGTGTCATAGTGGATGATCCTCCATCACAGGAAGTAGAAATTCATTATGTTTGGGCACTAAGCCATTATCTTTCATGCTTCTTTTTAGATTCCTCCATTTGCTTTCCCTTTTTCTGCCCAAGATTGCATAAACGCAACAGAAACCAAATGTGTACACTTGTGGACTGGGCAGAAATGGGTTAATATGGGTGTTAGTGATACACCAGAGCATTTTTGTGATAGACAGAACATCATCTACATGTTTGGCTTTGGGTGGAAGTGCATTAAGCAATCCTACTGAGATTTCTTTGATGAAAATAACAGTTTAAAACTTACAGTTCATGCTTCAAGCAAAATGTGTACATTTTATACAACCATGTACAGTAAATAGCTGCTAAAATATCTTTCCTGTTATACTACCCTTTGTTAAGAATCATAATAGAATTATTAAAAGTTTAATCGCATTCCATAAAACGCAGGGCAGAATAGGCAAGAGATAAGGGTCTCATGTCTATAGGATCATGGAAGAAATGTATTATAACTGATCCAGTCTTCTGCTGCTGACATTTATTGTACATTCTGCTGAATCTCTGCAAAGTATGTTAAAGGAATAGTAATTGTATAAAGTGTTTACAGAGGTTTTTCTTTAAGTGTTCAAAATGCTTCACACAGGTTAAAGCAGTAAACTTTAGTTTACAGCATAACATTAAGGTCAGTCAGACTCCATGGTGCATGGTCTTCTCTGAATCCAGATGCTGTCTGTGAATGCCAGGTTCAGGGGCGTGGCAACAGGATATAGGTATCTTGTGGGTTCCATGAGGTGCCTGGTGATCCTCTTTGAGATATAGGAACCTGGACTTTGGATATCCAGCAGAGCTCTTACGTTGTTAGGTCACAAATGAGAGACAAGTGTTTTCCTAACTACCAAATGCATTCACAGCTATACGTTTTGAGCCATAGATCATTGCGCAGACATTTAGCGAATATTCAATAGTTTTTTATGAAGAAGGAGAAAGATATTCTGCAAAATGCTAGAAAAGAATATTTTATCATGCATTTCTGACATATCAGAAATTCCTAGATTCTAGAACAGGATGCAAACAGTTGTGTAACAGAGTATTTACACTGAAGACTAGACTGCCTGTTTGTAAGTTTGTAAGTAACTAGTTTGTAAGCTCTGATCCACATTCATAATGCCTTTCACTAACAGATGTTGTTGTCTCATAGCTAAAGTCCATTTCCAGCATTCTGCAGAACTTATTAAACATCTAATAAAAGCCGGAGTTAATTATACTATGCAGGTATGTAATACTGGGTGATTTAATTCCTGTTCCCCATCCAAAAGCTTCCCATTCCACCCCCACCTGCTGCTGGTAACATAACTCTGTGCTATTGTTTGTCACAGTTGCACTGGGATTGGGAGGACTGGGCTTTTAATTACTTGTTTGGAATCTGAGAAAAAGCCTATGCACAGTATTTCCAGATTTGTTGAGTAACTTCTGGAAGTATCCCATGCATGCGATCAAGCCATGTTTCTGAGCTATAAGAAAAGGCCTTTCTGATGGACTGCACATTGCTTCATATGTTAAAATTAGGAAGGCCTATATAAGATCTGAAGAAACATGTCATCTTCTGCATGTCCTGATAAATGTCCAAGCCTGTATCTGAAATAGAAGTAGGATTCTACATACATAGCTATTCAGTGAAATATTCCTGTCCGTGCTAGGAAGTCAGATTGTGAATTAAACCTGTCGTAGGATGAGATTCTGGGAAAGAAATAGCTACATAATTTTGCGATAAGTAATGAAATACTGCAAACCTTTCGATCAGTTTACAATTCATAAGACATCCATGTTTTTATCAGGTTGTTTCTCAGTCTGGACCAAAAGTTTTTGTTGTTTCTGATCATATTTGATGGATAGTACAATTTCTGAGATGTCTACTCGAAGTAAATTCCCCAGAGTTCAGTGAGGAACTTTGTGGACAACACTGCAACCTTGGAATGTGTTTCCTTAACCATCTTGAAAATCCTAATCAGAAAGGTGATATCCTTAGGGTTCAATCCTAACATATTTAGGCCAGCCTAACTCACGTGGCATGAGTTAGGTGGTGTGAGGAGGTTGGCATTTGCCTGTGGAGTGTCCTAACCCTCCTAGGAGTGGGGCAGAAGTGTCTTACAGCTTTTTGTGACCCTTCCAAGTCAGTACAGGACTTATGCTGGAGGTTATGCTGGCCTATGTTAGTTGAGGTTAGGATTGCAATGTAGCTTGTGATGTAGCTTATAGCTTGTGATGTAGTCGATGAAATGGTTTTATAGTTTAAGTGTATTAATTTTGGTTTAAATGTTATGACCTTTCAAGGAAGATGTAACATTGATTCATATTCTCATAATCTGTTGCTGCAAAAACATTTTTGCTTCAAAATCAAAGAAACAAAATTAGAGCCTTTGCCATCTGATATTTTACAGTGTATTTTTTTCTGTTTCTTCTCAGATCTATCCAGATGAAGGTCATTACATCACATCAGAGAAGAGTAAATATCACCTTTATAGCACAATCCTCAGTTTCTTCAGTGCTTGTTTAAAGCAGGAAGCACCTATTTTATCACAGGAACCAGAAGAAGATGAATAAGGAAAATTGTTTGTACAGAACTGAGGAGACTTAACAGTGAGGTTCACTGAAAGCATAAATGGAAGAGACTTTTAAGACGGCTGAATCTATGGAAGCCCAAGAGTAATTAAAGGATATTCAAGTGGAACAGCACATTTTTGACAATGAGCTAATAAACTGGAATTTGAATACAAAAGTCCAAATGTATTACCAAGGGACAAAACTTAGACTTGTGTGGAAGGCCAATGGTTGGTTGCAGTTTTTTTGGAAGGAATTAATTTTGCATAAGTGTAGGGTTAGTGCATGTTGATTCTGTTAAGATTCACTGTTTGTTCTGTACATAGTTGCTCTGTTTTTATTTAAAATTCACATTTCTCAACTTCAGCATAATGCACAATCTATTACAAGTATTAAGTCCACTAATCTTTGAACAGGAGATTTGCAATCAGACACTCTATTGTAAGTTTACAATAAGTGCAATTCTTTCACTGTCAAGCATCAAAACACTGAGTTAATAAAGGAAATTGCATTTTCTTTTTGTTTACATGGGAAAATAATATTAGGTGGGTAACAAGAATGACAAGAATAAGAATATCAGGTGGGTAACAGAATGACAAGAATAAGAATTTGCGTTTGATACCCCAAATTACAGGCATTCAGTATTGGCACTGTATTTACTGTAAATCATGTGGCAGGATTTGGGTACTATACTCTTGGACTTTATGTATATACATAAGACTCCTTCCACAGAAGATATTTGTTTGCTTGAACACTTTTTTCAAGCCATAATTACAGCTACATTTAAACAGTATCAGCAACTAAAATAATTCTGGTAAAAACTTGTATCATTTGATTTACTAAGAAATGTTTTGGTTGTGTTTTTCGTATTGTTTACAGTAGATGATAGTTTGCTGGTTACACTCTAATTTTAGAATATGCTACTTTGTCACATGTAAATTAGAGACATGAATATTAAATTATAGTTTCAGATAAAGAAATTTTATTAACAATGTAATGCTATTGAGTCACACTCTAATAATGAATCCTTTTGTGAAGGTGGTTTTTGCTTTTTCTCTTAAAGATGGACTGAGATTCCATTCTGAACTTCTAATGTGTGCTGCAGTAACACATCACAGAACAGTCTGTCAGGTTTTATTTGGCTTTTCACAGATGTCCATTAAGCCTGATACAAGAAAGATTTAAATTTAGCAGAGTAACTGGGAAATGACTTTTTTCATTTAGTTGCCAAGGAAGTCTCATGATAAATTAAAATTTATTATTTTATTCAGGTGAAGACATGAAGTGCATCCGTGTATTGTCAAGGTGAATTACAGTCCTAGACAGTTGCGCCATGAAATAAACAAACCAGTCAACTTTGGCTATGAGAATACGAACTTCCATGATAGAAGACAAGTGTAGTATTTGCTTAATTTTTGATGTAGTTAAAAAAAACTGCAAAGTTCTTACAGCTGTTGTGCATTTTAAAGAATTTTTGTAATTTATTTTTTGCTTCTAGTGGTCTTTAATTAATACTTTCCAGACTGAATGAAACCTTAAATTGTTTTCCGAAGGGTAATATTATATTACCATCTCTTTAAAAAAATTTCAAATATAATAATTAATAATGTATTATATTTTTAATAACCACAACAATATTACCTATAAACAAATTCAAGGGACAATTCAGCCATTAATTTTTTTTCTAATTTTATGCATCCTGTTAACTAATCTTCATATGTGCTTTTAGGATTCATATTTCTCTTCTTAGTGTTTTTGTTCTGCAACATTTGAAGCTTTTTGACATACTCAGGATTATGTTCTGAGTGGAAAATATTTAAAACTTGATTTTTGAATATTTTTAGCTATTAATGCCATGCGACACATGTTCACAGGTGTTCTAAAAAATGACAAGGAATAACTTTCCTCAGCTAAAACAATAAAAACAAAATTAGATGAAGTAATATGAGAAAGGTATAAACATAAGTTCAGTAATAATAATTGTTTGCCCTCCACTTGCTTAATAAAGCACAATACATCTCATTTTCATATCCTACAATCCAGAGTAACTACGGGAGCACATAAGAGACATTTTTTAAGAGCACATAAGAGATGTAGTTGCGGTACCATCTAGTGAAAACCTATGGGAAATTCATATTGCAATCCAGAGTAAATTGTTCTTACACTGGAACAAGGACTCCCCATAGTTACTCTGGATTACTATTTACACCCACTATATACCTGTATTTGAACATGCTAAAAGTCCAATACCAACTCAGGGCGCAATCCAGAATAACTACGGGGAGTCCTTGCTCCGGTGTAAGAACAATTTACTCTGGATTTCAATATGAATTTCCCATAGGTTTTCACTAGGTGGTGCAGTAACTACAGGTGCACGTAATGTCTCTTATGTCCTCCCATAATTACTCTGGATTGTAGGGTAAATTATCCAGGGATAGCACATGCATTCTTCTGGCAGAAATGGTAGGATCAAAAAAATGCTTGGATTGCTCTGGAGGTTCTGCAACAATGTAATCACTGGTGGTCATATGGCCTGGTTTGAAAGAGCAGCAGGTATGGGACAAGTGGAATGGGAATTTCAGGGTGGGGAGAAAGGCTAGGAAGGTGGCAGAACAAGAGAGGGAGTGAACAACTCTAGTTGCTGGAGCATGTGGCCAAATCCTATCCATATCTCTTTCCAACACTATTGCACAAGTTGGTTCTGCACCAGCAAATTGATGGCTTATGAGCAAGGCTTTGCATGGGACAGTGGTAGCTTTTCCCAGGGCAGGCTACTATGTATATGCTTCTAAAAATTATCTTAAATGGAACATATTTCTGGTTAAGTATGGGGAGGATTGGAACCTAGAATTGTTAAAAAATTTTCTTGTTTGATGATGTCATTTCTGGTCGTGACATCGTTTCTGGTGGACCCTGACAGATTCTCATTCTAAAAAGTGCTAAAGGTTTGAGAATCACTTCACTAGAAGACTTCATTGTGTGTTGCAAGTTTAGGCTACTAGCCAATAGGATAGTTGTGACTTTATTTGCTAACCTCAAAGCAGGTAAGTAGACTTCTCAAAACTGAATTATAAGAAGATAGATTATTCATAGACCTATAGAAAGCAAAGTTACTTGAGTTCAAATTTAATTACTTTAGTGCTCAGGTATATTAATGTTATTTCTTTATTCTGTACAGACAGAAATCTTACAGCCAATGAAATGGGTATAACTATGTTTTCAGTCCTACACATACTTTCCTATGAGCCCTTTTGCACTTTCTTATTGGACATGAATAGGATTGTGATTTGTCTACTGTCACTATAACCCTTCTGTTATTGAGCCTGGTCTTCAGAGTCAACTGTGTGAAGAAGCACAAGTGGCTTTTACTCCAGCAAGGGAATCTGATCATTTGGGCTTGTGGTACTTCAGCACTATGTATTGACACTTGCAGATTTGTGGCAGAAGGTACTGAGTGGAGGGTTAACAGACAACTGCTAAGCAGAAATGGACTAGGTTGAACTTTGAACTTTGGATGGGAGAACCAAGAAGCTGAAAAAGCTATCATGAGAGAGCCAGAAGGAATCACTGTTAACAGCTTGGCCCACCTGAAGCTGCTCCAACTGGTAGCTTGGAAGGCATTGCCAAGTGCCAGAAGGATTCAATCTGGAAAAGAAGAGTTCTTTCATAAAACAAATACCTACCTCACAGGGTTATTGCAAGGACAAAAGGATAAAAGCTATGTGAGCCACCTTGGGCATTTGGTTAGTCATGGGAAAGGTGGGGAATCAATCAAGGCGGAAGTCAAGGCTAGCTAAAACAAACTAATACTGGTTTACTAAGGGATTATTAAGAATTCTAGAAAAGAGGGAGAGAAGTAATACAATCAAATGGAGGTAATTGAAATCTCTGTAACTTACAAATGACCAGTGTTGGAAACAAAAATTAAAACAGGCTGCATAAAGGAGGGAAAGGAGGCAGACTTGTGGATCTGATCAGAAAAGTGGAAGAGTACAAAAGAAAGAGAAGTTGCTAACTGCTAGGTAAAGTACCCCTTTGATGTCTGGACCCACTTTCTCTTCTTCACCAATAGGTATAATCAGAACTGCTAAACCCATCGCTCCTAAAAGAATTGATTTAGGGACAGGCAGCAGCTGTTCTGGCTTTTATTAATTTGCAATAGTGGCCAGACTGGTTGGGAAGTCCAAAGGCTTAAGGGTCCTTGTTCTTATATACTGGAACATGAAGTATTGCACTAGTTTCATCACAGCACACTTCAAAGCGGGCTTGTTATAAAAGCACCTGTCACAGAAACTTGCTGGCTTGCCTGATTTTGCTCACTAACAAATCCATAACATTGATTAAATCAACATTCATTGCAGATTCCCAAACTCATTTGACTAGCAGTTCCCTTCCATCCACTGGGCTATTGGCCATACTCCATTAGGGCTACAATTCTATACATTCTGTAGGGAGATGGTTTTTTTGTGAGGATTCTGTGTCTCCACCATGCATTTCTGCAACCTCTAGTTTACTGATTTAAAAAGCATATCTCATTAAAAACAAGTACTACGTTGACGTTTTGCCACTGGGGAAGACTTATTCAGAAGCCAGAGTATCTCTGCAGAATAGTACATAACTGCATGGACCTATTCTTGCTCCTTTAATTCATTTTCCTTTGTGATGTTACCACCACACCTTGTTAAACTGCTGGTCGACTGTACAACTTCTCTCAGTCTTAAAGAGCAAAAACTTATTTTCAATATATCTCACTCCTCTGGACCCTAGCATTCGGACAACCATGTTTTACTCACACTGCTTGTCTCTTCTTTTCTATTAGTATTTTGTTTATGATTAAATATTTCAGTGGCTTCTGTTTTTAGGGCTTGCTCAGCTAGTGCTGGTTAGTTCCTCTTTTCTTAATCTACAGTGTCTTTTATGTTCTGCAATCCTGGTATTAGGCTCTTAAGCTGGTAGGGTCAAGCCAAATCCAGTTACTGAAAGGTGTACAGTGGATCAGAGTACATCTGATTTGTCTGAAAGACAGTAGCAAATTTCAAGCTTCAGGTAACCAGCTGAATTATGATTGTTTGCTGCAAGTTCTACAATATGCCACAGTGGGAACCTCACTAACACAGCACAAGTTCAGGGTGAAGGAAGAATTCAAGCTGAAGGAAGAAGATAGAGTTTAAAAAAAAAGTAGCAGAGCAACTCCTAACTTCTTCAAGAGTTTTACTCACCCTTTTCAAAATACAGATTGTTAAGCTAACTTTTGAGAACTTTCCTGATTAGTCCAACATGTTACTAATACCTGAGGGAGAAGGGATAAAGGAATATAAGTTGGGGAAGTGGCAGATATCTGGAGTATTGTGTGTTTGAGAGAGACAGAGAGACAGAGAGACAGACTACATTCACTGGACAAAAGACAAGAATGTGGCAATGCCAGGCTTCAAATTGGTGGAAGCACAGACAGTGGTGGGCTTCAGGGGTTCTCATAGGTTCTAGTAAAAAAAGTAGGCCTCCGTCAGTCTTGAAAGACTATGGTATCATGCTTGGTGCTGCATACGCTGCATGCAAAGCATGAAAGCCTGGGTTGGATTGTTATGGAGGATAGGCTGTTACCCAAGCAGCAAATCCCCCCTCTCTACGCCACAGAATTAGTCCAATGGAAAGGCAGAGCCAATACGATTGGATCCAGCTGACGTTGTAGAGCTGGGCTAAGGACAGGAGCTCACCCTGTCTTGTGGGGCCGACGCGGGTCTCGAACCCTGGCCTGCTGGTTAACAGGCACAGTGACTTAACCACATGCGCCACCCACAGGTTCTATAGAACCCTTTGATAATGAGCGCCTGGTTTTGAGAATCGGTTAATAATGGGGCATCGAATCTGTTGTTAATTTAGGTTATTAGGACATAGAACCTGTTCTTAATTTATCTGAGAAAATGGACAAGTGGAATCAGAAGGGCAAGCACTTATTCTAAGGCAATGTTCCCATATAGGTGTTGGTCAGCTCCTCATCGAGCTGTGATCTTTATGCTCCAATCCCCCCACCATTGATGAGGATGATGCAGCTGTGGTAGTGTAGCATGTGCTTGCATGCAAAAGTGGGGAGGGGTGACCAGAAGCAGGTAAATATTAGCTGCCTATGAGTCCTCAAAACCAAGCCAGCTATTTATCTCTTTCAAGGAGAGAAAAGCTGAAAAATGAGGGATAGTATCTGGCATGTGCCTTTGCCATTAATATGCAGCCCTTGTAGCCTGCTCCCCACATCGTGCAATCTGTCCTCCACACCCTGGTATGTCCCTGAACCTCAAACTTTCCTTTCTCACCTCTAACTTATGGACACCAAGGTAGCCTCCCAGAGCCACTGGCACATGTGATGTAGAAATCCAGAAGTGCATTATTATTATTATTATCAATCAATCATCACCTTTATTGGCATAAAATACACAAGAGATAATAAAAGGAGAAACGGGTTAAAAAATCTTACAGTTGGTCTTGGTTAGAAATAATAATACAATTTAAAAACATAGCTACTCTGTGTAGCAAGTTAATATCATCAGCATCCAGAAGTCCTTTAAGAAAGCTCATTTCTGAGGAAACGGGGAATTGAGGTAAGCGATGTGAAAAGAGTTCCTTTCTAGCTTCGGCAAATCTTGAACAATGAAAAAAGGAGTGTTCGAAAGTTTCTGGAACAGACTGCGGACAAGCACATAATTTTTCAGAAAAGGGGTTCCATTGAATCTCCCTTTGAGGATGGCCGACGAGAGGACATTGCAACGGGCTAAAGTTAGCGCTCTCCTGAGATGCGGGGACGTTATTAGTGATAAATATGATGGTAAGTTGCCAATTGAGACGTTGAGTTTTCAGGTGAGGGGGGAGCAACTTTTGTGCACTGCCTCCATCAGATCTTGAAAATGAATATCAAGGAGTCTTGATGTAGCTAGCCTGACGGCTTCAGATTCCGAAGGTGCATTCAGGAGGTCTTGCCAGATTCCTATTGATGTCATCTTGCTGATCCAGTGACCAACAATGCTTGGAGAATCTCTGAGAAGATAATACAGAAGGCTATTGGGATCTGAATTAAAGTTGAAATAGATCCTCAACCGAGCTTTGGTGATGAAAATCCAGGCAGATGTTTCAAATTTTAATTTGCCCTGTTTCGAGACACAACGCTGCATATGGTACACATTTAGGGAGGCCCAATATCTTCCTTAGGAAGGAAGATTGTAGTTCGATGGTGTAACTGAAGGCAGATATCCAAACTGGGATGTTATAGAGAATTTGCATAATAGATTTGGCTTTAAAAACTTTAATAGCTGCTGGGATAAACTGTCCTCCTTTGGAGAAGAAAAATCTCAGAATCACTATTATTATTATTATCACGGGTCTTTTTCACAGAGTAGTCACTGGTACTTAGAATCAACACCTCGGCTCCCCCAAGTAGACATGCCTATGATTACAAATAACATCTTCATGGTGAATACCTCCACCTTTATTTCTAGAAAAAGCACTCTTTATTATTATTATTTCACACTGTGAAATAATTATTATTAATAATAATTAATAATCATAATTATAAATTATTATTATTAATTATAATAATAATAATTAATAAATAATTATAATTAATAAAATAATTATTATTATTATTTTACACTGTGTTTTAATTGAGTATTGTAATTCACTTTCAAGGAACTAGGAATCATAAAGGTATCGTGTCAACATACGTGAAGTTCACATGAGCGCTGTATATTGAACTTGACCCTACCTGAGCTTGGTCAGGTAACTGAGCGGGAGTTATCTTTTGGAGGCCCTTTACATTTAGATGTCCCTGGAGGCTTTCTATGGTGGTGATATCTGGAGTATTGTGTTCCAAGACCTTGTCCGTCTGTATCCTGAAGTCCCACAGAAGCTTGACCTGCTCATTTGCAACCACTTTTTCAGGCTTGTGGTCCCACCAGATTTTGCCACTGGCAGATGATACTTTTGGCATAGATTCCAGTGGATCATCTGGGCAACAGAGTTGTACCTCAGTTTGTAGTCAGTCTGCGCAATCTTCTTGCAGGAATACTGACTACAAGGCAACAAGAACTGAAAGATAAAATCCGGACCCATGCTGCCTCAAATGCAGAAAGGACAAGGCTTCAAGCTCTGAAACATATACCCAGAAAGCACCTGGCACCACTAATACAAGACGCCACTTGCAACAATTTACATAACATCTATTGAACAAACAAAGCAGCTCGCCTACAGCACAGCAGTGATTGTAACAGAAGAACTGGGGATTGAACCACCAAAGTCCTCTGGAAAATCAACTGGAAAACCAAAATGGAAAATCAGACTGGAATTGAAGATCAAGAGTTTGCAATCAGATGCAAGTAACTTAAAGAACATGAAGGAGAAAACACTGAGGAATGACAAAATCAAGCAATACCTGGTCAAAAAGTACTGGCTGAACACAAGGAAGATTGAAGAAGCCATGGAAATTGTGAGACAGCAAATAACAGCAACAGCCAGAAAAATGGAAAGATATGAAGCCAGAATCATCCAGTATAGACAAAATCAAATGTTCCAGTCAGATCAAAGGCGCTTCTACCAGGTGTTGAATCAGAAAGCAGATATAAAAGTAATAAAACCTGAGAAAAATGCGACTACTCAACTCTGGAAAAACTTATGGGAAACCGAGAAAGATTACAACAGAGATGCTGGGTGGATAAAAGAGTTTGAAGAACATTTCTCCAAGAACAAAATGGAGCAGATGGAAATAACAACTGAAATGATCAGACAGAGGGTGAAAAGAGTTAATAACTGGACTTCACAAGGTAATGATCAGCTCCATGGGTTCTGGCTCAAGTACCTGACTAGCCTGCATGGAAAAATGGCTGACCTATTTAATGAAATGCTACGAACAGGTAACATCAGCCGGTGGTTAACAACTGGAAGGACTCTACTAATACAGAAGGATCCAGCAAAAGGGATAGCACCAGGAAACTTCAGGCCAATAATGTGTCTACCCACCATGTTCAAGCTGCTGACAGGCATCATAGCTGACAGGATTCAGGATTACTTGGAAGTAAATAACATCTTACCAGTGGAGCAGAAAGGCAATAAACGGAGACACAAAAGACCAGCTCCTGATTGATAAAATGATACTGGAGAATTGTAAAAGCCGGAAAACCAATCTGCTCATGGCTTGGATTGACTATAGAAAAGCCTTTGATTCATTGCCAGACAGCTGGATCATAAAATGTCTGGAGTCCATCGGGGTCAACAAAAATCATACAAATTTCATTGAAAATGCAATGAAACTCTGGAAGACAGAATTATTTGTAGCCAATGAAAGTTATGGACTTGTCAACATTAGAAGGGGAATCTTCCAGGGGGACTCATTGTCCGCATTGCTGTTTGTTATTGCGACGCTCCCTTTGTCAGTGATCCTACAGACAGCGAATCTGGGCTACCAAACTGCCACAAATTCACAGAAAATTTCCCATCTATTGTACAAGGATGATTTGAAGCTCTACGGAAAGTCAGAAGCAGAAATCCAGTCACTCACCAATACAGTCCGAGTCTTTAGTACCGACATCAACATGGAGTTTGGCCTGGACAAATGTGCCACAGTGGCACTAAAGAAAGGAAAGGTCACGGAAAGTGATGGCATTGAAATGCCGAATGGCCAAACCATTAAGTGCCACCAGCCTGAAGCCTACAAATATCTGGGCATAGTGCAGCTGGACAATATCAAGCACGGGCATTATTATTATTATTATTATTATTATTATTATTATTATTATTATTATTATTATTATTATTATTATTATCCATAAATACACAGCGAACAACTTCGTGCTGGTTTCATTCACATCACCAGTTGGACCCTTCCCAAGAGTCTAGGACTGTGTGATGTAGCGGCGTATAATTTGTGCTGATCCCAGCAGAGCGGCTTTCTGCGGTTGGCAGAGTGATATTTTGTCAATGCCAATAGTTTTCATTATTATTATTATTATTATTATTATTATTATTATTATTATTATTATTATTATTATATCTTAAATGCACAGCAAACAATTTTATGCTGGTTTCATTCACTTCACCATTCAGACCCTTATCATCATCATCATCATCATCATCATTATTATTATTATTATTATTATTATTATTATTATTATTATTATTATTATTATTATTATTATTATTTCACTTCCATTATAAACTAGCTTAAAAGCAACACTCCATGCAGGCTTTTAAGCCAGCTCCTGTGGAGGGCATTTTGGGGTTTCGGCCCAAAATTAAAAATACGTCTGGTCCAGCATAGAAAACAGCAATTTTGAAGAAATAACTTTGAATTCCTCAGTTCAGTTCATGGAACTGGAAAACCTCACTATAGGTTCTGTCAGTTATTTCCAAATTTGAATTTTTAACTGTTTCTGCCTCATCCGGACACAAATCCCAGTGCTGGATGTTATAATATGTCAATGTTGGGCAACATTAAACTCAATATAAATTAAAAACTTTTAAAATCACAATTTTTTAGTTATTTCAAAATTTGAATTTGAGTTAAAAATTTGAATTTTTAAATGTTCCCTCCTCATCCAGACACAAATCCCAATTCTGGATTTAATAATAGGTCTTTGTTGAGTAACTTTAAACTCAATATAAAGTAAAAACTTGTTGTGTGTGAGTGGAGTGTGGGGTTGTGTGTGTGGAGTTGGGTTGTGTGGAGGGTTTGGGCTACGTTGCGTGTGTGTAAGAGTGGGTTAGTGTGTGTGTGTGTGTGTGTGTGTGTGCGTGTGTAGTTGTGTTGTGTGTGTGGGGGTTCTGCGTATGGAGTGTGGGGTTGTGTGTGTGGGATGGCCTACATTGTCAAAGAGTGGGTTAGCATGTGTGTGTGGAGTTGTGTTGTGCGTGTGGGTGGAGTGTGGAGTTCGGTTGTGTGGAGATTGGGCTTCACTGTGTGAGTGGGTTAGCACGTCTGTGTGTGTGTGTGTGGAGTGTGAGGTTGGAGTGTATGGGCGGTTCACCTATGTTGTGTGTATGAAAGTGGGTTAGCGTGTTTGTGTGTAGTTGGGTTGTGTGTGAGGGTTGGCTATGTTGCATGTGTGTGAAAGAGTGGATTAGGTTGTGCTCTCTCTGTGTGTGTGTATGGAGTGTGGGGTTGGGTATGTGTGGGGGTTGGGCTACATTGTATGTGTGTGTAAGAGTGGGTCAGCATGTGTGAGTGGAGTGTGAGGGCTGGGTTGTGTGTTAGGGTTGGCCTGTGTTGTGTGTGTGTGAAAGAGTGGGTTGGCATATGTGTGTGGAGTGTGGTGTGTGTGTGGAGTAGTGTTCTGTGTGTGAAGTGTGGGGATCAGATCTGTGGGGTGGGGTTGTGGGTGTGAAAGAGTAAGTTAGCGTGTGTGTTTTGCATGTGAGTGTGTGGAGTTGTGCGTGTGGAGTTGTATTGTGTGTGGGTGCGGGATTGGGTTGTGTGTGGGGGTTGGGCTACATTGCATGTGTGTGAAAGAGTGTGTTAGCATGTGCGTGTGCTGGTGTGTTGTGTGTGGAGTGTGAAGTTGGCTTGTGTGTGTGGGGGGGTCAATCCCAGGATCAACTTGATTCCAAAAATGTATATGATACCAACATGGACACTTCAACCCTATCTGGATCTTGAGCTACCTGAACTGAAGGCCTCTTGGGCAACTCTGTAAACTGCTTTGTCATCTTCGAACTGAAAAGCTGCATATAACAACAACAACAACAACAAACTACTACTACTACTACTACTAATAATAATAATAATATTGAAGAATATTATTATTATATTAATATTAACATATTAATATATTAATATTAATATAATTATAATATATAATTATATTTATAATATAATTATAGTATATAATATATAATAATATATAAAATAATAATTATATATTATACAATAATTAATATATTAATATTAATATATTAATATTATTGAAGAATATTATTGCTGAAGAAGAAAAACATGCTTGAGCAGATTTTGTGCGAGAGAACCAGGAATCTGCTCTGATTGAAGTCAGCAAGAGAAAGTTGTTGAAAGTGCAGCAGACCAACTATGAATATCGCAATAGTGCAATTCAGGCTCGGACTGCCAGTTGGCAGAATAAAGTATTGCATGGCCAATTCCTTGCCAGGATAGAAGGAAAGGTTGATCAGGATAAGACCTGATTGTGGCTCATGAAGAAGGAGACGGAAGGCCTGAGACTTGCTGCCCAAGAACAGGCAATCAGGACAAATGCCACAAGGTCAGAATTGAAAAATCAGCCCATGACCCCAAATGCCGGCTCTGCAAAGAAGTGGATGAAACCATCGACCACATTCTAAGTGGCTGCAAGAAGATCGCGCAGACTGACTACAAACTGAGTCACAACTCTGTTGCCCAGATGATCCACTGGAATCTATGCCAAAAGTATCATCTGCCAGTGGCAAAAAACTGGTGGGACCACAAGCCTGAAAAAGCGGTTGGAAATGAGCAGGTCAAGCGTCTATGGGACTTCAGGATACAGACAGACAAGGTCTTGGAACACAATACTCCAGATATCACCACCATAGAAAGCAGTCAGGTGTGGCTTGTTGACATCGCCATACCAGGTGACAGCAGAATTGAGGAGAAACAACTGGAAAAGATCTCCCGCTACCAAGACCTAAGAATCGAATTACAGCGTATCTGGTGTAAGCCAGTGCAGGTGGTTCCAGTGGTAATTGGCACACTCGGTGCAGTGCCCAAAGACCTTGGCAGGCACCTGAAAACTATTGGCATTGACAAAATATCACTCTGCCAACTGCAGAAAGCCGCTCTTCTGGGATCAGCACAAATTATACGCCGCTACATCACACAGTCCTAGACTCCTGGGAAGGGTCCAACTGGTGATGTGAATGAAACCAGCACAAAATTGTTTGCTGTGTATTAATAATAATAATAATAATAATAATAATAATAATAATAATAATAATAATAATAACATCAGCTTGCCTTTCAAGACTGCTAGAAGCACCTCTATCAAAGTGTCATTGATGCATTTTTGAGCACATGAAATACTATGCTATATACATGCTATGTATAATTAGTATCATTGCAATTGTGTGTTAAATTATTCCCCATGCACCAAACAAACACACCTTTCATAGAACCTACCATAAACTCAGACACAGCACTTTTCCGGGGAAGCAGTTTCAACTTGACAGGCACTGAGTGATGTGTTCGCAATATACACATATAAATCATCCCTGAAGCTTGAAAGTAAGAATGGAAAATAAAAACACATAAACCATATAAATGAAAATTGCAAACACTGAATACTGCTTTCAAATGGACCATGACACACGTTATATTTTGATATATTTTGATATATAATCTATCTATCTATCTATCTATCTATCTATCTATCTATCTATCTATCTATCTATCTATCTATCTACAGTATTTATATACCACTTTTCAACTGAAAAGTTCACAAAGCGGTTTACAAGAAAATGAAAAAAATTAATAGCTAATTAATAGCTAATGGGTCCCTGTCCCAAAAGGGCTCACAATCTAAAATGCAAAAGAACACCAGCAGAAGCCACTAGAACAGACATTGGTGGGGTGCGTAGGGCCAGTTACTCTTCCCCTGCTAAATAAAAGAGGAACACCCACTTGAAAGAGTGTCTCTTGCCCAGTTAGCAGGGGCAAGACTGCAAGATAATGTAAGGTGTGCTTTTTAAAGAGCTCCAGAAAATCTAAACTGGCTAATTATAAAATTGCAAATTATTACAATTTTTAAAGGTGAAATTCAAATCAAAGTCCATGTTCCTCCCAAATGAATTTCTATAAGAAAAGTGAAATTTCTCAGGAGACACAAATGTGTGTTTCTTGTTTAAAACAGTCATACACTAAATATTCAGATGTGTTTATTATACTTTTATCCTGCCCTTCCTGTTAGAAACTCAGATGCTACTCAGGCCCAATGTTCTTAACCTCACAACAACCCTGTGAGATGGTTTAGGCTGTAAGGTAGTGATTAGCCCTGGAGCACCCAGAAAGTTTCCTACTGAATTGGGATTTGAAATCAACTCCAGCAGACTTCACTATGGTGAAAATTACACAAAATTAGATAGAGCAACAATGGAGAACACTCTCTCTGGTTGGTGACCACATCATGAGAAGGTAGTTGGAGAAGCTGCTATTAGCCATATTTCAGCTTTGGCATAAAGTATTTAAAGTACCGTTTTTGTTCCTTTTGTGCCATCCAACTTACCTGCCATCTTAATGACATGACATTTCTCTGCACATTATCATGTACGAACCCCTGCTAAATTTATTGTGGGGAGGGGGGAATCTTAACAATGTTCTCTTTATTTTAGCAGAACATTGATTAACTTGTCATTGAACTTTTAAACGCTTCAAAATCTTTCCAAATCAAATGAGCAGCCGGACATTCCAATTTGCCAAGCAGGGCGCCAGAGCTGCAAGCTATTTGTGACATTTAACAGCTGCATTAACATCCCTAATTGTAAATGACAGGACAATTAGGGTTGAAAAATATCTCAACAAAGTGCCTTGAGCAATTAGAAGGCTTCCATCAACTCCAAAAGGCCACACACCATTTAAAATGGAGGTGAAGACAATTGACTGTGGCCTCAGAAGGCTCTCTGGATGCACTGACTGACAATTCAAATTATCAATTCCCTCTTTAAGTGTCTGTGTCAAAAAATCACTCTATATTAATGCATTCTCATGACTATTTGAAGATGTACATCTTGTGCAATTTCCCAAAAACAATCTGCTTAAGTTTGGTTCACCTGTTTTTAGTTACTTGCAAGGAGGAGGAATGAATCCAACCTCTTGTTTTGTCTCCTGGATGAAATTTGGTGCCATTTAAATCTTGTTGAAAGGGCTCTGTACGTGGCTAGTGCAGATACCTTTAAAAGGAGATTAGATAGACTTCCAGAAGAAAAGTCTATCACAGGTTATAAGTTGTGACCATGGGCAGGAGGGCAGGGAGCAGGACATGGCAGTGGAGAGGATCTGGTAATTTGGCCAGATCTTAAGTCTTCTGTCCCAGACAGCCAGGATGGTTACCATACATTTAGACTCTAAAAATGTCAGCTTTTTAAAATTTAAAGCCAATCACATTCTTTAAATTATGCTACAGAGGGTGATTTCTTGAGAAAATTCTACCCCTAACTTAAAACCAACAGCACATCAACATCTTTCCCTGTTTTTCAGAACTCCTACCTCGAATGAAGGCTACAGGTCATCAGTTGACAACCCAAGCTTTTCAGTGTCAACCATGAGGGAGCTGAACTGCACCACCTTTCCCAAGCCATAAATCATTTGGGGTTGACTTTGCAATCCAAGCCTGAAGGATCACCAACCAGTTTCCAGGAGACAAATAACCTCTAGGCAGTGGCATCACAAGGGTGGTGCAGTCTGCACCGGATGACGCGCCCCAAAGGGGTGACGTGCACTGGGGAACTTAAAAATTGCAACCTTATGATGGTGCATCAAACCCCATCATGTCATATACCCTTGGATTTGTTTTGAAGAGCAGAATCCAATGCAAAAATCAGTTCTGAAATGCACCTTCCTATCAAACGATATGGCAAAAAACTAAAAATTAGAAATATGCATTGAACGCTATGGAAAGTGAAAGTTACCCATATTGCTGCGTTACTCGCAAGTAGGCATGCATGCCATAGTTCATTGGAAAGGGCAGGCTGAGAGGAATCTAAGGATACCAGAATTGTCCTAATCCAATGAACTCAGCCCCCACAAATCACCACAGAAGTAGATCCCCAATGACTGCATTGAAATTCATTGAAAATGGATGTGAACTGCACAGCTGTGTTTACTGGTGAGTAAGCAGGCATGCCTTGGCTGGAGTGGAAGGTCAGTCCAGGAGAGGACAAGACTTCCAAGATGGTCCCGATCAGGGACGTTACTACGGCATTAGAAAGGAGGCAACCTTGAAGGGGGTGGCAGCATGTGACTTAAATGGCTAAAATTATAATTTGTAGAAATAATCCCATCATGTAATACACCTTTGAATGTGCAATTTAAAGCAGAATGCAATGAAACAAACTGCTTTATTAAAATGTATGGCTAAAAAACCCAGTGGAGGTGGGACAATGGCACATAACCATGCCCATAATGGTGCATAACAATTCATATTGTTGCCCTGCCCAATGTATGGGGGTGACCCGCTGGCCTCCCGCACCGGGTGACGTGCACCTGCCTCTAGTTATGCCTCTGCCTCTAGGACTTGGCACTCTAGTCCTGTTTGCATCTGAGTGCACTCCAAAAATCCCTTCTCTTGCCTCTCTGGTTCTAGTGGACCAAAAAAGACACACAGGTTGCAGGAGAAAGCGTATCTCCTAATGGCTCCTGAGCCTCATCCCCCAACAAGATCAAAAGGGTGCCTGTGTTTCAGCAGGACAAGAATTCCTCCACCCTAATGTGGAGGTGGAGGGTGGCATTCGCATGACAACAGTACATTATCACAATAGTGTCACGGCTTCACTGTAGGTGGAGCATCCCTTGCCCAGTCTCACCTCTCAAAAAACAAACAACAAAAAAAGTCAATCCTTGCCATTTGCTGTCGGAGCTGTCCCAGGCAGTAATGGCAATGCGCAGGAGACCAGTGGGTTTGACCACCTCCTATGTGTTGATGATGATGCCTAGAATGGCTTCAGTGCCAAGTGGTGGGGGCACTTACAAAAGATGTTGCAGAACTTCTAGCACCTGCAGTACTTCTCCTTGCCCTCCTGCAGCCATGCTACTGGAAGTCCCTTGGTTAGACATACTGCTCAATAACTGAGGTGGCCATTTTTTCCAGTCGTACCTTGTAAGACAAATAACTTGTAAGAAGAATACTTTGTAAGACACACAAAAATTTCTAAGGAATTCTGCTTTGTAAGACAAACAGTGTCTTGTAAGATAAACAGTTTTGGCAGAGTTTGGCAAACACTTTTACAAGGAAAATTTGTTGTAAAACAAACAAGTTGATGGTTCTGCATCGTGAGCAACGGAAAGAGGTTCTGCAGGAGATCTCATCAGCAGAAGAGGAGGAGAATAAGCAGGAGGAATCCCTCACATCAAATGAGATTAAGGACATTTGTCAACATTGGGAAATGTGCAAAAATTTTTAGAAAAGCACCACCCAAATAAGGCTGTTGCATTATGAGCGATGAATCTGTTTAATGACAATGCAATGTCACATTTCCATGAAATCCTCAAAAGGAGACAAAAGCAAGTGTCATTAGAAGGTTCCTTGTTCAAGCTGCTCAAAAAAACACCAGTGACTCTTTTAGTGAAAATTAGTCATCCTTGGCCATAAAGGTTTTTTCTGTCTTACTGTACAGTATATTACAGTGTATTTATCAATATTACAGTAATTGTGGTTCTGTATTATCTGACAGCATTTTGAATTTGATTACAGTGTTTTGTCATCATTTTTACATACAGTTAATATTTTTATATGAATATTTTTGGATTGTGGAACCAACCCAAAGTTTCCATTATTTCCTATGGGAAAATCCACTTTGTAAGAAGAACGCTTTTTAAGACAAACATGTTTCTGGAACGAATTATGTTCTTCTTACAAGACACCACTGTATTTGCTTTTGTGACTTTTTGGGGGGCGGGGGCTAGGACACTCAGCAATGAGAGAGATCAGGAATCAAGAAGGAACCCAATGAGCAGGCATAAGAGCTGTCAAAAGTCTGCCCCAGAGGCTTTGACATCTTTGTCAGGCATATTATGGGCTTCTAAGAAACAGAAAAATTCTTTAGCAGAAACTGCCAGCATCATGCTACGATGAGAAGAAAGCAAACGCCGAGTCGTAACCTTCAATCACGGCTGGTTCTTTCCTCCATCAGAGAGAGCGGCTGGGGCACCATAGTTTTCAAAGCTTCCTGTAGTTTTACTTTTATGGGACCTTAGCCTGAGTTTATATTTTCAGGTGCTTTTTTTTAAAAAAAGTGCAGTTTTAAATTGCAATATCAATTGAAACACATCAATGCGTATCTAGTTAGAACCCTTTACGACGTTAAAGACCTTGAAGTCAGGAATTTGTTTTCTGATTTACGAAACAGGGAAGTTCAATAAGCAAGTGAACTACTGTGGTGTGTCATTATCAGCTTCAGTACAAAGCTACCCATTTCAAAGCACGACCGACATCAGGAATCTAAATTCTCGATTGTGTTAATTCTCCTACAGATTGCATGGAGGCTTTTGCCCAAAGCCTTTCAATTCACCCGCAGTTTCTCTTGCTAAATGTTCTTTGAATAATAATGAAAGCAGAATGAGATGACAGATCATCTTCTTTCACCTTAATTACCGTATTTACTTGAATCTAACGCTCACCTTTTTCAGCCGAATTCAGTCTCCAAAATCAGGATTTGATTGTTAATTAGATTTGAGTAAATACGGTGTTTTGATTATAAGTATAGGGTTTGCATTATATTTGATGGTGCATTAGATTCAAGTACATATGGTATATTTGTGAAGGCTGAATCCTATTTATGCTGCCTGCTGGTAGCACTCCCCCCTGCACTCACATTGCCACAAAGTACTTAGCACCCATTGTAAGAGGTACTCCAACAGCATGCCAGTCTTCACACTGGTGTGAATGCCTACATTATTGTGAATGCCTACATAGAGGTGTGAAGTCCTCTACCTTGCCTCCTAAGCTATCACTCCACAAGTACGTCAGCAAGAAAAGCAGGAGGAATGGAAAGACGGCTTGACGGGGTGGGGGTCAGGAAGATGAAGGGGTGAACTGGTTCAGCAAGGAGGCTGGGCTTCTACAGAGGGTCATCTGCAGAGGGTCATCCTTGGATAAGTGAATGATTATTCCTTTACTCAGAGAGAACCCTTCAACTTCCTCCATCGTATGATGTGGTGGTAGCCATTTTGGATCCACAGAATAAACGGTGGAAGACTGGGCATGAGTAACTTTGTTTGCATATGTTACACTTATGCGCACATGCATAGTTACTGCATGTAGGAGCATAGATACCTACATACAGCAGGATGGCTCTAAGAATTGCACAGGAAATAACTACAATCCCAACAGTGGCACACCTGATAGCACTTGCTCTTCTAGTGCTACCATCTTTACCTGCTCTGCAATGTCTAACATAAAGCTCAGTCCTACTCAGAGAGAAAGTCATACCCACCATTATGTTCTTGTTAGCTTTCTGTGTGTTAGATACTGAGCAAAGCTTGTAATTGCTATCTGTTGGCTAGTTGCCAAGTACATGGAAGCTGCTGGAAGTTCTTGCCCAGGCATGCTTCAGAGACATTATGATTGCCTATTGAGTGAGCTTGATTGCTTTGCCAGCAGCACCTGCAAAGTCTTTCATTGCTGGGTTAGTTGGAGGAGTCTGTGAGAGACTTTGTTGGACTGCTTATGAACGGAAGAAACTTTTGGGCTGCCACTTTGATTGTTCTTTCGGGACGCTGATTTGGACACTGCTGATGTGACTGCTTCTATGTGTATGACCTGGATTGCTATGACCACCGCTGGATGTATTGCTGTTTGTAATACAGTTTTTGCAAACAAGTTGCAAGCATCCATTGTCACTCTTGTGCCTTGCACCATCAACTGGATGCCCGTCAGACTGAACACTGACAGTTCTTTGGTTGTGTGTTTCATGAAGCAGAAACCTGCCTTCTTTTCTGTTCTGAACAGCCATGTGCTGTGCATCAATGTCTGTAGAAAGAAAAAAAAACAGATAATAACTCGGTAGTAACATGAACTTATTTCCATAAATCAACAGTTGTTTGAGTCCGATCCTGAGCTCAGCAGTCCTGCCCTTCTCCCACCCACTTCCTCTCCCCACCATCAGGCGTCCACCATGGATCACCTCGTCCCTTCCTCCTCATGGCCCCCCACTCACCTCTTCACAACCCAGTGGTCAGTTGTTTAGTGTACCAAGTTCAGGATTGGGCTCATAGACTGTCTACTCTGAAGTAAGCCCCACTGATTTCAATGGGGCTTACTCCCAGGAAAGTGTTCTTAGGATTTTAGCCAGTCACCTTCCAGAATCAGAGGTTGGCAAGTTTTTATTTTAGCAAAACTGAGAATGAAGTAGAATCCTGTTTCATTTGTATGGATCTGGATATGGATGTGTGAGTTGGGAGAGATTTCATAAAAAATGTCCCAACTGGAAAGTGAAGGTTCTTAGAGGATTTCAGATTGAACCCCTTGTTCTTTAGGGCCAAGAGAAAGCTTCACAAATGGCTGTTTCATAGCCAGAAAATATAGAAGGGCATCATTTTTCCATCTGCTTCTATCAACCAGCCACAAAGTGACAGCAACTAGCTGCGAAATGCATGTTGTGATATAAATCTAGATGTAAAACTGAACTGAATATTTTGTGAACATTTTTTCCCGATGAGCATAAGAATCTTGTTCTTCCCCTGGGACTATCTTCCTTCTCTGGGTATCAACATAATGTAAAGAGATTTTTAAAAAAACCCGAAACAACAATGAACATATTTCATGCATGTCTTTAATCAGTGTTATTCTTGTATTATATTGGAACACATTAGATAAAAGAATTGTTCTCAATTTCTAGTGGGAATTACTTGCTAATATTCACAGAAAAGCTAATTGCTTTTCACACACTGTGGCAATGGATGATCTTTGTTTAGAAGAGGCTATTAAAAGAAAGTGATTCTTGACCAAGAAAACATATTTCTTGTGGCAGTTTATCTTCTGGGTCTTGCGGCAGAGACATTTTCTCTTCCAGATATGCGTAATGGGTCTCCCAAGTTTGAATTTATGTAATTGAGTATTTTTCAGTGCAGCCGAGTCTAGCAAAATTTACATAGAATCAGGCTTCAGAAAATAACTTATTAAGAACAACAACAAAGACCTTCCACACTGTAACAGGCACAAGCCTGCATCAATCGGAACCGAACAAATTATTTTTACAGTTTATCTGATTTGTTCTAGCTTGGGAATGTGTTCTAAAAAAAGTAAGACAGCAGCTTTGCTAAGAAGGAATTATCAAATAAATACATACTTTTTCTTGGGGTTGTAGCAATTGACCTTCATGATTGACTCTGTCTAGATAACAATGGCTGTAGATCCAAGCAATGTGTTCTATCCTCCGGCTTTAACCCCTCCTGAACTACTTGACACACAGTTTTTCTGTGAGTATTTTTCACGGTCACTATACTTAATCCCATGACTGAAGTTTTCATTATTTATAGCCTCTTGCATATCTTTGCAATTTCATGCTGTAAGCTTTAAAAAAATTTTTTTCTAAGACAAGTGTCACTTTACTCACCTAAATGCACCTGAGAAAATTAGCTGTTACAGCCTCCACCCCAAAACATGATGAAAATAACATTTCAGATATTAAATAAAGTAGCTGCTTATTACTTCAAGTTACTTTTATTTTCTTAGAATAATTTGGAATTCATTTTGGTGTTTTTAAAGAGACAAGTGCTCATTTTACATTCCAAATGGCTTGTCTTGGATGTTTACCAAGGGTTTGAAAATGTATGGTACAATATTTATTTGTTTAAGGAATTTGTACCTCATTGTTCCATGTCAAAGCAAATTCCTAAGATGGCTTACAAAGCTTTTACCCTCACAACAACCCTGTGAGGTAAGAGAGGATGAGATTAAGTGACTGTCCCAAGCCAACCAGAAAGCTTCATGAGCAAGGGGGGGAATTGATCTTGGCTCTGTCCAACTCCCTAACCACTACTCCATCGTGGCTCACAGCTATACAAACCATCTGTAGACTAGTAACAACTCATTGTTCCTACCCATCTCCAAGAATTTTGTCTCCCTCATCTTTCCCCATCTTCCTTCCTCCCCTATAGCATCCCATTGCACCTTTGTGGAGTGCCATTAGAATCAGATCAGTACATTGCTCTGGATTCACTGGTTTTGGTGGCAAGGCTCAGTCTTTCTGCCCACATTTCCAGCAATGACACCTTTTACAACTGGTGCTGACTACTTTTATGGTAAGTATAGGCAGAGATGAGTTGTCCAAAAAATTGGCAGGATCTTGTGATGTACCAGCACCACTTCCAGATTACACAAAATGTATCAACTTGGTCTCCATTTTATCAGCAATGAACCTCCACTGCTCCTCATGGCATATTGGCTAGTTTTTAGTGGTGAGGAACAACTTGAGTCTTCATTTCTGGCTTTGTTCCTTTTTTGACCAAATCAATTTTCAAGAAATTTAGCACATTTTTATCAATATATTCCACAAGGGCCAAACCTTTTAGTACTGAAATTAATGTTCTTTTTAATCAGAGAAGGATCTTGAAAAATGAGCTTTCCTTTATCCACCACTTAATTTTGCTGTGAGTCAAAATTGGCCAATTCAGTTAAGGAAATTAATGTTAGGTCCTAAATAGCAGATCCACTTTCAGTGATTTCCATCAAATAACTTTCCATAAGATATTAATGAATATGCTATTTTGTGGAGGATTTGTCAAAACATCCCTGAACATCTTTGCCGCAGTTTCTAAAAAAAAGCCACTATCCCAGATTTTAAGTGCAAAAAAACTTACCTGCTTAAAGGATTAGAGTGTGTTTAAAGGACTTTCATTCACACAGAGGGATCACTAGAAGATGAAACAGGTAAACTTTAAAAATAAGTGCTCATCCTTAAGCTTTTGTCAGTTTCAGTCCCATTATCACTTTGGTAAACATCTCCTGCTGATGTCTTTTTCCTCTGACAGTTCTGTTTTCTTTTCTCTTGAACACAAAATATTACACAAGCTAGATAATATTTCAAGTCTTCTTTATCCCAGTAGAAAAAGAGAGAACTCTCTCAGTTGCATCATTGATGCTATAAGGACTATGTCAAATCTAAGTATCCACTTCAAACACAGTATGGATCTTCATGCCATTGCTATTTTTTAATAATGACTGAAAACAAAATTAGGGCCTCTTCCAGTTAACACCAAAGAAACAAGATCAAGATACAATTACTGCTCAATAGTCAATTTTGGTCATTTAATATAATTCCTGGAACTATTAGAGCTCCATAATTCTGTAACTTCTCCAGTTTCACAGTTTTCTGTTTTGCACAGGTCAGGGGACCTGAGGCTTTACGGGAAGGGTGGAGTGGAGAAAGGGCTCCCAGAAAGCCGGAATTGGCCAGACATGTCTGGAATTTGCATATGGGATAGGACTGTCTTGTCCAATATGCAAACGTCCAGCTGTCTTGGAGCTGGGGGTGATTCTGTCACTTTAAATGGCTACTGTGGCTTGTGCCTGGTCTTGACCGGGTCTTTCTTAAGGGAGGGGAATTTTCTGCAACGTGCTGGTATGCTGTCCAGCCTTAGATCCTTGTTCTAATGACCCTGTATGCATTCCCCAGCTCCAGTAATAACAGGTATAGTCAGAGCCCAAGCCAAAGCATTTTACTCAAAAGTAAGTCCCATTATAGTCAGTGGGGCTTGCTCCCAGTGCAGATAGGAGTGCAGCCTTACTCTCCAATAAGTGCATGCACCAGGTTTTAAGGGATGCCCATGAATGGACGGTATAAGGTTGAGTCATTTGATGGTCAGGAACTAACTGTTGATTTTTTTGTAAAGATGGAATGCAAGATTGAAGAAAGGCCAGAAATGATAAACATGAAAGACAGAATTATCTAGCATTATGAAACTTTTATTTTAAGTATGAAGAGTTTGAAGAGAAAATGAAATTTCATATTTTAAGTATGAAGAGTTTGAAGAGAAAGTGAAATTTCAATAATCTTGTCAACATTTTAAAATGTTGATATTTAAACCTTTCTCTGTTATTTAAAATCTCTCTCATTTCTGGAGCACACACAAAAAATGTTCTGCAAAAAACTCACCAACATCCAGTTTTTCAAATACATATTGATGGACAGTTGCTGTGTTTGCTTCCTGAAGTCTGCATTTGCATGTAGATATAGGGCAATTTTAAAGCTAGAAGAACTTGGTGATAAAACAAATAGCACTAAATGAGGAGGACTGTCAGCAAATGGTGGTAGTATTTGCACAGCTTTCTAACATTTGCAGGACCAAATTAAATCCACTAACACAACTAAGTTTAGCAAATGTACAGTTCCTGGAAACTGAAGGAATATCTGATTGCTCTCTCTCTCTCTCTCTCTCTGCATTTATTTCCATAGATCTCACCAGGCAACCTTATCCTGTTGAATGGACTGTTGTACGAGGAACTTCTATTTTGTTCTTACTTGAAGACTAAGTTATTAAAGGTTAAGAGAAGGTCTAGGGGAAAAAAACTTGATTTCCCAGATTCCAACACCGATGTTTCAATACTGTACTTCAGGCTTCTGCATGGCCATGTCAGTAACTGAATCAGGCTCAGCCAAAATTTGAATGACACCCCAAATTACAAACTCACTCTTATGTATGCCTACAAAAATGCCAAACATTTTTGCTGACCCCATTCCCATAGGCTGCAGTTCTGGCATGAGGTGCAGGCGCCATTGGGCTAATGGCACCCTATGCCAATGGCACCTCACTGGCATCACACATAATTTGGAAGTGATGCTGACATGAAAACATCGCTGTCAACAGCTCTATGGTGCCTATTTTGGTGTCCTCAGACCCAGGGGTGGGTGAGTTACATATCTCCATGTGAAGTCCAAGATGCAGCTGTGTGCAACCCACTCTGCTACACTGTAGGGACCCTTCATGAGCAGGGCTGAATTGTTCAGAATTGGTGCAATTGGTTTAAGCTAGACCTGAGTCAATTTTATAGTTAAAATAATCATCAGAGCAGCAACCTATAGGGATGCAGTCCTAACCTAGTTTGGCACAACTCATCAGTGGTCCTTTACCTGTGGTGATGTAGGGAGGCAAGTGCATGTCTGTGCACTGGCCTAATGCTCCTGCAGGAGTAGCACAGAAGTGGCACAGAACATTAAAAGTCCTGTGCTGACATTCCCAGGTCGGCACAGGACTTATGCCAGGGCAAGCCTTACTGGACCTTAGGATTGCAGCTCTAATGAATAAAAGAGGGATTTTAGAATTTTTGGTAACATTTTTGGTGGGAAGGGTACAGCCAGTTGCCAGCCCATGTCTCTATGTTGCTCTGCATGACAAACTAATCATCAATCAAAGTACTAGATAGCCTGCCTAGGCAATTTTTGTTGTGAATCTTTTCAACACTGTGTAAAATAGAAATAATAACTTGCTTTTGTGAGGATGATTATTTGATGACTGAAATGAATGTTCATGCTGAAAGGGCTATCTAATAAAACAGCGGCTACAGAAAAAGATGTATTTCATTTTTGCTAAACCTGCTGGGAGTCTAGCTGTATTCTAAACTACTTTCATATCTCCCATGAAGTTACTGCAGATCTATAAAGTAAAACGCCGTCTTTAGATAAATCTGGAAGATGTGCCTAGGCACATAGATCAGTGTAAACAGCATACTTAAAAGGTGCTACAACTGACAGTAAAGTTTCACTATGGGCATAATCCAGAGTAACTACAGGGAGTCCTTGCTCCGGCGTAAGAACAATTTACTCTGGATTGCAATGTGAATTTCCCATAGGTTTTCACCAGGTGGTGCCGTAACTATGTCGATGTAAATCTCTTTTACCCATAATTACTCTGGATTGTAGGGTATGATGTAAGTATTCAACTCCAGAAGGAAAGTAAGAACTAGATTCTTAAAACAAGAGACAATCAGATCTAGAATTATTTATTTATTAAATATGGTCAGAGGGACTTTCACCAGGATCCAAACTATATTGGATCCACACTGTATTTCTTAAAACTCAAATGTTTGGGGCATCAACTCTATATACAGAAATGTCTCATATACTACTGTTCTTGATAACTTAACTAAAAATAATATGGAAGGAGAATTTCTCTTCTGGACTCCAGCGAACTATATCACAAAGTTGACATCACAATCCTATCCAAGATTGAGCCAGTGTATTGAGGGGTTTATGAGCACAGTCCAGAGTTCAACAGTCATAAAATGTTTTCTGGGGTGTGTTCAGCATGCCACCAGTAGCTGTTTTGTGTGTGTGCTGTCTGAATTAGCAGCATAGGAAGCCTGCCACTCCACTATCAAAGGTGAGTTGACACTGGCAGAGGCAAAAAGGGGTGGTGGAGCTAGACTAGGGGAGTTCCAGGCACAATGGGGGGGAGGCAGGGGCAGGCAGACCCAGTGCAGAATCAGCAACACGTGTGTGCCCATATACTAGCCCCTTCCTTCTCCCTTTCTGCCACTATTACACACCTTGAACTTACACCTGAGCAATAAGAGGAGTAGATCTGAGGTATTTCATGGTTGTGGTGAAAGCTTTCCCTAGGGTATTGAGGAGACCTTTTCAACTGCCCCCTTCCTTGAAGCATGTGCTTTGTAGGCACTGGTAATGGTGTTTAATTATCACTGTGCTGTCAGTCATGCATGTCCAGCCAATAGACTAGTGTTTTTCAACTCTTGGATCACTGAAAAGATGCTAAAGTTGTCAAGGCACACCATCAGTTTTTTGACAGTTGACAAGGCACACCACATTGCTGGTGCGGTCCTCACATCTGGCAATGGCCCTACATGCAATCCTTCCCCAAATTCCCATGGCACTGCTGCAGAACATTTGCAACATACCAATAAACCACAGCACAGTGATTGAAAATGGTTGATACTGAATCTGCATGTTATTGGTTCATGCAGTGTGAAAATGCATGAACTGGGCTTCCACGTGGTCTATCCTAAGAAACCAAAACTAACCCTGCCTCTAGCATCCTCAGCTTTGATTCTTTGCATGCAAGTGGCTCATGATAAAATGTGCATAGAGTTCTGGTGAACAACTGGAAGCAAAGTCGTTTGTATGCAGCCGCTCCAATGACAACTAAATTTAATTAATCTGAAATCTTAATTAAGTTTATATGAAACAGTAAAAATTGATGTAATGAAATATTGTTGGGTTCTCTGATTTGTTTGATTTCATTTTATTGATTTGCATGCAATGATTTATAGGGAATCAGCCATTCTGGCAAGGTGCTGTACAATAAATCAGAGCTGGATGAGGCAAACTGGAAGTTAATATAACATTAAATAATTGGAACTGTTGCTCATTCCATAAAAAATAGGGCACAAGAATGCTGGAGCCTGTGACAAAGTGCATCTTCCATCATGCCGCTACTATATGTTACTACCTTATCAGAGCAAAAATGTTGATGTTTTCAACACGTTGCAAAGAGCAATATTTTCTGATGTGATATGCAACAAAAGAAAAGCAGCTTAAAAAGCAGAAGTCTGTAATTTAAGAGTGAGTAAAATGTGATCTCTGCTAATAATTCTTTGTACCCCAGGCCTTCACAAAATAAGAAACACTAATGGTGCAATCCTAAGCAAGTCTACTCAGAAGCAAGTCCCATCCTGTTCTATGGGACTTGCTCTCAGGAAAGTGTGTTTAGGATTGCAGCCTAAGAATATCTGCATTTTCAACACATTAAAATGGATCTGTGACTTTAGATATCAGGTCAGCCAAAGCCAATTTTCTTCAGAGTATTAAAAATTAAAAAAATATTTATGTGGCATTTCCTACTTGCTCTGTTGTTTTGGAAATAGCATGGGTGTCAAAAATAATCTGAGTATTATTAGCCTGAATAAGACAATAGGGAATTGTTTCCTGTATGGCAAATATTTGAAAATTACAGATGTTTGAGATGGTGCTAACATGTTGAGATGAAAATTGATGTTCAATATCATTAAATGCAGATGAAACAGTTGGCATGGTGACTGCTAGGGAAAAAAAAGAGTCCTATATTTGTTTCTTCATGTTTTACTTGTAACGATTTGGTGATATTTTTATTTTGATTGTCAGCTGTCTTGGGTTGCCACAAGCAACAAAGTCAAGTGAACATGAATGAATGAATGAATGAATGAATGAAAAGTCACCTCCTGATCTGACATAACTGCTACATTCTCAGCCCAATCTTAAGTCCTCCAGTACTGATTCAACTTACTTCTACATAGGTCTACATTCAACAAAGCATTCGACAAGGTCCTGCATGACATTGTAATTAGGAAGTTGGAAAAATATGGGCTAGACAAGTCAGTCGTTAGGTGAATCTGCAACTGGCTCGACAGCCGCATTCAAAGAGTTTTTGTAAATGGCCCTGCTTCAACTGGAGGTTGGTTTTGAGTGGGCTCTATCTTGGGCCCAGTTCTGTTTAATATCTTCATCAACGACTTGGAGAAAGAGATACGGGGGAATCTGATCAAATTTGTGGATGACACCAAGCTGGAAGGAGTAGCAAACACAACACAAGATAGGAAAAACCTTCAGAAGGAATGGTCATACTGGAATACTGGGCTGTAACAGAATGAATTTCAACAGGGAGAAGTGCAAGGTTCTGCGCTTAGGCAATAGAAACCAAAAATACAGGTATAAAATGTGAGATACTTGGCTTGGCAGAACAACATGTGAGTGGGATCTTGGAGTCACCATGGATCACAAGCTGAACATGAGACAGCAGTGAGATGTGTTTGCAAAGAAGGCAAATGCAATTTTAGGCTACATTAAGAGCTTCCACGTTGCAAGAAGTTCTAGCTCCTCTTTATTCTGCATTGGTCAGACCTCACCTTGAGTACTGTGTTCAGTTCTGGGCACCTCACTTTAAGAGAGATGCAGCCAAACTGGAGCAAGTCCAGAGGAGAGCGACAAGAATGATCAGTGGGATGGAAGGGAAGCCCTACGAGGAAAGGTTGGGGGAACTTGGGATGTTCAGCCTGGAGAAGAAAAGGCTTAGAGAAGACCTGATCACACTCTTCAGATACCTGAAGGGCTGTCATAGGGAGGAAGGGGCTCATTTGTTCTTAGCTGCCTCTGAACTTAGCTGCTGTTCTCCACTAGAACCAGTGAGTAAAAACTGCAAGAAAGGAGATTCCAGTTGGATATTCGGAAAAAATTCCTGACAATGAGGGCGGTTCAGCAGTGGAACAGATTGCCAAGGGAGGTGGTGGACTCTCCCTCACTGGGGAACTTCAAGCAGAGGCTCAACCAGCACCTGTCAAAGATGCTCTAGGAGAATTTCCTGCTACAGGTAGGGGGTTGGACTAGATGACCTACTGGGTCCCTTCCAACTCTAGGATTCTAGGATTGTGTAGGTCTCCCAGTGGCCTAGAGGCCTCCTCAGACCTACATCACCTACACAGCTGGCACATCCAAGAAAAATGGGGTCAGACAGGTTTAAAAAGGGATAGGATTCTAGCACATACTGGGATCCACCACCAGCTCACCCTGTGACTTATTTTTACAGTAAGAGAGGAGAATATTTCGTAGGCCTGAACATTCTCATCAAAGTGCTTGTAAAATAACCCCCACAGATGCAAAAGCCTGTCTTTCTCTTGGAGATCAAAGGCTCCAATTGGCAGATGAATCAATATTCTTTCTGGAGGCTGCAGTGCGGATGAAACAACCAGTTCCCTTCATCTTTGCCATGCGCAAATGTTGCCACTTACCATGTTCAGTGCCCTTGCTGTGTAATTATTAACCTTCACCCTGACACAATATCAACACACCCTTCTTCTAAAAATAGCAGAAGTGGCTAGTTACGACATTTTATCATGTTTTGATAGGAGGGTTGTTAAATGAAATTAAAGGAAGACGTGGTCACTGCCCATGTAGTACCATTAGCATGCTCTTTGATGGAAAATAAACTAGAATCAGTATTGATTTCAGACTGTAAGAACTACTTTAAACTGGAGAAAGCATACTGGGCGACAATGAGTGAAACTAAAGCTTCAGTAAAATCTTTATCAAGGAAGTATCTATATAAACTATCAACAGTGTAGAACCAAATACCTAAACACAGATACAGGCATGCATTGCTTAACAATACTTCTTCATATATTCACTGTGTTGTTTGATGGGAGGTGAAAACCACAAGCGTCCACCTTGAAATGTTTGGATGTTTGTTTCCACAAATGCAATGTCCTTACCTAAATTGATGCACAAACATATTTTTAAGGGATGTGGGTTTCCCATGTCCCTTAGCTCAGGTTAAAGGTGGCATTTCCTCCCTCCTCTAGTATTAACAGAATTGCAACTTCTGAGTGTGGGAGAGCCCATTAACCTCATATGGAAAGCATTCCCTGTTGCTTCCATGCTGGTAGGAGCAGGGAGAGGTTTATATGGTGTTTGATAGATCTGCTTCCATGGGTCCCCACCTGTACGTAGCTGTAACCTATCACTCTGGCTTCCTTATTATCCTGCAGTTGTTTTACCCTTAAAAACAACATATCCTTAAGTTGTTTTTTGTCACCTGTTAAAGTGTGTTTTCTCCTCAATTGAATTTTTCCCCTTTCTGTGCCAGTACGTAGTTATTCAAAACCTTGAATTTTGGATTTTTCCACCCCAGACCTCATTGTGAATGTCTTGTTACCCAGTACTGGTCAAGTGGCTGGATTATGAATAAAAAGGTTACTAATATACTGCTTTAGTGTGGCTCAAGTGGTTAAGACACTGTTCCTGTTAACCAGCAGGCCAGGGTTTGAGACCTGGGTCCCCATAAGCCTGGCTGAGCTCCTGTCCTTAGCCCAGCTCTGTGACGCAGCTGGAACCAATCGTATTGGTTCTGCTGTTCCATTGGACTATTTCAGTAGCATGGAGAGGTGGGTTTTGCTGCTTGGGTAATAGCCTATCCTCCATATTAATCTACCCAGGCCTTCGTGCTTCACATGCAGCGTGGAGCACGATACCATAGTCCTTTGAGACTGATGGATGCCAAGTAAGTAAGCAAAGAACATTCTTTTGATGACATCAGAGAAGGCCACCTCAACTCAAAAACTGTTGAAAACTTGCCTGATTTCTAGTTCAACTCAAAATTCATCATAAACAAAAGTTCCTGACTTCACACATGTTAACTCTCAAAAGCTTTGGTTTGATTAGGCACTATCATCTATAGTGGAAAGGTGCAAGCTATTTGCTCGGCCATCATCCTCAAACTACAGTATATTACAATCAAAACAATGATTTCTGTGTGAAGTAGCATCTTACACAGGGTGACCATGTTCTGTTTTTCCCAGCACATGTCTTCTTTTTAAACATTTTGTTCCAGAAAAAAAATCTTCATTTTCTTCTCCAAAGAAAATAAAATATCCTTTTTGTGACCAGGCAGGTTGTAGAATTTTTGTAATTAATAGTAAATTATATGAAATTGTTTTAAATTTAATACCAAGTAAAATAGTGTTAACCACAAAAAAAAAACCTAGAATTTTTAGAACCACAAAAAATACCTAGAATTAACCACATAAAAGCAATATATTTTACATGAGGTGTTCTTTACGTGAGGCGCCACTGTATATGATGTATGAAAATAAGTTTCGGTAGATGTATAGAAAGCCCCTCGTGAAATTTCAAAGGAATTGCAGGTTCAAAGCAGCTGCCTTGCATATTTTCTTTACCAGCATACTCATTTAAGATATTCTCTCAAGCAGTTAATGATGTTTGTTTGTTTTGATGATTAACATTTGTGTTATTTAAATTCTTTGGATAGCAGGTAAAAAGCTTCTGTCCTTGTGCATTCAAGAATCAAAAGGCAATCGACAAATCAAATGAGATGTGAAAAGTTGAGCTTTTGTCTTGCAAAAGTGCTCATTAGTTTTGGCTGAATTCATTTCACACTTTGGTAGAATGTCTTATTCCATCTTCAAAATTAAATATCAAAACCCTTTATTCTGCATTTAAGAAAAGGAAGGAATTGACATCTGAACTCGGCAGCCTGTGCAGTGAGTGGCAATCTCCCATAACGTTGATTGAATGAAAACACAAACCGGCAAGCTGAGAATATTAGGCCTTAAAATGAGAGGAGCACCAAATATTGTCCAGTATCAGGATTTGCTTAAAATGAGCACATTTGACATGGCTGAATAAACATATAATTAATATTCTCTTTTTCCAAAATAGTTTCAGTGCTATTTGGTGTTCTTTTCTCCTGTCAGTGACAACTTTTCCTTGTGGTCAGTTTCACCTGTCCTTTTTCCCACTGCCGCTGGCAGAGTCCTCCTAGTGCCACTTGTACCTGGTGTGGACTGCTTCCACTGCCTCACCCTTGGCTGCTGGAAGACATGGGTAGCCTCTGAAAGTTACCCAAATCACTGCCTCTGCCCACCACAGCACCACCTCCACCTCCTCACCTTCTCTGGAGTCATAATTGGGGCAGGTAAAGCCACACACTGTGGCTCCTCATTGCTTGGAAAGCTTTCTGAGGTCTCCAGAAAGCCTTTAACAGTATTTTTGGTTTCCATAGGGAAATCAAGTGTAAAGTGTTCCAGAGGTCTCAGAAACTTTCAGAGAACTGAAGAAAATCATACGAGGTTCCTTAGTAGGGTTGCCATAATTCTCTTCCACAAAACCAGGACAGGACTCCCTGTCAAACTTACCAGTATGTGAACAGAATCCCCCAAAAGTGACACAGTCCTGGTTTTCTGGGACATATGGCAACCCAACCACTTAGTGAAGGTAAATATCTCTATGTAGCGGTGACATGTTGCAGGGGAACCTGTTCCTGAGGGACTTGTGGCATGTTGGACTCCCTTAGCATCAGAGCGACTAAGGGCACAATCCAGAGTAACTATGGGGAGTCTTTGCTCTGGTGTAAGAACAATTTGCTCTGGATTGCAATAGGAATTTCCCATAGGTTTTTACTAGGTGGTGCAGTAACTACGGGTAAACGTAATGTCTCTTACATGCTCCCATAGTTACTCTGGATTGTAGGGTAAGGTCACAATCATAAACTCCAGTTACGCTGGCCAAAGCCCCACCATAAGTCCTATGTTGACCTGGGAATGTCACAAAAGTGCCATAAGAAACTTCTGTGCCTCTCCTGGGGGAGGGTTAAGCCAGTACACAGACATGTGCTTCCCTTCCTACACCACCATGGGAGTGGGAAGATCTGCTGGCCTGGATTAGGTTTGCACCCTAACTGCATGAACTGCCAATTTGACAATAATAAATTACATTCTGTTTGGATATGGTATGCTATATGGTATAGCTTGTATACATGTACAGGTACATTTAGAAACAATGACAATGTCAGTAACAAATATGCAACCTAACCTACATATTTTTTCTGACTGCAATTTGAACAGGGCAGCCTGTACGAAGACATCGTGTCAGAGGGTGGTATGTGGGGAATTTGATTGAGGCCCCTTTTCACATTTGGATATAAGCCCCAGTAAATGTTGATCAGAACAGACAAGTGAACGTAGCACCTAACTGTTCTGGTTTTCTCCGTTTCGTTGCAGATGAAAGAAAATCATTAATAAATTGAACTGTTGTGCCTACAGGTAACCTCCTTGTTATCTGCAGGAAAAAAAATCAACATAATGGCAGGTGTCTGCCTTTGTAGCAAAGATACATCAAACTTTAAAAGAACATCAAAAGCAGGAAAGGCAAGTCTTGAAGGCATATTTACAATCTGACTGAGCTGTCCAAAGCTTTGCCATTCTTGTCTGAACTTGAGAGACTAACAGCGTATGCCTTCCTCAGTTGCCTTTGTGCATAGGTATCAAAGTGAATACCTTAATTCTATTTGCATGTGGAAGCTATTTATTCACCCTTGTTTTCTTTGACACTACAGAGTGCTCTCTCTCTCTCTCTCTCTCTCTCTCTCTCTCTCTGTACCATACGATTGATTTCTGCCATGGAGAACTGCAAAGAATTAAGACTGTACAGTATATTTTGGGGATTGCCTTCCATGTCTTTAAATTGATTAAGCACCCTTTTGTTTCATCAATCATTCCTTTAATTCATATTCACTTTTCATAAATCCTTTCTATTGCTGATCTACTATTCTTTTTACGTGTAAAAGGGGGGAGAAAGAAGCCTGACTTTGTAGCATGGCAGAGTGGCAAACTGTTTTTCCTTTTTCATACTGTTTCAGAGGTGTGCTGATTTTTTTTTTTCCAGAGGCTGCCTTCTGGCAGATACAATTTTTCTCCACCTGGATGTTGTAACTGCCTTGGATTCTGTAAAGAAAACCAGACTTAAAAAACACACACACACACCAACAGTGTTTCATTTTTCTACAAAGCAGACTCTCATAAGCCCACATTACAAGATAAGGTTTGCCTCATTAACTGTTAAGAGCAGTCTGAGAGTTCCTTGAGAGTGTTAACTTACCAGATAGGAGAAACTATTACTGGTTCTTTGATGGACTGACTGGTAACAGTTAAAAAAACATGAAGCATAGAGGAGAAATAAGTGGGCAATTTTCACAGAGGAGAGAGTTGTCAGTTACGGTCCCCCAAGGTTCTTTAATGAGCCCAAAGTTTTTTAACCTGTTCATAAATGAAGTGGCATTTGAAATAAACAGCAAGGTTCTCTCGTTCTCTTGTCTGCCATTCTTTAAGTTCCATTTTTAACCTTTTAAAAAAAAATAAGTATTTGGAGGGTATATACTCCCTTTCTCCAGTGCAAGAGTGCACAACCCATTTCATCTCTTTACAAACAATAGAAAGGTAATTCCTCTCTGGAATTGATATGTTCTTATTCACCATCATTTTAAATGATTTTCATGTCAGCTGGAAGGATGGATTTTCAGAATGTGAGAGCAAAACTAGGCAACCTAAAAAGACATGCGTTTGCAAATGATTTGGTGGAAGAAAGCCTTGCTTTCAAATGAATGATAACACCTATACAGCAGTGCCTTGGTTTACCAGCATAATTCGTTCTGGAAGCATGCTTGTAATCCAAAATGCTGGTATAGCAAAGAAATTTTCCCATAAGAAATAATGGAAACTGGGTTCCACAACCCAAAAATATTCATATAAAAATTATTACAATACTGTCGTACTATCCAAATAATAAAGAAAAGAAAATATATAGAAAAATAACCTGCATATAGAAAAATAAAACAAATTAACCTGCAAGAAAATATGTAGAAAAATAAAACAAACCTGTCTCTCAGGTTTCTCAGGCTGCAATCTGTCCTCCCTTACACAGGAATGTGCCCCATTGACTGTAAAAGTCTTTCTTCAGAGTAGTCATACATAGGCTGGTCTCTCAGGAGAGGCTGAGCAAGTGTTGGAGGAGCACTAAAACTGGCTGTATCCTGTCCAGGGCTAATTTTTTTTGCTTGCATTGCAAGACATTGCTTGTGTTGCAAGTCAAAATTAATTAGAAATGTTTTCATGTATTGCAAAACGCTCTCAATCCAAAACACTCTCAATCAAAGGTTCTGCTGTACTTGGATTGCATATTAATGTTGCTTCAGTGAGGTTAATAGCATGTGCACACACACATGCATACATGAATTTATAAGGATAAACCCATCACTGTCAACTGGTCTCTTGCTTTAGGGAAGGATCTTATGTGAAACAGTGCAGACCTCCATCAGGGAATAAATAGAAAATCAAACTATAATTCAACAGTGCTTGAGAATGGTAAAAAAAACTCTGTATCTAACACCTTCATTTTTACCTTTCCGTTAGGCAGATGTTTTGAAATCAGGAATATTTTGCTGTGCTGTGTACTGAAAACTCCAGTTGCTCTTAGGTATATTGCAAAGGGCACTGCATTTCCTCCTGCTACCAAGGATGATTGGTTGGCCATATGGCTGACAAACGGATCACAGAGGTAGAAGGTAGAAATATCAGTATGAAAATCTCTTGAGATGGCATCTTTTGAGCATTCTGATAAGAGATGGGACTCAGCCTTCCTTCTAATGCCAGAATTAGTTTACTGACAAATCTGTCACACTTATGCCTGCAAATCATTATGTGGGCTGCCTGCAAGGCATGTCATAGAAAATGTTTTCCTAAAAGAAGTAGATTTTATATGATTTTTGAAAGTAGGGAAACAAGCAAGGACTGTCCCAGTAGTGCAGGAAGACAGCTATATTCTAACTCTGGAATGGATTGTGGTTAGTAGTGAAATGAATGTATGTGATACGTAGATGTTCCAGTTTGCAAAACAAATGATGTAGCCATATTTCATTTCTGTAGAAGAAGAAAGCACAAAGCAACAATGGAGCTTAAACAAATTATTTCTTCAAGAGGTTGTTTCCGTGAGTATATAGTATTTTCCCATCAGTAAGAATGTCCATATTCACACGCACTGTTCAAGCAGTTCTGTGCATGCTGAAAAAATGCGTTATTAAGGCTGCTAGCTCCATCAAAATGAATGAGGAAATCAATACAGCTAGAAACTCTTTGCTCATGGGTGTAAACACAGGACCCTAAATAAAATGACATTTCTTGTTGATCCTCCGGATTCTGAAAATCATTCAAAACTAACTTTTGAATAATTTTATTGATTAAACCAAAACAAATGCAAATGTGACTCTTCTTCCAAGCAGCAAATATTGTGAGAAAGTATTTATACTATAGCCTGGGCTCAATAGGGAAATCATGAATGAAAAGCTAATACAAATGTGCATGTATTCTCATTTCATGAAAAGCAAGAGAAATTTAAATAATATGATGCCCCACAGGAACATTGGAACCATTCTATTTGCAGTTTTGATCTTACCCTTATGGAATATTATTGTCATCATTAGTTGTGTTTTCTTAATGTGATTTCACTCCTGGCTAAGTTTACTGGAGAAGAAGACCTAGCAATAAAATGGAGAGTAGATATGAAAAATAAATATGAAACAAAGGGAATAAAAATGAACCAACCAGGCTATACACAATGCTGGTAAAATATACAATGCTGGCAAATGTACACTTCCATTGCTAGATCTTATGTTTAGTAATTGACCCGTATTGTGGTGGTGTCATCATCACCATTTCTCTGGTTGTTGGCTTGGTCTGGGTACAGGTGGATGGTTCTCATGTCGCCATGCAGTGTGCCAAGCCAGCACTGTTTTGAGCAACCCTTTGGCTGTTTGCCACTGACTTTCAATGGCACATCCTTCTGTGCTGTTGTGTTAGCATTGGCATGCAGAACAGGTACATACCACAGGAAGGTGAGTTTCTCTCATCTTGTCCACATCTAAAGCAACACTGTTATCATTGCCAGATGCCATCGTTGTGGACATGGTCAAAGCGAATGATACCACTGATCCACTGTAGCATCTTGGTAATAAGGTGATGTTCGGTCTCTATCGCCTTATTAACATGGAGCTAAAGATGCATACTTCCATTGCTAGTTAATTCATAGAAACTGATGGTGTTTATCAATGGGATAAACCAGGTGTGTCAAAATTGCTTCATATAGAGGGCCAAATAGTGTTAATGATGCCTGCAGAGGGCCAGAAGTGATGTCATTAAGCAGGAACTGACATCATTAAGCAGGCAATGACCAGAATTGTTCTCACTTAGGAACTCATTAGCTGCAAATGACAGAAGAGAAAATATGCAAATCTTGATCATATTTTTAAGATATGGGAGAACCAAATTATAATGTGTTCCACTCTATCAGCAGTGTTACTTCTGCCAGGGGATTACTTTGCAGCACAGCAGGTGAGAGGCAGGGTGACCATATAGAATGGAGGCCACAGTGCCTCTACCTTTAACCGTTACATAGAAAAGGGAATTGAGGCAGGTGCTGCTTTTTAAACCCTACTATGATAAACCTGTCTCAGTTCCCTCTTCTATGCATTGGTTAAAGGTAGGGTCACCCTGGTGAGAGGTGCTGTGGAAAGTGTGGAAATTATTAACACCCCTGAGATAAAGTTTATCTAATAAACTTATTCATACTGTTTAGATACACTATTGTTAATCTGCAATTTAGACTCCAGGATATTGCTTTTACTTCATAACTGGAGCTACTGTATCCCAGATAGTACTTGCAGAACTGAAAAAAAAAATACTTTTTTGCAATTTTTAAAATATTTTAGAATTGTAACCTGGCATTGACAACATATTCAGGGTTGAAACTTCACTTAAACTAATCCCATTTGTCCACATAAGACTAACTATGATCATTTAACTTCTAAAAGCTGTGTTTTTTGTTTTTATTTTTGTATTTTTGACCACATCATATTCCGAACAGTCAGATTATCAGTGCTTCATATCAACTGCTTCCTTGGAATTCGGTGCAGTTCTGCACATTTCAGGCAAAGTACGGTTCCTGGTCTGGTCACTGAAGTGTGACCTACTTGCATCAGGAGTAAATGTGTTGGCTCTTGATATTTATAACTTCAAGATGAGATGCAGCATGTAATGGTGTTATGCCAGGTTCTACCCACTTAGGACCTGATCCTTTGAGTGCACTGTCATGTAAATCAATCATTGTTATTGGACTCATTTACTTGCCCTCAATCTATATATTTTTTCTACAGCAATGTCACTGAGAGCTGGTGGAAAATAGAAGGGAGCAGCTACATTTGAAAGGGAGTGTGCTGTGATGTCCCATCAGATTTCTTTGCACACCTGAATCTCATTTTCCATGCACCAAAAATTCTTTCAATTACAGGTTTAGCAGATGATGCACTGCATGATAATGACAGTCTTCTGGAGTTTGGGGATATGGGTCAAGAGGGCTTAGTTAATTCATGGGTATCTTAACAGGGAATCCCTGGTGTCAAGTAACAAACAGAGAAATGTATGATTTCATTTTTGGAAAATGTTCCAGCATGGCTAAATTCATGCTCAGAGCATCTTTTTTTGTAAAAAAGAATGATTAACTGGTGTAGCTGATGTTAAAGCAATGATTTGGACTGCATATGTTTCGACTTAGTTACAGCTCAATCCTTTCCAGCCCAAACTGTGCAGTGAAGGTAGTATCTTTTGCTTCCTATGGATGAGTTGGAGAACCAGGAGAGGTTTTTTTATTTCCATCTCCTGTGGCAACCTGGTCCTTGATGAATCTTCTCAGATACATAACAGCACTAGTGTAGCTCAAAGGAGCTGAGGGAAAGGTCTGCACTGAATGTGGGATTAGGATCTGGACTATGCTCGTGCGAATGAGATCCTTCCCATCCTTCCCCACCACCTGCCCCTCAACTTTCCCAATCCAATGATGCCAACACCCTTTGACAATGGATCTTTGGCGCACTGCTGATATTATGAGGCCCAGAGGCTTGCTAAAATGGAAGCTCATCAGATACACCCCCCCCAGCAATGTCTGCTCTAGTGGCTTCTGCTGGGGTTCTTTTTGCATTTTAGGTTGTGAGCCGTTTGGGGACAGGATTCCATTAGCTATTAATTAGCTATTAATTTTTTTCATTTTCTTGTAAACCGCTTTGTGGTCTTTTCAGTTGAAAAGTGGTATATAAATATTGTAGACAGACAGGCAGGCAGGCAGGCAGACAGACAGACAGACAGACAGACAGACAGACAGACAGACAGACAGACAGACAGACAGATAGATAGATAGATAGATAGATAGATAGATAGATAGATAGATAGATAGATAGATATGAACATGTGGTCTGGTCCACCAACATATTCTTCAGATAGGATTGTGCCATTACTATCATATAGTACATGGGCAAGCTCAAAAGACTTACCATTTGTTTATCTTTTTTTCTGGTTGTAACAGCACATTAGACAATTAAGAGGAAACAAGAACAAATTTGACAGTGTTGTATCCCAAACAGTATGTAGCAATGTTGGGGTAGCATTGTGATATTTTTATATCCACGTAATTAGGATCAAACACTTAGGACTATGGAGAAGTTGTCTAATTTTTAAAATTAAATATCAATTTTATATAGTTGATATAAAACTATAAGATGCCCTTAGCCATAGCTGGTGCAACTGGGTGGATATGTGGGTTCATACAATAAAGAAACAACCATTCCATCCTCTCTGCCTCACTCCAACTTATTCCATCATCATCATCATCATGCTGCTCCAGAGCATGCTGGAAAGCTCCAGCCATCAGCACCTGTGGAAGAGCTCTGCTAGTGACCAGTGAGTCTAGGATTGGGCTGCATGTCTTTCTATATATGTGTGGGTGACCAAACCTTTATTTATTTCCATGCCAGTGGAGTTCATATTTGAGGTGACCAGACTATAAATATTCAGGTGACCAGACTATAAATATAAGTCAAAGCTGCTACTATATATTTTTATGTAATTACATTAAGCAAGCTTTGAATCTGTCAACCTTACAATATTCTGTCCAATTGGTTTCCACACAAGCAGCGAAATGCTGCCTTTTTGCAAATGGTTGCAGCAACATAAATCCAAAGGCCAACCATGAACACAGCTCAGGCACTGGGTAAATCATTTTCGTGATTCTTTACGAAACAAAATGCATACAGGCAGTTGTCAGTTCTTGTCATAGTGGGTCTAAGCCACAATTACTCACAATCACATGGTACCAAGCAGATCTTTGATTTGAAATGTAATGATGATGTGTGTTAGAAGTAGGTGGATGCATGATAGCCAGCTGCCCTCCACATTGGGGAAGGACACCTGACAAACTCTGTGGCACACACAGTGTGAAAAACAATGTCATTGGAGAATCATGTACCCATAAAAATTGACCCGAACATGCAATGTCAGTGTATTGGAAGGCACGAATATCCATAAGAAATAAATGACTGGAAGATTTTTTTATCCATTGTAGATCCCCAATTAAAGATGTCCTTGGAGGAATTTAATTGTTTATCAAGCTAGGCTGAATCCTTTTAAAATCAGTGCCCCCTTCTTACCAGCTAACATTACACCACACAGGAGAGCAGAAAGACATTTCTTTTGAGAGGTTTCATTTTGTGTTTTATTGACCCTGGAAAATACAAGTTAAAAGTCTCATCAGGTTCTTTTATCCTAGTAAGCTCTCCCTAAAGCTTATCAGCTACTTATATGCTTGTTATGTTTGCAGTTTTCTGCAATAAAATTAGTAGCTCCTTATGTATCTTTCAGCCCAATCATAGTCCCCATTACCAGTGATGATGCAGCCGCATCAAAAAGGCACGCACTACATCCTATGGTGCACAGGAAAAAGATGGAATAGCCTGCAGAAGGTAAGTGAAAACATTTTGCACTTACCCCCTTGTAGGCTGTCTAATTGCCAATGGGTCTAATTGCCAATGGCCTATGCCTACCTCTGACTCCCCACGCTAGGGTTTTCTAGAAAGGTTGGTGTCATATGGACAGTGTCATTCATTGGTTCTGGAAGCAGCTTAATCAAGTGGCATAGAGCATCATGTTTTGCAATTCTGGAACACAAGTTTCAGTAATGCAACCCAAAGATAGGATTAGGCTGTAAATCTCATATCGGAATGGGGATTTCACTACTATCTTCTATGAATTTATTTTTCCACTCTATTTGTTTTTTTCTATATTAGAGATACCTGTCTTGGTCAGTACATTGTTCTGCTTATAGACTTCGGCCTTTCTCATAATCCTTTCCTTTTACAATACAACTGCATCAGCTCTGTTCTTTAATGCTATTCAACTTTTTTTCCAGGCAGCATGTGTGGTACTATTTCTTTATGTTTCTAGAATTCTTTGGCCTATTAATCTTGCATCAATTGCTGGCAAAATTTCATATCAGGAAATCAATATTCTTTTCTTGTTGGCATAGAGAATGTAATCTAAAGGAACAAAGAATGGTTACACTTTAACTCTTGAACAGCAGCCCTACTTTTTGCAAACTTCTTATGTATTTAACAGTCAGTCATAGCAGATCAAAAGATTTTTCATCAGGTCCATTCACACTATGTAAGGGGATCACAGGCACAGGGATTAAGATTCAATCTCTCAGAATCTGATCATGCAAACGCTCCTGAAGGAAGTACCTTCTAATTCTGACTTCAAAGGTTATGAAGCAGTCACTATTTCCTAAATGGCATTTCATTTTGTTCCTCCACCTCCCTCAGGTTTAGGCCACTAGAGTGGCAATTGATTGTGAATGTGCTGGCAAATTCACAGCATGATTGCAGCTTTTCAGAAACCAAACCAAGTCAAGATGCGATTGGAGCTAAGAGTGAAAAATGGTCACCTCAGTATAGATGGATAATGATCTGGGCTTGTGACAAATCTTTCAAGGGAATTTCAGATCTGACTGACCAACAGACAGACAAACCAATAAGTCAGGCCATGGAGAATCTAAAATCAGTCCACTGATTTCAAGAGGAGTTCCTGTAACCCTTAGATGACCAACCGGATCCATTGACCAGCAATTATAATTTATGCAAATTAGGCTATTTTTAGACGGTCATCTAAGGGGGTGTCCAAACATTTGGAGGTGTAAACGTAAGGAGGAGGGCCACACCATCTCTTTGACACTGTATTGGGGGCCAGGGAAAAAGAATTTACATTAATTTACATAAATGAATATATTAGCGATGGAATATATGAATGAATTCAAATCAGTTGATAAACACTTTCTAACACACACAGAGAGGGTAATTTTCAAACCAGTTCATAAGCACTATCATACAAAGAGAGAAGAGGTGTGTACAGCCTCCCCAGCCCTCAAAATATCCTCCAGAGGTGCACAGAGCAGAGTTCCCTTTGTCTCTAGAGGACTACAGTCCTGGGCCAGATGGAGGTGTCTTTCAAAAAGCCACATGGACTATTGCCAAGGGCCACATCTAGCCCTCAGGCTGGATTTTGGATATCTTTGCTATGAAGCAAGCTTGATAAAGATGAGAATAATCTTTTTTAGAACAAATTAAAATATATATTAAAGTCATCAGCAAACTTTCACTTTTTCTTGAGGACTTCATCAGGCTGGATGTGAAACAGAACGAGATGAAGAAGCGGGAAGGTGAAACTTTGGACAGAGCTGAAAAGTTCACAGTATACTTTCATCCTCTCAAGAGAACAGTGTGTTTCCAGTATATATGCACATCACTAACCATATAACATATTTGGATGTGAAATGCCAATAAGAGTATCTGAACCACATTTGAATGTATGCAAAACCAAAATTAAAAAAAGAAACAAAAGAAAAATAAACATAAGAACATCAATGAATATTGTGTAAGGTTAGATGAAATTGGATGAATGAGGAAAGCAGGTGATGAAAATTTGAAATTTAGTTAATTATTGCTGCAGAAGGAGCCTGCAGTTGCAGGAGTAAAATTTCAAGAATATTTGTGGGCTATGGGCATAGTTGGGCACTGGCCAGCACTGATGTGCACTGCCTGGCACCTTGCACTGGCACTCTGAAGCACTCAAAAATGCAACATGAATATGAATTTTATTTAGGTGCTTCTCCATGACAGCAATTTCAGCTTCTTTTCATGCACCATTCTCACTGGCACCTCTCATTGTCAATGATGAGATGAGCTGCACTGCACAGAGTCTGAACAACAAGCACAGGAAGAATGAGAAAGCTGCTATTTTCTGCTTCTGAATAATCCCAGGAAACTGTGACCACATGCCGTAATTGCAAGACAACTGCAATTTCGAAAAAGAGAACGAAAACAAAGCCAGCATTTCAGCCGTCTTAAGCTTCTTAAATTAATTCAGAAATTTCTGTATTAAAATAACTAAATGTCTATTTTATAAAGCATATGGACACTCCCTGGGTGGGCATCCACTCAGCACCATCTCAATTTCCCATAACACTCTCACAGCTGGTGCTTTCTGAGACATGCCAGCCTGCCCATTTAGAAAATTGAGGAGGGATGTGCAAACTCAGTGAGCCTTTTATAGCAACATTTGCTCTGCATGGGCATCTTTCCACGGATCTTTTAACCAGTCACAAGAAAAAAGGTTTTGCTTCCATTTCATTGATAGACATCAAAAAGAAGGAAAACCTCATCAAGAAAGTGAGGCTTGCCGTTTAAGATTGTCAGCTGAGTCAAGGCTTCCTGATCTCGCTGAGGAATGGCATTAGCTCAGTTCTGGTGGCAACGTGAGAACAGTAAGAGTCTTCGCTTCCAAAAAAAGCACAGCAGGTTCATATCTTAAGTTGCTTTTAATGACATGTTCAATATTGGGGCACACTAGACTATGAAGCTCAAAACGGCTGATCCATAAAGAACCATCTCTCTCACTCACTCACTCACTCACACTCACTCACACTCTCCAATCCCAGTGTACTGGATTTACTCTGACAGAGAAGTAACCTACTTGAACCCTTACAAAAAACACACAAAACAATAATAACAGGAAATACCTCTTGAGCAGAGATGAAGAGTGAGGAGGACTAATATTACTATCGTCACTTCCTTAGCTAAGAGACACCTTTTAAGTTTCTTACATTTTCACACCCACCCACCAACACACACACACACACACACACACACACACAGAGAGAGAGAGAGAGAGAGAGAGAGAGAGAGAGATTCCTATTTGTGTCTGTGGATCACACATTCAGAGACTGTTGGCTGGAACTTTTGAGTCTTTTTACACCATCATCTACTCATTCCTTTTGCTGGGTGAACCATTTTTTGAACTTTCTTTGGTTGAAAAGTGTATAGAGATTGAAGCTAAACAGAGATAAGATTTCATATGTAATTATGACACAGACATGTTTCATGAAAATAAGAATCCTCTCTGGTACAGGATGGTGAAGAAGTTTCAGGTGTGCAGTGGTACAATAGAGATAAGGCAACCATCCCCTCATACAGAGAAAACTCAACTTCATAATGAGAAGAGGCAGAGGAAGAGGAAGAGGAAGAGGAAGGGAAGATTCATTATCACCACCTCTACCTACTATATTTCTTAATCTGTGCTTTAAACTGAATGTAAGCTGCCCTGGTGAATTCCTAGGAGTGGAAGTTAAGGCATGAAAGTGCTCAGGGAGCTTTTTTAAAAGGCAGCCTTCTTGACCCAATGCATCAACATTCAGCCCACATCTTATGCATGAGTAAGGTTAAGAACCTTTACCCAAGACAGTGGGTAAACTGCACAAAAATTGCATTGAGACAAAAATTTAAAAAATATGTACTTTCTCTTTAAAATCTTAACTCACACCAGAAAAGAATAGCTGAGCTGAGACAAGAGCTGAGACAACTGAGGGAACAGCAAATTCATCCTCCTGTGATCTCAGGCTCACCCTGGGGCCTATACACAGTGAGTGGCATGGCCCGAGGAATCACCTCAGTTATTTAAACAGTTGTTTCTGTTTTTTTGCTGGCAATGTACACATGAATATGCACAAGTAAAAGGTATGTATGAGTAAGATGCAGGCTGACTGTAATACACAGGTAGTCACTTTTACAATGTGCACACCTCCTTGGCAGGGTGTAAAAATGCCAAAGCCAATTGCATTGTGCTTTCTCTTCCATTGATCACTCTTCATCCTAACCAGGGAGACCAGATGTCATAACTGCAAAAGAGGACAAGGTTCACCCACAAAATGTAGGTGTTCTACATAGTTCATTACAAAATAAAAACTCAAAATACTCATGTGGTTGCTTTCATGTGGTTAATTTAAACACTATACTGTAATTAAAGTTACAACTATTTTTTGTTGCTCAGTCATTGTCATGGCTGACTCTTTCTGACTCCATTGACCACAGTACGTCAACGTCCCTATCTTTTACTAGCTCCCAAAATTGTCCAAATTCATGTTTGTTGCTTCAGTATTACTATCTAACCATCTCATTCTCTGCTGTCTCTTTCTCCTTTTGCCTTCAATTTTATTCCAACATCAGAATCTTTTCTAAGGAGTCCTCCCTTCTCATGAAGTGGCCAAAATATTTGAGCTTCAGTTCACAATCTGTCCTTCAAATGAACAGTCAGGGTTGATGGATGGACTGATTTGATCTCCTTGCAGTCGAAGGGACTCTCAAGAGTCTTCTCCATCACCATAATTCAAAGCATCTATTCTTTGGTTCTCAGCCTTCCTTATGGTTTGACTCTTACAGCCATATGTTACTACAGGGGAAAACCATAGCTATAACAATATGATCATTTGTCAGCAAGGTGGTGTCTCAACTTTTAATTACATTGACTGTGGCTGTAATCCTAAAGACACTTTCCTGGGAGTAAGACCCACTGAACAAAATGGGGCTTTCTTTTGAGTAGACATGGTTAGGATTGCAGCCTATGTTTGCCATGGCTTTCCTCCCAAGAAGAAACATCTTTTAATTTCATGGCTATTAAACGATGGGGTCGCCCAGAAAGTAATGCACCACATTTTTTTTCTTCAACAATTATTTATTGACCACAATGAAACTTACACACAAGAAAGAATGATGTCTCTTCTACACTCCCTATTTTTCCACGTGATCTCCATCCAGTTCTATGGCCTTGTGTCCAGCGAGACACAAGGGCATGTATGTCTTGTCGGTACCACTCCTTGTTCTGGTCACAAAGCCATTTCTGCACTGTGTGAATCACCTCTTCGTCATCCACAAAATGTCTTCTGCAAATGACATCCTTTAATGGCCCAAACAAGTGGAAGTCTGAGGGAGCTAGGTCAGGGTTGTAGGGTGGATGGGGTAACACTGTCCAACTCTGTTTAGTGCTGTGTTCCAAAGTCCTCAATCTTGTGTGAGGCCGAGCATTGTCATGTTGAATCAAACATTCACCTTGGTTGTTATGGTGCCGAAGTCGCTGGAAGCGCTTCTTGAGTTTGGTTAATGTCTTCACATAAGCTTCAGAATTAATGGTGCTGCTTCTTGGCATCACATCAATGAGTATGACGCCCTCACAGTCCCAAAACACAGTGATCATGACGTTACCGGCAGAAGCAGTTGCTTTGAATTTTTTCTTCTGTGGAGATTGCGTATGACACCATTCCATCGACTGTTGTTTTGTTTCGGGCTCAAAATGGTGAACCCAGGTTTCATCACCTGTCACAATCCTGGACAAGAACGCTTCCCCCTCAGCTTCAAAACATTCCAGCAACTCACAAGAAATGTTTTTCTGAGAGATTTGTGGTCCACCATAAGACAGCACAGAACCAATCGTGCACACACTTTTGAGTATGAAAATCAAATGCATGGATGGTAGCATCCACACTTCCTTTGCTGATTGACAACTTCAGCGCCAACTGCTGAGTCGTTATGCGTCAGTCCTCACGAATGAGCACATCAGCAACCTTGTCTTGTCAGGTGTCTTGTCAGGTGTGACAGCCATGGATGGCCACCCCGAACACTGCAAATCTTGGAGCTCTGCCGAACCGCCTTCTAATGGCCTCACCCTCTGTGCCCAGCGACTAACCATACTTTTGTCAACTGCAGATTCTCCATAAACTGTACACAAATGTTTTTGAATGTTCCCAACAGATTCTCCACAGTGAGAAGTTCAATGACAACACACTGTTTGTAACATTCATCACTTACATATGCCATTTTGAAACACTGCTGCAGCTATGCTATCTTCTGAAGAAACAAAAAATATTTGTGTGCGCACTCCTGAAAATTCACATAATGTATATCAAAAGTTTTGCATTCGTACCATTACTGTAGGCTGAGAAAAAAATGTGGTGCATTACTTTCTGAGTGACTTGGGTGACTGTTGGGTCACTTCTGGGTGACCCTCGTAATACATATATTTATTACATATAGGCTGCAATCCTTACCTCAACTTAGGATGGCACAAGCTCTGGAACAAGTCCTGGTACAAGTGACCCAAAAGTGCCACTCCTGAGGGGGTTAGCCAGTGCACAAGCATATGTAGTCACTGGCACACCATCACAGGAAGATAGGCCCGGTGAGTTAGGCCAGTCTAAATTGGTTTGGATTGCAACCTAAGTCTAGTAATTGCAAGAAGACTACATGCTGCCTGCTCATAGGAAAATGAAGATTATTTCCCCCAAGGCTAAAAAAGTGGATATGATATGATAAAAGAGGATATTTGGTCACCCGGATCCTAACGGGTTTCTGATTACATAAGAAAAAAAGCAGTGAGTAGCTGTTTATTTCATACAGACTCCCAGACAGGGTGACCAGATGCCAAACCCAAAATTCCTGAACCCCAAGGCCAAAATTCCTAATCCCAGGCCAAAATTCCTACCCACTGAAAAAAATTGCCCCCAAATGTATTTTTTTGTTTTTGTTTTTTTGTTTTTTGACCATAACTTTTGATAGGAAGGAGGTATCTCCAAACTGATTTTTACATTGAAGTCTGGTCTTCAATACGAATCCAACGACATATAGCATGATGGGGTACTGTGCACTATAACAAAGTTTCAAAATGAAGTCAAAATGTAGGACAATGATGTAGGACAATGTAGACACCCGGGCAGGAGGCTAAAAATCTGGACAAATCCGGGTTTTTCTGGTCATCTGGTCACCCTGCGTCCCAGACAGTGTGTGACTGAAGCAGAGGCCACATCAGGCCAGTAATTTGGCCCTGGCTGACTTTCTACTGGTGCCTCCATAAGTCCATTCTTCCACAAACCTTAGGGGAAACCATGTAGGAAGGATCCCAGGACAGGCAATCTGCAAGGATCCTTTGGATAATCCCAGGATTACAAAGTAAGAAAGCCCTGGAACCTTCCTGTGCTGTGTGATGCTATAAAGGGGCTTCTGAAAATCTCCAGGGTTTTAATCATGAACTATTCCACACAGTACAGGATCCAGCCTGTCAAACATTTTGCTGGAATTTTTTTAAAATGTAACTGAGATCCATTTAAAAAAAAAACTGGCATCATTAGTGAATTGAGAAAAAAGAGCTTGCTAGATATTCTTCTGCAGCTGTTTAAAAATGAAAACTTTTTGAGCAACATCTAACACACAGCAAAATTGCTTAGCTAAAACGATTGTCTTCTCCCATGACAAGCTGTGATAAGAATGTATTAGTATGCACACTGACCCTTCACATATTCATTAAGCATCTGTGAGATCGGTGCCTCCAGAGATCTCTTTGTTTCCAGACCAAAAGAAATGGATACTTAAAACATATGCAAATTCTTTATGGACTCAAAATACCCAATGAATTCCCAACTATCTTGTAATGTGTTAGAAATCCATAATCATCTTATTACCCAGTTATCTCCCAAGAGAAGGAACGCAGAACAGCATTAGTGAAGCTTTGTCATTCGCCAAATAAAAACCAGAATTTCAAGCAACCTCCCTCTAAATAAGCTATTTGAGGACATGCTCTACTTTCCCTGATGGTTCTCATGTTCAAATCAAAACATGTTAAAGAGGCTAATGACATGCTGGCACACTTTCCACAATAATTCTGGGAATATCTAACCATCTGTAGGCACTGGGGCGAGGCCTGTATTCTCATTCTTTGGTGGCAGCAAAACAGAGATCACTTCCTTCTTGCACAGAATGGTTTGTTGTATAAGAAGCATCATTATGCTGATGTCATTGTCCCTTTTCCATGAAAACATAAAGGCTTCCAGATAAAAAGCAGAAAGATCAACATGTTCAAGACTTCATTTCTAAAGTTGGTATAATTCACAGGAGTTTAAGGCTTTGGAGTAGGCTGCAAGTTCTAACACAGAGTTTAGGAGCATGCCTTGGTCATTTTAGCAAAGGTGCAAGTGGCTGTGAGTGGCGCAAGTGGCTAAGACACTGTGCCTGTAAACCAGCAGGCCAGGATTCAAGACCTGGGTCGGCTCCACAAGACAGGGTGAGCTCCTGTCCTTAGCCCAGCTCTGCGAAGCCAGCTGGATCCAATCGTATTGGCTCTGCCTTTCCATTGAACTAATTCAGTGGCATGAAGAAGGGGGATTTGCTGCTTGGGTAACAGCATATCCTCCATAACAATCCAACCCAGGCTTTCGTGCTTCACATGCAGCGTATGCAGTGCCAAGCATGATACTATAGTCTTCCAAGACTGACGGAGGCCTGCAATTCCAGATATATTAAAATATGAAAACTTGAGTAAACTGGATGATGAATTTTTGTATGAACCAAATCACATGATCCAATTCCAACCCAGTTAAAGTGGCATTTGATGAATGAGTGGTAAATAGAACATGGTGAAAGTCTTTCAAGAATAGTTGTGAGTCATTCATTCATTCATTAGTTAAAATTGCTCCTTCCCTATGGTGTGCTAATAAAGGCCAATTTTGATGTGCTGAGCAATATGTGGCTTTCTAAAAGCCTTACTGCACATTAAAGACTCACTTCAGTGACAGATGCCCTGTGTCTTTAAGTATCAACAAAATGTGACTTTCCTCCTACTCTGAGGTTCTTTTGTAGCACAAATAGATCCTGAAAACACACATCAACACTCAATGGCATTTCCAGCATATTTATCACCTTATGCACATGGCTAGGTCTGACATTTTGGGGTTATGTGTGTGAACAAGAGGAAGGTAGATTCTTGCAGCAACAGCATTCTGAACTACGAGTGCTGCCAAGTTTATCCCTGGTTGTATAATAAAAGGCCCTGGCTCTACATCAGCACTACACTGGGAGAAGGGAACACACTTGAGTTTGAAGGTCAATGACACTTTAACAGCCTTTAGCTTCTTCAAGTTTCATTCTGAGCATTGAAGGAATGAAAATTAGGACGTGCTTAGAAGGATAGGAGAGGGACACTGTGAACTCTTTTCCACTATGGAAGCACCATCTCCCCGGAGACTATGTTACAAAACCACTTCTTCAGCTCTCACTGCCCGCTCACAGCAGAACCCTGAATGTGACCAAACTAGGAAAATCCTTTAATGTTTCTATTTCTCTCTTTAGGGGACTAATGATGAGAAACACAGAAAGCAATGAACAGAACAAAGGTGAATAGGAAGAAAAAGCAGGGCCACCGCTTTGCTGCCTTTTGGCAACAGTGTATGAATCTTCAGATCTCAGATTTTCCAATCTTGTCCTCCATTTTTTCCAAAATAAAATTTATTTTAATTTTAAATATGATATTCCCCAGTTCAAATTTGATATGTAATAAAGCTATGTATTCCACATATGACTTGTACAAGTGTGATTTACAGTATTTGTTATATTTGTAACCCACCTTTCTTTCAACCTAGAATTCAGGGTCGCGTACATGGGGTTTCTAAGATTCTATGGTGTAAGAAAGGTCCATGGGCTTCTTTCGGGCCCGGCCACCTTTACAATTCAAAAGGCTGACTGACTTGGGGAAGGTAATGCAGCAATGGGACGTCCTCAGCCACAAAGGCAGGTTTGTTGCACAGAGCTAGGGTGGATTTATCTGGATAGAATGCCACTTCAGATTACATCCTCCTAATAAAATAGTCTTGCATCATTCGGAGGCAAATACAAAGCTACACACAAACTCCCCAAATTCTATTTTTTTATTTTATAAATTCTTGGGGAAGCTGCAACACACTCCTACTGTTTTTATTTCTGTCCAATTCTTTTGCTCATCTGACTTAATAAAGAAACCTTGCTGGGATTTGAAAGCTTGCTGTTTGATTTCTTGCTCCTTCTCGTGGTCCTAATAAAGGCATGATACTCTTTTGCCACATACAGTGTTCATTGACATGACAGCCGTTTTGCATGACAGCCAAATTGTTCCACCCTCTTCTTCATGCCAAGTCCTTTTCTTCTTCCACTGCTAGCCAAATGCCTTTTCTCAATTTACTTCATTTGGATATTTAGTTGAGACTCCTGTAACGTAATTGACATTTTCCTTCTTAGATCTGTAGCACCAGCACAAACAAAGTCATTCATCACAAGCCTGCTTAACATACCTAAATACTTTGAAGAGCAGGTCCATAGTTTTTGCGCACTCCATTTATGTCATCACAAATCTTGGAAACTGAGCAGGGAACATCAAGTTACATGTCAGCAGCCTAGAACACACCAGAGAGTTGGCTTTACAGTTGCTTATTTATGGCAATGAGAGACTGTTTTCCCATTTATTCTTTGCTGCCAAAACTAGATGTGATTTTATTTTCAACGCCGCCATTATTCTTGATAGGAATATTTTAAAATTGAAGTCATTCATTTCTGGTCTTGTTAAATCCATGTCAACTGGCATTTTGTTCTGTCTATGCTGCCTGTCGCTCATTCCCTCCACTTCTGCTCTTCAGAAGTCTCTAGACTCTCCTTTGAAAAGATATAAATGACCAGAAAAATTGTTCAAGTATCAGCTGTGCCTACAATGGTCTGTGCAAGTTTTTCTATTTCCAACAGCCATAACAATAAATATATGTTAGTGACACTCCTTGCAATTCCATCTTTGAATGAAACTTATATATTGCATTATAAATAGTGACTTACATTGAGCCCCAAGTGTACTTCTCTTGTGGAAATGAAACAGATAGTAGAGTCATTATTCAACTTAATTTGCAATGTTTATTATTCTCAGTAGATATGTCTGTGTTAGTTATAACCACAATAAATGACCTCTGGGCTCCTAAAATATATGAGGAAAACATTAGAAGCAATAAATAAGCATCTTCCACCATTCTTAACCAATGTATTCCTCTAGACATATATATATTTTGAGGCCTCCAAGCAGTTTTTATGTTCAGATGTCTGGCTCTGCCATTGAGCAATGAGACTCTAATGTTGCTTCAATTCTGGGATATGGCTAGCTCTTGATAAGCAAAGGGTCAAGATATATAGTGCACTATCGGATTTTTCTGACCTTAAGCAACTGTGGCTGCAATCCTAATCACACTTTCATGAGAGCAAGTACTATTGAACACAATGGGACGTACTTCTGAGGAGAAATGTTTAGGATTGCACTGTAAGACTGCAATCCTAAAGACACTTTCCTGGGAGTAAGACCTATTGAACACAATGAGATTTACTTTTGAGTAGGCATGGTTAGGATTGCACCCTAAGTCTCTAATTTAGAAATATCAATGGTCATGAAATATCAGTTATGTAAAACACATTTCACCTTTTGAAGAAACACCAAATCAATGTCATCTAAGTAGGCACCAAGTAAGTGGCACCTAGAGAGGGTCACCCATCCTCAGATCACACTGAACAAGGAACAGCTGTGGTGCCTGCCTTAGAAGGAAGCCCAGAAGTTCCTGACAACCAGTAATAGTTGCAGCATGAGACTCCAGTACTGCAGTACCTCTAGTGGAGGATGGATGCAAGGGGTTTGCTATATCCCCAAGGTAGTGGGCTGCCATAGTTGTGCCATGTCCGGAAGTTGAGAGGCAGGGGTTGCAGCTAGGTTGGCCAAGAACTCAGATTATTTCTCAACACTGCCATTCTTACCCTGCCTTATCATGGACCCCTATGAGTCTACTCATTGTTATACCTGCTCCTGAGGTGGTATAACTCTGAGGAGCTGGAAGAGGGAATTTCTGCCTGGGAAACAGGCTCTGGATACAGAGTAACAGAGTAGGCAATGCTAAACATGCCCTCAACATGCTTCTCCTGAACTTCCTAGGTTGCCCAAGTTAGGGCATCCCAGGTCTACCTGTCTTGGGACAGACAATGTCGCCTTAGGTTTCCCAAGCCTTCTCTAACATAACTGGGCTGCCCCATCTTGGATTTGGGCCACCCCAATTATAGATAGGGTAACCCAAATGCACTTCTGGATTGCAGCCTAAGACGTCTACCATTTTTCCTCTATTTGTCATTGTCCACCAGATTATTCCTACGAATGAATATTCAGGCAAAAAACATCCTTTGTTTTCCAAAGCACATCTCATTACTTGAGGAAATCCTTCTCATAAAAGAAAAAAAAAACCCTTTAAAATGTGGGTCTTGGAAAAAACCCTTGAAAACATGCAATTAGGGTCACTGGATTGCAGTCACTGACTTATGGAGGCATGTTTGGCTGAATAAGTTGGTATCATGGGGAGCAACCCATTCAATATGTTAACAAGTGCTCATGTTCTCACCCTGACAATTTTGCTATGCTTGTTACAGCTTGTGAATTACATGCAATCTGAACTACGATTACAGATTACTATACTGGCGCTATGTATTTTGTTTTAAAGAACAAACTGAATTGTCAATATAGCTTGGCAGCTATATTTTCTCATACTTGTATTTAATTTACTTCTGAAGAGATAAAGTCAATTTGATGCCAATCAAAATAAATCAAAGTAATATGTGGGAGGATGTCATTATTTAGACGCATGAAAGCAACAGAATAACAGATTTTCCCTCAATTACTTTTGTTCTTGTCATGTATAAAGACAAGTATTTAATCTGTCAACTGTACACAATAAACAATACTTTCATCTCTTCCAACGGTACATTTCTAAACAACAGTTTCTTGCTAAATACAATGCACTATGTCTCAGTCATCAGGATATGAGTAATATTTCCAGGTGTCATGTGTGGATGGGTAACCCATGTGTGTTCTAGGTAGGACATGTATATTAGCATCCATGTGCTTCCCCAAATACACATGTGATGGAATTTTGTCTCGTAGCATCACCACACTGTTGTGTATTTGAGGTGTTGAAGCTAATGAGGTGTACGTGAGGTCTTGAAGACAGAAACTACTCTCTCTCTCTCTCTCTCTCTCTCTCTCTCTCTCATTCCCCACCTGTCACCAAACAGCAAAAATCAAGAATCAACAAGCAGCACACGGTGATTGTAAGTTCAAGAGACACATGATCAAACCAAGTCAAGTATTACCAGAGTTAAATAACAAGCATAAGTGGTTGTGATAATAAAAATTCTGGAATCTCTGTTTGCATGAAGGCATTTTGGCTGATCCGATGTCTATGGCTAAGAGCCAATACAAGCATTCAGTTGCATGTTGGAGTTTACTCAATTGGGAAAATGTACTAAAATGTTTGTAGCTATTCAGCCATGGCACATTTCAATCATGGCACAATCCAGATGTGCAGTAGCCTAATCCCCTCCCCCAGAATGGCACAGAAATATCTTACGCCACTTTTCCCATACCCACAGGCTGGTGCAAAGCACTTTCACCGGCCTATATGGGGGTTAGGATTGTGCTGTCAGATTCTACCTTGTCCATCAGCTATCTTGGAGAGCTAGTCAGGTATTTCTGCACATACTACCTTAAAAATTCTCTATCAAACATAATTTATACCATGTTGAAAGGAATACAATTATTCCTTGTAGTTTGGAGAGGGGAATACAATTATGGTTTGGATTCTGCCAGCTTGTGAAAAAAAACCTCAGATAAAAATATCCAACTGGGTACTATGCATTGTGCTGGTGGAGGCTACTTTATGGCAGTTCCACAACAGCCACATGTGCTGCCAGGTTCTGGTGCTGCTGTTGGAGTGGCCTCCAATGCACTGGCAGAAGGTTGATGATGCTCCAAAGAAGATAAAGCTGCACAGGGCAGAGGAGAAATGCCCAGGGAGGGCTGGGAAGAATGGGGCAGTGAATGGGGAGAGTTGTGAATGGAGTAGGCAGAAGGGTAGATCAAGGCTGGTACTAGATGGGTGTGGTGGCAGCAGAGCATGCTGAGTCCTAACTGCCTTCCCAGGACTGATCCACCTTCCTGGGTCAATGAAGACTTTGAATTATATTGGGGTGAGCTTCCACCAGGCTTGTAGAGGCCTATCCCAGGGTAGGGAACATATGTTCTCTTACCCCAGGAAGGCCCCTGGAGGTCAAAATTCCTGCTTCAGGAATCCAGAAGGGTCTGCACCAGTGTAGCTGAGTTACAATGAATGAGTTGTTTTATTTGGAGAAACATGAAGAGATTGTTCTGACTAAAAGGCTGGTGTTGATTCAAGGCAATCAGGCCTTGAAATAGGCAGAAGAGAACTATTCATAACACTTCTTTGGTCTGGTCAGATCCTGATTTCCTGGACAATGCATTTATCTGGTATGTAGATGGGCTGGATGATAAATGAGTACACAGAGAGATCAGGATGGAGCATTAGTGACTGGGGTAGCTGTACTACACAGGAAAAATAAAGAAAAGAAAAATGCTCCATGTCACTAAAATAACTTCAAAACACTGAAAATATTATATGATCTCATTAAATGTTAAGCAAAATAAAGAGAAAGGCTCAGTGGAATGCAAATGAAGGAAGAAATCTCAGCATTCATATACACGTTAGAGAAGATGGGCAAAGCAAATCACTGTTGATTATGTTGAAAGTGGCAGTTCATCTGAAAAATTGCAGCTAACCACAGTGTAGGTTTTCAGGGAGAAAAAAATATGTTGCAGGCTGCAATGCAGATTCACAGGCAAAGACTAAAATATATACAGTAGAGGGAGGTGAAATAGGCAATAGTCCATAGAGAAGGACAGCAACAAGAAAATTATACAAATGGAAAAATTGAGAGAGAAAAATTATAATAGGAAGCTGAAAACTTTGTACATACAAGGGAAGAAAGAATGGAAGAAAATAAGCCATTGTCAGTTAGCAAACTATAGATACAATGTTAAAACTTTAACTGTAGCAGTAATTTCACTTTAGAAGAGATGTTTTGGTAAAAAAAAAAAGATAATGTAGCCTTGGAGTACAAAAATATTAATTCTCACAAGAGAGTGTCAATATTGAAGCAAAGGGGAAAGAATACCTATACTGAAGAAACTTCACACAATAAACTTACAGCACAATCCTACATAAGTTTATTCAGAAGTAAATCCCATTGAGTGTTCATAGGTCTGAAGCTTTAGAATTATATTTTTAGAATGCTTTGCATTGGCAGAAAAAGCCCTGTTTGCAGAAGAATAAAGGTGCTTTTCACTTTTCTGCACTTTGCTGGTTCCCGCACATGTCAGGACTAAACAGTTAGTAAATAAAACATGTATGTAAAAACATTCACATATGTTTCTATCTGTCCACACCTCCTTTCTCCCACTCAACATAAGAAGCAATGCACTTAGTAAAGAAAAGAGAAAACCTATGTTTGATTGAAGGTCAGTTGCCAGGAGAGATTGAAATGAACATGTGTGAAAAAGAAACTTGGGAGGGGATGCAGTGTGACCAGATGCCCAAATCTCAAAAGGGGAGGACAAGGTCTTGGAGTCCTCTCAGCCTAACCTTTCTGGCAGACAATGGCACATTTGCCTACTCACTAGTAAATCCACGATATTGGGCACTTTCACTTTCCCATAGAGCTCAAGGCATTTTTTTTATTTTTAGTTTTTTGGCCATAACTTTTGATAGGAAGGAGATATTTCAAAATTTTTTGCATTGGATTCTGCTTTTTGCATTGGATTCTGCTCTTCAATATGAATCCAATGACATATAACATGATGGGGTACTGCACACCATTGCAAAGTTCCAAAATGAAGCCAAAGTGGAGGACAATGAAGCCCTTTTGGAGGACATCCAGACAGGAGGCCATAAAAGAGGACAAATCCAGAAATTTCTGGCCATGTAGTCACCCTGAGGGGACGGGGATGATGACACTTAATCCTCCAAGATTAATTAAGTAAAACAGAAGTAGGTGATATTTCAAAAGCATATTGTGGAGGAAAGGAAAATGAAGGCACCTAATCTATTAGGCTGCAATACTTAGTATACTTTCCCGGGAGTAAGCCCAATTGAACTTAATGGAACTTACTTCTGAATAGTCACTGATAGGATTGCACTACACTTCCTTGATGCTGCTGTTTGCGGAATGCCAGCTTTGCCGGAAGGATAGATTGGATAGGACTGGGCTGGAATTTCAAATGCCTCTACTCTCAGTACCCTGCAGAAGGTTCTGTGATCCCTCAAGTGGCCTGTGCCTCATTTACCGTAACACTTCTCTGCAAACAGCCCAATCCTGTTCTTCCCTACTTGCCAATCCAGTGACACTATAAGAAAATAAGGAGAACCCCACTGCATAAGGACAAAGACCCATTAAGTTCTCTTTCCTGATGCTTTCCCCTGGCTTGTAGCCCATGATGGACTTTTCCTCAAAAAATATTTGTCCAATCCCTTCTTTAAGCATTGTGGCTAGATGCTATCACCACGTCCCGTGGAAAGATGGTGACTACTACTACAGCCAAAATGGCTACTGCTGCATCCTGCAAATAAGACATTGTGTAGTACTCTTTGTAAGGGAGCTTTTGTAGTGTGGGCATCTACTCAGAATTGGACTTGCATAAGTCTGGGAAAGGGGTAGGATTCAAAAGCTGCTGTTACTACCACACCCAGCCCCTCCTGGATCCCTTTTGCCCATTTACCTCATAGGCTGCAATCCTAAAGACACTTTCCTGGGAGTAAGACCTATTGAAGACAATGGAGCTTACTTTTGAGTAGAAATGGTTAGGATTGTGCTCATAGTTTCATCCTCCCCTGCTGCCATCTCATTCTACCCTCCTTCACCCTGACATGGGTCATTTTTACTATAAGCAAAAATGTAATCTCAAGATTTATTTCTTAAAATTTATTTCTTAAAATCTTAAGATAATATTTCTCTGACCACTGAATGTGGAAACTGTTACCAAAGATGGCTCTGGTTGTTCATATAATAATTGGTCTTTCTTGTAAATCAAGGATGGTTGTTTGCCTAGCTTCCATTTTCCTATGATTTTTTTAATAGTTCTACATAGCTTTTTGCATTTGTTTTTGTCTGTAGTCCCTTTTAGAAGCACTTTCATACATGACATAAAATATCAGTACAATAAGTCTAACTCTCGCCACCATTACCCATTGTGAAGGTTAACCTGTACAATTTATTTGAATTTAGGTCTTAATGCATTTTTAAAAATTTGATAATATCCACTGTAAACTAAAAGTGTGTGAAAGGGATTAAAGTCTTTCTTTTGATTTTTTAAAAATCTAATCTTTTGTATTATTGTTTCCTTGTATATGTAGAAATTAAGGCTATTTTCTTTCTGACTAGAGCAGCTTTTGCTTGTCTCAGTATTGGTTCTATCAACTAAAAATAAAAGTATAAGATGTAGATTAAAACTTTTTTAAAATTGCTAATCTTTAGAGTTGTTTTCTTGTGCATGTAAAAATCAAGGGTATTTTCATTTCTGTCCAGAGCAGCTTCTGTTATTAGAAATACAAATGAAAAATAAGACAAGTGTTCTTCATCTGCTCCTAGTTTTTGGGTCACAGACTTGCCAGATGACCTTGAGTAAGTCTATCAGCATTATTATGGTTCATTTTCCCCACAGCTGTTTCATGTAAAGCTTCATTGTTGCTGAAGTCTTTACATTTCAAAGACTCTTTGGAAGTATCCTGGTACAAACCCTTTACCATAATTATCATCTTTATCTTCATCAACAACATCATTCAATACTATTTAATTTGAAGTGGTGGAAAGACATTATTCATTAAGTGATGGGCACCATTTAAGTTTGACTTCCTGGGGAGCTGAGACTCTTGAAATTTAGTTGCACTCATCAATTAGTGGGTTGGTTTGGAGAAAAAAAAATCACTAATGTGGAATGTGACCTTTGTATGCCAGGTGAGACTAAAAGGTATCTCTTTAACAAAATCAGATTTTCCTCTAAGGATGCATGCAAATGAGCATTGTGGTGACCTTTATCTTAATGAGTATATTTCTTTTTGAACCTGTGGAGATGTTAAGCTGGAAACATCAGAGTCCAACAAATTAAGGTCACAGGATATCTGCAATTTCCGTTGTTGTTGGATTTTTGCCAGGTCCATTCCTGTAAATGAATTCCTTATAGACTCGGCCACAACTTCTTGCAACAGAAATCTGGAGGGTTTGAGATAAAATTCTTTCCAGCTTGCATTTCTTGAGCTGCACTTTACATTCTCAGGCTTTTAACAATCAATATTCCTTCCAGTCCATGCATAAATGTAAAGTGCAGGGACTACAATGCCACACTTAAGTGATCGTTTTCTCTTGGCTGCATTTCCTTCTTTTCTATATTGGTCCAGAGCATGCAGTTACCTGCAGTTTCTGCTAGATATATGCTTGCAGGATTTAAATTTGAATAACCAGGCCTCAATTTTATTTAATCTAAGCTTTTCAATAGTGGCAGTAACAAAATAACAGCAAACAAGACAATCCTCAGTAATGAATGGCAGAAAATAGCAAAGATGAGCTTCAAAGAGCAGGTGTAGCATAGTGGACAAGAACCTGAGTCATACCTCTTCTTCTGAACACAATTTCTTCCTTTTTTGAAATAGAAGCACTTTTTTATCTTTATATTGTCACAGCACAATCCTGACTTGCACTGGATCAGGAAGGTTAGAGTAACATGTGATTAATACAGTGCAAGGTTCTGGGATGCTGCTGTACTACTGCAGGGAAGGAGAAGCTTTCCTAATTGGCGTTAGGCCATCCCCAGTGGTAGCTTAATTCAACCAAAGGTTGCTCAAGGTTTGATGCTCGTATCTGGCATAACTGCTGGTCCAAACTCCACCTCCTGATCCCTACCTGCCCACAGTCCTGATCTCCACCCACCCTGTCCCAAAACACCACGCCCCACCTCCTCCTCACCCTCCCAACCCCTGTACTGGCTGGGAATGGCCAATGCATCTCATCTAGACAGCCTGAGAAAGGCGGGATACAAATTTTTAAAATAAAATAAATCTTATTGCACCACCAAGAGCAGCACAGGGATGCTGACACAACTCCCTACATCTGCTTTCCTCCTCTCTGGGAGGCACAGATGTCATTTGTGACAGCTCAGATGCATATATAGGATTATGCTCTGACTCTCATAATTTTCTGGCCATTTCTAACAATTTCAAAGCAAAAGAAACAAAATCACTGTTTTAAAAATGGAATATTGCACTCTTTGCATCAAGTCTATATTGTGAATCAGAACTTTAGGCTAGAGAACAATGAAGCTTTTATAAATTCTTGTTCCAAAAGGGAAAATAAAAGGAGAGTAGTGAATATAAGGGTAGTTAGACATGCTTTTCCTCTTATCTGGAGCTGTGGATAACTCTCACCAGCTCAGAACAACCCTACCCAGTGAAATACTCTCTCCAGGAAGCCACAAGCAAAGTGTGTAGACAACCAGTCTATTCTTGTGTTGTCTCTTCCAGTAACCGGTACTCAGGAACTTATTGCCTCTGAATGTGGAAGTTCCTCATAAACATTGTGCAACACACTGAATTTGCAAATAAATGTTTGTTATAGTTAAGATGGTTCAAAGTATGCAAGAAGCACCTTTATGGAACACCAGCTGTTCTAGCTTCAGTTAGAAAACCTACACAAAATTATGTTGATGCATTGTTGCTGCAAGGAAGTTTCCAAGTATTGGGATTTTGGCTCCAATACTGGGCTGAGAAATATTGGGATTGCTACCTTAAATCAATGACAAATGATTAGGAGACATATAATTTTCCTTATATTGTTTATGAAAAGATTTAAATCTTATCTTTCTTGACTAAAGGATCTCAAGCCAGCTTATATCTTAAACAGAATCATAGCAAATGTAAAACTCTAAAACTATCTCAAAAATTATTCACAAAAATCAAAATTTAGCTGATAAAACGCATACATTTAAAATACAAACAAGAAGTCCATTTGAAGAACATAAAAGGGGCATTTCAGATCAATTCTAGATAAGCTGAATTTTTTTAAGTTACAAGCCCAATATTTTGATATCATTTAAAGTTATTCAGGCACAATTTGCATTAAAAAATAGACATCACATCAATTATGTCCTAGGATCTTAATATCTCTTTCAAGTTATTTTGCCTCAGGGGCCAGGAGAGGAGGCAGTGATTGTTTTATTCTGCATGCTTGGTCAGTAATAAAAAAATAAATTATCTCCTTTAAAAACTAAAAATTAAGTCATGAAATATTAAATGGCCACATTACCTTTGAAATTGGTAACACGGGAGAAATAGATGAAGAAAAAGTGGCAAGACAGCAAAATACTCATTTTAATGAAGGGGCACTTCTGTTTCGACATAGAAAAGATGTGTCTTTTGATGTACAGTATTTCTGGATTCTTTTGCTTGTAGATGAAAATCTGATGTTAACAACTAAGATCCAAAACACTTAAGTGCATTTATGCTCAGGTCCTATCCCCCCCTTGATGCAACTATGCTGATAAAGTCCACTAACCTTGGGCCGGATAAATAAAAAGTATTTTACTACATACTATGAAGAGGTAATACTGAAGGACCCTGGGTCCCTCTTACTCCCACTCTTCCTTCTCCAAACAAGCAGATTGCAGGCACATTCCTAACCAATTTGGGCCCGTAAAACTCACCCATCTCCCTATTCTCATGGTGACATAGGGATGCTGGCAAATGTCTGTGCCTTGGTCTAACCTCACTCAGAAGTGCCATCATGATTGCTTGCAGCAGCGTGCAATTCTTCTCTTGAGCTCTCCCCAAAAGCAAGAAACTTAGACATTTCTTATGGCACTTAATATTGTATAGGACAACTATTAATGGCCTTTAATAATGCTAAATATTAATGGGCAACAGTTTGGTATTTGCTCAAGAGCTTGTGACAACCTTCAAACCTGCTCCGACAGCATCTCATTTCAGTCTGCAATGTGGCAGAAGTTCCACATTTCCCTATGCGGACTTCATGGTTCTATACATAACGTGGTTACATTAAGTAACGGTGAGTTTTCACATGTAAGAGTTTTAGTCATTTGCAATTGAAATGAGTGAAGTTGACATGCTGCTGTATGCCGCGAGTCCAAAAACTGCCTAACAATTGGGAGCATGAACAATGCTAAATAATAGATATATTATTATTTCTGCTGGGCCTGGCAGGCTGAAGAACTTGCCTGGAGGGAGGACAGCTGTGCTTCATCCCCTGAGTGGCTCCACCCTTCTCCTCAGGTACAAACAGCCCCTGGGCACTTGAGGGAGAGAGGTGCTGGGCCTGGCAGGCTGAAGAACCTGCCTGGGAGGAAGACAGCTGCACTTTGTTTCCTGGGCCACTGGACCAGGCTGAGGACTTCTGCCATTGTCAGCAAACTGTGTGCCTCCCTACTGAGGGAAAAATACCAGTACAACCTGCCCCCAGCTGCTTGGCTCCGCCTGTTGCTCTGCCATAATGTGTTTACCATCTGGAGGGAGCTCAGGGGAGGGGAAGTCAGCTGGGAGTGCTGCCACCATTAGTAGAGTGACGGGTCATGGAAGATATGGTGGGAGGGGTTGTGCAGGCCGTAACAGGAGAAGGAGGGTCAGTCGTAGACAGACTGTCCCTCTTTCTGGCCCTCCCCTCAACCCTCTGACCTTAGGCAGCCTGAGCAGCAGCCCCCTGAGTCTGAACCTGCTGCTCCTTAATGCCAGGTCAGTAAACAATAAGACCTGTCTGGTCCAGGATTTGATTCTGGACCAGAAAGCTGACCTGGCCTGCATTACGGAGACCTGGTTGGATGAGGCCGGAGGTGTGGGCCTCTCCCAGATCTGTCCACCAGGTTTCCAGGTGCTGCAGCAGCCAAGACTTCAGGGGCGGGGAGGTGGGGTTGCGATAGTCTACTGTGATTCTATCCCTCTCACCAGGTCCCCTGTCCAGCGTTTCACAGGGTTTGAGTGCCTCCGTGTTGTGCTGGAGGGGCGAGACAGAATAGGGATTCTGTTGGTGTACCGCCCACCGTGCTGCCCAACAGTCTTCCTGCCTGAGCTGACCGGGGTGATCTCGAGTGTGGCGTTGGAGTGCCCTCGCCTTTTAGTGCTGGGGGACTTCAATGTCCATGCCGAGGCACCCCAAACATCTGCAGCTCAGGATTTCATGGCCTCCATGGCAACCATGGGTCTGTCTCAAAGAATATCTGCCCCTACTCATGATGCGGGGCACACACTGGACCTTGTGTTCACTGCTGGGCAGGTTGATGGTGATCTGGATGTGAAGGACATCTCCATCACCCCATTGCCATGGACAGATCACTACCTGGTGGGATTTAGGCTTATCGCAGCCGGTAGCCTCTGCACAGGCGGGGGACCGCATTCCATGATCCGCCCCTGGAGACTGATGGATCCAAATGGTTTCCTGATGGCTCTGGGGGATTTTCCTGCTGCCAGAGCTGGCGACTCACCCGGCTCCTTGGTCAATCTCTGGAACACGGAGATGACCAGGGCCCTGGATGAGATCGCTCCTGAGCAACCTCGACCCTGCCGTAGATCAAACGCAGCTCCTTGGTTTTCTGGGGAGCTGCGGGCTTTGAAACAGCAAGGTTGACATTTAGAGCGACGGTGGCGAAAGACTCGTGTCGTTTCTGATCGGGCAGAGGCCAGGGCTCACTGGCGAGCCTACTCTGCAGCGGTGGTGGTAGCTAAAAAGGAATACTTTGCTACCACCATCGCATCCGCAAAGAACCGTCCAGTGGAGCTCTTCCTTGTGGTCTGGGGCCTACTCCATCTGGCCCCCCTCGCTGATGTGGTAGAGCACACGGAGGCTCGCTGTGGCGAGTTCGCGCAACACTTTGCGGACAAGGTCGACCAGATCCGGCATGACTTGGACGCCACTTTAACAACATCCAACAATGTCCCTGGGGCACCTGTCTTATCCATCTTTTGGGATTCTTTTCAGCTTGTAGAACCTGAGGATGTGGACAGGATTCTCTGTAGTGTGAGACCATCTGCTTGCCCGCTCGACCCTTGCCCAGCCTGGCTGATTGGCCCGGGATGGACTGGCCGAATGGACAGGGAGGGTGGTGAACTCCTCTCTGAGGGAGGGGGTGTTGCCACCTGCATTAAAGCAGGCGGTGGTTCGCCCCCTCCTGAAGAAATCCTCCCTGGACCCTAAAAATTTAAACAATTATCGGCCAGTCTCAAACATCCCATTTCTGGGTAAAGTGGTCGAGCGGGTAGTAGCGTCTCAGCTTCAGAGGGTCCTGGATGAAGCTGATTATCTGGATCCCTTCCAATCTGGTTTCAGACCGGGGTTTGGGACAGAGACTGCCTTGGTCGCCTTGGTGGATGACCTACGCCGGGGAATGGACAGGGGGAGTGCGTCCCTGTTGGTCCTGCTGGACCTCTCAGCGGCCTTCGACACCATCGACCATGGTGTCCTTCTGGGTCGATTGGCCGGGTTGGGGATTGGAGGCACTGTTTTGCAGTGGTTCCACTCCTTCCTGGCTGACCGGTCCCAGAAGGTGGTGCTGGGGGATGCTTGTTCGGCACCCTGGCCTCTTCGGTGCGGGGTGCCACAAGGCTCCATTCTATCCCCCATGCTATTTAACATCTACATGAAGCCGCTGGGAGAGGTCATCCGGAGGTTTGGAGTGAGGTGTCACCAGTACGCTGATGACACCCAGCTCTATCTCTCCTTTCCTCCTGAGTCCAAGGAGGCAGTTGAAGTCCTGAATCGTTGTCTGGAGTCAGTGGGGGACTGGATGAAGGTGAACAAGCTGAGATGAAATCCTGATAAGACAGAGGTTCTTCTTGGTCCGGAAGTCCTCGACTCGGGTATTGGAATATCATCCCATTCTGGATGGGGTTGCACTCCCTCTGAAGGAGCAGGTTCGCAGCTTGGGGGTTTTCTTGGATTCGCAGCTGCTCCTGGAGTCCCAGGTGGCGGCTGTGGCCAGGGGAGCCTTTGCTCAGCTTCGGCTGATCCGCCAGCTGCAACCATACCTGAGTCACTTGGATCTGGCCACGGTGACCCATGCCCTAGTGACATCGAGACTAGATTATTGCAACGTGCTCTACATGGGGCTGCCTCTGAAGACGGTTCGGAAACTGCAACTAGTCCAGAATGCAGCGGCCCGTGTGGTTGCTGGGGCTCGTCGGTTTGACTCTGTCGGGCCACTGCTTCAGCGACTACACTGGCTGCCCATTCGTTTCCGGGCTGAATTCAAAGTGCTGGTCCTGACCTTTAAAGCCCTAAACGGCTTGGGTCCAGGGTATCTGAGGGACCGCCTTCTTCCGTACAATCCAACCCGTCACCTAAGGTCATCTGAGGGGGCCCTTCTGACTGTGCCGCCACTAAGAGACGTGAGAGGTGTGGAGGCCAGAGATAGGGCCTTCTCGGTGGTGGCACCCCGGCTTTGGAACTCCCTCCCCTTAGAACTGAGGAAAGCTCCCTCACTACAGAGCTTCAGGCGGAGCCTTAAAACCTTTTACTTTAAAAAAGCTTTTTAAATGGGGGCAGAAGTTGGGGGGCTTTTATCTTTTTTATCTTTTCTGTTTTATCGTTTTTAGTCTACGTTTTTAGCTTAAATCTAATTGTATTTTAATTACATTTTAATGTGTTTTTATCTCTATTTATTATCATATGTAATTTTAGTGGTGTTTTATTGTTTTTTAATTGTTTGGCCGCCTTGAGTTCCCCCCTGTGGGGGAAGAAAGGCGGGATAAAAATTACTTAAATAATAATATATGGATAGAAATCTGGCAGTCCCAGTTTCCACTTTGCCAAGTACATTGCAAGGTCTCACTTGAAATGCAGCACCTGCAATTCAAACATATAAAATTGATAAGGCTATAAAAAGATTCAAAATTCTTGCCAAGGCTCCCAATAAATATTGGATGGACCATGAAGCAGCTATCCCATTGCTGAGGATTTCCAAACTGATGTCGGAAGTAAGTTCATCTCTGAAGTATGTTCACCTCTTGCTCTCTCTCCCACCCCACTACCTTCCCCAATCAGATTGTATATTTGCAATTTGCTTCAAGGTTAACATGAATGAAGTTAATCTCATTATTAATATAACTGAATGTTTTTACAAGAGTTGCTACGTAGTGAAGGGCTTGTTCTTCATGAACAACTTCACCATTCACATGCTTGCAAAAATAAAAAATCCTTTTCTATGTTTTTATTTGTTGGGTAGGTGGTTAAAAATTCTGATTTCCATTTGAGATTGGCTAAATGATACTGTCAGGAAGATTACTGAGAGTAAGGTTATGGCTTCTTCAGAAGAAGATGAATCTTTGGTGCCAAAGATTTGTTGGTGCTTTGTTTGGTGCCAAGGCAGCTGTCAAGAATGGCAGTGGGCAGGTGTACATGCCTACCTACTGTAATTAGCAATTATGACCCAGCTGTACTGGCAATCATAGTACTCTTCACACTCTCATTAACTAGCACCTCATCTCTCTAGTGGGCTCCAAATACATGCAATACTTCAATTCAATGTCTCTCTTTTTTGTCCATAAGAAAAGGAAGCCTTACTATGACATTGTCAGAACTGATGAATAAAACTAAACAATATGGAGTTCTCTTCCTTTCCCAGCACCTGCTCAGCTTTCTGAGGGAGTAGAGTACATGAGTAGAAGAGTATTTAGGGAGTTCTAAATAGAGGTGGGAGACCCCCCCCCCCCCTGTCTTGAGGAACCATTAAGCTCAATCCTATATAAATCACAGTACTATTCAGACCTCTTACTTTGGGTGACGCAAGTCCTTTGTGTTGCCCCAGAGGTGCTCAAGTGTGCTGTAAAATACTTCTGGGACATCCAGTGAGGACAGGAGGTAGGCATAGAGGTGGGGTTGGACACAGGGGTCAGCACAGGGTGGCACAGGGAGGAGGTAGGCAGAATTTATTTTGGGGAGGGGGAAGTGGGACTGTGAGTGGGTGACTGGGGAGCAGGAGATAGGGCTGGGACCTGGCACTTGTAATGAATGCAAACTCTATCCCTGGGCAGTGCAGAACAGCTTCAGGGTGCTTTCTTCTGCTCAGATATGTGTCATGGATTTGTGCGTAGCCCCAAATATGTTTTGGATACAGTAAAGGCAAGCCTGCCTGCCTGTTTCAGTGCAAGTTTGGATTGTGCTGTAATTGTCTGGTGATGCAGCTGCACCAATGGGGTGAGTACTCATTGACATGAGAGCCACTACTCTCATGTCTACAGAGAAGTGCACTACTGACCTGTGAGGGCAGAGTTTTGTTGAAATTAGTTTTGTTAACCTATATAAAATGCAACTATTTATTTATTTCTGGTTAAGAAAATATGTTCAGCTATTATTCCAAAAGCCACTGGATGGATAGATAGAATCATAGAATCAAAGAGTTGGAAGGGACCCAGTGGATCATCTTGTCCAACCCCTGCCTATAGCAGGAAATCCTTGACTTGTGGGGACTTGGGTCTTGAACCCTGGCCTGCTGGTTAACAGGGACAGTGTCTTAACCACATAACAGCCTTTGAAATTTGAGAATATTAATGTCTGAACTAGCTTTTCAGGGCTGCTGAGTGTTTGAATATTGTTGAGTATGTTATATGCTATTAATCAAATACATTTTCTTGACTGACATCTATAGACAAGGAAATGCTAATTCTGTTTTTAATAGACTCAGAGGGAATGGAACATAATGATACAAACACTCTTTAGCTGCTGTTGTAGCTTTTGAAGGTTATCTGTGCATGTCTACATTGTATACCAATGTGTACTATGTCCATAAATTCAATGAGAGGGAACACTGCATGATGGAAGCAATACAAGAACCTTTGTAGAAGACAATTGGTAAGATAACATTTTGGTAATTAGCTCTTAAGAGGAACAATGGGATGCTGGCAGCTCTCCTAGAAGCTAAAATCAAGATTTCATGGTATTTACAGCTAATTAATTGTACAACCAACGCTATTCAGAGAGATTTGCAGATGTCTTTTGAATAAATGATTCTGTTTGGAGGGAAAATCCAAGTCAGAATTTTACATGGTAAATTAATTTGGGCATTTACAATCTCATTTATCATCACTGCAGTAACTACTGCATTTAATGATAAGTGGGTTTCAGCATTCCCCCAACCTTAAGTTGTTTATACTCGTTTCATAGCGATTTATTTTTATGGACCTCATTTGGACTTCATTGACTAATTGTTTATGCATCTCTTTTGGAAAAGTGATGACTTCTTTATTTTAACTTTTTTTGTTTTGAGTGCCAACTAGCAATGCTCCCTGGGTGAGCATTTCTAGAGATCAGTAGGGAAGCAAGACTGCTGGGAAATCAGTATATCAATTTCAAATGAAGATAAGTTATATATTTCATTAAATAGATGTGGATTGCCCAATTGAGAAAGCGGCATACTCAGTAGTATCAATAGTGTAGCCAAGAGGAGTGCAGCGCACAGGCATTCCCTCTCATTTGCTGTGGGAACAATTCGGGGCAACGATGGCACTTTGCCCTGAATGACTCTACCGACATGTAGTCGAACCGCTTTCACAGTACACTGTGGAGTCTCCTGTACTTTATGCTCTACTCCCCACAACCGCTAGCTATGCTTCTGCTACAATCCCAACAATGAAGCTATTTTTATGTGAAAGACAAAACTGTGCCTATCAACGTATGCTCCAAAACAAGACATGTGTCTTACGTGTGTGCCTGTAAGAGACCACCTGCAAGTTTGCTTGTAGATACATTCAATAAACTGTCTCATAAATTTCCCTGGTTTTCTGAACTCCAACTGGAACTTTTATTAGGATGGGATTAGACATCTTTTTTCCCATTGCCTTAGCACAATTGGGCAAATGTACTAATCTCTTGGCAGCGTTTAGGGTAGTGGGAGTCTCCTTAATGATGCTAAAACGAGGCCTCCTGTTTCTTTTTTCTCTAAATAAATCTGACAAATGATGCAGAAACATTGCTTCCAGTATTTCTGTTCCTGGCGAGGGCTTGTTCTCTCGCTGATGATGCCCCAAGCATTCAGCTCCTGGAATTAAAATCAGCCAAGGCATGCCAGGCATTGCTCAGATGTTCCAAGGAGAATCTGCAGAGGAAGATCTCTGAGAGGTACTTTTCTTGGAAGGCTTTGAATAGGGTTTTCAGAGAGGAGGAATCCTTTGCTAAAATACAGATCATTGCATTTCCTCTCAACACCCATCTCTGATCTATGTTCCTGTTGCTTTTTCCCTTCAATACCAAAGTGCTGAATGCTGATGAGATGTTCCTCATTAGAACCCCCAGAAAGATTTTGAGTGGCAAAATATTACTCTATGTACTGTTTTATTACAATTTTCTTCTATAGGAGTAATGAGCATGATCTACTATACATTTGAGTCATGCTTTCCCTGGTTGTAGTTGTTCATGTCAAGTATTTTGAAACTAGCAGGAGGCTTTAAATGAGGGCAAGAATTCTTAAAAGGTCAGAAATATAATTGCATAATGATTCATCTTTCTTATGTCTATCGAAGTATTTTAGGAACCCATCCAGATGGTGCAGATGCAGTCTTTGACTGTGAGTTTGCATGATGTTTGCACCATGCATTAAGTACTATGGGGCTTTGCTGTTACCTCCTCTTGGGCAGCAGTTGCCTGCACATATAGATACCCCTTGCCTCTCAGTCTCCAATGAGCAAAGCTGCACTGTCTGATCAGCTTCTGCTGAAGATCTAAATTTACATCAGAGCTTGACCCAACAAATGAAACACAGTCTACCATGATTTCTAAAGGTAGCCTGTTTTGCTGCCTTGTGTGACTGAAAAAACAAGGCAGAGAAGTTGTCCTGCAATTATCGGGTCACGATATAGGGCAAGTGGACTGTGTTTAACTCAGTGGGATACATGTTATGCTTGGGCACTAGGCCAAGACTTAACTGACTAAACACCAACTCCCAAGAAGGTCAGTGGTTTAGACCTTTGAGAGCTGTTTTGCTGTAATGCTAAGATGCTCTGTTCTGAAAGGGCACAATGAAAAGCTGAATGAGAGCTAGAAGTGGGAGATATTGGCTGTGAAAGCACCACTGATGGCCTATTCCCCTTCAGGGTTTCAACTGGCCTTCCATGTCCATTCAGACTTAAACCAGCAAAATTGCTGCTGAATGCTGGCTGCTTACAATTGGAGACCACTAGGACTGCCTCCCCCTCCCTCACCGTAGGATGCAATATGTGTTCTGGTGGAGCAACTGCATTGGTGGGTGAGGAAAAGGACTGAGGTCCTATTTTCTCTCAGCATCAGTTACCTATCTGCACACATACCAGGCTTGTTGTAATAATAACAGAATAATGCACAAGTTTTGATCACACTAAAGCATTATACAAAAACTGCAAAGCATTTATTTTATGCATTTTAAATAATTATTAATTATTAGTAACAATACTAATGACCCCAATCCTAGATTCCACATGCCCTGATGTGTGACAAATTTGTTTTGGAATTCAATAATGTATTACTCCTCTTATCTGATCTTATAACTGATTTGTGATGAAACCTACTCATGGCAATTGTAACCAGTTCCTCTTTTTGGTTAATTACAAAATACTGCATACCCAATACCAAAATATTATTCAAATTAAAAAAATTCTTATCTTCTGAGATTATGTTGACCAGAGCATGAATAAATTCATCAAAGAGGAAAATGTTCTATGTAAATAATGATAGATTAGCAGTTGGGTGATAGCCTGCTGGGTGGACATGAGGCTCAAGTATAAATAACAGATGACAAGATTTTGCAGACTGAATCTCAACGTTCCTGAATGACAGATGCCCATTTGTTATTCCAGTGGACATCCACATACTTAATAAAAATGGAGCCTTATTTTCTCTTCTGCAAGTAAGTATGGGTGATAAAGTACATTGGTTAGATGCCAGGAAAGCTGTTTTGAAAATTAACATTGAAATTGTGGGAAATTGATTATTTTAGCTGAACCTTCAGCTGAAGGATAATTCAATGTAACATCAGTAGAAATGCAGATTTCATTTTGATGGATGTTTCTTTAAAAAACTCTTCCCAACATCTAAGTAGGAAGACTTACCTTAAGTAATGCACATAAAGGCATGTAATGTTCACTGTGCTTAAAGAAAAATTGTGCCCAAATGGAAAAGAAAAAAAAATCAAACCAGTTTCTTCTTTAAATGCCTTCACATATCGGTAGTTTCTATTTGATGCATAGAGCTAGAAACATTATTTGTTATGACTTTAATGCTAACAGTTTCTGTAAAGGATACTAGGTAATAGTGGGTACAATGAATAAAACTGCTCATCGGCCTGAGCTGCCTTGTTCTATGGACCCTTAAAATGTTCACAATCTAGTGGTACTCCTAAATCCAGCATGGTAACCCAAGTACCATTTGCATCATTCAGCATCTTTAATCAACCTAAATGAGTGTTTCTTAGGTTGCAATCCTAAAGACACTTTCCTGGGAGTAAGACCCACTGAACACAATGGGGCTTACTTTTGAGTAGACATGGTTAGGATTGTGCTCTTAATGTGTTTCCTCTGCTGTACCACCTCACACAGTCCATCTATTCAAAGTACCACCAGAAGTAACTGGTGATCACATAATTGCCAGTGACATCTGGTTTGGGAGGCCAGAAGTAGTGCAACCAACACCAGTAAGGGGCTCAGGGTGGATGGGAAGGCTTTTCAAGTGTGAAAAAACAAACCTTGGTGCCTCCTGCTGCACTTTGTTGTGTTGAGTCAATGCTCTTGCTTGCTGAGCCCAGGAAGGGAGTTTGGATAAAAATACCAAATATCCTACCCCCAGATCTACTCGACCCATCACACACTCCTTCTTCAACCTCCTCCTTCCCCATTCTACCATTCCTCCTGCCCCCTAACTCTACCACCTCCTCTGTCTCTTTTTCTGACTTAATATCCTCTGCAATTGGTGGAAGATGCATCAATGTAGGAAGGAGATGGCTACACATTAGGAGTATATCACAGCAAGCTGGAAAGACAACTTTGCTTTGATCAATTTCTATGCCCAATTTAAATTTTTGGTGCAGATCTATAAGGTCCTATATGAACTCTGGTACCTAAAGAAATACAAGCTGCTGCTTCAACTGATGGACCATAACTATTGGGTCAACCAGAACAGTGCAGGCTTGGCACTCTGCATGGTGATTTGAGAATCACCTGCACCCAGACCAAGCGCACAACTGGGAGAAATGGTTTCAGAGCATAATAGAGGACCCTGTCACTATGTGGGATAAATGAAGAAGAAGACAAAGAAAGACGATGACAACTTCTTATCTGTGAAAGAGGCATACTGTAAGTTGATTTTTGCCTACTCCTTGTAGCTCTACTTGCATTCATCTTATGGATATTTAGCACGTATAGGTAAATATAGTATGGCATGACTCAAGTCAAGTCATGAGTCTTTGCTACCTTTAACTCAACTTGAGAATGAGTTCTAACAGGTGGGGTGTGTTGGAGTTCTCATTTAATATTTTCCTGATGTCCCCACCCCATCTGTAAACAAGGCATGAACGAATCGGATGAAGTCCATAAGAGCGGGAACAGAAGTGCAAAAGGGAAGGAGGGTCACACAGTTCACCCAGGAGGCTTATCAATATGACCCAATCCTTTGTAACTCTACTCAGAAATAGTCTCACTGAGGTTGGCCATTCAATGAGGCTGTTGAAGCCATGCCATAAGTTTCTGCTGGATGGCTGTGACCCAGCCTCTTGCCTCCTCCCCTCACTTATCCAGCAGGGAAAAAAACTTTCATCTAATGATCAGTTCTTTCAGAAATGGATGAAAGACTCCATTCCTGTCACTCTCCTTACTTCATGCAAAACCAAAACATTAACTCTTCCCTGTGTCCTGGCTGGAATTTTCTGCTGCTCACCTGTTCTGGAAGATGGTCCCACAAAGTCTTTCACACAACAAAAAAGGAAGCAGGCACACCCAGATAAAAACATACTCAAGTTTGTTCTCATAGGGTCTCATGTCTGAGTCTGTGGCCTCAAGTCAGTGCTGGCTAATGACATGCCTGATTTGAGTGTACATGAATTAGCAAAAAATATGTGTTTTTGTGATTCAAATTTGAATCACTTGACTCAAGTTCCCATTCCTGGTATTTATAACTTTAGGCTGCTATCCTAATCTCCAGTAAGGCCAGCCTAAGACCTAGCATAAAACCTGCGCTGACCTGGGGTTGTCACAAAAGTGTCATAAGACATTTGTGTGCCACTCCTGGAGGAGAGTTAAGCCAGTGTACAAACGTGTTTGTGCCAGGATGACCCAGGTTCAAATCCCTCCTCAGCCTAACTACTTCACAAGGTAGTTTTGAAGGGGGATTCAGGTATACACTGTCCTGAGGTCTTGGGGCAGCAAGGCAGATATGAAAAATTAATAAAGGTTAAATAATGGATCAAGTGGAATCCAAGAGACAATCCTAAGCGAAAACAAGTTGATCAGCAGTTAGTCTTGCTGAGATGATGGATGTTTCACAATCAAACTTCTTGGTTCAAAGCAACCAAGCAGGTGGCTTTTGGATATACGTAATTCTGGAAGCAGCCACATGGTCATTGTTGCCAGCAGATATGATGGAGGAGGTAATTCTATCTCAACTTCCCCACTGAAGCAGTCAGGCAGAATCAAATTCTTGGGATGTAATATTTGGTCTCACAGTATGTAATAGACGTGCTATATAGTCAAGGATGCTTTCTGTATGTTGTGACTTTGAACGGACCGATGTTTGATTTTCACTGTAATTCTTTACTTCTCATGTAGCAGGATGGGTGAGCTAAACCATAATGGTGATAGTTAGATCTGCCAGCTGTGGCGTAGCAACCAATGGATTTCACAAGTCACAGCTCACAGTCTTTGCCACTGCATTAGATCTCCAGCAGCGATCTATCAGCTTTTATTAAGGTTCTATAAATAGTATAGGTATAAATTTAATGGGCAAAATGTGCAGTTGGAGATAAGATGCTGGTCAAAATTTTACTGGTCTTCCATATTGTGCATTGGGCTGTACAGTATATTGACAACAAAATACCAGTATTATTATACATCCAGTTTTTAAGACCCAAGAAACAAAGGGCTCCACAGCTTTTTTAAATGGCTAATGCCAGCTTATGAAACATAACTGGCCTGCATGCTCCAAATTTCAGTGTGATTATTTCATTCATGATTTATGTAAGATTCATTTCCAGTCTTGTCGGGGTCTAATATTTGGCTCTGGGTTAATTGGATTTGAGGTTTTCTCTGCTTTTTCCAGCTTATGCTTGTTAGCTAGATGTTCATCCACCTGACCTGCATGTGCAAATACACTTTGCATAGCTAGGTCAAAGCTCTAGAGCATGTGGATTTAAGCAACGATTTTCATTGAACAGACAAAACTGTGGAGTCTACAAGATTGGGCTGTAATGCATTGCAGGTCGGCATATAACAAGCTGCCCAACAGACATGATCACACTTTGTGCTCTTTCAGGTGAGAAAAGCTTTGAGTCTTCCAGATCCTATACTGTTTGTTGGGGAAAACTAGTGTAAAGTAGTGGACAAAGTACTACACAGAGGTTTCAAACTGAGACTAAGCTAAAAAAGATTCTTGACTGAAGCTGCCTCCGTATCTTTTAGAGTGACAAAATGGGATAGCCATGACTTTCTTGGAGAAATGCTGGAATATAAAAGTGTGATACACAGGAATGTCTGGAAAGTGGCAGAAAAAAGTTATGACAAGATGGGATTGATGTATTTCCTCAGCTCCCTCCAGCTTTCTTTTGTTGTTAGTTCTCCTCTGCCTCATTCTGCCACTCTCAGTGAAATAAAAATAATTTTTTCTGTGTGTCTGTGGAGACCATGAAAGAATAACTGAGAAAGCTAGGAGGACTGACTGACAATTTTCCTGTCTCTAGTACCTGTGGCGCCATGTAATCTGCAAGGGATGCCACATTGGAAAAGAACCTGGGGCGTACACAAGACATTGCATATCAGTGGTGAAATGAGAGAGAGAGAGAGAGAGAGAGAGAGAGAGAGAGAGAGAGAGCACCAACATGGGATAGGTGGGGCAGAGCACATTCATTGTGATAGAAGATAAGTGGTGGAGAACAGTATCTATCAAAGAAAATGAAAAAAAAATTAAAGGCGAATATACTTGCATCTGCCTAAAAGAAGGAATTTGGTGGGCTGCTAGGTCAGTAGTCTGGTGTGAAAAGATGAGGTAAAAGTTGAAGGTCCACCTGAAAAGATTTTTGGGGATAACTTAATAATGTGAGGGAAGGGGAATCAAAACTATAAGGCTGTAAAAGATAGTTTTTAGGCCCTAAAAGTTAATAGTTGCTATGTAAATAGGAGAGAGAAGAAGAGGAAATTCTTCAAAAGGAAAGGAGTATGTAATAGTGCAAGAACTGGATGGGAAAACAGAGAGAGAGAGAGAGAGAGAGAGAGAGAGAGAGAGAGAGAGAGAGAGAGAGAGAGAGAGAGGTGTGGTTTCCAAACATTTTATCACCAGAACTCACTTGGGACCATAAGAACATATGGAGAGCTCCACTGGAACTAGTCCAACTTCCTATATCTCACATTGGCCCACCAAATGCTTCCAGGAGCAGTCAAGGCAACAAGAGACCTTCATCCCAGAGTGCTTTCCTGCATTTGGCATTTTGAGGTAGCCATACCTGAAATAAGGAGGTTGCATTTAAAATAAGGATCCACATAGGTTCACCAGGCATTTGACAAAGATCTAGGAAAAAAACAATATTCTATTGGTTTATTTACAATTAATAATAACCAGAAAAAGCCACAAATATTAATCTTCCTATTTTTTACACATGTTTACAAACTACAGGAACTGTAGTTTGTTTACAAACTACAAGATCTGATTTTGGAATAGCTTCAGGGCTTGAAGCAAAGATATAAAATGGGAGGCACTTGGCTTGGCAGCCCAACATGTGAGTGGGATCTTGGAGTTGCCATGGATCACAAGCTGAACATGAGTCAGCAGTGTGATGTGTTTGCAAAGAAGGAAAATGCCATTTTAGGTGTCATTAAGAGGACCGTACCTTCCAAGTCATGAGAAATTATAGTTCCTCTTTATTCTGTATTGGTTAGACCTCACCTTGAGTATTGTGTTCAGTTCTGGGGACCTCACTTTAAGAAAGATGCAGCCAAACTGGAGCAAGTCCAGAGGAGAGCAACAAGAATGATCGGGGGATGGAAGGGAAGCCCTACGAGGAAAGGTTGGGGGAACTTGGGATGTTCAGCCTGGAGAAGAGGAGGCTGAGGGGAGACATGATTGCCCTCTTCAGATACCTGAAGGACTGTCATAGGGAGGAAGGGGCTCATTTGTTCATAGCTGCTTCTGAAAGCAGAACTAGAACCAATGGGTACAAACTGCAAGAAAGGAGATTCTGGTTGGATATCCCAAAAAAATTTCTGACAGTTTGGGCGGTTCGGCAGTGGAACAGATTGCCAAGGGAGGTGGTGGACTCTCCCTCACTGGGGATCTTTAAGCAGAGGCTCGAGGAGATGCTCTAGGAGAATTTCCTGCTACAGGCAGGGGGTTGGACTAGATTAACTACTGGGGCCTTTCCAACTCTAGGATTCTATGATTCAATGAGATACCTGATTTTTCCACCAAAAATTAGGTCATGACTCAGCAGTGAGTCCCAAAGAATCCCAGTGAGTCTCCTCTTTTAAATCTGAGAAGGATGTGCAACTAAGAAGAAAAGGAAGTAGAAGAAAGAAGAGTTGATGGAGAGAGCACTTCCTTCTTTCTTTCCCCCTCTACTTCTTTCATTGTGCCCTTTTCCTTTATTTTCAACTCAAGAGTAAGGAAAAGAAGAACTTTGCACCTGTTGCCCGAGTTTTATTGGGTAAAGGAATAGGGGTAGTGTTGGAACTCACCTTCGGATATTCAAAACTCTTGGCCATTTACTGCTTATTAAATCCTTTTTCTTCTTTAATTCTGTGAGACCAGTTGTTGTTGAGAAGCTTCATTGTTGATTTCATTTCAGAATCTACTTTTGCGTGCTTATTAACTTTATCCAGTAAGACTTGACAAGACAACAAAAGGGAGACGCAGCAGCATGAAAAACTGTTATTAGATTTGGTGTCTTTTAAAAGTATCCAAAATAAGGAATTATTGCTTTATAAAACTGACATTCCTGCTGGGCTCTCAATCACAGAGACAGCTCCCCAATTATTTTTTCTACTGAGTCTTAAGTCAAATATAACTTGCAAACAAATACAGCAATGAGAAGGTGGACAAAATCTAGTAGACAGAGGATTGTGTGCCTAGTCTTTTCAGATTCACTTGTATCTCTGTGTGCTCCAAGTGCCATAACCCAGTGTTTCTCAACCAGTGATGCTTCTGCCTCCATGTTATGCTGCATGTTATGTCTGTCTGGCCATCAGTGGGTCCCTTCAATCTATATTGTTTCCTGAGAATAGGAATGGGAATGCTGGACTGGGAAAATGAATATAGGATTTAACATGCACTTGTGCTGAGGAGATCCACAAGAGATGCACTTGTGTCTGTGATCAGTTGCTACGAAGACCCCCAACTGCTCACTGTGTCTGACAATGGCCTGGCCATGCTTTCTGGCTGAGCCATGAACTATGCTGGCAGAATGAGTGTTCTGCTGGCAAAGTGCACCCTTGGTATCAGACCATCGGATAATACCATCTGTGTTGTACATTGCATTCTGACCGAGGAATTTGTGATTGGCAAACTATTACAACAGAGCCATAACCACACTTGGAGTTATTTATGTAGCATGTGTCACAAGCTTGTGTTATAGTTTTGTCCCATTCAAAAAGCAATGTACTAGTAGCTAGACATTTTACTGGATTTGCTATAGGCAAATAAAGTTAGAGCACAATTCTAACCATGTCTACTCAGAAGTAAGCCCCATTGTGTTCAATAGGTCTTAATCCAGGAAAGTGACTTTTGGATTGCAGCCTTACTCTGTGATTGAATGTTAATCTAGTGAATTTTGACTTCATGCTGGAACAGATAATTTCATTCTGCTTCATTATATTTTTATTCATTTATTCAAAAGAGCCACACTTTAACTTATCCAGCAGTGCTTCTTCCTCCCTTTCTCAGCAAAGAAAACAGGTGGCCTATAATTCAATGTTTGCCACTAGTGTAATTAAGTCACAAAATGCATTTTTAAGGCTATGCTAAGGATCCAATTTAGGCTTGCAAAAGAAGGGCAAATCAATAGGGGTATAATGTTGAAAATCTATCCTTAATGCAGCTCACTTCATCTGCAATGAATCCTGCTGGGTTGAGTCTGAGCATTTCATTGCAAGGAAAGCAGCGACTAAATATTCATGTTAGTATCCAGCAACATAGTGACTCCATACTCATTCCCTCATGGTGCCACTCTAAAATCAAAACAGTGGCAGCATGGATTTATGTTTTCTCTTCCTCCTTTTTAATAGTTTGTGTTTCTGTTGAGTGTTATTTGTCAGAAGAAGATTTTTGGAATAACTCACTGTCAAACACTTATGAAAGAACAGCGTCACTTTGATAATGTGAATCTTCCCAAAATAGACTCCTAGAATAGATCATTTGAACTTTAAGGATTTTCTTTATATCTTTCTTCATCTCTTTCCACACTGTCTCATCTCTACGTGACCTATTCGGAGTTAGAAAATATCACAAAACAACACGAAACAAGACATATTCATTTCCATTTGAATATAATGTCAATTCTAACAGGAACAAAACAGCAAAATCAGTCATGACAAAGTTCCAAGCTACTTGTCTTGTGCTTTATGTTGGCAATAGAAGATTATGGAGCTTTGCACACTTCTTAGATATTAATATGTACCCATATTAAGTATCAGAAAGTTTTGTCAATTTTGCCTATGGTCCCTTTACCACATCCAGAGTCACTCCTGTAGGTGCAATAGAAGATAAAAAATCAAGGGGTACATACAGAACAGCCACAAGTTTGTTTGATTGTTCATTTGTTTGTTTGTTGGGGTGGGGAAGAGAAGGCCAGCCTATGGCTTCAGATTCATTTGAAATCTTAATGGGATCCATAATACTTAAGCCATATAAAACAGTATGAGCTTGCCACTTGTAACTTTAAGAAAGAACGGGGATTTTTCAAAATCACAGTACTCTTTAATGCAAGTTTCATGGCATAAAAAAACAGGTTTTTCTCTGCCAAAAGTAATTCTAAATCATTTGCCCTCAGACTAGAAAAAGACTAAACACACATTTTTTTTTAATCAATAGAGGAAACACTCTTCCAAATAGACTGTGGAAGGAAAATGAAAATTCAAGGCTTTGCAATTGACTCCAACTAAAATTTATGGGGAATTATGAGCTTGTATAGCAATGTTTCTCTTGGAAAATGGAAGCCAAGCAGAGCAGTCATTTGTCTGAACACCTTATGGCAGCACAAAACAGTACAGATTCTTGCCAGTGACTGGCAGTAAGCATCAAAGCGCAGTCAGAAACTGAGTATCAGAAAAGGATACTTTCCTCTTTTCATATTTGCCGAAGGGCACATCTTGTAGGCTGCCTGACAACACAGAAGAAAGCAGATGGCAAAACCATTTGCAGCCTGAGCAGAAGCAGAAAAAACCCATAAACCGAGGCTAATGGTCTTCTCCCTAAACAACCATGCACTAATCCATCCAAGTTATTATATAGTGATTAGCTAATTAACTGCACTCAAGCCCATTCTCTCAAATGTGTTCTCAGTGCATTCTGGCTTACCTTAAAAGCCCACATGGTATTCCACATATACCCCTCTTCACTTCTAATGTCAGTACCCACATGGCACAACTGAAGACTTACTGCTTCTTTGTGTCTTCACCTCATTGCTGTAGGCTACTCTTAGAGAGGCTATGTGAAGTTCTTTTTAAACAAAGCTTTACCTGTTTAAAATTTAGAAAAATATTGTTCATATTCATCTTATTATTCAATTTTTTGCTCAGTGACATTGTATTATACAATCTAACACATGGTCAGACATTTGTGTCTTTGTGATTGCATGACCCACACAAGCATGAAATGTTCTGAGAAATGTTTCAGCACACACTGGGGCCCATTGGGCACCAGGCACCCCCAGCATCACCGATTATGGGTCGCCAGACACCTTGCATTCCTGTAGGGCAATGGGCACCAGCATCAGTGGGTAGTGGGCACTCCTAGGTATCAGCAAGCAGTGGGCATCACCAGGCATCAGTTGGCTGCAAGCTCCAGCAGAGGGCACCACTGAATACCAGTGAGCAATGGGCACCAGGCATCCATGCCAGCACTAGTAAGGGAATACTAGGCAGCATCCCTAGGCATACTGGGCATCCCTTGCCTTCTACAGGCACCAATAGGCAATACTAGCCAGCAGGTACCACCGGGCACCAGCACCAATGAGCACTGAATCTGTTCTTGATGTGTACTTAACGTCACAGAAGGAATACACTCCTTAAATGTAATGATTCTAGGTCCAGGGGTTGGAGCTGGGTCTTGCTTAGTCTGTCTTCCATGTTAAGTATAGAGACAAAAACATGTTGTACTTCTTTTTACCCCATTAGGGGATAATTTCTAAAAATTGGTTCTTAATGGGCACTACATCATGGAAGGAAAATGCTCCCCAAATATCATGCTTCTATGTCTGTGGGTTTAAGCTGGGCATTGATGAGGAATACTTCGATGGTTTAAGTAATGGGATGAAAACACATCACACCCCTTTTCACCCCCTTCCAGTTTGAATTTCTAAAAATTGAATTTCAGTTTGAATTTCTAAAAATTGGTTCTTACTGGGTGCCTAGATCAGAGAAGGAATACCCTTCTCAAATTTCACACTTCCAGGTCTGGTTGTTTGGGCTGGGTGTTGGTGAGTGAGTGAGTGAATGAATCAGTCAGTCAGTGATCCTTTGATTTTAAATATACAGTGGTACCTTGGTTTAAGAGTGACTTGGATGAAGTGTGTTTTGGATTAAGAGAAAAATTTTCTCAAAATTTTTGACTTGATTTAAAAGCACTATCTTAGAAGAAGAGCACTTCTGAGGAAGTTTGGAACAGGGTTCTACAGCCAGGGAACTCACAGAAGCAATGAAGGTTTTCAGAGATATAGCACAGTTCAGTACTGCACAGAATTTTCTTTATTACAGTGTTTTGTATTATATTACAGTGTTTTTTTAATCATTTTATATACAGTAAATATTTTGGACTGTGGAACCAATTGTCTGAGTTTCCATTATTTCCTTTGGGAAATTTGCTCCTGGAACAAATTATTATTGTAAAACAAGACACCACTGTATTGCTAAATGAACAGAACTGGGTGGAACAGTCTTATCCCACATCCACTTGCAATATGTTTCTTGTAATCCTAAGAAAAGAAGAGATCATGCAAGGGATTATGCAACTCCCAAGAAGGCTCTCATGCTCTAGCCATTCTTTGGGGGAGGCAGCATAGGCCCTTTGTAGCTGTTCTGAATTTCCAGGGGCCCCCATCAAGCAAATATAAAACAGAAATAGATAAACATAAAATTCCCTTCTCACAATTCTCATTTGTGGCCCTTTTCAATTGTCCAGAGCAGTGGCATAGCTAATGATCATGTAGCCCTGGTGCAAAGCCTAAATTAAATAAAAAATTTCCTCTTCAACAACAAAACCAAATTTAATTAAGTAAAAAAGTGCTCCTCATTGGTTAGGGAAACTGTGGGAGAAAAGAAGAATGATTATTCTTTCCCTGCTAAATATTACATTAGATGCTAAATACTGATTAGAAGTGCATGTAGCATGGGTACCTGTATTATGATATATGTATATGGAAATGAGAGCAGATTCATATTAACACCTTATTAGTTCCATACAGTATCAGAAATACACTTCATTGGCATCTGTAGTTAGAAAACACACACATACACCCAGATGTGCACACACACACACACATCAACTGTAATTACTGGGTGTTAAATAATATTTGTTTCTTTGTGTTTCTCAGTACCTAAATGAACTAGCTTGACTATGGAGTTATAAACAATAACTTGGAATCTATTCACATAAAGGAAAAGAGGGGGGATTTGCTGCTTGGGTAACAGCCTATCCTCCATAACAATCCAACCCAGGCTTTCATGCTTCGCATGCAGCGTATGCAGCGCCGAGCACGATACCATAGTCTCTCAAGACTGACGGAGGCCTGTCTGCTTTTATGATACAATATAGATATTCAAATGCAGTTTGTTTCATTGCATTCTGCATTAAATTACCTTCCAACAGCATATAACATGATGATATTATCTTTCATACATACCCCGTTTTTCATAATTTTAGCCACTAGCATCAAGCTACTGGTCCCCCATGCCATATGGCCCCTACTGCGCATGGGTAACCTAGGATTTATCTACAGTCTACTATTTTGCAGTACCCCTACCCTCTCTCTTCCTCAGTGACTCAAGAAGTCTGCTCCCAATGGGAAAAATGACAAATCTCAGAATCCAGTTACCACTTAAGTTAGAAAAAAGCAGCACCAGTCACTCAAAATACTTTCACTTCTCGTTTCCTTTATGTGAACAGATTCCAAGTTATTGTTTATAACTCCATAGTCAAGCTAGTTCATTTAAGTATTGAGAAACACAAAGAAACAGATATTATTTAACACCCAGTAATTACAGTTGATGTGCGTGTGTGTGCACATCTGGGTGTATGTGTGTGTTTTCTAACTGCAAATGCCTGCTAATACTTGACAGGATTTTCTTCACTGGCATAAATGTTTAAAAGACTGACAATTATTCTACATATTGATTTTTCCTTCATACTTAACAGATAAATCAATGGGATGTGAAGATGAGGCTCCATTAAAATGATTTCTGGTGACATCCATTTTCCCTGAAAGTTTCCACAAGGGTGACCTCTGAGTTACTCTACAAAAGGTTATTTAAACAGTAAATATTGTAAAATATTATTTTTCCTTTTGAGTTTGATTGTAATTTGTTTTCTTTGGGGTGTGTGTGTTTATTTTATATATCATACTCAAAAATATTTTTTCCTATACAGAACAGTACTTTTTTGGGGAAATATTTAAATAACCTTTAAATATGTTTTAAAACATATTATGCATGTCTAATCAGCAGTAAGGTCAGTTAAATCCAGTGGGGCTTTTTCCCAAGGAGGTACATACAGAATTACAAGAATGAATGTAAAATGAATGACTGTCATGAAGATAATTCAGTGATTTGTACAGGTCAAAGGAGTAGCATTCACTTGTGAAAGATTCCTATATGGAGCTCAGTATATGTCTGTGAGCTTAACAACATCTATATATGGAGGCATATGATGAAGTTATGTTATTGGCATTAAGCAGAATTTCATGCACTGTTTGAGTTCTATGTTGGGGAAAAGTGGGATAAAAATGCTTTGCTACCACCATCCATTTAAGAGCACAGACTAGCCTGTTTAAATCTAAATGCATTGTGTGTGTGTGTGTGCGCGCGCGCGCGTGTGTGTGAGTGAGTACACACACACACAAACACGTACAAAGATATCTTACTGATGAATGCCCCAACCCTATAGACACTTGTATCACCGTAGTAGCCACAATACAGAGGGAGGAATCATGAAGTTCCATAAGTCCAAGGAGAATAAATAGGTTTTGTCCAGGTGTGCATAACTTTATTCAGTGGTTTGGATCTCAAGTTACCTACAGCACAGATCAACCATGCCTGATGCCCAGTCGAGATGCTCAGTGCATGGTAGTGCCCACTGCCTGGTGCTGCCTGAAGGTGCCTGAAGCCCATTGCAAGGTGGTGCCCACTGATGCCCTATAGTGCCTGATGCCCTTTACGGGTGCCCAGAACCAAGTGGGGATGCCCAGCAGGTATGCCCAGTGCCCACTGCTGCCTGCAACTGTCCCCTGGTACTTCCAGTTCCTGTTGCCTGTTGGTGCCCAGTGCCAGCTGGTGCTTACCACCAAGTGCCTGCCACCCAGTGTTCGCTGCCCAGTGCCAGTGCCTGGTGCACAGAGGTGCCCAGCAGTGCCCACTGGTCCCAGCCATGCCCAGGGCCCACTAATATTCTTGAAATTTTACTCCTGCAATGACAGGTAACTTCTGCTAGTGCATTAATAAATGAGCAATAAAGGTCATTGTGTGGAAATGCACTTTCCACACAATGCCCAGATAGGAGAGTTGATGCAAAATCTGTGGTTTATTTTAATGGTTACGTGTGCTTGGTTATATATGAAATGAGTGAAAGAACATTTATGAAACTTGCAAAGAGGTTTCCTAAGATACTTAGTGGCACATGATTAACTGATTCTAGAAAAGCCTGAGAGTGACAGCACACTATGAGCAACAAGTATTGGCCTGCATCAGTCTCCGTCCTACACCATCTTCTGAATCTTTGGACTAGAGTACAAATAGTGATGGATGAACTAAACTTGGCTCGATTTGGAATTTGATTTGCTTTTTCAGCAAGCTTTCAGCAAACATTCATTTGTTTTCTGATAATTTTTCTTCTGTATTATACTGTTGGCATGTACGCTATGCTTCATCATATGCTTTCTGGGAAAATCTATTTTTGTTCCACTTATTAATGCGCTTACCCCATAGAATGCGCCATAGCAAAGTCACTTTGGGCGCAATCCAGAATGAGGGCAGTGAGGAGGTATCTGAAGAGTGCAATCAGGTCTCCTCTCAGCCTTTTCTGAGAGGAGAGAAGCCATACGAGGAAAGGCTGGGAGAACTTGGTATGTTCAGCCTGGAGAAGAGAAGGCTGAGAGGAGACATGATTGCCCTCTTCAGATACCTGAAGGGCTGTCAAATGGAGGAAGGGGCTCATTTGTTCTTAGCTGCCTCTGAAAGCAGAACTAGGTCCAATGGGTACAAACTGCAAGAAAGGAGATTCCAATTTGATAGGAAAAAATTCCTGATGGTGAGGGTGGTTTGGCAGTGGAACAGATTGCCAAGGGAGATCCCCTCATCGGGGATCTTCAAGCTGAGGCTTGATTATTTCCTGCTATCAGCAGGGGGTTGGACTGGATGACCTTCTGTATCCCTTCCAACTCTGATTCTATGATTCTAATCTTTATGAAAGTCCAGGCTGAAGACAGATGGAAAGGAAAATAATATTGAAGGAAAGACCTTTTTATATACATGTATTAAATTGTGTTAACCTCAGGTGCCTCTGATCATCAAGGCAATAAGAAGGGCAATGTGGAAAAAATGACAGATTTTTCTCTGTCTCTATATCTAAAACTCTAAAGTTCAATTACTCTCATCTGGCAGATGAAACAGCTTGCTAATTTCAAATTAGAATTTCAACATGAAGGACAGAGCTTCCTCCAGGCTTCCCAAACTGCATTACTATGAAATTTAAATCTTCCTGCACTTTCTAATCTTTGCAAATCTAATCATGTGTTTCTGCCAGAATTTTTTAGTATTACATATCATATAGACCCTTGTTGTTGCCATTCTTTTTGCTATTCCTTGCGCACACAGACTTGGACCTTGAAATTTCAGCTTACGAGTCTATCAGTGGGTGGTGCAAATATCAGCTCCCTAACCTCCATTGTTTGCTCCCTGCTAACCTCCCTGCTAACCGAGCAAGAGGCACTCTTTCAAGTGGGTGTTCCTCTTTTATTTAGCAGGGGGAGAGTAACTGGCCCTACACACCCCAGCAATGTCTGTTTAAGTGGCTTCTGCTGGTGTTCTTTTTTTGCATTTTAGATTGTGAGCCCTTTTGGGACAGGCACCCATTAGCTATTATTATTTTTCCATTTCTTTGTAAACCGCTTTGTGAACTTGTTAGTTGAAAAGCGGTATATAAATACTGTAGATAGATAGATTTGCAATCTATTGCAATCTTCAGTCATATATTACTCCCATAACATACAGCAAGACAAAATTGGGCAGAGGAGGTTTCACCATATCCAGGTAACATATTACCTGCCTCTTTATGCATGCATTCATTCAGAATAAGTGTGATCTGAAGCATGCATGCCCTCTCAAAGGAATTGAAATTAATGGAACTTAGGATCCTGTTGGGCACTAGTGTTGGTTGTGTAAACATGCTGTAAAAAATGATACTCTCAGAACAGAGAGCACCAGTGCCAGGGCAACACTAATCAACTGTGGGCCCAGTTATAGCAGACGGATATTATTGTTTAAATATTTATAATAGTTCATGTGATTTTTAAAAAATCTAAATGGACCCACCACCAGTCACTATGAAGCCAAACACCACTGATCCTGTAACAGAAGGTGTAAAGTGGTGGTGGGCAGCATAATCCTAAATTGTGCTGGTGCGGGACATGCCTGCAGTTTATCCTATGCTCCCAGTTTTCTCCTTCCCCTGGGTAAAGTATAAGAATATAAGAAGAGCCTCCACTGCAATAATTTTCAACCACTGTGCCATCAGTGGATGGTTCTCAGGTGTGCTGCAAGAGTTTAGGAAGGGCCATTTTTAGTAGAACAATTGGGGTATTTGAGCCCCCTACCCAAAGAAGGGTGTACCTTATCAATGGTTAAAAAAATTGATGGTGTGCCTTGACAATTAGTGTGCTACAAGATGAAAAAGGTTGAAAATCACTACTCCATTGGATCAGGACTAAGGCCAATCTAGTCCAGCTCCCTGTATCACACAGCCCACCAGGTACCTCAGGGAGCACATAAGACACCTGCATCCAGGTGCCCTCCCCTGCATCTGGCACTTTAAGGTTGCCCACATCTACTTCTGTCTACGTAATGGATCCACTTGGTTCTTTGCCACAACCAGAGGAGGTGCAGAACTGATGAGCTTCTTCCAGCTGATGGTAAGGCTTGGATCTGGCATAGCCACCATAATGAGACTTGGATCTGGCATATCTGCCTGATCTGAGCCCTATCTCCCTTCCCCATCAACCCTGAAGCCCACCCCACCACTGATTTACCAGAGCTGCCACTCGCTGTTTGAACTGCTAGCCAGATTGTGCTCCATGATGGATTGTGAGTGCTGTGCAGCAAGCAGCAGCAGACAGGATTGGACTATGCATATGAACAAATCTTGCTGAGATACTTTGCCTTTGGCTGAATGTTTGCTCTTACATTTATTAATGCAGATGCCACTTTATCAGAACAGCTGTTCAAAGCAATTTACAGAAATTGAAATAAAGATAAAATATTTCCATAACATTAAATGAAACATGATGTTAAAAGCAGATAATATGACAAATGACAATATCCAAGAAAAGTGGGAAAATTAACCTAAGAGTAAACCCCTGCTCTAAAAATAACCATGCTGTTCCCCTAATAGGAGAATGGAGTTTGAGTATGGCTGGGCGACCCCCACAAATCACATGAGACAGTGTCAACATTTGGGGGTATATAGGCCCTTTTTATTAAATTATGATAACAACAATGACATTTTGCTGCAAATTCTAACTATATACTGTAAATTCTACACCCATTTTAGTGTCAATTTCTATCCTGGAGGAGAGTCTCTCAGCATCTCCACCCCAGCTCCAACCAGTGTAACCCGTTTCTCAGTGCAATTCCAGGAAACGGAGTTGAGGCAATATTCCCAAAAAGTGTTTTGTACCACTTCAGACATTTAGGGACATTTAGGGACTATTTCAGTGGTGTGGAGAGGGGGGATTTGCTGCTTGGGTAACAGCCTATCCTCCATATTAATCTACCCAGGCATTTGAGCTTCATTGAGCACGATACCATAGTCTTTCAAGACTGATTGATGCCAATACTTTAATGGCAGGCCAGGTGACAGTGCATATTTATACAGAAAACAATGGGTTGAGGCAACCAAATTGTTCTGATTATCTGACACCAGTCAGACTTTGACACAGACTGTGGCTGTAATCCTAACCTCCAGTTAGGCCAGCCTCAGACCCGCCATATGTTCTGTGCTGACCTGAGGGTGTCACAAAAGGTAAGGGTAAGGCACTTCTGTGTCACTCTTGGTGGTCAGTGCACAGACGTGTTAGCCTCCCTACTTCACCACAGGAATGGGGAGAACGATGAGTTGTGCCAGCCTAGATAAGGATTGAACCCTTTGAGAAACCTTTGCTCCATAATCCTGTCAAGTGACCCACACTATACTTGCCAGTTGTGACCACTCTGGTTAATCTGGGAAAGGCATCTCTCTTTGCCAACAGGCAGAAAGCAAACAAATCCTATCTGGCACCATACAGTGATCGGTTACTCTCAGACCATTTTTCTCGGCACGTGCCATCTCTCTTAGAGAGGACCTCTTTTTTCCAACACAAGGCAGAGAGGAAGCACTATTTATATTTCCTTCCACTTCCCATCACTGAAAGTGGGTGTGCAAGTGGGCTAGTTATACCTTCAAATACACTGACACTCAAAGAGCTGTTTTCCTCATTGTTGGATTTCAGTTATAATCACTATGAATTCTCAAGCCTTTTCATTACTTTACAACAGCCCACTCAACCTCCTTGCTTACGTCTAAAGTGAGGCATTTTCAGAGAATCCTCAGGCAAAGACTGCACAGGGAATTCAAATGATGTGCCAAGTTACATCTGATATATTTGGATGATAAATTACCATATAATCTTAACTGATAGTAATAAATTGAGTATCACAATGTAAAATTATAGTCAAATCCACTTTTGCAGATAATTCACAAGACTAAGGATAATAACTCGAAGAGAACTTTCATACCAGGCTGCCACATCTATCACTTCGGCCATTATTCTTGGCAATGGAAGCACAGAACATTTTCTCTTCAAAAAGCTATTGAGATAGCAGATACCTTCTTGTTTTGCATTTGAATCACCTTCAAATATAATTTTAGGCCTAATGAACTCAGATTAGCAATGTAGATGTGATTAAGATAATACTTTGAAGCTTCTTTGAAATTCAGTGTCCCCTTTGCCAAATCCAGAGGCATCAAGAGGCAATTGCTGTTCTTGCAGGCCTCCCTGGTTGTGGTGCACCAAGGGGATGATACAACATTTTCCAGGAAGCAGGACCATCATTACAGAGTCTTCAGCCCTTACGTTGTCTATGAAAAGGCCCAGACTGACGAACATGGTTGGATGATTCTCTGCCTTCTGGTATGGCCTCACTTGCCATCCCTTTCCTACAACTGGGACGAAATTAGAGCATTCCAGAAGCAGTTGCGAACTTGCGATGTGTGATACAATGATATAATGTCATCCCAAAAGGGTAGGCCTCTGTGCAGGGCGTCACAAGGGTTCACGTTCCAATGATGCTAGGCCTCTGTGCAGGGGCGTCACAAGGGTTCACGTCACCTGGTGGAGGAGGCCAGCACACCACCCCCATGCAGTGGGCAGAGCAACACCTGAATGGTGGTGTGGTTATGTGCCATTGCCATGCCTCCACTGGTTTTTTAGCCACACATTTTAATAAATAAAGATATTACAAAGTGGTTTGTTTCAATGCATTCTGCTGTAAATTAGGCATCCAGCGGTATATAACATGATGGGATTATTTCTACAAACCATGATTTTAGTCATTTTGGTCACTAGGGGTGTCACCCCTTCAAGGGTGCCCCCTTTCACACCTAGTGATGTCCTTGATTGGGGCCATTTTGGAAGCCTTGCACTCCACTGAACTGACCTTCCACACCAGCCGAGGCATGCTTGCTTACTTACTAGTTTACACTGCTGTGCATGTAACTTTCATTGCATTTCAATGCAATCATCAAGGATTTAATTCTGGGGTGATTTGTGGGGACTGTTTTCATTAGATCAGGACAATTCTAGTATCCTTGGATTCCTTTCAGCCTGCCTTTTCCAATGTAATATGGCACATTTGCCTATATGCGAGTAAAGCTGCGATGTGGGTTACTTTCACTCTCCATAGAGGTCAATGCATATTTTGGAGTGTTTTTGTTTTTTGGCCATAACGTTTGATAGGATGGTGCTATTTCAAAACAGATTGCTGCATTGGAGTCTGCTTTTCAATACAAATCCAATGGTATATTACATGGTGGGGTTTTCAACACCATCACACAGTTGCATTTTTGGGATCTCACAGTGTGAATAACCCCCTCTGGGCACATCACGTGGTGCAGACTGCACCCCCGTAGCGATGCCCCTGCCTCTGTGTCGTAAGCCCTAAACTGGGTGCTGGCCAACCCACCAATGCCACTGACAAAACCTGTTTGTGGGCAAAACCCTTCTTTCTTTTGAACTGTGTCATGCTTTTTGGTCAGCTGAATTTCCTCATCATTTCTATTATTTCTATTATTTATTTATTCATTTCAATAGCTTAATTTATTGCCTACTTTTCCAGTTCCATTAAAAATGCTGACTCAGTTCCATTAAAAATGCTTTCCTCAGCCCTATTTGTTTTGGTTTTTATGCAAGTGACTCAGGTTGCAAACCTGACCTTGAACTAGTCCCGGCACAAGTCCTGTGCTGGCCATGGGCTATCACAAAAGTGCTATAAGGCACTTCTGTGCCACTTCTGGAGGGTTAGGCCAGTGCACAGACATGTGCTGTCCTCACCATCCCACCACACCACCACAGGACTGGTGAGAAAGTTAAACTTTCTAAGGTCTCAAACATCTCCTTCCTTTAATTAACAATTTTTTCCCCAAATTAAAATACCCGACCCATTGCAAACCTCACCATGTGTTGTCCTCACCATGTGTTGTCCTCACCATGTCAACACCACCACAGGACTGGTGAGAAAGGTGAACTTTCTAAGGTCTCAAACATCTCCTTCCTTTAATTAACAATTTTTCCCCGAATTAAAATATCCCATCCGTTGCAAAACATGAATAGGATGTACTTTGGAACAATAGATGTTTTCTCCACCTAATCTTAGCAATGGGTTGAAAGAAAATTATTATTTTCAGGCCATAGCTCATTTACTCACAGCAGTTCTGTAAACGTCAAATTATTTCTGAGTAAGTGGATTGTGATCTGTGCAACTAAGATTACACGATCACAAATGTTTCAAACAGATGTTCAGCTCTGAAAAAACTGTATATTTGTTTGCCTGTTGACTCAGAGAAATAAAAAATCAACATTAAAAGAGAAAAAAGAATGAGATTTTTAAACCTGTATTTGTTGATTTAAAATCTGAAGTTATTGTTCAGTTTAAGATACAGTTATCATGGATCAGTTACCTGACAGCAATCAAATAGCACAAATCTTTTTTTCCTGTCTTATCAAAAAACAAGTCTTAAGTTGTAAATTCTCATCATATTTAACTAGTGGCATCAATAAAAATGATGCTTCCCATAAATTATACATTGGATTGAAATTTATTGTGCAACAGTGCAATTCTATACATGTCTAATCAGAAGTAGGTTCCACGGTGTGCTTACTTCCAGGAAAGTGCACCTAAGCAGTGATGTGCAAAGCCCAATTTTATTGGCAACTAGCATTCTGGAGAGGCTAGGCACTATTCTTGCTGTTGCAATTACATCCTGCCTCAAACCCACACCCTCCCTGGCCAGACCCTCCCTCCCTATTTGTCTCTATCCCCTTCCCACCACGTTCACTGGTTTACCTAAACTTCTTTTGTTATCTATGCCTCTTGCCAGTTTCAGCAGTAGTTCCAGAATAGAAGGCAGTAATGTAATGTGCCTGTAACCATATAGCCATTTACAACAGTGGAATTGCTGTTTTGTTGTTATAAAACCCACTTTGGATTTGACTGTTAGCAAGCATACATTTTCCATATTTAATATCCTGAATGTGGATACTGTATGAAACAATATAAGAAAGACTGGAGGAAGTGAAGGAAATACATGTCTAAAATATCAACAGTTTTGTTGTTTGTACTCAAAATATTCATGTATTTTGAACGTTTATACGTGCAATACTCCTTTTTGTGAAATACATTTGCAATTGCTTTTGGGCACAATTCAGAGTAACGATGGGAGCATGTAAAAAATCTATGGGACATTCATATTGCAATCTAGAGTAAATTTTTCTTATTCTGGAGCAAGGACTCCCCAGTTATTCTGGCTTTCACCCTTTATCTATTTTTAAGAGGGCTGTACATAGTTATTAGTATTTCTCTTAACCGCACAACTGGGGCTGTGAATTTAAGGGAGTAAATTGAAGCTTACCTTAATTTTGACACAGAGAACAATGTCCCCAAAATAACCAGAGTTGAGGACACTGGAGCACTAAAACAGTCAAGGTCGTAGTTGTGGAATGGCCTTCAGCCCAAGCATCAGTGCCAGCAGTGAATGAATAAGGATGACATTGATTGCCCTGGAACTGGAATGCAGACAAAGCTCCATTCTCTGGAGCAGGCAGATTTAGGAAGGGAAGAGAGTATTAGAGTGACAATGACCAATATTTCTTCCTAAAATAAGATTGCCAAGAATCTGCAGCCAGAGGTCAGCTACTACCAGCCAAATAAGTGGATGACAAAGGTGGCACCTGAAAGTTGGTGAGCTCCCAGCAGATATTCCTTGCCCCATCTGAATTCAAACTCAGCTGACTGTGAAATCTGAGCTATAAGGTTTCCAAGCTGAGTAATAAGAATTCTGGAGGTTGAAAGTCATGGCAACTGCTATGAGTGGACAAAGGTCAAACATCAGAGATTTGCTTGCATTCACACACACACACACACACACACACACACGTATGTATGTATGTATGTATACACACACATACACATACACCTCTCAAACAGCAGGTGAAGGTAGATATTCACGATTAGCAATGATCATATATACAGGATTCTTTCAGCTGGCCTAAAAACAGCTACTGTATAATCAAATATTTAAATATTGTACAGGATAGGTACTGAATGACAGGTCAGAAGCACATTTACTTATCAAATAAAGTCATATGCCTAGTGCATGTATCAAATATTTCCCTAAATAAATTTTGTCATAAAGCATTTGCCTGCAGTTTAAGGAGTAAACTCAAGGTTATTAGAAACCTTCAAAATTGGTGAATACCAACACGGTTTCAAAATAACTCATTTCTGAATGTATCTGTTCAACCATGTATGCCTTTTTAATGAGTCTTGATGCCTACACTTTTAAATGCCTAGTAGTATTTTTATAGGCTGCACTTTAGAGTGCACTGCTTTTATTTTATATACTGCACTGTTAAAAAAAACACTTGCGCATGTATTAATTCATGCAAATTTATGCACATAGAATTACTTTTCTCAGGTTGAGGCTGGATGCTTTTATAAAGGCACTCTGAGGCAATCAGCTGAGAAGTCAGCTCTGTTTCCCTTTCAGAAACCTCCTGTAAAACCTGTATAGCTTCTTCAGTCAATAAAATGAATTAAATTGAAAATGATAGATTTGTCTCTCTGCAATTGTACCCACCCAACACATGAAGTTTAATGGGCCAGTGAGAAAGTGCTCCCATGCTGTTTTGCCAGTCTACCTAAAGATTAAGTTGCAGCTAATATGTCATGTCTTCTTTCACATATTCCTTTATTAAACCTTATACCTTCACCTGCTTAAAGTGTAACTATATTACAGTTCAATACTATCTTTTCCCCCACGATAACAGGCAGTAACTGTAAAACAGGTTCTGTTGCATGACATGAAAGTGTGACTTGGGAGATCACCAAAAGGTCTCCTTGAACATGTCCCAAGTCGAAGGAGATAAAAGGAGTCAGCAGGCTTGAAGGTGTTTACATCTAGCTTAAATAATTCATGCCGGGTGCCTCAGCCTCCAATGTGTCCCATCCCTCCCCTGTTCTGCCCCATTGACTCAGAGGAGTCAGTGACTTCACCACACATAGGGCTTCACCACACACTGAGTAACATGAATTCTATCCTCAGCATTTTAGTTCAATTGGTGGCACATTTGGCTAGGATTCAGCCATTAATTTATTATTGTACTTTACAAAGTCTATATTTTGTATGCATATTATTAAAACTGGGTTGTGGTGGCTCAGTGATTAAAGACAGCTGTGCTTATCAACCTGAAGGTCAGCAGCCTGTGGTTCAAGATCCAAGCTCCTGCCAACCTAGCAGTTGAAAAGCATGTAAATTCAAATAAATTTATAGGTACCACCATGTATAAATACCTCCACTTTGGTGGGAAGGTAACAGTGCTCTGAGCACCTTTGGCATTTAGTCATGCCAGGCACATGCCCACAGAATGCTGGCTCTTCCATCTTACAGTGGGAAGGAGTGCCACAATTAGAGCAAGGCAATCTGCAGGGGACACCTTATGAAGAAACCATAGACCTGAAAAAATCTTTGATTTTTGAATAACTTATTTCATATGTCCAATTAATCTTAGCTAATCTTTAATTTATCAAACTTCTAATTTATTAGCATATTAGTTGCCATAATGTTGAAACTCAAAGTATGCAATTAAAATTCTTCATTCTTTTACCACAAAGGCAGAAATGTACGTATCTCCAAGTTGTTTGACAGCCAAATAGATTATTTCAGATGGTGATTTTTTGTCTCTTCCCTCTTTCTTTCAACTCCCCACCTCAACATGTTATTTTCAAACATTACTAACGTGGCTTGAGGATAAGTTCAGCATGGCAGCGCACCAGGCTAATTATGCTCAATGTGTCTTCAATAAACATATGTTTTTAAAAAAGGCAATCAAGAAGAACAACTGCGTATGCGACACAATCCTGGTATTTATTTGCATATTTATATGTTGATAAAACATCTCACCTCCTAGATGCTAGTACCTTTCAGGAAGACTGATGAAACACAAAAAAGAGAATGAAAGGAACAAAGATGAGTAGCATATTGATATTAGTGGTGTCATATCCCTTAACTGGTGTAACACAGTCGCTACCTGAGCTGAAATCTTTGCCTTGGCATTGCCCAATAAACATTCATTGGGATAAAACTGAGCCACAGTATTGAAAGGCAATCAAAATATTAATAAACTTTCAGCATGCTAAACCTCAAACTTATCTTCTATTAGTGAAGCCATCTAATCCAGGGGAGAGAGCTAAGAACCCTTAATCCCCTTATAGGCATTCCTATCCTTGATCAAAGCTGAATTCAATTGAAAGATGGCCTCAGTCCCAAAATGTCAAGGCAGCTAAACTGTGCCACCTCTCCCCAGGCTGGAAAGCTTTTGAGACTGTTTTTGCAATCCAAGGCAGAGGACTCATTCCAGGGTGACCAGACGCTGAACCCAAAATTTCCCCCCAAATCACCAAAATTCCTGTCCTCCAAGCCAAAATTCCTATCCAGTTAAATTGTAGGGCATGTTAAAATAAAGCTAAAAACTCTCATATTGTATTCCTGTACTTAATTTTTTGCACAAATCTCACTGCAATAGACCAGACACCAGCCAAAAGGCAGACGTTTAAGATCAAAATCAGTACACAAAACTTGTAGCGGGTCTATTCTATAATTCTACAACTTTGTGTCCCTGTATTTGAGAGGGATAGCCACCCAATATCCATTTATTCCCCTCCCCCAAGATCAGCATTTGCATCCTAATCACAATTTATAAAACCAACCCTGTCAAAGATATGAAAAAGATGTGAGCTGCCTTTGAGCTCAACTTTACAAATCCTGGACAAAGGGTGCTCAACCAGCATCCCAAAGCCACACAGCCTCATAAAAATAACAGCCCAATCCAGAGCAACTAATCTGTCCACGTAAGAGCCCTTAGGTTGCCCTATCTAACACTAGGTTAGAGCAACTGCAAGATGCTCCAGCCCAGTTACTCTGAAGGAGGCTTAGGGCAGAGCAAGGCAAGATAGGGTGCCCTAAGAGAGGTGGACCTGCTCTGCCCTAACTGGGGCAGCCTAAGCAGCTCAGGAGAGGCAAGTTGAGGGCATGTTTAGCATTGCCTAGGGCAGAGCAGTTACTCTGTATCCAAAGCCTGTTTCCAAGGCAGAAATGCCCTCTTCCAGCCCTCAGAGTTATACCACCTCAGGAGCAGGTATAGTAATGAGTAGACCCATAGGGGTCCATGATAAGGCCCGAGTAAGAATGGCAGTGCTGACCAAAAATCTGAGTTCTTGGCCAGCCTAGCTGCAACCCCTGCTTCTCAACCTCAGGATATGGAACAAACTACGGCTGCCCACAAACCTCAGGATACAGCAGGCCACTCCAAGAAGCCCCTTGTATTCACTGTAGAATGTACTGGCATCTCATCAGGGACTCCTTATAAGGCAGGCACCAAGTGGCGTCACCAGACTGGTGCGTCTGGTGTGGGCTGCATTGGGGATGCGCTGCGTATGGGGTGATGTGCCGGAGGAGTTTGACTGTCCTTTGGCAGGCCCCGGGCGTCAGCACACCCATTCAGGCCTGCTCCAAGGCGGAGCAGCAGCCAGAAGCTGACACTTGTCTGAGGAGCTGGCCTGAACGGCCATCTGAGATGCACTGCGCAGAAACACACTGAGCATGCCGAACAGCTTCAGAGGAGGCTTCCTTAGAGCAGAGAAGTCTGCGCCTCTGCACAGCCATTCGGCCTCACTCAGGAGGTGGAGCGGCAGCCGAATGGCTTCAGAAAGAGTACTGCACAGGCACCAACTCTGACGCCTGCACAGTCTCCCCCGATGCCAAAAGGCTTCAGAAAAGTACTGCGCAGGTGTCAGAGATGGTGCCTGCGCAGTACTCTTTCTGAAGCCAGTTGGCTTTAGAAACAACTGCGCAGGCGCCAACTTTGGTGACTGTGCAGTCCAGGTGGAGGGGGGGAGGCGCGCATCCCAGGGATGACGCACAGACTTCCGCACCAGGTGATGTGCAGAGTCATGTCACCACTGTAGGCACCACAGCTGTTCCTTGTTCAGTGTGATCTGAGGAGTGTCTCCTCAGGAGCAAGTCTTCCCCTTGTGTCAATTACTTAGCATGCTCTGGAGCAGTAAGGGCAGCCCAGGCTTCCTGACTCTCTGGATTCAGCATAACTTTCTGCTCTGGATACAGAATAGTTAGGAGAGTGCAGTTAGGTCAGAGCAGGCTGAATTTGCTCTGGATTGCAGCCTAAGTCCAGCATCTCCTCTGGATATTTACCGATAGCTCTGACTAATTTCTGTCTACGTTCCAGGAAGGGTTCCAGGGTGGATGAGGGAAGGCCGGGGTAGCCCAGGGGCAGGCAGGTAGGGTGAGGGAGGGGGGGCTAGAATCTGAATTGCCCAGGGCTCTTCTACGCAGATCTATGCCACTGATTTAGGTGTGTAGTAGATCCATATAGATTCATTGGGGCTGCTGCTGTGTTACTCAGGGTAAGGAAAATTTTTTTTCCTTGCCTTGTGAATATAAAGCTGCATTCTCCATTGCTGCCAGTAAATTGGCAGCAGAGATATATTGTGGATGTTGGAAGATAAGACAGGGGATGGATCTCAGTAGCACTGGAGTGTGCCAGATCTTTTTCCCTCTTTCCCACCCACACAACACAACTACACACACGCGTGCGCGCACACACACATACACACACACAATGCCACACACATGCTTACCCACTCTTTCACACTCACATAACGTAGGCCAATCTCCACACACAACCCAATTCCACACTCCACACACACAACTCCACACTCCAGACACACACATGCACTAACCTACTCTTACTCTCACACAAAATGCAGCCCAACCCTTACACACAATTGAGCCCCACACTTTATACACACACACACAGAACAGAACTCTATACTCACAACCCCACACTCCACTCACACACAACATAACTCCACACACACACACTAACCCACTCTTACACACACACAATGTAGCCCAACCCCCACACATACCCAACCCCACACTCCACACACACACAACACAACCTAACCCACTCTTTCACAATACACAACATAATCCAAACCTCACATACAAACCAACTCCACACACACATGCTAACCCACTCTTTCAAACACACACAGTGCTGCCAAACACCTCCCACAACCCAACCCCACACTCCACGCACACAACACAACCCCACACACACAATCTCACACTCCATACATTCACACAACACAACCCCACAGACACATATGCTAGCCCACTCTTTCACACACAACATAGTCCAACCCTCCCACAATACAATCCCACACTCAAACACAACACAACTACACACACACAACATATCTCAACCCCCACATACACCTCAACCCCCACACTCCACAAACACACATAAAACCCAACTCAACACACACACACACACACACACACACACACACACACACACACACAACTTAACCCACACTCTTTATAACTGACAAAACCTACAGTGAAGTTTTCAATTTCCATGGACTGAATTGAGAATTCAAAGTTATTTCTTCAAAATTGCTGTTTTCTAAGCTGGACCAGATGAACCTTTAGTTTTGGGCCAAAGGAGCTGGCTTAAGAATGCTGCACGGAGTGTGGCTTTTAAGCCTGTAATATATAAATGTCCCAAAAATTACTCAAAACATTTGTCTAGCATCCAGACACTTGGATCCTGACACACTTATATATGAGCTATTAACATGAGCCCAATAGCAATCTGCCATGCTTTTGATAGCAAAGATTTAATTGCTAGAGCTTCCGGCACCATCATTTAGTGGTGATAATTCTTAAACCATTTAATAGGCTGCTAACAAGACTCTCTTGTATTGACTGCATTGCATTCTTCATATAATGTAACAAAATATTCCATGGTGACATAGGAAAGAGATCACATGTGGCTGCAATCTTAAAGACACTTTCCTGGGAGTAAGACACACTGAACACATCAAAGTGAAAAATGTGGTATTAAGTTCAAAACATTTTCAACAGCATCAGGGTATGGGAGAGCAGGATGTGGGAGGGGGTCTGTCCAGAGTGGGGGATGGCACAGTGAGAAGAGGGTGAGCAGGAGGAGACTGAAAGGTGGGCAAGGATCCAACACTTATGTTGGATCTAAACTCTGATTCCTGGGCTACCCAAATATTATGGAGGGTAGATTTCTGAAGTACAAAGAAATTGATTAAATTAGGAGTTAATTTTCACTGGTTTCAGTATTGCCAAATGGTATGTTTAATAGCTTTTTATATTAGGAACATGAGTTTAGCAATAGGGTTATCAAAGGCTGAGTGGGATTTATAATATCAGCACATTTAAGGGATTATAGTTATTTATTATCTGTCAAAGGAGTTGAAGGGGTAAACTTTAATGGAGGAATATGTTAAAGTATAACATAGTAGTGACTCTATTTGGCAAGAAATATATTCTTAAGATCCAGTCACCTCATTTTGTTTCAATGTACATGACAAAAATTATAAGAATTTTCTTCAGTAGCATTTAACAGTATTATGGCTTATAAGAATATCAATCCGAACTTACACTGGAACAGGCAGGTCAGTACATAAGTGGCCTTATGTACAATCAGTACATAAGTGCAGGATCCTGGCTGGCCCCACCTCCTGTTCTCTGCCCACCAGTCCAAGGGCTGCCTGCCATCTTCCCTCCCCTCATACCAAATTCATACTTCTTCCGCTCTTCCTCATCACCTTTCCACACCCTCTCCTTAGATCCCATGCTGGCCTGGAAAGGCCAATACAAACGTACCTGTCCCAGGTTACTATACACTGGCACATGTCCAAGTTATAACCCTAAATTATACTGGTACAGGCAGGCAGGAACACTTCCACTGTGTCCAGTGCAGGTTTTGGGACTGCTACTGTGCTATTGCAGTTAGGGAAGGGAAGGCTCATCCCCTTCCCTCCCAGTAGGGCTACAGCAGTCCCAATAGGTCTACTCAGATTTAGGGCGCAATCCAGAGTAACTACGGGGAGTTCGTGCTCCGGTGTAAGAACAACTTACTCTGGATTCCAATATGAATTTCCCGTAGGTTTTCACTAGGTGGTGCAGTAACTACAGGTGCATGTAAAGTCTCTTACGTGCTCCCAAAGTTACTCTGGATTGTAGGGTTAGGCACCCTCTAGCACTGGCATAGCTGGGCCAGTGGGGCATGTGCTACATTTTGAAGTTGGAGGTAGCAATTAGATACAGAGTAAGAGAGTCTGTTACTTTACTTTGGATTTGCATTGCCTTTACCCTGGATCTGGAAAATTGATTAGAATTGCATCCTCAATCTTTTTTTGCCACTCCTTGAAACTTGCTGTTCAATGCAATCCTAATCTCCCTTATCGGAAATTTGGAAAATTTTTGTAGATCAGAGAAACTTTTATCACCATTCAAATCCCTTTATGAAAGAGCATGGAGAGGTTTATTTTGAGTCTATGAGAGAAGAACACTGTCACAAAAGAAAACTGACTTTTTTTTGGACCCTCCAGTCAAATTTTACTTATAGTGTTACATGTTTTTTGTGGCAATGAGAGATCCTCAGTGGCAATACCTACAAGAAAGAGCAGATATTCACTTAGGACAACAGGATATCTTAGCAAAGTGGAAGTGGCTAGAGGGATGCCAAGTATTTATAGTTTGCCTTGGGCAATAAAACCCTAGAGCCAGCTTCATTTCACTGTTCTTACATAGCCAGATATATCAAGCTACAAAGATCACATGTGGCGTGCAGAAGTGCACCAACAGAATGGCAACTGATCATTCTGCTAACAGTGAATAAAGGATTTTAAACTGTCAGTTGACTTAAAGCTCTGATAAACTGTCAGATTCTGTATCAACACAAATGCAGCTAAAGATAATTTAAATTAGTGAATAGATGATGTCCATTTTGCAGTACTGGAAATGTAATCCTAGCCTTGCCAAGTGAAATAATCTCTAATCCTCAAACTAACCCTGCAATCCAGAGTAACTATGGGAAGATGTAAGAGGCACTTACTCTGAATTGCTCTATGCATTTCCCATAGGTGGCACCATAACTACATTGGTGTAAAAGGTCCTATAGTTACTCTCGATTGTAGCTTTTGTCTTTCATTATGCATCATTTGCTGGCTGAATAAATTTTCTAGAAAGTTGGAAAGACAACAGGGTCAACAGTTTCTGCTGCACAGGTCCAATTAACAATTTACAGTATGCAACCATGTGAATGCATGTAATCAGTGTATATGGGAAGAGTACTATATATTAGAACTTATCATGCTGAGAGGATGTTTAAAATGGTTAAAGCAACAACTATGGATTGTGCCTATATAAATGAACAGCAGAATTCTTTGCATGTCTACAGCTTTAGGTCAAAATCTTACTGGTATCTTGTACTGCTGGAACCAGGCCGCAACTGCACATGGCAAGCAACCATATCTACTTATCACTGGCATTGCAGTGACTTCCAGTAAGTGCAAAGGGGGGAGAAAAGAGACAGGAAATGGATGGGATGGGGTAGAGATGAACTGGTGGGGGAGTCTGGGGCAGGAAGGAAGGGGATTGAGGACAGCAAGGGTAAAGTATCAATAGTGAGGCCGGAAACACCACAAATAAGCTATTCTTCTTCCCAACTTCAATCTGCCTTCCATGGTCCACTTGGACTTATGCCAGTCACTGGCATGGGATCAAGTAGACCCAGTGGAGCTGGGAGAGCCTACTTGTGGGTAAGGGAACAAATGGGTAAAGGACATCCACGATATCTCCCCATCATATGATTGAGCGCACGTTCCAATGGCAGGGTAGGACTGGTGGGGGAGTTTAGGTAGGATTAGGCTATTAGCCTATACAGTATACTCTAAGGAATATTGAAAAGCTAGAAACATCAATGAGACATTTAGCTATAATGCTAAAACGTTTTATCCAAAGTAACATAAAAAACATAATTTTCACTGGATGTAACAGACTCTTGGGAATTGGGCTTGTTCATGCTTAATTTGCATCACATTGCTCAGATTAGACTTTTTTCATTCAAGCACCGCATGCAGAAGTGCCTTCCTACAAAACATGGTAAAGTGCAAGGGAATAACATTTTCTCAGAAATGAAAACATGTGACTTGGAGTTCTTGCACAGCCCCTTCACTTTCCCAGTACTGTTCAAAACAAGTGAGTGAAATAGAAAGTATTTAAATAGCTTTAGAAAGGCACACATTTGGCACACGTGCAATGGATATGTGGCTCATGAGTATGTTTGTTGCTCCACTAGTAGGGTTGGATCAACTGGGTTCTACTGGAAAGAAAATATATAAAAAATTAACAAGGAAAAAAAGAAAGGGATGTAGCTAAGAAGCAAACAAAGAAGCTACATCTCCTGATGATGGGCTTGGCTACACAGTGGACCATTGTGGGAACCAAGATCCTACACTTGATGAAACCTTGCCCTCTATGTGGTTTCTTGAATTCAATCATGTTATGATCTAGTAATGATCTGCAGCTGTCGCTTGTGGAGGTGCAATATAACAACATCCATCAGTAAAAAAAAAACCACCATTCTTTCCAGCATCCCAACTGCTCTTTTGCTACCTTTCTCCTCCATGGCTTTCCTTAACTGCCCCCTCAACTTCTCTTTTGCCACCACACTCCTTAAGGACTCTTCCCCACAACCTGGCCTAGGGCGCAATCCAGAGTAACTACGGGGAGTCCTTGCTCCGGTGTAAGAACAATTTGCTCTGGATTGCAATATGAATTTCCCATAGGGTTTCATTAGGTGGTGCAGTAACTACGGGTGCACATAATGTCTCTTACGTGCTCCCGTAGTTACTCTGGATTGTAGGGTTATTCTCTGTTGCAGAGAAAATTGGGAATGGAGATTGCTCATCTCTTCCGTTACCCTCAGACTTCTATGCCGCAGAGGACCCTGGGAGTAGAACCCTCAGCCCACTTGAATTGCAGGGAAAATGTGAACACAATAACACAATGGTCAAGGCTCTTACGTAGAAAGATAATGCATCTATATATGGAATATAATCTCTCTGTTCCAACTGAAGTTTAAACAGTCTTGAGCAGTCCGCCTTCAGACTTTTCATGTTTCTTGCAGCACATTTTATGATCCATTTGGGATCCTTTTGCTAATAACCTACATAAGCTAAAAATCCACAGTCCTGGAAAATGAAAACATTATTTCTAGCAGCCTTGCCTGGAGGGAACTGTGTGTGCTGTTGAACTAATGGGAAAAAAATTAAGCATTAAAATGAAAATAACTTTAGCATCAAATCAATCAGGAGTAGATAATAACTATTTCTTTCAAAAGATTATCAGGGCACACTGGTGTAAATAAATCAATGAAATGGGAGGGAGTGTCAGGTAGAAAAAAGATAAAATTTCCAGATGATTAAGCATGATTTTTTTATAAATATTTGAAATATGTGGCCATGTGAACTCATGCCGTGTCATCTATTAGACTCAGCAATTTTCAGCCTTTTTCATTTTACATTATATTTTACATTTTCATTTCATTTACTCTGAAAAGATGATAAAATTGTCAAAGCATACCATCAATTTTTTGATAATTGATGAGGAACACCACACTGCTGGCTGGTAGCTTACATCCCCCAATGGCTATACTAATCTGTGACCATTCCTATAGCTCTTGTGGCACACCTGCATACCGTTCATGACTCACCAATGTTTCCTGCCTGCCCACTGCCAACCCTCCTCTGCCCTAGAATACCTCTTCCCAGCCTCCCCCATATTTTCTCTCAGCTCTCCACCACTTGGTGGTCTGCACATGATAGCTCTGGTCGTAGCCCAATGGTGGAACTCACAGGTGTGTCTTAGAACACATTTGTGATATCCACTCACTGCCCTGGCTCTGCACTGACCCTATAGTTTACAACCCCCCACCTGTAGCAGAAATCCTCCTAGAGCATCTCCAACAGGTGCTCTTTGAGCCTCTACTTGAAGATCCCCAGTGAGGGAATGTCCATCACCTCCCTTGGCAATCTGTTCCACTGCTGAACCGCCCTCACTGTGTGATGGATTCCTCATTGTATCCAGTGTCACAGAAAGGAGAAATGCTGCAACAGATCTCACAACATCAAAATAAGGTAAAAGCACAGCAATAGAAATTCATATAACTAAACATGACATGACATTTGTGCAGCATGTTGCAGAGTGTACAAGATGCTTCACATGATTTGGTGTCGTCCTTAGTTGTGTCATTCTTTTCATACTGTAGATTACCGTAAGTTAGGAGAGGCTGGCCACTTACCTAAAGGCACCTAAAGAGTTCATAAGAGAGATTAAACCAAGGAAATTTTAAGATTAAACCAAGGAAATCTTTTATCTGCTATTTTTTTTACTAACCCTTACCTTGGGAAAAAGAATGGGGAGGTGAGGCACAGTGGTGTAGCTAATGGTCATGTAGCCCACTGCAAAACTCGAATGTTACCCCAGAAGTGATGTCACAGCTGGAAGTGTTGTCATTCTTTCCCTGCTAAATATAAGAGGAGCACCACTTGAAAGTGCCTCTTTATCCAGTTAGCAGGGGTAACTATCGTATATGGAAATGAGAGCTGATTCATATTAACACCTTATTAATTCCATACAACATCAGAATAACATCTCATTGGCTCTCAAAGCAATCAGTATCATGGGAAAGTTTGAGTTAAGAAAGTCCACTTTTTGTTCCATCGGCTTTTGTGTTTTCGTTTTTTGGTTAATTAGCCATGATTTTTGACAGAATAAAGATATTCTAAATCAGTGGTGAGCCAGCATGGCCCAAGAACCGGTTCCCCAGAAGTGGGCGGGGCCAGGCAGGGTCAGGGGGCATGGCCAGCATCAGGGGGAGGGGTCAGGGAGAATTTAAAGGGGGAATTTTTTAAAAAATTTAAAAATTTATTTTTATAAAAAAATCTAAGTTTTTGTTAGTGGGACTTACTGTCATGGGACTTACTTCAGAGTAGGCATGCATAGGATAGAGTTCTCAGGCTGCAGTTCTAGCCACACTTGCCTGGGAGTAAACCAGTGGTGGGCACCAGCAGGTTCGCACCTACTCTATAGAACCGGTTGTTAACAAGAGATAGGACATATAAAGTTTAAAAATAGCCATTTAAAAGTGGCTGCCAGATGGACAGAGAACCGGTTCTTAATTTCTTTGAAGCCCATCACTGGAGTAAACCCCATTGACTGTCATGGGACTTACCTCTGAGTAGTCATGCATAGGATTGGGCTCTCAGACTACAGTTCTAGCCACACTTGCCTGGGAGTAAGCCCCATTGACTGTCATGGTACTTACCTCTGAGTAGTCATGCATAGGATTGGGCTCTCAGACTGCACCCTGTCCACACTTTCCTGGGAGTAAGACCCATTGAGCAGAATAGGGCTGACTTTTGAGTAGACATGGTTAGGATTGTAGTCAGCAGGCTGAGAAAAGAAGATCTATCCTGGAAAGAAGGGAGGAATGCTAGAGACAGTTTCCTGGGAGTAAGACCCATTGAGCACAATATGGCTTACTTTTGAGTAGACATGGTTAGGATTGTAGTCAGCAGGCTGAGAAAAGAAGATCTATCCTGGAAAGAAGGGAGGAATGCTAGAGACAGTTTCCTGGGAGTAAGACCCATTGAGCACAATATGGCTTACTTTTGAGTAGACATGGTTAGGATTGTAGTCAGCAGGCTGAGAAAAGAAGATCTATCCTGGAAAGAAGGGAGGAATGCTAGAGACAGTTTCCTGGGAGTAAGACCCATTGAGCACAATATGGCTTACTTTTGAGTAGACATGGTTAGTATTGTATTCACCAGGCTAAGGAAAGAGACTCTATCATGGAAAGGAGGCAGGCAAGAGTTAAAAAGGGGCTGGGAAGCTGTGTTCTCCTCTGGCCAGCTGCTGCTCCGTGCTGGAGCCTATAACTGCTGGCCTACCGGTCCCCTTGGTTGAGCCCCCTGCCGCTGCTACAGGCTCTCCAGCAGCTGGGGATTTGGAAGATCCTATTCCCGGACCAGAGCAATTAGGCCTCTGCCCACCTGTGATTCTAATGCAGTTTGTTTCATTGAATTCTGAATTAAATTACTTTTCCAACTTCATTTAAAATGATGGTATTATTATTCATTCTTACCTGTTCTCACAATTTTAGCCACTAGTTTCAACCTCAGCTTATAGCCCCCCTGAAGCTGGTAGCCCAGTGCAACTGCATCCCCTGCACATTCCCTAAGCTATACCACTGGTGAGGCATTCTCTTTTACCAACCACACTTTGAATTAAGTCTCATTTTTTTAAAATTTGAAAACAGCTGCCATAAAAACATGAAGGCTGAAAATGGAAAAAAAATGATCCCCTCTTTGGTATCTCTAATCAAAGCAAAATTTTACAGGGCTAGTTCTTCTGAACTTTTTAGTTGAAAAGTGGTATATAAATACGATAGATAGATAGATAGATAGATAGATAGATAGATAGATAGATAGATAGATAGGTAGGTAGGTAGGTAGGTAGGTAGGTAGGTAGGTAGATAGATAGGTAGGTAGGTAGGTAGGTAGGTAGATAGATAGATAGACAGACAGACAGACAGACAGACAGACAGATATGTCTAAGCTACATTGGCTTGACCTTTTTATTTTGTTTTTTCACATTTTTATGCCACCATTTCTCCAGGATGCTCAGCATATTTATTTCATTCTTCTCTTTGCCTCACAACAACCAAGTGAAGTAGGTGATTCTGAGGCAGAGTGACTGACCCAAGGTCAATGAAATACTTCATGGCTGAGGGACCTGAATGGGAATTTGAATCTGGATCTTCCAGATCTAAGTTCAACTCCACCATACTATTCTGGTTCTGTGTTTTTTTTTCTGTTGTTGCTCTGGATGTTTCAGTGTATCCAACACTTGGCATTCTACACCAGCAGAGCTGTTTTTATATTTCCATATGCCCAGACATGCCAGCATACTGCAAGGGCAAAACTGGACTTCTTGTAAAAATTGCACAAACTTATCAAGCTGTTATGCTTTAATAGCTCAGTAGTTTTGCTGAATATGGTGAGCATGTGAAGAATGCAGGTGAACAGACAAAAAGCACACATTTCAGTCAATTTTTTAGCATAGGTACTGCCCATATATCTGTTTTCCACCATATTGCATTTCAGTCATGGTTAATTTCATCAAAACGAAAGCTTTCTATGAAACATCTCATATTCACTTTCCCATAATTCAGGAATCAAAAGCAATAGTGATACATACCTCTTCATTTTTTAACAATATAAAATAGAAATACCTTTGATAACAAGTCACAGTAATTCTGACTTGTCCCAACTAATTCATCTCACCTTGCAAACTCCCAAATATTTCTAGTCCTTCTCTCACTGCCTTAGGCCATGTACAATGAATGCACACTGCCCGCTCTCCCAGCTTTCATGCATTAATCACTTCTGTGCATTCAGAGTCGATGTGCTAATGTGCATACAACTTGAATGCATGGAGACCAGGAAGCTTCCTTCTTTATGCATTTGCTGGGCACTACTTTAGACCATGTAAAGAGAAGAATTGGGCTTCCTGTTCAGCTTTCATCAAAAATTTCAAGTCAATGCTCATCTTCCATAACTTATACATCCTTCCACTTCTTTTCCTTCTAATTTATCCCCTAGTGGTGGAAGTCTTAAAAAATGAAGTCTGTTCACATCTGAAATGCTTAGTCTTCTGAGTTTAGTGTGTTCCCCTGTGTACTTCTATGTCTGTAAAACACCAGAAAAATATTCCCATTGATCCGGTTCCTCTGATTATCCAACTGTTTCAGAAGTCACGGAGACTATTCAGATAAATGAAATGGCACTGTAATGTGCTTAGTATTTCTTAGTATTGAATGATTGTAAGACTAGCTTGATGAGTAAGATTTCTCTTGCTCAAAGATGTAGACTATATTTCTCAGTGTTCTTTGAAATCATAAAAATAATATCTTCTTATTGATGAGCATTAGTTATTCATTTTTTCATTTTCTTTGTAAACCACTTTTTGAACTTCTTAGCTGAAAAGCGGTATATAAATTCTGCAGACAGATAGATAGATGAGCAATGTTCAAATCATGGGCTACAGCTCTTCTACTGCTGAATTTGTAGTGGAAAGGCTGTTATAAATATTCCTGCCAGTGCAAGGATAATATAGTATTTGATTACTTTGTTTTTCAGTCCATCTGACATTTGCCATTTCCATTGCCATCTAGCTACACATTGGTATATGCGTGCATTTTACAATGCACACAAATTATGAATTGCAATCTGGTGCATGCATGTGATTTAATGGTTACCAATAAACAGGCACTAATAAGTTTGGAATGTAGTGAACCACCTCCACTACCAGCAAGGAGCTGCATATTAATTGGTTTGATTGCCAAGAAATTGTACTGCCAATCATTATTACTGACTAATGGAAGATGGCACAACAGTGTAATAAGATAAATGATTATTCTTGCTAACTACCAACTATTCTGTTTTGTGGCACATTCTGTCACTGGAAAGGCAAAGTGTTAGGGTACAGGTGCCGGGTGATGGAAGAATTTAGCACACAGAAAAGATGAAGATGACAAATAATTAAAAGTGAGAGAATAATTGGAAATTATGGTTGCAGAGCATCAGGTGGTTGTCATCTCATCTTTTTGTGTTCATCACACTTAGCCCTCATAAATCTTTCCCCATTAATCATTATGGCACCTTTTAACCAGTGGGCATCAAACCTACTGTTTAGCTGGAAAGCAAATCTCAAATTTGTCATTAAGAACTGCCAGTAAATCAAAGCCCATTTGTTTCAATGTTGTTATGTAAGATAATATGCTACTTTGTTCAAGACATCAGGCAACGCACTCTTTCCACCAAAGAGCTTCTGTTGGAAATATATGGACTAATATTAATCATATTGGCATTTTAAAATTGAGTACAGTCGGCTGAATGGTTTACAGTAGAGATAAAATACCAGATAAAATATTGGTAGGTGCTGATTATCCATTTAAAAATGCAATTCACTCGACAGAGTTTCAGTCAAGCAATGGATGTATACTAGCATTCTGAATTGCTAAATTAAATATAAGCCTTGGTCTCTAAGTGATGGTTTCATTCCATGTTTTCTATCTTCTCCATTTATCCATCGTTCATAAGTGCAATGATATCTTCTATAGTTTGATGGAAATTTCTCATGTGTTCATGACAGTATGGCTACTGGATTATGCACAGCTTGTGATATGTTTCAGTACTGAAGCAAAGATGTGCCATCGATGAAAATGTTATTAAATAAAGGAAACTTCATTGGGATTTGCAAATATATGTCATGGTTGAGTGTGAGTTGCTTGAAATTTAAGGACAAATTCCTCAGGTGACATCACTGTCTATAAAAACTGGACCTTTCTTGGCAGACAATAATATTTTCACCCATTTTCCTTTTTAACAAATGTCTTCTTGTGGAGTCACACATCATGGAAACAGCTAGCATAAAATTGTTCATTCACAACTGTATGAATGTATGAATACATACAGTACTACGTTCCAGTGGTGTACGTAGATCATTTGGCTCTTGGGGCCCAGAAATTTTTTAACACTCCCATAATTATTTAATTTATTATTAGTATTAATTAATGCAATTAATAAGATACAAACATTTCATATTTTAAAAATCACCTTACCAATAGATAGAACAATCCTGTTCATGTCTACTCAGAAGTAAGCCCCATTGTGTTCAATAGATCTTGCTCCCTGGAAAGTGTATTTAGCATTGCTGTGTAAGCTTCTGTTTTATTCTTTTTTGGGAGGGGGTGAGACTGCCTTCTGTTGCATTTGTTGAGCTCCACTTTCACTGGACTGGGACCATACTGGTGGCCTTGCATTCCTCTGTGTCTAACCTTAATATGAGCCAAGATATGTTTTCCTTCTGGGTTGATTTGTGGGGGCTGCATTCATTGTATCAGGACCATTCTGGGGATATTGGATTCATCTTAGACTGCCAATTCCAATAGATTAAGGAATGTTGTCTGCTCATGAGTAAAGGTGTGATACAGCTCACTTTCCATAGATCTCCATGCTTTTCTTTTTAGTTTTTTGGCCATAACCTTTGATAGGAAGGAGATATTTCAAAGCTGATTTTTGCATTGGATTCGGCTGGAAAATACCCATCCAATGGTATGTGACATGATGAATTATTCAGAATGATTTTAGTGATTTTAGCAATTTCATTATTTTTGTCACCCCCCCCCCCCGAGGGTGGTATCTGGGGCTCAGTACTTCCTAGTACCCCTCAGTGATGCCACTGCTATGTTCCAATTTCCTAAAGAGAGACACTTAGCTTTTAAATCCAATCAAAAACAGTGTAGGGGAGACTGGTTTGTGAGATGAAAGACTCTGTTTCCACAAAAACTAATCTATATATATATAAAAAGAAAAGTCACTGACTGACTGACTCACTCACTCACTCATCACCGCCCTGCCAAAACCACTGGGCCTAGAAGCGTGAAATTTGGGGTGGGTGTTCCTTCCGTGACAGAGGGGTGCACTAAGAACTGGTTTTTGGAAATTCCAACCGGAAGGGGGTGAAAAGGGGCGCAACGCGTTTTCCTCCCTATACTTTGCATTGAAAATTGCTGACTCATCAACATTCTGCCCCAAGCGCTGGGCCTAGAAGCATGGAATTCTGGGAGGGATCCATCTGTCACCTGAACTCCCACCAAGAACCCATCTGGAGAAATTAAACCCTTCAGGTGCTGAAAAGGCGTCAATGTGTTTTTGTCCTATACTTAACATGGGAGACTGAACAACATCCAGCCAATTTGGTGCTCAGTGCCTGGTGCACTAGGGGGATGTTATTAGGAGGAATAGGTTGCACTGTGAAGGATGCTGCGCATGGGGGGAAGTTGCGCATGAGGGGAAGTTGCGCATGGGGGTTGATGCGCAGGGGGGAAGTTGCGCATGGGGGGTTGATGCGCAGGGGGGGTTGATCTGCAGGGGGAAAGTTGTGCATGGGGGTTGATGCGCATGAGGAAAGTTGCGCATGGGAGTTGATGCGCATGGGGGGTTGATGCGAATGGGGAAAAGTTGTGAATGGGTTTGATGCGCATGGGGGGTTGATGCACATGGGGGGTTGAAGCACATGGGGGAAGGTGCGCATGGGGGGAAGTTGCGCATGGGGGTTGATGTGCATGGGGGGAAGTTATGGATGGGGGGTTGATGTGCATGGGGGAAATTGCACATTGGGGGAAGTTGTGCGTGGGGGAGTTGCGCATGGGGAAGTTGCGCATGGGGGTTGATGCGCATGTGGGCTTGATGCACATGGGGAAGTTGAGCATGTAGGAAAGTTGTGCATGCGGGGTTGACGTGCATGGGGGGTTGATGTATATGGGGGGAATGGCATACGAGAGAATTTTACTCCCGCAATGCGGGTACGCTTTTCGCTAGTTACAAATAAAGGGGAGTCTGAATCTTGCATCTCCAAGAGAATCAAACCCAAAATCAATAAAGCTGAAGTACAAACAAAGCTCTAGAAAAGTAGAAACAGCAGTGGTCAATCTGTATTTTCCTTGCTCAAGGAAGGAAAATCTAGAAGTGGGATTTTCAGTTCTTATTTATATAAAATATAGAATTGATTTCTTTTCATTTGCTGTTTTTGTGGTGCTAGAACCGCAATTATTCTTTTACACCACTAAGAGTGCTTAAACAGGCACAAACATGATTCATTGACCAACAGGTGCCCAATACTAAAGGGTCTGCTCAACACTTAGGAACCAACAAGAAAAAGAGGTCTCATTGAATGGAAAGAGCAGAATACACTAGCAAGTAGTCATGATTAGCATAGCCTTGGGATGCATGCCAGTCCTGCTTCAGAAAATAACCATTGCTTGGACTCCAACAGATGTTGGAGTGTACTTTAGTAATAACTAGAGTTTCTAAATTTATGCTCTGCCAATGTACAGGATACAAGTGGCTTCTCTATCGGCACTCCTGGGCAACAGCAGCAGCCACTCTGCTGATTGGAAACTGACCGGGATGTGGGGCAGCCACTCCTTGCACCCATTCGGTGCTTTGGGGTCAGTGTCTCCAGCTATGCTTTCAGAGGACATGAACAGGATCAGTACAGTCTGGGGAGGAGTGTTTGCACCACAGTTTAGGACTCAACTTTTTCCAAGTTGAGCTTTATTTGGATGATGAAAACCAACCCAAAGTGGAGACAAGCATTTATAAGGGAAGTATTAGGATGGTATAACATTCCCTAAGAAGGATGGAAAACCAGCTTGATAGTGTGTGTAACTTATGTCTGTTCAACTGCCGGTCAATCAGTTGTAAGTATTTGTGCTGGATTTATGATTAGTGCAAATTTGTGCACTGACCAATGATTGACCAGAGCACAGTCCGTAGACACAAGAACAGAGTAATAGGGGAAACTGGATAAATTTAATTTTTATTTTTAAAGGACTAAAGAAAGAACTTCATATCACACAAACAGTGAAGAGATAACAGGCATTTTCAAAAATCCAGGCAAACCACAAAAACAACGTTACCATGCATGAGCTGTATAGTTTTACTCCTGAGTGGATTGTCTGATGGCTACTAAGACCCCCACTCTGACTTTCCATACTCACAACAATGATAAGGTTTCTCCCTTGTGGGTTTTCTGATGGAGTTTAAGGCTGTACAAATGTACAAATATACAGTGAATACCACACTCCTGGCACTTATAGGGTTTCTACCCTGTATGAGTTCTCTGGTGGATCTTAAGACTTCCACTCCGAGTGAAGGTCTTTCCACAATCCTGGCACATAAAAGGTTTTTCCCGTGTGTTTTCTGGTGGCTCTTGACACTGCCACTCTGAGAAAAGGTTATTCCACACTCTAGACACTTAAAAGGTTTCTCCCCGTATGGGTTGTCCAGTGGTTCTTAAGACTCCCACTCTGAGTAAAGGTTATTCCACACAACTGGCATTAACGGGTTTCTCCACTATGTGGGTTCTCTGGTGGCTCTTAAGACTACTACTCAGAGTGAAGGTTTTTCCACACTCCTGACACTTATAGGGTTGCTCCCCTGTGTGGGTTCTCTAGTGGCTATTAAGAGTCCCACTCTGAGTAAAGCTTATTCCACACTCCTGGAATTTATAAGGTTTTTCCTGTGTGGGTTCTCTGGTGGATCTTAAGATGCCCACTCTCACTGAAGGCTTTTCCACACTCCTGGAACTTATAGGGTTTCTCCCCTTTGTGGGTTCTCTGGTGGATCTTCAGATGCCCACTAAGAGTGAAGGTGATTCCACAGTCCTGGCACATAAAGGGTTTCTCCCCTGTGTGGGTTCTCTGGTGGCACTTAAGATTCCCACTCTCATTGAAGGTTTTTCCACACTCCTGGCACTTATAGGGTTTCTCCCCTTTGTGGGTTCTCTGGTGGATCTTAAGATGCCCACTCTGAGTAAAGGTTATTTCACACTCATCACACTTATAGGGTTTCTCCCCTGTGTGGGTTCTCTGGTGGATCTTAAGATTCCCACCATGGCTGAAGGTCTTTCCACACTCCTGGCACATAAAGGGTTTCTCCCCTGTGTGGGTTCTCTGGTGGCACTTAAGATGCCCACCATGGCTGAAGGTCTTTCCACACTCCTGGCACATAATGGGTTTCTCCCCTGTGTGGGTTATCTGGTGGCTCTTAAGATGCCCACTCTGAGTAAAGGTTATTCCACACTCATCACACTTATAGGGTTTCTCCCCTGTGTGGGTTCTCTGGTGGCACTTAAGATGCCCACCATGGCTGAAGGTCTTTCCACACTCCTGGCACATAAAGGGTTTATCCCCTGTGTGGGATCTCTGGTGGATCTTAAGATGCCCACTCTGAGTGAAGGTTATGCCACACTCCTGGCACATAAAGGGTTTCTCCCTGTGTGGGTTCTCCGGTGACTATTAAGAGTCCCACTCTGAGTGAAGGTTATTCCACACTCCTGGCAGTTATAGGGTTTCTCCCCTGTGTGAGTTCTCTGGTGGCACTTAAGATTCCCACCATGGCTGAAGGTCTTTCCACACTCCTGGCACATAAAGGGTTTCTCCCCTGTGTGGGTTCTCTGGTGGCTCTTAAGATGCCAACTCCCAGTGAAGGTTCTTTCACACTCCAAACACTTATAAGGTTTCTCCCCTGTGTGGGATCTCTGGTGGAACTTAAGTTGCCCAATGTGAGTAAAGATTATTCCACACTCATCGCACTAATAGGGTTTCTCCCCTGTGTGGGTTCTCTTGTGCCTCTTAAGAGTCACACTCTCAGTGAAGTTTATTCCACACTCATCGCACTTATAGGGTTTCTCCCCCGTGTGGGTTCTCTGGTGGATCTTAAGATTCCCACCATGGCTGAAGGTCTTTCCACACTCCTGGCAGATAAAGGGTTTCTCCCCTGTGTGGGATCTCTGGTGGATCTTAAGATGCCCATTCTGAGTGAAGGTTATGCCACACTCCTGGCACATAAAGGGTTTCTCCCCTGTGTGGTTTCTCCGGTGACTATTAAGAGTCCCACTCTGAGTGAAGGTTATTCCACACTCCTGGCAGTTATAGGGTTTCTCCCCTGTGTGAGTTCTCTGGTGGCACTTTACATTCCCACCATGGCTGAAGGTCTTTCCACTCTCCTTTCCACAGATAAAGGGTTTCTCCCTTGTGTTGGGTCTTAGATGAAGAATAAAACTCTTCCTCGTACTGAAGCTCTTTCCACACTGTTGGCACTTACAGTTTTTCTCCTTCATGTGGATTCTCTGGTGGGTCTGAAGTGCAGTTCTCTGAGTGAAGTTCTTTCCACACTCCTGGCCTGTAAACAGCCTCAACACTGTGTGGAGTCTTTGTTGTGTAGACTGAGACTGTTCCCGATTTCTTCCAATCTGGTCCCAAATGGATTCTGCAGAAATCAGTCAAGAAATTCTGTAAGGACCAAAGAAAGAAACTGCAGCCAATTGGGGGACTGTTATGTTAGTTATGTCAGTGAAAAGGGTTAAGTGAAGCAGGCCAGAAGCAGACCCCTTTCAGAAGCAAGTCAGGAAAACCTGGTGGGTGCAAGTTGTGCCCCTTCCTCCCTCCAGATCTTCCCTCCCCAGTCTGTTTTCTCACCACAGAGCCAGGCAGGCATCACTTATGGGGCAAACTCAGCCTCAGCTGCAGCGGATGATGGGCCTGACTGGGGGAGGAGGGAACCTGGAGCTCTGGTCAGCAGCTGGAGACAGACCCAGATCAGCTCCCAGAGCCCCAACTGAAGAAGGGAGTGCTGTGTTGGATGCGCCTTTTGGATGCACCTTTGGACAAGACGCTCTCTGCACACAGCTGCCGTCTTGACTCAGGCCCTCCTGTCTCTCCTGCTGCCTTCCTGGAGGGTGGGGGCACAGTTTAAGGGGAAAGGAAGGTTAGTTTGCAGGGAACCTTGCAAGTCTTTAACCAGTCAGAGGCCAGATTAATACATGCCTGGAAAGTGACAAGGGAAAATTCTCTGTTAACACAAACCACTCCCAAATGTATAATCAATCAAACAATCAATCAATCAATCAACTGACTCTCTTACAGCTTTACATATTTGACATCATGAATTAAAAGCAGGTAACACCACTTTCTGCACAGAAACAAAACACAAATGCCCAAATCTCCAAATATTTAAAGCATTATCTACACCTATTTTACCTTGAGATGCAAGACCTGTTGTCACTACACCTGCTTAGTGGACCCTTAAAGCAATTCTAATATAGTTTTTCCATGGCTTTACCCACGTGGATATGTGGCTTGAGTGCAACAAGGAAGAAAGATGCCCCCCATCACTAAGCACAAGGCTGCAGGGAGCAGGGCTAGCCAGGCACAAAAGACCTCTTGAACAGGTACTGGGGGCAGAGGCATCCCACCCCAACCCTCCCAGTAAGCAGCACCAGTGCCACCCAATCACAGTCCCGACTGCATCACCTCAAGCCAGCTGCCATGCCCTGGAGAGGAAAAAAGAATGTCTGTCAGATGAGGGGAATCCTGCCACCATTGCCCTCTCTTGTTCTTCTTGGAGACCAACTCAAATCACCACAGGTGGCTCTGGGGGGAGAAAGAATGTCCCTCAGATGACGGGGTTTCAGACACCAATGCCTCCTCTTGTTCCCCTCAGAGACCAACTCAAATCACCTCAGGTGGCTGTGGGGGAGAGAAAGAATGTCCATCAGATGACGGGATTCCTGACACCAATGCCCCCTCTTGTTCCCCTCAGAGACCAACTCAAATCACCTCAGGTGGCTGTGGGGGGAGAAAGAATGTCCCTCGGATGACGGGATTCCTGCCACCAATGCCCCCTCTTGTTCCCCTCAGACACCAACTCAAATCACCTCAGGTGGCTGTGGGGGGAGAAAGAATGTCCCTCGGATGACGGGATTCCTGCCACCAATGCCCCCTCTTGTTCCCCTCAGACACCAACTCAAATCACCTCAGGTGGCTGTGGGGGGAGATGATGGGATTCCTGCCACCAATGCCCCCTCTTGTTCCCCTCAGAGACCAACTCAAATCACCTCAGGTGGCTGTGGGGGGAGAAAGAATGTCCCTCGGATGACGGGATTCCTGCCACCAATGCCCCCTCTTGTTCCCCTCAGACACCAACTCAAATCACCTCAGGTGGCTGTGGGGGGAGAAAGAATGTCCCTCGGATGACGGGATTCCTGCCACCAATGCCCCCTCTTGTTCCCCTCAGACACCAACTCAAATCACCTCAGGTGGCTGTGGGGGGAGAAAGAATATCCCTCGGATGATGGGATTCCTGCCACCATTGCCCCCTCTTGTTCCCCTCAGAGACCAACTCAAATCACCTCAGGTGGCTGTGGGGGGAGAAAGAATATCCCTTGGATGACGGGATTCCTGCCACCAATGCCCCCTCTTGTTCCCCTCAGAGACCAACTCAAATCACCTCAGGTGGCTGTGGGGGGAGAAAGAATATTCCTTGGATGACGGGATTTCTGCCACCAATGCCCCCTCTTGTTCCCCTCAGAGACCAACTCAAATCACCTCAGGTGGCTGTGGGGAGGGGGGGAGAAAGAATATCCCTCAGATGACGGGATTCCTGCCACCATTGCCCCCTCTTGTTCCCCTCAGAGACCAACTCAAATCACCTCAGGTGGCTGTGGGGGGAGAAAGAATATTCCTTGGATGACGGGATTCCTGCCACCAATGCCCCCTCTTGTTCCCCTCAGAGACCAACTCAAATCACCTCAGGTGGCTGTGGGGAGGGGGGGGAGAAAGAATATCCCTCAGATGACGGGATTCCTGCCACCATTGCCCCCTCTTGTTCCCCTCAGAGACCAACTCAAATCACCTCAGGTGGCTGTGGGGGGAGAAAGAATATTCCTTGGATGACGGGATTCCTGCCACCAATGCCCCCTCTTGTTCCCCTCAGAGACCAACTCAAATCACCTCAGGTGGCTGTGGGGAGGGGGGGAGAAAGAATATCCCTCAGATGACGGGATTCCTGCCACCAATGCCCCCTCTTGTTCCCCTCAGAGACCAACTCAAATCACCTCAGGTGGCTGTGGGGGAAGAAAGAATGTTCCTTTTGGGGTTGGGATCAGGTGAAGGGACCTGTGTCAAACCAAGGGTGCTTTTGGATTGTGCCCTCAGACTTTGGCTCATGGGAGTCAGCAGTAGACACAGTCAGCCTGCGCTGTAGGATAGCAGTTGTCATATTTATCTTCTCTTCTTTGATGCATGTTGATTACTTGTCAGTAGCAGTGTTGTGGCAAATATTGAAGAACTCTTTATAATGCTCCCGTTATTGTCAAGATCCATAGTCAAGCCTTGCTGTCCCTTATATTTCAAAATACATTTTTGATTAAGTTTAGATTAAGTTTTGATTTTCAAAATTCATTTTTGAAAATACGTTTTGGTTAGGGACGGGTGATTTCCCTGAAAGTAAAATCCCTTTCTCATTATTCCAGCTTATTCCCATTCACAGACTCTATTCTATGAAAAAAATTTTGAAGATTGCTGAAGAAACTATGGGCCCAATCCTCCTATCCAATTCTCCTGCACCAATGCAGCCATGCCAATGGGCTATGGACTGCCACCTGCTGTAGGGGTTGCAGTCGCAAAGGCCTACTTAAGATAAGAGAACATTTCTTTCTTATTATGGGGCTGCATTGCATCAGCACTATAAAATTGGATAGGATTGGGCCCTAAAACTATAGACTAGTCGACTACTCCCTCCTTCCCTGTCTCTTTCAACTTCTACCTTCACAGTGATACCAGGCTCAACCGTCTCAAGAGGCAGGGAGTGACCTTTGGGAATACTGGAGTCCCCCTGATACTATCCAGTGGTGGGATTCAAATAAATTAACAACAAGTTCAAATAAATTAACAACAGGTTCTCTGTCCCATTAGTAACCAATTCTCAGAACCAGGCGCTCACTAGCAAAGGGTTCTATAGAACCTGTGAGATCCCCTGAAGCACACCACTGATACCATCATCAAAAGACCTCTGGAACTGGTGCTACTAGGCACTGCAGAGCCATTGCACACATCTTGCACACATTTTTGGAATTGTACCTCATTCTCATCCTAGACAACTCCCATAGTGTAATATATTGTTTCTACTAATACTATACTGTTTCATTGTTACGCACACACTCCCATTGTTTCTATTGTTGGGAAAAAAGGCAACACAAACCTGTATGTGTCAGAAGGGGGCTGTGAACCAGCCCCTGCCCCTGAATGACCTCTCTATCTGTCCCCTCTCAGTGACCATTGCAGGAGGTGTGGCTTGGACATTTTTCCACTTCCTCTCTCTCTCGCTCTCTTCCTCCCTCCAGATGTGAGCACATGGCTCTCCTCCAGGCCCCAAGCCCACATGTAAGCAGGAGCAGCTTTAGTGCTTTTGGTCCATTCCAGTGTTAGGAAACTCTGGTCTTCACCAGATGCTGTAAATATGAGCCTTCATGATTTGTAAGTAAACCTGTCCTAAAGTTTGATTCTGTTCTCAGTCTTGATTTATGAACTTAAGCAAACAGCCAAGACAGGGAAAGGCTTTTGAAGTACAGAAGGGATGCTCTGTGATCATCACTTCGCTGAGTTGATTCACCTCCCAACATCTATCGCATTGTGATAAGTATGGTATGTATGGTATACAATTGACTTTGTATGTCTCCTTGGATTCTAAATGTACCTTTCAGGAATAATTCATATAATACTTATTAAATAACCCTCACTTGATCAAAAAGACTCCTCCAATGTGGTTGTTGATGGGAGCCCCATAACAACAAAGCCTTTGGGCAACAATGAAAACTTGCAAAGTTAACCAAGTTATGCTAGCAATAAACATTTCTATAAATGTTGTTTTGTCCTGCAGAAAACATTACCATAAATTTTAATTGATTTCAGGGGCACCTATTTATTTTCATTCTATGCAGTGTTATATACGATAAAGAATAAACCATCTGAGTTCTACCATTCTCAGTTTTTTGTGGACAGGGTTCACATCAGGATGATACAGCATAACCTAGTTTTAATAAACTGGGTTTTTGAATTAGGGACATTAGACTGACCATTAATCTCTCCTGTGCAAGTTATTAACAGACAAAATGGAATCATATCAGATATACTTTGTGCTGCACATTTTCAACAAATGAAGCAATTATGAAAACATTGGATCGATACTCTATTACTTAACAGTATTACCATGAACTGTTTTTATATTCGTAATCATTGTTCCCAAAAAGTGTGATGATAAAAGGACTAAAAGACAAGAGACCAACTTCATACATCTAAATGTGCTAGAAAACCTCCTAAATGGAACAGTTACAGTTTATCAAATAATCCTTCCCCTTTTGAACCTCAGTTATCCAAAACTGCCAGGCCATCACCTTTCATATGTTTGCCGGCAGTTCAGGTGAATTAAGAACAGTGAGAGTTTCTTCATAAAAGAGCTGGTTAAGACTGAGACATGAAGACGTTTTTAAATGTTACATTTTACATATACAAGTCTAACCTTGTTATACACAAACGTTTTTATACACAGATTTGACTCAACACGAATGGCAACTGCAAATCACAGTTTATGAGCACAATCCTAACCATGTCTACTCAAAATTAAGCCCCATTATGTACAATGAGTCTTACTCCCAGGAAAGTGTCTTTAGGATTGCAGCCTATGACTGCTTTTCTACTGTTTTGTACTGTTGTAGAAAGGCAGTACTGCTAGCATTTTTTAAGTTCCAAAATAAAATATTGATTGCAGTACAGATACTGATGCACATCCTTATTCCACTAGGTGCAATGGAAGAGCAAGAAACCTGGAAGAGGATCTTTAAACATATATTGCCATTAATTTTTTACTCTGATTTTTTTTATCCACAGGAGGTTCCAGATTGGAACCCTATTGGATAATGAGGGACACCTGTTCACTTGAAAGTGCAATCCTATACTTCTAGTTAGGACAGCACAAGTCCCCACAAGTGCTGCACAAGTACAGTGCAACAAACATTGGGGGAACAGGCCAGAGCACAAACGTGTGCTGACCTCCCCACACCAACTCAGGAATCAGTAGAGGAGTGAAAGGTTGCAGTTGCACTGGGCAAGAGACTTTAGAGGGGCAACAAGCTTGGCTTGACATTAGTGGCTAAAATTATGAAAAATAGGGTATGTATGATTAATAATACCATCATGTTATATATCATTGGAAAGGTAATTTAATGTAGAATACAGTGAAACAAACTGCATTGGAATATCTTTATTCCATCAAGCATTATGGCCAATTAACCAGAAAAATGAAAACAAAAGCCTATGGAACAAAGAGTGAATTTTCTGAGAGCAAATGAGATGTAATTCTTATACTCTATGTCTAATGAAGAGTTAATATGAATCAGCTCTCATTTCTATATACATATATCATAAATGGGCTGTGGGTGGTGTGAGTGGTTAAGACACTGTGCCTGTTAACCAGCAGGCCAGGGTTCAAGACCCGGGTTGGCCCCACAAGACAGGGTGAGCTCCTGTCCTTAGCCCAGCTCTGTGATGCCAGCTGGATCCAGTCGTATTGGCTCTGCCTTTCCATTGGACTAATTCAGTGGTGTGGAGAGGGGCGATCTGCTGCTTGGGTAACAGCCTATCCTCCATAACAATCCAACTCAGGCTTTTGTGCTTCGCATGCAGCGTATGCAGCGCCGAGCACGATACCATAGTCTTTCAAGACTGACGGAGGCCTGCTTTTTTATATCATAAAACAGTTACCCATGCTAACTGGGTATACAGTCACTTCTAAGTGGTGCTCCTCTTCAATTTAGCAGGGAAAGAATAACCCTTCCTCTTTGCCCCAGTACAGTTTCCCTAACCAAGAAGGGACACAATTTTCCTTTTTTAAACTTAATTAAATTTGATTTTGTTTTTTGGGGGGAGGGAGGAAACAAAATCTTCTTCAACTCCAGATAGCAAATAGGATGTTTTAGCTATGCCACCAGCAGAGCAAATGGGTGATGAACTGCTGAGGAGGAAGAAGAGGCAGGTTTTCCCTATTTTCTTTTTAAAAATACCCAGGGATTTCACTTCCTGTTGACATCACTTTCAGGGCAACATTGTGAGCTTTGCTACATAATCCTTGGCTATGCCATTGCCTTTGGGAAGCTATGAGCCAGCAGAAGTAGTTCCTTCAAGGTGTGAATTGGAGAAGAATGAGCTGACAAAGGGTTTCCTCACCTTGTGCCACCTCTCAGGCATTCTTCCCACCTAACCACTTTAATTGGCTTTTAAATTTTCTTTTATTAAGGGTGACTGGGCAGCAGTAGCCCACCTCTTCCTCCAGTTCCACCACTGGGAATGGTTGTGGGGGAGTTTGTATAAGATGCAGCAGCTGGGTGATTCTATTTTGATCACTCATGATTCACTTCCATGATTGCTGTGCTGCATTGCATTTCACTCTGTGCTGCATTGCATTTCACTCTTGCCCTGGCTTTTCTTTCTAAGCAACTGGACAAGCACAATCCCAACCTACCTAACTCCCCATGCAGCAATGTAGCTGTGCCAGTGGAGCATATGCTGCATCCAGGGCCTCCAAGAGAAATTTTTTAAGATGGTACAAAACCCATTTGGGGCCCCTAAAACTTGCAAAATTATTTTGAAATAAAAAAAGAAATGGAGGCTAATTAATGTGCAACAAACTTCAACAAGTGCTCATTTATTGATCATATAAAATATTATGTTAAAGCATACCGGTATTCAAGTAACGTGGCAATATAAAATACTAAAAACTTATCAAGGAAAAATTAGAAAAAATGGCCCTTCAGTCATGGGCCCCTCCGTAGCTCTCGGGCCCCGGAACAATGTACGTGCTGGACCCCCCCCCCCCCCAATAGGCGCTGGCTGCATCTCATGGGGCAGTTTTAGACTACAAAAACCTCCTCAAGTTATGGGAGGTGGCTCAAGGTGATCCCTTGCCACCACAGTGTGTCTACTCAGATCTACATCAGCTTATTGGTGCAAGTCTGAATGGATCCAGGCTGTAGATCTGCTGGGAGTACCTTGCAAGGCCCATTTCTATTTACCTATGTCTGGGTTGTACTTAGACTATCATTCATGTATCTTATATATGCCACACTATTGGTACTAAATAAATGTGGAAGTATTAGCATTAGTATGTGCTTGATTTAGAAGAATGAGCCTTTTGGGGAATGTATCATGTTATTTACTCTTTGATGCACAAGGTAGACACCAAATATTTCTCAAGAATAATGAACTAGTATATCACTATTATCTTGTTGTTGCATTCATAGAGAAATAGACAAACTGTATGTCTTATCCTGTTGGCAAACTGTAGCTCCAAGTAAATTGTTAACATCAAGAAAACGGCTTGAAGGGGAGACCTGATTAAACCCCTCTCCCAGAGAGAGAGAGAGAGAGAGAGAGAGAGACAGATGGAGCTCCCACAATTTCATTTACCCTTAAAAAAACAGGAAGGATCACAAGTCTCCTAATACCATTTCTATCATTGGCTCTGAAATGTTAGTGATAAGTTCAGGGAGAAAGTAGTGGATGGAATCCCACTTGAGAAAAGAAAATCAGTCAGTTTTAGTCAACTGAACATAGTCAAAGCTGTGAGTGTAATCTAGTCAAAGAGAAATCTCAAAGATGAGTTTTTTTAGTAGTGTTTGAATAATATTAAGTAGTGGTGTGACTAAATTGCAAGAGTTGCTCATTATATTCTGTTGTGCTTTTTCTGCCTTATCCACAAAGTTAATTTCACACTTGTCCTTTGCTTTTCATATATTTTTTTTAATCCTACACAAGGTTTAATTAGTTGTTTTCAAATTGTGTCTCTTGGGTTTTATTTTTCTGTTTAATATTCTGAAAATTTTGGGTAGTGGGAATTTTTAGATATTAGGGTTATTATGCTGTGATCCTATGTGAATACTCCATCATGAGTTTAATTAATATTACCCTGTGAGCAAAACCAGTTCTGTCCCCCGAGGTCTGGTTTGCATGTTATAACCAGAAGGTTGACTAGAACAGATTCTACATAATGACCATTCCCCACTGTGAACAGAGTGTCAGGCAAGATATGACGTAGAGCACAATCTTAACCATGTCTACTCAAAAGACCCATTGTGTATAATGGGTCTTACTCCTAGGAAAGTGGCTTTAGTTTGCAGCCATAGTTCCCCTGCATATCATAGAATGCCACTGCCAGAATACAGTAGCAATTACTTCATGAACAAGAAACTGCATTGAGAGGAACCAAAGGAGATGAAATGCTGATGGTATGGACCTTAAGCTAGAGACTGACGGGAGATTTCCATGAAAATCTACTTTAGATGCTTCTCTTTGACAACATGCTTTTGCTGAATCACAATATCCCAACATGAATTAATAAAAATTGCAGTGTATTTGTGTCTTCCAAAGTATCTTCATTATTCTGATTTTCTATAACACTTTCCTGAGAGAAATCACACTGAACACAATGGGGCTTACTTTGAGTAGACATGGTTAGGACTGTGCTCTAAGACTAGAAAGACCAGTATATAACAGTGATTATATAAGCTTGCTTCTTATAACCCAACATGATAAACTAGAATATTCTTGGCTTGAGATTTTCAGATGTTTCCAAATAGATTTTGAACTGCAGGATTCCTTCTGAGAACTTTCCTCATCCATCTTATCTTAAATTAAGCTGCGCTTATAGAAGGTTGCCTCCTAATACTTCCATACATGGTAGAAGTCTGTTGCATGGTAACTTCCTCATCAGTCCCCTATGGTCCACAGAAGGCATCTGTCAAGGTTGAGGGACTTCTAAAGAAAGGTAGAATAAAAGGAGGAATAGGAAAAATTTCCATTTTGGTGCATAGAGTGGAAATGACATCTGTACAAGAAAATTTAAGGTCGGATACAACTAAATATTTTTTTTTAACTCTGCATGATTCATTTATCTTGGCAATCCACTGCTAAAGACCGGAATCCACATATATCATGGCTTATATTTTGTTTGACAGACCTCTTTAACAGAAAAAAATGTATGGCAGTATACATCATATAACAAAAAGCCGTATAAATACAACATAAACTAACCCTACAATCCAGAGTAACTACGGGAGCACGTAACTATGGGAAATTCATATTGCAATCCAAAGTAAATTGTTCTTACACCGGAGCAAGGACTTGCCATAGTTACTCTGGATTGTGCCCTAAGAGCACAATCCTAACCATGTCTTCTCAAAAGTAAGCCCCTTTGTGTTCAATCGTTCTTACTCCCAGGTAAGTGTGTTTGTGTTTGCAGCCTAAATCATTCAGATGGCATCACAGCTGTCTGGAAAGATTTTTCCAAACATTTGCCACAGTGGATAAATCAACATTTGCAATGCATTCACCACTATCACATATGAATTGAAATTTGCCTGAAGTTATTGTAAAGATCCGAAGGAAAGGGTTCTTTTTTAAATATAGGAATGTTAATTAAAAGATTACCCAATGCAAATACTAATTTATTTGTTAATACATGATTATCCAAAAGGGCAGGAAAGCTTGAAATATCTTAAGCTGAGACCAAGTCTCAAAAAATTTCATAAATGGTTGTCTGAGTACTGAGTGCTGAGTACTGAGTACTGAGTGCCATGGCTAAGTGGTTAGAGATGGTACACTTGTCAACCTGAAGGTCAGCAGGTTGGCAGTTTGAGACCCAAGTGCCGCACCATGGAGCTTATCCCAGCTCCAGCTCTGAGCATTTTGAAAGCCTGCAAATGGAAGTAGATAAATAGGGAAGGTGCCACTTGGTGGGAAGGTACTGACCCATCAACAAGCTCCTGCGACAGGTAGGCCAGTTTCCTCAATATATTAGACAACTCTGATCCAGAAAAGCAGATGCTGGGACAAACACTGTCTCACCATGTTGGGAGAAACACTAAAGAAGTTACCTTCTTTGGTTACATGAGTACTGGGGACTCCAGGGCAAAGTGCTTCATTTTGCCTTCTGTAGCCCCTTCTACCTACCTTCCTGAAGGTACAATGAGTGCTAGCCCTACCACTGGTACTGATGGTTCAGCCAGTTGGACTACTGCCTGGCTGGTGGATGTCAACTAAGTGGCTACTACAGGGGCAGTCATTCTTCCAAATTTAGGGTTCCTGGAGCTTTATTGTATACAGGCAGGAATTTCAACAGCTTGTGGTCTAAGAAATGACAAGCTACACCTGTATAAATTACAACAATCTTCTCTTCCCACTGCTACATACCTAGTCCATGTACTACTGCTGTGATGCCCATTATCCCATCGATGGCTCACCCAAATTAGAACAGTTATGCTTACAGAAGGACTTCACACATCCACAGTTATATAGGGTGGAAGGCTGAATCAGACCTTGATCCCACATTTTGTGTTAATTAGTGAATTAAAAGAAAATAGACAAAATAAAACACCAACACAGAGAAAAAGGAAAAATATAGAGTAAAAAGAAAAAAATAAAACAGCTGAAATAAGCAGCTCAGGTTAGGTTAGTTCAAAGCACACCTGCAGGTAGCTCCCTGTCCTGTCTCCCTGTCCAACTGTGAGGCCATAGTTGGCATGCTGAAAAAGATACTAACGGGGAGTAGTATCTGCTCATCTGCTGTATTGCTAGATCTGTGCTTCCAAGTAGCTGTGATTACTGTCTTCAACCCAACAGTTGAAGTCAGTTGACTTCAGTCAACTGACAGTATGAGGCTGTCTCATAGCAGAATGGTGTGCATTTGTCTGCATTGGGTATATTACCAATTATAGAACCTACATAGAACCTACATAGAAGCATTTGTGGCCACTGGCCAATTAGCAGCTTGTGTTAGGATGCTAAGCTCCAGACTAGTCCTTCCTGTGTGAAAGGTGTAATGTGGGACAGGAAATCAGAATAGAGAATCTTTGTGTGCACCCTGAGCATGTCCGTGAAGGGTCTAGGATTGATCTATGATTGTAAAAAGGATCTCAAATATTTTCTGGCTTGGGAGAAGTAATGCCTTTAAGCAACTTAGCTGGGAGGTGAGGATTATTAATAGGTAATTCTCAGAGGAAGAACGCTCAAAGGAGGAATCAAGTTACTGTACTTGCTGAATCCTCCAGGATAGGTGCCTGCACTAAAGGCAGGAGCATTTAGGAGATCCACCGCAAGGAGATCTGCTGCAGGGTTTCTTGTTGATTGGCAGTGAATGACTCAATGTTGTCCGTTTATAATCCATAACTCTGTCTTGTGTTTTTATTTTTATACCAGGGCAATGGCTCCAGTTACCACATAAGAGAGATCTGGTACCAGTGCATAAATGGTTCTCTGTATATGCCTCCCTCACTGGGTGACTGGGTGGCATAGCTCCAGTCCACATTTGTGAAGTATGGACCACTTTCCATAGGACACAATGCAATTATGAGGGACTTTTGTTTAGGTTGATTTGTGGGGGCAGCTTTTATTGGATCACGACCATTCTTGGGGTATTGAATTCCTCTCAGTCTCCAATAGACTAAAGGCATGTTTGTCTACTCATGTTTAAAAAGCAGGCATCCGTCAGTCTTGAAAGACTATGGTATCGTGCTCAACGCTGCGTACGCTGCATCCGAAGCATGAAGGCCTAGGTAGATTGTTATGGAGGATAGGCTGTTACCCAAGTAGCAAATCCCCCCTCTCCACACTACTGAAATAATCCAATGGAAAGGCAGAGCCAATATGATTTGTTCCAGCTGTGTCGCAGAGCTGGGCTAAAGACAGGAGCTCACCCTGTCTTGTAGGGACCAACCTGGGTCTCGAACCCTGGCCTGCTGGTTAACAGGCACAGTATCTTAACCACTTGCTCCACCCACACCTCATGTTTGTGGGAGCAAATTTACCCCACTTCCTACTGCTACTAGGAGCAGACTGACAATGGTGCTTAATTTTTATCCTTAAGGAGGCATATTAGTGAATATGCTTATGTACATTCGCCACACGAAGGGTCATAAACAAGCTGTGATGAAGCTAATTCAATCTGATCAGAACATAGCACTACCCCATTTACCCAAGTTCCTCACTGATGATCCTCTTTAATTAGTTCAGTCAGCAGAGGAAAGTGATATAAATGGGGAGATTTGTGATAGTCCAAGAAGAATTCTGTAAGGCATAAATACAAATGACTTACATCCTCTCCTCCACCACCTGCATCTTTGGAGTTCACATTCATTTGTGTTTTGGAAACTGCGACACAGAACATCTGTCTCTGGGGAAGCAAAACCCAACCGTGATCTATACCATTTTCTTTAACTATCTGCTCAGGAGGATGAAGCTTGATTATAAAGAGATTAACTAGGCTTAAGCTGACATATTGAAACAGCCATGTGGGATCTCAAAGTACAAAGTGGTTCTATCTTGAGGAAGCTACTTTTTCTATATCCAGTGTGTGTTGGAGATTCTTTCATATGATGTTCCTCCAGAGGTTGTGAAAGCCAAATCGCTTCCCAACCCGGTATTCAAAATTGTGTTCTCTCATTTACAGTGATATTTATTGTGCTTTCCTTTGCCTATACAGTTTAGCCTCATTAAAGAAACACACAAGACAGACAATGACAGCTTAAATAGCAGGATATGGTTTCCAGATTGTACTCCTGGTAGTTATTCCAATTGCTATTATCTGAGGGGAAATGCTGTGATAATTTAAGCGCAATAAAGCAATTCAGGTTAAAGCTGCAGGTTCAATACTTTATAGGAAGCAGAACAATGATGAAAATTGTGGGTTGAATGTTAATTCTCGCCCCTCATCGTCTCCCTGGAATACATATTCTTTTAAATGACAGCATTAGTTAAGGAATATGGTAAGCATCACAATAGGGTTTTGACTTTCTTATGAAACAATAAGTAATTATACTTCCATGAGTCATTATCAATCAGTGCTTTGTATAATGGGCAGCAAATTGTGCTGGAACAGGGTAGGCCCTTCATTGGGGCTGCTACTGCACTACTTAGGGAATGTGAAACTAGGATGCAGCAACCCCAATAGATCAGACTGTCTGCCTTTCTGTGGGATTCCTACTCCGCCTTTCCCATGCTAATGCAAATACCCAAGGCAGCTTACATAGCTTTTTATTTTTTTGTCCTAACAACAACCCTGTGGGGTATGTAGTTGTTCTACAGGCAGCTCATAAAACTCTTCTAGATGGAATCCTTCATGTCATGGTCATCACATCTGCCATCTGGGAATGCCTTCAAAACTTCCAGAAGGAGTTTTCAGGTCAGCCCAGGTGTAAACAGCAACACCTTCTGTTTCTATTGACTTGCTTTATTAGCTTTATTTATAATCTCCCATCCAAGGATTGTCCAGGTCTTTTGATGCTTAGCTTTCTTCAGCAGCCCTGCACGCAACTACTAGACCATGCCTGCTGCCTCTGCTCGATTCAGCAGTGGAACAGTTTGCCAAGGGAGGTGGTAGACTCTCCCTCACTGGGGCTCTTCAAGCAGAGGCTCGACGAGCACCTGTCGGAGATTCTGTAGGAGGATTTCATGCTACAGGCAGGGGGTTGGACTAGATGACCTACTGGGTCCCTTCCAACTCTAGGATTCTATGATTCTGTGGTCCTGGCAGTACTGGCCAGAGGCTGTTCTGGACTGCCTGGGGAAGCAGTTTGGGATCCAGCATATTACAGATCAGCTCAAAATATGAGCAGCCCAAGACATGTGCTGGATATAGACCCTCCAGACTGCCGATTACAGCACATGGTAAGATTGTGCTGTTTAAAGAAAAAAATCCCAGGGAATTCTGTGTTAGCCAATCACATATTGATGTGACAAGGATGTCTGTTTGCTAATATAAAATCATGAGTGAATTGTTCACCTTCTCAAACAAGTAAGGGTCTATTGTTATAACATGCCAGGTTCTGATCTTCACAGAAATCATACAATCTTGAGCAAGCCAGAGTTTGTATAGGAGGCCTCATAAGATAACCTTGTGAGCTTCAGGGAATTGTGGTGCCGAAAGGCTCTACTGTCCACATGAGTTCTAAGGTAATTTACCTGCATATCACACTGAAGGCTCTTGCTTTTAGCAATATGCTGCCTCTTAAATAGCATGGAAATTGAAGCCATGACCAGGTGTAATCCCTAGAAACCTTTCTGCTGCACCTTGTAGGTGTGGGGTGATTTCTTTCTGTGCATGCCCTGGCAGAAACTGGTGTTATGTTCCTTTTGAACCTCCCTCATTTTGAGCCTATATAAAGAGGTTTGAAGTGCATCTTAGCACCACATTGGTTTTAGGAAGAAACTCTGCTAATCCAAAGCTGCAGAATTGCTACAGGATATAAAAGCCCTACATCTGTAGGCTGATCTTTTATTGATAGTGCTGTATAGATTAATTAAATAGGACTGCAATAACTTTAATAAATAAATCAATACACTCCTTTAATACTTTAATAAATCGATACACTCCTGGATTACTCTCTCAAATCTTCAGCATGAATTTACTACTACTACTACTGCTCCTGTTTAAAATGCATATTATTCTTGCAGTAGCCCAGACCAGCACAATTTTGAAGGAACTTAAGCAAGGTTTAACCTTTGCTTTCTTTCCTTTTTAATAGTTTGAGGGCACAATCATAACCCACATAGCCCCCCTTGAGAGTGCAATTCAAATTGAATCCTTGGATGGCATAAGTCCTTGGATGGCATGAATCCTTGGATGGCATGTGTCAGTTGAATGTTATTGATAACTTGCCATAAAAGACATTTATAATTATTCTTGAATCAGTTAGGCTGGCACAAGGATGTGCACTGGATCTGGACCTGATGGGGTAATCAAGTGTTGGCCAAAGCAGGAAGGCTCAGGGTTGGGTGGGAGAGAGTGATAACCAGGATGAACAAATGTGTGTGTGGGGGGGGGGTATTTTTGGAAAGAGAAGAGTGGTCCAGGATGGGGAGCGTACTGTAATTTTCTAGGGCAGCTCAGGCCAAATCTTAGTACAGTGGTACCTCGCTTAACAAGTGATCCACATAACAAGCAAAATTTTCTCTAAGATTCTTCCTCACATAACAAGTGTTGTTTCATTTAACAAGCATGCTCGTTGGCAGTTGGCAGTTTTAAAAACCGCAGGGCTGCCTAGCATAGCTGCCCATAGCGAAAGCAACACTTCTGCGCTGTTCCTCCTGTGACCGGGCATCCGCTGGGAAGAGGGAGAGAACAGCAATGGAGAAGAGGGAAGCAGCTCAGGGTTAGCCAGAAGGGAGCAGGGGAGAGGATGAAGAGAAGGAGAAAGTTGGGAGCTTTGAAAGTGTCTTTGATTGCAGCCTCCTAACCATGTCTACGCAGAAGTAAGCCCCATTGTGCTAAATGGGTCTTACTCCCAGGAAAGTGTCTTTAGGACTGCAGCCTAAGTAGACTTCATAGGATCATGCACATTGAATGCATGTTTTGAATTCAATTCCAGTGTTTTGTCATCATTTTCCCATACAGTTAATATTTTTATATGAATATTTTTGGGGTTGTGGAACCAATTGTCTGAGTTTCCATTATTTCCTATGGGAAAATCCACTTCATGTAAAGAGTGTTTCACACAACAAGCATGCTTCCGGAACAAATTAAACTTGTTATGTGAAGCACCACTGTACTCACTCCTGGGCCCTGCAGCCTCACTTGGGTTGCTCAGATTTTTTCCAGCAAATTCCTCTTTCTTCTTCGCCTTCTTCCTTTCTTACATTTTCAGCTCTTTCGGACTGCTTTAGTGTCTTCCATTCTCTTCTGGCGCTCTCTCCTGTTGCCCACCGATACCCAGTGTGCACTGGTGCCTCTTGCCTACTGGTGTCCACCAGTACCTGGTACCCACTGGTGCCGGGTGTCTGCCACAGGAAAGAGCCTGCTGTCTTCTGGTGGCCAGTGCCTGCTGGTGTCCAGTGTTTCTAGTGACCACAAATATTCTTTAAAATTTACTCTGGCAAAAACAGGTTAAGTTCAACTATTAGGTGATAAAAGCAAAGAAACTCGTGTTTGGTAAAACTTTTAATTCTCATGTCCACACAGTCTCTAGCTTCAAAGTATTTCTTGTTCAGAAGTCTTCAAATCTTGGCACACTGGAAGTAAGAAAATACTTTCTGGACACACAAACATAAAAGTCTTAATACCTTGTGATCTTAAACTTGAGGACAACACAAAAAACATAATACTTTTATACATACAGTATTTATTTGCAAGCAAGTCCTACTGTGTTCAATACCACCATATAAAATCATAGAACAGGGATAAAAACCTAAGACCTTAAGCAAACTTTTTTATTTTTGCAGATGTTCATGAGGAAAACTATATTTTCACCATACCATCTCATTGATCCTAACAATACATATGGATTTCAGAGTTGGGCAGAAGTGGGTGCCCCCTGCCAATCTGCTGCCTGAGGTGACCAGTTAGCCTTATTGATGGGCCAGTTCTGACTGTATCCTTCACTTTTGATCAGGATTTTACTATCTGACAACCAAAGGCTATATTGCCATAGAAAAGTTTTGCAGTCCATATTTCATAGGAAACTCAGTTTGAGTGGCAGACCTGAAACAGCCTGAATTCTTGAGGACACCAACAAGGTGAACCATTTGTATTGCAATATGGTAAAAATGTCATTATTTTATGCATAGCAATTTCTCAGAACAGCATAACTTTTGATACATAATAGCTGCAACATTTGTTATATCTGAGCATTCATATTCCAAGACATCTCATCCTCCTCCACACTCTAATAGAAAATTGGAAGAAATGAAAAAAAAATTCAAAGGAAAAATTGAAGAAATGGCATACTAGGAAGAGAAACTTATTCTCCTGGAGTTAAAACACAAACATTGCCATATGCACCTATAAACAGGTGTAAATCAGAGGAGTAGTTCCCCCTTATTTTTCTGGGTACCGAAAGACCACAATATTCTAAGCACTGTATATTCTAATTCTGGTGGTTATTCTCATCTATATTGTGCTGCCACATAATCTTCAGTCCATTCCTGAAGCAACCTGGAGGGAAGGGAGTCTAATGCACTGATATTCAAACTGGAGGGTCGTGGTACCACCCAATTTGTGTAAAAGTCCCCTGCATCCTTTGAAAGGTGGCGGAATGAGGAAAGCAGGTTGACCATACAGAATGGAGGTGCTGCTTTTTAAATCCTTCTGTGTTGAGCTAAACCTGTCTAAATTTCCTCTTCTATGCAATGGTTAAAGGTACAGGCACTCTGTCCATCATATGTGGTCACCCACCCTTCAGGGAAGTGGGGGGGGGGGGAAGGAATTTTTTCCATTTTGCAGAAGTGCTGCCTGGGTTGGGGGATGTGGGGAGCCCTGGAAATCTCTGCAGAGTGATTTTATGGCTTTCTGAGGCTTGAAATGTGTGTGACAAAACTGGAAGTTGAACTTCAGTTGTGACAGGAATGTTCACTCTTCTTGCCTCAGTGATCCATGACAATTCCACTTTTTTGCCTTGCTGGTCTGGAGGTTCCTAAAGGTTGGGAACCACAACTCACTGTGGAAACATACAGTACATCCCTCCCATCCCATCCCATCCCCCCCTCTCTCTCTCTCTCTCTCTCTCTCTCTCACACACACACACACACACACACACACACACACACAAAGGCACACAACAAAAAACCCCAGCCCACATACAAAACTAACTGAAAGTAAATATAAGTTTTATGTTTTAATAGTTATGTATATTGCTTTAATAAATTCTACCTTCTTCTACCTCCTTCTTTAATAAATTTTACCTTCACAAGACTGAAAAGCTCATTCTTGTGATTACTCATAGGCTAATATAGAGTAACTCCGTGGTTGCTTGCATCACTTAGCCATGTCAATGCTCAAATCTCAAAAGAGGACAAGGTCTTGTATTCCTCTCAGCCTGGCCTTTCTGGTGGACAATGGCACATTTGCCACCTCCTGAGTAAAGCTGCAATATTGGGCATTTTCACTTTCCCATAGAGCTCAATGCATATTTTTTATTTTTAGGTTTTTGGTCATAACCTTTGATAGGAAGGAGATGTTTTAAAATTGATTTTTGCATTGGATTCTGCTCTTCAATACAAATCCAATGACATATGACATGATGGGGAACTGCACACCATTGCAAAGTTTCAAAATGAAGCTCTTTCGGAGGACACATGTAAAAGAGGCTAAAAAGGAGGACAAATCCATAAATTTCCAGTCATATGATCACTTGTGTCAACAGAAACTGTCAGACACTGCTAAATTTGATCTCTTGCTCTAGAAATATTGCTAATTCTCCAAATTTGTGGCATAATTCTCCAAATGTGGTGCACTTAATGCAGTGTTGGCAACACGCACATCAGTTTAGCTCTTTGCGCTAGCAGCAGGGACCCACAGAGCAGCAAAGGAATTGCTGTGCCAGCAAGACCTGCCAGCATAAGGCTCTGATAAGACCCCAAATCAACTAAATTTAAAATATTATTATTTTAAATATTATTCCAATATGCAACTCCCACTCATAGCTTGTTAAAGAGGAAGAGAATGATTTTCACCAAACACTTCTTTCTGAAGCTCCCATGACACCCCCATCTGCTCCTAAACGTCCCCTAAATAAAAGGCACTGATCCAAGTACCAATTTTTAACTTTCAAGGTGTTTCAAGTCATTGTACAAAATATTTTGCACATTCTACAAAATATTTCTTTTAAAGCTGTCCCAATTTTTTCTGCTGTACTAGTTCCCCAGAAACAATTTTTGTTTGATAGCCACAGCCCTCTCACCCTCTGAGACTGCAAAAGGCATTCTTCAATACAAAACTATAAATTGCATAGAAAATGGCACCTAAAATCCTTTGGTGTTGGCATATCGCCACTTTTTATATATGCAATAAATTTTCCCTGAGCAGAAATAAATCCACAATCCGTGCAGCAGTCAAGATCTGTAGATGCCTCAGGCCTTCTGTCAAGGTACTATACATTTCTGTCACTAACTTTTTTTCCATTTTAAAAGAAAAAACTACACCACCACTCAAGTTAGCATCATATTGTGGAATGATGATGACAAAATGACCCCTTGTGCTTTTTAAGGTTAATTAGTGTGGAATAAATTTCATGATCACATTTGAATCTTGCTTCGTCTAATAATGTTTAAATTTATCTTGCTGTTTGCCATTTCAACCAAATACCCTTTGGACAAAGTGTGTCTCCACCCACCAAAACTAGCCTATTACAGTTATGCGAAGTTCATCTAATGCCACATTTATATTGTTTTAATGTTGTTATTCAACAGCCATTCATGGGTGGTAAAACAGTATTTTTTTAAAAAAAAAATACTTGTAATAAAAATATATTTTACACCATATTTAAGAGGGTCTATTTATAGTTTTAGAGCTGCTACACTAGCAGCTCATTGACACAGGTTAAAACATTCCAGCAAAAACACAAGGTATCTGTTTTCATTCATGTGCTTATTATTCTTAAACCTACCCATTGAACCACAATATTAGCAGAACTCCTATGATGGCTTTTACCAATATTGGGTGTACAGATCTCTACAGGGCTGGTCCATTCATGACAGCAACTGAGGAAGTTATCCTCGTACTTACCTCAACTACTTATTTGCCTCTTCCTGCTCATTGGGGTAAGCAAAAGGGGTGCTGGAAAGGAAGAAAAATTTGGTGTGTTAGAGTCCGATATTAGTTGCTCTGGGTGGCACAAGTGGTTAAGACACTACCTGTTAACCAGAAAGCCAGTGTTCAAAACCCGGGTCCCCACAAGACAGGGTGAGCTCCTATCCTTAGCCCAGCTCTGCGACACATGTGGAACCAATCGTATCAGCTCTGCCATTCCAATGGACTATTTCAGTGGCGTAGAGTGGGGGGATTTGCTGCTTGGGTGACAGCCTATGCTCCATATCAATCTATCCAGGCCTTTGTGCTTCGCATGCAGCGTTGAGCACAATACCATAGTCTTTCGAGACTGATGGATGCCAAGTTTAAGCCCACCACTATGCTCAGAGTTTTATTTTCCAATCTGAGGAGTAGAAGAAGCCATAGTTGGCATGTAACTAGGTTAGATAAGGTAAGGGGAACAAGCAGGACCAGGTAGTCACCAGGTGAGGGGAGCAACATTTGCCAGAGAGTTTTTGGCCAACCCTACTTGTATAGTCCTTATGAACCATGGGAAGGACTCCAGCAATATTTTGTCCTGTGCCTTGTGGTTTTCCTCTTCTCCATGATTCAGACATGAGCTGGTGGTTCTCCAGAGTCCTTCATCTCCCCTGGCTTTCGGCTTCTCTGACCTATCCACCTCTCAGATGGCTGGCCTGCTGCATTTTTCGTGCAGACTGACTGTGGCATCCTTCTGCCAACCTGACAATTTAAATAATTTGTACCTCCATTATTGAGAGTGACTTTTAATTACTGCTGCCCCTCCTCCAGGTGCTGCTTTTATCCCTAAGGTCCTGATGCCTTCAAGTGGCTTCAGCTGTGCAGCACACTTACTGTGTTCTAAGGCCCTGGAGTTAACCCATGCTTCCCAGTCCTGTCAGAGCAAGCAGCTACTTTTGACCCCAAACTCTTTATAGGATTTTGCATGTTTCCAGTGCAGCTGTCCAGCCCAACAAGCTGCCAGAACCACTCACTTTAAGCAGAGAATTAGATGGATTGCAATATGTGTGGTGCCTGGTAATACACAGAGAGGAAGATTATAGTGATTCAAATCCAATCCACTGCTTTTGCCTGCAGCTGAGGCATGGCCTGCCATCATCTATGCCAGTCTTGTTTAAAACAAACAGGATAAATTGATGCAGGTGGGAGACTTCAGGCTGCACTAGAGTCATGGGCAAGTCTAGAAGCAGGATTGGCACACTATCTTTTCATGCTTTTGTTCTTCACCTGGTTGCTGTACCAAGGAGCCAGATAGCCAAGGGGTGGCAATAGCACCAACAGCAGGGTGACCAGATGCCCAAACCTCACAAGGAGGACAAGGTCTTGGATTTCTCTCAGCCTAGTCTTTTGATAGACAATGGCATATTTTCCTACTCATGAGTAAAGCCGCAACATTGGGCACTTTCACTTTCCAATAGAGCTTGATGCATATTTTTTTAAGTTTTTTGGCCATAACTTTTGATAGGAAGGAGATATTTCAAAATGAATTTTTGCATTGGATTCTGCTCTTTAATACAAATCCAACGACATATGACATGATGGGGTATTGCACACCATTGCAAAGTTCCAAAATGAAGCCAAAGTCTACAATCCTATACACACTTTCCTGAGAGCAAGTCCCTTAAAATACAATAGGACTTACTGTTGAGTAGAAATGCTTAGGATTGCACCCAAAATGGAGCTCAATTACACCCTTTTGGAAGACACCTGGACAGGAGGCTTAAAAAAAGGACAAATCTGGAAATTTTCAGTTATATGGTCGCCCTGACCAAGAGATGGCCAGCCTGATGGCTGCAGAAGCCGTGGAGACAGGTTCACTTCAGATTTACCCGTAACTGCTTTCAAGGATTTGTTTATGAACTGGTATTTTATTCAGTGCTTGCTATTTTTACTGCTTTTCTTATTTTTTTTTGCTAGTTTGCACAGTATTTTTTATATCTTTAATTTTCCACTGCTGCTTTTCAGTGGTTTTAGTTCCTTATGATTTTAGTTCCTTATGATTCCTTTAGTTCTAAGGTCATTCATTCTCTGATATTTTTATCATCCTGAGCCACTGTAAGGACTAAAAAGTGAAAAGTAAATATTTTATGCTATTTAAGTAAAACTGAAAATAAAAACCAAATGGGCCAAAAAATTAGGTATGTCTTGTGAAACATCTGTATTCACAATTCACAAATACACAGTCCTATTCATTATGAAGCTGAATTTATGCAGATAATATCAATTTTTTAATGAATATATCTGTGGGGCAAGGGGAGCAATAATACTAGAGTCTGAATTAACATGCTAATCTATTTACTGTAGTTAAATGGCACTGAGAATGAATCACAAAAGGTGAGTTGACTTAATAATGAATGGAAGAAAGAGGTAATGTGTGTATTCAACTTTACTAATGGAACTTGAAGTATTGAAAATTGTTTTCTTATTGTTTAATTGCTTGTTTTCTATAGATAAGTGGATGATGATATGCTGTCAAAAATGTCTCCTCAAAACAAATATTATAAAGTATCATATTTGCAACAGAGTGAAAGAATGCCTTTCAGTTGTGTTCTATTCTACATTCTTTGATGTGGGCTGCATACAGCAGCCAATATACAGATACAAGTGCTTCTTCTTTGGTGTGTGTGCACAATAGTGAATCACCACGTGGACACAAAAGTGCCCTAAAAGAGGAAAGATAGTCTCGGCATATGCTGACCTTTGCATTTCCCCCATCTAGTGGAATAATATACCTGCAACTAAAGCAGTATCTTTTAAATCCTAAACAGAAGGGATTGTTCTATCGGAAGATGAATGGTACAACTTGGCTTGACAGTGGCCTTTAGTGGAAGGTCCCTTGTGTGAAATTAAAGGTTAGTCACAGCATGATAGGGTTTTTACTCATCGGTTGCTCTGAGCTTTTCACAAAGTCCTTTTTTCTTGATAGAAGATTTGCAACTGATTTTTAAAAATTGACTTTTTTCTGCAATACTACCCAATCTCTTCCTTATGTGAACACCGTTAGCATTCCAAAGAAGTATTTAACCTGACAGGCCAATCCAATCCATTGCAGTAACTATCATTGTCCCATCTTCCCACATTGCCCTACATCATGATCAGTTTTGCTTACACTTGGATTTCAGTACTTCTAGCTGTATCTGGCTGTAGGCTGGAATTAGGGAGTCAGTTCCCAATCATTCCATCTGCCTATTTGAGATCTGGCCATATCTGTTTGTCTTGAAATTTTTCATTATTATGAATGCCTCCCTTCGACCGTCTGTTGTTTTTATATGCAGATTTCTTTCACACACATTGCACCCAAGGGCTGATAATAGTTACAAAGGTACATAGTCTACCTCACATATGTTTGTGAGGGTTTTGTTTTGGTGTGCAAGTCCAAAGAGGCTTTAGTCTCTGAAAATACTGAAAAAATAACAGGGCTGGCTTTAACCAGAGAATATAAAAATGATATACAGTGAAAAACTAAGCATGTCTACTCAGAAGTAAATCCTTACTCCTTGGAAAGTTTGAATAGGATTGCAGCCTTAATTCAAGACATAAAATATTGTGGATGTTGTGAAGTTAATTTTGAACGTGAAGGTTGAAATTGTCTAAGAATGTGAATATGACAAAAAATATCATATTTCTCCATGTCTAGGAAGGATATTTACTGAAAGTGAAGCAGGTTTTCAAATTGGTGGCAGACTTTTTGGCTTCGTGCCAAATTAACAAAACTTCAGTGCTGACCTGACATCCATTTTACAGTTTTTAAACAGTTAGACAAGCAGTCTGTGTCAGTCAGTGTTCAGAAAAATCTGCCATGATGACATGTACTTTCTTGAAACTATTGTATCAATTTCTTTTTCCAAGAACTGTAAGTGGTAGCCATTTGAAGTGGGTTCATATAATCACAGGGAAGTTTTCTATTTTCTATTTCTTTGCTTGCAGGGTTTGAGTGTTTAATGCAGTGTTTCTCAACCAGTGGTATGGGTACCATTGGTGGTACTCGAAAAGTACTTGGAGGATCCCTGTACACCTGCCACCCAGCAGCAAGGTGAGGACTATGACATAACATAAGAAGATTGGCTTTGGAGAGCCATTCTGTCCACCTTGAATGGTGGTGTTTTTGAATACTGGTGTTTTTCACTTTGAACCTGGCCTCCTAACTGAGAGGAAATTGATAATGATATCACCAGTTACTTTCAGTGGTATTTGGGTGGACTATGCAAAGTGGTACAGCAGAAGGTGGGAGTATTTTGTAATTGGTGGAGGGCAGGAGGAGGCGCTCAGATCCAACAGTTATGCCATTTCCAAGCTTTTGTCTCCCAGGTAGCTCCTGTCTGTCAAGCTTAGGCCACCTCCAGAGGTAGCCTAAGACAGAATAAACCTATTGGGTTGCAACAGCCCTACCATGACAAGCTTCCTCTTCCCCACAGTAGCACAGCAGCAGTCCCTATACTTGCACTGGGAGTCAGCCTGCCCATTCCAGTGTAAATTAGGATTGTGCTGTCATTTTTTTTTTTGTAACTGAGATGATTTCCCAAACAGATTTTATTTTTCATTTTCTCCCATGGTGTTGACAGCAGCTGAACCAGTTGCTCACAGCATAGTTAGAACTTGTACTGGCCCAGGCAAGCCACATACCTACACTGCATACAATTTAAAAATCAAGCCATGGACTGTGCTAAGAACTACAAAGGCTCTGAAGGGCTCATGGATGCTGCTTTACAGACTGAACCACACTGTTCTGAAGTACATATATTCGAGAGGGCCAGAGCTGGGGAAAAGTGCTGATACAACACATTCTTGTATTGTATCATTGCAAGGATGTTCTTGCAAGGATGTTCTTGCATCCTGCATGGAAACCAAAGAAGAGAGGCTGCCCCCTTTATCTTCTACAAGATCTCTATCATTAACGCCATATCTCACCAAATCCTCAGTGCAGTAGACTGCTTGGTGAAATGAGCAGTGAGTTTTTGGCACGTTTTCATGGACCAAATTGTAAATGATGTGTGCTTTGTGTAATTGTTTTCGGTATGATTTTAAAAAGAATAGAAGTACATTTTGTGCTTTACAAGAACTGTCAAATAATTGCCTGTACATGATTGATGTGTTTTATTTGCATTTCAAGAAACTGTTGAAAAAGAATGTGGAAGCCTAAGGGGACAATGTGTTTTGGCATATGCTATTCTTGCACATTTTTAAAATGCAGCAGCATGCACCATCTCAAAGAGTGAGAAAACAGTTAAAAGTAGACTAATCAAAAGTGTAAAATTAAAAAAAGTTGTGCTTCTTTGGAATAGTAAAATTTACATTGTTTATTGTACTCTGTGTATGATCTTAACTACATTTATTCAGAAAGGCTCTATGTTTATCAGAAAAAGCTGATTTTCAGTGGATCATGCTCCTTAGGACTGTGATCCTAATAAAATGATCTTCCTAGAAACTATGGATGTGGATTTGTTTTGGAACAGAATGATTTATTTTCCAGTTTATTATGAAGTGATGTGCAGTAAATATGTACTAAATAAGGTTCTTTTTCATTCATTCTGTATTTGCCATGCATTTGGTATTTGAATTTGGGGACTGGGCAACTTGTTCAGCGAATGTAGACTGTATAGCTTCTAACAATTGGACTATTTTTTTTTGCAGTGCATCAGGTCCCAGTGCAACTGTCCAAGGTACTAGAGGAAAAAAATTGCAGCTGCCATTTATATTCCAATAATTCCCAGCTGCACTATTGAATCAGGGCATTACAGGAAAGCAAAATAAAAGCTGCCAGAAAAATATGACCTGCGGTACCCTGGACTGATGCTGCATAGACAGCATAGTGGAAACTAAAATGGTGGCTACCGCAAACTGGTGCAAGAATTGCTGCCATCATAGCAAAATACACAATGGTAATCAGCACAAAGTGATAAAATGGGGAGAAAGGCAAAAAAAATCAGGGGACAAATGAAACCAAAATAATAATAATGAATAGAAAAAAATACATTTTTGTTTTATGAGTACCAAACCAATCTTTTAATGATGTAAGTATGGTATATTGTGTAATGAAGAAAATTCTTTATTTTCTTGCAAACTGATAAAACAATTTACACCACAACCCTTCAGCACAACCCTATTCAGAATTATATGCCACTGTATTCAGTGAGGCTTACTTCCAAGAAAATGTGTATAGGAGTTCAGAATTAATTTCAAAGCAGCTAATATACCAAGTCATTTTCAAGCAGAGATTTTCTACACAAAACAGAAAGGTTAAAAATGGAGATATACTCTTCTGCCTTTAACAGATATGTCATCACTCTAGCATAGGCTGTGTGGTGCCCCTTTGTCTGGCCTGATTGGGGAATGCATGGCTCCTCCCAGTCAAGGGTAGGCAAGCTCCCATGGGGGGAGCCAGGTGGGGGGTATTTAAGGTCACACACGAGAGGCACTGACCCTCTTTGCATGTGGTACATTCGCAAACATGTGGTTATTGCTGACTCAGACACATTGGATTACTCCACGTGCCAAGAACATTGCTCTTCACATTTGAAGGCTGGTGAGTGCGGGGCTCCCCTTGCCTCAGGATCCCATTTTTTAAAATATAAAAAAACAAAATTAGGGATATAATGAGGACACTCCCCAAAATCTCCTCCCTCAGCCCTTCAGCTTCCTTGGCCTTTAGGCATGCCTTAATTAATGATTAATCATTTAATCAGGGCCCCCATTCTGGGAAAGGCCTGTCCCTCCATCTCTGCACCCCCTCATCAGCCCCCCACATTACTAGGGGGATGTTTGTCCCCTCTTTCACCATCCTTCCTACCCCCTCACTCTGGGCCTCAGCGGTTGCCATCTTTCACCAGGCGGGGGGCTACATGGCTCATCTGGCTTCCTCCCACCCCCCAATCCTCTTTTGGTCCCAGTCTGGGCGTCACCCACCACTGCAGGGGTGTCCCAGTGCCAGCTACATAGCTCCCCTGGTGGGGGCCATGTGGGGAGGCTGTGCCTGGGCCTCACCCCAGTTGTAACCTTGTGGGCCTGATCCGGGTGCCTCCCACCACCCTCAAGACTGCCCTGAGTCCTATGCGGGGTGAGGGGCTGGTAAAGTTCAGCTGTTTGCTAACACCAGGGTGCCTGTCTCAATGTTCCGTGTGGAGTGAGGTGAGGGTCACAGGTCTGGTTGCACTTGGCCCCTTTATATGGCTGATGGTGATGGGATGGACCCCAACTAGTGGGTGAGGCCCTGAGTCAGTGCATACAATGCTGCGACCCAGGCTCACAACCCTTGCCATGATCCTCCTCAGCACCCTTCCCCTATGCCTCATGTGATGCAGCTATTGGGGTTTCTTTCAGCCCTCATTTATGTCTGCCTATTATCTATAAAGTGGCCCATCTCTTCCATACTTTGTTGTCCAGTGTGTTTTATTAATCAGTGTCTAGAAATGCAGTTCTAATACTGTAGTAATGTTGAAGGGTAAAAAGGAATTTTACCAGTGTTTTTGTTACCCTTGTGGACAACTTTGCTTTTACTAGTTTTAATCTCCTGAAGCAAGAATGTGATCTATTCATGTATCCTTGTAATTAAATCCATTGGTAAGGCAGTAAAACCAAGAGAGTGAAAACAAGTTGCACTTGCAGAAGGTAAACATAAAAGCAACCATATTTTCACCATAGAGGGAGAAGAGATCTGCCCAAACAGATGAAGTGGAGTATTGAACTGAAGTCAAAATATACCTGGAGTCTTGTGAGCCAAACAAAAGGAAAGAGAACAAAACCTATGCTGAAAGTTAAAGGCTGTACATCTTTTTCTTGAATTCAGAGAATGTATGCAATTCTAAAGATCATTACCAGTTCAATTCTATTCCAGTCCCCTTGCGGCCACACCAAAAAAGGTGCAGTGTATCCAGTGTGTGTGGGAGGGAGAGGTCCATCAGCAGGGAAAGTCAGTGGAAAAGCGTTGGCCCCTGGAGACCTCGTTGGCAGAAGGAAACATTAATAAATCCCCAGCAGTTGGTATGGATCAATTCAGATATGCACTGGCTTGATAGCTGGTGCAAGTCTGAATTGATCCCAACCCCTTTCCAGGCCCAATCTGCCCATCCCTTGCCTCGTTCCACCATCTTCCACCCCTATCACAAAAGTATTCTGCCATCTTTCTTGCCTACCCTACTACTTTACCTGCTCTGGCATGTGGCCAATAATCAGATGACACATATTGGAAGGCTGGAGCTTTCCGGCTGGCACCTGACATTACACTATTCAGCAAGTTGTCAGAGTGTATTTTATAGCTGCTTTTTTGGCTAAGGTGACCATATACAATGGAAGATAGAATGCCTCTACCTTTAAGAATTGTACAGAAGAGGAATGTTTGGCGGGTGCTGCTTTCTTAACTTTTCTACATTAAGCTGAACCTGCTTAAATTTCTTCTCCTGTGTAATGGTTAAAGGTACAGGCATTCTGACCTCCATTATATATGGTCACTGTGACCATATATGACTGGCAGAATTCATATTCTGCAAGTGTGACGAATCCACTGGAGTGGGTTGACAATTATACTGCTGTTAAAGGGATTGTTACAGAAGTTAAATGAACAGGAATCAAGGTGACCTCTTAGTGTACCGTACCTGGAACAAACTTGCAGTATGAATGACTTTGCATGTGAAAAATTGCTATCATTCGCCATAAACAGTCAATGACAATCTAATGAAGCCATCAAACAGATAAGATCCTAAGCTATATAGGCTGAACCTCAACATCCACATTAGGTTTCAGGAACCTCCATGAATATCCATTTTCTATTTATACAAAAGCAATTGTTTACCATGGTCAATTCAGAAATAATTATCACTTTGTTTTCAGGTGAAAATCACATGGAGGAAGGGAAGGGTCTCCCAGTTGAAACAGAAACCAAACTTAACCCTTTCTGAGGACTTTCTTGGGCAAGCTTGCTTGCTTGCTATGTTACAATGGTAAGCAGGCTGCTTTTAAGCCATTAACTACTACTTAAGAGGAGCTTATCTTTTAATTTAAAGAGCAAACTTAATTCATGTTGAGACAAAATTACTGATAAACAAAACACTGATAATTAGGTTATATCTCTATTATCAGAAATATGGACCAATTCATAAGTCATTGACCTGAAAACAATGATTTCCAGATTTTTTATTTTACCTTAACCATTGATTTTATTTAGCTTGCATTGCAATCAACACTCAGGGCAAAATCCAGAGTAACTATGAGGAGTCCTTGCTCCAGTGTAAGAACAATTTACTCTGGATTCCAATATGAATTTCCCATAGGCTTTCACTAGGTGGTGCAGTAACTATGGGTGCACATAAAGTCTCTTACGTGCTCCTGTAGTTACTCTGGATTTGGGGCTCAGTAGGAGAATACATATACAGTGGCGCCTCATGTAACAAATTTAATTCGTTCCGGAGGCATTTTTTACGTGAAACATTCTTTACGTGAAGCAGATTTTCCCATAGGAAATAATGGAAACTCAGACGATTGGTTCCACAACCCCAAAAATGTTCATATAAAAATATTAACTGGATATTAAAATGATGACAGAACACTGAGATTGAATTCAAAACATGCATTCAATGTGCATGATCTTATGAAGTCTACTTAGGCTGCAGTCCTAAAGACACTTTCCTGGGAGTAAGCCCTATTTAACACAACGGGGCTTACTTCTGGGTAGACATGGTTAGGAGGCTGCAATCCAGGACACTCTCTTCTGCAATCAAAGACACTTTCCAAGTGTCTCCCCACTTTCTCTTCTCTCCATCCTGAGCCTCTCTCTCCCCTGCTCCTTTCTGGCTAGCCCTGAGCTGCTTCCCTCTTCTCCACTGCTCTTCTCTCCCTCTGCCCAGCGGATGCCCAGCCACAGGAGGAACAGCATGGAAGTGTTGCTTTCACTATGGGCAGGTGCACTAGGTGGCCCTGACGCTTTTTAAACAGGCTGCCGGCCAGCGCATCTGCCCCAACTGTCAATGAATGTGTTCTTTATGTGAAGCATGTTCTTTACATGAAACAGAATCCTAGAGAAATATTTGTTTGTGACGTGAAACATACTTTACGTGAGGCATTCTTTATGTGAGGCACCGCTGTACATATATATAGCTGCTTGGTTGATTGTCAAGAGTTAGTAACTGCATAACAGAGAGTAACTACTAATCACATCTCCTGAAGGAAACATGAAAGGGAAACATATTGCTGCCAAAATGGAAGAAGTTCTCTAGTGAAGTTCAGAATTGCTGTTCACTTGCCTTGCTCCAGACTGGATGGGACAGGTTCACAGTATCCGTCCTTTCATGGAGAAGAGTGGGAAAGACAAAAGGCTCATTGCCTCATCACTTTTGTGCTCCTATCCAAAGAAAGGATCTTATTACAGCTTTTACATGGAAGAGAGAGAGAGAGGATGTTCCCCTCTCATTTGGCTGTAACCTCATCTGTAATGAGATCTTTTCACCAGCCATAGCATGGAAATAATGAATGCAGAATTTCTCTCAGAAACAGCTGCAGAAGTTAAAGAAAAAAGAAGGCAGGAGGGTTTGTTGTGCACAAACCTGCACTGAAAGAAACCTGAAATCCTCAGCGTTATAGTGCTGAGAGGTATTTTCTCTCACCTTCCCAGGTGCTAATGAACAGAAGGCTGAAATCTGTGGCACTTGCCAAATAAATCTCTTCAGAGGCCTAGAGATGCGAATCACTTACATGTAAAGCAAAGTAGGGTGGAAAGAAAAGAGAGATCCCATTGTGATAAAGGTGCAGAAATCCTCAACCCCTTCTCCAGAAAGTGAAATGTAATGATAGGATATCCTATTGAGCTTTGTGCCTCTGTTATAGCAATTAAGCCAGCAGCATATTCCAGGCCACGCAAAGCTATTACCTGAGGTGAAATTACAAACATCTAAAGCTTGCTTCTTACTGGGGAAATGTGAAAAGAAAAATGCAAAGGAGAAGCTGAAATGAGAAACCAGTAAGACAAAAAAAAATTTTAAACCACTCACTCGCCAGCTAGGACAGACACAAGGATTGTATCAGACAATACTATGGAGGGACCATTAAGAAAAGTCAGGGTCCTAAAACCAATTTAGATCATCACTTCTCATCCATCTCCTTATTCCTGTGCTACACACTGGCCTAATCCCAAGAGTGGTGCAGAAGTGCTTCATGCACTTTTGAAACACGACCAGGCCAGCCTAACTAGGATTAGGATTGCACTCTCGGCCAAAAATTTCAAGAAGATTTCAGCCTGATGGAATCAGAACCATATCAAAAATGCACACAACTGGGAAATGTGCAACACTAGGTAAGTGTGCAACACTCCCTCCTTCCAAATAAGAAATGTTAGTCATGATATAAGCTATCACCAGATTTAGCGGCTATATGGCTGCAATCCTAAAGACACTTTCCTGGGAGTAAGACCCATTGAACACAATGAGGCTTACTTTTGAGTAGATATGGTTAGGATTTCACTCTGTGTCTCTGAGTACATCTCAACAATAGCAGATAAGTAAGATGGTTCCATTTCTTACTGACTGGAGATATGGCAGAACTTCCCAGAGACTGTGGGAAACAGGATTCTGAATGAGATGGGTTGGGGGGTTGATCCAAGCAAGGCTATTTTTTTGTTTTGTTCTTTTGAAGACCATGGAGTAATCCTTTGGGGATAAAATGTGGAGATGGGCAAAAGACAGGAAAAGAGTTCAACATTCTTCAGATTCTTCTCCCCTTCTAATATTTGCTCTTACTGGAAACAGATCTGTTTTGGTTCTAAAAGGAGCATTAGGTTATTCTTACATACACTGGCAAACTCAGTGCTATTTAGGACTCATTCAAGAAATCAGAGAATATCATTATGAACCATCAGTTTTGTTGATAAAGAGGAAATATTTAATACTCTAACTTTATACTTAGCCTAATCACTAAGGTGAAGATTTTCTGGACCATTCCTGATGTGCCTTGCAAACAAATGAACAATGATGAGTGTTGTCTAGATAGGTGATCTAGGTTGCAATTCTAAACACACTTTCTTGGGAGTAAGGCCCTTTGGTCTTACTTCCGAGTAGACATGGTTAGGATTGTGCTCCTAGACAGTTTTCTCACCACTGACATTATTTGTAACAAGGCTCATTATGGTGACTGGCTGGAACCCTCAGAATGTTGTATTTCCTCATGGTAAACGTAAAGAGATAAAGATATTTCTGTGGTGTTTCTGACTTCTTTTCTCCTTCTCCCTTGCAGAGAGAGGGACGTGCCCTCTAACAGCGCTTTTCCTGTTTTATCCTTAGCAGTAATCTGAGGGTGGGGGATTCCGGGAAGGTTAGTGTATTACTTCAGGGTAAAGGTTCATATGCCTTATAACTCTGCTCAATAGAGATGCCTAGCTTTAGGGCAGTGTCTTTCAGTGTGTTTGTCAAGACTTCAGCATACAAATATAGCCATAAGATGGGACTTGGTCAGGAGCAGAACAAAGAGGGGACATGGGTGCTTGACCCCCCTCCAATTGTCCCATGAGGAAACAATTCTTGCCAGGATGAAAAGCAGCCCAAGCACAGCCAGAAACCCAGGTCTACCTATCCAACAAATCATAGATCTGGGATCCAAGTCTGGGTAGAGTTCTGATTTACCAACCCAGGAAACCTCAGCCACAAAGTCCAAGAGTTAACGTAGTGCTCATGACACTCCTCACAAAACACAAATACTGGATTTACTCCTTGGCTGGATAAAGTCTTTATTCTGTACAAATTCTCTAGGTGAGAGGCTTCTTTAGCATAGTTTTGAAATACACTGAGGGCACAATCCCAATTTAGGCTGCACAATTCACCTGCTCCCTGTTGTTGTAGTGGAGTGGGGAGGCTGGTGCATATCTTTGCACTAGGCTAACCCCCATAAATGGTGCAGAAGTATCTTATAGCACTTTTGCAACACCCCCAGGCCAACATGGGATTTGTGCTGGGACTTATGCTGGCCTAACCCGGGGTTGGGATCCAGCCTGAGGCAGACCATATAGCCAAATCCATGGCAAGCCATCCTACTCTTAGCCAGCGTTGGGAACCATGAATTGGACTCAAGTTGTGGAAATGTCCATTTTTGCTGTGAGTTGTGTTAGGAATGTGAGTCCCTGCAGGATTAGCAGGGCTAGGCAGAGTAGTTGTGCAGAGGATGAGAGGGCAGCAGCACAAAGTACACACACAGCTGTTTATACTTCAAGATAACTATATTGTTCAAAACAACAGACAGAAGATAAGTCAAGTAACACAGTCCTAGGTCAAAGCAGTAGATCAGTCATATACATACATCCAGTTGCAGGGTTATTCCAATCTCAGTAATCCAGTTAAACAGTCTACAAGTCAGTCCACAGATACAGTCTTTCAGAGTATCAAACAGTAATAATACTCCTCCTCAGTAACCCACACTTTGCAATAATCTCATACACACTTAAATATTGTGGAACACCAATCAGTTAGAGATATTGCAGTCATGTGACCAGTGACTCAGCACTTCCAATTCTGCTGAATCATGCTGTAAGAGCAGTTACAGATTGCATCAGCTAGATTGCATCAGCCTTCTGCAGTATTGCATCAGCCCTGAATCAACTTGCCTGACCAAACATGTTTCATTATTAGATTCAAACCCTAACAAGTTGCACATGTGGAAGACTGAAAAATACTTGAGAGAGGCCCCTTGAGAAACAGAAACAGGAGCCCTGTTACTAAGCACTCAAACTCATGTCTGCAGACCCATCTCTATATGCTGGCTTTGTGTTTTTATGGCATGTAAACCATGTGGAGCCATCATTCAGACCAGGTAATCAGCAGGGAGTTACAACCACAAGGCAGGAAAAGATTAATGTTTGCTTCTGGGAGCATGCACTTGACTATTTATGATAGGAAGGAAGGAATTGGATAAAGGATGGGCATTGGAAAGTGTACCAGTCCCATTTCGAGTAAAGTCGTGGGGGTGGAGTGACTGTAGACTTGACTCAAGTCAAACTATGTTGGATTTTACCATCACTTCCTATAGCTATCAAAAGCAATGCACACAACTGCTTCATTAAGAAAACTGACTGCTTAAACATAGCCGCCTACTTTTGCTATTTGGGAAATGGAGCGTTGGGATTTATAAGGCTCCAGATTCCCCACAGGGTTAGAAAATGAGAAGGACATGCTTGAATGGTGCCTAGAGCTTTCTGCGATTGCTACATCTTTTATGAAGGAATATTGGCCTGTTTTCCTCCATTGACCATATATCTGCTGTCATAACTGGCAGATCAGAATATGTGTTTCAGTAGCTTCTTTCCTCCTGCCCACACAGACAGACAGACAGACACACACACACACACACACACAAGATTATAAAATGTACAGAAGAGAAAATAGGTTTGGTTCCTATTTCCTAGAGATCCTTTTTTCCCTTTCCATGTTAGCAAGCACAAAAAATCTGAATGGCTCTTTTTTCTTCAATTTGTTGCTAAGTTTACATGTTGTGTGTGCCTGTACTTCTCCTCTCAGACAAATGGTTCAGTGGCTCAGTTTCATAAATAAAAGATTTATCTGTGAGCAGAAAGGTGCTCAGTGAATCAGCAGTCATGATGAGAGGCTGATGGGAAAAAATAGACCCATGCACATGGAGAGCACGGGAAAACAAACAATGTTAAAAGACGTATTTTAGATTTGGTCTTTCATAAGCGCTATTACGAGGCACAGATGAAATTGCAATAACAGCAGCCGGAGCAAAAAACATTCTGACAGTTTCTTTGTCCTTAAACACAAACATCAGAATGCACAAGCAGGCACGGCTCATGAATTTAAGCGTAGACACTAAATGAACAAGACGTGACTGTAGACTTTTAACGTACAGGCCGAATCAGCGTATCAAGTCTCCTCCAGTGAAGAATTCCTCTGGGCCCATGTTGCCAATCGCTGAAAGATTTGAATGAGTTAAAAGCAAATCAAGGAACCCACACGAGGCCAGCCCCAGTTAACTGGGTCTCCATCTTACCACAGGCACACAAAACGGATCGGCAATACTAAGAAGAAATCCTCTCCCAAATCCATACCTCAAGGAACTAGGCTAAGACCCCTGAGATCAAGGTGACAGAGAAAATCCTATGGGATTCACCTATAGGCATTAGTCTTTTTTTCTGTTGCCTACCTTGAAACAGCCATTTTCATGGCTGTGCCAGTGAAATGTTGCCAGTTTGATCTTTTACTTATTTTTTTAATTATATTTACCTTCTACCATGGTAGTGCTCCTACAGTTTCTTCAAGAACTGGTCAGACCATACTTGTATTACTTCAACTCATGGCAGGTGCTGGGATCAGTGATGGGTGGATCTGTGAGGTAACAGTTCCCTCACTAATCATTTGGTCTGTCAGTTAGGTTCATGTAGCTACTACCTTCTGGCTAAAAGTCAATGCAGACAAGTAAATTCTGAGCATGATCCAGAGGTTTGGCTGATTTTTCCATGAAGTATGCCAGGTCTATGTGAACAGAGGCTGAAATAAAACCCAATTATTATTTGTCATAAGTAGTTGTCATAATCCCTGGATGCTGTACTATCCATTACTGGTATATTCAGTCCTGTAGGTTGTGGTGAGTTGGCTATATTTCATTGAGGTGACTTGGCAAGCATATTGGAATGGCTACCAAGAGTTATCCAAACATAAACCCCCTTCTTAAGTTTTCTTTAGCATTAGCAGTTAAGTATCTTACTGCCTCTGACATTTGAATCAATCTTTTCAGTGGGTTGGTATGCAGCAGAAAGCACTTAGCCTGTCACTGGTTTCTATATTTCTTATTCTTCCAATTTAATGTCAGAAATAGCTAAAGCAAGCTGGAGCACTACAAAAATTTGGACCCTAAAGATTGCAGAGCCTGCTTTTTTATTTCTCTTTAATAAAAAAGATAATAATAATGGAATTCTAATGGGTTTCATTTCTATGGCTGCAATCCTAAAGACACTTTCCTAGGAGTAAGACCCATAGAACACAATGGGGCTTACTTTTGAGTAGATATGTTTAGGATTGTGCTCTATGTTAGGAAAGGTAACTCCTTGCAGGTTGCTGCAGAATACAGCACTCATTTCTGTTTCTGTGGCCAAAGAGCCAGTGTTGTTTGAAGATGTCTCTATGATCATGTGGCTGGAACGTTGCTTCCCTTCCCACTGAAGTGGAACCTATTTATCTACTTGCATTTACTTGCTTTCAAACTGCCAGGTTGGCAAGAGCTGGGCTAAGGATGGGATCTCACCCCATCTTGCAGTACTCGGGTCTTGAACTGCTGACCTGCTGACTGGATTCCCAGTCAAGCAGTGTTCTAATCCCAGCATTCTAACCACTGAGCCACTGCAGCCTCATTTCTGCATTTCTGTAGTTTACAAAACAAAATACAATGCAATAACATTGTTTCTATTCAAAACGTGCAGCCATATTATGCCTGTTGTATGGAAGCAGGGGCCTTCCTTGCCTGATCTACCACTCCATGAGGAAGGGCAGGAAGGTGAGGCACCTGATTGTTGCTTTGGGCAGCAGGGGGAAGCGCAAAGGCAATGTGTGTGGCATGCATGCATCAAAGCTGGTACTCTGATTCTGGGAGACCATGTACCCCAGCTCCCCTACAATCATTGGTCTTCCCATTCCCATGATGTCTGTGCACTGGCCTATCCCTCCTCAAAGAGTGATGCAGGAGTGTCTTACAGCATTTTTGTAACACTAACTTCCAGTTAGGCTGGCCTTAGCCCCGGAGTAAGTCTTGTGTTCACCTAGCAGTGTCACAAAAGTGCTGTTAAGTGCTGTTTTTCTTCTTGTTTGTTGCTTAGTGGCAAATAAGGCAACATTTGCTCCATTGGTCAGCTTTATTATTTGAAATCTGTCAGGAGAACATTTTACAGCACAATTCTTCCCAGTGATTCAATATCTATATTCAGACTGAAGATAGTAGATAAGCATTATTCAGACCTCTCTCACACACACACTCACACACACATTGTAATGCATAGCTCAGACCTGACACCCATTTATATTTGGGATTGTTTTATGTGAAAATGAGCATTGTATAGCAGTTGACTTCATTGGGTCTGAAGATCCAATGATCCAGATCTGTTTTATATTTCACTGTGGCTCTACAGATGGACCTGGTGGGGATGTGCTGGGACCCCATGTCTTTCCAAAGTTTCACACTATATCTGGCCAGTCCCTAAGGCAGCAATGGTCTTCTTCTGCCTTTGATCCTCAACACTGCTAGTGCCCAAGGGGATGATTGCCATCTGCTGCTTTACTTGCTGTCCACCAGTGCCTGATAAGCCATCTAGGACTCAATAGAGATGCTTATGAGGTCGCAAAGCAGTAGAAGCTTCAGACATGAATATTCCTTTGTGACTATAAATACAGTGCCAACAGTGAAGGAGAATTTTGCATGTTCGCTGTTCAGTGTGCACATGCTTTCCAAAGGATGAGGAAACATGCCAGTGTGACATGCCAGTGTGACATCAGAGGGAATTTGCACTACTCCTTTCACCACCACCCCCCGAAAAGGTTGAAGCTGCCACCATTCCTGTTTTGTGCTGATGATCTTCAGAAATACTCACCAGTCATAGAAAACTTTGTTGCCAATTGAAAAAATGCAACGGCAAATAGCCAGGTTGAGAGTGGGGATGGCTTAACCTTCCTGCTACCCTACCCCTTATTCAGCTATTTATTTACCAAAGAAAACTGAAGCATGTCAGGGCCACTCATGCATTACTGTTGCATGCTGATTCACATTTAGAAATAATAGCTTTGTCTCCTTCGATTCCCTGTCTTTCAAACTGCCTTCCACATTCGAGGCAAATGCAGTTTATGAGGCCAGGATAAAAGATTACCAGAGCAACATGAAGAAGTGTTTATCCAGCCAGATAAAACCAACATGTAATTACAAAGTGCCTGGAAGTCCATCAAAGGTTGCTGGAAGAAGCACCAAAGATGAAAAGGGGGGGAAGACAAAAGAGAAATAGATGGGATTACTTTAGCCGCTAACGCAGAGCACAGAGAGTTCAAATTATCACTTCTAATCCAAAAATAAAGCTTCTGATCCTTTTGTGCTGCTATTACACACCATCCACAAATCAATACACTGCTTGTTCCTTCGCTTTGTCTGTTATGTCAAATACCAGAAAATCCAAAATGCCACCCATTTCTGTCCTGGGGAAATCCAATATGTACAAACACATATTGTTTTCATGACTTTGTTGATCCTTTAGATCTATAAAGGCCACAACTGCTACTTCTTGCCTCAACCCATTCTAAAATGCATCAGTCAATGTCTCTCCATTCCCTTAATACAGCAGTTCCCAAACTCTTTAGTAGAGTTTGGGCTGCTGAAAGTGTGTGCAGAGGTAAAGTGTGTGTGTAGTGGTAAAAAGCAGTGATGGTATTCCTGAGATCACCATCGCCCTGTTTCTTAAGATGGCAGAGACGAGGCTTACCCAGCTAGAGAGTCATGAGACCACCATTTCGGAACCTCTGTATTAATTCATCATTACTAGACAACCATTTTTTTACTAGGCTGAATAGTGACTACTCAGTGGCATAGCTAATGAACATGTGGCCCAGTGCAAAGCTCAAAATGTTGCCCTGGAAGGGATGTTACAACTGGAAGTGATATCCCAATTTGGGAAAAACCTTTCTCCTCCTCCTCAGCAGTTCACCACCATTTGCTCTGCTAGTGGCATAGCTAAAGCACCTATTTCCTATCTGGAGTTGAAGAAGATTTTGTTGATTTCCCTACCCCTCCACAACAACAAAATCAAATTTAATTAACTAAAAAAATGAAAATTTTGTCCATTATGGTTAGGAAAACTGTGCTGGGGCAAAGAGAAATGGTTATTCTTTCCCTGCTAAACAGAAGAGGGGCACATCTTAGAAGTGCTGCAGTACCACACTCACTTTCCTAGGAGTAATGGGCCTTGCATCTGAGCAGACAAGCACAGGATTGGGCCCTTCCAGGAGTATCCATGCACCTGTACAGCCCACTGCTCCATCTGCTGCACCCGGTAGAGAAGAGGTGCCTCTTTGCCCTTCCTCAGCGCTGCTTCCCCAGCCCCACTGGTCTGCTCTGCAGCAGACAAGCACTGAGGTCACTTTCTCTGGCTGGCATGCCTCCTCTCCTTCACCTCTCTGCCTCTGCCCTGGAGCCTGGAGGACAGATCACCCCTCCTCTCCCTCCCTTTCACCCTCAGCCTCCCCCTCTTCCAGAAGGAAGTTAGAGGTGGATTCCTATTGGCACCAGAAGCCTCTATCTGGCTACTCAGAAGAAAGTCTCTTAAAGTAAATGGGGCTTCCTTCTAGAAAATGGATAGAGGGTTCATCCTTGGAGAAAGCCAATCCTCTGCCTTTTACTCAGCGGTAAGCCCTTCTGAAGTCAGTGGTGCTTACACCCAGGAAATGGGAAGAGGTGATTAAGAGCCCAAGCCTGTCTCTCCAATCCAGTGATTTTCAAACTTTTTTCATTTCATGGCACACCATCAATTGTTTTTATCATTAACAAGGCACACCATGCTGTTCAAATCCCCAAGTTACCTATTAATAAATGTCCCTCCCCAAATTCCCATGGCACATCTGAGGACTATCCGCAGCACACCAGTGTGCCACAGCACACTGGTTGAAAATCACTGCTCTAATCAGAAGTCATCTGAAGCAGGTTGAACATCCTCACTGTCCTCCTTTTCCTTGTGAACAGGAAAAATGCAGCCTTCTTGGAATTTATAAATTTAAATTAAATAAACCATATTTAATAGTTTTAAATTAAATAAAAGTAATACAGTCTTTAAATTAACCACATGAAATCAATATACTTTATACTTTATACTATATACTTTATACTTTGTACAATATACAATATACTTTATACAGTATAAAGTTTCAGCTTTTGTTGTATTTTACATTTTGGGGAGCCCTTGTCCTCGTTTTCAGTTATGGCATATGGTCAGCCTGATTGAATTGGCCTGAATAGCTGCTGGAGGTATCCTGAATGGAGATGTTTTTGGAGGGGAGGCAGGATTGGAGACCTCTGAGGAATGCCCTGCAGCCATCCAAGAGGAAGATCTGCTGAGAGCCCACAGGTGACAACAGAGCTGCTTCTGCTGCCAATACAAAAAAACCAAGGCAAGCACAGTCTCTGACTGGCAGTCTTTGGGCAAGGGAGAGAGTTTATTTGAATGAGACAACACCAACTCCTGAGTATATATGCCCAGGATAGGTACAGCAGCTGATACCTGCTGATTTTATTAATGGTTTCATCATTTATTGATTGTATTTTATGCTGTATGCTTGTGTGTTCATCCATTATGCCTGTGATTAATTGCTCCTTTTTTACATTGCATTTTTCCATTTTAAAAAAGCAGGCCTCCGTCAGTCTTGAAAGACTATGGTATCATGCTTGGCGCTGCATACGCTGCATGCGACACATGAAAGCCTGGGTTGGATTGTTATGGAGGATAGGCTGTTACCCAAGCAGCAGATCCCCCCTCTTCACACCACTGAATTAGTCCAATGTAAAGGCAGAGCCCATATGATTGGATCCAGCTGGCGTCGCAGAGCTAGGCTAAGGACTGGAGCTCACCCTGTCTTGTGGGGTCGACCCGGGTCTCGAACCCTGGCCTGCAGGTTAACAGGCACAGTGCCTTAACCGCTTGCTCCACCCACAGCCCATTTTCCATTTTAAAGTATATGTATATTTAAATGTATGCCACATTGGTTGCCCTTGGAAGAAAAGTGGGATAAAAAATTAAATAGGCAAATAAAGGACACAACTTAGGTTTAATTAATAAATATAAAATAACAAGAGACAGATAATATTAATATTTGTTAATATTCCTTAATAATATATTTGAATTAATTAATTTAGGCTGCAGTCCTAATCCCCGACATAAGTGCTGGCACAAGGTTTGTGCTGACCTGGGGGCTTTGTGAAATGCCATAGGGCACTTCTATATCACGCCTGTTGGAGCTAGGCCAGTGAATAGACATATGCCAGCATATTAGGACACACTGACCATATGACATTAGTAAAAAAGAGTTCAAGGGTCCCAAAATGTAAGACACCCATGAAAAATGTAGGACATGACAAAATGAAAGCTAAAATTACTATATTGCTTTTGTGTACTTAATTTAAACACTATATTACTTATTATTAAATTAAAAAACTATTACATATAATTTAATTACAAGAAAGCTACATGCCACCTGATTACTAGGAAAGATGGACATTAACGTTTTTCCAGGACACAAGGCGAAAATCCAAGACGTGTCCTGGAAAAAGAAGACATATGGTCAAGCTGGGGTAGGATTGTGCCCTAAATCAGTCATGATTTTGTCATATGGGGGGAGAATAAAAAATGAGTCCCAGCTGCCCAATCAGCTAGCTATGCCACTGTGCATGCCTATCCCTAGGCATGCCTGTCACTAGGGGTTTCAGCACGCCCATTCGGACCTGTTCTGTGGCGGAGCAGGTCCAAATGGGCACACTGAGGCTCAGAGTGCATGTCCAGGTCTCTGGACTTGTGCAATGTTGAGGGGTGGGGCATTGTCAGATCACTCCGCCCACTACTTGGGAGTTGCCTCATCATAGAGGTGACACGCTGGCTTCCTGCACCGGGTGACGTGAAGCCAAGTGACATCCCTGCCACTTTGTGAAGAAGAAAAAAAGGTATGACTTGGAAAATGATGGTTATCTGCAAAAACAGAACAAAAGTAAATGAACTGTGTGTCATTTTCCCTTGTTTGGGAATGAAAACTCCTTTAAAAAGAAAAATTAAATAACTATATTATAAAAGAATTTTCGATAGGGACAATAATTAACTAAAATCAAAGAGAAGGTGGCTTCTCTTAGATATGCAGAATATACTGATACCACAAGAATATTTATAGGACTTGCTTGATGTGCCCCCTTGTGCCTTAATCTTGAAGAACACACAACATGGCAACTGTCCTGAAGGCCTTTCCAGATAATGAAAACACAGCTGAGATATCTGAAAGTGCTATTGTGCTGATCCAAGTGTTCTGTCCCTAGATCAGTGTTTCTCAAACTGGGTCACAAGCCAATTTTAAGGGGCTTTTAAAGGGGAAATTTTAAATTTCAGTGTGTGTTTTATTTTTAATTTGTTGGAATTGAAGCTACTATGGGATATGACTGTATTTGGGAAAATATTACAGATCTGTACATTTAGCAGGCTACTATTTATATGTTTTTAAAGAATGAAAGTCAACAGAGTTTACTCCTGGGTAAGTACGCATAGGATTGTAGCCTTTGGGCTTATTGGGGAATTTCTTTTAAAAGATTTGCAACTGCTTGGGAGAGTTAGGAGGTCTCTTTATCTATACCCAATAAATTTTTGAACATTGTAAACTTAGGCTGCAATCCTAAACACACTTTCCTGGAAGAAAGACCCATTGAACATAATGGGGCTTACTTCTGAGTAGACATAGTTAGGACTGCAGCCAGAGGCTGCAATTCTATCCACAGTTACATGGGATTAAGGTCCATTGGCTACAATGGGATACATCTGAGTATATGTGCATAGGATTGGCCTCTCAAATGATTTTGTTATGTGGGAATGTTAAAAATTTTCCTACTTGATTATGGCTGCAATCCTAAAGACACTTTCCTAGGAGTAAGACCCATTAATCTCAGTGGAGCTTACTTTTGAGTAGACATGGTTAGGATTGTGCTCTATGTCACCTCTAGCTATGACATCACTTCCACTGGGCTCAAAGAGATTTTCTAAAAATTTGATCCCAGCGCTAAAAGTTTGAGAACCACTACCCTAAGTTTGAGAACCACTCCAGTCCATGTAGTGGACTGGAGAATGCAGATATTATTAATGTTATAACAGTTCTAATCATGTTATTCTAACAATCTGTCTCTGTCAGAAAGAGACAACGAGCAAGAACAGGCAGACCATTTGATAGGAATTCCCTGGAGACCTCAAGAAAAAGTGAGGGTCTACCAGGAAGTAGGAAAACCCCCTCTTCCTCCAGGATCTGGGCCCAGCATTTGATTGCTTACTTCTGTGCGCTGCTTTGGGAGTCTCTCAGAGCAGGAGAGCACTGAGGCGGGACCAGGAGGAAGGTCTTCCCCCACCTTGTGGCCTGCAGCACCCTCGCTTGCAGCTTTTCTGGGGCTTTGGTTGGCCCCTCCATGGCCCTGCACTGCAACACAGCCTCACCGGTCAGCCCTCCCTCTTCTGCGGCTACCACGCTGCCTCTGCTGGTTCTATGGCCAGCCTGGGTCTCCTGCGCTGCTTCTCCTCCCTCTCCAGCTGGCTGTGCTGCTTCTGGTTGCTGAAGGTGAGTGTGTGCTTGTGTGTGAGAGTGTGTGAGTGTGAGTTGCATGTGTTGTGGATTTCTGGGTTAGAAACACATATGTTAAAAGGTTTTCAATTTTAAAAGTATTGAAATTGAGTACAGGAAACAAATACGAGCATTTTTGCTTTATTTTAACATTTCCTACATTTGTCCTACATTTTTGGCAGTGTCCTACATTTTTTTAACTGGGTAGGAATTTTGGCTTGGGGGACAGGATCTTTTGGGGATCTTGGAGGGAAAATTTTGGGTTTGGCATCTGATCATCCTGAGATTGAGTTACAGTGGTACCTTACATAACAAATGCCCCTTATAAAGAGTGATTCACATAACAAGCACAAATTCCCATTGGGAGCGTGCTCTACTTAACAAGCCCACTTCACTTATAAGCCACAGGCAAGTGCCCCCAATTTGTCTAATGAGAAGTAAGCTCCATTGTGATAAATGGATCCTACTCCCAGGAAAGTGTCTTTGATTGCAGCCTCCTAACCATGTCTAACCAGAAGTAAGCCCCATTGTGTTAAATTGTCTTTAGGACTGCAGCCTAAATAGACTGCAAAGGATCATTCATATTGAATGCATGTTTTGAATTCAATTCCAGTGTTTTGTCAACATTATAACATATAGTTAATATTTTTATAAGAATATGTTTTGGGTTGTGGAACAAATCATCTGAGTTTCCGTTACTTCCTATGGGAAAATCTGCTTCACATAACAAGCATGCTTCTGTAATGAATTAATCTTGTTATGTGAGGCATCACTGTACTTACAATATGAAAAGAAACCTGGCAATTTTAGCTCCAGGCTAGTCCATAGTGTGTCAAGATTCAGGGGGAAAAAACATTGTATCCACCATCATGTTTGCTTCCTTTTCCCCCTAAGGTGGATTGTTTGTGAAGGATCTTTTACTTGATCCCAGCTGTCATTCAAGAATATTCTTAAGAAGTGCAGGGTAGCCAACAGGGCTCCAAGGACACTGTTTGAAGGACCTCAGGCAAAAGCTTGAGGGGGAACTACAATGCTATGCCTCATTTTTTTAGGTTGTACATGTATGAGCTCAAGCCAATCTCAACTCCTCCTCTCCATCTTCACCATGCTTCTGAGTAAAGGTCTCGTTCTCTAGCCATTTTAACATTGATTAACATTGTTAACGCTCTATTTTAACATGTTCCCCTCTGCTGCAACACCTGGCACTGCATCTGTGGACAAGGCATTCAACAATTTTAAAATGAAGTTGGCCGGATCAGAGAACTCTTCTGTCTCTGTTCCCTCTATCTTTGCCCATTTGAACTAGGGGTGATCATCCAGAGTAGGCTTATGGTTACAGCTTTCACAGTACAATAAACTGGCCTCCCACTCAGAGATGTCTATATTCTCTGCTTTCTAGGCAGACAATCTGATTTTGACCTCACTGACAGAGCATCTGACAAAATCTGCTTTGCCTCAAGTTGTTGAACCTATCTTCTACCAGTGCGTTGTTGTGTCCCACAGGGAATGAATACATGTTTTTTCTACTTGTGTGGAAACCTGGAAAACCTACAAATTAAACCCAGAATAATGTTTCATTGAAATTTGCAACGGAACAGTATACTATTACAGTTGGCTCACATAACCAATTCCTCTGTGACTTGAAGATGATGTTCTCGTCCTGTGTTTCTGTGTGATAAAGGGCACCACAGCATACCTATTAGATTCAAAAATAAAACTGAAAACCCTAAAGAAAGCCAAGATGGCATGAGCATATGATGCATATATAACTATTGCTCCAGGCACCTTTCTTTAATTTAAATATGTCAGTTACAGTTAAAAATACATATACTTTTCCATGGAAATCTAATAAAAATAAATGGGAAAAAATATATATACTTTTCCCTGCTGCTTCCAGAGTGTTGTGGATTTGCACATCTTACTCAATAAGGTAATACTGTGCATAATTATGATAAGAGGTTATTTCACCCTTTTTCTGGTTTCAAATAGCAATTTGAGGAATTTCATCCCAGCCCCACACAAATAATTCAACTGAAAGGACTTTGACAAAGAAAATGTTTCAGCAAATTATGCTTAAATTTGATAATTGTCGTGCCTGTTCCTGTTCAGTCAAGCTGATTGTTCCATTGTTAACAAGGCTAATACATGCTGCAAAGTATTTAGGTATTCAGGGAGTAAAGTGGGAATGGACTGAAACACTGCATCTGCCTTAGGACCATAATGATTCATGAGAATGACAACTATGACTAAAACCTCCAAGATGTGAAAAGAATTGTCTTCATAATCAGTAACTGTACAGCTTCTTTTTGAGCATTAGTACTTAATTCTATAGAATGAGAATTCACCGCACATAGCATATCCGTAGAATTCACATCCATAGCACAATCCGATGCTTGTTTTGTCTCTGTGTTCAGTGTTCTCATCCCCTGAATGCTATGCATTATAATTTCTAATAAGGAAGGTTAGTCCATATTGTTGAGATCTTTTAATTGATGCCGCAAGTCTCCTAGGAGGGCCTCACAATACTTCAAAACAGTGACTTCCTTCTGGCTCCATATAAATGAGGTGGGCCTAAGGGAGCCTAGAGGCAAATCCCTGGGTTCCTATCCAATCACAGAAAAAATAAGATTCAAAGGTCTAGGAGAGCAGACAGTAAGTTACATTACATATGGGTCATATGTGAGAAACAAGAAAGAGAGAAGAAGTGAAAAGGGTCAATGGCCAACAGCAAATCTCCTTAGTCTACTGAGTTTGATTCTTAAAATGCTGAAAGACAATCTATATACTGTATATAAAACTAATCATCATCATCACAGACTCATCAACACCCAGCCAAAACTGTCAGGCCTAGAAGGGTGAAATTTGGGGAGAGTGTTCCTTCCATAGAGGCACCCACTAAGAACCAGTTTTTGGAAATTCCAATCGGAAAGGAGTGAAAAGGGGTGCAACCAGTGATGGGATTCAAAGAAATTAACAACCGGTTCTATGCCCATCTGGCAGCCACTTTTAAATGGATATTTATAAACTTTATATGTCCTATCTCTCATTAACAACCAGTTCTATAGAGTAGGTGTGAACCTGCTGGAGCCCACCACTGCACTTTACATTGAAAAATCCCCGACTGATCACCCCCCTGCCCAAAGCCTGGACCGAGAAGCATGAAATTTGGGGAGGGTGTTCCTTCTGTCACATGAACAACCACCAAGAACCAATGTTGAGAAAGGGGGTGAAAAGGGGCTGAAAAGGGGTGAAACATATTTTTGGTCTATACATTGAAGACTGATAAATACCCAGTCCCAAATCCTGACCCTGCCAGATAGGGGTGCCCACCATTGAGAGAGGGAGTATTGGGAAGGGGTGTTGCACATGGGGGGTGATGCGCATGGGGGTTCATGCACATAGGAGATGTTGTACATGGGGGATGTTGCTCATGAGGGGTTATGCTCATGGCGGTAAATGCACATGGGAGTACGATGCACATGAGGGACAATGTGCACAGGGGTGTTGCATATGGTGCTCATGGGAGGACGGTGTGCATGGGGTTTGATGAGCATGGGGGTTTATGTGCATGCAGGGATGATGCACATGGGGGGATGTTGCGCATGAGGGTATGACGAGCATGGGGGATGGTGCGTATGCGGGGCAATGGTGTACGGGGGGAATTTTACTCCCACAATGCGGGTACGTTTTCAATATAGGTAGATAAAAGTGTCTCAAGGTCATGTGATTAACAACCTGAAGGTAGTAGTTACCCACTAAGGCTGCAATCCTAACCTGCAGTTAGGTCGGCCTAAGGCCTGGCTTAAGTTCTGTTCTGACCTGGGAGTTTCACCAAAACGCCATAAGACACTTCTGCGCCACTCCTGGAGGTGTTAAGCCAGTGCTCAGGCATGTGCCAACCTCCCAACACTACCACAGGAACAAATGCCAGGTGATTTTAGGCCAGCCTAAATTGATTAGGATTGTGCCTTATAGTGCTAACTTTGTGTTCAGTGGGGCTTACTCCAAGGAAAATGTCACAGAAATAATTTTCAATCTTTTCTATCCTGTAGCACACTGGCAGTGTGCTAAAATTATCAAGATGCAATTCTTTTGGCAATTGACAAGCCACACCATGCTTCCAGTGGGGAAGGGGGGAGGTGTATCAAGTCTTTCAATGGCCCTGCTAATAAATGATCCCCTCAGTCATTCACAGCACACTAATGTGCCATAGCAAAGCAAATTTCTGGTGTATCGCAGCCAGACAGAGCCAAGGAAGACATCCATTGTATCAAAGTGCTGATGAGAAGGACCAAAATGCTCCCTTTCTTGGATCTTTCTTGCTCTCTCTAGGCTATCCCAAAGGGAAGAGATGGAGGCTTCCCTACCCATCCCAACCCCCACACAAAAGATCCTAATTAGAATCACAGAGCAAAAGATAAAGCAGAAGCTGTTTTCATTTCTATATGTTCTACATAAGCAAAGGTTCTGCTGAAGCAAGGCTCCCTCCTTCACATGAAGGAGGAACTGGGTCCAAGAATTTTTACTTTCAAAACCTACACAAAAGTTCTTTGTACTCCTTGATTATGTGTTTGGTTCCTTCCTTTTACTCCTAGATCACAAAGTCCAGATGTATTCCTAAATTACAAAGTGATTACAAAGTGAAAACAGTACTTGGTTTATTCCATGGGACATCACCTATGAATAAGGAAACTCATGGCATCTAAAAAAGCATGACAATCTGTGGGAAGTGATTATTTTCATGTGGCATTTTGCATTTTAGTTCTGGGATTAGATAAAGAGGAGATGACCTCAGCAAAAAGTTGGTAGAAAGTGGAAGGATGTCCAAATGCTTATGCCATCCTCTAATGGTCAGATAAGGACGCCAAGCAATTACCATAATCCTCAGGAAATTTCCATTTGGCTTTGTGAAGAAGAAAAGGAAACATCTTTTTTGAACTTAAGATCCATTTCTTCAAAACTGGAGGGATAGGAGATCATGTTGGGCCTGAGACTCAGAGTCTCCAGCCTTCTACCATGGACCAAGCTCTGTCCCCACAAATCTCCAGAACTGCTTTCAATCGTCTCCTGAATATTTGTGCTACTGTATTAACTTGAATATACTATACCATTGAATCTAATGCGCACCCAATACTTATAATTAAAATGTTGTATTTACTCCAATTGAATTAACCATTGAATCTAATATGCACCCTGATTTTGGAGACTAAATTTGGTTGAAAAATGTGAGCATTAGATACGAGTAAATACAGTAAATTATGAAGGTCACAGGCCAATATTGAAGGGTTTCCAACTGTACCTGATATGTTTGTTTCAGTGGCTCCTCCTCACAAACAAACTTGAGTGGATTGGGATCATGTGGTCAAAAATACATGCTCAGCTTTCCCTGGATTTCTGATTTAAAACTAAGGCCAGGTCAGTTTATGGCTACTCCCATCCAGAAGGCAATTCAGTAACTTAAAATGAGCTCATGAAAAACATGAGTTGAAAAATTTATTTCACTCTCTGCCAAGTAGCAGGCCATGAATAACGTACAGGGTGTTCTAGTTTTATTTGTTACTATTTCCAAAACAATTGTTTATGCATTTGGAGAAAGTTTTAATGAACAGAGTCAGCTGAGAAGGCAAGTAGCGTGTTAATTTCTGTATTGCACTTTCTTTCCATGAGATAGCTAGAAAAAATATTGAGACACTGAAAAAAGTGAAATTCAGTCGTGTGTCCACAGGAAAGCAGGTTTTCATAGTTTCAAGTCATAGGCTGCTTAAGGGTTTTTTAAAATTAGGATTATTATACCATTGTTATAGATTGTTATCATTGTTATAGATGTCTTTTTGCAAAATTAGGGGTTCTGTAAAGAAGGAACTCTGGTAAAAAAACATTTGCAAGTCATATATAATACTTATCCTTGACAACACCAGTGTGACACCTGGAGGATGCAGGGAACCCATGGATCCCTCTGAATGGCTCCCCACTAAAACAGCTAAAAATATGATCACAGCCTACCAAAATGGGTGGCATAGGTCCAAGGAGACCCAAAAAGCAGCATGAGGTCTTACATAGGGTAACTAGCAGGCCTCCGTCAGTCTTGGAAGACTATGGTATCGTGCTTGGCGCTGCATACACTGCACAAAAGCCAGGGTTGGATTGTTATGGAGGATAGGCTGTTACCCAAGCAGCAAATCCCCCCTCTCCACGCCATTGAATTAGTCCAATGGAAAGGCAGAGCCAATACGATTGGATCCAGCTGGCGTTGCAGAGCTGAGCTAAGGACAGGAGCTCACCCTATCTTGTGGGGCCGACCCGGGTCTCGAAGCCTGGCCTGCTGGTTAACAAGCTCAGTGTCTTAGCCACAAAACAAACTTATAACTCATTTGCCTTCATGTCACTTTTCTCCACACACATTTCTGGTGCATTTGTATGCCACATTGTGGCAGTGGGTAGGACTGGGTTATCTTTTTAAATAAATGTCAATAGCTACTTCCACTTGAAAGGGCTGATTACTCTGGAAGGCATAACTACTTGTTGATGGCTTTACTTTACTCAATTGCTCTGTTACCTTTCACAGAAAGACATGAGGCTCAAACACTAGAGCAGCTGCCTCTATTGAACCAGGTAAATAAGGCTTTCTAAGAGAGATATCTTCCCGAAGAATGATTCTGCTAACTGCTTGGACTCTTGTGAAGACACTTAAAAGAAATGAGCGCCACCACACAAAAGAAACACCATGTAGCACTAAGCGTACTTTCCCCAACAACATCTTTTTCCTCCAGAAACAGCTTGAGAGGTGCCAAGAATTACTTACACATAAAGAGGTACAAATAACAGTTTTGTCTCTTGTCAAGTTGTACATCCATGATAAGAAGTGTTGATATTTTTGTCCTGGATAAATTCAAAATGGACTTTCAACCATCTCAAAACCAAGAGTAAAATAAAAATAAAATGCAAATAAATCTTTGTTTTAGAGAAGTGTGGTTGAGATTGGACAAACAGACACTAGTTTTGAAATTCTGTTCGGAAGAAGAATGTACACAGTAGCAAGGCATATCATGGTAATAATAACAAAAGCCACACCAATAACCATAACCCTATCTTTCTTATTTTTACTAGTGAAGGAGGAGTTACTTCAAATAATGGTTGAATGACTTACCTTTAACAATCTGAGGTAATTGAAAAGTTGTTTTTCTGAATTTAACCAAAAACCCATTTGGAGCCCTTCTTGACTCAGAAGATAACATTATTCACTTAGGTTTGCATCACCCATGATGGACTTCCTCCCATGCAGCAGGCGAACCAGTGTCCCAGGCAATGGGCATGCTGATGTACCATCATCCTATTTGTGTACATCCTACTTAGTAGGTAAGTATACCTACACCCTAGTTTTTTGGTTTGAAGTTTTGATAGAACAGAGATATTTCAGCATAGTTTGTTTCTTTGACTTCTGCATGAATTACACATAGATGGATACACAGGGTGAGGCAGAAATACCTCCCACATTTTAAAGGATAAAAAAGGAAAAAAGAAACAACTTTGATTAAAAATTAATTTCACTATAGTTTAAACAAAGGGTTACAGTTTTTATTTATTTGGTTTTAAAAATTACATCCTCCAAATGGTGGCCTCTATTCATTATACACTGTTGTAGACCATTTCATTTAATTCTTCAATGGTACCTGGTCGATGTTTGTAGACCTCTGCTTTCAAGTAAACCTAGAGAAAAAAATTTAAGTGCTGAACCTGTGGCACTGAAATTTGCAACCCACAGCAGTATTGTTTTCATACCGGAACAGCATTCTAACCTAACATATAATGAATTCGAAAAGTTATCTGCGTTGCAATTACAGATTCACCATTCTTCAAAAATGTTTTTACAGTAAAAGCACACTGTTCACCAGTCCAAATCATTTTGCTAGATGTGGGTATATGAAAAAAGGAAGTCATTAGCTATCAGGACAATCTTAACCATGTCTACTCAAAAGTAAGCCCCATTGTATTCAGTGGGTCTTACTCCCAGGAAAGTGTCTTTAGGATTGCAACCTAAGTCAGGGGTCTCCAAGCATTTTGACAGGAGGGCCACAACATCACTCTGACACAGAGTTGGGGGGGCAGAAAAATTATTTACATGTCAAATTTGAATAAATTTACATATAAGATTGCATTGGAGACATTACAAGGCTTGTCCACGGGCTGAATGGAGGGGTTTTGCTGAGGGCCAAAGTTAGGCTTGCCCAGGGCCGCATTCGGCCTCAGGGCCCAGAATCTGGAGCTAAATAAAGACATCATTGGCATTTGCATACGTACATTAGCAACACAAAGGTGAATGTTTTAAATGTGTGAGGTATTTCTGCATCACCCTGTATAACAAGATTGTGTCATTTGAAAATACCAAGATTTTTAAAATAAATTTTGGCAAGTAATGGTGTCATTCCCTTGTTTGTATCACCCAGAGTGGTCCTCACCACCCTGCATCGCTACTGGATAACATTCATTAAAAAAAACTTGTAGACACCCCATTAGTACAAACAATGAAAGTTTCTGGCGGGGTAGCATTTATGCTCCTGTGATGCAGAGTATCCAGCAATTGTGGTGTTTGCTTGCTAATCTCACGGAAGTTATATAAAAAGAGTACTGTGTGGCTATTTGGAAGGCTCACAACATCAGGAGCGCACAACATCAGGAGATAGACTCATCAACCACAGTAATTAGAATGGATTTGTAGTGACTTACACCTGATTTTGCTTTCTGTCAACCAGTGAGATGCCCCAAGAAGAAACAGAACACTGAATGGCACTTTGAATGAAGAAGGTTGGAGGAAAGACTGCTTGCTGATTAGTTGGGGGATTTATTTCCAGTTAGTCAGAGACCCTACAGTCTTGCAAGAAAACAATACAAATCACTAACCGGTGATAGTGGAGCTATCCCTTGTGCTGCATTACTGCCATTTACAGGAAGAAAACACTTTTCCCCTTATTGAAGTGCCAGCTGGCCAATAAATTAGTTTAACACTGGGCAAACCTAAGGTCCATTTTCCGCTGGGATTTCAGGCAAGATTCAAAGTAGACAAACTGAGATGAGAAGACTGAGAAAACATCAAAGGGCCAAAGGATAAGAACACCTGCTTGTTATTGACAGGAAGAGTGAGTGGGGAGATGGCACCAGAAGTGCTTGTCAGCCTCTGCAATTGCAAGGAGTCCTTGACAGCAAAACAGTTGACTTTATTAAAGGATTGATAACAAAGAAATAGGTCTGTGAGGTTTCTGCTGCTGCTAATGTAGATCTCAAAATCCTCATGCTCCATTAATTGGTAGCATCCCAAGGCATGCACAAGGCAGTGTGGGTTCGATCTTGGCACACTGAAAGACAGTTCAGCAAATACTATTGATGTCAGCAATCAACAGTGTTGTCATTGGACATTGTCAGTCACTTGCCAGGATGAGCTGGAAGGAGTCTTTGTTCAAGTGTCTTTATGGACTCAGCATCCTTAGGGGGGACTTACTCACGGGATGGGCAGATAACAGCTCAGAGTAGCCCTCTGCAATCCTTCTGAGTGCAGCCAGCGTATCAAGAGTGCACTGTCCCATTCTGTTTCTGTCCAGCAATTACAGGGGTGGGAACCGACCATTATTGGTAATAAAAAATGGCCATCACCATTGCATGACAGCAGGTGTGGTCTGGTAGTTGAGCAATGGGCTGGTGAAGAAAGCTCAGCAGGAAAAGACCTGGATAACTCTTTAGATGGGAGACTGAAAGCTGATAAAGCCGGCATGAGACCACAGAGACAGAAGTGTCACTGTATAGCTTCACTGACCTGAAAACTGTTCCTGCTGGAAACTTGGAAGGCATAATGTGATGATCACAACATGAAAGGATCCCATCCAGAAGAGAAACATTATATGAACTGACCATAGAACAATTACCAACCTCACATGATTGTTGTGGGGAGAAAATGGATTTTTAAAAATCTGTGTAAGCCCAAATAATATACAAAAAATAATAAAATAGTTGTAGCAAAATAATAACTCATGGTGCTTATCAGCGACTGAAAAAATAAGAAAATAATTATAGCAAAATAACAACTTGTGCTTATCAGTGGCTGCCCAGGTAATTCACAAATTGGAACACTCAGCAAAGGTTCACGACTCAGGGCTGTCTTATGACCCTGAGAGGCCTCCCAGGAAGGGTTGCCAGATGACCAGAAATCCCTGGAGAAATTAGGAAATTGGGCTCCTCCACCGGAAATCCAGGGAAAAGCCTAATTCTCTAGAAACCAGAATGCGCCACAGTGGGCGTGCCTCTCCTGCGTGCTGGCTGGGCCCAGGAATGCGCAGTGGGAATAATTTTATTCCTGCAAAACGGGTACTTTTTAGCTAGTTTATTATAAATTATAAGCATGTGATCTTCATTTTAAAAATGCATAGGTTAGGTGATTGTACAAATTATAAATGCCCCCTTTAACTACTACTGTCATGTTCACTCTGAACAAGAAGGAAAATAGTGTTGCAGTGAAGTACAGGAAAGCAATACGAGTGCTTTTAGCTTTATTTTAACATGTCCTTCATTTTTGGAGGTGTCTGCATTTTTTAAAGGGGGAGGAATTTTGGCTTGGATGTCAGGAATTTTGGGGAATTTGGGAGGAATTTTGGGTTCAGCATCTGGCCACCCTGCCCGCTGGGACTCCCTGAATTGACTTACTTCTGGTGATCAGCCTGAAAATTATATTCAGAAAATAAAATACACTGGAACTCAAATAAGGAAAACTGATGTTCCCTCTGTGCTGTTTCATGCATTGAGATCTTGAAATCAGATCAATCCGCTTATTAAAATTCCATCAAGCCTGAACTCCCATCTGACCTATCGCTCTCCACACTGAAGTCTTACATGCAGAAATTGGTCAGTGCACACCGTAAACAACAAAAGCAAAAATATTTTGAAGGCACTGTGCAGGTTGAATAAACATATCTGACCTATGTCAGTAGAGAGTCTCTGGCCATGTGTTCTTATTTCCTTTTCTTTAACATGTCTTGCAGCCCAAGGTCATTCACAGGTCATTCACAGCTTGCAGGTCATTCACAGCATGCAGTGGGCTTCTGTTGTGTTTTACTAAATTTTACTTACCTCCTCAGTGGTTCTGTGATCTCCTATAGAATTTCTTAGCCCTATACCAGCTTTTGTATGATGTAGCTCTGAGGAACTTGCTGGGGGTGTGACCAGACCATGCTGGTGGCTTCAGATATAGTGGGCATCACTGCCACCAAGATCCACCTTGTACAACCTTATCCCTGCCTGACTTCCACTCCTATCCATCACCATCTTTCACTATGCTGGAGGCCAATCTGCAGCGTGATCTTAGTGGAACAGGGCCTTGCACAAACAGCAGTGTTTCACTGATTGAGGGAGAGACTGCCACAACAGTCCCTAGTCCCAGCTGGTGCACAGGATTGTACAGATAGGATTGGGCCATTGTGGGCTGTGGGTGGCGCAAGTGGTTAAGACACTGTGCCTGTTAACCAGCAGGCCAGGGTTTGAGACCCAGGTCCCCACAAGACAGGGTGAGCTCCTGTCCTTAGCCCAGCTCTGCAACACAGCTGGGACCAATCATATCGGCTCTGCCTTTCCATTGGACTATTTCAGTGGTGTAGAGAGGGGGGATTTGTTGCTTAGGTAACAGCCTATCCTCCATATCAATCTACCCAGGCCTTCGTGCTTTGCATGCAGCGTCGAGCACGATACCATAGTCTTTCGAGACTGATGGATGCCAAGATTATCCACTTTATAGAATAGATAATAGCTACCATGTCTGCACATCTTTTGATGCATTTCTGACCAATCCAAACAAGAACAGGGAAAGTTCCTCAGCTGTCATCAAGTTCACAGATGTTGCTCAAAAGAGTTCCAAACCTTCAGTTTGTAACGTTGACAAATCAATCATTTTTAAAAGTAACTGTGATATCTCAGATACAGTTAGTTAGAAATAAGTTCAAGGCTGCAATCCTAAACATACATTCCTAGGAGTAAGTACTATTGAACACAATGGGACATACTTCTGAATACTCATGTTTAGGATTGCACTGCAAGTGTCAATTCTGAAAAACTGGCTAAAAATGTCATCTGATATACTGAAACCATAGACTGGAAAAACCTGTGTTAATTGAAACTTTTTAGTGAATGATAAGAAATCATTGTGCCTAAAAGAAGCCAGGACTCGTGATACTACAGGGTATCAATAAAAGGGGGCAAATGCCTGTGTCAGAAGCAAAATAGCTTTAAAAACCTATCATTCCCAAGATTATCAGTTCTAGAAAAAAAATTGATTCAGAAAGAAACTGGCTAACAGCTAGCAACAAAGCTTGTTGGATCGATCAAATTTGGAGCTAGGCAGTAACTCACTAATATGAAAGGCTGCAAAAAAGGCAATAAGAAAGGCTGTGTTGAACCATGTAACTTCATAAAGGGAAAAAAAGCATACACTGTTCTGATAATAACTCAATAATTGCTATCTGTCAAGGGGAACTGGACACCTGCTATCCAGAGAGTCCTTTAATCATTGCATGGATCATATGGAACTATCATATGTTGAGACAAATCCCTGGTTGATTTCATTCAGTACCAATGACCCTCATCTTGCGAAGTTATCTTCATGCTGTAGCAGGGTGACAACATATAAAGTGGGACACAGTGCCTTACGCCTTTAACCATTAGGTATATAGAAGAGGGAATTTTGTCAGGGGCAGCTTTTTAAACCCATTCACACTGAGCTGCCCCTGGCAAAATTTCCTCTTCTATACAGTGGTTTAAGATATAGACCCTCTGTCCTCTGTTGTATCTGGTCACCCTGGATGATAGGTATCATCCACCCCACCCCAGTAGCATTCCCACAGGACTAGATTTTGCAGGTATCTCAATCTGCCATGGAAGCAGCCTCTCTTCCTCACATTCAGAGCCATTCCAGGCAGCTAAAGCAAAGAGCAAAATGCCTGTCATCATCCATGGAATAAGTCCAAGATTTCAAAAGAAAAAAAAGCAAAAGCTGAAATGATTGAGTGTGAAAAGTTAATTGCTTGGGAGCAGTTTTTATAAAGAAAACAGGATTGTTTTAAAATGCTACACACATTTTAAAGCTGGAGGAGGAGCACATCAACATGTTCCCTCATCCAACTTTGTTCTATATTTGCTTCTGCAGCACTTGACCTGTAAATTGCACATTAAAGGGGGAGTCCTGAGGTGCTTCTGCTCTAAAGCATTAATTCATTGCTGGAGAAAGTAAAAAAATCAGCAGGTTTTCAGTGTGTGATGTTACCAAGACCAGTCATTTGACTGTTGAGTCGCTTCCATTGATTAGAGTTCGACCAGTTCTTTCTTGGCCAAAAGCTACTTTAGGGGTTATAAAATCCTGCTTATCTCAGGATGTGGAAATATCAAGTAGCACTTCAGGGCCAGTACTAAATCTGCAAGCCTGTTACACAACTGACTCAGTGAAACATAGGAGCAGGTTCAATCCTCTGCATGTACTGAGCCAATGAATGGGCAACCAAGTGACAAATTAAGTTCAATGAAACACATGGGGCAAAATAATCCCTATTTCACATGCACTGATAGGATACTGGTACATCCATGTCTCCTTTGCATTGCTCTCACCATCTGGAATGGCCTCGGGACAAGGGGAAGGGGCCGCTTACTGGACATATTGAATGGTCTGCAAAACTTGCCATTTACTTCCAACTATATTAAAAAGAAAAATCACAGGTAAAACCATATTATGCTGTAGCTTAAGAACAGAGATGGGATTAAAGGCATAACCCTTTAGGACATTTTTCCATTCACGATTGCCTACCATCTGGTGTCGTTCTTCCTAGAGTTATATAACAAAGTTATATGCAAGTAATTGTAACGTGCTTGAATTTTAATACAAACCAACCTTGTAGGGCTGTTGTTACTGTTCCTGACATAACATACAGTATATGAATATGCTTTGCACTCCATAAAGTTATTTCAATGGTATTATTATTCTGCATCTGAGGGAACTCTTTCCTGAAACAAGTGCGCAGCGGAACACATTAATCAGGAGCAATGTTCTTGTGATATACCTGATATGAACTGAGTGTTCATTAACATGAATGAATGACTCATCATTAGAAATTACAGAGGAAGAAGTCCAGTTGGCAGAAGCCATGCTTGTAATCCTAAATTAAATTAGTGAAATGTAAAAGACTTTATTAATATAAATTAGGAGGAACGAGGCATGCAGTCTGCAAAATTTCCTATCCATCACTGTTTGTATAAAAATTTGAAAATTGTCCCTTGAGAAATGGGGGAGTGGAAAATTTGAATTATTCCTCATAAAGGTACCATCTATCAAGACCAGATGACAGAACTGAACAAGGGCACAAATATTACCCCGTGTTCCTGTCCTGATACCTGATGGGGTTGGCACCAGTCTAGAAATTAGAAGATTAGAAGTTACTGATAAAGAAATCTATAGTGCACTTTCCCCTCCCCAATTTTTAAGAATGCCTTCTAAAAATAGATTTGTAATATTTATTTATGCTGCCCTTTCTTAAGGAACTTGGTTCCTTAAGAACCAATAACCCTCACAATAACCCTCACAATAACCCTACGAGGCAGGTGAAAGATAGTGACTGGTCCAAGGTCACCAAGAAAGCTTTGTGGCTTAGCAGTGATTTGATCTGGATCCTAGGCCAAAATCAACTGCAGAACACCATCCCGATTATAAAATAACTAGTAAAAAGCATACCCGCATTGCGGGAGTAACATTTCCCCATACGACATCCAGTGGTGGGCTCCAGCAGGTTCGCACCTCCTCTATAGAACCGGTTCTTAACAAGAGATAGGACATATAAAGTTTAAAAATAGCCATTTAAAAGTGGCTGCCAGATGGGCATAGAACCGGTTGTTAATTTCTTTGAAGCTCATCACTGACGACATCCCCCCATGGCACATCAACACCCCATGTGCAACTTTCCCCCATGCGCAACTTTCCCCCCATGTGCAACTTTCCCCCCCTGCATATCATCCCCCCCATGCACAACGCTCCTATGCGCAACTTTCCCCCATGGACAACTCCCCCATGCATATCATCCCCCCATGCGCACCTTCCCCCATGCGCACCTTCCCCCATGCGCACCTTCCCCCCATGCGCACCTTCCCCCCATGCGCAACTTCCCCCCATGCGCACCTTCTCCCCATGCGCACCTTCTCCCCATGCGCAACTTCCCCCCATGCGCACTTTCCCCCCATGCGCACCTTCCCCCCATGCAAATCATCCCCCATGCACAACATTCCCCTCATGCACAACTTCCCCCCTGCGCATCAGTACCCCATGTGCAACTTCTCCATGCACATCAGTCCCCCGTGTGCATCAGTCCCCCATGCGCAACTTCCCCCCATGCGCAGCATCCTCGCCAGTGCAACCTCTTCCTCCGAACAACATTGCCACTGCACCAGGCACTGAGCACCAAATTGGCTGGATGTTATTCAGTCTCCCATGTTAAGTATAGGCCAAAAACACGTTGCCCCCTTTTCAGCCCCTCAAGGGTTAAATTTCTCCACAGGGGTTCTTGGTGGGTGTTCAGGTGACAGAAGGATCCCTCCCAGAATTCCATGCTTCCAGGCCCAGCAGTAGGGGCGGAATGTTGAGGAGTCAGCAATTCTCCAATGCAAAGTATATGGAGGAAAACACATTGCACCCCTTTTCACCGGTTGGAATTTCTGAAAACCAGTTCTTAGTGCACCCCTCCCTCACAGAAGGAACACCCACCCCAAATTTCACGCTTCTAGGCCCAGCAGTTTTGGCAGGGCGTTGATGAGTGAGTGAGTGAGTCAGTGAGTGAGTGAGTCAGTGAGTGAGTCAGTCAGTCAGTGACTCTTCTCTTTTATATATATAGATGACTGAGAAAGTAGACAACCATGTTACCTCTTCCAATAAGGCTCTAGGTAATGTTCACAATACAGTGGTACCTTGCTTAACAAGCGCTTCACTTAACAAGCTTTTCACATAACAAGCAAAAATTTCCAAGAAATCTTGCTTCACATAACAAGTTCCGCTTCACTTAACAAGCAAGCACGCTATGGGCATGCGAGCTATGCAGCCCTGACACTCCACATGGAGGCTCTTTAAAAGGGCTGTCGGCCAGCGCTGCTGCCTCTAACTGCCCCCAAGTGCCTCCACCGACCACCTTGAACCTCCTGGAGCAGCCCAGGTAAGCCTCCCAGGAAAGTGTCTTTGATTGCATCCTCCTAACCATGTCTACCCAGAAGTAAGCCCCAATGTGTTAAATGGGGCTTACTCCCAGGAAAGTGTCTTTAGGATTGCAGCCTAAGTAGACTTCATATGATCATGCACATTGAATGCATGTTTTGAATTCAATTCCAATGTTTTGTCATCATTTTTACATCCAGTTAATATTTTTATAGTACTATTTGGGGAGGGTTGTGGAACCAATTGTCTGAGTTTCCATTTTTTCCTATGGAAAAATCTGCTTCACTTAAAGAGCATGCCTCCAGAACAAATTAAGCTCTTTATGTGAGGCAACACTATTAATCAGACAAGCTCTGAAATGCACAGCAGGGGTGCATTGAGGTGTTTAATTGCACCTGACCTTTGGTTGTCAGTTTACATGCTATCATAGTATCTAGTGTGGCATTCAAAAGCCAAATTAGGAGACTTTCCAGACTTGCCTGTTTCATGCAAAGGAGCATCTACATCTTCTCTTCCATTGTGGACTGTAGTAGAAGTGTATTTTTTAAGTGTAATTCAAATTCTTGTCAGTCGTCTTCACTGCAGGATTCCCTCCATTGGCAAGGAGGTATCTTTTTCATGCTGACAGCACTCCTAGAAGAATGTTTGAGATCTGACACCTACCTTATTAGAAAATTAACACTTCTATAAAGAAGATGTTATCAAAAGCTGCCATCCTAACCAACTTTCCAGCACTGGGATAGGTGTGCCAGTGGGGCATGTACTGCATCCTACAGTTGGGGCAGTCATGGAGGCCTCTTCCATATAACAAAATCTTTGTTCTTTTATATTGGAGTTGCATTATCCTTACCTCCGAGCTGGAAAATTGGTTAAGACTGGGCCCAAAGTGAGTACCCGAAGATGCATGGAACGCCTTCTACACAGGGATGCTGCATCCAAGTCTCACACGTAGAGCGTGGCATTTTTGTACATTTCTGTGTATCTTTGTGGGGGGAGAGAGAGAGAATCTTGAATTTGAGAACTTCTCAAAGAAATTATTGCATGCTTGTAAAGGGCAGATGGATTAGGCACTGAGCAAGGCTGTTCCAAAAGGAAACAGCTGACTACAGGAAGGAAGAGAATTTGCCAGCAGCAGTAACAGCCAATAGACCTCATCCAGCCACATGATCTTGGGTCATGTTTTCCCAGAATAAATTTCTTGTTGTGTATAGCACAGAACATAGCACTTCCCAACCAATGCTATACCACTTCCCCACCCCCACATTAGGGTGACCATATAGAATGGACAACAGTGTGCCTGTACCTTTAAGCCTTTACCTTTAGAAGAGGGAGTTTAGGCAGGTGCTGCATTTTAAACTCTTCTATGATGAGCTAAACCTTCCTCAATTCCCTCTTCGATGCAATGGTTAAAGTTGAACACACTGTCCTCCATTCTATATGGTCACCTTCCCCCAAGTGTTCTGGAGACTCCAAACAGCATTTTTCCTATACACCTAGGTCCTGCTCCACACTTCTTCTTTTCTGCTGAAGCTACCTCCCACAATTTCTCACATCTCCCAGCCTTCACTGTCCTACCTGGTTGAGAAGCCAAAGCAAGATAAACCATGAGAAGGAATTCAAGGGTAACAGGAAGGCACTGCAGTTTTAGTGGTCATCTTCAATCTATTTTGCTTTGTTTCTGACATTGTTGAACAAGCTATTAGTTATTTCCACCTTCTTCTTCTTAGGAACATGAACTAGGATATTGATTCAAAAACGATGGCCGTCCCTGGTAAATTGTGCCCTATGGTGGACATATGTAGGTTGTGATCAAGGTGCTTGACCATATGTACCTCATAACATTAAAATGAGAAGTGCAATCCAATAACAGTATTAATTTGCTAATCCAAACCCAGTGCATTACATGAGGCTGCATTAATAACAGAGACACAAACAGCAACAATGATTTTTGCTAATAGCTCATCAAGTTAAAGGTAATTGGAACAATGTAGGTTTTGAGATATGGAAAGAAAAGCAATGAATTAACATCCTGAAAATAAGAATTGGGTAGTGATAGCCATTTGTCATAATGACAGATACCACACTCTGAAAATTTAAAAAAAATGTAGCGATGAGAGCTGATACCAATGTTAGCTTCATTAACTAAAAATAGTAATAGATGGGCTTTTAAAATGGTGGTAGCATTTGTTTCCAAGCAAATGTTCTCAAATTAGTTCCATAGCATGTAGAATGTATATGTTAGCCTGATCCTCACTGGCAACTCAATCCCAAACACCCCTCCTCGACCTTTGCAATGGCCTGGAAGTGTTGCAAAAGTGCCATAAGGCAGTCCTGCTCTGCCTTTTAGGTGGGTGCATATCCATGCACTGGCCTCCCCATGCTACTGGGGCAGCAGGGAAAGAGGTAACTTGCACTGGCTGTTCTTGGCCATGCAGGGGTTTGGGGAGTGTGGGGGGAAGGTGTGGAGCCAGCAGAAGGGGGTGTTCCATGGTGGGGAAGGGTGTTTCTGTGGTGGGGAGTGAAAGGCAGTGCTCGGATCCAGCAATTTGTATGGCAGTTAGACAATCCTAACCATGTCTACTCAACAGTAAGCATCATTGTGTTCAATGAGTTTTACTCCCAGGAAAGTGTCTTTAGAATTGCAGCCTAATTTTGATTATTGTGGCATCTGTTTGCATGTGCTGTGTTTGAACTGACATACATTGTAACACACTTTGACATGCATTGTAGCATACTTTGCTTATGTCATTCTATGGTGCTGTTTTGTGTGGTAATGACTATTTGGCATAAGTAATGACTGTTTGGCAACTGAGACTACTGGGAGATGCCTGAAAATTTGCTATAGTAGGTGACATTCTGGACTTAGTAGTATGACACTACTGGACTGTAACTTGGACTTAATGTAATGCATGGAGGAGACTTGCATGACTAGCAAGTTGACTGGGGAACGTTACACTTGAATTTTTGCCTGCATGTATCCTTTCCCCAGACCTCTGTCGAGATGAAAGATCAAGGCAAAGTACGATTGAACCGAGCCTGATTTGTAAAGCCAGCATTGTACACGAGAATGTGCAAAGTATTTACTGTCTACTTGGTGTTGAATTTAAGGTGCATGAAAAAGCTTTGAAAGCACCTTAATTAGATGTTTGAATTATCTTGTATTAGCCTAAACATTTCAAAATCGACTGATGCTCATCCTCGAAGTCTCTTGGGTAGAATTATATTTCTGGCTAAGAAAAAAATGTTGGTGCTGGGGTTTTATTCTTTCGTAATTGACAAACCAATGACAGGTTCTTCCAAACCACAACACTGTGCAATGAATGTGTTGTGTTGTTAATGAGATTATAAGTTCTCCCCTCAGCGTTCATTTACATTTGCTGTGCTCTTGCTTTGGCTTTCCAGGCTGTCAGACGATACCCCCATTTTACTCATTTGTTTCATCATGCAAGGAACTTTCTTCAGACCTGATTAGCACCTGTTTTGCTGATGGATATCCTTGCCAGCTTTAATAGCCTTGCTAATTCCTCTAAGGTAGCACTGTCTTTGAACACATTGATTTAGATTGACGTGATAATGACTGTAATCTGCTGATAATTTACTAATGCACTAGACATTCCTGTGTCCTGGATGATCCTGTTTGTCAACTGGTCCTGTCATTTGGCCGCAGTGTTAACTGGAAGAAATCTGCTGTTGGGCAGACACTTAATTTTCACTCATCTGAGTTTGTTCATCAGTTTTCATTTGATTTCTGTTACATTTCCTGCATGAATAACAGTCCAATCCTAACTACGGTAGTTATTTACAAGCACGGAACAGAAATCTGCTGTTGTAAATGGCCATAGGGTGCTGTGCACAACACACTGCAAGGAACAATTTTGACATGGCCACTGCAAACAGTGAAAGTGTTGGCAGCCTGCAGCTACTACCAGCTAGCTACTCAGCAGTGCAAGTAACCTGTCACTGGAGAGCAAGTGAAGGGAGATGGGAGGCTCAGGGAGGGAGGAATGGAGGAGTGACTCAGCAGAGAAGGTGGGCAGCAGAACAGGAAAAGGGAAGGTGTGATCAGTGACAGCCACATGTTCTAGGATCCTATCCCCTCTTCCTTTCTCTTTAATTTTGCACTGTCAGATTTCCTTTTATGCCATTGATTCCTGGGATTAGAGTTAAGAACATAAGAACATAAAAAGCACCACATCATGTGGCAAAGAGTTCCACAGACTAATTACATGCCGGGCAAAGACATATTTACTTTTGTCTGTCCTAACCCTCTCAACATTCAATTTTAGTGGATGTTCTCTAGTTCTGATGTTATGTGAAAGGGAAAAGAGTATCTATCCACTCTGTCCATGCAATTATCCTTGCATAATTTTGTATGTCTCAGTCATGTCCCCCCTCAAGCGTCTTTTTCCTAAAATAAGAACCCCAAATGCACCTTTCCTTATATGGGAGGTGTACCAGACCATCAATCATTTAGATTGCTCTCCTCTGAATCTTTCCCATTTCTTCTATATCCTTTTTGAGATGTGGCAACCAAAACTGGACACAGTACTCCAAACTGGCCTTACATTGATTTGAACAATGGCATTATAATATTAGCTGTTTTGTTTTCCGTGCCTTTTCTAATGACCCCAAGCATGTCAAGCTTGTCAAGCATACCTGATTACAGTGTCAAGAAGATTATGGTTGCAATCCTATGTGCACTTTCCTGGGAGGAAGAGTATCCATGGCTTACTTTTGAGTAGCCATGGATAAGAGTGTGCTCACAGTCAGTTATCAAGCAGATTTAGAGAGCAGTCCTAAACATGTGTACTCAAAAGTAAGCCCCATTTTGTTCAATGGGTCTTATTCCCAGGACACTGTCTTTAGAATTGCAGCCATAGTCAGTATACATCTCAAACAAATCAGTTATCTTTATGGGTAAAGTTGCTATCTGCACATTTTATTAGCTATGAGCACCGTCCCAACCATGTCTACTCAAAAGTAAGCCCCATTGTGTTCAAAGGGTCTTACTCCCAGGAAGGTGTCTTTAGGATTGCAGCCTATGAGGGATAAAACTGCCACCTAACTCTCATTATCTACAACACTATTCTCATTTGCTAATGCAGTGATGCCTCATGTAACAAACGCCTCATGTAAAGTATGTTCCACATAACAAACAAAAATTTCTCTAGGATTCTGCTTTACGTAACAAACTGTGCTTCATGTAAAGAACACATTTGATGGCAGTTGGGGCAGAGGCGCTGGCCGGCAGCCCTTTTAAAAACTTCAGGTCTGTCTAGTGCACCTGTCCATAGCGAAAGCAACACTTTCGCGCTGTTCCTCCTGTGGCCAGGCATCCGCTGGGCAGAGGGAGAGAAGAGCAGTGGAGAAGAGGGAAGCAGCTCAGGGCTAGCCAGAAGGGAGCAGGGCAGAGAGAGGATCAGGATGAAGAGAAGGAGAAAGCTGGGAGCTTTGAAAGTGTCTTTGATTGCAGAAGAAAGTGTCGTGGATTGCAGCCTCCTAACAGTGTCTACCCAGAAGTGAACCCCATTGTGTTCAAATGGGGCTTATTCCCAGGAAAGTGTCTTTAGGATTGCAGCCGAAGTAGACTTCATAGGTTCATGCTCATTGAATGCATGTTTTGAATTCAATTCCAGTGTTTTGTCATCATTTTCACATACAGTTAATATTTTTATATGAATATTTTGGGGTGGTGGAACCAATTATCTGAGTTTCCATTATTTCCTATGGGAAAATCTGCTTCACGTAAAGAACATTTCATGTAACAAACATGCCTCCGTAACGAATTAAATTTGTTACGCGAGGCGCCACTGTACTGTGCTGGTGCCACATCAAACAGGCATTGGAATTGTCAGTTATAATTGCAGACTTGTCCCACTATCTTGGGCACCATCTCAGAGACTCCAGCTGAACCTTCAACATCATGGAAATCATGAGGGGCTAATGATGAGAAGTATCTGGAAGGCTACATAAAGGCTGCTCTAGGGTTGGTGCAAGTCCAAAAAAGGAGCAAAGAGATAGGTTGAAGGAGGAGGACAGGTAAAGGAAACCTCCCCTGCCCCACTTCTGATTTCTGAAGTGTTGTTGAACCATTACTCTTCAACAAGTTGAGGGACAGCCAGAGAAATCATCATCACCATAACCTTCAACACATTAAAAATATCCAGCATAGAGGAGGAAGCATAAGATGTTGGAGTTGTTAAGACGAGCCCTCTCTATCACCCATCCAGTGATGGGTTTCAAAGAAATTAAAACCGGTTCTCTGCCCATCAGGCAGCCACTTTTAAATGGCTATTTTTAAACTATATGTCCTGTCTCTTGTTAACAACCGGTTCTATAGAGTAGATGCGAACCAGCTGGAGCCCACCACTGCACCCATCCCTTTGTGCTTCAACTTCAGGAATCAAATGAGTTTGGTTGGAACTCAGAGCCCGATGAGGGTAAATGGAAGGAAGTGTCAATGCAGAAAAGGCTGCTTGAACAACATCAGTCTTGATTTGGCCCCTCTGGCATTATGATTAACTAAAGACTTTAATATTTTCAGTGTTCCATGCGCATTAATCGGTTTGCAAAGTTTATGCAATCACTCACTGTGACAGCCCTGCCGTGCTGTCTCTAAAGTGAGTGTCACCAAGGCAACATGCGAGACAGGCTCCGCTAGAAGTTTGTCAAGAGGGGCAGAGAGTTGCCATGTTGTAGTTGTTCTGGCAAAGAAGATGAGGCATTGCAGTTACCACTTACAGGTAATTTGAACTCTTCAGTTTTGCAGAATAGGATATGGTTGCTGGAATATAAGTTCAGAAACTGTGATTGCACCATAGACTCATCTCTTAACCCTACGTCAGGCGTAGCTAGGATTTGAATTCTATGTGATTTTGTTTTTTGCTCCCTCTCTGCACCATGATGGCCAAGAGTCCTGCCCCTCCTGGTACCTTCCTAGTTCTAGGTGCTGTTTGAAACCCCCCTAGTCAATTTTCCAGCTTCTTTTCTGGGGAGCAGCAGTGACCCCCTTGGCAAATTTTTACCATCGTTGCCCCTCCTAAGCTGACTTATGGAAGTTTCTTATTTCCTTTTATAGCCATCATAACTGTTTATTTAGCTCTTTTTATGAATGGAAATTACAAAGATTGTGGATATTATGATTTTGTTCATAACAACATATTTCGTACATAAATATGTATTTTTGCCTAGGGTTGCCAATTAGATAGAGTTCAAGGATGTACTCCTGTTTGCTTTTTCTCTTGTCTTTTTCTCTTGTCTTTGAAAAAAGCCATTCCAGCCGGCATTTTACTGACCATTTGCTCACGTTCTCTTCACACCTTTGATTGCTATCTATGCACATGCTAATGAACAAGTCCTCTTTGCCTTGAGGTAGGGCTCTCCCATTGTTCATGGGGTTCCTGACCCTGTTGATGATATGGATGTTTCTCCTTTCCAAGGCTCTTTCCCCCCAACTTCGGTGAGGTGTTGGTTTCACCTTCCAGGGACAGCTGCGTCTCCTGAACTTTATTGTTCACTTTCCTGTTGATTTCAACAAGAACAGAGAACACATGTAGAGAAGTTTGGTTTGTCCAACAAGTGCCACATCTATGGGTTTCTAAGCCAAATGTGGCCCTCGAGGCTCTTGCTGGACAAGACTTTCAGTCACAGAACTGAACTGCTGAACTTCCCAACAGCGACTCAGAGTGAATCAGAGTGACTCAACTGTGGCATGGTATGTACCTACTGTGCCTATATTTCCAGTTCAGCTCATAATTAATGCTCATATGTCTTTTTCATGAAAACATAAGGCAATGTGGAGGCGAGTATTAATTTTCAGTGATTTTGGTTTTACTTGCTGTATGATTAATAAATGAGGATTTTTGATTATTGTCTCTTTGTACATCCTAATGAATGTCACTTAACACTTTATCAGTTAATCACTTTATCAGAGTTAATTAGGTGCTTATGACAGTTGTCTAACAGTGGAATTTTGTGCACACTGCGCCCAACAGTCAAACAGGCTATGCCTGATGACATGGGTTTCATCATAAATCCTTTACTGAGTAAAATTTACTATATTTTGTTCCTTTCAATTTCTTTTTGTAACAACAGAGCTTACCTTACAGTTGGACTAACGCATGTTCCCCCTTTCTATTGTTTTTAAAGTGCAAAAGCTCAGTCCCTTCATAAAAATTGCTCAAGTCCCTTCATAAAAATTGCATCTGGTGGCTGCTATGTTTTTGATTGCTATGTTCCAATGTTGTATCAAAAATGAGGTATTCGGAGGGGGCAGAGGTGAGATTCAAATAAATTAACAACAGGTTCTATGTCCTGATAACCTAAGTTAACAACAAGTTCTATGTCCATTAGTTCTCAGAACCAAGCACTCATTAGCAAAGGGTTCTATAGAAGCTGTGAGAACCCCTTGAAGCCCACCACTTGGGGGGGGGATAAGAAAGCATTTGCCAGAAGAACAGCCACTCAAAGGAGATCCAACTGCTCACACTTTGAAAACAATTTAAAGGGCAGGGAAACCTGCCATTCTGTATCTTTGTTCCCTCTACCTTTGTTACAAAAACAAATGGTCGAAATGCTCTTCAGCTTATTTGTCCTGAAGCATTTATTTTATGATGAATGAAAATTAGATCAAATTGATCAAATTCTATATTCAATTTTCTGTTTGTCCCAAAATGAATGCATATTCTTGGTATGAGCAGGTGAAGCTTCAGGCAACCTATATAACTGCGAGTTTTGTCAGAAAGTAGATGCTGCTGTCTATAAACTCTTCTAGAGCTACACAGAGATGGGAATTGATTCAATGAATATTTTCATACACACTTTAATGCTCATGCCCCAATAGACTCCTTTCCTTTTGCAACTGCATAATGAGCCATTGTGAAGGGAGAATGCGCTTTGGTAAAAGCATTGCTCTTCCTCTGTAAAGTGGAACATTGGCTAAAAGCAGGTGTCATTCGAAAGATCTGTCTTTTCTTACTTTTTGCTGGAGAAACGGCAGCTTCTAAGGCACTGAAAAAGAAAGATGCAGCAGAAGTTAACTTAGGCAGTGAGGAAAAAAGAACGGGCTATCTGAATAAAAGTAGGAGTCGTTCTTTGGAGAAGATGCTGATAGGCATGGAATGACCCTGTTCTTCTTTGTGACCATTTTACAGTTTTATGTTCTATTATATAGAAAACCAATTTTGTGGATGATCAGTATGTAAAATGGTGGTAACTGTTGCAAATTATGGTACAACACATCAATCAGACTACTGAGACTTGGTTTCTTGCTTTGTGATGAAGGAAGCTGGAAAAAATACTGGTTGTAACTCCTAGCAGCCCATTCAATTAAACAACTAGTTTGGCAGTGAGGTTTGCTGAGTAAGTTACACCTGATGTATAATGGTGCACCAGGGGATCATTAATAGAGTGTCGTTCTTGTTTTTTATATTTGTAACTGGGATGTTGTTTGAGCAAGTAGATCATTAACACCATTCTCCTGTACTTTATTGCCCATCTGGGAAAGCCTTTGCTGGATATACTGACATTACCCTGATGAATTTCTATCCCTGTTTAGAGAATCAGGGTTGTGAAGCAGTTGGTCATTAGCCCATAAGTCAAAGAACTGATGACAGGGGAGGCACCAGCAAGTGAACTAACAGAAAAGACAGAGCATGCCTTCTCATAAAGCAGAGTAAGGTGACCACTTCAAGCAGCAGATGGTAGTAGGTTGTGTCATTTTGGGCACAATCCTAACTGAGGTCAGCACAATTCATCGGTCTTCCTGTTCCTGTAGTGATGTAGGGAGGCAAGGGCATGTCTGTGCATTTGCCTAACCCTATGCCAGGAGTGGTGCAGAAGTTCTTACAGCAATTTGGGACATCTCCAGGTCAGCATGGGACTTATTCTGGCTTAGGCTGGCCTAAATATGATTGCAGCCTTTATCTTGCATCTTTTGTTCATTTACCTCTTTCTCCTCTGTTTTCATTCACTTTGCTATGAAAGAGTAGCAAAGTATGGACTGGAACAAGGAATCTGGAAAAAGTAGCACATTGTGTCCAGAAAATGAAAGAACTTATTTTTCTTTTTAATTTTTGTTCTTATAGAAGTAAGGAGGAATAGGCTTGTGGCCAATCTAGCCTCCCCTCCCAAAAAATAAAATAAAATAAAAAATCCACAGAGTTAATTACATAAGAACATAACAGCCTCCACTGGATCAGGCCAAAGGCCCATCTAGTCCAGCTTCCTGTATCACACACCGGCCCACCAGATTCTTCAGGGAGCACATGAGATCTGCACCCAGTTGAAATCCCATGCATTTGGCATTTTGAGGTTATCCACATTTCCACACACCCCTCATGGCTTGTGATGGTCCTTGTGGTACACAGATGTAACCGTGTGATGGTCCTTGTGGTACACAGATGTAATCCAGGACAGCAGTTTGTCTGGGTCTGATGAAGAGTGCTTGGCTACTCCCATAGGTGAGGAGTAGGGCAAGCCATCAGGGAGGAGACCTCCACAGTATTTAAGGTCTTGGTACCAGTGTTCAGGCCTTCTTTGCATGTGGCATAGTTACTCTCACCTGCCTTTCCTGCACCTGGAGCAGTCTGGGCTTTCAACAGTTGCTTGTTGGGCTGAGTAGAAATTTTTTGCTGTTCCTCTGATTGGCCATGGTGGACAGTTTTTTTCGTCTTCTCCAGACAGTTAGTAGCCAGGGTTCATCACAACCCACACTGGTCACTTGTATGGCAGATGGTGCAGGGTAGAAGGCATAATCATAGTCTTTTGGTTTGTTCTTAAGACATCAAAGGCAAGGCTGAATCCATGGCTGGTCGTCAGAGATTTGACAGCATGAGGGCTGGTATGTGTCAGGTTCTTGCCAGGACCATGGGAGGGCCTCACGGGCTGTCTTACATGAGGTGAGTCCACCAATCCAGCTCCATCTGGCTCCCAGGTGGGCCCACAGTGATGGGCCTCAAATAGTAGGGGTCAGGCCTGGAGTCAGTGCACGCCTGGCTTGGTGGCCCAAGCTTGTCCCTGGGCCTTCCAATGATCCAGCCTCCGCACCACAAGTGTCTTGCATCTTATGCCACTGCTGGTTATACACCCTTGTATTCTGTCTGCTAACAGAGTGGCCCCATTTTTCTCCTGGGGGTCCTGGTCCCCACACTGTTGTACATTTCTCTGACAATATCTTTGCAAGCAAAAGTTTGAGGATTGAAGTGCAAATTTATCTAGGACTCCAATGCCACAATTAAAATAAAGTTGCCCGTGCTGACAAAACAGTTTGAGAACCAGACAGCAAGGCTCTTAAAAAAACAGTGCCTTTCATTCTTAACTTCCATCTCTCAATTCAAGCCCATACACTGAAACTAGGTTTTTTTTCCTCCTCTTGAATCTGAGTGACTAGCATAATAGCTTTCCCTTCCTTTATTGAATTCTCCAGCTCAAAATAACAAAGTAAAAGTTTTATCTAACCTGAACTAATGAACCATAAATCATTTAAAGCATGCAAACCTAGTTCTGAAAGAGAAAAATCAATGGCAACCCATCGAGTTTCCAAAGTAGATTTTTCTGCATGATATCTTTTGGATCTCATTTCCACAAAACAGGGTTCTTCTCAGGAAAGAAAAGAGAAGATTCAATGCTCATCAAAATGTTGAAAAGTAATCAAGATCAAGAATGACATTCTCAGAAAAATGACCAGATTGACATCTGCATTTTCAACTGTGCGTCATATCCTGCTAGTTAACAGAAAGCAGTGTTTCCCAAACTGTGGGTTAGTACCCACAAATGGGTTGTGACCTGATTTTTTGAGGATCATGAAACTAATAACTGAGAAGGAAAATTATTGAGCCCTATGGAAAATGAAAGTGAATAACACCTGTACATCTGCTTGTGAGTAGCCAACCCTGCCTCAGTCTAATGAATACACGACGTCCAAAAACCTTCAGGAAGGAAGTCCTTTAGCTGACAAGAAAACTGTTTTGAGCCCTATGGAAAGAAAAACTGACCCATATGTGCACATTTACTCATGAGAAGGCAAACATGTCTTTGCTCTTATCAAAGGCCAGGTAAAAGGAAACACACCTGATCCAATGAACATGAACCTCAGCAAATTTTCCAGAATGTACATCCCCACCTTACAAAAAGGATAAAAACTGAGGCTTGGGGCTAATAGTGTGTATTTTAGTTTCTTAAAGCTAGGTGGATCCTGATTTAGTATGTCATTTTAAAAAGTGGGTTTGGGAATCAATGACATAGGATCATGAATATAGCAATTAAACCTTTCCAGCTTCTGAGAAAATGTGTGGCACATTATCAAGGTACAAGAAGAAGCAACTGTGCATATAGCGGATAGAATCAAATGCTTCTTAATCAAGACTCCCATTGGAAGCTGTTGATAGGCTTATTTATGAAAAAAGGCTTATATCAATGCTATAGCCCAAAATGAAATGCAATTTCCTGCACTAATGGTGCAATCCTAACCTAGGCCTGGCACAAATCATCGGTCTTCCCGTTCCCATGTTGAGGTAGGAAGGCAAATCCATGTCTGTGCACAGGCCTAACTGTCACCAGGAGTGGCGCAGAAGTGTCTTACAGCACATTTGTGACACCCCCAGGTCAGCATATGACTCAAGCTGGGCTTAGGCCAGCCTAACTGAAAGTTGTTGCCTAAGGCTGCTATCCTAACCTCCACTTAGGTTGGTCTAAGCCTGAGCATGAGACCTGTGTTGACCTGGGGTGTAACAAAAGTACCATAAGATACTTATGCCCACTCCTGAGCGGTTTAAGCCAATGCACAGGCTTACACTGACATTCTCACTCCATTATGGAAGGTGTACCTTGTGAGTTAGGCTGATCTAAATTGGTTAGGTTTGCACCCTAAATCACATTTAGTTTTTACTGTTCTATCGTTCTTACTTTAGGATTATAGTTTAGTTTTGAGCAAGAAACAAAAAGCATAGTGCTTCTGCTGTATCTTACAGGCAATAGTCACTGGAGGCCTCTTTGGGGTCAAGAAAGATTAGTTCTTAACCACACACCTGTCGTGACTATCAACTCAGATATGTGCCAGTGCAATTGCTGATGCAATTCACTGTTGACCCAGGAAAGCAGATCAGGCCCTGGTATGTGCCATCATTTTTGAAACCTTTCCCCATCTCAATCTGATCCACCCTCATCCCTATCTAATTCTACCCTCTCCTCCTTGAAGCTCTCCCACCATAAGGAAGTCAAGTGATTTCACAATTCAGTGAAAGGCTCACTCCTTGCCTGTTATCTTTTTTTAATGCTGCATAAAACTATGATTTGGAGTGCAATCCATAGTAACTATGGGGAGTCCTTGTGTAAGAACAATTTACTCTGGATTGCAATATGAATTTCCCATAGGTTTTCACTGGGTGGTGCCGTAACTACGGGTGCACATAATGTATCTTACGTGCTCCCGTAGTTGCTCTGGATTGTAGGGTTAGTCACAGTGTTTTAAGTTCCATGATGGGAATGTTTCTTACTGCTTTCCCTTTTCTCCCCCAGTTCCTCATCTCCCTTCCCTGTACCATCAAACCCCCAGTTCTGTGGCCCCAGATTTTCCTGGGTAACCTTCTTGAAGTGGTATCATTTCAGGAGTATGGGGAGTGAGGGCTCATTAGGTGATGTGCAAGGGTACTGACCAAATTTTTGTGATTGTGAACAATCAGTTGAATTGATTGGTAAAAGAAAAAAGAAAAAAATTGTATTTTAAATAATACCTTCATATTACATATCAATCAATGCATAATTTCGTGCAGTATAAAATGAAACAAACTATGCCAAAATATCAAAATTTTATCAAAAATTCTAACAGAGCAAAAAAAATGTGGGGCAGGGAAATGGTAAATCACAACAGATACTGCCTTGGGCATTGCTGCACTCATTGTATAGGGGGAGGTCCATCATGGGGGTGACATACTGTCATCCCACACTGGGTGACACAAATCCTAATGATGCTAATGCCCTCTTGATCTCCATATGTCCTTCCCCATTTTGCTCCCCCCTTGTTTGTGCCATCATTTTCCCCATTCCCTTTTTTAGGATTTAAAGATTAAAACCTTTATTGCCAATGCTCAACGTGTGTACAATGAGATGGGCTGGGCCTCCCTGAGTACATCCCCCCAACAATACACAATATAACAATACAATACCTAATTACACCAATTTATTGGAGAAGAATTTCCTCTTCTGTTTCTTCTCCTGTTCACACTGAGCCTCCTACTGCTGTTTGTCATGTTGTATCTGGCCTCCCAAACCAGAAGAAACTGGCAATGATGTCAATACCAGCAGCTACTTGAAGAGGTACAGTGGTACCTCTCATAACAAGCGCCTCACATAACAAGCAGTTCACATAACAAGTATAAATTTGCAAGAAATATTGCTTCACATAACAAGTTCTGCTTCACTTAACAAGCAGGCACGCTATGGGCACATATGCTATGCAGCCCTGATGCTCCGTGTGGAGGCTCTTTAAAAGGGCTGCCGGCCAGCGCTGCTGCCTCTAACTGCACCCAATTTGGGGGCAGTTGCCTGCCCAAGTGCCCCACCCAAGTGCCCCACCGACCACCTTGAAACTCCAGCAGTGGTCCAGGTAAGCCTCCCAGGAAAGTGTCTTTGATTGCAGCCTCCTAACCATGAGTAAGCCCCATTGTGTTAAATGGGTCTTACTCCCAGGAAAGTGTCTCTAGGATTGCAGCCTAGGTAGACTTCATAGGAACATGCACATTGAATGCATATTTTGAATTCAATTCCAGTGTTTTGTCATCATTTTTACATCCAGTTAATATTTTTATATGAATATTTTGGGGGTTGTGGAACCAATCATCTGGGTTTCCATTATTTCCTATGGGAAAATCTGCTTCACTTAAAGAGTGTTTCACATAAAGAGCGTAAAGAGCATGCCTCCGGAATGAATTAAGCTCTTTATGTGATGCACCATTGTACTTTGAAAATGTGGGCCATATGGAGTGGTACTGCAGAGGACTAATATTAAAAAAAACACTGAACTAGAAATACCAAAAGCAGCAAGTCACAGATCATGTACAGATCATGTACACTGAAGTAAGCCCAAAGAAAGTGGTTACACTTATCTTAATTAATCTATTTTCCCCAAACATAATTATCATGTAATCGGTATTATCTTGCTCAAGGCTTTCTGTAGTATATAAGCATCTAGTTGATATACATGAATGTTCCCACAACATAACAATCACTCATGAGGAAATTGTGTCCCATAAAATAGACACTTTTAAAAAGTAAACCTTCAGGGAGCTAACGCTTAATGGGCCATGTGAAATGAAGAGTGTACCCAGATTGATAGCGATATTTGCAAGCAGTGTAATTTATGAGCAATTAAGTTTATCAATAAACAGGTATTTATGCACATTGTAAAGGTTGTGCATGTAAACAAGGTCAGCCACAAAACATTTCTGCCTTTGCTTTTTTAATTGCCCTTTAAACAATACTATTTAAATAAAACTGAAATCCAGTCCTCCAACTGTTTGGTGCTGATAAGCAATAAAAAAGTAATAGAATGGGTAGCATTAAGCACCACATAATGCACTAGCCGCTGATGGACTGTGTCCTAATTGAAAAATGGCACTAAAACTTTCAGCCCACATGGTTGCACAACTCCAGATTATGGTGGCCATCATCACATTTTAAGAGATATTTGCAAAAGAAAATAGACTCTATAATGAGCCAAATTTGCTTAGTGTATCTGTCTGCCCAGAAAATAAAGCCATCAATTAACTTAATTGATAATAATAATTATGAGCAGGGTTTGTTGGATTCAAAATGGGAGTAAGGTGTTTGGCTGTTTACTGTAGTCTTTTTTATGTTCTGGAGTATTTAGTTTCCATACTCAGTTTTTTTTCTTTCCCAAAATAGATGAAGGATTCTAACTTGACAATTAAAATATATATATGGGTGGCGCAAGTGGCTAAGGCACTGTGCCTGTTAACCAGCAGGCCAGGATTCAAGACCTAGGTCGGCCCCACAAGACAGGGTGAGCTCCTGTCCTTAGCCCAGCTCAGCGACACCAGCTGGATCCAATCATCTTGGCTCTGCCTTTCCATTGGACTAATCCAGCACGATACCATAGTCTTCCAAGACTGACGTAAGCCTGCTTTTTTATTAAAAATATAAAATATATTATGCTATCTATCTATATCTATATCTATATCTAGTAGGCCTCCGTCAGTCTTGAAAGACTATATGGTATCGTACTTGGTGCTGCATATGCTGCATGCGAAGCACGAAAGCCTGGGTTGGATTGTTATGGAGGATATGCTGTTATCTAAGAAGCAAATTCCCCCTCTCCACGCCACTGAATTAGTCCAATGGAAAGGCAGAGCCAATGTAATTGGATCCAGCTGCGTTGCAGAGCTGGGCTAAGGACAGGAGCTCACCCTGTCTTGTGGGGCCAACCCGGTCTCGAACCCTGGCCTACTGGTTAACAGGCACAGAGTCTTAATCACTTGTGCCACCCACAGCCCCATATAGATATAGATATAGATATAGTCCTAAATATCAATATATTATGGCCTAAAAATCATTAATTTCAAAGAAACTTTTTCCCTTTTTATTTTCTTTTTTCTGTCTTTTTCTCTGTCCTTTCAAGGTGTGTAATATGCTTATTCTTTTCCACTGAAAAGTGACCTAAGCTTAGGGACAACTAACAGCATGATTCCATGCATGTCTACTCAGAAGCAAGTTGTATTGTGTTCAGTGGTGCATACTCCCAGAAAACTCTATTGACTATAATGGAACTTACTTCTCAATAGACATTCATAGAATTGGGCTGCAAGGCAGGGTGACCATATGACTGGATTTTTCTGGATTTGTCCTCTTTTTTTAGCCTTCTGTCCAGGTATCCTCCAAAAGGAGGACAATGATGTCCTCTATTTTGGCTTCCTTTTGGAACTTTGCAATGGTGTGCAGTACCCCATCATGTAATATATTGTTGGATTTGTATTGAAGAGAAGAATCCAATGCAGAAATCGGTATTGAAATATGTCCTTCCTATCAAAAGTTATGGCCAAACAAGTAGAAATCAAAAATATGCATTGAGGTCTATGGGAAAATGAAAGTGCCCAATATCACAGCTTTACTCATGAGTAAGAAAATGTGCCAGTGTCCTCCAGAAAGGTCAGGCTGAGAGGAATCTAAGACCTTGTCCTCTTTTTGAGGTCTGGGCATCTGGTCACCCTGCTGTAAGGCAGCAATTCTTTGTATGCTTCCCTGGGAGTAAACACTATTGAACACAAAGGAACTTAACTTCTGAGAAGATATCCATAGGATGATCTTATACATGTACTCAACAAATATGCTATGGAATTGTTGAAGCCTGTAGAGATTTTTCCAAAGCAGAAATCAACATTCCTTGGAAAGGAATATCAAATGTTTCATATAATCATAGAATCATAGAGTTGGAAGGGACCTAGTAGGTCATCTAGTCCAACCCCCTGCCTGCAGCAGGAAATCCTCCTAGAGCATTCCCAACAGGTGCTCGTCGAGCCTCCCCTTGAAGACCCCCAGTGAGGGAGAGTCCACCACCTCCCTTTGCAGTCTGTTCCACTGCCGAACTGCCCTGACCGTCAGGAATTTTTTCCGGATATCCAACCAGAATCTCCTTTCTTGCAGTTTGTACCCATTGGTTCTAGTTCTGCTTTCAGAAGCAGCAAAGAATAAATGAGCCCCCCACTTCCTCCATATGACAGCCTTTCAGGTATCTGAAGAGGGCAATCATGTCTCCCCTTAGCCTCCTCTTCTCCAGGCCAAACATCCCAAGTTCCCCCAACCTTTCCTCCAACCTTTCCCCCAACCCTTCCATCCCACTGATCATTCTTGTCGTTTTTCTCTGGACTTGCTCCAGTTTGGCTGCATCTTAAAGTGAGGTGCCCAGAACTGAACACTGTATTCAAGGTGAGGTTCACCAAAGATGAACTCAAACAAAATGACTCAGTCTCACTTTTGTCTTGATATACTTCTTCTTTCCAAAGATATCTTCTCTGCTACCACTTACTGCTTGAAAATGAGCATTTTTTTCTAAATGCAAGTTGCAAACAGAAAGTCACTGGAGACACAAATGCCAGCTTGGCTTTCTTTAACCATGTTGCCTCTGGTCCTCCATAGCATCTGGCCTTCTTCCAGCCTTCAGTAGTCAATCCCATGTACTGTCTATCCAAGTTTTCCAGGGAAGTTCAGCAGCACTGAGCAGTTAATAGTGCCTGCAGGTGGTGTACTTCTTTATTTATAGAGGCACTTTTTCTGTCTCAGCATTAGATGCAGCTCATTTAACCAACAGAAAATTCAACTATCACCAGATGTTATGTTATGAGAGTGACTAATTATCAGTGAACATGAGAGTCATGGAATTTTTGAAAGGGTAAGTCAAACTTAGTATGGCTTTTTGTTAATATTGAGATGATTAATGAAGATCTTCTTCACTTTTTTGCCATTTTTCAGAGAAATATGAAGGTCTGGTTTTTGCACTTTTAGCAGCCTCTTCCAATGTTATTTGACATTGCACTATATCTTTGATTTTGTTTCTCCATCATTTTCTGAGTCTATCACATGCATATTGCCATTCTCCTTTTTAATATGCCTTATTCAGTATCCTAAGACATTCTCTTTAAGTGAGCAAACCACTTTATTTGCAGTCTTTGAATATAATGTAGAATTTGGTCCCCAGTCCTATCCTGTCCCTTGCACCATACCTGTCAGTTATAACTATCCTGGCTAAAGGAAGAACCACACACCTTGAAAAGAGGGTTTTATCAGCTCAAAGAGAAGGATTTGTTATGTGACTCTAAAATTAATGTTCCTAGTGAGAGATTAACATAACATGTATGATAATGGTATATTCCATGTGTTGATGTGACTCGATGGTAGAGAAAAGGTGCAGACCCATAGATGTAAGTCTGGATCAATCTCAACTCTACATTAAGGACTGTTAAGGTGATCAAGATGATTGCCTTATGTTCATTCAAAAGATGAACTAGAAGACATTGTATCCCAAGTGAAAATAGGATTTTCAAGAGGAACAAAAAATTCTGATAATGTGAAGATAACTCAGAAGCCACAGAAACTGTGGGATGTCTCAAGCAGATTTAAGCAGACTTTGAATGAGATGCCATAAAGAAAAAGAAACTGCAAATGCCCTGTTACGATAATAAAGAATTCATCTGCTTTGTGGACATACAAGCCTTTTGCAAGGAAGATGGAAAATCCTGCTTGTAGGTTTCTTATGAAGCAATCAGTTATTGTTTCAGCTTATCTGTCTGATAAATTTATTTGAGAATCTCCTTTCTGTTTGGAATAAATACCCCAGGCATGCAATGAAATGGAGCGAGACCTCACTAAGACCTTGAAAATGAAATAATGCTGGAAAGAAATAAGAAGAAAGTTGACTTGCACGGCATACAATAGCATCGGGTCATATTTAATTCAAGAGAGATCTGGGTGAACGTGAAAGGCAACTGATTAAAATATCTGGGATTTATCTGAACCTGGTATATATCAGGATACCTACATAGCTAAATGAAACTCCCTAGGTGTAGCTCATCTGGTGTGTTGGACTGTAAAGCTTTAGGCCATATACATTACCAAAAGCAGCATTTCCCTGACTCGCACAGTGCCGGAACTTAACATGTCACTGAAAGAAGGTCATTGACTCTTTTTACATCAATCCAATCTGCTGAAGGTTGAAATATCAGAGACTCCAGATTCCTTCACACTAACACTGCTCTGAGACAGTGGAAGATAGTATAAGATACTAGGAGAATGGAGAGAGAGCAGCATCTTTCCTCTATTCATCTAATGCTGAACTCTGGACTGGCAAACTAACAGATCTGTTGAGAAATTAGGACTAGTGACAGAGTACCAACATGGTCAAGAGAAGCCCAACATTTATGTGTTAAGAAAAAAAAATACCAAAATTCCCCTAGAACAAGTACCAGAAAGGTGGTATGGATCAGCAACCTCACTGTTCACCTTTCTTCACTTGAGGCAGAGAATAATCAAAGGCACATTCAACCATCTCTCTCTCTCTCTCTCTCTCTCTCTCTCTCTCTGATACAGAAAACAAGAACAAAATGTGAAGGCTATCCTAACCTCTTTAGACCACTGAGATAATGAATGAGATAAATGTAAAAATTGAAATGTGAAAGAAATGTTTGCATTCTAAAAGTATTAACTACCATATAAACGATTCATTATCAAGTGATTTATGAATGGAGCTGCTGTGAAAAACCCCTAAGGATTTAAAGGTCTAAGGGCATATTCCTAAACAATTTAGGTCAGCCTAACTCAGCTGGCATGTCTTCAGGTGCTTATGGGGGATGGTTGGTGTATGCCTAACCCCCAAGGAGTGGGGCAAATGTGTCTTATGACACTTTTGTGACAGCCTCTGCACCCCCGGGTCAGCACAGGAGTTATGCTGGGCCTTATGCCAGCCTAACTGCAGATTAGGATTGCAACCTAAACCTTTTTATTTATCTTATCAAGGCTGCCTTCTTCCACTGAAGATATATATATCTTCAAATATAAGCCAAATAATATTATTCTAAGCCAAAAAATAGCAAAGACTGGATATGGGTACAAGTTCAAGAGTGGAACTACCATCAGCCACCTCCTCTATATGGATGACATCAAGCTGTATGCAAAGAATGAACGAGACACCAACTCATTGATATACCTGACAAGGATCTACAGTGAGGATATTGGGATGTCATTCGGCCTGGATAAGTGCAGCCAAATGATTGTAAAGAGAGGAAAAGTGGTTAAGACCAGTGGGGTAGAACTACCAACAGGGAACATAACAGATGTAGAGACCAACTATAAGTACCTAGGTATCCCACAATCCCACGGTAATCATGAAGAGGAAGCAAGGAAGACAGCAATATCCAAGTACCATCAAAGAATACGACAGATCCTAAAAAGCCAGCTCAATGGGAAAAATAAGATACATGCCATCAATACATATGCGCTGCCAGTCATCAGATACCCTGCTGGAATTGTAAGCTGGCCTCAGAAAGAAATGGAGGCGGCCGATGTGAAGATCTGAAAGCTCCTCACAATGCATGGGGGTTTCCACCCCAAGTCTAACATCCAGAGACTATACACTAGTCGGAAAGAGAGCGGCCAGGGTCTGATGAGTGTCAAAACTACTATCCTGGATGAAACCCAGAATATCCAGGAATACATCACTGAGATGGCACCCAAAGATGAGCTGATGAGAGAATGTCTCCAGCAACAACAGCAACAGCAAATACAGAAGGAAGATCAAACTGAGGAAGTGTCCTGGCAAGAGAAGACCCTGCATGGGATGTACCATCACCAGATAACCGAAGTAGCTGATATTGGGAAATCCTATCAGTGGTTGGAAAGAGCTGGCTTCAAAGATAGCACTGAAGCCCTCATCATGCAGCACAAGAACAGGCACTAAGTACCAGATCCATAGAAGCGGGGATTTACCATACAAGAGAAGACCCAAAGTGCAGGCTGTGCAGAGAAACGTCAGAAACAATCCAACATATTGTGGCAGGGTGTAAGATGCAGGCAGGAACAGCATACGTTGAATGGCACAACCAAGTAGCCGGCATCATGTATAGGAACATCTGCTCAGCCTATGGACTAACCCTTCCCAAGACCAGATGGGAGACCCCTCTGAAGGTTGTGGAGAATGACAGGGCTAAGGTCCTGTGGGACTTCCATATCCAGACAGACAAGAAGGTACTGGCTAACCAGCCAGACATTGTGGTGGTAGATAAGGCCCGGAAGACAGCCCTGGTGATAGACGTAGTGATACCAAACGACAGCAACATCAGGAAAAAAGAGCATGAAAAGGTGGAAAAGTATCAGGGTTTGAAGGAGGAATTAGAAAGACTGTGGCAAGTGAAAGTGAATGTGATCCCAATAGTGATTGGAGCACTAGGGGCTGTGACACCCAAGCTTGAAGAATGGCTCCAACAGATTCCAGGGAGTACATCGGAACACTCGATCCAGAAAAGTGCATTGCTAGGAACAACTAAGATACTGCACAGAACCCTCAAACTCCCAGGCCTCTGGTAGAGGACCCCAGATTGAGGATAACATACATATAGTGAGAAAACTATATATATAAAACTATATATATATATAACTTATATATAACTATATAACTATATAACTATATATAACTAACTATATAACTATATATATAACTATATAACTATATAACTATATAACTATATAACTATATATATATATATATATATATATATATATATATATATATATATATATATATATATATATATATATATATATATAAGAGAGAGAGAGAGAGAGGCTGCTTGCATTAAAATATACAGGAATGCATTTCAGAAGAAAGCATCTAAAACCCTGATTTGCTTGCCTTGCAGGCTATATTGAGATTAGTGGGAGTTGGGCAGTTATAACCCATACCTACAACTTTTTAGGCAGGCAATTCATTTGATAACAATTATAATTGGATGATAAAGAATATTGGCAGCTTAGTTTGAAATCACCACATTTTAACCTATATTTATATAAATAGGATGAGGATAAATAGCAAGAAGCTATATCATTCACTACACAGGAGAAAATAAGAGAGAGCAAAATATTCCTAGGTACATATCACACCACTCATCAATTAGCTCTGCCTCTTTACTGTTACCTGGTGAGCCTAAGACAGGTGTAATATGCACACATGGGGAAAGTGACAACATCTACAAGACCCAGGGGGCAGTGGCTTGTGGCACAGCTCAGGAAATTGGCATGAAATAAGGAGAAAGGCAAGGATAAGGAAACAACAATACTGCACATAACTTTAATTGGGAGAATAAGAATACAACTGTAGATGAAGAAGCCACAAGATTGAAACACAGATTTGGCTGGGTGGCAAGCAAGGGTTTATTGCGCAGAAAAGCAAAACACCAGATCTGATGGGAAAATCTCCTTGATCAATGATCATAGGAGAGATTCAATTTGTTACACAAAAATGCAAGGATTTATAGGTACATCTTGACATTTGAGTTTCCAAACAAAAGTGTCATAGATATATCATGACGCAGTTGTGTAGGATAGAAGTCTCACCACAAGATCCTGTTTTGATCTCTGGAAACTTGTTGAGATCGTTAGAAGCTTACCCACAACTCCTGGACACAAGTGTGGGTTCTGCTTACACCTGTGAATATCATCTTCTGTGCGTCTAGTCTGTATGCCTTTAAAATATTTTTATCTAACTTTCCTAAAGTCCTAGGGTCATAAGTCCATTGTCTAATTTCCTAAGATCAAGCATAGTTCAAGCATAGTTCAAGCGCTGAAGCCTCTTATTTGATATATTTGATCACTACTGCTAAGCCATCATTAGAGACCCTGTGTATTAAAATATAATTAGGACATTTTCTCTGCAACACTACCAGGAATAGGAATGCAAAGAATGGGAAGCTTATCCAAGAGAAACAAGGGCTGAGAACTGCAGATTATGAATAAGGGGTAGAGAGGAAAGAAGGAAGATGCCATTCACATGCACACTTGGGGAAAATACATCATTTGCAGGGATCCTATAAAGGAATCAATGGCATAGTTCAGTTATGTGTAATGAAATGAAAGATGCAATAATCAACTTTTATTACAAGGATAATTTACTAAGGTAGGGAAGTAGAACCAAAAATAAAGCAATGTAAGGCTAAACAATATTAGCCATTTGTTTGCAGCTAGGTTCTAACTGGCAGAAAAGAAAAAGTTTTCAGCTTTCCAAGGGTTACATAATTTTCCAAAAATAACTTTTCTAAGCTTGTTAGCAGGCCCCTAATGGCCTGCCAGATCAGGTGCTTCCTTTCCTTCAGCCCAGGAAATGTGATGAGAGACTAAGGGTAAAATCCAGAGTAACTGCAGGGAGTCCTTGCTCCATAGTAAGAACAAGTTACTCTGGATTGCAATATGAATTCCCCATAGGTTTTCACCAGATGGTGCAGTAACTACGGGTACATGTAAAGTCTCTTATGTGCTTCCGTAGTTACTCTGGATTGTGCCCTAAGCTGGATAATGTTTCCCTGGTATACATTCAGTGATATATTCACTTATAAACAAAATGGGTCAGGAAGTATTACATTCATGCTGCAATCTTGTACCCTATTGGAACACCCCTTTATTAGGGGTTGGGCCTTCCCTTTATCAAGGGCTGCTAGCTCTTTGCTTAACTGGTTGTTTTTATATTAAAAAGTGTGTGCCAACTCTTTGCCAAAAGTTTCCTTATTTATTCAGCATCAATAAAAATTCCATTCAGAATAAATCACATTTCTCGGTTAAAACCACCACACTAAAATCCAAGAACAGCAGCAGAAAAGAAGCCTACAACAGTGTACAATAACTGACACAATCACAGCAGCAACAAATTCACAGACATCATCTGCTATATCCGGTCTATCCAAGTAGAGAGCTTTCTACATCCTATCTTAATGTAGATCAGGAGGGGAACAGACAGTGCCTTACAAAGCATGCCTAGGCAAGTATGCATGTTTAAATTAAGCAGAAGTACACACCACTTGTTTTCAATGGCTGAAAACCTCTGAACTTACTCCCTGGTAAGAGTGCATAGGTTCTCAGCCTCACTTGTTGTTTGTAGAAAGGAATCCTAAGTCTTCTGAAATCAAGATCTCTGTTTCTCTATTCAAACAGGTAGAAGTAGTGCAATGAATGAGAGGCCTCAGTGTCTATATGGTGTCTCACTTTATTTAAAATGCAGGCAGGACAAAAATCATTACTGTGGTATGCTGAGTGCACAGCAGCTGGGGAATCGGGCAGAAGATGAGGGTTGAATATATGTATTCACAATAGCTTCAGGAAGGTTAATCAGGTATTATGTGCTGTACCAAATAAGTCAATTTCACAGTTATAGTAAAGGGGGACATTGATAAATGCACTTTAAATGAACTGGAGTAAGAGATCAACTTGTTCACTGGGAAACGTTGCACTGAGCAGTACCTTCTTACTGTTTCATGGCTCAGATTTGGGTGAAGACAGCATATCACTGTCTTTTCCTCCCTTCCTATAACGATGTAGACACCCATGTTGTGTCAAAATATGCCATCTTTAATTACACACAATTCAGAGTACTATTACGTTACCAAGAGCATTGTGCTAAATGCATGAGATACAATGCAAATTGTGCCAGACGGCTACTATTTATCCTCCTATAAGTGGGAACAGATTTCATATGGCTCAGTTTAACTATGTAGTAAATTCTTTCTCTAAAACTGTCCAATGGAGTCATATTTGTAATAGGCATTTATAGAACGAAAGGTAACCTGCCAGTTAAAATGGAGATGAATGATAACAAATTGTGTCATATAATAACATAACTTGTAATAAAAGGAGATGTAACTAGACAGGGGGAAAACATATGCAACAGTTGGCTGCCTTGACTCCCTCCTACCACTTGTAGCTGTTTTGGTGCAAGCAGAATTTTGCTCAACATTCTTTGCAAGGCAATCACAACCTAAGATCTCCACATGTCTCCAATAAGGCAAAGCAGAAAATGATGCTTTGGATTATAAACAGATCACTGTTTTATCTCCATACAGATAACTTGCAGTCCAGGGATCTACTGCTGTCACTCAGAAACTCATTGATGCCAGAGTGTACTGGAGCATTTCCTTTTGCACTTTCTAGATAGGAAGGACATTGGCATCATCAGGGGAGCACTCTAACCCTACAATCCAGAGTAACTACGGGAGCACGTAAGAGACATTACGTGCACCTGTAGTTACTGCACCACCTAATGAAAACCTATGGGAAATTCATATTGCAATCCAGAGCAAATTGTTCTTACACTGGAGCAAGGATTCCCCGTAGTTACTCTGGACTGCACTCTAAGTGAAGGGCTATTCTGGTTCTAGGAGGGAACTTTTCAATTGCCAAGCCTCTGTGGGTAACACTACCCTCACCAATGCTAGTGTTCCGAACAGTTGGCTTCTACATCATTTTTTTCCTGTTGGAATGAGGTAGGAAATCACAGCATGAAGATGGAAGATGGATAAAGTGGCTACCTGCAAAAGAAAGTCTACAAAAGGGGGAGACTATCTGCACTGATGAAACTACCATTATCTCCCAAGGTCAGCAGAAACTGACAAAATGCCCTGCATGCAACAAGGTTAAGCTCATACCCACCCCAGCCCTCACACTGATGCATTTATTGATACAAGAGGCATGTTTGTGCAGGCTCTGATGAGGTGTAATTCCTATTTCAATTCTCCTTGGCCAAGTAGTGGGAAATTGTGGGTTACCTCTGTAACAGAGTGCACCGAAAATTTATAACATCTCTATAAAAATCTATACAAGTCGAGCACAAATGATTGAGGTGGAAGATTCAGCAGAGGAAGTATCAGTTCCGAAGCAACATTAGTCTGGGCCCTTAAAATAGCTGGGTTATACCAGACGCTAAAATGCTTGTCAAGTTTCCTTTCCAGGAACTGGTCCAATCAAAATCAGACATAAATGGCTTCTGAATGACATCTGTCTTTGGTTTTCAGCAATACTATTTGTACTATTGGAGTGAAAGTGAGTACAGCGTTTCCATAATGGCCACTTGACAAAGAAAGCAGCAATGTAATGTTCATCAAACTACAGAATATTGATCTAGGCTGGTAACCCTGTTTTTCCTTAAAATATACCAGACTTAAAAAATAAAAAGAATAGAACTGATGGGTGATGACTTTTGGGGAGTGAAGCCTGGGAGGGTGAGTAAACTCAGCTGCTCCACTTGAATGTCCTCCTTTTCTCCAAACACTCACTGGGCTCAAGAGCTTTTCCCACCTCACAAAATTACCCCTTCATTTTTAGCAGGTAGGGGAGAAATATTGGTTGAAAATGGATTTCATGCTGATTTGGACTGTGGGAAGCTGGTTTCTTTGCTTGAAAGGGTAGAATGCTTTTTTCAGAATGTAACATGGCAGATGAAATCACATGGCACATGGCAGTCAAAAAGCCTAACATCTTAACTAACTTTCCATTCGATTATTGGTCCCTTTCCAGCTTTACTTTTTGGAAATGATTATGTGAAGATGGCTCCTTGCTCTAAATTGGCTTCCTGATCTTCTTTCAAACTGGATGATGGTGTACATCTGACAAAGAGCTGGAGACTGTGGTTTTGTTTAGCAATTCTTCCATGAAAATCCATCACAGTAATTGAGCCTATTGATCTTTTTTGGTCTACTTTCCATTGGTATTGTTGATGATGAGGTGGCACAGTTCTTAAGTGGCTTTATTTGTTGCAGAAAGCATCCAAAGGTGGGTGATTCCTTATCTCTTGGACCATACCTACATTGCTACATAGGAGTCACTCTGACAGGTATCCCATGTGTATATCAATCCAGTGGGCATAACTATACAAGGAACCACATCCTGGGCCATTATTAATTTTGTTATGCATAGCTTCTTAGGGGACTAAAGGTAAAGGTGTCCGCTGTATGCTGCCCTGATAGCCATGACAAACTGTAGGGTGCAGTGCCAAAGAGCCAGCATTTTCTGAAGTCGTCTTCATTCTTATACAGCGGCCAGCATGACTAAAAGCCAAAGGCACACAAAAGGTGTTAGCTTCCTATCAAAGTGATTCCTGTTTATCTACTTGTATTTTCATGCTTTTGAGCTGCTAGGTTGGCAGGATCTGGGCAGGTAACAGGAGCACATTCCATCTTGCAATATCATGTGTTGAATTGCCAACCTGCTGATCTTAAAGTCAACAAGCACAGCATTTTTAACCACTGAGCCACTGCAACCCTGTGGGGATTAGTGCACCCCTAAAACTTCCATGAAATCACTCTGTCTAGGAGTGTTGTAATATAGTCCATTCCTGTAATATAGTCCATTCCGCAATTAAAAATTGTGGATACCAATTTTCATGTTAAATGAAAGCAATTAAAAGATTAGGCAGCCATTTAAAGGTAACCTATTTACCATGTCAATATGGCAGGTAGACAATGAATCAACCACCCTCTCCTTCAGGGCTTAGTAATGTTTCTTTTCAGCTTAGATAGACCTTCACTTCCCCGGAGCACAAAAAATGAAAAGTGATAACGACCTCCCAATAGCATTTCATCTGTTGTGTGCTCCAGGCAGAGAAATGGAAGGATCTGCCTCCGATCGGAAAAGAAGCACTTTGAAGATCCAGAGATGGGGAAGGTGGATCATTACTTGCATTACTATGGTAGGCAGGCTATTTTTAATTCTAAAGGGATTTTTATCTTTTAATTTAATGGACCAATCCCATTCATGTTGAGATAAAACCGCAGGTGAAAAATAATTAGGTTACACCTGTATGTCAGATATAGTGGTAATATAGCCCCTTATCCAAGGTTGCCATAAATGTCTTCCACAAAATTGGGAAGACCTTCTGTCACACTTGCCAGTATCTGAACACAATCCCCCCCAATTGGGACTTTCCCTGTTTTTCAGGGCATATGGCAACCCTACACTTACCAATACACAGTGACATAGTTAGGGGAGGTGCAGGGGGTGCCATTGCACAAGCATTAAGGAGGCTACAAGCTGAGCTTGACTCTAGTGACTAAAACTATGTAAAACAGGGTAAGTATGAATGATAATACCATCATGTTATATATCGCTGGAAAGGTAATTTTATGCAGAATGCAATGAAACAAACTGCTGTATATTCTATCAAAAGTTGTGGCCAATTAACTAGAAAATGAAAATACAAAAGCATATGGAACAAAAGTGGATTTTCTTAACTCAAACTTTCCCATGTTACTGATGACTCTGACAGCCAATGAGATGTAATTTTAATACTGTGTGGAACTAACCCCCAAATCCAGAGTAACTACGGGAGCACGTAAGAGACTTTATGTGCACCCATAGTTACTGCACCACCTAGTGAAAACCTATGGGAAATTCATATTGGAATCCAGAGTAAGTTGTTCTTACACCGGAGCAAGGACTCCACGTAGTTACTCTGGATTTTGCCATAAGTTTATTTCAATCAGCTCTCAGTACATATATCATAAAATAGTTACCCCATGCTAACTGGGTACACAGGCACTTCTAAGTGGTGCACCTCTTCTGTTTAGCAGGGTAACAAGAACATTTCCTCTTTGTCCCAGTACAGTATCCTTAAACAATAAGGGACACAATTTTCATTTTTTTACTTGCTTAAATTTGATTTTGTTTTTACAGGGCAGGGGCAACAAAATCTTCAACTGCAGATAGCAAATAGATGGTTTAGCTATGTCACTAGCCAAGCAAATGGTGAACTGCTAAGGAGGATGGGGCATGTTCCCCCCCCCATTTCTTTTTTTAAAATACTCAGGGATAATGTCACCGGTTGTGACATCACATCTAGGGCTTTGCATGGGTACATGATAATTAGCTATGCCACTGCCAGTATGCCAGCAAGAGTCTTTGTACCAAACTGACATGATTAGAAAGGGGATTGGACTTTTCCAACACCCACAAACAACTGAAAGTGGGAATAGACACAGGATTGCTACAGTCACGAAATTTTACTCTATGGACATTCATATTATCAGTAGAACTTGTGCTCAAAACTGTATATACTACCACAGTTTAACCTAGCCTATAATTTAAAAATTATTCCATATGTGCTTGTGCAGCAATTTTGTATGAGGTTTTCCCTGCTGCTTTTTGTGAAGTCATTTATTCAGCAGCAAATCTTTCTATGGAAATAAAACCAGGTTTGAAATCTTATTATATGCTCTCAAAATGCGTTGTTACTGCTCCTGCTTTAAAATACAAAAGCAACATCCAAATAGCTGGAGGTCATTCTGGCACTTGAAAGTTACTGAAGATGCAGTTATTACAATCATGAGAATTAATTTTGGTCAGCTTTCAAGCATCCCAGATTTCCTCTGGCATGCAGCTAAGAAGGCAGAGATTGGAGAAAGGGAATGTGCTGTAAAGAGATCAGTAAATGAACATATAACTGAAGATTGCAACTAAGGGAAGCTAACAATGATGACAGTGCTAAATGTTATTAAAATGAAAGATAGCCAGCTGATGTTTCTGTTCAGAATTTCTTGCTTTATCCCTGTGATTTAATGAGCAGAATTTAATTTGAATGCATGCCAGCTGGAGCATTACTTCAATAGTGTTGGGTCATACAATGTCTCCTGGTTTGCTACAAACATCTCATATGCATATTTGGAAACTGCTCTTTGCTCTTTCTCTCCCATTCATCTATGTGCTTTTTGTCTACCTACCAGGCCTACCACTTCCTATTCCTCTAGGTAGTCCTCTTCCTACTACAGATTGGGTCCTTGACACTAGAATTGTCAACGAGCCACTAGAGTTGCCAGCTCTAGGTGGAGATTTTGTTCAAGCATGATGCCGTGCTGGAAATTATGTGAAGCACTGTTCACATCTCTAGGATTATTTTTGGTAGTCACTTGGAAGATGGATGCTATTTTTTGGAGACTCCAGGCTTGACAACCCTGACTAACATTCTGGTTTATAATCAACTTTTGCATCAACTCTTCTTCTGTGGTACAGAAGAAGAAACTGTGCTATGTTTCTATACCCATTTTTCCTGCCTAGAAAGTCCCAGAGGGTGTATCCTTGTGTTCCATACCCAACTTGGTTTGGATCTCATATTTCCAACTCCATGCATGCTAAGTTCCAAGTTATGATAACCTCAAGGAGTTAGTGCACTCATTCTCAAAGTATGGGTTGTGACCCCTTGGGAGTTGTGAAATGTTGGTTGCTGCTATCTTGGATGCTCCCTCTCCTCCGGGACCATACAGAGCAGGAGACAGAGAGTGACCAAGCTGGGTGCTGCCATCTTGGGCTCTCTCTCCCCTCCAAAATCAGAGATGGGGGGAGGCCAACATGGTGGCTTCCAGTTTTGGATGACTCTGTGGGCTGACTCACCATGCCACAAGGATGATGCCTGGCAGGTTGTAGGTGCCTGTCATGCACCTCCTCCTATGTTAGCTTTCTGCATACTACAGGGGCCATGGGGCAGCCTCTCTGTGAGGAGCACTCCTCCGTGGCTCCTGCACCAAGTGAGGAGGCCAGAACAGAAGGAACATACCCAGTGTCACCATATGCCATAACCAAAAAAGAAGAAAGAATCCCCTAAAGTAGGACACCCCATAAAAATGTAGGACATGGCAAAATAAATGCTGAAAACCATCATATATCCTCCTTCCATGTGGTTAATTTAAACATTATATATGAGATTATTATTAAATTTAAAACAATTACATATAATTTATTAATTACAAGAAGGCTGCATGATGCCTGCTTACAAGAAAAAGGAAGATTCTGAAGTTTTTTTCCAGGTCACAAAACTAAAATCCAGAACATGATCCAGAAAAAGAGGATATACGGTCATCCTGCACACATCTTCTCCTCTGACCAGCCGTTGCTTGCTACAGAGGCTCCTGTAGTGAGCAGAGAGCAACTGGAAGAGAAGGTGCACAGCTTGTCCTCCAGCTGCCTCTCCCCACACTTGCTACAGAACCTATGGAATAGTCTCCCTGTGTGGCGCACACTATCCCTTTAACTTTTGCTACATCATGAATGGTCAGTTATGTCATCCATGATTATATTACAGACTACAAGATCACACTGTAAACCTAACGTTTTCACAAGAACATTTAATATATGCTGCAGTCCTAACCTCCAGTTAGGCTGGCCTAAGCCCTGGCATAAGTACTGTGATGACCTTATGGAAGTGCCATAAGACACTTCTGCACCACTTCAAAGCATGGACATGCGCTTGCCTCCCTATGTCACCATCGGAACAGGAAGACCAACAAGTTGTGCCAGCCTTGGTTAGGATTGCACCCTAAGTAATACAACCATACTGTGGCTGCCAACTTTATGAGGTAATGGTGACCCTAGCCTTGAACAAAAATCTTTCTTCTTCCCTACTAATATTCTGAGAAAGATAATGGCCTAAAAAACGCCCCTGCATCCCGCAAAGTGGGAAGCAATAAGATCATGAATTTCCTACATGTAGGCCATGTTCCCTTTGTAGAATCAGACATTAACTGAGGTGCCTATTCAGTATGCTGCCTGGTACATTATACATGGCTATAATTAGGTAAGCTTTCAAGAGGGGTTTGTGCAATGACATTTACTGAAAGTGTCTGCCGCACAGAATGTACTGTCAAGATGTTAATACAAAATACAGGTGATTTATATGTTTTATTACTCCGTATTCATCTGGATACACACTGGAATGGGATCTGAGATTCTCCATTTATGAACTTCTTTTGGTTGGGAGTACAGGGTGATAATTTTCTCCCTGGAATCTATTTGAAATGAAAATGCCACTGGTAAGAAGGCAGAATAATAAAATGCAACCAATATCATAAACATGTTATAGAACGTAAGCTCATTTGTCTTGATCTCCCATGCCCACAGCCCTCTTGGTTCTTGTAAAAGGAGGTCTTGAGATCACAGAACATAATATATTAAAACAGGCTACAAATTGGCTCCACTCAACTCCATGGGAATTTATTGTTTTCCTCTCCTGCTATTTCCAAGCCCTGTGTGCCACTGTGCGGTGAAAGAGCAAGGTTCATGTTTAAAAGCATAGTTACACCATCCAATTAGCCCACTAGGCTGATTTTAATCTGTTTAAAATAAAAAGTTGAAATAATAATTTAAAAAATATACTGCACCAAATATGTACTAACAGATAAGACCAGATCCTAAAATTTCACATTCCAACAGCAGAGATACAATTTAGAAAACCACATACAAATTAGGAGCAAGAGAACATTTAAATTATTCCATGCTTTCCTAAAATTATACAGCGCCATTATGCAAGATAAGCAAGACTACACAGGAAAACAACTTCAAATGTCCTCAGGAGAATGTTTTCTCATACCCATGTAATCCACCTTGAATTAAGTCAGAGGAGAAATCCAATGGCCATAAAGGCAGTTTATGAACACCAGTTGTAATTATTATATTATTATTTCTCCTAGTGCCATTTATTCTTATTTTGAAAGTCCCTTTATTTTCATTTCAAAATCTAATGTGTTTCATCCTAAACTCTTGAAGCATGTTGCAGTATGTTAACAATGCAACATTAAAATTATTTCTTTTTAAAGGAAAAAGAAACATGGAATTTTTTTTAAAAAAACTCCCACCTGCATGGGGGGCTTAACAAATGCAAATGTAGCACGGTAAAGTCTGTATAATAATTACAGGTCTTAAAGATCAGCTGCGTTGGAGCCACTGTCACTGATGCAAGATTGTGGAATTTTCCTGTTCCTTGATAATTTGTAAAGATTTTTTATCTAATTGTATTTTTAATTTTTATGTTTTAATTACTTTATCGTTGTGTTGTACACTGAGTTGAAGTTTAAGAAAAGTAGTGTATAAACCTTTTTTTAAAAGACCAAAACCAACAGATAATTATAGACTGCCTTTCTGGCTCCTAGACTACTCCTTTGGCTTTATTCAAGGTGGTTTACGAAGGCAGGCTTTTCTAAACCACAGAGGAGGTTTTTACAATCACAAATGAGTTCTGCCTTTCAAGAACTATCTATATTCCTGGTGACTCTCAGCAAGGTCTGGTGAAACATTTTGTCTTCACACTGCCTCCCATTCTGCTTTTTGGTTCACTTCTAAGACTCAGCTAGTCAGTTTTCGAGTTCTTGCCAGAAGTTTCTGCTGATCTTGAACAGGCAGTTTTCAATGTTAAATGCTTAATGACAGAGCTACTTTCCAGATCAGACCTTCTGCTGTTATATTTATATTAAATAAATATGAATGATATATTAGAACAACAGTCTATGCATATTTACACACAAGTAAATTCCACTATGGCTGCAATCCTAATCTCCAGTTAGGCCGGCATAAATCCTGGCATAAGTCCTGTGGTGACCTTAGGGTGTCACAAAAGTGCCATAAGGAGCTACTGCCCCACGTTTGTGGGGTTAGACCTGTGCATAGTCATTTGCCAACCTTCCCATACTACCATGGAAAGATATGCCAGGTGAGTTAGGCCGACCTAAATTGGTTAGGATTGCACCCTCAGTTCAACACTATATCCTTTAATACTATATTCTTCATATTGTTTTGGGAAGTTAGACAATGAATCTGCAAAGGTTTCTTCACAGTCACTCCTTCAGTAGATCCTGCTGATGTTCTCTCTCATTTCTGTATTAATTTTTTTCCTCATATCAGTCTCTTCTCTGTGTTCATCTCTGGCACTGAAACTCTGAGCTACTTATCAGAAATTAATAATTCACACACATCACAGGTGGCCAAAATTAAAACACTGTTATGTTCAAAGATATGTTCTTTTCAATATATTTCAGGAAATAAATGCTATCTGAATAAGATGAAGGGGGAGACAGTGAGAAAAGTCGCACACCTCTTTCAGAGACGATGCATGACTCCCAGGTGAAAGGTGTTACACCACAATTGGAATGTTTCTATTTTATATCACAACTGCTGTTAGAGCTGACTGAATGTGCAAGAAATGAAAACAATTTCAACAATTGTTGTGATGGATATATTTAGCAGTTTAACCCTACAATTCAGAGTAACTACAGGAGCACGTAAAAGACATTTACGTCGATGTAGTTATGGCACCACCTAGTGAAAACCTATGGGAAATTCATATTGCAATCCAAAATAAATTGTTCTTACATCGGAGCAAGGACTTCCCGCAAGTCCCCGTCTGGACTGCACCCTAAGGCTTTCATATTTCTTTTAGGGTTTAGCAGAAGATCCGTGGTTAGAAGCATATTTTACAGTAAGGTCAGAGATTACACGCCGCTCAGTTTTGAACAAAAGTGACTTTGATTTAAAGGAGAAAATAATAAAATATGGCCTTCTTAAAGCTAATCACTGGGCCAGTAAATAAGAAGTGGAACCTTTGAAGTTGAAATAAATATCCAGAAAACATTATTTGTATCATATTCCAGGCTGGTTACAATATACTTTCTTTCAGTTGTGTCACCCAGCAATCAAGAAAGACATTGTGTAACTGCATATGTGTGTCAGATAAAATCCCACCTTATTGAATTTCACAGAGAGAAATTGGATAATGATATTCAGAAATAGACTTCATTCTGGGGAACTGACAGCTGTTTTGGTTTTTTTAAGCTTGCCTATTCCAAGGTGACATTTCAGAGATACAGGAATTTTTAAAATGTGACATTTCTCTGTAAGAAAGTGTCACCATGACTTAGTAACAGGACTGCAATCTCTTTGTTCTGTAAGTTTGTAATCTAAAATGCTGTTTTCTCTCCTGTGGAACTGCAGTGATTGCAAATATACTAACCATCATTTGATGACTCAGTAATTGCATAGTGTCCAGGCTTCCTCCAAACCCTTTCCCCTATATTGACATGGCTTTGTTTAGGACTCAAACTATGTATTTGTTGTGGGAAAACCTATTGGTTCAAACCTACTTGCCCACTGGTTCATAGGCAAACGATTGGGAAGTTAAAACTCTTATGAGGGCCTGCACGGAAATGTAAAGAAGGATGTAAAAGTGAGGGATCAGAGTGAGATCTTGGGAAAAGCTGTCCTAAGAGGAGGATTCGACTGCTTTTTAACCAGCTCCCTTTCTTACCTGCAGAATATCTAATAGAAAGGTGTATTGGAGGGATCCATCCACTGTGTTTTGTTTTTCAAGTGGGTTTTCTAACAGGAATATGACTCTTCTCACATTCTAAAAGAATCCAGAGCTTGTATCTAGTTAAGTCCTATGAGTATGGAGAACAGAACACTTACTCTCTCATATTTTCAGTTGTGTGTGAAAGATTTCAGGATTTTAAAAAGTGAGACCATGATTTCTCTCAAATGAACACAGACAGATATAAACAGCAAAATTTTGCTTGAAATTACTCTTAGATGGGTTATTTATTTATTTACACCCCACCTTTTTATAACAATGCCTAAGACTTCTTACAAAGTTTAGTTTTTCCTCTCCTGCTGTCCTCACAAACACCCCTGTGATGTAGGTGAGGCTGAGAGTGACTCGAGCATGGTCGCCGAGGAAGTTTTATGGCCAAGGAGGGATTTGAACCTGGGTGAGAAAGATATCTTCCAGGTCTTACCCTACAATCCAGAGTATCTATGGGAAGATGTAAGAGGCACTTGCTCTGGATTGCTCTATGCATTTCCCATAGGTTTCTCATAGGTGGCACCATAACTACCATAAGGTCCCATAGTTACTCTGGATTGTAGCCTTACCCTACAATCCAGAGTAACTACAGGAGCACGTAAGAGACATTACGTGCACCCATAGTTACTGTACCACCCAGTGAAAACCCATGGGAAAATCATATTGCAATCCAGAGCAAATTGTTCTTACACCAGAGCAAGGACTCCCCATAGTTACTCTGGATTGCACCCTTAGTCCAACTTCTCACATCATCTATTCATCTAACTACATCATTTACTGGTTGCCTTCAAGGTCCACCTTGGAGAAAGCAGAGCAATAAAAGTCTCATTAAAAATTACTGCCTGGATAAAAAATATGTCTGTTGGAAATTATGTTCAAGTTTTATTTTTTCTTGCTAATTCAGTGTCTGATAAGTGCCTTCTCTCTCCTCGTCTCCTTTGTGTTATGCAAAGGTGACTTGACCGTGAGAAAAGAATGATAACCACGTTTCAAGACACAGCTATGCCAGTGCTGGAAAGTTGATTAGGATTGTGCCCTCAGTATCCAGATTGGTGGATTGGTGGAACAGCAATTGTAGAGGGATGGAAAACAGAAACTGTCCTTTCACTTTCTTCAACTGCAAGACTTTGACAAGAATCTGATGGAAATGCCAAAAACAGTGTGTTTCTGTCTGATCTATCAAATCTTCACAGTAGGTTTCAGGGGCTGCAGAATCAAACGGTTCAAGTCAAAAGGATATGCTGCTGTGAACCTTTGCATCCTGCCTAGCTTCAGATGAAGACGAAATTCAGAGCAACATCTCCTCTTCCAGCCTTCATCCACAGGAGGGCTCATACCAAGAAGATGATCCTGGAAGAATTCTGGATCCAGGCCATTTTACATCTGGAACCAACACTTTGAATTATATGTGGAAACAGGTTGAGAACTATGTCCAAAACTTAAATTGGTTCCAAAATGTGGTTGTCTACTTTTTAGCAGTTGTGAGATCGTTTGAGATCCAGCTCCCAGTCAATGGATTACCCATTAGCAAACATTTTCTCCTGAGTTACTTTTCAGTTTTCTTCATTCTCATCTGACCCACCCCAGTCTCCAGGCATCCATTCAGAATTGCCACTGCCTCACTGGCTCTGCTGAAAAAAAGAAAGGAAAAGAAAAAGGATGTGAATCTTACTATCTGTATATTGTAAAGCATCAGATTTTTGGATCATGAGAAACATCCCTGTTTTGTCTGACATAAGGTCAAGGAACCAGTGAAAAGAAGTTGGATGGGACTTGAGTCCCAGAAGTTGGATGGGTAAGACTAGAAAACTTGTGGACAACAACCTTTGCCAAACACTTTAGAAAACAATAAGGTGAAGACGGGGTCCCCCTGTTTCACAGGCTTGGGTCTCTGGAAAGCAAAAACACAGGTATCTGCTTAGCATGTTAATCCATGATCAAAGCAACACCTCAGCAGTGTGGGATAATGATGTGGTGCTCCAGAATAACAGGTTGAGAGAAGGAACAGGTGGTTCAATTTTTCCCAGTGATATTTCATGATTTATTCCAGAATCAATGTAAGTAGCATCTTGCTTAAAGATCCCCCTTTACAAGTGCTCTAGGAGAGTTTAAGAGAAAAATGGAGGGCATGGGTTCATTTGTACTGCTGTAGGTCATTCCAGGAACATTGTTGAGTGGTCAGATAATATTCCAGATATTACCTGGCCAAGTTCCTCTTTCTTTCCTTCTATTGTACCCTGTGCCCAGCATGCTACAGCTTTACAACACACATCTAAGGCAATTATTCTTATTTTCCCTTCTCTTTCAAAGACTTGACAATACTCCTGGCACCAAGTCAGAATATAAATTGGGGACCTCCAAAAGCTTCATCTACCTCTATTGTTTAACTTAACAGCTGTCTGACAGCAAGTTTCTTCTCTAAGAGAAAGCAATTTCCTCTGTGTACTTCAAGAACAATGGACACCAATGGGGAAGGCTCTGACATCTGATGACATTACCCAGCAAGAAATGGCTTCAAAGTCAATAACTGAACAATGGGAAAAAATAAACATTTTAAATGCGACACTACAAATTGAGAGAAGTCCTCTCCCTGTCAGCCCAGGGCTTTCTTTGATAGGTGGTTTTATTTTATTTTTTAAGTGAACACTCAGCAGAGTGAAACACAGATCCACAGTCCTGTAGTTACCCTTCTGAACCTGAATGAACCATCTGAAAAGACATAGATTATAGCTCAATTATCTCACTGCCGAGATCTTTTAACAACTCATGATGAGTATTATTTTATTTCTTAAATGTTTTTATATAGAGAGAACAATGAAACATTGCAGTTCCTACCATTCAGGGTTCATGGATGTTCTCGTCTATGATCATCAGGTGTCTACCAACATGTTCACCAACACGTACACTTTATCATGTGTAAAGTATCTGTGACATGAATAGAGTAGAACAAAGTGGAATAGAACAAAGTCAACAGAATGGCATCAGTGAAAGGCATATTACAGACTTGAAGAGGAATCTGTAAAACTATGGATTTAAAACGAGGTATCTTGTGATTTGGTATCCCACTCAGCATTATGCTGATGCAATAAACATAAGCTGCAGAAGAGCATAAACACCGCTCCATCAGGCCAATTCCTGATCTCACAGATAAATTTCCTTTATCTCACAGTGGCCCACCAAATATTTTAGGAAGCATGCATGACAACAAGATAATTGCATCCTCATGTCCTCCCCTTCATCTTACATCATTCATCTCAAGGATGTGATTGAGGGAGAGAAATGGAGTGCTGGATCTGTGACTTTCATTATTTAGGCCTGTTGGTTCCTGTTGTAGTAAATAAGCCTACAATTCTATAGGTTTTCCTTTCTACCTCTGAAGAAGACCCACCACCTCTTACATTTTAAAAAGTACAATATAGTAAAAACACTGCTTCATGTCCTCTGTTTTCCTGGTCTTGGGATATTAACCACTCCAGTGGTTTGGGAACAGGACAGCAGAATCAGTATACCACCCAGTCTGCCTTTCTCCACTGAACCCTTTTCCTGGAATCCTTAATCTGTAAATGCAAGCCTATTTTAGTCAGGACAATATTCAAACATTCAGAGCACAATCCTAACTTCTCATTAGGCCAGCACACTTCCCAACACAAGTTCTGTTGTGGCTTAGCAGTGTCACAAAAGTATATAGCATGACGGTGTAAACGAATAACCAGGACTTGTGTCTAATTCCACACTTTCCAGCACCCTCCATCCTACTGCACTGACCAAAGCTGAAAGGCCAAGGACAATAGTTGTTCTTGGTGTACCAAAACAGTTCCTGTTATGAAGAAATGCCTTGTCCAAACTGTTTCCTAAAAATATTTGTGCCTGGTAACCAATAATTGATCATTTCTTGCCCGTGTATGACGTGTTCTGTCCTAAAACTGTTATAAACAGCCTGTTTAATATCTTGTTAGGTCCAAAAGACTCATGCCCAATTCCCCTTAGTCCACTATGACCCCCAAGGCAAGGCCAGCCACCCTAAGCCAAAAAACACAATAGAATGCCAGTCACAGAACATCCAGGCCAAAATGGATGCAGCAAAGATATATGTTTTAGGCAACTAAGCAATAACCTCAAGTAGCCCTGACAGTGCGCAGCCTCAGAAGAGCTGAGCGCATGTTGCAAGTTTGCCTTCCGGCATGCCCATCAACTGCTTGTCATCATCCCATGAATTCCCTCCTTGCACAAAGACTAGCAAACCAAACTTTGCTCTCAGGCATTTGTACCCCTCCTCCTTGCCTCTATACCCCTCCTCTACTAAAAAATGCCCTATAAAACGGCTTGTACAGCCTTTGTTCTCTTTTCACCTTGCCTAGTGGAGGTGGAACCCATGAGTACACATATACTCATAATAAAGCTAGCTTTGTATTGTCATCCTTTGTAGTTTTCTGCCATGTTGGTTGCCTCTCCAAAGAACCTGTGTAGTGTCCCAGGGAAGTGGGTTCAAGTCCCACCCCATTCAGGTACAATGGTATTTTTATTCATACATAGTGTCAATCAGTGTCAAGCTCAGTTTTGTTGCCTTCTTGAAGCCACTGCCCAGTGCCACACTTCTCTAACTAAACCCCAAAACCAGACTAACTACAGGAGCACATAAGAGACTTTATGTGCACCCGTAGTTACTGCACCACCTAGTGAAAACCTATGGGAAATTCATATTGGAATCCAGAGTAAGTTGTTCTTATACTGGAGGACTCCCCATAGTTACTCTGGATTTTGCCCTATGTCACTGCTGCTGACCTCAATAGGTTAAAATTGTGCCCTGAATCTCGTACAAGCAGCCTGTACGGGAAAGGCCAATCTAGGAAACGTTTTAATGCAGCCATCCTGAAGGGATACACAGGCCTCTCTGCCAAATAGAGATTGGAATATTTTACTATGCAGACTTCTATCAAATAGTATTTGCAGAGAACCTCAGGGGGTGGAAAAGATGTCAGGAAATAAAAGGAAAATGAAAGCATGTTTTAAAACGTTATTACTTTATTTGCTTTGCTGAAAAAGGCTTACAAGAGCTTCAAATCTATGTCTTGATTTGAGTTTCTACTTGAAAAATAACATGTTTTGATGGAAGGCCATTAAGCCATGGCCTTGGAATTACAGGTTACTTGACTTGCTTTTAAAATTTTGAAATATTATTACGTTGACTCTGAATATACTTATAGATTATTCGGAGTCTATTATTAAGCACTTTTCAAATTACTTAATTTGAAAACTCAATTAATCATACCCTGCTAATAGCAAACAGACATTTTTTTCCAAGTACTGTTCCTCTTATATGTAACAGGGAGAGAGAATCCATCCAAGTACATTGTCTTTTGTAGTGACTCGGTTTTTTTCTGCATCTTTCTTTGGCCTGTGAGCTCTTTGGGTACAGAGAGCCATTTAATTATTTGATTTTCTGCCAATTCAATCCTAAATTAACACTGGTGCAATAGGGACACATAGCACATGCAATATTCCAGTGGAACTCAAACCCCCAGTTCATCTAAAATTTCCCTGGTCCCTTTAAAGGCAGGGGTAGGAGCAAGGGCTGTAACATGATACCCAGGATCAGGGAGACCATATAGAATGAAGGAGAGAATGCCTCTATCTTGAACCATTGCAAAGAAGAGGGAATTCAGGCAGGTGCTGCTTTTTAAACCCTCCTATGATAAGCTAAACCTGCCTCAGTTTCCTCTTCTATGCAATGTTTAAATGTAGAGGCACCCTGTTTTCCATTCTATATGGTCACCCTGCCCAGGATCCTGTTGCTAAGGAGGTGCTTTTACTTACTTCACATATGGAGTGCTCCAGCAGACTCCATGAGGTGTGGGGAGCCCCGCAAAGCACAGAGCCTAACTTTGAAACATTTCCCCGTGAGTGTTCCAGTGCACTTCCTTTAAAATGGGATTGCATCATTGTCCTCGCCCCTCCCATCCCAAGGATTTACTTGGAGCACAATCCCAATAATGTCTACTCAAAAGTAAGCCCCATTGTGTTCAATGGATCTTACTCCCAGGAAAGTGTCTTTAGGATTGCAGCCTAAAAGTCTCCCTAAAAGTTTGAGAACCACTCCTGCATTCAGAGCTGGAACTGAGCAGACTGGATGTCTCATCAGGATAATAGAACATTTATTCCCTTATCCTGTGTAGAGATCCAGCCTGCCCAATGATCTAATCGACACTAATGAAATCACTCACGCAAGTTCGAGAAGCCACATATATAAATAAAATATAGGGTTTTATAAATAAATAAATATAGGGTTTATATAAATATAATTTATATAAATATATATTTAAATAAATAAATAAATAAATAAATAAATAAATAAATAAAGGGTTTATAAATAAAATATAGGGTTTTAGATAGACAGATTTATTTATTGGCCAAATATGGAAACCATACTTGGTATTTGGTTTCAGCTAAAGGCTACATACAGTACATGCTAACACTAACTCATAAACATAAACAATAAACAGAAGAACCAGGACATTCAATTCAAGTTAAAACAGTGCCTCTATATTAACTCAAAAGTCACCACAGCATAATTATGAGTTCAACAAGTTAATGGCACAAGGAAAAAAACTGTCCTTGTGCCTAGATGTTCTAGTGTACAGAGTCCTATATCTACGTCCAGAAGGAAGAAGATCAAACAAGTTGTATCCTGGGTGTAGAGGGTATGCAGCAATACTCTCTGCTCTCTTCATGACCCAAGCAGTATATAAATCCTCCATAGAGGGCAGGCTGACTCCAATTATTATTATTATTATTATTATTATTATTATTATTATTATTATTATTATTATTATTATTATTACTGCTGATCTTACTGTCCTTTGGAGCCTTTTCTTATCCAGTTTGGTTGCTGTGCCAAACCAGACAGATACAGAATTGCAGAGAACAGATTCAGTAATGCCTCTATAAAACTGGGTCAGCAGCTCCTGAGGTAGATTGAATTTTCTAAGTTGGCGCAGGAAGTACAATCTCTGGTGAGCCTTTTAAATAATCCTGCTGATGTTTGCTGACCATTTCAGGTCTTGGGAGATTATAGAGCCCAAGAACTTGAAAAAACTCCACCACCGAAACCATATTGCTAAGGATGGAAAGTGGGAGTAAAGTAGGGGGTGCCTTTTCAAAACCAGGATGGGCATTGGGATATGGCAGAGGTCTCTTCAGTCAACCCCACCTCCTTCTTGGACTGATCAACTCCTTCCCACATGACCCAACCCTGATACACCCCTCAACACCTCCCTTCTGTCCTCCCCTGCCCCTGCACACACAGACCAACTCATACCTGCTCCAACAGCCGTATCTTGGAGCTCAATAGGTTTGGGCTATGAATCAGTAAGTCAGGACTTTTCTTTTGATATATTTCAGTTTCAAGTTTCAAGTGCCTCTGGGTGCTATGTATAAACTGGCACTCAAGGGATTCCATAAAGTTTGCATTTTTGTTTTAGTTATAAATGTATTTCTGTGTGATTCTCATGTTAATGCAGAGAAGGTTTGGGGGGAAAATCAAAAATATTCCCTCCAGGTTTTGAAAATATCATATATTACAACTGAAACAAAAAAATAGTCATTTAAGCAATTAAGGTTTTTTTAAAAAAAATAATATTTTGGGATTTAATACATAAAGTTTTTGATGCATACATTGCACAGAGCATACACTCTTGTGTCTAACTACTTTACATTTCCAAAGACACAATATTGACTGTATGTGTACATGTGCCACAAAATTATATGCATTACACTTTTAAAAGCTTTTTGATAATACTGGATAAGTTGTCTGCCTGGCTTTATTCTAATGCAATGGTTTGTTGTATGTGTTCTGTTCAATTACAACACAAAATACATACATACATACATACATACATATGTTCCTTATCTAAAATACTTGGGCCTAGAAGCTGATTTTAAAAAAAAATTGGACAGTTTCCTAATATTCCAGGATTTCTTCAAGTATAAACAAAAAAATAAATCAAGTATGTATGCTTTATATACACTTGATACACATAGCCTGAAGGTAATTTTATACAATATGTTAGAATAATTTTGTGCTTGAGGCAGAATTTGAATTTATTGAGCCATCAGAAAGCAGCTGTCATTATCTCAGCCTCAAATTGGGCATGTGTGGGAAATTATACATCACAGTTGAAGGAGGTCTGGGAAGGTCTTTTATCCCTTAAGGATGCTGAATAAACTATACGTTGCATGTCATTATTTTTATTGCAACCCATCACATTAGATCAGGTATGGAATTTTCCATTTGGTATGTCATTCACTTTAAAAATTTCAGATTTTGGAGCATTTTGGAACATCAGATTAGGCAAGCTCAATGTGTATTACCAATTGTCTTATATTTTGATAAAAGACATTAGATATCACCAATTATGCAGTGGCCATTCTCAGGTGAGCCTCATTGTGTCTCTTGGCAGGCAGACGCTTCTATCTAGCCCTTGGGCAAACCTTGTAATCCATTCTAATACATTCTTATATGTAAATTTATTCAAATTTGAAATGTAAATTTCGGTAGTTTTCCAACCCCTGACACAGTGTCAGAGAGATGATGTGGATCTCCTGCCAAAAAGTTTGGACATCCCTGTTCTAGACTAAGAGATTGCCTTAAGAACCTTTTCAAGTACCTGGATGTAACGAGTATTTAAAGATCATGAAAATGATCTTTATGACGCAGAATGAATGACACAGAATGAATGGTTCAGGATTGTTTTTTTTTCTTGCAACAAGCCATTACACAATGTCAAAAAGGGTTAATGGCCAACCTTTTTTATTCCACCTCTGTACACAATTGCATGTCCCAGGTTTAACTGTGAGCCTGATGCAGAAATAATGCCATCAAATATCCTAAGTATGAGAAGCAGTGAAGAGGTTCATGGGCCCTGCCCTGTCCTCAGAGTTATACCACCTCAGGGGCAGGTATGGTAATGAGTATGGATGTATGAGTAATGGGTATATGAGTATGGGTATATGAGTAATGGGTGTATGAGTATGGGTATATGAGTAATGAGTATAGTATGGGTCTCTTCTGGACCCATAGGGGCATGATAAGGCAGAGTAAGAATGGCAGTGTTGACACAAAATCTGAGTTCTTGGCCAGCTTAGCTGCAAACCCTGCCTCTCAACCTCAGGATATGGCACAGCTATGGCAGCCCACTACCCTCTGGATACAGCAGGCCACTCCAAGAAGTCCCTTGAATCAACTGAAAATTGAATTACAATCTGATGCTGTATCTGTTACTGGTTTTCAGAGACTCCTTATAATGCAGGCCCCACAGCTGTTCTTTTTTCAGTGTGATCTGAGGAAGGTCTCCTCAGGTGCAACCCCTCCCCAGGTGTCACTGACTTGGTGCCTATTGAGCATGCTCTGGAGCAGTAAGGGCAGCCCAGGCTTCCTGACTCTCTGATGCAGCATAACTTTCTGCTCTGGATGCAGAATACAGTGGTGCCTCATATAACGTGTTTAATTTGTTCCAGAAGCATGCCTGTTATGTGAAACACTCTTTATGTGAAACGGATTTTCCTAGGAAATAATGGAAACTCAGATGATTTGTTCCACAACCCAAAAAAAATTCATATAAAAATATTAACTGTATGTAAAAATGATGACAAAACATTGGAATTGAAGTCTACTTCGTAATTTTACAGTAATTGTGTTCTGTTTTATATTACAGTGTTTTGAATTTGATTACAGTGTTTCCATTACATTCCATTAAATGATTAATGGAAAATCATTTGAGTTTCCATTAATTCCTATGAAAAATCTACTTTGCATAAAGAATGCTTTGTAAGACAAACATGCTTCCTGAACCAATTATGTTCGTCTTACAACGCACTACTGTACTACAGTTGCACTGGGCTTTCACTGACCACAGTGCCAGGCTAATTTGCTATTGCAGAGTTCTTTTCAGAATGGTAGTAAACCAATGGTAGCAACTTCCGCATCCTTTCTTTCTGATATCTATACCCTATGCTCTTCTAGTAGTAGATCCTGAATGTTGCAAGAACTTCAGTAAGAGAGTGATCTGGTGCAGAAAGGGAAAGAGGAATTGATGAAAAGCAGAATTGCTTGTTGCATGCAAACAGTTGTACAAGTACCACTTGTGGAATTTCTCTTTGTCCAAATCTGACAGACGAGATATACAGGGTGACCATACAGAATGGAGGAGAGAGTACTTCTACCTACATTGCACAGAAGAGGGAATTTACCCTACAATCCAGAGTAACTACGGGAGCATGTAAGAAACATTTACATCAACGTATTTATGGCATCACCTAGTGAAAACCTATGAGAAATTCATATTGCAGTCCAGAGTAAATTGTTCTTACACTGGAGCAAGGACTCCCCGTAGTTACTCTGGATTGCACCCATAGCTGGTGTAGCTTTTTTAGTCCTTCTGTGTTGAGCTAAACACATCTATATGGCTGACAGAAAGTTCCAGAAAACAGGACAACAAGGAAAAATCAAAGAAAGAAATTAACCAGCGATTCTGAATTTGTGGTTTTTGCTATGAAGATCATGTGGCTTAACAAAGGGCTGGCAGATGTTCAGGACCATAAAACCCATCATAGCATCCTACATAAATTCTTCCTTGGAAAGGAAAGCGCAAATAAGAGAGAAAGAGCTTTCATGGCCTTCTAAGATCTGTTTTATAATGATTTTTTCTCCCTTAAAGATTTAAGGGGATATTCGTACAGATCTTCATTTACTCAAGTAATCCCAAGGCAACAATTTAAACAGCAACAATAATATAATAACAAGTCTCTTCCACTGAAACCAGTTGCATAAGTAAATCTATGGAACTTTTATGAACATGAAGTTGTCTGTTCCCGGGTTAGACATTCACCTAGCTCAATACGGCTGTGTACACTGATGAGTTTACATTGAACAAGTTGCTTGCTTTTTCTCAAACCTGGTTCAAATAGTGGAATACAGACTGTTTGTTTCCTGCAGAATCCTGCATTTCTGATCTCATTGGATATTTCAGATACATTGGATATTTTAGATTAAGGAATGTCTACTCAGAATGTCTACCCATTGTCCCATGAAGTCCCAATGAGGCTTACACCCAGGAAAGTGTGTATAGAATTGCAGTCTAATTTCTTAGTACGTTGTTTGTTTAGAAGTCCATATGTTCTTAAGGAAATATTTATAAGTTTGATGTTCTTAATAAGTTATTTACATAAGTTATTTACTATATACACATTATTAATGGTTGTAAAAATAATCACAATAATCACAAATGTTTTAAATGACTTTCACATTTGTGATTATTAATTATTTGTGAATGCTTTGGGTATTGAAGTGTTTCTGTTTGGGCCCTGCAGCTTCTAAGTCAGTTTTTTCAACCTTTCTCATCTCACGGCACACTTAACAGGACGTTGAAATTGTCAAGGCACACCATCAATTGTTTTTACCATTGACAAGGCTCACCAGACTGTTCAAATCCTCCAATTTTCCTATAAATGAATGTCAATCCCCAAATTCCAGCAGCACACCTGAGGAATATCCATGGCACACCAGTGTGCCATGGCACACTGGTTAAAAAAATTGCTGTTCTATGGCAATTCCTCCAGGTTTGGTTTCTTAGTTTGAACAATGTCTCAACTTGGAAACAGCCTTGCCTTTTCTCTCTATTTCTACAGCTTCTGACCTTCCTTCATTTCAGCTGCCTACTTGAGCATCCCACCTCAGCTTGACTTATCACATGAAGTGCCTCTGGACTCTTTGACCCACAACCACCTGCACAACAATCACACCTACCTAGCATCATTCTACCTCAAAGCCAGTGTGACTTGTATATGTGTATATGGGAAATAATATGCAGGCAGGGGGTTGGACTAGATGACCTACTAGGTCCCTTCCAACTCTATGATTCTATGATTCTAACTCAGTAGATTTCCATAACAGTACAACATGCCAGCATAGAGTGCTGTTGCATGACCTTCTGCTTCTAAAAACAAATTGGTTTAATAAACAGAATTAGTTATTCCCTGGTTTACTTGTATGAAGCGGAATTGAAATATAAGGTGTAATAGTATCAGGAGCATTGTCTAGTAAAAGAAAATAGGATACTATGAGCACAATCCTAACCATGTCAACACAAAAGTAAGTCCCATTGTGTTCAATGGGTCTTACTCCCAGGAAAGTGTCTTTAGGACTACAGCCTTTATCAGTGATCAAAGGGCTATTGGATACAGTAGTTCAGAGTTTTTTTGCTCAAATATCTTCAGTACTTTTTTCTAATGTATGGTGCTGTGGGTGGCGCAAGTGGTAAAGATGCTGTGCCTGTTAACCAGCAAGCAGGGTTCAAGAACCGGGTCGGCCCCACAAAACAGGGTGAGCTCCTGTCCTTAGCCCAGCTCTGGGACGCCAGCTGGATCCAATCATATTGGCTCTGCCTTTCCATTGGACTAATTCAGTGGTGTGGAGAGGGGGGATTTGCTGCTTGAGTAACAGCCTATCCTCCATAACAATCCAACCCAGGCTTTCGTGCTTCGCATGCAGCATATGCAGCGCTGAGCATGATACCATAGTCTTTCAAGACTGACGGAGGCCTGGTGAATGGAGGTGATAGCTCCCTGCTCCATAACTCGGTCATTTGACACCCGAGGCCCATAAAGAAACATAAGGCACGGTGGCCTAATCTGGCCCACAAAAGCACTTTATCCAGCTCTTGAGCTCTGGGCTGCTGAGCAAAGGTATGAAAGGATATGATAATTAAATTCTCTCATATCTTGAAAATATGATCAAAATCTGAATATTTTCTCTTTCATCATTTTCAACTAATGAGTTCCTAAGTAAAAAAAAAATGCGTATTTCTTGTATGGTCTTTTAATGACAACACTTCCTGCCTAATGACATCACTTCCATTCCTCATAAATGCAATTCAGCCTTCTGTGCAAAAAGTGTTTGATCCCCTTGTTCTAGATAAAAAAAATTGTTTTTCTAGAGTTTTGCAGCCTAAATGACTATTAACATTATCCACCGCTTGCCATGCCTACGAAGGAGCGGAGCTATAATAAAAAATATGAGAAATATTTATGACATGTAAAAACAGAATGTAAGAACTTGGACTTGCTGCCTCTGGGAAAAGAAAAATATCAGTCTCCAGATCAAGGTGATAAGCTAAAATCTTTGATATAATTTGAAACTCCCAGAACTCAGGATCTGAAAAGCTCCAACATAAATAGTGATGAAATTAAACATTCTAGCCAAGCATTTAAATTTCCACTTCGATACAGAGCACAAACAGACTCTAAAGAACGGAAAACATTATCATGAAAGACCTGACATGTTTGGCTGCTGTCACTGCAGTAGCAGAACAGAAGAATAACATTAAATAGAAGGTAAGCTTGTTTTCTAATGCATAGTGAATGTAGGTGGTGTAGGTGGTCATTTGCCCCCAGGGGCCCATAATTTTTTTAAAATCCACCATATGACAAAATTATTCAATTAATTATTATATTAATTAATACAATTAATAAATATGTTAATATTTTCATATTTTTATACCATCCTTCCTCTAAGGTGCTCAGGGTGGTAGGCGTAGTTCCTTCCCTTCTTGTCCTTATAACAACCCTTATAATAACCCTGTGAGGAATCCCAAGGGACCATTTGCTTCGTCGCAATTAAACATGGATGTGTAGCTCAGCTTTGTTTCCTATAGAATTATCAGGACTTTCTTTCTGAGGTGATTTGTGGGATCAGGATCAGGTGCTCACGATCCGGATCATTGGATCCTGATCATCAGGATCATTGGATCAGGATCATTATGAGGATGCTGAATTCCTCTTGGCCTGCTCTTTCCCGTTTACTTTTTTGCCTACTTGTGGATAAAGGCACTATAGTGCTCATTTTCACTTTTCATAGGGCTCCATGCAATTTTTGCTTTTAAGTTTTTTGGCATAAATTTTGATAGGAAGGAGAAATTTCAAAGCTTTTTTTGCATTAGATTCTGCTGGAAAATATGACTCCATAGCATGATGCAGGCTGCAATCCTTATCCCCAGTTAGGACACCCTAAGCCCTGGCATAAGTCTTGTATTGATCTGGGGGTGTCACAAAAGTGCCATAAGACACTTCTGCGCTACTCCTGGGGGAAGGTTAGGCCAGTGCACAGTCAGGTACTTACCTCCTTACATCACCATGGGAATGAGAATACTGCCTAGGTTGCCAGCCTAGGTTAGGATTGCTCCCCTAGTTATTCCAAACCTTCATGATATTGAAATATTGGTCTACCCCCTAGTTATCACCCCCTCAGGAGTGGTGACCAAGGCGGACCTCCCCCTCTGCCCCCAGTTAGCTACACCTCATCTCCAGGTATCTGTTTTTGGAACCAGGATGGATGTTTGTGCCAAATTTATATCTAGGGTCAAAGAACAGCACTTGATTGAACTGAGTGAAGAAGGTCCATACTGAATACTGTTGGTAGTTATTTATTGTACCTATTTACAACTATACCTCTTTCTGATGTATAAAGCCACATGTAGTTTTTATGATTGAGCCATTCCTTGGTCCAGAGCAGTGTTTAGAATGACATGGGTTAGTCATAGGTTCACGCTTCCACATGAAGGTGAAACCTATTTAACTTCAGTGGTAGAACTAGGGTTGCCGTATGTCCTGAAAATCCTGGGACTGTCCGGGTTTTCAGGGATCACATTCATATACTGGCAGTTTGACAGGGGGTCCAGTCCCAGTTTTGTGGCAAACTGCCCCAGTTATATGGCAGAACTAGGTAGAATTGTCTCCCATGCCTGGGGTACTTAATTTGGTGTCATTAGCCTGGGCACCTCTTTGTGCTGATAAGAGTAACTGGAATGCACTTCCTCAACTAAAAACACTTTCTTGTATGGGTCACTAAGCCTGGTGTTTTTTCATGTCTAGGAAAGATGCCAGTGACCCATAAAAATCCCAGAAAATAATCCCATAATAAACCCACATAAGGACTAGCTAGCCAGTTATTTACCCTCCCTCCCAAATTCCCTGATAAAATAATAAAGCTATGACAAGGTAATCTCTCCAGCTCTGACTGCAGAGGCAAATACCAACTCTAAAAAGACGCTGCCGGGAGAACCACTCCCACGTCTTTTATATCTCTGGCAGATGCTTTCTTCCTCAGGTTAAAGAAACACTAACATTCTTCACACTCTTCCCTTGAGGGGACCTGAAGTGTCCTCAGCAAATGCCACTAGATAAAGTGGTAGCCATTTTGGTGCCAGTGCACCTACTTCACTGACCATAACTAGGGACTATTCAGACACCACAGGGATAAAACTTAGAGTTGGAATAGTTAGTGTGCATGCAGGACTCTCAAGAAATTGCATTATTCCTCACTCTTAATTTTTTCCGTTTTTAAAATCTGGATTTGTCCTCTACTATTTAATGTATTGGAGTCATATAACCATGTTAAATGGGAGGTAAGGCCATCCTTGCTGTCTGGTTTTAATCCAAGCCAAAGGGGTTTGCAGAGTTTGCCTCAGTTTTTGAAGTAGCCTTGAATGAGCTTAGCTACAGAGAACCCTACTATCCCTAACCAGCAGCAGAAACCCATAGACAATAATGTATGTGATACAAAATCAATAACTCACTTTAGAAAATGCAACTACACATGAAAGGAAATAGATTACAGCAACAGCACCATATCAATTACATGCTTTCCCCATAAGTGCATGTTCTCAGTGAATACAGTCTTCCTGTGTGCAGTTTTCTTATCTTTGCCAGCAAGCTGTTTGCTCTTTAAGATCACATTATGCAAGCATTGGTGGGCATTGCCGCACAGGCATTATGGTGTAGTTCTTTGTGTTTCCTTTTTAGGGTCATAGCTTGGATCTTTTGAACTTGGGGTATAAATTTAATGTGTGTGTTGTTGCAGAAATCCTTAACCCAGGTCGCCAAGTAGGTTACCTACACCTCTAACCTTAGAACACTTTCAAACTCTCAAGAAGTAACAAAGTCCAGAGTCCAGGGATTAAAAGGTTAAGCAAGTGTTTTATTTGCTAGCATACTCGGAGCTAGACCATTTCTTTGATGGAATTTTTCAAACTGGCCTAAGAACCCAGAACCCCGGAAGGGTTTAGGATTATATACCTCTAAATGACATCAGGAATAATTAAGGATTCACACATTTCATTTGCTTCTGACATTGTCCATTATTGTCATACACCAATAACACACATATGTTTATTAACCAATCATGTCTGATATTCTTTCATTTTACACAAGTTAGCCCTGATTCGTTAATTCAGTTCACACCATTGACATGGTCACCACATACTGTTTGTTGCACTTTAGTATCATACCATCTATGCTTCTATTGTTTGTTCAAGGACTAGAACATTCACCATGTTGCCACATTCTTATGTGCTTCTACTCGTTCTGCTTACTTGCAATTCTTTGTACATGCTGATACTTTACCCATCATGCTTTACAACTTGGAACTGGAGGCCTTAGCCTGAGTGTTGCTCTAAAGTATTGCTCTCTTTTCTTAGTGGTGTTAGTATTGAGGATCAATACTATAGATTATTAGAGATTAATAATGCTTTTCTGTAACAGTGTACAATAATGTTACACATTTTCACTTTCAATATCCACCAGTGATAAGCATTGGCTGATGGATAATCAGGAAGGACTACAATATACTGTAAGAGCATAAGAAGTATAAGAGGAGGCCCAGGGTCTATCTAGTCCAGTTTCCTATATCTCACAGTGAGTCACCAGATGCCTGAGGAAACACTCAAGGAAACACTCACATTCGCTGCCACTCCCCTGAATCTGGCATTCTATTTACACTCTCACACAATTCCCAATAAATGCAACACAATTCACTTAGGTTTAACTTGGACCACTTTATTAAAATTAAATGTCCAATTTTTAATGGATGAAACCTTCCGAACACACCTTTCTTCCCTTGACAGTCTAGGGCAGTGGTTCTCAATCTTCCTAATGCCATGACCCCTTTATAAGTTCCTCATGTTGTGGGGACCCCAACCATAAAATTATTTTCGTTGCTACTTTATAACTGTAATTTTGCTACTGTTATGAACCGTAATGTAACTATCCAATACGCAGGATGTATTTTTATGATTACAAATGAAATGTGTGTTCTATGCACACATTGAACACAATGGGATTTATTTCAGAGTAGGCATGCATAGGATTGGGCCCTGCGGCTGTCAGTCAGCCCCAGTGTACGCGCAGCTACAGCTGGAGGTCTGGCAAGCCTGACCTGGCCCCCTGCACCAGAGGTCTTTAGGCGACCCCCAGGAAAGCTCTAGGCGACCCCCAAAGGGGTCCCGACCCCCACTTTGAGAAATGTTGGTCTCGGGTAAGTGAAAAAACTGCCATCCATGGCCAACTTGGATAACAGCAAAAATTTCTACCAAGCCTTCATGATGAGTAACCAACTAATCTCAGACTGTATGTACATGCCTTTGATGACTACACTCACCACACTGACCCTTCTTTCAGCTGTAACACTTGTCCAGTATTGATTTTTTTTTTCTTCTTGTGATGGTCATGAGTGACCCAGTGCCACTGTTCAGGAGCCCTCTATATGGAAAAATCTACCCCCTTTGTATTGTAATGATTGGAAAAAAGCTCTTCCTAAATTGCACCGTATTAAGGGGGCAGAGCATTGCAAGTCAGCAAGTGAGTTCTTTTCCAAAACCTCTTCCCCTAATGGCTGCATGAGATTCATGGCAATTGAAGTATAGATATAAACTCGGTGGGATTCTTCTGCAATAGCATTGGTTTGAAGATGACCTAGTTCAGGCAGGTGTGCTCCCACATGGGGTTTCCAAAGTATCTTATACTTGACAAAGACTTCTAGAACAAGGGCTTCCAACTGGGTCTAATTTCTTGGCCATTTTAAGATATGGTTTTCAAGTAATGTCATCAAAAAGCACTTTTGTGATCTAAACTCATATTTAACACGGTTTCTCTGGGTGACTGGTCAGTACTTTAATTCAGTGGCACTTGAAGAACCCCCTATGCTATCTCTTTGACTCAGTTCGCAGGGTGCTTTTTATTTCAAAGCTGTGGCCAGCGGGATCATTTCTTTGGGAAAAAATTATTCCCATTCAAACGATTCCATGTGGTAAAGGAAATTCATCACAACTGAGAAATGTTTTGAAATTGGTAGGCATGCTCAAATATGTCACCAAAATAAAAGCCCGCATATTTAAATTTGGAAATACAAGAAAATTAGGATCACTTTTTATGTACATCACTCAGGCATACAAACATGCTTTGCACACACTTTTTTTTGTACGCATTTCTGAAAAGTTGCAAAACTATTACAATGGGATGGACATTATTAGAAAGGGAAGAAGAATATATCTCATTAATAGAGCAGTTGGGCAATTTTTTTGTTCATCCTCATCTGACACCACTGGGTGGTGGGATAGACATTGACTAGCTGGGATAGAATGCATGTAGGTGAGTATGTCATTGGAGCATATCTGGATAAATGCCCCAGTTTTGACACACTGCCAGAGGTGGATGGAGTGAAATAAGTGTCTTGCTGCACAACACTAGTGGGCATTGAAACTGCCAGTCCTGGAACAAAGCAGGGGGTGTCAACATTGTCTGGGCATGGGAAAAGTATTCCTTATGTCACCCTTCAGGATAAGAGCATTGGATGCAAGAACTTCCTTGGCCACATATATATGACCAAATAACAGATTCAGCTTGTTTTGGTATCTGGTGCCATCACAGGGGACACCTGTGATTCCCACATCTGCTGATTCACTTGTGTTCCTCTCCTCTCTGGAGGGTACTCTGAGCCCCACAGAGGGGAGCTCACACACCACCTCCTGAGGTTTCTGTGGGCTTCAGAATGTTGGTTTAACTTTAAACTAGCAAAAAGTAATTTAATAAAAACCAGTAGTAAAACCCCATGCGCAGCTTCTGCAGAGCTTAGAATGCCCTCAAGAGCAGATGTTTAGCACAGTTCTTCCACCTCCAGAAGATGGGAAGAGACCTCCCCTGTATCCATGAATTCACGTTTTGGGTTTTATCCCCCCCAAAACTAGATATCACTACAGCAGATTCCTAAACACTCTCAAGAGCGTACAGACCTCCTTAAGTATAGGCAACAGAGATACTTCCAGTATCGTGTTGCCACCATGAAGAAAATAGATTTTTGAACATACCTGGGAGTTACTATAGCCTTTCAGTGGATGCAGGGAGCCTTTGGTGCACTTGGTGGTCCACACCATGCCTCAGAACTACTCACTGAAGTAATTATGACCCATTTTTTGTCATGAAAAGTGGACCCTGGTATCCACTGGCATCTGTGGTGAGTCAAATCATGTCAGATATGCATATACAGTTGGTTCACTGTATAGGACTGGAGCCAAAAGAAAAAGTCTATGGCAACACAAAGCCAGCAGACATTGAAAGAAAGCATGTTAAATTCCTCAATACAAAAGGATTTGTCATGATATCATTTTGTGCTTGTGAAACCGTTGAAGGAAAGTTCAAAGTGAGTGGACTTTTTTATTAACAAATTCAGTGCTGCTCATTGTTATTTTGGGCTTTTTCAAAGGTAATTTTGCCTTTGACTTCAGAGGGAGTAAAAGTATCCAAGGCCTATCTGATGGAAATGCAGTTTTTGAAAGGGCTTTATCAAGATGACAAAGAAACTGTCCAGTTTTTTTAAAAGGACTTGATTAAGAATAAGGCACAAGAGACTTCAGCATTGATGCCTGACTGCTTGACATTTTAGCAATTCTATAACCATCATCATACTGGATAAAACACTGTCTAACACTAACAAGAGCAGGTTGTCAGCCTATTGATTCTGATGTAAATGTGGATGTTTCTCAGAGTTTGGCTTTGCTTATTGACATGCCGTGAATGCATTGAACTGATTTCTGAGATGTGCAAAGCCTCCATTGCCAAATGATGGCCAAAGAGGGTGACCAGATGCCGACCCCAAAATTCCCCCCAAGTTCCCCAAAATTCCTGTCACCCAAGCCAAAGTTCCTCCCCTGTTAAAATAATGTAGGACACCCCAAAAATGTAGGGCAAATGTAGGACATGTTAAAATAAAGGTTAAAACACTTGTATTGCTTTTCTGTATTTATATATTATTATATTATATATAATACAGCGGTGCCTAGTAAGACAAACTTAATTCGTTCCGGAAGCATGTTTGTCTTACAAAGCATTCTTCTTACAAAGCGGATTTTCCCATAAGAAACAATGGAAACTCAGACAATTGGTTCCATAACCCAAAAATATTCATATAAAAATATTAACTGTATGTAAAAATAATGAGAAAACACTGTAATCAAATTCAAAACACTGTAATAAACCACTGTAATATAATGTACAGTAAAACAGAAAAGAAAAACCTTTATGGCCAAGGATGTCTAATTTTCACTAAATGTGTCACTAGTGCCTTTTTGAGCAACTTTAACAAGGAACCTCGCTCTGTGTGTGAGATCTTTACCCCTCACGACAAGAATGAAGAGCCAGAGACAGATGCTGGGTTTAAAGGGCCACTTTATTAAATAACTACAACTATTTAATAACCCACAGGGGACTGCTGACAAAGTCGTGCTGGTCACTACAAAAATAGGGACGGGCGAAAGCCTGGCTCAGGTCACACCCTCACACAGAAGGTGCCCATCACAATCAACCCGAAGGTCGAGACAGCTGGGCGCTCAGTCAACCAGTTGCCCAGTTGACTTTGCCTAAATCCTGGGTGCAGGGCTAGCCGCCTAGGCTTATGTCCGGTCTGGGACCCAATAAGCCCGCTGCATCGCACTGACCCTTGCTGTCTCAGGCAATCACCAAGGCCTATCCTGCCTACCCCAGCACGACACCTGCCACACGGGGAACATGTCTAGAACATGGTTCCACCGCCCCACTAAAGACAGTCAAGCAGTCCCCTAACTAAATCCCAGATGAACTCATCTAGGGCCAAATCGGTAAGGTGAACCCCATCATCCCTAAAAACATGGGGCAGCTGCCAAAGAACATGAGGGTGTAAGATCACAAGCCCGCCCAAACGCTTCACAAAACTCGCCACATAGGCGTTGACCCTCTTACGGGCCAAATCAATCTTTCGGATATCCCTGGCACCCTTCCACACCCTCCTCGGGAGAAAAGAGGACCAAAGAATCCGGATGTTCGGGCACCACCACATAACAAAAGAGAGATCTTGCTTAATCTGAATCCTGAGATCCGAAGTTCTCATCTGGGTTAGATAATTCTCTCCTAGGTGGACCAAAAGAACATCAGGGGGCGGGTTGTCCCTCAAAAACCCATTAACTGTGGGCAGCAGCTGCCCCCACCCAATACCCCGCTTTACCACCCAGAACAGCTGTACGTCCGGGGCCAAGCCGAGGCAGGAACCAGCTCCGGTACGTTCGGCCCTCCTCCAAGCCCAGAAGAGGATGGAATGGCCAATAACCAGTACTCGAAGAGGTCGGGGTGAAGATGACTCTAAAGAGAACAAAAACAGAGTCACTGAACAATGATGCGAACACTCAAAAACAAAGTTACATCCACTAGGCACCCCACCCCACTAAGGAACCCCTTAAAGGTGTCACTTGCGGACGTAATACCTGAAGGCACCCGAGCGCCATCGGCCGATGCGCCGGATAACCTCCTCAGGCAGACCCATGGTCGATGCCAAAGTGGCAGCGCCAATCCTGAAGGAATGAACGCTGTAATAACTAGGGGAAAGACCCAGAGTGGTCAAAGCCCGTGACAACACAGCCCGAAACTGGAAAAATGTGAGAGGCGCCCCATCAGCATGCTGAAAGAGGGGTCCTACGAAATGCAAAACCCTGTCCCTATATTGGGTAAGAGCCCTAACCGGGCACAGGGGATGGTGTGGGACAGCCCTAAGCCTGATCACTGCACCTCTAGACCTTTGGTCATTTTTGGCCCTTCATAGATGGAGAACACACTCGGAGGAACTAAGAGTCAAGTCAGACCACCACAACACATTAGCCGGGTCAGCCGAACGAGACCTCACCAGAACCTCGCTAATCCTGAAGGCCCCAAAAAACGACCATAGCCACAGCTCTAAAAAGGTCTCTCTCAAAGTCCGAACTTCAGCACCTGGCAAAGGCCCCCATCAAACCATTCAAAATATCCAGAGTGAAAGGTTTCCTCTTATCAGGTTCCACTGGCCGGTCACGGCGCATGCCTTCAAGCATATGCCGTACCCTAAAGTTCTGCGTGGTGTCTGAGACACCCTGCAACCCAGCCCCAAAAGCCAAAGCAGACAGGTAAATAGCAATAGAGCGAGGGTGAAGTCCTGATTCGAAAAGGAAGAGCAGGAAGCGTAGGACAGCCTCTTCAGAAAGCGGCCAAACCACTGGTAGAGCATTGGTCTGGCAAAAGGCCTCAAATTCTCCCACCTTCTGTTCGTAGCTGGTCCTAGTTGAAGGAGCCAGCGAACCAAGTATCAACCTCTGAGCCCTCACGGTCCAAGGCTCCAAAGCCACTCGGGCATGGGGTCCGGGTCCGAACGAGCAGCTGGGGTGAGTTGCCGGAAGCGCTCCTCCTGAAAACGAGACAGAGCATCGGCAACTCCATTCTCAAGCCCCGGGACATGCTTAATCGAAACCACCAGGTTGATGCGCAGCCACTGCAAAACAAAAGCACGTACCAAGCGCATCACCCTTGGTGACCGAGAAGTCTGCTTCTTGATGACATGTACCACAGCCTGGTTGTCGCACCAAAACCGAACAGTAGAGTTCAGGAATTGATCCGCCCAGATGTGTACAGCCATAACCAAGGGGAAAAGCTCCAAAAAGGTAAGATCGTGCACCACATCACTGTCCTTCCAAGGATCAGGCCAAGGATGTGCACACCATCTCCCCCTGAAGTAAACCCCAAACCCGTGACCACCTGCAGCATCTGAATGGACCTGCAGGTCAGCCCGAAGAAGCTGTAACTCCCTCCAAAAAGACGTGCCATTAAAGTCGGACAGGAAGGTAAGCCAAACCCTCATGTCCTCCCTCATGGCTGAAGAGACCCGCACCCTATGGTGCGGGCCTTAAGACCAACCATGGTGTCACAAAGACGCCGTAGGAAAGCACGTCCAGGAGCAACCACATGACAGGCAAAATTTAGATGCCCCACTAGAACCTGTAATTCCTTAATAGTCAATTTGGGTGCTGCCATGGCCTGATCTAACAAACCTCGCAAAGCAAGTAGCTTAGCCTGAGGTAACCTAGAACACTGAGCGGAAGTGTCCAGCTCAATGCCCAAAAAAGTCAACACAGTAGAAGGGCCCTCGGTCTTATCTTTTGCCAATGGAACCCCCAACTCTGAACAAAGTGATTGAAAGGAAACCAACAGTTGGGAACATTCTTCAGATTCGGCCTTACCCATAAACAAAAAGTCATCCAAGTAATGAGCAACTTCTCCAAAGGGAGATCTATAACGAAGAGCCCATTCCAAAAACGTGCTGAATGACTCAAAAGCAGAGCAAGAAACAGAACAGCCCATCGGCAGGGCCCTATCAACTTAGTACCCCCCCCCCTCAAACCACATCCCCAGCAGGCAAAAGTCCAGAGGATGAATAGGAAGTAGCCAAAAAGCCGACTCAATGTCCGTTTTGGCCATGAAGGCCCCAGGCCCGCAAGTCCGCAAAAGGCGAACAGCCTCATCCAATGACGTATACCTGACTGAGCACAGGTGAGGGGGAATACCATCATTAACAGAGTCCCCTTTGGGAAATGATAAATGATGGATAAGGCGAAACTGACCGGGCGCCTTTTTGGGGACCACCCCTAAAGGGGAAACCCTCAAATTTGGCAAGGAGGGAGAAGAAAATGGGCCAAGCACCAGTCCGGCAGCGACCTCCTTAGCTAACTTCTGCCGCACCACCCCTTCCATGCCAATAACTGATTTGAGGTTGGGAGCCCAAAAAGGGGAACCCGGGCTGGGAGAAGGAACGCGAAACCCATCTCTAAACCCCTTCAACAAGTAACCTGCTGCAGTCCTGTTAGGATAAACAGATAAGAGGGCAGACAAAACCTCAATTTTAATCGGTGATGGCCCCTTTTCCTGCAGCTGGGGGAGGAGGAGGGGGCTGATTCCCCCCACCTTTTTTACCACCTCTTCCCTCTGAGCCGGCATAACCTTTACCTCTGGGGCAACTGACTACAAAGTGCTTCCCCTTGCACACTGGTGGCTGAAAGGGCAGCCTCCCCTGGTGCAGGCCCCAGTCGAGCTGAATTCATAGCATGGCCGTTGCCCTTGAACACCCAAGGTGCCCGAAGACGCCTTGGGTTGTGACACGTTACGTGCTATGAGGTGAGCACTATCAGAGCGGTCACCCTGAACAGGTTTGGTAGTAGCCGCAACCTGCATCCACAGCTCAAACTTGGGGACCGACCAGTCCAGGGACAGGTCGTTCGCAGCCTGCATCCTGAAATTCTGGTCGTACTGCAACCAGGCATTCCCCCCAAAATCTCTAAGGGTCCGGTGAACAATATCAAGGTATTTGATCATAGCCGGAGCCCTTTTTGGCCTGAGCTGGACCATATATATACAGCAGCCGTATAACCAGTTCGTCCAGTTGTGATCTATCTTGCGTCTACGCGACGCCTCAAGATTACGCTCGGGCTCCCCCACCTTAGGAACCTGCTCAGGCTCTAGACTGAATAGGTTGACATAGTCGCCTCTCCAAATCTTCTCCTTCACCGACATTGCCAGGTGGCCACCCAAAGGCAAGTCAATACTGCCGTAAGGACGATCCTCAAGACCATCCTCATAGTCAGAGTGCCTGGCCAATCGGTAGACCTCCTCCCAAGTCGGACCATAAGGTACCCCCACCCTCGGGCGATCCCCATCATAGGCAGATCGACGAGGGGGACGTGGTAAACCCCAACCATACCAAGGGTTGTCAGTTGGAACCATACCAAAGGATGGCCAAGCATAATAAGGTCCACCCCATCCCGGGCCCCACCATGGCACGGCTGATGCTGCCTGCTTCGCAGGCAGTGGTGCTTACCTGTATGGCTCTTCCCAACACCCCACCACCTCAGGCTCATCATCTACCTCACCATCCTCACCTGCAGCAGCCCCATCTAAGGAGGAGGAAGGGGCACTGGACACACCTGGTACCTGAGGGGGTTCCTGGGTCAAAGGCCTCCGGCTGCCGGACCTGGAAGGGCGAGCTGTGAACATTAGTGCCCCCCTCCCTTTCCTGGTAAACACACGAGAAGCAGGGGCAGTCGTTGACACAGAGGCCCCATCACCTCTGTTCGCCTCCCGCTCCTTAGCCTCCTTCTCTAAGGCCTTGCACCTCTCCACTAAGGCCCTGTGGTCAAGGCCCTCCAACTCATCCGAGGAAGTTGGCTCAGGGGGAGGAGGGGAAGGTGTGGGGGGCCGAGGGGCCTTCCCTCCCTGCTTTTGAACCCGTTTTCCCATGGTTCCAAACACAAGGAGAGAACTCCAAACCCAATGAAAACTTTATTTGCACTAAGGATATAGGCAGCCAATGACAGCAACAGGAAGCGCAGCAGCAGGAACAGCAAAGGCCCAGCAACAGGAACAGCCGAAGACAAATAGGATCCAATGATGTCCACTAGTCGAAGGCAGTCAGTGAAGCAAACCACAAGAGGAAAAGGGGGTGAGAGACCAACCCCCAAGTAAAAGACCAAGATATGAAAGGGGAGGCTTAAGGCCCACACCCCTTAAAAGCTATCCCGGGCTGCCCAAAAAAAACACCCTTCAAAATGGCTGCCACCACGAGGTGAGCAACAAAATGGCCGCCCCAAGATGGCCGCCACCAAGGGAGACCAACAAAATGGCCACCAATCAAAATGGCGGCCGCGCACCACGCGGCGCAAAACAAGGGCCTCAGCCCACTAAGATGGTGGGCAGGCCGAACAGCGAGGCCCCGTACCCACGAGAGGGGGGGGCCGCGAAGAAGCCGACCAAGCCCCGCAGCAGCCGCTGCTGCCGTGCACGATGACACTCCACGGAGGCGTCCCAAGGGACGAAACCCGCTCCGCAATGGAGCTGCCGCCAGGGGACGAAAGGTCCCACAAGGAGAGACGTTCTGCGGGGAGCTCAGGAACAAGCCGGAGAAGCTCCTCACAGGACGCCGCTCAGGCACGGACTGAGGGGAAGTGGGAGAACGCGCCCGCTCAAGCCCCCAGTCCACGCCCCCTGGCCCGAAGCAGCCAATCGGCTGCTAGCATCTCCCTCCGGCCGAACCATCCCGCCGGGGGGGGGGGCAAAGTGGACAAGCCCATTAAGGGGCTTGCATCAATCTATGCAAAGCAGATGGGCAGTTTGCTGCAGCAGCAAAATTTCTCCCTTGATGCAAAAGAGGCAAGATCCTATGCTATCTACTCAGAATCAAGTCCCATTGAATCCAGTGGGGCTTACTCACTGGAAAATGTGGATGCAAAAGTGGGGGCTTACTCACAGGAAAGTGGGGTGGAGTGGAGTCCAGGCACGGAGGGGTTTCTATTGAGGGTGGTCCAGAGGGTGGGGGGGGGGGTCCAGGAAAGGGTTTCCCTCCTACCTGCTATAGGGGCTCAGCTGGCTGGCTTGAGTAGATTGCAGGAGACTGGGTGGGGAAGCTCATAAATGTAGGCTCCAGGCTCAGAGGGACCTCCAGGCTCTCCCCATGCTTGCTGCTGGCCCGGTGCATGTCCCCACAGCTGCCGGGGGAAGGGAGGAAGCCAGACATGGGCAGAATTTCTGCTCCAGCCTGGCCATGCATCCTCATCCTTTCTACAAGTGGTCTAAGGAGGCACGGCCAGGCCTTGGGAGGAAACTGGATCAGCTGTTCAGCAGCTGTGTGGGTGTGCAGCTGCCCCCCGACAGATGATGGCTGGCTTCAAGCCTTGCCACTGCTGGGGCAGCTGCTATGAAGCCCCAGTGACCCCAGAACCCCTCTTTGTACAGAGGAGGGGCCCCCTGCCCTGACCCCTGGTCCAGGGGCCCCATTTCCGGGGGCCTTTGGTGAAATCTGGAAGTTTTGGCACCCTGTGGCCACAGGACGGCCAAATGACGTGGGGGGTGGGATTTGTGCACTGCAATGACGCTCATAAAATATTATAGACAGTGACTGAGGGAATTATAACTACAGTTTTTTATTACTAAGAAAAGGCTAATTAAGTGAAGGTTCTCATAATTTGAGGAATGCAACACAAGGAAATGAATGAAACATTCCTAGAATTTTTATTATGGAATACTGGAGGAAAGATAATAAGTATTCAAGAACAAAATGGTCTTGAAGCAAAAAGAAACATGATAAATTATGCTTCCCCCATGCAACTTCCCCTCTAGACAAAAGATACAGTGGAGTCTTATGGAGCTGTTACCCTAATGTATTATCCTAAACTGAGAAAATCCCTACTCAATTATCTATCTCCAGTAGACAAAAGAGAAAGAATGATTTTTCTTTATTGTGTTGTTCAAATGACAAAGTGTATAAAGAATGACTGCAATTCTGTTCCATCCAGCATTGATTAATTTTTTTCTTAATTCAGCAATACAATGGCTACTGTTCTACTTAAGAAAAAATGTAATCTTGATTAGTAATGTTCAATACTCATTTCCTTTCAGTTTCAAACCAGCAACCCAACTCCATCCCAGAGCCATGGTGCCACTGAAGTAGATGTATCCACATGAAAGTTTATTTTTTAAAATGTTACTAATCTTCCCTGTTGGTAACTGGTCTCCAATGGGCCTACTTGGATCTGCAGCTGTTTTTTTCAAGAAGATGTTTAGCCTGAGTAGCGACGAAGAATATTGCTGGCATCTCTGCTACCAATATTCACTCCAATTCACCTGCAACATGCCCTGGCCAGTCCCAGGGCTCAATCCTGAACCTTTAATGCCAATTCTCTTTCAATTCTCTTGCAATTCTAAATTTTCTTGCACTAGCTCAGCACCAGTTCACACTGAACCAGTGCTGACTGAGGGCTGCTGCATGCTTCTGGGAGCAATTGATAAGCTCCAGGCAGAGAAGAGGTGAGTTAGGGCAGGGAGAAGACATTCCAAAAATGGGGGAAAGTCAAAGCAGGAAAGGGAAGGGCTGGCAGAGCTCTGCTACACCAGATCCTAAACCCCATGGTGGGCTTGTTACGAGAATTGCTCTCTTACAATGTTATACTTTTATTAATTTAATAGTATAAATGTGTTGGCAAAGTCTCTCATTTCCCTTCCCCCTCTCACTTCTAAAAACAACATTTGGGGCTTACAAACAACTCTTCCTGTAATCCTTTCTCCTTTGTTAACTACTCTGCATCCTGCCATTTATATGCTAACTAGCAAAAAGTGTACCCATGTTGCGGGAGTAACATTTCCCCATACAACATCCCCCCACAGCGCATCAACAACCCATGTGCAACATCCCCCCATGCGCAACTTCCCCCATGTGCTACTTCCCCCATGCGCAACTTCTCCCTATGCGCAACTTCCCCCATGCGCAACACTCCCCCGTGCGCAACTTTCACCTGTGCAACTTCCCCCATGCGCATCATCCACCTGTGCACATCATCCACCCATGCACATCATCCCCACGCGCATCATCCCCCCATGCACAATTTTCCCTCATGCGCAACTTCCTTCTATGCACTATTTCCCCCATGCACAACTTTCCCCCGTGCACAACTTCCCCATGTGCAACTTTCCTACATGCGCATCATCCCCCCATGCACAACTTTCCCCCATGCGCAACTTCCCTCTATGCACAATTTCCCCCGTGCACAACTTCCCCCCTGCGCAATTTCCCCCATGTGCAACTTCCCCATGTGCAATTTTCCCCATGTGCAACTTCCCTCCATGCACAACTTCCCCCATGCGCAACTTTCTTAAATGCGCATCATCCCCCCATGTGCAACTTTCCCCCATGTGCAGCATCCTCGCCAGTTCAACCTCTTCCTCCGAACAACATCCCCCAGTGCACCAGGCACTGAGCACCAAATTGACTGGATGTTGTTCAGTCTCCCATGTTAAGTATAGGACAGAAACACGTTGCCCCCTTTTCAGCCCCTGAAGGGTTAAATTTCTCCAGATGGTTCTTGGTGGGTGTTCAGGTGACAGAAGGAACTCCCAGAATTCCATGCTTCAGGCCCAGCAGTTGGGGAGGAATGTTGATGAGTCAGCAATTCTCAATGCAAAGTATAGGGAGGAAAATGCGTTGCGCCCCTTTTCACCCCCTTCTGGTTGGAATTTCCAAAAACCGGTTCTTAGTGCACCCCTCCGTCACGGAAGGAACAGCCACCCCTAATTTCACGCATCTAGGCCCACCAGTTTTGGCAGGGCGGGTGATGAGTCAGTCAGTGAGTCAGTGAGTCAGTGAGTGACTTTTCTCATATATATATATATATATATATATATATATATATATATATATATATATATAAGCCTTCCCCTTCCTGTAAGGTAAAGAGCCCCTCCCCAGGCCTGCCCTTTTCCCAGATAACCACACCCAGGTGGGCATGTCCCTCTTGGACCTAAGGTATAAAAAATCCTGTATCCTATTGTTCTCTCTCTTTTCCACCTGGATTCTCTCTCCACTTGGATCCTGGCATGGCCAGAAGAAGGTAGATATTGCTTCCTCCATTTTTCTTTCCTAGCTCCCTCTCTTCCCATTCCTTTGCCTCTCCTTCTCCTTGCTATATACTACACAAGAAACAGGTACATTTCACTCTCATTCTATTGAATGTGTGTAATGTTAGTTTATGCTTTATGATAATAAAGTCTGTGTCTTTGTGATAAGTTTTCCTTAGTGGTTCACTTTCTAATAAAACTTTCTATCCCCTCTGCATGACACTGTTTTGAGTCCTGCCCAGGTCCTGCATTGTAACCAAAGAGAAGCAAAAGCTAATTCCCCTACTTTTACTGCTCTCTTGGTAACAGGCTGCCCACCCAACATGGAGCTTCTCAAATCTGCATCAGCTAAACAGCCACCACAATTCTGAGTAACCCTATTGCAGGGCCTGCTCCTTTACCTAGGGGAAAAAGACAAATGCCCCTTCACGTGAGGAGCTGCCTATGGTTGCCTGGCATATAGACACTCAGAGTGCAGTGATCATCATATTGGCCCCACTGTTTCCAGCCATATGTGTTGGCAGCCTTATCTCTTATGCAATTGAAGCCGCTTCCATTTTAGAGGCCCAGGCATTATTCTGATGGGGTGTGAGTGCCATCAGCACAAGGCCCAGATAGTATTGATTTATAAATTTGCCATACGACATTAGGGACTGCTAGTAGAGAAACACAAATCCGAAGATCCTAGAGTGCACAGAACTGCTAATTACAGTCTTTCGGATGTCAACCATAGCTTGACTTAAAAAAATCAAAACTTCATGCATTAAATATTTTCTCCCCAATCATGAGGAATGCTAGTTTTTTTTAAAAGCAAAGATACCGCAGGCTTTACTATAAGTATCAAAATGAAATGAAAGATTTTGACTCTGTATTATTAAATAATAGCTCTCATTTACATCCTACGTCTAAATCCTACATCCAAAAATCTGTGCAAGGTCTGCTGTTGCCATCTTTCAAAACAAGCTGTGCCTAGCGTTCTGCATCCAAACTGCATTGACAGACATATGGTCTTCCATGGCACTGTATTCCATGGAGATATTTTCCTCAAAGTTGAAACAGCTGAGCTGCCAAACAGATTTTATTGTCAGTTGATAAGGATTGATAAATATGTAGTGTCACCTCATTTGGTTTGTTAGTCACAAAAGGACACAGATCAATCATTTAAAATATATCTTACAAAAGTATTAGTTATGCTCTAGGTGAAAAGTCAAAAAATTCTGTCATGTTAAGTGGTGGCATTAACCCTAAGGATGTATCTATATCCCTCCTCTGCCTTGTTTCCCATTAATATACAATTGCACTGGATGCATGCAGGAATAATGAAAACCATCAATGACTAAACAGATTATCTGAAATTATTCTATAAATATAATTTGTTTTATTCATGCTTATACAACACATTGCAAAATAACAATGTTGAGTATTGGTCAGAAATAACTCAGTATTTTGGTCACAAATAAATGTGTTGAAAATGGAAAAACAAAAAAAGGTTTGTGGCATGAAAGGACCGACATTGATTGCAGCTTAAGCTAAAGTTCATGATATAATAAATTTGCTAGATTTCATGATGTCATAAGACATTTTATATGTTCTTTACTGAAACAGACTAAAAATGAATTCTGAATCTTCTGCTGCTATCTATTTTTAGTTTGTTTATTTATTTATTTTATATCCCGCCTTTCCTCTCCTACAATAGGGAGCCCAAGGCGGCTAACAACAGGATAAAACACCATTAAAATCGAATTATAAATATAAATTAAAACATAATTAAGAACAATTAAGATACAATTAAATTTAAAAAGCTCAAACAATAAAAACAGACTAAAAACACAGTTAAAAACAGTAAAAATAAAATGATAAAACAATAAAACTGCCCCCCAACCTATGCCCCATTTAAAATGCTTTTTTAAAATAAAAGGTCTTAAGGCTCTGCCTGAAGCTCTGTATAGAGGGAGCTCTCCTCAGTTCTAAGGGGAGGGAGTTCCAGAGCCGGGGTGCCACCACTGAAAAGGCCCTATCTCTGGCCGCCACACCTCTCACGTCTTTTAGTGGCGGCACAGTCAGTAGGGCCCCTTCAGATGATCTTAGGTGACAGGTCGGATTGTAAAGAAGAAGGCGGTCCCTCAGGTACCCTGGACCCGAGCCGTTTAGGGCTTTAAAGTTCAGGACCAGCACTTTGAATTCAGCCCAGAAACGAATGGGCAGCCAGTGTAGTCGCTGAAGCAGTGGCCCGACAGAGTCGAACCAACGAGCCCCAGCAACCACACAGGCCACCGCATTCTGGACTAATTGCAGCTTCTGGACCGTCTTCAGAGGCAGCCCCACGTAGAGCGCGTTACAATAATCTAGTCTCGATGTCACTAGGGCATGGGTCACTGTGGCCAGATCTGAAAGGAAGCACATCATATCTTGGTGTTCCCTATTAAACTGAGAAGGAGACCTTCCCAAGTTGTTCTTCTTCTGCCTGGCCTAGGTTTCGGTGGTGGCAGCAAAGCTTACATTTCCCCAGTACAATGAGAGTAGACCCAGCCAACAAATGTCACTGGAGGTTGGTGCTATTGTTAACCACTTAACATTGGGCCTATTTTAGCCTCAGTTTTCCCTTAGCCATACCTCCTAAAGTATATGCTTAGTACAAGATTAATGTAACATGTCACTTGACCCTAGATCAATTGAAGTGTTGAAAATAGAGAGGAAGGCAAGGGTACTTCAGACTTGTTTGTTATCAAGTATGTAAACAAGTATGCAGACTTGTTTGTTATCATTCTTCTGCTCTTGACAGAGCTTTCCCTGATTGATGCTGAAACATTATGAATCCAGCCCAAGCCAGTTGCCTTGTAGGCACATTGTAGGATGTCATGCTTTTGAATCTTTTACAGTAATTAGGGATGGGAACTCAAGTCGGATGACTTGAGTCCAAGTTGCAAAAACACATATTTTTGGTGAATCATGTAAACTCAAATCACCTGTTCCAATGAATCTGTCACTGTCTTACAGTAGGACCTGCCCTGCTCTGCATTCTGGGGCAAATGTCCAAAATGCCACCAACCCACACTACTCCACCCCCTCCATATCCAGCACCTTGCAAGACATTGGGAATGATAGTGGAAGTGTTCTGAGGCTTCCCTATGGTCTTAAAACACTATTTCTTGGAAACCGGAAGTACTGCATAAGATCATGTCTGAATCCTGAGAAGGTTTCCCACATGCTCTGGAGCACTGGGGGAGGAGAGCGTTCTGGGGCAAGGGATGGGTGGGTGGAAGGCAGGACCATGGGAAAGTGGGAGGGGAGTGGGTGGCAGGACTTGGACCAGCAGTTATGCTGATTCAAACCTCCATCAGAGAGCAGCATGGTCTGAATAGACCTATCGTGCCTGTGGCAGAAAAAGAGACCAGCTTCCCCTTTCTCATGGTAATGCAGCAGCAGTTTCAACAGTTGCACTAGATTCAGCACATGCTAAGCCAGCCTGCCTGTTCCAGTGCAATTTTGGACGTGCTCTAAGCTCCTAAGACCAGCCCTGTTGCCATCTGCCTGATAATCTTCACAGAGAGTGGATCAGAAAGACTCCATATTTTAGAGTACAGTTTAGCCTTCTGAAAGAAAAATGGCTGGGTTGTATTGTGTACTTACTCAATATTCACTACTATTGTTAAATTTTCAGACAATTCCACAGTGAGCCAGCTTAGGCTTCTGTGATGCTTTCCAGACCATGGCAGTGTCCTCTATGCATCCTAATGAAGATCCATGCTCAGCAGGATTTGGCATCTAACAGATGCCTGCCTAGTTAAGTTGCCCCAGGAGTATAATACCTCTTGGATTGTGTTCAGCCATTATTTTGTTTTCAATTCTACTTGTCCTTCAATCTAGGGTGTTTGTGGCATGTTTATTTCTGTGAGTTTTGATTTATAGGACTGTATTTCTCACTTGTCTTTTCCGTTTATTAAATTACATTGCATTGATTTTATAAATGCTGCTGAGACACACAACTCCTGCCCTCATGAGATATGATGCTTACAGGCTTTTATTGCCATGCGGTATGGTCAAGGTACAATAGCTGAAAACATTCACAAGTTTGTGGTTTATGACTTCTTTCATGCATTGACTCATTACCATTGCCAAATACCTTTTGATCACTTATGGAAGCTTGTGAAGCTACATGTTTCCTTCTGCAATATTTTCACAAAAATGAAAATGTTTGGTTCTGTCTCACTGATAATAGAACTACATGTTGCAAAGAGGAAAAGTTCATCATGGGTTAATAAGCCATGATATGTATGTGCAACCTCTTTTTTCAAGGTAGGCAATCTCAGAATGCCAGATGCAATTGAGGGCACCAGAATGGAAGTATTTATTGTCTTTTGTGCTTCCTGAGGCATCTTGAGGACCACTGTAAGATACAGGAAGCTAGTCTATCCAGGCCTTTGGCCTGATCCAGCAGGGCACTCCTATGTTCTTATGAGTTTCCTTCCTTTCCCACAAATTAACCTCTGTTCAGATATCATGGTGATAATGCATTTCCACATTAGCATTGGCTTCAATGAATTGCAGTCTGCATGAGTAATAAAAGTGAAGTCTTGCAGAATGAAAACATAAATGAGCAAAAAAAGTAAAACTTTTTCCCTGAAAACTAATACATAAAAAAGCCGTGGGTTGATATTTAAATCATTTTCACCACATTTTTACCAAGGGAGACTCATCCATGAAATGAACAATGCAGCTATGTCAAGTGTTGGGGGCAGTGGCCGGCGCAGAATGCCTGTTCACCACCTCCCAGGTTGAAGTTTCTTCCCCCAAAGGAGATCTCTGGCAGCTTCCCTGAATACACAGGATATAGTGGTAGCCATGTTGGCATCACAATCCCTCCAGGTACTAGAAAATATAGGATTGGACTGTAAAATGGTTAGCTTTTGTAACAGCACAGCCCAAACTCTATTTTAAGCAGTCTGTCCAGATAAGAGCACATCCCTGTGTCCCTCTGTACAATCTTAGGGAACTCCAGAGCTACCAAGAACCTGCATTCCTAAAAACACTTTCCTGGGAGTAAGACCCACTGAACACAATGAGGCTTACGTTTGAGTAGACGTGGTTAAGATTGTGCTCTCCATCTGGGTTGCAGGCTGCCACAAAGCAGCTGTAAAGCAAGAAAGGAAAATGATCGGTGGGCTTGACCAACTTTGGCAATCTATTGTATTCAAGATTTCAGCACAGGGAGACAGTACACCTCATGAACAAGCAGGTCAGGTCACTGGTCTATGATCAATACCATTCTAAATACCATTTCTGCTTGCTTTGCCCTGTCTTTTCTGTCATATTTTTCACCAATTTCTTTCTCTTCCAAAAAATTAGTCTTTCTAATTTTTGGGATTATTTTCCTCTCCATCCACATTTAAAGTAAGCAAAGTACTTTAGAAAACACAAACCCACCTAGCACAAGCTAAAAAGATGTATCCTGTACAGCTACATTTTTATTCCTGTGGTAAATATTAATCAGCCTAGATGGCATCAACTCTTGCCTACAGTAGCCTCAAAATATCAAAGCTGCAAAAGATCACAAGACTGCTTTCAAATTACAAGACATCTTCGGAGATTAACTTGTATCATTAATTTTATTTTATTTTTATTTTTGTGAAATTTCAATGAATAAAAAAAACTTGTGGGATTCCTTCAGGCTTGTTTGAGACACAACAAGAGAACTGAAAACACTTGGAGCACCACTGGGACTTAAATCAATAGAGAGGTTGGATGATGATATACTACAGTCCTTCTTTTTGAAATGGGCAAAAAATTTCTTTTGATAGCTTGGATGACAACACAATGGTATAGTTTTATTAAATTGTGAATGTGTTCTTCCTGCTTCATTTTCATAGATCTTTTTAATAAATAATTTTATAATATAATTGAAAAGATATTATTCCTTGTTATTATGGAACGCAGCAGGATGTCTAAATATGACAGAACGCATTGTAACAGCCAAATCCAGAGTAACTACATGAGCATGTAAGAGACATTACATGCACCCGTAGTTACTGCACCACTTAGTGTCAACCTATGGGAAATTCATATTGCAATCCAGAGTAAATTGTTCTTACACCAGAGCAAGGACTCCCTGTAGTTACTCTGGATTTCACCCTATCTCTGTTTCACCCTATCTCACCCTATCTCTGCAATCCTAATCTCCAGTTACGCTGACCTAATCCCAGGCATAAATCCTGTGCTGACCTGAGGGTGTCACAAAAGTGCCATAAGACTTTTCTGCACCACTCCCTATAGGTTAGGAAGGTTAGGCCAGCACAAACTTAAACTTGCCTCCCTATATCCCCACAGGAATGGGAAGACTGATGAGTTAGGCTGACCTGGGTTAGGATTGCATTCCAGTCTTTTTTAACTCATCCCTTGGCATTATTTGACATAAAAAGGATGCTGATTGACAGATTCTTCTCCACCTCATCCTCGTCCTTCTCCACTACCAGAACACTGAGAAATCTTTATTTCATATCATAGAACAGATGTATGCAAAGTTGTGATGCAGTTTATCTCTTTTTATTTAGATGCTGATTATGGTAACGATTCCCAATATATTTTGCTGATCCTTCAAGAATTCAAGAGTCCACTCACAGATGCAATGGTGCTAAATTCCTCAACACCATCAGCGAAATTATTCATACACACATTTATGTATCCTCATTCAGACATCTGGTCATGGTCCTAAATCACAGGGAGAAGAGGGATCTTTAAACATCCTTCTGTACTTTGCATCATTGATAGGACTCAATAAATTACACAAAACTAATAATAAACTCCATGAGATTTGACAATGGCAATAAATGCATCCATATACATATCATAAAACTATTTCTGACTGACATTTTCTAGCCTAATCCAAGGCATTAACTTTACTCTTAACTCATTTACTCTCTAAAAAAAATGCTGTGTGAAGCATACACAATTGGCAGACAAGCCTTGTTCAATATATAAAGTTTTGTGGCAAGAACCATACATCACCACCAGTAACATGTGAGTAACATGTAAAAATCCTGTTTATAAGCATGGAATATGTATGACTAGCATTTTAAAATCATCATTAAAATGGAATGTTCTTTTTGAATGCTAAAGCTCCTTTTTATTGAGTCTTTTTAGAGCACAATCCTAAACATGTCTACTCAAACATAAGCCCCACTGTGTTCAGTGGGTCCTACATCCAGGAAAGTGTCTTTAGAATTGCAGTCTTACCCTACAATCCAGAGTGACTATGGGAGCACGTTAGAGACATTATGTGCACCCGTAGTTACTGCACCACCTAGTGTAAACCTATGGGAAATTCATATTGCAATCCAGAGTAAATTGTCCTTACTCCAGAGCAACTCCCTGTAGTTAATCTGGATTGCTAGACAAGAAAAGATCAATCTAAAATACAGTGCACAATCCAGAGTAACTACGGGAGCTCTTAAGAGACATTTATGTCATCGTAGTTACGGCACCACCTAGTGGAAACCTATGGGAAATTCATAGAGCAATCCAGAGTAAATTTTTCTTACATTAGCGTAAGAGCTCTGTAGTTACTCTGGATTGTGCAGTTAGTATTCCTGAAAGACATAACAATCCTAAACAACTTTCCAGTATTGGGGTAAGGGCAATGCAGCTCCAATGTAAGGGAACATTGTCTTGAGAAGACCTCCATGACTGCCTTCCCCAACCACAAGATGCAGGACATGTCCCTTTGGCACAGCTATCTCTGAGCTAAAAAGTTGGTTAGGTTTTGGACCTTAGTCCAGAAACAGCAGGGGAAACAGTTTAAATAAAGGAAGGTGGGAAACATAGAAAACTTTCACATTCTATTTTTAAAAACAAAAGAAAGAAAAGCCATAAAAGATTCTTGCTTGGAATTGTCAAGAGATTTCTCCACCAAATCATAATAGCTTTTAATACTCAGAAGTCCATCACTCTCCTTTTCATTATTCTCCTTTCTATTGTCTTTGTCAGTTGCATATCACCCACTTTACCATCTTGAAAAGACATTAATTCACAAAAGGATATAATAAGCTGCCTTTTATTAAAAAAAACTGAGGCATTTTGGTATAATTAGTTCTTTGAAATAAACTGGCGTACTGAGGTTATTTGGACATAGAGCTCTTTTCCGCTTAATTCTATGAGCGCTACACTGCCAATTGGAGCAGTTATCGCAAAATAGATCAGAAACTTGGGGGAGACATGGCTAGTCATTAGCAAAAAGGAGACATAGAAAAGGTTGCTTTTGCAGGAAGCAGTAATTATGATACTGTAGATAAAAGTAGTCCTTTTCTTAACAAGGTGCACACAGCAGGGGGCTACATTTCTTTGGTATTTTTGTTTGAGATCAAAATATTGAAACCAGATCTTCTTTGTTTTAATGTATTTTGATGGTTGGGATTTAAAAGGCTGCAAAGATTCATATGGCTACAGAAGAACAATTTGGACTTATATTTCTTAAAAAGTAGAATCCAATACAGCAAAGCAGACTTCTCTTTCATCTGACCGAACTTTGCAGTTTTGTGCATTCCAACCAACTGTTCAAATAATAAAAGTTGTTTTTTTAAAATCCCACTAAGTGCCTGTGTGAATTCTATATGTATAAAATTGAAAAGTCACTGACTGATTCACTCACTGACTGACTCACTCACTCATCAATGCCCCACCAAAATCACTGGGCCTAGAAGTGTGAAATTTGGGGAGGGTGTGAACCCTCTAGGAACTTTTTTCGGAAATTCCAACTGGAAGGGGGTGAATAGGGGTGAAATGCATTTTCCTCCCTATACTTTACATTGAAGAATCCTGGTTGCTCTGCCCCTATCCCTGGACCCAGAATTGTGAAATTTGGGGAGGGGGTTCCTTCTGTGATATCAACACTCGCCAAGAACTGATGTGGAGAAATTTAACCCTTAAGGGGCTGAAAAGGGGTGCAATGTGTTTTTGTCCTATACTTAACATGGAAAACTGATCAGCATCTAGCCAATGGTGCCTGATTCACTGGGAGGGAGGGTGCGGATGGAGGGGATGTTGTGCATGGGGGATCTTGCACATGAGGGTTAATGCACTTGGGATTTTGATGTGCATGGGGAACAATGTGTATGGGGGTACCTTGTGCATGGGATGTTGATGCACATGGGGAGTTGATGAGCACGGGGGATGTTGCACATGGAGGGACAATGCACATGGGGGACAATGCACATGGGGGTTGATGCGCATGGGAATTTGATGCGCATGGGGGACAATGTGCATTGGGGACATAGCGCATGGGGATGTTGCACATGGAATGGTGATGCACATTGGGGATGTTGTACATGGGATGTTGATATGCATGGGGATGGTGATGCACATGGGGGGGTTGACGCGCCTGGGGGACATTGTGCATGTGGGGACGTTGCATTTGGAGGGATGATGCACATGGGGGGATGATGTGCATAGGGGATGTTACTCATGGGGAACGATGCACATGGGGGGATTTTACTCATAGGGGATAATGCGTATGTGTAAATCCCATTACACATGGGATTTTAATGCACATGGGAGGATATTGTGCATGGGATTTTGATGTGCATGGGGGATGTTGCACATGAGAGGATGATGCACATGGAGGAGGACAATGTGCAGGGTGGGACACTGTGCATGGGAGATGTTGCACATCAGGGGCATTGCAAATGGGATTTTGATCTGCATGGGGGGATGTTACACATGGGGGGATCATTTGCAATAGGGGGATGGCACACGGAGGGTATTTTACTTCCGCAAGACAGGTGCATTTCACTAGTATTCTATAATTTCAAAATGGTTGCACTCAATGCATTGAAATAATGTACCGAAACAAGTCTTGCTGATCCACCCTAGCAGTTGTCACATGTTCTAAATTTAGCATAGGATCATTATGTAAAAAGAATTAACATAAACTTTCCAGGTATGTTTGGCCTAACCCTGAAGCTGACTTGGGCACAATCCAAAGCAGATCTGCCAGCAGAGGTTGTTGCAAAGGTGCTATAAGGCCTATAAGAGAATCAACAGCACCAGGAGGGGAGTTCTGTGCCACCTTGCTAATGCTACATCTAAGCCTTCTACCCTAAAAAGCCAGTAATGTACTGGCAGGCAGTGAACAGGTGGTAGGATGGTGTGGCAGGGTATTTGGGAGCTGGGACAGAATAGGGGATGAATCAAGCCTGGGAGAAGTGGGATTAGGGGAACAGGCCTCTGCTAGACCCTAAACTCCTTTCTGAGCCTGATGGTATTAAAAAGGTATAACCCCGCAGGTTATACTGCTATTCATGACTGACTGTAGGGTGTGGTGCTCATCCTCATTTCTAAGCCTTTAGAGCCAGAGTTGTCCAAAGACATTTCCATGGTCATGGGACCGGCATGACTGCAGAAGGTGCATGGAACATTGTTTTCCCTTCCCACTGAGGTGGTACCTATTTATCTATTTGCATTTGCATGATTTCAAACATGATTTAAAACTGGCAAGAGCTGGGCTAAAGGTTGGCGCTCACCCCATCTTGTAGGACTCAAGTCTTGAACCCTGACCAGATGGTTAACAGGCACAGGGTGCAATCCTAACTATGTCTACTCAAAAGAAAGCCCTATGTGTTCAATGGAATTTACTCAGTGGTGGGCTGAGGCCGGTTCGGGCCACATCGCCCGAACTGCTACCTCTTTCTGGCCCGCCACTACCGATCCGGTAGCAGCAGGCAGCCAGAAAACCGGCCATACCAGTTCGGACGGACGGCCCACCACTGAACTGCACATGCGTCAAACTTGAAGCTGATGGGCTTCAGAGGACACTGCGCATGCGGCAAGGTTGGCGCATGTGCAGTGCATCTTCTGAAGCCCGTCGATTTCAGAAGGCACACTGTGCATGCACCAACCTTGCCGTGTGCACAGTGTCCTCTACAGGGCCATTTGGCCTTGCTAGAGAGGCAGAGCAGCAGAGCCACTCTGCCTCTCTAGCGAGGCCAAATGGCTCCGCAGAGGCACAGACCTCCTCTGAAGAGGATGGTGCCAGAAGACACACTGCGCAGGTGCCAACGTTGGCGCACGCGCAGTGCGCCTGGGTTGGGGCCTGCCCCTCGCCCCACCCCTCGCCCCGCCCACCCACAGCTGATCAGAGAGGCTAAAGAATTGCTCAGCATAAGGGGAAAAAATCCTCTTACTTTGAGGAAAACTCCCATCTGTGCCAAAACTGCTTTTGAAGCAGCAGAGGCCATGTTACCCCCTCTTCCCCAAGCAGATTAGGATTGGCCTGCGAAACTGTTGTCTCAAAAAATACATTGGCAGGAAAGGCCTGCTTCCATCTGTGCACTTGCCTCCTCTTTCACTTTCTAGACTGAAAATGATGGAGACAGATCTGAAGAAAAAGAGTGGCTGAGAAAGAGCAGTAGGCAAGAGTATCCATTCTAGCTCACCATTCTCCTCTCTTTCACACTTGTTCCCTGCTTCCTTGGAGAGGGTCAGGTTAGATGCACCACTCCATCCTGGTAATGGCTGAAAATGTTTTATGATCATACTATTTATTTGTTTGTTTGTTTGTTTGTTTGTTTGTTTGTTCGTTCGTTCGTTCGTTCGTTCGTTCGTTCGTACATACATACCACTTTTCACACTGAGAGTTCTCAAATTGGTTCATGTACAGAGAGAGAAAGAAAGAAAGAAAGAAAGAAAGAAAGAAAGAAAGAAAGAAAGAAAGAAAGAAAGAAAGAATGAATGAATTTGTGTGCTACTTGTGGTGATGAGAGCAAGGGAGTGGTTCCACTACAGAAGAACATAAGAAGAGCTTCCACTGGATAAGGCCACAGGCCCATCTAGTCCAGCTTCCTGTATCACACAGCAGCCCACAAGATGCTTGAGAGAGCATATAAGATACATGCATCCCTCCTCTGCATCTTGCATTTTGAGGTTGTCCATGTCTTTGGTAGTTGTCTACTTTGGTTGTCTACTTTGGAGGTTGTCTACCTTGGCTCCAGTACTGTGGAAATACCTTTCTATTGAATTAATATTTGGGCGTCCAATCCTAAGAGCTCATCAAGCAATGGCAAATGGGGGTGCAATCCTTACCAATTTAGGGGAGCACAACCCACCCATTTGTTATTCCCATGGTGGTGTGGAGAGGCAAGAACGTATCTATACACTGCCCTAACTTCTCAGGAGTGGCGTAGAAATGCCTTAAAGCACTTTTGCAACACCCCCAGGCTAGCATAGGACTTGTGCTGGGACTTATGCTGGCCTAATTAGGGGTTAGGATTGCAGCCTGGATGTCACAAACGTGATTTAAGGCACGTCCTGTAAGCCCCACCATGGACCATTACAGGAGCTAGCCTAGCATAACAGGTATTGTCCTAGGACAAGGCAAGCACTGGCTCTCCACACCTAGATGGTTTGCATGAATGTATTAAGCAAAATGTATTTAGAAATATACATTAATGTTAAATGAATTGAGATAATTATTAATACCAAAATTATTTTAAAGTTAAAATAATTAATTTTTAATATTAATATTACTACACTACTATTTATATTTATTACAATTTTTTAATTAATTTATTAATATTAACATTATTAACATTTATTAATATAAAAGGTATTAAGAAAAGCTGAGTGATGAAGAGCTGAGAAGAGCATACAGGAGCTGGGGAAGAGGCATTTTGTGGCAGTCCTATACGTGCTGTCCTAGAAGTACCAGTAAGGCCTACTGAACATGCTGGGACTTATATCTGAGTAGGCACGCATACGATAGCAACATGAATCCTCCACATTAGCCTTTCAGAAGTAAGACTTTTTTCTTATTGTATTTGTTTCTTGAATACTTATGTTGCTTGTTAGTTTATTTCTTGATCCTTGCACATGCATCTAAGGAAAACTTTTTCATTTTTTAAAAAATGTTATTAATAAAAAGCAACCATTTCTAGATATAAATGACTGCATGTTGTTTTTCCTCAATATTTTCTCACAATAAACAGCCACAAAACAAACCAACACCACTCTTAATGTGATTATACATAAAACAATCTTATATGTCCCATTCAGTGGTTCCTAAACTTTTTCGAAACATTTGTTATTTAACCATTTTAAAAGGCACTCATAAGTTTCTGAAGCTCTTCTTGCCAGCTTCTGAAACTCACATTGATTTTCCTAAGATTGTCCTCAAATAAAGCAGAGAAAATGGGCCCATGTCTGAAATTCATGTTCCTGCCAGACACGATTCTTATGATATATTGCAACAATACATCAGAGAAAAGCAGCCCTGTTGATCTATTACAGCGATACTGTACTATACACCCTTAAAGAACAAGGTACAAGCTGGAGCTCCAGCTTTGAAAAACTGACCCAGCATCTCAAATAGTGGCTGCTGCTGGCTAAGAAGTTTTACTGCCTCAAACTTCTAATTTAAGGAAGCAGACATTTCAAAATATGGCCCAGGTACAAATGTTCATGCAGTTCACAACTTCTTGAGTGGTTCTAGATCAGTGGTTGGTTCTCAAACCTTAAAGAAGCTTTGCTCCCCAAGATCACAATCCTAACTATGTCTACTTAAAAGTAAGCTCCATTGTGTTCAATGGGTCTTACTCCCAGTAAAGTGTCTTTAGGATTGCAGCCACTTTGTGGGGGAGGGGCTATGGCAGTAACATGATCCCCAGGATCATGCACCTGCAGGAGAAGGTGGGTTTATTTTCAAACTAAGAGTTACTCCCAGGTCTTTCGGGGTCTGGGGACCTCTGGGAGTACCACAGGACACTTGCAGGGTTCCACACAGCTTGAAACTAGTGATAGTGCACTTGTGATAGTGCACTCGTGACTTCCAGTTTAAACATGATTGCTACTTTATAATATGAACTTATTATGTGGTTAGGCTGGAAGTGCCTAACCACATGTCTTGCTTCTGGTGCCCTGGAATGATTGTAAAAGTTTGGAGAAACATTCTTGAAATCTGTGTCTATAGTGAGTTTTGCAAATCTCTGCATCCATGTACTGTATGTATAGGCAGCCTCAGGAGCACAATTTAAATTTTAATAATTAACTGTGTTTACTATTGTTAATAAATATCTTCTTTCTAAATTTCTTTTTTTAGTATGTTGGTGTTCAATAGATTATAGTTTTTTTAAGTGGGCCCCAGTTCCAAAATGTTGGGGAAACAAAGTCCTGTTTATGTAGATGTGTTATTATTTTCTGTATCAGCTTACTTTCCCTTTTAAAAAAAAATCTACTCTGATTTAAGCAGTTAAGAGATTTGTCTTCTTTGCCTATTTCTTACTGCACTATCTGAATGTTCCCTGAACCAGTGCAAGTACTTTCTTTGCGGTGTTCCTTTTACTAATCAGTACTACCCTGTGAAAACAAAATCACCTTAAAGTTTGAACTGATTGCTCCATTCTAAATATATGTCATTAATGAAGAACTTTAATTACAATCCCCTTTGAAGCAATAATTTGGGGCATGAACAGATCCACTTTCAGAGGGTGTTCCTAGCTTGCCATTTGAGCCAGTTGGCTGGGGCATCTACTGACAAGCAATTCCACTAATCTGGGGAAAAATTGTTGGCAGGAACCAACATTAGTCACTAACCACTTCCAGCTATGATTCTTGGCAAATTAGATGATAAGGAATCAGCCACATAGAGGTAACTAAAGGGTGTCTTATGGAGAAGATCCATAAAATCCCTACAATCCAGAGTAACTATGGGAGCATGTAAGAGACATTACTTGTACCCATTGTTACTGCACCACCTAGTGAAAACCTATGGGAAATTAATATTGCAATCCAGAGCGAATTGTTCTTAACCAGAGCAAGGACTCCCTCTAGTTACTCTGGATTGCGCCCTAGGTCTTGTACTTACCTGACTTCCACTTATATTTCATCTCTTATTATACTTTCCCAGCCAAAGGCTTATTTCTGTACAAATAACAGCCCTCTATTGCTGCTAGAATTCAAAAAAGAGGTCCTAATCTTTGAACCTTCGACTTTTTCCTGACCTGATTGGAAAGAATAAGCCAAACTCTGTTAGGAGAGACTTTCTATAGAACATTCTCTTGAAAGAAACTGTTAAGTATAATCAGAAGAAAATAACTCCAGATTTCAAAGTTTGCCAGTTTGAACATTTTATGTGGAGCAGGAGTCACTCACTTACTACTGTTATTAAAAGTCTGGTCTGTTGTCAGTCAGATGTCAGTCCTAGCTGTGAAACATTTGCCATAGAGGCTGTATTCTGCTTGCTGAACAGGACTTTTTTACAGAGCTGAACAGTACAAATGTAAGTGAAGCTTCCTGACAGTGCAAAGTGGTTCCACTTTTCTCCTATTCTGCAAGAAAATAAGTGTGATTGTATACTCTGAAGATTAAACTGTGGTGGTTATTTTTCTATAACAGAGAAAAGGAAATTTTTTCCCTTGCTTGTTGCTTGTTTCATTTAATCAGATGTGCCTCATTTTACTAGTATCATAGCCAGGGTGGTGGTACAGTGCTATGTTTTTCAGACACTTCAGTGCACAGTGTCAGTGGTCCCCCACCCATGGAGCCATTCTGTGTAGTAAGAACAAAGCAGAGGTTTTGCCTGTCAGTCAAACTGCCTTCACCACCCCCATACATAGGGAAGGGCATGTCCTATATATAATCTGCTACATTTTATTAACTCTTAGGTGGCCAATGTGCTCCATTGGACCTTTTCAGAAGTTATTTTTGTGTTTTTTAAATGAAATCTATTATTATTATTATTATTATTATTATTATTATTATTATTATTATTATTATTATTCAACAACCTATGACATTTTTACTGCTAATTAGACTGTTATAAGCATGAATGTTTTGAATTTACTGTTTTTCTATAAATTCAAATTGAACCACATAATCTAAATGGTCCATTGGACTTTTCTTTGGTTTTTCCATAGAAAGGTCCATTGGACCTTGGCAGTCCTAGGTGAGAAAAAAGGTCCATTGGACCTTGGCAATCTTACGTGAGATTCATAGGTTCAATATTTTGCTAGCTAAAATTATAATCAAAATTCATAATTTCACAATATTTATTCATTTCACATTTATTCATCATATGTACCAAACTATAGTGCAGGGTCGTACAGGGTCTATTTATTGGCCTCAAAGGTCCATTGGACCTTTGTTGTCTTATGTGATAAACAAAAAAGCTGGGTGTCTAAGGGTTTGATTACCTTTTGCAATCAATAAATGTAGTGTGATTCCATTCTAGGGCACCATATCCCTTGTGGGGTATCTGGCCCATTAGTTTGAGTAAATGGCTGATAGAACAAGTACATGCAATTTCTAATGCAGAAAAGGGCAGGGAAAAAATGAGGAAGAAAAAAAAGATCATCAATGGACATTCAGAAACTGGACTCCTTGCTCTATTTTCATCTTTCTGGAAATAAAAGCAAAACTCCTACTGCCCAGTAAGCCCAAATAATTAAGCAGTCACCAGAATATTAGTCATATGCTCCAGAGTCTTAAATTGAAAAGTTGGAGAAAGACAGTTAGAAAGTCTGAGAAGACAAATGCATTCAGATGTAAATTAAATGAAATACTTCATCAATTAGACAAAGTACTAATACTGTGTTTCCTAACTATTACCTATTAGTAAGAGAAGCAATATCTAGAGGCTTAATCTTCCAAGTATTTCTGAAAACATGGAATTTTTTGAAAGTGCTCTATTTGCATGACTTCCTCTTCTGTAAGTTACCCTGTCCTGTAAGTTACCCAGGCATTGACATACCCAGAGGCAACATTTTGGAACTGTGATGTTCCCTTTAGGGTCTTCTGCTAGCTCAGCATTCATAGTGTCAAGCAAGTCAGAAATAGGCTTCACAGCAGGTGTCCAAACATTTGAATTGGTTTGCTTTAAGATCTGCTTATTTTTATATCATTTCCTTTGTACGCTGAGATTTTAAAGCTTCACCATCAAATATTGTAAATACATTGCAATAAACATGGAGCCATGCAAATCACAGATTGAAGGAGGAAACTCAGTTGTAGCTGCAATGTAGGGTACTGTTTAGAACTGCAAAATTTACTCAGATTTGAAAAAAATGAAGGCTAGGACAAGAGCACTTCCTTATCTACCTATCTGTCTGTCTGTCTGTCTGTATGTATGTATGTCTGTCTGTCTACAGTATTTATATACCGCTTTTCAACAAAAAAGTTCACAAAGCAGTTTACAAAGATAATGAAAAAATTAATAGCTAATTAATAGCTAATGGGTCCCTGTCCCTGCCCCTTATCTGATTTCATGATTTAAATGATCTCTAACGGTAAAATACTAATTTGCTAACCTGCGTCAGTACAGCCAGGGTGCTGTATCCAATGCAGGTTAGGAGCATGTTGCAGGTCACATTTGGGATACTATGCCACTGCCAGCTATTTAGTTGGTGTTAATCCAGCTGCCTCATCTAATGCTTGCCCAGCTGGGAGTGGGTCGGGACATGGCATATTCCACCCTCCTGCACCCAGAAATGTCCCTGCTGGGATCCAGAGTCCACCCCATATGGGCCATTGCAGAAGCCCATGTAATGCACCAGCTGGATCCAGTTGACATAACATAGTTAATCAGGACTAACAGGACAACTTGCAGGGGATACCTTTACCTTTAAGGAAGTAGATCAAGTGGATATATAGTGACAAGCACCCATGGGTGCTTGTTGAATTTGAACCATCAAATTTGTTGAATTTGATGTGCATACATTTATGTAAAGCGCAAATGTTCAGACAGTCTGAAATAACCACAGTTTTGAGTGAGAGTCTGCCATTGATATGAAACACCAGTCTAGATTTTTATTAGGATACTGTTAGAATTTTGTTTAAACCAGATGAGACATAGCCTTTTCTTTCTATGCACTTTGCTTTCTTGGATCATAATTCAAATTTATCATAAAAAAAACAGGACATCAAAGTTTGGAGAGCTAATTTACACATTTTTTGTCATTAATATACTGGAGGCATTGGCTGTTTGCAGATGTCAAGACCTAGAGCTATAAAATACACCAGCTTGATTACTTTGAAATATTCTTGCTCCAAAGTCTCTTTGACTGGATGCTGTAAATCACTTTTAAGAGGCTGTATTATAGATTCAGAAAACTTGGCTTTCATATTTTAACTGTGGATAGAGATGAGGTACCATGGAAACATATCAGACAAACCAAAGTAGTTTAAGCTAAGCATTGTGGCACATATCCACACAGCTGACAAATCAATCAGTGTGTTAAAATAAACAGTAAAGTACATAACAGAACAGTGATTTGAAGATTCAACATACACACACATACAACTTTCCAGTGGCATAGCTAATGATTATGTAGCTAGGTGCAAAGCTTAAAATGTTGTCCCAGAACTGATGTCACAATGAGAAGTGATGTCATCCCAAGGTGTTTGTTTAAAGAAAATTGGGAAAAAATCTGCCTCTTCCTCCTCCGCAGTTCACTACACATTTGCTTTGCTTGTGGCATAGCTAAAGCACCTATTTGCGATCTGGAGTTAAAGAAGATTTTGTTGTCCCCGCAAGAACAAAATCAAATTTAATTAAGATAATGAAAATTGTGTCCCTTTTTTGTTATGGAAACTGTGCTAGGGCAAAAAGAATTTGTTGTTCTTCCCCTGCTAAATATAAGAGCCATATAGAAGTGCCATATACTTATAGTTAGCATGGGTAAAAAAAAGCAGGCCTCCGTCAGTCTTGAAAGACTGTGGTATCATGCTCTGCACTGCATACGCTGCATGCGAAGCACGAAAGCCTGGGTTAGGTTGTTATGGAGGATAGGCTGTTACCCAAGCAGCAAATCCCCCCTCTCCATGCCACTTAATTAGTCCAGTGGAAAGGCAGAGCCGATACGATTGGATCCAGCTGGCATCGAAGAGCTGGGCTAAGGATAGGAGCTCACCCTGTCTTGTGGGGCCGACCCGGGTCATGAATCCTGGCCTGCTGGTTAATAGGCACAGTGTCTTTACCACTTGCACCATCCACAGCCTAGCATGGGTAACAGTATTATGATATACTAGCAAAAAGTGTACCTGCATTGCAGGAGTAACATTTCCCCATACACCATCCCCCAACAGTGCATCAACACCCCATGCGCATCAACACCCCATGCGCATCATCCCCTCATGCGCAACTTCCCCCATGCGCAACTTCCCCCCATGCATAGCATCCTCACCAGTGCAACCTCTTCCTCCTAACAACATCCCCCCAGTGCATCAGGCACCGAGCACCAAATTGGCTGGATGTTGGTCAGTCTTCCATGTTAATTATAGGACAAAAACACGTTGACCCCTTTTCAGCCCCTGAAGGGTTAAATTTCTCCAGATGGTTCTTGGTGGGTGTTCAGGTGACAGAAGGAACTCCCAGAATTCCATGCTTCAGGCCCAGCAGTTGGGGAGGAATGTTGATGAGTCAGCAATTCTCCAATGCAAAGTATAGGGAGGAAAACGCGTTGTGCCCCTTTTCACCCCCTTCTGGTTGGAATTTCCGAAAACCGGTTCTTGGTGCACCCCTCCCTCACAGAAGGAACACCAACCCCAAATTTCACGCTTCTAGGCCCACCGGTTTTGGCAGGGCAGTGATGAGTCAGTCAGTCAGTCAGTCAGTCAGTCACTTTTCTCTTTTATATATATAGATGAATATGGAAATGACAGCTGATTCATATTAACACCTTATTTGTTCTGTACAGTATTATAATTGCAACTAATTGGCTCTCTGAGCAATCAGTATTATGGGTAAGTTTGAGTTAAGAAAATCCATATTTTTGTTCCATAGGCTTTTGTGTTTTAATTTTCTCGTTAATTGGCCATAACTTTTGATAGAATATAGATATTCCAATGCAGTTTATTTCATTGCATTCTGTATCAAATTACCTTTCCACTGATATATAACATGATGTGATTATCATTCATATATAGCACATTTTTCACAATTTTAGCCACTAGTGGCAAGCTCAGCTTGTATTCCAGTGCAACTGCATCCTCTTCACTCCCTAGCTATGCCACTTCATCTTTCTCAGTAGTACTGCTAGGCTAAGGGTACAATCCAGAGTAACTACAGGGAGTCCTTGCTCCGGTTTAAGAACAATTTACTCTGGACTGCAATATGAATTTTCCATAAGTTTTCACTAGGTGGTGCCGTAACTATGTTGACGTAAATGTCTCTCAGGTGCTCCTGTATGGATTGTAGGGTAGGAGCATAATCTTTTTCCCAGAAATGCAGCACTGCCAAAATGGCTGCCTCTGCATCTTGCAGGGGGCACAGTTGTAGCGGTCTCTGAGGAGAAAGGAACCAATGGTTTCATGAACTAGACTGTCCCCTTTCTGGACCTGATCTGCCCATCTCCTGTCCCATCACCACACTGTTCCACTGTCCCATTTCTGTTTCACTTTCTCCACCCCTCTCTGCCATCCTATATCTAACATTGGTGTCTTCGTGCTGCTCCAGATTGCACCCTCAGAATGTCTTTTGCAACCATGATTGAAAGCTGCTTGAGTGTCTTTACAACTGACACTCACTGCTCTACAGCCATCAGGACCAGCGGAAGAGATGCTCTACAGATGGACAACCTGGATAGGTTTGGGCCATCAATGAAGCGCAAGGCAATTTGTCACCCTGGCTTACCCCCAAATCCAGAGTAATACGGGAGCAGTGAGCATGTAAGAGACTTTACATGCACCCGTAGTTACTGCACCACCTAGTGAAAGAAAACCTATGGGAAATTCATATTGGAATCCAGAGTAAGTTGTTCTTACACCGGAGCAAGGACTCCCCGTGGTTACTCTGGATTTTGCCCTTAATGAATTGGCTTAAATAATTCAAACAAGGAATATTCAAAATAGTGAAACATATTATTGAAGGAAAAGGTGGAAATTAAAAATAAAAGACAGATTCTATACTTAAGAATAAAGACATACTCGGTACTGATGCAAAGACAGAGACAAAGCTCTAAAGGAAAATAAAACAGTTCTAAAGGAAAATGTAAATAATAAGTTTACTTCTCTAATCCAAACTACTTTATAATAATTCTCTTCTGGTGTTGGGAGAGTATGGCATCATGAGAACTAACCTTCTCCTTTTCCCCCTCCCTCAAACTGGTTGAAACATGTTGTGTGCCTACTTAAGTTGGCTGTTTCCTTTTTATCTTGCCAAGCTTTAATAGACTACTTTAAATTTAACAGATACCTACATTTTTCTGTTGCCAAGTCAGGTTGGTTGACTTGGACCAATTACCAGATGTGAGCTGAAATCTGTAACAATTCAGAGGGTTTCAGCCAAGGCGTTTGTCCCCTTTGATGCTGCCAATCCAACTGGCACTCTCACTTGACATAAAACCTACCATTGGTTCATGCGATAGATTTTGAGCACAAGGCTCCAAGTGACAGATTGTACTCTAAGGCTGCAATCCTGAAGTGCACTTGGGCTAGCCTATCTATCTCTGGGGTGGCCCAATTCCAAGATGGCCAGCCCAGTTACACCAGAAAGGCTTGGGGTGGAGTAAGTCAGCATAGGCTGACCCAAGACAGATGGACCTAGGCTGGCCTAGTTGTGCAAGCCAAAGCAGTTCAGAAGAGGCATGTTGTGGTAGGGCTGACATATCCCCTAGAAAACCAGGACTGTCCTAGTTTGGGGGGATGGCATTCACATACTGGCAAGAATGACAGGGGGTCCTATCCTGGTTTTGTGGAAGAGAATTATGGCAACCATACGCTGAGGGAATGTTTAGCATGGCCTAGAACAGTGCAGATAAGCTGTATCCAGAGCCTGTTTCCAGGGCAGAAATGCCCCATCACTGTTCCTCAGAGTTAGGCACCTCAGGAACAGGAATGTAGACTCATAGAAGTCTAAGATATAAGTTGACCCATAGGGATCTATGATAAGCCAGAGTAAAATTGGAAGTGATGGCAAAAAATTCTGAGTCCAAGGCTAACCTCTGCCTCTCAACCTCAGGATACAGCACAACTACACAAGCCCAGTGAGCATCCTGCCCTTGTGCTGCCTCTTCAGCACCAGCTGGGCTAGCTAGAGTCCTCCTAGCCCTGTGTATTTGCCCTAACCTGTCAGCTCAGGATATGACCAGCTTAGCTAGGCCATTTTTATGCATGGCCTGAAGTCAGGACTGCATTGCAGTCAGCACCAATATACTGAGATGTGGTTAGGAAGGGAGCTTGTTCACCACACGGGAATAAGGAATTGTTCTTAAACTGGTAGGTAAACTGTACAGCAGAGAAGCTGAGGTACTGGAACACTTTTTCTGCATGGAAAGACTTAAGAGTCCAATCCTGAGGGCTCGCTGCAGGGATGCAGTGGCATCTGGATGTTGCAAATTGCTCTTACAAGGGGGTTCTTCTTCTTCACCGGAAACAAATAAGCCCATTGCAGGGCTATCCCACTTAAGCAGGAAAAGGGAATGAACATCCTCTTTCCCCAAGGAAGGCTCTGGAGCCACCATAGCAGCCTGTTGGTCCACAGGTTCCTGTTACAGCTGTTCATGCACCGCAGGACTTCTGGTACTGTGGGTAGATCAGGATTGGCCTATTATTCTGAAACCACTTGTTGCTTCAAAGTGCAGGAAAAGGAAATGCATCTGAATTTAAGACTGGAGACTGGCCACTATCAATCCCCCGGCACACCTCAAGGCTGTGGCGTGGGCATAAATCAGAACTTGAAAGACTTGAAACAGTCAGTATTTCCCATGTCACTGTCTTTACCTTTCCTTCAGTGGCTGTGTCACAGGTGGAACTCAGGCTAAAGAAATGAAGCATACCCTAAATAATTACTACTCCCTTCTGCCTCGTTTATTGCCAACTGTGCATGGCTTGATTATAGGCCAGATAGGAAAAAATTGGTTCTGTTTTCTTTTTTCTTCTTCATTGTATGGTTCACCCCAAAATGAATACACATACCTACTTCATCTACAGTATTCTATTCTTGATTCTCCCAAGGAAATGTTCTAAGGATCTGAAACTTCCTTACATATTTCATGCTTAATTGGTCTTCTTCTTTTCTTAGCAAATTGGCAATATTTCTGAACCCGCATTTCTTTCTTCTTGATGTTTCAGAAATTCATCTCTCTCTTTCTGCTTCCATTGCCAATAGGCTGCTTCAGGCTTTGATTGTTTCACATTTGGCTCACTGAAAAGTTCTGCTTTTCTGATCTTCCATTTTTTCACCTAAAACCTTCAATTTCTTTCCAAAATTCGGCTGCCTACACTATCTATTTCTTATGGTGCTTTGATCATCTCATTCCACTTTACTCATCACTGGCTCCTGGTTCTCTTTTCTATCCACTATAAACTTTTCTTCTCTGAAACAGTGATTCCCAAACTTTTTAGCACTGAGACTCACTATTATTTAGCACTGTCATTAGTACTGTCATTTAATAATGACAATTATCATGATCCACTAAGTAAAAAAAAAAAGAGATCTAGAAAGAAATATTTTATTTTGGGTTCTGCACTCCCAAAGATGCTAAAAAACCTTACATACTGTAGGCGAGTGTAGACATTTACTAGATTGTCCTTAGAGGAAATGGAGGTCCCTTAAATTACATATTACAGTCTTTCCAGGACACACAAAAGACTGAATTAGAGAAAAGATGAGTTAATGGAAGAGCAAAGGAAAATAACACACCTTTTCCTCTTTGAAGCCTCCCACCCTGCCCTCCTCCACTGGATATACAACTTTTTTAATGCAGCTGCATCAGTGGGGATGGATAGGACTAGGCTCTTCCATTTGCTATCATTTGTCCTATAAGCTCCACTTATTAATAAGTTAAGCTGCCAAATCTTCACGCTAAAAAGGTAACACAGAGGTAAACATTTCCATCCTTATAACTACTCTTAAGACACTGGATATGCAGTCGGAATCTGTATATATCATTCAGAAATAAGGGACAATTCCATCCAACCTTTTAGTGTTTAAATCCTGTCCAAGAGTTCCAAGGGTTCCCTACTGGGAAAAAGGCAGGATTCAAATAAAATTATTTATTTGTTTGTTTGTTTATTTATATGATTGCTTGACTAATCCTCAAGCCAGCCCCTAGTAAAGGAAGAAATGTTTCATTACAGGCCTCCGTGATTGTCCTCTCAATACAGAATGCAGTGCATGCTTCATTGGTACAGTTACATCAATGTTGGAACGTTGGCTGGAATTGGCCCCTAAGACTAACCCTACAATCCAAAGTAACTACGGGAGCACGTAAGAGACATTACGTGTACCCGTAGTTACTGCACCATCTAGTGAAAACCTATGGGAAATTCATATTGCAATCTAGAGCAAATTGTTCTTACACTGGAGCAAGGCCTCCCCGTAGTTACTCTGGATTGCACCCTAGGTAGTCCCTCTATTTGTCAGGGCTTTCTCCCAAGAGGAAATGTGCAATAGATTGTAGCCATGCAGCCTGATTCTGTGTGCACAGATTTGATTGTCTGACTGAATTCAGTGGGACAAGTTATTGTGCCTGGTAGGTTTCACCAACCATATTAATTAATCAAATCTTAAAGCACAATAAAAATACATCCACACATATAAATCTGTTAGTAGCCCTCCAAGCAACTGCCAGCTGCATGCATTTCAGTAGGGCTTTTGCCAACAAACCAGTTTGAGGATGTTGTTCATTAAATAATTGATTTCCGGGACTGTCAGTACATAACCAGCAGCATTGCTCCAGCATTGCACTTCATTCTGTTTGACATTTCAGCATTTATATAATCTAACAGAGATTTGTAGGTTTCCTTCTGCAGCTTTCCTGCCCCAAGATCAAAGCAATACAAGCAACCAGAAGAATTCAAACATTCCTCCAGACAAAAGAAATTGAAAGTCAGTAGGATTTATTTTGTTAAATTACAGTCTGAAATGTCTTTATTTCCAGTTTGAAAAAATTGCCTAACAATCTTGATGAATGTGCCTGTCAAAATATAGATGAGACGAGTGTTTATAAATAAGAAGTGATACAGTGATACATTTCCTAATGTATAAAAAGTACTTCAGAGCCCAACCTATATATTCACTCCCAAAGACAGAAGTGACCAAAAAGGCTATCATATTTATTGGGGGAATACAGTTATATAGGTCTACACTGGGCAAGAGAACATTCCCTTACTCAGGAATAACCTACCACAGCTCAGAAAGGTCAGTCCCTGGGAACGTTGGGCTTGAGAGGGGGGTTAGGATTTGGCAGCGATTAGGATTTTGGCCACTAAACCCACACCCTTTCCTAACCTAAACTGTTCACCCCTGCCCCCATTGCTTCCCCTTTACATCCTGCCTTGATGGTCACCCTTCACCTTGTTCTACCTTACCCTCAAACATACCTGCCTGATTGGGCAAGGGGGATTCACAGATTGTGTTCATGCATGTCCATGAACTTTTGGAGAATTGTTTATGATAGCTAGAAGTCAGCCAGTCTGGGTGGCACACAGGAGATTGAATTGTTATTCACTCAAATAATCTAGACAATTTCTCTGAAGGATATCCTACATGGATATACAAATATGCCACATGGTTAATCAAAAGTTTGGATAAAAGGTAAAAAAAAGCTTATTACAAAAATTTATATTTCTATAATTTAATAGAAAAAACACTATTAAAAGTAAATGAGTCAAATACAAGTTATTTAATATAAAATATAAAATAAAACTTACAATAATCCAGGTGCCAGATGCAGGGGAGTGTACCTGGATGCAGGTATCTTGTTGTTTTGTGTGCTCCTTGAGGCACCCTGGTGGTTCTGCTGTGACATACAGGAAGATGGACTCAGGTTTGGCCTGATCCAGTGGAGGCTCTTTTCATGTTCTTACGATCTTATTCTTTAGCATGTGCATATCCACTTCCTCTCTTGAAATGATTGAAAACCTATTAACACACAGGTGATCTATATATGTGCACTAATATATCAAAGTATATAGTTTTATTTTCTTTTGGAAACTTATGTGGTAGATAAGATACCAAATAGCTTGATATAGATTTTCCTTTGGTGAAAACTACTCTTTACAAATGAAAAGTTGTAGTATTGTTTCTGATAATATTGTATATTAGAAATGAATTCTTGTTGTGATAGCTCAAGTTATATGCAACATATTCTGTGATTCAGCTTTTGTTTTATCTCTTGTTAAAATCAATATACAACAGAGTTAATCACAGGATTTTTCATTAATAAATAACTTAAAGGCACCTGGGGAGACCAGATTGCCAAAGCACTTCTTATGAATGTCACTGTATCCGCCTAAGGATCAAGCATTCTGTTTGCTATAAAGAGAGCAGCTGTATCACCACATGAATTTCCCTTACTGATATTAACAATTTATCTGTGTACAGATATAAATTTTACTTTTCTTTCTCTGAATTTGCTGTGCTTCATGGACCTTTTTGATAAGGCTGTGTGAGATGTGGCTGAAATATTTTCCTCTGGTAAAAAGCAGGAATGAATGAATGAATGAATGAATGAATGAATGAATCCCAGGTTTTGAACCAAATTGGTTCTTTTTCATTGTACTCAATAATATAACAGCTCAATTCCGTAAGTGCCGTCCTCAACCAATGCAGTAACATCACTGGAGAATGTGTCCTGTGGTGGAGGGATAACTCCAGAGATTTCCCCCAGGTAAGGGAAAACTTTTTCTCCCATACTCCAAGATAAACCTCTGGTTGCAAAACAGCTCCATTCATTCATTCATTCATTCATTCATTCATTCATTCATTCATTCATTCATTCATTTACTTACTTACTTACTTACTTACTTACTTACTTAGTACTTATTGGCTTTATGCTGCATCTTTCACATGCCAATGCAAATGCTCAAGGTGGCTTACATAGAATTCGTTCCTCCCTGCCTACTGTCCTCACATTAACTCTGTGATGTATGTGAGGCTGAAAGTGAGTGGCTAGCCCAAGGTAACCCCAGAAGCTTCATGGCTAAGGAGGGATTTAAATCTGGATTTTCCAAGTCTCAGTCCAACTCTCTAATCACTTTACCATCCTGACTCTCAGATATACACCAGCAGTTTAGATGGACCAATTTCCTGGTCATTAAATTCTAGGAAAAGGTCTTGTTTTCTGACCTATACCTGTCCAGAAAGTCAGGGCTGGCTCCAGAGGGCCTTTGTCAAACTGTCTTGCATGGACTTTCTCCTACATTCATGGACCTCAAGAAAAGCAGTTTTGCCACCTCCATGAGATAAAGAAATTTTCTCAAGGATCAGCAGTTCTCCCCTCCATTGACAGAGCTGCCTGACATTGCCAATCCTGTCTGAAATCAAGTCTGCTAGGGCATAAATCAGTGCTTGCTATGTACTGGCAGCCATAACTATAGAAAATCTATTCAAAGAGAACTTGTTGAGTTCAAATACTCACACATAATTATTTAGGGTACAATCCTGAGGTTGTGCTAACAGGGACAGATCCCTGCATTGGCCCAGGAGCGCCACAAACATATTGTAAAGAATGTTCATAACTACTCAGGAGTCAGCTAGGAAATGCAGTCTCCTTGCTATTGAGACAGGATGAAACTGAACAAATCCAACACAGGGAATGGAAGTCTTTGGCAGAAGAGCAGGATGGAAACAGAGTGTGGGTGAGAGGGCTGAAGGCGTTTTGAGCCCAAGAGGGGATGGGATCAATAACGATAGCCCACACTGTATCCTAATACCCATCCCCATGCACTGTAGTCTTACATGAGTTGCTTGGATTTGCGCCAGCTACTTTTTTGTTACAGATTAAAGTAGCCACATAAGTGTGCCCAACACATTACTTAAGGTAGGGGAAAATATTCCTTTGCCCAGTGGTGGGATTCAAATAAATTAACAACAGGTTCTATGTCCATAGAACAACAGGTTCTGTGTCCCATTAGTAACCGGTTCTCAGAACCAGGTGCTCATTAGCAAAGCATTCTATAGAACCTGTGAGAACTCCCTGAAGCCCACACTGCCTTTGCCCCAAGTTGCCCTCCAGACATCTCTGAATCTGCTCTGGATGTAGTGTAGGTCATTCAGCCTGACTATTCCAGCACAAATTATGATTGGGCTACCTAACAACATATAAAGGTGTAGTCTTCCCACAAGTTAATCCATTGATGGTACTTGTGACAACCTACAGAGGCTTGCTTCTGTTGGACAATGGTTTACTCGTACAAATTTGGGTAGCAATATTTAAAGCATCAGCTGTGGTTTTAATCCTCTCTAATTTAATCTAGGGTGGAGAAATCAGGTGCAGAGTTCACAACACTGCAAAACTTCAGACGTTTCCAGTGATCTTGGTTCATGTATCATTTTTCTTCCATAGGATGTCAAGATATTTCTGAGATGGAGCACTGAAGCACACTGTCAAGCAAGACTTCCCAAGACATGTAGCACAAAGAAAGAAAGTGTGATCAGGGATGTTAAAAGTTGCTTTGTGGCATCTCTTTTTAAATTTTTTTATAGGGCAGTAGGGATGACAGGATTAAGCAGTGAATGGCAACATAGATCTGTCTTGTGTCTTAAAAAACCTTTCAGTCAAGCAGGAAAATTCTCAACCTTGTGTTAAGCACACATCTATCTCCCTCCCTTAAATGATGCATGAAATGGAAACAAGAAAAAATCCCTCAAGATGCAGTTATGTACATTGTGACATGTTTGGTTATGTACTGAAATTATAAGCACAAACAATTCCGAAAAGCTCAAAATGATAAGGCCAGAGAGGAAAAACACAAACATTTCCCCATTATTTTTAATTTTGTTTGCTTGTTTGGGATCTCAAGGCGACCCTTCAAGTAAATCATGTTTTATTTACAGCAAATGATTTCATTCAATTGCAGATGAACGAATACTATCCAAAGAAGTATGTTTGCAATATTATTGGCCCAATTCTATGAGCAGGATGAAGTGACAGATCTCACAATGTGATTGAATCCTGCAAGCCATGAATTGCTGGCATGGCAATCAGCAAGAATGTCAAGAGAATGTACATGGGCACCAAATTCATATGTTGCAGGGTGAGGACTGGGAGGACAAGGGCAGTGTATGGGCTGGGCCATGGTTCAGAGGGGTATGATCTCACTGATAGCAGCCAATGCCAAAATCCTATGCCCACAACTTGGACCTCACATGCCCCTTTTGCATCTATTAGGGATGCATGCAAAAGCTCTGGTTTAGATCCAAGAGGGGTGTTTAGGAACAATTTTTTACTTACCTCATTATTGCAGACTATCTCTCTACCATGAGCTCTTCCAACAGAGAAATTTTTCCTCCTGGTGAAACAGAGGTCCAGAGAAATGTGCTCTTACTGTGGGGAAAGTACTCTTCAGGACCCTTTGAGGAAGAAGAAATCCCTTCTTCATGTAAGATGCACTGTCTGATGGTTAATTCACCCTCCCCCAACATTCAAGGCACATGCATTATTGGTTCTCTTTTATCTATTTATGTGCTGTGTTCCTAGCAGATAACATCAGTCCTTAAGTACTGAAGAAAATGAAGTCTCATGGGAAAAGTTTGGGAAAAGTCATGGAAAAGTGCTCATAGTTTGTACAGTGATGCCTCACGTAAAGAATGCCTCACATAAAGTATGTTTCATGTAACAAACAAAAATTTATCTAGGATTTTGCTTCACGTAAAGAACATGCTTCACGTAAAGAACACATTCGTTGGCAGTTGGGGCAGACGCACTGGCTGGCAGCCTGTTTAAAAAGCATCAGGACTGCCTAGCGCATCTGCCCATAGTGAAAGCAACACTTCCATGCTGTTCCTCCCGTGGCTGGGCATCCACTGGGCAGAGGGAGAGAAGAGCAGTGGAGAAGAGGGAAGCAGCTCAGCGCTAGCCAGAAGGGAGCAGGGGAGAGAGAGGCTCAGGATGGAGAGAAGGAGAAAGTGAGAAGACACTTTGATGGTGTCTTGGATTGCAGCCTCCTAACCATGTCTACCCAGAAGTAAGCCCCATTGTATTAAATGGGTCTTACTCCCAGGAAAGTGTCTTTAGGACTGCAGCCTAAGTAGACTTCAGAAGATCATGCACATTGAATACATGTTTTGAATTCAATCCCAGTGTTCTGTCATCATTTTTACATCCAGTTAATATTTATATATGTATATTTTGGAGGCTGTGGAACCAATCGTCTGAGTTTCCATTATTTCCTATGGGAAAATCCGCTTCACGTAAAGAATGTTTCACGTAAAGAACATGCCTCTGGAACAAATTGAATTTGTTATGTGAGGCGCCACTGTAATTGTTTTAATAATTTTATTTTAAAGTTTATTCCAATCTTGTTTTATCTCTGTTTTATTTGTATGTTTCACACTGCTTACCAGAAAAGTGGGCTATATATCAATTAAATAAATTATAAATAATACTAAAATACTTGAGGTGATGAACCCATTTATGAGTGCTAGAAATTCTGAAACATTTTTGTCATCAACTTTAACACTATTAATGCTGTATGATGTAGAATAATGTACTATTTTATCATTCCACAAAATTTTTTCTTTTAAGTTACTAGGCATTTGGAGTGATATTTTGGTGAACTTGGAATGTTTTAGGAATGAGTTAGAATTTTTCCCCTTTAAATTAGTGCAGTACTTGTATTTGTTATCTGGATTTTCATTATAAGGCCTGTTTTCAGGAATGAATTAACATAGATAACAAGATAAGAGTGTTCATTAAACACTTTCACTACATTTTATGAGCACCCGTTAAAGCTGAAATACAGATCACATAGAACTCCCTTTACAGTTGAAATCTTCCATTGGGAAATCAGATATATATTCTTACTTTGAACATGGGTGCTTTAATCTAATTTCCTGATATGCAAATGATAACATGTCACTCCTCTAAGGAATCTCTTTTAAGTTAGGTTTGCCTGATTTTAAAAAAGAAACAAAGAGAAAGAACTAATAGTTGCAGAATGCTGTACGTTCTTTTCAAAGAAGAATAAATGTGTTTTAGCAATACTAAATAATTAAAATGACACTTCATATTGTATCTGTTTTGCTTCTTTTAAATTATGTCTCATGGCTCTTTTTAGGCTTAGAAAATGATTTTCAGTGTGTGATGTGTTTTGATGTGCGACACCACTTTCATAACATTTTATAGCATCTCTGGAATCATCCAAGAGAGGAATGGTTGCAATTCAAACAATTTTAAAACTTTATGATGTACCTTTGAGAACCATCTGAGGCCTTACTTTTTAAATGAAAAATAAGATGAAGAACTGTTGGCATATTTGCAGGTATACATAACATATGCCTTTATCACCTTATTGGAAGCACACAATGTGCAGCCCAATTCTACCTAAAACTTCACTTGGTAATTCTATTGTGCTGGCACAACTACACTGATATCCTGCAGGGCAAGAGAACATTGCAAAGACACAGAAGTGGGTCACAATAACTTTTTTTAGCTTTTGGAAGGATTGGGAAGACCAGCAAAGGCATTCACATGACTCTCTGATTGCCCTGGAGGCCAGCACTGCCTTAAGTTAGAATTAAAAACTCTTTTGGCCCTGACAGTGGGGCAATCATGATGATCATAATGACCATGTCACTGACTTCATCCTTCTCTTGCATTCATTTACCTTGATTAAAGGTAATCTACCCTTATCTACCCATTTTCTACCCTAGCAGATAATGAGAACTTAAAAAAGCAGGTCTCCGTCAGTCTTGAAAGACTATGGTATCGTGCTCGGCGCTGCATACACTGCATGCGAAGCACGAAAGCCTGGATTAGATTGTTATGGAGGATAGGCTGTTACCCAAGCAGCAAATCCTCACTCTCCACACCACTGAATTAGTCCAATGGAAAGGCAGAGCCAATATGATTGGATCCAGCTGGCATCGCAGAGCTGGGCTAAGGACAGGAGCTCACCCTGTCTTGTGGGGCCAACCCGGGTCTTGAACCCTGGCCCGCTGGTTAACAGGCACAGTATCTTAACCACTTGCGCCATCCACAGCCACAATGAGAACTTACTGTATGTCGTCAAACGCTTTGACCCCAGAGAGGCATCATACATCTGGAAGCTGGAAGTGGAACATGGATCTGGAGGTCCCTAGTATATAGCAGGGGGAAGGGAGGGCTGTCTGGTACTTCTGAAATTTTATTACAAAACTTTAAAAAACCCTTTATCTACATATAATATACATCCACTTACAATAAACATAATAGACAATCAAATAAAAAATCTTTTATATGCAACCTTTAAAAAAATTAGAGCCACTGCAACAATGTATATTAAATATTCAGTCTTGCAGAGCGCTACCATTATTTTTTCGTCAAAAGCAGCTGTGAACATCCCATTGCAGCAAAGCTGAATGTCAAGGGTGGTAAATTTTCCTGATACTTGTGAGATGGTTATTTTAATACAGAGACGAACACGAAAGGGATTAGTACGCCTATCCCTCATATTGCGGGAGTGCAGAGATGCTGTGTGCCACAGCATGGTTTTGCAAATCTGCTTGTTTAGAGCCGTTTCCCAAGGGCTGATCACAGAAACACCATCAAACAAATCACAGGTGCTTATAGACAGAACATAACAAACACATGGCCTGCTTACACATCTTCTAGAGAAGAAGAATGTTCATTGTTCTACTACGGAGATGAGTAAATAGATCATGGAAAGACCCAAATGACAAAAGTCTGCCCTCAAACTATCAGCAATTTCCAGACAAGCCGTTACAAATGTCCATGATAATATATTGCCACAACACCAGTTAAAACTATATGTGTTAGCGATGGTAGTTCCATTATGACCTTTCCATTTTTAACCATCAAAATATCCCTCTTACAGCTAACAATTTTGTAGTGCAGCTCTTGATAAAATGCATCAAGTTGTCAGTAGTGTCACTCTTGAGCTGAGTATAGTCTACAGAGAATGGTTTTTATTCAACAATAAATGCTAGGATTGTGCACTGAAAGGGAATCCCTATTTTTTAATAGGATGCACAGTCTGTGTATTGGAGTATTCCAGAAAATAGACTCCAGTGGACCACTACTATTCAAATAGTAAATGTCATGGATACAATATTTTGTATGAGAAACTGTGTTCGAAAAATATAAGGATGAAATCAACTCTTCTATGCTTAATCATATTGTGATCACAATCCAGACATGTTCTTTCTCTGCTCAGGAAAAAGCCTGCCAAGTTTTAGGTCTCCAGAAAAATGTAACTCTCTGGCGTGGTAATTCTTCATCAAAAATAACTGGAGTCAGTTACCTTATTACTTTCAAGACCTCTGAAAGATATACTGAAATAGTCTATTGTCACAGTAAAAATCTGTCAACACAGAAAGCATAGCAAGGTTTTTTTTAATCAAGAAAGATTTCTGCAAGAGTCCCTCTGTCAATAGTTCATCATGTAAGAGATCTATGGTTCTTTCTAACACAGGTTTGATACAAGTCTATTCCTAATCCTTCTTTGGTCTGGAATTCCATCTATTAGCAATTAGTGTGATCAATTGAATAAGGTATTTGACCACAACTGCACAATCTGGTTACCATTTAGCAGGAAAACAACTATTTCAACAAGAGAGAAATCCTTAAAAAAAACCCAGGGGGTACAATCCTAACCAATTTAGGCAGCCCTTACTCACCTGTTTCCCTGTTCCTGAGGTGGTGTGGAGTGAAAAGCACATGTCTGTACACTGGCCTAAATGTCCTCACCACCAGGAATGGTGCAGAAGTGACTTACAGTACTTTTGTGACACCCACACCTGTGCCAGTACTTATGTCAACCTAACTGGGGAGTCAGCATAAGTTCTGCCAGATGTGCTGGCCTTAATTTGTTGCAGTTGTACCCCCAGACTGCTATACAGCATTTCCATTGTGAGGTAACAGTAGTTAACTCACCATAACAAACTCTTTTGATTTCAAGTTTTTATTTCAAAATTTGAGTTGTTAGCTTAACAACATGTTTTCTGTATTTTCTGTATCTTGTACATTGATAAATAAATATGCTATTATTCCTATAACCCTATACTGCAGCAGTCAGGGAACAGGGGTAAATTACCCCAAATGGGGTAAAAATGAAATTCCTGGGGGTAATAGACAGTTGTGCTGCTGAGACACAGCAGGGCATGCATATGAAATTATATGCATGCCCGGCTGTGTCTTCATAGCACAACTGTCCATTACCCCCAGGAATTTCATTTCATTGCATATAGAATCTATATATAGATCTATAAAATCTATATATAGAGTCTATATGCATGCTTGGCTGTGTGTGTTATAGTACTGTGTGCGTTACAGTACACAGTGCAGTGCGTCCAGGGTGATCAGACGTCCAGCTTTCTCCAGACTTGTCCTACATTTCTTACCCTATCCGGAGGGAAGGGAAACCCCTGAGCCTGTCCGGGATTCGGGGTGTGGGGGGTGGGAAGGTGCTTGGGGGCACGGGGGAGCAGTTTGAGCCAGCTGCAGCTTCATCTTGAAAAAATGACTGCACATGCATGCGCAGCTTTTCCCTGCCTCCCTGCCTAAAGGTTCCCCTGGAGAGGCTTCTCTATGGGTGGAGTGTCCTCTCCTGATCTCACTGGCACTTTCCCTTTCCTAATTGGAGGTGTGAACTGGTGAGGTCAGGAGAGGATACCCCACACACAGAGAAGCCTCTCCATGGGAACCTTTAGGCAGGAAGGGAAAGTTATATTATTATAATAATAAATAATTATTTTGTTGCCTATAAAGTGTTATTTATTTATAATTAATAAATAAATATTTATTATTATCAAATAATTAATAATATATGATCTACTTCCTTTCAAATCAAGGGGGTAACATCGGCATTTCTAAATATATTTTGGAGTAAAAGGTAAAAAAATGTTCCCTGACCCCTGCTATACTGCCTCCCTCTTGCCCATACACATGTCTTCATAGTTAAAATATAGATAAGTGGTGCCTCCTTATCCATGGAGCTTCTATTTCCAGGATCCCCATGAAAAAATGTGGATAATGATTATGTGGCTTGAGGGGTCACTAACGCCCATATGGGGCTATAGGGGCTCAGTGGTTAAGTGCCTGGCAACCATCAGGCTGGGATTTGAGACCCAGGTGCTACCTGGGAGTGATCTCCCACCCCTTGCCCAGCTCCTGCCAACCTACCAGTTTGAAAGCATGGAAATGCAAGTAGATCAGGATGACCATAGAGAATGGAGGACGGAGTGCCTTTAAACATTGCATTCAAAAGAACAGCTATCCCACGTGACCAACTTTACAGTAAAACTTTCTATATTCTGTTTACCATGGTAGGTTTATATTTTGAAGATTTCACAAGTTCAACTAAGTGAATTATTAAACAGAATTTCTGAATACATAAAGTGTACTGTGTTGAAGAACAGCAACATGCCTTGGGCAACAAATAGACTTGGACATTAAAAAAATACCTCTTCATCTCTCAAGGGTTTGATTCCAACTTTTAGAATGTTAAATCAATTATTAAATCAAGAACAGAAATGTGTACACTTTTTCCCTTATGTAAAGTTTTGTGACTTTCATCCCATCTTTTTTTCCGGGGGGAGGGTCTTAGGGCGCAATCCAGAGTAACTACGGGGAGTCCTTGCTCTGGTGTAAGAACAATTTGCTCTGGATTGCAATATGAATTTCCCATAGGTTTTCACTAGGTGGTGCAGTAACTACGGGTACACATAATGTCTCTTACGTGCTCCCGTAGTTACTCTGGATTGTAGGGCTGGTCTCCTTAGTCTCCCGACATGGTCCATTGGACCTTTTCAGAAGGTAGTTTTGTGTTTTTTTTATGGAATCTATTATTTTTATTTGACAACCACCTATGACTTTTTTACTGCTAATTAGACAGTTATAAATCCAAAAGCAGGAATGTTTTGAACTTACAGTTTTTTGCTAAATTCAGATTGAACCATGTAATACCGGCATGGTCCATTGGACCACTATTGTTCTTCACTGGTTATTCAATAATTTGCTAGCTATAATTATAATCAAAATTCATAATTTTACAATATTTAGTATAAAAATAATCATACTAAAACTTGATGCAACATGTATTCATTATATGTACCTAACTATAGTACAGGGGATTGGACTAGATAATCCACTGGATCAATTGAAATATGTAATACCAGCATGGTCCATTGGACCTTTGTTGTTCTTCACTGGTTATTCAATAATTTGCCAGCTATAATTATAATCAAAATTCATAATTTCACAATATTTAGTATAAAATAATTATACTAAAACTTAATGCAACATGTATTCATTATATGTACCTAACTATAATACAGGGGATTGGACTAGATGATCCATTGGGTCCCTTCCAACTCTAGGCTTCTATGACCTAATTTACTTTCCACTGGTTTCTCTCTGTCATGACCTGCCACACCATCACCTGCTGAGCTTTTGTATCAGGTTGGAACCATTCAAAAAGACCCCATCATCTCCATACCTTTTGTTTCTGGTGGGAAAGCAGCCCTGTAAGGCAAGACACCTTACCAAAAGTTTGCAAGTCAAATCACTGATTTTTATGCTATATAACTTCTCTATCTATGCCAGACAGCTTCATATCAAAATTTCATGTGTCTCTCAATCGACAATTTCTTTATAATTTTTATAGTTGGTAGTTTATAGTTCATAGTATAGAATTTATGTGCAAAATAAAATAGTTTGCTAGCTAAAACGTTACTAAAAATTTTTATTTTACAACATTTTACAATAAAAATAATTATACTAAAACTTGATGCAACATTTATTCATTATATGTACCAAACTATAGTACAGGGTCATACAGGGTCCATTGAATGGCCTCATGGTCCATTGGACCATGTCGGTATTACGTGCTATAAAAAAGCCGGGAGACTAAGGGTTAACATAAGAGAAAAAGAACACCACAGAGGGTTTCAAAATGATGGAACAGCTCTAAGTGGAAGTTCTTTATCAATTTAATTCCTATTCTTTTTGAATTGATTTTTCTCTTTTGTGTTTAGCCCCAAAAACATTCTGTAGAAACTACATGGCTAGGTGGTGGACAAGAACTATCTGCTGTGGAGTTCAGCAATCAGAAATGAGGAGTGAAATCTGAAACTAAGGAAGGACCTGCAGTTGTATGTCACTGATGTCAATAAAAATGTGATAGATGTTACTGACTGACAAGTGTCAGTGAAAGTGTGAATAAAGCTTTGATTTTTAAAAATTCACAGTTTATTGATTCTTTCAGAAATATCCATTTATTTTGAAAATTAAAAAAGGAGACTATTGTGCTTGTAACGTTGTTAAATGGGAGGACCCTTTTTTTTTGCATCTCATGAAAATGCTTCCTTTGACAAAGACCCCAATCCTATCCATTTCCCAATGCAGGAATCTACCTATTCCTGCTAGAGAAGCAGTGGGTGAGTGGGTGGGTGAATGAGGGAGCATTTGTTCCCTTACCCCAAGGTAAGCCTCAGTGCGGTCTACTAGCAAATTTGCCGGTGCAGATCTGTGTGGACTTGTACTACAGGACCAGATTAAAGAAAGGGGCTAGAATTCACCTGCTGTGTTGAATTAACCCCATCTGCTCTCAGTTCTCTTGCCCCATCACTGCCCATAGTACCCTCCCTCACCCCATCTTTCCTGCCCTGCTGCCTTATCTGCCTTGCCAGGTAGCCAGCAAGCCTCCAATATGGAAGGCTCAGGACTTCCAGCGCTCCAGTACCAAAATACTTCTTGGATAAATTACCCTTGGCTGTGTCATTGTCTTGTTTGCATCATGGTTGTCTCTACTGGGGAAAAAAATATGTCCTTGCTTTTATGCCTGAGATCACATTGATCAAATATGTAACATCTATGGAGAAGATTGAAAACACCTCATACTTCTAGTTGGAGTGACAATCAAAGAACATTTATGTTAGAAATGGAGACAGCTTTGATTTAATTTGCATAACTAAAACTAGGCAGCGTAATTTTTTTTCTCCTTTCCTCGGTTGTCTGAGCTATCTAATTTCTTTTTCAAGATAAATTTTCAATATTAAAATGTCTGTGCAATAATCAATCAGCAGCCCTCATTTTCTTAAACTTAAGCAGTGCTGGCTCCAGAATTTGGGTAACCATCAGGAGTCATGCAAATCATTTGCAGGTGGTTTTATTGAGAACAAAGATGCAGACAGATACACACTGGAAATTCTCCTGTATTTATTAAGAGACCTACCCCCAAGAGGATATTTCTGGGTGGAAAACAGTAATAAGGGTGTTGTTGGAATGATAAAAACTGGGGGCCTCAATACAGGATATAGAAACAAGTATTCCCCACTGCCTGTTTGCTTGTGTAGGATACAGATGTTTTGGTGTCACAGTATCATGGCACAGATTGCCTGGCAGCCACTATGGTTCTACTCGGAGCTGCACCAGCTCAGCTCCTAGTTTGTTGGCTCCTAATAAGTTCAGACAAGTGAAAACACATCTAACTAAACATGGTTCTGTATTTTGTACTTAAACCCTCCACTATCTTTTCTACAACATACTTCTATAAAATTTTCTTTTGGCAGGGTCTTTAATCCCAGCTGTTTAGGATGGCTTTTGATAGCTGAAGTTATAGACTTCCATTTTAATTGGGGAAAAATGAATTGTTATGTAAATTTTGTATTGTGGGATACACAGAGTGACTTCCTTTGTTGTAATTAATTTATTTGATTAATGTTTAATTGTATCGAGTGTTTGATTATCATGTTTTAAACTCTTATAATCTGGTTTGATTGTCCTTACTTAGAGAAAGGTGGAGCACACACTAAATAAACAAATTTATAATAAGATAAACAACAGGTCTTTTTCAGCTGTACTGTCAAAAATGGCTGTATGGTATTATTTGGATTTTTAAAAAATAAACTCTGGCTAACAAAGGAGAACAGGGAATTCATCCTAATTCTAGAGCAGTGCTGAAGCTTAAAAAGAAACCCATGAAATGTTGGCAAAGAAGCAACTTGCAATTTTGTGCCTGTGTTGGCTACATCTTCTCTGAGAGCTCAGCACTAGCAATTAAAACTTCATTAATATTTAATCCATTTTGATAAATGACTCTGTAATATAGCTATAATAATGACACCAGGTTTGCCTTGAGCTCTAATTTATAATGTCTGCCTACTCGCTTCTTTACTTTGTTATGAACAGATTGGGAATTAAATTACGTTGTCCAAGTGTAATACTCTGTGTGCCTGATGAGCTGTGGCCCCTATTCACTTCTCCCACATCCTCTGTGAAGTGTTGCACAGGGGAAATTACATTCAGTGTCACCACTATATTAATCTGCAAAAGCTGTTGGTTCACCTTCCTATTGTGTGTCTCTGAGTAAATAGAGGATACACCGAGATGGCAGCTTAGTACATCAGACCAATAAAGTAGCCCAGGACTCTTTTGCATTTTCCTTTCACTTTTCAGTGGCTTTGGGAAAAGCTGGCAAGAAGAGATAGCCTGTTAGGATTGATTTGCAAACCTAGTTTAGAAAGCTTCCAAGAGGCTTGGGGTAAATACAAGCAAAGTAGATGTGGAAACATGATTTGTGTGCTTCAAAGCAGACACATCTAGAAATGTGGGGAAAATTTGTCACCCTGCCATGAGTACCCAGAAGTGTCACTGTTGTTTCTTCTTAACATTTCCAGAAGTACCACTCGTGTGAAGTGTGATAATTCTCTCCAGCTGCAAGAATGTTAATTACCAAGTGCTAAAACGTTGGCTTTTGTTTTTCTTGAAAGGATCTATTAATAGATGTGACATCACCACAGTCCCACTAGCACAACTTAAGTTTCATTTAGCTTACTCATAGTTAGACATGAAGCTCGTTGTCATTGTGCAAAGGCATCCCTGCAGATGTTCACTGAACTACAGTTAAGTGTGCTGGTTTTATCAAAATTAAACAAAATTACTGATATGTACATGACACAATGACATCAAGGGCATAAGAACATAAGAAGAGCCTCCACTGGATCAGGCCAAACGCCCATCTAGTCCAGCTTCCGTTATCACACAAGAGCTCACCAGAGGCCTGCCAAGGACCAATGTCTACTGAAAGCAAGAATAAAGATAATCCTACACACTAATTCTGTAGGAGAGCTGCTCTACATGAGCAATTATAACCCTTTGTTCTCAGTCCTCTGCAACAGGCTGGCCAGATGTCCCCAATGTTGTGTCAATCATGGTTTGGATAACTTCAGTCTAGAACAAGCAGACCCCACTACCAGATGGGACAAAATATGAAGTTGTTCTTCATGCAAAGGGAACTGCCCTACCACAACAAATGCTTAATTTTACCCATTCCAGCCTCATTAAACACATTCCTGGTTGCCTTCAAGGCCAACCTATCCATAAGGCTGACTGAGGAAGGCACCTCCCAATGGATCTCTGTGATCTGTGTGCCTCCACTTTAAAAGAGGAATGATGGAGGAGATGAGATACGTGCTATGTGCAGTTTTGCATGTTTGGGGGATGTAGGATAAGAAAAGGATAAAGTATGTATGATGAGAAATAGAAATCTTTCACCAATTGGGAGTTCCAATCCCAATGAAGACTAAAAAAAAGCAGGCCTCCGTCAGTCTTGAAAGACTATGGTATCATGCTCGGCGCTGCATACGCTGCATGCAAAGCACGAAAGCCTGGGTTAGATTGTTATGGAGGATAGGCTGTTACCCAAGCAGCAAATCCCCACTCTCCACACCACTGAATTAGTCCAATAGAAAGGCAGAGCCAATACGATTGGATCCAGCTGGTGTCACAGAGCTGGGCTAAGGACAGGAGCTCACCCTGTCTTGTGGGGCCGACCCGGGTCTCAAACCCTGGTCTGCTTGTTAACAGGCACATGTCTTAACCACTCGCGCCACCCACAGCCCATTGAAGACATTTTAGGCCCAATGAAGACTATTGGGCCAGTATTACAAGCTGTGGAGCCTGTAGGTAAGAGATAGTGACATGTCAGCCTTGCAATGTAATACATTGTTAATACTTCAGGTTAAAGTTACAGCTTGGGATGGTTTAAAATTCTAGCCCCTCAGAGCACCCTTCAGGTTGCAGCAGAGGTCACTACACTTCAGCAGTCCCCCATACTCCTCTCACATCCAATCCAGCATGATCAGTTGCATACAAAAGCCTTGTGCTGCGCTGACTGGAATTCAGATGTTTCAGACTTGGAAATGTGTATAAGTGCAGTCCTAATCATGTCTACTTAGAAGTAAGTCTCATTGAATTCAATGGAACTTACTCCTTGGAAAGTGTATATAGGATTGCAGCCTAAGAACTATTTTAAATTTTAAAATATTTTAAATACTATTAAGTATTACTATTATATTTTAAATTTACTATAAACTCTACAATCCAGAGTAACTGCAGGAGCAAGTAAGAGACATTACGTGCACCTGAGGTTACGGCACCACCTAGTGAAAACCTATGGGAAATTCATATTGTGATCCAGAGTAAGTTGTTCTTACACCAGAGCAAGGACTCCCCGTAGTTGCTCTGGATTGCACCCTAAGTCAATTTTAAAATATTTTAAATACTATTAAGAACTATTTTAAAGACAATATTTCAAAACATAAGATCTGAATGGAAAAGAGTCTAAGCTCCAGTCTTTGCTGAAGCGGAGCACACTCTGCTGTCCAGCCACATGTCACAACTATGCTAAAAATTCTGGATTTTTCCGTAGTATCCAGAGGCTTTTGTTGTGCCAATTTAAGATCATAAGAACAGTTTACCCAACAGAACCATAAGAACATAAAAACATAATGAGAACCTTGCTGAGTGAGACCAAGGATCCATCTAGTCCAGAGACCTCAGGGAGCACACCAGGGAAGAAGAGTTCTGAATCATTTGCCACTCCCTTATATCTGGCCTTTTGAGGGAGCTTACTTCAAAAATTAGGAGGTTGCAGATACATATCATGGTTGTACATTGTGGTGGATTTTTTTCTCCAAGAATCTGTAAAGTCCTCTTTTAAAGGCAACTAGGCCAGACACCATCACCACATTCTGTGGCAAGGAGTTCCACAGACTAATTACAAACTTTCACCTTTCCCTTCTGGACCTCTCTTCTTAACAGCAGCACATAGCAAATGCATCTGTGAAATAATCCTACAATGTACAGTGTAACTCGGCATATTATCTATCTATCTACAGTATTTATATACCGCTTTTCAACTGAAAAGTTCACAAAGCGGTTTACAAGAAAATGAAAAAAATTAATAGCTAATTAATAGCTAATGGGTGCCTGTCCCAAAAGGGCTCACAATCTAAAATGCAAAAAGAACACCAACAGAAGCCACTAGAGCAGACATTGCTGGGGTGTGGAGGGCCAGTTACTCTCCCCCTGCTAAGTAAAAGAGGAACACCCACTTGAAAGAGTGTCTCTTGCCCAGTTAGCAGGGGTGATATTCTGTTTTGTTTTTCATTTTAACTTGTTAATGTTTTTCAAGGAAACTTATATTTATCTATAGACTTGCTTCTCAAACTGGCTATGCTATTCACAGGAAAAGAGGGAATGGGAATGTTCTGGCTATCTCAAAGTATCCCAAGTTTCATTACTACTCTGCTCAGATAAACACTGAAAGGAGGTAAAGAAACTATTAGAATGGAGAGCAAGTCTAGCTAGCATACTCTTATTTCCTCTTTACCTACTACTTTTGAGACAATCAGATAAGGCTTGTACAAGCATGCAGTGCAATACAAAGTTCCTTACAAGCTTTAAATCTGTGTCACAGAGTTCTAAAACAACATACTGCAAGCAAAGACCCTTGTGGACATCCATCACATCCTGTGATGTTCACAGACCTTCCACTCCATCTGGTTCTGACAGCCTGTTTGCGGAAGTCAGCGTGATTGTATACCAAGGATATCAAAGGACTTTCACGCTTCCTTTTATGAGGTGTTGCTTTATTTACCTGCCTGTGGATTCCAGATGTTACTTGATGAGCATTTATTTTGCAACTCATCGAGTTGTCTCATCCCAATATAATGAGCCATTTCCTCCTTTCCTCCCATCTTGCACAGTACCTCTGTTACTTTTCACATCACCCTCTTCAGGATCTTCATGCTGACTTTTAACCACTAAGCCACCACATCCCTCAGTAGCAGCAACAGCAGCAGCAGCAGAAGTAAATATTTATTTGTTATACGATATGAGACAGAACTAGCCAATGGACTACTGGAGTGATAGGCTTCATAAGTGTTGCATTTGGCCATATGCTTGATGGTGTCAACCTTGATGGGATCATCATGGACCATGATCTGTTTTGCAGCACCAACAATTTACCTTAGCCAATTAGATTTTTCTACATGTTCTCACAGAAAAGTTTCTGATGGTTTTGTCTCCTCCTATGTTTTAAAAAGTTACTGAAATTAAAATTAAAATGCATGATCATGCTTGATATGGAACTGAAGAGAGGTTAGTGTATTTCTCAGCTCCATTCAGTGGACCAAAGTGAAATCATAGAAATGATTCCCTGAGCCATTTTTCATGTATAGACTGTATTGGTGCACAGTATTGTTTTAATGCACAGAGACTATGGGTACAATCCTATGTCTATCTATTCAGAAGTAAGTCCCATTATGGTCAATGGGACTTACACCCAGGAAAGCGTGGATAGGATTGTAGCCTATGTTTAAGACTCTCCATGCAATTTCAGTTTCACCAGAAGATTGTTCCATGCATACCTGACTTTGTCTTTGCCACTGTGATTTACCCATTTCATTAACTCAGTGTACCATTTGCTGTTTTTTTGTCCAAGCCATTTGCAGGATATATAAAGCCTCAGTGGGATTCTTCTTTTGACAAAATTATTCTCTTTATTTCTCTTGCCACCTTTTGGATGCAACTGACATCATTCTTAGGTAGCTATGATTAAAGACTATTTCTTTGGAACTGCAGGGCACAACCAGTTTGATCTACAAGTGAAAGTAGTTTCACTTGTTAATATAAGGATTCTCATAGCCAAATTAGATCTTGCAAGGAAGATGAGTCTGCAATTTCAGAACCCTTCATGTTATGTAAACACGTGGAAATAGAGTGAGTGCCTGTGAAAAGCAAACAGCACTTGGCCTAGGTAACCTTGCACATGATCTTCATGTGTTTGAGCACATGTCTTTCCTGTTCAGATATTAATGTTTTTATGAAGATCATAATCTAATCTAATTAATTTTAGGTCCTGAACAAGCCAATCCTAACCTCCACTGGAATGGAGAGGCCAGCTGACCTGCCACATATCCAGAATGCCTGTGGCTCAGCATATGCTTACCTTACCCCTAAAGATGTGATGCAGAACTGAACAGCCGCAAGCTGCGCCAGTTGTCCAAGAGTGGGGTAAGGATCCAACCTAAGGGCCGATCTCTCTCTCTCTCTCTTTCTTTGGGGGTGTGTGCACACGTGTATGTGTGCTTGTGTGAATACATGTGTGCACATGCTTGTGTTCAGATTGTGGGCCCTTTAGGAACAGTAAACCATTACTGCATTTATTTAGCTATAAAAATCATTCTGGAAACTCTTGGATAGTAGTAAATAACAACAACAACAACAACAACAACAACAACAACAACAACAACATTAGATGGGGAATCTTCCAGGGGGACTCATTGTCCCCATTGCTGTTTGTCATCGCAATGATCCCTTTGTCAGTGATCCTACAGAAAGCGAATCTGGGCTACCAAACTGCCAAAAATTCACAGAAAATTTCACATCTATTGTACAAGGATAATTTGAAGCTCTACGGAAAGTCAGAAGCAGAAATCCAGTCACTCACCAACACAGTCTGAGTCTTTAGTACCGACATCAACATGGAGTTTGGCCTGGACAAATGTGCCACAGTGGCACTAAAGAAAGGAAAGGTCACGGAAAGTGATGGCATTGAAATGCCGAATGGTCAAACCATTAAATGCCACCAGCCTGAAGCCTACAAATACCTGGGCATAGTGCAGCTGGACAATATCAAGCACGGGCATGTAAAAACTGTGGTCAGCAAAGAATACATACAAAGGGTTAGAAAAATTTTGAAGAGCAAATTGAATGGCGGCAACATTATAAAGGCTATAAATACCTGGGCCGTACCTGTAGTTAGGTATACTGCTGGCATTGTGAAATGGACACAGAAGGAACTGGATGACTTGGACAGGAAAACAAGGAAATTAATGACCATTCACTATGCTTTACACCCACGTAGTGATGTTGACAGGCTGTACCTGCCTAGAAGATCAGGGGACAGAGGACTTTTGCAAGTGAAACAGTCGGTGGAAGAAGAAAAACATGTCCTAGCAGATTATGTGCGAGAGAGTCAGGAATCTGCTCTGATTGAAGTCAGCAAGAGAAAGTTGTTGAAAGTGCAGCAGACCAACTATGAATATTGAAAAAAGTGCAATTCAGGCTCGGACTGCCAGTTGGCAGAATAAAGTATTGCATGGTCAATTCCTTGCCAAGATAGAAGGAAAGGTTGATCAGGATAAGACCTGATTGTGGCTCATGAGTGGAACACTGAAGAAGGAGACGGAAGACCTGATACTTATTGCCCAAGAACAGGCAATCAGGACAAATGCCATCAAGGTCAGAATTGAAAAATCAGCTGATGACCCCAAATGCTGGCTCTGCAAAGAAGTGGATGAAACCATCGACCACATTCTAAGTGGCTGCAAGAAGATCACGCAGACTGACTACAAACTGAGGCACAACTCTGTTGCCCAGATGATCCACTGGAATCTATGCCAAAAGTATCATCTGCCAGTGGCAAAAAACTGGTGGGACCACAAGCCTGAAAAAGTGGTTGGAAATGAGCAGGTCAAGCGTCTGTGGGACTTCAGGATACAGACGGACAAGATCCTGGAACACAATACTCCAGATATCACCATCATAGAAAGCAGTAAGGTGTGGCTTGCTGACATTGCCATACCAGATGACAGCAGAATTGAGGAGAAACAACTGGAAAAGATCTCCCGCTACCAAGACCTAAGAATCGAATTACAGCAAATCTGGCGTAAGCCAGTGCAGGTGGTTCCACTGGTAATTGGCACACTAGGTGCAGTGCCGAAAGACCTTGGCAGGCACCTGAAAACTATTGGATAAATACAAAGCGAACAATTTTGTGCTGGTTTCATTTGCATCACCAGTCAGACCTTTCCCAAGAGTCTAGGACTGTGTGATGTAGCGGCGTATAATTCGTACTGATCCCAGAAGAGCGGCTTTCTGCAGTTGGCAGAGTGATATTTTGTGAATGCCAATAGTTTTCAGGTGCCTGCCAAGGTCTTTGGGCACTGCACCAAGTGTGCCAATTACCACTGGAACCACCTGCACTGGCTTACACCAGATACGCTGTAATTCGATTCTTAGGTCTTGGTGGCGGGAGATCTTTTCCAGTTGTTTTTTGCTACTGGCAGATGATACTTTTGGCATAGATTCCAGTGGATCATCTGGGCAACAGAGTTGTGCCTCAGTTTGTAGTCAGTCTGCACAATCTTCTTGCAGCCACTTAGAATGTGGTCGATGGTTTCATCCACTTCTTTGCAGAGCTGGCATTTGGGGTCATCGGCTGATTTATTATTATTATTATTATTATTATTATTATTATTATTATTATTAATAGTAGCAGCAGCAGCAGTAGTAGCAGTAGTAGTAAGTTGTTACCAAATGTTTCTATGACAATGGTTTGCTGCCACTGCCTCATATTTCTATCTATAGCATAACTAGGAAAAGGCAATCTAGGCTATCACCTAGTAGGGACCAAACGCATTGACAGAGTGAACGAAACCAGCAACATTGACAACATACTCAGGTGCTCACCCACTACTTCTAAAGAAGAAATACAATTTTGGGGTGCTAAAAAAACTGAAGTCTCTCCAGGGCACAGAAAATGGTTGTTCCAAGTCTATTTTCAGTATATATCCCTGGAGATATCTGAATGTTTTGGAGGTGATTGTGTGAACTTTGGGTTTCAGTTAAAAACAATGAAACTAAGAAAATAATTGCATGTGATAACTGAAATGGGAACCTGGAAGTGTGTTAAACCAACACATTGAGTGGAGTAGAGACAGGGAGACACAGCAGAGCAGACAAGTAGAAATTGAACTGTCAGCATGTTGAACATGTTAGCGCTTAAATGTGCACCACTGCTGTGATTCTGGAAAGCCAGGCACTGTGACAAAACAGTTAAGATTGTTTATCTTACAAAGCCTCAATAGGCACATATTCTTTGCAAGTGAAACAATGCGCAACAACATTATCCCAGTGTCCATACCTTTTCAGACTCTCATCTCCCCATGCCACCCTTTGAAACCTATTGAAGATTAAACAAGCGTTAACAGCCCAATCCTACAAAACTCCCCATTCGGCAATTCAGTGATACAAAGGTTGTGTCTGTTGTATTATGCTAGGGAGTGTTGAAACTTCTTGGGAAAGAGCACATTGGTTCACTTCTGTCAGGGCAAGCACCTGCTTTTGCCATGGCTTAGCTTGTACCTGGACAAGTGGTATTCAAGCATTTCAGCCCAGGACCCCCTTCCGAAATGCAGAAGTGATGCTATGGCTGGAAGTGTCATTAAACATGCCCAGTGCCAGATTATAGATGGCTACATCCAGCTTTTCATGACACTCCTTCCCGCAAATAAAATTGCAACCACCCCAAGGGAGTCCAAACCCCCACTTTGAAGACCACTAGACCAGTGAAAGCAGATCAGGCCTGAGAAGGTTTTGAGAAGGTTAGGATCCAGTGGGCACTGCTGCAGACGGACTGACCCCTTCTAGGACCCAGTTCACCCTCCTCTTTTTCCACATCATATCCCTGTCCCACTCACCCCTACCACACTCCATGTCCTTCCCCAACTTCCCCCCAACCTCTGCGCAGTGGCAGTACTGATCCTCTATGTCTTGTTGCTGCTCACTCCTTAAGGTGGTGACCAGAGCCATATATTTGAATATATCATAGCACTGTTTACAGCAATGGAACATTCTTTCTGGTGAGGTAAATGGCACATAGGATTGGGCCATAATTCAGTGTGCAACATCTATATATATATATAAGAGAAGAGTCACTGATTGACTCACTCACTGATTCATTAATTCACTCACTGACTCATCAACGCCCAGCCAAAACCGCTGGGCCTAAAAGCATGAAATATGGAGTGGGTGTTCCTTCCGTGATGGAGGAAGTCTCTAAGAACCAGTTTTGGGAAATTCTAACCGGAAGGGGGTGAAATGGGGCAGAACGCGTTTTCCTCCCTATACTTTGCATTGAAGAATCTCTGACTGATGGATGCTTTGCCCCAACCCGCAGACCTAGAAGCATGACATTTGGGGAGGGTGTTCCTTCTGTCACATGAACACCCACCAAGAACTGATGTGGAGAAATTTAACTCTTAAGGGGCTGAAAAGGGGTGCAACATGTTTTTGTCCTATACCTAACATGGAAGACTGATCAACATCCAGCCAATTTGGTGCTTGGTGCCTGGTGCACTGTGTGGATATTGTTCAGAGGGATGGGGAGACACTAAGGAGGATGCTGTGCATGGGGTTATGCATGGGGGAGTTGCACATGGGGAGATAATGCACACGGGGAGGTGATGCACATGGGGAGGTGATGCTCATGGGGGATGATGCACATGGGGAGTGATGCACATGAGGGGTTGATGCGCATGGGGGATTTTGCACATGGGGGACTGATGTGCATGGGGGATGATGTGCATGGGTTGATGTGCATGGGGGAAGTTGTGCATGGGGAATATTATGCAAAAGAGTTGATGCGCATGGGGGTTGATGCGTATGTGGGATGATGTGCATGGGAATGATGTGCATAGGGAGTTGATGCGCATGGGGACGGATGTGTACGGGGGATGATGCGCATGGGTGGTGCGCATGATGCGCATGGGTGTTGATGTGCATGGGAGTTGATGCGCATGTGTTATGTTTCACATGGCAGATTGATGCACATGGGGCTGATGTTCATGGGAGAATGATGTGCATAGGGGGATGATGCACATGGGGTGGATGAACATAGGGGATGTTGTGCATGGGGTGGATGCGCATGGGCAGTTGATGCGCAGTGAGGGGATGTCATATGGGTAATTTTACTCCAGCAACGCGGGTACACTTTTGCTAGTCCATTTATAAGACAGTATTCTACATGTGCTATACATGCATATGAGACATTCTTATAAATGTCTGTCTTCTGTAACTGTAACTGTGAGACAAAATCTCTTCTAATATGCCATGATTTATTAATGAAGATGTTGGGGATGAGTTTTTCATTTTCAAATGTAACAAGATTTAGAACAATTTGTCCTTGTCTCTATCACCCTGTCAGAAGCTATGATCAGTTTTCAGCATATAGAAGGCCTTTTCCAAACAACCTCCTCTTTGCTCAGAATGCAAGATACTGATGCTCATGTCAGTGGGCTACAAATTAAAAATTGCTGGGTGCAGCACCACAGGAGAAGATCTGACTTGAAACAGAACTCCTCATTTGTTGCAGATTGAAATTGTGCTATGATGTATTATTTAGTATGCGGGTGGCAAAGATGGGTTTTGCTCTCTGTTCATTGTCTTAACACATTCACATAGTTGAGACATATTGGCTTATAAAGTCTGGCAATGAATTTGTTCCAGTTCAACTAATGGCTTTGGAACTGGTTGAGATAGGGAGAGTACTACTCTCCTTGTGTCATAACACTCAACTCACCAGATTCAGTTGTCTACAGACGCTTTACCATTTTTGCACTAGTTCTCTATTTTTTGCATACTTTGATTTGGATTTTTTTAATGTTAATGTGGGAGACTGAAGTGTGGGGACTATCTTCCTGTTGTGGGTGACCATATGACTGGAAATTTCTGGGTTTGTCCTTTTTTTTAGCCTCCTGTCCAGGTGTCCTCCAAAAGGGCTTCATTGTCCTCCAATTTGGCTTCATTTTGGAACTTTGCAATGGTGTACAGTACCCCATCATGTCATATGTCTTTGGATTCATATTGAAGAGCAGAATCCAATACAAAAATCGGTTTTGAAATATCTCCTTCCTATCAAACATTATGGCCAAACAACTAAAAATAAAAAATATGCATTGAGCACTATGGGAAAGTGCCCAATAGCACTGTTTTACTCTTGAGTAGGCAAATGTGCCATTGTCCGCCAGAAAGGCCAGGCTGAAAGAAATCAAAGACCTTATCCTCCTTTTGAGGTTTGGGTAGCTGGTCATCCTGGGGGTAGATGATCCTCTAGTCTTGTCGATATAAATACTCCATTAAGGTTGGTTGCCTTTTCACTAATGAGAGCTTAATATCCTAAGTGTTGCAAAATATCTACAGCACAATTCTCATGCTACTGAAGTTCATGGCTAAATAAAATACAGTGGTGGTAAGTACAGCTAACATTAAAGGAAAGGGTTCTGGATATTCTAAGACAGTGGTACTCAAGGTAGGAGTTGAGCCTTCATTGGGGGGACATAACCTTGGGTCAAAGAGGTTGCAAGAGGGCGGGATCCACAATTGGCATGGGCTTTCGTGGGAGTAAGTCTCATTTAACACAATGGGACTTACTTCCATGTAGACATGGAGGATCTCTTGCATCTGTCACATTCTGGTAAGTTTGTCAGGGGTTCCTGGGCTGAAATGCCTGAGTACTACTGTTTTAAGATAATCTTCATGATTATATTTCATCTGGGCTGGCCTTAGGAGCTGTGGGTCCCAATGCAAAGCATTTTGGGTGGCCTCTCCTCTTCAAAAGGATTTGTGGATTGGAATGTGGCAGCTGCCTCACCACCAACTGCTTTGTGGAGTGGGATTTCAAACTAGTTACACCCAGGGCAGGAGGAAGGGCCATTCAGTAGCAATATTATGTTTGCTGTGCAACTGTCATGACAGTGGAAGATTCCATGCCAGAATGTCAAGAGACGCAACATGCAATGGTGCACACACTGCTTGCTTTCCCATTGCAGGGGCCCTCCAGGCATGGGGCCCAATTTAGCCAAATTGGTCCAATTTCCCTTAAGCCAGCCTTGTCTGGAAAAGAAGCGAAGGATACTTTTAGTGTGCCACTTTTCTACGGTGATTCTCTTGAAAGAGACAAAGGAGATAAGAACAGATCTCCACAGAAGGCCACTTTAAATGTTATATAAAGCATGCAGCCAAAAGCATATAAAGTATGAGGACAACAAACACAACTATCATATTAATTAATATACTTGTCAGAGACCTGAGATATCTCTGGTAAGTGTGCAAATGCTGGAAACCCTGACATAATATCGCGCTGGCATAATATCAATATGCGACTTGTCCAAGTCTCCACCAAACCTGTGTGCACAGCATAGTTGTTTTGATGAAAAATGAGAACATTTGACTGGAACACTCACAGTGGCAAAGAGGATTTACCTCCTTTATCTGGGTATCAAGATATAAATTAAAGAAAGAAGTACAGGAAGCCTTCTTGTTTGGATAAGTTTATTTTAATACTAGCGAAGTGTACCCAAGTTGCAGGAGTAAAATACCCCCATATGCTATCCCCCATTTTGCATCCCCATGCGCAAGTAAAATACCCCTTATGCTATCCCCCATTGTGCATCACCCACATGTGCAACACCCCCGTATGCAACACTGTCCCCATGCACAACATCCTCCCATGTGCAATACCCCCCATGCACAATACCCTCCCCATGGGCAACACCCCCTCCCATGTGCAATACTTCCCCTCACTATGGCGGGCACCCCTATCTGGCAGGTTCAGGATTTGGAACTGGGTATTGATCAGTCTTCGGTGTTAATGTCTAGGCCTCAGTCAGTCAGTCAGTCAGTCAGTGACTTTTCAGTTATATATACATAAACTACTGGTAATTGAAATATGTGCCTTTGCTTTACTGCCAGAGGGCTCCGTTTCTGGTTACTTGCTGTCTTTAACACAATACAAAATCTGCAGGTGGTTGAAAGCCATTTGTAAAATAAATGCATTCCATTATTGGTCTGGTTTGTACCATTAGGAAAGGGACTGATGGCGCAAGCTATAATCTGAAGTTGTCTTTATCTTTTAAATTACAAAATGTTGACCACTTCTTGCCAGACTCTATCATGCAAATAGCTATCTGTCTGCGAGAGCTGCCAGGGCATTAATCAACCTGATTAGAATCCCTAAAACAACTGGACGCAATAAAATGAAGCACAACGAACAGCACAGTAGGGAGCTGTTCATGTAACTGCTAGTTTAGAACCTAATTTGATATATTTGCAATAACTTCTGTGTGTTGTTGTTTCAGTTAAATTGGGATTTTAATAACTTCTTACAAAGTACAGTAAAATCTTGGATTGAGAGCATTTTGCAAGATAGCAAACATTGCTAATAAGTTTTGACTTGCTTGAGAAGTGCAGGGAGGGTAGGGAAAGGCACTTCATACCAATCATGCTTTCCACTGCATGTCTGGTGGGAAGGAGGTAGTCCCATTGAATGACCAGCTATATCGTGGAACTCCTTCTAAATAGAGCTGCCAAGTGGTGGGTCATCCTAGTAAGCCTTGCAGCTGCTGCTTGTGACTCTTCTCCCTCTTGCCATTTTCTTCCCCACCTCTCACAGTCCCTTCCACTCCTCCTGCCCTGTTTGCAAATAGGGGAAACAGCAGGGTGGGGGAGTTAAACTTAACTATCACACACAAACAGCCTTGGAGCAATCCTGCTTTTTTCCCTTGGGTGGCTTTTTAAAGTAGGAGGTTACTCAAATGTTGTCCTATCAAGTCCCTATAGGGTGACTCAACAACTTATGATGTACACTGTTTTGACTCATTTTCAAGTTAAGTAATGGGGGACAGTGACTTTAGACAACTTGGGTCAAACCTCTGGACTTTTTGCATCACTGAAAATTGACATGCCAAGCACTTCGTTATCAAGGCAGGATCCTTATATAAAATAATCATGTACCTTGAGGATTAAATAATGACACCTATTGCCACTTTTTCTCTAATAGAATCAATTTTTTAGTTGACCATTCTTTAGCTGACAATTCTTTAGTATCTTACCATTACTTCCTTTTACAATTGCTTGACTTATTCCAAAACAATGACACTAACATATCCTATTCCAGGGGTATTCAAGCATTTCAGTCCAGGACCCCCTTTGAAAAAGGACAATCTGTCTGGGACCCCTGAAAGTGATGTCCTGGCTGGAAATGACATTAAAGATGCCCAGTGCCAAATTCCAAGATGGCTGCACCTAGCTTTTCGCAACTCCCCTGAAATGAAGTCGCAACTCCCAAGGGGATTCCAATCTCCACTTTCAAGACTGCTGTCCTATTTCAAGATATATATACCACCAGTGCAAAGAGTACACTGTAGACCCCCTTATCTCAAATCCTGCTTCCTGGGCAGGAGTGGTGCATCATTGCTCCTCTTGCAGAACCTCCAGAGATGGCAAAATCTGAGTACACCCATACTGCAGCTTTCCCGTGGGGAAAGGTATGAACCTCCCCTTCCCAGGCTAATGTGGCAGCAGCCTCTTTAGCTTACACTGGATTTAGTGCAGGCATGTCAGCCTGCTTCTTCCAGTGCAAGTCAGGATTGTGCTGTTAGTTGATGTCTTTCAATGGCACAGCATGAACCCACTGGAAATTAACTTCCTAAAAATGAATGGCCTAATTCTATTGATTTAACCTCTGCCAGAAATTCCAGCAGTGCTAAACACTTTACTGCATTTCATGTGCCATTCCAGAAGCACAGCATGCAACATATGCTACATGCTATGGCAACAAAAAGATTGGATTTCCAAGTCCAATCTCAACTTCTGCAGCATTGATACAGATATGCCAAAGAGGCATATACTGCATCCTTCAATTTTTTTTTTTTTAGGAGGGGGGAGAAAATTGGCAGCCTCCTCAAAGGAAAGAGAACTAATAGTGCATGTAAACTTATTCTGTAAACTGTGCTTTTTTTCCTTTTCAGACTTTAATGATCAATTTTATTCCATCCTGTATGGATCCTACTTCACTTTAAGTCATTCAGATGTTAATCTTTTCTTCTGACAGGCTTGACAGATACCCTAAGAGTGATGGTCATATTTGCTTGATGATGTTAAAAAAATCTATCATGGATCCAGACTTCTAATTGCTATCTTATTCCTGCCAGCTGACTCAGAGTAACCTTTGCAAGCACAAGCCACAAACAAGTGCAGCCAGCTCCATCCATCTTACATACTTACATCCATCCATCAAAAGGTAACAAAATGACGTTCAGCTCAGTTAGACCCATAATATGGATTATGGTTCCATAATTATTAGTTTGGATTAAAAGCAATACAGAAATGTTGATAGTTAATGGAACTAAACTGCCTAAGGGCTTAGATATTAGTTTGTTTTTTAAAAAAATAATATACAGATCAGACTTCTAAAGTCTATGTCTAAAATGGTAAAATGTGATTGTGACAGACATTTGAAAACTGTATACCATCCAAGTACACTTATCAAATAACCATAATTAGCTGTAGTTTGAATATTCATCTGGTGGAAAATCCATTTTTTAAGATGTAAAACCTCTGAAACAGATTAAGGTCCCAATCCTGTAGGAATTTTGCACTGCCAGACAATCAAATCTATACACATTTGATTCAGTTTGGCAAGTAGTGCAGAAATGTATGTAATTTTAAATGAGGACTGTCACATCTATTCATATCTGTGGGACACCAGCTATTTTCTTCCTATTGGATATGCTTAATAAGTAGGGATTTATTGTCTCCTAGAAAAAAGACTGTCTCCCCCCCAAAAAGAGTGATATTAATGAAGCTTAAGATCAGAACAGAGGCTAAAGAGCACAGTCCTAACCATGTCTACTCAAATGTAAGCCCCTTTGTATTTAATGGGTCTTACCCCCAGGAAAGTATCTTTAGGATTGCAACCTAAGAGCACAATCCTATCCATGTCTACTCAGAAGTAAGCCCAATAGTGTTCAATGGGCCTTACTCAGTGGTGGGCTCCAGCAGGTTTGCACCTACTCTGTAGAACTGCTTGTTAGAGATAAGACATATAAACAAGAGATAGGACATTTAAAAGTGGCTGCCCGATGGGCATAGAACCGGTTGTTAATTTCTTTGAATCCCATCACTGGCCTTACTCCTAGGAAAGTGTGTTTAAGATTGCAGCCTAAACACCACTTATACCATCCCATTGCATGCTACACCAGTTCTTGCCACTGTAAAAGTGCCATCAAACATTTGGTGATGGACTAGTACTATAGTTGCTGGAGCTAGTGTGAAGGCTGGCACAAGCCTTCTCACACTGGCAGAAGATCCAGTGCATGCCAGTTGTTATAAGTCATGTAATACAAGGATAAGGGAAGAAAGGGGCAGGATGTGGTGTAATGAGGGAAGCAAAGGGCAGTTCATGCCTCGGAAAGGGTGCAATTGATTGTTGCCATGAATGCCATGCCATAGGTTTGGTTTCTCCGACACAGATCCATTCAGATATGCTTTAGAGCACAATCCTAACCATGTCTATTCAAAAGTAGGCACCAATGTGTTCAATGGGTCTTACTCCTAGGAAAGTGTCTTTAGGATTGAAACCTTATTTATTTAGCTTGCACAAGTTTGAGCAGACCATTGTGGCTGCTGGAGCTTACTCTGGGCACGGAGATTAATGTCTCCTTCTCTTAAGGAGACCATCAGCTATCCACCATCCCCTAGAGGAACTGGATAGGACTGGGGTGTAAATCTATGTTTTATATAAAGAGTACATGGAAAAATGCATAGTAGAATAATGAGAATGTAATGTAGGGTTTACTTATTGTATGGATAACCATCCAAATGTTTATATGTTTTTTCAGTCTGGGGGAAAGAAAGTGTAAAATAAAAGTATTATTCCTTTTATTCCTAGATAATTTTTGCTTTTGGTCACTGGGGGTAGGAAAGAACAAAGTTTTTCCATCTGTGTTTTGAGATGTTTGCTTCTGGAACTTAAAAAAATGTACAAGTGGAAAGGAAACAATACAAAAAATGTTAGTAAAACATTACCGCTTTGCTGTTTTGTTGAAAAAAGAGCTTATTTCTAGAATCAGACGACTTGTGGGAAATAAACTGAAGGCATCTCATGTGGTAACATCTGCAGAATTAACTATCTGGACAAACCTTATATGATGATGAGATTAAAATATCAGGGTTGGAAAAAGTCCAACACAGCTTGACTCAGGTTTAGTCTAGAGTCATCGTCCCTCTGCTTCTTAAGTCAAAAAAGAGTCCTAAAAGGGGCACTTAAGATGTCCTCAAGTCAACTTTTTGTGTCTATATAGCAGGGGTTTCCAAATCTTTTGTCTGAAGGGTTACATTATCTCTCTGCCATTGTGCTGGGGGTTGGAAAATTGACTTGGGCTGCAATCCAGAGCAAATTCAGCCTGCTCTGACCTAACTGCACTCTCCTAACTATTCTGTATCCAGAGCAGAAAGTTATGCTGAATCCAGAGAGTCAGGAAGCCTGGGCTGCCCTAACTTCTCCAGAGCATGCTAAGTAATTGACACAAGGGGAAGACTTGCTCCTGAGGAGACACCCCTCAGATCACACTGAACAAGGAACAGCTGTGGTGCCTACAGTGGTGACATGACTCCGCACATCACCTGGTGCGGAAGTCTGTGCGTCATCCCTGGGATGCGCCCCCCCCCAACCTGGACTGCACAGTCACCAAAGTTGGCGCCTGCGTAGTTGTTTCTGAAGCCAACTGGCTTCAGAAAGAGTACTGCGCAGGCACCATCTCTGACACCTGCGCAGTACTTTTCTGAAGCCTTTTGGCTTTGGGGGAGACTGTGCAGGCGTCAGAGTTGGTGCCTGTGCAGTACTCTTTCTGAAGCCACTCGGCTGCCGCTCCGCCTCCTGAGTGAGGCCGAATGGCTGTGCAGAGGCGCGGACTTTCTCTGCTCTAAGGAAGTCTCCTCTGAAGCTGTTCGGCATGCTCAGTGTGTTTCTGCGCAGTGCATCTCAGATGGCCGTTCAGGCCAGCTCCTCAGACAAGTGTCAGCTTCTGGCGGCTGCTCCGCCTTGGAGCAGGCCTGAATGGGGTTGCTGATGCCCGGGGCCTGCCAAAGGACAGTCAAACTCCTCCGGCACATCACCCCATATGGAATGCATCACCCAATGCAGCCCACACCAGCCGCACCAGTCTGGTGACGCCACTGGGTGCCTGCCTTATAAGGAGTCCCTGATGAGATGCCAGTACATTCTACAGTGAATACAAGGGGCTTCTTGGAGTGGCCTGCTGTATCCTGAGGTTTGTGGGCAGCCGTAGTTTGTTCCATATCCTGAGGTTGAGAGGAAGGGGCTCCAGCTAGGATGGCCAAGAACTCAGATTTTTGGTCAACACTGCCATTCTTACTCGGGCCTTATCATGGACCCCTATGGGGTCTACTCATTACTATACCTGCTCCTGAGGTGGTATAACTCTGAGGGCTGGAAGAGGGCATTTCTGCCTTGGAAACAGGCTCTGGATTCAGAGTAACTGCTCTGCCCTAGGCAATGCTAAACATGCCCTCAACTTGCCTCTCCTGAGCTGCTTAGGCTGCCCCAGTTAGGGCAGAGCAGGTCCACCTCTCTTAGGGCACCCTATCTTGCCTTGCTCTGCCCTAAGCCTCCTTCAGAGTAACTGGGCTGGAGCATCTTGCAGTTGCTCCAACCTAGTGTTAGATAGGGCAACCTAAGGGCTCTTATGTGGACAGATTAGTTGCTCTGGATTGGGCTGTTAGAGCTCAATCCTAACCATGTCTACTCAAAAGGAAGTCCCATTGTGTTCAATGTAACTTACTCCCAGGAAAGTATCTTTAGGATTGTAGCCTATATTTCAAATTTGAATAAATGTACATAAATTAACATATAAGAGTGAGAGACAGATACAGAGGATTACGAGGTTTACCTTTAGGCCAGATGAGGGGTCTTGCTATAAGCAGAATTGCAGATCACTGCGGACTGTATCTGGCCCGTGGGCTGGATACCTCCTGCTAGATTGGACTCAAGTCAAATCCCCCTTTTAAAAGCCTCTGTCATTGAAAAAACGGGCTGTCGCTGGGCTGTATATACTGTATGTTGGAGCTCTCTTTAAACACTTTCCTGTGTTTATCTTTATCCAGTTTATCTTTATCCAGTTTATAAGTTTATCCAGCTTATCTTTATACAGGAATGGAAGGGATTATGAAAGAGTGGGGAAGAGTGGCAAGAAGGAGAAGGGAGAAGGATCAGGAGCAATAGCTGTGAGGTTTACCAGGGCAACCCAATCCTTGGCAGTTCTACTCAGCCAGTCATTCAATGAGACTTCCTCCCGTCCCCCAAGTAACAACTGAGCCAAGATGTGCCATGCAGGTGAATAGCATGATTACTATTAAATGCCTTCCCCTTTCCCTGTCTCATCTTCTCTGTGGGCTCTTCTAAGTCAATCCTAATGTAAAAAAAACCCCTTGGGTTTTGCCTCCTCCCCACCTTCAGCCAATGAACACATTAGAACTGTCTGATTCTTTGTCCAAAAATAATAGGTTCATTCCTTCCTATTGGAGATCATTCCTGCCTCCTCCACTCCCACTTAGCTAGGAAAGGACCCTTGAACGATGGTTGCACAAGGTTTTCCACATCACAAAAACAGTAAGCAAGCACCCCAAACACCAGTATTGAAAACCAGGTGTGGGACCAAATAATAAAAAATAGTTTTATAGACTGCTTCATAAGTATATGTTTCAATGGGAAAACTGTATTATATAGTTAATACAATAGTTAAAAAGAACAATAGTTAAAATAGTTATATTAATTTAACTGTAATAGTTTAACTGTAATAGTTAAAAAGAACAAACTCTTTAAAATGTGGCTGAATGATAAACAGGAAATAGCTAGAGAAAAGCCCAGGAAAATAAAACATAATTGGTTTTTGTGTTTCTGTCCTAAAAGCTTTCATGCCATTAAAATATTTTTTTCTAGTCTAAGTGCATTCCCAAAATCCAAACTATTATTATTCAAAACAGTAAAGTCCACTTCATCCTACATGATGATATTTGAGTTGGTTAGGGAATATAAAGTTCTGTTTGTGTGAATAATAATAACAGCTGAACTAACACGGACATAACTTTCTATTACCCAACCAAACCAAATACAATGCAAAGAGTTTGTACTTTCAGCTGCCAGTTATAAATAATCAAAATAATGTTTAGGTTTTAAGGAAATTGTGTAGAATTAAAAGGCAGTGAACTAGTGCCTTTAAATGGCAGTGAACTAGTGCCTTTAGTCTAGTGCCACAACCTAATCAGTGGCACCTTGAAACAAATTATAATACTGTGCATGACAAATTTTGATTCATATAGAATAGAGTTGAATGGGACCTAATATGACCTGATGGGGGGGGGGGGTGGGGTTGCAATAATTAAGAGTGCAATAAAGCTAGTTTAGACCTACAAATGATTTAACACAGGGGTAGGCAACCCCTGACACTAGTGCCAAGTTTGGCACTCGGAATGGTGCTTGGTGGCATACCAAGGCACTCCCAGCACACAAATATATGTAATTTCATAATCATGTCGGCATATATATGTAATTTTATAATCATGTCGGCACGCGGAATAACAATTTTATAAACATGTCGGTGCACGGTATAACATGGCAACATAAGTTCAGCACTCTACTGCTGAAAGGTTGCTGACCCCTAGCTTAGCATATTGTCACCCTCTCTCCAGGTGATGAGGTGGTGAGTGATGAGGAATTCCAGGCATCAGCAGGATGTGAGTTTGGCTTTATCGAATCATAGACTCATAGAGTTGGATGAGATTTAATAGGTCATCTAGTCAACCCCTGCCTGTAGCAGGAAATCCTCTTACAGTATCTCCAACTGTTGCTTGTCGAGCCTCTGCTTGAAGATTCCAAGTGAAGGGAAGTCCACCCACTCCCTTGGCAATCTAATCCATTGCTTGATCTCCATGGGAGAAGAGATCAGTGGAGACAATATGATGCTTTTGTAATACTTACTTTGTTTACAAATATAAAGTCACACATTCCTTATCCTGAATGACACCATAACTTATAAATCATGTCAGTGTTTTCATACAGAGCCTAGGTTACAATATATCAATTTGCTGTGATAGGTGGCATCGATTGGCAAATGCAGTGACACTCTTAAAATTAATGAATTAGCACAAGTACCTGGCACGCTAGACATCTGTGATTCACTGAAGGGTAGAGATCTGCTCTGTGCACTGACAAGATGTAAGGGAAGGAATGTAAACGGAGGCTGTTTATCTTACGTAAATTTGTCATTGGCTTTGTCAATTTAATTTTTTTTGAATGACTGTACAAAAACTCATAACCTAAAGAGAAAACGAAAGTTCAGGTACTCCACCCACTCTCATCTCTTATTCTATCCCCTTAAAGCTAATGCCATCTGTCTTCTATAGAAGCACAATGTCTTTTGAATAGTCTGTTTAATCACTCATGGATGTGTTCTCTTGTTAAGACTGTACTCTGACCTTCATTTGTCAGTTTCTCTGAGCCCGGCTCAATGCATATTTTCGCCCTATTCCTTCTTTCTCCATTACAAGGCATTTCATATTATCAGCTCATTCTCTGCTTTCTGGAGATTGGTTTGTTAATACCCACATGTGACTACCTGCAGAAGAAGAAATCAATGTCTCTTTATGCCGGCACCCCACCTGAGATTCTTTCTATTTCTGTAATTCTTTCCCGAGAATTGTCTCAAATACTCTTCTGACATTCAATGACCTTCCCAACCTGCTTGCTTTCTTTTCTTTTTTCTGTCTTTCTCTTCCCACAAGAAGAGTCCTTCCCATTTCTCATTTAGGAGAGTGAATCAAAAGTGCTGAAATAAAACAGCACTTCAACAAACAGAGAACTGATGAGCATTTTCTCTAAATTTTCAGGTCATATAAGATTGGCAAAATGTCATTCTAGTTGTTAAATAGGTGGACCTAAACCATTCTATGTATGCATGTTGCATGTGTCTTCCTGGTATATTATTCTTGTAATACAGGATAACAGTTATTGCAGCTTATAAGCAGCTTTTTAAAAAATAGCACAGGTTCTGATTGATGTTGATATCCAGAGTAACTACGGGAGCATGTAAGAGACTTTACGTGCACCTGTAGTTACTGTACCACCTAGTGAAAACCTATGGGAAATTAATATTGGAATCCAGAGTAAGTTGTTCTTACACCGGAACAAGGACTCCTCATAGTTACTCTGGATTTTGCCCGTTGTCTTGTTCAGGAATGTAATGGCATGATGGATGATGACTTAGGGTTACATCTTGAATGCAAATCTTTGTCTAAGAAGCAATAGCCTGTCTTCTATCCAGTGTAGCTGCTGCTTTATTGGTAAAGTCTTCAACTGTTGTCAGGTGAGTGTGAAACTTGCTATGACACATTTTGTTGTTGCCACCGTCTGTTGTTGTGTTACCCCAATTTTCAAGTTTTCCCTCAATTCTCTCTTATCTACTTTAAGCAAGGTAAAGGATATCTTCTACAGACACCCAATTAGAGCTGCCAATCATGTTTCAAAGTGAGCACCAAAATGTCCTAAGGATAGTCTCTCCAGATTCCTGACTAGTTATTTTTGAAGCAACCAGATGTGAAGAAAAACAAATCTCTTGAGAATCTATTCTTAAGTCTTAGACTTTTAAATTATAAGTTCCAGACTCAATGCATGCTATGGCCAGGACTTAGGGATTTCTCAGTGTTATGCAAAACATTTACAGGCATCCCCTATGTATTGGACAGGTTAGGGACTGGAACTCCATCCAAATGTGAAAATGGTTGAAAAGTGGAACCCAGTCTTTTCAGCTTGCAAATGCCACCAAAAAGATATAAATGTCACTTACATAAGCCTAAATAACACATATTTATTAATACATAGCCAAAGCACCCAACAAATTACAGTAAAATGAACAAAAGCATGCATAGGCAATGAATATCTCACATATTTGAATGATGGTAATTTACTGAAGAAAGTCATAAGGAAATAGTTGAATTAAATAAATATCTTTCAGCCTTCATAATTCAATGAATAAACTCAGGGCTTAAGCCTGCATTATGCATGTGCTGAGAGGAATATTGTGGGTGATATTCTACCTAATCCATCTTGAATCCACACATTTAAAAGTTTTTTCATAACAGCAATTAGTCTGCTCCTCAAGGAGTTTAATTAGCTTAACCATGGGCGCAATCCAGAGTAACTATGGGGAGTCCTTGCTCCAGTGTAAGAACAGTTTGCTCTGGATTGCAAAATGAATTTCCCATAGGTTTTCACTTGGTGGTGCAGTAACTACGGGTGCACGTAATGTCTCTTATGTGCTCCCGTAGTTACTCTGGATTGTAGGGCATGTCTAATTTTCCCCTTAAGCTGAGCAACATACAGCTTCTTTTAGCCTTTCCTTAACTCTCCGCTGCCACTATAAATACAGAGTGGCATAAATCTAAGCGCAAGTCAAAATGTAATGCTTTATACTTACAAATATGGAAGTGAGAAATCTCAAAAGTGCTATAAAAATGTATTCTCCATTCTTTGTCATGCGGCACATGATGGGCCACTATGAGATCCAAATAGCAAAGCTAGACATGCCTGTGGCCTGCTCAGTAGGACGCCTTTTATGTTCTTAATCTGCTGTATTTTTACTTAAGTGACAAGAACCTTTGCATCTGAATCTGGAGAACCAAGCGTTCAATCCCAGTTCCCTAAAAATGTGCATAACGTATCTATTGCCTACTATGTTTGGTTAATACAGGTTCCTAAGTAGTTTCCATTCTTTGATATGAAGTACAAGTTTTGCTTGCTGTAATGGCTTGTAGAGGAGTAGAATACCATTTGCAAGACAAAACAAAAACAGTAGTGTTCATTTGGAATGCCACCTTCTGTGTCATACATCCTGTAGAACATTTCAGATGTTTGTTACCTCACAGGAATGCTCACACTGGCTTGAGCAAAAAAATATGTTCAAAAGAGTGCGCCAATGCACCTGTGGTTTTCTATCCGGTTTTGTTATAGAAACCATGCTAGAGAGAGAATTCGTACACTCCCAATCCTCTTCCTGCATTTTGTTATCCAAATAAGAAGAGAGCTTCAGCAAAGACATCACAAAATAAGTCAATGAAAGGAACACAGAATCAAGAGGTAAACAAATTAGGGAGGAAGCCAGGCAAGCACACTTGTAAATTCTGTAGGTTGTGGTCTATTTGAGAAAGCCATTTCCAGTAATAACTGTCATTGAGCACAGTGCTGTAAGGACAGAAGTAAGCCTGTGAACCACCGAAGAATGTTAGTTAGTCATTCATATGCCCTTTTACTACTTTTATTTGATTAAAGACAAATAAATTTGTGCATCCCACAAACCTCTTATACATATCTATTTGAGCCCCTGAAGAAATGGTATGGCGGTGGTGGTGATAATGATCCAAAAGTACAAGTCATTATTAGAAAGTAAATCAGCTTTAAAGGCACAATCATAACCACGTCTACTCAAAAGTAAGCCCCATTGTGTTCAATGGGTCTTACTCCCAGGAAAGTGTCTTCAGGATTGCAGCCTTAGAATTTTATTTTAATGCTCTATTTAATACTATTCCAAATTTAAAATTATTTCAGCCAGTTATGGCCTTCAATTCTGTGTTATGACAAAAATCTATTCCACCCAGTGTTTTTTTTCTGGGGATACTCACTGGTACACACTACTGGCAGCTTTTTGCCCACCAAACTACTCCTGAGTAGACATGTCTACAAGTCTTCATGCATCTTTTTTTCCAGAATGAAAATACTGATCCCCACCAACCAGCAAAAGCTTTATGGCTCAATCCTATGAAACCACCATCGGAACGAGATGCGACCAGATGACTGGAAGGTCTCCACACACAGCAGCGATAAAGAGGAGCACTACCAACATCGGTGAGTCATCAGGATAAGTGAGATCGGATATGTTCAGTGGATTGAGGCAGATTAGTGGGAGATCTGGGGCTTTACTTGAGTCAGGATGGAATGGTGCCTAATATGAATGATCTTCACAGGACACTTTGCCCTCTGGAGCCAGCCAATATGTCCCCTTTATCTCCTTGGACTTGTGCCAGCTAAAGAGCTGGTGCAGGTCTGAATGCATTGGCACTTGGGAGATTTACATAGGAAAGCCTGTCAATTACTCCTTCCACCATAGCATGTAGCACAGACAGTTTTGTCATGATGGCATGGTATGGCAGGGAAAAGGATAGGATTGGGATGTCAGTTGATTAAACTATCTCTCAAGTGCCTTAAGTCTTACAGCCTTTTTAATGGAAAAAATAAAACTGGGCTGCAAAGGATGAAAATTTCTAATCAAGTGGTGTTGTCGGGTCATTAGTAAAGCCAGTGGAAATTATTTATCTCAGTAAATTCACAACCTCCTGCATCAGAGGCTGTATCCACCCTCTTAGCCATTTGTAGCTCACACCCAGAATTGGTTTGAGCTACTAATGTGTGATAGCTTTTGCAGGCATGGGAAAAGTTAAAACTAGAGGGTGGTCCCAACACTTGATTGTCTTCAGACAGGCAACTTCCAACCTTCCTATATCTGAATCTCCATTGGCTGCCTTGGCTGGTGATATGATCTCTGTAGACTTGCTATTGAAGGAAATGGAATTTAGGCTGTAGCTGAAAGGCTGGGCAAGATATCAAGGCAGGACTGGAATATATGTGTGTTTTATGGGGAGCAGAAATACATTGTTTGTGTTCCCTTTTTCACCTTTGGCTAATTGCCATATTTGCTATAGTCCTGTGGAGAAAGCTCTGTCTTTTAGCTTCTTGATAGGAGGGATAAACTCTGTCCTATTTCCCTCCTTTTTTCTGTTATTCTCTGACTCATGACAGTTCAATTAAGATTTTGATGCAAAATTTTAATGGACTATGGTCTGAAAACTGGGACAAATCTAATTTAATTTTAAAGATAGTTATACTAACCATAAAAGTGTCACACTGTAGTTTGTTTACATTTTGTCAACCCACGTCAACCCTTGGTGACAGGGTTACATGGAGTTATAGTACAAGTTACATGGACAAGAAACACACACAGCAATCCTAACCCTTGGTCAGGTTGGCACAAATCCCTTCCTAGTCTAGGGCTATTGTAAAAGTGCTGTAAGACACTTTTGTGACACACCTGGGGGAGTTAGACCAGTGCACGGACATGCACCTTCAAAAGCAAATGTTGGATATATGGATAATAGGGGCAGGCTCAGAAGAGCAAGCATTTCAGACAAGAACACCCTTCAGAGAATGACAATCTGTCTGGGATTGTCCCCCCCCCCCCAAAAAAAAATGATGTCATGGCTAGAAGTGTCATCTAACAGGAAGTGAATTCACTTTGATGCCTGAACTCTGTGTCTTCTCAGAAGTGAATCCCACTGTGTTAAAAAAAACTCCCACAAAATCTGCTTGCTGCACCATCTGCCAAGACGGTGGCACCCATGTCAGATTCCAAAATGGCAGCACCCAGTTTTTTGTGACCCCTGGAAATGAAGTTGCAAACCCGTCAAGGGATCCTGAACTCCACTTTGAGAACCACTGCTGAAGAGCATGTTGGTACTGGGAGTGGGGCTTGCAGGCACATTCCCATTCACTGTTCAACCAATGACTTTGACAGAACATGGCAAATGTGAAAGGTTTATTGGTGTCTCACTGCTCTCTTCATTGTTTTATAAGAATCAGTGGTATAGATACATGGTGAATTCTTGCAGATGGTAACTGAGGAGCTTGTGAGGGATGAGTCCAAGAAATAAGTGCACCTAAGATTACAATTCCCTAGATGAGTGCTGAATATTTATATATGGAGCAAACAGGTTTTTGGTGCATATACAAGAAAACATCATGCATACTCTTCTTTTGGGATGTTTGGGACATTCCACTTTCAGTGTGCTATTGGTTCCATCATAGGATTCATAAGCACCGACTAGCTTGAAGCAATATATATTATACTGGCAGGTAATCACATTCCAGTGAAAGGTTATGCTAAAGCAAAATAATTGCTCAGTGTGACCTTCCCATGCATGTGGCTTGAGGGATCATTTTTCAAAGCTGTCTGCCCTTGAGTAATTGCAGCATACATTAGGCAGCAATCACTCCATACCATCCAAAGACTTGCCTGCTGATATATACATATTATCCCTGGTGTCACCCCAACTGATGTATAATCAATTGCAACTTAACTACAGGATGTGGAAGATAAGCTTGATAAGTCATTCTGAAGATGGAAATGTTCCGCAGCAATCACTGCAGTTCTGTCCTTTCTCCTTCTCCCCTCATTAGACTTTCTAGGTTAAACATGAAGTCATCTTTGGTGGGGGGGATTATTTTGTAGAATATCAAGAGTTAGATGTAATTGGCTAAGGGCCCAATCCTATCTCTCAACAATCAGATACAGAGGATATTGCATTCTATGGTGGAAGGACAATCAGATAGCCCAGGAGCAATAAATAAAAATAATTTCACTAACTCTCTATAAGCTGCCTGGCTGTCAATGGGTCTCCATAGACCTACACCAGCCTTTTAGCAGGAACCAGTTTGAGGAAACTCCTACGGCTGGGTGGGGGTAGGAAATGATCTAGTGTGTCCTGCTGCCACTGACGGCAGGAAGTACTATTGGCTCCCTTATTACTGTTGTGTTATTTGGAAGTGAAAAATTATTCTGTGATTTCTGGTTGTTCTCTTCCCTGTGGTTGTAAACATGGATCAACAGTCCAAAATTCACCATTTGATTCCATTAATTTGCTACTTGGACTGTAAAGCGTCATTGCTATATGCACTACGCTGGGATTGAGCCCTATTGGATTTCATTGGATATAACAGGACTGAGTAGAAAAGCATAGGATTGTACTTTGCAGAAAGTGTGTGCGTCAACTCCAACATTATGTTACGTCTCATGGTTCTATTCCAATTCTCCTGCTAGTCATACTATATGAGTTCCACAAATGTTCCCTTAACAATTAACAGTTTTACAGATTGCAAGTTGCCTTTATGCAAAAAGACTGCCGATGCACTTTTTAATAGTATTAAAAGGGATTGCCCTTGTTTTTAATTTTCTATGTGGTTTAAACATTGTTAATGTTTTTAATTACCCTTCAAGTAACAACCTTTTTATTTTAATAAGTTTTCGGGATAAATCATTCAGTTTGATGAGTTCTGTAAAAAATAAAAGCTGTCAATCAGCTTAGACAGCATCTACAGGCAATGCTTAATTAATTGAACAGATATGTCATCTATGATTTAACTCTTAATAATCAATAGTTGTTTAATTTTATCTGTAGATTAGGCATGTAGATTAGTCACTATATCAAAGCAAGCTGACATCTATATCAGGTGCTTACTATGGAAAATTTGCTGGAATAGTCATTAGGGGACAAAATGTGTGCTGTGCAAAGGCTAGTATAGCCTGTATGCCATTTAAGAACTTTAAGAAAGTCTCGAGTTGACTTAACAGATAGGTCAATAGTAACCAGAGCTGGAACAGGCAGGGTGAGCGGTCTGCACCATATCCAGTGCAGGTAAAAAGATGTCTGCAGGGCAACTTGGGGGAAAGGGATATTTTCCCCTTGCCCTGAGTAAGACTCCAGTCACCTCATAGGGCTCTTGGATCTGCACTAGGTGCAAACCAAGTAGCCACTGTAGGGCTGGATATCTTCTTCATCTTTGCATTATTCCCACCTAGGTGGGGTCCACTAGAAGTGGTGGTTAGTATACAGCCTGTACTGCTGTGGCCAATCCCACCTGCCTTCCTCCCTTCATCTTCCTCCTGAACCACCCTCCATAAAAAAATAAAATATACCCCCACTTGAGAGATAGTGTCAGGGCCAGGCTAAGTTTGTGTGCAGCCATAATAAACAGCTTGAGGATGACAGAGTATGTTCTTCAGCCTTGTTCACCTTGAGAAGAATGACTAGATCTGGGATAGGGGACTTCAACATGACCTTAATTTGTAAAACTGAAGAAAATGAAGAACCAGGCCAAGCTGGGGAAGCTGATAAACACTACAGCATGCCTGAAACAGTCCAGTAAGATATGTTCATGGGAAGCCATCATTTGCATTTTAACCTGTATGGAATTCCAGCAGTTGTTTGCTAGGGGTTGCATTTCCTATTCAAGAAACAGTCTGGATGTGTTCAGAACTCATTAGGTAGTTACTCTTGAAGCCCGACTTTTCAGGCTCCACTTCATTTGAACCTTGTAGCACATATTTCTCATGAAATGTGCACTGTTCACTGTCTTGGCAAGTCTTGGCAGAAGTGGAAGGTAGAGACTCCCCAATCGCGACATTTGGTTCCGAGAATTATGTATAGCTATTTTCATGTTATACAAAAGCAATTATTTATAATGGTAACTTAATTAATTAGTTAGGATTCATTTAGTTAGGCAATGAATCAATTTCCTTTTCCCTGGTTTAAAACAACATTTCAGGCAGTTCTCTTTATTCAGATGCAAACGCATGTTTCCAATCATTAACTGCTAAAGAGACAGTTTTGCGGCTACCAAAGGCTGCTCTGGAAGATAATGCTGGGTCTAGGTTTTGCTGCAGGCTGAAACACACTGTTGTTTGCAGTTGGGTCTTTTGTATGTATAGGAAGAGAAAGGCCAGACCACTGGCTTTACTGTTGGTGGCTTTTGCCAAAGGCATCCAGGAAATTACTGATACTTTGCGGTGGATAGCCCCTAACTTGCTTCTGCATCTATCATGTATCATTGAAACTGGTTGCAACTTTGCACAGAGTCAGGCTTTTAATTTTTTTATCTTAACCCACCTACTTCAGCCCTAATTGCCTCCCCCCCGCCCCCGTGTAAATCCACAGATTTACATTTTCTGCCTTCATATTTATATCATTGAGGCCTTCTTTTTCTCTTTCCCTCTCTGCCATCTTCTCTCCCAGCTCTCCGCAGCATCCAGCCCATCCACTCAGAGTCCTCACAGAGCTTCAAGAAAGGATCCTTTTGCAGATCTCTCCCTCCAAGATTTCTTGTAGAGCAACTTAGGTATTGCATGTCAACTGGGGGGCACTGGCAGCTCCGAGACCAGCAAAGGTGGTTTAATCAGCTGCCTTGGGGAGACATAAGCACTTCCATAGCAATATTCATCTTCACATTTAAAATGACACAGTTGGTAATTGTGCATGTTTCAGTTGTGTGGTCTGGATGTAAAACCACAGCAAATAATGTGAAGTGGGATGGAAGGGAAGCCCTACGAGGAAAGGTTGGGGGAACTTGGGATGTTCAGCCTGGAGAAGAGAAGGCTGAGAGGAGACATGATTGCCCTCTTCAGATACCTGAAGGGCTGTCATAGGGAGGAAGGGGCTCATTTGTTCATAGCTGCTACTGAAAGCAGAACTAGAACCAATGGGTACAAACTGCAAGAAAGGAGATTCCGGTTGGATATCCAGAAAAAATTCCTGACAGTGAGGGCAGTTCAGCAGTGGAACAGACTGCAAAGGGAGGTGGTGGACTCTCCCTCACTGGGGATCTTCAAGCAGAGGCTCGACGAGCACCTGTCAGGGATGCTCTAGGAGGATTTCCTGCTGCAGGCAGGGGGTTGGACTAGATGACCTACTAGGTCCCTTCCAACTCTATGATTCTATGATTCTATAAGAAGCTTAACCCTGAGGCACACCAAACAGACGGTATTCCTGTCCTAAATAAGATAAAAGGAGAGACTATGAGCTACTATTATTTAAAATAGCAAACCAAGAAATGTGTACTAGCTCAGGAATTGTTGATGCAAATGTCTAGTTCAGCAAATTTCAATCAGTGTGCCACAGGAGTTTAGGAAAGTTTCATTAGTAGGGCCAATCGTGATATAAGCTCTCCACCAGCAGCAGGGTCTGCCTCATCAATTTTTTTAAAAGTGACAATTTTAGCACCTTGTAAGTGTGCTTGAGACAGAAAAGATTGAAAATCACTGGTCTAATGCCTTCTGTAGCTGAAGAAGATTCTGAAACCTGAAGCCTGAGCAGAGATAATCCCAGACCATGAAGTTCCTAGTTCTGGAGTTCCTGAGAATACTGTATTTCTTATCTTACGAAAGGGTTTCATTGCAGAATCAGCACATAAGGGCAAAAATGCATATACAAGTTGCTCCTTGCTGAGAGTGGATTCTGCATCCACAGATTTGCAAGTCCCCTGACCCAGTGTATATCCTCCAAACACATACCCTCCAGAGCTGTGATTCTGTTGTGTCCAGGAAAGACTGCCTGTGGCCAGTGTTCCCTTACCCCCAAGGAGACCTCCAGCTGCCTCCACTAACATGAATACCTCCAGTGGCAAATATTTTGGTATTGCTGGCTTCTGGAGCCAGAAGCCAGGATAGGACTGAACTTTCTGCCAGCAATCCTATTTCTCATTTATCTCTAAAGTGACCCAAGTTGGCTCACAATATAATAAACATAAAATCAGTATTAAAAACACTCATATCATAAAATTCTTCAGTTAAAAACATAATAAGAAACAGTAATAACACATAATAAAAGTAAAACATTATAATAAAAATTATTATTATTATACAATAATTATTCCAATTACAATAAAAAGAAATAGAAAGTGGTGACATCTTGTAATAGCCCAAGCCTCTGCAGCCAGAATGTTTAGATGTTAAAAAGGCCAGGAGCTCAGAAGGCTTGTCTAATAAGAAAGGCCTTCAAGCCTTGCTGGAAGATTTTTAGAGAGGGAACAGTTTGCAAGTCAGGAGGGAAGGAGTTTCATAATGTTAGTGCCACAACTGAGAAGGTCCTACTTCTTGCCACCATTCCAGGCGCCCCCCCTAGGTGGCCGTACTTGTAAAAGCGCCTTCTCTGTTGACCTGAGGGAATAAGCTGGATTATATGGAAGAACATAGACAGTTCCTCAGATACCCTGGTCCCCTAGCTGTACTATAATGGGATTTCCTTCTGAGTAGACATCCATAAGATCAGGCTTTGCAGACATCAGCATTAATATTGACCAACTTGTGAGAGAGCAGGATCGGTACTAGCTAAAATATACAACTTCTGAGGTGGACAGAAGTCAGGTAGTTGACCTACATTTAGAAAGTTTCTTTCCTGGAAGTTTCTATACATTCTTTGGGTTTATATTCCATCCTTTCATCTACAAAACAAGAGGTCCTACAATTCACTAGTGATCATGTCACACTGTGCAGATGCCTTGACCTTCACTTCCCTTTGTAGTTCCACCTCACCTTATTCTTCAAATGGAAGTTCTCCCATACAAAAATAGAAACCGCCCTTAACATTTAAACCATTTACTAAACCCATTCTTTTCCTTTATTTTCTTCTGGAAAGTACTGTAAGTCATATAAGCCAATGTTTTCTATTTCCCAGCCCCTTTTCCCTCCTACTGTCCTTTCTGGTGAATCCACACTTGGAGCATCACATTTATTGCCATGGCAACAGATACTGAAATCCTATTAAATAGAGGTTTAATTTCAGGATTAAGCAGCAGAAGAAAAAATCCTGATTAGCAAAATGAAAATTCTGATTAAAAATCAAATATGAAAACAAAATATAGAAATGAAATGCGTGCCTTCCTCTTACATGCATATTATTTTATCGAAATATCAAGCATTTCTTCTCTAATGCCTTCTTTACAAGGGCATTTTGTTCTTGAGAATTCCTTACTGGAGGGAAACTAAATATAGCAGTATTTATCTTAGAGCACAATCCTAACCATGTCTACTCAAAAGTAAGCCCCATTGTGTTCAATGGGTCTTACTCCAGGAAAGTGTCTTTAGGATTGCAGCCTTCGTTTGATTACATGATACCAATACTGATTTTCCTCATCAGCTGATAAGTAAATTTGATGTTACCTGTATAATATGAGAGCAAGTAATGCTTGAATCTCAGTGACATTTACATATTTTAGATCCAGTCACAGTTCAATACATTTATAAAACCTAAAGTGATTGCCAGAATTTGCCACAGCACTGTATTTGAAAATCTTATATGATCTTATATCTTATATGATATTATGTGTGCCAGAGGGGATTTCGGGTTAATAGGAGTCTACTGATGGGACCTTAATGTACCTCCAGATAATCATTTAAAGTTTCTCCATTTTAATGTAGAAGGTACAAACTGATATGGTATTTTTAAAGTACATATATAATTTTGCTTTAAACATTTCATTAAATTGACCTTAGTGGACATAAAGTGACCTAAAATATTCATGTTTGCATCTCTTGCTCTATTAAAAAAATAATTACTATCCAGTCCTTTCTTTAATCTTAAATTTAGGGTGCAATCCAGAGTAACTAAGGGGGGTGCTTGCTCCAGTGTAAGAACAATTTACTCTGGATTGCAACATGAATTTCCCATAGGTTTTCACTAGCTGGTGCAGTAACTATGGGTGCACATAATGGGCGCAATCCTGAGTAACTACAGGGAGTCCTTGCTCTGGTGTAAGAACAATTTGCTCTGGATTGCAATATGAATTTCTCATAGGTTTTCACTAGGTGCTGCAGTAACTACGGGTGCACGTAAAGTCTCTTACATGCTCCCGTAGTTACTCTGGATTGTAGAGAATGTCTCTTACGTGCTCCCATAGTTACTCTGGATTGTAGGGTTAGTTGTGAGTGACCAATGGACATTTGATTTTGACTAAAACTCTGACTCTGGATATGGAATAACTTTCCATCTCCCTATTTTTTCTGATTTAAATCATTCACTTGTAGTGGCAAATACTAATGTTATGATACAGAGCTATCAGCAGCCTGGGGTGGGCATGGGGGGTTTGGATTATTATCAAGAGAACAGTGTGAGGAAAAGGGTTGACTTCCACCCTTAGAACTTGTGCTCCACAAGTTCAATTAAAGTAAAAAAGGAGTCAGGACATTTAATTACATGTATACTGTATTTATCTGTTTCCAAGAATACTGGAACAAACTTTATGCATTTACACACAATGGAATAACTACTTAATATCTGGAGACTGGGAGGATTTGCCACAGTACTGGTTTATTTTGTTCTGGACAACTCTGTTATTCCCATCTTCTTTCAAATACCATTCTTTTTAACAGGTATACTTACGTATTTCCACTTTTATATAAATACTAATACTAATAAAAGTAAAGGTGTCCCTTGCAAGTTGTACTGCTAGTCATGACTGATGATAGGGAGCAGTGTTCATTCCTGTAAATAAATCATGGACCTAAGATGTCTCCATGGTCGTGTGACTGAATGCCAAGGCTTATGGAACACTGTTACCTGCCCGCCGAGCTTATTTATCTCCTTGCATTTACATGCTTTTGAACTGCTAGGTTGAAAGGAGCTGGGCTAAGGACAAGAGCTCCTGTCGTCTCTCCTGCTGATACACCTGTTGCTCTCCTGGATTCTCTCACCTCTGTCTTCTCCAGCAAAGCTCCTCCTGCCGGTCCCTTGGTCTATGGCACTGAGGAACCCTCAACCCTTTTTCCACCTTGGATCCCCATGAGATCCCTACTCATGGGGTCTCAATCGTTTATTACCAATCATTTACAGGAAATTCCCCTACTCAAGTGTTATTGCCCTGCACTCCCTGTCAGATGTCCAGACTCAAGCTCATCTGCCTCTGACTTTTGACTGTGTTGGACCCAAATCGATCACTCAGGATGTTATCTCTGGGATCTTTTAATGCCTCATGCAAGGGACCAGTCCTTGATTAGGTCTACTGGTTCAGCCCCACTAGGCACGGACACTGAAAGACTAGCTATCCCAGCCAATGGCTGTGTTTTCCATGGATGTATGGAGTGTCTGGATACCTCTTTAAACCCTGATAGATTGATAGCTTCTCCCTCTATTTACTTGATCTCTCCACCTACTTCCTCAGAGCATAGCTGACTAAGAGAGAAAAAAGGTGGACCTTGATATTATTGTTTTTCTGTCCTTAGTTGTCATAATAACTGCATAAGAAATATGGTCTCTGGAGAAACCCAGTATGGCACGCTAACCCCCCACCCACCCACCTGATTCCCTTTCTCATACCCTTTTCTCTCTACTCCTCTACCCCTCTTTTAAATTTCCTTTTTTTCCCCTTCCTTTCTTACTCCTTAAGCCCCGGTTCCTGTTGCTATTACCTTTGTTACTATCGCTTTGATATTTTTTCTTTTGTTATTTATTTCTCTAAAATGCCAATAAAGGTCAGTGAAAATGAAAAAAAATGACAGGAGCTCACCCAGACTTGTAGTACTTGGATCTCAAACTGCTGATCTGCTGATTTTCAGATTGACAGGCACAGCACCTTTAACCACTAAGCCACTACAGCCAGCTAATACTAATAGCCTTTCATGTCTACTCTAAAGTAAGACATATTATAATCAGTGGGGCTCACTCCTGTTTAGGGGGGCAGACTGCAGGCTGAAAGACCTGAGAGACTAAGGCTGCAATCCTAAAGACACTTTCCTGGGAGTAAGACCAATTGAATACAATGGGGCTTACTTTTGAGTAGACATGGTTAGGATTGTGCCCCACGTGCAGGTTAGTTTGTTTTATTTTTCTTCGTATTTTGTATTTTGTTTATTATCTTGTATTATATTACAGTATTGTAATAATTTTATATGAATATTTTTGGGTTGTGAATGAATTGTCTGAATTTCTGTAATTTCTTATGGAAAAATTCTCTTTGATATACAAGCATTTTGGATTACAAGCATGCTTCCAGAATGAATTGTGCTTGTAAACCAAGGTACCTCTGTACTAATATTAATACTAATAATAAAGCATCTGGGCAAAGGTTTACAGAAAAGATTAAGTCTCATCTCTGACATTTCAAAGACTTTACGCTGCTGGCGGTGGTGTGGATTTTTAAAAGAACTAGATGTTTCCTGGTAATATATTTATAAATCCTGAGCCAGTGGTGTAAGGCTACTCACCTATTTCTAAAGTATGTGTCAAAAAAACTTCCAAAAAGATGAAAAAACCTGCCCTTGCAACACAATATACACTTTACCCTGAATCCACAGGAGTCCTCATTGTCAATGTACATTATTTTGTAATGTGCTATGGTCTGATTTGACATTCATTCTTCAAAATTGTTTTGTAAAGTCATACTTAATTTAAAAATAGTATATATTCCATTTTCACAGAGGCTCAGTGCTAATGCATGAAGAATATATATTGTCAAATCTTCATCCACTCTTCCTCTCCATTCTCCATGGCCGAAGCCAGACTATTTTTCAATGCATAGAAAACAGGCAGATTGGGTGATGATGATATGCACAGACTGCCCTTGCCTTTTACAACCCATAGTATCCTCAGTTTGATACACATAAATGCTTAAAGGCTCAATCCTAGTATGAAGCTGCACCAATTGTGCATCAAAATTGGTATAATAGCCATTATCCTAAAATCCAATGTCTATCCCAGTCTGTAATTTTGGCACAGCCCTTTCATCACTAGCATCCATGGAAATGCAAATACAGCCTGTAATCTATGGAGTTGGCACATCATTCATGTGAATTTGGTGCATTGTCCATTTTGTTGGTGTGATATTGTTGCTTCATATGTGTGAGGTACAAGGAGACAATAAATGCATCCATGTTGTCTAATACCAGAGAATTTCTGCCAGGATGATTCAAGTAGGAACTGAAGAGGGGGAAATAGGCACAGGGGCCAATGAACAGCCATCACTAGGTTGATTCCCCCACCAGAGACTAGGAATGAGAAACTCAGTAACAGACACCACCGCCAACCATGGGCAATGCCTCAAGGACACCGCACACACACACACACACACACACACACACACACGCAAACATGGATTCCACAGCATCACCCTCCTATAAAGGACCTACTGTGGCATTATCTTATCCACACAAATATAAAGAACCAAGGAATACATTTTTTAGCAGAGCAACCATGTGGGACCTTCCACAGATCCACTAGCTGAAGCTGATTACTAAGGCACATTGCAGCACCTGCATTACTTATCTTTTGTAACTATGCTACACATGCAATCCTAGTTAGGCTGATATAAGCTCCGGCAAAAGTTCCATGCCAGCCTGGGATGCCACAAAAGTGCTGCAATGGCACTTCCTTTCCACTCCTGGGCGGTAAGCCAGTGCACAGACATGTGCCAGCCTCCCCACACCACCACGGGAATGAAGAGATGAGTTGGGCTCCCCTAAATTGGTTAGGATTGCACTTGTCTGGAATTTAGAACAAGAAGCTTGCAAGGTTTCAAGATGAACAAATGAACGAGGTGAAGAATATCTCTTTTTATTTAATGATTGGAATGACCTTCCGTTGTGAATAGTAGCAATGTTGTCTCATCTGTGTCATATTGGAAGTTCAACACATTGTACCTTCACCCACTGATCTTCACTAAAAATTCTTTGTGCCTATTTGCAAGGCAAATGTCCCTCTTTAATAGAAAGCTGGAGTTTCTTTATAGTTTTCACCTTTTTGGACCCTTTTGAATTGTGAGACTTCTTGTTCTTTTTCAGTCCCTTGCAAAGAAGGGTTCTTTTTGGACCCTTTGAATCCTCTGTTCTCCTGTTTGGAATGTGAACTCTAATGACCAAAGTATTCAACAAGACATTTATAAATGTTGGGGGAGATTTCTTATTATAATAGCAATTAGAGTAGATCAGCCAGTGGTTCAAAAGAATGGCAATTAACTTGTTTTATCACTGTTTTGTCATGCATATTTGCATCATATTCTATGCTGTCATTTTCTTTCACCATTAGTGCATTTCTAATTTTATATGCACAGTAAATAATTGCAATTCAAGATTATTTCAGGGGTCTGCATAAATGTCATTCATTAAACCAATTGTTTTCTTTGAGTTCCAGTATGAATACAGCTAGGCCATAAGGGCAGATAAAAGTGTTCAAATGATGGATGGCAAACAATCTTGAGAATTTTGGTGTAATTCTTCAGGAAAAAGTAATCAGGCAATTGTCCTGTCACTACAGGAAATTATTGTTGCTTCTTTGTTGCCAACATAAAACAATTGTCACTAGAGTCACCATTAGACATGCTCATTTTGTCCGACCGCTGGACAATTCTAATATTTACCATTAACATTTTGCCTATGGTTATATTTGAATGATAAAATCCATAAAGATGTAAAGGTTCACTATTATTTCTTCAAAATAAAAAAAGAAACAGGCATGAAAGAAATTGGCAAGTGACTCAGGGGAAAATACGTGTCATGAATTCTCATTATGTTTAATCATCAGTGTATGCTGAGGTATTCATTGCATAACTTGACAAGCCAATTTTAGATATCCACTTTAGCTGTCTCAGTGCAAACTGTAGTTTGTATCTTCCAAAGTAACTAAAACATCCATCCAGCACTTTTCTAGTAAGGCAGAGACCTTCAGCTCACTCTAACTTATTATAAAAAAAGAGAATCCCTTGACAGACTACAGGCTGATCCTATGCATATTTGAGCAGTATGTAATAGAGATTTTCCCAATTCGGTGTTCATAGAATTAAAAATTTGACATGTGTTGGAGTCTAGTGATCTCAAATAGTATTTTAAGAGATGATGTAAAATTGAGAGACTGGTCCAGCCAGATGCTACTTTTCCCAGATCCAGAATGTAGACAAAGACCACAACCAATGTAAAAAAGAATCAATTGATTAATATATAGAAGCAAGAACAAGGGTTTACATTGGACTCAGGAGTCTGGCATCTGTGGATTTAACTCACCACAGATGTCAGCAGACACTGGGGTCTGCTTAAAGGGTTTCTGTAAAAATAAGTGCCAACATTGGGTTTCCTATCTTCATGTAGCCAAACCACTCAATTTCCCAGCCAGATATGCTTTCTTAGTGCTGAAAGACCAATTTCCAAATCACAAGGAGGTTCCTTTCTCCTCCCAGCATTGCCTTGAGATGCATCATGAAAAATAGGTCCCCTTACTTCAAGTAAAGTGTACTCAGTGGGGCTGGCACAATTCCAACAAGCCTGGTGTAATGGTGAGTGGGCCAGATGGATGGCTGCGATACAGTGAAGGTCTGCTGAACTGATCCCACCCTCTTGGGCCCATTCCACCTTCCCTGGATAAACAGGCCAAGGAAGAAATAAGGATTATGCTGTTTGTCTTTAAACTGTCATGTGTCTTTGGCTGTAATCCTAACTTCCAGTTAGGCTGGCCGAAGCCCCAGCATAAGTTCTGTGCTGACCTGGGGATGTCATAAAAGTGCTGTAAGACACTTCTGCGCCACTTCTGGGGGAGGATTAGGCCAGGACACAGACAGGCACTTATCACCACAGTCATCACCACAAGTCATATCACCACAGGAATGGGAAGACCGATGAGTTGTGCGGCATAGGTTAGGATGTTACACCCAAATGTTATTTTTCAACCAAAGACTTGGGCTGCAATCCTAAGCTCCAGTTAGGCTGTCCTAAACCCCAGCATACGTCCTGGGCTGACTTGGGGGCATAGGAGTGCAGTAAGACACTTCTGCCCCACATCACTTCAAAAGTGCATAAGACACTTCTGCCCCACTCCTAGGTGGGTTAGGCCAATGCACAGACATACACTGACCTCCTCACTTCATCATGGAAAGTCAGGCCAGGTGAGTTAGGCTGGCTTAAATTTCGTAGGATTGCACCCTTGGTGTATCAGTATTATAGTATTATTCAAAATATAACTATGCATAATGCATATCATGTTTTTCAAATAAATTTTTAATATAGAGATTTTTTAAATAATCAAACTACCCTTCATGCTGTCTGAAGTGCTCTTGAAAAATGCTAGCGAGTAGAACAGGGTGCTTAAAGGAAGTAAGGGGCTGTGATCTTGAAAAAACACCAACAGTTAGGTTCTCCACCTCTCTTTTATGTAAGTGTTGATTCTGAAAAACAGTTCCCACTCATACATTTCATCTAGAAATGGCTGCCTATTGCCCTCACTTATCAGAAATCTGCTATATGCACATCACAGACACAATCCATGCAGAATTAAGCACTCTGAAGCCATTTGAAGCGTATGTTGGATTGTCATTAAAGTATGAAAAGCTTCCAGTTTTTGTTTGTTTGCGCATATACTGTCAAAATAGTATTGTCTTTCCAGTGAAGGAGAATATCAAGATACTATAAGAGGAAAACAGGCACAAAGACCAAAGTCATTGGCTGCCAGTATATAGTTGGAGCCTGCTATCTAGACCCTGTCATTGCATATTGTAGATAGTGCCAACCTGCATGATCCAGTTAAAGGCAGAATGAAGGACAAGCTTAGAAGAGCCCATTAAACCATGTTTCTCAGCCAGAGGAGAATGAGAAACGTTTCCAAATGCTGATGCCAACAAAGCTTCTGAAATGTAAGATAACATTCAGAGGGTCTTCATCTCTGGATTATATATGAAATGTGATGTTTGTTATCCTTTGTTCAGACAATATGCAAAGTGAACTTCTGGGTCAGTTGTGTGTCAAAGTCAGGAAAACCAGACTACCAGATTCAGCACAGCACAAGCTGTTAGGAGAGGAAGCTGCTCAAAAGCCAGTGGTTCTAAATGCATCTAAGGAAGAGAATAGATAAGAGACCAAGTAACCTGGAAAGAAATGTACTGTACATTTAATAGTAATAGTGTCAGTATTTGTAACAAATTTCAAGTTAGAGAGAGGTGGAGATGGGAATAAGGGGAGTTATCACAGATATAAGTGACAATACATGTTGGAGAAAGGATAGATAAAAAGATTTGTTTAAGCCAAAGTGTTGGAAAATCTAAGGTTTTCACTTATTATCATATATTCTCATATTCATGTACACAATGGCTCAGCCTAGAGCATCAGAAGAGCTAGAGCATCCTAACCACATATACTCAGAGGTAATTCAATGGGCCTCATTTCCAGGAAAATATGTTTAAGATTGCAGCCCTGGAGATATGTGCACATAAGCCGGGGTGACCATACAGAATGGAGTACAGAGTGTCTCTGCCTTAATACACAGAAGGAATTTAGGCAGGTTTAACTCAACATAGAAGGGTTTAAAAAGCAGCACCTGTCAAAATTCCCTCTTCTATACAATACAGTGGTACCTTGAATAAAGAGTGTCTTGAATAAAGAGCGTTTTGTATAAAAAGCAAAATTTTCTCAGAAATTTTTACTTGCTTATAGAGCACTGTCTTGAATAAAGAGCACTTCTGAGGAAGTTTGGAACAAGCTTCCAGGGCAAGGGAACTCACAAGTGGGACGAGACTAGCTTGAGCTACAGTGGGGCCCTGGGCAAAGTTTGGAATATGCTTCCATTGCCAGGGAACTCATGGGATGTCCAGGGGGAGCAGCCTGAGTCAGGTCTGTATGTGGGATCTGTGTGTGGCAGTGTGGAAGGTGTGCCTTATCAGTGTTCTAGTGCTGCTCCCCGTCAGCAGCTTGGGAATGTTCAAGTTGCACAAAAAGACAATAGATTCCATTGAGCCAATGGATGGCAGTGACTCCATTAGTGATTGTGAAAGAGCACAATCCTAACCAGGTCTACTCAGATGTAAGCCCCATTGTGTCCACTGGATCTTACTCCCAGGAAAGTGTCTTTAGGATTGCAGCCAAAGTCTCAGTTCATGCTGAAGCTTTACCTACATGGCAACAATAGCTTGCAAAACAACTTTCAGCTCAAGAGGATTTAAGAAACAACCCAAAGATGAGGCTGCAAATTCACAATTTCTTTTCAATTTCAAATTTCTATCCCGGTTATTACTAAAAATGGGATACGTTTTTAGTGATTTTCTTGAGTTTTTAAATATTTTAAATTCTTTTAGATGTACATATAACTTGTTGTTTGAAAATATATTCAAAGCAGTTCTCTGAAGAGCTCAGAAGCAAAGGATATGTGCTAGGCCTTGTGACTCTAACCAGGGATTATGACTGTGCTGTCAGTCTAACAGTGCAGTTCTAACTTGAGCAGGAACAGGCAAGCTGGAAAGCCTGTGCTGTATGGAACACATTTCATACCAAGTTGCGGAAAACATTCCCCTTTACCTTAGGGAGAGCTACTGCAGTCCTAATGGGGCTCTTCAAATCTGCGCCACCTCAATAGGCATCTCTAATCTGATCAATCTAGGATTGCCCCGGGCTGCCTTTGAACAGGGTTAGGATCTGGCAATCGTTCTGGCCCTGTCTCCTGCTCCCTGTCTTCCCACAGTCCCACTTTCTGCCGCCGTACCCCTTTCCCAGAATGTCTGTTGTAAATTCCTTAGGTGACTTCTTTCTGGTTTTGGTATTGCTTTTGGGCTCCAGTCCCTTATCCTAGAGGTGATTTATCTATTTCAGCAAATGATAAACTAATAAGATGATGATAAAATTATAAACTGATAAAATGATGATAAAATGATAAATTAATGATAAATGTCTGGTGAAAAATATATGCACTACATATTAAAAAACCAATTCAAACTTTTCTCTCAGAGATATACCTAGAGATGGTGCAGAAACCACCTGAGCTATTGCTAGTCCCATTGACACTCCTTTAGCTTCTTTCTTCCTCAGATGATTTATATGAGCAGAAAGTCCAAATCTGTCTTTTAGTTTCACTTTAAACAACTCTTAACAGATAGTTATTGCTGTGCAGACGCTTTTCAGCACCCCATGATATTCTGCAAACGCTTTCCCCAAATTCACGCTTTGTAGGTATTTCCAAATTCACTTTCCTTCCAATCAAGTTAGACTGCCAAGCACATTGATCACTAAAATGAATGAGCAAGGACAAGTGTGCTGAAAAGTGAACCATTCATTATAAAAATAACATGTTATGACAGGAGGAAAGAAGCAAACTTTGGGGAAGAAACCAGTCTTTTATTTGATAAATTAGTTGAGCTTAGGGGACATTTGGGACCAGTCCACCCATAAGGAAGGGCAAAGGGGCCTTCTTATATTATGGTTGGAAGGGTAATTGGTCTCACTCTTCATCACTGTTTTTGCCATCCACTAACTACTGAGAGAGAGAGAGAGAGAGAGAGGCCACCATATGTAAATTTGAAGGAAGAGGAGAAAGATGAGGAGGTTGTTGTAGATGAAGGAGGAAGAATGAACAGGATAACAAAAATTAAATGGGACTGATAAAGCAATCAGTCCCAATGGTAAATGGTGTTCCAAGTATGTGTTACTTAGCATGCAGCCAGGAGTGCTGGCAAGAAGGCCTACACTACATCTCCTATCACTCAGTGGAGCAGGTAAGTCAGCAGAAAAGGCAAACGGGTTGTGGTTGAGTGGAGGCAGGGAAAAGGCAAAATGAGGTGTGGTGGGACATGGGGTATTGGTTCCAAGAGGAAAGCACATTTGGTGGCAGCGGCTGCTAAATTCTAACCCCCTTTCTGGACCTGATTCTGTGGCACAGGTTCATATGGACAGGTCATATGCACAGGTCCAAGTAAACACCCTATGCTATGGAGGTTAACCTTCGGATAAGGGAATAGTTGTTTCCTTATTCAGAGAAGATTTTCCCAACTCACCCCTCCATAGGATTCAGTAGCAGCCATTTTGGCACTTCTACATCTGAAAGGGAGGGGAAAGGATAGCATTTGCCTGTTTGTTTAGCATTAGTATCATCATGAACCATATCTGTATACACTAGCACTGGTAGGGTAGACAAGTGAGAAAACCCAAACTCTGCATGACCACTGTCATGGTTTTGCGCCATTACATTCTGTAAGAAAAAGTCTCATCAACTGCAGATTTGGAAAAAGATGTTGATTTTTAGTGACGTTCTTGTTCATTTCAACATAAATGCATTTAGCGGAATTGTGGAGGGTGCACTTTCTCGCCAGTAGCTTAACACACTCGTTTGCCAACCAGTAGTTATCCCTTTTTAAAAAAAATCACTCTAAAATAATAGTGTGACTGTTACTAAGAATCACAAAAGTCAGCCCCAGCAGCTGGTCCTCATCACGATGCGGTTTATCATCAGAGTAATTGCATCTCTGTTATGGATTATCACTATGCATCATCCAAATGAGATGCCTCAATGATGTATTGATGAAGAAGCAGGGGTTGTCCAGGAAGAAAAGGATTGAGAAAGTTGACAGCTCAATTTTTGTATATGAAAGCGGAAAGATGATTCAGAATGAGAGAAGGAAGGATGTTATTAACTACTTCATTTAAGCTGCTGGTGGTGCTGATGAATGAAATTTCCACAGCGATTTCTCTGTCACTAAGGCCGTTTCTCTTGTGCTCTCTTTCTCGCTCCTCCTCTACAAAAGGCCATTAGATTGCTTTCCTTTTTTAGAAGGCATTGTTCTTATCCCAAGTACAAGAAAATGTACTACACAAGCAGGCCCATTAAGACCGGCAGTTCAAGATGATTTTCCAGAGAACTTTGGAATTGGAGGAACTGACAATTAAGATAATCGTGTGAGGCTTTGTGTCTCCAGTTCCTGAGCAGTAGGCACCTTTCCACCCCACCATGGTCAATTTCCTCATGACAATCTGTTTAGAAATGTAGAATAAAAAATGCCTCCTCTCTGGTGCCATTTTGAAGGCAGGGGTTTCTGCTACATCACTCCCTCACACAATGCAGGATGGGATAATAGCAGCATTTGATTTAGTGTTACTCTTGTTGGAGACAGATCTGGCCAGGCTTAGGAACATAAGAAAAGCCTCCACTGGATCAGGTCAAATGCCCATTTAGTCCACGTTCCTGTATCACACAGCAGCCCACATCCAGGTACCCTCCCCTGCTTCTAGCTTTTGAGGTTGCCTACATCCACTTCTATCTATGCACACAAACATACACACACACACACACACTTCATGACTTATAACCTGTGATGGTCCTTTCCTCTAGGAAATCTTTCCAATCTCTTCTTAGAGGCTAGATGGCATCACCACAACCTGTGGCAGGGAATTCCATAGACCAACTACACACTGGGTAAAGAAATATTTTCTTTTGTCTGACCTAATCCACCTAACGTTCACTTTTAGTGGATGTCCCCTAGTTCTGGTGTTAGGTGAAAGGCAAAAGAGCATCTCTCTGTCCACTCTGTCCATCCCTTGCATAATTTTCTACATTTCAATCTTGTTCCCCCTCAAGTGCCTCTTTTCTAGCTGAAGAGTCCCAAACACTACAGCCTTTCCTCATATGGAAAGTGTCCCAGACTATCAATCATTTTGGTTGCTCTTCTCCGAACCTTCTTTCTTGCCTCCCTTGGTGTATTTCAGAGTCACAATTTCCAGGCCACGAGGCTAAAAAAAGATGTCCTGAAAAAAAGAGGCTATATAGTCACTCAACAAGGGTCAGAAGGAGACCAAAATTGATCTCAAGAGACTGACTCAGGAATGCTTGCTGGTGACCCCTCAGGCTTGGTATGCAAAGTCACCTTCAAAAGCTTTCCAGCTATGGGAAGGTGAGACAATCCAACTTCCTTCACATCTTTGGAATTGGTGTAAAGAAGCACATTTTGACTAATGACTAAATGCAGCATGGAAACGATCAAAGGTGGAAAAGTTGGTTGCATGTTATCACTCCCAAGGGGTTTAAACACACTGAAGGAGAGAAGAGGGTATAAGTGTATAGAAAAGTTTTGCAGCATATAAAAGTATATACAGTGGAGCTGCACAGTTTGCCATATCCTGCTGATTTCAATAAACATGGTTCAGTTTTAACACAAGACTTTGCCACATGTGTGAAGACAATGGTAAATGATTTAGGTTTTAGGTGAAAAGATTCAAAATCCATGCAAGAAAGAAGGGTCTAACAAACAAGCACATCCTAAGCAACTTCTCTCAAGCCCCTGTAGTCCTTCAAATCTGAATAGTTATCAACTTTCTTAGACCTATACAGCAAACCACTTCATTCACTGGCAAAGCCAATGATCTGGAGAGTTCTTGGGGCCAGAAATAGAATCATAAAATTAATTTACTTTACAGAATGGTTCTCTGGGAGACATTTAAGAGTTCCTTGGAAATTTGTAAAGTGTTGCCTCAAAATTAAACCACAGACACAAGGGATATTAATTACTACTTCATATGACTAACTTGCTCATAAACACTAGCTTCCTTGTTAAAGCTTCTTTAATTTTGTGTGGTTTACTGACAATAATAACCTAACAGTCGTTGTTCCTTAGTGTCAAGCTAATGAGCTCACCAGTGTTTAAGAGATAAATAGCAGTTTTCTATCAGTATGACATAAGAATAACGCAGCTTCAGCTCATCTATAAGTCAGCTATTATCAACTATTTATTGGCTTTCCTTTGTTGCTCTGCTCATGTAAAACAAGGATGCAACAAAAACAAAAATAAAATAATGTTTTTAATTTTTTTGTTTTCAGTTTTTCATGAGGTTTTGCCCACCTCATGAAATATGCCAGGGCATCCCAGGGGTCATATGTCTCCTGTTGATAATGACTGCTATAAGGAGAGGCATTTAATTGCTATTGCTAAGCTCATTAAATGGCTGTTTTTACATTTTGCTCTTTTGAAAATAATCTTAACAGTGCAATCCTAAACACATCTACAAAAGTAAGGCCCATTATGTTCAATAGTACTTACTCCCAGGAAAGTGTGGTTAGGATTGCAATTCATGATCTAACTTTAATCTAAGTTTTTATCTAAGTTAGGCCAGCCTAAGCCCCAGCATAAGTCCTGTGCTGACCTGAGGGTGTCACAAAAGTGCCATAAGAGACTTGTGTGCCACTCCTGGGGGAGGGTTTGGCCAGTGTGCAGACATGTGCTGGCCTCCCTACATCACACAGGAAGACCAATGACTTAGGTCAGCCTAGATTAGGATTGCACCCTTCGTCATCTAAAATATTTTTGCATCTGAAAATGGAAACATAAATTTGGAAACTAGTTCTTATTGAAAGGTCCTAAGAAAAGCACTTTTCCTCAAGGAAAATTTCTTGTAGGGGCAACCACTTCTCATAGAAGATCTGGCACCCAAAAGAGCAGTTGAGTAGCAGAAGACAGAAACTGAGACATCTCAGAGGTGCAAAAAAGGGAAGGGAAAAGCATAATTTGCTTTTATATAACCTACAAGCATAATTTGTTGCCACTCTAGCATTGGTGAGGCTTGAGAAACCAAACCAACTAAAGCTGGAGAATTTTATTTGCCCAATCCTATCCTATAGATGCCCAGACAAACAGCAGCAAATCACTTTCATCTCCTTCTCCCAAGGAAAGTCCTAGGTCCTGCAATGGGACTTCTGAAGTCTGCGCCAGCTATTTTGCTAGTGAAGACTTGAGAAGCTGTGTTGGCCTTTTAACCAAACATAGAGGATAGGATCCAACAGAGGGGACCTGTGAGAGTACAGCTCGATTCCTGGACTAGCTCTCAATTTATGCTGGGTTGTATTCCTGGATCACATATATAATTGCAAATATATGAAAAAGCATAAATGAAAACCAGCTTTCTCATAGGAAACAATGGGATTTGCCTGTGTTAGGGAAAAAATTGTGACTATGTGAATGCTTGCACCCCATCTTGCTTTACAGGAGATTCACTTCCTATAGGAAGCTGCAAGTGTCTAAAAGCATTGATCATTAGCAACAAATTAATTGACCAGGTTATGTCAAGAATAAGATCGTTCAAATCACATTTCCAGTATTACCATAATTCCTGTTATTTTAGAAACATGGAAATTACGACCATGAGTACTGCTTGAAAATGAATTTTTATTTATTCCTTTAACCATTTTCCCTGGTTGTAATATTCTGTAATGGTGATTCCATACAGGGAACAAATACAGTCATAAGATGTATTTTATCCCACCAGTCCATATGCCTGAAGTGCTTGGTGTGATGATAGTGCTGTTTGGTCTTACACCAAATTATTTTGCCTTTCTCTGAGGACATTTGAAGTTAGCCGCATTGGGGAGCCAGACGAGTTCCTGTGCCAGAACTCTCTTGGTTCAACAACTGTTCCCATCAAAGCTTCTCTTTCATATACACAACCTCTCTCCAACCTTTCTTTTGGTACAGAAACACTCACTGAATAAAGTCAATCCAATAAAAATTATTGCCTCCGTGCTGTTTACATGCACATTTATAGATGGACCTGATAGGAAAGAGCAAGACAGACATTACACGAACATACATTGGCAGTCAACTGATAGAAATTGGGACTGGGTTCTGATTTTATTTGTATTCATTCTAATTTACAGCATCATAATTAGCTGCCAGAATACAGCTATTGAATTCACATTTGGTGGCAGTAACCTCTTTGGAAGGCTTATTAGTTTCATCATCCAAATGCTTTAAGCACTCTACATAGTTCAGTAGAATTGGCATCATTTCCTTCATTTGGAATAATGCTCACAATTCAGATGTGATTTAAACTGGCATGTGGTGCCTGTCAGCGCAGCACCTATGCTGAGCCACAGCAATTCGTCTCAGTTTCATGAGCACAATGTTCACCCAAACTAGGAAACAAATGGAACTCTAATCCACATTAGACTTAACTGCCAGAAGTATAAACAAGGACCCAGAATGCACAAACCTGTAATTCAGGCAGTATAATATAGAAAGTTGTAGAGACAATGTGGTTAGAACTAGGCTGACTAGGCTGCAATCCTATCCATACCTACCAGGGAGTAAGCCCAACTGAACTCAGTAAGACAGTGGGCAAAATCCAGAGCAGTTACAGGTCCACACAGTTATGTCACTCTCTAGTGTTATCTTATGAAAAGTCACCTTAACTGCTCTGGAGCAAAGGGCTTAATTTGACTTTAGGATATGGGGCAAAATCCAGAGCAGTTATGGGTCCATGCAGTTACGTCACCCTCTAGTGTTATCTTATGGAAAGTCCTGTACCTGCTCCAGAGCAGAGCTTAATTTGACTTTAGGATATGGGCCAATAAGAACTCAATGCTGAGCAGACATGCACAAGCTTGCACAGTAGGACTGGGCAGACTTATATTCAGATTTCCATGCAACTATTACATGCCTTACAGCGCAATCTTAATCCCCATTTAGGCTGGCACAAGTCCCAGTAATGGCCTGGGGGTTCAGCACCACTCCTTGGAGGAGTAGGCCATGCACAGTCATGAACCAGCCTCCCCATGTCACTGTGGGAATGGGGAGGTAGGTTAATTGCACTGGCCTAAATTGGCTAGGATTGTGCCCTTCGTGATTTTGGACTGGTCATGATGTTGCTTCTGTAATTTACACTCAAGTTGTACACCTGGGGAGAAATGTAGTTGTTGTTGGGTGGGTGGTGGTGGTGGCTATGGAGCATCATGAAGATCACCTGAACTTAACAATGTATCACTACACCACATCAACAAGGGCTATACTGGGCAGGAGACACTCTTTCAAGTGGGTGTTCCTCTTTTATTTAGCAGGGGGAGAGTAACTGGCCCTCCACACCCCAGCAATGTCTGTTCAAGTGGCTTCTGCTGCTGTTCTTTTTGCACTTTGATTGTGAGACGTTTTGGGACAGGGACCCATTAGCTATTAATTAGCTACTAATTTTTTCATTTTCTTGTAAACCGCTTTGTGAACTTTTCAGTTGAAAAGCAGTATATAAATACTGTAGATAGATAGATATATACCTCATGAAGAGGTACACTCCACAAAATATCTCTAAAATCTGTAGTTGCTTCTACCTACATAGAAGCCTGAAAGCATCATCAAAATAAATTTTATACCATTTTTTTCAGATTTTTATACCACATTTTGCTACTGAAGGAACGACCAGGGATGGAGTATGGAGATCTGGAAAATTTGCAGTTGAACCTCTAGGATTCAACTCTGGGTGAATCAACTGAATCTATAGGTGAATTTATTGAATGGCCTATGGTAAGAAACTCTAGCCAGTTATTTTTTTCCAAACGGAGATGTAGAGACTGAATAGAAGTTGATAAAAAAATTCCAGACATACCTGGAATCATTATATCATTGCTATAATATATTCCTTTTATACTACAGATAATGTGGGGCTTAGTAGTTTTGCTTCCTTCTTTCTTTTCAAACAAAACTCCATTTCTTGTAATGAGACTGTCTCACTTTGTCTCATTTTGTTCGCCTGACAAAATAACAATACAAAAGGTCAGCACTCCTGAGATATATCTTGATTAAACAATCACAACCCTAAAATAGCAACACCCTCTCTGTTTATTTCCTCACTGAAAGAAAATAATGAGACAAGAAAATGTATTCCTGATCATAATAAAAGCTCTTTCACAAAGAGGGCAGCTCCCATTTCATCTAGAGATAATGTCGTGTTCGTTGTCTTCTTTATGTACTTTCAGATATCCAAATTAGTCCCTAGTTAGCTATTAAATAGAGAGCTTATCAGGCCCAGTTTTGTCACATTTGAATAACAATTCACTGACAAATGCAAACTCACACATTTAAAAAAAAAGTCTGGACACTCTTTGGAATGATTTCCTGGATAGGCAAACAGTATGGAATCTAGGAAAGGACCCAGGGAAGGAGAAGGACAGCAGGTCAAGCTGACATCAACCTGCAATAAATACTCACCTATAAGACAAGGTATATGAATCATGCAAGGCTCCTTCTCTTTGGCAGAATCAGACCTGACCTGCCTGCAGCCTTCTTTCATTTTGCAAATGGTTGGCAGAGGTCTGATTTTTAAAGCACCAGGATGTAATCTCCAGGCTACTTTTCCATGCACCATCACTGAAGAAAGCAGTGGATCTACGTCAGAGTAAATATGTTTGCAACTATGTGTAGCTGTGCTTGCTCATGCTCATTCCTGGTTACTTATCTCTCTGCTGTGAATTGAATTGCACACTGAACAGGTCTTAATAATATGTAATTACCACCAGGTTGTTTTTTAGGATCTGGCCTTGGTTAAAATAATCCAAAACTATAATCAGTCACCCTGAACTAATCTGAGAATCATAGTAAATTCCAGGATTTTTGTTTCAAATCCTGCCCTCAACTTATCAAATATATATATTAACCAAAACAAGCTTTTCATTGTTAAACGAATGTAAAGGACAAACCAAATGACTTTCATATCCTGAGCTCCGTGCTTGGTCCGTTTAAACTTCTTGAGACAGGGAACTGAGTTGACGGCTATTACTGTTCTTTTGTGATATGTTCACGTAGAATCCTTTCCAGAAATGTGAGCAGTGACATTCATGCTTGGGCCAGTAATTTCTCTTCTGCCACACGATTTGACTGAAGAGTCATTATTGTATAAGGATGCATCAGTCAAAAATAAATACAAAATTGCAACTTTTACTGTCACATATCTGTATACTGAATGTGTTGGTTATTCATATTGGGCAGGGGGGGGGTATGAAAAATAATGCTCTCTTGAATGATTGACAGAACAAGTCCTTCAAAAGCAAGAAAGACATTAGCAGGGATAGCCAGAGCTGTTTGGCCAAGCAGAAAAGTAGCTGAGTCTTAAACCCACACTAATCCTGTTCAAGGCCTTTGCTTTCCCAGGAGTGAAGACATGAGAGTATTATCAGGGATGACTGCTAGCCCTCATCAGTGATGTGCACACAGCCGTGTTGATCTCCCTCCTTCTCCATTTACATTGTGTCTGCAGAGACCAAAGAATAGGCTGATCCTAACATGTGATGGAACAGGTAGGATAACTGACTTGTCCCTTAACCAGAGTGGGATTTTGGCTGTGTGCAGTTCAGCACAGAGCAAGGGGAATTAATTCTCCTTACCTTTGGTAATATTGCAGCAGCCTCTATGGGGGCACTTAAAGGGTAGCACAGATCCAAATACCACAGAGCTGCTCCAAGACTTCTGGGACCAAGGTTAGGATCCAGCACAAGTGCCAGATCCTGGCCTCATCCTCCCAAACATGTATGTAACCCACCTGCTTTCCCCACCTTGGAATACCTCCTTTCTATCCTCCACTACCCTTCCCAAGCCACCAAAATGGCTTGCCTTACAAATCTGCCGGTGCCACCAGAGGCAGGTGCACAACTTTATTTATGTCAGCAGCACATGCATGGGTAAAAATATACAAAGAACATTAACATTTAATTAGATGTAAATTGTCCAAAACCGGGCTACTTCAACAGCATTTTCCCTCGCCAACGTAAGATCTTCTGTGCATACAGAAGGGCAGTGTATGCACTGCAGCATAGGTGGGGTGGTTTCTTATTCTCCACATTTGCACAGCCCAACTTTCATGCTGTCTGTGGTGTAGTTAATGATCATGTTGCCTGGTAAAAAGCTCAAAATGTTGCTCTGAAATTGATGTCATCCTCAGGTATTTGTAAAAAGAAACTTGGGGAAAACCTGCCTCCTCCTCCTCCTCCTCCTCAGATCTGTAGTGTTCCAATTTCCCTATCTCTATCCTAAGATGATCCCTCTATGATAGAAATAGGGTACCAGCCCAGTAAGATAGAATATTACTGATCACCATACAACTTTCAGAAAATGTTTGTGGTGTGGTCCATCCGTCTGTCTGTCTGTCTGTCTGTCTGTCTATCTATCTATCTATCTATCTATCTATCTATCTATCTATCTATCTACAGTATTTATATACTGCTTTTCAACTAAAAAGTTCACAAAGCGGTTTACAAAGAAAATGGAAAAATAATAATAGCTAATTAAAAGCTAATGGGTCCCTATCCCAAAAGGACTCACAATCTAAAATGCAAAAAAGAACCCAGCAGAAGCCACTAGAACAGACTTTGCTGGGGTGTGTAGGGCCAGTTACTCTCCCCCTGCTAAATAAAAGAGGATATCTTAAGGGCAAATAGCTGTTGGGATTATTGATAAACCCAAACAGTAGGCACCGTACAATAGTTAGGTTTTAAAAGTACCCTGCTTTTTTAGGTTTTAATAAAATACCCTTCCACAAGAATCAAAAAGTCTTGATATCTTTCTGATCTCATTTTATGTCATTAATTTTTTTTACTGTGTCAATGACTGAACTTGTCTTGGAGAAATTGAACTGGGTATTACAACAGTACCGTATTTGTTTTTGATACCACAATATTCGATTCTTAAAAATGGAAGGAAAAAAAGCAGTGTAGTGGCCACAAGCCCCAGACACATTTAGACTTTGGACACAAGCCTAAGAAATTTAGTCCGACCTAAATCACCTGGCCTATTTTTCTGTAATGGTCTGGGGAGGTCAGTGTATGCTCGTGCATTGGCCTAAATTCCCCTCCCCAGGAGTGGAGCAGAAGTGTCTTACTATACTTTTGTGACACCCCAAGGTCAGAATAGGACTTATGCCAGGGTTTAGGCCGGCCTATGTGGAGGTTAGGATTGCAGCCTAAGGCTGTGGTGTTTTTCAGCTAGAAAATACCAGGAAGTGACCTTACTAGCATGCCTCTAACATTCTTCTATTTCAATTCAAAAACAAGAAATGACATGGAAAATGATACTGAATTTGAAAATACTGTATATAGAATATGTAGGGTTTTTTAACCATAGAGATGCAAGGTATGGTATTTATCTAGTGTGGCTAGTCTGTATTGACTACAGTCAGCTGCATTCAAAAACTGCAAATTAATTTGCCATGGTGCCTAAACACTTTTCATCCAGATACCTATGTAGCCATGCTGTTTGCTAGTTGGCCTTATAATCTTAGCATATTTTGTTTGTCCATCCACCACGTTAGTAAAAAAGATTGTGATAATAAAATCTTATTTGTATTACTACACAAATTCAGCTCTTCAATCTGCAGACAGAAAAAAAGTACAGACAGGTATTAAAAACAAAGAGAGACCATTGCGACCCACTATATATCACTGGTAGGCTACTCTGGTCTAGTGCAGTGTTTCTCAAACTTAGGGAGAGATTTACCCCCTTAGAAAATACTCTGGCTTCCTGCAGGAATTACACCTATTTGACGGCACTGCTGTCCAGTGGTTATTGACTAACCTCCAGGTAGGCCAGTATCAGACCCAGCGTAAGTCCTGTGTTGACCTGGAGATACTACAAAAGTGCCGTAAGATGCTTTTGCGCCACTCCTGAGGGAAGATTAGGCCCATGCACAGACATGTGCTTGCCTCCCTACATCACCACAGTAATGGAAATGGATGAGTTAGTCTGGCCTAGGTTAGCATTGCACCCAAAATGCTTGAATTTCATGTTATACTGATGCATTCTGTCATATGGATAAATAAATAAAATGTTTTCTCCCCTGTGATTATGCAGACTATAAATAGCATGGAATATAGTTTGTCTATCAACAATATTTTGTTATGCCTTGTGATATTATTTCACCATGTTGCTATTCCTACAAATTTATCCATCCACATCTCATCCCTTTTCATTTCCCTTCCTTCCTGTTGCCATTTCAGCATGGATGAAATTCTGACGGTTATTTTGGAGTGTTAACTCTCTGGTTTTCTCTTTTTCAGGTTTATTCAGCTTAACAAATCAGCACTCTTGACATAAGATAAATAATTCATACATGCAAAATTAATGATTAGTTTGAAAATGGTTATCAAATATTTAATTTGATTGAAATGGCTAGGCTGGTGCATTTTGCATTTTAGATATGAGAATTTCAATCAAACAATATGGCAGTTATGTTTTTTCATGCTGTTCACATACTTTTTTCCAGCCATTTTCTTTAATAAACAGTTTTGGAACCTAAATTTGATCATTACATGAAGACTGACATGGCTGATTGTACTATTCTAGAAAACTGATTGCAAGGTGAGTTGCTTATTTTTTCCATTATTCTTCACTGAAGAGTTCTTAAAGGAATACATGTGACTGTTGAGATAATGTTTAAATCACAATGGAGCATTTTCTTAATACAGAAGCTACTTGGGAACATTCAATCAAAATTGCTGTAAAAACAGACTAGAAATTGCATATAATACAAAATTAGGCTTATGTCAGATCCCATAAGGAAATATTGGGTTTTATACCCATCTACTTCCACAGAAACACACACACACACACACACACACACACACACACACACACACACACACACACACACACACACACATATATATATATATATATACACACACACACACACACACACACATAGTCCTAGTCTTTAATCTATAAATATAAAATTGGAACATCACTGACTGACTGAATCACTGACTGACTGAATCACTGACTCACTCACTCACTCATCAATGCCCAGCCAAAACCTGTGAAATTTGGGGACGGGGTTGCTTCCATGTTGGAGGCACCCACTAAGAACCAGTTTTCAAAAATTCCAACTGGAAGGAGGTGAAAAGGGGCACAAAACATTTTCCTCCCTGTACTTTACGTTGAAAATCCCTGACTGATGCTCTGTGCCAACCCCTGGACCTAGAAGCATGAAATTTGGAGAGGTGTTCATTCTGTGACATGAACACCCACCAAGAACCAATGTTGAGAAATTTAACCCTTAAGGGGCTGAAAAGGGGTGCAACATGTTTTTGTCCTATACTTAACACGGAAGACTGACCAACATCCAGCCAATTTGGTGCTCAATGCCTGGTGCACTGGGGGATGTTGTTCAGGGGAGAGCTGTTGCACTGAGGAGGATGCTGCTTCTGTGGGAATTTTGCACAAGGGGGAGATGTCGCACATGAGGCGGTGATGTGCATGGGGGATGTGCAGGGGAGGGCTGTTGCACATGAGGGGGTGCACTGGGGAGGATGCTGCTTATAGGGGAATTTTGCACATGGGGAAAGATGCACATGGGGGTGTTGTGCATGGGGGTGCTGTGCATGTGGAGGTGCTGCAAGTGAGGCGGTGATGCGCATGGGGGATGCTGCACATGGGGAAAGATGCACCTGGGGTGTTGTGCACAGGGTGCTGTGCATGTGGAGGTGCTGCACATGGGGAGGTGCTGCATATGGGGAATGATGCGCATGGGGTGATGCTCATGTGGGGGTGATGTTGTGCAATGTGGGATGGTGTATGTGGGAGTATTTTACTCCCACAACGCAGGTTCATTTTGCTTGTCATGAATAAATGAGTAAAAATATTATAAGTCAAGACTAGTCTGATCAAAAGTAAAAGAGGAGGTGATTCTGGATGGGAATTGTGGAACAAGGGCAGATCAGGCCCAGGAAGCTTCTTCTGGTGTATCCTGGAGCAGAGGCGGTGTGGGAGACCTGGCTGCCGTGATGCTCCAGAGGCAGCATGGCCAGCTGGAGAGGGGGCAGCGCAGCCAGCTTGGTGGCCATAGGAGAGCTGGGCTCTTCCTGCGCTGCCCCAGAAGTGGGGAGAGGGAGGAGAGGCAATGCAGGAGACCTCCTGCACCACACTGCAGCCTCGCCAGTCAGCCCTGCTTCTCCTGTCCCTCCCCAGGAGAGAGGCTGTGGTGCAGCCCAGAGGGTGGCTGAAGGGGCCGCAGAGGTCCGGAGGAGCTGCCAAAGGCTGGGGAGGGAGTGGAGGCAGCATGCGGTAGCTGCAGAAGCAGGGCTGGCCAGTGAGGAGAGGCCCCAGAGGAGCTGCAGCTGGCGTGGTGTTGCTGCTGTTGCTTCTCCTGGCCACGAGTCGGGGGAGGATCTACCTCCTCATCCCACCTCTGTGTTCCTGCTCTGGGGGAGCAAGAAATAAAATGGCGACCAGGCCAGGCTCGAATCCCAGAGAGGCGGGGGGTTTGTCCTACTCCCCAGAAGACCCTCTGTTTTATTGGAGGTGTATGGGGAATCCAGGTCAAATGGTCAGCCTGCCAGTCTGTGATGTCGTATGAACAACCCATTGTTCATTTCTGGAAAAATACTGATTGATTTTTGCCCATTAATGCCGCTGCCAGTGCTGCAGGGTAATTAAACATTATGTAGGAAAAGAGTATGATGCTTTCATGGCTGACACGTGAAAAATTGTCTGAGTCAAATGTAAATTAATACTCTTATACTCTTTACTCATGCTTATTCTCATCTAGCTAAGTAAATGTATTCCACTTCTCCTGAATTTCTGCCAATTAATAGATAAAAAGACACAATTTTTAAGTTTCCACTGTTTCATAATTTCGAGGGTATTTTAGCATACAAGAGGAATCCTGAATTCAATAGTACTCAGTGAGTTTTATCCAAGCCCACTTTCTTTGCATAGTTCATGAAACTCTTATTATTAAATTCATTGGTGTTTTTTATTTAGTTTTTTATTTAGTTCAATGGTGTATGATAGATGTCTCCAGACTTTTGGGGGGACAGCCACATCATCTCTCTGAAACAGTATTGGGGACGAGAAAAAATAATTTACATAAAATGTTTCAGTGACTATAATTAGATTTGAACCTTATATGAATGAATGAATGAATGAATGAATGAATGAATGAATGAATGAATGAATGAATTCAAATCAGTTAGAATCCTAGAATCCTAGAGTTGGAAGCAGGAAATTCTCCCAAAGAGGTAATGGAAACATGGATGGTGCAGAACAGCAGATTAAAATTGACAGAGAACTGGTTAGAAACCAAAGCGGTCATTTGGACCAGGTGAGCTGCATCTCACCTGGTCCAAATGACCATTTCGGTTTCTCTGTCAATTTTAATCTGCTGTTCTGCACCATCCATGTTTCCATTACCTCTGTGGGGATGCAAGCATATCCCCCATAAGCTAAAGATCCCACACCCACATTTTCACAGCCCTCTTTCTGAGAGTAGACAGACACAAAGTAGGAGTTGAGCAGCTCTGCCTTCTCCTGGTTTCTAGACACCTGTTGTCCATCTTTGTCCAGGAGCAGCTTCACCCCCTTGTTTCTCCTCCAGTTCCTTTGGGCATATCTAAAGAAGCTCTTTTTGTTATCCTTGACTCCCCTGGCCAGCCTTAGCTCATAGTGGGCTTTAGCATTTAGTTCATAAACACTTTCCAACACACAGACTGAGTGATCTTCAAATCAGTTCATAAGCTCTTTCATACACAGAGAGAGGAAGTGTGTGCAGCCTACCCACCCCTCAGAATACCCTCCAGATGTGCAGGGAGTAGAGCCTGCCTGAAGTCTAGATTGGGGGCCTTGCTGAGCACTGCTTGAAAGCTTGCCAAACACTGCATCTGGCCCTCATGTCAGGGTTTGGATGTAGCCCTCATGCTACACCCCTGATGTAGGAGCAGCTCAGTCCTATCCAAAGCTTAAGGTGGCTGATCTTATGACCTGCTACTGTATATTCTTGATATACATTTTAACTTCCTTTATTTTAATGTTATAGCCACATTGTCTCAATTCATTTGGGAGGGAGCTGGTTCTCTCCATCTTCTTAGATGGCTAACCTTCCATTACTGCTGATTTGAAAGGGACCCTTAGATTGTGGAGCTTGTGACTCCAAGGCAAGGCAGCCTCCTTCCTGGAATCCCCAAGTTTTGGATAGTGGCCAACAAGTACTACTGTTCCAGATTAATCCTAGCTCAATTATGGCACAATTCTGATCTGTAGATGGGCCGCCAACTTGCACCAAAACCAGAGGTGTTGCAAATGTACTGTAAGGCACTTTTGTGCCAACATACAAGGAGGAAGGCCAGAGGTCCCTCCAGAGATGGTGTAATTCTGAATAGACCCACAAAGACTTTTTACCATTTGGAAGGGGACAAGTCTCCTCCTAGTGGTAGCACAGTAGCAGCCTCTAAACCTAAAACTGGACAAACTTGCACAAGCAAGGATTGCACTGTCACATTATAACTGTTAGACTGCAGTTGTGAGTCGGCTCTTGTGTATTCTATCCATTCCCAGTGATTTTCAATCTTTCCCAAGCCATGGCACACTGACAACAAACTAAAATTAATACCATGCGGCCTGTTGGAACTTACATTTCCCATTGGCCCTGCTAATAAATGGCCTCTCTCCCAAATTCCTGTGGCACACCTTTGGACAACTTGTGTCATGGCACAATGGTTGAAAATGGTTACTTTACAGGAAGATTTCCCTAGTATAATTCATGGAAGGATAAGAAGATGACCTATTTACATCTCATATTTTACTTAAATACAATGCCCCATGAAGATGAGAGGTTACGCTTTCTGGGTGAATCTCTGTCATTCAAGCTTAAGTTCTGATCTTCATTGTCATTTGAGGTCCCTCCATTTTTGGTTTAACAGTTCCTTTTGTTATTTAATGCAAATCAAGGTGATTTGCAAGGCGAGAAGGATTCATAAATAAATATTTGCAGAGACTTCAGCTGGAATATACACAGTAACATAAGCTGCCTGCCAAGGAAACAAACAAACCCAAAAACGTCAGTCACCAATGAAGTGCACTCTTGCATACAATGCAAATTCCTGTCCCATTACAAATATGCAAAAAGGCTCAGCCCTTGATTCAACATCTTACATTATCCTTCTAAATAGTCATTTGTACATAAACATAGTGCCAAATTCTTGACACCGTGTTCAGGTTTTCTGTTCCAAGTCTCAACAACACAACTGGATTAGCATGCCCTCGAATTATTCAATATAGCATGCAACTAAATTGCATCTTGTATTCCTATTATTAAGCAAAAACATATAATGAGAAATTTCTTGGAAATGTATTCGCAGAATTGTCACAGCAACCAAATTCTGAATACACATTTCATAATTGGAAATTTCATTAAGAGTCAAGAACACTGCAAACCAGCACAGGAATTTGGGTCTGTATGAAAATGTAATTGAAGCTCTGAGATATACACAGATATTGATCATTATGGAGACCATGCGTACTGTTCTCTTTGATAATGGAGTAGGATATTATATCACCCCAACATCATCCTGACGGAAAAATTCTGAGCTCAGTTAGGCATGGGAGAAAAACCTAACTCTTAGGCAGCTGCTTTTAGTTATGAAGATGCTGAGGTCTTCTGCATGCAGAGCATGCTCCTTACCACTGAAGCATAGCTTTCCCACCAGATAATATAATTTCCTATTATATTAGGAAGTGCGGAACTGTGCAGACAAAGGTATGCCCCAAAGCATAAACTGTAAAAAAGCATTTCCCAAGCCTTCACTACAAAAGACTGCTTTTGCATTTTGGCCAAGAACACAAGCAGGATCAGAGGCAAGATCCATGGGTAGCCAAACCCTGTACTTCAGAATCATTCATCCAAGCAGTATTATTACCTGAAAATATTTAACTGTAGGGAAACTGAATTGTTTCCCTCCTTTTTTTCCCTTGGTATGATGCATGCATATGCAATCATGGACTGCAAATGACTTACCCTACAATCCAGAGTAACTACGGGAGCACATAAGAGACATTACGTGCACCCGTAGTTACAGCACCACATAGTGAAAACCTATGGGAAATTCATATTGCAATCCAGAGTAAATTGTTCTTATGTCGGAGCAAGGACTCCCCATAGTTACTCTGGATTGTGCCCTTAATGCCAAGCAGAACATCTGAGGCGAAACCTGCCTGCTCATTACAACTGTTTGACACTTGGTTTTACCATCTTGGAATATTCTGGATAATAATAACCTTTATTCTACAAACAATCTGAGCATTGGCACTGCTTACCTGAAAGGTCAAGCCCAAACCTTCTGTTTGCCTGTTCAGGCCAAAAACCCAGAAAAAATATTCTCATTATCCAATCTTCTATTTCTAGTGACTATCTTTCAGTACACCTCCTGCTTTTATTTGCATATTGTGCTGGTCTGACTGGATTTCAGTTCAGAACCGAGTGGTCTCTGTACTCATCTCATTAAGTCAGAGGACCACGAGAAAGCCTCGTTAAGTGCCAGAGTCTACCACTTAGCACTCAGCACTTGCTCAGAGGCAGGGGGATGCAAGTTGGAGTTGACTTTAGACCACTTCTTGGGTCCACCCGGTCAGACTTCCACACTTGCTCCCCTAAAGGGTCTGTTGTTTGGGGTTACCTTAAGTAGTGACACAACCACAGTCTTATAAAATAGAAATCAGATTTATTGTAAGCCAAATCATCACGTCAGAACAGTTTAGCACTAGCACATTAAAACTCAGAGTTCAAAACAATAAAAGCTAGCTCCTACTCTAATACATAGATTCCTAGCTTAGCATGAATGGCAAAAGAATATAGTCCATAAAAGAATTAAATTCCTTCAGTGTACTGTAGGGAATCCCACAGACTCCACTTGGTCTCCCTGGAACGCATGGTCCTCTCAGCTGCACACAAAGAAACCTTCTCAGGCTTAATCCTAATGGCTTCAACCTCAGGTATATTTATAATAGTTGGAGGTACTGAAAGTCAGTTTGAATTTGGTGATCCAATCAGATTACAAGGGTCTCTGATGCATCCACACGATTGGGCCCAGCTTTGTAGCCTTCCTGAACCTTCTCGGTGATTCAACCATTTCCTTTGACTGTGAGGTGATGTAACCCAGCTAGTCTTACAGCCCAATCCAGAGCAACTAATCTGTCCACATAAGAGCCCTTAGGTTGCCCTATCTAACACTAGGTTGGAGCAACTGCAAGATGCTCCAGCCCAGTTACTCTGAAGGAGGCTTAGAGCAGAGCAAGGCAAGATAGGGTGCCCTAAGAGAGGTGGACCTGCTCTGCCCTAACTGGGGCAGCCTAAGCAGCTCAGGAGAGGCATGTTGAGGGCATGTTTAGCATTGCCTAGGGCAGAGCAGTTACTCTGAATCCAGAGCCTGTTTCCAAGGCAGAAATGCCCTCTTCCAGCCCTCAGAGTTATACCACCTCAGGAGCAGGTATAGTAATGAGTAGACCCATAGGGGTCCATGATAAGGCCCGAGTAAGAATGGCAGTGTTGACCAAAAATCTGAGTTCTTGGCCATCCTAGGTGCAACCCCGGCCTCTCAACCTCAGGATATGGAACAAACTACGGCTGCCCACAAACCTCAGGATACAGCAGGCCACTCCAAGAAGCCCCTTGTATTCACTGTAGAATGTACTGGACTCTCATCAGGGACTCCTTATAAGGCAGGCACCCAGTGGCGTCACCAGACTGGTGCGGCTGATGTGGGCTGCATTGGGGATGCGCTCCGTATGGGGTGATGTGCTGGAGGAGTTTGACTGTCCTTTGGCAGGCCCCGGGCGTCAGCACACCCATTCAGGCCTGCTCCAAGGCGGAGAATCAGCCAGAAGCCGACACTTGTCTGAGGAGCTGGCCTGAACGGCCATCTGAGGTGCACTGCGCAGAAACACACTGAGCATGCCGAACAGCTTCAGAGGAGACTTCCTTAGAGCAGAGAAAGTCCGCGCCTCTGCACAGCCATTCGGCCTCACTCAGGAGGCGGAGCAGCAGCCGAATGGCTTCAGAAAGAGTACTGCACAGGTATCAGAGATGGTGCCTGCGCAGTATTCTTTCTGAAGCCAGTTGGCTTCAGAAACAACTGCGCAGGCGCCAACTTTGGTGACTATGCAGTCCAGGTGGGGGGGGCGCATCCCAGGGATGACGCACAGACTTCCGCACCAGGTGATGTGCAGAGTCATGTCACCACTGTAGGCACCACAGCTGTTTCTTGTTCAGTGTGATCTGAGGGGTGTCTCCTCAGGAGCAAGTCTTCCCCTTGTGTCAATTACTTAGCATGCTTTGGAGCAGTTAGGGCAGCCCAGGCTTCCTGACTCTCTGGATTCAGCATAACTTTCTGCTCTGGATACAGAATAGTTAGGAGAGTGCAGTTAGGTCAGAGCAGGCTGAATTTGCTCTGGATTGCAGCCTTAATTTGCAATTGAAGGCACTAAGCTTTACTGGCCATCCTGCAAGATCCGGCCAAACACTTTCGATTTCTGACTTACTTCAAAGGAGACTATTCACACCTGGCCATTCCTCCCAACCTTCCAGAAACTAGTGGCACCTCCCAGATATTTCTGCTACAGGGTAATACTTTCAAGATGGAATCACTCAGGTTCATAGCAGTGGCTGCCCAACACACATATCACTAGGGATGTGGGGTGTGTGGTCCACACCAGATGATGCGCCTGAGGGTGTGTGACACGCACTGCAGTGGTGGGCACCAGCAAGTTCGCACCTACTCTATAGAACCGGTTCTTAACAAGAAATAGTGCATATAAAGTTTAAAAATAGCCATTTAAAAGTGGCTGCCAGATGGACAGAGAACCGGTTCTTAATTTCTTTGAAGCCCATCACTGATGCACTGGGGTACATAAAAAATGCAACTTCGTGATGGTGCGGAAAACCCAGCATGTCATATACCATTGGATTTCTATTGAAGAGCAGAATCCAAAGCAAAGTTTTGAAATAGCACATTCCTATCAAAAGTTATGTACAAAAAACTAAAAACAAAAATATGCATTGAACTCTATGGAATGTGAAAGTGATCCATATCACGGCTTTACTCATGAATAGGCAAATGTGCCTATTGGAAAATGCACACTGAGAGGAACCCAAGGACACCAGAATAGTCATGTTCCAATTAACACAGCCCCCACAAATCACCCCACAGGCAGGTCCCTGACTGCATTGAAATGCATGAAAAAATGCATGAAAGTGAACTGCACAGCTGTGTTTATGAGGGAGTAAGTAAGCATGCCTTGGCTCATGTGGACGGTCAGTCTGGGGGAGTGCAAATTGGTCCCGATCAGGGACCTCATTAGGATTTTAGAAAGGTGGCACCCCTGCAGGGCGTGACACTCTTAGTGACCAAAATGGCTAAAATCATGGTTTGTAGAAATCATCCCATCACGTTATATACTGTTAGATGAGTAATTTACAGCAGAATGCAATGAAACAAACCACTTTGAAATATCTTTTTTCTATTAAGACGTGTGGCCAAAAACAAATGGATGTGGGGCAATGGCACATAACCACACCCACCATTCAGGTTGTTGCCTCGCCCACTGCATGGGGTGACACACGAACCCTAGTGATGCCCCTCTCTGCACATGTGCAGTAAGGCCATCATGGCTTGCTTTGTATCCCACGTAAGAATTTTGCAGACTGGAGATCTCCTGAGGTAAGAATACATTAGTTCCCAGCGCAGTGAAAGCCTTGCTGCAGCTAACAGAACTGATTTTATGTGTGGATTGGGTCCAGGAAAAGGATTGGATATGATATATTCCAATACTACTAATCCTATCTTTTTTCTGCAGGTTGTTTTTTGTTCATGTTCTCTTTTTTAGCTTTGGGACCTGGGAAAAAATTTTCATTGTCCTTATTCTTTTGAGCAGGCAGCATGTAGCATTATTATACTGAATAAATTAGATGAAGTAAATTATTTGTAAAATTATATGTATATTAAATTTATTTATAAGTATTATTGGGTGAAATTGACCACATATCAGCAATATAAATGAATGTTTTAACTTTTATTTTGTCATGTCCTACATTTAGGCTGGCCTAAATTTCTTAGGATTGCACCAGTCAATCTTGTTCAAGAATGGTTGATGCTCTTGCCACAAGTGCACCTGATAAAAAAGCATCTGCCCCTCCATCTCTAAAATCACCTTCTATTCTTTTCACTCCCTACAATCCAGAGTAACTACGGGAGCACGTAAGAGACATTTACGTCGATGTAGTTATGGTACCACCTAGTGAAAACCTATGGGAAATTCATATTGCAATCCAGAGTAAATTGTTCTTACGTCGGAGCAAGGACTCCCCATAGTTACTCAGGATTGTACCCTATGCCAGGGAATGGTCCATCTATATGATAACCAGGTTCACAAGAAACTCTTCTTCATCAAGTTGGACAAAGCACGGTGTGTACAGTACTATGTGCATATAGAAAGTGTAAATAGAGTTTGAGACAAATATTCTTTGCAAAAGATTTTGTTTGCATTCAAGGATTAATATATTTTGGCTGGAAAAATAAAAAGGCAACTGTGGTTGAGGTAAAACAATACTGACATGACCTTATTGAGGTCTGTAAACCTAATACAGAGTAAATGGTTTAAGGACATTTGATAATTTCAGTCTTAAAATAAAGATAAGATACACTCTAAATAGAATTGATGTACAGAATGCTTTTGGTATCAAGGATATGATAACTGTCAAAAATACTAAATTTTAAAGATGCCATCACTGATTAATTCACTAAGCATTTTTAAAATTGATTTAGACATGGGAAGACTGAACAAAATCCATTAGGAAACAGAAAATATGGCATAACTATGAAAATCAATGTATTTGGCAAGAACAGAAACTGAAAGATAGAAATGCAATCACATCTCAGAGAGGTGCTGCAGATTGAACTAGCATAAAATACAGCTATTGCAGCAATATGATACAATGTGATTTTCAATTCAGAGGTAAAAAAGGCAGGGATACTACTGAATTTTATTGGAACTGCACAGAAAATAGAGGTGTCCATAACAATGATGTTATATCATAGGAGTGTAGAAATAGTTAATCTTTAAAACAGTAAAAAGAAAAGCAATTTGAACACAGAAGGTTGTGGAATGTGCATTATTCAATTCTGATTCTTCTGGCTATGTTCCTGAAACTAATTAATGTCAACCCTATAAAGTATAACTTTTCAGACAAGAAAGAAAATTATTTTTCTAGAACTTTTTTGAAACATTAGTTCACTCAGAGTGCAATCCTGAGCACTTGTTTGGCTGGGGTAAGTCCCCTGAACTGGCCTAGGAGTGTTGCAAAAGTGCCATTAAAACACATTTGCACCTCCTTAAGACCAGGCTGGGCCAATGCAAAGATGCACGCTGGCCTCTTCACATTGGATCCAGTGGTGGGCTCCAACAGGTTTGCACCTACTCTATAGAACCGCTTTTAACAAGAGATAGGACATATAAAGTTTAAAAATAGCCATTTAAAAGTGGGCACAGAACCGGTTGTTAATTTCTTTGAATCCCATCACTGATTGGATCCATCCTCAGACACAGTGAGTTTGCACCATCCAAGGCAGACTGGGACAGGGGATGGGAAGCGGTGGCACAAGGGCACAACCAAGGTAAGAAGGGGTGTTTAAAGTGTGGGAAGGTGTAACACTGGGTGAATTAGGACCAGGAAAAAGGTCAATCTGGCCACAGCAATACTAAATGCCTCCTGGCCAGCCTGGTGCTACACTGTGCTGTTTGGACCTATGTTAGCATGTCCAAATAGCTCCCAACCCAAGAGTAAGGGGAAAAATAACCAAATTAATCTGCTTTTGGCACCTACCTTGTGCTGAATACTACCTGATCTAATTTCTACCTAATATGTAGAAATTAACATAGATTTTATCCATTTCTGACAAGGGGCTCAACAGAAAAAAATAAGAGAGCTATGGGCTTCATATTTCTTGTATAAAACGTTATCTGTGTGCTTTATTTATTGAGCTTTATACTTGCATTTACACAGAACACTTTAGTGATTTCATATTCTTTTGCAGTTTTACTAAAGGCATTTTATATCAGGAAGCAAGTGTCAACTCTAGGGACTCTAGGCCATCCTGTTGGACCACATAAAATCATCTAACTAAAAGAAGAGGCTAAGGACTTGGTCAAAGATACAGATGAAGATCAGTCTCAAAAGGAAGTTCAGACAAGAAAATGAAATGTGATGAAAGCAGCAAGGAATGGAGCTGGCTGGTCAGGGAAGAAGTTAGCTTTCAATGTCACAAGTGTAGGAAGAACGAGTAAGTTGTTCTTGTTCAGATGAACGGAAGAGGCACATTGGAATCACCTGGCTTGAATAAGATTATTAGATGTTCTTGTGAGCTGATTTGTTTCATAGATTGAGATGGCAGACGAGGGTAAGAATTATAATGGTAGCATGGCCAGGAATGAAGTGGTTTTGTAATAGGAATGAAGTAGGTACCAGCAGGAAAAACCCAGGAGATGATGATGCAAGCAAGAGATTTCTTTATTCAGAGCTCTGGACTCAGCCAGACAGAGTTTTCTATCTCACAAAAAGACTGAGTGCTTTGTCCAAATTGACTAGACCTTTTATAGCATAACTGTTTCTCTACATAATAAGATGATTCTGTTCATAACAAGAGGATTTATACAATCAAAGATTTTATCTTCAGTGGCTTCCTGAGCTGAGATGGAAAAATGTGTGGCAAGACATGACATTACACATCAGTACATTACACATCAGTACAATGAAGCAATCAAACACGTGTATTCTGACATTGGTTGATCCATCTGAGTTTCCTTTCCCACAGGAAGAAGAATTAAAATTTTATTTTAATTTTATAATTTTTGGGCTTCTTTATTATTGCCACAGGGTCAGGTGAAGACAAAGAGAGTTTCCTGTCTTAGCTTTACAAGCCTTAAGTGGCTAATCACTGATAACTATCAAACTCCTGGGAAAGGAGAAGGGGCATTGTGATGTTATCATCTCCTCTCCGGGGAACCTGTGAATGTTGACTGGAAGCTTCTGTCTGGGAATGTGTGTCTGCAGCCGTTGTTTAATGCTTGGCTGCGTGTCCTTTACTATAGGCAGCCCACAGAATGATTTCAAAGGTATCAAATAATTTCAATAATTCTAATAATAATTCTAATAAATTCTGACAGCTGGTTTTGTCTACCATAGTTTGGTGGAACAAAGTGGTTTGGTGAAACAAGTGGTTTGGTGCCCTGGGTATGTCCCAGCATCTACTACGGGTCAACTTGAACCTGTGCCAGTAATATCTCTGGCAGAAGTCCAAACTGATCCAAGTCCGCTGATCAACTTGGTTGATCCATGTCAGCAGATCATCTTTGCCAGCAGATATCACACAGCCTAGGAAGGAAGATAAGACATAACATCCACATGCATGAACCCTGCCCCATCACTGCTTCTTGACCTATTCCACCCCCTCCCCACCCTTCCCTACTATCCCCTGCCTCTTTGCTGGACTTATCTAGTCCAGCCTATATACCCAAGAGTGCTAGTGGGAAAGCTCTGACCTTCCTGCCAGTGCTGCTAGTTCCACACTGACACAAAATGCTTCATGGTGCTTTTACAACAGCGCATGTCAGAATAACGTGCTTTGTCCATGCTACTGTGGAACAAGATTGGGCAACAAGTTAAATATATTATTAGACTGTTTTCTTTTTGCATGTTTCAGATTTGGGGGGGGGGGTCAGTAACCTTTCGGCGGTGTAGTGCCAAACTAATGTTACAATGTTATTCCACATGCCAGCATTATTCTAAAATTGTATATGTGCATGAGAGACTACCTCCTGGGGCTTTTCTGTCCTCCAGCTAGCATGTGTCTTCCTCTGCTGTCACCCAAAGGGGCTTTTCCATTCCTGCACTGCTGAGGGAGCTGGAGATGCTGAAGAACAGCTGGATCCTATCCTGGGGATGCCTCTTGCCTCTTGGCAGAGGGTTGGATTGGATACACTCTTCTCCACTCCTTCCTGGGACTAAGCTCTATTGACTGCAAAGGACTGACTTCTGAGTAGATTTACATGCTTTCAAACTGCTAGGTTGGCAGAAGCTGGGTAAGGGGTAGCATCATTTTTTTAACACATCATTGTAATACTGTACTTAAAATATTGTATTATTAAATTTAAAACGATATGATTTATTACATATAATTTAAAAATTGCAAGGAGGCTTCACTAACAGCAAAAAAATTCTTTTCCCAGACATAAGCCTGAAAAAAGAGGACATATCCTGGAAGTCAAAGAAAAGCACTCATTCAGGACTCCACTATTGCATGTCTTGTAACAAAGACTTTCTCCTTTCCTGGCACAAGAGTGTATGACAGAGTGTGGTCTAGATGGTCTGTGTATGGTCTGTATGACAGTGTATGGTTTGTATGATCTGTACATGTCCAAGCCTTCACCCAATTTGCTCTGTGGCTTTTGTTTTCTTCACCCAATTTGTTTGTGGCTTTTGTTATTTGAATCTTTGCAGTGCTATCCCCTTATTTCCTTCTCCACCCCCCCCCCCCAAAAGGCATCCACTACCTATTGTCTGGAAAATGAAAAAAATGTTTTCTCTGCCTTGTCCATTGCAGCAGGTGGGCCATGACCTGCACTTAGCTACTCAATTCAATAAATCAAACAGTTTTTAGTACTAAGGCTGCAATCCAGAGCAAATCAGCCTGCTGTGACCTAACTGCACTCTCCTAACTATTCTGTATCCAGAGCAGAAAGTTATGCTGAATCCAGAGAGTCAGGAAGCCTGGGCTGCCCTAACTGCTCCAGAGCATGCTAAGTAATTGACACAAGGGGAAGACTTGCTCCTGAGGAGACACCCCTCAGATCACACTGAACAAGGAACAGCTGTGGTGCCTACAGTGGTGACATGACTTTGCACATCACCTGGTGCGGAAGTCTGTGCGTCATCCCTGGGATGCGCCCCCCCCCCCCCAACCTGGACTGTAGTCACCAAAGTTGGTGCCTGCGCAGTACTCTTTCTGAAGCCAGTTGGCTTCAGAAAGAGTACTGCGCAGGCACCATCTCTGACACCTGCGCAGTACTTTTCTGAAGCCTTTTGGCTTCGGGGGAGACTGTGCAGGTGTCAGAGTTGGGGCCTGTGCAGTACTCTTTCTGAAGCCATTCGGCTGCCGCTCCGCCTCCTGAGTGAGGCCGAATGGCTGTGCAGAGGCGCGGACTTTCTCTGCTCTAAGGAAGTCTCCTCTGAAGCTGTTCGGCATGCTCAGTGTGTTTCTGCGCAGTGCACCTCAGATGGCCGTTCAGGCCAGCTCCTCAGACAAGTGTCAGCTTCTGGCTGATTCTCCGCCTTGGAGCAGGCCTGAATGGGGGTGCTGACGCCCGGGGCCTGCCAAAGGACAGTCAAACTCCTCCGGCACATCACCCCATACGGAGCGCATCCCCATTGCAGCCCACACCAGCCACACCAGTCTGGTGACGCCACTGAGTGCCTGCCTTATAAGGAGTCCCTGATGAGATGCCAGTACATTCTACAGTGAATACAAGGGGCTTCTTGGAGTGGCATGCTGTATCCTGAGGTTTGTGGGCAGCCGTAGTTTGTTCCATATCCTGAGGTTGAGAGGCCGGGGTTGCAGCTAGGCTGGCCAAGAACTCAGATTTTTGGTCAGCACTGCCATTCTTACTCGGGCCTTATCATGGACCCCTATGGGTCTACTCATTACTATACCTGCTCCTGAGGTGGTATAACTCTGAGGGCTGGAAGAGGGCATTTCTGCCTTGGAAACAGGCTTTGAATACAGAGTAACTGCTCTGCCCTAGGCAATGCTAAACATGCCCTCAACTTGCCTCTCCTGAGCTGCCTAGGCTGCCCCAGTTAGGGCAGAGCAGGTCCACCTCTCTTAGGGCACCCTATCTTGCCTTGCTCTGCCCTAAGCCTCCTTCAGAGTAACTGGGCTGGAGCATCTTGCAGTTGCTCCAACCTAGTGTTAGATAGGGCAACCTAAGGGCTCTTATGTGGACAGATTAGTTGCTCTGGATTGGGCTGTAAGAGAATAAAATTTGGTTTGACACAAAAGGGTTAAAACTACTTTGGACTAGCATTATTGTGAGAATACAGGAAATTTTCTGTTCTGACCCGGAGAACAATAGAGATCCTGCTGAGTGAAAGGGCACTGAAGTCATCAGAACAATACAGATTTCAGTAAGGTAACCTGTCATTTTATAGCATTGTTCGGTAACAATAGGACCACGTGTCCCACACCCACCAAATGCTGCTTTTCTGTGGCAATGTAAATGATAAGCACCTGGGAAGAAGCTGAGCCTGAATTCAAAGGTTCCAGTGAACAGATGAACGATGCACCATTAGATCTAATTTTCTCAGCTCAATCCTATTGTGATGATGGATCTTGTAATCCATCTGCATCAGTCCCAGAATGACAGTGCAAAAGTCCTGAAGATGAGGAATGAGTGGCCTGCAGAATCTTCACAGTCATTTGTTGCCATAAGTAAATCAGTGGGAGGCAAAAAAGGGAGGATCATGTGTGGACAGTGACCAGATGTACTGTTTTCCAAGACATGTTCTCTTTTTTAACTTTGTGTTCTAGGGAAAAAAATCTTATTGTCCTCCTTTTCCTTGTGATCAGGCAGCATGTCGCTCTCTTGTAATTTATAAGTTCTATGTAATAAATTCTATGTAATTAGTATTGGCATCCATCAGTCTCAAAAGACTATGGTATCGTGCTCGATGCTGTATGCAAAGCAAAAAGGCCTGGGTAGATTGATATGGAGGATAGGCAGCAAATCCCCCTCTCCACACCACTGAAATAGTCCAAAGGAATGGCAGAGCCGATACAATTGGTTACAGTTGCATCGCAGAGCTGGGCTGAGGACAGGAGCTCACCCTGTCTTGTGGGGACTGGCCCGGGTCTCGAACTCTGGCCTATAGGTTAACAAGCACAGTGTCTTAACCATTTGTGCCACCCACAGCCCACTACAAAGCAATACTGAATGCTTTTTACAAAGCAATACTGAATGCTTTTTAAAATACAATCTCTTTGCAATATCCAGAGAGAACATTTCTAGGTTTACTTACCTTTTTATGAAAACCTCCTGGGAAAAATGGCATTACTGAGGATGATAGAATAGCGAAAGCTTCTCTGTTTTCCAAGAATACATTATGGATCTGATTGAGATTATTCTTCTGATTTCTAAGAGCACTACAATATAGAGGTACCAATCCACGTTACAGAGCAGAGATATGCACAGTGAGTTTGCAGAGAAAGCCACTACTGAAATCCAGGGATGGTCAAACCAAGGGCCAGATCCTTCCCTTCCATGACTGGTACTTATAATTCTGACATACTGCAGTCCTGACTTTATGTTTCCAAATTGGGACAACGTGATGCTCCAGGTAATTTCATCTTCTTGGAAATCCAGGCACAACACCCATTTATAGGGCACTGCGCCATATATGCAACTGGCCAGAGCGTATGTTTTCCTGATCTATGAGCATAAAATCCCTCAGTGCGCCATTGTCAGACCAGGGACCATAATCCAGTGTGCAGCAGTCACAACTTTGAGTGCAATTACCCTAATCAATAGATTCAAGGGCAGCAACTTAAAAAAAAACTATCGAAAGAGGGCTAATGGTAACCAAAATTCACCTAAAATATCCATATTTGTCACAAGCAGCTGGAAATATCTTTTATCAAATTTTAGTCTACAACTTCCTCTCTGGTCAAAATGAGAAGCAATGGAGATGCAATAGTTTTAAATTTATTTATTTATTTATAATAATTTATTTATTATCAAGTTTTAAATTTAATAATAAGTAATATCATTTGAAATTAACTACATGAAGCTATATATATGAATGTTTTAAGCTTTTATTTTGTCATGTCCTATATATTTCTTGGGTATCCTACATTTGGGAGGGGCATGTCCTCTTCTTTTGTTTTTGACATACAGTGGTACCTCACGTAACAGAATTAATTCGTTCCGGAGGCAGTTCCTTTATGTGAAACTTTCTTTACGTGAAGCGGATTTTCTCATAGGAAATAATGGAAACGCAGATGATTGGTTCCACAACCCCAAAAATATTTATATAAAAATATTAACTGGATGTAAAAATGATGACAAAACACTATAATTGAATTCGTGCATTCAGTGGGCATGATCCAATGAAGTCTACTTAGGCTGCAATCCTAAAGACACTTTCCTGGGAGTAGGACCCATTTAACACAATGAGTAGACTTCTGGGTAGACGTGGGTAGGAGGCTGCAATCAAAGACACTTTCTTCTGTAATTCAAGATCTCCCCACTTTCTCCTTCTCTTCATCCTGAGCCTCTCTCTCTCTCTCTCTGCTCCCTTCTGGCTGGCCCTGAGCTGCTTCCCTCTTCTCCACTGCTCTTCTCTCCCTCTGCCCAGTGGATGTCTGGCCACAGGAGGAACAGCAAGGAAGTGTTGCTTTCACTATGGGCAGGTGCGCTAGGCATCCCTGACACTTTTTAAACAGATTGCTGGCCAGCGCGTCTGCCCTAACTGCCAACGAATGTTTTCTTTATGTGAAGCACTTTCTTTACGTGAAGCAGAATCCTAGAGAAATTTTTTTTGTTACGTGAAACTTACTTTACGTGAGGCGTTCTTTATGTGAGGCATCACTGTATGATCACCCTGTGTGTGGTTCAACAGTTCAAACATAAGACAGTTTTGGGAGCAGGACTGAGAGACTATTGTGGCTGTCATGCACAACAAGATCCCATCTCTCCTTCCTAGTCAAGACACCCCCCAAGAGTTTCCTCAGATGGATGGATATTTTTGCCTCACTGTCTTGCAGATTTGTCCAAATGCCTTGTACTGTCATGGCTGTTCTTGCCTTTTGAAACTACTAACATTAACCCAATGCAACAGTGGTTCCTAAAAAAGAAGCTATCCAGGACATTCTGCACAATTTCTACAGCTATCAAAGACTATAGGAAAGAAAAGCAGAATTCACTTTTCTGCAGCTGTTCTATAGCTTTCAAATGCACATTTGAAATGCAGATGTTGTCCTGGCCTTGTATTGCTTTCAGCGCCATCCACTATTGGATGAACATCAAAGTATGAATTCTGTAATGATTTTGAGCCCTTCAACTAGTTCTCTCAAGAGTTTCAGCATCCTATTCCTAGTTTGTTTAGTGAACAGAGGGGTTTGGTCATAAAGTTAGATGCAAGAATGCATGCTATCCAACTTGCCAACATAGATGCAGCTGTGTAAGCACCAAGGTAAGGAAATAAATGGAGCTTTGTCTTGGGGATGCCTCGGTCACTGCACCCTTACCACAGGATACAGTGATGGCATGGCTGAACTGGCCATGGAAAGTTGGAAAGGATTGAGCCCATGAAAACATTAAAGTGTGATATTACTGAGAACACCTTCCTTGCCAGATTAACTATTATCCATGAGCTGCATAATTATACAAATGGAAGCAGCAATGAAAGTCACATGATTATATCTCTTTCAAGGATGCAGATCAATGGCTTGCTTCCTAACCTCAATTGCATGTGCATACTTAAGAACGCACTTCTCATTACAGCTCTGCAGGATCTCAATATGACATTTAAGTGATTGTGCTTCACATCCTCTTGTCAACCCTTCTCTGCAATGGCTTTTCTTCTGTTTAAAGCTTTCATTCTGTCTTAGCAGTGGAAGCAGTCACATATATTAGCCAGCTCCATCGATACATTAAAACATTGTTCTAAGTAAAACGTGTTGTTAAATATTACCTTGGTTAGTAATTTAATTGAACTGCATACTGACAGCACATTGACATTGTTAAGGTTTGTGACCTAATGATTTATGAGGCAACTTACATTTGCAGACACATTGATTTCAGTAGCTCGGCCATGGACAAGAGCAGAGCACCATTTGTGCATGTCTTTATTGTTTTAAAACATCTCACCCTATGCCCACCTCATATGACTTCAATCACAGAATTAAATATCTGAAAGCTCACTGAGTCTCTAGGGAAGGTCATAGTATTGATTTCCATTTTTTTCTAGATTTACATCATGCTGTATATGTCATTCTTGCTTTCAAGTTTACCTACCATCCACTGTGGAAGTTGAGCTTGAATGGAGAAAAGATCTTTGGGATACTGGATAACTAGCAAAACTTATAATCAAGAGAAAGTTCATTTTAAGTTATCAGATCCAATTTACAAATGACACTAAAATCCATTATTTAATTACTCAAATTGATTTTGTACAATATACATACCTATGTCATTGTTGCATATCAAAGCTTCTTGTTTATCTGCTTTCAACTGGAGTTGCCTTTGGGTATTGTCAATTAGTGTCCCATCTTATTTTCAGACTTTTTTTATTATTTTAACAGTTTGCATGATTTACAGTTTTCAGTGGGCTGTTGGGGGATGTCTTTCATAGGACTTTCTTTGATCACATGTCAAAGATGAGATCCATTAAGTCAAACCCATTGCAAGAAACAGTCAAAACTTAAAAAAATGAAAGGCTAAAATTTACCTATCACATTTTTCTAAGCCGTATTTGTATAACTTTGAAGGGAATCTGAGAAACCAGATGCTCTTTTCTATCACTGTAGTTAGAGGCAAAAAGGCAGAAGGTTTGGGAACTGCATATCCCCAAAGCTTAGTCTTTCTGAGCACCTGACTGACAGTTTGTAAATGGTTGGCTAACTTTTTTGTATGCACATTGCCTATACCCCAGTAACAATAAACTAGTCAAACACACTGGAAAAATTAGACAGCTGGACAATTTGAATTATGTATGCTCATAACTTCATTTTTTCCAGCCTTTTTTATTGCAACATGGAATAAAAAAGAACTGTGATAATGACCTATTTTGAAAATTATTTAGATGATGCATTTCCTTAGGTGATGCAAAAAAAGTTGTATTTTTCCCTTTAGAGTTCATATTTCATGTTTTCAGTGTTCTCTAACACAGAAATTGAGCAAATAGAAGACATCCTTAGATGTGATTTCAGGCTGCATATAACTGACACGTGGCAAACTGGGTTTGGCAAAAGAGATAAATGTCAGAGAGTGAGCTATCATTCTACAGATATCTAGAAGAATCTAGAAGAATCACGTTTACATACACAGTTTGCTGCACATGTGAATTTGCATGCACAGACCACACACTCCATAAAACTGACTATAGCAAACTATAGCCTCATCCCATCATGACTGTATATAGTATTTATTTTGACTGTCTGAACTTAGGCCGAAGATAGACAAATATTAACAAATTCTTCTTGCTTTTCAATAATAGCACCTTGACATAGAATAGCAATAGAAACAACATTATAAGAAACAATCTTATAAGATTATAAGAAAGTCGCGATCCGGTCTTAAATAATAGATGCCATGTTTTGGACTCATATTTGTTCACAGTTATAGCAATGCAGTTGTAAAGTGATCATACACCAAAGAAAAATGTGTACCTTATCATATTCTTCATTGCCTGAGTTACCATTTTAATGGTATCTTTAAATCCAAGCTGATAAATGAATGCTGGAGTTCAAAATGCAGTTTAAGGATTGGCATGTGAGCTTACAAAGGGGGATCTAGGAAACACAAAGGCGTTGTCTACAAACATTACTTAAGGATGTGAGAAGTCATAGAGTGGACAGTAGCATTTTGGAAAGCTACCAAATGCCATCACATTGTGAGTAAAACTGCACATCAGAGTGAACTGGTCTAGCCTAGTTCATTCCCTATGGCTGGAGCTGGCCTAGCCTTGAACAAATGTTGAGAAGAGTAGTAGATTTGGAAAGTTCTTCATCTCATCTGTGCCACCATCACCTCCTTTGCATAATTGCAATTGCATGGATTCACTTTTGATTGCCTAAAATAAATTGATAGACAAGGATTGTTCCTGGAACAATAACTTCAAACAGGGAAGCATTCAAGGGGAAGTTCTGACCTTCTTCATGTGAATAAACCTTGCCAGGACCAAAATAGCGGGCTTATTTCTGTGTGTGCAGAGCTGGTATTGCAGCAAAATCAGGTCAAGTTCAGGATCGTGCTGCTCCTTGTACATAATAAAAAAGTGAAAAATAAAATAAAGGGGAAAAGGACTGAGTTTCATCAATACCAAAGCAGTGCAATGAAATCAAATTCATGTATTCTTTGTTTATCAGGAACATTATAGCAGGTTGTCTTGACACATTGTTTCTATGATTGACACATATGAATTCTGACTACTAGTGGCATTTGTAAAAGGAGAAATTACTGATGCTGCTCCCAGTTCATCCTTTTGATTATTAAAGATTGGTAGACTCTCAATCCTGAGCAAGACATATTGAAAGAATGGGAGAATAAATGATTGGGTCTGGTCTAGGTCAGAAAAGTCATGATTTTATATACCAATAGGCCGTATTCTATTAATGTCCTGCCTCTCCCACACAATATGCTGGAACTCTCCGCTCTGTCTACTGTTGTGTTGTTGCACATAAAGACATGGTCCCTTTTCAACAATTGTTTAAGGTTACAATATTGCTAAGCAACGAATTGAATTTGACACAATTCTCCCCTTTTCCCGTTTTTTGTGCTCTCTTATTCGCACAACAAATGTGAGCTTCACTTTGATGCTAGGACTCTCAGTGCCCACAAAGATGGTTCTGGAAAGGTCATTCAGTTGGAAAGTATCTATCACAACTCTGAAGTACTTTGCTTTCGTTTTAGATCATGCCTCACTGAAGGTGCCATCCGAACCAATTTCGGCCTGCACAACTCAATCTCCCCATTCCCACAGTGGTGTAGGGAGGCTGGTGAATGTCTGTGCACTGGCCTAAACACACACAACTCCCACAAGGAGTGGCACAGAAGTGCCATATAGCACTTTTGCGATACCGCCCAGCCAGTATGGGACTTGTGCCGGAACTTGTGCCGGCCTAACACGGTGTTAGGATTGCACTGTCAGTGCTGCATCTGGTAAGTTCAACCTTCCACTTATTCCCAAATACAGAAACCGCAACATACAGTACATTTGTTTAAAGACATGTGAAAGTTGTACATCAGAATATCATAAAGCCAAAACAAGATAGTGATAAACTAACCAATTATAATTATATTCCTAGTTCAAAATTTGAGGAAGTTTTTTTTTACAGAATGAGAAGCCATCTTGTAATATAGACCAGCTCAATATTATCAGTGTCACTATATGGGCTCCTGGGTATATGATCAAAATTTTGGTATTGACTGTCTTGTGGCTTTGATTGGGAGTTGGAAAACTCCCTTACCCCTTGTAAACCTCCTGAACTGCAATGTGCAAGTTTGCCAGTGCAAGTCTGCTATCGGAAGGGATTAGCATCTATCATGACCTGCAGTTCCTCCCCCTCCTGTGGCCTCCCCATCCATTACACCTCCCTCCTTTCCTCTGTTCTGCTTTCCCACCTCCCATTTTCCCTATCCTCCAGCAAGTGCGGGTTCACTGGTTGGGGCAGGCATTCCTACTGGGGTTCCTAACAGGATACTGACTTGAACACTGAACATTGTTGGAGTGCCTTTTGCGTTGGTTGCCTTACGGCAGTGAGCACCATTATAGCTAGTTATTTATTTACGATCCAAGATCAAACAGGAACACCATTATAGAAACCTTGCTGTTATTAGGCAGGGAGATGAAGATAGGGTGGTTTCTCTTTTTAAGGATTTGATGCCCTATCTTAGTGTTGATAAGTTTCTAATAATATGGTAAAATGACCTTACAAGTGTTTATGGTAGTATTCACCAATGTTTCGGTTCAAAGAGAACCCGCAGAGTAGTGGTGGGTAATTGCAGATTAACTGTCCTGCACCACAGTTATTAGAAAATAATAAAAGGTATGCATTTATTGGTTCTGTGGTACTATGAGAGGGCAAAACTAGGAGAGAGATTTGATCTTATTAGTGCTAGGTCTTCCCTTGAAATCAGCATGACAAGCCAATGCTCTTGTAGGATGTTTCATTTGGGCACAAAGGTCCTGCAGAAAAGTCTAGTGAGCAGCTGATCAAGCTTGTGGGTTGAGCAGCCAGAGACACACTAGAACAGTGCTTTTCAACATTTTTCATCTCATGGCATACTTAACAAGGCACTGAAATTGTCAAGTCACACTGTCAGTTGTTTTTACCATTGACAAGGCACACCAGACTGTTCAAATTCCCCAATTTTCTTATTAATGAATGTCAATCCCCAAATTCCAGCAGCACACCTGATCCGCGGCACACTTGTGTGCCATGGCACACTGGTGAAAAATCCCTGCACTAGATGGACTCTTGACCAACTGCTGTGAGGCCACAGAGAGCAAAGGCTCTTGCCTTTGAGCTCTTCTTGCAGACTTGGCCATTATGGAAAACAAATTGTTTGGCCAGATGAGCACTTGTTCCCATCTAGAAAGGTCTTTTTATGTGCTTCCTTTGGTTGTGAGGAATAGACAATCTCAACAAGCTGCTCAGGTTAAAAAAAATCATTCTAAAAAAATCATTCTATGGTGAGATCTATTAGCAGTTTTAACCCTTGGTTAGGTGAGGCTCCCTGAGTTCCCATAAGTGCGAAGGTGTGCATAACAGGCCACTATTATAAAACTGTTGTTAGCACCTATTCTAATGCTCATAAAGTGATAAGTGATGCTCATTAGGGTGTACAAAGAAAATATTTGAAATCTGATTCAAAAACTGCATTAAATAAACAATAAATACTGAAATTTGTAATAACAAGGAGGATTAAAGCTGTGAAAAAGGCAACCTATACAAACGTATAGTTAGTTTAAATTAGTTAAAGTTGTTAGTTATTAGTTTATAGTTGTATAAGTTAGTTTATAGTTATATAAGTTTATATAGTTTGTATGTTTATAGTTCGCAAAAGAATCAGGAGGGATGAAGGTGGCCAAATTGGCCAGGGGGCTCCCCACAAAAGAAGCAGGAAAAATGACTAGGGGGATTTTAAACAGCAGCTAGAACTCGGAAGGTTCCCCCCTCGGAAGAGGGGCAGGCCTCTTGGCCAATATGGTGCAGAGAGGGAGCAAAAACAAAATCTCATGAAAAAATTTTCCAGCTACGCCGAAAGAGTCTTTTTTTCTTTGTTGTGGCTTCTCTGTGTGCAGGACTTTGGTCCCTAACAGAAATTAGGAAGCAGGATTTGGAAATTGAACAAGATGTTCAATTGCCTTTTGCAAGAGGGAGATACCATAGGCAGAACTTATGGTAGGAGAATATTTGGGGTACAGGAGCTTTGGAACTGGAATAATCACAAAACTGCTTTAACCAACAGGCAGAAACATTAGCTCCAAGTGCATGCCCTTTTCTGATTCAGTAGTTGCCATTAAATTGTATTAAATCTAGTCAAAGTTACCTTTATAATGTATTTTACCAAGTACTTCAATCCCAGATCCAAAAAATCTTTGCCCCATCCTTTTCTCCGTATGAAATACATATATTCCACCTTTTCTAAATCCCCCTTTTAAAAAAAATTATACTAAACACATTTTGTGGTTTGACATTTTTGTAAGCACTCTTAAAGAAAACACCTTGATCCATTTCAAAATAAAGACTTGAATACACAAATCTGCTCGCAAGAGGATTTTCAACACTATCTGTTTTATTCTCTATAAATTAGGATATTTTGCCATGTCATAAAATGTTCATTTTACTGGCCGTAGGTAATGCCTCCTGCATAAATACGTGTAATTGTTTTTAATGCCTTGCAAGCTGCCGTCACCCAATTGAAGAGTCTGGACAAATTGGTTTGGTTTATTTCATGCTAAGATCCTTAGCAGAAGCTGGAGATGTGCCAAAAGAATAAACTATCCAACAGATGTTAATTGTATATTAGGTTACACTGCATGACTCCATATTGAAAATTACTTGAATTGTTACAGTCACTCAAAAGTAATAGCCTGTGCTTCCTGCAGAATTTGCTCCACCTAAATGTGTTTTTTTCCTGGACAAGCAGACATTTGGGAGGAGAAAAATTAGGGTAATATATAGTACTGTATTTGAATTAGGGAAATTGAGCTAGAATTATCTGGAGGGAATTTGTCTATCTTGATCCTATTCTCAAAGGATATGAACCTGAAGTATTAAGAGTCCAGAAACAGGCATCATTCAGGATTGGAGTATTACCCTCCAATGAGTAGAACCACTGTCTCTTCAAAGGTTGCAAAGAGCCTAGTGCCCCTTTCTTTTGGGGCTATATGTGGGCTTACTTGCCAGTTGTTTTGTGTGTGTGTGCACATGTGCATGCGTGTGCAAGGTGACCATCTGTCTGGACTTCCCCAGACTCCTCCTGCAAAATCCCCCATCTCCGGGAAGTAGGGAAACCCTTTCCCACTCTGTGATTACAGCGTGGCACCAGTAGCCCCTTAAATGCTTGCGCAAACGGCATGCTGCTCTGGGATTCCTCCAGAGCGGCACTGCGGAGAAAGTTCTACCCCCCGCCTCATATCCTCATGGCCTTCTCCGTTCCTTTTCCCCAGGCTGCTGTGCACTTCCTCTCCTCCTTTCAAGCTGCGCCACCTCTGCAGCCTCAGTGGCTGCTCCACATGGCTTCTGGTCCCCTCCGGCAATGAGTGAGCTTGTATGTGTGTGTATGAGTGTGTGCTTATATTTGTGTGTGTGAGAGAGTGTGTGTTTGTGTTTATTGTGTATGAGTGTGTGCTTGTGTTTGCGTGTTTGTCTGGGACTGAACCACATACACTGGAGTCCCTGGCTTGTGTTATGCTACTACAAACTGATTTGAGGGTCTCTTAAATGTCTGTCTGAATCATGCATTTTACAAGATTTTCAATTTTAAAAGTGTTGAAATTAAGTACATGAAAGCAATATGAGTATTTTTGCTTTATTTTAACATGTCCTACATTTGTCGTATATTTTTGGGTGTCCTACAATTTTTAAGCGGGTAGGAATTTTGGCTTGGGGGTAGGAAAACTGGCCTTGGAGTTCAGGAATTTTGGCTTTGGCATCTGATCATCCTGTTTATGTGCGTGTTTTCCCCCAGTAGGGCCTCTTGTAGACATTTTGCAAGTGAGCCTTTTCATAGCATGAAGTGACAGAAAAAAGCTTTTATCTGCTAAATGTTTGCACGTTCAGATGGAACATGGCAAAAAAAAGTGCAACTGGTGGAGAAAATTTGATTTTTGTTTTAATTGATTTACATTTGCCTTGAATATAGGCCCTTTTCAGTATATTATGAAGATCAGACTCCATCCTGTTTGCATCAACCCATCATTCCTCTTGAGCAGAAGAGTCACATACACCAGTGATCCTGAATTATTGCTGTGAGGACAGGAAAGCATTAATGTAACCACCCTCTTAAGAATCAGAAAGTGTGTGAAAGGCTGTAGAATGGAGACTTTTGGAGGGCCGGAGAAGATAGTGCGCATCCTCCCAGCCCCTTGAAGGCCTTCTATGTTTTTTGTCCAAAAACCAGAAGCGGGTTTAAAATTCCCCCACCCCAGAGGTCCAAGCTTCCTCCAGCCTCTCTGAGGGCCTTCTAAAGCTGGGAGGGGAGGCTTTAAACAAAAACCAGACAAAAATGAGAAGTAGGGTTTTATGCCTTCCTGACACCTTCGGAGGGCTGGAAGAGGCCTTGTGAGACCGTTTGCTGCCCTCAGAAAGACTCCTGGTGGGGGAAGGCACAGAGACCAGGATCACCAGTCAAATATCACTGTTTTCTTGCAAATGTCCTACAAGTGGAATATTGTATATTTGGACATTGTCATCACTGTCATCATTCATCACTGGCATCTGTCGAAAGACCATGTATCATGCTCCAAATTAGAAAAGTGACCCTCCAGGACACGAAGGCCTGGGTAGATTGATATGGAGAATAGGCTGTTACCCAAACAGCAAATCCCCCCTCTCCACCCCACTGAAATTGAGTGGCAAGGCTGATACGATTGGTTCCAGCTGTGTCGCAGGAGTTACCAGAACCAGAATACATTGTACATTTGGAAGGCAAATGTACAGCCACTGATTGTCAAGTGAATTTGTACATTCCCATCTTTCCCCCCCTTTTGGCAGGGTTCCTATGCCATTAACATCTGGGTCCAACACAGATTTTGCATGAACATCTTTTTCTAACCTCTGCATCTCTGTGTTTTTTAAAAACATCCTTGGTAATCAGATCTGTGCTTGCATAAAGGCACAGATACCTGTTATAAAGTGAAATACTGAAGCCACTTTGTTCACATATTTCTCAGAGAGCCAATCTGCGACAGTGATTTCAGTGTTAAACGAGCATTAAGGATTGTTCAGTCTCTTACTCAGCTATGAAGTCCACTCAGTGACCTTGGAACAGTTCACTATCTCCCAATGTACTTGCTCATCCCTCCCCCCCAGTTATTATGAGGACAAAATTATGAGGTATTATGAGAATCCTGAGATCCTAGGAGGAAGGCTAGGCTAGAAATAGCTTCTCTAGTAGCCACAATAGCTTGTTAATTCTATTTACAGCATACCGAAATAAAATTGTGTTTTTACGGTATCATTTAAGTGCCTTCTGGAAGGAAGGAAGGAAGGAAGGAAGGAAGGAAGCTTTTTAACTTTAACCAATACAGTAGATTTCCTCTAATTATACGTAATATCATACCTTCAATGCTATAAGAAATTAGCAGGTCGCTAAGCTGCCTGGTAGTTGAAGGGGATGGGCTGAACATGGCTTTGTCACAAGGCAGTCACTAATAGTTAAAGCATTACCACATAGAGGCAGAAAATCCAAATAAAACTTAGCTGCAGAAGAGCACAAATGAGAAAGGCTAGAATACTATAACCAGGCTGAATGTAGTGGGGCCAGGTTTGCAATCCAATTAACAGAAATCCAATTTACAGGAAAGGTGAAATTTCCTTCTCTTTCTTTCTAATTCTGACCTCATTAAATACTAATGCAACAGCATTTGTGGAAGGTGATTATGGTGAGACTGAAACATAATACTATGCTAATGTTGAGGAATAGCCACTCAGACTATTCTATGGCCAGAGGCAGAATGTGCAAAGCTCCCACTTCCTTGCTGTGCTTGTATTATAGGGCTAGCTTTGAAACTAACTGCCAACAGTAGGGTAGCTTTTACTATTTGGTGTTACATCATTGCAGGCAATTTGAGATTGACTCAGCCCAACCTGATATGTATTGTAGTCTGCAAGCCTAAAACATTTTTCTGAAATACAAATCATGGTGATGCAGAAATTGGAACCAATGAATCACACAAATCCAGAAATTTGCAAAGAAAGGACAGTTTATTCAGTGCTGGACCTCTGAGCTAGAGTCTGGCTGCAGACACAGACTCTGTCCAAAGGACCAAAAAGCTGGAGGCCCCGAGACAACGGAAACCTCTGCTTAAGTATTCCTAACAGCCAAGAATCATCCAGCTTCTTTTAAATTTTACTACAGTTTTTTAGCAGTTCAGAGTTCACACATACATTAGCATTACATCATCTTTACACCCTGACACCCCATTTGTCCCCCCATCAATATCTCTAAAGCTGTCAATTGGTTCCTGGTTTCTGTCAATTGGTTCCTGGCTTCTTCACGCCTTCAGGTTACTCCAAACAACCTTCCCTCTTGCACCTTCCCACAATTTGTATCTTTTGTTTCTCTCTGATCAGGGCTAGCTGATCTTCCTGTTGCCATATTCAAGCCATCCAGAGCCATCCAAAGTCTATCAGGGCTGATTCATATGTATATGTGGGGGGAAATGTTACATTGCTATCACATATCTTTGCATAAGGCCTCAAGGGCTTGTGGACTTTCCCAGGAATTTCCCTTTGTCAGCAGGAATGAAGTCAGGAGGCCTAACCTTTGTTCACCAGAAAGGTTGCACTTATATTTTACTTAGTAAGATTAAAATATTGATTTGATTCATTCATATTAGTACATAATTATTGATCTTAATTTCTCTTCCTCATCATTGGCATGTATTTCTTCCACTAACATCCACCCCTGATCCAACTGCTATCTGGCTCACTCCCTATCCCAACCTCTGCAAGGTGCTCCCCTTACATCCTCTAACCTTACATCTTCCAATGTCGCATCTGGGAACTTCTGCTATGTGCACACAGTTTTAGCCATTTATGTTGGTGGTCTTGAGGCATACCAGTGGCACATTTTTTATGATACCATAATGGCAGCAGACCAGGTTTTCTGTTCCCATATGTATCCTATAGGATTAGGCTGCAAATGACTCCCTAATTATTCTTCCCAGAGTTAATCCTGGTTGGATGGATCTTGCTTGAAATAAGTCACACAATTATAAGAATGGATCTCTCAAAGCAACAAAGCCATACACATATATAGCCAATTAGAAAGCTTAATGGAGTGTTACCACCACAGCCTTTGAATGTCCTTGGCAAGCGCCACTGCTTTGAGCCATTCAGTATTCAGAACAATGGTAATGTTTTGGTGTGAATATAGATTGCTACAATAGCATATTCTGAGTTCTTTAATGCATAGGACACATCTAACAGTGTTCATGTATTATTCACTGTAAACAAAACAATAGTCCTTGAAGTTGGGTGTTACAGATTCATACCATGAAAGAAGTAGACTTGAACCTCTATTGATATGTTTATTTTGTGATTATATGAAAATGGGATTGCAATCCAATGAATAAAGAAATAGAAGTACGTGATAGGTATTTGCATCTAAAGTGTGCTTTCCAGTATATATAGTATCCCTTTTTGGCAATTTTTAGACAGTGTTCTGCTTGTATGAGTCACCTTGATTTCAAAGGAACATGTATGGCCATCTACTCTGTGCAGGGTCATATCTACGGTCTGTTAATTTATTTCCGTTGCAACTCATGGAAAAGACATCAAATAATGAATTATTCTGAGAATTCTTTAGTTTCATTAGACATTGGGCTTCACTGCCGGTACACACATGATGCTGCTGGAGTGTGCACTCCATGATATGATAGGGGAGGGGGGGAGATAGCCCAAGAGGGGTCAGTGAAATTTCCTTTTAAGCACCTCCTAGTAAGTAAGTAAGCCTGGCTACTAATGGATCTCCCCAGAACTATACCAGACCTTCACCAGCCTACACAACATTATCCAAGGAATGTCGGGGAATGGGTCATAGCATCCTGAGGCACCCTACTGTCACTGAGATCCATCACTGAATTTCCCCAATCTCCCTCAATCCTCTCCTGAACTGTCCACAATCTGCCTCCACAAACCCCTTTCCTTCACCAGCATAGCCATGGTGTGTGCACAGGGTCTCTGGCCATTTGTGCACCAGCAGTTCCACAGCACATGACAGTGGCACATGCAGATGGGTAAATCCACAGCTGTAAGTATCCATGATACTTGTTGAGAATGATTGTACCATACAAAGCTGACTGTGAAATTTGGGCTGCTTCCAGAGTAGTGCACTTCCAGGCCAGTGCCACAAATCCGCAGCACTGCAGCAAAGTTGCAATGAACATGTGCTTAACTTGGAGCACAATCCTAACCATGTCTACTCAAAAGTAAGCCCCACTGTCTTCAGTGGGTCTTACTCCCAGGAAAGTGTCTTTAGGATTGCAGCCTTGGTTACACTGAAACCAGAAGCAGTGATGTACAGTCATTTGACACCCAGGGCCCATAAATGTTTCACACACCACATTATTTATTTAATTAATTAATTCTTTAATTAATTCTTATCATTATTAATTAATACAATTAATTAATTACTAATTAATATAAATTACTAATTAATAAATTACTAATTAAAATAAAATATTGATATTTTTATACCACCTTTCCTCAAAAGAACTCAGGGTGGCTTGCATAGTTTCTCCCCTATTTTTGTCCTTACAACAACCCTGTGAGGTGGCTGAGTCTAAGAGACAGCAAACATTATGACATGAAATGAATAGTAGTAATGATGGCCAGAAAATAAACGCAGTTAATATTTCCTCACAAGAAATGGATAAACCCCTGCTGTCACTCCTGTGTATAGTACTCAGTGACACACTACCTCCTCAACATCAGGAACTCAGGTTTGTTTGGCAGAGGGACTTCCTTCTTCCTGGGGTGTTTTATGAGGGCTGCTTTCATTAGATCAGTTCCATTCTGGTGTTGTTGGGTTCCTCTTAGCTGCCCTTTCCAAAGATCTAAGGCATGTTCATCTACTCACAAATAAAGGTGTGATACAGCTACATTTCACTTTCCATAGGACTCCATGCATTTTTGGTTTTCCGGTTTCTTGCCCATAACTTTTGATAGGAAGGAGATATTTTAAAACAGATTTTAAAATTGAATTCTGCTATAAAATATGCATCCAACAGTACATAACATGATGAGGGGATTCCAAACTTCCATGAGGCTAATCGCAGGGTGACCATATGACTGGAAAAACCCATATTTGTCCAGATTTTTAGCCTCTTGTCTGGGTGTCCTACCTTTTGGCTTCATTGTTCTATCTATCTATCTATCTATCTATCTATCTATCTATCTATCTATCTATCTATCTATCTATCTATCTGTCTGTCTGTCTGTCTGTCTGTCTGTCTGTCTACAGTATTTATATACCGCTTTTCAACTAAAAAGTTCACAAAGCGGTTTACAAAGAAAATAGAAAATAGGAAAATAATATTAGCTAATTAAAAGCTAATGGGTAATGGAGTAAACCCCATTGTGTTCAATGGGTCTTACTCCGAGGAAAGGGTCTTTAGGATTGCAGCCATATTCTCTTTCCTAATCCAAATATCTTGGAGTTATGACTTTTAATAAATATATAAGATATGGGGAAATTATGTGAGAACCCATTGATTAGTCACAAAGCCAGACATGAATTTCAGCATTTTAGTTATAAGTACTTGAACATCAAGATTAATAAAAGGAGTGTTGACACAGCTGTGATTGTATGCCAATAACAATTGTATGCCAATAACAATTAAAATGTCTTTTTTGACAATAGTCCATTTATATCCCTTAATCATGGGGAAGAATTCCTTTGTTATAGCTCCTCTATCCTCTTTGTGGAGCACTGACCAAAAATGGATTTCAAAGAAGAAAAAATCTATCATTCAGATATTAGTGTCCAATTGAAATTTAATCTTTGCTTGACGGTGAATCAGGTGCTTGGGAAATATGAATTTAAATACATCAAAACGATTAGTTCAAATATTCATGAGTTTAAAAAATTGCATCTGAAAGTTTTTACCTTTTCCTCTACCTCCAAACCTGTTCAACACCTCTTTCATTTCATATTTTTTGTAATGTTTGAATGAATTAAGCATAGGTTTTGTATTATTAAAATTTTCAGGTACAGTTTTGAGAGAGGAAAAGAATCAGCTGTCAAAGTACAGAAGTTCAAATATATGCAGATTGCTCCTAACAATCAGCAATTTTCAGAAAGGTGGGGATTTAATCTTGTGGCTGAATAAAGCTATCTGTATTAATAATGAGAGGAAAATGTCTTTTTGAGACAGTACTTAACATTTGCTTCTGGCCAGGCATTTCCAGTAATGCAAAATGGAAAACGCATCATTTCAAGAAATTTCATAAAATAACTGTCCAACAGGAAACAAAACAACATCAAATATATATCCCTACACAGTAAGGGAAAAAGGAAAATTTGCCATTATGCAAATTTTGATAAACAAATTGTTGCCTTAGAAGGAGGAAAGCATAGCCAGTAGCGTTTATTGGATATTTTATTTCTGCTAGATTGGAAATGTGCAAACGAGCCCTGAGTTGTGGTATTGTTGGGCTGAAAATACCTGTTATTCATCCCCCAAGGCTTTTCCTCCTTGCTTTACTTGATGCTGTTGTTCAGTCCACCGAACTGAGCTACGCTGGACATAATCAGCTTTTATCACATTAGGAGGTGAAATGATAAGTTTCACTAAAGTCACAGAGAATTGGCACTGATTACTCCCCATTTGAATAATGAGAAATCAACAGATCAATCAAATGAATGCATACAAACTAAAGAATTTAGGGCCCGAAAGCCACAATGTAGCCCAGGGATAATGGAACAAATGGAGTTTTTGTTTTAGGAGGGCTCTTCTGACCTTGTGATTCCCATCATCCAATTGGATCAGACTGGGACCTTAGTCCAATCCTAACTGGGCTTTACAACAGTGGAACACTTGTGGTACATGCAATTTGCTGCCATTCACTCTTACAGAACTGCACTGGCATGCGCCAGAAGCCTCTTTTTGTTCCTTTTCTCTTCCTTCTCCCATAGGCTGCAATCATGATCAGTTATCATGATCAGTTAGGCAGGAATAAGCCCTAGCATAAGTCCTGTCCAGACCTTGGGGTGTCACTATAGTGCTGTAAGGCACTTCTGCCCCAATCATGGAGGTGAAGTTAGACAAGTGTATGTCGACCTTGACCATGGGAAGATATGCAGAGTTAGGCTGGCCTAAATTGGTTAGGATTGTGCCCTTTGTCTCCATTGTTCTGTGTTAGCAAAAGCATTTCAGAGCCAGTGTGACTGCAGTGTATGTTCTATTGGCACGACTGAATATGACAGGCTGAATGCTTTTCAATAGGATTGGGCTGTTAAGTTGTATGACTGCAATCCTAAGCACCAGTTAGGCCAGAATAAATCCTGGCACAAGTCTGGTGCTGGTTTGGTACATCTGTGCCACTCCTGAGGGAGATTAAGCTAATGCACAGACATGTGCTATCCTCCCCACACCACCATGGGAACAGTGAGCAGATGAGTTGTGCTGGCCTAAATTGTAAATTGTAAATAGTAGGGTTACTTGTGCAGGTTATAGGAGACTGTGATAATTTTCTTCTTTGAAAGAGTCTTGCAAAAAAGAAAGGTGCCAATAGCGGCATTAAAAACTGTGCTGCCTGAGGAATGTGGTAGTTGCATCATTAGATATGCCGTTTGTGCCCTGTTAGTCTTCAAAACTTTATTTTGTTAAAAGTTTAGTTTGACAGGTGTTTAGATGTATAAATCATGCTCATAAATTATGCCTCCAACAGCTTTGGTGTCTGACAACAAACAGAGACTAAGGATGTCACCATTTATCTAGAACAGCAATGAAAAATGATACAATTGAAGACCTTGCCTGTCCTTGGAGGATACTGAAAGGGAAAAAATGAAAGATAACTGCCCTGCAGGAAACAGAGCAAAAAGATCCCCCCTTTCTTGACCACAGAGAGAATGGACTGTGTCCAGCTGAGCCTCCCCTGTCCATTAATTTATACACAGTCCCATTTTACAAGCTGCTTTTTATTCCCTTTCTTAAAGATGCACATGAGTTCCTTTTTCATGCATAGCCATTGATAAGTGGAACTGGTTACTCACAACTCATCATCACATGCCGCCACTGCTGTTTCAGAACCCTTTGATATTAAGTGCAAGAAAGGGGGGAATGTGCAAATCCTTGCCATTTCAATTACCTCCAACCCCTTTTTGTTTTCTTTCATTCTATGTTTTCAAGATTTCAGCTCAGCACAAAACTTCAGAATACTTTGTTGAAGCATAAAAGAACAAATGGCTGCATTGGAGAGAGAGAGAGAGAGAGAGAGAGAGAGAGAGAGAGAGAACTTGCGTATAAAAATTAAATTAGGAAGAACATTATTTATTATATACCCCTACAACTTCATAGGGGAAAGCTAATTTAAAGGCTGCAATCCTAAAGGCACTTTCCTGAGAATAAAACTCACTGAACACAATGAGGCTTACTTTTGAGTAGATGTGGTTAGGTTTGTGCTTTTTACTCAGTTAACAGAGCCCATAAATAAATTTATTTTTATGGTCACTCTGGCTGATTTATTTTCTTGTTTTAGAAAGAATAACACAGACATAGAATAACATAGACTAGAATAACATGGACTAGTGGACAGGATTCCTAATGGTGGACAAAAAAATGTCCAGGATAAGTAGGTTTCATGCCCACACAAAATTTTCTTTGATACTAGTCAATTAAAAAAAATTCTGGATGGGCTGTTTATTGATATATGTTAAACGTGCCAGTTAAATGGGCCATTTCTGCTGGGCCAACAGGTGTGCACATTTGGTTGATCCTTTTGTGTATATGTAACATTGGGCAGAAATTACTTAAGCTAAATTCAGTATATGCTTACTTGAACTCAGTAATTCTTGCTTCTGAATAGACATAGATTGGATTGCACTGTTAGTGAAGTTCAACATAAACTTTCTGAGCTCTGCCCCACAAGAACAATATCTTAAAAGGTACAATATCCACAACCTCTAGGTCAACTCAACTTGGGAGTACAGTTCAGCATCTTGGGCTGGCACATGTCCCTTGCACTGGGATGTTGTAAACATGCAATAAAGCAAATTTGTAGCATCTAGAGAGGAGGGGAAGCTGGTGTAAAAAGTTGCGTTGGCCACCCTTGCATTACTGTTGGCTCCAAGACCAGCTGAATTGTGCTGATCAAGCTTTGCCAGTGCAAGAGTCTGGAGGACATGAGGATGGGAGGTCTGGGGGGAGGCAGGTGGACAGGACTGAGGGGAAAAGGCAGAGAGCAGGAGGCAATGCCAGGACCTAGCACTTGTGCTGGATCCAAGCTCTGTTCTTGGGCAGCAAGGAGCAGCTCCAGCTCCGAGTTCTGCTCAGACATGCACCACCTCATAGACCCATTGGGACTGCTGGTATGTTACCTGGGATAAGTGGGAAATTCCCCCTTTTTGGGTACAACAACAGCAGCAGCCCCAAATTTGCTCTGGATGCAGTATAAGTATGCCAGCCTGCTTGCACCTGTACAAATTACAATTGTTCTTTGGGTTGCCCAGAATCTATTCCTATATTCAGGAATTATATGCTACACTTCTCCCTCATTTTGGATGGAGCCTATATGTGTTGAATTGAGTGTCAACTGGAAGGAAATAAATAGGCAGGATATAAATAGGACAAATAATACACAGTCTGGGCTTATACCAGAAAACAGTTACACAAATCCACAGCCCAAATCTTAGAATGTTGCCTCAAAATAAAATCCATTTGAGTTCAATGGGAATTACTCTCATATACTGTATACAGGACTGACAGATTGCAAGTTCCAGTTGTGATTGGGCTGCCCGTTACTCCACACCATTTTGGAATCATTTTCATTTTCATTACCTTTATTGGCATACAATGCAAAAAGAAAATAATACATTATATAATACATACACTAAATTTAGGAGAAGAGTAATAAAAAGACTAGACTAAACTAAACATGGCAATAGAATGGAGAACAGTCAGGGAACAAGGAGTGCCGAAAAGGGGACGACACCTCGGTGATCAGATGTGGATGATTCTCTCTTCAAATTTGCCACCACAATTTGAGCAATGAAGGTGGCAGTTTGAAGGACTATGGAGGAGTCAGTGGCGGAAAAAAGAAATTGTATTCTGGAATTGTCACCAGGAAAAAGGTTCAGGCAAAATGAAAGGGCCGGACAGTGGAACAGGAGATGAGCTAGGGATTCGACGACTCGCTGTGGGCAAAGACAGAAGCGGTTCGCAAGAGGAACACTGTTGAATCTGCCCCACAGGACTGCTGAAGGGATGGAATTACAGCGAGCCAGGGAAAAAGAACGTCTAAGAATAGGGCTTGTCAAAATGTGCAAGTAGGCAGGGGTAAAGCCGATTTTAAATGGGAGATTGAAGTATACTGGGGAGCACGTGGTGTTGATCGCAGCAGAGATCTTGTCAGCATGGAGGTCCAGAAGTCTCCGTTTGATGAGGCGAAATGCCTCAACAAGTGAGAGGTGCCCTGGTAAGTCAGGCTCAAAGCCCAGTTGGATGATTTTTAGCACCCATGGGTTGTCTTTGAGATTGGAGTCTTCTAGGAAATGGTATACAAGAGAGTTCGGGTCGGTGTTATAAAAAAATTTTTAACCAGAACTTTGTAGCCCTGAGCCAAGCAATGGTTTCCAACTGAATTTGACCAGTCTCAATGCAAAGGACCTCGTAGGGTACACACCGAGGTAGATGTACACACACTTAGGGTACACACACTAAGGGTACACACCTTAGGTAAAATGCTCCTAAGGAAAACAGAATGTATCTGTTCAAGTGATTTATTAAAAGACTGTATCCAGATTGGTACCCCATAAAGAATTTGGGGAGGGCATTTGGCATTAAAGGCCTTGCCATTTTGGAATCTATTCTAATGTGCTGTCTAATGTGCTAAAATGTATACTTCAAATTTTTTTATTTAACTCTCCCAATGGAGTCCCCATGGTGTTAATTTTAGATACCATTTTCTATCTCTCTTTCTCTCTCTCTCTCACTCCATACACACCTACCTGCTCCCAATGATTTACAAAATTTCCCCCTTTCCCTTACAAACTACATATTCCTGAAAATGTTTACCTCACTGCATATTCTATGCTAAGAATGGTAAGAAAGTAAAATTAGCTTATTTTTAATTGCTACTCGAAGCACTGATTTTTCTTTTCCTCGTAAACAAAACGGTTTTTACAGCACTTAAAGGCAATCACTGTCAGCAATATTATTTCATCCTTTTTGAATATCTGCTGAAGTGGTTTTAGCTGAGTTTTAGCTGAGTTGAATGTCTTGAACCCAGTTTTAGCTGAGCTGAATGTCTATGAAATGACATCAATTGCCTCTCACATTCTCCAAAGCTGCAAGGACCTTCGGGTCTATAGTCCATAGCCTTTGAAATGCACATTTTCATAAGAGAACAAATTGTTTCTCTGCACACTTTTAAAGAGATTTCTTTTAAAAAAATATTTCCAGGACTCTGTGAGAATATAGTATTTGCAGTGACATTTGATGGGCTGGATTACAGAAACAGGCAGTGTCTGAACTGGGCTGGTAAAGAAGAGTGGTGTGGCTAGGGCTCCTGGCACTTGGGCATGTGAAATTTTGGCAGCTCTCACAAACCATGGCTTTGGGCAGCACATGGCCTCCCTTCATCTTAGAATATCTGGAGGAATGGAGGAAGATACATAACTGCTGCCACCTTATTGTTCTTGCCAACACCTGGCTGCTTCAAAAAGCAATCTAAAGTGGCAAGGGAGACAAAGTAGTCAGTAGCCCACTACCCTTTGCTTATCTTCACTTCCACACCTATCCTGTTTAAAATAAGCCGTAACAGAGCATCACGGTGCAAGGGCTTGGTTAAAATGAGGGAATGAGAATGAGGAGAGGATGGTATTTGCACTCTGTGTTTTCGGCTTTGATCAGGCCTGGGACAATCATACTCTCAGAAATCTCAGAAATCTGAGATAGATTCCCTGTGTGAGTTGACAAGACTATAATAATGATGTCTTTATGGAATGGTGACATGCATACCATGATAAATTAACACTTGGTAAGTGGGCATCTGAGCTCACTCATGTCTTACTGTTTCTTTTTATTGCCCTGTCACTTTAATGACATATTTTCCAGACTGTACAAATAGAATGGGGAAAAAGAGGAGCAGCCAGAGAGGAGTGACTGTGAAGCTGGCTTTCTGTCTTACGCACTGAAAAGAGAGTTGAAAGAAGAATTTCATTCTGCCCCCTTATGTCTTTGCCACACTTCAGTTTGTTCAAGACCTCAGCAGGTGTTACAAGCAGGCAAGAACAAGATCTGGTGGTGATGGATTAGTGTGAACTCCAAGGACTCTACAGGATGGGTCAGCAAAATCACAGATGTACTTAGAGAAGTAAAATATCTCTAAAATAGCAGGAAAAACCTACAAGAGAGACAAGCATTGCCAATAGGGGTACAGAGACCACTTGTCCAGTTCACCATTGACGCCATGCTGGACTTCTCTGCACACCAAACACCCATGTGACAAAGAAGATGTAGCTTGAACTGGCATTCTGCTATTTGTTAATCAATCAAAAACAAATGCCATTCTGAAATGTGGGCACAATCCAGAGTGAGGGCAGTGAGGAGTGCCCTAGCTGGGCTGCTCCATCTATTCTGAATCCAGAGCAGAAAGTTATGCTGCCTCCAGAGATTCAGGAAGCCTGGGCTGTCCTAAATGCTCCAGAGAATGCTAAGTAGACACCAAGTGATAGTTGGGGAGGGCTTGCTCCCGAGGAGACCCCCTCAGATCACACTGAACAAGGAACAGCTGTGATGCCTGCATTATATGGAGTCTTTGACAACCAGTAACACATGCAGCATGAGTGCAATACAGCAGTACCTCTAGTGGAGGATGGATGCTTGGAGTAGCCTGCTGTATCCCCAGATTAGTGGGCTGCCATAGTTGTGCCATATCCTGAGGCTGAGAGGCAGGAGTTGCAGCTAGGCTGGCCAAGAACTCAGATTTTTTTTGTCATCTCTGCCATTCTTACTCTGTCTTGACATGGACCCTTATAGGTTTACTCATTGTTAAACCTGCTCCTGAAGTGGTATAACTCTGAGGAGCTGGAAGAGGGCATTTCTGCCTTGGAAACAGGCTGTGGATACAGAGTAACTGCTCTGCCTTAGGCAATGCTAAACATGCCCTCAACATGCCTCTCCTGAACTGCCTAGGCTGCTCCAGCTAGGGCAGCCCAGGTCCACCTGTCTTGGGGAAGTCTATGTTGCCTTTGGCTGCCCCAAGCCTTTTCCAGAATAACTAGGGTGGCCCATCTTGCAGTTGGGTCAGCCCAGTCATAGATAGGGTAGCTTCCGGATTGTGTCTTGTATGCTCTTCATCCATAGTAAATAAGGAATTGTTAGCCTGCTGCAGCAGCCAAACCAGGAGCTAAATTCTCTTTGCTTCGGCATGTTTTATATTATTGTGTTGATCACATATTCTCTCCAAGCGCAAAATCATCCGAATGAAAATGAAAGACAGCCTGCCGTTGCTCATTCATTAATTTTCTCAGCAGTTGGTGCCCTGCTGGCATTTGAAATTAGCGTTAAGGAAAAGTTCAAGAGATTTAGCATAGTTTGAAATCATGTTTACCTCCATGATTTTCAAGAAATGTTTCAGACAGATTAAATTGCATTAGGAAAGCTAATTGCAGAGCAAAAGTGGGGAATATTAAATGCTAAACTGCAGAACTCATTTCAAAGCTCCAACGTTTTACCAGCTGGATAAGTCTACTGGCAGTATGAAAGATTACACTGGAGCTAATAAAGTGCCATGGCAGGACCTGGCTATCACTGTACAATGCTGGAATCCCAAATGCTGAAACCCGCTCAAGTGTTAAATGACAAATGGAAAAGGAGGTATGTTTTGCTGGCACTCATTACACAGCTCCAAGTTCTTTCTACCTCTCTTCACAGCAAGCTCACATCTACATAAATACTCCTCTATTTTGGACTTTCTCATCTTTCAGATTCCAGACAAGATTTGCAAACCCCTCCAATTGCAATGAGGTCTGAAGGCAAGTCAAATATATTTCACCCAACTGCTGTTGTCTGTCATTCATTTTCAAGTCACAATGCATGCTGTCATCCAAATCAGCAGTGCCACCAATACACTCAGAGTAAATGCCAAGTGTTCAGTTCAAGAATAGTGCCAAATTATTGAAATAGTGACAAAAATTTGGCTGCCTTTCAGAGTTCACCTTAGGCTATGAAATGGTGTCCTGGTAGCAAATCAGCACTCCTCAAATGTGGAGAAGGAGAAACATAATTAAACCTGAAATGGGACCTTTCTTTTCCCCTATAATTCAGAAAGAAAACACTAATGGCATCTGCTTTAACCTCCATTTTTTACAGGTTTCTCCTTGACATTGTTTCTCTTTGACGATTGAGTCTATAGAAATGCAATTTTCAACAGAGAAACAACAGGAGAGAATGGTCAGGACCATCCCCCGTGTCCTGGTTTCTTCTGATTATGTCCTTCCATCCTTCCTTTCTTCAACCCATTGCTAATTTGCTTGTTCAGATTGAGACTCTGGATGTGTCTGGAACCCATTCTTGAGAAACAATAGGAGGAAAATGGATTGGATGCAACAGGATTATGTATATTCTAACTTAGGGCACAATCCAGAGTAACTACGGGAGCACATAAGAGACATTACGTGCACCCGTAGTTATGGCACCACCTAGTGAAAACCTATGGGAAATTCATATTGCAATCCAAAGTAACTTGTTCTTACTCCGGAGCAAGGACTCCTCATAGTTACTCTGGATTTCACCCTTATTCTTTCTCCCGTCAGAAATTGCACCCTCCCTTTCCCCCAATTTCTAGAAGAATACAAGATAACTTGATGACGTGTATAAAGAAGCCTTTCCTTAGGATTCATAGAACCTTACCTGCATCACATGGGATGGGATGGGAGTGAAAGTACAGGCTGATAAAAAGGTGCCTGCTGAAAAAAAGGATAGTGATATTTCTATGAATGTGTAGAGTAGAAACGTGTTTCTGTTAGCATATATTAAATGTAGCAAATATATTATCCCTTTAAAAAAATGTTGAGCAACCCTTCTCCCAGGAGCAGCCTAATTGGAAAAATAACGAGCATGAACCAGAAGTAGTTTATGTCTTTGGATAATACTACAAAGCATTGAGAGTCCTTCTGATAAAAGTCGAATCATCAAGCACTGCTCTCACCCTCTCAACAGGAAAGTCGGTGCTGAGGTAGGCCTTCTTAACTGCAGAGCATATTCATCTCATAGGCAGGACGGAGGGCATGCTTGGGTACCACTTCAACCCAGACCCTGCAGCCAGGGCAGAGCTCTCTATTAAGCAGGCAGTCCTTGTGTCAGATCAAAGAGCTCCTTTAAAAAAAAGAATAAAAGGCACATCTACAATAAATTCACAAGCAACAGTTGATCCTAGTGTGGGAAGTGTGTCCGTGCCTGAATACATCTCAATAGCCTCAACAGTTCTGCTGACAATATACGCTACAGTTCAATGTACGCTACAGTAAAACCGAGAAGAGAATAAAAGAAAAAGTAGTGTAACAACACCTGGTAATAACAACATTTCCCCATACAAATAATTCATGGCCTAACATGAAGAAGGGAAAGATAAAAATTCTGAAAGAAGGTTATTGCATTATTGGGGTATTCAAAGGTGTACTGGACACATTGTTAAGGATAAATACCGTATACCTAGAAATTTCAAACCATCACCATAACTCATGGTTTAAAAAAAATTCTCAGAAGATGTGCAGTATATATATAAAAGGATGGAGATAAATAGGAACTGGTGTATATAATTTATTTGATTCCAGTGAAAGAGAAAATATACTTCACGGGGGAATTGTGGAATTGTCAAAACACAATTTGAAACCTCATAACACAATGTCTCAGGATATTAAAATCAAGCAGACAAGTTATAAAATTTGCACTGAAGTCAAAATGCAAAGAAACCTTTCAGGCATTGCATATATAATTAGAGGGCCACCTACTGGGTGCCATTCTGAGTGTCTTTCAATGGAATGTGTTCACAGGAATAGAACTTTAATGAAAGACTTTCAAGCTGCTGTCTCTTTGGAATATATTGGCTATGCAAATCTTATATGGTATTGCACTTACAGTGGTGAAGCCTCATAGCATATGTGTCAGGAACGTGACCTCTGTGTGTCAGTCCAAGACCTCTTGATGCCTGAGAAAGCAGGCCAAATGTCGCCCTCCCCCTTTACCAATGGAGTACCATCTTTGCCAGTGAGGTGTAGTGAGGTCCAGGCCCACACACTCCCCCCTAAGTTATTTCTCCTACCGTGTTTCCCCGAAAATAAGACACTGTCATTAATTTTTTTGGTAAAAAAAACACCACAGGTCTTATTTTAAGAACGTAGCTGCTGCTCACTCCCTTGCATAGGATTGGGCTTTGAGGCTGCAATCCTGTCCACCTTCCCTGGGAGTAAAACCCATTGAGGCTAATTTGGCTTACTTCCGAGTAGACTCTTCAGCAGACTCCTCAGCAGATTGCTCCTGATAAGGAGGCAGCACATCCACAAGGAGCAGTAGCAATGCAAGAATCAGGCTTTGCAATGCAATGATCCTATCCACCATTCCTGGGAGTAAGCCCCATTGACACTAATTGGCTTTACTTCTGAGTAGACTCCTCAGCAATGGGGATTTTAGTAGGTCTTATTTTGGGGGAGATATTATTTTAGAACCCACAGCAAATGTCTGGGTAGGTCTTATTATCGGGGTAGGTCTTATTATAGGGGAAACATGGTAGTACCCACCCCCATAATTGTTTTTTAAAAATCATTTCTTCCTCCACTCAGAGTTAGATAGAACTCAACATCACATCATCTGAGCAACAGAAAATGCCTCCCCTGAGGCTTTCAAGAGAGCCAGTCCATTGCCCAGACTCCTTGCTTTTCCCAGAGCCATTTATTTAAAAGAAAAAAGCCAACTCATTCTGCTGTTTTAACGCTTTAAAAAAATTACAAACCACAATTACAGCCTAACCTGACAGAGGTATATAGTAGAGATGCGTCCCACTTGCGAGCCAAGCCACACTCCTGAAGGAGATGGCTAAGGACAGGTAGGGGAACTGGCTGGCACACAATTAACACCACTTGGGAGGTGCAGCATGATGGCTTTGGACCAACCATGGAGCCAAGATGTGACTGCTCCAGGTGCAACCAGCTCAATCCAGGATTCCAGAAGATGCAAGATCCCACAAGTTTTTGAGCCTCCAGCAATTATGGAAGGGATGGAGCCCTGGACCCTGTCTGCCAGGCTCATAAAGAGCCTAGGCTACCATCAGGGAAAGCAATTGTTCTTCCTGAGGTTCAGGCACTGTAGGATGGTCAGGGATTGTGACCATCACCTCTCACTTGTCTGGCTCTTGTTGGGCAACCATTTCAGTTTTTGCCATGCAACTGTTTCAGGTCAGGGAGGAGGAAGAGATGCCTTAGAAAGTAGTAAAAGAGATGAGAAAGTAAAGTTATAAGAAGGTTGCTAAAGATAGACAGAGCTGGGAGATATGTGTGAATACCAGACAAAGATATGTGGAAATACCCAACAAAGGAAGTATTTTGTTAGATATAGGGGACACTGAAAAAAAAGATTCGCTTAAGATTCGCCATTAAGATAAATGGGTCATGGTGGGAAATGTACGTGCACTCAAATTTGTGCGCACTGGACAAACACTGCTTATACACCTTTAGTCTTTAGTTAATAAGACCTCATACAGGAAGGAGGCTAGAAAAGAAACGCTCGCCTTTTTCAAATGGGTTGAGCGTACTTCATTCGTGATGTTGAGCTTTTTGTCAATATCTGGGGTGCTTAGGAAGGAAGCAAAAGCATATTAAAGAAAGGTATTTCAAAAGATCTGTTTGAAAAGGCAGAAGGAGAGGGAGTCCTTTGAAGGCAAGAAGGAGCATCAGCATGGATGATTCCAGCCAGGTATACTAATGAGGAACAAAGAGCATTTTCACATACTGAAGACCAGCACACTAATTAGGACATGATGTTTCACAGGAGAGAAGTGGACAGTGAAGATGTAGGTACAGTGCCTTCCACAGAGATACAATCTAGACAGGGGGTTGTGTTAGTGCACTGCAGCAAGGACGAAACTAATTCATACTAATCAGGGTCAGTCCCTTTGTAGAAATGGGTCCACGTACTTCAACATTCACAATTCCTCTGGAAACCAAAACACTCTGTAGGATAATTGGGGCTAAAAAGTCTACTCAGCTTTAATGACCAGCTTTCCTGCTCTCTGTTTAATAACGAAACCAATTAAAACAATGTGAGTAGATAGGATATCCGTGACGACAATCTAGTTATAATCTCTTTTGGAAGTTTTAATCATGTTGCCCTCCCATTGAAGCAGATGACTTGCTAGTTAAAAGGTGGCTTCCCTTGGTTGAACGGAATTCCTACATGGTTACATCTTGGCCCAGTCCCCATTCATTCTGTTAATCTGAACGAGACATGGATTTAGGGCATAATAGCTAAAAAAAAGAAGGAATAATTTAGACAAAACAGCTTGCAACCTGGAAACATGTCTCCAAATCTCTGATTTATCAGGAATCTTGATAGTTCCTTAGTGACAGGAGAAAAATGTCGTGCACTTGCTTACGGACATTTCCATTCATTCTTATGCCCTATATTGCAAGGCTAAATGCTTGCACTGAATGCAATAAATAAATAAATGTTTGCATTGGCAAGAGCTTGAGTATTGTAGGGATTTGGTACAAATTTAGCTCTGTCAAGCTTGCAATGAAATATTTGTCCAACAAACAACTTTGGTAAACAACTATAGGTGCAACTACAACCCAAGAAAGTGAGAGTACCTACTATCTGAATGCCATCCTACAGTACATTGTTATGATGGTGTCTCTGGACTACTGAGAGCACAATCGTAACCATATCTACTCTAAAGTAAGCCCCATTGTGTTCAATGGGTCTTACTCCCAGGAAAGTGTCTTTAGGATTGCAGCCAGTGGGCTTCAGGGGGTTCTCACAGTTTCTATAGAACCCTTTGTTAATGAGTGCCTGGTTCTGAGAACCTGTTACTAATGGGACATAGAACCTGTTGTTAATTTAGGTTATTAGGACATAGAACCTGTTCTTAATTTATTTGAATCCCACCACTGATTGCACCCTGAGTTAGATGGGAGGGTGCACGGTGGCTGTGAAGAGGGATGCAGAAGAAGAGGCCTGATGCTGTCCTATGAGCTCTCCTGTATAACTCCCTATGAGCTCTCCTGTGTCTGTTTTGTGGCACCTGCTCTGGAAGTTAGCCATTTGACATCCCTACACATTTTCTTATTTTGTATTAGCTATGAATTTGGATGCATTCCTTGAATGTGAAGAAGAATCCAAGGTTCTCCAGACATCTTTAAAGATACTCCTTTAACATCATTACTGTTTAGCCTTGTATTAGATTTCAGGGCTGGATCAATAAGGAGCACCAGAACACAGACCACTTAGGAGAATGGCCACTCCACTTATGTCTACCATTGGAGTATTTAATTGCCTTCTCTTTCTGCACTCATGAACTCTGTGTCTTTTGCCCTTTCATAAGGTATGGGCATGGAAGAAAGAAAGATGGAAAACTGACATTTTAGGAATCCAGTCCTATGCAACTTTCCAGCACTGATGCATCCATGCCAAAGGGATAGGTACAGAATCCTGTGGTGGGTCCAACCACAGAGGCCTCCTTAAGGTAGGGACCATTATTCCCCTAAATTGGGGCTAAATTGCAACTGCATTGGCATTGAAAAATTGCATAGGATTGGGCGCTAAGTGGCCAGACTTAATTTATCCATTTCCTTCTTTCCCCATCTCCCATGATTGGGGAAGGAGAAGAACGTGAGTGGGGCAGATGCTGTTGTGTGTCTGGAGGTAGCAGAAATAACTGAGAGTGGGGAAAAATTTGCAGCACGCAAAGCACACTACAAGGGATAAAAAGAGCACTTCACCCAAGGGTATGACCTTGATTTTGGCTGCTGTTTCTCTCTGCTGTTTGTAATTTCATGATATTTCCAGTCTTAACTGCAATGATATTTAAATTTTTTAAAAAACTAATGGTTCACAATGTGGAAACCATACTTGTGAGAACTCCCACAGAAGTGCCTGACCTTGAGATTTTCATGCTGTCTCACCACATCCCCACTGGCAGTCATAATTGTTGAAGTTTTCTTTTTTTCTGGGAAAAGGGGCAAATAGGTCATAACATGCCATAGACATAGTTCAAGAAGAGAATACCACAGTAAAACCCAGCATAGTGATAAGAGGTCAGCAATTTAAAAGGGAAAATATATGGTGCATTATTGATTTTTAATAGAATGAAATCTTAAAAACTATTTTATGTGGGCAATCAGAAAAGAATAGAGATTTCAACACAATCACAAAGCAATTTGTATCTATTTGCTTTTGCAAAACACTCTGTTATATACAAATGTAATGCTTTGACATTTCCCCCCAGATCTCTCCTTCTTTGTACAACATTCTCCATGCCCTCGTTAATGAACATTCATTCATCCATTCATTCATTCATTTATTCTCAAATGGGGGCTTCTAGCACCTTTGAATTCAATTCTCTGGCCCCAATGCAGCATGCACATACACAGTACTGATATATTTGAAGTACATTTATAATCCGTCTGTCACCTCTTCATCTAAAAAGTGTCACAATATATTTAAAAAATGTGATAAAAATAAAATATACAATTAACTAACAGAAGACCTGGCATGAAATAGCATACAGGACAAGAAACATAATTACCAGCATAGGTAATTTGTGATGAGCCGGTGGAGCACTGTAACAAATATTGGAATCTCTGTGGACCCAACATTTCCCCATTAGGCACTGGGCATCCCTAATGGGGCCCATAAGGCACCAGCCAAGGAAGCACCAGGAATTCCTAGCGGGCAGCAGACAATGGGCATTCCTAATGGGCACCACTGGGCATCGCCTGGCAGCTGGAACCACTGGATACCAGTGGTGGGCAGGGACCAACAGGTAGTGGATTTCACCAGGCACCAAGGGGCACCAGGCACTGAGTATCCTTACTGTACACCAGGCAGTCTTTCTGGGTGGCACTGGGCATTCAGTACCAATGGGCACCACCATGCAGTGGACAGCAGGTACCAGTGGACCCCTTTCACCCTCTTAGGGGTTAAATTTCTTTAAAAATGGTTCTTAGTGGTTGCTTATGTCATGGAAGGAATATCCTCCCCAAATTTCATGCTTCTAGGTCCAGGGATTGGGGCACAGGCACAGCATTGATCAGTCAGCAATTCTTCAGCATTAACTATAGGGATGAAAACATGTTGCACCCCTTTTCACCCCCTTCCAGTTAGAATTTGCAAGAATCTTTTCTTGGTGGGTGCCTCTGTCATGGAAGGAACACCTTCCCCAAATTTCATGCTGCTAGCAGATTTGGCTGGGAGTTGATGAGTGCGTGAGTGAGTGTGTGAGTGAGTGAGTGAGCAAGCGAGTGAGAGCGAGTCAGTCAGTCAGCGATCTTTCATTTTTCTGGAGATGAGCCCAGGGAAATCCTTCCCTCTCAGAGAAAAGCCAGCAGCAAGTGATTGTACTGTGCTCAGTTTTTTAGGAGCAGAAATTCATCTCCAGGCTGATGCTGCTTTCCATTGGTACTCATTTCACCTGCACATGGTAGTCTGCTCTAGAAGGAAGGTGGAAACATGTGCTACTGAATTGGTGGGAGCTCTTTCTCTTGGAAAAAGAGCTGTACAGTATTTGAAGTTCTAGTTTTATTTGGAAGCATCTGCTGAGAAATTGACTTTTGCCATGAAGCCGACAAGCAATTCAGTAGTTTAGGTGCAATAAGCAAAACAAAGTTACACAAATGAAGTAACTGTCTATCGTCGCACAGTATCTTCATTGCCTCTAACCATAGCAAGACTGACCTGATTCCTATCCTTGGACCCGACAAACATTTCCTACATTTTTCTTTAATGCCCTACATTTTTGGGGGTATTTTCCTCTTTTTCAGTTATATTATCTCCCTGCCAATGCAGAGGTTTCCCTTATCTCTTTCAGGTTTCCTGATCACCCCTCTCTCTACCATAGAATGATGAGCATGGTTTGCCTTCATGCTACAGTGTGGCGGGGACTGGATTGGACTGCTAGTTTACAGTGAGATTGGTGAAGGAAGCTTGGGTTAAAGATACTTCTGTGGTGTCACTAATGGCCTCGTTTGTTCCAAACGCCAGTTTGCCAGCCAGTCATGAAATTGTCCAAGATACAGATAGGTGTAGCTCATCTTAAGCCAGCTCTATCCTAAGTGGAGGCAGTGACTTTAAAGCCAATCCGGATTTTGTGTCCGAGCAGGTGGCATGCTGAAGCCAAGAGTTTTCACATTGTCAGAAAACAACCTTGGGTTGTTAAGAATAAATTACATGAAATATAATTTGATGTGTTTTTCTAAATGTATAATTTCACACACCACTAAAACCTCCTAATTTTATCTTTTAAAAAAATCGTAGCTGTAAAAATACTCCAAGGTAAATGAACAAATCTGTTGAAAGCATTGTTTTAATAAGATACCGCAATTAATTGCATTCCATTTTTGAGTCCTTGCCAAGAGAAACAAAATTTTTATAAAGCCCTGTGTGTGTGCACGCACACACATGCACACAAAGCTGTTGTATGAATTATTATTTGAAATACTGATGTTGCTGTTCAAAAAGGAAGGAATTTCATTTTAATGTTGAGTTCTTAAATCTGGTTTAAGGTTTTCTAAAATTTAGTGTTTGATCGAGTCATACCAAACCACGTTTATATTCTCTAAGCTTCAGTGTGAACACTATGTTCACGCTTAGCCTTCTCCCATTAGAATGTACAGTGAACTTATGGACTTGTATATCAAAAATGAACATAGATACAATAAGTGCAAAAAATGCAGAGGAATCATGTGTTACTTGTTCATAGCAGTCTTAAAAAAAAATCTCCCACTCTGAAGATTTGTTTTATAGTATTTAAGGTTTTTTTCCCCACATCACTTTGTCATATTTTTCCCCATGCCATTCAATTTCATGCTGTTCTCTCTGGCTTGTCAGCATGTCCTGTTTTATTTATTGCTTAATTATTATGAAATAGTAATAACAAAAAAATGACAAATGACAATATAGATTTTCACTCATAATGTACCAGTGTTTCATTTTGCTAAAGTGCTATAAAAGATCTATTCCTGTTAGCTACAAATGTGCTGACTGAAATAGCTAAAAAGACCAAGAGTCAAGCAGTAAATTAAGGAAACCCTCAGCTTCTGTACAACTTGTTCCTTTTGTATACAAGCTACCAAATGTTTACACCTAGGAAAATGGCTAATTGCATTTTCAGCATATCACATGATAGTATAAAAAGCATATTCGGTATTTCAGTTTATAATTTACCTCTGCCTAAATGCCTTGAGTACTGTAAATGGACCATAGCATAGAATAAAAAATACAAAGGACTCTTCTATTAGTCATACTGACTAGTGTTATATATGGCCAGACATAGGACTTCAGTCTATATGAAGTGTAAGTAAATTATTGTGTTTTAATCCACACTTAGGGAAAGCATGAGGATATGTAGAGTGAGAGAACCATCCAGCTGGAGTTTGTTCCCTAAGAATGTGGAGGTTGGTACAGAGCAGATGAAAGGAAGAAGAGCTTCATGCAAGTGGTTAAGGTCTCATAGTACTAGTAACCCAATCCTAAACTGTGCTGGAACAGGAAGACTAGATAACCTATGCTGTATCCAGGGCAGATTTATGAGATTTCTGAAGATAAATTAGGATAAAGGGACATTATTACCCATACCCTGACTAATGTGTCAGACATTCTGTGGGGTTACTTGTATCCACACCAGCAAAATATCTGATGCAAATCTGAACAGCCTGTATATGGCAGCCAAAGGATTTGGCACAAACTGCTGCAACCTTTCCCTCCCTCTTGGTCGTTATCCATCTCCTGGACTGTTCTACTTTTGTTCAAAATGCCCCCTCTCTGGCTATTACTCCATCCAGCCCCCCACCTCCTGTGCCAGCATGCTCAGGCCAATGCAAACCTACTGTGTCAAAAGCTGGTTCCACCGGCACCAGCAGGCTGGTGCAAGTCCTTGTGCTGACCTCGCTGACTCTCAAGTCGCCACAAAAGTGCTTCATAGCAAGTAATTTAATGGCAGCACCTTAATCATTGCCTTATTTTTAAAAAATTGAAACAGGAATGGGTCTTACTCCCAGGAAAGTGTCTCTAGGACTGCAGCCTTTAACAGTCAGTGACATTACTCCCCAGAGCACATTTTCTCTCATACATTCACCCAGTGCAGGCTATACTCCTGCTCCCCCATTAATGCAGCTGGGGAAAAGTATTATCAGGCCTCTTCTACTATTCTACAAGATATATTCCTTGTTTTCTATGCATTTCTGGAGTCATATACCCATTGATATATCTAAGAACTGGTAATACATACCAAAGTCAGGATATCTAACAGCAATGTCAAGCCAGTTATATTGTAAGGTGCTGAGACTCAATAACCATTAAGAAGAACCAGACATTTCCTCAAAATATTTTTACTTATTTTTTTATTTATTTGATTTATATCCCCCCTTTCCTCTCCTACAAGAGGGAGCCCAAACCACCAGCAACATAGACCTGTAAACTAATCAGGTGCATCTAGATGCCAAGATCAGGAAAAGACATGGAGGTGGGATTGGACACAGACTTCGAAAGCCAACAGAAACCATCACAAGTCATGATGTAACCTGGAAACCCCAGGGTAGGAGAAAAAGGGGACAGCCAAGAAACATGGTGCCAGAGCATCGAAGCTGATATTACCCTGAAGTAATGACTGTTCTACCAACAACAAAGAGGCAGCTCATACCCCATTGGCAAGGCTGCCTCAGTGCTGGAAAGCTGGATAGGACTGGGTCTTCAACCTCCTTTGGGAGTTGGCTTAGAAAACCTGAAATTTTCAGCAGACCTTCTGCAGCTCTGAATCAGGTTGGGAATGCTGAAAGGGAGGCATACTGTCTCCTCCAAGGCAGACGGCTGTATTAAAGGAGATATAAGAGTATGGAGATAAAACCTGCTTCCGGGTTTGTAGCATTTTGTCAGCTGGCATTGAGAAATGCAGCCCAGTTTTAATCCTTATGTCTTTATTGGTCAGAGCATCAGCCTTGGTTACAATGATGGGCTTCAAATAAATTAAGAACCGGTTCTCTGTCTATTTGGCAGCCACTTTTAAATGGCTATTTTTAAACTTTATATGTACTATCTCTTGTTAAGAACCGGTTCTATAGAGTAGGTGCGAACCTGCTGGTGCCCACCACTGCTTGGTTACAACACTGTTGAGATAAGTCCCTGGCATAGCTGCTTCCAACAATAAATGGTCTTCTTGCTTTCAAAGCCTTGATTTCATCTGTCCTGCCTTTATCCCCTGTGATATCCTCAGTCTTTGAACGCTGCGTCCTTGACCTTGCAGTCCTGCCCCAAACTATGTGTGGTATCATGCCGCTTTATCTACAGATTTGCTATCAAAGCATCTTGAAGCTCAGTGGTCATGTAGTTCCCTGCATCTGTAGATGCACTGATTTTGATGTGTCTTTGATAGCTACTTGTGATTTCTGTTGCTTTCTTCCTTCTGTCTTATAAAAACACGCCTCATAATTATTTGGCCCATTCATTCTCCAACAAACCTTCTCTGATGCATACTAACCTCCGTCAACTCTAACCTTTCACAATCCTTTCATCCCATAGGTTAGTCCTTATTCATCTTGTTCCACACCTTCTTTCTTTCTTCTGGCTTCTTTTTGCCGTTTTGACATTTTGCTCTTGCATTCCGATTCAAAGCTCCCAAGTCATTTGACTTACCAGAACATTAGTATGGCTGCGGGGAAAAGAACTTCGTTAAAAAGGTCTTAAGTTCAGCTGTCATAAAAAATCTGAACACTCTTAAAACGCTTGACTTGGGACAACCCCCCAAAAATTGTGATATTAATGAACTTGTCCTAATTACTCCTCAGGTTCACTGTCCGTATCTCTCCTTTAGAAATGTACTCAACTTTTCTGCTCAATTAACTTTCACTACACTAAAGAGGACAAGTTTAGTTCATCTTGTTGGAGTAGGTGTAACTCCATCTGCTGTCTGTCCATTTCCCCTCTATGTCAACCTTTTCTCCGAGGACATATTTTGTCTCCTTAGTGTGCGTGTATGTTTGTGTGTGTATGTGTGTCCTTCTCCTCAGAAAACAGCTCTAGACTGGGAAAAACCAAAATGTCTCAAGATGCCTCAACCATCCTGGATCACATACATCCTGCATGGCATCAGCTATAGGGGCTTACCGTCAAAGGTTTAGTAAGGTTTACCGTCAGAGGTTTAGTAAGCTAAACCTCTGATAATCAGAAGACGTTTATAAAATGAAACTTTAAGTAAATGCCTCTTGCTTGGAACATTTGAGAAGCTTCCATCTCATTTTGTTCTTTTCAGACTGGGTGAGGGAGGTTCTCTGCAGTAAAAATCCAAAAGGGAATCCGTTGCAAGCATTCTCTGATAATACCTTGCCTTCTATATTTATATATAAACTCGTATATATACAATGAACACAATGGGGCTTACTTTTGAATAGACATGGTTAGGATTGTGCTCAAAATCATGAAAAATGCCATGTTGAATACCATTTGATGCATAAGTTGCAGCATAATGCAATAAAAAAGGAGCGAAATGTCTCAATTGTATCAAAAGTTATGGCAAAAAAACCAGCCAGAAAACAAAAATGCAATGTTTTATGTAACAAAAAGTTAATTAATTCATTGCTTCTGCGGCTATGCAGCTCCGTGCCAGCATAGCTTGCCCTCAGGAAGGCATAAACATGCTTTACAGCACATTTGCAACCCTCCTGAACTGGTGCAAGGGAGATGCTATTATGACAGATCATGGAACCAATAAGATGTTAATAAGGTGACATACGTGGGGTGGGATGACACCAGTTGTGCCCAAAAGAGATAAAATCACAGTTTAAAGGAATAATACCATCATCTTATATGCCATTTGCTGCATAATTTACATCAGAATGCTGTAACGATGAAACAAATCGTTTGAAAAATCTCTTTTCAAAAGCTATGGCAATAAACTCACAGGGGCAGGAGAAAGGTACATAAATAAGTCCACCACCCAAGTCAGTGCCCCGCCCACTACTTAAGAAGACATCCATCATAGGGGTGAAACACTAGATTCTCACATGGGGTGATGCCACTTATTTTCTCTTTCTGCAGCTTTCTGCATCTCTCATATAGATGCTTTCAGCTTTCTTTCATTTGAAAAATGATTTTTTTTTACTCTGCTCCTAAAGCCAATGTCTAGTGAATACAAAAATGCATTGGCTGAACAGAGCACACCTTTCTGTTTATCAGTATTTTTAATGTCAGGTGCCTGCTTGAAAGACCAGTTCAGAACAGAAAATCTGAACAGTTAGTGGCGTGTGCATTGATTCCACTGAATGGGAACACAAGAACATATCATATACAAAAATTAAACCAAAGTGCTTCTTCATATCTGTAGGCTAAAAAGAAATTGAACTTAATGTGTTGTGTGAAAATAGAGTTTACTAAAGAAATTATAAAATAAATATGACTTCTGACATTTAATACTGCATTCAGTTTTTGTTTTATTGTCTGGTTTTTCTATCCTACTGTTCATTGTTGCTATAAGCCATCTTGGCATTATTTTAATAAGACAAAGGTAGGGTATGATTGATTTTATAAATAAGCTAGTGAAATTTATTTGCTATTCTGTGAGTAACCCCCATGCACCATTTCCCCATACACCATTCCCTCCATGCAGCATTCCCTCCCATGCACTGTTCCCTTTGTGCACCATTCCCACATGCACAAATCCCCTTGTGCACCATTCCTCCATGCACCATTCCCTCCCGTGCACCGTTCCCCTTGTGCACCATTCCCCCATGCACCATTCCCTCCTGTGCACCGTTCCCCTTGTACACCATTCCCCTTTTGCACCATTCCCCCATGCACCATTCCCCCCATGCAACATTCCCTCCCATGCACCATTCCCCTTGTGCACCATTCCCCCATGCACCATTCCCTCCCGTGCACCATTCCCCTTGTACACCTTTCCCCCATGCACCATTCCCTCCCGTGCACCATTCCCCTTGTACACCTTTCCCCCATGCACCATTCCCTCCTGTGCACCGTTCCCCTTGTGCACCATTCCCCCATGCACCATTCCCTCCAATGCATCTTTCCCCTTGTGCACCATTTCCCCATGCACCATTCCCCTTTTGCACCACTCCCCCATGCATCATTCCCTCCTGTGCACCGTTCCCCTTGTGCACCATTCCCCCATGCACCATTCCTTCCCGTGCACCATTCCCTTTGTGTACCTTTCCCCTATGCACCATTCGTTCCCGTGCACCGTTCACCTTGTGCACTATTCCCACCATGCACAATTTCCACTATGTGGCACCACCCAGGGTGACCATATGACTGGAAATTCCCAAACAGAACCAGTAATGAGGCCCTGGAACTGGAAGTCTGGTTTTAGGATCTCTTTGTCAGGAAAGTGGGGGCCTTTCCAGCCATTTCCTGGGATTTTAGGCCTTTGAGTCCTGCTGCAGATCAACTGAGCCAGTGAGGCTGCTGTTTAAAGGAGGGAAGGGAAGGGGATTGTAGTGTTTCCCCCTCCTCCCCAAGCTAAAGCCCCTTTCCAAGCCATCGGTGGAAGAACTACATCTCGCAACATGCATCACAAATGGGTGGCTGGGAAAATGGCTGTGGCCAGCAGTGTGTGTGAGTAAGTGAATGAGTGAGTGAGTTAGTCAGTCAGTGACCTTTCAATTTTATATGTATAGAAGACTTTCTATACGTATTCAGATTTTCCCCTGAATTATCATGGTTGCATATTTCTACTAAGGTTAGACAACAATCTGTTGGCACTGTCCACTGCAGTGAAGGAAGCATTCAGCGTGTGTGTGTGCCTTTTGAATGCATAGCCTTTTGTTGAATGAACAAAACAGCCTTACCTCTGAGACGATTTGTCGTTGCTTTTCATACTTCCAAGAAGGCCATTTGAAGTCACAAAATCAACACTCCTTCCCAGACCACTATCAGAACATGATACAGCCTCATTAAATCTCCCCCTGCAGGTTAACTGCCAGTCGTTTCCGACCAAAGGGTGCGGTGCTCATCCTCGTTTACAAGCGTTGTCCAAAGACACTTCCGTGGTCATGGGGTTGGCATGACTATATGCTGAGGAACGCTGTTACCTTTCCTACCAAGGTGGTACCTATTTATCTACTATTTATCTACCTATTTGCATTTACATGCTTTTGAACTGCTAGGTTAGCAGGAGCTGGGCTAAGGACAGGAGCTCACCCCATCTTGTGGGGACTCAGGTCTCGAAGCCTAGCCTGCTGGTTAACAGGCACAGAGTCTTAACCACTTGTGCCATCACAGCCCCTAAGCCACGTTATTGAAACTCTTCTGACATAATACCAGAGTTAGCATTAGCGGTCACATACTGGCTGAGAATGCACCCATACCAACTGACCTGATAGGTCAACCTATTTGGTGAGGTGGTTTACCTGACAGGTAAGATTTACTGGATTATCAGGTCAGGTTAGGTGACTTACCTGATAGGCCATCTCCTAAACAGTCTGAATCAGTGGCAGTAGTAGCAAGGAATGTATCATCAGGGAGTTAGAGGATGTCTTATGGGACCCACTGCAGGGATATGCGCCACAGGATCCTGTATGAGACTGAGCATATACTGTTTACTGTAAAGGAAGGATCCAACCTCAAGTAACATCACCTAAGGTAATGACAAGTCAATGTGCATACTCCAGCATACAGTATATACACTTGATTTAGAAGAGAATGTGTTGCCTTTGATATAAGTCTACCAATATAGTACACCCAGTCTCAGGCCCAGATTTGTCTGGGCTCAAATTAAGCTAGATTGGAAGAATTAGCAATATAGGGAAATAAGTCAATATTTGTGGTAGGATCAGGCTATGTTAAGATGACATTAACCACATAAGGAAATAACAATGAGCCAGGCTGCCAACTGGACTGAGTTTCTTCCACCAGGGATGACATAAGGAGAGAGTAAAAATTAACTGGACTTAAACCAAGCATTGGGAACTGAAAATTTTAGTATGAAGCTAAAGTTGTTATGAAGGTTTGAGAGGGAGAGAGAGATAAATTACCTATTCTTAATGCTCTGGATAGACCGTGGTACAATGTCCTTCTGTGAAACAAGACTGGTCATTCTGTGTCAGTCACTTTCTGTGAAGCAAAACTGAGGTCGTAGGCAACAATTGACGGCCTTCAGAGATCCTTCTCTTGAAGGAAAACTTTGAGACTTGCAAGCTGACTGAATCCAGCACTGCTGCAATATATATTTGGTCTCATGATATTTATAATCTATTTCATGTACTAGGGAAGAGAATGGATTTCCTCTCCTCTTTTTTGTCACATGAAAGATAGAAAAACAGCAGAAATTGATTATGCCCCCTTTTTCCATGTGCTTTCAAAATGCAAAATGAGTTTTATCTTTTCTTTAAACCTAGATTTGAAGTTTTTACACTTCCTGGAAATTTCTATCAGCATACATGATAAAAGAGCTTGGCTTCTTTTCTGACCCATCGTGGATATGGCAGAGATTATGGCTTCCCTTTCGTTGCTGACGTTACTGCTCCTTTTGCAACTCTGACGCCCAACCCATTCTGGCCAACAGTTGTAAATGAAAATAGATTTTACATTTAAAAGATTCCATTAAGTGCTTCAAAGAAGCCATATTTCTGATTAATTTTCGTTTTCTCTAGTATTGATATGGATATTATACATCAGACATGAAAAGTATTCTGGCCCTTTCAAAAAAGCATTTGACATTGATTTTTAGCACATGCTGCATTTATATAGTTTTCTGGTACAAAGGTCTTCCTATAAGTTTTTAAGTTGCCAGAGAAGTTAATTTCTGCTCTCTCTTCTCTATCAGTCACCCACAAGAGGGAAAACACTGCGCAATCGAAATACTTATCAAATTTATTTTTATAAAAGAATTCATTTCCAGCTCTTTTCATTTTTATAGAAATAAAATATGAATATAAATAGGGAGAGCTAATTGCTGTCCAAATAATTTCATGGTGATGTACAATGGAAATAAATCTTATCTGAATAACATTGTTACAGTTACCCTCTCCCCCCTCGAACCGATGTCCTTAATATAAAGAAGTTTGTAAGGGATTTTTTGTTAGTAAGGGAAGTGCTTAAAGTTTTATTGTGCTGTTTTATTTTTCAGTTTTGGACTGATATAGCGGTCTCTGTTCTTTTAGAAATCTATTAGTGGTTTAAAATTACATGATGAAACTAAAATCACACAACAGAATCACACAATGAAACTCATCTACATATATAAAAGAGAAAAAGTCACTCACTGACTGACTGACTCACTCACTGACTCATCACCGCCCTGCCAAAACCACTGGGCCTAGAAGCGTGAAAATTGGGGTGGGTGTTCCTTCCATGACGGAGGGGTGCACTAAGAACCGGTTTTCGGAAATTCGGAAGGGGGTGAAAAGGGGCGCAACATGTTTTTCTCCCTATACTTTGCATTGAGAATTGCTGACTCATGAACATTCCGCCCCAACTGCTGGGCCTGAAGCATGGAATTCTGGGAGTTCCTTCTGTCACCTGAACTCCCACCAAGAACCATCTGGAGAAATTTAACCCTTCAGGGGCTGAAAAGGGGGCAACGTGTTTCTGTCCTATACTTCTCCCATGGGTGTTTCTCCCATGGGAGACTGACCAACATCCAGCCAATTTGGTGCTCAGTACCTGGTGCACTGGGGGGATGTTGTTTGGAGGAAGAGGTTGCACTGGCGAGGATGCTGTGCATGGGGGAAGTTGCACATGGGGGGATGATGTGCATGTAGGAAAGTTGCGCATGGGGGAAGTTGTGCATGGAGGGAAGTTGCACATGGGGAAGTTGCGCATGGGGGAAGTTGTGCATGGGGGAAAGGTGTGCATGGGGGAATGTTGCGCATGGGGGAAGTTGCGCATGGGGGAGGTTGCGCATGGGGGAGTGTTGCGCATGGGGTATTGATGCACTGTGGGGGGATGTTGTATGGGGAAATGTTACTTCTGCAACGCGGGTACATTTTTTGCTAGTTTGGAATAAAAGTCAAATTATAGTGCAATCCTAAGCATGTCTACTCAAAAGCCTAATTTCTTTAGGATTGTGCCCTTAGTTCCTAGGAATGTCATCTTCATATAGACTGAGTGGATATGATTGATCTCTCTTTGGCTCTCTTTGGATGCTTGCAAGCATCTTTGGATGCTTGCCTCTTTGTGGAGCTGGGGTCTCCAAATGTTTTGGCAGGAGACTCCAAGGGGTGGCTAACAGTTCAATCCTATACTTTGCAATTCAGAGGTAATTCCCATTGAGTTCCCTGACCACCACTACACTTGAATCTAGTGCCTTATCCATTACAGAATCCCTGGGGCTTTGATCTTCTGAGGAGAAATTGGACAGCACTTAATAGGATTTGCATTAACCATGGCAGATGCCAATGTTGGAATGCAAGTGGGGACTGGTAGAAAATCCTAACTGTGACTGCAGAAATGTTCCACAAACATTACATCATACTTCAGTCAAATCTCCCCCTTAGAAAGTACTCTGGATCCCTGGAGGAATTACACCTACTTGAGTGCACTGCTCTCCAATGGTTAGGGTGCAGTCCTAACCTATGCTGGCAGAACTCATTGGTCTCCTCTTTCCTGTGGTGATGTAGGGAGGCAAGTGCATGTCTGACTTAATCCTCTCTCTAGGAGGTGGATTAACTCCTAGGAGTTGCATAGAAGATTTTAAGCACTTTTGTGACACCCCAAGGCCAGTACATGACTTGTGCCAGTCTAACAGCAGATTAGGATTGTAGCCTCACCCCACAATACAGAGTAAGTACTGGAAGGGATAAGAGGCACTTACTCTGAATTGCACTATGCATTTCCCATAGGTTTCCCATAGGTGGCGCCATAACTACGTCGGTGTAATCGATAGTTATTTTGGATTGTAGCCATAATTGGTTAGGATTGTGACCATAGATATTTGGCCATAGACCCAAACACCTTCTGACTCCTCATATACTATACTTTATAAATGTGAACTCCATGTTATGCTGCTATATTTTGCCATACAAATAAATAAATAAATCACTATACCACAGTTGGACCCAAAACTCCATGGGAGTGTGTGTACTGATTACTCGGTGCTGAAAAGAAAGGGCTCTCCTGACTTGATCAAAAGTTCTGAAAGCTGTCGACTGCTTTTCTCTCTCCTCCGGGATAAGCCAGTTCTGCGATACTCTCCCCACTTTCTGCATGAGCTGCTGAGAGTCAGTTTGCTTCTTTAGAAGACAGTTTGCTCTGAGATAGGGTTGTAGCTAAGTAATAGAGGACATACTTTGCATGCAAAGGCTTCAGGCTCTGTCCCTGGCCTCTTGGAAGGACTGTGAAAGACCCCTCTCTGAAACCCTGGAGACCTCCTGCCAATCATTCTGCCAGTCAGAGAATTGAAGCTGGATGGAGCATTGGTCTGACTTCATTTAAAGCAAAGTTTCATACGTTCTCTCTTCAGAATTTCATAGCAGGTGGAAAGAGATCCGACATATGTTATCTCTCATTAAGGCAGTTACCATGTGGCTCAGCTTTTGGGATATCAAATTCAGTGCCAGATCCAAAATGTGACACTGCATAGTGCACATACTCTGAAAGGTCAGTCTTATATAAGAGCTTTTTCTGGGAAAGTTCGTTTGCCAACACGTGGACTGTTTAAATTTGTGGATAGAATGGCCCTTAAAGTGTTGGATGTGTTCTCCATAGCATATCATAAATAATCTTTTTGACAAAGCCGGTTGGTTGGATATCTGGAAACTTTGAGAGTCCACAACGTAAATAAGACCCTGGTAGGAAGGATCAGAAAAGAGCTCAACACAATTGATTACATGGTTGTACGCAAACTCTCATTAAGCAAGTGATGCTGCAAGGTTGTGGAATCAATAGCGCCACAAGAGCAGGAGGCTTAAAATATGAAAAGAACTTCTGGTATGTGCAGAACTGCTGGCCCATTATATTGCAGGGAAACAATACTAGCAATTCTATTCTGTGAAAGTGCGGGGAGATTTGTCATTAGGGGTTGTTATACAGGAGTCTCCTCCTTGAAGTTTCTTCTTTTCTATAAATTCACAGACCAGCTATTGAAAGCTGTGGGCTCAGATGGAAAGGTCTGTCCTTGTAATGAAGTGTTTTCATTGGATGTACTTTTTGTGTGTGTTGTCTTTTCAGGGTTACAATGAACTGGCCTTTCTGCAAAGACTTTTTGTGTCATAATAAAGAAAGTTAATAAAAGTCAGCTATCATTTTGGTATGACTGTATCGTCATGCTTGAAGCAGATATGTATGATAATACATCAAGAATGTTTTGTTGTTGCTGTCTTCCTGGGACTGTAAACACAGAAATTTCACCTAGATCCTGGTGGACCACTACAAAATAAAAGCCAATAAAAGCCATGACCTGCTTGGGGTCACAACTATTTAGCTAGCTCAACTGCACAACTACTAGCTCCCTCATGGGTCTCCAGCTGTGAGTCACAACCACTGATCGTGAAAGTACCCAGTAACAAACAGGTATAGAACAACAAACAAGTATAAATATATAATAATGAAAAGCATTTCATCCACAGTTGTCAGTAAACTTCATGAACCAGCCAGTATAACAGGATCAGAGTTCTGGAAAATAACATGAAATCTACTTTCTCATTATCTTATTTCCCAGCTTTCCTACACAAGCATATGGGGAGAAATGGTAAGAGCAGCAAGGTTGCTTCTCTGCAGACTCTGATGTATAATATCGATACAGAGATGAATTAATGTTTTGTGGGAGGGGTCTTATTGTGTTATTGTGGTTAATTCATTCCCTGCCTGGTGTCTGCAGGACAGAGCAGAACTTCCCACTAGCACTACTAACTGGTGTGATGTTGCAGAGTACAGTAAAACCTTGGATTGAGAGTAACTATGATTCAGAGTGTTTCGCAAGACAAGCAAACATTTCCAATAAGTTTTGATATACAAGTGATGTCTTGATAAATGAGCCTTCTGGATTGTGCCCTAAGTGCAGGTTAATTTGTTTTATTTTTCTTTATATTTTGTATTTTCTTTGTTATTTTGTATTATATAGTATTCTGCTGAAGTGGGAGTGCCCCAATCCAAGGTGTGCCCCAATCCAAGGTGGGAGTGCCTCAATCCATATATCCTCTTTTTCCAGGATATGTCCTCTTTTTTAGCTTTGTATCCTAGAAAAAAAATCTTCATTGATCTCCTTTTTCTTGTGATCAGGCAGCATGTAAAATTCTTGTAATTAATAAATTAGATTTACCCTACAATCCAGAGTAACTATGGGAACATGTAAGAGACATCATGTGTAACCGTAGTTACTGCACCACCTAGTGAAAACCTATGGGAAATTCATATTGCAATCCAGAGCAAATTGTTCTTACACCGGAGCAAGGACTCCCCGTAGTTACTCTGGATTGCGCCCCTAATAAACGACATACAATAGTTTTAAATTTAATAATAAGTAATTAAAGAGCACAATCCTAACCATATCTATTCAAAAGTCAGCCCCATTGTCTTGAATCTTTTCTGAATCTTTTCTTGAATCTTTTTCTGGCTTTTACTCCCAGAAAAAGTATCTTTAGGATTGCAGCCATAGTCTTGAAATGAACCACATAAAAAGTAATACATGTGAGTGTTTTGGGGTGCAATCCTAACCTAGGCTAGGCACAACTTATTGGTCTTCTCATTGATTTAGGGTGATGTAGGGAGGTAAGCACATGCCTATGCACTGGCTTAAGACCTTCCCCAGGACTGGCACAAAAGTGCCTTGCAGCACTTTTGTAATACTCCTGGGCCAGCGTAGGACTTGTTTTGGGGATTTTGTTGGTCTAAATGGGAGGTACATATTGCAGCCTTTAGCTTTTGTTTTGTGTTGTCCTACATTTTGGTAGACCTTGTCCTCTTTTTATAGTTATGACATATGGTCACCCTCCCCTCAACCTACATGAGATTCGATGACAATGGAAGGATGGTGGCAGAGGAGGATGGTGTCTTCAGGTGTCTGCAGGTGTTTTCCTTTGGAGGTTGTCCTGGCCTCAACTACTGTGTCATTCAGCTTGTTCTTCAAGTCCTGTAAACAAACAACCTAAGAATGACAGCTTAATGCCCTAAAGCAAGAAGAGGCATCTAAATGCAAAGAAACAAGGTTGAGTAAACAAAACAGACTTTTCACCTTTTTCTTAATTGCATCTCATTGACAATTCATTATGGATCTAAAAATATTTCATTGCAATTGTAACAGCTTTTAACAACATGTTTTCAGAACTATTTAAGCGTAATTGTGCACTCTTAGGCTTAATTGGGCCTCATGGGAAACATTTCGTCACATAAATTAAATATGAAACATCAGTATCTGAAGGTTAATTATTGAATTTTAATGGGCTTCCATTTCCTATCAAAAGAAAAGAAAAGGTAAAATGTTGGGATCCACTGACTCATCCCTAATGAAATTCTGCTGCAAACCACTTTCCTATTTGTTTATTGTGAAGGTCATCACATACCACCCTCAATACTGAATTTTCACTTGTATTTCCCTCCTTTTCCTTCAGACTCAGCTGCAACTGCAAGGTGCTGAGCTCCCTTGCCACACCTTTCAGTTGTGGCATCCTCAGGGTAAGGCAGGGTGACCATATAAAATGGAGGATAGGGTACCTCTACCTTTAACCATGGCATAAAAGAGGAAATTGAGGCAAGTTTAGCTCATCATAGAAGGGTTTTAAAAGCAGCATCTGTCTCAGTTCTCACTCCTATGCAATGGTTAAAGGTAGAGGCACTCTGTCCGCCATTATATAGGTCACCCTAAGGTAAAGTAATGTTTGTTCACTTTCCTAGGAGTTTTACTGCCCTTATGCCAGTGCTAAAAAATTGATTAGGATTGCTCCCATTGTCACATTACTGGAGGGGAGCAGAGCACATGGTCTGGATTGCGTGGGAAATCATCCATGCTATCGACCCTGTTGACTTGGTGCTTCATACACTCAGCTCCTAGGCACATGAAATTATATAGTGGGAAAATTCTAATGTATTTCCATATTAAATCTACCATCACTGACTTTGAGCTCAAATCCTAAACATGTCTACTCAAAAGTAAGCCCTATTTTGTTCAGTGGGTCTTACTCCCAGGAAAGTGACTTTAGAATTGCAGCTTTTGTTTCACAGCCCTCACTACATATCACTGGACTGGAACAGAAAAATATATTTTTTAAAAAATTCATTTAAATTCAATTTTTAAAATATGTGAGAGGAGGCAACCCTTGTATTAAGCTACATAAAATTTCATTTTGAGCAGTATTTTTTAAATTTTTTTAATTAACTTGATAACCATGGATTTTTTAATCTGTCGATTTGGCTCAACACAGATTCACTGGACCCACTTTGAGCCAGATTCAGCCCAGTGTGAAGTCTCTACATAGGGCTGGAGCTCTATTCCAGTTGCCTTTGGAGCTATTCTGGGTCCCTTCTGAGACCTCAGAATGGCCTCTGGAAGTCCTACAAAGGCACTTTCAGTTTTTGGCCCAAAACCAGAAGTGCCTTTCTAGGATCTCTGGAGGACATTTGAGGCCCGTGAAGGCTTCATGCAGCCTCCATGAGTCTCAGAACAGTTCTGGACAGACCAGCTCCAGTTGTATTCAAAGTTCAGTGGACCCCAAAATCCACATGATTTTATTTCACATTGAATTCAGAATCCCTGTGGGTGGTTTATACAGGTATGGCAAGACTCCACCTGTACAATGTTTCTTCTAGTCCAGGGGTCTCTAAACTTTTTGACAGGAGGGCCACATCATCTTTCGGATATTGTTTTGGGGACCAAAACAAAAGAAAAAGAATTGATTTACATTGCAAATTTGAATAAATTTACATAAATGAATGTATTAGGAATGGAACTTGTGAATGAATGAATGAATGAATGAATGAATGAATGAATGAATGAATGAATTCAAAATGTTTTATGGAAACTTTCCAACCCAGAGAGAAAGTGTGATCTTCCAACCAGTTCATAAACACTTCCTTACACAGAGAGGTGTGCTGCTTCCCCAGGTTTCAAAATACCCTCCCAACGTGTACAGAGCAGCATTCCCCTCGCCTCTGGAGGATTACAGGACTTGCCCAAGAGCCAGGTGGAGGTTTGCTACGGTCCACATCTGGCCCCAGGGCAGGGGTTTGGTGGCCCCTGTTCTAGTCTATGGAACACATTTTTAAAAATGTGCTAATTGGCGCATTTTCTAATGATTGCTCCTCTTTTATTTAGCAAGAGGGGAGCAACTGGCCATCCCCTCCCCTGCTATGATGATAGCAGCAATGTCTCACCCCAGCAATGTCTGTTGTAGTGGCTTCTTTTGGTGTCCTTTTGCATTTTATATTGTGAGCCCTTTTGGGTCAGGGACCCATTAGCCAAAATTTTCTTTCTCATTTTCTTTGTAAACTGCTTTGTTAACTTTTTAGTTGAAAAGCAGTATATAAAAACTGTAGACAGACAGACATCATGACGATGATGATGTCATCATGAGTGGGGAAGGTGCAAAACTGGGCTAGGAGAGGTGAAGAATGAGAAATGGAGGCTGCACAAGGATGTGATGGCAAGTGCTGGAGCCTATCTGCTGCCTACCCTCTGTTTCTCTCCTTGAATTTGCTGGTGCTGGTCTGAGGAAGTGGGCTGTGGGTGGCGCAAGTCGTTAAGTCACTGTACCTGTTAAGCAGCAGGCCAGGGTTCAAGACCCAGGTCGGTCCCACAAGACAGGGTGAGCTCCTGTCCTTAGCCCAGCTCTGCGACACCAGCTGGATCCAATCGTATTGGCTCTGCCTTTCCATTGGACTAATTCAGTGGTGTGGAGAGGGAGGATTTGCTGCTTGGGTAACAGCCCATCCTCCATAACAATCTAACCCAGGCTTTCGTGCTTCGCATGCAGCGTATGCAGCACCGAGCATGATACCATAGTCTCTCAAGACTGATGGAGGCCTGGTCTGAGGAGATCCACTGCAGAGTGAGAGGCTTACAGAGGACAAAAAGAAAAGTGTCTCCTACTGAGTATAGTGTGCACCTTTTTGGTGCAACTGTATTGGCCTGGAGGAGGAGGTGAGGACAGAATTACATCATAAATGTGCCTATAATAACTTTTAGTGAAATCTGTGATAAGACTGTGATTATAATCTTGTACCCACATATTAATAATTTTTCATCATTTTTCCACTCTAGCAAGGTTTGGATTTTGCTATCCAAAAAAATTTGAATCACATAAAATATACAGCTCATTGTATTATTTGCTACCCTTTCAACAGACCCTTTGCATATGAAGTGATTCTTAAATAATTGGCCTTCTCATGTCATAGAAATAATTGTGTTTTAAAGTTATTGCTCTCACCTATCGGTTAACATGATTTTCAACTCAATATGAATATAAGTTAATTCAGCAGGTTGGAAAATATGTGTCCTGATTACTGAAAACATTTCTAGACAAATGATGCAGTTTAACTTTTTATTATTATTATAAATCTTTAGCAAGACTTTAGCTGGAGCCAGCCTATTTCTTTTTTTGCAACCTTAATGAAATTGCAGACATCAATATTTTTCAAAGTCCAGCAAAAAACAAATGACATGACTAGACATGAAGTTCAGGTTAATTCTAAAAATATATTATACACAAAAATGATGAGACAAAGCAGATGAAAAATGGACATCAGTGCTTGTGTGCTGGTATATAAGTGATCCAATGCATTCTCCATATACTTTATTATTAATAATTGATCCAAAATCAGCAGCTGTCCGATAAAATCATACAGTATTAGTGTAGAACAGACAACTCATATGAGGAAACGCTACAGCTTTTGGTGCTATTTAGTCTAGAAAAGAAGCATCTCAGGTTAGGACATGATTGAGGCATAAATTGTGCAATGGATGGATAAAATGGATGGAGAGATGTTCTTTTCTATCTCACATAACACCAGAACCAGGGAACATCCACTGAAAATGTGTTGACAGACAGGGATGGGCAGAAGGCAGTTCGGGCCGGATAGCCCGAACCGCTTCCTATATGTGCTCCCCCCGCTACTGATCTGGTAGCTAGGGGGACACAAAACTGGGCGCACTGGTTTGGTGCACCTGGGGACGTCCACACTGCGCCTGCACTAAGCTTAGCACAGACGCAGTGGATCCTGAAGCTTCAGGGTCCACTGCGCTTGCACTAACCTTAGCGCATGCACAGTGTGCCAGGGTTGGGGCCCGCCCCTTGCCCCGCCCACCCACACCCGCAGTGTGCTGGGGTGGGTGGCGTGCCCTCCCCGGCCCTGCCCCTGATCCTCTTCAGCCCCAGCCCTGGCCAGCCCCACCCCCTGACCCCGGCCTGGCCTGCCTGCTTCTGGCAATCCAGTTGTTGGGCCAGGTCAGGCCCATCACTGTTGACAGAGTTAGGGCAAAAGAAAATATTTATTTACCCAATGAATAGTTATCATGCATAGGATGCACAGATGTCTTTAAAGGAGATTGGACAAATTTATGGAGGAAAGTCATCATGGGTTGCAAGCCATGATGCGTATGTACAACCTCTGTATTTTAGATACATAGCATCTACAGTATTTTGCATGTATTTTAGCCACTGTGACCTGTTTCTTCCAGCACAGCTTAGGATTGCACTGGCCATGATTTCTGTCTTGTTTTGCCACTGAGAGTACAATCCTAACCATGTCTACACAAAAGTAAGTTCCATTGTGTTCAATGGGTCTTACTTCCAGGAAAGAGTCTTTAGGATTGCAGCCACATTCCTATTTTCAAACCTATCATAATTTATTTAAACATCTAGCTCAGGGGTGTCCAAACCCCAGCCCAGGAGCCAGATGCGGCTCTTGGCAAGCCACCACGTGGCCTGTGCCAACACCACTCAATCTGACCCCTGGGCAAACTTGTAATCCTTCAGAGGCAAGAGCTCCTCACACCTCTGGAAAGTATTCTGAGTACTGGAGAGGCTGTTCCCACCTCCAACATAGAAAGTGCTTGTGAAGTGACTTGAAGATCACCCTCTCTCTGTATGTGTTAAAAAGTGTTTATGAACTGATTTGAATTCATTAATTCATTCATAAAAGTTCCTAATATAAGTCTCTAATACATTCATTTCTGTAAATTTATGTAAATGTTTTTTTCCGGCCCCAACACTCCTAGAGTGGTTTGTTGTAAAATACAGTAAATACCAAATGAAACATAGAATTAAACAGTACTAACAGGTATATGACTTTAAGTAATGAATAGGATGAATTTTTAGTGTTTGTATTATTTTCGATCTGTGACCTGTTCAGTTTTACACCACTGGGATGTGTAAATAATGTGACTTTCACTTTGTCTTCAAAATGCCCCTGAGGTACCTTTGAACACTGATGCCTGCAGCCCTGAGACGTTTATGAAAATATGCTTCATCTTTTAACTGATATTGCTAAGGCAAGAATTGCCTTTCTAAACAATTACAAAAGCCATAATTTATGACAGAGCAGATTGAATAGCATCAGTCAGTGGTGGAGTTAACCACCTTTCTTCTCTTCTCCCAACCGTTGATTAAGTGCTTATTATAAGTAATCTTTGGGCAACATTGTATCCTAGACAATTTACACCCATCAGAAGGTCTGTCATGATGAAATGCCTTACAACTAATGATACAACTCTATCAGCTGGGTTTCATCTTAAGGAACTCAGCCAATCTCACTTAATCCTAACAGCATCAATCAGTCTCTTTCATAAATGAAGTGAATGCTCTTTTATGTATGAAAAGCTACATTGAGTAGCACTTCAGTTTATAAGCACAGTAGCACTCTGATTTCTTTTTACACACCTCTGACTGAGTTTATTAAAAACAAAAAGGTTTCCAAGATATACCAAAGTGATCTGGAATATACAGTCTATGTTGAATTAAAATTGATGCCTTTGATTTCTTACATAGTTGTTGCGTCACAGCAGTTTGGAAGACCAGACAACTGAGTTGTATGTGCGCAAATATCTTGCAATTTTTTAAAGCTGCAATAACTTTTCTACTCAAGTACTGAGTAGAACAAGAATAGTTATTAAAAAATACAATAATAATTCCCAGAGGTGACTCAAAGGTGCACATCACCTGGTCCTGGAAGAGATCCCCCATGGATATGGGAATACTTGTATTATCTTTCCCTTTCTAACACTTTTATTACTGACGAAAATAAAGTTGTGAAATCTCCAGCTGACTGATAGTTTCATATTCATGTTTTGTTGTCCCCTCTGACCAGTAAGGAAATGCTTTCAAAAGTATCAAACCAGATATAAGTCAAAACGATCCTTTTAACAAAAAAGAAATGAATTTTAAAATGCTTATCCTATGTTTTCAACATATGCACCACACAGAAAGCCCTGCTGATTTGGTTCAGTAATTAAACTTATTGATGTCAGGAATTGATTCAGCAAATAGATTTTTTTCCCCAGTTTGACCTTCTCAGCCTGTTTCTTCATGTGTGAATCATACAAATGATTTACTTTATGCATTATTCCCAAGGAATCTATGTAATACCCACCGAAACTCTGAAAAATATATTATGTACCCAGCATTTTGAATTATTGCTGAACACTTAAGAAATATAAAGAAATTCCTGAAAATCCATAGGACACAATCCAGAGTAAGTACAAGGAGTCCTTGCTCTGACATAAGAACAATTTACACCGGATTGCAATATGATCTTCCCATCGGTTTCCACTAAGTGGTGCCATAACTACATTGATGTAAATTTCTCTTATGTGCTCCCATAGTTACTCTGGTTGTAGGGATATAATATTAAATACATTTTAAAATGTGGGTATTCAGGTGGCACTTTGTAGGGTTTGATGGTGCACACATAGCTCTCTATGACAAAGTGCATCCCTATTTACTGCTGTGGGGGGAGCATTCCATTAAAGTTTCCCCTTTGCAAGCATTAGGTGTACACAATATTGCCATGAATGGATAATCACAAAGTGATAGAGCAAAATGTGGGATAGTGGCAAATACAGCTGTTTGGACTGGGTTAAAAGGTGTCGTGTTAGGTCAAGTCATTTAGAACTAAAGTCATAAAAAAAATTAACAGCATTACATTTGATTTGGAACCATAGCAGCAAATATTAAATTGTAATGTAATCAAAATATTATGTGTGAAACTGATATATTTAGGATCATTCGATTATGATTAGTAGCTTAGTGATTTCCGGAATTTTGGCCCATAACATATTTTGGTGTGAAAGGAGGCAAAAAGTTCTTAGCACAATTGCTCATATTTCAAAAAAGCTGTAAGCAATCTACTCTCAGCTACATCTTTCTGCAACTTCAGCACCGTTGATTAAAAAATAGCAGGAACATAAGATCTTCCTGATGCGAATCACAGTCAACCAAGGATCATGTAGCTATGTGAAAGCTGCACTGGTTACAGAGCAGACATGCTTACCTAACTGTTCCAGTGCAAGTTAGGATTGCACTTTTTTGTTTAAAAAAATCATTTGAGTTGGCTGTTAAAGTTCTCCATTTTACAGAAGAATCTGGCCAACTTATACTGAGACAATAGAGAATAAATTTGAAACCAAGGAGCCTAACTTCAGGTTGAACATTATAACACATTGGCTTGTGTTCCCAAGTCATACAAGTTGAATGATCAAGTTGGATGCTCGATCTGAATAAGTGTCCAGATTGGCTAAGGCTGTTTTTCATTCCCCATCATTTTATATGTACCATATTGCTCTGTGGGTTTTCTCTGTGTGGTGGGAGTGCACAACACTCACTTCCCAAGTGTTTGGAGTGATGAGTGGAGCACAGATGGACCTGCCTGCCTGCCCATAATCAGGTCACTCTTCCCTATCCCCTATACCCGCCGGGCACTTCTTGACCCAGCTGTGCCTTTGCTGTGCAATCTGCATAGAGGAAGCACAACATTTCCTTTCTATACTTCCCAATAAACCAAAGGAAAATGTCCTTCCTTGTATGCATTTTCTTGACTACAGTGTATTTTCCTACTTAGAGGTAAAAATAGCTTCCATTATCAACAATTCTATCTGCCTTTAAAAATAAAGAAGAGAACATAAAAATGACATATCCATAAATGAAATCAGATTTCCCAATTTGTGGCAAAGTGCACTCAAAGAGAAAATAAACACTTGTATAACTAATCAAGTACACCAAAAAGCAAGTTAAAATTCACAGATAACCAGGAAATTTTTCAGTGACTTTTGAATAAATACAAAGACAAGTTATATTAGCCTGCAAGTCTTAAAGCTACTTGTTTTGTATTCCAAGTACATATAAGTAAGCTTTATTTAAACATTAAAGGCAAGACTTTTGTCCCTACTTGGTTATTTTCTTTTGGAAAGGAAGAAAGGAAGGAAAAGAATATGATTAAAACAATAGCCAAATCTCTATTAAATTGTTGCAGTGCATAGCCTGAAATAACATTTCATATACAGTGGTACCTCGCTTAACAAGCATTTCACATAACAAGCAAATTTTTCCAAGAAATCTAGCTTCACATAACAAGTTCCGCTTCACTTAACAAGCAAGCGCATCATGGGCGCACATGCTACGCAGCCCTGAAGCTCCACATGGATGCTCTTTAAAAGGCCTCTGGCCAGTGCTGCTGCCTCTAACTGCCCCCAAGTTGGGGGCAGTTGCCTGGGGGTGACAGAGGCAGCTGCCTCTAACTGCCCCCAAGCGCCCCCACCGACCGCCTTGAACCTCCAGCAGCAGCCCAGGTAAGCCTCCCAGGAAAGTGTCTTTGATTGCAGCCTCCTAAGCATGTCTACCCAGAAGGAAGCCCAATTGTGTTAAATAGGGCTTACTCCCAGGAAAGTATCTTTGATTGAAGCCTCTTAACCATGTCTACCCAGAAGTAAGTAAGTAGAACCATGTCTACTCCCAGGAAAGTGTCTTTAGGATTGCAGCCTAAGTAGACTTCATAGGATCATGCACATTGAATGCATGTTTTGAATTCAATTACAGTGTTTTGTCATCATTTTTACATCCAGTTAATATTATTATATGAATATTTTGGGGGTTGTGGAATCAGTTGTCTGAGTTTCCATTATTTCATATGGAAAAATCTGCTTCACTTAAAGAGCGTTTCACTTAAAGAGCATGCCTCCGGAATGAATTAAGCTCTTTATGTGAGGCACCACTGTATCTCCTTTCCTAATTTAAAATACACGCACACAGACACACACAGACACACACACACAAAGATGTTTCATCAGACAATAATTTATCATAGTACTGTGTCCTTTAATCCTTGGAGTGCAAAATACTGTTCAACAAGTGTGCATGAGGGTTGTGTGAAGTGTAAGAATGTGGGACATGGAAAAGTCCCACATATAATATAATAATTGAAAGTTTGTGTTTGAGCTTGTGACCAGGGAGTGCATTTGCATTTATTGCTGAATATTTGGAGACATATGTAACATACATATGTATGTTACAGAGCATCTCCTGCTGAGTTTACATGCAGCCAGCTGCTAGTTTGCATATCTTACTTTGCCCGTTTATGAGACCCCAGAGATTAAAGAACCACCAGCCTCATTCACATGTACATTTATGATATTAGAATATAGCTCATGGATAACTCAGATGCAGTTTGTGGAATTTTTAGTGCTCTTATTGGGTTCTATAATTCAAATGATAGACCAGTAAGGTTGTGTTTATCATTAACTTTATTTTTAATGAAGATGTTGTCCTGTGGGCATGCACTGAATATAAAATTTATACACAGAAACAGAAGCTAATAAGAAAAGCAGTATGCTTCCCTACATTGTCCCACACTATAAAACATCCCAAAGGGAGCTGCCTTGTAAACATTACTATGCACTACGAATTAATACGCAGCACATTGCTACCACTTTGCATTTCAGATAAGAGTGTTGGCAATGTTGGCAGATGGATCACCTTCACCAAGGAAAAAAATCATTATAATTTGAAATGTCTATGCAATTCTTTGTTTAAACACTGAAGAGGTACACTATCAGTTTGTTTTTCCCTCTTTCTCCCTTTCCCTGGTACAAATCCTAGATGTATAAAAATGTGCCCAAGTGTGCAATATCTAAATAAAATTAATATTGATTTCTATTCTTTGAGGGGTTTTAAAAAATAAAACAACTGGCAAACTGCATAAATAACATACAACTACCTCGTACAAAGCTGAATATTAAAGTAGAGTTACAAAATAATCAAGCATCATAAGTTGATCTTCTAACCAGCGCTGAAAACCCCTTCAGAGTTTTCCCACACTCTGGGTATTTGAACATTAGCATTGTTGGAAATATCAAATTATGCTGCAATCCTAAGCTCCACTTAGGCCAGCATAAGCCCCAGTATAAGTCCTGTGCTGAGGGGTGTCTGGGGGTGTCACAAAAGTGCCATACGGCTCTTCTGCCTTACTCCTGGGGGAGGGGGGTTAGGCCACTCCACAGGTATACGCCAACCTCCTCACACCACCATGAGAAGATATGTTAGGTGAGTTAGGCTGGCCTAAATTGGTTAGGATTGTGCCCTTAGTCTGTAGAAAAATGGGCTGTATTAAAAACATAGTTCTCCAACTTAAGTAATGGACTTTGCCCAGTTAGACTTCTGTCTAACCGTATCCCCTGGGGTGCCTTTTAAAGCGTGCCCTCTTAGAGGGAGAGCAACTGTCCTTCATCACTCCACCATGGCATCTTTCCCAGTTGCTGTTGCTGCTGTCTTTTGTATTTATGTTTTTTCCCCATACTGTGAGCCATTTATAGACAAAGAAACATTTTATGTATTTACTATTTATTATGTATTTAATATAGAAACCACTTTGCATACTACTCTTGTTGAAAAGCAGTACTGTATATACATATACTTAATGTAAATAGTATAACTTGTTATGCCATCAATCAGGTTGAGTACTGTATATTGTATTCCATGAGTCTTTAATTAGTAGGAAAGTTTTCAAATCACATGAACTGCATATGGCAGTTTTATATTTTTATTTTCAATCACATGTCATGGGTTCACACATAGCAAGACTAAATAAAAGGTTCCATGTAAGTAGTTTATTTCCCACTCCAAAACACACATTAAAATCACACACATTCCACACTAAATACCTCAAACATATATACTCCACCCAAGCCTGGATCTCCCTTGATTGGACAACCAATCAACAGATAATCAGTTGCTTCTCCCATAGGTGATGATACTCACATACATAACAGACTGTATATGGCAATTTTATATTTTTGTTTGGAACTTTTGTATTTTAATTTGTCAACAGCAACAGAACTGGGAATGATAGGAACTCAGCTTGTGCATATCTTTCACTTTTCCCTACTGCCTCTGATACATCTCTGCAAATGATTCCACCCAGCCACTAGATATGTGATTCCATATATTTTGAAGTGGTTCTGTGCATACATTCACATGATGTACCTGTAATTTGTTTATTCTAAAACTTTATTCTTAAAGTTCTTCAGCCACACTTGCATGCATATCTGCAATGGAGATTTCAAGTTGTGTCTGCACATGAAGAGCATCGGAGAAAGCTAAATAGAAGCACTGGAGTCACAAGGACTGTGTGATCATAGCAGTGTGGAGATCTTCTTCAGGCCTTTAATTTATTTGGAGAGTTGGTTCAAAAGATTTAATCCAAAGCAGAAATAACTGTTTTGAGATTTTATATGACCTTAGATGCAGAGTTGCATCTGACTAAGGGTGCAATTCAGAGAGTGCAAGGGTGCAAGGCCAGAGAGTTGCAAACATGTATGGGGATCTAGGGGGCAGTAGAGGAGGTGGGAAAAAGGTATTTCAGGGCAGGGAGTCAGCAGAACTGTGGGTGGAAGATCAAGGAATGGAAGGAGGTGCCGGTACTTGGAACCTGCCTACAAAATCCCCATTTCTGGGCAATCTGTGGCAGCACAGTCCAAAGCTGTTCAGAACAAGTAGACCTAGGGCTCAATCCAGAGCAGTTATGTTAGTAGATGCGTTGATGCACGTAAAATTTACTATGGATTGCAATATGAATTTCCCATAGATTTCCACTAGATGTTACTACTAGCCGTAACTGCGTCAACTGCGTAACTGCATCACTGCGTCAATAAAAGATGTGTAAACACATCTACTAACTTTACTTCTCTAGATATAGGGATATACGTGGCTATCTCTGTGGTACCCCAAGATAAGAAGAGAGGTTTTCTCTTGCCCCGGGAGAGCGCATCAGCAGCCTCAATATGTGCTGAATACAGCACAGACATGCTAGCCTGCCTATTCTAACACAAATTAGGATTGCGCTGCTTGCCTTACAAGGCCTGAAATGAATCAGAATCATCTTGGCTGCAATCCTAAGCCCAAGTTGGGCCACCCTAAGTCCCACCATAAGTCCTGTGCTGACCTGGGAATCTCACAAAACTGCCATAAGACACTGCTGGGATAGGGCTGCACCACTCCTGCACAGAAGGGGAAGACCAATATGTTGTGCCAGACTAGGTTAGGATTGTACCCAAAGTCTTCTATATGTTTGCATTTGCAGTGCTCCATTTTCACAGTAATGAAGTTAATTGATGTAATAGGGGTTAATAGAGTTTTTCTTTTTTAACTTTTTGATATCCACCCAGCCCTTGAGGTGGGTCAGGATAGGACATTGCCTGGAAAAAGGGGACATATGGTCACCCTATGTAAAGATCAGCTTTAACCTGAAGGCCTTCCTCTGATACTCGTACAATAAAACAGGTCATGAATCTTAAAACTATAAGTGTTTCTGTGCCTTTATTGGCTACAATTCAACATTAAGTTAAACTGCAATGTATATACAATGTCCCATGCGAGTTGGGAAATGTCCCTATACATTTTGAATTCAGAGATTGTTCTGTACTCTGAACTGTGGGGGTTTTGTTTGTTTGTTTGGCTGCATACAGAGCAAATGTACTGCTAGGGTATTCAAGTGTTTTTGTCTATTTAGCACAAATTATTCTTTTGCAAAATTATTGTTCTAGGACAAATCAAATACCTGCCTGGATGGGAATCATCTCTGTGTACTAGAAAGCAGGTACGCATTATAATGGTGTCACTCATTGCCTGGTATGGCCTAGTAAAATAGCAGATAAGATTCTGCATGCAAGAAAGAAATCTATTGTTACAGGGTAAGCATTTAGTAGTGGGAGTCAATGATGCAAAGTTCTTAGCTTAGAAGAGAAATATTACCTTTTTCAAAACAAGTTTGTTAATAATTGCCTGTCCTGAGTACCTGCTAAAGGCACTGAGGTATCCACACAAAGAATTTACATCAGTGTTAGATATGCCAGTAATGTAATAAATAAAAGTAGAAATAAATGGATGAGAGACCTCTATGGCTGGTTTTACACACTCAAAAAACAAACCAAATTAGCAATTTGTGTTCACTTTATGCCTCTAAAAAGTACTTTTACTTCTTCCTCCACAGAAATAAATCACGCTGTGGAAAAAATTTGAATATATTTTAAGGCGCCTCAAGCAATTATTGTGGTTTGTTGCATTATGTGGCTAAGTAATTTGTTCTTCATAATATGTAATGTAAAAGCTGGATAAGGTTAAAGACCGTTCTTGACAATATTGTGGGAAGGAACAATAGAAACTTTGCCTAAAATAAAGATATGGTACAGCAATAAATGCAGAAAGCCATTTCTTTCCATATTACGAAGCTGTGAGAATGGAAAACACTGACATATTTTATTCAGTTTTTAGAACGGTCACTTACAGCCCAATCCAGAGCAACTAATCTGTCCACATAAGAGCCCTTAGGTTGCCCTATCTAACACTAGGTTGGAGCAACTGCAAGATGCTCCAGCCCAGTTACTCTGAAGGAGGCCTAGGGCAGAGCAAGGCAAGATAGGGTGCCCTAAGAGAGGTGGACCTGCTCTGCCCTAACTGGGGCAGCCTAAGCAGCTCAGGAGAGGCAAGTTGAGGGCATGTTTAGCATTGCCTAGGGCAGAGCAGTTACTCTGTATCCAAAGCCTGTTTCCAAGGCAGAACTGCCCTCTTCCAGCACCTCAGGAGCAGGTATAGTAATGAGTAGACCCATAGGGGTCCATGATAAGGCCCGAGTAAGAATGGCAGTGCTGACCAAAAATCTGAGTTCTTGGCCATCCTAGCTGCAACCCCTTCCTCTCAACCTCAGGATATGGAACAAACTACGGCTGCCCACAAACCTCAGGATACAGCAGGCCACTCCAAGAAGCCCCTTGTATTCACTGTAGAATGTACTGGCATCTCATCAGGGACTCCTTATAAGGCAGGCACCCAGTGGCGTCACCAGACTGGTGCGGCTGGTGTGGGCTGCATTGGGGATGCGCTCCGTATGGGGTGATGTGCCGGAGGAGTTTGACTGTCCTTTGGCAGGCCCTGGGCGTCAGCACCCCCATTCAGGCCTGCTCCAAGGCGGAGAATCAGCCAGAAGCTGACACTTGTCTGAGGAGCTGGCCTGAACGGCCATCTGAGGTGCACTGCGCAGAAACACACTGAGCATGCCGAACAGCTTCAGAGGAGACTTCCTTAGAGCAGAGAAAGTCCGTGCCTCTGCACAGCCATTCGGCCTCACTCAGGAGGCAGAGCAGCAGCCGAATGGCTTCAGAAAGAGTACTGCACAGGCACCAACTCTGACGCCTCCACAGTCTCCCCCGAAGCCAAAAGGCTTCAGAAAAGTACTGCACAGATGTCAGAGATGGTGCCTGCGCAGTACTCTTTCTGAAGCCAGTTGGCTGCAGAAACAACTGCGCAGGCGCCAACTTTGGTGACTGTGCAGTCCGGGGGGGGGGGGGGCGCATCCCAGGGATGACGCACAGACTTCCGCACCAGATGATGTGCAGAGTCATGTCACCACTGTAGGCACCACAGCTGTTCCTTGTTCAGTGTGATCTGAGGGGTGTCTCCTCAGGAGCAAGTCTTCCCCTTGTGTCAATTACTTAGCATGCTCTGGAGCAGTTAGGGCAGCCCAGGCTTCCTGACTCTCTGGATTCAGCATAACTTTCTGCTCTGGATACAGAATAGTTAGGAGAGTGCAGTTAGGTCAGAGCAGGCTGAAATTGCTCTGGATTGCAGCCTTAGAGCACCATCCTAACCATGTCTACTCAAAAGTAAGTCCCATTGTGTTCAATGGATCTTACTCCCAAGAAAGTGTCTTTAGGATCGCAGCCTAACTTAGCCAATTTGGGCTAGCAGCACAATAAATTGCACAGTGGAGGCTTCTCTGCTTTGCTCTTGCCTTCCTGAATGGCTCAAAGGCTACTTTACACAGGCATTCCTGCACCTATAGAATCTTACTGCTCCCCCACTCCATCCAGGAACACCAGAGTTATATTGTCAACATGGTGCAATGCTTACATGACAAATAACCACACTGTCAATCATTTTCTGAAGCGTATGGTGGTCCAAGGATAAACACTCCAAATAAACCACTCCTGAGCATAAGACCTCACTTTGAGATCTTAAAAAAATATTAAGAGTTGTAATCTAATTATATGTGATTTATTTATATGCAATTTTGTCTCAAAGTTCTTTAATAAATAGAAAGATAAATGTCCCTTAAGGAGCAGTTAATGACTTAGAGGCAGGCTGCTTACCATGTTGCAGGCCATGTTGCAGGCCATGAAGCTTGTTAGGTCTTAACAAGAACATGTGTACTTCTTCACTGAAGGATAAGGCTGCATTTTCTCTACTAATTCAAGTGAATATGAAACTAGTTTAATTGTCAGGGCAATTTACAAGGTTTATGGGATATGAGTGCTGAGTGTCCTTTGTTGGAAATTGCTTCTTAGCAGCTTCACTTTCCAATATTCCTATGTTGGGAGCCCATTTAAGAGTCAGTTCAAATCGTTCAACATGTTTGAACTGATTTAAATGAGTGTTGTATATCTACTGATATGTCCATTGACTACCTGTCTTTTATAGGGTTTGTAATGAAATTTGCTTGAGTCAGCAAAAAGGCTTTAGGGGTTTCAATCCGGCCTTGTATTCTAAATAAAATCATTGACTATAAAGCAATAATATAATTCTATTATGCAGCTTATATCTGCTATGATGCCTTGGGATCACTGACTTTAACTATTCCCACATTAGCATCCAATTAACGTAACTTAAAGGCTCTTATTATAAACCACATAAAGGCTCTTATTATAAAGTCAGAATAATTATCTCTGTACCCATTATCAAGGGCATGTTTATATTCATATGCCTTTTTAGGGTAAAAAAATTATCTGGAAATAGCAGCACACCGGAGACTTTAAGTGATTCATTAATGCTGTGTGCAGGTTTCTTTTCTAATTTATTAGGGAAATATCAGCATAATCATATGGAACTAATTTCCTCAAAAAGAGGTAGATACGAAAGAGAGATTAATAATAATAATGTCAAAAACACAGCTTTTATAACTCTCCTGAACTGAAGGAACTGAAAAGTTATTACTGGTGAGTTTTGTCCCAAAAGAGTAGGCACTATAGGTGCACAGTCATACAGAATGCATGCAACTGAGCATTGGCATAGCTAATGATCATGTAGCCCGGTGCAAAGCTCAAAATTTTGCCCCGGAATTGATGTCACGACCGGAATTGATGTCATACCAGGTTTTTAAATTTTTTTTAAATTTTCCCCTGCAACAACAAGATCAAATTTAATTAAGCAAAAATATGAAGTGCCCCTTATTGTTTAGGAAAACTGTGCTGGGCCAAAGAAGAATGGTTTCTTTCCGTGCTAAATATAAGAGGAGCATCACTTAGAAGTGCCCGTATAACCAGTTATGTATATGGAAATGAGAGCTGATTCATATCAACACATATCCATACAATATCATAATTACATCTGATTGGCAATCAGTATCATAGGAAAGTTGAATTTAGGAAATCTACTTTTTGTTCCATTGGCTTTTGTGTTTTCATTTTTCTGGTTAATTGGCCATAACTTTTGATAGAATATAGATATTCCAATGCAGTTTGTTTCATTGCATTCTGCATTAAATTACTTTTCCAACCATATATAACATGAGGTTATTATCATTCATACGTAGCTGGTTTTTTCACAATTTTAGCAAGTAGTGTCAAGCTCAGCCTATAGCCCCCCTAAAGGTTGTAGCCCAGTGCAACTGCACCCCCTGCACTCCCTAGGTACACAGTGCAACTGAGGATTTTTGATCTCATAAAAGAGGTGGAAAGATATATACTATATAAAGAATATACCATCTCCGTTTCCTAATATCAATCTACATGGTTTCTTGATTCACAGGGAAAATATAGAGAATGCCCTTGGTTTCTTAACTAATATTCTTAGCCAAACCATGCTTTTAGTATTTCTGCATGCTCTCTTCCTTATTGTTCATGTTGTGTGATTAATATTGTGTGATCCTTTCCTTTTACTCAAGAGTGAGCCCTATCAACTGTAATAGGCTTACTTCAGAATAGACATGCGTAGGCTAATCTCTCAAGAGAGGCTGAGGAGGTGTTCATGGAGCGCCGTATCCCAGAGCGCCAGGATTATTTTTCGCTTGTATTGCAAGACAAAGAAACTTTCCTGGGAATAAGACCCATTGAACACAATGGGGCTTACTTTTGAGAAGACATGGTTAAGATTGTGCTCAAAATTTATTAAAAATGTTTGCTTGTTTTGCAAAATGCTCTCAATTAAAAACACTCTCAATCCAAGGTTTTACTGTAATAGCATTTATTATATTCAGATAAAGTAGTCCACTATGCATTTTCTTTCCAAGGTCTCAAGCGGGGCTTTCTCAGTTTTATTCTTAAGATCCTAGTAACAAGAAAGGCCAGAGAGTGAATTCTATGCTTGCAAAACAGGCTGTGCTGCTGAGCTCTGAAAGAATAATTTTCAAAATGTATAGTTATTATCGTATCTCCACTGTACTGCTTTCCAATGTTCTTTATTCCATCCCCCCAACCCTGCAAAATCTGAACTGTTATATATTTATAGGATTGTTCTATTGAAATGTTCTGTCCCTTTTGCAATCTCTTCCCTGGTGTTCTTACCAAGCATAAAGTCTTCAGCAGTTTCAGTAGATAAGAATATTTCTCATTCAGAAGAAAAGCAGTAGTGTTCTGAAGTTCAACTTTGGGGTAGCCTTCAGTTCAAACGCATCTCCATAACCAAGCTGTATCATATGCTGGCTGCTTCCAAAAGGTTGTCCCATCTCTCTTTGTCAAGGTTGGAAGATTGCTGTTGTTTGGGGAAAAAAACACTTTAAAGACAGCATATAAATTCATAAAATAAGTACGTTGTAAATAGGGAGGACTCTGCTAGAATTCCCAGTTGTTGGCTGGTTAAGGTAAGAGCTGACTTATCTTGCTTTCTGGAAATACAATGTTACAGGGACGACTTGAAAAAGACATGTGGGTGGGTGTTATTTGGCTAAATATTCTTGTCTTGGAAGAATTGTTCTAAGATCATCAGTCAAAAAAAAGAAACAACGTTTTTAAAAATATATTCTTCATCTAAAGCAGTAGTTCTCGAACTTTGAGGAGGCTTTACTCCTCACTAAGGCTGCAGTCCTAAAGACACTTTCCTGGGAGTAAGGCCCATTGAATTCAATGGGGCTTACTTTGGAGTAGACCTGGTTAGGATTGTGCTCTAAGTCTTTGCAGGAGAAGGGATGGCAAAGGACCCAAGATCATGGTCCTATGTGTTGGTCCTGTAGTAACTACAGGTGCACGTAAAGTGTCTTACGTGCTCTCATAGTTACTCTGGATTTGGGGGTAACAACTCAATCCAGAGCAACTAATCTGTGCACATAAGAGCCCTTAGGTTGCCCTATCTAACACTAGGTTGGAGCAACTGCAAGATGCTCCAGCCCAGTTACTCTGAAGGAGGCTTAGGTCAGAGCAAGGTGGACCTGCTCTGCCCTAACTGGACCTGCTGTGCCCTAACTGGGGCAGGTGGACCTGCTCTGCCCTAACTGGGGCAGCCTAAGCAGCTCAGGAGAGGCAAGTTGAGGGCATCTTTAGCATTGCCTAGGGCAGAGCAGTTACTCTGTATCCAAAGCCTGTTTCCAAGGCAGAAATGCCTCTTCTAGTTCCTCAGAGATACACCACCTCAGGAGCAGGTATAGTAATGAGTAGACCCATAGGGGTCCATGATAAGGCCTGAGTAAGAATGGCAGTGTTGACCAAAAATCTGAGTTCTTGGCCATCCTAGCTGCAACCCCTGCCTCTCAACCTCAGGATATGGAACAAACTACGGCTGCCCACAAACCTCAGGATACAGCAGGCCACTCCAAGAAGCCCCTTGTATTCACTGTAGAATGTACTGGCATCTCATCAGGGACTCCTTATAAGGCAGGCACCCAGTGGCATCACCAGACTGGTGCGGCTGGTGTGGGCTGCATTAGGGATGCACTCCGTATGGGGTGATGTGCCGGAGGAGTTTGACTGTCCTTTGGCAGGCCCCGGGTGTCAGCACCCCCATTCAGGCCTGCTCCAAGGCAGAGAATCAGCCAGAAGCTGACACTTGTCTGAGGAGCTGGCCTGAACGGCCATCTGAGGTGCACTGCGCAGAAACACACTGAGCATGCCGAACAGCTTCAGAGGAGACTTCCTTAGAGCAGAGAAAGTCCACGCCTCTGCACAGCCATTCGGCCTCACTCAGGAGGCGGAGCGGCAGCCGAATGGCTTCAGAAAGAGTACTGCACAGGCACCAACTCTGACGCCTGCACAGTCTCCCCCAAAGCCAAAAGGCTTCAGAAAAGTACTGCGCAGGTGTCAGAGATGGTGCCTGCGCAGTACTCTTTCTGAAGCCAGTTGGCTTCAGAAACAACTACGCAGGCGCCAACTTTGGTGACTGTGCAGTCCAGGTGGGGGGGGGGGCGCATCCCAGGGATGACGCACAGACTTCTGCACCAGGTGATGTGCAGAGTCATGTTACCACTGTAGGCACCACAGCTGTTCCTTGTTCAGTGTGATCTGAGGGGTGTCTCCTCAGGAGCAAGTCTTCCCCTTGTGTCAATTACTTAGCATGCTCTGGAGCAGTTAGGGCAGCCCAGGCTTCCTGACTCTCTGGATTCAGCATAACTTTCTGCTCCGGATACAGAATAGTTAGGAGAGTGCAGTTAGGTCAGAGCAGGCTGAATTTGCTCTGGATTGCAGCCCAAGTCAATTTTCCAACCCCCAGCACAATGGCAGAGAGATAATGTAACCCTTCAGATAAAAGATTTGGAAACCCCTGCTATATAGTCACAAAGAGTTGACTTGAGGACATCTTAAGTGCCCCTTTTAGGACTCTTTTTTGACTTAAGAAGCAGAGGGCGTCTGCTTCTCTCAGAGGCTGAATTTGCTCTGGATTGTGTCCTAAGTCTCACTGAACACAGTGGGACTTACTTCTCAGTAGACATGGAAGAGCTCTTGCATCACAGCAATTTCACATCCTGGTTTGTTTAACAGGGTGTCCCAGACAGATTTTAAGGGGGTCCTGGGCTGAAATGCTAAAGTACCACAGCCCTTGATCACAGTGGGAAGTTGTAGGACTCACTGTGCTTCTAATCAATCATGCTTTTCCCCCCTGAGCCCGAATAGGCAATCCAATGGTTCGTCTGGAGAAAACAGCCAATGGAGGCAAGAGAAACACCCAGATCCTTTATTTACCTGTTAACAGGGACTGGCAACCCAGAATAATTGACCAGCCCCGATACACAAGGGGAGATCACTTTTATAGGACAGCTTAAAATGGGAGGGGGCAAACAGTTTCAAGAAAATTGGGGCAGCAGGACAAAGAAGGGAAACTAGAAACTGCTACAAACATTTTCAAAATAACTATTCACAAACATCCTGTTAAGATGGCCTTACTGATCTTCCTATGGGTCACTTTATTGCTTTATGGGAGGTGGCCAATGTTAAGGCAGGCATTTGAAATCCAAGTGATGTTAGGCAAAACTGGTTTCCTTTTCTTGAGGTCTAGGTTATAAATGGCTAGGCCATAAAAGGCTACACCCCTGTTGTTTTTTCAGTCTCAATCTTCTCCCATCCTCCCATTTTCACACAATCACCAATGCTTTTTAAATGCATTATACATACTTATTCCACTCTATTTCTGGGGAGGAATAATTCTGTGGTGCAATGAAACCCCTGTAGTAATCCAGGTTTTCTTTCTTGATCTGTAACTCTTAAATGCTAAGTCTAGGAAGCAAAGTGTTTGGGGGTTTCTTTTTTCCCGACCTTGGATTTTGTTTTCAGTTTTTTGATATCCATAAATCTCTATTTTTCCATGTGGGGGGTCCTCATTCTACACAATCCATTTGTCATAGCAGTGGAGATTTCAGAAATACGAGAAGATTATAGATCTTTCCAAGACATTATTCTAGGAACAGGCCTGCTGTGTTCGATGGTAAGAAACCTCTAATCCAGTTACTTCACCAAGCTGGTTTGTCTTACCAAATGAGAATATCCAGGGGGCACAGAGGACTTGGAAAGAAAAATAAAACGGCCACAATTTTGAGGAACTATGCAGGGTGGTGGTAATTTATTTGCAGAAATGTAGCTAGATACAAGCTTCTTAAATCCTTGTGCACATTCTATACACAAAACAGCCGTACTCTGTAAAATAAAGCAAGGTTATTGTTCCAAGGTTATATTAACAAGGAGAACTTGTCATCCAGAGTTTGCCTGCATAGCACTGACCGTATGGAAATTATATAGTTTTTGAGTCACTATAAAAGAGAAAATATTTGTGAGAAATGAGAATATCTAAGGTCTTCTCAAAAATTTCTTTAGGCAACTTTTTGTCTAAAGTTGTAAGTGTGAAGTAATAAAAGGAGTGCACAAATAGTATTTCAAATGTTTAAATACCAATATATAGGTTTAGATTTTTATTATGTTCTGGCTGCTCTACGCACTTTCCTGGGATGACCCCACTGACTACAGTAGGAATTAATTCTATGCAGAAATGCATATGATTGTACCCTCAAATTACCACATTTACTCAAATCTAATGCACCATCGAATCTAATAGGTACCCTATACTTATAATCAATATACTATATTTACTCACATCTAATTAACCATCAAATCTAATGTGCACCCTGATTTTGGAAACTGAATTTGGCTGAAAAAGGTGAGCATTAGATTTGAGTAAATACAGCATTTGTCCTCAAATTTAGGTATATACTATACCTAAACAGTAAAAGTATACTATACAATAAACAGTAAAGAGTATCCTGAAATATCAAGCCAATTTCAGGCTGAAAAAGTTCCCAGGTGCTTTTCTCTTCCTACTCTTGTCATAAAATAAACCACACATGGAGATGCTATACATGTGTTGGAGGAATTGTTTTGTTTGCTGAATGTAGAAAAAAGGATTGAATGGCTAACAGATCAATCCTAAGCAAGTCAATTCAGCAGTAAGTCTGTAATGGAACTTACTCCCAAGTAAATGTGAATAGTATTGCAGCCTGAATTAATTACATACAGCTAACTGGAAATCAATTGTTTTTTTCCATTTTTCTATTATTGTGAGTTTTCCTGCTAAAAAACCCTACTGGTTTAACAAATAGGCAACAAAAATAGGATGTCCATCTAATTCATGCTAGGAAGTAACAATATATGACAGTATTAAGTTCCTTTCAGGATCTTCTTTTGTGTTAAGCCGGCACGACGTTTGACCCACAGCATTTCTGGTGGATTGTCAGGGCTCAATATACTTTTGGTTCTGGCTGTCTGCCCTGGGAGTGTAAAAACAGAAAGGCTGTCAATCATCTGTTATGTCAAACTATATAAATGATAGGCTCCATCAGTGTGTGTTTGTGCGCAGGGGTGATGGTGTCATAAGTTTTTCAGAGCCAGTTAAAGAGATGTTGTTTGAGTAGAGCACCCAGGAACTGCAGGTATGGCTGAAGATTGTAGCCTCTGGGGAAGCCCACCAAAGTTTTGAATGAAATGCAATGTTGCAGTGTTTTAGTGTGCAGTGTTGTGTTCTATTGCTGGTTTTAATTTTTAGTTTTTACTTATTTTAGCCTTAAGTTTTAGTTTCCAGTTTTTGTTGTAGTTCTCAATTTCCAGTTTTATTTGTTTTATTTTCTTTTTCTCATGATTGGTTTCTAGTTTTTTGTTTTTGTTTAGACCACAGCACACATTCTGTGTAGACCACATTCCAAGACAACTTTTATGGTTCAGGATGGAGTCCAATCATGAAAGCCTTAATATGTTTACCATTTCTAAGCACCAGCAGTAGGCCTCCATCAGTCTTGGAAGACTATGGTATTGTGCTCGGTGCTGCATATGCTGCATGCAAAGCACAAAAGCCTGGGTTGGATTGTTATGGAGGATAGGCTGTTACCCAAGCAGCAAATCCCCCCTCTCCGCGCCACTGAAATAGTCCAGTGGAAAGGCAGAGCTAATACGATTGGATCCAGCTGCCATTGCAGAGCTGGGCTAAGGACAGGAGCTCACCCTGTCTTGTGGGGCTGACCCAGGTCTCGAACCCTGGCCTGCTGGTTAACAGGCAAAGTGTCTTAGCCACTTGCGCCACCCACAGCCACTTGCGCCAAGCACCAGCATGTATGAAATAAAACCGTCATTTAGTGGCACATCATGTTCCTTGCATGCAGAAAGTCCCCAGTTCAATATTTCTAGAATCTTGATTGAGCTCAATATTCTCACTGTGTTAACAACACTGCCGTTGTTTTTTGTAGTAATCTGTGTCATGATATTCTCGATCTGGGACAAATAAATGAGAAACAGAATGCTATCTCTTCCAATGAAATTGGAATGGAATTGCAACTTGTATGATCTCAGTGCTTGGAAGTTATCATTCCCCAAGTAAATGGCTGCATAAGAGATATACGCCTGAGCTGCTAATTCTTTTATTTGAAGTAATTTCCTTGAATGGATAAAATCAAACATGCTGTGGGGGGCAGGTGTCTCTGCGGCTGAAGATGTCACTGTGAAATAGATACATTATTTTGGTTGCTTTTTGGATGACCCAGTGGGAAATGAACAAGGTTTGATAAAGGTGGTGGGTGGTTATGTTCCACAATGAAAACTGCATTTAAACTCAGGTGAAATTTCTATGCAAATCGAATCCATTCTGCAGGACTTAAATGGAGACATTTCAAATCTGTTTAGGAGAAATTCAGAATGCATCATTATTCCTGCCATTCATTTTCATACAGTGCTGAATATTGTTAGGGTTTATAATAGCATATTATCATGTAAAATGGGCCGCAATTGCCATGCACATTATCATTATGAGAGAAACCATATCTTGCAGCCTAGTTGCTTAATGTGTTTCAACACAATAGCAATACTATTACTGTGGAGTTCCTGTCTTAGTCTTCAGGCCTTATTTTTTATTGTTTTCCAACCACCAAAAGTGATTAAAAAAAACACGAGCCCATAAAAGAAACCCAGCTTTGTTCAAATTGTTGCAACAAGAGTGCAGTCTGCAAATTCTGAAATACAAGTTATGACTCTTAAAACATACTAGTCAAGACACTGAGGTGTATGGTGAGAGACTACAATGTTTCTTATCTCTTTTGCATATTCACTTCTTTGCTCCTCCCTTTTTCTTAGCAATAGGAGTTTTCCAACTACTCCAATTTCCAGATTCCAACAACCATCAGTCATATGTCGCTGGGGAACCTTTTGGTTATTCCTCTTCCTTTTTTTCCCAACATGAGAAAAGGAGAGGCCAAGATGAATGCAATAAAGACAAATTTGGATAACAGAGACTGACCCCAAGGAAAGTTAGAAAAGAGACCACACTGGGAATTCTCACTGGCAATCTTGCCAGGGCAGAAATCTTTAAATTTATTTCCTTTGTTAGTCCAGAGTTGAATGTGTTTGACCAATCACATACTATAGTGTGCAAGGGAAGGAGGGAGAGTGATCGGGCCCCATGGAGCTGAGAGGGTTCCCTGTAATCTCCAGGGGAAAGGGAATTGCACAGAACTCTGAGTGCTGGAAGCTGGAAGCAGAGCAGAAGCAGGCCCTTCCACTCACCCCTGAATTTATCATATGTACATATTTTCCTATCTTGCATTATAACTTGTTCACCCAACACCACAACCGTTAACATAAGTCAACCTTTGTTGTTACATGGAATGAACTGGCTGGACCAAACTAAAACAAAACTGGACAAATACCATGGGTTTTTAATACAGGGAATCTTAGGCTTTGCCCACATTATATAAAAAGTAATTCCAAATCCATAGCAGTTCAAGCCTTTCCTATTTGTCTTTTATTATTGGATGAATGCTAGTTTTCAGTGGTGCCAGGGTTAATTTTTAAAGGCTTTCCTGGTGGAGAGCATTGTCTGGGGCTTACACTAAGAAAAATTATCACCTCATCACAGTGTCACTGAATCACTGAAATTAGAGATGGAGGATGCTATCCAATCCATCTTTTTTCCTGTCAGTGAAAGATTTATTGTCTACAGCACATTTTCTCCTGCTTTGTTCCATTTATATTTTAAATTCTTTAAGTGATCTGGCAGCTGAAGAAGGTTAGCACTGCCTATTCCTCTCTATTCCATATCCTAATTAATCTGTGTCACTGTGGCTTTACTAATGTTTAGTCTAAATCATCTGGGTTCTTTTAAAGCAATCCACTTGCCCTTGCTTGCTATATAGTTATTACTCCACCAGAAGCAAAGGCTATTAATGGACTTTCTTCTATTAAACATACCCCAGTCACTAGCCTGTTCTGTCTTCTGTACACTGTTTGTTCAGGCTGTATGCAGAATCACAGATATTCATCAACTGCACACTAATGCACAACCAATCCAAGATTTGCACCATTTCACAAGTATCAACACAGTCCTTACTTGTGATGGGGCTGTGTGAGATGGATTGGGATGCGTACCAGCGCTTCAACGTCGAACCCATGGGGGTGTACATGGGGGAGAGCCTGCGAATCTGGAGGAGACCCAATTACCAGCCCCCCACCCTTGATATAAAGGACTTTCCTGATGCTGTGGAAGTGTGGACCATGATGAACATGGTTGAGCTGTGACGGACGGGAGGACGGGGGGACCAAAACGGAGAGGCATAACGGTGGGACCCTCCACCAGATGGTATGCCCATGGGGGTGTACCCTCATTGGCCGGGACCTGGAGGGAAGAAATGGGCGGGGGAGTCGAGGATATAAGGGAAAGGGAGGGGGAAGTGGAGGAGGTTCTTTGGCGGGAAGAGGTGCCCTGGCGAGAGAGGAGCACCTACAAGGCGTGGAGGGAGAATCCTGCGAACTTGGACCTGGAGACCCTAACCCTTGAGACGCGTGAGCAGCAGCTGGGGATCCAGCCGGGACGTCTGAAACCCCTTCCCGATCAGAGCCATTGCCAGCCGGCCACAGAGGAAGGAGAAGAAAGCCGAGAAGGGAGACGCTGCACCTGCAAGACAAAGGAAAAGTGAGGTGTCAGCCATGGTCACAGAAAGAATGGACTAGAGGGTTGAAAAGAGAGACACTTACCTGTTCATGGTGGTGGGGTTCTGTTGCTGAGATGTTTGTCACTTGTATGATCTACAGAATTGAGAAACTTGTTAATGTCTATTGAACTGGAGAGAGAGAGCGAGAGAGGAAGAAAGAGACAGTAAACTTGTTTGGAACTTACCTTGACCGTGTCCGTGTATGACATGTATGCTCGGGAGGGAGATGAGGATGAGACCCAAATCTCAGTCATCTTAGAGGATCAGACCCCGGAGGAGAAGGGAGGGGGCGGACGAAGGAGAAGGACCTGTGACAGGCTGGCAGGCTGGTGTGCCTGCACTGTATCCAGACAAGTTTCAGGCAGCCAGTGCCTTGCCCTAAGGCAAGGGGAAACCTTTCCCCTTAACCCAGGTAGAGCTACTACAATCCCAATGGGGCTACTCAGATCTGTGCCACTTTAATCAGCAGTGCAAATTTGATGAGCTGCGTGAGATTGGAATTAGGATCTGGCCATGTCTCCCACTCTCCACCTGCTTGTCCTTGAGCACATCTGCCTCCCACACTCCCTCCCGCCCAGTAATGCTCCTTCCCACCTCCTCTCCAAGTCCCCCACCCGCAACCGTGTGCTGGCAAAGCATGACCAACAGAAACCCACTCTTTCCAGGGTCCTGCAGCATCATGGAGAGGCTAGTGCACATACATGTACCAGAGTATCTCCCCTCAAAGTGGTTCAAAAGTGCTCTATGGCACTTTCACAATAGTCCCAGACTCCCAGGCCTGTGCAAGTTCTTTGGATTGTGCCCTATATTGTGAGCATCTATGTTGTAAGGGCCACAAGTTGCATCAGAGGTCACATTTATACCTGGACACAACCTGTAGTTTAATGTCCCAAAGAAACCCACAGATTGCTGCTATGAACAATTTTAAAATCTAGGCTCATGTGGTAACTCTCGGTTTTCTTAATCCTATGCATGTTGTGCAAAAAGGAAGAGCGCAGCTCAGCCTTGCTCATGGAAATAATCTGATTTGCTGCAGTGATCTCTTAGACCAGTGGATCCCCTACATTAAAACAGGAAGATTTAATGTAAGAGGCTGGAGGAGATGCCTACTGAGCTGCCGTGTGGCAGCTGATGAGAAGGTTAGGAGGGCTACAAGGAAGAAGCAGTGATGGGAGGGCAGGGAAGACAAAAGAAGGGGAAGTATAGAAAGAGAAAGAAAACTGAATGAAAGGAGAGAGAGCAAGTTATTGTATGTGTTTTGTAGACATGCATTAATGTGCACATAGGTGAAATCTATATCATGTGCTCAGAGCCTGTGCAGCAGTAAATGGCACAGCTAAAGGCAAGGGAGAAGGTTCATCAAACAAACCTTCATTATGGAGATATTTTAAAATGAGCTCCCTTGTTGTCAGCTGTTTGGGGCTTTCACTGAATGCAAAGGAGAAATAAATTGATTAATAGGTTGCATAGATTTGCTTCATTTTATAGCAATCCTGTTGCTAGACATACCCTACAATCCAGAGTAACTACGGGTGCACGTAAGAGACATTATGTCCACCTGTAGTTACTGCACCACCTAGTGAAAACCTATGGGAAATTCATATTGCAATCCAGAGTAAATTGTTCTTACACTGGAGCAAGGACTCCCCATAGTCACTCTGGATTGCGCCCATATAATCAGCCTGAGCCCCTGAGAGCATGTCTTCTAGTGTCTTCATCCAACTCTGAATGATCAAGTCTGAAAAACAGTGTAATCCTAAACATGTCTACTCTGAAGTAAGTTCCATGGTATTCTATGGAACATATTCTTAGGAAAATGTGTATATAATAGGATTGCAGCCTTAACTTTGGAACTTTCATAGGAATCGGGGACTAGTCTATGTTGTCTGACCTGTTCTGGTCAATTGGTGCTGGAAGACATCCTTGGCTAATGTAACTTTTCTGCCAGCAATTTCTTGGCCAGAGTCATGATGCATAAAGACACACATACAGAACTTCTCGTCTTCAGTAATGACAAAGTCTTCCCTAATACCTCCATTGAATTGTCAAAACCACCACTGCAAACAAGGCAGACTTTCAAGGCAAATCTGAAAGTCTTGAGGGGGTGAGATAGGCTTGAGTTTGTTTCAAATTGTTTTCTCAGGCTGGATTTCAGGATGCAATGGGAAAAAGGGGGAATAATTCAAATCAAAGAAGCATTGCACATATATTCTACACCGGAGCAAATACAAATGTTAGGAAGATCATAAAACTCATTTTTCTCAGCTTTGCTGCATTCACATTTCATTATTGGGAAACAGTACTTGTCCCGAAATAACTTCCATGAAATGATATCTCAGCCACATTAGAACTACGTCTATGATATACAGATGTTTGAGATCGCATTGCCAAACAGGAACACTGCCTTTCCACAGGCATGATAACACCAAAGATGTCAATTTCATTCTGCACAAAGGAATCAGACCCAGGGAAGTGACTCCATGTTGCTGCACAAATTTGAAAATTGCCAACTACACCTAAGGGCATTAATGCAGCCTACTCCTACATCTGTGCTGAAAAACCTATTTTTGCAAAGTCCGGGAATGTCATTTGCCGACTTTTAATGCTGTTGCTCCCTAAACAATAGTGATTGATTTTGTTTGGTCTGGCAAACACAAATTATCACATAATCATTTTCGCCTGCCAGCCATGCTTACATTGACTTGTCTCTGCTTGGAGAGAAAAGAAGGACTGGTGTGAAAAATGGAATGAACTAGGAACAAAAAATTTTTTTTCCCCCGAGTTCAGGAAAAATGCTTTAACTTTAATTGTCATCATAAAGTAGCATCCGTTTACCAGAAATGTGAATTGAGTTTAAAAATAAATAAAAGGATGCTGGAAAGTTATTTGAAATTTGCCCTCCAAATCTGTAGTGTATGTTTAGAAGGCAGTACTAGAATATGTGGATCTTAGAAAAAGGGGGCAGCAAAATACATTACTGTAGAACTTTTTGGCAAGTGGGTCACATCTCTGTGACACAGTGTCAGGGGCCGGAAAAATGATTTACATTTCAAATATGAGTAAATTAACATAAATTAACATATAACATTATATTACAATACTTGCCCACAGCCTGATAGAGGAGTCTCACTGAGGGCTCAACTGAGGCTTGCCAAGGGCCGCATTCAGGGTTTGCTTACAGCATACACCCTTGCTGTAGAATGTTATCAGAAACAGGGCAGTTGTGCAATCCCAAATCTACCATCCCTTTAAAGACTTGAGGGGAGATCCGAAAATTCTCATAGACGTAATTTCAGTGACCAGAGGTATTCCTTGATGAAGAGAAATTATTTTCCAGGGTGACTGGCTTTGTGCTGGCTTAAATTGGTTAGGATTGTGCCCCCACCACACAATCCTATGTGTGTCTGCTCAGAAGTTACGTCCCATTATATTCACTAGGGTTTAATAGGATTGTGGCCTCAACATTCTTAGTTAAAAAAAACTGTTTTCCATATAAACTCTACATGTTTAGCCTCTTTGTGGAGGATGGTGGGATTGTGTAAGAACTTTGTTGAGGTGAAAGTGGAAATTTGAAGGGTTCATACATAGACCCTTCCATGAAATTGGGAGTCCTGGTTGAATGATTTATCTGACATTGTACTCTTCTTTCTTTGGTGCCATTTCCAAATGTCACTAGAATTGTTTTGGTGTGGGCATTCTTATGCTTTGACTTTCTTCCTGAGTAGTGCTGTGTTACTTGGCACAAATATAGCTGAAATTTCTCAACACGCATACTCATGTATTTCCCAGACAGGATTCATCTTTCTGTTTGTACCGAAATTCAACAGTAGTTAATACCTGGAGAGCAGGTAAATGGTCCAAATGATATATGCTGAGCAATTTGTATATCTGAAATGGAAGGATGAAAATATTGTGAGCAGTCAGCTATCATCCTGCTTTCTTCAGATGATAGCAGAGGAAATAGCATACCTGTCCTTACCGTGCTGATACACACCAAGGAAATTCGTGAGCACTAGACCTTTGATTCTTGGATGCTAGGAACATATAAATGGATGGTTGTCTTCTTGCTCTACACAGCATTCACTTTTCTTCCCAGGGAAAAATTTTGACCTCACAGGGCCTAGGGCGCTTCATATTCAATGATGCTTTTAATGGTTACTTTATTGTTACTCTGCAGCAGTTGATCAAATACAAACAGAAAATTAGGGCTATAATAATGTCCTTCCCTCTACCTTATAGATTAAAGATGTAATCCTAACCTGTGCTGGCACAACTCATCAATCTTCCTGTTCCTGTGTGATGTAGGGAGACAAGTGCCTGTCTATACACTGGCCTAACCCGGGGTGACCAGACGCCAAACGCAAAATCCCTGAACAGCAAGACCAAAATTCCTGATCGAAGGCCAAAATTCCTATTCCCTACCTGGAAAATGTAGGACAATATGTAGGACATGTTAAAATAAGCTAAAAACACTAAAAAAATAAGCTAAAAACACTGGTATTGCTTTCCTGTACATAATATATTACACTATATTATCTATTTTAAATTGAAAAATAATGAACTTTCCGCTTACCCCCTCCCAATTTGGTTTGGGGTTGTGGAACCAATTTTGGGGGCTCCCAAAGTTTTCCAAACAACTTTGCCAAATGAGGCATTCAGCTTCATGTAGGTTCTGTTCAGGTTTGAATGAATTGGGGAAAAATTGGCACTTGTGTTTTGGCATTATGGAAAATAAAAGCAGATATTTATTTTTATGCCAAGACACTAAGTTTTTTTTGCACAGGATGATCAGATGACAAATGCAAAATCCCTAAACCCCTAAAGTTCCTAAAATTCCTATGTGCTTAAAAAATTGAAAGGCACCGCAAAAATGTAGGACACATGTAGGACATGTTAAAATAAAGCAGAAATACTCGCATTGTTTTCCTGTACTTAATTTCAACCCTTTAAAATTGAGAACCTTGTAAAATGCATGATTCAGATCCAGACATTAAAGCAACCATTTGTAGTAGCATAACACAAGCCAGTGACTCCAACGTATGTGGTTCAGACCCACACACACACACACACACACACACACACACACACACACACACACACAAAAGCAAGATATCTAGCAGGGAGGGGGATAGAAAGGAGGACATCTCTGCATCAGGGAGGTGGGATCTGGAACCACCAAGAGAAATCTGCAGTGCCCCTGAGGGTGTGCAGAAAGGGTGTGCAAAAGCAGACATGGGGAGCCAGAAGGACCAGGATGTAAAGGACTGGGAAGGGGGAATCAGAGTATCCCCAGGCAGGAGTTACCTTGCAGGTCTAAAAGTGGAGCACAGCCTGAATTGTTGGCTGAGGCAGGGTTAAGAGGTACTGAAAGGGTTAAGTTTTAGAGCTGGAGTTTTAGGGCTAGGGAAATCTGAGCTTCCAGTGCATGTTCTCATAAATTCCGGAGGCACTCTTGCGTTTCCCTCCTCCGCAGGACAAGGTAATAAATACCGGAGGTGTCCGGGGAAAGCCGGAGGTCTGGACAGCCTGGGCCTAACCCTCCCCCACGGAGCAGCACAAAAGTGTCTTATGGAACTTTGGAGACACCCCCTGGTCAGCACAGGACTTATGCTGGGTCTTAGGCCAGCCTAATTGGAGTTTAGGATTGCAGCCTAAGTAACCTGAATCTCCCTTTTTTGCAAATGGTCACTTCAGCTCAGGAGTTCTAAATTATTATTCATCTTCTCCAACTCAAGGAATCTTAGCCATTCGCTCAGAATACTTTATTTAGTTCCTCAGTACTGGGAATGGATGGTGTGAGTAGGTCCACTCAAGATATGAGTATTAGTTTATATTTATTCAGTTTGCTGGTCCAAGTTATGGTTTTTGTCTATATCCAATACATTCCAGTAAGGCCATGTAACTTTAATAACCTCCCACACACACACACAAATTGACAAGTTTACCAAAGAACAGTAACTTTACTGACCGCATAGCTAGGAAGACAGCAAATGTGCAATAAACGTATATGTACTATCAGACAAAAGTATTCATTGCTCCTGACAGCAGGATATAAACTTCATGACAATGTTTATAAAGAGGATTTGAAAAAAAATTACAGCCAAGGAATGAACTATGCCAAGTCAGCATATTGGAGATAACTTATTGGGGAAAACAGCACATCCAGCTTCTCAGTGGAGCTCAACTGCATATGTGCTATTAATTTAGCCAAGAGATTTCAAGCAAAATTCTGCTTAGCAGTGAAGTGTTATTTCCACAACTATGTGCAATTTAGAGTCCCTGAGACAGAGTAGCAGAAGATTTTAAAATAGCCAGTGCAAAATGTGTCCAGTTTTCATTGTATATTTTGTAATAGGACACAGGAATCAAGGCCAGCACGGCAATTAATCCAATGAATCCAGATGGGGTACAGCAGGTCTTTCACTTCCTGCACTGCTGTCTTCTGAACCAGGAGTAAGCGTCTGGGTTTTGTCTGTTTTTTTAAGTCTTTCAGCCATCATTCAGGCCCCAGCTATTTCCAAACAGTACCTCAGGACTTCAGTGCCCCCCTTCGGACCCTACCCCATGCAAACTTCACTGATCATTAAATACAAATAGGAATCAGATTATTCCCTTTCTCCCCTCTCCCAAATCTCACCAGGGTTTTCAAGTCTAAAGGTTATGTTTCCCTTTACATGCTACTAGTACTGCAACTAGTGGTAGCTTCCACCTCCCAGCACCAGCCCCCAAATTTTGCAAAATTTTCTCCAATTTTTCATGTTACTGGAGATTTTTTAAAAAAGCCCCTGAAATGAGAGAAAATGGTGGCTGAAATACAATCAGCATATTCATAACACTCCTATTATGCATATGCTCACACATACTTAGTACGTTTCAGCATAGTAAGTGACAATTTTACACATCACGTAATTTTGATGAACAGATTTGCAAACACTGTACTGAAATAATGAATATCACAGAGAGATCTCAGAAAAGGTCATAGACGTGGGCGAGGCAGAGCACCAAGCGGTGGCACTCTTGCCAGCTCACCCACCAAGATTAACTGCCCATTTTTACACCCTGCCAGAAAGCAGGGGAGTCTATGGTTGCTGTGAATAGGGTGATGGGGAAAATGCCATCCAAAAGACTGCCTTCTGTTTCATTCTGTCGTCTTGGCTGACTGTGAATAGAGCAATATGGAAAATGCCAGCTTAAATCTGACCATATCCAGCCAAAGCCAGCAAATATTCAGAGAACAAACAGATCAGGAAAATATTTTGATATCCATGTTGGAAAGAATGTTTGCAATACTGAAGAAAATTAACAGAAATGGGAATTTGAGACTGAAACTCAGACCCGCACACAAAGAAGCAGGTTTTCTATGACTTGTGAGAAACTTGAGCTACACACTCCAGTGACTTGGGGCTGATTCGCAACTCAGGGTACAATCCTAACCAATTTAGGCCAGGGCAGCTCACCCATCTCCCCGTACCCATGTCTGTGCAGTGGCTTAACCCCACTCCCCCAACTTGCTTCTCAAAGGACTGGAGTCAAACCAATTCAAAAAATTGGTCTGGACAAATTGTGATATTTCCCCTAGAGTCAAGGGGAGCAGAGACTCAGGACTCAGCTCAGGCTGTGACTCCAGTACATCCCTGCACATATTTAGAGATAAACTATTCCAACTCTTAGCAACTTTCCAATTCATTTGAGAAAAATCTACAGTGTTGTTCAATACAGCATGTTTCAAATACAGCATATTGAATAACACTGATTTTTAAGCTGTGTTTGGCTTTTTAAAAAACAGCTTCAAAACTTGACACCACCTTTATTCATGATTCCACTTTGTTCACACAAGTGGGCCTCTTTGAGTCAAGTTGAAGATACTTTGCTATTCAGTACAAAAGGAATCATCTCCATCCATTCTTTTCCGATTAAATGAGAATTAAAGTTCCTCAGTTTTGATGTATGGGGAAATGAAGGAAGCACCATTTAGTGTCAAACTTCATATGTGACAGAAGCTACAGCTTCTTGAATTTTTCATTTCTTATAACTTTATAATAAGAATCATTTTTTCTTTTTTTTAATGCCTTACTCAGCCTGGATCTGCCCATGCAGGTAAGGTCACCGTAATGCAGTGTTCATTTCTATAAAGAGGCAGATAATTGCATTCTTTGTTAGACATCCATTGAATTTCTAGAGTTCACATTTCAATTCAGGTTGAGGTTATAAATTCTAGTTAGATGGAACAAATGCCTCATGTAGTACATGAAGACTGTGATGGTAAAAGATTACAGCATTTTATTCTCATAGAACTGTGGGGAGGATACAGTTGAAATCCTTAACCAGTTCAAATGCTCATACTATCTTCTTATGTATTTATAGCATCCCAGAATGTTCATGTGGTAACATTGGTTCAAAAACCAATTGGTTGTGAGGTAACATTTGTGGTGCCCACTGTCCAGTGATGCTCGGAGATGCCCAGTGTCCAGCAGGAATCCCCGATAGGGATGCCCACTGCCGCCTGATGGTGCAAGCTGCTTATTGGTGCCTGGTAGTCCCCACTCCCTGCTGGGCAGTGATGCCCAGTGGCACCTCATGTCCTGATCATGCCAGGTGCCCAGTAGGGATGTCCAGTGGTTCCTATTGTTGCCTGCTGTACAGTGGTGCCTGCTGGTACCAGCTGTTTGCTGGTGCCTGATCCCTCTGGTGCCCACTGGTGTTTATCACCCAGTACCTGCCATCTGGTGCCTGTGCCTGGTGCCCAACACTGGCCCCCCAGTGAAATGGAGTGCTCACTGGTGCCCAGCCATGTCTGGGGCCAAAAAATATTTTTCAAATTTAACTCTTACAATGACAGGTACATTCAGCTAGTAGAACATATAAATCTAACATGTAATGTAAGAACATCAAATCCAGAGCGGACTAGGGTTTGGGTATACTTGTGAAACTCAACACCTAAATCATTGCCCACACAAGTAGATAGTAAAACTTTAGCTTGCCAAGACCTCCATGAATTGGCAAAGTTAAGGGGGAAACGGAGAAATATCTTGCCTTGGGAACCATGATTTAAGGCCTTTCACAGGACTCTATGACACTCCTAGTATGTGTGGTAGAGTTTCAGAAGGTCCCCCCCCCCAAAAAAAAAATAAAAAAGTAATATAGAGTGTTAATTTGACTGAATGTTATACAGTATGGGGATGTAAAAAGTTTTTGTGCCCCCATGTGCCAAATGCTTTAGCTGTGCCACTGCCTTCGTATATTAATGGAGCTCCCTTGAGACTTTCACAGCCTCTTTCAGAGCACATGGACGCATTTGCTGAGTACGTACAGCTAGCATAGCCACAACTGTTAGTTATGGAAATGCAAAGAACCTCATGTGCTTATAGAAACCACTGTCAGACTTAGAGTGCAAGCCTAACCTAGGCAGGCATAACTCATTGGTCTTCCCATTCCCATTGTGATGTAGTGAGCCTTAGCCTGTTCTTAGCACAGGACTTATGAAAGGCCCAGTCTTACCGAAGGTTAGAATTGCAGCCATAGTGCTATATTCAATAAAGTTCATAACCATTATCATTATCTTTTCACTAAACAATTTTCTCCCATGTGCAGAGGTATGGAATGTATTTTTCTGCTGGGATGTGGCATTGAGTGTCTGAGCTGTATGGAAGTCCTATTTTTAACAATCCTGCGAAGTCCATTGCTATTTCCAACTACATTTGAGCAGCATGGCATACATTTTGACAGAAGGCAGATTCCAAATAAAGGCAGACCCCTGGAGTCTAACAACTAAATTATTCACTATTTTTCTCAGAAAGATGCTGAAATACAATACGTCTCAGCAAGTCTCTTTCTAATAATAAGAAAAGGTTATTTCTATTTCATCCAGCTCAGTGGAAAATTTATCATTAACTTAGAGAGGCAAAATAAAATGAAGACCACCCCTTTCTTGAAACGGACATGACACTTACTTGCGTAATACTCTTAGAAACCTGTGTTTTGTGCAATACGTAGATTTTTTTGCTGATGGAGTGATTGTTTTGGGGATGTTTCAAGAGCCATTTCTACAGACAGTATTATCACAGGTACAAAGGTAAATTGAGAGCTCTGCCCTAATTGATTCCTCCAGTGCTGATGCACCTGTGCCAAGATGCATAACTCTGCATGCTTTTGTTCCCTTACCTTGGGATATGCCTCTCCTCAGCTACACTAGTTACCTTGTCTTGAAAGTAACTTGGATTTAGACTGTTTTGCAAGACAAGCTAACATTTCTAATAAATTTTGATTTTATATCCAAGCAATGTCTTGAAAAACAAATTAAAAAATAGTCCTGGTCAGGATACAGCTGGTTTTGGTGCTCCACCAGCACCTGCTCAGCCACTGCTGAGAGACCAGCATACGCATGTGTACTCTGAAGTAAGCTTATTACAGTAAATGGGGTTCACTCCTATGTAAGGGGGCAATGAGAAGGAGCCTGAGACCTAGCCTTGTATGTCTACTCTAAATTAAGCCCTATTATAATTAGTGAGGCTCACTCCTTTGTAAGGAGGCAGACTGCAGCCTGAGAGACTTAAGAGATGAAGGGCGCAATCCTAATAATTTTAGGCTGGCATTACTCATGTGGCAAAACCTGCTGTTGTGGTGTGGGGAGGCCAACGCATGCTCTGCCCCACTCCCAGGGGGGAGGGGTGTCAGCCCAGTGCACAGGCATGTGGCAGTTTACCCATACCATCAGAGGAATTTATGCCACATGAATTATGCCAGCCTAAATTGGTTACGATTGTACCCTCAGTGCAGGTTGATTTGTTTTATTTTTAATTTATATTTTGTATTTTCTTGATTGTTTTGTATTATATTACAGTATTGTAATCATTTTTATTCAATTTTGAGCCCTTTATTTATTTTAGAGCCCATTTATTTTAGATTGTGAGCCCTTTTGGAATGGGGACCCATTAGCCATTAATTTTTTTTCATTTTCTTGCAGACCACTTTGTGAAAGTTTTTGTTGAAAAGCGGTATATAAATACTGTAGATAGATAGATAGATAGATAGATAGATAGATAGATAGATAGATAGATAGATAGATAGATTACGTACAACATACATGCATACATGCATGCATGCATACATGCATATGAATATTTTGGGGTTGTAGAACGAATCATCTGAGTTTCCATTACTTCTTATGGTAAAATACATTTTGACATACACGCATTTTGGATTACAAGCATGCCTCTGGAACAAATTATGCTTGTAATCCACGGTACCACTCTATTTTGATGGCATAAGCCAGAGGAGAAAAAGACAGAGGAAAGGGAGAGGCTACAAGTCATTACTGTGGACATCCACATCCACCCCCCTCCAATTCTGCTGCCTATCCTTCCTGCCCAGCAACTCCCCTGTTCTTCTCACACCCTGCCCTATTTCTCCCACTGTCTACCCCTTCCCATGCACCGACCCCCTTCTACTTCTTTGGGTAGCTGGTTGCAGCAGCAGGCCACAGACACTGCAGTGGCCACTCCAAAATGGCCAAAATGGAGTGGCCACAGTATGGCCATTTCTGATAGGAGGACTCTGTTTTTCTGTTGTGTGATTGCGTGTTAGGATCAGGTTATAAAAATCAACGGTGCTGACATTTAGAGGATAAGAGTGCACCTACAGACAATAGCGAAGAGCAAAGGTAATCCTTCGACAGAACTATATTTGCATTTGGGTTCTTTTCTTTTATAAAGAGACTGGAATTACTAGCTGACCTGGACATTGTATTTATATATCAGTAAGCCATTGCTGGATTTTTGATCTATGCTGGAGACATAACTTTTAAGTTCAGGCCAGTGATGATGAAAGAGAAAAGGGAAGAAGGTTATGAACATCCCACTGATCCGCTAGAGAGCCCAGAGCATCACTACTCCAAGGTCCTGGCCTCTACTTCTAATCTGGTGCTGCTGAAGTATAGATTTTGAGAGCACTGAGAAATAGAGATACACACCCAGCTGGAAGCACAAAAGCCTTGGAGAAGAAGCAGGATCACGAACATCCCATTAATTTATTCCAGCAAAATATGCAAGGAACTGCACCTACTCTCATTAGAAATTCATCACCAACGGATGTTTTTGGACTTCCTCAACTGTCAAATATTATGTAGACATCAAATATTGAGGATAAAGGAAACAGCCTTACTTGCCTCCAGCATTGCACCCATTTTGGTCACATTGTTCATTTCTGATGTATGAAAGGATGTGCGCTTAGGGGCACAATAACCTGCTGCATGTGGCACTTGAAAAGAGACCGTTCTAACTTGAAAGAGAAAGTAAGTGGAATTAATCCTCTTTGATCTATATGCATTTTGACTGCCATAAGGTGCTCAAGTTTTAGCCTGAAAGAAAAGAGCATTTCATTGATGAAAATGTGGAATGTTTTATTAATGTATAAGAAGCAATCTTCTTTGTTTCTTCCAGTCCATTATGTTCAAAGGTCTGTCCTCAGCCACCTCCTTATTAGTCTGTGTCACTAAAGTCTCTTCTTGCTTATGATCTAAACAACATTGTGGTTGTGGTCCACGAAGGCATGGTCCAAGCAGGCAAAGCCTAGGACAGAATAAATTTGTTAGGATCAGGTAGTCCACAGGGAGTACATGTTGCATCCTATAGATGGGAAGCAATCACTGAGGTCTCCACAAGGTAAGTCAATGTTTGTTCCCTTCGCTTGGAGTTGCATTGTCTTTATGGTGGTACTGGAAATTTGGTTAGGGTTGCTCCTCCAGGCATCTCCCTGTTTGATAGGTTAAGAACCAAAATAGTGCTGAAAAGCAGAAATGGTTGAAAAGTGAGCATTTTAAAAATTTTCAAATGCTACTTCCAATGCTTTCATAGCTAGTAGATTGCAAATTCCAGTTTCATCTTGCTAATTCTTGTTGTCACACAAAGATTTCTGCATATGGACTTTCATTAACACCTTTGGGAACAGACCCAGGGATTTAGCTCGCTCTCGCTCTCACTCTCTCATGCACACAAACTAAAACAGTCTGAAACACCATGTCACATGTAAATGGTGGGACGGCAACTTACAGCCTTTGGACAAGCAGAGAGAAAATAAAATAGGTGGAACATGTGTTGAATGAATGAATTCAGGTTATAATTAAAATGTGCTGAAAGCATGGATCATTGGAAAAACAAACCATCAGAAAAGAGGGGATACCTGTAATCGTATTTGGAGTAGGAAAAGCAGTTCAAATAAGAGGTATTTTTTGTTGTTGAAATTCGTAGTGATGAGTTGCTCAAATTTATGTGCCAGCTCTTTGACTAAAGGCTTATAACGATAAGCCGGCAGCTGTCACTTGTGGAGGTACAATACAACAACATTCATCAGTTTAAAAAAAGTCAGGACAAGGCTTTTATGTAGATAGAAGAGATAGCAAGAGAATGATTGGGCAGAGCAAAATGGCTGGAGTGGTGCAACTATCCCTACAATCCAGAGTAACTACGGGAGCACGTAAGAGATATTACGTGTACCCGTAGTTACTGCACCAGCTAGTGAAAACCTATGGGAAATTTATATTGCAATCCAGAGCAAATTGTTCTTACACCGGAGCAAGGACTCCCTGTAGTTACTCTGGATTGCACTATAACTCAACCAAGACAATTCTGCCTTGTCCCCACTCCACAATCCACCTTCAGCTGGATCTCTTTGGAAACTCTTGTGCAAATGCAAGGACCTCAAAAGAAGTAATGCCCTGGTGAAAAGATAAGACATAGGACAAAATCCATAGCAGTTACGGGTCCACACAGTTACGTCATACTCTAGTGTTATCTTTTGGAAAGTCATCTTAACTGCTCCGGAGCAAGGGGCTTAATTTCACTTTAGGATATAGACCATAGGAAGAGAATTTACTCACTTCACAATTCTCTGTCTCATTGCTGTTGCCTGGATGATCATCCATTGTCACCCCCAGGTTCCTTGTACACAAATCCTATCCAATACAGTGAAATAAACAAGTGGTGATCAAATGCAATTCTGCTCCAGTATTTCATGTATGGAAGTGTTTCCTGCATAGAAAATGCATAATGAATAGATTTTGAGATTATAACTGTAATAGCCCAATCCTATCCCCTGCCATTTAGCCCATAGCTGGCAGTGCTGCCTGTAGACCATGTGCTGTATAGGTGGGGGTGTGACAAGAAGATCCACAGGATATTAATAATAATAATAATAACAACAACAACAACAACAACAACTTGGCATTTATATACCGCTTTTCTGGACATTTTGGATTGCTCCTCAGTCTTTAATCAAAGCGGTTTACATAGGCAGGTGAATTCTAAATCCCTGAAGGGATTTTTACAAACACAGATAGTCTCTATCTTTCAAGAGACACTACATTCAAGATGCTACATTCACAGTCTGGTTACAACACTGGCCCCAGTGTCTGAAATGCCGGCTGACCAAGTTCTCCTTCAGTTCTCACGAAGGGCAGCTGAGAAAGCTCCTTCACTCCCACTGAAAAGCAGATGGAAAATCTCAGCCACAGCAGCTGCTTTTCAAGGTCTTGCTTGGGATCTGACTTCCGGTTATCTCGATCCGGCAACTTTCAGCTCTTATCTTCTGGCAAACGGAGGCTCTACCCTCTAGACCAGACCTCCTGCCAACTGTGAGATCTGTTGCTGTAGGCCTTCAATAGGTTTGGGCCATTCATTTATTTGAATGCCATCCTAAACCTAGGTTTTTTTTGTCTTTAATAAAAATGTATTTGTCATTTTAGGGTGCAATCCAGAGTAACTACAGGGAGTCCTAGCTCCAGTGTAAGAACAATTTGCTCTGATTTGCAATATGACTTTCCCATAGGTTTTCACTAGGTAGTGCAGTGCATAATGTCTCTTAAATGCTCCCGTAGTGACTCTGGATTGTAGGGATAGTCAGATGCAACAGAAGCTCATCTCCAGATAGAAATCCATAGGCATGCTCACAAATAATGTGTTTTTTTTAATCTACTGCAGTCAGAAAGTACAGCTGAATAGCAGTCTCCAACTAGACACCTTTGGCAAGTTATCTCTGTGAACATAGTCCAGATTTTAAATTGAGTGTTATGGCTTAATTGCCTTGTGGATTGCAACCTTTCATCTGCTGATATTATTTTGTGGGGTTTTCCCCCTGCTGCTTGTGGATGTTTCAAAGAGAACTTGAAAGGTTTATTCACAAGGAGCTGGCAGCTCTAGAATAAGAATCTCTATTGTTCAGAAAAAGGGCCACAGGGGAATTAAAGAACAAAACAAGAAAACAAAAGTCGAAAAGGCCTGTGTTCCCCTCTCCTTTGAACTCTGAACAAGACGGGAATAGGCTTGCTAGAAGGAACCTACAAAGCAGAATGAAGGGACATGTATGGCTGTCATTTGGAATGAAAATGATCAGTGGGGAAAATGCCCTCTTCCAAATGAATGCCATTAGCAGCAATAGAATTCCATTATACAACAGAACCTTTGGGTGTTTGTAGCTTGTGCTCCATCAAAAAATATGTGATGTTTCACATATGTGAATGCATGATGCCAGGGATGCCAGTGAGGATGAGATGCCAATAAGATGAAGAGCGAAGCTGAGCACAGGATAATACATAAACGGTGGGGCATTGGTGGTGAAATCAAGCCCAGCTGAGCCGAAGGATGACCAGGGGCCTGCTGTCTTTACTAGAAGAAGACACTCCAGAGAGCAGAGTCAAAATGGATCCAGCAGGTGTTCTAGGTCCTGGTAGTAAGTCTATCCAGGTCTACCCACCCAGCAAATGTTGGCCTTCAATAGTTCAAAGTTCAACTAGAAGCCTAACCCTACAATCCAGAGTAACTATGGGAGCATGTAAGAGACATTACATGCACCTGTAGTTACTGTACCACCCAGTAAAAACCTATGGGAAATTCATATTGCAATCCAGAGTAAATTGTTTATATACCGGAGCAAGGACTCCCCGTGGTTACTCTGGATTGCACCCTTAGATGCCCGTACAGATCTGGAAAAGGGAGTGAAAAATAATTTGTAACCAGACAGAATGCATATTAGGGGCTGATACTGTAAAGAAGCATGAAAACAACAGCAAAATTCCTGAAAGGAAAATAATTGACTGATGTCACCCCAAATAAGCAGTTATATAGAATGACTAATAGGAAAATAAGAGGTTAAACAGAAAAATGCAATAACACCCATTCAAGCAGAATGGATGTCTGCAGTCAGCATATAATCAGGGCAGGAAGTAGCTGCCAAACTGAATGGCATAATAAAGTAACATACAGTATTTCAGTGAAAGGAGGTGACCCTGTAAATATCTAGAGCAAAGCAAAGCATGTATCAACACCAAGCAGCATTTTGTCTCAGTTTCAACTCAGCCTTGTATTTACCAACAAATTATCCCGCTTTAACATGTTTGCTGTTTACAGACGTTTGTGTAAACCATGTATTGTGTCGTTTAATTTTCCACATATTTACGGGGTTTCACTGCAATAATTGAATTCTTTGTTTGGTAATCTTATCACATCTTAATTGTATGCCTTGCTTTGTGTTCTTGGGTTTTATGTGATCAAAATTTAAAAATAACCTAACAGTTAATCTCTGGTTTAAGAAAAATGTAACCATTAGGAGGTCTTTAAAATTTCTGTTCCCATCAGGGATGTGCTGATCTCTCTGAGCAAGACAGATGCCATGCCCCTGCCATGCCCCTTCTGACTTAACTTAAGCACAGGTATTAATGGATGGCCTTTGGGATTCAGAGGGAGTTTTTAAAGAATCTGTTTGACTCAAGTCAGAATCTTTTTTGTAAATGAGTCAGGTGTAGTTCCATAAAAAAATGGAACTGATAGGAATGCAAGTTTTGCAATCAGATTAGGGTTGCCATAATTCTCTTCCACAAAACTGGAACAAAAATCTGTCCCATTTGCCAGTGTGTGAACACAATCTCACAAAATTGGGATTGTCCCTGTTTTTGGGACATATGGCAACCCTGAATCATAGGGCAGTTCTGCAGTGGAACAGATTGCCAAGGGAGGTGGTGGACTCTCCCTCACTGGAGATCTTCAAGCAGAGGCTCAACGAGCACCTGTCAGGGATTCTCTAGGGGGATTTCCTGCTGCAGGAAGGGGGTTGGACTAGATGACCTACTAGGTCCCTTCCAACTCTATGGCTGCAATCCTAAAGACACTTTCTTGGGAGTAAGACCCATTGAACATAATGGGGCTTACTTTTGAGTAGACATGGTTAGGATTGTGCTCTATGATACTATGATTCTATGGTTTGGAACTGATTCTAGAGTTTTTATTTCAACATTGGCAGCAGAACCTGCCACAACCCCACAACTCCATGGCATGTGGATTTACATGGCCAAGTCCAACAGCCATGTCAACACCACTGGAGAGAATCAGTTGCTTGTATGATGGAGTCATCCAGGGATCCAGGAGAGCTGTGCAGGAGTATATTTGAAAAGAGCTGCAGTTCTTGTTCAAGCACAATGCCTATTGCTTTCCACTGGAAACTTGCCTGTGGAAGGATTGCAAAGGATTAGGTGTTAGTAATGGATTAGTGGAGAAAATCCAGTCACATACACGCCTTCCCTCACTTCCCAGTTTTATATTATGCATTTTTTTAAAAGTATGGACACAGTTTACCTACCAGTTAAAAGCTTCTGCTGTTTGCCAAGGAGATTAAAAACAAAATACTTTTTTAAAAAACCTTTCCCTATGCTCACTGTTAACTTCCAGATTTTCTGTTCATATCCTATCCTATTGAAATGCAGGCACTGTTTCCTCTCTCTGTGATCCTCGCATAGTCACAGAAATCCTAATTACACTGAAGTTCTGCATCCTCTCACATCACCTAGATAAGCCAGTCATTTGCTACCATCATCACTGTCAGAGACTCACAGCCATCTCTAACTGGCAATATCAGCTGAAAATGCCACTTTCCTCTTCTGTTTTGTCTCCATTGGATTCAACAAAATTCCATCATCAGAAACCCTAATTTCCTCACATTCGGCCATGTAACCCTATCTGTACTTCTTGGTGTACACTTTGAATGCATACTTTAAAAGAGCACAAACTAAGTGGATTCAAAATTCTTTGCCTAATGTATTCACAAGTCAGGTATTCTGACTTTTGTTTGTTTGTTTGTACCCCACCTTTTTCTGGAGACTCAAGGCGTCTCACAATATAATGGCATAAAATCAATTAAAAATGCCGGTATAATATAATTCATAAAATCCAACAATTAAAGCACCATAAAGAATAAAACATTACAATAAAATTCAGAATAAAAACCAGTAAAAACCTGACTGTTTAATTGACTTATCTTAAGCATCCCATCCGTTGAAAAGAAGACTGGAGCTTAAATAGGAAATGATTGACATCAAAATCATGATAACTGTATCAATGGCATACCTGGGGTTTGCCCTTCTCTGGGTCATATCCCAAGATGCTTCCACCCATCTGGCTGATGACATTAATGTAGGGTTGCCATAATTCTCTTCCACAAAATCAGGACAGGACCTTCTGTCCCATTTGCCAGTATGTGAATACAATTCCCCAAAATCAGGACTGTCCCTAATTTGGGGGACATACGCCAACCCTATGTCCATGCATTCATTTCTGCAATGCTCATTGTGAGGCCAGCCGCTTCTCCCAAAACAGCTGGCTTTGGACACAATCCAGAGCAAATTCAGCCTGCTCTGACCTAACTGCACTCTCCTAACTATTCTGTATCCAGAGCAGAAAGTTATGCTGAATCCAGAGAGACAGGAAGCCTGGGCTGTCCTAACTGCTCCAGAACATGCTAAGTAATTGACACAAGGGGAAGACTTGCTCCTGAGGAGACACCCCTCAGATCACACTGAACAAGGAACAGCTGTGGTGCCTACAGTGGTGACATGACTCTGCACATCACCTGGTGCGGAAGTCTGTGCGTCATCCCTGGGATGCGCGCCCCCCCTACCTGGACTGCGCAGTCACCAAAGTTGGCGCCTGCGCAGTTGTTTCTGAAGCCAACTGGCTTCAGAAAGAATACTGCACAGGCACCATCTCTGACACCTGCACAGTACTTTTCTGAAGCCTTTTGGCTTCGGGGGAGACTGTGCAGGCGTCAGAGTTGGTGCCTGTGCAGTACTCTTTCTGAAGCCATTCGGCTGCCGCTCCGCCTCCTGAGTGAGGCCGAATGGCTGTGCAGAGGCGCAGACTTTCTCTGCTCTAAGGAAGTCTCCTCTGAAGCTGTTCGGCATGCTCAGTGTGTTTCTGCGCAGTGCACCTCAGATGGCCGTTCAGGCCAGCTCCTCAGACAAGTGGCAGCTTCTGGCTGCTGCTCCGCCTTGGAGAAGGCCTGAATGGGGGTGCTGACGCCCGGGGCCTGCCAAAGGACAGTCAAACTCCTCCGGCACATCACCCCATACGGAGCGCATCACCCAATGCAGCCCACACCAGCCGCACCAGTCTGGTGACGCCACTGGGTGCCTGCCTTATAAGGAGTCCCTGATGAGATGCCAGTACATTCTACAGTGAATACAAGGGGCTTCTTGGAGTGGCCTGCTGTATCCTGAGCTTTGTGGGCAGCTGTAGTTTGTTCCATATCCTGAGGTTGAGAGTCAGGGGTTGCAGCTAGGCTGGCCAAGAACTCAGATTTTTGGTCAACACTGCCATTCTTACTCGGGCCTTATCATGGACCCCTATGGGTCTACTCATTACTATACCTGCTCCTGAGGTGGTATAACTCTGAGGGCTGGAAGAGGGCATTTCTGCCTTGGAAACAGGCTCTGGATACAGAGTAACTGCTCTGCCCTAGGCAATGCTAAACATGCCCTCAACTTGCCTCTCCTGAGCTGCTTAGGCTGCCCCGGTTAGGGCAGAGCAGGTCCACCTCTCTTAGGGCACCCTATCTTGCCTTGCTCTGCCCTAAGCCTCCTTCAGAGTAACTGGGCTGGAGCATCTTGCAGTTGCTCCAACCTAGTGTTAAATAGGGCAACCTAAGGGCTCTTATGTGGACAGATTAGTTGCTCTGGATTGGGCTGTTTGTTTAAGCATGACAACAGGGATGGCAAGGCCAAAGAACATACCTGTTGCCTCCACAGCCAGTCATCTCTGTGTACTCACTGGGAAAACATGTGGCTACTTCAGAAGATCCGCCTCTTTTCACTCTCAACAACTGCTTCTCAGAGCGATGACAACCACTTCTGAATCAGGCAGCTTTGCTCCAAAGGGGACCATGCTGAAACTGGATGCAGATGAGAAGGAGGCCACAGCCAGTCTGCAAACCTCAGAGCTATGCTCCCTCTTTCTTGGAAGCAGACAGCATAGCTCTGAGTTGCTCTTACAGATGCAGGACCAAAGGCTCCATAGGCTCCATTCCTGCAAAGATGGTGGGTAGGCGGTCCTGCTAACCCCTCCAGGGTGATTTCCTGCTATTGATGCATTTAAAGACCATTTTATTGCTTAGGCTTTACACTTTTAATGACTTTTTTCCCTCCATCCTATAGTGTCATCTTCTATTTCTTTGGCTAATGTTTGTGTTCCTTTTAGTTTTCACTTGGATAAGACCTCCATTTTCTACTTGCTGTTCACAGCTTCCCAGTCTTCACTCATAAGCTACATACTCCTGGATCTGGTGATGCCTTTTCTTCTTAGGTACGCTTTCTACATTGAGCAGGGTGACCAGATGACTGGAAATTTCCAGATTTCTCATCTTTTTTAGTCTCTAGTCCGGGTGTCCTCCAAAAGGGCTTCATTGTCCTCCATTTTGCCTTCATTTTGAAACTTTGAAATAATGTGCCATCATGTAATGAAACATCATGTCATATGTTAATGGATCCATATTGAAACAATAATGAAACAATAATGAAACCATGTCATATGTTAATGGATCCATATTGAAGACCAGAATCCAATGCAGAAATCAGTTTTGAAATATATCCTTCCCATCAAAATTTATGACCAAAAAACTAAAAATAAAAAATGCATTGAGCTCTATGGAAAAGTTAAAGTGCCCAATATCATGAACAGGCAAATGTGCCATTGCCCACCTTGGGCATCTGGTCACCCTGACCTTGAGCTTCTGTTACTGTGTTTTGAAATACTGTATTTACTCGAATCCAAGGATCCAATCCCAAATACACTTTCCTGGGAGTGAGACCCATTGAACACCATGGGGCTTATTTTTGAGTAGATGCAGTTAGGATTGTGCTCTAAAGCTCACCTTTTCCAGCCAAATTTAAAATCAAAATCAAGGCACACACTAGATTTGATGGTTAATTAGATTTGAGTGTATGTGGTACATTGTGGTACATTGTGCTGCATATGTTCTGCAAGTGTATTGTGGGAGTTTGGGAAGGGTTATTTGGGGAATTAAGCTCTCTATCAGTAGCATGGTGTGTCTTATCAAAGGTAAAAAAATCTAATAGTATGACATGACTATTTTAACACCCTGTTGGTATGCTGTGAAATAATAAAGGTAGAAAATTGCAGCTCTAGAAAGATTTGCTCATCCTGATTTTCCTTTCAGCTTCCTTTCTCTAACTTCCCTAATTTTTGAGATGTCTCCCCCACCCCATTGAAATAAAAAGTGTGTGTTAAAAACTTTCTAATTATATATGTTTTGAACTGTGTAGCACAATGGTCACTGTTCATGTACTTATTCATTTGCTGAATGGCAAATGAAGTTGAATAATCTTTAATATGAAAGCCTTGCTATGCATTAAAGTTGTGCTTCTGTAAATGTTATGAATACTATAATGTAAATATTTATGGTATTGCTTGAAATAGAAGAACAAGAAGCTGTTTCCATTAATGTCTTCTGGAGAGAGCAATCTTAAATGCTATATATATATATATATATATATATATATATATATATATATATATATATATATATATATATATATATATATATATATATATATATATATATATATATATGGCCTTCATTTTGTATATATAAGAAAGGGCAGTTTCTTCATGAATAAGTACAAGGTGAGAAAAGCTATACAGGAGTTTGATATTTTATGGCCACTGAGATCTATGCTGACACATAGATGTGTCTGCTGTATGCATCCCAATACTGTGATGACCTTGCCACTCAGTGCTACAAGAGAGGAAAGATGCCGTTTCAGCAGAGGTGATGTAAGGGGTGATGCACTTAGTGGAGATAGATGGGGAATTTCTGGGGAAAATGTCAGAAGAGACAAATTCCATCCAAAATTTCTGTTTAGTTTAAAAAAAAACTGAGATTTTTTTTTTTTTAAATCACGTCACCATAACAGCATTCAGCAAGGAGGAAAGCATCTATTGGTTTATAGATCAAATACAGGTAACATATTAATGTGAAAAATCAGAGTACAGGATTTCATTACATAGGGTCTCAAGTCTGCTCTCTTTTTAATTACTATACCATGAATGTTACACAAGGCAGCATTCATTGATGATATTACAATACTGTATAACACAGCATGCCAAATGATTAATGAGGAATACGAAGATTTTTTACTCCCTGCTACTTCTTGACATGTTGTTGAGCATTGCCATACCAGGTCCTTACATGATTTCTTAAATTTGGTTCATGCTAATATACTGATTTATTCAGATTTATTTAGTCAGATTTATTCAGATTTTTATTTTATTTTGGAGTATATATTTGGAGTATATATTTGGCAACAAACATCACTTCCCTTGGCTGCTACAAGTCATGGCAGCTGTTCAGTTAAGCTCAGCCAAGGTGATGATGCCAAAGTTCTTGCCCTGATGTCCCAGAAAATCTAATGCCAACCTGCCTCTATTGCTTCCAGCCTCTAGTTTGCCAAATATGCTACTTTTGGTGTAGGTCTGAAAAATTAAAAACGTTTTCAACCCTCTCGAACTCAACTTCAATCGCTTAGGGCACAGTCCAGACTAACTATGGGAACTCTTGCATCAATGCAAAAAAATTTAGTCTGGATTGCAATACGAATTTTCCATAGGTTTGCACTAGATGGTACTGTAACTCCATCAACACAAATGGACCTTGCTCCAACGGATCTCTTCACATAACTGGTCTGGATTGCGCCTTTAGTTTTCAGTCAGAACTGAAGTGGAGGTTTTAGTGAAATAATGCAACTTCCAACAGAATGTGATTTATTTACAGATGGTATTCAGAAGATCAGCCTTCCTCTTACATAGTTTGCAACTTAAATTCCAGATCCCACTATTTTTCTTAGATGTCTCAGGCACTGCCTTCTCCATCTTTAGACTCACTCTGAACAGACTAGTCATGCAGCAATTCCCAAACAGTAGGTCTGTATCCTACTAATCATGGGGCATTATCCAATTTTTGGTGGATTGGAAACTTACAAGTCATAAGCCTATGTCCATCAAAGATTAAACAACTTGCCGCTTGTGGGAGCATTGCTGCCCAATCACCAATATACCCACAGAGACGTGAGTGGTTGATAGGTAGCCACTCACACAAACATTTTTTTAGGTTGATTCTAACGCTAAAAAATTTGGAGTCACTGGACTAGTTTATGACACTAGATTAGTTTATGCCATCAGTGTAGTTCAAGACTGTCTTCCCCATTTTTGGATGGCCCAAAATGTTCCTCCTGGTTTTTTTTTCCTTTTTCTTTTTCGTAACTTATATGGTCTTGGAAAGAATCCTGTATTTTAATTCTAACTTACTTTTACCATATAGTTCCTGTGACACAGACTAAAAATTATTTTGCAATGTTTTCTTATTATGTATCCAGATACTATTGGGAGGCTGTTTGCTTTTAAAATAAAAAAGTTGCATGCATGCATGCATTCATGTGCAAATAAAAAATAGAAAACATGGTTGAGATTGCAATGCTTTATGGCCACTTCCCAAAGAAAGCGTCAAACATCTGAAAACTTGGCTATGAAAAATGTGGAAACCCAGTAGAAGAAGAATAAAACTGTATGTCTTCCGCAGAACAAGCTGCTCATGAATGGCCACTTACCACTGATGAGCTCTCCTCAAGGTCCTGGATTATTCCATCCCATATTTTATGGTCTGTATGAAACTGACATTTCATACCTCAGCTTCATTACTGGCTAGGGTTTACCAGTTCCCAACATCAGAGAAACTGACCCCAAAACACCAGTGTCAGTCCAATTGCAGGACAGTAATCATAACTTTAATTATTCAGGCACTTCCTTTTCCATCTATAGTGTGGATGCAGAGAGGAGACCCAAGTGAGTGGATGATACTTGTGTGCTTTGATTAAATCCCCACATTCCAAAGCAGTGACTGAAAAAGTTGTGCCTAATAGCAGAGCAGAAGGTAGTATAATGAAAGTGAGTACCAATAAACTTGCATGCTATGGGTATTTTGATATAGCAAAATATGATATATATTTACAATGCCTTCAAATGCCTCCTTCCAGCACTCTGTTCATAGTTCATCTATGCACAATAATTCTTGTCCCATATTGCTATTTGGCACATACTGTAAAATGCAATCTAAAGAGAGCCAAGTCGAGAATAAAAGTCAAAATCACAACATGTTTTCTAATGTAATTTGTTTCCCTACCTTGATTTTCAAAGTAATTAGAACTCATGCCTTTTATTATATGTTAGGAGCTTAAATGCTGCTTTGGATTTGCTTGTTTTGAAGTGCAATGAATACACACAGTATAATTGAAAGTGTTGATGCTTTGTGTAAAGTTTTTTTTTAGAGGATAACATCTCTTGTATTGGACATTTTGATACTTAATGATTCTTTCAAGATTGCTACTCTTATTTCATAAAAAATTTGTTGGTTATAGCAATAGGTTGTCACGACCATTTCAGAGGTCAAGATGCACAAGAAACCAACTATGTGGTTGTAGTTTTTTAGGATTAGTATCATCTAACAGGAAATGCTCAGGTTAGATTGTTGAGATAAGAGTTGTCAATATTTCAGTCAAGATTATCCTTCTTTCAAATTTGTACTTTAACTTGTTATCTATGGGTTTTTAATTGGATTTAAAAAGGAAGGGCTTTTTGGAGAGTACTCACTTGTACTCCATACCAACACCTTTTCCACATGCCCCTCCCCAGCAGCTATTTAATAATTAGTCATATGGGGACGACCTCTGTTGAGTTCCTGGAAAAAGCACTGGTCATAACTAATTATGTAGATATATTTTAGTTTCCCTAATCAGACCAGGTTCCTTAGACAAGTTATTCCCAAGCTGTAGATCAGGACCCACTGGTGGCATGTGACATGATTTTTGGTGAGTCACCAAAGGGGGGTGGAAAGATCAAATAAATAATTGCTTCAAGCTCTGAGGCTATTCAAAAAATAAGATAGTGTAATTTCTAATTACCCTACAAAGAGTTCAGCTCCTGCAGTTTTTAGGCATGAGTATATATAGGGAGACTAGAGAAAAGTGTACCCACATTGCGGGAGTAACATTTCCCCTTACACCATCCCCCATGGCACATCAACACCCCATGCGCAACTTCCTCCCATGTGCAACTTCCCCCATGTGCAACATCCACCCATGCGCAACCTCCCAGCGCCATCCACCCATGTGCAACCTCCCAGCAACATCCACCCATGCGCAACCTCCCAGCATGCGCAACTTCCCCCATGAGCAACTTCCCCCATGTGCAACTTTCCCCATGTGCAACATCCCCCCATGCGCAACTTTCCCCCATGTGCAACTTCCCCCCCATGCGCATCACCCCCATGCACAACTTTTCCCCATGTGCAACTTTCCCCCATGCACAACTTCCCCCAAGCGCTTTATCCCCCATGCGCAACTTTCCCCCATGCGCTTCATCCCCCACGCACAACTTCCCCCATGCACAACTTTCCCCTATGTGCAACTTTCCCCCATGCGCAACTTTCTCCCATGCGCAACATCCCCCATGCGCAACTTCCCTCCCAGAATTCCCTGCTTCTAGGCCCAGCAGTTGGGGCAGAATGTTGATGAGTCAGCAATTCTCCAACGCAAAGTACAGGGAGGAAAACGCATTGCGCCCCTTTTCACCCCCTTCCGGTTGGAATTTCCAAAAACCAATTCTTAGTGCACCCCTCCCTCACGGAAGGAACACCCTCCCCAAATTTCACGCTTCTAGGCCCACCGGTTCTGGCAGGGTGGTGATGAGTCAGGGAGTCAGTCAGTGAGTGACTTTTGTCTTTTATGTATATAGAAAGAAGATAAAGGTTTGCACTAGTCTCCAGTTAGGCTGGCATAAGCCCCAGCTTAAGTCCTGTGGTAACCTGTAGGTGTCACAAAAGTGTCATAAGGCTCTTCTGCTCCACTCTTATGGGGGGGGGGGGGTTTAGGACAGTGCACATGTGTACACAGACCTCTTCACATCGTCACAGGAAGATAAGCCATGTAAGTTAGACCAGCCTAAATTTGTTAGCATTGCACCCTCAAGCTCTTTATTCTGCTTATTATGACTTATAATGACTAAATAAATAATATTTTCTCTATACTTACTTTTTAAAAGGTCTGGTAAACCTAGGTGGATCCTGACAGAGTGTCATAAAGTGGGTCCCTTAGCTAAACAGTTAGGGAATGACTATCCCTACAATCCAGAGTAACTACGGGAGCCCGTAAGAGACTTTATGTGTACCCATAGTTGCTGCACTACTTAGTTAAAACCTATGGGAAATTCATATTGCAATCCAGAGCAATTTGTTCTTACACCAGAGCAAGGACGCCATGTAGTTACTCTGGATTGCACCCTTCGTTAGAATATCTGTTAGCTTCCTCTCTGAGGAAAATGCCTTATTTCTTTCAATCAATAAGGGACTCCTAAGCAACTTAGGAAAGAATATCGTTTGGAGGTAATATCTACATACAGTAAGTTGAGAGGCAAAGCAACAAAAAGGACAACCTCCTATGTTAAACTGAGATTGCTACAAAGGAGAGACAGAATGGGAAATGGTATGTCATTTGAACAGTACAGAGATAAATGAGAAACAGTTATTTTATCTGTTCCAAATATTTTGAAGACAATGTAATGAGAAGATGCAGAGACAGAAAAAGAATTGCTGCTGCTAAAGGGAAGAAAACCTGGGACAAATGCATGCTTGAATACAGAGAGAGAAAAAGGTAATTTGTTTTCTTGGCAATCAACCATTTATCTTGACCTGGCCCCCCAAAAAACTTAAAAAGAACACCAGACTAACTTGATTGACTTTTATAGTTTCCAGCGAGAAAGAAATGGGTAATTATCCAGGAAGGAATCACAGGAGGCAAACATTTAAAAGCTCCCCTTTGTCCTGACCATCATTTCCTGTGTTTATGTGACTTCATGCATTCCATTCTTTGGCATTTTTACCTTGTAGGCATATAGTAGGGGGGGAAAAGGTGTAAAAGCTCTATCTTCTGTAAGCGATCAAGTTGTTTCTGTGGTTATTGGAAATTCTGATAAAAATGAAGGGGACAGAGTCTTTGAGGATTCAGAACATCTGATGAAACCACAGAGTATCCAGTGCTATAGAGAGAACAGAGATTGCAAAGCAGGTATATGTTGAGAGGTGGTTGTAGATAAAGTGCAGATGGAAATCCCTGCTCTGGAAAACATGGGCTGCCAGAAAGATGGTCATTTTTGATTGCAGAAATCAGAAGAATATGCTTTCACTGCTATTTCTCAGGAAACAAAGACAACATGTATTTTATTTCTCCTTTTAAAAAAATAAGCATTTTAAAAATAAACGTCTCTTCCCTTTCTTTTTGATGAAATGGGTGAACAGTTTGAGAATCACAGGTTTTACACCAATTCAGAAGTGCAGATACATATTTTTCAATCACCTTTAGCTGTCCAAAAACGGTGCTTAAGATAAAAAAAAAACAAATAGTTGAGAGCAAAATTGCATCACACACATGCAATTTGAGGTCTGATTTTTTTTAATTAGACTTTTGTTTTAGGAGCATTATTGGAAAAATAATTATTATTTGTTTCTTTTCCAAGTGGTCCTTCTCTCATAATCAACATTTTTTAAGAGTGGGGAGACAATATTGTACCAAGCTTGGACAATTATGGCACATGCCCCAGGGACTGCTGCCCCAGGGACCACTGTGATCCACTCCTCCCTGACACTAGTTTGGCACAGTCCTGAACTGCACCAATAGAGCCTGTTCTCCCATAGTCAGCACAATTCCAGAACACATCAGAGGGCTGTGTACTCCTCCCTTTTTAAAGGAAGGGGAAGTAAATCAGGATGCCCTCAGAACAACACATACATTGTTTTAAGACAGTTATCATTATTGAAAACAAAATGGCCAAATAGGTACACAAAAGAAAACTGCCAGAATTTTACCTTTGTAGATTACTTCCAAATGTAGGAAGAAAATATTTTCTTCAAGGATATCAGGCAACAACAAAAAAAAGGCTGTGCTATGTAATGTATCTATTCTGGCAGACACTCTTATGACAAATGTTCTACTTTTTGAATTTCTACATATCAGGAATAAGGCTAGCCATGTATCACTTCCATGTAATTGTCATGAGACTCATGGCAAATTCTTTAGCATGCCTGCCAAACGTGTTCCGGGTCAGTAGCAGTTAGAAGCAATTTAGTGTAATGGCTGTGCCATCTTGTCCTTTGTGTCAGGCAGCAGAGTGTCTTAGGCCAGTACTGTGAATAGGGACCTGTAGCCTAGAAGTCTTTAAAAATGTTGGCAAATTAAGGCTGCAATACTAATCTGCAATTAGGCCGGCATAAACCCAGCCATAGATCCTATTCTGCCTTGGAGTTGTCACAAAAGTGCTGCAAGGCACTTCTGCCCCACTCGTGGTGGGATTAGGCCAGAGCACAGACATTCACTGACCTCCCCACATCACCACAGGAAGATATGTCAGGTGAGTTCGGCCGGCCTAAATTTGTTAGGATTGCACCCAATGGAAGGGAAGGTTCATATACCAGTCTAACCAAGGTTAGAAATATAAAGGTTTGTGTTTTTAGTGCAATGTCATCCCTTTAAATTCCAGCTCTACTTGTAAATAAGCTTGTAGTAATCAAATGACTTCAAACAACTTCCTCAAATTCCTTGAGCTCTTATTATGTGATAATGTCTTGGCCATGGTTCGATTCCTGGGTCGGCCCCACAAGACAGGGTGAGCTTCTGTCCTTAGCCCAGCTCTGCGACACTAGCTGGATCCAATCGTATCGGCTTTGCCTTTCCATTGGACTAATTCAGTGGCGTGGAGAGGGGGGATTTGCTGGTTGGGTAACAGCCTATCCTCCATAACAATCCAACCCAGGCTTTCGTGCTTCGCATGCAGCGTATGCAGTGCCGAGCACGATACCATAGTCTTTCAAGACTGACGGAGGCCTGCTTAGCCACAGGAAGTTTTCAGCATAAAGATCCCTGAAATTATGGTTTGTTAGATCTTCTTAGGAACAAGTAATGACTCAGAATCCCTGACAAACCGAGAAACATTTGTCTAATACTTTTCTTTTAATGGGAAGCAAACTTTGAGAAAGAAGAGAAGGTAAAGTTTGAACTGAGGTAGTATACACAGTACTTTCCTGAAGTAGTATATACTGTACTTTTCTGAAGTCAGTTTAACTTTGTCTTCCACTTATATGGTAAGTTTGGGGTCGACTGCGAGAAAGGCAAAAAGTTTCAGGGAATGCTGAGGCAGGAAAGTGTTGACAAGGAAAGGGAAGTACTTGGAATAAGCAAAAGTCTTTTCTGGACCTCAAAAAGTCCCCCCTCCCCCAAGAGTTGGCTGCATGGTTTCCGGAAACTTAGGACCTGGTCCAATCTGAATGGGGCATTCATCTCTAGACATTTTTAGTTTTTCACTGGGCTAGTTTATACATGTCATGAGAAAAGCTGTAACCCAAGGCTAGAAGAGTTTTATTGAGACTGCCACCTAAATTAGGAGTGTCATCACAGCCCTCCCAGACTGCAAATGAGCTGGAATTGAAGCAAAACCTATAGGTTCATTATTGTTTATTTAGCCTCCTGATCTTTTATTTTCTATTCGTAGATTGGAAATTCAGGATTTCAGCACTTGCAGAAAGCAAATCAGAAGAATGATTGTGCTTAAAGGGATTAAGCAATTGATTTGGAGGCAACATTCTGCCATCCTCTATCTGAAGGGAAAGCTATGTGCCATGTCTCCCTCTCCATGCCCCATCCCACTCCTTTGGTCTTGCTGGTTGATGTGGTAAAAAAGAAAAATCCATTTCTTATTGTTTCTGTAAGAAGTGCCTGCTATTCTGGCTCAGTATTTCATGCCCATTTCAAGCAAACTGCGTAGGAATAAAATGGTTTGTTCTATGGATTCCACTCATCCCTGTGTTCCAGGGCCATAGAAAGCACAACAAAGGCAAAGGGACCAATAACAGATTAGAAGATTCAAGAGACCAAAAGAGCTTCCAACTGTGTATTTAGATGGTTTGGCGGAAAAGAAGGGGCGGCACACATTTGGGAGCTTTGTCTTTCAATGATCTTTGCAGCCATGCAGAGAACATAATTTCCCATTCGTCTATTATACTCACCGATACTTTGGCAGAGTATTCACTTGAGTGGTCAAAATGAATACGTTTTTGTATCAAATGAATCAGTCTGCATCTGCCAGTTTTCCCTCTTGACAATTCAGTAAAACCCATGCAGAACCGAAAAAAGAACATATTTTCAGAAATTCATTTAAGTCACCCATCTTGCAGTTGTCGTTGTTTGGAATATTCAACTCTTTATCTCTTTTGATAATATGCCCTAGGAGAGTTTTTTATAAATAATTAATAGCTGAAAGAACTTTACATACTTTCACAGGTGGCTAAGCTGCTGTGGGGTGAGTCATTCGTGCAAAATGGCATTCATTATGGACATCATCAAGCAAGCAGTGAAGAAAGTTGGCCCAATTCTCTAGTATACCATTAACTTTGGTAGGGAGGTAGGTCAGGCTCTTAATAGCCAAATACTATTCAAACTACAGCTCAGCTGAATATTCACAGCAAAGCCTGTGCCTGCATTTTGATTTTCTTCATTAGGGTGTCCTATATATGGATTCATAATCTCACATTTTCTCATATTTTTTTCCCATTTGGAAAGAAGGTATTCGTGAGAATGTACCTGATTAAAAATGCCTGATATATACATAGGAAGAATGGAAATTTTAAAAAATGACTACGTTAAAATGTTCAGATTGCGTGCTCAGTTAGGCCTAATTAATCATTTCGTTGCCTGCTGGACCAATCATAATACTCCTTCATTTTCTTCACTGGCTTAATCTTGTTACTTTTTTTAGATAGATAGTCCTTTATTGGCATCAGAACTTTATATCACCTTCGTGGAACTTACAGAGCCAGAATTTCTGTTGGCTGAAGGAGACATTCTGCTCAGTGAAGAGATATTATAGCAGAATCAGTTTGTCCTGGCTGTCAGATAGAGAGTGACCTAATAACGAATGACTCAATAAACAATAAGGCCTTCATACCATGCCCCAGAGTCATTTGTGACAGACAGCATAATATCTTCCTTTCAGCAGTGTTCACCCATCTTTTCACCTGCTGAAAACCTGTTCTCCCCCTGCCCCACCCGCATCACACTCCCACGTATGGCTTCCTAGGGTTGCCCCTTGGTCCAGAATGACCTGCTCTTCCAAATCTGCTGTTTTTTGTTTTTGTTTTGTTTTTTTTGCTCAGGGACACAATGCCCCAATAGTCCCTGAAATGTTTGGTTTGTGGATGCATTTGACCTGTCAACCTAGTCTTTAAGGTTTCTCTCATTTTACCATGCCCCAAATTATTTCAACCATATCTACCCTTTTTCCTTCTTTCTCGGCCCAATTTAAATGCATGCTAGACAGATACATCTGGTATGTACCCCACTACATGTGCCTTTCGTTGCTTTGTGTTTTTTGTTGTATGTTAGCAAATCACCTGCCCAGGCTTTGGATTCCCTGGTGTTTTGACACTACATGAGTGGATGAGGTGATCTAAACATAAGACTATTGTACAATTTGAAAAACAAGGTGCAGATAGGTAATAAAATGACTGATAAAATGTGTGATACATGTATCTTAAATCTATCACATATTTGCCTTTGACATTATAATGTTTAAAATACAGAAAAATCATAGCCAAGTGAATTTACTCTTTAAAGCTCCAAAGTATCATTAAATAAGCGGTCTTAGCACATGCAGGCTGTAAAGGAAGAGCAGGAGGATTCTAGGACTCAATATATAGTTGTTTCTGAAAATGAAATAGACGACAATATTTTACCAGATGGCTGGCTACTGGAATTTTTAAAGGTGTAGTAATTTAGTTTTATGAATTCTTCTTGATACGGAATTAAAGAATAGAATATTATTGCCAACTTCCTTATTGGTGGTTCTTTAAATAGCTCCTTTCCCCCTTTCCCTTTAACAATTATAGTCTGTGTGACATAAAAACGATTGACACAGCTTTCGCCATAGCAATAAACAGAGGATTGTTTGTGGCTTCAGACAGGATAAGTCTTGCCATTTGAATGACATTTAATTAATACCTAACTCGGTTTATGATAAGAAGATAGTGTTTGCATCACCTGCAAGTTCGTATGTAAAAAAGCTGTCAGAGGAAAAATCCCAAGCAAGTGCCTGATTTACCAAACCATGGACTCCGGAATCAGCATGAAGGGAGATGATACCAAAATCTGCTACCTATTTGTGAAACAAGGACAAAATCCCCCAAACCATTACTGGACATCCTCTATTCATTTATGCTGCTGATATAGCCATAGAACTTGGTGAATCAATCTCTCAATGATTTTCTTCACAAAGATTTACAAAGAAAAATTTCTCCAAGGTTGAAAAATGTGTTTTTTGACAGTCATCTGGTTTCCAATGAAGAATCAATCCTGGAAACTTTATTATGTATGAAAAAACTTAAGAAAAAAAAATCTACACGTATTGGGACAATTATGTATGGCTTGTATTTTTGAATTTATTTCAGAAAACTGCACTAAATCCCAGATAAAACAGGCTGGATCCCAACCCAGCCCCAGCTGGCACATGCATGTTCACTTCAGGCAGTGCATGAGGAGGGTGGCAGGAGGGTTGAATGGGAGGATTGGACTGGAAAGGGAATTGTGGAGGCTTCCTCTGATGTATTCTGACCCCTGATCCCAGGCCAGGCAGCCCTACAAAGGCTCCCTGGATTTGTGCCTGCTGTGTAGCTGGGATGAAGATCCTTCATAGTGGTGGTTAGGGCTTCACTTGATGCAATATATCCAGTGGTGGGCTCCAGCAGGTTCGCACCTACTCTATAGAACCGGTTGTTAACAAGAGATAGGACATATAAAGTTTAAAAATAGCCATTTAAAAGTGGCTGCCAGGTGGGCAGAGAACCAGTTGTTAATTTCTTTGAAGCCCATCACTGAATATATCCCCTTTCCCCAAGGAGACCTCCAGCTGGCTCCTAATCTGGCTGGCTGCACCAGTGCAGCTTAGAATTGAACAGTCCATGAGCACAATGCTACTCAACCAGGTCTACTCAAAGGTAAGCCCCGTTGTGTTCAGTGGGTATTACTCCCTGGAAAATGTCTTTAGGATTGCAGCTGACATCATTTATTTGAGAACGGCATTTCCAAATTTTAAAAAATATATAGATTATTCATGTCCTGTTCCTACAGTTAATAAAGTTAAACAAAGGTTATATTGTTTCTCAGCACACTAATATGCAAGATTATCAATGCTTCCCATTTAAACTAAACTCTTATGTACTGTACAATATTAATAAATGATGAACTGTAAGATATATTTTATATGCCCCATTAAATTGGGAGATAAAGTCTGCACAAAATATAATTGCTTCATGATAGAAATAGGACACAAACACAGCCATCTCAGTCGGCTGAGTCCCCTAATTTATAGTACCCCCCCCACCCCGGTTTTTTATTATTTATGTCATGATAGCCAATCCACGATTCATTAGAGATGAGAAAGGTTCATTGTCATGTTATAAATAATCTCGATTATCTATATTATCTATATGGCAAGCTAGAAGTTAGAAAGTATGTGGTTACTGACCACTTTATGTTTCATTCTTGCAAATATTTATGTGTATGTGACTACAAGTCTATATATACAATACACATTTGCATGTACAATCACAGATACACATATATGCATATTCCTATGTATGTGGCAGTATTGAGGCACTGGGACACTGGGACACTGAGAGCACAGTCCTAAGAAACCACTGATGCAGGTCCCTTATACTGGTTTATGAGTGTGATAAGCATGGTATAAAGTACATTTGCAACAGCTCAGGAGCTGGATATACCAGTGTGCGGACGTGTGCTGGCCTGCTACCATCAGATCCAGCCCAAGATCCTTACATTTGCTTGGGCAGGCTGGTATAAGTGATTGGAGGGTGTGGTAAGAGGGCATCCCAGGGGGTCCGGAGAGGTACTGCAGGACAGGGGTTGGAGGATCAGAAGACAAATTGGGACAAGAAGGGGGCAGGATCAGCCAAAGCAGTGCAGGTCAAATTCTAATCCTCATTCCCACCCGTAAAGACCTTAGAAAGGTTTCTTAGAATTGTATTAGTGAATTTTCTGGCACAGATCCTAGTAGCCCCATGGGATGATGTAAGGGAGAAAATATCCCATCTTGTTGCATTCCAGCTTTCACCTAATTTGTGCTGGATACAGTGCAAGCCACTCAGCCTGTTCCAGCACAAGTTAGGATTGGGCTCCCTGAAAGGAAATAATTTCTGCTCACTTCAAAATAACAATAGAAATATTCCAAAACAAATATTAATTTTTTTGAGATAATTTCAGAGATGTAGTCAAAGGGAGAGCATTATTTCTCATTAAAAATGACTGAAGCTTGATTTACATTTCAAATTTGAATACATTTACATAAATGAATATATTAGAGATGGAATTTATGAATAAACAAATGAATGGAAATAAATTCATAAACACTTTTCTAACACTGAGCGGGAGTGATTTTCAAAGTGGTTCAGAAAGAAGCACACCCTGTTCATAAGAGGGAGGGGGTGTGGAGCCTCCCAGACCGTCAGAATACCTTTCCTGCAGAGATATGAAGAGCTCATCTCTGAAAGTTTACAGGGTTTGTCTGCAGGCCAGAGGGCAGGGATTTGCCATGGCACATGCTTGGCACATCGGCCAAGGTTTGGACACCCCCAACCTTTTTGATCCAAAGCAAAGTGGTTTTTACTATTCAGGAATGACAGGATACTCATCTGTGAAATAGCTCAGTTAGGCTGCAATCCACTATATGAGTGGGTCAGATATTGTGATTTGGGAACCACTGGTGGGTCATTATTATTTAAAAAAATATTTATTAAGTGTGCAAAAGAAAACAAATGAAAGATATAGAATTCTAAAATTATATATGTATGAAGAATATATATATATTCTAGACCAGGCTTGTCCAACATGAAGCTCGAGGGCCACATTTGGCTTAGAAAGCCCATAGATGCGGCCCTCAGGGGCCCTTGTTGGACAAGCCTATTCTAAACCAAACTTAACCAGAATATTTGAAGGCCATTCTTGGATACAATAATAGCAGGAGCTGCATGTTGTTTGGGGAACCCCAAACCTGGAGTACAGGTTTTGAGGGGGGTGGAGGAAACTACTACAACAATGGGCAAGAATTTAATGTAAGCCTGAAATTTAGCTTATATATATATATATAAGTTGTGTGCAGTGGGGTTTTCTTCCAGGAAAGCACATACAGGATTACAGTTTATATATATATAAACTGTAAACCTGTATTTGCCTGGAAGAAAACCCCACTGAACACAACTGAACTTCTGAGTAGACATGCACAGACTTGTGCTGCAAGCCAGTTATCTCTGTATCAGGCATAGAGTATCGGAACTGTTCAATTGCTCTGGTGCCAAAATATGGAGTAGCGTTGGGAAAACGCCCAACAGTTTGAGCTCCAGATGAAATTAACAGTGGCAGATGACTTGTACTTTTCTAACAAAAACTGATTCAGACTTCAGCATTTTCAGAAATGCGATAATGTACAGCTGTATAAAGGGCACTCATACAAGATGAAAATCTTCATTGGCATAACTTTGAGAAAATTTTGGACTTACCCAGAGAAAATGGTTTAACCTTTCTTGCTTCAATTTATATTTATAAACTTGTGAAGAGACCGATAAAATGCTGATCATGACAATGCAGGAAAGAAAAAAAAGTAAGGAAGCCATTTCTCTGGGCCTCGACACAGAAGATCCAAGAAGGAATCATTTTGCTTTTCAGATTCTAAGGGAGGAGCAAACCAGCCTTTGAACACATTTTACTATGCATTTTATGAGGAAAAACAACTGTATGCCCCATTTTAATGAGGCCAATGAGATATAAACAAGGAGAAGAAATTAGTGAGCAAGGTCAAGGCAACTGAGGCTTTGTGGGAGTTCTGGGAAACGTTGTGTTGTACAAGAAATAACAAACAGGGTAACCTCAAACAGATTTTATGTAAATTTAAATTTAAATATTGATGTGTGGGCAGAGAATTCCACAGAAATTTCAGCAATAAATCTACAACATTAATTAGATAAACTGAATACATGAGGGAGTGAGGGTTTCTCAACCACATTTTCAGGCAGCAGAATCTCAGTTTCAACCTTTCAGCCTTTTTTTTGGGGGGGGGGGAGTGGTTTCAATTTTTCTTCATTCCTTTCCATCAGTATTCATCTTTTTAAATGTATAATTAAAAATCCTTTAAAAATTGTGGCCATCACAATGGGTGACACACCACATTGTATATCTTGGTAGCCACCATAAAAGGCAAGCGTCCATGCCCACAAGATGGCAGCTTTCATGGGACCAACACTGAGGGAGGTTGACTGCTGAAGGCCAATGATTCAAATGCCATTATGCAGCACTAATAAGGTGCCAGAAATGTCCACCCAAAGAAGCGACACCCGACCCCACTGCCCCGTGCCAGAATAGCAGCAATATGTGGCATTCATAGAATCTTTTCTCTTCCCTTTGTGTGGATCTCTTTTCCCTGCAACAGGAGGAGTAAACATATAGCCATTTGAGATGACATTAGTATGATGAATGTACACGGATTGGGAATGACACCTCTATGTATCTATTTACATCAATGTCTTAATCTGTGTATGACGGTGTCCACACTTTCTGGCCAACATTCTGTGTCAATCAAGCAGTAAGAGGTGAGGGAACTGTCAACATTCCAACTGTCAACTGTCAGAAACAGGGGATTTCTGAAAGAACAGCTTGGCATCAGCTGTAATTTATACCATTAATTAAAGGTATCTCTATGAATCATTTTCCTAGATATCTGGATTCAATGAAACTTGCTGAAATTCTCTCTTCTACACAATTTTTAAAGGTCCAAGAGCCTTACCTTACAATCCAGAGTAACTACGGGAGCACACAAGAGACATTATGTGCACCCATAGTTACTGGACCACTTAGGGCACAATCCAGAGTAACTACAGGGAGTCCTTGCTCCGGTGTAAAAACAATTTGCTCTGGATTGCAATATGAACTTCCCATAGGTTTTTACTAGGTGGTGCAGTAACTACGGGTACATGTAATGTCTCTTACGTGCTCCCGTAGTTACTCTGGATTGTAGGGTTTGTGAAAACCTATGGGAAATACATATTGCAATCCAGAGCAAATTGTTCTTACACCGGAGCAAGGACTCCTCACAGTTTCTCTGGATTGTGCCCTAAAAGTTCAAAGGTAGGCCACCACTATTCTCTACAGTCATTTAACTGAACCCTATTGCTTCCACACTTCACAAAGTTGTGGTTTGTATTGTTTGTATTCCAACTCTACTAACTCAAAGTAGTTTGAATTCCTTCAAGCCTCACAAGTATATAGGGTGATTCAAAATGAAAGGGACAAAAAGGCAAGCAACCTTACATCTTCTTGTCCCATTCATTTTAAATCACCTTGTATAATTCATAAATTATCTGATGCACATCTAGCGGTCCATCTATAAAAACCAGTCTGGTGCAAGTACAGGGCCACAGGCACAATGATGATTGAATCCATTCTACCAATTGCAAAGAGTAAGAGGGATTTATATTTGGAACCTAAGAAGAACATATATTTGGAACCTCACAAGAAGATTTGGAGAAGTGGTTGGCAAGGAAAGGACGTCTTCCATCCACTATCCCACTACACTGTTGCTCTTTCTACCCCTTTTCCAAACCGGCATTTCTTTGAAAAATAAGCAGTCACAGGGTTTATTAGTTTGTGCCTATCAGTTATTTAGCTCTCTTGGAATGAATTTCTGAAATCAAACTGCAGCTGTTTTCAGGCTTATGAGGAAAATATATCTCAACCCAGCCTATTTTAAAAATGTGATGGTAAACATTTGCAATGGGGAAATTGCCGCATTCTTTTATCGGCTTATCTGCCTGAGGTTGTTGCACCAGAAATTAATGACACTGATATATGGTCGATACTCTTCCATCTGGACGTTATCAGCTTGATACCTGTAGTAGAAATGGAATTATAAAGCTATCTTCTCTTGCTTCAAAATAATGTCTCTTCATCTAGGAGTCCCACCAACGGAAAAGCCGCTTTAATCTTCCCTTGCAATGTGACAGGAGAAAATGTTGCTGGCTCAATAACACATAAACACATATTTGCCAGTGTCAAACTTTTCACTTCCTCTGAGCTCTCAAGGCAGCATAAGAATTATGCCTGCTTTGAAATAAGATGCCTAATTTATCCATCAAGCGCTATTGTGAGTGTTTGAGACTTCATATTATAGGTACAGGGGACAAGACTGTGCAAAATTGAGCAATTTGGAGAGGGAATGTTATTGATACACTTTGTAATCCATATATGTTCACAGCATAGACAACTCGCCTATTAGGCCTGAAATGCACTCTGTCAGAACAGCATTTTTGAAAATAAAAATGTCCCTCGGAATGATATTGCGCTGGCAATCCAAATAGTAATATAATCCCAGGGGGAAAAATGTGTTTGACAAGAAGCTGCCAGTGTCATCTCCTTGACATGTAGGCTGATATCACTGCAGGACTGGAAGATGTCTGAAGGTTAACTACCAGCACCGAGGCAGAATCCCCCCCTCCCCCAAAACACCTGCAACAAATTGGCTCATGTCTTTCAAATTAACTTTCCACTATACAACCCAGGCCAGAGAGCATTGAGGGCAAAGGGCAAACATACAATACAGAGTGCCCAGATGGTGAAAGCAAGTATGGTGTTGTGCACACCGCCAAAGATTGTGGAGATCCTCAAAATCTCTATCAGGTTTGGCATTAAATGAAATTTTCTATCTTTTTCTATAACATCGAGTCTGAAAGCAATACCTTGCTGTGCAGGGTTTTGTGGAATTTACTCAAGTAGTGAAAGCTGTGACTCCATTGAACACAACTGCATTTCAGAGACACAGATGATACATACTTTGATTGACAGCCCAATCCTATGCCAGTCTCCAAAGCAGGATGAACATGTACACTGTTGCATTCCCCATAGAGGCTGCTGGAGCTTTTCCTGAGGTAAGAAAAAAGCACCGAGACTTGAGTCAAGTCTTGAGTCTTTGCCCCTTTGACTATGCTCCCCCATAGCAGTGACCACATGATTTATCCAGAGCCATTTTCAAGTTGTTTTGACTCAGAGTTACCGTATTTTTTAAAAGTGAGTCAAGCTACAGAAGTGGCAAAAAAGCAAGCATGAAAGCAAACACCCACACAAAAGAGAATCATGAGCACAAAAGTGAGTCTTGGTTTCAGTATATTCATGTTTTTTCATCTTTAGAGTGAAACCTCAGTTCCCAAGTCAGTGCCCAAATACTGACACACATGACTGGCAATCACAAAGCACATGTTTTCACAATTTGAGTCTGAATCATCCTGGTCTTGGCCCATCCCTGGCCCTTAGTCTTAACTGACTGAGAATCCATAAAAGAATAACATGATATACATTCCCTAATAAATTATCTTCTGATATATTTGTACTATGTTGGGAATTATCTTTGCCTGCTTTCCCTTAGAGATGGTGATAAGTCTCTTAGCTAGTCATATTTTATCTGCTCACAATACTTGGCATTTTGAGGTGATCACACCAACTCTAAGAATTATTTACCTGTTAGTAATAAATTACAAAGTATTTGAGCAGATGAGCCCTTTTATACCTGCACAGTTGACCTTCATTAGGACCTTCATTAACATCAAACAGATGCTGCTGTTTATGATTGATCAGGGTTGAGTCCTAACTCCTTATGTGTTTCTGATTTCTGACTGAAAAAATCTTTCTAGCTGTGTTTCACTGTAATTTCGAGAAGAGTGACTCTGCTCTGCCCTTAATTATATCAAGGAAACTCAAGTGAACCATGTACACTCCTAAGGGCATGGTACATCTAGGTCTCATGTAAATGTAATTGCCATTACTAAAAGCAGATTGACAAAATATAGGAAGAATTCTGTATGAGACTGGAAAGTATTTGCTTTTGGATAAAGAACCAACCAACTTGTTTAGTGTGATATGAGGGCGGAGGTCTCCTACGGAGCAAGCCCTCCCCAGGTATCTCTTACTTTGTGCCTACTGAGCATGCTTCCTGACTCTCTGCATCCAGCATAACATTCTGCTCCGGATTCAGAATAGTTGGGGCAGCCCAGCTGGGCACTCCTCACTGCCCGAAGACAATGTACTGTATTATGTTGTGCATCATTAATTCTGTGAATGGATTCATTATTCTGTGTTTGCCTATGTGTGTGACTTCTTTAGTGTTTGCTGATCCAGTGCTCCAAGCCAATCCAATCACCTAATGCTCCAGACTACTGTATAGGCTTGGGAACATATGAGTAAAATTGTGGAGAAGCTATGAAAGTGATGACTTAACAAGTTAGATGCTATCAAGAATTTCTTTAGCTACATACAACTTTGTGGATTAGTGAGATAATATGTACTGAACTCCCAAATCTTCATGGCCAAAATGAAACTTCTGGTATGTCACATAGATGATGAAATTCTACTTTTCTCAATATGGAACTTAATCTACACATCAGAAAAAGTGGTGATGTTTGTGGGTGACTGAAGGTATATGTAAGAGATCACTTTCATGTGATTTCCCTCTCTTTGCCCACAGGCCCAGCAACTGTGTAATATTGTATTTTTTCCTCTAAAGGTATATAGGCAAATGCTAAAAAGGAAGAGGATAAAGTTTCTTTTTTAAGATTTAGAGAATTGTCCAGTGGTGTTCCTAAGAGATCAGTCCTGAGAATAGTTTTGTTCAATATTTCCATTAATGACCTTGGGGATGGAATGAAGCATGCTAATAACACTGGCAGATAACATCAAGTTAGCACTACAAAGCACTATAAACAGTGTGAAGATTTGCATCTTTCTGCAACTTTGAGCAGTAGAAACGGAATGAAATGAAAAAGGATTGTATAAGATAATGAAAAGGGGAACTAGATGCTATTGTTATCAGGTGAACATATGCATTTAACTGGTACACTACAAAAAACACCATCAAACATAATGAGAAGTACAAGTACATTACATTTAAACTGTATTATGATAGCCTTGAACTAATGTTCAATTAGAGGAAAAACATCCTTCATTTTCAGATTCCAATACAGTTGACATGCTAGATATGCTTGGATAGTGCATAATAATATAAAAATATTTCTAAAACATTATAGTCACTATGGAGTAGGCATCTATAGTGGTCACTATAGAGTAGGCATCCAGCATAGCTGGGACCTCTGCTGTGGTTCTCTTGGGCAGTTCCTTTCAAATAGGACCATGTTCTCACAGTGCTTCTTGCAATGTTTTCATTGTCTCATATATCAAGCCACTATTGGATGCAAGCTATGGCTTCATATTATGTATTGATTAACTTAAGAACCAAATCCTATGTACTCAAAAGTAAGCTCCATTATGGTCAATTGACTTACTCCTAGGTAAATGTGGTTAGGAGTGCAGCCTTGGAATCCAGTCTTATACTTATCATGCATCCTCAGGTCTTATCTTCCCCTGGCACTAACTGCTGGAAAGCAATCCACGCCAGTCGCAAAAGGCACTCAATTAGCGCACAGTCAATTAGTGCACCGGTCAATGTCATTCAAAGAGTGCCAGTAGGAAGGCTTGCACTTTCCCATCCACTCCAGCATTGCCTTTGCTGACAAAGGTAAGTTAGTGAAAGAGGGAGGAGGGATGGTGAGACAGTAAAACAGGGCCAAGGAGAGAGGCGTAGGATGAATGCAGGGAGTGAAGGGGCAGGTTAGATCCAGATGAGGGATGAATTGGTGGTGCTGCTGCCACTTACTTCTGAATAGACATTGATAGGATTACACCCTCAGTCTGTAATCCTATCCACACCTACCTGAGAGGAAGGCCCATTGACTATGGTGGAACTTATTTCTGGGTAAGCAGGCAAAGAACTGGACAGTCACTCATGTTAGTGAATCTTCCAGGCACAGGGTGACCATATCAAATGGAGGACAGAGTGCCTCTACTTAGCATTGCACAGAGGAAGGAATTTAGGGAGGTTCTGCTTTTTAAACCCTTCTGTGTTACCCTGTGGTTACCAGGGTATGGTATGGTTACCCTGTCCAGGCATTTGGCTGTTTATCAGCTAAATAATTCACTATCTGGCTATAGTTGAATTTAAATCAAATCTGGGAGTTTAAATCAAATAAAGCAGTAAAAGGAAGTAGTTGGTCTAGTCTAAACTAACTCAGGTGCCATACTGTAGATCCCAGTAAGTAAAACAGCTGGCTTTCATCTTTAGCAGGTGTGCCCAATCTTGGCTCAGGGGCCATTTTCAGCCCATGGCAAGCCTCCATGTGACTCATGGAGCCACCACCATCTGACCCTATACTATTCTGGAGGGTAGTCTGAGAACCAGGGAGACTGCATTCACTGCCTCTCTATATGTATGAAAGTTCTTATGAGCTGGTTTGAAGATCATCCCCCTCTCTAGGTTAGAAAGTGTTCATGAAGTAATTTGAATTCATTCATTCATTCATACATTCATTCATAAGTTCTGTCTCTAATATACCGGTATTCATTCATGTAAATATAATTCAAATTTGAATGTAAATAAATTATTTTTTTCTTATCCCCCAATACAGTGTCAAAGAGATGACTCTTTCCAAAAACGTTGGATACTCCTGATCTACAGGACACAGTTTATAATTGAGATATTGGTAGACCTTTGTGGACAGTTGCACCAGTAGACACAAGGGTAACATATGGTGTGGCCTGGCTTTATCTACCTAATTGTGCTTTTAAAGTTGCTTATGGATTCCCTCAGCCTGCTGAATATTTTACCATGTATGTCGAGTCGCACAGCCTCTTAATCAAATAGACTGCCCAAGAGGAAAAACTGCCAAGTAAAGGATTTGATGAGGAAAGATTTCTCCATTCGAGGGACATGGAAGGCACAGTACATCAAAGCCCAGAGCCCACCCTTCCAGCCTGAACTATTAGAAAGAATTAGAAATGGCCAGGCTTTGTTTTGCCCTCCAGCTTTGAAGCTCATTTTAAATTTGGGAGACTGCCTGTTTTACCCAAATTAGTTTGCCAAGTGCTATTAATCGTTGCATCCTGTCTTAAAAAACCCCCAGACTCCTTAATGGTAAGGCTTACACTTTGAGCTGGGCCTTTTTTCAAAGAGAAAAGAAACATTTCAGTCTTAAATCAACTTAATACCTAAGGCACAGCATTATTGCATTTACGCTCCCCATAAACATGCAAGACAAGTCATTTGAAATGTAAATTGAATAAAGCCAATCATAAATCTTTAAACAATTCTGTAGCAGATCTTTTCTGAACAAAACTCCTTCTCCCCCCCACTTTCAGGGTGGCCATCTAATCTAAAGGAGACTGCAAACCACTGTCTGTTCCCTTTTCAAGCATTCCCACCCTAAGCTGAAGGACTGTCAACTGACATCCCAGAAATATCCAGCCAAAATATCTGAGGGGTCAAGAAGCTGAACTGCAACTGGAAAGCGTCTGAGGTTAACTTTGCAATCCAAGCCCAAAGGATCTCTAACCATCTTCCCTGAGAACTTGTCAAGAACATCCCTCTCTGACCCAGCTTACCTCATCTGCTCTTATCTAGAGTTGCACCATCTCTACCAGATATTATGATGGACCTGACACATTTGTGATACTGCATTCTGGCGTTGCTGCTCTGTCGTAATAGGACAACAGAACTGCGCAGTAAGAATGTCTCATACAGCTTGGCATCCATTTGAGCCAGTCACCTGTACGTGTTGCTCAACAACTCTTTACCTTAAGGATTATTCTTTATGTCGGATCGTAATTGCTTCTCCAAAAGTAAATAGTTGTGGCTCATTTTGGAACACTTCAGCTTCATTACATTACCTAAAACAAACACACCAACTCAATTGTAGCTCATACTGTTGGAATTACAATGAAGCAACCTGAGGATCCTTTAGTGTTCTCAGATGTCTTTCTGAATGCAGTTCTCCTGCTGGGATAATTGTCCCAAGAATGTGGAATATTTTCAAAAAATCCATTTTACCTCTCCGCCCCCCCCACCCCAAATTCAGTTTCTCAAATTAAAAACAAAACCACAGTTTCAGAGCTAATTTCTAAACTGATGTAACCTTTGTACCTTTAAACTATGTGTATTGTCTGCTTTGTAAAATAAATGATCACTCAGGTGGCTGTTACAAATTTAAAATAGGTCATTAAAACTATACTCATTTCTAAATGTCATTAGCTGAAAAGCATAAGAAATTTATTATATAATGAAACTAAATTCATTTAAACCTGGCAGTAGCTTGTAAGGCAGTACTCTGGGGACTATTGCTATCTGTAGTTAAGCACAACTACAATCATCCTGCACCCTTCTTGGAAAATGTTTTCAGGCCACAAAGGAGGCATGTGAACTGTTAATTCAGAACCAGGTGGACACAGCACTTGTGGGTTGATTCGGATGCTATAGGGAATGGGGGTGCTATTCCCTATATGAAAGGTGTCCAAATGTTTTGGCAGGAGGGCCACATCATCTCTCTGACAATGTTAGGGGTGGGAAAAATGATTTACATTTCAAATTTGAATATATTTACATAAATTTACATATAAGAGTGTATTAGTGACATTACAAGGATTTCCCATGGCCTGATAGAGGGGTCCTGCCAAGGGCCACACTGAGGCTTGCCGAGGGCCGCATTTGGCCACTCATTCACAGAGAATAGATTCCAAATACCATGACCTAGGCTGCAATCCTAAAGACAGTTTCCTGGGAGTAAGACCCATTGAACACAATGGGGCTTACTTTTGAGTAGACATGGTTAGGATTGCACCATAAGACTGAAAATTGTGGATATCAGCGAGCCCTACTAAAGGTAGGTTTAAAAACCCATTACACAAATGACTTACCTGCCTGTGATTGCAGCTGCATCCCTCCTTTCCCCCCACATTGCTGTCTCCTATATCTTGCTGACGCCTTGCTGTCTGCAAATACTAACAAGAAGCATTTCCAGTTACTTGAAAGTGAGGCGGAGTACTGAAAATGACATGCCACCTATCAGACTTCATATTATTATCAGCCCTTCAACCCACTTCCTGTTAATACTTGCAGACAGCAAAGAATCAGCAAGACTGTGACAGGAGACTGCAATCACGGACAGCCATTTGTATATGACAACAACTTTTGAACCACAGATAACTGAAACTGCAGATACAGGATCCGCAGATATCAGGACACCTGTATTTTCCTATCCAAACAGACCCCACGCAGTAACAGACACACATACTTATGGTGTGCTCATACCTTGCCTTTTCCCCTTGCTAACCCATTACTTCTATAGGTTTTAAGGTTTTCTAAAAGGTTTCACGACCTTTTTTAACCATCTTTCTCACATGATTAAAAGCAGTAGCCACAAAATGGGACTTTTTCAAGATGTGTGCTCAGCATGAACAAACATATCAATCTCTTGGAGTCAACGCTCATGGTAGTGATTGGCTTACGGTAGCCAGAGCAGAAACAGGCCATGACATCAGGGCATAGTTGCAATTGACATAAAGTTGATGCTCAGAAAGCATGAATGAAGAGCATAAAGCCAGCATCAGAATTCAGGAAAGGATAAATCTCTATGAAGAGATCAATAAACTGTGGAGCCTGCCTAAGAATTAAAAACAAAATTCAGGAGGACGGAGTTAGGAAGTTATCAAACAGGACCTGCATCAAAAACATGTGCATTCCAAGCTATGAAGGGAAGGCTAGGAAAGTGGGTCTGCTTGTGTATTATTATTATTATTATTTATTATTTATTATTTTATTGATTTATACCCCACCTTTCCTCACCTGCAAGAGGGAGCTCAAGGCGGCTAACATCACATAAAAATAAAACACCATTAAAATAGAATTATAAATATAGATTAAAACATAATTAAAATACAATTAAAATACAATTAGATTAAAACTAAACAATTAAAACAGGCTAAAAACATTTAGTAAAAACAGTAAAAAAGCAATAAAACTGCCCCCCAACCTCTGCCCCATTTAAAATGCTTTTTTAAAATAAAAGGTTTTAAGGCTCAGCCTGAAGCTCTGTATTGAGGGAGCTTTCCTCAGTTCTAAGGGGAGGGAGTTCCAAAGGGTGCCACCACCGAGAAGGCCCTGTCCCTGGCCGCCACACCTCTCACGTCTTGTTATTACTTCTTAACACAGGCTAACGTAATGGTTCACAAACATTTCAACCTGGGACCCCCTTCTGAAAATGACAATATGTCCAGTCCCTGTATGTGATGTTGCAGGCTGGAAGTGACATCAATCAGAAAGTGACATCACTGGTGCCAGCGCTCCTCCATATCTATTCATGACAATGAGACTTACCCTCAACCCAGAGTAGCTACGGCAGTCCTTGCATCGAAGCATGTAAAATTTAGTCTGGATTGCAATATGAATTTCCCATAGGTTTCCACTAGGTGGCGCCGTAACTGCATCAACATAAATGCCTGTTGTGTCAATGCAAGGACTGCAGTAGCTACTCTGGATTGTAGCCTTACTCCCATAATCAGTGAAACAAAGGCTACAATCCTGAACACGCTTTCTTGGGAGTAGGCCCTATTGAATACAATAGGAATTCCTTCTGAGTAGTCAAGCTTAGGATTGCGCTGTTATTCCCAAGAACGTATGATTGCAGCTTGGGTGCCTCATTCCAAGATTGTGGCATACAGCTTTTTATGACCCCACTGAAATGAAGTTGCAACCCTGCAAGGGGGTCCTGACCCCCACTTTGAGAACCACTGGGCTCATCTGTCTCTCTGTTCCACCAATGTTAACTTTCTTGTGTCTTTTTTTTTCCAGTTGATGCCTAAATACAATTGACACCTAAATACAATTTTTAACAGTTCTCATCAACTGCCCACAACTATAGACAGAATCAAATGATGGAATTAAATGATCAACTGATTGAATCACACAGCATGCATAAGTTCTGGTTTCTTTAGCTCCCTTATTTTCTTTTTTCCTACGAGGTGGAAATGAAACATTGGCAATCTCAACCAATAGAGGAATTCAGGATTATAGTGTAGCTGCAATTGGACTGGAAAAGTGTTGATCTTCCCACAATGAAAGATTACTAGAAAGATGGAGTTTTACCTTCCTAGACAATAAAATGAAGTTAGCATTTTCTTTTGTCTGTGTGCCATACAGAACTCCTTAATGCTGAACTCTTATATTCACATACCTGAGAGTAAGCCCCAGTGAATATAGTAGAACATACTTCTGAGCAAACATGTACAGGATTGTGCCGTAAGGATATTTAGCTCATACACAAGTCTTGGAATCTAAAAAGGCTATTTTATTTGCTTTTTTATTTGCTCTTTTTCTTTTAATTTGCATTTATTGCATACCTAGGATTAATCAGTGTATAGAAGCCCTTGGTTTATTTTGAGGTGGCATTGTTTTGCATACAAATTGAAATATTGTAGGGGCCCAATCCAATGTTCTCCCACACACACACTGATGCAGCTGCATCAAAAAGACTTGCACTGCTTCCTATGTGGAGGGGAAGTTTGGGAGGCTTGGAAAAGATGAAAGAAAATAGTTTCCTTTACAGCCTTACAAATCTCCTTCTTACCAGCCCAAAGAAAGAAGGGGGCATGTGGGGAGTTACACAACACAATCAAGGCAGATTTATATGAACAAAGCTGTCTGAGGTTCAATCCCGTATGGATTAAGTGATTGCTGTCAAAGAAACATGCCTGTTTAGATATCAGTACAGGTTGAGTAACTGTACTGAGTACTGTAACTGGTTGAGTAATGAGTACAGGTTGAGTAACTCAGTAACTGCAGGGAATCCTCTCTCTCTCTCTCTCTCTCTCTCTCTCTCTCTCTCTGATTTTCACAGATAAATCCACAAACAGATCTAGATGGCGCTAGAGAGATTTTGGAAGCCCACAAATGTAAGGTCCAAATGCCTCTGCAGGCTTCAGAATGGCCATTCCTGGCCAAAGAATGCAACTCTGATTTCCCAGGGGAAATTTTTAGTGGCACTTTTTCTGCCATATCAGGAATTCTGAGAGCCAGAGCAACCATCCAGGTCATACGCTTTAGAAAATCTTCTGGAGGCAATGAGAATAGAGCTCTGGTTGCCTCTTGAGGGCTCAGGTGGGACCAAGTCTGGCTCCACATGGGTCTGGGGAACCCACGTAGCACTAGATCCTTGGGTGTATAATCTGTGGGAAAGGAGGCCCCCCTTGTACAATAAAATTTATTCCCTTTCTGATAAGCCGGTCCTATATTTTCTCTGTGTAACAGACTTCTGCAAGGCTGTTCTGTGTAAGGAAAGGCATTGTACAAGCTATTAGCTGCTTCTATTGAATTCCATTTGAGTAAAAGGGGACTAGATCTGCCCTTTTTATATTACCAAAGGTATCACTAAAATGAAATAAACTGAGGAAAGGAGAGGGGATGAGAGGGGAGGAGAAAGGGAGTATTTGCACCCTTCCATCATTTTCTATCAATAGAAGAAGAAAGATCCCACAGGTAGTGAGAGATTTTAAAAAGCATAATGTCTCTCATTCTGTCCAAGATAAGTTCTTTTATTAGTTTTCCTATTGAACAATTTTAGAGGTGAAAGTTATGGGACAGAAATGAATCAATATAATTCTTTTCTTCTGAAGGAAAAGACTCGCTTAACAACACGCACGTGTAATGTATGAGCAGACACAAGCCCAGGCTTCAGAATGATGGTTTTCTGTCAGCTTCTGACACGATGAAGATGCGGTAGGAAGATTACATATTACATTTTGCATTGGCTCCTGTTAACTGGTTCTTATGAAACTGTGTCAACTTCATTCCCATCTCTCCTTTTCCACCAGCCTCTCCAGTCTGTCACTGCTGAATGAAAGCATCTTTTTTTGTGCTTATTTGTTCTAAAAAGTGGCATTCTGACAGAACACACAGACTGCTCCATTTCCCAGCACAAAACTGAAGCACACTGCAGATGAAAAGCAAACATCAAACAATAAATATGGTTGAAGTGGTTGATTAGTCCATCAGATACAAAGGTAGCTATTTTCAAGGCTGAAATTCTATGGTACATGTACTTGTGATTTTCCTGTTCTAAACATAATGGAACTTGCTTCTGCATAAACACGCATAAAACTCTCCTGCATGTGTCATTTGTTTCAATGGAAAGGAGCTAACCATTTCATCTGATTAAGCAGTTCATTGAGTCATTGAGTCATTGAGTCCAGTTCATTGACCTGTTCATCAGGACAACCAGCATGGAAGCTGTATTCACAAATGTCATATATTATTGTGTTATCTGTATACACAAGTTTAAGTAAGGAGGAAACAGATCCCTGTCTCATTGAGTTCACAATCTAAATCTGGCACAAGGCAGACAGCAAGGGAAGGGGTGACCGTCTTGGACCATATGAGTCCTCATAAGAACTTGTGCAATTCTTGAGAGATCTCATGTGATTCTCTTGAGATCTTGTACAATTCATGGTAGAGGTGCTGCCATGATAGGATGCTCTGGGTGAAGGATGCTATGACCACAGTATGTTTGGGAACCTCTGGGTTAAAGGTTCAGAAATCATATAAGGAGGTTTGTCTGCTCTATCTGTCAGCACAATCCTAACCCTCAGTTAGACCAGCACAAGTCCCTTGGCACGGGCCTGGGTGTGTCACAAAAGTGCCAGAACGCACTCCTACACCTTTCCTGGGAGGTTTAGGCCAGTCCACATACATGCTCAGACCTCCCCACACCACCATGGGTATGATAGGACAGTGAGTTGCACTGCCCTAAATTGGTTAGGATTGAGCCCTATATCTTTCAACTGATCCTGATTCATTTAAGTGTTTGACTTTGAAACTATTCATGAATTCTTATCAGTCTTCTAAGTACAAACGTCTTTTGTGGTACAGTAAGAAACCCAAGAATATATCAGATTGACTATAGTAAGAAACCCAAGAATATATCAGATTGACAGATTGAATATATCAGATTGACTGATTTGAAACTTTATGGTTATCCAGATCTGGGAGCATGCATATGGCATAGGAGTGCTCAGGAGAGTACACCCCAACAAAATAAGATATTACTTTTGCATGGTAGGGATGCTCTATAAATTATGTATATCAAACCTGAATTTCTTAATTGGCCTTGTAAAGAAGAAGAATAAATTGTGTTTAAGTACATAATATAAATCTGACTCTTATTCATGCAAAAGTTGGAAGTATATGGTTTGCAAGGGATTTCAAATTTAAAGGCACCTCAGGGTTTATACATGTTTGGCATCTCTCTCCAATGATTTTACTGGGAAAGAAGTTTCATAGTTCCTAAATGAAGCATAAAGTCTGACATAGGAAACTGGTAAACTCTTACAAAGGTTTTATATTTAAAAATGATTATCTGAATGCAGATCATCTATAAAGTCCTTGCTGACTACCCCAAAAATGATAATATAAAAATCAAACATGACACTGTACCTGTAGGATCTGACTCTGACAGATGGAACTCCATTTAAATAGCTCCTTGTTGCCACTTCCAATCAGGCAAAATACACAAAAACTAAGATCCAAGGGGGAAACATAATGTTCAACTCTTGGAAACAGACCAAGAATGAGTAAGAGCAAAGAACAGGAAGAATCCGGGTCCTTTGCTGTAATGTCAATAGGAATGGGGCAATTTCAAAATAGATATCAGTAGGGCAATTAGTGAAGATACTATCCCCTTATATTGTATTTTTATTCATGTACAAGTTTTGTGGATATGTTTAGCAGGGCCTACTGGAGTAATTATGTCTCCGTGTTTCAGATCAATGCAAAGCATTTACATAACAAAAGTAGCTAGCTTTGAAGTGCTTTCAACATACAGACAGTATTAAAAGCGTGCAAATATTAGGCAGCTCTTGACTGTAGGCTTACAATATAAGAAAAAGATAAGACACAACAGAGAGGAGGAAAAGAGAGAGATCAGAAAGGAAAAACCCAACTAATCAAATACTTCATAAATAAGCTACTTCATAAATAAGATACTTCATAAATAAGCTACGTGAGGACCTCTACATGCAATATCACCCACAGGAAGAGGGGTTTCTGTCCTTGAATTGGGAAAACATCTGCCTCTCCAGTGGTCAGGAAAAGAGGCTGAGAGCAAGGAAGGGAAGGGTACGCAGGTAAAGCCTTCTTCCTGATCCCCAATGGGTCAGGGTCAATAAAGTCCAAGTGAAACATGGAGTAGCCAACTACCTGTTGTTCACTGCAAGTGATAGTTTTGCCTACTTATTCTGAGTCCCAGCTTCAGTGAGGCTGAAAGTGAAATTATGGAATTATGAAAGAGAAATTATGAAATTGTCTCTGTTATATCATAAGAAAACATTAAGAAATCTTTAAAAAATGCAACTGCAGTGGAATTTTTAAAAATCAGGAGCAAAATCAGGAATCAAGTTGTCTGCCAGCTAAAAAACTTCCTAAAGTGCTACTTCTTAAACAGTCCACCAGAAGTTATACAATGATATTGTTAAAACAAGCATTCTGTACAGAATTGATGTATCATGTATAGAGGCATTCCATATAGGATTCTATGGTGTGTATCCTACCACAAAGTCAGCTCTAATTCAAATTTTATGAGTCAGAGTGACTTTTCATAGAACCCAGGTTAATGAATTTATGTTATGCCGGATTCCCAGGACTTTGAACTGCATAAAATCCCTTGAAATTACCATAATATAAATCATTAAACATTTGGTTTAAAATCATTTGGTTTAAAACCAGTCATTACAAAAACGGACTGCAACAAAACCTTTAAGCAGTAGGATTAATTGTTTTTCATTATTATTTCATATTGCAAATTGCCTCCTGCTGAGGCCTTGTGTTGCTGTGCAAACAACTTTAAAACCGGCCAAAGATATGAGACCATAAATATTAATCCATAAGAATTAGTGTTAATATGTAGTAGGGGATACTCTACTGGCGTCAGAAGAAAGGGAAAAAAGGAGTGGAAAATCATGTTTTCTCAGTTCTCTGGTTTAAAGTAGATATCCTGCTGAGAACTGTTAGTGACCAAAGAACAGTTGATGTTTGTCTTCACTGTTTATTTCTGATGTAAATCAAACAACTGTTAAATATTGTTGCCTGAAGGCACATTGTATCCTTAGCCAACTCTTAAAGCTATTTGAAAATAATTGGTGTTTTTTTCTGAAACTCTCCCCTGTAAGGGGAAAAGGAACTGAATCCTAAAAGCATTCATTCCTAAAGCATTGCCTGATGGTCAGATTTGATCCTTTTTTGAAATCTTGCCTGGATTTTCAGACCAAATTTAAGAAGTTCATTCATCAAGACAGTATCATCAATTTTCATCATTATTATATCAAATGATGAATTATTATATTGTTACTCCTCATTATTCATCATTATCGCTTGTTGGCAGAAGAATCTTTGCAGTGTTGACTTATGCTAGCTGGTTTTGAGGAGCCTTCCCAGATCTCCTACAGTCCATCCTTGAAACGCCATCACAGGCCAAAATCTACATTTTGCCTGGGTTAGCTGTCATTTGCTGCGTAGAAAAGAGCAGCCTATGTAGTGCCTGTTGGAAAAGACACTGTGTAAACATTCTCAAGTGTTCCCATATGCAATATATGGTTGATGCTGATCTACAAGATGTGAGCATCCCACAAAGGCTGCCGCAATTGACCTCTGTGGAATGTATAACTAGAAGAGGCAGTTATACTCCTGCCTACTTCTGCCTTTTGTGGCACTAACACACTTGTGCCAAATTCCTGTGCCAGATTCCTCCACATTCCTCCATGGATCATCTCTATGCGACCTGTTCTGGGAAAGTGTTCTGGGAAAGGAGGTTGCTCTATATCAGCCACAATATGTTTAAGATATATGGAGATTATTTCCATCTGACTCTTCATGACAGTGCTGGATTTACTTATAAGCTAAACAAGCTATAGCTTCGGGCCCCACTCTCTTGGGGGCCCTCAAAACATTTAAAGGGAAAAAATGGATGTACATTTCCAAAATATAAGATAAAAAACAAATTAAAAAACCTACATATAGCAACAGTGTTTTGTGTTGTGTAGGCTCCTATGATGTAAGGCTCCTCACCGCCTGCTAGCCTGCAGTTCAACAATTTCAGTTCAACAATTACTTTGATAAAACATGTATTTTGTTATGTGCAAATAGCTTTAGATAGGTATTAGGTCCATCAATTACCATATAGCATATATTCAACACAGAAAACAGCAACAATTTGTTGTTGACAAATGACAGCTGGACATATAAAGGGCCACATTATCTTCAGTAGCTTAAGTCCCTGCTTCATGATACCTATCAATTTCTTTCATATTCCTTTTGTTCTGTTAGTACATCTTTAGCTCCTAAGCCATTGATCATTCACCACTGTCTTTCTTCACATTGTCAAAAAAGATGCGCACCTCAATGGTGCAGATGTTACTACAGAGAGTTCACATGTTAAGTTTGCAGGTCAAGATCCCACAATGCTGCTTTTTGATTTACTTTGTAGAAGAGGTTGCTCTTCTGACACTTCACTGCTTAAAATGAGTTAGTGTAGAGGATCCGCTGACTCCTTGAGATACTATGATGGTCAACCTGGCTTGGTGAGGTCTTTCCAAGGGGGAACTTCATCTGTGACAACCACATCACACAATCTATCATGAGACAGTCTCAGTTCTTATGTGTTCAAGTGTCCGCCAGCCTCAAGTTGGAGAGAGGTAAATACCCCCTGCACTCCCCTCTACTGTCCAATTATGGGCTCTCCTTATAGTCAGAAATGTCATGTATCTGGCAGGTAGGAAAAACTCAAAATCTGCCATCAAAATTCTAATTTTGCATTGAAATATGTATTTATGATCCCCCCAAAAAGAACTTGTCTCTGGATGCCAGTCCAGAGACAAATGCTGACAGATGAGGCTGACAGATCCTACTGTCTGATCACATGCTTGACATTCATTTTTAATTTAAACATAATTATATTTTAACACTAGTTAGGGAAACATGAGATGGAATATACATGTTTGTTCTGTTCCAAGCATCTCCATTAGTCAGCTCCAACTTCCTCCCTAGGGCTCAATTCCAGATCTGAATGGCAAGCTTTAAAGTGCAGATGCAAGGCGCGCTCATCTCTTTTCCCTAAAGATATGGTTCTGTTTACAGTTCGTCTGCATCTACTGCTTCTGGAGTCCTACCATTTTCCTTTAAATAAATCTTCCAATATATTTTTTCACTAGATCAACACCTTTCATCTATACATATTTTTTAAAAAACAGAAACAGATAAAACAAAAACAAATGGTGAGTGAGGAAAAATAAAAATAAAGAAAACAACCAAAAAAGTATTTGCACATGTGAAAGGATCCTCAATTATTTTCTTTGTGTTGGGAAAATTGCAGCAGTTTAACCCTACAATCCAGAGTAATTATGGGAGCACGTAAGAGACATTACGTGCACCCGTAGTTACTGCATCACTTAGTGAAAACCTATGGGAAATTCATATTGCAATCCAGAGCAAATTGTTCTTACTCTGGAGCAAGGACTCCCCGTAGTTACTCTGGATTGTGCCCTAAGTGTCATTTGTTTCATAATTAGTTGCACTTATAAATATAGTAGGCTAAGGTTTCTTTTGTTCAAAATCTGCCATAATGAAACATCAAAAACTGTTTTTTTTAAAGAATGGAAGTGCTCCAACAGAGTTTAAAAGATAAATGAAATGCATTTGATAGTGATTTCAATTTTGAATGTGAGCCTCAAATAATACACAACTGCACTTTTTGTGAAAATGGCAGCTATTTCATCTTGCTTCGTTAAATTTGATTGCAGCCTGACATTTCTTTTCCAAAGAAGGCACTTAAAAAAAAATCTCACATATTTGCCAAATTAACAAAGCATGCCAGGTGATAAATGCAATATAACTTCTTTGTTTGCAGTGGATTTGTGAGACGTAACAAGAGAGGATGTATCCATCCAATGTATTCCAGTTCACTCCTCTCTTGGTCTCCTGACCCAGCATTCTTATTATTGTATCAGGAAATAGCTGCAGTAGATCCTGAGGACTGGCAGATAAATACAATCAGTAAATGGCTTGCATCCAACATGGCATTCTATAGGTACACAGCAGTTGTTGGAGTCTTCTCAGGACAAGACATCCATCCTGTTCCCCAGGCAAGGGTGTTGGGCTTGAAACTGGTCCCCTCAATTAACACTAGCTATTTTTCCAGCTTTGACTGGAAGAGCTCCGTGTCAAATTTTCAGCCCAACATGGAGTATTGTATCCAGCAGAGCAGAACTCTGGTGGTCTCAACCCTCACGCATCCCAGTTCCTCCATATATCCTTTCTGCACATCTCACCATCCCAGAATGCCCCCCAACCACTCCAAGAACTCTTACTGCCACCCTAAGCTCTTCCCTTGAATGTATCTTGGTCTGACTCTGGAACCCTCTCTTGTTTCTTGTTTTAAATAAACCTTTGTTGAAAGCCAGTAGAAAGGGGTGGTCAAATCATAGCCTGAAAGCCACATGGAGCTCTTTGATATATATAATGTGTGGAATGTGTTGGATGAACTTTTTTGCACCACAATTAATATAAAAGGTAAATTAAAATTTTCAAGCTTTATATTTATTTATCATGAAACCTCTGTTCAGTGTTCATAATGAGTAAATACAGGTTGAGTCCTGGCATCCGCAAGGGTTCCATAAGCCTCCATGGATGCAGATTTTCTCATTAAACAAAAACCAATTAAAATATTAAGTATTCCATTAAAAATAGCCTGCTTACCATGGTAATGCAATCAATTTCCCTCCCCAGCACTTAGAAGAGCTTCCTTTCAGCTGGGAGGAAGACCTTTTCCTTCCGCCTGGGGTATAAAAGAAGGCAAAGTGATATCACTTCCCAATAGCTTTGCATTTTGCCACATGCTCCAGGCAGGGGAAGGATGAGTTCTGCCCCTCAAATAAAACAAAGTTTGAAAGGGAAGTTGATTGATTTCCTGCTTGCATAATTACCATGATAAGCAGGATATTTTTAAACCTAAATGATGTTTATCTTTTACTTTAATAGGTCAACCTCATTTGTGCTGAGATAAAATCACAGGAGAAATATTCATTGATAATTAGTTTATAAATATCTATATAGTTAAGAATTTAAAGGTGCAATCCTAAGCATGTCTACTCAGAAGTTAGTCCCATTCTGTTCTATGGGTCTTACTTTCAGGACAGAGCGTTTAGGATTGCAGCCTAAGAGTTTCTTAAATATCATGCTCTCGTGCATTTCTCTTCCAGCTTTAAAACATCTGAATTTATCATTAAGCAGGTTTGTCCACCCTTGCAATAAAAGCTGGTTTATAAACATAAATAGCTCAGGAGTTGATCATGTGCGTAGGGGCTGACTACTAAGTGCTGAAAGAACTAAGGCTGCAATCCTGAGCTCCACTTAGGCTAGTATAAGCCCCAAGATAAGTTCTGTGCTGACCTGGGGATGTCACACAAGTGCATTAAGACACTTCTGTCCCACTCCTGGGGGTATTAGGCCAATGCACAGGGATACACCGACCTTGTCCCACAACACAGAAAGATAGGCCAGATGAGTTAGGCCGGCATAAATTTCTTAGGATTGTACCCTGCGTTCCTGACAGTTTTGAGCATGTTTTGGAGCTCTTTACACTTCTTAAAAAAAAAAAAGAGTCAAATATAGTAGACACATTTGTGTTCACATCTAGACTGACCCTTAAAAGTAACACAAGAAATGCTTGCTTAAACATATTACAATAAAGGTAAATCACACTGAACTCAAGATAATTTTACTATTTTCAAATATCCAACTGAAGTCAAGAAAATTTACTATCTACAAAAATGTTTTAGGATCATGGTGTTAATTGCTTTCTCTATATATTTTCAAGGTAGAGTTCATGAGTAGAGCTGCCCCTTGCTTTTTTCCTGTCCCCCCTTCTGAAATAAAGCTTTTAGAAGTAACAAATGTATTTCTCCAACTTACCCATTAGTATATCACACTGACCCCATTAGCTCATTCGGAACATATACTTGGGGCTCATCAAATTGTTTTACAAAACCAAGGCAACAAGCTGTCAAAACAATTATACAGCACTGTCATTGACCTAGAATTATGATGCATCCTATGGAACACTTCTCACGATCCCACTGCACGAAATGTGTACGAGTTTCTGCTTTCCCTTTCAATTAAATGTAAAAGCAGTCAGAGTTCTCCTGTGCTGCCACAAGATTGCTGGCATCTCCCATGGATTCTGCCACAGGATAGCTGGCATCTCCCATGGTCAGCACAGTGAGTAATTAGTGAAGAGCATTACTTCAGGGTGTGTTTTTCAGCATGCTACAAAGAATTAGTTCCTCACAGCTTCCAGAATACCACCAAGCCCATTTTTTTTTTCAGAACTTCATTGAAGCTCCACCAATTACACCTGAATAACAAATCATGAAAATGAGAATTTTTACACCTGCATTGTTCCCCCTTTTTTAATTCTGGCCTTCTGATTAATAATATCAGTTCCAAGAATGGGGAAGAAATATGAATGTTGTTGAATGTATCAGGGACTTATTTGACTTGCAACTCAAGGGATGTATACTGAGTCATCAGAAGAACCAGGCTGTTTCTGAACATTCAGATAAGTTTTCTTCCTCTCCTTTCATTTTCATGGTGCTAAACCCAAGACAAAAATGATGGTTAAATTTTGCTATATATTCAAAAGTAGTCCTGCTAATTGAGCAGAGAGTTGCCTTGTAAAGTGGTGTTTTGGATTAGACTGTGGAACTCCTTGCTACACTGATGTTGCCAGTTATGTGGGAACTCCTTGCCACACTTATGTTGTGATGGAATCTTGCCTAGATGCCTTTAAAAGGAGATTGTACAGATTTATGTACAGAAATTGTACGTTTATGTATAGATTGTACTGAAAAATCCAAAACAGGTCATCAGTCATGCTGGATATAGGCATCATCCTGGTTCTATAAGCAGGCCATCTTTGAATACCAGATGCAAGGGAGTGGCAATAAGATACAGGTATCTTGTCTTGTGTGCTCCCTGAGACATTTAGTGGCCAATCTGAGATTTGTGAACAGCAGTGGAATATCACATTTATCTCCAACTAGCAGAATGAATCCAACATGTCCATTGCAGGTGTGAAATTTTCAAAATATATGTGGGCTCCGGGAGCAGATGGGCACCAGCAGGCACAGGGACTTATATACCAACTTATATCCTGATCCTAATATAACAACTCTCATGGAAATTTCTGGAAGCTGCTAGAAATTTGTCTTCTAATTTGTCTTCTAACAAGTTAAGATGCCTCCCTAATAGAGACTGATCTCCTCCCATCTAGGCCTTTCCTGATCTAAAGAAAGCAGGGTTAAACCATGATGGGCATCACTCTTCATATACAGCAGTAAAGAATTATGACTTAGCAACGGCAGATCTAAGCAGAACAGAGCAGTCTGGAGCTGATCTACGTTGCCTGGGATCTGGGAACTCAGATCTGGCAGAAAACCTTCCACTCCTTGTCTGTTTATCCATAGTCCTGACTACCACCAGCCCTCCTGCCAATCAAAATCCTTCCTGCCCCACCACCTCTACGCCCTCCCCACATCCAGGCCCATGTGCTGGTGATGTTCAGCCAGCACAACTTATTCACCCACAGCAGTGTGAAGAGTCTGGCACAACTCCTTGCACCGACCTTCACTCCTCACTGGATGTCACAGGCATGGTTTATCCCTACAATCCAGAGTAACTACAGGAGCATGTAAGAGACATATACGTCAACGAAGTTATGGCATCACCTAGTGAAAAACCTATGGGAAATTCATATTGCAATCCAGAGTAAATTGTTCTTACATCAGAGCAAAGACTTCCCGTAGTTACTCTGGATTGTGCCCTATATCACGTTTGTGACACCCCTGAATCAGCACAAGGGACTTGTGCTGGCACAAGTGGGCACTTAGCATTGCACACTTGTGTATGTTCATGCACATTCACACACAAATTCAGACACAAACACACACACAAGCACTATAACGGGTGTCCAAACCCTGGCCTGGGGTCCAGATGCAGCCCTTGGTGAGCCTCAATGCGCCCCCTGGCAAGACCCCCTGTATCTGGTCCTTGGGCAAGTGTTGAAATCCACTCTAATACATTTGTGTAAATTTATTCAAATTGAAATGTAAATTAGTTTTCCAGCCCCTGACAGTCTCAGAGAGATGATGTGGCCCTTCTGTCAATAAGTTTGGATATCCCTTCACTATACAGACTGCTAGCACTATGTGAACTGAAATACTCTAACATTCATGTTTGATTTTTTTCTCAAGTTGGTCAACCAAGTTAATTGTTTTTTGTCTCTTTACCTCTACAGGCTGTAAAAGAACTATTTGATTTATTACAACTATTGCATAATGGACTACAATCCAGTCCGTATTGATATGTGTTTAAATTTAACTGCCTTCTATTTAAAGAGGGCACAAGTACTGGCCAAGTTAAAGCATTCACTTTGAATGATGTTCACAGAAAGATTTCTGGCAGACTCAAATTTGGTCCTGCTCTTTTTGGACTAATGCACAGGAAGCTGATGTCTCAAGAAGACTTAATTAAACTGCTTCCAATGAGATCTATACCATGACCACATATGGTAACTTTTTACATAGACCAGAGATTTACAACCTTGAGATGCTGGAAGTGGTGTGGAGGGAATATCCTGATCCTCACTGCAAGCTGCTTCATACCAACAGATTGTTGAAATGTGTTGCCATAAAGAACTATCAAATTTTCTGTGAGACAGTGTGTAAAGCACATAGGCCCTTTGGGTAGCATGGATGGAGTATAACATAAATGTACCATGCTGAGTAGACCTAGTCGATAGCCAGGATTTAGGAACTTCAAAATCTCATCCAGATGCTTCATGTGTATAAAGAGCATTAAATGAACAGTTGATGTCCAGCTCATGAAACATCATCTATTGCTTCCTGGTCAGAATACCTGATGTATTTGAACCATTGTGTATCTGCTTTCTACTGTCATAGCTTGGTACACTTACTGAGGCTGCCATACATTTCAATTAGGAAACCAATTACAAATTATTTAAACTTTCTGACACATTTTTTGCATGCAAATGTTTCCAGGTTCAAGTCACAAAAACTCCAAGCAGACGAATTTGAGAAAGACCCTGGAGAGCTGCTTCAAGTTGGACAAAATAAATTGACTAAATGGGACTGATTCCATAAAGAGTGGTTTCCTTTGTTTGCATGATTCTCTGAAACATCAAGTGGTCATTAGGCCCACATTACAGATTCCTTCATATCTATTCTAGCTGCCCTAGCTGCCTTCCAACATCTAAAACAGTATTATGAGAAATGTTGTATTCAGAGTAGACAGGAAGCATGCCATGGAAAGTCTTGCTAGTATTTTGCGAAGAAAATATCAAGAAGCACATTCTTCCCATGTATGTATCATGTCCCACAGGCAGAAAGATCCCCACAAGGCCCAGTAGAACCATCTGTCTTGATTCCCCTTGCAATGTCCATGTTGCATGTCATGTGGAATCTAATATACTGTATTTACTCGAATCTAATACTCACCTTTTTCAGCTGAATTTAGTCTCCAAAATCAGGGTGCGCATTAGATTTGATGGTTAATTGGGTTCAAGTATGTTTGGTATTTTGATTATAATTATGGGGTGCGCATTAGATTCTATGGCACATGAGATTCAAGTAAATGTGATACATATAAATGCTTTAGAAATGCCATTGTATGAACTTCAATTATTTGGATGGCCTCAAAAGCATATTTTCTATGTAGACTTCTTCATGCATCCTTGTGTATACTGAACTACAAGCACCCTTAATATCTGACTATTTCCAATAAATGTGCTTGTAACAATTTAAAAAAACTGCTTTTCAGACAAATTTTTAAAATAACAAATGCCATCTCTGCCTTGCAGAAAGCCAATTAACTTGTGTGTATATGCATAAAAATGCATAAGAATTGGAAAGAACAGCTTGTCAACATTATTTTTAGGTTTTAGGCTTCATTCTCACCTTGTTTTACTATGTTTTCAAGCTTGGCAGTAAAACTTTGGGCAAATATTTTGACATAAAGGCCACATTGTGTCCACACTGTGTCAGAGGGGCAGAAAAAAAGAATTAATTTACATATCAAATATGAATAAATTTACATTTATTTACATATATGAGATGAAACTTATGTGAATGAATTGTTTTTACTGATCTAATTTATAATACATATAAGAACGATAATACAGGCATGTAGAACCACATGAGAACTATGAACTGTTTGCCAGAGCATGGCTCCAACAGTCTCCAAAGGGCCAGTGGCTCGTTGCAGACTGTGAGCTCGCTGAATTTGATGTCCCCAAGATCCATAAATGGCCCCCAGACCATTATTTGCCCACCCGTGGTTTCAATCAGCATATCTCAACATCTGTACCCTGCTGTACCACTTTGCATGGTCCACCTAATGAAAGCACCACCAGACTTAACTAGTCATGATGTCATCACTTCTGCACTGGAAGACCAGATGTAGTGTGACAAACACCAGTAAGTAGGTAGGGTAGATGGGAGGGCTTTTTCAAGCATAGAAAATGCTCATGCCGGAGCTCTGACTGCTGAGCTGGGCCACCTGCTGAACTCCTTATTGTGTTGCAGTGCTGGCCTCTCTACTGGATGGTGAGAGTCTGGTGGTCCCATCAGTACCACCAGACAATATCTCAAGTATCACCTGTGGTACGAAGACCAATGAATGAGAAACACTGGTCAAGATGTTACTACCACCTCTTCCATTGCAGGGAGGGTATCTGGTAGGACCTTATCACAGTAAAAAAGATTGATATGGTTTATCCCCCATCTTTTGGACACAGTATGCTGCAAGCTATAGCTATGGTAGGCATAGTATGCCGCAAGCCAGCAAGGAACTAAATTTAAATAAATGTTTGGTTGTGAGATCTCCCTTCTAATGATTAAATAGTATATCATGTGCTAATGGTGTCTCATCCAGCCATTTTCCCCACTGCCAAACAGAGCTACTCCTTGTTGCCCTTTGTGCCCTTGTGTTAATTACTTTGATTAACTACAAGACAGACTTATTAAATTTACTGATCCCAATGTCTATAAACCGATACCTGTAATCTCTCCACATCAATACACAGCAGGAAACTTGGTAGTTCCTTCCTTTCCGATAACATGTTTCCTTTTCTACTTCTGGGAGATGAAAACCAACCTAGGGCACAATTCAGAGCAAGTTCAGCCTGCTCTGCCCTAACTGCTCTCTCCTAACTATTCTGTATCCAGAGCAGAAAGTTATGCTGCATCCAGAGAGTCAGGAAGCCTGGGCTGCCCTAACTGCTCCATAGCATGCTAAGTAATTGACACACAGGGAGGACTTGCTCCTGAGGAGACACCCCTCAGATCATACTGAACAAGGAACAGCTGTGATGCCTACAGTGGTGACATGGTTCTGCGCATCACCTTGTGCGGAAGTCTGTGTGTCACCCCTGGGATGCGCACATCCCCCTACCTGGACTGCGCAGTCACCAAAGTTGGCACATGCACAGTTGTTTCTGAAGCCAACTGGCTTCAGAAAGAGTACTGCGCAGACACCATCTCTGATGCCTGCACAATACTTTTCTGAAGACTTTCGGCTTCAGAGGAGACTGTGCAGGAGTCAGAGTTGGTGCCTGTGCAGTACTCTTCTGAAGACATTCGGCTGCTGCTCCGCCTCCTGAGTGAGGCCAACTGGCCATGCAGAGGTGCGGACTTCCTCCGCTCTAAGGAAGTTTCCTCTGAAGCTGTTCGGCATTCTCAGTGTGTTTCTGCCCAGGGCACCTCAGTGACAGCTTCTGGCTGCTGCTCCGCCTTGGAGCAGGCCTGAATGGGCACGCTGACGCCCGGGGCCTGCCAAAGACAGTCAAACTCCTCCAGCACATCACCCCGTATGGAGTGCATCACCCAATGCAGCCCACATCAGCCACACCAGTCTGGTGACGCCACTGGGTGCCTGCCTTATAAGGAGTCCCTGATGAGATGCCAGTACATTCTACAGTGAATACAAGGGGCTTCTTGGAGTGGCCTGCTGTATCCTGAGGTTTGTGGGCAGCCGTAGTTTGTTCCATATCCTGAGGTTGAGAGGCAGGGGTTGCAGCTAGGATGGCCAAGAACTCAGATTTTTGGTCAACACTGCCATTCTTACTCGGGCCTTATCATGGACCCCTATGAGTCTACTCATTACTATACCTGCTCCTGAGGTGGTATAACTCTGAGGGCTGGAAGAGGGCATTTCTGCCTTGGAAACAGGCTCTGGATTCAGAGTAACTGCTCTGCCCTAGGCAATGTTAAACATGCCCTTAACGTGCCTCTCCTGAGCTGCTTAGGCTGCCCCAGTTAGGGCAGAGCAGGTCCACCTCTCTTAGGGCACCCTATCTTGCCTTGCTCTGCCCTAAGCCTCTTCCAGAGTAACTAGGGTGGAGCATCTTGCAGTTGCTCCACGCTAGTGATAGATAGGGCAACCCAAGGGCTCTTATGTGGACAGTTTAGTTGCTGTGGATTGTGCTGTTATTTAAAACCAAAAGATTTTGGTTTCCTGTTCAGGAAAAAGTGGAAAGGGCGTCAGCACGTCCTTTCAGGCCTGCTCCAAGGCGGAGTAGCAGCCAGAAGCTGCCATTTGTCCTTGGAGCTGGCCTGAACGGCCAGCTGAGGTGCACTGTGCAGAAACAGACTGAGCATGCCAAACAGCTTCAGAGGAGACTTTTGTAGAGCGGAGCAAGTCTTCACCTTTGCACGGCCATTCGGCCTCACTCAGGAGGCGGAGTGGCAGCCAAATGGCTTCAGAAAGAGTACTGTACAGGCACCAACTCTGACGCCTGCACAGTCTCCTCTGAAGCCAAAAGTTGGTTGGCTTCAGAAACAACTGCGCAGGCTCCAACTTTGGTGACTGCGCAGTCCAGGTAGGGGGATGTGTCATCCCAGGGGTGACACACAGACTTCCACACCGGGTGAACAGAGTTGTGTCACCAGTGTAGGCACCACATCTGTTCCATGTTCAGTGTGATCTGAGGGGTGACTCCTCAGGAGCAAGTCCTCCCCATGTGTCAATTACTTAGCATGCTCTGGAGCAGTTAGGGCAGCCTAGGCTTCCTGACTCTCTGGATGCAGCATAACTTTCTGCTCTGGATACAGAATAGTTAGGAGACAGCAGTTAGGGCAGAGCAGGCTGAACTTGCTCTGGATTGTGCCCTAAGTCATTGTTTCCTGTAATATCTAACTGGTGAATTCAAATAAGCCATGTTTGAACCATATATTTCAGAAACTGGTTAGTTAGTCATACTTAGAATAACTACAGTTTCACAGATGTAAAGTCCTCTGCAACTTATTAAAAAAGGTAGCTTTCAATCTCCTTTCCTTAGTTTTTACAAGGGCATGAGAGGAGAAAGAAAGAGGGAAGGAGAAAGAGAGAAACTCAAGTGAGGGTGAACTAAAAGTTAAGAATTGTCCTTTAACTCACCCAATTCATTGTAGGACAAGATTAGAGGTGGTGAAAAAAAAAGTATTTAAAGTTCACTTGACTGTCAGTACTAATCTCTTCACTGAGTTAAATCCATTAAAACTTCCAAGGAATCCCAGGGGGAGAGATTTCCTAAAACAGTTTCACTACCTCACCACTGAACTCTGTGACTATGCAGCATACTCTGGACGGGCACTGAAACCATTTAGCACTTTCACATCTTTGCTGACATCAGTCTGCTGACTGATGGAGAAAAATTTGGAAGTAGGGAAAGGTTTTTCCCAAAGGTTTTTCCCAAAAACCAAAAGGTTTTTCCCTAAATATATGAAGGTATTAAGTTATGGACATGAACCCAAGTGGCTGCAGTGGTTAAGATGCTGTGCTTGTTGACCTGAAGGTTGGCAGGGTTGTGGTTTGAGACCTCTTTTGTCAGTTAAATTCAGTCTTATCTGTTGTTGATGGGGCTGTATCTCTTTTTGCTGACTCCTCTTCTATCTATTTTTGCTGCTGTTATTCCATCTTTTTCTTTTTCTTTAAAAAATAGCCACTGTTTGATTTTTGTTTCTTATTTTGATGGGTGGTACTTTTCCAGTTGTAATTATATTTTTTGTTAAGCCTTTAACATTTATTTGAAGGAAAAAACAGTGGGATCTCTGTATTTCATTCCAAGTCCCCCACCCCACCAAATTTCCATAGATAAATTTCCATAGATAAAGAAATTGAGGAAACTGCAACATTACTTATTTGGGAACTGTACCAAGCCCTCTAAATGTCATACTGTATATAGCCTTGCCACACCTCAGAAGGCCTCCTGGAAACAACTGAAAGACACTTTCCAGTTTGTGAGCACTGAGTTTAGTCCATAAAAAGTTAAGTCCAGTCACATCTGGGGAGCCATCTGAACCCTTCCAGCCTTAGGTCCAACATCCAGATATTCAAATCCATGGATGCCACGCCTGCTATTATGGAGGACCCTCTGTATACATTTTTATATATACTTATAATCAGGGGTCTTTTTCAGGGGGCATGCACCTGTATGGAGTACCGGCACCTCTGAGAGTGAGTGCTGTCACAAACACACATAGAGAACAATCCTAACCACGTCTACTCAGATATAAGCCCCATTGTGTCCAATGGGTCTTACTCCTAGGAAAGTGTCTTTAGGATTGCAGCCATAGACACAAATAGACACACACTGGTGATTACCAGCAGGTGGGTACCAGCATCTATTTTCCAGAAAAACAGCACTGCTTATAATAATAAATGCATAACATAAATAGGAAGATTGATATGGAATTTGGATATTGATTGTCCAGTAAATGCCTTTTTAAGCAGAAATTGTTAATGAGATTCTCATCCAACTCTACTTTCAGTGATTTTTTTTTTCAGAGAGAGCGAATCCAATGATTATATCCAACAAGATTCTGAGAAATGGTGTTCAACTCATTTTCTCTAATAGCACTGAAGAGATGAAATGAATGAAGGCTTGGCACACACACACACAACACACACACACACACACACACAAACAAACACACAGTCTGAAAGCAAGCATCTAACTCAGATATAAACCATTTTAAAAAAGTAAAATTAAACAGTAGTGGAAACAAAAGCAATATGGCTATGGCCAAGTCTGAAATGGTAGTGACAACAGAAAAAGTGAAGCATATATCCTTTCCAGTGCCAAACACTTTAATGAGGATGAAACAAATTTAAGATTGTAATCTCAAACTGCTTATTGGGCACTAGCACTGCTACTACAAAAATGTGCCACTCCAGCACTTTATATTAAGAAAATAGCTCATTTTGGAACATATTAACTATCTCCTGAGTCACCCAATCCAAATATCTATGGGAAGTAAATTTTCTCTTTCCTAGATAATTGATTCTGATTTTACATTACTGCTACCTCTCAACTGAAACAAATTAATGGTTTATCAAGCTGTGACTGCATTATTAACAATCTTATCCTATCCTCTGCCAATCCATGGCACACAGAACTGCTGCCAGAGTACCTGCTTGCCTGCTATGGGGAGAGATGAAATCAGATTGCCCCAAAGACCTCCTCATTCACCATCTGTTCTCCAACAGCTCTCATTAGGCCTACAACAGCTAATTTGATGGCCTAAATCCAATGGGACTCCTGGACAGAGGCATTGGTGGGAGGTTCAGGGATGCAGGCCATAGTAGGTGGTGCTCACAGGGGGGAGAAGGGGGTGTAGTGGCTCAGTGGCTAAGATGCTGTGCCTGTCACCAGCATAGTGGGGTTCAAGACCTGGCTACTTCAAGATTACAGACAAGTAGTTATTTATGTTACAGGAATAATTTTCACATTAATAGGTTTGTCAACCTGGACTCTCCAGGAATCAGTCCTGGAGAATTTAAAAAGACCTTTAGAAGTTCCTAGTTTACATCACATTGGAAAAAAGTGAATTAGAAATACGTAGCTTCATCCAGAATTAGAAATCCTACACACTGAAGTCATTTTTGGAAGCTTCCCCCTCTATGGCATCTGTAATATATGCTGAATTCCTTATTGGTGTTACCATCTCTGTTGAATTTACCAAATCTTAATTTAAAAATGCCAAGATTCATTTCTTCTTAGTTTAGAAGCACCAAAGCTCTAACCTGTCTCTAAACTAGGGATAGGCTGAATTTAGGCTTGTAGTGTTCTAGACTTAAGGTCCACCAACAAGAGCCATGGCAAAAACAGATGCAAGGAGAAATGTAGAAAACTAGATGCAAAATGGTGGTTTAAAGGATGGAGCCAATTTCATACAACATCCCCAGTTTCATACAACATCCCATTGACATAACATGTATACACAAGAAAATCAGGGATTTGCTACAGATCAGGGATTCTAACGCACAACTCTAAAACTGGCCAATAGGGTTGTGTAAAGTTCTGGTCAAAGGCAACTATGGGCACAATCCAGAGTAACTATAGGGAGTCCCTGCTCTGGTGTAAGAACAATTACTCTGGATTGCAATATGAATTTCCCATAGGTTTTCACTAGGTGGTGCAGTAACTACGGGTGCACGTAATGTCTCTAATGTGCTTCCGTAGTTACTCTGGATTGTAAGGAAAATCAACTATTCCTATTTTACAAGTGAGATAGTTTGAGGTTGTACAAAAGTGATTAGGACAAGGCAAACCATGGCAGAATTTTTCATTTTTTTACTTGCAGTTTGAAGGAACAGCATATTATGTCACGATTTCAATCTAGCTATGAGTAGGACATGAGCTACACTGCCAAGAGCTGCCATTCTCAAAAAAGAGGTGCAGTTGGCAAGTGAGCCAACCCTTTCCAAAAGTGGACTTGGCCACAGCTGTCGTCCAGGAATAAGGACAGATCTAGGTCATCCAAGCCATTTCTGGAATATGGACAAACTGCAAACCTGATTTTCAGAGGAGGAACACCCAAACTGAAATTTTAACATCTACCATCTTTAACATCTAATATCACATATAGGTACTGTTAGGTTTTTGTTTGTTTGTTTTGTTTTAACTGAAGCATCCCTGTGATGCTATTTTACTATAGATATTATTTAACTATTGTTACAACTAAAGCACCCCTGTGATACTATTATTTTAGCATTATACAGAATATTGAAAGCATTATACAGTATATAAGCATAGGTTTAAATTTTATTTGGCAACACACGTTCATCTTCACATGTGATTGTTGACAAACAAAAGTAAATGCTTTGCATGTCGAAAAATATTTTATTTGTTAATTCATTCACAGCCCAATCCTAAACTGCACTGGCACAGCAGGGCTGCATGGCCCTGCTATATCCACTGCAGCTTTGGACAGACTGGAGTCTCCTCAGGGTAAAGCATTTTTATCCTTAATCCAAGTAATGCTTCAGTCCTATGAGGCTACTCAAGTCTGCCCCTGGTAAATACCAAATGCAATTCCAAATAACCTCATGTAGCACCATCAGGACCAGGAAGGAGTAAGGTTGTGTCACCTGGCACAACCTTATCTGCTTTGTTAGGTAGAAGGATTGGATGCAACATTGGCAGGGTGGCACAAGCCTCCACACCACTGCGACTTGCTATCAATATGTCATGAACATGTTTAATTGTATGTTTGCAACACTATCTACTGATGCTGCTACAGCCAGACAATGCTAGGGTTGTGCAGTTATTTAATTTATATACTGCCTTACTTCCTGAAAGGCACTCAAGGCAGGTTACAACAAGAAAGAAATACGGTGTTCTACTTTGTAGGCATACCAATTGAAAGGCTAACCATTACATTTACATGACTATATGGTAATGGAAAATACCATATAGTCCATACCATATATGGAAAAATTCCATACCATATATGGAAAAGCAGCCCAAAAGTTCAAAATCTTAAGGGAATTTCAGATTCTTCGAAACTGTTCCTTAGCCTGTATGTTAAGCAAAGCAAAAGAGAAAGGGATCTAGATACAGTACAATAACTCACAATATCTGCTGGAGTCTCCATAAAAAGTTATGCATATTCATGTTGATAAGCCATATTAGGTGCAAGATAGTATCTCAGGTTTCACCAAGGATGATGATGATGGTTCTGGGATGATGAAGAAATAACAATGGCTGTTCCTCCATTTCAATGATTAGGCCACACCTGAGTACTGTGTTCAGTTTTGATCACCTCATCTTAAATAGTACATAATGGAACTAGAAAGGTGCAGAAGAGAGTGACCCAAATTATTACCCAGGCTAGGGCACCTCCCTTACAAGGAAAGATTCCAGCATTTGGTGCTCTTAAATCTAGAAAAGAGGCATCTGAGGGGTTGGGCACAGGATTAAGACATGCAAAATTATGCAGGGGGTAGATGGTGTGAATAGAAAAATCCTCTTTTCCTCTCACACAACACCAGATCGGTGCCCCCTGTGACAAGATCAATATCTGTCTTAAAAATCTATCACAGGGGTCTCCAAATCCCAGCCCTGGGCCACATGTAGCCCTCAGCAAGCCTCCATCTGGCCCTCAGCAAGACCCCTCCATCCAGCCCTCAGGCAAGCCCTGTAATTCTCCAGAAGCGAGGGGAGCTCTGCTCTCCTCACCTCAGGAGGGTATTTCGTAGGCTGGGGAGGCTCCACACACCTCCTCTCCCTATGTATGAAAAGTGCCTATGAACTGGTTTGAAGACCACCCTTTCCTGGCATGTTGGAAAGTGTTTATGAACCAATTTGAATACATCCACAAATTCCATCACTAATAATTCATTTATGTAAATTTATTCAAATTTGAAATGTATATCAGTTCTTTTTTCTCCTGGCCCCTGACACATTATCAGAAAGATACTGGCCCTCCAGCCAAAAAGTTTAGAGACACTTTTTGGAGCTGAACAATGGCTGCCGACAAAAGAAACTGGATGTCACCTTAGTATCATGGAGACAAAGACGCTGCTTTGGATCAGTGGCATCATTTTCTTTGACAACATCTGCAAGGAAGACATGTTCCAATCAATCACAGGATATGAAAAACTTGGTTTCACTGGTATGGCCACGTTCTGCATGCAAATGACAACATGCTGGTGCAGAAGGGCCCACAGTCGACAGCAGACAACCAAACAGTCAAAACAGCAATGGATTGATACACTTCATAGTATTATTTGCCAATATCCAGACCAACCACATGACTGAGTGAAATCTGATCCAGAACAGCAGACCCCACATCTGGTAACGGACAAATGGAGAAGAAAAAGAAGAAAAGGATATGTATGACAAAACCATATAGCACCTTCAGAATCAAACAGGCTCTCTTGGTTCCTTCAGCCATCAGTTGATCAAAATACAAGATGCTCAGTTCACCTCAGTTCAGCCTAATATTGATTACCAGGGAGTGGAGATAAAGAAGACTCTTTGGCTAAAATCCTAAAGACACTTTCCTGGGAGTAAGAGCCATTGAACAAAATGGTGCTTACTTTTGATTAGATATGGTTAGGATTGTGCTCTTTGTCAAGGTTTACTCAGGTGAAAGTCTCACAGAAAAGGGATCTGAGCCAATGGAGTCCTTTGAGGGCTATTTCCAGAAGCAACTGGAAGGTATTGAATCAGGGATAAAATAAGTCCAATAGCTTTTTTCTTGTAGTTCCATTTTGCACAGAATACAATTTCTTTACTGTTCTTTCCCCACAGCGGAAAATCTGTAAGTAATTTCAAATGCTGGGGAAAAAAATCAACTAAAGAGATGGATAGCTTCACCCAGCAACTGCATTTACTTATTGTTTGTACAGCAAAAGCAGATCTACAATGCCATTTTCCTCCCTCCGTAAAGCTTTCTTGCCTTTCAGTGCAATCATTTGATGTAGTTTCTTTTCGCTAGACTCAAATCACCTCTCTTTATTGACTTTATCAGATGGCACTAACTTTAAGATCTGCTAACTGAGCCATCAATGCTATTGTGTTGCATTTGACTCCATGATGTCTGAAAGCTCTGCTAAAATACTTTTTCCTCTGGAACATTACCAAAATCATCTTATAATGAAGGACACTGTGTTTAGTGTCTCTCTGAGTATACCAGACAAGCTTTAACAATCTTTTCCTCCCTAATGCTTTCTTCTGCAGGTGATTCTCCAAAAGGAAAGAAAATGTAGTTAGCTACCTTACTGCATTATGCAGCTTTGGGGGAAAAAACTTTGTGGCTCCTTTCTCATTTTCCTATGCAAAGTACAAATTATATATGTTATGTCTTCTATAGTCAACTTCTATGGCCAACGTCAATAGTCTCAGAGACCACTTCTTTAAGCAGGATTGCAGCCATAGCCTCATAGCTGGCCTTGACTGAGACCCATGTTTGTATATGCATATTCTAATGTTTCACTGTGGATTCCAGTGGATAATATTTAAAGAACTGTCAAGTACTGGTGCACGAGTGCAGTACTAGTGCAGTGTTATTATGAGTATTACACTCATATCATGGTCAGGACAGGTAAGTGCCCCACAGGTAGCATTACCATCCACTGTACCTGCAGCAATTTCCCTTTTGCAGCCACCTGGAGCAGTTGCATGCCGCTCTGTGCAGCAGTCAGCTTACAATCATGGAATCATAGAGTTGGAAGGGACCCAGTGGATCATCTAGTCCAACCCCCTGCCTGTCACAGGAAATCCTCATCCGCTGGGGACCTAGGCCTTGAACCTTGGCCTGCTGGTTAACAGGCACAGTGTCTTAACCACTTGCGCTTGTTTTGCTTTTTTAAAGGCTGCCACTCAGAATGAGGTGCAACCACTCTGAGTGACTGCAAGGAGGGGACAGTTCTCCTGCTCTGAACTCTGTCCATCTGTGAGCATGCAACAAATGTGGTGACATCATCACATCAGGATCAGGTGGGGTGGCACTTGTGTTCTTGGCCCCAGGAGGTAGAGGAGCCAAGAATACAACTGATCCCCAGCAGAGATAATTCAATTCACATTCAGCTGAGGTTATCTACCAGAGTAGGTAGAACATTGCTCAGAAACAAAGTCAGTTGGAACGATAGCTCTTTGAAGCTGAAACAAAGTAAGACAAATGCTTCACTTAATAGTGGTTATGTTTCCTAAACAAATATTTGCCACAGAATATGTGCAAGCTTTTTTGTAAAGCTTCTGCTAAGTGGGAGGATAGATGTTTTAACAGAAATCTAGTATCTTAATTATTTACACACCTATCCCACTTCCAACAGGCAGAGATATCCAATTAAGCTTCCTTTGGGATCTTCCGACACATTAAATCAATGCAAAGTCTTCCCCTAACATTAGTTAGTTAGAAGAGATTTCTGTTTTAATGTGAATCAATGGATATATTTTTAATTGAAGCTAGTACTGTTAAGTGGGACCCAAAAGACAATTCTAATGCAGGGACATCTTCCTGACACTTAGATTTGTAGGATATAGGAAGATCAGACACTAAGAATAACAGAAGTCCAATACTTTTCATATTTGTGTAGTATATTATCAATTGCTCCTTCTGCTGAAATGCTTTCTTCTGGAAAACCATTAAAAGCATTAAAAGCTCAACAATTCTTGAGCTCTTTAGTGTATCTGGTCATCTTAGTACAACAGGGTGTGTGATTCTCATAGCATTGCAGCTCTGTATGTAATGACTATTACAACATCTCTCCTAGAATACTGTGGCTGCAGATCTATGCACATGTACATGGGAGCTACCCTTACTGAACTAGGCATAACACAAGCATGCACTGGACCCAGTCATAACAATGCAAGGCATGGAATTTATTTGCAAGGCAAATTTATTTGAAAGGCAAGCCATTCCTAAACACATGTTATATTGCTGTCTTTCCAAATACTTTGTTCACAATCCAATCCTATAGAACAGCAATTTTCAACCAGTATGCCATGAAACATTTGTGTGATGCAAATGGTCTGCAGGTGTGCCACAAGTTGGGGAGGGAACATTAATTAGTAGAGCCAATGGAGATGTCAGCTTTCCATCAGGTGTGCCTTGACAAGGTGTGCCTTGTCAATGGTGCAAAAAGTGATGGTGTGCCTTAACAATTTTAGCACCTTGACAGCATGCCACGAGAAGAAGAAAAAAACTGAAAATCACTTTTTTCTTACAGAAAAAAGTGTACAGAAGTAATACTCCCTATGTTAAATGGGGTTTATTCCTACAGAATCACAGAATCATAGAGTTGGAAGGGACCTAGTCATCTAGTCATCTAGACCTAGTCATCTAGTCCAACCCCTCGTCTGTAGTAGGAAATCCTTCTACAGCATCTCTGACAGATGCTTGTGGAGCCTAGGATTATGAAGTGTGCCTTGGAGTGTGCCTAGGATTGTAGTCTCAATGAGTTCATAGTTTATGGTAATAAGTTAGGTAGCAGATTAACTGGTAACTGGTCACTCCCTGTTTCTGACAGATGCAGATGTAGTGCATACAGATCCAGCCTGTCAAGAAGGAAGGTATTCCCCCCGCAGGTTAACTGCCAGTGGTGTCCGATTGTCGGGTACAGTGCTCATCCCCATTTCCAAGCCTTTAGAGCCAGTGTTGTCTGAAGACACTTCCATGGTCATGGGGCCGGCATGACTAGACGCCGAGGTGCATGGAACATTGTTACCTTTCTTACCAGGTTGGCACCTATTTATCTATTTGCATTTACATGCTTTCGAACTGCTAGGTTGGCAGGAGCTGGGCTAAGGACAGGAGCTTACCCTGTCTTGTGGGGACCTGGATCTTGAACCCTGGCCTCTGGTTAACAGGCACAGTGTCTTAACTACTTGTGCCACCACAGCCCTCATCTGTCTTACCTGTCAAGAAGAAGATTGTCCTTCCTCTTGGAGTCTCACTCTCAGAACTCTTAGCAGAGGATCCATTTCCTGCCTAGGCAAGCAGATATATCCTTTTGTAAGTGAACCTCAGCCAATCTTTATTATCTTGATCATGGAACTCCTTCTTCCATGGCTTTCTTCATTAGAAATACAAGCTCTGGGCCTGGTCTCAGTGTCCTGGGGGCACACATGCTAGCTGCTGTCAGTCAAACTATAGGTGATGCTGAATGCCAGTGTGATTTAGAGCACAATCCTCACCATGTCTACTCAAAGGTAAATCCCATTGTGTTCAATGGGTCTTACACCCAAGACACATTACTCATACCATCTCCCATAAGAAACATGGAAAACACTGAGCAGATTAAGAACAGGTGTTGTAATATAAGAAAAACTTAAAGACTTGGGACTACATTACAGGAGATGGAAAGCGCAAATGTGGGGAACTGCGGAGCCCTGAACATTTACTGACATGCTGTAATCTTAGAGGTCCATGCATGATGGAGGCCAATGAAAAAACCAGACCACTATCTTCTGGACATCAAAGGGAATATAAGTGTTTCTGTGTGAAATCCAAACTTGTTATAGTCTTGAAATGTTTTGTTTATAACTCACCTCAATTTTTATTTTCTAATTTCTTAATTATTAATTTTAATAATTTTTTAATCTTTTAAAATTTTAATGTAAGATGTTCTGGACTCGGTAAATAATATAAATAATCTCAAGAAAGTGTCTTTAGTATTGCAGCTATGATGTTTTAAGTGCTGAATGAGCATAAAGCTCACCAAGTGCATTTGACCTATTTGGATGACTTCATGTCACAGATCTGGTGTGAAGTTAAAGTGGGATAACCCCACATATACACCCAAAGATACTTACAGGAAGGGATGGGTATAAGCCTGTGAAGAAAACAAAAAAACAGTACATGTAAGTCCACAAGCAATAGGATATAAAACATTTCTCCACCATTTAATCATCTTTTTTTTCCTTTATCAGCAGCATGATACCCAAGCATTGGCCCAGCCTGCAATTAACATTTTCACTGGCTTAGATTTGCCAGAGTTTGGGCTCAATTATTGGCATTCAGTCATTGAACTCAAGGGCTTCATTGTCTTTAGTAAGACACAATGCTTTAAGTACAGTGTATTTTGGCTTCCAGGCTCCTACATAACGTTCTCTTTTCCTCTGAGACCCTGATGTAGACCAGTGTTTAGATCTGCTTTATAACTTAAATAAATCAGAGAAGTTACTTGTTTGGAGCCTGACAGCACAATCCTCATCGTGTTCAAAGTGGCTTACTCCCACACAAGATTGAAGACAGTCAATCAATCATTCAATCAGTCAATCAATCAATCAACAGTATTTATATATCACTTTTCAACAAAATGTTCACAAAGCAGATTACAGAGAAAATAAAATAACTAATTGCTAATGGCTCCCTGTTCCAAAAGGTCTTACACAGTCTAAAAAGATGCAAAAGAAGACTAGCAGAAACAACTAAAAAGACACTGATGGATCTATTTCTTTCAAGAAGCCACTGACAAAGCTGAGAGATGGCAGAGAAGAGATATGGTAAGGAAGGGAGAGGGCAGATCTGGTAGTTTGCTTGGATGGAACTGCTGCAGAATTGAATGACACCACAAAAGGGCTGTCGCTTTTGTTGGATATCCAGAACTATACAAATGTTAACTAGGACATGATTAGGTTAATTCCAATACAGTCCTCATGTAGTTGGGCTTTCTAAATACAAACAATGAACACTTTTCTTTCTTTGGCAAATTGATAGGTATCTTAATTTCTGATGTTCCCTCTAGCTTGGTTTCCTTTCTCTCGATTCCTGCCTCAGTCACTGTAGTTTGCAAAATATTTGTTGCTAAGCCCAATCCTCAAGGGCTTTGACCCACAGAAAAAAATAGGACGTACCTGAACTGTCAGGCCTAATCCTGATTCCTGACAGGTCTGATCTGCTGGCTTGTGGCCTCTGATCACACAACTGGCTTCTGTGTTCAGACAACACTCCAGGCCCCTGAGATCCAGCGAAGGGTAAACATTTTGTCCAGTCTTTCCTAAGCAAGTGTTCTGACATTCTATATTACAGCTGATCATTCTTATGGAAAAATCATAGTGCCACCTAGTGCTTTACATTCATAAATGTCCCAAATTTCTATAAGTCAGTGGCATAATTCATGCCAGTTTTAGTGATGGTGAAATAAAGGGAAATGGTTCATTTTAATGTTTTGAGGCAAGGCAACAAGCAACAGCAGTAGCTCTTCTGTGAGTCACAGGCATTCTGAATCAATGCCTTTCTGTGCAGGGGTTGTGCTTATACTCTTTTAGTAATGAACTGCAGGATACCTGTGGGAGCCAAAGTTGCCCACAAACTTACCATTTAGTTATGATACCACTGACTCCCTGTGTCTCCTGATACATTTCCCATGCATTACCTTCCTCATTATTTTTGATTTACTGCTACTATCTCCGCAAGGGAGCAAATCCCTGTAACTCAATCACCAAGTTGTTTTTTTAAGTGAGGTTCAATGGATTCAGGACACCACTGGCTGTTTGACTACTTGCACAATAGTTGCATCTGCTTAAAACTATCCATTTTCCTTTTTAATATTTTTCCCAAAGGGGATTGAGGAATTATGTACATTCACACAAAGCAAAAATGATGAAGGCAATGAATTAACTGAGCTTCTATGAGACAACCCAACCTCCTTCCCTCACCTCTGTGAACTACGAGCATCTTTGATTCAGACCTGTGTTCAGAGCCCTGCTAAAGAACATATAACTTGGTCAATAAAGGAGTTAATTATTAGCACTTGTGCGACATCTGAAACTGCTAGATCTGAGACAACAGAAATAGAGGAAGCTCACATCTGGACATTGCTAGATTGGTGCCAAGGAGTTTGTAATGATCAAATGTGCTAGAAAGTCCAGTTCCTTAAAACACCTAAAAAAAATTCCCAGTGCAATCCTAAGCCTATCTACTCAGAAGTAAGGCCTATTGTATTCAATGGGGCCTACTCCTAGGAAAGGATGTTTAGGATTGCAACCACAATCACCTGTAAACACTATATGTTTTATAAACACAGCATGTTTTAGGACCTCCATTTCTGAGCACCATACCATAGTCTTTTGAGACTGAAGGATGCCAATGAAGGTATGATCTACTACGTTAGAGTAGTGTTTTTCAAACAGTGGTATGTAGGTACCAATATTGGTACTTGAGATATTATTTGGTGATATTCATGGGACACTACCAGACAGCAGTCAGACCAGAAAATGGTACAACAAACACTAGTTTGGCTGGACTTGGTGGGCAGAGCTCCAATGCATACATTTCCATGCTCAAAAAAGCCCTACTAACCACACTTTGTTTCTTCCTGGTGTTTGATACATTGCATCTAGCTTCCCAATCTGAAATTAACTGGTCAGTAAAGTTAATTTATTGACCATTTATAATTTATTCAGTATCATTGTTAGGTACTTTCAATGGTACTTTGAATAGGTGGATGTGTGAAGTAGTACAGCAGAGAACAAGCACTGAGAAACACTGTATTAGAGTATATTGATACTGTGGAGGGAAGAAGACCTGTACTGTATTTTGCAAACACTCTACCCCCCAAAACTGGATTAAACTAATCTACCAGATAGGTGGATTAGCTACATCAGATCTTCTGAAAGGCCAATTTAGAATTTGTTTCCAGGGCACTTTGTAAAAAGAATTTAGCTGAATTGATTTTATTGTTTAGTGTGAGCCAGTGGCATTTCTTAGGGTGGTGCATAATTGTGGGTTGTACCAGGTGATGCACACAGGGGAATGACACTCTTTCAATTCAAAAAGTGGATTTTCAGAAAACAAATCATTAGAAAATATGGGATACCTGTATGTTGAGCAGCTTCCCTATTCACTCCTTCTTTGTGTGATACCTTTAAATCTGGAAGTGTACTTCAGGTGTGTTTAAAGGGACTATGCATAGAAGTCGGTGGAAGACTGGATAGTGAAATGGAGCAATGCCAGACAGCAAATGGAGCAAATTCATGACAGCCTGGAAGGAGGTGGGAGAGCCCCAGGTCTGCTGCTCTCCAAACACCCACCAATCAGTGCAAACCACTTCTTTTGCTAATTGTCAGTGATAATTGCTGCTCTATACAGCTAGTTTTGAAAGAAAAGAGGTATTTCTGTTGCATTTGTGTGCAATTCTAGTGTGGAGCACCATATCTCTTGTGGCTGACTATTGAGTCAACATCTCCCATCACCTTCCAAATAAGAGCTATCCATTTGTTGCCAATCAACAACAGCTTTCAACAGTTATCATCAATGTCCTGTCATCAACTTTCTGCCAGCCTCCAAACCCACACAAATGGCTTGTGGAGCTGAACTAAAAGCACATCGCATCAATCCTGAATTCCTCATTGGAAATCCAGCTGTGGCATCACCTGTACTTTCCTCAGGGAAACAATCACCTTCAAAAGGAGAACTGGCAAGATATATCACATTAAACAGAACACCATGTAAGAGAGTTTCTAGTACAACCCATTTCCCCACCCCACCGTGCCCCTGCCATTCCAACATGCCACAGATAATATGCTGGGAAATCCATTCAGACCTTTGCTATTTAAATAAAATAACTATTTTAATACAATATTAAACCATTTTAATATTTAACTATTTAAATAAAATAACTCATCGCAAGACATTTTTGCTTCAATGATCTTAACCTTTCTGAATTGGAAATTGTTGAATAGAAGAATTATTCAATTTTGAGATAACGAAGGATAAAACTTTTATGCATGTCCAGAACTCTACCTTGTGGATAATACTTAATTTACCTACGCACCTCTCTTACACAGATATTATAGGCAGTATCTTCCAGAGAGTTCTCTCATCTTCAATATACAGTCCTTAGAATGGTCACCTTTCCACGCAGTTCTTGATGTGAAAGTCATTATGTTACTATGAACAACACTGAGCACAACCCTAACAAATTTAAACCAGCCTAACTCACACAGCATATCTTTCTGTGGTGATGTGGGGAGGTCAGTGTATGCCTGAGCACTTGGCCCAACACTCCCATGAGTGTGGCAGTAGTGCCTTACAGCACTTTAATGACACCCAGTGGTGGGCCCAGCCTGGCCCAACAACCGGTTCCCAGAAGTGGGCAGGGCCAGGCGGGGTCAGGGGGTGGGGGCAGGGTCAGGGGGTGGGGCTGGGGAGGGCATGCCAACTTAACCCTTAGTTTACCAAAAAAATTGTATCACTTGTGACGGCATCAATCAGTATTAAGCCCCTGAGTTCAGTGTAATTTATTCCTATGCATTACACTTTGTTGTGCTCTCAGGGGTGCCACAAATAAGAACATAAAAGCATAAGAAAAGCCTCCTCTGGATCACACCAAAGACTCATCTAGTCCAGCTGCCTCAGGGAGCACATATGACACTTGCATCCAGGTGCCTCAGTACCAGCAGACAGGTGGTGCTCATACCACTGGTTGAGAAACACTGATCTACAGTTTAGGACCAGAGTCTGTGGTGTTCCCTCTGCAGGCTGAGATTTGCCTCTAAGCCAGTACTTAAGGCTACAGTCCTGTCCACACTTTCCTGTAAGTAAGCTCCATTGAATATAATAGGACTTCTGAGTAGTCAAGCAAAGGACTGAGCTCTTAGTAACCAGCCTCTGGCTGCAATCCTATTCACTTTCCTGAGAGTAAGCTCCACAGACTCTAATGGGACTTACTTCTGAGTAGCCAAGGATAGGATTGGGCTCTAATGCTGCACTCCTCTGCACACTTTCCTGGGAGTAAGCTTCATAGATTGAAATGGGATTAACTTTTGAGTAGTCAGGCATAGGATTACAAGCTCTTAGAAACCAGCTTCTGGCCGCAATCCTATACACTCTTTCCAGGGAGTAAGCTTCACTATTATAATGGAACTTACTTCTGAGTAGACAGATGATTGGGCTTTGAGGCTACACTCCTATCCTCACAGAGGAGTAAAACCTACTGACTTTAATAGGATTTACTTCAGAGTAGGCAGTGGACTGGGCTCATGGGGGCAGGATGGGAACTGGGGCTATTTCTTCAGGTGTCCCCCATACTGCCTCCCCACAGTCTCAGGTGGAGAGATTTCTCAGGGGGACAGGATGGGCTGAGGAAATCTGGGGGGAAGGACTACAGTGTGGATAGGATTGCAGCCTGAGCCCAATCCTAACCATGTCTTCTCAGAAGTAAGTACCATTCAAGTCAATAGGGCTTACTCCCAGGACTGTGTGGTCAGGATTTTAGCCCTACAGTCCAATCCTATGCAGGCTTACTTAGAAATAAGTCTCATTCTAGTCAATGGGGCTTACTCCCAGATAAGTGTGGATAGGATTGCAGCCTCAGAGCCCAGTCCTAACCATGTCTACTCAGAAGAAAGTCCCATTATAGTTAGTGGGCTTAGGAAAGTGTGGCTGGGAAAGTAGCCTCAAATCCTAATCTTATGCTACTCAGAAGGAAATCCTATGATAGTCAATGAGAATTGCTCCCAGGAAAGTGTGGCTAGGATTGTGGCCACAGGCTGCAGTCCTCTACTATACAGTGAGGCTTACTCCTGAGTAATACTGGGTAGTACTGAGTAGTTCTCCATGCCTGGTACTGGGCTGTAAAGGAATCCGGGGAGGCAGGCAGGCATGGCCCCCACCAAAAGCCCTGGAGGATCTCATCCTCACAACACTCAGATGCTCACCTACACTCCTACTCACCTACACTCAGCTACACTCAGCAGCTCCAATTTCTCTATTCCTGCCCACAGACCCCTTTGTAAAGTTGTCTATCAAAGTGCCTGATCCAAAATACCCACAAAACACCATCCCCTGCCTCATTTGCATATGAAAAACCCATCATGCTTTGCGAACTGCACAAGGAAATAACTTCTGAAAACTTGCTAGAAATCAGGTTTTTAATCAAAATAAGATGTTTAGCAAAGACAGACTTCCTGAATAGCATCATCCAAAGAATTTGGGGCATTAAGAAGCTCCTCACTCTGCCCTGAAAGTATTGAGCTTTGAAACATTTATATAGTGATCCAAACACCCTCCCATCTCAGCAGTGAGTGTCTGAGTGTGCTGTGGAATGATTGCAATGCCTTGACTGAATGATGGTAATGGGAACAGTCTATTTGTATTTTAAAATTAAAAAATAACCTTACGAAGGAGGGAGGGGGAGAGAGAGAGCCCCTCTCAGAAGGGGAGGGAGGTTCAGAAGGGGAGGAGGAAGGAGGGGGAGTGGAGCTTCACCTCTGGGAAGACAGACCCAGAGACCCTTTAAGAGAAATTCAAACACACTTGCATGCAATTCTTAGCTAACGGTTCTACCCCTCTTAGCTACCGGTTTGCTAAGGGCGTTCCCAAATTAACAACCGGTTCTACAGAACCGGTGAGAACCGGCTACAGCCCACCTGTGATGACACCCCACCAGGTCAGCATAGGACTTTTCCTGGGGCTTAGGCCAGCCTAACTGGAGGTTAGGATTGCAATCATAGACTAGGTACAAAATTCTATACAATTTATGCCAGCATATATGCACAAAGCCACAGAATCTTTTTTTTCTGGATGCGAATGTGTTTATATGAATGTAAGCCCTAAAACCTGGCTTTTTCCAAATGCAGAGTTTTTAGTATCATTGCCCCTTGTCACTACACCCTCTATTTCCATCATAAATTGACTCAAAAAGCACAACAACTATATTGGATATGATTTATTACAGTTATTTAGTGAACAGGTGGGTGACAGAATCACCACACCAAATGACAAGTTCACTTTTTCCTCATGGCAAGTAATTAGGCAGCCTATTGCCAAAGGGCTCCTCAGTGGTCCTGTCAATGTTATCCTAACCTAATAATGATTTTTTAAAAAGCATCATCATTGAGAGAGATGTACAATATTCACACCCTGGTTCTCACAGACTTCCAAATGCTTCCCTTTTGCTGTCATATGGATGGAAATATTTCATCATAAGGCCATATTCAAAACAAAATTTAGAAGATCAGGGCTCTAACTTTTCAAGTTATGCCAGCGTCAGGATTTTATCTTATGATCAAAAAGAATATCCAATAAATATAGCATTTATCAGCAGAAAGGTGCAAATTTCAGTCCTGGATCTATCTATCATGCTTTCATGGCTAAAGATCTAATTGTGCAATGGAAAATTTGCAATTCAAACAGTACAGGGTCTGCTCATGTAGCAGGATGAGAAGCAGAATAGTTTCTATGTACACTTCTTACTAGAAATTGGGGTTAGGGTTGGAATCACTTTTTTGAATGCTTGCCCATGTAAAATAAATAAAGTCCCTGCAAGGAGAAAGCTAGTAAAACAGCCAGTGGGTGAGCTAGGATCTTTCTCCCCAATGAAAACATGTACTTTTCTTTTTAATTTGGGGAAGCATTCAAAAGTTGTGTCCCCCACCTGTATACATTTAAAGTGACTTGAGTCAATGCTTTTGCCTTACATATATGCACATGTGTACATAGTGTTAGGTGCATGTCAGGAAAGCATGGCCCAGACTTTTTTGTAGTGCAAAATCAACAACAAGCACAGAATTACAGCAGAACTAACTGCCTGTGCAGCCCCCATACTTCAGCTGGGCCTGCATCTTTTATTCTACAAGTACTGTCTGCTGTAATTCTACATTATCATTTTTCTGGTGCATATTAAACTTGGATTTCAAGAGCAAGACTGTCTTATTCCAAAGTTTGTTCAAAAACAGCCGCTGATCAAAATGCACATTCTTAATTATTGACATTTTGCCATAAAATGTTAATTCATGCTGGGGGTATTTTAAACTTCAAAGAATTTTCAGTTTGCCTTTCCCAGATGTAACTAACCCCTTTCCACTCCTCTGAATGGATTATACTAAAGTGCAGGACATCAAAGCTTTGTCAACATTTGCCCTGGTTCCCATTAATTTAATCACAATTTATAATAACTTCGCCTAAGTCTTGTTCCCCAGTTTCCCCCTGTCAGTTATGAAAATTAGCATCTTTTCCCAGAATAGACAATACAAAATAGGGTTTCTCCCTGACTCTCTGCTTTTTCTGTTGTCTGTAAGGCAATATTATACGGGTGTGTTGTCATTTGAAACTTGAATACTAGTTTCAGGGCTTTCTACATGTGCTAGCAGAAAGCAGATTCATTTAATAAGGCTACCTACTATGCCCTAGAATGGTTCTAAGACATAGGTCTGCTTCAGGGTTTCCAATCGGGGAAAAGGGAGAAACCTAGCATTTCTCCACAAAAATAAAACAGAAAGAAGCTGGATTTGTTTGTTTGTCTGTTCAAAACTGGGGGCTTCAGGCTTTGCATCTCTCCCCCCCCCCCACAAAAAAATAATTCTTTGACTGTACAGTATATTGAAAAAGTGATAGTGATTATCAAGGAACCTAAATAATACAAGCCATTTACGCCAGAAGTAAGAGACTGGAAACTGTTGACAGACAATTGTAGTAATCACACTAAGGCTACAATCCAGAGTAAATATGAGACCTTTTACACTGATGTAGTTATGGTGCCACCTATGGGAAACATATGGGAGCAATCCAGAGTAAGTGCCTCGTGTCTTCCTGTAGTTACTCTGGATTGTAGGGAAGTAAGGAGAAAAGCTAAGAGGGAGTCAGAATGAACTAAGGGATGTCAAGAAGGAGGAACAGATGATGCCACGGTCTCAAGTGGGAAAGGCAATCACATTTCAAACATCCCAACATAAGAAAAATTTCCAGGCCAATTTTGGAATATACACCATAAGAAACATCACCAAACATCACAACAAGTCAAATCCACAGTATTAAATCCAGGGACCAGAATCTTGGCATCTATGAGGTTCTGTTCCAGGAACCTGCTCTGTGTACGCCTATATTAGCATTAAGCAAAAGCAATTAAAAGATTAGGCAACTGTTTAAAAAGAACCTGGTAACCATGTATTGGTACTTGGCACCACATCACAGTGGTTCAACCTATTGGCACCATAACACAATGGTTGAAAAATATGGTTGTTTGAAGTATAAGTTGCACCTCCTCTCACATCTCAGAGTAAACCAACTTTCTGGGATGGCAGGCTACCCTTTTAATATGCTTTGTTCTGCTTTAATTAGATGTCATGCCTATTTAGTTATGCTTGTAAGAAATACTCAACATTAGGTTTCATTCATAAGTCGACTAGACCAACAGTGCAAATACAGGACTAGACCACCAGTGCAATCCTAACCCCTTGTTAGGCCGGCACAAGTCTCAAAACAAGTTCCAGGGTAACCGGGGAGTGTCACAAAAAGTGCCTTTTAGTTAAAGTCCTTTGAAAAATAGTTCAAGGTCAGCACGTGAGCATTCCTTTATAGCTCTGCACCTATGGTAGAAATCTCAGATCTTTATCACCATTTATTTCCCTAATCCTTAACATATAGACCAAGTCATAGATCGCAACCTATGTGTACCAACACTGAACATCTTGAGAAAGTTCAGATCAGTGAGGCTCAGGATTTCTTGAAACACTGCTCCAAAGATCTATGTATCTTTTTTATATGAAGCATCTAAAACAATGATTGCAATCCTAAAGGCATTTTTCTGGGAGTAAGACCCATTGAACACAGTGGGGCTTACTTTTGAATAGACATGGTTAGGCTTGTGCTCAATATGTGATAGCAAGCAAATTTAATTACTTAGCATTTCAACTCATAGACTGGGGTGGCAGTCCAGGACAGTACAATCCTTTTAGCAGATTCTACGATACTTACAAAGAAAAAAATCACATTTATCACTGTAGTTTACTGTGCAGGAAATTGTAAGTCCTCTCACATTAGCTGACCAGGCTGGCCCTGAATGACATACTGCAGGGAATTTTTAAGCTCCTGGTGTTCTGCTGAACAGATGGTAGAATATTCCAATGTACTACTCATAATTAGATGGCGGCTGAAGCATTTACAGTAGATGGGGGGAAAACCGCATTCAGGGGAAAACATCAACAATCTAGAAAATTGCAGCATTAAAACAACAAAAACCTGATTTTCTATTTGAGTACTTCTCAGGGAACCTGAACATTTAAAAAGATTAATACAATCAAGCAAATGCTTTCCATAATTATAACTATATTTATAACCTAAATTATCAGCGGATTTTTCACCTGTGGTTTTATCTCAATGCGAATGAGGTTGGCCCTTTAAATTAAAAGATAAATGTCCCTTTAGGCCTGTGATTTTCAACCACTGTGTCATGGCACACTGGTGTGCCATGGATGGTTGGAAGGTATGCCACAGGACTTTGGGCAGGTTCATTTATCAGCAGGGAAACTGGGGGATTGCAGCCACCCATAGGCAGCATGGTGTGCCTTGGCAATGGTAAAAAAACTGATGGTCAGCAAGGTTCCAAACGCAGGTAGGTAGTCAACACTCAATGAGTAGCATATCTGGGTCTGTGCGGTGGAAGGTGAGTCATCCTTTGTTCCCTGGGCTTCTAAACATTGGTCCAGATATGGCAGGTGACAATCTCCTTATGTCACACTTTGGTTTGTCTTGGGAGGAGTGGCCATGTTGTGACAGAAATCTCTGTTGTGTCATAAATTAAGTCAGTGGTACAGAGAGGAAGGTACAGGTGTTTGGCTATTAAGCCCCATGGTGTCAATCTTGACTTACACACACTTAGAAAGGCACAGCAATGCACTCAAGCAGTCCACTCTAAGGCAGAGCAAAGTTTTTATGCGTGACACTGAATTTATGTCTTTGAGAAATATCCCGATAACTGTAATCTCATTCCTTCTAATTCATAGGTATCAACAGTATCAGAGTTGAAATCCATTTTTAACTCTGGCTTGCAAGAGAGCAGTGCTACTCAAACTGGGGGCTGCAACCCCTATTCATGTGTAGGTCCTCGGTTCCATTTATGGGGAAGGAGGAAAGCAGCAGCACAATCCACAAGATGCCTTTCAAGGTTATTCCCGTTGATATCTAAGCAAATGAAATCTCTACCTCCACCTTTTGACAATTCCTGCATCCTATTGTGTTACACTGTGCCTTGATCATTTGTTTTCCACATTGTCACAGGACAGTCGGGTGTCGTATGACAATTGAGCCCATCTTTTCATCCCATCCCAATCCACATGCATGCTTTCCTAGCAGCAAGTTCCTACACACTCATCCACTTCAAGATGATCATAAGCTCTTCAAATCCTAACACATTCCTGCACTGGGCATCATATCTAGCTGCTTGATTTAATTCTGCAGCATTGCAGAGTCATTTATTCCCTTATGTAAATGTTGCACCCTTTCCTACTTTCTTCTTAAGAAGGCTTTCCTTTGTGCCACAAACTGCAAGAAGCTGAGCCAGGAATTAATGTGATGTTTTGGTCTGAATTTGTCTTCATGACCTTTGTGGTAAAGACTGTTTAGAAAGAACTTTGAGCTCCAACTTGCTTAATAAGGCAAAATATTAAATAATAATAGAACAAGCTGCAGGGCATTTGCAACACTGCTCCCCTTCAGCCATGAATCAAAACTACCATTTAAATAATCCTGTTGATTAAATCCATACACTATGATTTAAACGTTGCTTTTCCATCTTTGAACAGCTTGTTTCATTCTGTGTTTTGTTTTTCAAGCCCACTGAAGATAAAGTGAATGCCTCTGGAGATTCTTTTGTAATAATAAGTCCTATCCTACTATGGTGTTTTTTTTCCACCGCTCTCTTTCTCAAAGCACACGTTTTGGAGTCACTCTGCATATGGACTCTTGAGAGCCACGTTCACAAGCCAGGTTTGCTTCTAAGCCTCAAGTTTTTTTAAAAAAAAATAACACTGAGATAAAGCACTCACTGTGACCTCAGAGAACATGCTGCCATCCCTTTAATTGCTTTTTGCTCTCCTCCTTTCCCGTTTAGTGGCTCAGCCCTGCTGAAATTTCAGGGCAAGGGAAGGCAGGAGGTCCAGGAAAAAAGGTAATCAGTTTCTGGCGAGGTTTTTTTTTGTCAAACCTGTTTAAAACCCCAGAGGAGATCTCGTGGCAAATGCTTGGCCAGACACATCAGACAGCATTGTCACTGCGCCAGTTAATTCCGGCCTGAAGCAAGAGAAGGTTTAGCAGGGGAGAGAAGACGCTGTATTTCCATAATACCTAATGTGTTCTCTGTGAGAAGGAAAACACAGAGGCTGGAACATGAATAACAAAAGGGAGAAAGAAACCTGAACATATTCTCTGTATTCCCTTAATTCTCACATGGTTTGATGCCAAGACAGGCATCCAAAGGATTATGAAACTACCTGTAGTCCATGAGATGCTCAAAGAGGCTTTTGACTTCTCCAGCTGGCTCCCTTCTTGCATGTGTTATTGGCTTGCATGTGGTACTGCTTTCTAAAATGCATGTAATATATGCTATGCCAGTGCTGGTAAGTTGATTAGGATTTTGCCCATAAGAAGACATATAACAGTAACTGTTATATCTATTGGTTTGTCCTGTTCACGGGATTAGTGAATTGTACATTGGTCATGTGAAACACTTCCTTTCCAATTCATACTTAATCACCATAGACCTGCATTAGAAATTTCACTCAGGGTGCAATCCAGAGTAACTACGGGGAGTCCTTGCTCTGATGTAAGAACAATTTACTCTGGATTGCAATATGAATTTCCCATAGGTTTTCACTAGGTGGTGCCATAACTACGTCAACATAAATGTATCTTACGTGCTCCTGTAGTTACACTGGATTGTAGGGTCAATCCAAGGAGAGAAAGGAGGTGGGGAGACTGCAGGAAATGAGTTTATGATCCAGCATGCAGCATAGCTAGTGGGGATTCACCCATCCCAGTACCATTATGCTTCCTCCCCACCCAGAGTTTCCTTCTCCCTGCCCTTTTTCTGGCTATCCCCACCTCTCTTGCCTCTCTTACATGCTGATGATTCCTTAATCATATCCACGTTCTCAGGCTTGATCCTGATCAACATGGATTTGCACCAGCAATATCATAACAGTGACCCATTGTGGCTGCGGGGGGAAGAAGCCAAATGTCCCCTTATTCTGAGTTCTCTAGTGGCCAAAATTTCCCTTCAGGATGCAACATACCCTGCACAGATGTTGCTACATCAGTTTGGGGGAATTTAGGTGGGATTGGGTTGCCCCTCTCCCAGACAGAAGTACCCCCAGTTCCTCCCCTCACTACCACAAATGGTCTCCGCATCTTAGAATAATCAGCAGTAGCCAGTTGCATTCATATCATGGGTCACAAGCCAATCCTAACCAACACTTGGTTAGTAATATCCAGTAGGATTTATGTCCAAGAGACTCCATTTGTGACTATTGGCCCTAATCCCACAAAACAGTCAGGGCGTGAGGAGAGAACAATGTCCACAACTTGAGATATCTTTGAACTCTCGGCTTCCGATACATTCACAACTCAACTGAACAGGCAAACCACATTTCTAACTGAAAAGTGAAATGTCTGTTCAGCTGCACCGCTGACTACAAAGTAACCCCCTGCTGTGTGCATGGTGCTCCTCCATGCAAGCTCATAACTTCATAGGAAAGTATGTTGGCATTTTTAAAATGAAAACAGGAGTATAGCTAAAGCCAACGAAGTGGGAAGGGAATGTCAGCTTATCTTGTGAAAAACAGAATTCACGGCTTGTTTCTTATGACTTATTCCAAAGCCCTCTCAGATCCCAAAGTAATCTGGGATGGATTCACTGGTACAGTCATCCTTTGCAGACTTACCCTACAATCCAGAGTAACTACGGGAGCACGTAAGAGACTTTATGTGCACCCATTGTTACTGCACCACCTAGTGAAATCCTATGGGAAATTCATATTGGAATCCAGAGCAAATTGTTCTTACACTGGAGCAAGGACTCCCCGTAGTTACTCAGGATTGCGCCCTAAGGCTGCAATCCTAAGCTCCAGTTAGGCTAGTATAAACCCCAGCATATGTCCTTTACTGACCTGGAGGTGGCACAAAAATGCTGTAAGGCACTTCTGCCAAACTCTTGGGGGAGTTAGGCCAATGCACAAGTATATGCCAACCTCCCCACACCATCCTGGGAAGATATGTGAGGTGAGGCCAGCCTAACTTGGTTAGGATTGTGCCCCAAGGCTGCAATCCTAACCTCCAACTAAGCTCTTTGAAAACCCAGCATAAACCCAGTGATAATCTGGATGTGTCACTAAAGTGTCATAAGACACTTCTGTGCCACTCCATATCTACTTGCTTCCCTGTGTCACTACAGGAATGGAAAGACCAATGAGTTGTGCTGTCCTAGGTGAGGACTGCTCCCTAATTCATGGAGTAGAGAAGTCGCTGCATTTTAGCCACCCTTATTAAATTGCCCATGTTATATAATTTTCCAGGTGTATTGTGAAGCCCTCTCTACAGCAGCTAAAGGTTAATAATAACAACCTTTGTGCTCAAAGTACTATTAAGTACTGCATTCTGATTCACTGATATTTAAGCAAGTGTTCTATTAGTTCATATTATCATAATGCATAACTTCTACAAAGATGTATTTTTGAGGATCCTAAAAATGAGATATTTTTCCTGATGTATCCTAGAATTGATTCCTGACTTTCCATCTGGCACTCCGGCAGTGCATCTTTGCAAACTGTTGAACTGTGCTTTGCAACTGCTTTAAGGCAGATAACACTTGTGGAATGCTTGTTCCACCAGTGGTAAAGCCCAACAGTATTGGGTTGCTCCTATGGAAGATTCTTGCTGTATTGCCTTCTCCTCTGCTATCAGCTAAAGAGACTAGTGGTGGGCGCAATCCTAACTTAGACCAGCACAACTAAAGTCTTCCTGTTACTGTGGTGATGTAAGAAGTCAAGCACCTGTCTGTACACTGACCTAAGCCTCCCCCCAGAAGTGGCACAAAATGCCTTACAGCACTTTTGTGATACCCCAGGCCAGCCTGGGACTTGGGCTGGGGCTTAGGCTGGCCTAACTCGAAGTTAAGATTGCAACAAAAACAGATACTGTATCTTTGTAGTGGTATATGAACTCCCATGTGCACATCTGACAACCAGTGGCCAGCTCATCAAATCATGATATCTGTAATATGTCTGTCTGATTGATAGATTTGATTTGTACTCCACATTTCTCCCCAAAGGGCATCCAACTGGCTGTTCTAAGACTTCTTGTTTTAAGAGCATTTTTTTGTTATTTGGCTTGCTATATAAAGATGCTTTTTAATGATGGCTAAAGATCAGTGGTGGGCACTTACCGGTACGGGCCTATGCGCCTGTACCGGTTCTTCCTGTTTCCCTGCCGCTAGCGTACCGCCAGCGACAGGGAAATGAAAAACATGGCGGACCGGTACGGTCCGCCATGTTTTCCGCCCACCGCCGCCTGCCTAGAAGCAGGCAGGCCGCTTCTAGGCAGGCTCTGCACAAGCGCCGACATCGGCGCTCGCGCAAACCCTGCCTAGAGGTGGCTTGCCCGCTTCTAGGCAGGCTCTGTGCGAGCACCGACGTCGGCGCTCACGCAGAGCCTGCCTAGAAGCGGCCTGCCCGGCCAGCTTCCAGGCAGGCTCTGCGTGAGCGCCGGTGTCAGCCACGCCAGCCTGGCAGGCCGGCTTCTAAGCAGGCACTGCACAGGCGCCAACGTCGCCCCGCCCCTCGCCCCGCCCCAGTCCCGCCCCTTGCCCCGCCCACACCCCCTGACCCCGGCTGGCCCCTCCCACTTCCGGCGTACCAGATCTTGGGATGGGGCCAGCCCATCACTGCTAAAGATACTTACTTAATGAGTACTGCTAGCCTGATATCTTGGTGAATACTGCTTACTGAACTTACCCCAGTTAATAGATTAAGGGCACAATCCAGAATAATTACGGGAGCACGTAAGAAACTTTACATGCACCCATAGTTACTGCACCACTTAGTGAAAACTTATGGGAAATTCATATTGCAATCCAGAGTAACTTGTTCTTACTCCAAAGCAAGAACTCCCCATAATTACTCTGGATTGCACCCTTAGAGTTTTGAGATTTTATTATTAATTAGTTTAAAAGCTGCACTCCGTGCAGCACTTTTAAGCCAGCTCCTGTGGAGGGCTTTTTCGGCCTTTGGCCCAAAACTAAAGGTACTTCTGGTCCAGCTTAGAAAACAGCCATTTTGAAGAAATAACTTTGAATTCCTCAATTCAGTCCATGGAACTTGAAAGCCTCACTGTAGGTTTTGTCAGTTATTTCCAAATTTGAATTTTTAACTGTTCCCTCCTCTTCTGGACACAAATCCCAATGCTGGATGTTATAATGGGTCTACTGTATGTAGAGTCAGTGTGGGTGGAGCTAGAGGACATGTGTGGAGTTGTGTTGTGTGTGTGTATGTGGAGTGTGGGGCTGTTTTGTGTGTGGGGGTTAATCCTGGGATAATCCTGATTCCAAAAATGTATAATATTTCTACATAGAGCAGGTGTGGGCAGAGGTAGAGGGGTTTAGGATATGTGTGGAATTGTGGGTGTGGAGGTGTGGGGTTCGATTGTGTGTAAGGGTTAATCCCGGGATCACCTCAATTCCAAAGGGGTATAATATGTCTATGTAGAGCATTTGTGGGCAGACCTAGAGGGTTATCAGATGGATGGATGTACTTTTAGAATTAGCCTTTTATTAGTATAGAAAAGTAGCCAGTAAGAAAAAAACTTGTATGAGTTATTGCAGGTGTCAAGCAAGATGAAAACTTAGGGAGTCTAGGGGCATGCTGTTTGCTTTAGGAAACTGATATTACCCACAAACTATTGTACAGCAGCTATAGAACCACCAACCATCCTAAGAGGAGGAGGAGGTTGCCATTAAAATTTCCCATTGATTTATTTTATACAATTCACTCTGTAAGCCTTGTTGGCATATCAGCAGGGTGCAAATATTTTAAATAAATATGCCTTACTGTGTAGACTAGCACCTGCAGCGTAACTGTTGTCTGCTCCCCAATGCTCAACATATAAAAGAATTTTTTAATATATTACAAAACCGCCAAATATCTTATTATTCGCATCTCACAAGTACTGGCCTGAAACTTCCTACTGCTTACAGAAGGTGAAAGCATCAAATATTAGATGGCAGAACATAGCAATGTTGCATTTAGATCAGTACAGAATGTCTCAACATGATGTTATGGGTACCATCAGCAGTACTTGAGGTGGTGCCTGGTGGTACACATGGGACCCCTGGACTTGTGCCACCTTCGGGGGGTGGGGGGGAGAGGTGTACTAGGCAAAATTTATCCCGTTGCAAGGACTTAAACAGTTAGAAGTTATCCCAGGAGGTCATCTAGTCGAACCCCCTACTTGTAGCAGGAGAGATCTCAGCAAAGAACTAGACTTTTGCACTAGTACACATACATGCACACACACACACACACACACACACACACACACACACACACATATATATCAAAGCCTCATGTCAATGATAGAGGGACTAGGTGGGGATCTGGGTGGGGGAGATTGGAAGGTAGGTAGATGGGTGGGTGGGTTTGTTTAGGTAGGTAGATGGGTGGGGGACGGGTGGCTGGCTCCCAGGGGAGCAGGGGAAGGGGTTGCACTTGCCTGTTCCTGCTCCTGCTGGGGGCTGCCGACCAAAAAATTCGCCCCAGCCACTGAATGCTTGTAGGCTGCATGGAGGCTGTGGGAGTTCTATGGAGCCAGAGGCCAGCTGCGGTGGGGCTCTGGAAGTGGCTGTCGGGCTGGGACGGGCTGGCTCAGGCTGCAGGGCTGGTTGGCCAGGGGAGAGCGGCATGGCAGTTGAAGGAAAGGCATAGCTGGCTGTAGGGTGCTGCGGGTACTGAGTGGATCTGAGTCCTGGAGGACTGGAGTGAGCCATGCGCCAGGTGGCAGAGTCTCCCAGCCCAGCCAGCAGCCATTTTTGAATTGTACTCAACAGTGAGTGTTCCCAGGGCTGGTAAAAGTGACGCAGGCCCGGAGGAAGCTCCTTCCCCCTGCCTCCTGGCCAGTTGGAGAGCTCCTAGCAGGAGCAGCTGCTGCTGAGGCTGCTAGGAGTGCTTCAACGGGCCGCGAGGCAGGGGAGGAGGTTATTTCAGGCCTGTGTTACTGTTACCAGCTCTGGGAACACCCAGAGCCGCACACAATTCAAAAATGGCTGCCCTGGAGTGCGCCTGATGAGCAGTGAGGGAGGGGGCGACTGGGGGCCACCAGAGAAGTGTCAGTGGTGCCCCCTGGTGCCCGTCACCCACGGCAGATCACATCCCATGCTATACCCTTCCTTCGCCTCCAGGGGGGAGACCAGGAATGAGACTGAACAAACAGCGGTAGGAGGCTCAGCTAAGTGGGCAGACTACAAGTTGTGCTTTTCCATGCTCAAAAGGCACTACCATCCACCTGAGCCTATTTCTGGTGTTTGTTGCTTTTATTCTGGCCTCCCAATGCAGAAGTTACTGCAATTATGTCATCACCAGTTACTTCCAGCCACCTGCCTCCACCCATCTACCTACCTACTTCCAGTGATATTTGAATAGGTGGACTGTGGATGCTTATGAAGTGGTATTGCACAGGACAAACACTGTTTTTGATATCTTAGACTAATCTTTCCTTTCTGTCCCATATCCACAAAATATGGTTCATAGGTTCCCCTGAATTGATATATCTACAGAGTTATACCATACTGATCATCACATAGGCCAATAAAAAAACACAAAGTGTAGAAAAGGGGTCCTCAACCCCCGGTACACGGCTGGTCCGCAGCGTCTTGGACACCGTGCCAGCACTGGACCCCAGACTTGAGGCAGGAGCCCTGGAGGCGCTCAACTGGGGTGAAACTGCGCAAGCACAGCCCAATTACTGAGCTGTGCCTGTGCAGTTCATCCTGTCTGCTGGGCTGCACAGTTTGCCCTGTCTGCTAGGCTCCCCCACAAATAGGGCAAACTGCGCAGGCATAGCTCAACACCGGGCTGCACCTATGCAGTTTGCCCTGACTACAGGTATGAACTGCGCAGGCGCAGTTTGTCCTGGGGCCAGGGCAAACTGCACCTGCGCATTCTGCCCAGGCCATGAGAAATTTTTTCCCATGGTGCCAGGCCATGGTCCTCACAGGGTTGGTCCTGACAGGGTTGAGAACCACTGAACTAGAAGATCATCTTGATTCAGAGCCGAGAATAGTGAAGCACTGCCCTAGAGCTATCACCATGGAGTCTGTGCAGACTGTTCCTTGGCAGGCTTTTCGGCAAGGTTGCCATGGGTGGGAGCCAAAGATAGTTGATATTGAAAAGCCACCTTGTGCTGTCAGTCACTGGGCATAGCACTGCCAAAGGCCTTTTCCAGCTCAGAAATATCGTTCAGAAGCTCCAAAACTGTCAAATGCAACCTTGTAGCTGGTCATCTAAGTGCATCGCAGTTAATTCTATGCAGAAGATTTTTCTCTTGGCAGGATTGTTGAGATCATGGTCCTTCTTTGTGGGTTGTGGGTGGCGCAAGTGGCTAAGATACAGTGCCTGTTAATCAGCAGGCCAGGGTTCGATACCTGGGTCGGCCCCACAAGACAGGGTGAGCTCCTGTCCTTAGCCCTGCTCTGCGATGCCAGCTGGATCCAATTGTATTGACTCTGCCTTCCCATTGGACTACTTCAGTGGTGTGGAGAGGGGGGATTTGCTGTTTGGGTAACAGCCTATCCTCCATAACAATATAACCCAGGCTTTCGTGCTTCGCATGCAGCGTATGCAGTGCCGGGGACAATACCATAGTCTTTCAAGACTGACGGAGGCCTGCTTTTTTTTTAGGTCCTTCTTTCCATATTAAACTGCATCCAAGTGTTCTGAAATATTTATCAGCTGCCAAACAATTGAGGGGGAATTCATGTCAAATGCAATCCTAAACTCAGCAAGGAGGAAATCTCATGGAAATCAGCAGGACTGAATATATGGTACATAAGGACTGGAGCTAAGTATACATAAGGATCAGGAGAGGCAGTGATTGCAACTTCTTCAGCATTTGTATCGTTTGGTGACAATGACTCCCTCTATCTAGGGTATCAAAACTTTTTTGATAGAAGGGGCCAAAAATATCATCTCTCTGACACTTGTCAGAGGCCAGAAAAAAGAACTGATTTACGTTTCAAATTTGAATAAATTTACATAAATGAATATATAAAAGAAGTATCATACGAATGAATGAATTCAAATCAGTTTAAATACACTTTCTAACAAAGAGGGGATGTGTTCTTCAAACCAGTTCATAAGCACTTTCATATACAGATTGCAGATGTGCATGCAGCCTCCCCAGCCCTAAGAATACCCTCCAGAAGTGCAGGGAACGGAGCTTATCCATAGGCTTGCTGTGGGCTGCATAGAGTCTCACTGTGAGTTGCATCTGGTTCCCTGAACCAGAGTTTGGACAACCCTGAGGTAACATTGTATAAGGTAGTGTACAAAGTGCACCATTCCCGTCTGCAACAGCAGTTACTCTTCATCTGCTGCTGTTGCCATCCTGCAAATCCCTTTACCAAACTACTGTACTTTTCCCGTTGCTATTGCTGGTGTCTCTATGGTATTTCTATTAATCTGTGAACTCTTTGAGGACAGGGCACTATTAATGGATAAATTTTATTATAACTTTTGGGTTGATGCCATCTAGATCCAATAATTTGTTAATTTTAGCTCTTCAGCATGCACTTGAACCTCTCATCCCTTGTCACCCCTTGGTATCTCAGTTCTTCAGATTCACTTCCAGTAAGGATCAGTTCAATTATGGATATCTGCCCAACACCATCTGTACTGAAGAGAGATGCAAATAATTCAGCCATATTCCCCAATATCTTCAGACTTTCTTTTTATTCCCTCATCGTCTAATGGTCCAGCTGCCTCTGTGGTAGGTTTCCTGCTGTTGATATATTGGGGGAGAGAGAAATTATTGCTTGCCTCACCAATTTCACCATGTGCTATTCACGTTCTTACTTACAGATTTTTCTGTAATCAAAGTTTGCATTCCTTTTTGACCTCTAAATTTGGGCAAGTCCTAAATTTAGGCAATTTCCAATCCTGAAATAATCCTTCTTTTAAAATTTCCTTGACTCCACTTTTGAGCCAAGCTGGCATCCTCCTGGACCTGTTGGGGCCTTTCATACTTAAGTACCATAAATTGTACTTGTGCTTCCATCATTGCAGTTCAAAATGATCTCCATATACTCTGGAGAGGCTTGACCTTCTCAACTTTTCCTTTCATTTTTACCAGTCCTCTCCTTTTTAGAGAAGTCTGAATATTTTGAGAATACTAAGATATTCAGGAGGGCTTGCAGAAGTGCTCAATGGCTTCATATTTCGTCTCAATGGCTGCCAAGCCCAGTATAGCAAAAGACATTGCTGGAGAAACTGACATTCATAATGTGAATGAAACAGAGGAAGAGAGTTATGTTGGAGGACTGAATGAAAGAAAATGACATTATAAGTTACCTGTAATTCTTCTGGTGTGCAACATCAATGAAAAAATACCTCCTTAGAAATTCAATGAATCACATGTGCACGAAGGTGAAATTGTCAGTCTGCATGTGGAACAGCTACCAAAGAGGATAAAGAAAGGAAAATGTAACATGTAAAATGTACCTTTCCCCCTCTTTTTATTTAAAAAAGAACCACATTACATATTTTAATGTATGCATTTTTCATGGGGTTTGTATATTTTGGTCACATAGTTATCCAATTAAAATGAAAACTCACTGTGTTCTCCTTTAGGCGAGGACAGCTGCCAGCTGCAAAGTTTTATGAAGTCTTTAATCTTGTCCATAAATATTTAACAAGAATTGGTTGGTACACAAACCAAAGAAAAGTAAGAAATCAAAAATGAAGGAACTCGGCAATAACCCCTGTATTGTACAGTTGGAGGATAAATTCTTACCAATAATATTGTTTGTTTTAAAATTATTAACATGCATTCAATTTGTCAGATTTATGTGCTTTTTTCTCCTCTTCGTGTCTAGCTAATGCGAGCTAGGAGCATTTGAAGAAATTTCATGTCCTGTAACAAAGACCCTTCTAGTTCAAGAATCATTGGTCTAGTTTAGAATACTAAGTGGCGTACAAAGTATATTTATTTATTTATTTATTTATTTATTTATTTATTCAATTTGTACCTCGCCTTTCCTCCCCCATAAGAGGGAGCCCAAGGCGGCTAACATTAAAGAATAAAACACCATTAAAATGCTAATAAATACAAATTTAAAACATAATTAAAATACCATTTAAAATACAATTAGAATAATAAAGATTAAGAACAATTAAAAACAAGCTAAAAGACATTCCTTAAAACAATAAAAAACACTAAAACACTGCCCCCACCCTTTATCCAACTAAAGACACATTCCAGAGGTCCAACTGGACTGGTGCAAGTCCCTTTTGCACCACTGAGGGAGGAGGCAGCACAGAGACATGCGCTGAATACATGCATGATATATCCGTACCATACAAAACAGTAAGGCTGCAATCCTAAAGACACTTTCCTGGGAGTTAGACCTATTGAACACAATGGGGCTTACCTTTGAGTAGACATGGTTAGGATTGCACCCTAAGTCTTGTAGGAAGGGATCTATATATTTCTACTTATCCAAGCCATATGTCATCTTCATATGTTATCTCCCATATGTGCCTATATGCTTGGTAGATAAGTGTTGGGAGGACCATAGCAGTGACAGCACATGTGAATCCATGCCATCTGTTATTTTTCTGTTCAACATTACAGGGACAAATACTGATCAAGGAAGGCTGTGGTACTGTTCTCATCCTGAACTTCCAAACGCCTCATGTGTGCCTATACACATAAAGCCTTTCCATAAACAATACTGATCCCCTATAAGTTAATCTTAAGAATATCCAAAGGTCCCCCAAGCCTGGTTGTCCCCCCCAGCAATATAGGAGTTACAAATCAAGCGTATGGTATTTATGATTGTTTTTAAAAGATCCACAATGTCACATTATATATTTAGCTTGATTATGTGGAGAAAGTAATGCTTTTCTCCTATAACTACCGTAGGAAACATATTGTCTGGAAGTTTGACAATGTTAAGAAAAGTATCAAACTTTCTTATAATGAGCATAAGAGATAGTCCTTCGTTTTCCAGAACCCTCTTCCAGTTCCAATTGCCTGCTCCTATCTGTCCAGAAAGTCATTACTGTGTGACTAAAAAGGTCAGAGAAATTCTGGGCTGCAGGCTGTAATCTCAGATTACATCAAAGAACAGATGCACCAGTGATGTGCATTAGGTGGCAGAACATTAGAAGCTGTAATCTTATAGTTCCTACAAATATCACAAGTTGGCAGAAGAGCCTCTATTATAGTCACATGCTTCAGAGTTATCAGTAAAGACAAAGAGTTCAAACAGGTTCACAATGAGAAATAACACTGCTGGATTCCATTAGCCAACCAGAGAAAGTACTAATATTATCACAGATGACTTTGCTGCACTTTTAAATGGATGTTTTCAACACTACTTTGAAGTGATGAGGAGAGAGACTTTCGTTCCAATGCTTCTTCCAATTTTCTGTGTGACTTTGGGAAAGTCACTTGTTTCCACATGTCTTCCAGTTTGGAGAACCTTTGCCTTGATGTAAATCCCAAAATACAATGCAGAGTTGCTGACTTTTGTAATTCCCCCACCCCCAGAATTGGTCACTTGACTTCCTAGAACAAGGTGGTTCAACTTCTGGCAATGGGAGGCCATATATCCCTGGCGTGACCTCCAACTGGATATAATTGGTAGTGACTTGAAACATCACATCCAATTACTTCTGCATTTTAAGTCACCAAGGGCACAATCCTAACAAATGTTGGCTGACCTAATTCACCTGCCATATCTTCCTGTGGTGGTGTGGGGTGATCTGTGTATGTCTATACAGTGGCCAAACCCTTCTAGGAATTTTGTGACAGCACAGGTCAGCACAGGTCTTATGCCAGGGCTTAGGCCAGCCTAAATGGAGGTTGGGATTGCAGCCTAAGTCATTCATCAGGCTTAGTTGGACATGGAAAAGCTTTTAAGTCCCCTCAGTTTCTCTTTCTCTAAAGGAGGCCTTGGGAAAATGAGGCAGGAAGACTGAAAAGACACATGTGGGAAGTGGTAGTGGGTGCAGTCAGGCTTTCTGGGTCAACAAAAAAGGGCTCTATAGGCCAGATGTTGTACCATCTTGATCTAGAAGGGTGCCGAAAGGAACAGGCACTTTTCAATAAAGGCATTGGCTTAGTAGGCACTCATTTAATGGAATTTTGTTGTGTTTTTGACGGATGATTTGGTTATGAATTTGTTTGACTGATGGTATTTGGATACAAATAGATTTTTTAAAAGCCGATTGGGAGACATGCATTGGAAAATACAGGTGTTCCCCACTTATCTTATGGGTTCAAGATCCGTGGAAATTTTGGAAAAAAGTGGAAATGGTGGAAAAGTGAAACCTGGTCATTTGTTAGTTTACAAATTTCTTAGCTAGAAAATTGCAAATGCCCTTTTTATCTTTGCAGTTCCTACTGTCACACAAGGATTTCTGCAATAAATCCCCTTCATGAATGGGAGATAAAGTGGCCATGTGCGCTCCTTCTCTCACACAGGCATGCCAAAACAGTCTGAATCACCATGTCATAGGCAAATCAACATGGAGGAAGGCACTTTTAGTCATTAAAACAGCAGAGAAAGGTTGAAAGAGTGGAACGTGCATTGAACGTATAATTTCTGGGTATAATTGAAAGGTGTTGAAAGAGCAGATCATCAGAAAACAAACTGCTGGAAAGTGGAGGATACCTGTATTGTGACTTATATTTTTAAAACTCTATAACTGGACTTTCAGTCGACATTTTAGATCTTCTGGTGTAGTGGTTTATGCTCCAAACCTGTCATTATGTATCTAGGAGTAAGCCCAATTTACTCTCTCTCTCTCTTTCTCTCTTTCTCTCTTTTTTTTTTTATATATATATATATATATATATATATATATATATATATATATATATATATATATATATATATATATATATATATATATATATATATATATGATATTTATTTCTGTATATATGTGGATAGAGCTTAACTCTGGGAGGCTGAACCACTCCTGTATTACTCCTCACTGCTGAATTTCTTTACTCACTCCTGAATTTCCCCTCTGCCTCTCAGCCTGAGCCCCATAACTGCAGCAACAGGCACAATACTGTACTCCTTACTTTACAAAGACCTTACAAGGATTACATCAAGATAATATACGCAAAGTACTTTGCATACTCCAAAACCACTAGATACATGCTAAGTATCATTACTAAGCACGCGTAGCAGCTCACCGTAATCACATAAAGTTCAACCTGTATTTATAGAAGACACTTTTGCATAAATGCTCAAAGTTCTTCTTAAGCAATACTTCTTTAAAACATCCAGTAACATCCACTAATCATTCTGGCCAATACTATTTAGTGGTGAGACAGCGGCAGGGGCTCCATATATTCAGGAAGTTGATGCAGGGTGAACAAACGTTCTCTTTTTCCAAGACATGTCCTCTTTATTTAGCTTTGCGTCCTGGAAAAAAAAATCTTGATTTTCCTTTTTTTCCTTGTTAGCGAGCAGCATGTAACCTTCTTGTAATAAATAAATTATATGATGTACATATATTACACATAATACGAGACTGTTGGGTGGTGACTGAAGCATTCACCTGATATCACCAGGGACATCTCCTGGAGAAAAACTGTAATGGGATTAAACCCCAGCAAGTGCATTGATTTGAGAACCATTTGACAAGCTCCACAAGATCACCTGCAAAGCATTTTATCGGCAGCGACCTCCATTAAGCAGAGGGTGGAGCCATTTTGTATACATGCACATGACTTTTTGATTCAATGCAATTCTCATCGCTTAAATTGAAATGGTTTCTTAAGCCTTTCCCCAATAAAAATAACCTCAATCCACAGATGTGATCAATAGACTGTGTATCAAACAGAAACGAGGCATCATTTTTCATATTTAAAAAGGAATGGAAATGTAATATAAATGTAAAGCCAGAGGGCTGTGACTCTATTTCCAATCTGCTAAAAATGGTTTCTATGGCAGCAGAAAATGTAGAGATTTTTAAAATAATTATTATTCAAAAGAACTATTGCATTTAAGGACAATCTTTTATCCCATAAAATATTTTTTTAATTTTCTGATGCAATGCCAGAAATGATAAAACATGAGGCGTATATATTGGTAATGCAATCCCACTATAACAGAAGTCATATTAAAAGATGATATTTGTCTCTCCATTTTTTATATTCTTGTTTTTCTGGTGTTAAAAATTAAGCATTTGTGGAATGAAGGCGGGCATCTGGTTGTTGTCTTATAAACAGCTGGAAGGGAAAACCTAATTTAATTAACAATATTAAACCAGGAGAAATGGAAAGAGCTGCAAAATTAGTCATGATTTGCCATCAACTCTTCCTTTCAGATTTGCAGAAATGAGATTACATTTAGAAGAAACAGCTGCAGAGCTGATCATCATTTCCAGTGCTCAAAATTAGAAGCCTTTTAAATTCTCTTCTCTCAAGTCTGACAACAGAATTTAGTCAGGGCTATATGCTGAGCAGACATGTACAAAGTCAGAGCTGTGAATACATTTCAGATGAATGAAAAATTGGAGGCAGGAGGCTAAAGCAACTTGTAATCACTGCTCAAAATGTAAATATTGCAGATCAAACCTGCAACTGGCTTGACATGCCAGAAAATGTATTTAGTTAATTGAGCTTGTATGCAGCAATCTCATAGAGGCTCTGGGGACGTAGCAAACGGTGATAAACGAAGAAAACCTCCAATTACTTATCCTTGCCTACCAAATGGTAGCCAACAGAGAAAATTTCTTCTACCATTTTGGAAATATCTTTAACCTATAGCTCTAGTAAATCTTCAAGTGAGAGTTTCATCAACCTCTAGCACTCCTGAAAACATTTATCTGCAAGTTCTGCAGGTCTCACCAAGTATGAAGGAACACTGAGAAATCAGTGGCCTCTAGAATATAGAGGGTGCATGTGGGTGATACCTTCTCTCCAACATTGACCGCTAGCCTGCCTAGACAACGCATGACTTCTACAACCTTCAGGAAGGTTGTCACCATGTGGTCTAGACAGCCATCACAAATTGTTTGAGTAACTCATTACTAGGCTGTAGTGGCTGAAGTGGTTAAGGTGCTATGCCTGTCAACTGGTAGACTAAGGTTCTAGACCTATGTGCTACAAGACAGAGAGAGCTCCCGTCCCTTGCCCAGCTCTTTCCAACCTAGCAGTTTGAAAGGATGGAAATGCAAATAGATAAATAGGTACACCTTGATGGGAAGATAACAGTGTACCTCGGTGTATAATCATGCCAGCCACATGACCACAGAGGTGTCTTTGGACAATGCTGGATCTTCAGCTTAGAAATGGGATGACCACCTCACCCTAGTCAGTCACGACTAATAGTACAATCTGTGGGGGAAAACTTTAAGTCATTAAAGCTTCTCCAGTTCTCCTTCTAATGAATTACTTCCTTCTGAATAATAGAATCCTTCCTTGAGATTCACCTTCAGCAACTGCAGTAGGCCTGCCAATTTTGGAGCAGTTTTCCTCTATCATGACCGAGGAGGTCTCATCATCTGACCCTCAACATCTGACCCTCTCAGTTTGTCCAGCTCAGCTACCTTGGCATCAAGGGAGCAAATCTGTTTCTTAAGAGCCAAGAGCTCAATGCACGAAGGAATGGCCTTTGCAAATAGGCAGACAGTCATACATTTGGCACTCTATGCAGTGCACTGACAACAAGTGCACACTCGGCTGGATTTTCCTTGCATAGCTTGTAGTTATTTATTGATTTTAGTTGTCTTCAGAGAGTTTTATGGCTTGTTCACTTTGACCTAAATCTTACTAGCTTATTATTTCTGCACTTTATTTTAGAGAACTTGCTTTTAAGGAAGGAAGACATTAAGTCTTCCTTAACATTGGCGTTCTTGCTCTCCCCATCAATTCACACACATCTTCAGGGTCCAATCGAGAGCCCTGTGGACCTACTTACTGCCAGCACACATTGTCAGAAATATGCCATAAGACAGGTTTGTAAGCCTTACTGTGGGCCCAGTGCTGGAGTAGCCCAACTGTGGGCCTGTGTTCCGCCACATGACAGATCACCAAATAACCAAGTAGCTAAGAGATGAGTACACAGGCAGTCTGTGTGGGGAGGTGGGAGAAGACATGAGGAAACATGGCAGACCATAGTGGAAACAAGGAAACATGAGGAAACAAGGGAGAGACCATAGTGGGTGGGACTGACAGAGCTCAATTCCACCAGATCCCAAGTCCTGTGTGAGGTCAGAATTGAATAGTACATTGCCTATTCGCAACCCCTGATGCTTCAGATTCCTCCTTCTAGCTAAGCTAAAACGCAGCTGAAAAACCGTACATTATCACAAAAACTGAGCAATGACTCCTTATGCTTTAGCCCCTGACAATCAGTGTTCGGCTTTGATGGGTCCTTGTTTAAACCTCAGCTAAGTATATTACAACTCCCTTCTCCTGTAGAAGTTTAACTCACCGGTTGGATTGCCTCCTATTTCCCTTACTGCTTCATTGTTAAGATTCTTCATTCCTGGGTATTGGTTAAGCTCTCGTAGAAGTCAAATAAATAAATGATAAGCTTCATCCAGCCTTTCCCCATTCCCCATGCACGCCCTGAGATCTTTGGGAGAAGGGAAGCCAGGTTGAATGTTCCTCAGTTGTCTGATATGGGGCTGGAGAAGTTTAGGAAGGCCTTCTAGTGTTCCCTTTAAGCTAGAAAGCTAGAAACACTCCCTCAGAAGGTTTCCCGTGTTCCCCTTCTCTCCTTTTGGCATCCTCTGATGACTCATTTGCTTCAAGTCTTTTATGGTTATATTTAGTTTATTTACTCAAAGATTTACTAATGTTGGGGTTGCTTCTATTATGTAATTTTTAAATCTCTGATTTTATTTCTATGTTTTTGAATTTATAAAAACACAATGCTGTAAGTCAATAGCAGAACTGAAAAGCTGTACCTTTAATTAACTCCTACTTTCTGACCATCGTAGCTCTTTGTAGCATGCAAAACATGAACTTCAGTTCTGATTTTCTTGAGTGACAGCTTTCATTCTTAGTGGCAGACTCTCACAATATTGTAGTGTGATGTCAGGATCACACCGCAGGTAGATGATCTCTTATCCGGACATCTGAAATCTGGACAGTCCAAAAACTCAGACATTTTGGTCCAAGACTTTTTTAAACAAAGGGGCAAAGTGTGGATCTGGCAGCACATTGCAGACTGCAGAAATAGCACTTGTGAAGTGTGAAGAGGTGAAGTGTGAAAGTCATGAGAATAAAAAGAGCACTTCTGTCGAGCCGTGCTTAGAACCTACATCTGTAGCGTTTTCTGTACTGTGAAATTCAATGCTAAATTCATCTGCAGACAACACCTCTTCCAATTGTGTGAGGTCTGCAGCCTAGGCTCCCACTATCACTGAACACAGAAAGCAATGATATAATGACCCAAACTGTTACAAACACATGGATTTACAGAATGAAATTTCAAAGTGGTGGCAGTTAGACGAGGGCAGTTAGTCTTGGACAGGGAGACCATATGTCCTCTTTTTCTAGGGCATGTCCTCTTATTATAGCCATGTCCCTGGGAAAAAATTCTTTGTCCTCCTCCTTGTGACAGGCAGCATGTAGCCTTCTTGGAATTAATAAATTATATATAATGAATTATATGTAATAGTATTAAATTAAATAATAAATAATTGTGTTTAACCACATGAAAGCAATACATATGAGTGTTTTTCGCTTTTATATTGCTATGTCCTACATTTTCCTTGGGTGTCCTACATTTTGGGAGGACATCCTCCTTTGCAGTTATGACATTTGGTTACTCAAGTCTTAAAGTGCAAGGAGTCCAGATCGATTCCATGCAAAGGGAGCAAAATGGAGCCAAATGCTCCTCACCGCTGGAATGTCTCTGAATGGAAAGTGAAAACTCCATCTAAGACTGTTCAGCTCAACCTCCCTCTAACGACGCCACTGAGTCAAAGAGCATACATCCAAAAGCACAAATGAACGACAACATATAAAACCTGTCTGGGAGATGCTTATCCACTATGGCTGCAATCATAATCCCCAGTTAGGTCACCATAAGCCCCAGCACAAGTCCCATACTGGCTGCGGAGTGTCACAAAATGCCTTAATAGCACTTCTGTGCCACTCCTTGGGGAAATTTAGGCCAGTGCACAGACATGCACTGGCCTCCCTACATCACCACAGGAACAGAAAGTCCGATGAGTTGTGCCAGCCTAGGTTAGGATTGCAGTCCAACCCTACAACCCAGAGTAACTATGGGAAGATGTAAGACACATTACGTGCACCCGTAGTTATGGCACCACCTAGTGAAAACCTATGAGAAATTCATATAGCAATCCAGAGTAAATTGTTCTTACACTGGAGCAAGGACTCCCCATAGTTATTCTGGATTGCGCCCTAAGCGTGTCAGCTACCTGGGGGGAAAATGCAGGACTGGGTGAAATCACAAAAGTGGGGAGAGTTGAAGACCCTGTGAATAGGAAGGATGGATATTATTTCCTTGCTTCATGTCACATATATCTCTCATCCGATGAATCCTGTCCCACGTGGCTCTCCTAGAATCAGGGAAGAATTGTATTTTTAATACTACCACAAGCTATGCTTGACCTTTAAATATTAGCATTTAAATATTAATGAAATAGCAGAAGGAAATCAGATTGACAGGTGTAATACAAGTTAGACAAAATAGTGCAGTACAATTATATGCTGCTTTGAAATTCCCATTAGTGATAACGAGATATGCACATATACCTCTATGTGCCAATCTGATAATGTACTTGGGGGGAAAAAATTCAGGCAGAATAAATGAACAGGAAATTGACTTAGAAGTAATTATTCTTTTTCCATTACTTTTGGGGCAAAATTCTTTAAATTGCATAAGTTCCTTAATGCACATAAGTGGACCAGCTCTCTCTATTTTTTTTTTTAAAAATTACTTTCTTGTCACATTCATTTCCTAAAATATTGTACCCAGAGGGTCCTTTTATTTCACTAATTCTGTCAAATCTCCATCTTTTACATGACTCTGCTCTTCAGCTAACTGTCCTGTTTCCTGTTAATAAATGAACAGTTCTGAAATACACATCCATCTACAGCAGTTTTAGTGCTAAGAACGTTATAGAGGAGCAGAAATACCATGGACACTATCCAGAACACAATTAACTAGGCACAGTCACTCAGAAATCTATAACATGTAAGCACATAATTGGGGCCCATCCATTCCTGGGGCCAATTGAAGTGGTACTATAAGCAGCAGACTGGTGGAGATTGCCACCTCTGTCAATCCACTCTTCTCCACTGCTGCTTCGACCACTCTCCTCAAGTAGGAAAGGGAATAGGGGAATGACAAGAGGAATAAGTGTGGTGGAAAGGAGAGCAGGGATTTCCAAACCCCGGTTTGGGGACCAGATTTGCTTCTAACCAGCCCACAGCCAGCATCTGGTCACCTAAGAACTTCTAAAGATTGGGGAATGGGTGACAGAACTAGTGGCCAACATTTTTGAAATCTTTTGGAAAGTCTGTATTTATGAATAATACCATGTTATATATCATTGGAAAGAGATGTTCATGAAGAATGAAATGAAGCAAACCACACTGAAATGTCAGTATTCTATTAAAATTTATATCCAAATAACAAGGAAAACTTAACTGCCGAACATACCAAAACATGGATTTGTTTTAACTAAAAACCGACCAATCACGCTGATTGCTTTAAGTACCAGGGAGATGGTATTATGATAGAATAGGGAACTAATAAATTGTGAGTAGAGTGGCGCCTCACGTAACAGAATTAATTTGTTCCGGAGGCAGTTTCTTTATGTGAAAATTATTTACGTGAAGCGGATTTTCCCATAGGAAATAATGGAAATGCAGATGATTGGTTCCACAGCCCCAAAAATATTTATATAAAAATATTAACTGGATGTAAAAATGATGACAAAACACTGGAATTGAATTCAAAACGTGCATTCAATGTGCATGATCTTATGAAGTCTACTTAGGCTGCAGTCCTAAAGACACTTTCCTGGGAGTAAGACCCATTTAGCACAATGGGGCTTACTTCTGGGTAGACATGGTTTGGAGGCTGCAATCCAAGATACCTTCAAAGTGTCTCTCCACTTTCTCCTTCTCTCCATCTTGAGCCTCTCTCTCCCCTGCTCCCTTCTGGCTGGCCCTGAGCTGCTTCCCTCTTCTCCACTGCTCTTCTCTCCCTCTGCCCAGTAGATGCCCGGCCACAGGAGGAACAGCACAGAAGTGTTGCTTTCACTATGGGCAGGTGCACTAGGCAGCCCTGATGCTTTTTAAACAGGCTTCCGGCCAGCGTGTCTGCCCCAACTGCCAACAAATGTTTTCTTAACGTGAAGCACTTTCTTTACGTGAAGCAGAATCCTGGAGAAATTTTGGTTTGTTATGTGAAACATACTTTACGTGAGGCATTCTTTACGTGAGGCGCCACTGTATATAGTAGCTCTCATTTCCATGTATCAAACACAGTGCTTGAACTCTAATTCCACTGCATGAGTGTCACCAAGCTGGCCACTAGTTTTTTGCTGGTTACTGATTTGTTGGTTAACCTGTCTTCTTCTCCTTTAGTCCTTAGCTGGTGATTGGGGAGTGGTTGTCCCCTCAACCAATACGCTGCAGCGGTGCCGCTGGATTCCAAGTGTCATTCACAATGTACAATATTGTACTTCCACTCCTGGCAGATGGTAGCAATGTTTCTAGCTTCATCGGTTGCTGGTTCCTTAACCCTATAATCCAGAATAACAACGGGAGCACATAAGAGACATTTACGTCAACGTAGTTACGGCACCACCTAGTGAAAACTTATGGGAAATTCATATTGCAATCCAGAGTAGATTGTTTTTACACTGGAGCAAGGACTCCCTGTAGTTACTCTGGATTGCACCCTAAGGGCAAAATCCAGAGTAACTATGTGGTGCATGTAAAGTCTCTTATGAGCTCCCATAGTTATTCTGGATTTGGGGGTATGTCTTCCTCAATAAGTTTGAGCCACATCTTCTTTGGTGCTGCTCATTGGATCTTCCCATGGACAGGTCGCTCTCACCAGAGAAACTTATGTGGCAGCCGATTGGTGTTCATTCTACAGACATGGCAAAACCATCTCATGAATTTTTGAATTTTTTCTTCAACTGAAAGTTGATGGTTGCAACTTTTCCATACTGTCTTATTACTGTGGCAGTCACAAAGAGAGACACTCAAGATCTGTCTCAGGCATCACATTTGGAAGACCTTAAGCTGGTTTGTATCTGTTTTGAGCAGGGTCCATGTTTCTGACCCATACAGGAGAAGTAGTAGGATTAGTGATCGGAAGAGGTGAATTTTTTTTGTTTGCTTTTGTTCAAAAGCACAATTTGAGTGAGGCAAACACCAGTATTGCCTGGCCAATTCTCCTTCAGCAGTAGTTGCCACTTTCTTCTCTGGTTGTCTCCTCTTTTATTTAGCGGGGTAGAGTATAGCCCTCCTCACCCAGATGGTGTCCTTCTGAGTGGCTTCTGCTGGTGTTCTTTTTCATCTTTTTTCATTTGTGAGCTCTTTTTGGACAGGACTCACTTGACAGGGCTCACATGACCAACACCACTTGGCATAAGGATCAAAATGGATCATGTGCTCTACACAATGAGCTTCTCAGCTTGAGGACAGATATCACCTGTAGACCTTTTCTTAGGACCCGTCCTGCACACCTCTTTGTGCACATCAACTCCTTATATCCTCCAAGATAAAGGACTAGAGATATTCTGGAGATGTTAATGCTAATGCATTTTATGCACTGTTAAATGTTTGCAGAGTGCTTAATAAATAATAATGGGAGCATTTCCCAATGATCTGAACTAGATGATTCATGTGCTTCGTCCTTAGAATGATTTAATTTCTGGCTAGTTCGCTATGTACCTTGTCTTGCTCATCTTTTCTCAAGCCAGTTATCTCTTCAAATTCAGTAGAGTAACAGAACAAGAATTACTGAACGCGTATAAACTTCAGTTTGTATTCCCAGACCTGCCATTCTCCCAGTCCTGGATTTTTTTAAAAAAATATATAGGTATTTACTTTTGCTCTCATGTATTAAAAAACACTGCCATCTTCTGGCTTTTCACTCAAGTAAAATGTTCTGTGGTGCTGGAAAGTGAGGAGGAAATGTGCTACTCTGCTTAATGAATGTGCCTGATCATAAAAGTCAAGTTTGCTTTGAACTTTTACAGGAAAATGCCATAGATAATAAAAAGGAGAGCTCCATTGAAACTTGCGCAGGCAGATTTATTACTACTGTACTATGTAGGTTAAGTTTAAGAGCAAAGTTATTGCAGACAGCTCTGTGCAGTACGCAGAAGATAAACTGCATCTACTGTTAGGCAGAATCCCACAAAAGGCAGCATTAATCGGTGAATAGTGTGGAAATGGATTTAGAGAGCAGGGACTAACACATCAACTAAATGTCCAAATTACAAAAAGATGATTCCCTACTGACAACCCAATACACTGATTGTTGTTCTGCTCCGGTGTTGTGATTTTGGGTTGTTTGAGGAAGTTGAGGAAGTCAGTCCTTGTGCTTCTGTGTAAAGTGTCACCTGATGAGCAGATATGAAGGGAACCTTTGTGCATTCCCTGATGGCTCCAGTCCTGCCAAAGTTACTTGCATCAAAGTTTTGTCAGATGCAGCAGAGAAAAAGCATGCAGCCAGTTTGCTGTCTGAATTTAGCAAGAATCAGAGAGATTAATGCAAATATCGTATGATACAAATGGTAGGAGTCGGTTTGCTTTACTAATTAGCACCGAACATGGGTGTCTTGAAATTTGGAAAAATTGTACACCGGGAGTGGCTTTTTAGCATTCTCACACTATTTCCCTGATATAAATCACACTGAAATCTGCTCAGGACCAGGTCCATTCATGAGGACAACTGAAATAGACACAGGCAGCAGATTGGTATGTGGGGAGTGCACTCTGACCACCTTGTCATCGCCATTGCTCTTCATTCTCCTTCCACTCCCAGGGTTGGAAATGAAATTATTACATTAGAGCTGCAATCCTAACTCCCAGCTAGGCAGGCGCAAGTCCCATGCTGGCCTGGGTTTGTTGCAAATGTTCTGTAAAACACTACTGCATCACTCCTAGGGAGGTTAGGTCAGTGCACAGACATGTGCCTCCCTCCCCATGCCATGCAGGAACAGGGAGACAGGTGAGTTGCATTGCCTAAAGTGGTTAGGATTGCACCCTACCTTGCATTATATTCAGCATCTCTTGGGCTGAATGTAATGTAAACTGATGCTTGGAGACCCAGAAGTGTGTCTTTAGACTCCAGAGCAGTTCAGCCTGGAACCCCCTTCTGAGAATGACAATCTACACACCGCCCCCCCCCCCCCCTCAGAAGTGGTTTCATTAACATGGGAGTGATGACATGGCTGGAAGTGCCATCAAACAGAAGTAACATTACAGATGTCTGTCATGTCTACTCAGAAGTAAGTCCCGTTGTGTTCAGTGAGACATAATCCCAGGAAAATATGGACTGCAACCTCAATGTCTCACTACAACATGGTGACTCCCAGTACCAGATTCCAAGACTGCAGCACTCAGCTTTTTGTAACCCCCTTGAAATGAAGTTGCAACCGCCAAGACGGTCACAAACTTCTCTTTGAGAACCACTGCTTTAGAGCTATTTTAGCTCTGAGAGGTTTAGAAACGGCACAGTTTTGCCACATTAAGGTAGGAAACCCAACATTTGTGGTTTTTTTATTTATAAAGACTTTTTTATTTTTTCATATTTCTCCCGCCTCCCTTTCATAGCTCCTTCTGACCTAACTACAACCATAGTTGTAGGTGAGGCTCAGAGAGTGTGACTGGCCCAAGATTATCCAGAAATCTTTGTATCTGAGCTGGGATTTGAACCAACATCTTCCAGGTTTAAATTTTATCTCCCAAACCACTACACCATCTGGATCTCAGGTATCCATGGATTTTGGTGTCTGTGGATTCTGAAGGCCAACCCATATTTGTTTTGTAAGCCCACTGTCTTCAGTAAGAGGCTATAAACTTATTTTAGGCTGCAATCCTAAGCTCTAGTTAGGCCATCAGAAGCCTCGGCATTAGTCTGGGGCTGACCTGGGGGTGTCACAAAAGTGCCATATGGCACATCTGTCCCACTCATAGGAGTGTTAGGCCACTGTACAGGCATATGCTGAAAGATAGGTTAGGCTGGCCTAAATTTGTTAGGATTGTGTCCTTACTCACTGAAAACAGATACCTGTTCTTATAATAGACCTTTTACATCACATCTATAGAATACCCTAAAACCAGTCCTGGAAAAGGAAAGATAATACATATGTAAGCAGCTTAAAAAATCATGAGGAAATACATGTCTTGACTATAACATAAATCCCAACAAGAACAGCCCTTTCCTGACTTTCAGAAAGTAAAAAGCCATTGCACAGATTAAGCCCACAAAGGGCACAACCTTTAATTTATCATTAGAAAAAGCTTTTGCAGATGAATAGATATACACCATAAATTGGCAAAAATAGTACAGTTTTCTTGGAACAAAGAACAGTAATTACTTCATTTGGAGATTGAAAATTAGTACGGAGAATGCACTCTAGGAAGCCTTTTCCCCTGAAGACAATTGCTCAGGACTGTGTACCTGCCAAGTCTGTAAATTAGGAGCTGGCTGCTGATTTTGCAGCTTTTGATTAATCCACTCATTATTCGCTTGACCCAAAGGCATGCTTTCTGCACAGGGCAGTTATCCCAAAAAAACTGGAAATGATCAGCTTTTCAAATGCAATCATGTCATTCTTTCCATAGACATACTTTGTGAGAGCAAAAACAACATGGCCAGATCCTAAGGTGCCCTTATGTCACTGGAACTAGTGTAAAGTGCTTTATAGTGGTCATAAATGCGATGCTCTGACCAGAACAGCTGGTTGTACTATTGCAGGTGACCAGTGATGGGCTGGCCCCATCCCAAGATCCGGTACGCTGGAAGTGGGAGGGGCCAGCCGGGGTCAGGGGGTGTGGGCAGGGCAAGGGGCGGTACTGGGGAGGGGCGAGGGGCGGGGCGACGTTGGCGCCTGCGCAGTGCCTGCTTAGAAGCCGGCCTGCCAGGCTTCTAAGGCTCTGCACAAGCACCGACACCGGCGCTCACGCAGAGCCTGCCTGGAAGCTGGCCGGGCAGGCCGCGGCGCTCGCACAGAGCCTGCCTAGAAGCGGGCAAGCCGCCTCTAGGCAGGGTCTGCGTGAGCGCCGATGTCGGCGCTTGTGCAGAGCCTGCCTAGAAGCGGCCTGCCATGTTTTTCATTTCCCTGTCGCTGGCGGTACGCTAGCGGCAGGGAAACGGGAAGAACCGGTACGGGCGTGTAGGCCCGTACCGGTAAGTGCCCACCACTGCAGGTGACAGAGGTAGTGGGCTGCCCTGGTGCCAGTAAGTCAGTGCAAGGGATAGGAAAGCAGAGGAGATGCGGAGAAGGAGATGGGTGGAATGGAGCAGAATGAGGGCTAGAAGGAGGCAGTATCTGAGGTAGCACAGCTGCCAGTATCCAATCCCTCTTCTAGGCCTTGGTCCACTCAGACTTATACCAGTGAAATCGAAGACACCAGTCCAAGTAGTTGAAGTGAATAAGCTCATTGCCCTGCAGAAACAGATTTACATTACCCGCTATGATTAGGTTCCTAGAAACCCTAGTGGACAGCAATTTCACAGGCCATGAATCCTATGTGATAAGTTGGGTTAGGTACAAAGTACCTTGGCAGAGAACGGGTAGAGTCCCTGTCATCAGAAAAATGATGTATCTTCATTTTAGTATCCTCATGACGAACTCTGTTCCAGTAAAAACCATCATTCAAGATATTTGCTAGATGAGTATATCTGAAAAATCATTACTCATTGCTTTCTTGATTCTGCTGATATTATACATCAGTTAAGCAGAAATACAGACCAAAAGTCCAATATATTTCTACCTTTCGAGATTATGAATCTCAAATCTCTTGGGGTTGGGGGGTAAAGTGCTTGGTGGGGAGAATCATTCAGCCGGTGGGGTTTCTGTTCTCCTCTTCTCACATTTGGACTGAGTTGCTGTTTAACTTCCCAGGAATTAAAAAGTTGCTCCTGTGAAGTATAAGGAAGTTGATGTTGTTCAGTTAAAGGAAATAACAACATCCAACTGTGCATGCACAAGACTTTATCGGAGAATAAAGAGTTTTGGTGCAGTGGGATAGCTATTGATTTTTACATCTGATGTCAGGAATTAGCCTGCTTACACCTAGCGAGCAGCAAATAAGTATCGTCTATTTTATAAATTCTTACATTTTAGACAGTTTGAACTAACTGCAATGCAAATGACTGATGTACGTCCCTAAGGAATACTATAAATAATATCTGAGTTTCAAAAATGAAGATGCACTAAAATGTAGGCGTCTGACAACCTTAAACTCGAATTTCAAACAGTGTCTTTATATAACATTGTGACTCCCAGGAGTTTAGTTTAGCTACTATTCTATATAATCAGCAAGTATAATTTCAAACATTCATTATTCTAAAAACAGTTGTGGAAGGGAAAATAGCTGTCCAGAAATATTTCTTTAACAGATAAAATTGAAATTCTAGCTCATCAGATGGAATTTGATAAATTACTTTTCAATGGAGTTCATCAGTTAACGGCTTTATAATATAATACTGTTACTCAGAAGTAAGTCCCACTGTATTTTGTATGGCTCACTCCCAGAAAAGTGTATTTTAGATTGCAGCTTTATTGCACAAGCTTAACCTTGTGTTGCACTGGATGCACAAATATGCCTTAAAACATGTTTGCAGCACCTGGAGGGTAAGCATGCTCCCTAACATGAATTTTTTTGTCTCCATTTCTTTAGCATTTCATTTGCATAGCCAGAAACTGTGGCTTTAACTTAGAGCACAATCCTAATCATGTCTATTCAAAAGTAAGCTCCATTGTGTTTCATGGGTCTGACGCCCAGGAAAGTGTCTTTAGGATTGCAGCCTGATTTGTTCAGAATTTGAATTTGTAGTGCTGATTTGAAAACTCCTCACCAACTTACCAACTTCTCAATTATTTCTTCTCTATTAACTTTTTAAAATTATTTTTTGTGTTTTTTTGCTATAGGGGCAAGAGGGGTTATTTTCAGATTTTCTTACAGGCTGCAGCATATCCTAGCAGAAGCTGTTTTTGCAACCACCAGTGCAACACTGGTTATATTTGCAGGGGAAGTGGATAAGATCTGGAAAAAAAATCTCAAAGCAGATTTTTTTCCAAAAGATTTGCCATTCTAGACCTTTATTATTCAAATAAATAAACAAGGGGACATTTGTTCGGCTTCATGGACCCAACCTTTATCTCAAAAATATTTCTTTCAATGCAATGCTTTCCACATGTACCTGGGAGTAAGACAGGAGTGAATAAAATTGACATTTCATCTGATGAAATTGCAGTGTAATAGGATTGCATTATCACAGTTAGCAACTTCTGTAAATGGTTATCAAGGGTTATTGAAAGAGGTTCAAAAAAATTCTAATGATGAGATTTAGGGATTATGTTGGAACATTTCTAGGCCAAAGCTCTTTTGTTTCCCACACAAATTCCTATATTAAATCTTCTTGGATCTGAAATACTTTGACAACAACTCAATAGCTATTTGTGAAAACCCCACTGTTGGTTATGATCAAATGATATGAAAGAAGCAATTAGGATTAATTCTATTGGACAGAAATGAGACACATGCCCCAAGGGGCTTCTTTCTGACATCCAACATATGTCCCAATCTTTGCAAAAAAGAAAAAAAGAACCTATTAGCAAAGTTTGAATGAGCTTCTTTAAACTCCTAACACCTGGCACTGAAGATGCTTACTGAGCATTCACGGGGCAATGCTAACCAATTTAGGCCAGCATAACTCATCTGTTTCCCCATTCCTGTGATGGTGTGGGAAGGCTGGTTCATGTCTGTGCACATATGTGTGTGCCTTACAGTATTTTTGTGACACCCCGAGGCCTGCACAGGATTTGTGCCGGGACTTGTGCCAGCCTAATCAGGGGTTAGGATTACACTCTCAGTTGCACAATATTTTGCTTAAAAAGCAAGAGATACTTATGTGTGATTATTCTCAACTTTCTGCTCTTCCAAGACATTTAAGGTAGTGACAGTGTAATCCTGAGAACTGCTGGAGCTGGCAGACCAGTGTGCTTGGCGCTGTATCCAGTGCTTGGTTGGGGCTAGTGTCATGCTGTTGCTCAGCAAGGGAAAACTTTTCCCCTTATCCTGGGTGATGCAGCTGCAGCCCATAAAGGTCTATTTGGTTCTACGCTGTCTCTGCCTATCACCAACTAGACATGAGCATCCAGTTTCCAGAGGCTGCTCTGTGCCACCACAAGAATGGGTGCCCAGCCCTGCCTCCCAGCCCTCTCCTGCTCTTCTTTGGGAGATGCCAAGGCAGTACAAGAAGAGCACAGTGAGTGCAGCATTGTTACTGGATCACACTCCCTTCTTCCAATGTGTCCCATTAACTTTAAATAGCACTCCCCATCCTGGAAGCAGTTTGCGCTGTCATAGCTGTGATCCTGATGAGCAGGGGTGGAGGAGGGGGCTAAAAATATTTTGCATGGGATTCTGAAACGCCTACGGTCAGCCCTGCCGGGCAGAATGAGGATTTAGGGGAACCAGAGATGACCTCAAAACAATTCAGATGAACAGACCCGAAAAGATGAAACATTTCTAGTCCAAAAGAGGACCCCCTAGTACAATACATGAATCCACATCACACACAATGATAGGAACAAATTTATCCAGACAATAAGCCAACTCACCCTACAATCCAGAGTAACTACAGGAGCACGTAAGAGACATTACGTGCACCTGTAGTTACTGCACCACCTAGTGAAAACCTATGGGAAATTCATATTGAAATCCAGATTAAGTTGTCCTTACATCGGAGCAAGGACTCCCCATAGTTACTCTGGATTTTGCCCTATATTAGCCAAACAAGACTTATCTACATCAGAGATAACTAATGGAAAGTTTAGGAGTTTGATGCAGCATCCAAAGCAATTTTATATGGCCTCTGATATCCTTGCCAATTTTTCATCATGGTGTAATTTAAAAAGCTTTCCCACAAGGAGTCTCCTTATAAATGGAGAGAGAGAGATTCCATGCTGTTGCATTTTTAGTACTTTTTGGAGTGAATGTAATGTGTAAGTATATTATTACACAAAATTACAAAACCCCAAAAAATAATGAAATGCAACAGCACAGAAACTCTCTCTCTCTCTCTCTCTCTCTCCCCCCCCCCAGTTATAATGAGACTTTATAATGAGAACTATATATTACTACGTGACACTACACTTCAGTGAATGTGTTCCCTAACTGTGAATCCTGTACTACTAGTGTTATGACAGACAGTGACTGTGCTCCATGGAGGTGGGGGTGACAACTTTTTCAGGGGGGCAATTACGTCGGGTGTCTATACTAGTGTGCAAAATGAAGGGATAAGTAACCTATAACTCAACTCAAGGGAGGGCTAACTACTGGCTAATGGAGGGCAAAAGCCTTCAGGGCTCCCCCCAGACCCTGAGTGACTATCTATGAGTTATTCAGTTTGTAAGATTAAATATACTGTACTTTTGTTCCTGAACCAACATGTAGTGAATACTGTAGTCTTCAAATGTACCAAAACCAGCTATTCTTATTCCATAGAAATGGAAATGGTATTCCTTTAGATAAGATGCACAATCAGTATTTCCTTTCTCCCTGCAGCAGTGCTAAGGCTACCAAATCCGGGTCTTCTTTCTGATTGTAGCACTACCATTTCGTTGTCCATTCACAATGCCAACTCCAAAAAGGGTCATGGCTTAAAAATAACAACCTGAACAAGAGAAAGGATAGCAAACAGGCATTACTAAGAGAGATGATTCCTGCAACTCAAAAGGATCCTTGGGTTCATCAAGCAAAATCCTTCTTGTGGTAGTCGATACAATTCAGCCATCTTTTATTCTAGCAGGATGCCTGCATCTTTCATTACAGCAGTATTAGGGGCAAAAACTCAGCAGGTGAATCTGACCCCATTAATGAATGTCTATCAGAATACACCTTCTGTCTGTGAGGCAGCAATTAAAAGAGGACAAATGTTCAGAATCTAGTATGGCAATATGGTCAGAAATGAATACTTCTGGCTTTACTCAGGCTCAGCTACCCCTTTAACATGCCATGTCGGATCTCTCTTCCCATCCCTGAAGCTCACTATGATCACTAGTGAGATCTTACAGAAAGAGGTGAGCAACAGTGGGCTTTTTATCCCAGGATTCTCTCTCTCTCTCTCTCTCTCTCTCTCTCATATTCCAGGCCACATATCTATTTAGGAGAACACTCTCCTCAAAGTTATAAGGATCCCACAGAGTGCCTATACTCGCGCTTTGAAAAAAGCAGTTTGAAATATCAGAAGGTGTACTATGCATCTATCAGAAAGTGGATTGTGGATCTGACTTCTTGAATTTTATTTCAGCAGAATATTCCCAAAATCCTATTCTTCTCAATTGGCATCTACCATATTAGAAAAATGGGTTAATCTTACAGAAAAGACCTGCAAAATCTGGGGACCAGACCTAAAACTGAACTCAAACCTGGATCAACTTTTATGCCATCAAATCTCGAAAAATGTTCTGCTAATAAAAAAATTGTAGTTAGTGATAATATGGACCCATTCAAACTAGAGTCACTGAAATGTAAAGAAATAAAACTGAAGAGACTGCTATTGCCTGTGTTTTGAAGGGTGGGCTGGGAATCAGGCACTGCAGAAAGGGTCAATTACTCCAAGCTCTCAAGCTTTACAGATGGCCTTACAAAGCTCTCCAAAAATAGAGAGTCACTGCTGTAAAGCAGGCAAGGTTAAATTCGTTGACATCCTCCTCTGTTCCTTGGGGAAAGGATGCTTCAGCAAACTGTCAAGATTTAGAATCACAAATTGTGACAAGTGGTGCTTGAAATGTCTCTCTAAGCCAGAAAGAATGAAGCCCGCATGAAGGATTTGCACCTCCAATTAGCGGCTTCTTACCTTCAGTGACAACTTGAAATGCATTCCCAAGGTTACTCTTATAAAGTTGTCATCTGGCAAGGCCTTCCTCATCCAAGCCATCCCATACTTTTCAGAAGTTTTTCTCCAAGAATAAACTGTTTGACTTGTTTTCGAAGTCGTCTGTGAAATCCAACCTTATTCAAGTTTAAACCGGTTTTAAACATTAATTTGTTTCCATTATTTATGGGCGTTTTCTCCCAATCAGAAAACGAAAAGAAACGGGATGGAACAAAATAAACTTTATTGGGGCTTCTTTAGAAGAAAATTTAATGCGGTGGCTTCTTTCTTTTCCCCTTATGCATTAAAATCGCAATTTCTCTGAAAGATGAGCAGAGATATTGCACCAGAGATGTGTTATCAGGTCCCTAGTCATAAGTGGTTATAATAAATTATGCAGACTGCAAACACACGGAGACGCATGCAAGTGTGCGCACACACACACACACACACACACACACAGAGCTGCTTTTGGGATGTGACATCAAAGCATTGGCGCAGAATAGCTGTACTGCTGGCACCATCTACTGTCCAAAAAATGCGTGAATTGTATTTGCAAGCAGATCGATTGAACGGTGTCTTTTGAGGATTGGCACTGAGAACAGAGGTGACACTGGAAAGAAAAGTAGCTATGCATGCTGTGAAAAGAGTGTAAGGAAAAGTCAGCTGCCTAAGGGCCCAATCCTTAACATTCTCAGCACCAGTGCTGAGCTTCTGTAAGTAGTTTCACAGGTGGCCTTACATAGCTCTAGTGGGTTGATTAGGGCAGGGGAGGGAAGAGGGAACTGGTGCAAGAGAGGGGGAAACCAGTGGCCAGAAGACCCAATATGGAGACCTGATATTTAAGTCTGCACCAGCAAAATAGCCAGCCCTATTGGGGCTTGGGACTTTCTTCAGGGGAAGGCGGTACACCACAAATTTAACTAAGGTCCCAATCCTACACATGTTTATATGGGAATAAGTCCCACTGAAGCTCAGTCATGAGCAGAGACGTTTTAGATAAGTACACTGAAATCCTAAAAGAATTTAAATTGTCCAATTAAAAAAAATGAAAATTGTTTTATAGCAGAATCGTCTAAATTAACAAAGCACAGCTAAGGATTCCCCCACTTATTGGATGTGTTGTCATGGGTCAGGGTGTGGATCCACCTCCCTGTATCACAATCTCTGAACATGAACTGGAGGTTGTCCATGACTTTGTGTACCTTGGCTCAACTATCTCAGACACTCTCTCCTTAGACTCTGAGCTGAATAAACGCATTGGTAAAGCGGCTACTACATTCTCCAGGCTTACAAAGAGAGTATGGCTTAGTAAGAAGCTGACGGAACATACAAAGATCCAGGTCTATAGAGCTTGCGTCCTGAGCACGCTCTTGTACTGCAGTGAGTCTTGGACCCTTTATGCACGGCAGGAGAGAAAGCTGAACACCTTCCATATGCGCTGTCTCTGACGTATTCTTGGCATCACCTGGCATGACAAAGTCTCAAATGATGCAGTATTGGAACGTGCTGGAATCTCTAGCATGTTCACACTTCTGAAACAGCGGCGTCTACGCTGGCTTGGGCATGTCGTGAGAATGGCTGATGGTCTGATTCCAAAAGATCTCTTATATGGAGAATTAGTGCAGGGAAAGCGCCCAAGAAGGAGACCACAGCTGCGATACAAGGACATCTGCAAGAGGGATCTAAAGGCCTTGGGAATGGACATCAACAGCTGGGAAACCTTGACCTCTGACCATTCAGCGTGGAGGCAAAAGACCCAGCATGCCTTCTCCAACTGGAAGAGACACTTGTTCGGCAGGCTGAAGCAAAGAGACAGACCCGAAAGCAGCGAAACCTGGAGCCTGGGCAGGGGACGGAATTTATTTGTCCTCAGCGTGGAAGGGATGGACACTCTCACATTGGCCTCGTTAGCCACACTAGATGTTGTTTCAGGACCTCCAATCAGAGCACGATACCAGAGTCTTTCGAGACTGAAGGATGCCAATAATAATAATAATAGGGACCGGGGCACCATCCAAAAGTGAAAAGCGTTGAAAAATGGAACACATTTGCAGCTTGCAGATGCAACATAACCACAAAAAAGACATAAATATCTCTTGCAAAAAGCTAAATAGCACATATTTATTGACACATACAAAATACATAACAAATTACAGTAAAATTTACAGCGGCTTGTTGGGCAATGAATTTCTTATGTATTTTAATGATTGTTATTTACTGAAGAAAGTCATAAGGAAATGCCAACAATTTGATCACTATGTCATATGCAAATCAACATCAGGGAAGAAAATTTTAGCCTTTAGGCCAGCAGAGAGAGGTTGAAAGAATGAAACATGTGTTGAATGAATGAGTCCTGGGTGTAACTGAAAGGTGTTGAAAAAGTGGAGCATGTGTTGAATGAATGAGTCCTGGGTGTAACTGAAAGGTGTTGAAAAAGTGGAGCATGTGTTGAATGAATGAGTCCTGGGTGTAACTGAAAGGTGTTGAAAGAGTGGAACCATCAGGAAACGAACCACTGAACACAAAGAGTCTTCCTTCTGAGTGGGCAGGGCTGGACTTGTGTGCCAGGCTCTTCTTGTCCCTCCTCTGCCTGCTTTCTTCTTTGTTCAATTATCACTTCTTCCTTACCGCCCCCCCCAAAAAAAATTCAACCTGGAAGTGCCCCATAGCATCATCTGGTCTGATCACTCTAGTCGTTTACTATCTCTACCGTCCAACCAGTGGACGCTCCCTCCTCCCCTCCCTAGAGAGTCCGCTGTATCCTGTGCCCCCCCCGGAAGCCGGTCGCATCTACTTCCGCTCCGTTGTCTGGCACGTGTGTTGGACGGGTGGGTGCGACGGACACTCTTAGGAGAATGGCGGCGAATGCTGCGAACCTTCCCATGCGGCTGCTGCGCCAGAAACTCCACAAGCGCAACCTCAAGATACGGCAGCGGAACCTGGCCAGGCTGAGAGGAGGGGAGGGTAAGAGGGCCTGGTGGGGGGTGGGGGGACCCAAGCATGGAGACCCAAGCATGGAGACCCAGCCTGTCATGAACCTGTGGAACTCCCTGCCACTTGATGGGTGAGGGCAGCTCTCCTGGGGGCCTTCAAGGTAGGAGTGGACAGATTTCAGGAAAAGAGTCCATTATAGGTTAACCCATTGGGGGGACATGTGCTGTCTGGACCACATGGCCCTTTTTATGTTCCTGTGTTGTTAATCTGTGGAACTCTCTGCCACTGGATGTGATGATGGTCTCTGGAATATGTACATCTAAAAGGAGTTTGGCTACTTTTCTGGAAGAAAGTCCATTATACGGTACAACCCATGATGACCATGTGCAGTCTGTGTGGGCTCTTAGCCTGATTACTTCTTAATGTTCCTGTGTTGTTAATCTGTGGAACTCCTTGCCACTTGATGTGATTATTACCTCTGGAATAGATGCCTCTAAAAGGAGGTTGGCCTATTTTCTGGAAGAAAGTCCATTGTAGGTCACAACCAACGAAGGGCATGTGCTTTCTGGACTGGGCGGGCCAATATGGTCTCTTCCTAATGTTCCTGTTTTGTTAATCTGTAGAACTCCTTGCCACAGGGTGTGATGATGGCATTTGCACAAGATGGGCTTTAAAAGGAGATTGGACAGACATGCTCTTGGAAAAGCCCATTTTGTGTTACAAGCCATAATGAGGGAGTGCAATTTGGACTACATGGGCCCTTGGCATGACCCAGCAGGCTTCTTCCCATGTTCCTGTGTAATTAGTCTGGGGAACTCCTTGCCACAGGAAGTGGTGAAGGCATCTGGCCTAAATGCCTCTAAAAAGAGGATAGATTTATGGGGAAAGAAATCCGACCCACATTACAACTCACAGGGGTTATGTGCAATCTAGAGTAAATGGGCATGATCCAGAAGTTGCCTTATGATCCTCTGTAATCAATCTATGGAACTCTTTGCCACAAGATGATGGTGTATAGACTAGATATCTTTGAAAAGTACTCAAAGTAGGAGTTTTGAGAGGGTTGGATCTGCCATCTTGGAATCTGGAAATGCACTTTCCTGGGAGTAGGTCTCATTGAACACAACAAGCCTTACTTCCAAGTAGACATGGAGGAGCTATCCTGATAAGTTTGGCACAGTTTCCTGGACAGATTTTTTAAGTTTGAAAGGGGGATCCCAGGCCAAAATGCCTGAGAACCACTACTCTAAAAGAAGGTTGGACAGACTTGTAGAGGAAAAGTCCGCTATGGGTTACAACCCATAATGGTCATGTGCAATCTAGAATATCCGTGGCCTCTTCTTAATGTTCATGTTAACTAATCTGTGGAACTCTTTGCCCCAGGATGTGTTGAATGAATCTGGACTAGTTGTCTTTGAAAGATAGTTGGACACACTTATGGGGGGATCCAACACAGATTACAAGCCGCAATGGTTTTGTGCAGTCTGGACTAGATGGGCCCCTGGCACGACCCAGCAGGCCTTCGCTCATGTTCCTGTGGAACTCCTTGCCTCAGGATGTGGTGATGGCATTTCACCTAGATGCCTTTGAAAGAGGTTTGAAAGACTTACAACAGACTTATGCAAGTTATAAGCCCTGGATAACACAAAGAGGGTAACACCTCTTTGTCAGGAAAAATAATCTTGCCTTTTGCAGGTCCTTAATAATTAGTTATATAGGGATTTCTAGCTTTGCCATGTGGTGAGTTCTGGCACCTTTTCCTCAGAAAATAAGTACTGATCAGTTGCAACTTGATAAGAGTCTGGAGCCCTGTTACTGTTGGGGTCTGGTCAGTTTGTAGTAGGAGAGTGCCTAGAGTAATTTGAGTACATTGACAGGATAAGTTTAATAAATACCTCAAGTTTTTTTAAGACTTTGAACATGCTTTAACTAATACTTAAACCTGCCTTTGTTACAGTTTTGTTTCTTTCCATTTCCCACCCACCCACCCCATGACGTATATGATGGACAGTCTGAAATGCAAAGTGGAAAATAGTTGTGAGGTATTATAGGGAGTTAGAATGCTGATATAAATTTTTTATAAAAGTTATTGTTCTTTATTTGCCAAACTCTAACTTATAATTGTTTGCCTTGATAGGAATAGTAACTGCAGAAAACACAGAAGATGGTTCCTGTGCCTCTGAAGCAGCTGTGGAAGGGAATGTGGAACAAGCTGAAGTAATAGTTAATGTTGAAAATGCTGGATCCACAGAAACTGACAAGAAGAAGAAAAAAAAGAAGAAAAGAAAAATGATGAATGATACCCAAAATGGTAGTCCACCTGTCTCTTTTTCTCAGTTGTTTCTCCTGATTGATTTTACCTTCCTCTGTGGTTTTATTTTTGAACTTATTGTCAGTTGTAGTGGTTAAAGAAACCAGAATATCTTTTTATAAAATGTTTAATGAATGCTCACAGTGTAGGCACATAGGTGGTATCTTTAAAAAATAATTGGACAAATTGATGAATAGGCATATTTTTGGGTGTGAGCCTTAGGCAGATGATGGAATCTCTATGTTGTGAAGCAGTATATTTCATGCCTTGATAAGAAGCAAAAAGCAGCTCTTGTTAGTGATCCTTTGGGAACAAATTGGGGAGCAGATAGATTTTTGGGTTGTTCAGCAACATGAAATTGCCATAGTCCAACCAGTCTTTATTTTCCACTTCGTACCTTTGGTTTTCTAGATAATACTCCATATTCTGCAGTGCTGGGTTTCCCATTTCCATTTCATCTCAGATGTAAAATCTGTAAAGTCTCATCTCAGATGTAAAATCTGTATCAGTTCTCTATATCCCTGTCTTGATATCCAAATGTCCAATCCCTGTTTTGAGGGCCAAATGCCCTCTCTGGTAAGCCAGCTCACCTCTGGAGGGTGTTGAGGGCCAAGGAGGCACCTCTTTTTTATCTTTGAAAAGCGAAAGAACCACTTTTCTCTGAATGTGTTTACATACTAATTTCAAGATCACCCCCCCCCCACCCAGTGTTAGAAAGTGCTTGTGAACTGATTTGAATTCATTCATATAATATCTATTTCCAGTATATTAATTTATTTGAAATATAAACTAATTCTTTCCCCAGTCCCTGATAATAGTGTCTGAGGGTTGATACGGCTGTCCTGCTAAAAAAGAATTTGGACACCCCTGCTGTAAAGATATGTACCAGTAGCTTTAGTTATTTCAGGCTGGATTTGTATAAGGAAATTGCTTCCCTTAGTTTCAAAAAAAGTTTAAAGCTAACTTTAAGTTAAAGAATGCTTAAGTTTAAAGCATTCTGTATCTTTTTCCCATTTGAAAGCCCTGGTGTTTGAAAGTTCTGGTGGATGGAAAGCCCATTTGAAAGTTCTGGTGGATGGGTACAGATTAGCTGTTAACATGAACATGATTTAGCTTAATTATATACACACAGAGAGTAAAAAAACAAAAATTGAGGAAGAATGTCCCAAAGGAGATGAAAAGGTTTTGAATGGGGAACTCCCAAAAGATGAAGAAAATGAAAGCCTTGATAATGATGAAGTTGCTGAGGATTCTGATGGACCTACCTTGCCACATGGACTAACGGGTAAGTTTTTTTCTCATTCTGTTTTGTTTCCAGTGTATTTTGTAGTGTCTGTAGCATGTGTATTGAAACATTTTCAGGGGATACGGAGTTTTTTCTTATTTTAAAACTGAAATTTTCTTTTAATCTTTCACAAATGAACTGAGTCTGCCACACTGAGCATGATGTGATTTCCCCCCTTCTTATTATACTACAGTGGTGCCTTGATTTTATTGAGTTGGTTCTGCACAAGCTGACCAACCATACTGTTACTGCACATTTTATCCTGTGTGATGGTGAAAATATGTATTAAACTGTTTGCATCACTCTCTTGCAATTATGGGATTTTTTCAGCACTGTTGTACAGCCATCATTTGAACATGTTAAAAAAACTAAACTAGCTGATGTCTGAAAGAAAGGATCTGATTATTGGATAATATCCATAATGTCTTGGGGAAACCCAACCTTACTTTGGGGTTTGTGACACTTCTATTGGTGATCAGCTATTCCTTTTCTTTAGTTTGTAGATATGAAACTTGATATTGTTGAACCAGGTTGCCTTGGTATGAATGTTAAAGGCAATTCTACTTACAGTAAATAAACATCTGGCTAATTTAGCAACCAAATTTGGTTTGCAGATTTTTAAAGGAAACTGGCTAAGATTGCTTTTCTTCTTCAGGTGCGTTTGAAGACACTTCATTTGCTTCTCTCAATGGTCTTGTGAGTGAGAACACATTGAAAGGAATAAGCGACATGGGCTTTACGCACATGACAGAAATTCAGCATAAAAGTATTAAACCGCTCCTAGAAGGCAGGTAAGAAAGTAACTTGAAAACAAGTGTGACTTGTAAATGTTCATTTTCTTATTTGGGTTTGTTGGATTTGGACATCTTAACTAATGGGATCTTGTTTTTATTATCTTTCCTTATTTTTGTACACTTTTTGTGTGGGTGAACTTGCAGGCCTATCCTAACGGAAATGCTGCAGTCCAGTGCAGGAGACAGGCGTACTTAGTCCTCTTTGCCTTCCAAAGTATACTTACTGGAGCTAAACCCCAGCAAATCTAATAAGTCTAAACTTCAGAGTAATCATGGAATGGGTGTGTTTGTTTGTTTGTGCCAAACTCTTCCAGATTATGACCGTTGTGGTTTATTAAAAGTTCTAGCCAAGTAAAGGATTTAGAGCACAGTCCTAACCATGTCTACTCAAAATTAAGCTCCATTGTATTTAATGGATCTTACTCCCAGGAAAGTGTCTTTAGAATTGCAGCCTCCTTGGGTGTAACCAGTGCAGTTCCTTTTTGTTCAGTTATGTGTTTTCAGCGGAACAAAGATTTTTTCCATAAAACAACGATAGTTTAAAGTGTTCTTGTTTATTTCTTTTGGTGCCTTTTAGTTTTTGTAGAGAAGCTTAATTGTGCTTCCCATATAGACATGTGCTTTAACTTTTATTGTGTTAAATATTTTATCTACTTATCCTATTTCACTTTGAACATGCTTAACTTATATTTTTGAAATATATGTCATCTGCAGAGATATTCTTGCAGCTGCAAAAACCGGCAGTGGCAAAACCCTTGCTTTCCTTATTCCAGCAATAGAACTCATCTACAAGTTAAAATTCATGCCTAGGAATGGTAAGACCTTCCTTCTTGCCTTCTCTCTTGAAAGTCTGGAGAGAACATGGGGGTAATATTGAGGTTGTGTTTTGCTTCAGATGAGTACCTTTTATCTCCTCTCTTTTTTCCCACCACCTTTAGGAACTGGCGTCCTCATTCTTTCACCTACTCGTGAGCTTGCTATGCAGACTTATGGTGTTCTCAAGGAACTGATGACTCATCATGTTCATACCTATGGCTTGATAATGGGTGGCAGTAATAGATCAGCCGAAGCACAGAAATTGGCAAATGGCATAAACATCATTGTGGCAACTCCAGGCAGACTTCTGGACCATATGCAGGTAAGAAAAAGTGGTACAGTTTATGGTAAGGATTTAATTGTCTGTTTTGTAACTGGCAACACTAAATTTTTTTTTGTTTTAATATTTTTCAGAATACTCCAGGATTTATGTACAAGAATCTGCAATGTTTAGTAATTGATGAAGCTGATAGAATTTTAGAGGTTGGGTTTGAGGAAGAAATGAAACAGATCATAAAACTTCTGCCAAGTAAGTCAAAGTTTGAATAATTTCTGTTTTATCATAGTTGAGATGATTGTGAGGCCAGAATGTACCTCAGTTTTTGCAATACTGTGTTTATTCATGTATTCTTATGCTGCACGTTTATAATTCAAGGCTGAACACAGTAGAAAAAGAACATGCTTTTTGGACAGTGAGCATTTGAGGACATTTAAGAGTATATTTGTATCTGTATAAGTACAGTTGCAAATGATTTTTAAAAAGCCATGCATCTTAAATTCAGTCTGATCTGAAAAAAGCAGAAGAATGTCTTATTCTTTTTATAGGACCTGAGTAACTTGTTGGCATTTTCACTTTATTGAAGGTTGTTTGCCATTGTTTGTTTCTCCCAGAACGTAGGCAGACTATGCTGTTCTCTGCTACACAAACCCGTAAGGTTGAAGATCTGGCAAAGATTTCTCTTAAAAAGGAGCCATTATACGTTGGAGTTGACGACAACAAAGAGACTGCAACTGTAGAGGGTCTTGAGCAGGTAATTATATCTCGTTTGGAGTTTCTTTTTTCAGTATGTATAGGTGGTGCAAGCAGTTAAGACACTGCGCCTGTTAACCAGCAGGCCAGGGTTCGAGACCCAGGTCGGCCCCACAAGACAGGGTGAGTTCCTGTCCTTAGCCCAGCTCTGCGACGCCAGCTGGATCCAATCGTATTGGCTCTGCCTTTCCATTGGACTAATTCAGTGGCATGGAGAGGGGGGATTTGCTGCCTATCCTCCATAACAATCTAACCCAGGCTTTCATGCTTTGCATGCAGCTTATGCAGCGCAGAGCACATTACCATAGTCTCCAAAACTGACGGAGGCCTGCTTTATGTATATCTTTTCACATTTTGGCATTATTTCCCTGTATGTGTTCCTTTATCTTATTTTCAAATATCTATATAACTTGGGAAAAAACTTAGTAAAGCCATCACTTAGGCCTACTTCATTTGTACTTGAATTATCACAGTTGCAGTTAAAAAAGAAAGAAAACAATGTGATATTCCATGTTGCTGCTTGAAGAATGAATGTTTGTGCTTTAAGTTGCTAAGAAAATGTCAGACATGGTTCTGCACATTTTCATTGTGGCAGGTTTCAATTACATCTATGCAGATTCTTTTATGGTTCTTGTTTGATTTTAATGTGATTTTCACTCAGATTTAGAGCCCAATCCTATCCACACTTTCCTGGGAGAAAGCCCCATTCACTTCATGGGATGTACTTCTGAGGAGACATGCATAGGATTGTTCTCACAGTAAGCTGCTTTGAACACTTTGGTGAATTGTTTAGTGAATATAAAATTTATTTTTAAATAATTCTTAGGGTTATGTAGTGTGTCCTTCAGAAAAAAGATTCCTTCTGCTGTTCACTTTCCTCAAGAAGAATCGGAAGAAGAAGCTTATGGTTTTCTTCTCATCCTGTATGTCTGTGAAGTACCACTATGAGCTGCTTAACTATATTGACCTTCCAGTGATGGCCATTCATGTAAGTACGAGGCTGGTTATCTGAGTTTGAATTGGTCCCTCTGAATAATTCTAAGTAATTGTTAAATGAACTCTAAATAATAAACTAAATAGCTCTAAATAACTAAATCTAGAAAAATAAGTGGCAAATTCTTTCTGTTTATCTGTGCATCTGAAACTCCTCTAAGTCAGGCCACCCTTGCTCTACATAGACATACCTTTTGGATTTAGGATGATCCTGGCATTGAAAATCTGCCTTTCATCTGTTCCTTGAACATCTAGCATTGGAATTTGTGTCCAGTGCAAATCAGCCATTTGAATTCAAGAGACAAATGTATTTATCTATTTAGTTTTGGCTCAAAATGCCCTCCAAAGGAGCTGGCTTAAAAGTCTGCATGGAGAGCGGCTTTTAGGCTAGTGTTTAAATAATGCTAAATAATTATATTATAAATAAAAATAACTCTAATTTCAGTTTAACCACTGAGCCATTGTAGCCCTGTGGTTCTACAGTGGAGCAGTTCAAACATAGGGATCCAGGTTAACGCCTGTTTTGAGATCTAAATAATTAATGAAGTGTTTTGATAAATCTGTAGAGGCACATGCTAATACAGGTATCTCCCGCTTTTTGATGATTTGATTTCTGATAATCTGCTCTTTCCACACATTTGTTATACCCAGAAGTCATTCAACACATGCTCCGCTGTTTTAACCTATTTCAAAGGCCAAAAATGCCCTCTCCCATGTTGATTTTCCTGTGACATGATGATTCAGACTGGTGTATGTGTGTGCATGCGTGAGAGAGAGAGCAAGTGAACATATGCATTGCCACTTTAGCTTCTTGTTAATTCCCGTTGCAGAAAGAGTTAATGAGAATCCATTTGCAGAAATCTTTGACATTAAGAATTTGCAAAATAAAAAGTGCACTTGCAGTTTGCTAATTAAAAAGGCATCAGAAGCAACATTTGTAAATGAAAACAGACCAGGTTCTGCTTTTCAATCGTTTCCGCTTTTCACTGCAGCTCTGGTACCTAACCTGTCAGATAAATGAGGGATGCCTATATTTATCTGAAAAACTGCATACTAATTTTGAAAATTTATAATCTCCTCCTTGCTATATCACAGTTAGTTTTTTGGCTGTGTTACCTAATTATAATTTTGGCTAGTCACAGTGCCCATTGACAACTGACCTCAGAGTTATGGGATCCCTAAACCTGGGTTAATACTTTTCCAGAACATGTCTCTTGTAACAATAAACTTTGGCCTTCTCTGCAGTCTCCTGAGACCTACTCCTGTGTCCCCAGCTGGGTGTCTTAATGTGGCTTTCAAGCCTGAATAATGCACGCTGTTTTGACGTCCTGTAAATTGTTAGGTGGCCTTTATGAAGGCTGGCAGTGTATAACAAGAATGTCAACATCTCAGCAAGATTTCAGCAACGGAGTCATAAATTAACCTTTAAATGCCATCAGAAGAACCTTTCTCTTAAACCTGTCTTTAAAGTGCTTGTCTGAAGAACAATGTTCTGTTAGCAAGGTTGAAGTTGTTTATTAGAACGGTATTGGTTGTCAGTTAACCATTTTAAGTTACTCGCAAGTTGGTGACCTAGTTGATTTTCAGATTAAAAGTATAAGAAGTAGATGTTCCTAATTTATATAGAAACAAGGAATTTGCTATTCAGCTAGGTTTAGTAAGGAAACTCCAATAACAAAGACTTTTAATAAGCCCGGTTTGAAAAGCAGTAATGGATCTCTGCCTGAAATTACCATGTGAGTGAAGAGTTTAAAAAAATGTGGAGTTAACATTTTAATGATATAGCCTTCTGAAGTGTCTTACGGTTCATTTCATAAAGTATTTAATTCATTAATTTGGTGCCACTTTGTCCCTAAAATGTAATGGCTCTCCACGAATGAGGTGCAAGTCATAAGCAGCTAGAACTTGTGTCCCTGATAACATTTCTTGAATTGCATCTGAGAGCTGGAGTTATATAGTGGCTATCATGTAATCATGTAGTGAGTTGTGAGTTACAGAGCCCAATCCTGTGCCTGTCAACTCAGAAACAAGTCCCACTGAGGCTTTCACTCAGGAAAGCGGGTATAGGATTGCAATCACAGTGTCACTGATTTCAGCTTCAATTTGCTGTGCACACACTTGGTGGCATTAGGTGAGCTCCCATCTTCTACTCCAGCCTGAAAAATGGGGATGATACTGGCCTATTGTTTAGGACACTACTCAGAATTTTAAAAAAACAACAGGAAGAAGTATTTTAAACATGTTATGATTATTGTCAAATGCAAGCCTCCACATAATTTCCTTCATGAAAGTGGTAACATAGGCATAAACATTAAATAGTTTTAGTTTTTCTTGTATATTTTCCTTTGGCATTGTTAAGATGGTTGAAACTTATTTTTGAAGCTTGCTTGATATTTGCCTCTTATGAGACTTATCTTCCTTAATTCCATGTATAAAATTCTACAGCTGATTAATCTTGAATTTGTTTCCCTCTTCCTCCCCCCAGGGCAAGCAGAAACAGACTAAGCGCACAACAACATTTTTCCAGTTCTGCAATGCAGATTCCGGAATACTTCTGTGCACAGATGTAGCTGCTCGAGGACTGGATATTCCTGAGGTTGACTGGATAGTTCAGTATGACCCACCAGATGATCCAAAGGTAATAAGTTATTTTTCTGGCAGGTTGTATTGGTTTCATAGACTATAAGGATTTGTCATCTTGACTGATGGACTTTTTCAAATCCTGTTAACTTTGACACATTATATTTTGTATTGCATTTTACTTCTTGCTTTTGTCAGTCCTAAAAGTGGTGTACATAGGATTTTGAAATGGTTTCTTAATCAGTCCGTGACCAGACAAACTAGTTTGAGCAAGGTTGTTACATCATGTCTGTACAGATTGTGGATTGCATTCTAATCCTAAAGTGTGCATGCAGATGTTCCTACATATGACTTCCCACTCCTCTTCATCGTAGATTCTTGCAGCACCCAAAAATCCTGGAATCGCCCTGGATTCCCCTATGATGCAGAATAAGACTGCTGGAAAAGGGGAGAACATATGTGAAATTCTCTTAATATTAAGAGGACTGAAAAATATTTTTAGTAGCTGTTGTAGAGTTTAACATAGGCCCATATCCTAAAGTCAAATTAGCCCTTTGCTTCGGAGCAGTTGCTTTCCATAAGATAACACTAGAGGGTGACGTAACTGCTCTGGATTTTGCCCATTGTTTCTAATAGTTATGCAGATCCTTTTAAAAGATAATTTTAATAAGATTTGCACAAAACTTTGAAAAAGGAAGAGATTGGCAGAGTTGCTGGAAAGCCAGGGGGGTGGAAGTAGACATCTAGCATTCTGCATACTTTATTTCTCTAGTTCCTTTTCATGTTGTTTCCATAACCTTCCCGCCTCATAAGGTACAGAAGCCCAAAGTGGTGTCATGATCATATGGATTGTGATTGGCATGCAGAGTAATAACTATGTCATAGGCACAGCATATGTGGCGTGGCTATCCTTTTGATGCTACTTGCCAGTTAGGTTCTGTCACAGCCAGTCACTGAAACCTTTTAGGTTCAGTGGAGTTGCATCATTATAGGTGACTCCCTGGCAGCCAAAAGGCTTTTTGGATGACATATAAGTGAACCTCTGCGTATGGTGCATATTTTGCTGGCTGAAGCTGGTGCTTTTGAATTTTGCTTCTCAAATGTAAATCAATAATTCAGTGGTACTCAAAGCGGCAGTTGTGAGAGGGAAGGATCTGCCAACTTGGAATCTGGCACTAGGCTTTCCTGATAGTAAGTCTCATTGAACACAATGGGGACTTAATTCCAAGTAGCCATGGAAGAGCTCTGGTTTCACAATGATGTCACATCCCAGAAAGTTTGAAAGGGGATCTTGGGCTGAAATGCCCAAGTACTACTGGATAATTGATGCAAGAACTTGGTGGGAAAGAGAGAGCTTTCCAAATGCTTATTTATCTGTTTGACTGTTCTTGCCGTGTTTACCATAAATTTACTATAAAAATATCAGCTGTCATAAAGTGTTGTCTTCCTCTTCATTTGTTTTGGTAAAAAGGAATACATTCATCGTGTTGGTAGAACTGCCCGGGGTATTAATGGAAGAGGACATGCCCTGCTGATTTTACGACCAGAAGAGTTGGGTTTCTTACGTTACTTAAAGCAAGCCAGAGTAAGTCATGCTGGTGTACTCCACCTAATTTGTCAGTTGTTGCAAGTATTTATCAGATACTTCAATGCTCTTTAGTTGTCCAGTTACCTAGAGAATACAAGTATCTCCTTTTTGAGGGGATTCTGAACTTGTGGATTTGACTCTATGCACCAAAACCACAGTTGAGGGGCACATCTGAGTTCCCGTAGATGACTGGGAATGTGTTCCTGTCGTGTCTGGGAGGCTTTCTGGGGCCTTGGAGTACACCAATCTTAATCAGATTGTGCAGTTTCTTTGGGCTTCAAAACATCTTTGGACATTACTCGAAGACACAACCAGTTTTGGTTATCCATGAGTTTGTACATCTCTGTGGATGGCAAAGGCTAACTGTATTAAACTGATAAGCTAGAAATGCAATGCTGTTCTAACAAAACTGCATATTTTGAATGTATTTTCAATCACTTGACTGTGGGGTTTAAGGAACAGGGGAAATAAAACAGAAGCTGCCTTAAAAGCAAAATGGATGCTAATTTGATGCACTGCTTTGAGATTCTGCCTACTGGGGCTGTCATGTTTCCATCAGTACAGGGGAATTAACATTTAATTCCCACAATTCCAGATACAGCCACAAACCATAGAAGTATCTGTAAAAGGATATGTCAAATTTTTATTAACTAACAGAGGCCTTCATGAGGACACTGTGGGGACACTGAGCAGTACTACACTGAGGAGAAACTTGGAAGGGATGCTCATCTCATCTTGTGTCCCATCCTAAGATGACTCATGCTCATCTTTTTATGGGAATTACACAAATACAGACACTCCTTGATGCCTTTGAACAGAAATTCATCAGATATGAATTCATCATTTGTACCTTAATGCCCATGACAAGCATAAAGATATATAAAAATATGAAATGGTCTCCATTAAGAGGGGGCATCATTAATAGCAAAATAGTTCATATAGTAATCTGAAGTGCTAAATCAGTGATTCCCAAACTCTGAGCCGTGGCTCCCCAGAGAGCCAGGGAACCTGCTGAATATTTGTTTAAAACCCACTACTCTAGACAGTGTAAAGGACTGTAGACCTAAAGGAAAGCTATAGCCAGTGATCCAGTAGGTAAAGGGAGCTGCCAGGCAAAAATGTTTGGGAACCACTGATGTAGTAGATGAGGACTTAGGGGAGCAGCAAGAACATTTTTGTTCTAGAGGCTACCTGAAGCTCATTGTTGGTCTAGTGATAGTCATACTCTGGATAAGCAATTTTCAACACTGAGAAGGCACTAAAATTGTCAAGCCACACTATTATAATATTTTTATAATTGAGAAAGCATACCACACTGCTGGTGGGGGCCATAGTGTACTAATAAATTACTCTCTCTCAAACTCCAGTGGCACAGCTTTGGTCATTTGTTACACATCAATGTGCCATGGTACACCAGTTTGAAAATCACTGCTGTATATAGTTCTTTTCATCTTAATTCATAGCTTTCTCTGTTAAGAACTAATGTTTAAATAATTGTTTCTCAGTAACTTCTACATATATATTCTTTTAAAAATTAACTCTTTTCTTAGGTACCATTAAATGAATTTGAATTTTCTTGGGCCAAAATTTCTGACATCCAGTCTCAGGTAAGAATATTTTGTAGTATCTCTATTATGGATACTGTTATGTTATTATCTTACCAGATTCTTATATAAGTCTAATATGTTGGTATATGATGGGGCAAGGTGGGCTTGTATGTCCTCTATCGCATTCATTTTTTGGAGTTGTGGAATGAAAAATGTTGAAAACTACTGCAATGAGTGAAATGTTCACGCTGTGTTGCATGGAAGAAATTGATACATAATATTAAAATCTCATATCCATTGAATACTTCTAAAATCATACTTTTAAGGAGTCTAATGCTACAAGATTAAGATGATGAGAAAGTAAAACTTGAGAAATATTCTTAAATTCTTTCCAGCTCACTTGCTCTGTTCTGAAATGTGCCTTTTATTTTCAGCTGGAAAAATTGATTGAGAAGAACTATTTCCTTCACAAATCAGCTCAAGAAGCATACAAAGCCTATATAAGAGCATATGATTCCCATTCTCTGAAACAGATCTACAGTGTCAATCATTTGGATTTGCCCAAGGTTGCCCTGTCCTTTGGATTCAAAGTCCCACCATTTGTGGATCTCAGTATCCTTTTTATTACAAGGTATTTGTCTTCCTTTGAAACATGTTCTTTTGAATACATGATCTTTGAAAAATGTTCTTTTAAAAACAAGTTCTTTGGGAAAAAATTTCCAATCTTTGAGGACTTCAGCAAACCATTGTATAAAATTGGCAGCACAAACCTAACCCCCAGTTAGGCAGACATGAATCCCTTGACCAGCCTGGGGGTGTCACAAAAATCCCATAAGGGACCTCTGTGCCATTCCTGGATTAGGCTGGTACACTGATGTGTGCTATGCTACAGGGAGATGGGTGAATTGTGCTTGCCTAAATTGGTTGGGATTGCACCCTCAGTGAAATTACTTGTACAGGTTAAATGTCAGGTTTTTTGTTAAAGGGCCTAGTTCCAAGGTGCTTTATGACACTGAGTAAGGCCATTGGTTTAGAATCATAGAGTTGGAAGGGACTAGTAGGTCATCTAGTCCAACCCCCTGCCTGCAGCAGGAAATCCCCCTAGAGCATCCCCGACAGGTGATCGTCGAGCCTCTGCTTGAAGATCCCCAGTGAGGGAGAGTCCACCACCTCCCTTGGCAATCTGTTCCACTGCCGAACCGCCCGAACCATCAGGAATTTTCCAGATATCCAACCGGATATCTTCCTATGTATTATCTACACAGCCCTCCATAATTTTGGACACTGGTCTTTCTCTTTTTTACCTGGAGAAGTTAGGGATTGAATCTGGAACATGCAAACATAGTGGTTCATCACTGAACTGTAGCCTTTCCCTAAGTAGCTGAAATGCATTTGCTCAGTTCTGAATGGTTTTCCAGTCACCTTGGTATAAGGTCCTGATAATGCAAATGCCTGCTGTATTTCATTCATTCTCCCTTGAATTAGAAATTCTTGCATCCTATTAGACTCATTGTTTTTGGAAGCACAACTGCTTCAGCTACAGGTTTGACATCAGGAGCTGTAGCTCAGTGATAGACCACCTGCTTTGTCTGAAAAAGTGAAACTTTTAAAAAACTTTCTTAAAGCTAGATAAGATCCTGCTATCATTTTAAAAAGTAGGTACTCGCGCGCACACACACAAAATTAGGAATCACTGTTGTAGGTCAAGGGTGTCCAGATTTTTTGGCATTGTGTCTTTGAGGCTGGAAGAAAAAAAAGAATTGATTTACATTTCATATTTGAATAAATTTACATAAATGAATATATTTGAGACACAAGGAGTGAATGAATTCAAATCTGTTCATAAACACTTTCTATCACAGAGAGGAGATGGCCTTCAAACCAGTTCATAAGTGCACAAAGGAGGTGTGTGCGGCTTCCCCAGCCCTCAAAATACTCTCTGGAGGTTTGGAGAGCATAGCTTCCCTCATTACAGGGTTTGATGGAGGGCCAGAGGGAAGGGGCTCGCCGAGACCAAATGGAGGTTTGCCGCAAGCCCCATCTGAGATTGATGGACCAATGGATTTGACTCTATATGAACTCTCGTTTAGCTTAAAGCAACTTCATAGTTAAGTGGAAAACTTACTGTGGTATCTAAAAGAAAGTATCTTCCCTCTTTTTGGCATCCCAAGTAGAAAACCTAGAATGATGTCCTTCAATGCCAAGTTTCTATAAAATATGGTTTATTACTTGCCACAAGTAGGAGAAATCTGAGAAGTTAATCAATAGTATTTATATATCGCTTTTCAACAAAAAGTTTACAAAGTGGTTGCATTTTTTTTTTGGTCCTTGAACTTGTCCCATTCTTAGGACATTTTTACACAATCTAGCTTTGTTTTGATGAACCTTAACACAATTCTCAGGTGTCAACAGCAGTCGTGGGAAGAAACTGCAGAAAAGAGGTGGTGGAGGAGGCTTCGGCTATCAGAAGTCAAAGAACGTTCAGAAATCCAAAATTTTCAAGCACATTAACAAGAAAAAATCAGATAGCAGACAATTTTCTCGCTGACGTGTTTCCTTATGTTGCTTGGAATGGCTTTTAAAGAGAAACATAATTTACTTATACCATACTGTACAACAAAGATGCATTCAGTATAGAAATAAGTTGAGTTAAACTTACTACCTATCTTTCTTAGAAGCCAATCCTGTGATTCCTGTGTAGCCATTAGAGCCCTGTTCTCCCTGTGCCCTCCACCAGCTTATGGCATGTGCGTAGGCAGCAGCACAGTCAGGAAAAATGAGAGGTCTCTGGATCCATCTCCATCTAGCATCTATATCTTTTCTCAGTGCACTTTTCTTAAACTATGGAAAACGGGAATCTGTTGAGCCCATGGGGATCTTCCACCTGCAAATGCTGTTCTCACAATCCATTTGATTGTGTCCCAAAGTATATTTTTTTTTAAGAAAGGTGCACTCAGTTGTAGTATTTAAATCTTCCAAGGCAATTTTCAACAGTTTAGCATCAATTTTACAAGTAATCATGATTTCATTTTTTTCCTCCTCAAAAGTTTTTGGACTAATCTTATATTTTTATGTTTAAAAATAAACCAAAGGCAGACTTTCTCTTATTTATGGGATGCTCTGAAGCATTTGTGGGGCTTACTGTCCTCTTGGGACCATGCTTATTTCTAATGAATAATGCTTTGTAATTGTTTGCATTTCCAAGTGACACTTCTTTCCTCCCACAAATGTTCAAAACATTTTTTGTTGCTTATTGAAGAATAAAGATGATTGAAGAAGAAAGAATTGGTATTTAAAGATGGTATTGGACAGTTTAAAAGCATTGCTCATATATGAAATTATTTTAATGATTAAGGCTGTAATTCTAACCTGCAGTTAGGCTGGCCTAAGCCCTGGCACAAGTCCTGTGCTGGCCTGGAGCTGTCACAAAAGTGTCATAAGGTACTTCCTACATCACCATGAGAGCAGGAAGAATGATGAGTTGTGCCAGCCTAGGTTAGGATTGCACCCTAAAAGTGTGAAGAAAGAAGGAAACCAAATGGCATATTTTTTCTGTGATATAGATTAGTTTCTTTGAGAGCTCTGAACAGATAGCCGTAACTCTTGCAAAGCTGGATCAGGCCAGCAGATTTTCTTTGTTCTTGATCTTTCAGGTATGGTACCATTGCAGGCACACTTGTCTTTTGGGTGCACATTTAGTTTGTAAGTTTTCTGACTGAACTGCCCTTTTGACATTGCATTTCAGGTTTGCCCTGGTATCCACTGGTGTTCTGTTCCAGACTCTCCTGTGGATATCTGAAATTGTGGGTACTGGGGCTGCCTTTAAAGACAGGGAGCAATATAAAAATCTTGGTGAAACAAGATTTTTCACATTCCCTTCTTTTTAAGAGAAGTTCCTAGTACCTGTCGATAACTGAAGCCATAGATATTGAATTGGTGGATACCAGGGCATGCATGTAATAGTTCAGTACCCACAAGTGCAAGGCACTAGTGTATCCAGACAATTTTACGTGTGTTAATATTTTAAGCCGGACTTTTCTATTAAAGATGTGCTTGTATATTAATGAAAGTAGTACGGAAAACCTTTCTTGATTTCAAACTCGCAACTGGGCTGCAATCCTAATCCCAGTTAGGATTGCACAAGTTCCTTGCCAGCCTGGGGGAGTTGCTATAGTGCTATGATCCACTTCTGTGCCACTCCTAGTAGTGTTAGGCCAGAGCACAGACATACGCTGGATTCCCCATACCACCACAGGAATGAGGCAGAGATGAGTGCGTTCTGCTGGTCAAAACTGGTTAGGATTGTGCCCACAATATTTAAAGGTAATCTAGAAAAAAGTGGGTCATTTGCCCTATATGTGTACTCAGTTTCATCTTAAATTATCCACCCATTTGTTATAATTTGGAGTGCTTCATCCAGAGTTCCTGCCTGCAGTAGTCCAGATAAAATCTTGACTATATTTTGGCAACACCTGCACAGAAGGTATCCATACTTCATTGCTGTGTAATTTCGTTTGTGTGCTTGTACATGGGACAGCACAAAATGACATCCTTATTCCCCCATACACTTCAAAAAAATCCCCATACACAAAAAAATCCAGTGGATATTGATAAACAGAAGCAGTAAGTCTTCTGGTAATGTCAAATAAAAGCAAGGGTTCAAAAAGACCAGTAAAAGTTTAAAGAAAGCAGTGTCCAACTATTCCCATGTGGGAGCTGATGATGATGATGATAATAATAATAATAATAATAATAATAATAATAACTAGGCATTTATATACCGCTTTTCTGGATCAAGAGAAACAAGAGATTTTTGAAGAACCTCAGATTCATAATGAAGCGTAAGTTATGAAGTAAAAGCCCCAGCTTGTAAGGACAAAGCTGTAAAATGGGCCACACCATGTTTTAAGTATTGATACAGCAGTGCTAGGAAGTATTTGCTCTATTTTGGCTCCTGTGTGTTTGGGTATAAATCTGTTCCTTGCAAGTTGCAGGGTAGGATTAAGAATGTGTAGAAATCTCTCTAACCCCCTATATATGCATGTCATATCACATGATACTAGTTTAGATGAGTCAGCTTGTACATTCTGTAGCTTGTACGTGTTCATAGAAGAGGTTTAACTTGCATGGATACTTGAAACAGTGCTGTTGCTGATACCTAGGTCTAGTAGAAGAAGGAACTGAGGAAAATACCCCTCACTAGGTTTTGCTTTCATCTTTCTATCCATCAAGTCCATTAACCTTGCCAGGAGAGTACAGAGGCCTAGGTTAGAGTTCTTTTGTCTATGGAGTAGCCAATCAGAATAATAAAAATCTTGATCCTTCAAATCCCATACAAAGAGCTGGCTAATTTGGAATTACTTTTGGTTTGTTACAGCCTTGGCAAAGATTAATTGAATATTTTGGCTACTTAACTCTTGTGCTGTTCCTTTCCACCTGTGAGGTACCCAAAGGGTGTTTGGCAAGGGTAGGTAAATAGGCTATGTACCTCACTCCCACCTCCCTGCTCCTCACTGCTACATAGCGGACCATTTTCACCTCATCAAATTACCAGTATGTTCTTGAGATGAATATGTAGAGGTTAAAACTTAACAAGCTCCTGTTTGTTTCTCCAATTACTGACACAGCTGCATTGGAAAGTATGCTGATGATTTTGGGCTGAGTTTGCAGAAATGAACTATCATTAAAAACTCCAGTATATTTTGCTAATTTTTTAATTGGCTAACTCCAAAAGTGTATGTTCACAAATATTACTTCTCTTTTGACTGTATAGATATAGTTGACTTCCCTTGTTTTTAGTTAACACCAGGATTTCAAGCACAGATAAAATATTTGTGTGAACCCGAAGAACCTTGGGACTCGCTGTTCTTGGAACCACCATTCCCATATTGTCCATGGCAAACTGCTTTTGAAACCAGGAAACTTCAAAAATAATTTGTAATACTACCTGATGTGGCAACTATTCAGAGGAAGGAGGAAAAAAACTAGTGCGCTAGTGCAAGCCCTTCTGCAATTCTAAGCAACTATCTGGATCAGTGTTGTTTTCAAACTTGGTCGGGGACCAACTAGGTTGGTCAGGAACATATTTCAAGTGGGTTCCCGTTCATTTAATATTTGTATTAGGTTTGATGCCAGCATAGTATATTACCACATTTGGGGAAATGTTACAGGTCTTTTAGCAGGTATATGCTTTTAACAGTGAGAATGAGACTTAAACGTGGACAGGGTTTCTGTCTAGGATTGTTAAAAAATTTCCTGTTTGATAATGTCACTTCCAGTGCATCCTAACAGATTCTAATTCTAAAAATGGGGCCTCAGTGGTAAAAGTTTGAGAACCGCTGCAATTACATTAGATGCTAGCATAGCTGCTTAGTCTCTGAATGCTGGATCTCCTCTACTAGTAGCATTACCGGAAGCTGTAAAAGGCTATAAAACTGAACTGGAAAGCTAAGGTTTCCTGAGCACTTTTCCTGTTATCAATCTTACGAGTCCTTAATAGACCTCAGCCATCACACACTCAAGGCTTGTCTCATAAAGATGACTGATAGTTTGGGCACTAATATTGTATTTCTTGAGAAATTGCCTCCCACTCGGAGAACCTTGACGAGGAAATTGGACTTTGTAAGCCGGTTAAAGAGAGGCAATCAAAATGAGTGTGTGGGGAGACTTTAAACACAACCCCACTATAGACCCATAAAGGAAAGCACACTTCCCTCACTGCAGGGCCTACCAACAGTGGGTATGAATTAGGCCTCTTTGCTAGGGAATGTTTATGATGCTGTGCTGTTTTGTAAAGACATAAAATAGTTATTACTATGAAAAGCACCACAGTTAAAGGAGGGGAAGATTTACTAACCATACAGCCAGAATCTTTAAAGTGGAGGAGCTTGGCCTCTTGTCTACAATACATTTTTGCAATAATAACAGGAAATGTGCACCCTCTCAAGGCAGCCAAATTAACATGAACCATATATATAAAGTCGAACAATCTTCAGGTGTGCTCCTGCTGGATCTATAAACAAGTGAGATTTGGGATGATTGCCATTTTCAGGGGAGGAGAGTGTAACTCACCAAATTCCACCAACTTTTGTGATGAATCAGGACTTGGCCATGCTGCCACCTTTTCCATTTTTTCTGTCCCTCACTTTGTTGCTGCAGTTGTCTGTCCCTACTTGCCTGGAACAGTGACTTGCAACAGAATCCTAACCACGTCTACTCAAAAGTAAACCCTATTGTGTTCAATAGGTCTTACGCAGTGATGGGCCCAGGCTGGCCCAACAACCAGTTCCCAGAAGTGGGTGGGGCCACACCGGGGCCGGGGTCAAGGGTCGGGGCCAGGGAAAAATTAAATTTAAAAAAAAATTAAAATTTAAAAAATTAAAATTGACTGTCATGGGACTTACCTCTGAGTAGTCAGGTTGGGTTCTCAGGCTGCAGTGCCAGCCACACTTTTCTGGGAGTAAGTCCCATTGACTGTCATGGGAATTACTTCAGAGTGGTCAGTATAGGATTGGGCTCTCAGGCTGCAGTGCCAGCCACACTTTCCTGGGAGTAAGTCCCATTGATTATCATGGGACTTACTTCTGAGTAGTCAGGTTGGGCTCTCAAGCTGCAGTGCCAGCCACACTTTCCTGGGAGTAAGTCCCATTGATTATCATGGGACTTACTTCTGAGTAGTCAGGCTGGGCTCTCAGGCTGCAGTGCCAGTCGCTGCAGCTGGCTGCTGGCGCAGCAGTGAAAGGAGCCTCCAGCAGCCGGCCTCTGGCCGGGCATTTTTAAATTTGCCACTTCCAGTGGCAAGGCACCCCACAAGCCCCAGCGGCCGGGGAAAGGACGCTCTGGCTCTGGGACTTGTGTGGCGCCTCACTGCTGGGACCGGCAAATTTAAAAATGCCCAGCCAGAGTCCAGCTGCTGGTGGCTCCATTCACTGCTGCACCAGCTGAACCAGTCCGCCTGGTTATTCCCTCCTCCTGCTGCTACCAGATAGCCAGCGGTGGGGAGATGGCAACAACAGGTCCTCAGGATCCGGACCGAACCGGCCTCAGCCCACCACTGGTCTTATGCCCAGAAAAATGTCCTTAGGATTGCAGTATTGGTGTTGGCACCTCATTGCTTTGACACCATGGCAGTGCTAGTGCCAAAAAAGTGCCTCCAAGTGGTGGAAAGTGGCACTTCTGAGATACTCCCTGGACTGCTCAGGACTTGTGCTGGGACTTATGCTGGCCTAACTGGAAGTTAAGATTGCAGCCTAAATCAGGCCTCAATTTGCAAGCAAGCATGCCACGTGATTGCAATTCATCACAGATGTGGCCATTTTGCACTATGGCCCAGCACAGTGGTCACATGTTCAGCTGAAAGGGATTGAAGCAGTCTGTGGTGATTTGGTGTGCAGTAACTATATGGGGGCCACATGCGTGTGTTTTGAACCAGGACCTCCAATATGCAGACTCCAGTGCCTTCCCTACCTGCCACAACCCACTCCTCTGTTTCTGCAGAAAGCTGGAGGGGCAAGCTGTGGACCTTAGAGGTGTTCACTGGGCTTCAGTAGTTATTTGCCTGCCTGAGCTCCCAGCCCATTCCCAACCAGGCAGATTACTCCTGCATGTTGGCTCATTCTTGCAAACTTCCCTCTTCAACCCAACAGCACAATCCAGAGTAACTACAGGAGCTCTTACATTGATGTAAGAAAAATTTATTCTGGATTGCTCTATTCATTTCCCATAGGTGGTGCCATAACTACGTCAACATAAATGTCTCTCTACATTGGGGCTCATTTGGGAAGGGGCTCATTTGTTCATAGCTGCTTCTGAACACAGAACTAGAACCAATGGGTACAAACTGCAAGAAAGGAGATTCTGGTTGGATATCTGGAAAAAATTCCTGACGGTTCGGGTGGTTCAGCAGTGGAACAGATTGCCAAGGGAGGTGGTGGACTCTCCCTCACTGGGGATCTTCAAGCAGAGGCTCGACGAGCACCTATCAGAGATGGTCTAGGAGGATTTCCTGCTACAGGCAGGGGGTTGGACTAGATGACATACTGGGTACCCTCCAATTCTAGGATTCTTATGTCGACATAAGAGCTCCCATAATGAGTCTAGATTGTGCTGATAGTCACAGTTCCAGAAGTCAGGCTCTGCCTCTTGGACCAGGATCTGATGGAAGGGTGGTTGCCAACTCCTCCTTGGTCCCTAAATCCAGCTGCAGTCTGAGATACTGCAGAAGGTGTTTTCTCTGCCAAACGCACAGGATGTCCGTGTGATGTCTTAGCTTGATAACAATACATTTTCTTGGCATGCAGAGGTTGTGGGTTCAGCCTTGAGTAGCACTTCCAGGCAGGGTCAGGAAAAATGCCTGATGCTGCCAATCTGTGCTGATAACAAATACAGATATTGAAAGACCCTAGAGCAGTGGTTCTCAATCTTCCTAACGCTGTGACCCCTTTATAAGTTCCTCATGTTGTGGGGACCCCCAACAATAAAATTATTTTTGTTGCTACTTTATAACAGTAATTTTGCTACTGTTATGAATTGTAATGTAAATATCTGATATGCAGGATATATTTTCATTGTTACAAATGAAATGTGTGCTCTATGCACACATACATTGAACACAATGGGATTTATTTCAGAGTAGGCATGCATAGGATTGGACCCTGAGGCTGCAATCCTATCCACATTTACATGGGAGTAAAGGCCATCCTGACTTTAATGGGATTTATTTCAGAGTAGGCATGCATAGGATTGGGCCCTGGGGCTGTCAGTCAGCCCCAGTGCGCATGCAGCTACAGCTGGAGGTCTGGCAAGCATGACCTGGCCCCCTGCACCAGGGGTCTTTAGGCGACCCCCAGGAAAGCTCTAGGTGGCCCCCAAAGGGGTCCCGACCCCCACTTTGAGAAACGCTGCCCTAGAGGCAGGCAGTTTTGTATATGAATTTGAATTTTCCACAGAATGCAGAAGAGATCTCCACAAGAGAACAAGGAACAACAGTTTGTCTGTGTCCGTCTAGGACAATCATGTCTGAGACTGCTACCAACAAGAGCTGTAATAGTCTTATCTGCGGTATATGATCTGTGACAGATTCATTCACACCAGTGTTGTCTCATTGAATGCTGCAGCCATAGCGGGACGGCTCCCTGCTCAGAATGCGCCCACTCATAAACTATTTTGTGGCTGCACAAAATATGGCCAAGAAAAATGTAGGACATGACAAAATAAAAGCTAAATCAGATCATATCTATTACTTTAATGTAGACTGTATTACTTATCTAGTAAAAACTTGGATTGAGACTAACTTGAATTGAGAGTGTTTTGCAAGACAAGCAAACATTTCTAATAAATTTTGACATGCAATACAAGTGATGTCTTGCAATATAAGTGAAAAATTGTCCTGGCTGGAATCAGGCCAGTTGCAGCACTCTGCCAGCTGTTGGTCAGCATCTCCTGAGAGAACAGCCTATGCATGTCTACTCTGAAGGAAGCACTATCTTAATCAGGGGGACTCACTCCTCTATAAGGGGGGCAGATTGCAGCCTGAAAGACCTGAATGACTAAGTGCAGATTAATTTTTTATTTTTATTTTTTATGTTTTGTATTTTCTTTATTGTTTTGTATTTTCTATTCTTACAGTATTGTAATCATTTTTATATTAGTATTTTTTGGGTTGTGGAATGAATCGTCTACGTTTCCATTATTTCTTATGGGAAAATTTGTTTTGATATATAAGCAATTTGGATTGCAAGCATGCTTCCAGAACAAATTATGCTCATAAACCAAGGTACCACTATAAGTCTCAATGAATTTAGTACAGATTACTCCCAGGAATGTGTGTACAGGATTGCAGCTTTTGTTGCCCTGTTTGATGAAACGTGCTTCAAAATTGGTTGGATATCGCAGGCAGTTGTGTGGTTGTATCTTATAAACATGAACCATGGTAAAGTGCTGTCTTCTGCACCATGGGACATAGAACTAGACTGGAGCAACTAGGTGGAGCAACTAGACGTCCTTACCACTCCACTTATTTAAGAATAGGGGAAACGAGCATTTGCCTTTTGGTTACGAAGAATGGATTGGGTCGTCAGCCATCAATCTTTTGCTTTTTCAATAGCCTTGCTTACAGCAGTGGGGCAGAGATTTCATGCATCTACCCACAGCCCCTAACCATTTCAGCTGAAAAACATTTTTGTTTCTATGCCTTCAGAAGGCATCAGGAGCCAGTTTTGGTTCTTCCTTGGCCTTCCTTTTTAAAGACTGGTGTCTGGTGTCAAAAACCACGTTGAGCCCTTATTCCTCTATTGGCTTAGCAGCACTGGTAGCGGATGAACCCTTATCAGTAGACAATGCACAGGGGGAAGTGCTATTGCTCTGTGTGAGGACAGTCCAGTGAGAAAAAGAAACACAGACACAATATGGTTTCTGAGGAGAAAATCTTATTTGTAGTTTCCAGAGAGCAGTCTAATATACAGAGTCAAACAGTCCAAGGTCTAGCGTCCATATATAAAAGCAGTCCAAGTTCAAAGTCCAATTTACCTCACGCTCTGAGGTTTACCTCACACTCTGAGGTTTACCTCAGAAACAGAAATCTCTCTGTGACAGAACTATCAGCTCTATCTGGACTTACATAAGCTCTTCACAAAACAAACCAACAGTGCCTTTTTTATTAAAATGGTCATGCTGAGTCTTACAGAGGTGGACACATGTAACCTCTACAGGGCTCAGAAGAGCCGCATGGTGGTGGGGGCATCCCCCATGGATATAGATATCCTAAGGGATTTCTGAAACAGAAACATCCCCCCTCGGATACGAGGACTCCTTTACATTCTAAATTAAAATAATTCAGCTACAAGTGGAGTGCTGCATCAGATTTCTAACTATACAAATGTGGGGTTTCCAATCTCTTTAACTGTTCACATATTTCTGTCATAATCATCAGCCCTGTACCTACTTAGAAGTTGGGAACAATTATAAGTGTTGGGAAGATTACTCATACTTCCATGTATTGATTAAAGAAACAAAAATGCTTATACTGCAAGTATCCTGGTTGCAGGCCACTGCAATAGGCCAGCCATGTTTCCCCATGTCGCATCTATCGTGGATCGGATGAAACTCCAACCCACAACAATCGGACACCATCACCACATGGTACAAAGGCTGAAGAAGTTGCCTTTTTTTGCTTATACTGCAAACATTCATTGTGGCCATTTCATGGTTTGATTACTTCAGTAGTAAGGGGAACTGCAATAGGTGGTTTTAGATTACAATCCTAATCATGTCTACTCAAAAGTAATTCATTGGGTTCAATGAATCTTACTCGCAGGAGAGTGTCTTGAGCAGTGCAGCCTAAGGATAAATCTTTTACCAAGTTGATATGCTTTCTATGGTTCAGAGAGTGTGAGAGACGGGAAAACTGGTTCCAGCATTTTGGTCAAAGTTATACCATGGTTTAAAATGTATGGCTGAGAGAGCTTGTATACGTGTATAGGGGTGCTTTAGCATCCATGGTGATTCTGTTTGCAGCAGTCAAAGCTGCAGATCTTGGCACCATTAAATCATCTAGAGACCAGAGTTGGTCAATCTGAGGCATTCAGGAGGCTGTAGAAAGTTTTTTTTATTCAGGGCAACATTTTAATCCTTCATAAGTTTATAACATCTTCTGAGGACCAAGAAAGCCTCCCTGGGGCTTAGAAGGTCTTCTGAAGACCCATAACATTACTCTGAATATAGGAAATGACGTCATTGAGCAGGGAAATTTTTTAACAATCATAGGCTGCGATCCCACCAGGGGTGAGTCCCATTCGTGATAACTGTTAAAAGCCCATGTTCCAAATTTGAATGGAAAACTTGTTTATTCATTAAAATGGAGTTTTCATGCCTTCATAATTCAGATGAAGACAATCACAGTGGGACTCAAAGTGGGGGTCGAGACCCCCTTAGGGGGTCACAACCTTGGGTTGGGGGGGTCATAAGAAGGTGCGATCTGTCACCTTGGAATCTGGTACTGGGCTTTCCAGGAAGTAAGTCTCATTGAACCCAATGGGACTTCCAAATACACATGAAGGAGCTCTGGTGTTATAGTGATGTGACAGATCTTTAAGACTGAAAGGGGGTCCTGGGCTGAAAAAGTCCATGTACTTAGTCTATCAGCTTCAAATCCACCATATTTGATACTTTACAAATCCACTTCATAAGGACTCCTGATTTGGGAATTTTTTTTGAGGGGTGGGGGAAGGAAATTAAGAATGATAAACGGACAGATGCTGCCTTTCATGTGGGGAACATGTGGCAGAGGCAGCTGACACTTCACCTTCCATCCTGGTTTTGACTGATATGCCTCGGAACAGGATACTATGTGAAACAGTGTGATGTAAATTATTGATTTATTCCAAATGAAGTTTTTAAATAGCATTCATCGTTATATTAAACTGAACAAAAAGATTGGCGCTTTTCCTTTAATACAGATGGATTTATTTTTTGTAGTTTAACACAATATATATTTTCTAATACATGTTTATTAGTCCTGAAAATTTAACTAGTGCAAAAGTAATCATTGTAGTATCACAACAGAATGAGTCTTAATTTACCCATGAAATCAAATAAAGTAATATTTCCTGACCAGTACACTGCATTAAATCTTTACACTTTAAACAAATAAACCTATTTCATTTATTCAACATGAGGCAGAGAACATGAAATGACAAACATACAAATTAGTTGTGGTTTGATCTTCAAGAACATCTGGCTTTCAGCTTGGACAGAAGCATCTCATTTTTGCGGCATTCCTGTTGATTAAAAAAAACAAATAGATGAAGTCTTCAGCATTAAGCAATAAGAAATCTAGGTTTTAAAAATGTGATTTACAGCCTAATTCTATTATCCAGCTGAGCTGGTGCAGGCTCCTTATACCATCTGCCAGCACCACATCCTGTCCCTGGGCCAATCATTGCAGGTTGATTTGGGCCAGACAGTGCTGGGAATGGTTGGGGGTGGCAAGATGACTTTCTGGGGATTGGGTTTTTCAGGGTGGAGGGAAATTACAGATGGAACAGGATGAGGATTGAGCCTAAGAGGTGGTGGTGGCGGCAGCATGTGGCATATCCTAACTCGGCACTCTTGACCTCAAAGCCCAGCATGGGTTGCTTAGGCTGGGTATTACACATAGTAAGGGGAAAATATCCTCTTATCCCAAGGTGACCTCCAGCCTATTCCTAACTTATGTAGAACAAGGTGAGTAAGAAGTAAGGAGGAAGAAGTAGGGAACCTTTCTTTCCCAAGTTTCTTGTGCTCATGTTATGTTTTTGGGGGAGGGGAACAGCTTATTTAAATAAAAAGTTAATATTTGTGGTGTGGTACTGCACCCTAATCAGCTGCTTGTCCAACAAATTCTGATCATAGTGTGGAATACAAAAAACAACTACAAATACGTCAAATATAACTTAGGGTGCAATCCTAACCGAGGCTGGCACAACTCATCGGTCTTCCCATTCCTGTGGTGATGTAGGGAGGCAAGTGCTTTTCTGTGCAGTGGCCAAACCCATCCCCAGCAGTGTTACTTTTGTAACACTCCCAGGCCAGCATACTGCTTATGTTGGGGCTTGCATCTTAAGGCAGTTCGATTGTTCCACAGGGCACAAGCTGAAGAGGAGTTAGAAAACTGTTCTCTAGTACCATGTTGTAAAGAAGCAGAAAAAAACTTTTAAAAAACCTTTTGTTCCCCTTCTCTCCAAGAATACACCATGTGCAAAAAAAAAAGCTTGTCAAAGACAGGTACCCCACTCCTTCCACCCCACAGCAGCAACTTGTACTCCATGAGAAGCTTCTTTTGATAGTTGGTGGGGAGAGGGAAGTTGCATGTGATTTCTGAAGATCTGAGAGAGGTGCCTTCCAGGACCTTCTTTGTGCTCATGGGTCTGATTCAAGCCCATTTACCTCTCCCTCTCATTGCCTTACTTACCGTATATACTCGCATATAAGCCAACGTATATGTGGGTCAAGCAGTCAAGAGTTCCCTGCCAAGCACAGGTTTCTCTACAATGTAGAGTCTACCTTCTTCTCCCCCACCTCCTGGGAGCCTCCTCCATCCCTCCCCCTCCTTTTCTACTAATAAAGGCCTGTAATAAAGCACTAATAAATAAATAGTAATACCAAATAAATACTAATAAAGCACTGTAAAGGCCATCATTCAGGCAGGCTCCTATTAAGAGGCTAAATTCCCCCTGCCGAAGTAAGTGGTTGTCTAAAACAACAGCATTCTTTACAGTGAGAGTAAGAAACAATTTCTGCCTGGAAGGAAGCCCCTCTCTGCTAAACATCTGATTTTGCTTAAAAACCTTATTTCTAGCAAGTTTTGAAGAAGTATTTCCTTGTTTTTGCAAAGGCTGTTATGCAAATGACCCTCCTTTTTCCTCCAATCCTCTGTCCACTCTACTAAAAATTCCTGAGGGAGGAGGGAGGAGGGAGGAGGGAGGGAGGGAAGACCTTTGAGTGGCTGCTCTTCTCTCTCCATTCACTGCGAAGGAAGCTCCATGCTTCCTCAAAAGCAATCCCATCCTAGTCAATGGAGCTTTCTCCCTTGTAGGGATGGATAGGATGGCAGCATCAGAGCCCACTCCTTTGAATGCCTTCTCAGAAGCAAGTGCCATCCTAGTCAATGGAGCTTACTCCCAGGTAGGGGTGGATAGGATAGCATCATCAGAGCCCAATCCTTTGCATGCTTACTCAGAAGCAAGTACTGAGTGACCATATGTCCTCTGCAGCATTGAACCATCATGATCTGACTCCCAGGAAGTACTGTGACCATATGTCCTCTTTTCCCTGGACAGGTCCTCTTTTTTAGCATTGTACGCTGATGGGGGAAAAATAGTACATTGCCCTTCTTTTCATTGTGAGTTTGCAGCATTGAACTATCATGATCTGACTCCCAGGAAGTACTGTGTCGATATGTCCTCTTTTCCCAGGACAGGTCCTCTTTTTTAGCATTGTATGATGATGGGGGAAAAATACATTGCCCTTCTTGTGAGCTGGCAGCATTGAGCCATCATGGTCAAAGGACTAACTCCAAGGAAAGCAGTGACTGACCATATGTCCTCTTTTCCCAGGACAGGTCCTCTTTTAACTCTTGTGTCCTGGGAAAATATCTTTACATTTACCGGTAACCTACTGATGCCTCAGTAAATGTTATTTTATTGATATCTATTTTTATGTTATTTTGAAATGTACCAGTAGCTGCTGCATTTCCCACCCTCGGCTTATATGCGGGTCAATAAGTTTTCCCAGTTTTTGTGGTAAAATTAGGTGCCTCGGCTTATATGCGGGTCGGCTTATATGCGAGTATATACGGTAATTACAATCACTTCAATGTATTTCCATGACACCTTAAATCCAAGAGTGTTATAAAGTACAAACACACAGTGACATCTGAAAATCCTGTAAGTAGTAGTTCAGATCAAGAGTGCTGGCAAACTGCTTTCTGTAGGTATTCTGTAACACTCTGTATCTCTGCACATACAGAACTCCATCATCTCACCCTTACTATTACCTCTTTAAATTCTTTTACAGTTTTGAAATACAGTCTCTGTTTCTCCAGCAATTCCAGATATTCATCGTTTAACTGATCTCTTCTCATTTTGTTTTCTTGCTTCTTCTTCTCCATCTGTTGGTAACAGAAAGGGGAAAAGAGATAAAGTACATTTAGCAAGATCTGTTTTTCCTCTACTTAAAAGGGAGCCTCAGGACTAGGTGTGCAGCTAGTTTTGTTTTAAAGAGACGTGCTTAGACCCAGAAGTGCCTCTCTGGTAACTAAAACTGGGCATTGAAGAAGGAATGATCCAATTAAGATGGTGACTTATACCAACCACCACTTCCCCACAATACATGTATTTGATATATTTACTGACTTGGTGGGAAGGAAATAGGTAGGAAAATGGTGTTAGACAAAATAATTCTCTCCTCCTGGACTGGCTGTGTTTTATAAGCAATCTCTGCAAACTGCCTTTATAGTATTCCTGCTTTAGTGGGCCTCACAAAGGTTTGAGGCAAAGAGATATTGTCAGGGATCAGCAGTGGGCCTTACACTAACCTCCCAATATCACCACTGCATCCCCATGCATCACAGTTGCGAACTAAGGCTGCAAACCTATACACACTTTCTTGAGAGCAAGTCCCATATAACACAATGAGACTTACTTTTGAGAAGACATGTTTAGGATTGCACCCTAAGTTGGCTCCCCTGTGGAGAATGTTATTAGCCATATATCTGGCTTGACACTTCACATTGTTCCAAATCCACACTTCTTCAGCTACTGGAAGCACATGAATAGTTTTACATCACAGGAACAAAATGGATATCCCTGTCATGTTAATTGGTGGTTCTCTACAAACTTGGTTCACAAAATTAGGTAGTTGCAACTTCCTTTCCAACATTATGCCACCATTTGCCCTGGTGGAAGTCATCCATAATCCACTGTCTTAGAGAATTGTCTATTAAGACCAATACTGCCCACCAGTAGATTAGATATGGTTGAGAAAGCAAAATAATTCAGAGATTTGAGGAAGGAGATTTGAGGAAAAGGGAGAAGGAAAAGGGAGAACAAGAGAACATGCAACATGAAAATGGAAATTGCAAAAATCATTCCAGAACATTAGTTGTGAAGCACAAGTTTGATCTTGGAATATTTTTGCAGATAAAACTGTAAGGTGGAAGGCAGGGATTTGAGTGCACATTTGCAATAGAGTTGGGGCTTACAGCAAGCTGACCAGATGACTGGAAATGCCCCGGAGATCCCCCTGGAAAGAGGGGGTTAACCAGAAAGGTGAAAACACTCCTTCTCCAGAATTCCCAGACATCCTGGCCCTTTAAAAATTTAAAAGAGTTTTGTGCGCGCAGCTGTAGCTGTGCACAGCTCTATGGTTTTTCCACAGCCAGCCCTGCCTCTCCTTTTGCTGCCAGGCTGCCTCTGCTGCCTCAGGCTGGCCCGGCTCTCCAGCGGCTACTGTGCCGCTTTTTTAACATCGCTGGCCGGTACGGCTCCTCTTGCGGCTTCTTTGCCATCTCTGGGGCCTTCCCGGCATGTGTGGCTCCCCTCGTGGCTTCCCTGCCCCCTCTGGAGCATCACCAGCCAGCCAGGTCTCCCAAGCTGACTCTGCTCCCTCCCCAGTCAGGCTGCGCCGCCTCTGGGACCTCACTGGCTGGCACAGGATCTTCCACAGCTGCCATGTCATTTCTGGTTTTCTCCGGCCACGCCACCTGAAAGTGAGTGTGTGCATGCTTGTATGTGTATATGAGTATGCATGGATGGAGTGTGTGTGTATGTGTGTGTGAATTAGTGCGTGAGTGTGTTTGTTTTAGTGAGTGAGTGCATGTCAGAATCATGTATGCAGAATCATGTAGGGTGTCTTACATGTCTGGGTCAGAATCATGCAAGTTAAAAGGTTTTCAATTTTAAAAGTGTTGAAATTAAGTACAGGAAACCAATACGAGTTTTTGCTTTATTTTAACATGTCCTACATTTGTCCTACATTTTTGGGGTGTCCTACATTTTAAAAAAAAACTAGGTAGGAATTTGGCTTGGGGGACAGGAATTTTGTGTTCAGGACCTGGTCACCTTGGTTTACTGGCTACTCAAAAAAGTGTGTTTGCATTACTTCTCAAGAGGGTTGTGGTTCTCTCACATGTTAGGAAAAAAGGCTTTCCTGGTTCTATCCCACATTTCTTGCCCATCGCAGGAATAACATATTCTTTTTACTACTGTGCTTAGCAACGCCCACACTCTTTAAAGGGGAATAATCCTTGTGAGCAAATTGATGAGAAACAGGCAGCAGAGTAATTTAAAGAAATAATGCTGAAAGGAGTCATAGTATGCATTTTCTGAATTCCAGACACATGTTTTCAGGGCAAAATGTGTGTTCATAACATACTTTAATTAGTTTTATTTAAACATCTAGAATTTGATGGCCTATCCATATTTAAAAAAGCAAGAAGACCATGAAGTAACATAACAAATGACAGCATCTAGTAAATGTATAATTAATGCATGCAAACAATATGATTTCACAAACTACTGAAAATTCTAGGAAATGATTTAACCTTCATTCGATTTTGTTTAATTCCTTCTACAATTTGTTCCATCTGCCGCAAAAACTGCTCTCGGGCCCCAGAAGAAGCCATGGCTCTGAAAGAAGAAGAGTGTCAATGGAAAGGTCTTACCAGTTGTTCTCAGGCTGCATTTATTACTTTCAAGGCATACCTCAAGAGCTAAAATTTTGTTTGCAGGTGACAGAAAGCCAAAAGCCAAAATGCAGAGTCTAGGATCAGATGCTGAAAAAGAAGTTCTACTATATTTGTCCAGCTTCTTTTTATCTCTGTCATGTACAATTTTTTTTTTGGGGGGCGGGGGTGGATGGGAGAATAATAAAATTACGATTTGTCTAATCCCCTCTTAAAAGCAACTAGGCTAGATGCCATCACCACACCTTGTGGCAAGGAGTTCCACAGACTATATGCTGAGTAAAGCTTAGTAAGCTCATGAGTTTTCAGGGAGCTCTTGAGCACAAACCTAACCATGTCTACTCAAAAGGAAGCCCCATTGTATTTAAAATTCTTTAGGATTGTAGCCCTTAACAATTTGCAAATGCACAAAATAAAACAATGTTGACTTCATTCATGAAAATATGGCAGTGAGGGAAAAAACCAACTGCTTGAACCTGGGATACTACATGGGTCTCAAATACCCCCAGTGCTGGAAAACCAATGAAAGTGACATGCTGTGAGTGCAAAAACCCATTGTCGGAAAAGACACATTTACAAATGCAAACTCAGCTTGTTGGTTTCAACTGATGCTTATTTAAGTTCAATAGGTGGCAATAAAGTTTAGGAATTATTATCCAGTATTTAGGGCTAATTTTAAAAATGTGCACAACCTGCAAGGCAACAAAAGAATTTCTAATTATAATATATGTATTTCTTATAAAATATAATTACCTATAATTAGTTTTTGCATGAAACAAGAAACATTGTGTTCATTTTATGTTCATGAAATTTGGGGTGGTGTTCCTTCCATAACCGAGGGGTGCACTAACAACAGGTTTTCGGAAATTCCAACCGGAAGGGGTTGAAATGGGTCGCAATGCGTTTTCCTCCCTATACTTTGCATTGAAGAATCCCTGACTGAGGGATGCTCTGCCCCCAACTTCCAGACCTAGAAGCATGAAATTTGTGAAGGTTGTTCCTTCTGTCACTTGAACAAGAACGGATGTGGAGAAATTTAACCCTTAAAGGGCTGAAAAGGGTGCAACATGTTTTTGTCCTATACTTAACATGGAAGACTGATCAACATCCAGCCAATTTGGTGCTTGGTGCCTGGTGCAGTGGGGGGATGTTGTTCGGAGAAAGGGGTTGCAGTGGGGAGGATGCTGTGCATGGTGGGTTGCACATAGTGGGTGTTGCGTTTGCGGGTTGATGAGCATGGGGGAGATGATGTGCATGGGGGAGATGATGCGCATGGGGGAATTTTACTCCCGCAACGCGGGTACACTTTTCACTAGTTTGCAATAAAAGATGTTTCATCTGCATAAAATGGCAATTTGGATCCAAGCAAAGATGAGCAGAAAGAGATTTCTGCCTTCTTGTTCCTACTGCAGCTACCAAGGATATGCTCCTGCAGGCTGAAAGGCCTTTGAAAACAAAATGGATGTGGAGGACAGGGAAAGCAGAATCCACCAAAATTGAAAGGAAGCACCTTGAGCAAGCAGGTATTTAGGATATATTCTAAATTTTTGCTGATCCTCTACCAACAGTCCCCTGCACTATCCTTTTCTCAAGAGTCCTACAATTCTCAAGAACTATTTCTAGGGAATAGGAAAGATCCTGTATACAAACTTCCTTCTTGTTTCTTTGACTCAAACCCATTTACATCATTTTCCAAAAAGATAAAAGTCTCTTATTGTACAAATATTTCTTAATTCAGGCTGGTCTTCCTATGGAGATCCAATGGTCAAACTGTGTTAATGAAAATTATTCTTACTGGTTTGCTAGAAAAAAGGGATTACTACTTACTGTAGAAAATTGTCATGAACTGAATTAAGCAAGTTAACCTGGAGAAGACAGGATAAAAGAATGATATTATTAGGAAGTTTCCATGTAGAAAGCCAATGTAAAATATAATGTAACTCAAGCAATAGAATTGGTTCAGTGATGATGATGTAGACTGGTTTACATCTAACTATAAGGATTTCTCATGGCTTATTGAAGATGTGGACGAAATGTCATGTCCAAGACAGTAGTGGATCTGTAGGAAAGTTATTTTTGTAGCATGAACAGGTAATTCAACAGGTAGACAACACAAAAATAAATAGCATCATGATGTACCTTGAAAACGTACATCAGGGTTGAATGGCAGGTCCCTGCTTTGTACGGTGCCAATCCTGCTGATCCTTAGATTGTCATGGGGATCAGCACAGATTGTCAGACACATAGATTAGACACTTAGACACACAGATTATCAGACACATCAGTACCCTTTTCATTGAAAGTCCTGCTAACTCCCTCACACAAGAATCAATCTTAAATTTTGTTATGCTTCAAAACTTTCTTCAGTCATAAGGATGTGAAATTATGGTTTTTGAAAAACAATTTTGTTACACCTAAACAATGAAAGAAAATAAATTATAGCACAATCCTAACCATGTCTACTCAAAAGTAAGCACCGCTGTGTTCAGTGGGTCTTACTCCCAGGAAGTGTCTTTTGGATTTGCCTAAGTATTTAGGAAGTGTCTAAGTACTGGTAAGTCATTACAAGTAAAATACCCCTCTGTGGCCCTTCAAAACATACCCCTCTGTGGCCCTTCAAAACATCTCAATACCAGCTTACCTCTTTTTCCAAATAAACTTTCTTATCGTCCAGTGTGTTATAGAGGGTAAAAAACTGTTTCGTTTCTTTGTGAGTTGCCGATACTGCAAACAAATATGAAGAATTTAAACAAATGCATGTGCATGTTCACAATCTATATTATACAGGTTGAATATCCCTTATCCCAAGCATTTGGGACTAGAAGTGTTTCAGATTTTAGAATATTTAGATTTTGGAGCATTTTAGATTATGAATGCTTAACCAGCTGTTTTGAGTTTCTTTAATTCCGAGATAGATCAGAAAAATTTAAAACAGAAATATAAGCAAAGTGAAATATATTTTAGATAGACTATACCAGAGGCTATGCTTCCATTACACCTCTGTAGAATAACACTTGTGATCCAAAACACAGCAGTTGTGAGGGTCTTCCTTTAACCTTTAAGCTCCCTCTTTCCTGCCTATCCTGAAATTCCATCCCCAAAGATTGGGCAACCCTCTTGAGCAGGGTTCAAAACTTTTTGGCAGGAGTGCTACATAATCTCGCTGACACTGTGCCAGGGACCAGAAAAATATTTATATTTCAAAATTGAATTAAATTACATATAAAAGTGTATGAGACACAAATCTGGGAGATTACAAGGCTTGCCAGAGGGCTGGATGGAGAGGTCTTGCTGCAAGCCACATTGAATGTCACCATGAGCCACATATGTCCCCAGGCCCAAGGTTTGGACACCTCTGCTCTGGAGTATCAGTCAGTGATGTACAGTAAAGTTGAGGTACAAGGAAAAATTAGCAAACACTAATTAAGAGCAGCAAGCAGTTTATGCTTTGGGGTGCTCTTTGGGACCTGGATCAGTCTTCAAGATTCCTTTGCCGAGAGTTTAAACATGCACTCATACCTCAGGAAAAATAAGTATACCCTGCAAGTATTCAGTCAACCTATAAAACTCAGGCAATATATCTTTAACATAAAACCAACCTGCTGTGAATTGTAGCTCACATAAATTTATTGGAAGTGACACAATTTTAGCTTGTAAAGCATTAGGGGTTATTCTTAATGATTTGCTGTGCTTGTTTAACATAGATCAAGAAGAAAAAAAAGGTCCTCCTGGTCAAAGAGAGCCATGTATAAGATGATCTCATGATAAGTTGAGGATAGGTTTTGAGACAAAAATCAGTTTTTACCCTTCAGGTAAGTCAGGGGCAAAAGTCTCTTCCCTTTTGGCTACCCTTTTAAAAAAAGTTGTTAAATTGCTCCTAGTCCTTACTCCCTCTGTACCCTGCTTCTTAGCCGAGTCCTCCCCTCCAAGTAGTTACTCTTAGAAGTTTTATTTACTGCACTGATTTGTGTTTAAGTTGACTCATGGTTTTAAGACCATGAGTATTTGGCTTATACATGAATAATATTTTTATACAATACGTAATATTCTCTAATTCACCAATTTGCTATAAAAGCCTTGAATCTTTGTATTACACAATCTATGGTCTACTGAAATTTTGCAAATTGATTAAAATGGTTCAAACTGTAATTCTCAGGTAATTTTCTGAGACTAGCATGTTACATCACTTGTACTAAGCCAGTTCCATTGGCTGCAAGAAGGTTTTCAGGCTCAGTTCTAAACTCCTAAAAATGTTTTTTTTTAAATGAAATAAATGATACAGGACTAAACTACTGTTAGAAGCTTCTCTTCTCACATTAATCTTTATGCTCCGTTTTGAAGGCACTACTCCACGTCACTTCATCTGTGGAACTGGTGCAAGGGAAGCGTCTTTTCCGCTGCCTCATCAATGTCTCCCAATTTATTTGCCTATTGATGGACAGTTAAGACACCATGCATGTTGATCAACAGGCCAAAGTACAAGACCCAGGTGCTAGAAGACTGAATGAGCTCCCACTCCTTGCTCAGCTCCTGCCAAACCCTTTGAAAGCATTAAAATCAAGTAGATAAATAGGTACCACTTTTGTGGGAAAGTTAACAGTGTTCCATGGGTTTTGGTATTTAGTCATGCAGGCCACATGACCATGGAGGTGTCTTTGGATACATGGTTGTATGGCTTTATGGCTTAAGGTACATGGATGAGTGCTGCTCCTTAGAGACAGTCACGACCAGCAGGATAACCTGCAGGGGACACCCTTACCTTTGAAGTGGACAGCGTTTACATCTTTACTAGACTATTGGTGTTCAATAAAGGCAGTTTTATTTCAAACACACTTTTGGTCCTTTTACTGAAATGTTTTTATGGGTGGTTTGATTTTTGTTCTGCCTACATATATTTTATACTGTATTTTTTATTATGCTGTTAGATTATCTTTTTAACAAAAGGGTGGGGGAAACAATGCTTCAACTGGTTGGATGGTCTGGTCTAGAGGGTAGAGCTACTGCCCATATCCCAAAACACCATCATCAAAGTTCAGGATCACTAGAGTAGTGTGATCCTAACAAGCTCGAGCAGAGCTCTCTTGGGTGGTAGCCAAAAAAGCCAGCTCTAAAGCAATTGTCTATGTGGAAGGAGAAGGCAGCCAGGATATGTCTAGATTTTCTAGACCATGACAAGATCCATCTGGAAAGAGGTAACTCCTTCAACGACAGAACTTCTCTGCTTATTGTAAAAACCTCTACTGAGTATTAGAGAAGGCTGTCCATGTAAACTGCCTTAAAGAAAGCTAAAGAAGCAATCCAATGGCCAGAAAGGATAGATGGGTGTGTGTGTGGGTGTGTATTTTATATTATATTAACACACACAGTTACTATTGTTGTGGTTAAAATACAAAAAAACACACCCACAAAATTATACGGCTGCATCCCATTATACAGAATTTCCACCCACTGATTATATGAATAGGGTCTTCATGCGACACCACTCAAAGTAACATTTCTTAAGCACACATCATTGATCCAGGTGGATAAGCCAACCTTGAACCATATTAGAAACAGATTAGCCATCATCAGTCCTCAAGGGAAGTTTTATAGGCGTTTTGTGAAACCTTGCAAGTAGAGGCATATGATGTGAATGTCACAAAGCTGTCAATACAACAGCATTAGCAAGGCACAGTTGTCATGCTCCACAGGTTTATAGCGCAATTGTGCCTTTCCACTGCTTAGCTGTGAGGAATACACTTCCATTTGATATACATACCCTGACTGTAAAGTTCAATAAATCTCTTCTGGTACTGTGTTAATTCAGCTCTACTAGGTACCTCATCAATCTTCCGTTGTAAAATGGCGATTTCTCTATTTCGTCGGGCCTGAGGGGAGTTGGGGGGAAAAGACAGTTAGACTGCTTGAATGGACTGACACTCAGAAACAACCTGATAATGAAATCAAGAGCTCCCCTCCGCTCCCTGTAAACTCCTCAGGCCCTCTGTTGATGAATGAAGTGTTTTCAGATAATTACTTGGAAATGACATTTACGCTTTAGAACATTCATTATGGGAAGTTGACATTCTTATGTCACTAGAAATTCAACAAGACACGAATGCAGTTTTCACATCTCCCAACTGCACAGAATTTATATTTGGGAAACTCACCAGAAGCAGTCTGATCTTTTGCAGCTTATCTTTCTCTGTCTTGTATTGCTGGTCTATAATTTTAGAAGGTTCCTAACATTTAAGATACAAAAACAAAATCAATTCTTAATCCAGTCCTACTAAAAATTAACTGTTATAAGGAAGTAATTTTTCAGACATGGTTTTCAATGGTTTGGAGGACTGAAAATGAGCAGCTTCATTCCTTCTTCCCTTATAAGTTGCTTTCTCTTCAAGAGTTGTCGTGAGTGCTCATGATGCAGGAGACAGGAAACAGGAAAACTATAGTTAATGACACCCAACTCAGAAATTGTTGAGGCCACAAGACAACTTGTGGTCAAAGAGATTGTAACCAAAAGATTGTACCCGCAACTCAGTATATTCTAAAAATGGGATAACACTGAAACATTTCTTTGCCAAATGCAGCAACATGTAGAAAGTTTGCAGTTACAACTTAATACCCAAATGCTTCTGCCTCTGCATTGCGGTCAGAACTGAAGGATCTTTTCTAAGTTAGGCAGACTTCCAATATCAAGGTTAGACAAGCAGTGGCCAGATGGGCCTCTTTGGTGGTAGCGCATCACTGAAATATACTGGTACGGCAAAGGACTGGGAGCAAAAGCATGAAAGCATCACAGCAAGATGAAAGCATCAGAGTATGAACCGTTTGCAGAACTGAATATGTCCAGTTATACACTTACCTTCTCCTCTCCATTTTCTGCAGCTTCTGCCTTCAAGTTCTCAATGTTTTGCTGGAGGCGTGCCATCTCTTCCTTGAGGAACAAGACAACAATTATGGTTTCTTTTTATTAGCAATTACCATGCTCTTTATGGAAACAGAAGTCAGAGTCACAGGTTTTTCATAAATTATGCATTAGAAAGAAATTGTTGGCAAAAAACAAATTGTGATTTTCTGTACTTAAGGCACCAGAGGCAAATGTTTTTCATTATGTAAAGCAGGGAGCCTTACTGTCAATGGGTTCATATTTGGGGGCAAAAGTGGATACAGTCCATTTCTTATGCAAATGCACCTGAAGAAGGTGGTGTAGATGCTGGGGGGTGGGGGGTGGAAATCAGCTCTTAAACTGCCAGCACTCATTACAAAACATCCATCACCATTATAACTAAAGCACAACAGCTTTTATGGAAGCTCCCAAAAAATTTCTAAATGGTCTTCCAAAAAACCAATGTGAAGTCCTCAAAATTGTAATATCCTTTTTTGTCAGTGATAGGCAACAGCCATCCAAAACCACCAAGCTACAGAGACTGGACAATTGTTATTTTTGCCCCATTTCATGTTATTCTTCCATTGTTTTACATTTATGTCAATGCCTTTTCACAATACAAATTATTCTTTCTGATGTTTATCCCACTAAGCAAGTAACAATATCAGCAGGAAAAGCTGATGAAGATCCAAGTAGATAGTGGGTTGATATAACTGCACTTCCACCTGAGACCTTTGGCATGGAAGCCATTTGGAGAGCCATGTAATTTTACTACTGCAACATTTGCACTCTGTTTTACAACCACTGGATCTCCAGAATGGCTTCCATGTACTATTGCTCTGATAAAGAGACCCAATCACATGGAAGTGGTGTTTCCTCAGCTCATGCTACTAAAGTAAATGCTACTAAACACATACTGTATATCAGTCTTATAGCCAAATGCATATGTTTGGCTATAAGGGAGCCTGTACAGGCACAATCTGGAATAACTTTCTACAACTTACCCTACAATGTGCTTTGAATTCTTGCTCTTGGCTTTTTAGGTTCTCATTCATCGCAACCAGTGCCCGAAGCTTCTGCAATACACTAATGGGGGAATGGGATGAGAAATTATTGTACAAGGAAGCAAATACTTGGAAAAACTCCCCAACTACTTTAAACAAGTGGTCTAAACTCTGAAAGATGCCATAAAATTTGAATTCACAATAGGGCTGAATCAAATACAAAGGTGGATGATAATGAAAAATGAGTCCTCAGTCTTACCACTCACAATTTGATGCATCCAACAGGACATTGTTAACCCTGTAAGCTCAGTGGTTCTGCAGATGTGAATTTGCTACCCATGGGATTTTGCAGATTAGATCGTGAGAATTAGCTTTAACATGTAGCACTGGTTTGTACTTATGGTTAGGTAAATGTTCAACACTATTTTTCTGAAGGGGTAGTACAGATAGAATATACCTTATTTTCAAAGGGAATATCACTGAAATTAAAAAAACCAAGTTTCTGTTTGGGAAGTCTTTAATTCAAAAATCACTGGTTTGTGGCAGGCAAGACCTTCAGTCTTCTATGTGCAATATGGGGAAAATACTATAGGCATACTTTATCAAGAGTTTCTGAGTAATAACAAGCATTTTGAACATTCAAAAGTGCTGAGTATTATTACATTTCCCAAATTCTAGTCCTTGAAAACCCATACATATCTGAATGACATAACAGCTATGCACTCCATCTTACTATCAAAGGGGTTAATCTTTCATATGAAATCAACTCATATGATATACTATAGTGTTAAAAGTGTTTAAAAACCACCAACAGCAAAGCATTAATGAATTAATGCAAGCCATACAAATATGGGGGAAGGCAAAGAGAACTAATCTCATACTTTGAGTCTGCTTGGGATTCAACTGCTTCTAAGGCTGCCAGCTCCTTCTCCAATTTTTCATGATGTTTCTTTACCTAAAGAGTTGGAATGAATAAACTGTGAGAAAACACACTGAGCAGAGCCATTTTGTCTTTCTCTTGTCTTCTCCAGGAAGGAAAGCTGTAAGCTGAGCCCTCTAAGATTTTTCAAGTTCTATGCACGCTATTAAATACATTTGCATTTTTTCTTATACAAGTTGGGCATACCTTATGTAAAATGTCATTTTTACCAAAATAAAAAATAAAATAAAATCAGAAACTGCATTCCATGCACATACCTTGTTTCATTCACAAAATTATTTTCAAAAAGTTGTATAAAATAATTATTTAATAAATTTATATCCCGCCAAGGCTGACTCAAGGCAGCAAATTATCTTCAGGCTAAGGATATGAAATGAATGAGTATTGTGTTTAGATTTGGAAACCATGCTCTAGATTTCTCATTATGAATATGCTAATATAAAAATCAGATATCCAAAATGCTTCTGGTCCCAAGCATTTGGAACAGGGATGCCCAATCTCATCACCTGGTAAAGCACAAATGTTTGAACAGCTCTAATGAGAACCACAATTCTCAGATTTTATGAGACTACTCTTATTTGCATCTGTGTTAGTGGAAATATGCATATTAAAGTTGGCTTCCATCATTTTTTCTAGGTGAGGGGAGGGGGCGATTACCTCATTGAGTGTCTTCTTTGCATCATTACATCCCATTTGTAGGTCAGCACATTTTGCTTTCAACTATTATCAAGAGAAAACAGAAAAGTAAGTCAACTCATCACAAATACATTTAGGATGCTTAGGCTGGCCTAAGCCCAGCACAAGTCCCGTGCTAGAACTGGGGTCATAAAAGTGCTTTAAGGCACTTTTGTGCCACTCCTGGGGGAGCGTGAGGCCAGTTCCAATATTGAGAATATTAAAAACTTTCAGGAATCCAAAAGAGGTAGTTTCACAATAATTGTAATAATCACAACCATTTTCCTGATCAGCTAACATTTCTTTCAGTTGCAACTTGGGAAGGCTACTTTAGATAAAAACAGCATCTGGCACATAAAGAAGCTAAGTGAGTCTCAATATATATGCATCTTCCTTGACATAAACCAAGCATACTGATTGCTCCCAGATGGGATGTTTATATATCAAAATGATTTCCTGAAGCCCTGCCATGACTGAAATATCTCTCAAGAAATGAGCAAGAGTTAAAAAGTTCTATTCAGATGTGATCCAAGTGGAGAAAAAGGGACTACAGTTACAGCATCCTGAGGAATGTGCTAGCAAGCATTTTTCTGAACAGGCAAACTCTTGTCTCTAGGATGAGTTTTCTCTCTGTAAGTGAAATGGTTCAGCCACTAAGGTAGGGAGGACAGAAAAATGTATAATACAGCATATTGGAGGTGGGACTCCCAATAGCATTTGCAACTGTGGAAACTTTCTAGGTTACAAATAAGCAAGTAACTAAAGTGGTTGTTACAAAGTGGCACCAATATGGTTCAATGTACCACCGTTCTACATAGAAGACAAGACAAAAAGAGCGGGATATTTTTTTCTCCACTGACATCAAAAGGCACTCATTGTACATTAATAGAGGAATAGGATGCAGGGAGATTTTGCAGATGAAATCAACTGGTTTTTAACACTGCCTAACAAAGGCAAATATCAATATCAAGGCACACGTAATGCAATAAATATAGGCCTATATCCTAAAGTGAAATTATGCCCCTTGCTCCAAGCAGTTAAGATGACTTTCCATAAGATAATACTAGAGGATGACGTAACTGCATGAACCCATAACTGCTATGGATTTTGCCCATAATCTTTACCCAGTGTGCAATTAATCTGTGGGACTTCTTGCCACACAATGTGGTGATGGTGCTGGCAAAAATGCCTTTAAAAGGGGACTGGATAGATTAATGGGTGAAAAGTGAGAGGAAGAAAAGTGAGAAGCCATGAGAAGTAGACTCTCTCTGAAATGGATGTTGCAAAAGAGTAACAACAAAATTTAGGCATCTTGGTATGTGCCCCCAAGGCATAAGCTACTGTGAGATACAGAATGCTGTACAAAATGGGTCTTTGGCCTGATCCAGCAGGGATCTTCTTATGTAATGTAATGCTGGCACTATGAGCATATACGGAAAAAGCACAATGAAACAAAATTAGCTTATGCCCAAGAAATAGGGTTGAGCCAAGTCAACCCCAATCCTCTGTGTTTCATAGAAATGGTAACAAAAAATAATGGCAACAAAATTGCAAACATGCACAGCAGGGCAAAGAAATTGTTTAGTATTATCAGCCTTCTGAAAGTTCTCTAACATGGCAATTCTATGTAGGTTTGACATATCAACTATAAGCTTGTTTTATAATCAGATTATGGGCAAAATCCATAGCAGTTACGTTTCCACGCAGTTACTTCACCCTCTAGTGTTATATGGAAAGCCATCTTAACTGCTCCGGTGCAAGGGGCTTAATTTCACTTTAGGATATATCAATAAGATTTTGAAGATAAAAATATTTCAAGATGACAGCTGGTTAAAATGGGGGAAGTAGTCCTATTTCAAGCCTAGTAAGTAATGGTAGTGTAAGTAAGTAGTGAAGTAATGGGTGTCATCTTCTCTGATTTCTGGAGAAAAGCAGCTGTCTTCCTGCATTTAAGAAAAGGAAATCCTGTGCATATTAACAATTGCGAAGTTGGTTTTCTGTGTACAATTCACTCACTTTTCTGAACATAAACTGCAGATTCTCATTTCTGCTATAGTAGTCAACAGACACCCAACATGCAAAAATTCAACAAGTAACACTTTACCAACACTGTTGGCCCAAGCTGGTAAAAGCTGCAATCCGTCGACCTTATGTCTGTCACAGATTATTACAGGGACAGTACTTTAGTAAGGACAAGATCAATCCAGTGCAAGACTTTTATTGCTGTTCTTTTCTTGCCTTAAGACTGCAATGCTGTAAACTTTATTAACATTTGAGAAGTTCACAAGCAGTCTGAGATTTGGCTTTTTTACTGTTACAAATTTTTTAACTCTTAGAAGGGCAGGCGTATTATTCACCTGCTAACAAACAAAGATGTTTTAGCAGGGATCTCAAGCTATTGTTGAAGCTATTCAATGGCTGAAGAATGCTAGAGTATTTTACAAACAAAACGTTATCAATTTTAGAATTGCAGCATTTTCCAATAGAAACTAAGGGCACTTTTTAGACAGGAAGAAAGTCAGGAAAACACCAATATGCTGCAATGCAATATTTTCCCAGCTTTTATGGAGCATTTCAAGGTTTTCTATCCATGAATGTAGCACAGTCTGGTTCAGTAACAGGCTACATGGTAAACCACCCAAAACTAATCCAATAATAAATGACTGTAACATATCCATGCTTACAAGGCAGAAAATGTGCCTATGCATTTAACACAAAACTACTGACAATCAAACATAAGCACCAATCCACTCTTTTCCCACCCCCTTGTCAAATCACCTTGAACCATATAGGAAAAATATTCATAAGCCTAACATCTTTCTTCATGATGTGGCAAGATCAGGCTGTACAAACTGTATTCACAACTATCAAGTGATTACATACTTCATCCAACAATGGCTGAAGGATGGAAGATGGACCATGAAATCAAGAAGCCAGATATCACGGATGGAGATATACTATTTCCAGAGGGTCAGATGCTTGGGGTTGCTTACATCTAATTTTAGGGGCATATCAGAGTATAGCAGGTTTCCCCAAAATTGGCTGGTGCACCTGCTGCAATCCTTCCTAGCTAGTGATATACTAGTAATTGTCATCAATTCTTCAGTAGCCTCCAGATAAAAATTACTATAAGTATTAAAATGTTTATCTCTCCTTACTAAACAAAGTATAAAACAGCTTACAATAAAATATGAGCACAAAAATAACACCAGATATCAATATAAAGGCAACAGTCTAGACGAGCAAGTTTCCTTGATCCGATAAAATTATTCATACTTTTTTACAAGCAAATAGTTTTTTCCCCAGAATTGGATGAACATTGTGATAATCTTTGGCAGCCCTACCTTATGAAAGCAGTGATATGGTGCCTAGGAGGTCTTTGTGAGTTGTTGCACTAGAGCTTATATTCTTGTCTTTTTCAGAGCCATGAAATTTTTTTTATTTTTCCTAGACCTTTAAAAAACAAATACCAGCTGAATTTTTTTAATGCAATTTCATTTCTTTGCTCTTGGAATTCTGTTGCTTTTATATTACCACTGATTGTTTTAATTTTATTTACCATTTTATACTAACAATCCAATCTGCACATTAGGCAGTGCTGATGAAACACACAGACAGAGAGGACACATAACCAAATAGTGCAGGATCAGTGCACTTACATCTTAACTGGCACACTTCCCACTCTTAACCTCTGCACAGATTGTCCCTGCCACTACCTTCCAGGCACTGCATCTAGGAAATGCTGGTGTGGTCAAGGAGCCTTGGCAATTCACATTGGCAGCCTGCAGTGAGCAACAACTGTACATAAAAGAGGATATACAGTGGCTGATCAGGCAATTCACTGCCATAAGCCTGCCAAAAAACTGGGCTGTTATACATTCTGAAATAAAATTTAGTAAAGACATACTTCATCCAGCTGCTTGGTCTTCTGTAATATCTGTTTGTTTAGAGATGTCACCTTCCTTCTGTGCTGCTGGGCAGCTCCAAGCCTCTCTGGGCGCTCTTCTGCAGAAAGCTCAGATTGCTAATGGGAATGGGGTGGGGAGAAAAAAGAGACGTGATAGAAACTAATACATTACTATTCAACGCTGTCAGATTTATAAGCCTGATACATAGAACCATAGAATCCTAGAGTTGGAAGGGACCCAGTAGGTCATCTAGTCCAACCCCCTGACTGTAGCAGGAAATCCCTCAAGCATCTTGGACAGGTGCTTGTCGAGCCTTTGCTTGAAGATCCCCAGTGAGGGATCTTCCCGTGGCAATCTGTTCCACTGCCGAACCACCCTCACCGTCAAGAATTTTTTCCGGATATCCAACCGGAATCTCCTTTCTTGCAGTTAACTACAATTAAACTAATTCAGCAATGCCATTAGAGAAAGCAAGTCTTGTAAAAACAAACATTGCAGCCCTGAATCTTAATAGAAAAATTGCCCCAACATAATTTATTAAAGCAATCAAATCAGTGACATACCTTTTCAGCATATTCTGACACAATCTGCTTGATCTCATCTGACTGAAGTCCAACAATCTGGCCTACAGAGCTTGCAGTCAATCTGCCCTGAAAATACAAAACCAATCTTATTAAACCATCAGTGATTACAACCTTTTTTCAGAAACCAGTGCAATCTGATGTAAATGCTATCTCTTCCTACAGTAGTAGAAATAAATGCACTGCCAGGCCTTCACGAAAGCAGTAGGGCAAGGATGGAATTTGGGCAGCGTTAGGATGGTGATATGAAAAGAGTCATAAAAGTTAGTGGAAAGTTAGACATCAGTTGCCAAATCAATTTCTCTACAAGAACATGAGTGGGCCAGTATGAAACACTGGAACACATAAATTGTAAATGATTGATTATTTCAAGTCACCCTCAGCCTGGAATTGGCTGCTGCATAAGCTGACGAAGTATATATGCAATAGAGAAAGGACATCTTGGATCTTGTATACTGGTGAATTGGAAGAAAGAATAGAAATGGAGCCAAATTACAGGGTATACAAGGCTGGGAGGATTTGTTGGGAGAAATCTGCCTGTGAACAGACAGGACGGAATATGCATACTCCTTCCATAAGGCTAAGCACTGACATGTGTAAAATGCATTGCTGAGGAAGGGACGCTGTGGGATAAAGCAGCAGAATTTCAACTATGAATGGGAACAAAGTGGGTCATGCTACAGCCTGGTTAAGAAAGAAAGCTCTTAAAGGGTGTAAATTTTTTTCGTACAATGGTAATTTGCAAATATTACCTCTTCTACTGAATAATTTAAAATGATCTGTCTTTAGGCACAGTAAGTAACAACTCAGAGAACAAAAAATATACATCTTTTGAGAAGTGCCTGCTTTGTAGTTTTATTTCTATGTCAATTCACACTGAAGGGTAATGTGTATGGCAATCTCATCCCAGATAAACCTAATTAAGAGGCTGTGTCAGCTCTCAAGTCAACCTGCAGGTATATATTGTACACTGGTAATGAGTGTGACTGCGAAACAACAGATGTTTGTTTTCCTGTGCATTTTTTGTTTTTGTCTTTTAAGCTTACTCTGATTTCAGTTCAAAGCCCTGTGAAGGATTCTTAAAGATATTAAGAATCTGAGCATGACACATGCTTTACTCAGGCTCAGTTAAACCACCACAAAGACAACTGCAATAATAGTTCCATTCTTTAATTTTGAAATTAGTCTAATTAGGGGTGACTCACTTCTTCTGTCCCCATTGCAGCCATCTCAGTCATCAGTGTCTTAATACGGAGCTGGTGAAAAAATAAGGCACAGGATCAGAATTCCAGATTTCAAAATACTTGTTGTTCTTACTTATTAAGTGAGATTTTCCATTTGACAGCTTTTCCAGATGTACAACAATCAGCAAACAACGGTGCTATGTACATTGATAAGGATTTCAAAATGGGTTTTTAAACCCAGACATAAATTATGCAACTCTGCCTTTGGATAAAAAGTCATAATAGGCATTTACAACACATGGACCTACCAACTGGAATTGAAATGCTTCCACAACAATATTAGAATGGAAATTGCCAGAAGGGGAAGTGGGATTTGCCAGTTGCATGGGAGAGGAACGGTTCTGATAGCATTGCCTGCACTGGACCTAAGGTACAAACTGTGATCAATAAATACCAGGACTGGTGCTATAAAAAGAAAACTACAACAAGTAACAATTTGACATTTAATCTCCTTTAAAGTAGTCCCCTTTGGAAGCCACACACTTAATCCAGCGCTTTTTTCATTGACGGAAGCATTCCTGGAACTTGCTTTCTGGGATAATCAGCAGCTGCCTTGTCGCACTCACTTGGATTTTCTTGACATCCTGAAATCTTCCTTTGACGTCCTTTCAAGCAGGATTTGATTTTTGGAAAGAGGAAAAATTGCAAGGGGTGAGATCTGGGGAATATGGTGGCTGTTGGACCTGGGGGATGTTGTGCTTGGCCAAAAACTGCTGCACAAGCTGCACTGAATAGTAGAATCCCGCAAACACCACAAGTCACAGTAGCACTTCTTGTTTACTGTCTGACCACATGGAGCATATTCATGATGAACAATCCCCTTTTAGTCAAAGAAACTGGTCAACAGTGTCTTCGCATTGCTTTGACTCATTCGTGCTTTCTTTGGTCTTGGAGAGGTTGGGGTCTTCCACTGTGAAGACTGAGCCTTGGTTTCAGGGTCATAACCACAGACGCACGATTCATCACCTGTTATGACCGTTTTCAAAAAGATTTCATTGTTCAACACAATCAAGGAGACCTTGCGCAACTGAAACCAGAGTTTCTTTTTGGTCAGCTGAAAGCAGTTTTGGCACAAACTTGGTAGACCTGAATATCATACCCAAATCTTCAGTGAGAGTGGAGTGAACGGAACTGTAACTAATCTGCACATCTTCTGATAACTCACGGACGATGATTTGATGATTTCCCCTCACAGCTGCATGCACATCTGCTATGTTTTCTTCAGTTCTGCTGGTTGCAGGTCTCCCAGAACATTTGTCACTTTCAACATTTTGTTGGCAATCTTGGAAACATCTGAACCACTTGTATGTGGCTCATACACTCCTCTCCATACACTTTCTGTAACTCTGTGTAGGTCTCTGTGCAGGTATCTCCAAGCTTTTGGCAAAATTTGATACAGATTCTCTGCTCAACTTTCTCTCTCATGGTCAATGCACCAACCCCACGCTACACACGTTCCTTCCAAGCACTGCTGTAAAGAGAGGAAGTGAGCTAGGACATTAAAACTTAGTGTGCATGCATGGTTGGAGTCAAGGTCAATCTGTACCAAGTGGCTTCACTCTGCGTATTTTAGCTCTTTACTATTGCACCAGTCCTGATACTTATTGATCACACCTCTTACACAGTGCTTTTATGCAGTAGGGACAAAATATCCTGGATTTAACATGCCCCAAATTACAGCAGCGAAGTTCACCTCTTCTGCCGCCTGAAGGTCATCCTCAGTATAAGCATCTGTCTTGGCAGCTGATGTGAGCCCTGCAGGCAGTACCATTTTCTTATCTTCAGCCTATTAAAATAAATTTTTTTTAAAAGGTCAATAGAATTAAGCTGAAAGTAGGACCATTTCCACAGAAAAAAATATGAAAAAGGAAGACACCAAAAAATATCCATACAAGAACACGTATATCAAACATCTGATAAGAAGTGTATTAAAAATGGTTAAAAAAATTATTTGCCCGCATAACATTCTAATGCTCTTAATACTCAAAAATTTGATCTAATCTAAAGGAAATGTGATACTATACAAGTAAACAGCCTATAAATGTATAGAATCAATAGGAAATTGTTTTCTACATTTTGTGCGACAAGAGAACCAAGCGTGATGTGACTTTAGGAGCTGTACTTTTCTGGTTGACACTTTAGCCCTTTCACAAAAATGAGTGTTTGTATATTCTGAACATAAAAATACAGGGAACAATCCTAATCAATTTCCCAGCTCTGGTGTAATGGCAATGCAACTCTAAGGTAAGGGAACAAACACTGCCTTATTTTGAAGAGGACTTCATGATTGCCCCCAAACTGCAAGATGCCATACATTTCCCACTGGTACAGCTATGTCAGTGCTGGAAAATTGGTTAGGACTGTATCCATAATGCCACTTTATCCTACGGTGGACAAAAGCTATAGACAATCATGGCTACATATATTCCCTAACCTTCAAGGGTAAAGAACTCTTCTTTCTCGTAGCTGACACATGCTAATTTTTGTTCTCAGACAGGTATGCTGGGAGAAGATTCTTCACAATCCTTCACAACACCAGTGATATTTCAGTTGAGTTCTGAAGACCCTCAGTGGGCTGTATCATGCTTGCCAGTACTACCCAAGGCCATAACATAAAAAGGGCAAGTAACAAAATGCTAAAGAGACTTTTATATATAGCAGTAGCAGTTAAAAATTTCAAATAAGAACCAAAATGCACAATTGCTCTCAGAAGTGATGCTTTGATAGGTACTCTCTCCCCCTCAGAAAACAAAATTCCATAGTGAAGTCTAGCAAATGCTTCCACTACCTTCAAAATATTCAATAGAGTGAAGCATTAGAGCAAAGAGGGAATTCAGTCAGAAGAATGACAGTGGCGCCTCACATAACAAATTTGATTTGTTCTGGAGGCATGTTTGTTACGTGAAACTTTTTTACGTGAAGTGGATTTTCCCATAGGAAATAATGAAAACTCAGATGATTGGTTCCACAACTCAAAAATATTAATATAAAAATATTAACTATATGTAAAAATGATGATAAAACACTGGAATTGAATTCAAAACATGCAGTCAGTGTGCATGGTCCTATGAAGTCTACTTAGGTTGCAGTCCTTAGGTATTCCTAACTTTCCTAGGAGTAAGCCCCATTTAACACAATGGGGCTTACTTCTGGGTGTAGACATGGTTAGGAGGCTTCAATCAAAGACTTCAATCAAAGTGTCTCTCCACTTTCTCCTTCTCTCCATCTTGAGCCTCTCTCTCCCCTGCTCCCTTCTGGCTAGCCCTGAGCTGCTTCCCTCTTCTCCACTGCTCTTCTCTCCCCCTGCCCAGTGGACGCCCGGCACAAGAGGAACAGTGTGGAAATGCTGCTTTCGCTATGGGCAGGTGCGCTAGGCAGCCCTGATGCTTTTTAAAAGGACTGCCAGCCAGCACATCTGCCCCAACTGCCAACGAGTTTGTCTGTTACGTGAAGCACAGTTTGTTATGTGAAGCAGAATCCTAGAGAATTTTTTGTTTGTTACGTGAAACATACTTTATGTGAGGCGTTTGTTACGTGAAGGCGCCACTGTATATGCAAAAAAAGTGGCTATCTATGAAAAAGAAGCAGCAACCATAACAGTAGTTTGTAACATAACTGCACTATCCAGTTCTGGATGATACAGCTGACAGCCTCCCTCTTACAATTACCACCACAAGGTGACTGAAGAACCATTGCACTATGGGTGGGAAGGAAAGAGACATTGCTTTAAAATCTGCAGATAGCTAGCTAGCTAGCTAGCTAGATATTATATTTATATTATGATGGTTGCTGTTGTACATGACGCATAGTCAATCCTCATTACTTGCTCACTCCACTACTGCAGGTTTGCTTATCTATAGGGAACAAAGTGTGTCTTGCCTCGCTCCATCTGCTGCCTATTTTCAGTTATTGATAGTGCCAATCCTGAAGCTATCTGCGCCATTCTGAATCCTTCTTTTGCTGGCATTCCTGACCACATTAGCTATATCTCCACCTAACCCAACTGACCCCATAGTATCAATGATTCTGTATCTACCGATTTGCTATCTGCTGAAGTTGACATAAACTTATTTCAAGCAGATAAAGAGACTTGATGGTACATACATAACTACCTTAAATTTTAAAAAGTGTAAAAATTCAAGTACTGCATGCCTTTTAATAGCGCTACAGTTTTTACAGTCATTTTTTCTCCCCCTTTGATTGACATTCTTTCTTGCTTATGAATCTTACCTTCTCTATTTTTCCTTGTCGGCTGAATCCATACCTCCTATAACACATAATGGTGGGGAGAAAGAAAAAAGTCAGATTTTGTTGCTAGATTATACTTCCTACCTCTTATGCAAAAGAAGTGTACGTGCATAAGCCAATCAAGCTTTCAATGATTCTTAAAATTATTTTTAAAAGCAAAGAATGAGAAGGATTTATAGATTAGTTATAAGCTCCAACTAAGTCAGTGGGTCCCAATGTATACAGTGGTTTGAGACCCAATTTTTTTTTTGGGGGGGGGGGCGGTTGTGAAACTAACAGTGCAGTTTAGTCTACGTACAGCAAGGGTTAAATAACTGGCAACTTGTGGAGAGCACTGCTGCCAAATCACAGTTACAGCCACAGAGACACAACTCCCAATGCTAAAAGTTTGAATATAACTTTTAATGCATATAAAATAAGGTATGCCATCAGCCAGTGGACTAAGCATGCCTGGGAGGCTACATCCCTTGCCTCCCAGGACGAGCACCATGATTATCAAAGATAGATCATTCTGTCCCCCCATCACCAACCACAGAATGAAGCTGCTGCAGGGAGCTCCACTCATCTTTGCCTAAAAGACTCAGGGCATCTCTAGGATCTTTCCAATGGCACTATAAGCTTCCTCCCCCGCCCAAGCATTTGCAGCAAAAAGCAGGGTATAAATCCATAAATACTGTTATGTTGTGAACCACCTTGAATGCCACCCTTGGAGAATAAGAAAGGTGGTTTACAAATAGTTTTTTAAAAATATTCTGAACCTGTTCAGGGGGTTGCTCTGTTATCCCACAGCATCTAACATCAATTTGCTACAATGGTTCCCAAAACACTGGAAGTCAGCCAATTCCTAAGTGAACAATCAGGCAATTCACATTTCTGAACAGGAAAACACAGCTCTGCTTATATGAACAGATATTAATCACAATAACTTTCACCTTCTGTAAAAGTTGAACTGTTTTGAGCACATGCAGTTTGAGGATACTGCTCACAAATTTGTTGCTGAATTTGCAAACAATCCATTTTCATTTTATGTGAGTCTTTCAATTTTCATTCACTTTTCTAGCTTTACACGAATACTGCAATCACAGATGCTTAAGGAAGCAGTAACATGCATGTATGCAGCTGTGCACAAAACTTCCTATGTGCTCCCTTCAGCAGTTACCAGCATTAAAGTAGAGGAAATTCAGGGTATGATAAGGATGAGAAAATTCAGCAGCTGCAACCTGACTGGATATCCGATTGACAGTCAACCTTGTTCAGCACTATCAGTGACTAAGGTAAGTCGAGTTAGCAAGGACGCTGAACAAAAAAGAATTAGTCCTGCTGTGGATCCACACATAACTCATTTAAGCGCAAGTAAGTGCTTGGATATATTGCATTCAACAATTTTGACAAGACAGGAGGTCTCAAAGAGTGGGCAATACAGTTTTGCTTGCCTTTGCTGATGGTCTTGAAAATAAAATTATATTGAAGCAGTGGCAGATTTAGAAAGAAGCAGCTGTAAATAGCCTATAAAAAAACATACAGAAGACACTAGGGGCCAGGAGGGGAGTTAGCTGATTATCTACCCCACTCTGTGCCACAGCAACTTTCTTAGTGAAAATCAACCCCTAGGAAAATCTGGCACAGCACTTTTAAATTCCCAAAACAATGAAATGTGAAAACCAAAAATGCAAACTCAAGCATTAAATCACACAAGTGAAAAGAAAACGACATTCAAAAACACAACACAGAATAAAAGTACTCACAAGAAATAATCAGTGAAACTAAGAGGATAACAAAACAAAAAGATGGAGAATGAAAATATGAAAAGTTATTCAAAAATTCTCTCCCAAGCCTCTTCTTGACAAATGATTCAGACAAAAATGAAAGACACTGGCTTTCATTCCTTCCATGTGGCACATAGAATCGAATGGAAGTGAAACCAGAAACATGATAGTTTCCCACCAAATTGTCTACCTTTCTTGAACTTTTCAATGAGGAATCCTTGATGATCAACCAACCTTAAGGATCCTCAGAATGCAGTTTAAAAACATTTGCTTTTAATAGGATCAATTTACCTGCCATATTCCAGCAATGTAGAGTGAACTTTAGACTCCTCATCAGCAAACTTTTCTGGTCCTGTTTGTCTTTTATATTTTCTCTGTGGCTTATATACCTCCTACAAGAAAACAAATGAACACAGTCTTTCAAAAGTCAAATGGTGTTATCCATAATTTAGGTACTAATAATGGATAATGCTATTTAAGGCAGGGCAATCCAACTTTCAGCAACTGGGGGTAGTGGTTTGAATGAAAAATCACTTCTTGGTTTCAAGGTAGGAAAGGAAAACCTATCCCTCCTGCTTGGTTCAGATGTTGATTGTGATCTTTTCAGGGGGAGCTCATTATAGTCAACTATATCAGATAATGGGAAAACTTAATGCTGATAATACACGCAAATACATCAGTGTAAGTGTTTCAGATTGCCACTTACACGACAATCCAGAGTAACTATAGGAGCACGTAAGAGACATTACGTGCACCCATAGTTACTGCACCACCTAGTGAAAACCTATAGGAAATTCACATTGCAATCCAGAGTATATTGTTCTTACACCAGAGCAAGGACTCCCTGTAGTTACTCTGAATTGAGCTGTTAATATGTCATTCACCATCTACTAAAGTTTCTGGTTACCTAACCAGACATTTTCATCTTTTTCATACACTTTCCAGTTTTAAGCATGGCTACTCCAGAACGCAAAATTTGCTCAAGCAATCCTAAATATATCTGTGAGACACCTGAAACAATATGCTGTTAAACTATTTTTAATATCACACATAATTAAAGACTTAATTTTGAGTCATTGGAGTTCAGGTGTTTGTTAATTCTACTTCCACCATTGACTGAATAATTGTGGCTAATTATCATCTACTTAATTATGGATGCTTGAAAGAGTCATACAAGAAAACTGATTTTAGGTAACAGTTGAAGTGAAATGAAGAAAATGCTTCTAGTTTATATATATATGCTTCTAGCCATATGAAGAAAATGCTTCTAGCCATATATATATGCTTTTAGCCATATAAATGCTTCTAGCCATATATTACCGCAGGGAAAACCATAGCTTTAAGTAGACAGATCTTTCAATGCAATCTATCTATCTATCTATCTATCTATCTATCTATCTATCTATCTATCTATCTATCTATCTATCTATCTATCTATCTATCTATCTATCTATATAAACAAACTACCTGCATTGAAAGATCTGTCTACTTAAAGCTATGGTTTTCCCTGTGGTAATATATGGCTATGAGAGGTGGACCATAAATAAGGCTGACCATCAAATAACAGATCTTTGCATTATGGTGCTGGAGAAGACTCTTGAGGGTCCCTTGAACTGCAAGAAGATCAAATCAGACTATCCTCCAGGAAACCAACCCTGACTGTTCACTAGAAGGACAGATGCTGAAGCTGAAGCTGAAATATTTTGGCCACATCATGAGAAGGGAGGACTCCTTAGAAAAGATTCTGATGCTGGGAAAAACTGAAGGCAGAAGGAGAAGGGGACGGCAGAGGATGAGGTGGTTAGATAGTGTCCCTGAGGCTCTGAACATGAATTTGGTGAGATTTTGGAAGCTGGTAGAGGTCTAGCATGCTGCAGTCCATGAGGTCACGAAGAGTCGGTCATGACTGAATGACTAAACAACAATACCACCACATTGAAGATAACAACAAAATTGGAGCTAGAAAAACTGACTATTAATGGGTTCCAAAGTCTCTACAACATAAAATAGTTCACACCATCTCAATTGAAAAAGTCACTGTGGTGGTTGAATGTTTGGAGGGGTAAGAACATTGGACCAGGAAGGACATTTAAAAATGCAATAATGGTATTACAAGTACTGTAATTTATGAACTTTCTTCTTTGTAAGAGTTGGGAGCTCAGAAAAAAAAACATGTGAAGGAAATGGAACATCATCAAGCTCATAATTGGAGGGGAGGGGGACAGGGCAGAAAAATTGTAACTGGAGGATAACTTTATCCTGCAGACTTCATGTTTGACACCACTACAAGCACTGATTTACTTTTCCTGAAAATTGATGTCTCAAAGATGTCCACAAGGCATCTTCTTCCAAAACAACCCAAACTCATTAGTTCTGAAGACTTGTCTGGAACAATAGCATTCCTCTTCAACAACTGCAACAAGTTTCTTGGAGAAATTTCCACCATCCTCTTCAGCTGCTTCACCGTTATGCAAGGCATGCCTACCTTCAAAGCTTACAAAATATATTACTTGTAATGAAACCTTCAGCCTTGGATCCCTCACTGTATTGGTTTTTCAGTCTCAGAAACACGCAGGGCACAGTCCTTACCTACATTGTGCCTACTTCCTAGTCCCTCTTAAATAAATATTCTTGCATACATCTCCTGAGCCCCATGTTATCATGCCCACACAGCAGTAGGAAGAAGCCGTTTTGTGCCACTAAGTTGTAGTTCTGCTCCCAATTGCTGCAGAATGACACAAATGCTGGCACAACACCCACAGAGGATCCTTAATGTCCAATCTTCTGCGCATTACTGGTGCAACTCCACATTGGAAGCCTGGCTTAAAATTGTACATTTGCCAGCCAAGTAACGAATCCTTCCCAAATAATTATGGAGCTCTCCTGGGGTCTTTCTGCTCACCAACTGCTTTTTTTCTGCAAAGACAGTATGCAATTATACTGAATAGTGACACAGGGTGATAGGAGTACACAAAGCCTCCCAGAAGTACAAAGTTCAAAATAGATCCTATTCTAAAACACACAGAGAGAGAAACAAAGCCAGCAGTTCTTGTACCATACTAAAATTTAAAAACTAATCAACACCAGACACTTTGTGAGAAGAGCTCCTGTCCAACAGCAGCGCCTAACTCCTTCTGATGACATTCCACACTCTTTTCCAGACACAATGACAAAGGCAGTTTACTCTCTGCAAGATAGTGACAAAAGAGATCATTGTTTCCACAACTTGGCTACTCTACCCTGTTGACTCTGCCTGAGGAAGATATGTCAAAAGCTTTTCTTCTTTTTGGAAAAAAAACAGGTTTTGATCAACGCTGGCAAGCTTCACAAGTGGGAAATCTTTTCAAACCAGAGCATATCAGCCGAGATGCAAGAGAATCCATTCAAATTCCACACTTCTGTATTCACTGCAGCATAATGTTCCATTTCATGTGGTATTTTACACTGACATAGCTTCATACAAAGAGATAACAGAGAGAATTCACATTGCAAGCACTCAAAAAAAATCTAGACAATTGAAATTCTAACACTCCCCCACAAACCTTGACAAACCATGCGGTGACTGAAACGAACATTGCTGTGATGTTAGTGAAGCTAAACAGACTGTATTTAGTACCTGAAAATATTTATGCCCTGATTTTCAGCCAAGATTGGTTCCCAAAACAGCTTGCAATTAAATCCATTAAAAGATACAGTTTAACTACATGGACATGTGTGTGTGTGTGTGATGGGGAGAGAAGGAGGGCAATGGCTGCATCTGACAATTCCAGCTTCATATTCTTTTTTAAAAGTGGAACAGCTCTTGCCACAACATACTTGGATAGCTCATCTTCCTATGGATTTTTACTAAAGCCAACTGCTAAATAGTAAAACTCAACAACTAAAAAGGTACAATGACAAAACAGAGATGGAAAGGTCTATTGAAACTACACAAGGAGAGGACCTTCACTAAATATCGCAGCATGTATAGAGCTTAGTAGAACAATGAGAAGCAGCCAGCTGTCAATTGCTGAAGAATATGGTGAAAGTTGCCAGTCCACAACTTTCATATCTGACTTTCCAACTCGCTTGTGGGCAGTGAGGGGTACTTTGGGGTCCCTCCCCAATTATGAAGGTTTCATCTCAGAAGCACACTCCAAAAATTGTAGTTAGATAACAGGGAAGAGGTAACAAAAACCATTATCCAGGTGGAACGACACATCAGGGGAACCACAGTGAAGAAAGTGAATTGATCATAAGGTAGGGAGTTTCAGACAGAGCATACCATATTAACTCATCAGATGCACATCTCTGTCAGAAAAATTAATCCTGTTTTTTCCACCTTTTCATAAAAGCCTCCAGTTTATGAAGATACACGACTAAAAATGAGGTATCAACAACTATTGATAAATCCATATCTCAGATTGTCTATGGTGTTTTAATTTGCTCTGCGGCTATTAAGACTTGTTTGTTAATAAATAAAAGGCATTCCTTATGAGGGAACCTGATGAGCTTCATGTGAACTGTAACATTTTTGGAAGTCTTATATAGGAAAACATAATTACTAAAGGGTTGGAATTCTTTTCAACTTTCCATAACCTGAGTTGAAAGCACTCACTGAGCCAATGAAGAAGAAATGGAAAACTTTCTTCAATATACTTTTCACAGATAAATTTTCCATTTCTAAAGCAATTTTCCATTACTTCATAAAATTAATTAGAAACAGAATGATTCGATACAATACCAATATCAGTTTCAAAGCTGTAATTAATTTTTAAAGAGTATTATCCTTGTCTGCATGTGTGCAAGGGAACATATAGTCTAAAGGGCAAGATAATGGTTGAGAGCAGAACGAAACCCAAGACCAAGAAGATGTTAACTCAGATCCCAACTAATCATTTTAGAGCACTGGAAAGCTCTCTTGAACACAGACATCTGTATAGTACACTTACAGTGATTTCACCAACAGCTTTGACGGCCTTCTCTTTTCTTTGTATGAAGTCGTCATCCTACAAAGCAATTAATTCAGATAACTTTTAAACTGCACATTGTTTCCATTTCAATGCTGCCAATAAAAACTGGCCAGCTGATATGGCTACTAGTGGTGGTGCTTTACATTCATTCTGGGAAGAAGTGTCAGTTTTGGATTATTTCTTAAACCAGAAAAACGGATTTTACAGTAAACATCTGAAGTTACTTAGTGCAGGAAGAATATCAACCTGTTGTATAATACAGTCATCAGAATAATCACTCTGGTAAGCAAAGCAGAGAAAGATGCAGTGGTAATTAGGCTTATCAGAGGTAAGCTACTCCGTCTCAGAGCAGGCCTGAATGGGCATACTGAAGCATGGACGCAGTGGGAAAGACGCAGTGGGAAGGAGTGTCAAACGCTTCAGGTGCGTCATCCTGCAGTGGCATGTCACCCAGTGCGGCCTGCATCAGCCGCACCACCCTGGTGATGCTACTGGCTCTGAAACACCTTTGGTCATGTAGGATCATTACAAAAACTCATACTAATAATAATAATCTAAACATAATAATCTAAACTATCGACGACTAATCTAAACTATGTGTATCGACATAATAATCTAAACTATCGGCCAGTCTCAAACATCCTGTTCCTGGTCAAAGTGGTCAAGTGGGTGGAGGCATCCCAGCTTCAGAGGGTCCTGGATGAAGCCGATTATCTGGATCCTTTTCAGTCTGGCTTCAGGCTGGTGTTTGGGATAGAGACAGCCTTGGTCACTTTGGTGGATGACCTATGCCGGGGAATGGAAAGAGTGAGTGCGTCCCTGTTGATCCTAATGGAACTCTCAGTGGCCTTTAACACCATCGACCATGGTGTCCTTCTGGATTGGTTGGCTAGGCGGGGGGTTGGAAGCACTCTTCTGCGGCAACATTGTTACTTGGGAGGTAGAGTTCCTGACTGCAGGGGAACTGCTCTGAATAGAGCTGATTGGGTTTTCCTGGTAAGCCTCAGAACCCTGCTGCTTTTGCCATGGCTGGTTTGGAGATTGCTGCACTAGAAAATGGTGGACATAGTACCTTGGAAGACATGCTGGTGCTGGATGCTTGCTGAATAAGTATGCGTAACGCCACCATACGAACAAAGACAGTTATAAACCAAGCCAAAATGTCTTTTGCAGCAGCAGTGTTAAAAGATGGTCTCCCACATCAGTAATACCAAATATGAGTATTTCCTTAAAACACCTACAATAACAGCTTCCGAGATTACCTTATGTATCACATGGATGCTCTGCAAATTCACAAACTACTGCGATATACACAACTGAAAATTTGATATTTAGGGAGTTGCACTGAGTTACTCTGCTACAGTTTTCTGCTTCAATGCCACCTCAGAGAATTTGATCCATCAGCTTATGTCCTAAAGCATATGAACCAGCTCAGCTGATACAAACCTATATCAGTATAGCCCAATTTAAAGACTTTTCTTTAAATTAATCTTCATAGTTTTGAATTTCAAGAGATGCAGCAGAATGCTCACCTCTGGCAAACTGTGGGTCTTCTGAAACTGAGATATGGAATATGAGCGAATATAATCTCCCATTTCTTCCCGGGTTTCTATGGCACGCTTCACCAGCCACTGGGAACAAAACAAAGAACTGCTAGCATTAAAGAAACAACAGGATTCTAAATGCACATACATGTAATTAGATATTGAAGAATGTTAAGCAACGATCACCTCAAATCATTCACACGTTCTCCTATTTGTGAATATTCAAACAAGATCATCAGCTGGACTATGGCACATTATGATCATTGTGAGTCAGTGATGACTAGTGGAAAGGATGTTTTAGGCTACAATCCAGAGTAACTACAGGACCTTTTACAGTGACGTAGTTACAGTGCCACCTATGGGAAACCTATGGGAAATAGAGCAATCCAGAGTAAGTACCTCTTACATCTTCCCATAGTTTCTCTGGATTGTAGGGTTATTCTGACCATTCTTAGTAACTTAGTGTATATCAGGGTTGTCCCGAGGGTTGGCCAGAAGAATCTCAAATCCGACAAAGTTCTCCTACTACCACACTAGCATCTCATTCCAAGAACACATACCAAACCATTAATCTTGCACATTATTAGGATTATTCTTTTTATCATTATTTGATAGGCAATTATTTTTGTAACATCTTTACAAATTAGGTCTTCTCTACCCCATAGTCCACTGTGTCCTAAGAGAAAATAAGATACAGAGGTAACTCGCTCAACAAGCGTTTCACATAACAAGCAAAAATTTCCAAGAAATCTTGCTTCACATAACAAGTTCCGCTTTACTTAACAAGCAGGTGCGCTATGGGCACGCATGCTCCGCAGCCCTGATGCTCCCCATGCTGGCTCTTTAAAAGGGCTGCCAGCCAGTGCTGATACCTCTAAATGCCCCCAACTTGGGGGAAGTTGCCTGGAGGTGCCAGAGGCAGCTACCCCTAACTGCCCCCAAGTGCTCCCACTGACCACCTTGAACCTCCAGCAGCAGCCCAGGTAAGTCTCCCAGGAAAGTGTCTTTGACTGCAGTCTCCTAACTATGTCTACTCAGAAGTAAGCCCCATTGTGTTAAATGGGGCTTACTCCCAGGAAACAGTCTTTAGGATTGCAGCCTAAGTAGACTTCATAGGATCATGCACATTAAATGCATGTTTTGAATTCAATTCCAGTGTTTTGTCATCATTTTTACATCCAGTTAACATTTTTATATGAGTATTTTGGGGATTGTGGAACCAATCGTCTGAGTTTCCATTATTTCCCATGGAAAAAATCTGCTTCACTTAAAGAGCGTTACACTTAAAGAGCATGCCTCTGGAAAGAATTAAGCTCTTTATGTGAGGCACCACTGTACATCTTTTTTCTATAAAATTTCACTCTGAAACACAATCCTGACTACAAGAAAAGGATGCTTGTTCTGAAGCAGCCTTTCAAATTCTCATCCAGTACCTGCACAACAGGAAAAATATGAATGAAATCCAACCCCTGTATTTGATGAGGCTCCAAGCGATGAGGGCACTTCATTTTTGGCAAAACAGATACAATTTTCTCAGTTAAGGCACTGTAAGGAAGTGAAAGGAGAGAGATTAGACGTTCCCAATAAGGTATAGCAGCATGAATGTGCCCTCTTGTGGCTGAAATAAAGTAAAAGGGTTTTTACAGTGAAAAAGGAAACCATGCAGATCTAATTAAAAACCATTTCATAATTTATCATAGCTATTTTCCAAGAAGGTAACCTATACAGAAGCTTGTAAACACTTCTTAAAGACATCTGGAGACAAGAGACCACAGAACATCATGCCTTTTATCACTGTTCATATTTAATATTTCAGCCTGGACTCCAAGAATGGCCTGGCATCATACAAATGTTATGCGGGTTTTCAAGTAGGCAAGTCTAGATCTTTGCTTGGACAGGAAAAAAAATTGATAATCTCTTTAAGTTTAAGCTGTCCAAGGTAAATATAACACAAAAATATTGCTTATAGCAAAACCATGTTTATTTTGAGCTTGCGTCCTGAGCACACTCTTGTACTGCAGCAAGTCTTGGACCTTTTATGCATGGCAGGAGAGAAAGCTGAACACCTTCCATATGCGCTGTCTCCGACGTATTCTTGGCACCACCTGGCGTGACAAAGTCTCAAATGACGCAGTATTGAAACGTGCTGGAATCTCTAGCATGTTCACACTTCTGAAACAGCGGCGTCTACGCTGGCTTGGGCATGTCTTGAGAATGGCTGATGGTTGGATTCCAAAAGATCTCCTATATGGCGAATTAGTGCAGGGAAAGCGCCCTAGAGGGAGACCACAGCTGCGATACAAAGACATCTGCAGGAGGGATCTAAAGGCCTTGGGAATGGACATCAACAGCTGGGAAACCTTGACCTCCGATTGTTCAGCGTGGAGGCAAAACACCCAGCATGGCCTTCTCCAACTGGAAGAGACACTTGTTCGGCAGGCTGAAGCAAAGAGACAGACCCGAAAGCAGCGAAACCTGGGGCCTGGGCAGGGGACATAATTTATTTGTCCTCAGTGTGGAAGGGATGGACACTCTCAAATTGGCCTTTTTAGTCACACTAGATGTTGTTTCAGGACCTCCAATCAGAGCATGATACCATAGTCTTTCGAGACTGAAGGATGCCAATGATGATGACTAGAGAGTAACCATGCATAGGACTACAGCTAATATTTTGTCTATGTTCCAAAAATTAGTAAAGTTAAAGAACATCCTGGCACTGGAGCAGCCTGCAATCATGGGCTCTCCCTTGCTGGAAGCTTATAAGCAGAGGCTGGATGGCCACCAGTAAACGATGCTGCAGCCTAGATGGTCTATGACCTCCATTTTGGTATCTTCCTACTCTAAACAACCTTTGTTACTAAAAATAAGATGTATCTGCAGAAAGAACATGGAATTACTTGAATAAAAACACAGTTTCAATCAGTTCTCTGCAAACTTACATTTTCTGACCAATGGTTGAGTTTTCTTGAAACAGCAAGTCCACATCGATATCAAAACTGCATGTTGTGATGCACCACGTCATGCCACCAACCACCTAAAACAAGGCAAATCACACAACAGTAACAACAGTTAAAACAGGCTTAAGGGAAGAATGCACAAATCACACACTTTTTCCAAAAAAGTAATTTGGAAACGAAAAGAACCCACTTTTTTGAGGAGGTAATGTTTTACTCCAAATAGATTTTGGCTGCAATCCTAAATACACTTTTCTGAGAGTAAGTCCCATATAACAGAACATGACTCACTTCTTAGGAGACATGCTTAGGATTGTACCCACTGTTGTGTTTACAAACAAATCCCCCAAAATGTCAGCATATTATAGTAGCAATACAATAAAATATCTGGGTATTGTACCTCACCTTATGCCCAGTAAAGAGAAACACATACACAAATATATGCATATGCTTGAATATGTGGTATATATTTGCACTCCATATGAACATACACAGTTTAGTCCTGTGTTTTGTTACTTAAAAATAAGATATATTGACTTTGGTGAAACATACTTCTATGTAAAGACACATAAAATTCAATAAGATCTAAACTTGTCCCAATAGATTACTTTGATTACAATAGATTACAACCATTCATGTTGCCTGTGTTTTAAAGGATAGCCAGGAGTATTTTTCAGATGGGAATTGTGTCAAGATGGAGAAACTATATGGAATACAGAAAGTCAGCAGGGCAAACACCAGGGTACAAAAGTAACCCACTGATAAATCTAATTCTTTTCTGGTGGCAAGTTGTATCTCTGGTTACAGGAAGTTTTTTTCAGAGGAGAGGTGAGAAGGAACACAGATTCCCAGGTGAGTGGAGGAGGGGGGCTGCTTAGCTGAGTGCTTAATTGCTGCTAGGTGTTCATTGGCTGGTTGTCTGGTGGGAGGAGCTTTCAAGGGCTTTATTAGGGCCTGAGGCGCGATCCTGTGGACCGGAGCCTGTGAGCAAGGACTTGTGAAGTTGACAGGAGATGGAAGGGAAGGGCGCAGTTGTCGTGACATGCACCACGTGTGCCATGTTTGTCTTCTTGCCCAAGGACCCCGGGGATTATCGATGCTACAAGTGCAAACTGGTTGCACTGTTGGAGGAGAAGGTAGCAGCATTGGAGGGTGAACTTTCCACCCTTCGTCAAATTAAGGCATCTGAGGAGTTCCTTGATACAACACACACGGAACTTCTCCAGAGAGATGACACCAGTGGGGACCCCAGCAACGATGTCTCTTCGTGGAGACACGTGACAGTCAGGAGAAAAAAGGGCAGGAGCAGTCGAGAACCACTGGAGCTATACAACCGTTTCCAGAGTCTCTCAGATTCCACCATGCTGGCAGAAGTTCCTCTTGCTAGCACACCTACACCGGATCCTGGCATTGCCCATACTGGCATGCCTACAGATCCCCCTCATAGACAGCAGCCACAACCAGTTAGTGTGGGGGAAGCTAGACACAGAAGGAGAACACGGAGGAGGGTGGTGGTGATTGGAGATTCTCTCCTGAGGGGCATGGAAGCTGTATGCCGACCAGACCCATTTTCCCGTGAGGTGTGCTGCCTCCCTGGTGCTAGGATACGGGATATCACGGAGAGGCTACCGAGGATGATCACACCTGCTGATCGTCACCCGTTCTTACTCATCCACGTAGGAACAAACGATACTGCTCGGCAAACTTTCCAAAAGATAGTTGGGGATTATGAAGCTCTGGGGAGGAAGATTAAGGACCTGGGGGATACCCAGGTGGTATTCTCATCCATCCTCCCAGTAATTGGCAAAGGTCCTCAGAGAGATAGCAAGATTTTTCAGGTCAATAGCTGGCTTCGAAAATGGTGTCATCGGGAAGGATTTGGATTCTGGGATCACAGGATGAACTTCCTTGAGGAAGGACTCCTAGCAAAGGATGGACTACATCTTATGGGTTGGGGGAAGAATGTCTTCAGACGGGAGATGGCCAACCTTATCAGGAGGGCTTTAAACTAAATAAGAAGGGGGTGGGTTACGTCCAAAGGGAACCTAGGAATAAGGAAAATGCTCTGGATGGAAATTGCCAGGGCACAGCTGTAACTCAAAAATCTTTAGAGGGGCCTGGCCTTACAAAAAAGGAGGGAAATGCATTGAGTTGCAACCTCCAGGGCTTAAGTTGCATTTACACAAATGCACAGAGCCTGGGAAATAAACAAGATGAGCTGGAGCTTTTAGCAAGTGAAGGGAAATTTGATTTGATAGGAATAACTGAAACTTGGTGGGACGACTCCCATGACTGGAACACACAATTGGAAGGCTATCAGCTGTTCCGGAGGAACAGAAGTGGCAAAAGGGGAGGTGGAGTAGCATTATATGTCAAGAACATATATACCTGCTCTGAAATCCAGGAGAGTGGTCCGGATATCCCTGTGGAGTGTGTTTGGGTAAAAGTAAGGGGGGAAAATAAGAAACAAAACATTGTGGTGGGCATCTACTATAGACCGCCAGGCCAAGGAGAAGGAGTAGACGATGTCTTCTTGGAGCAACTGGCAGGCATTGCAAGGAAATATGAGGTAGTAGTAATGGGGGACTTTAACTACCCAGACATTTGCTGGGAGACAAACTCAGCCAAACATGGAAGCTCCAGTAGATTCCTGATGGGCCTGGAAGATAACTTCATGGTCCAGAAAGTGGAGGAAACGACAAGGGGAGGGGCCATCCTTGACCTGATCTTAACAAATCGTGAAGAACTGGTTGATCAGGTCAACATAGTGGGAACTTTAGGGGAAAGCGATCATGAGCTGCTGGAATTTAGAATAATGTGGGAAATAAAAAGTGCAGAGTGAAACTTATATGTTGGATTTCAGGAAAGCTGGTTTCAACAGGCTTAGAGGAGTCATAGGTGGGATCCCATGGGTTGATGATCTAATGGGGAAAGGGGCCCAAGATGGGTGGGAGCTCCTTAAGAGGCAGCTTCTACAAGCACAGTCAGAAACAATTCCAATAAAAAAGAAAGGGGGGAAAATGCTGAAAAAACCAGGTTGGCTCCACAGGCAACTTGGGGATCAGCTGAAGTTAAAGAAAGAGAAGTATAGGGAGTGGAAGACTGGAAAGATCACCAGAGCGGAGTACAGGCAGGTAGCCCAGTCCTGTAGGGAGGGGGTCAGGGATGCTAAAGCTCAGTATGAGCTGAGGCTGGCCAGGGGAGTCAAAGATAACAAAAAGAGCTTCTTTAGATATGCCCAAAGGAACAGGAGGAGAGACGAGGGGTGGGGCTGCTCCTGGACAAAGATGGACAGCAGGTGTCTGGAAACCAGCAGAAGGCAGAGCTGCTCAACTCCTACTTTGCATCTGTCTATTCACAGAAGGAGGGCTGTGCAAATGGGGGTGCGGGATCATTGACTGATTCGGGGATGTGTTTACATCCCCTAAGAGGTAATGAAAACATGGATGGTGCAGAACAGAAGATTGACAGAGAACTGGTTCGAAACCACTTAACTGGCCTAAATGAATTCAAGTCATTTGGACCGGATGAGCTGCATCCTCGAGTTCTTAAGGAACTGGCAGATGTCCTTGCAGAGCCTTTGTCAATCATCTTTGAGAAATCCCTGAGGAGTGGAGAAGTGCCACTGGACTGGAAGAGGGCAAATGTAGTCCCAATTTTTAAGAAGGGGAAAAAAGAAGACCCGGGAAATTATAGACCAGTCAGTTTGACTTCAATCCCGGGCAAGATATTAGAGCAAATCATAAAACACACAATTTGTGCACATCTAGACAAGTACTCCGTGATCAAAACAACCCAGCATGGATTTACCAAGAATAAATCTTGCCAGACAAATCTGATCTCCTTTTTTGATCGGGTTACGAGCTTACTGGACAGTGGCAATGCTGTGGATGTCATTTATCTTGACTTCAGCAAAGCATTTGACAAAGTCCCACATGACATTTTAATTAGGAAGTTGGAAAAATATGGGCTAGACAGGGCAATTGTTAGGTGGATCTGCAACTGGCTCGATGGCCGCACTCAAAGGGTTTTAGTAAATGGTTCTGTGTCAACCTGGAGGTCCGTTTCTAGTGGGGTACCCCAAGGCTCTGTCTTGGGACCGGTTCTCTTTAACATTTTCATCAATGACTTGGAGGAAGGGATACGGGGGAGCCTGATCAAATTTGCAGATGACACCAAACTGGGAGGAGTAGCAAACACAACAGAAGACAGGAGAAACCTCCAGGAGGATCTGGATAAACTGGAATCCTGGGCTGTAACAAACAGAATGAATTTCAACAGGGAGAAGTGCAAGGTTCTGCACTTAGGCAATAAAAACCAAAAACATAGGTATAAAATGGGGGATACTTGGCTTGGCAGCACAACATGTGAGCGGGATCTTGGAGTCGCCGTGGATAACAAGCTGAACATGAGTCAGCAGTGTGATGTGTCTGCAAAGAAGGCAAATTCCATTTTAGGTTACATTAAGAGGACTGTAGCTTCCAAGTCACAAGAAGTTATAGTTCCTCTTTATTCTGCATTGGTCAGACCTCACCTTGAGTACTGTGTTCAGTTCTGGGCACCTCACTTGAAGAAAGATGCAGCCAAACTGGAGCAAGTCCAGAGGAGAGCGACAAGAATGATCAGTGGGATGGAAGGGAAGCCCTACGAGGAAAGGTTGGGGGAACTTGGGATGTTCAGCCTGGAGAAGAGGAGGCTGAGGGGAGACATGATTGCCCTCTTCAGATACCTGAAGGGCTGTCATAGGGAGGAAGGGGCCAATTTGTTCATAGCTGCTTCTGAAAGCAGAACTAGAACCAATGGGTACAAACTGCAAGAGAGGAGATTCCGGCTGGAAATCCGGAAAAAATTCCTGACTGTGAGGGCGGTTCGGCAGTGGAACAGATTGCCAAGGGAGGTGGTGGACTCTCCCTCACTGGGGATCTTCAAGCAGAGGCTCGATGAGCACCTGTTGGAGATGCTCTAGGGGGAATTCCTGCTGCAGGCAGGGGGTTGGACTAGATGACCTACTAGGTCCCTTCCAACTCTATGATTCTATGATTCTATGAAGTTAATGGCAAATCATTTTTGCTTTGTGGTTACAGGACATCAGGTAGCCAGATAAATGTTCAAAAAAGGGAAAAAAACTACTATAACCACTAAGTGCACAATCCAGAGTAACTATGGGAGCTCTTAAAAGACATTTATGTCAATGTAGTTACAGTGCCACCTAATGGAAACCTATGGGAAATTCATAGAGCAATCCAGAGCAAATTTTTCTTACATCAACATAAGGGCTCCCGTAGTTACTCTGGATTGTGCAGTAAGTTTTGTTTTGCCTCAAAAAGGGAGACTACCCCTTTTCAAAGACCAAGATTAAAAACCTTAGTATTTTATAATTCCACTAACACAGCAAGAATGCCACAAACCACAGGAAGAACCATTTTCGCATTCAATTATCATTGGGTCTTTTTGATCAGGCTTCTCCCTGAGACATGTATATCTTCTAATATTAGTTACCAGCCCTTTCATGTATTTCTCCCTTAGGCCCTTCTAACAATGTGACTCACTATGGGTGGAATCCTGACTTTAGGCCAGAGAGAATGGTCCAGCTACGCTGGCCTAAATTAGGCCATATCCTGATCTGACTCTCAAGCCAAATCCACAGGACTAAGATGCCTCCAGGCTGGTCTAAAGAGGCAGCAGCACAAGGGCAGCATGCTCACTGGTGTAGTTGTGCTGTATCCTGAGGTTGAGAGGCAGGGATTGCACTTAGGTTGGCCTAGGACTCAAAAATTTCTGCCATCACTCCCATTTTTATTCTAGTTTATCTTGGACCCCAATGCAGGGTGACCAGATGCCCGAACATAAAAAAGGAGGCCAAGGTCTTGGATTCCTCTCAGTCTGGCCTTTCCAGCAGACAATGGCACATTTGCCTGCTCACAAGGAAAGCTATCTTGTGATATTAGGCTATTAAAAAATGTTCTTGAAAAAGATGTCAGGGGACCAGAAAAGACTTAATCCCAAGTAGGTGAGGATGGGCTTGCAGCTTAAATCCAATTTTTGGATTTATTCCTAGTAAAGTGTGGATAGGATTGGGCTGTAAATACAATCCCCTGACAAATATAACAGCAAGCAGACCTCTTCAGCCTAATGAATGGCCAAGTGAAAATACCTTTAAGACATAAGGTATTTGAAGGTTTCCAAGACAAATGGGCTTGCAATTTTTGCATTGGATTCTGCTCTTCAATACAAATCCAACAACATATGACATTGCAAAATTCCAAAATGAAGCCTAAATTGAGGACAACAAAGCCCTTTGGAGGACACCCAGACAGAAGGCTAAGAAAAGAGGACAAATCTGGAAATTTTCAGTCATATGATCACCCTGCCCCTATGGGTCTTCTCAGATTTACACCTCCTCCTGAGATGGCCTACATCAGAGGAGCTGTGATGGGGATGTGTCTGCCCTGGAAACAGGCTCGGGATACAGCCTAACTGCACTGTTCTAGGCCATGCTCAATATACCCTCAACATGACTCTGCTGAGTTGTCTAGGCCAGTGCTACTAGGCTGGTCCAGGTCCATCCATCTTGGGCCTCCCTAAGTAGACTTACACCGGCCCAAGCCTTTCTGGTGTAGTTAGACTGGCCTATTTTGGATTTAGGCCAGTCCAGTGCTAGACAGACTAGCCTAAGTAGCCTTTACTCCCAGTAAAGTGTGGATAGGATTGGGCTGTAAATGTAACAGCAAGCAGACCTCTTCAGCCTAATGAATGGCTAAGTGAAAACACCTTTAAGATATAAGGTATTTGAAGGTTTCCAAGACAAATATGCCTGTGTTTATCAATATTTTTATACAAAAGGTTAAAGAACAATCTTATTTGAAGAAAAACAAAAGATTTTCACAATGGGGTCAAATTAACCCCTTGGCACCAGTGGTTTTTTTACAATTGCATCAAAAAGTCTCAGGCTGCAATCCTAAGAGCACTTTCCTGGGAGTAAGCGCCATTGAACACAATGGAACTTACTTCTGAGTAGATACCAATAGGATTGCTTTGTCAAAGTACTTGTGAGGTGATTTTTTTTATGGTACCTGTCCAGGGTTAAACAAACAAATGCAGTGAATCCTCATTAGTAGGGACCTGAAAAGGTAAGGTTATTTTGGTTATTTTGCAATAACACCTCTTTGTCAGGAAAAATAACCACACCTTTGCAGGTCCGTACTCATTAGCTCTCTTTCTACTTCATAATGAAGGCACAAACTCTTTTTTCTGTACTATCATGTGATATCCACATATCCACATTTTTCTGTACAATCATGAGATATCCACATATCCACATCTGTCACAAAACACTCTTTATTTTCCATTTCACATCCCCCTGAACCTTCTGCACTTTCCCCTCTCAGCGACTTTCCTTGGCCTGTCCCCACATTCTCAGCATCTCTGTTCCTTCTGCTTATTCTTTTCCTGCCTTTTGTCATTAAACTTTGATTTTTCTTCCTGAGGTCTTCCTAAGATCCCCAATCTCAGCTTTCCTTCACTGAATGCACAGCTTCACACCCCCACAACTACTTTCACATACAGGCTTCCCCCATGTATTGTATGGGTTAGGGCTGGAGCACTGTCCAAAAGTGAAAACCATGGAGAAGTGGAACCCAATCTTTTTTAGTTTATAAATGTTGCTTCCAATGTTTTTTTTTAACTACCGGTAATTACAAAGACCCTTTTTTATCTTTTAAATTATCTTTTAAATTTAAGATAAATAATTAAGATAAATTTATCTTTTAAATTATTTAATTTAAATTTATCTTTTAAATTATAAATGCCCTTTTAATTCTACTATCACATAAAGATTTAGTCAAATGGATTCTCATTAACTCCTTTGGGAATGGGATTAGACCAGCAGATACAACACAGAGGACAGCAATTTTGGCCTTTAAAACAGCAGAGAGAGGTTGAAAGAGCAGAACATGCATTGAATGAATGAGGTATCATTGAAAGCCATTGAAAGAGTGAATAATCAAAAAATGAACCAGCAGGAAGGAGGAGATACTTTTTACTGAGAGAAGCCCTAAGCAGATATTGTAGAAGTTTAGGCAGGGGGGATGCAAGTACTAAACTTGGCGTCAACATGCTCCGTAGCCCTACCCTTTATTGTCCCCCAGAGACAGTATTTGCTTGCAAAAGGAAATGCTATAGCTAAGAGAAATCACACCCCACTCAAGATCTAAACACTAGATGTCCCAACAGTCTAAATCTTGGGGAGGATCTCTCCTCAAAGACAACGTCTGATGAATTTCTAAGGACCGTGGATGTTCCTCAAGGAGGCATAAAAGCAATGCCAATGAAGAGAGCTTCAGAAAACTCTCACCACAGGTTCAGTGAACTTGTAAACAAAAGTTGTTAGCCACATATACCACTCACCGAGACAACCAAGTGCTTGATAAATTGGACTGAAGGGGACATAAATTGGACTGAAGGGGAAACTGGACACAAACGGGACAGAAATTGGACTGAAGGGGACATTTCTGTGTCCATGAGGGGTTCCACGCCACTTTTGAAACTATGCATGATTAGGGTTTTGCATCAAATGGAGATTTGCAAAACAAACTTACCTTGTCAAAGGGAGACAGCCCTTTAATTCTTGCTCGGAAGTATCCAGCTGCCACCAGCAACTCTAAAATTTCAGCTAATTTAATATTTTGCTCTTCATCCTCTCGGGTTTCAACCTAAAATATTAATAATGTTTCAGTTTTAAAAATTCCACCCTCATTCTAAAGCCACACAGTAGTAATACAATAGAACATATATTCTCATAACAGACTTAGAAGCTACATCATAATATAGGCTTACTATTGCCACAATTAGTAACATCCTATCAGCAATACAATCGGTTAGTATCCCTACAATCCAGAGTAACTATGGAAAGACATAAGAGGCACTTACTCTGCACTGCTCTATGCATTTCCCATAGATGGCACCGTAACCATGTTGGTGTAAAAGGTCCTGCAGTTACTCTGGATTGTAGCCTATGTTATCTACACATACATCAGAAGTGCCAGGCACAGTAGGCTGGTGTCTACTGTAGTAGAATCATAAGCAGGTTTGCTCAGGAATAAATCCAACTAAGTTTTATAGAATTATAACTTTAGTTCTATACATTAGAAGCTCAAGCATAGGGCAGAACATTTTCTTGTTCCACCACTTGTTGAAAGTTTCCACAAAGCTTTTTTTCCAAAAGTATCCAGAAGGTGAAGAAATGTTTTCCTCAACTGAAAAAGGGGAGACATAAAATTGTTATATATATATAAATAAACTGGGTACATCATTCTCTATTACGTATATATATTCCACATTTCTTCTAAGATATATTGTTGCATTATAAGCATTACTTGTTCTACAATATGAATGGTATTGGTGACTAGGTGTTTGTTTTAATGCATTGTACGTTTATCATAGAGCTCTGAAAGCCACCTTGGACATTTGCTTCAACAGGGGAAAGGTGGGATATTTTAATATTATTATTAGATTTCTATATCAATTTTGTTATCTACAGTATTTATATACTGCTTTTCCACTAAAAAGTCCACAAAACAGTTTACAAAGAAAATGAAAAAATTAATGAGTAATGGGGTCTAAAAACCCAATGCAATGTATGGCCAAACAAACACATAAAGATAAAACAGTAGAATCAAATAATAAAACAAAAAACCTAAATACAATTTAAAAGATAGTCATTTTAATTATTTTATAAATTAAAGATTATGAATAAAAAATAAAAATGTCAGCATCATAAAAAGATAAGGGGTTACTAAGGCGTGCCTTCCTCTCAAAAGTCCAGGCAAAATAACAGATGGGATTTCAAAACTTGCTGGAAACCATAAAGAGACTATTCTCAGATCTACTGGGATGCTGGAAATTATATAGTAAAGACTACCGAAAAGCATACCCGCATTGCAGGAGTAACATTTCCCCATATGCCATCCCTCCACAGCGCATAAACACCCCATGCGCAACGTTCCTCCATGTGCAACATTCCTCCATGCGCCGCTTTCTCCCATGCGCAACTTCCCCCAGGCACATCAACTCCCATGCACATCATCCCCCCATGCACAGCATCCTCGCCTGTGCAACCTCTTCCTCTGAACAACATCCCCCCCATGCACCAGGGTCCAAGCATCAAATTGGCTGGATGTTATTCAGTCTCCCATGTTAAGTATAGGACAGAAACACGTTGCCCCCTTTTCAGCCCCTGAAGGGTTAAGTTTCTCCACTTGGGTTCTTGGTGGGTGTTCAGGTGACAGAAGGAACTCCCAGAATTCCATGCTTCAGGCCCAGCAGTTGGGGCGGAATGTTGATGAGTCAGCAACTCTCAATGCAAAGTATAGGGAGGAAAATGCATTGCGCCCCTTTTCACCCCCTTCCCGTTGGGATTTCCGAAAACTGGTTCTCAGTGCACCCCTCCATCACAGAAGGAATACCCACCCCAAATTTCACGCTTCTAGGCCTGGCAGTTTTGGCAGGGCAGTGATGAGTCAGTGACTTTTCTCTTTTATATGTATAGAAGAAGCAGAAGAAGATACTGTTCTCAGATATTCCGACAGCTAATCCAGAGGTGTGGTGCCACAGAGAATGCCCTAAACCTCTCTGCTATCCCTGTCTTCAGATAGTGGAGGTATCTTAATGAGAATCACAATGTATGACTGTAATGTATCATCCTTCCTTGATAAATGAAGGAAGAGATATAATTTTTAATGAATAAATAAATATTGAACAACAATAGTTGTGGAATTTTATGGTCAGTAAATCCAGTTTTATGGATTTTTTTCCCTATGGAACATTATGACTATGATTTCTATTGCCTCTAGCTAGGTTATACTGGACTCTAGCCTGCATCTCCTCCTTTACCAAAACAACTAACAATCTCCGTGGCCCTTCATTTCTAGCAACATCCTAAGTAACATCTCAAGTCTACCCAGAAGTAAAGTTCCATTATGTTCAGTGAGATGGGTGCGTGCATAGATAGAGTTGCAGTCTGCTCCCACCACCATCCCACAGACTGTCTACAACCTAATGCATCAAGTCTATTCCATGCACCCAAGTACTTGAAAAGAGAAGTCCATCCACAATTTCACAGAATGCTGTTCAGAATCAAAGAACCAACCTTGCAAGGGGGTAGTGGGTGTCAAGGTGACCAAATGTCATAACTGAAAAACAGTACAAGGACCCCCTAAAAATGTAGGCCACCCTCAAAAACATAGGGCATGGCAAAATAAGAGCTAAAAACATGAGCTATGTTTAAATGTTGATATTATTTATGGTGCAATCCTAAGAAAGTTAGGCCCGCCTAACTCACCCACTGGCCTAAGTCACCTGGCTTATCTTTCGGTGATGGTGTGGGATGGCTGGCGTATACCAGTGCATTGGTCTAACTCCACCAGGTGTGCAGCAAAAGTGTCTTACTGCAGTTTTGTGACACTCCTAGGTCAGAACAGGATATATGCTGGGGCTTAGGCTGGCCCAAGTGGAGATTAAGCTTGCAGCTTATCCCCAAATCCAGAGTAACTACAGGAGCATGTAAGAAACTTTACATGCACCCGTAGTTACTGCACCACCTAGTGAAAACCTATGGGAAATTCATATTGGAATCCAAAGTAAGTTGTTCTTACACACACACACACAAAACACTCCCCGTAGTTACTCTGGATTTTGCCCTTAGTAATATAGAAGAAACTTAGACCACAATCCTAACCATGTTTACTCAAAATTAAGTTCCATTGTGTTCAATGGGTCTTACAGGAAAGTGTCTTTAGGATTGCAACCTTAAATATATAGTAACTTAAATATAAGTAACTTATAAATATAAGCAACTATATTATTAATTCAATTTAAAATTGTTACATTTACATATCATTAATTACAATAAGGTTACATGCTGTCTACTCAACAAGGAAAAGGAGGGCAATGAAGATTCCCCCCCCCCACAGGACATAAAGCTTAAAAGAGGATACACCCTGGAAAAAGAGGACATATGGGCACCCAAGGGTGCTCCCAATTGCACAGACACCCTGGCTGCCCCTCCCCATTGCTCTGCTATCACTGAAGCCATAATGCAAGAAAAGAGAGCCAGGAGCAGAGCTCTGCCTCCATCCCAGTGCAAGACAGACATCTTTACCTCCTGCTGGTCCTGTCCCTTGGGGGCCCCCATGCCTGCCCCACCAGCAGCAGCTGCACCACTCCTGCCTCTGCTGTCTGTCCTGTGCCTGGAATCCTCCACTCCCTGTCTGGAGAGGCGTCTTCTCCTTCCGCAAAGCTCTTCCTCCCCCTCTCTAGCATTCATTGGTTAGTCCCCCGCATTGGAACGCCCAGCTTATAGGGCTGTACTATTCTCTCCAAAGGTGGGGTGGAAGAGAGAAGGCAGGATGCTCATGTGATTGCTTGCAAGAGGGAGAGGCTTAGAAGTGGCTCTGAACCTTATGCAAAGCAAGGTGACCAGATGTGCTAACCCAAAAAGAGGACAAAATGTAGGACATGGCAAAATAAAACCTAAAAACACTCATATATATTGCTTTCATGTGTTTAATTTAAACACTATTACTTAAATTTATTTATTTTATTACTACTTATTTTTAATAACTTTTTATTAATATTTTTATTAATATTTTATGTTATTAATAAATTTATTGTTTATAAATAAATATTAATAATAAAAACACTCATAGTATATTGCTTTTATGTGTTTAATTTAAACACTATTACTTAAATTTATTCAAATTTATTAAATTTATTACTTAAATGTTTAAACACTTTTCTTTCTTATTCAGTTTAAAACTATTACATCACATACAGTATAATTTATTGCATCCAATTTTATTAAATTTATTAATGTATTAGTATTATATTTTGTGTAATAATGTAATAATTATGTATTAGTAATTATACATTAGTAATAATGTTGTATTAGTAATATTTATGTATTAGTAATAATTATGTATTAGTAATTATACATTAGTAATAATGTATTAGTAATTATATTTTTACATGTAATACAGAGCACAATCCTAACCAGGTCTACTCAGAAGTAAGCCCCATTGTGCTCAATGGGTCTTACAGCCATGAAAGTGTCTTTAGGATTACAGCTTTAATCATTAACAAGAAGGCTTCATGCTGCCTACTCATAAGGAAAAAGAGGACAATGGATATTTTTTCTCAAGGACATAAAGCTAAAAAAAGAGGACATGTCCTGGAAAAAGAGAACATATGGTCACCCTATGTGTGTGTCTCAAACTGAAGTGAGAGGCCAGTCGCTGACTATATGGTTAGCATATGCCGCAAGCGGAAAAAACAAGACCTTCCCAAAATGTTGGACAACCCAGAAAAACGTAGGACATGACAAAATAAAAGCTAAAAACACTCAGATATATTGCTTTCATGTGTATAAACACTTTTACATATTTTTAAATTTAAAACTGCATATGATTTATTATAAAATAGAGCACAATTCTAACCATATCTACTCAAATGTAAGCTCCATGTTGTTCAATGAGTCTTAGTCCCAGGAAAGTGTCTTTAGGATTGCAGCCATAATTTATTAATTACAAGAAGGCTACATGCTGTCTACTCACAAGGAAGAACAGGACATTGAATTTTTTTTCCAAGGACACAAGGCTAAAATCCACAACATGTCTTGGAAAAAGAGGACATATGGCCTATAAACTAGTGCTCTGTGTCTCATGACCCAGAGGCTGCAATACAATTTTCACAATAAAGCCCACTGACTATGAGACTTACTTCTGAGTAGACAAAAATAGAATTGGGCTGTAAGTGTGTAACAAGTAGGGTTCCAATGGTGGGCTTCAGGGTGTTCTCACAGGTTCTATAGAACTCTTTGCTAATGAGCGTCTGGTTCAGAGAACCAGTTACTAATGGGACATAGAACCTGTTGTTACTTTAGGCTATTAGGACATAGAACCTGTTGTTAATTTATTTGAATCCCACCACTAGTTTTAACCTTTATTCCAGGAATCACTCCAAAACACCAGGGAACATCCACTTAAATGGAGTGTTGGCAGAGTCAGTACAGATAAAAAGGAATTACCATATTTCTTTACCCAGTGTGTAATTAGTCTGTGCAACTCCTTGCCATAGGATCACAGTCAGTGGTGGACACCAGCAGGTTCGCACCTACTCTATAGAACCGGTTCAAGAGATAGTACATATAAAGTTTAAAAATAGCCATTTAAAAGTGGCTGCCAGATGGACAGAGAACCGGTTCTTAATTTCTTTGAAGCCCATCACTGATCACAGTGACCAGATGTCACAACAAAAGAGGATAAGGCACCCCAGAACATAGGTCTTCCAAGGAAAATGTAAAGTACGACAAAATGAAAGCTATAACACACATATATTGATTCTATGTGGTCAATTTAAACTCTATTACTTATTAAATTTAAAACTATATTACATTGATAATTTATTAATTCCAAAAAGGCTATGCACTGCCTGAAGTGATTCCATACAGGGAAAAGGAGGCTATTTAAGTTCATTTCTAGGATATTAGAAATGAATATCGTATGATATTAGAATGGGGTTGGGTGTGTGGGAAGGAATAGCTAGACAGTATGGCCTGTGTTGAATTGAAGGTGCAATCTTAACCTAAGCTGACACAACTCATTGATTTTCCCATTCCTGTGGTGATGTAAGGAGGCAAGCGCATGTCTATGCACTGGCCTAACCTCTGCCAGAAGTGGGGCAGCAGTGCCCTACAGCTCTTTAGTGACACCTACAGTTCAGTGCAGGACTTATACTGGAGCTTAGGCTGGCTTAAGTGGAGTTTGGGATTGCAGCTTACATGAGGTACAATTAATTAAATGTGCATTGTCTGTTTTGGGACAGTCCAGTCTCCACAGCATTCCAGGTCTGAGGTGTCAAGACATCAGGTCCCTGGACCGGACATGGCCCACAGAGGCTCTTTGTCTGAACCCAGTGATAATTGAGCTGTTCCAGCAGCACCATATGGTACATTGTGGTACCAATGGCGGTACAACAATGATACATTGGCGTGTACATTGTGGTATATTGGGAGAAAAAGTGGTGCTGGGAGAGCCCAAGGATCATACATGCCATTCTTTCAGTAGTGTTGCTGAAAAGGCATCCCACATGATAATCGAGCTTATCTGGCTCTGCCTTTTCAGCGGCTCTGCTCTTCCGGCACTCAGAATGTGAGGACCGATACAAGGGAAAGGGAAGATTAAGAGGTAAGAGAAAGGGAGAAGGTGGATACTGAGTTCTTGTGAGAGTCCAGTTATCACGAGGGCCACCTGTTCAGCGGTGCCAACCTTCAGCAGCTGACCTGCAAAGGGATACCTCAGAAGAAGTGGTGCTGCTGATAGGACGCCTTGCATGATAACAAGGTTCTCCCGTATTTTGAAAATACTAGCAAGATTTGTGTATTTTCTCTTTGGTCATTGTCCGCTATTGAGTCCTAGATGAGAAAGGTACTTATTTATGGCTATTGCCTGCTTAATGGTGTAACTTCCTGCTTAATAATATTGCTTGCAACTCTCAACATGCACCAGGAATGCTATTCAGCTCACTGTGTGAAACATATTTGATACCCTTGCTATAGGAGAACCCCTGCTGCAGATCTTTCTCTTTCTCTTTCTCTCTCTCTCTCTCTCTCTCTCTCTTTCACACACACACAGGGAGAGTTTATTAATGGAATTTATTCCATTAATATGGAGAGAGTTTGTATCAGCTGTTTCAGTACAAATTGTGGTGCTAAATCCTTGTTTTATGATGATTGTACAGGTGTTCCCCACTTTCCCCCACCATTTTCTGATGGTTCTGCTATTTCAACTATATCCAGAACTCTTTCAAGTATATCCAGAACTCATTCATTCAACACATGCTCCACTCTTTCAATCTTTCTCTGCTGATCTAAAATTGTCTTCCCTAACGTTGATTTGCTTATGACAAAGGCTGAAATCCTAAAGACACCTTCCTGGGAGTAAGACCCATTGAACACAACGGGACTTACTTTTGAGTAGACATGGTTAGGATTGTGCTCAAAGTGATCAAACAGCTTTTGGCATTTCCTTATAACTTTCTTCAGTTAATAACAATTATTCAAATGCATAAGATATTCATTGCCCACACATGCTTATGTTCACTTTACTGTAAGTTGGTATGCATTTTGGCTCTATGTTTATGCTTTTGAAATTGTTGTTTATGTCTTTTTGGTGGCCATTTTGCATTTGCAAGCTGAAAAAGACTGGATTCCATTTTTCAACAGTTTTCACTTTTGGACAGTGCTCCAGTCCCTAACCTGTCCACTATGTAGGGGATCAGGTTTCATAGAATCATACAGTTGGAAGGGACCCAGTGGATCATCTAGTTCAACCCCCTGCCTGTAATAGGAAATCCTCGTCTTGTGGGGACCCGGGTCTCAAACCCTGGCCTGCTGGTTAACAGCACAGTGTCTTAACCACTTGCACCACCAGAGAACGTCATCCAGCCTGGCCCACCATAAAGTCCATCTAAATGGTCCAGTCCCTGATCCCTCAGTACCAGTGGCAGTGATAACATAAGTAATTAGGTGGGGTGCCATGGGGGAGAGTGCAGAGATATGCTTCAGGACTTCTCAACAACTCAGCACTGAATGATATCATAAGGAGATCTACAAGCATCTTTGTTTCTCCTACCCCCAAAGTAAAGGAACTGAGTTCAATGATGCTGTATTAGATTCTACATGCACATATGTATTAATGCCTCATCCGTATGTATAATACTGCGCTAATGCTTCGAAATAACTTATTTTATAAGCAGATAAAAGCCATTGTAGCATCCCATGGGTATGCTCCATGTTTTCCTATGCTCATTTTAGATGATTACTTGTGATAACAAAAAAGAAGCCAAACTCAATACAATATCTAGAAATCAAGCCCTGTTCCTTCTGTTTCATGGCTCAGCTCCTGTTTTCAGGACCTGTAATTCTGATTTGAAAATAAGCAATTTTCAAATCAGAATTTGTACACCTTGTAGGTGTACAAAGGAGGGCATGATAATCCAACTCATAGTCTTCTGCAGCAATGTTGACTTCAGTAGTAATTATTTGTTAGTAAGCTAAGCAGGTAGTAGGAGCTGCTGTGCCAGATCCATCTTGCGTCTGGCAGTGGTTGATATCTGACACTTCAAAGGCAAGCAAACAAGCAAAACAACATGCATAATAAATTTAAGTCTTGTTCACACATGGATTTACCTTTAAGGGCTGGAACCACATTTTTGTAATCTTTGGAAACAGCAGTATCACTTGTTCTAACTGCACATAAAGAAAGTCATTCGGGAGCATGATGCCCATATTTAAGGGTGCCTACTGTAATGCAAAGAGCCTAAAAGTTACCCCAGGAGGAACTGATGTGAGCTAAAGTGATTTTCAAATGATCCTGCTGCACACCAAATTGCTATCATCTGTAAGAAAATTGGACCACTGATACTCTTTCTTCATTGGTTTTCTCTTCCAATCGTTATTCACACATGTTCCATATAAAGCTGCTTTCTAGTGAGACAGATGTTCGTCCTTCTCAGTCAGTATGGTCAAGGGTGACTTCAACTGGTCTGACTTTGCTAGCCCCACCTGGAGATGCTGGGATTGAACTGGGAGCCTTCTGTATCACTGAATTCTATAGCATTACTGCCCATCTATCAGATGGACAGTTCTAACAGTGTAGTCAAGGGCCTGTCTACTCAGAAGTCAGCCCTGTTGCATTAATGGGATTTACTTGGGAGTAAGAAAGCATAATCCGGTTGTTAATTTCTTTGAATCTCATCACTGCTTCTAAGTAAGTGTGCATATATTTGCAATCTGTATTTTCTAGTGCCTGTTGTTGGTAAATTACTAATCCCATAAATGAATTTTAGGGGTACTGTGTTAATTCAATGTTTATGTTTTAGGGGTACAAATCCACCAGCACCTATTCTGTAACAAGCGCCAGCCTGTGGGGCAGTCATTGGCATACCTTGGCATAGCGCCTGGGGCAGGACCCTTCAGGCTCTACCCTAGTTACTCCAATACATTTGGATGGCCAGATACAATGCAACAAATACTGGTTTACAAACACTGATTGAATATCCTTGCCAATTTGTGATCTGCAATGTCTGACATTCCATATTTTGAACAGTTGATAACTTATTATAGGAAATGTTATGTTATTCCAGCAAGGAATCAAACCATTTAAAAAACAAGTTCAGCTCTGGTTCAGGTTCATCAGTAGTTCTGAACCTTCTGGATCAGGCACTACCTTTGAAAAGTGGTTTGGTAGCTAGGTCAGACATTTTGGATGGGTTTAGTTACATTTCATGAGGAATAATATCAAACTTTCATGTTTGCTGTGAAAATGTGTAAAACGAATGCAACTATTTGAAAAATATATGTATTTATTTTTTAATCAAGGTAGTGTGTGTTTAACGAACCAGTTAGGTAAAGCAGGATTTAGAAAATGGAGACTTAGAAATTTAGAAAATCAGGATTTAGAAAATCAGTGAAAACACTGATCCTATAAGTGAAAGCTGAATGCCTCATTATTAAATAATTTGTTTTTATTTGAACTGCTTTTCACTTTTTCTGTTTTGGGATTTGACCCCAGTTGTCATGAAAGGCAACCAAGCCTACTCAAAGTATACTACTCGAGTATACCTATTCAAAAGCAGAAACGTAACTAGGATGTTTGAAGGGCACCCACACCGATCACTATGCTAGTGGGGTGCCACCTCAGGAAATTGCTGCCTTCCACCTCTTACAGTTCTGGAGGATGGGGTGCTCCCTGTGGGAACTTTGCACCCCATCCCTTCTCCTGCAGAGGCTTCCTGCAGGAAGCCTGTAAACACTGCTAGTGCCTACTCTTCCAAGGGACAACCCAAATATGACATCATGTGGTCATTGTGATGTCACTCTCCAGGGCACCATGACATCAAGGCTTCTACTTACACCTTTGTTGGGAAGTAAGTCCCATTGTGCTCAGTAGAGCTTACTCCTAGAAAACTGTGTATAGGATTTCAAACCAAGATATCATAGGTTTCAGTTCCATTCCAATTCCATTCCAGTTGATTTGATTTCCTACTTTCTCGAATATCTTATAACAATCACCCTTTTATAAAAAGAACCCTCAGGCCATGACCTTTACTATAAAAATTAAGTTGTTCCTCGGTGTGACCTATAAGTTAAAAAATAACTATAAATAGAAAAAAAGCAAACATTGATACATATTAGACATGATTGTAAACAGATCCATCTGGACAAAAATAACAAAATTGAGCAATGGTTATAACCAATTGAAATAATAAGATATATTATGAATCTTTAGACCTGATTTATAAAAGACAGATGGTTTCCAGTCTTTGAAAATGGCTTGGCACTTGGTATGGATTTTCAATATGCCATTAATTTAATCCAAGATACTAATTTTCAAATTTTCCTAAGCCTTTCAATTTTGTTCTGTCTAGCTCCAGTGTCTTGCAAATGTCAGCTATACTGCAGAAGTTCAAGACATTGTCAAAAGATTATATTTTTAGCAAAATTGAGTTGACACATTGCTGAATTTGAGGCTAAACATAGCTTTATATAAAAAAATCTCATTTTAGACATCAATCACCATTTTCCAAAATGCTTAGAATTACTGCTCTATTGAATTTCCAGCAGAAATTGTAGGGTGTCTTTTACGGTGTGTTTTCTTTTTTCCTTTTTGCTGAACCAAGTTTTTCTATTTCCAACTTTTTAGATTTTAATGTATTTCCCACATCATTTGATATGTAAGGTTATTCTATACTCTATAGCCATTTTAAAGCAACTGTGAGCTTCCCCCTGAAGAAAGCTAGAAAAAATTCCTCAGCTTACAGCATGAGGAACACAGAGCTGCTGTATGCCAGAAGGCAGGTTAAATAGCAAGATTGATGACCGGCAATTAATGCATGCAAATCCTGGAATGGGTTCCAGTTTTCTCTCATATGGTTTTGCTGGACACTCCGAGGCATATGTGTTTGACATGAACTACACTTGCCAGCTGAAGGTCAGTCCAGTGAAAATGCCAACAGAAAGCCCTGCTTCAAGTCAACAACTTGCTCATAAGAAGGTGAGAAGTTAAAAAAAAAATTGCTTTCAGGAAAGTTTGCACAAAAATTAAGCAGATAAATCTTTTTCATGTTAACGTTCTCACCAAAATTTTAGTTACAGCCAAATCCAGAGTAACTACGTGAGCACGTAAGAAACATTATGTGCACCCGTAGTTACTGCACCACCTAGTGAAATCCTATGGGAAATTCATATTGTAATCTTACACAGGAGCAAAGACTCCCCATAGTTACTCTGGATTTTGCTCTTAGTCAAACAGGCTATTGTTGAAAACATAGCAACAGCACTGCACCACTAAACAATCCTTAAACTGAAATCCTGTTCACGCTTGCCCGGGAATAAATCCCATTGAAATAAACGGGGCTTACTTCTTAGTAGACATGCCTAGGATTATACTATTAGTTGTGATGGCATGCATTATTAGTTGCAATGGGGCAGTTCCATCTTTTCGTAGAAAACAATTTTTTATTTCATCTGTCTTTGTTGTTTATACACAACTGAAAGTGAAAATATAATTTTGCATTGTATAGCTTCACTTTCAAACTTGGTATGGCTAATTCCCCTAAATCAACAACAGATGGCGCTGAAGTTAAGCAAATGAATCATCCTTGAAAAAAAGGAAATAAATTTTGGCTGCCCAGTTAGTGGAGAGGTCAGTGCTTGGTGGGTATTCATAGGAAATATATGTATATATTTTTCTTCGGGACAGCAGAACTTCTAGCGTCTAAACAGATCGCATATTTTGAGGTTTGGGAAAGGATATTTATCTGTCTCATTCTTGACATTCCAGAATAGCAGCAGCACCCAGCAGGCAACTTGCTTATGATAGCCTTTACTCTACCTAAATAAATCTACAGTATTGTCCTTTTGGCAGCAGTAATGTGGTGTATCTTACTCGCTTCTGCTCTCACACTTGGCTAGATGGCTAAGTGTATATGGGCGCAATCCAGAGTAACTACAGGGAGTCCTTGCTCCGGTGTAAGAACAATTTGCTCTGGATTGCAATATGAATTTCCCATAGGTTTACACTTGGTGCTGCAGTAACTACGGGTACACGTAATATCTCTGACGTGCTCCCTATGTTGCAATCTGAATCTACACTACCTATCTCTCTCACACACACATGCACAGAGAGAATTCCTATGAATTGCCTTGGTTGACTAGATCACATGGCTGGCCAGTTCAGCCATGTCCGTGCAGAGGGGTTCACAAGCTGGACATCATGGAGCTGCACCCCTGTCATTTATCATCAGCATCCGGTGATCAGGGATAGGTCGGATCTCGGACATTCCATTTTTGTCAGTATGGCTGATGTGTTTTATTATGACCTTTGTGTAATTTGCCTGATTCTTTTTGAAAGTCATCTAATTTACACATAGCTGCAATCATTTTCTACCATGCCCATGAAAACACTGAAATAACAATTCCCTCTTCATTAAAACATAAAAACCCTGTCCTTCCATCAGGAACTTCTGCAGAGCAACTCCTTGTACACATGTGAATCAAGTTTCTTGTTTTTTCAATATATATTGTACAACAGATGGGACACATTGATACCACAATTAGGAAAAAGGTCTATCCCTTTTTAAAGTTCTCTCTTGCCCTCAAAGGAAAAAATCAAATTCCCTTCCTCCACCTCTCTTCCTCCACCAATTCTTCCACCACCCTTCCTCCACTTCCAATAGGGTCTATGAACTATATGGACTAATGGGAATGAAGAGCATAATTAAACCATCTGGCCATGTCTGCTGAGGGGATGAGAATGCTTTAATATGCTATACAGATTACAATGGCTGCAATCCTAATCTCTATTTAGACCAGCCTAAATCCCAGCATAAGTGCTGTGCTGACTTGTGGTGTCAAAAAAGTGCAGTAAGACACTTCTGCCCCACTCCCGAGGGGTTTAGGCCAATGCACAGGCATACACTGACCTCCCCACACCATCACGGAAAGATAGGCCAGGTGAATTAGGCTGGCCTAAACTTCTTAGGATTGTGCCCAACAACACTTCAATAAATAATAATACCTTACTAATTCTGTGCTGCTACTAGCCCTGTTTTGTATTTAAGGTGCATTCGGTGCCGGATTTATGTATAAGCTTAACAAGCTATAACTTAGGGTCCCACTCTCGTGGGGCCCCCCTAAAAAAATTTAAAGGAAAAAAACTTTATGTAAATTTCCAAAAATACATATTTTGTTATGTGCAAATGGCTTTAGATACCTATTAGGTCCATAAATTACTATATAGAGTATATTCAATAAAAAACAGCGACAATTCCTTGTTTACAAAAGACATCTGGACATATAAAAGACCCCATTACCTTCAATAGTTTAGGACCTCATCAAACCTAAATCTGGCCCTGGGTGCATTATGTGGTTCCCAGACAAAGGACACAGCAACTGCTATAATTCCATCTATCCACCATTTTTCCTTTCATTGGATTGTTAAAGCTTTCAGATGGCTTTCTTCATTGTTGAAAAGTCCATGATCATGCCTCAGCATATTTAATATGTATATATTGTATATGTATACGTTTATATACATATATGTATTTATTTGTTTATATGTATGTGTGTATGCACATACACACACACACATACATATATATGTACATATTTATATGTACGTAAATTGCCTCATGCCTCAAGGAAAGGGAGTCTTCTCTAACCACAGCAATATGTCCTCCAGTCTATATTCCCAACTTATGTCTGTGTAACTTCTGCAGCATTAGAAGGCCATTAAAAAACACTATAACTTTTTTGATGCACTAAGAATATGCTCTAAAAAAGGCTTACGTATGCATCAGTTGTGGAGTGCATCATAATGTTTAAAAAGGAAGAAATGGAAAAGATAAGAGTGAAATGGCATGCCAGTAAGTGGTCCTCAGTGGAAGGTCCTCTCCTCAAATAACAGTTCCTGCCAATCTCATTGTTTGAAAGCATGTAATGCAAGTATATACAGTAAATATGTACCAGTTTGGTGGGAAGGCAGCAGCATTCCATGCACTTTGGCATTTACCCTACAATCCAGAGTAACTACGGGTGCATGTAAGTGCACCTGTAGTTACTGCACCACCTAATGAAAACCTATGGGAAATTCATATTGCAATTCATAGTAAATTGTTCTTACACTGGAGCAAGGGACTCCCTGTAGTTATTCTGGATTGCGCCTTTAGTCAGGCAGGCCACATGACCAGAGACATCTTCAGACAATATTGGCTCTTGGGCCTTGGAATGGGAATGAGCACTGTTCCCTAGAGTTGGTGTTCAGTCATGACAACCACATGACCACAGATAAGTCTTCAGACAATGTCAGTTCTTCGGCCTTCTAATAAGGAAATGCACTTTTCTCAGAATTGGTCACATCTATCTATCTGTCTGTCTGTCTGTCTGTCTGTCGCTTTTCAACTAACAAGTTCACAAAGCGGTTTACAAGGAAAATGAAAAAATAATAATAGCTAATTAAAAGCTAATGGGTCCCTGTCCCAAAAGGGCTCACAATCTAAAATGCAAAAAAGAACACCAGCAGAAGCCACTTGAACAGACACTGCTGGAGTGTGTAGTGTACTCTCCCCCTGCTAAATAAAAGAGGAAAACCCACTTGAAAGAGTGCCTCTTTCTCAGTTAGCAGGGGTTAGCATCTAGCAGGACAACCTGCAGGGGACACCTTTACCGTTATCCTTACAACTGTAGTAGCAATCAAATTGTTAAGATGTTCCTTACCAAGAGCTCTGAGGCAGAGAATATAGTAGTAGTGATGGGGATAGGTAACAAAGGAAGGCAGCATGATACAGTACTGCCCTCCGTGGTGAAAGCCATACTTCGAGGCAGTTGAGACAACAGCATCTTGCTGATTCACATCAATTCACATCTTAAATATTTCTCCTTTGTTCTGATTGTTACCCCAAAATGGCTATAAATCAGCACCTTCAGAACATATGATGACAGTAAAAGGATGCAATCACAGGCAGTGGTGGGCTTCAGGGGGTTTTCACAGGTTCTATAGAACCCTTTGCTAATGAGAGCCTGGTTCTGAGAACCGGTTACTAATGGGATATAGAACTTCTTGTTCTATGGACATAGAACCTGTTGTCATTTATTTGAATCCCACCACTGATCACAGGGATGCAATCAAGGGTGGGCAGATGCCAGTTCAGGCCTACTTGCCCGAACCGGATCTTCCCTTTTCCCTGCCGCTGGTGAACCGCCAGTGGCAGGGAAAGGAAAAAGAGGGCAGACCAGTTCGCGCTGGCCGCCATCTTTTTTCCCCCACCCTGCATCTCCTCCTCCTGGAGAAGACACAGAGGGTGCACGCCTGAGTCGGTGCGTGCGATGTGCGCCTCCTCCAGCAGGAGGAGACGAGAGTGTCGGAGGAGACACATGACACGAGTGTGTCGGAGGAGACTCCAGTTGGAGGAGACGCATTGCACACGCGCCATCCCCCGGGGTCAGCACGTGCGTACTGTGTCTCCTCCAGTTGGAGGAGACGCACTGCGCACACACCATCTCCCGGGATCGGCGCATGCGTACTGTGTCTCCTCCAACTGGAGGAGACGCACTGCGCATGCGCCGGGGGTTGGCACATGCGCAGTGCGCCGGGGTTGGGGTCCGCCCCTAGCCCTGCCCTACTCCCTGACCCCACCCCCAACTTCCGGCGAACCGGATCTTGGGGGAAGCTCGGCCCACCACTGGGATGCAATGGTTTCTAAGATATGTCATGTGGGTTCATAAGAAAGACAGAGTGGTGATGGTATCAATGATGAAGGAAAGAGATAGTGTGAAAGCCTGCCTGGTAAGGTTGAAATGGGTTTGTGTGTTAGACGCTACGTTCTTATAGATCTCCATTGGTATTATTATCTTTAAGAACATAAATAATTGGAATATCACACTTCAATCAAGTTTGTGCCAGCAGCTCTTGAATGGCTACAATGCTAAAGACACTTTCCTGGAAGTAAGACACATTGAACACAATGGAGTTTTCTTTTGAGTAGACATGGTTAGGATTGTGCTCTATGTTAGTCTTTCTATGTGTCATCACATTCCTTTTCATTGAAGAGGAGAATTAGAAAGCCAGGTTTTATTTTCCCCTGAAACATAATTTAAAATATTTATTTGGGAGCATGCTTAATTTCAACGCCACATCCACATTAAACTGGGGTACCATAAAATATAATCCATAAAGCTCATAGGATTTACCATTTCAGTTTATGCTACTGATTGCTCACATTTGATGCCCTGATTACATTGCAGATGGTATATGATCCTTCAGAAGAAATGAATCTCTTTCCCTTGCCTATCCATAATGCACTTACAAGTGAGATACCCAAGATACTTACCAGGTAATCCAGAGCTATGACATCCAGAGCATGAAACCCACTTATGAAACCCAGTTAGATTCTAGAAGAAAAAAACCTCTCATCTATCATTGTGTTCAACAGGCTTTTGAACAGGCCCTTAAACATTATAGTAGTGAGAATGGCACACAGAGCATAGTCCTAACCATGTCTACTCAGAAGTAAACCCCATTGTTTCAAATGGGACTTCCAGGAAAGTGTCTTTAGGATTGCAGTCATATATACACATGTATGTGTGCGCGCGCACACACAAGGCATTTATAGACAGACAAGGCAATTATAGGTTCATGCTCAAGCCTCACTGAATTGGACAGAAGTTGTTCAACAGAAGTAGTTGGTACATTGCTCTTGGAGCCATCAGGTTTACTGCATAATTTCATTATCCATATCAGCACACCTAACTACATATTTTCTTTTCTGGTATCTTATCTGCATGGATCATACTTTGAATATGCTTTTTATCTTGCAGTTGCATTGTAATCTTCATTTTTTTAAAAATGCATGCACAATACACCACTACATATATTCATAACAAGCAGCGCATGAAGTTTCAATCACTTTTGATGGAGTAAAGCTTCTTAATCTGTCAATCAATCCATGCAATGTACAGAGCATCAAAGGCTTCTTAGGTTATTTACTGTGACTTATGTATCTGCCAATAAATCTCAAGTACAGGTCAAAGAATATGTAGCTCAAGTCAATCCATAAATGTAGGTGAAAAGCTTCACTAACAATCTCAGATTGCCAAAGGCTATTTCCTTGTGGTGGGTGGGGAGGAAAAACTAAGGTCCATAAATTATTTTTAGTGATTCTGATCACCAATCTCACCACCCTTGGGAAGTAAACAAATGTAGGATGTGAAACATGGTTTTTTTAAAAAAAAAAAAACCACTATCTGAACATGCCTTATAGCTCACATAAATTCATTCAGAAAAATATGGCTTAATATATTGACATCGCCTCATAAATACTTTGGGAATCCCTTTGCTGCCCTATCCTTCTGTATGCACATATGCTTGATACTAGTGGAATTTACCCATCATTGAGGGAGTAAATTAAAGAAATTTCCATTTCTGCTCATCACCAGCAGGCAGCAGGTACCAGTGGGCACCAGTGGGCAGCAGGAACCATCGACACCAGGCGGTGGGCACCAGGATGCACTGTGTACCAGCGACCACTGGCAGACAGCAGGCATTGGGCACTGACTGGCACCAGGAGGCAGTGACAAGCAGTAGGCACCAGCAGGCATCAGGCACCAGTGGGTACAGTGGGCACCACTGGGCAGCAGTGGACATGACTGGGCACCAGCCACCACTGGGTACCACAGGGCAGCAGTGGACACTACTGGGTGGCAGCAGCCACTACTGGGCACCACCAGGCATCATAAACCACATGTCATCTGTATTGAGCTCTGGGAACTACCAGGCATCATTAAGTACCACTGGGCATCCCTGCTGGGCACTGGGCACCAGTGGGTTCTTAGTGGGTCCTTTCATCAAAGAAGGAATTTGCTCCCCAAATTTCAGTCTTCGAGATCCTGGGATTTGGGCTGGGCATTGACGAGTCAGCGATTCTTCAATGAGTATAGGGACATATACACATTGTACCCCTTTTCATCCCCTTAGGGTTTGAATTTATAAAATCAGTTCTTGGTGGATATCTACATCATGGAAGGAACACCCTCCCCAAATTTCACACTTCTAAGTCTGGGGGGGTTTGGCTGGTCATTGATGAGCCAGTGAGTGAGTGAGTCAGTCAATGACTCTTCAATTTTTTAAATATAGACTAGCGGAATTAATCCATCATTGTGAGAGTAAAATTTCAAGAAAATTTGTGGGCTCTGGGCATGGCTGGGCACTGGTTGGCACCACTGGGTACCAAGGGGGCAGTGGAGGGCAACAGCAGGTACCAGCAGGAACCAGGCATCATCAGCCACTGGGCAGCCGCAAGGGGGAACCATTAGGCTGTGGACACCACTGGGCCCCAACATGGACAACAGACACCACCAGGCACCACTGGGCACAACCAGGCAGTGGGTATGAATGGGCACCAGGCATCCCTACCGGGCACCAGGTACAATTGGGTGGTCAGCACAACCATGCCCCACCATGAAGTGGGCAGTGGGCACCACCAGGCAGTGGGCACCAGGCAAACTATTCACTAGCAGGCACCATTGGGCATCTCTGGGCAGCAAGCACCACAGGCAGCAGGCAGCAGGCACTATCAGGCACAACTGAGCAGTGGGCAGCAATCACCACTGGGCACTGGGCAGCTCCAGACACTGGGCATCCCAATGAGGCACCAGAAGGCAGCCTGTACCATGAGGAATTGGGCACCACCAGACACCAGGGGGTAGTGGTCACCACAGGGCACCACTGGGTGGTGGCACAGGAAACCAGATACCAGGTATTCCTACCTAACACAGGGCCCCTGACACTACCAGGCACTGTGCATCCCTACTGGGCACCAAGTACTGGTAGGTAGCCAGCACAAGAGTGCATCGGCTCTTTTTTCCTATATCTCTTCACCATCTTCTGGGGTTTCTGATTGAATTACTGCTCTCAGATAAGAGAAAAGGCTCAATGTGAGGAAAAGGATGAGTCCTGATCTAAGTTAGGGTCTCTGTGCATGCTCCTCACCCATGAAGTAGGCATCAGATCTGTTCACTAGTGTTAAACAAGCTAGCTTTTTTGTCTGGACTTGAGGAACATGAAGGAGACAAGCCAGAACTTCTCAGGTTAAGACCCTACAACTATTCACATATGTTAGGGACTGAAGAAATACCTGGTGGCTGGAACACCTAACAATTAGTAACACCTATCTTTCCCTGCTTTATCCTTTTAACTGGAAGTGAACAGGGGAAGGGCAGCTCACATTGCCACCACGCGTGGAAGGAAGGCTCATTGAGAAAAACTTCTGTAAACAAAAAACAACCCCAAAATCTGGGAAGTCTGCTAAGCATTGTACAGCAGCAGAATGTGTGTGCCAATCTGTAACTGAAAAAGAACAAATTAGAATTTAGAATTTAATAAAAGAAGGGAAGACTAGTTATCCTGCCTTCCTTGTCATCCTCAATGATTTATTCTTTTCCCATTTGTTGAACAGGCTTGTGGCTCCACAACCTGATTCAGCTGTTCTCTTAGTCAGGCACTCCAAGGGAAATTTCTTTCTTTCTTACTGCGCAATCCAAAGCCCCACCAGGCAGCATAAGTCCCTTGTGCCCGCTTGGGAGTGTTGTAAAAGTGCATAAGGAACCTTTGTGACACTCACTGGGAGATAGGCTGGCACATAGACGTTTGCAAGCCTCCCTGCTCCACTGTGGGAATGGGGAGAATGCACTGGCTGTTCCCAGGAGGGTGCACTCTGGGGTGGGAAAAGGACAGGCAGAGGGAATTTCCAGGGGTGAGAGGCACTCCCAATAAGCGAGATCAAACCTGCTTTCCTGTGTGCTTGTAGATAGTGCAGATCTAACTAGACCCCATTGGTGCACCAATGTTTCTGATGTTCCTGGGCAGGGGAGGGTATTGCCATGGGTGGGTGGGAAAGGAAGGCAGGGCTCCAACCTGACAATTATGCAGAGGTGGCCTAGATCTGAGTAAATCCAGCCCTACCCCAGAGAAGATGAAACTATTCCCCTTCCCAATCGTAGTATAGCAACAGCTCCAATCTTTCTGCTGGATACAGCGCAGGAAATCCAGCCTGCCTGTTCCAGTGCAAATCAGGACTGCAGTGACAATATTTCATGTTGTTTTCTATTGTATGTAATTTCGAAGTCACTGATGTCATAGATGACCCACTGAAGTTTATGGAATAATTCTGGAGCAGGTGGCACATCATCCACACTTTACAGCATACGGCCCTGCATCATACAGTCTGTGTTATAGTTCTGCTGCCAAGGGGACAGTGGTCTTCAGATTTTGAATCAATGATTCAGTGGTTTCCCTAAAAAAAAGACATTCAGTATAGTAAAGAAAGTACAATGAAAGAATAGAGAATATTCTGTTGAGAACTTTATAGAAAACACCACTGAATTAACTTACAGTACATTTGTTAAACATGAATAGCTCTAATAATGACATTTCATTTAACAATGCCCTTTGTCTTTTCAGTTCATCAGTTACCTATTTCAGTAATGAACTGCAGTCATACCATTCTGATTTTCTCCTAATGTAAAGGCTGAGATCACTTCACTGCCAGTGAAGCATGATGCTATTATTCAGTTTGTGGTGTAGGAAAAAAGCTATAGAATATAGCACTATTCTAATTGGCTAACAGATACCAACATCTGGAATTACTAAGGGCAGTTCGTAATTTTGTTTAGCTTCCGATGGGAAGAAATAGAGTACGCAAAAGAGAGGGGATGGTTGAAAAATTCCAGATGTATATAAATGTGAGCTTTGAATTCAGCATTAATTGGGGGGACAAGACCGGGAGCTGTCTATTTCATTTAATTTTTATTGTTTTCAACAAGTTTGGTGTTCAGGGCAAAAGCTAAGAATCTGCAACATGAGAATTGAACAAATCCCCAAAGCTGTTTACCTGGAGTTTTGATGAAATTATCAGAACACAAGTGTGTGCAGGCCCATTCTACAAATTGTCAGTACAATCCCATCTATCTACATGACATGATCCATAGGTCTCTGAAGGGGCCATGAAACCTAACTCTCAATCACTTTGGCTAGTCTCTTACCCAGTTCTTTCCAATTCCAAGGCCTCTGTGGGCTTCAGCAGCTATGAAGATTGTGCACATTAAAGTACGAGAGATTATCACTTTTCCAAAAACTAAAAACATTTTCAGAGCTTTCCCAAAACACGCCACAATTGGCACTAGCATACACAATTGGCACTAGCATAATCTAGATGAAATAAATGACATTAGCACTATCTTTTCCTCCAACAAACTAAAATTTCTTCAATTCAACATGGATTTTGCAAACAAAGAGAGAGGGGGGAAAACATTTTCCTCCTTTATGCTGAATGCTACTGCATCTATAGATCTCTCTCAATTACCCACAGTAAATTTAGGCATTGCACAAGAGCAAATTTTACAGTCCATGAAGAGATGAAGTGAAATCTAGATGAAATTCATTGTGACAGGTTCTCTGTTCGTGCCCTGATGTCTCTGTATTACAGAAGATAGACATTCTATTAGCATGGAAGCTCCCATAATGGACTGTGAATCATTTCAGGTAATAGAGATGCCAAGTGGAATGACTGAAAAAAGCACTATTGAATTCCATTAGAGGTCTTTGTTTTTAAATCAGTCATTTTCTCTGTGAATAGCCAACTATATACTTCTTGACCCTATCGGGGAGTAATAATTGTGAACTAATATCACAAAACATTAATCTGAGTTACTGTTCAATTAAACCCACCTTCTCAAGGATTATTTCTGTATGACCAAATGTGAAAGAACCTGGGATGAGGATTGCAAATGTGTGTTTCTGCAGCTGTGCTACAGGAGAATGCAATTTCTCAATTATACAACTTCAATGTTCAGTCTCAATTCATTAGGTATGAAGAAGGCTAGTATATCGGTTTTCTTTTCCTTTCTTAAAAAAACACACACATATTGCTAGAGAAAAATAACTATTATGAACAAATCTTTAAAGACAAACAGTTTTATAAGGAATGTCATGAGCAGTCCATGCATAGTCTTGGTTAATTATTAGTAAAATCAATAAACAACACTCCATCTTACAAGCTAAACAGTGCCACCTTATCTATCAATCACATATGATTCATCCAGTTTCATAATTGCTTGGATAATTAGTACAGGATTTTGGTTCATTTGGTATGCCAAACCCCTTGGGAATGTTTGAATAATTACCATTTGTAGAGACAATCAAGTTATAAATTATTCTTTTCCATACCGGAAGGTGGTTTGGGAATGTAGCAGTATGTCCGTCTTCATTTCCACTGTCCTTAATACAAACAGGAGTTTACACATCATACTGTGCCAAATGTCCTTCAGATTTAATATATTTTAAGAAGGAGAGAAAGAAATCTTTTTTTGTTTTGTTCTGCATATGAACTGAAAAAAACCATTTTTAGAAGGTGTACAGAACTAGACAGAGTGTAAAGGCAGCAGGGCAAGATGGGTGTACGTAACACCCTGAACAGGTTTCAGACATCAGAAAGCCTGAGCTGAGAAGGAATAATCTAAATGGCTTTCCCATTGTCTTCTGTGAGGAAACCCCTCCACTACACATGAGGAATCTCCAGTATTCATACGAATCTTGCCCTTTCACCAAGTAACATACAGAACCACTGAATCATAACTCATACTATTAGGCAATCATGCAGTTGTGTCACTAGGGTTGGCATAATCCTGGGTAGGAAGCCAGCATGTCACCCCCATGATAGACCTCCTCCCATGCAGTGGAGAGTTAATGCATTGGGTAACAGGTGATGAACCATTGTCCAGCCCCCAGTTTTTTGTTGTTGTTGTTTCCTATAACTTTTGACATAATAGAGAATTTCTCCCACCCTTCGTCCTCCTCCTCTTCTTCCAGTTCCTACCCCAAGCCTGTCTGGGCTCTTTGCCACCATAACGCAGTCCATCCTGTTTCCTTTGCTGTTGCACCTGTGAGGCTGATCCAGCACGAACATGTTCCTGCTTGGAAATGTGTAGCTAGTTCCAGCTGCTGCCAAAGGCAGCAGGTCTAGGGTGGGGGCTACAGTCCCACCACCACTACACTTTTTCCAGCCTCAGGGGAGGGAAGGACCAGCATGGTGTTGGCAAGGCAGGAACTCCCCAGACCTCCAGTCCTCAATGGAGTGATGAGATGGTGCAGCAAGGGTGTGGGAATAGAAAGGAAGGCACCTCAGGGATGTACACAAATCCAGATGGAGGAGCAGTGTTCAAAGATGACTTTGGCTGGCCTGAGAGACTCCAGAGCCCATCCCTCTGCAGCCAGCCACACTCCATTCCACATTGAATTGCACAGCGAGTGTGCAGTGAATGTCACCCCCTCTTGGTGTGATACACTCACACTGAGTCTCATGGTGCTCCCTGAGTGGGCTGCTGTATGATGCATGAAGCTGGACTAGACAGGCCTGTGGCCTGATCCAGTGGAGGCTCTTCTTATTTTCTTATGTACCTCCCATAATGGGTTTGTATTAAAGTGCAGAGTAAATTCATACCAGTATCCAAGGATAGGATGTTGTTTGTAGCTACATTGGCATGAGTTGCTTATGTACGAGCAATGTTAGAATTGAGATTATTATTTCTTCTTATATCTGCTTGCCTATTTTATAACTCACAGGGCAGGTTGAAGGAGGAACAGGAGCACGTTTTATATGGAGCACTGACAAGTTCATTTCAATTTTGTTTTTCTTGTCAAAAATTGTCAAAATTTTCTTGTCAAAAATGAAAGGAGATTCTGTGTCTTCTGAAGACAATAATCTACTTTCAAATCCACAAGCATCATGTTCTACCTCTGTGCTGGAGCTATCTGTGCCCGAGGCTAGAGAATGAGACTTCCCTTACTGTTGTAATGACAGGTGTAAGATTAACTTTGTTAGGTGTTGAACCACTCATGCAAACTAAATTAAATTAATGGAACAAATTTCTATCATAATTAAGATAAAAATTCATGTCAGCTGTAACCTTGCTGTACACTAATTATGTACAAATGATTTATCATCTGTTTCGCCCAGAATATTAATCCTCACCTCATTGATAACTCCAGCCAGTGTTAAGAGATGAGAGTTGATTAACAATGACAGATTGGGCAACCACGCTGCCGAATGCCTGAACAACCAGGGAAGCCAATAAGATTCAAATGGCACTTCTTATTTAGAAATCTATTCCCATTGAAACAGATGCATGCTTAATGAGGGGAATGGAGATGATTTCAATAATGATGGATATTGGAACAGTGGGCAGGGCCAATCAATAACAATTAACCACTTCGTCTACAAAAACTATGGTTCTATAAAGCAGGTTATATACACATTAGTAGGACCCCAGTTCAAGGTGTGTTTTATATAACATCTTTATGCGTTGTTGTTGTTGTTAATGCTATTTACTTTAATAATTGCAGAAAGCTTTGTATAGATTGCACATGCTAACGAGACCATTCTGTTAACAGTCTGAAAAAAGGAAAAGAATGTGAAAAAGATAGGCATCTTATAATCTTTTTGTTTATATGAGGTGGTCATAAGTGGTGGTCATAAGAGGTGGTCATAAGTGGTGGTCATAAGAGGTGGTCAAAAAGAAAGGCTATTGGTAAAAAAAGGCTATTTAAAAAAAGACAGACTATTGGTATATCTGGCCTAGACTGTCAGTGCTGACTGGTAATGGTTTTCTAGGGTTAAGCAGGGCTTTCTTTGCCCTATCTGAAGATATAGAGGTAAAGGTCCCCCACAGGTTATCCGTTAATGACGGATTCTAGGGTGCTGTGCTCATTCCTGTTTCTAAGCCTTTAGAGCGAGCGTTGTCATAAGACACTTCCGTGGTCATGGGGTCTCCATGACTATATGCTGAGGCACATGGAACGCTGTTATCTTCCCACTGAGGTGGTACCTATTTATCTACTTGCATTTGCATGCTTCTGAACTGCTAGGTTGGCAGGAGCTGGGCTAAGGACAGGTGCTCACCCTGTCTTGTGGGACCCGGGTCTCAAACTCTGGCCTGCTGGTGTGTCTTAAGCACTTCTGCCACCACAGCCTGAAGCAGAGACAGATCTGAAATTGTCTGAATATAAAACACTGTCACTGAGCCACCACCTCTCTTCTTCACTGCTGTTAGTAATACTGTAAAACATGACATTTGTCAGCCTCTTTCTATATAGAAACTCCTGACCTTGATCCCTCTTCAGCTTGTGCTTCTCTTGGATTTATCCAGAGGCATAATGAGGATAAAGCACTGGGTGCGGTCTGCCATGGGCGACAGGGCACCAGGAGTGCCATGGGGCACCACTTACACTCCTCTGGTAGCCCCCCAGTCGCCCTCTCCCATGCTCCTCCTTGGGCACACTCTGGGGCAGCCATTTTTGAATTGCGCATTGCTCTGGGTATTCTCAGAGCTGGTAAAGTGATACAGGCTCGGAGTAAGATCCTCTCCTGCCTTGCGGCCAGGTCAGTCAGAGCTTTCTAACTGACCAGGGGCCAGATGTGCCCCGTGGTGAGCATTAATGCAGCCCACAGTAAGATCCCCCCATATGGCCCATGGGCAAGCCTTGTAATCCTCCAGATTGTCTCTAATACATTCTTGTATGTAAATTTATTCAAATTTATTCAAATTTAAAAGTGAAATCATTTTGTGAGCCCTGACACTGTGTGATAGAGATGATGTAGATCTCCTGCCAAAATGTTTGTACACACCTGCTCTAAAGAGTTGGATAACACATGCAGATCATATTTCTAGCCCTCCCCGTCTTGCTTCTTTCCCCAGCAAATAGTTACCAGTTCATGAATTTTGTCTGAAAGTTTGGGAATCTCTTCCTTAGACCCAAGTGGATAACATTTCCTAACGATATACGTACACTGACTATCATCCCTTATCAAGGGGATGAGAATTCTATGTAAAGACGACTCATGACATCTCATGAACTTCTGTTTGCAGCCCAATCCTAACACATATGCACCCCCTCCCACCAGGTCAGTCGACATTAATGTGTCTGTATCATTGGGGGAAGCGATAGGGAAGATTGGGCTAAACAGGCTGACCATTTGACTGGGATTCCCTGGATACCTCCAGTAAAATGGGGGGTCTCCAGGAAGTTGGAAAACCCCCCTGTTCTCCAGGATTCGGACCTGGCTGGCAACCATTTTTTAAAATTGCGTGTTTTGGTGCACTGCTCCAGGACTCCCCTAGAGTGGGAACAAACTCTAGAGGGAGAAGGAAGGTCCTCCCCTGCCTCATAGCCAGCAGCAGCAACTTGTCTTGGCTGCAGCTTCTCCAAGGCCTCTGCAGCCCCTGCCTCACCCTCCATGCTCACTGCAGCCTCACCAGCTTGCCCTCCCTCTCCTGCAGCCACTGCACTGCCTCTGCTGTCTCTCTGGCCAACCCAGGTTTCTTGTGCCTCCTCCCTCCCTCTCCAGCTGGACACACTGTGCTCTGGGGCCTCAGCAGCTGGCTCCTGCCTCCCACAGCCACTGTGCTGGCCGCACTGTCCCCTCTCGAGCCAGCAGCGGTGACTCTGCAGCATCACTGGCCAGCCAGCTGGGTCTCCCATGCTGCCTCCACCATGCCACTTATGGTTCCCTCTGGCCACCTGAAGTTGTGTGTGAGTGAGTGAGAGAGAGCGAGTGAGTGCATGCATGGGTGTCTGTGTGTGTGAGTGTGAATGCATGGCTGTGTGTTTGTGAATATGCATACACTGGTATCTATATGTGTGGATGTCTCCTCATGCATGGGTGTGTGTATGTGTGAGTGAGTTAGTGCATGCATTGGTGTGAGTGAGTGCATGCTATATGTGTCTGTGTTTGCGTGAGTGTGTGAGTGAGTGCATTTCAGAATCATGTATGTTGAAGTCACTCGCGAGGGTTGTGTTGCTCTGAGGTTGTGCTGCTCTGAGGGTGTCTTACATGTCTGGGTCAGAATCGTGTATGTTAAAAGGTTTCCAGATTTAACAGTGTTGAAATTAAGAACAGGAAACCAATGTGAGTATTTTTGCTTTATTTTAATTTGTCCTATATTTTTTGGGTGTCCTACATTTTTTAGCTGGGTAGGAATTTTGGCTTGGGGGACAGGAATTTTGAGGGACTTGGCAGGGAATTTGGGGTTCAGCATCTGGTCACCCTCGGGCTAAAACACTTTTATATTGCTTGGGCTAGTAGATAAATAAGGGTTTCCTCACCGATAGTCTTTTGAGCCTTTGCATTTTTCATTAACTTTCAGTGTATTACATTCCAGCTGAAACTCAGGAGGAAGCAGGAGAAGCACTTCTTTCTTTGCACTTCTAGCAATTTCAGGCCTAATTGCCTTTGAATGTGTAAATGCAGATAATTAGAAGAATCATATGTTGAAAGGATTAGATAGAATGTATGCAGAATAAGTCAAGTATTTGATTCTCCAATTTAATTTTGGATCTAATATCAACTTTAGCTAAAAGAAAGCCGTAAGATTTATCATCCACTCCTCTCCAGAGAAAACACATCTGTGCTGAACCTAATCAGCCACATTCTATCTTCTGTGCACTACAGAAATGCTAATGGGAAGCATTTATGTGGCAGAACAAAAATGGATCATAAACACCACAAGTCAGATGTGGCAATTCAAAATTGCCCGATACATTCTCATGAAGATTCAGTGCCTGTGTTTTGCAGTCTCGATTACTCCTCTTCTCTCCTTCTCATGAATAAACATTAGGAAAGGGGTTACTCCCAAAGGAAAGTACATGAAAAAGACAATGGCACAAGCATGTACACACCTATGCGTCTAAAACACAAAAACACACACCACAACCTTCAAGCAGAACAATCTTCCCAAACTTACAGTGCAATCCTAAGCCTGTCTACTCAGAAGTAAATCCTATTATATTTAGTGGCCTACTCCCAGGAAAGTGTGTTTAGACACTTTCCTGGGATTAAGACCCATTAAATACAAAGGGGCTTACTTTTGAGTAGACATGGTTAGGATTGTGGTCTTAGGGCGCAATCCAGAGTAACTACGGGGAGTCCTTGCTCCGGTGTAAGAACAATTTGCTCTGGATTGCAATATGAATTTCCCACAGGTTTTAATTTGCTGGTGCAGTAACTACGAGTACACGTAATGTCTCTTACGTGCTCCTGTAGTTACTCTGGATTGTAGGGTTAGACACTTTCCTGAGAGTAGAACACAGTGGGACTTACTTCTGAGTAGAGATGCATAGGATTATATCCTCAGTGTCCTCCCTATGGCTGCAATCCTAAAGACACTTTCCTGGGAGTAAGACCCATTGGACACAATAGGGCTGACTTTTGAGTAGACATGGTTAGGATTGTGCCCTATGTCTCCTACTCTTTAATAATTCCTATACAATTCATTGTTCTGATAAAATTCAATATTCTTTAGTCTGGCCATTGGTCTGTCTAATCATGGCTTCTCCATCAATCACCAGCTTTCCATGGTCTGAGGCTGAGGTGTTTTCCAGTCTTGCCATCTGAAATTCATTTTAACAGCAGATGTCAGGGAAAAAACCTATACTCCCACAAGGGCCACCAGAGCTGCTTACAACTATTATGATCTGTGTCTTTTAGCATTACTGGCCTTGATAATTTCTATATCATCTGGTACTGAATGCTGTGGGGAATAAAGAAGTACAGTGGTACCTTGGTTTACGACCATAATAGCAACATTTTTAACATCATGGCTGTGTGTACGAAGGATCCGTTTGCCCCTATCACAATTTCTGTGTGTGGAAAAGAAGATAAAGCAAAAACCAAATATTGCAATTTTACTAGTCTGGGAGATATGGGAGTAATAATGGTCTTGGATATAAAGGTGTCCATGGGTACTTCTTTCCAAGGGAAAAAAAGTAGCTGAATGGGGAGCCAATGCGATCAGGATCACAGCAGCAACCGGCAACTCAATCTCAACATATGTTACAGCATGTTGAACTTGGCCATCAAAGATTTCAGTAGGATTCTAGATTGTTCTCATTTGAATTGACATGTTTGATCATAATGTTTAGCATAAAGAATTTATAGATTCAAGTCTGAGCATGAATGCAACCAATGGCATAGCTAGGGTGCAGTGGGTAGGGTAACAGTTAATACCAACCAATCAACTTTGGGGGGAAGTGGGGGTGACAAGCTGAGCTTGACAATAGTTCCCAAAATTGGTATGTTTGAATAACATCATTATTTTATATATCATTGGAAAGGTAATTTAATGTAGAATGCAACGAAACAAGTCACACTAGAATATCTACCGTATATTCTATCAAATGTTACAGCCAATTGACCAGCAAATGAAAAAAAAAACAACTGGCTTATGGAACAAAAAATGGATTTCCTTCACTCAAAACTGACCCATGAGACTGATTGTTCTGAGAGCCAATTTGATATTATGATATAGTCTGGAATAAATTTTTAATATGAATCAGCTCTCATTTTCATGTGTTTACACTTACTTGTGCTAAATGGGTAAAGAGGCATTTTTAAAAACTGTACTACGTTTATATTTAGCATATCTTCTGATTGTGACATCACTTCCAGGGAATCATTTTGAGCTCAGCACTGGGCTACATGAGCATTTGCTGTACCACTGGATGTAGCATCAAGAGTCCATGTTCTACATTCATTTGCAGATGCTGTGAACATTTCTAAACATAGTACAGTGTTGGGAAAGGGAGGCAGTAACAGAGACTGCCAGAGTTTTAAAAATGTAAAGAAGCTTGCTTGCTTGCTTGCTTGCTTGCTTGCTTGCTTGCTTTCTTTCTTTCTTTCTTTCTTTCTTTCTTTCTTTCTTTCTTTCTTTCTTTCTTTCTTCGTTGCTTCGTTGCTTTGTTGCTTCCTTCGTTGCTTGCTTGCTTTAGTAGAAATGACACTCCTGTGGAGACTACATGAGTCATGTAAAAATGCCCTAAGTTCTGTCTTTTCCTCTGATGGTTGTGAAAAGTAGATATTATTCAGCAATCTGCAAGCAGCTTGCAGACAATAATGGTGCAGGGTTATTGCATGTCTCATTCCCCCCTTTCTTTTGGCAGGTGGTCTAGTGGAACCACAGCTGATCTCCCCCCAACCCCCCCAATCTTTTTTCCCCCCAAATTTAATTTTAATTGAATGCACTGCTAGGGATGCCTTAAATTGACTCTTTTGGTTTAAATTTCCTTGGGGAATCTGCTCCAAGATCTCTATCCTAGTGATAACTTATTCTGGCCAATAACTTATTCTGGCCCAGACCATGTTTATTGTATAGCTTTCTACCCTTTCTCTAGCATGTGCTTCTATGAACACTGCCGTTGTTGATGCCTGGGAAATTACTCAACTGTGAAGTGTTTCAGTGTCTGTCACTTTCCTCATTAAGCTAGTGGAGGGGAGGAAAGGATACCTATGACCCTGTCTCCAAATCTCATTAAAGCCCAGCAGTGCAGAAGGCTAATTTCCTCTTTTAAAGATGTCTGCATAAAAATGGATGCCTTGAATTGAAAGGCGTATATGTTGCAAAAGCAGCCTCTTAGTATTGTATCCCAAAATAATGTTGTTTGTTTGCATTGTCTGACTCATGCAATTATCTCCGGCAGGCAAGGTTTGCAGGAGGATAAGAGGACTGCAGGAAGATATGCAGTCTCATTTCTTATTTCAGAATAGACTAATGCAAAGTTAGGTATTGGCAAACAAGTTGTTTCCCATCTAACTGTAGGGTGCATAGAGATAGACATTTACCCCACTTGGGGCTGCTAGGTTTATCAGCTGATCATGGCCTCCCAGCCTTTGTGGTTTTAGTATCACAGAATGTACAGATGTATAGAAATCAGCAACAACAAATAGCAAATCAGATTATTACCTAATAGTGTGGTGATAATTGCAACATCCTTATGTAACTGAACTGTAGTCCAAGGCTAGTTGAACTGTTGATTTCTAGTAAGCCCTCATGGGGTAATTTCAGTTATGTAGAGAGCTGATCAGTTGTAGCATTTGCCACACAGTGAGGCAAATTTGACAAGACTACCCTGTCCCACATATTTAATTGGATGTAGGGGTATTATAGAATGTACCTCAACCCACACCTGGACACTGGAGGATTTACAACCATTGAGCAGAAGGCCAATAATAAAGTGTTTCAAGCTATAGTGAGGATATTTGTATCAGTAGGACAAATATAGAACAGGAAGGATCTGTGCTGCTCTAAATGTCCCACCAGCAGCACAATACTGTACTGTTTAGGCATTCTAAGGCCCACCAAGCCTATCAAACAAGGGGGCAAGAATTATTCTTTATCACTTTCCAGAGATATCTGGCAGAGTTTATGCAAGTTCCCCACCAATTACAATCACTACACCAGTTGTTTTTGAGCATTCAATCTGGGATCCCCTTCTGAGAATGACACTCTGTCTGAGGTCCCCTGGATGTGATATCATGGTTGGAAGTGACATTACTGTGATGCCAGAGCTTCTCCATGTCTATTGAAAGTAAACCCCATTGTGTTAAATGAGGTTTACTCCAAGAAAAGCAGCCTAAGTGCTCTATTCCAAAATGGTGGTGCCCAGTGCCAGATTCCAAGATGGTGGCACCCAGGTTTTTGAATCCCCCCCTGAAATGAAGTTACAACTCCCCAATAGGGTCCTGACTCCCAGTTTTAGAACTACTGAACTCCACCATGCTTTAGAGCAGCACACTCGTGCCCAGAGATCTTTCCCTGCTGGAAAACTGAAAGCCTGACATGCTTTTGCTGTAAAACTTGTTGATCAGGAGCAGAGATAAGAAAGGAAGAAGTATAAATAGACTAAAAAAGTGACTGAGAGAAGAAAAAGAAGGGAACAAGGAAAAGGACTGCAGGGGAAATGTTAAGTGAGGAAACAGGAAAGAGGAAGATGCAAAAAGTCAAGATGTCAAATACGGTACTTGGAAGGAAGAGAACAGGAGAGCCATTTAAGGATACTTGGCATTTTATGATGCCAAGCAGCGTGTGCACTTAATGTGTATCAGAATCCTTTAGATAAACCTATAAGATAAACATCGTTATATTCCTAAATCATGGCTGGACAATTGAGATTGAGATGAATGCTTAAGAACACTTAGTTCATGGCGGAGTTTAGTTTTGAATCAGAGACTTCTTGATTTCTAGCACAATCTGAACTATTTTGCCGTTCCAGCTTCATGTGGGATGCAAACCGACTGTGGGCTGAAGGAAGTGGAAAAAGGGAGGTCACTGAGTTGGGCAGCTGAGAGACCTCTGATGTGGAGCAAGGAAAGACCAGAAAGATTCTGATGAGGGTACAGAGAGAAAAGGGAGACGATAGAGGGCTGCAAAGAGTCCTAAAGGCAGAAAGACAGAAATGGAATAAGACAGAAAAAACAGAGACCTATGGAATAAGACAGGAACCTATGGAATAAGACAGAAAAAACAGAGAAAACTCAAGAGAATTCATAAGTTGCAAGAGAAAAGCAGAACACTGCGGATTGAGGGGAGAAAAGAATGGAGCATTAATGGAGAGGGCTGTTCAGAAAGTCCTGTTGTGGGTGCAAGGAGAGAAAATGAGAGAATAAATTTCTGGAGCAGTGGAAGAGTTGGGAAGCCCATATAGATATGTCATTTTTATGGTGTCAGGATGTATTGGTCCAAAAAACATAGGTCATAAAGCACTGAGAACTGAAAATATTTCCTATGCAATACTACAATACTGTAGTATTAACATAACATACTGAGTATTAACATAACATACTACAATACTCAAAATTCATACCACAATAAATAACTCATACTACAAAACAATAAAAGCATAAGGGTAGCTTTCTGAGTGATTTGAACTGTGCACCTTGGGGCAGCAATTTTCAACCACTGTGCTATGGCTATTAGTAGGGAAACTGGGAGATTCAAGCCACCTAACATCAGCATGGTGTGCCTTATCAATGGCAAAAAAAATCCCCAACGAAACTGATGGTGTGCCTTGCCTATGTTAGTTCCTTGTCAGCATGCCATGAGATGAAAATATTGACAATCAATGGACTAATCAGGCATGGATCAGGGATACCCATGTTCAGTCCCTCTCCCCTCCTCTCCAGTCTTGAAGTATAGAAGGTGAACTTGATCACCATACTGCTGCCATACCTCTTTCACAGGGAGCTTGTGAGGAGTGAGGGATGTTGCTATGTTTTGCGGCCCTAAGGAAAGGGTTCCTAAAAACAAGTTAAAAAGCCACAAAAGGTACAATAAACGAAGCAATTAAACACAGTCTATTGCCATAATGTGTAAATGTATATGGCAGTGAATTGGCTGCGCAAGGCTAGCCCAACCTAGACAAAACTGGTGTGAAAGTCCCCTTGAAAATCTCTCTCTCTCTGGTTCTTTCTCTCCTGTATATGTCAATTACGTTCTTAGGACTGGAAATGCATGCAGAGCATATTATCTGAAGATACATAGAGAAATAACCTCCACTGTTCTAGCAGAGTCTAATCATTCCTTGTAAAAAAAAAATGAATGAGCAAAATCAATAAGAAATGCACCATGTATCTTATGTGCGTGCTATAATTAACATGGAGTCTTTTAAAATTCCTATCTGATGCCTATGCTGGTTACAAAATACATTTAATATATGCAAGAGCTACATCTTTTTGAGGTTTCTTTTACTTTATTCAAATTACTAATCATTTAGATCCTATCTGAAAGCCTTTCCTCCCTCGCTCCCCATGCATGCTTAACCTAATTAACTATAAATGAGAAAAAATGCTATTCGCATAAAAAGAAAATGTTAACCTATAAATTATCCTGCTCTCTTTATTGAAGCTGGAAAACACCTCCCTTGGAAAAGCAAAAACTTTGGTGCGGTATTGTTGGAACACAATGCAGTGAGTGTGGGTGTTTCTGTGCATTTCCAGAGGCCATTACAGGGAATGTTCTCCACCATTTTGTCGGTGAAGGTATTGGCTTGGATTATGTTTTCTCCAATATTCCCCAAATGATATCTTATAATCTATCATTAAAATTTATAAATTTTAAGGTTTTCATTTTTAATGCCTGATATTTTCCAACTTTTCCTTGACTTTTATACAGGATGTTGATAAGTGCATTTGAAAAGCCTTTCTATTGTTCGACTAGAAAAGCCAAGGATGAATTTCTATATACATTCACAGCACAATCCAAATTAGTGCCAGAACAGGGAGGCTGGCTTACCTTGTGCTGAATCCAGCACAAGTTATGGGACTGCTGCTGTGCTATCATGGGAAAGGAAGCTTTTCTCTTTCACTGGGATAGGGCTGCAGCAGCCCCAGTGACTCTATTTGGATTTGGTCACCTCCAGAGGTGGCCTAAATCTGAGCAGACGGGAATAGCCAGAGGTTGCTCACGCCTGCATGGGGACAGAGGCTTGGATCCAGCATAACTGCTTGTTCAAGCCCCATTTCCCACCGTCCCACCCTCAGTTCCACACTCTGCAGGCCATCCCGCCCCATAGAACTCCCACCTCCTCCCTGCTTTCACCCTGCCCTCCCCAGACACCTATGCTGTCCAAATTTGTCCATATTGTATGGAGCTAATAAGGTGTTAATATTAATTAGCTTTCATTTCCATATACATATAATACATATAATACAGTTACCCATGCTAACTGGGTATACAGGCATTTCTAAGTGGTGCTCCTCTTATATTTAGCAGGGAAAGAATTCTGTGTTCTTTGCGCCAACACAGTTTTCCTAACCAAAAACAGAGACAATTTTCAATTCTTTTACTTACGGTAATTTAATTTGATTTTGTTGTTAACAAAATCTTCTTTGCAAATAGATGCTTTAGCTATGCCAGTAGCAGAAGAAATGGGTTGTGAACTGCTCAGGAAGAAGAGGCACACTTTCCCCCAATTTTCTTTCTAAAAATACCTGGGGATGACATCAGTTATGGTTGTAACATCACTCCTGGGACAACATTTTGAGCTTTGAGTTTTGCCAGCCTAAGAGCGTCTCTGGGTTGCACACTCTTGTCCCTACAAGGCTTGTCCACCTTGCTCAAGCACATACAAATCCAGAAGACATCTGCTATTATTATGCTACACGTCAATTTGCATTAATCCCAAGGACTTCTTTTTGTACTGTGTATGTCAGCAAGAGTTTTCATACTCTGATTGTGGAATAACAAATACTGCTGAACCTATGATCAGTTACATCTTGATCAGTTTTTCCAGAATCTTTGGAGACAACCAAAATGCATTCACTGTGCAATTCACATGCAAACTGCCTCTCAAGGCCTCCCTTATGGCAGGTTCTACATTCTTAATTTTGCTGTAAAACCTCATGCTGGTACCTCTTGTGGAATCGGAACTTTTTTCAGATCAAGGACTTTGTTAATAGATATTGCTGAACAATTTGCACTATTTCTTTAAAAGACTTGTTTGCAGTCTCTCTGCAGCAACCAAATTGTGCACAAGATTGGTTCTTTTTCCTATAAACCTCAACAATGCTGTTGCATATTATTTCTTGCGGAAGTTGCAAGCTACTCCTCTGGACTTCCTACGTAAAGGTCACTTCTGAAAGCCTCTGTGTGCCCACTGATGTCCACACTAATTAGGACACTGGTCCTGTATGGCTAAGTTCAAATCCTGGGATTCGACTAAGCAGGAGAGAGGAAAGGGTGTATGGATGTGTGGCATGAGTGAGCTCAAGAAGGCTCTCCCCAGCTGGTGCTCCAGGTAAGAGGAGGCCAAAGCATGATGTGTCCATAGAGGTTCATTGTTCATATGACAGAGCTGGGTATCATTAATGTGTTAGCAATAATTTTCATGTATAATTTCTATGTATCAAAGCAAATATAGTGGCGCCTCACGTAAAGAACACCTCACGTAAAGTATGTTTCACGTAACAAACAAAAATTTCTCTTGGATTCTGCTTCACGTAAAGAAAGTGCTTCATGTAAAGAACACATTCGTTGGCAGTTGGGGCAGATGCGCTGGCCGGCAGCCTGTTTAAACTAGTGCACCTGCCCATAGTGAAAGCAACACTTCCATGCTGTTCCTCCTGTGGCTGGATGTCCGCTGGGCAGAGGGAGAGAAGAGCAGTGGAGAAGAGGAAGCAGCTCAGGGCTAGCCAGAAGGGAGCAGGGGAGAGAGAGGCTCAGGATGGAGAGAAGGAGAAAGTGAGGAGACACTTTGAAGGTGTCTTGGATTGCAGCCTCCTAACGATGTCTACCCAGAAGTAAGCCCCATTATATTAAATGGGTCTTACTCCTAGGAAAGTGTCTTTAGGACTGCAGTGTAAGTAGACTTCATAAGATCATGCACATTGAATGCATGTTTTTAATTCAGTCCCAGTGTTCTGTCATCATTTTTACATCCAGTTAATATTTTTATATGAATATTTTGGGGGTTGTGGAACCAATCGTCTGAGTTTCCATTATTTCCTTTGAGAAAATCCGCTTCACGTAAAGAAAGTTTCATGTAAAGAACATGCCTCCGGAACGAATTAAATTTGTTACTTGAGGCACCACTGTATTAAAATTGTTATTCATCAAGTTGGCCACTGATTTTTTGATTGGTTCCTGATTTTTGACATGTAACATTATAATGGGAGTACAGTGGTGCTTGTAAGATGAATATATTCATTCCAGAAGCATGTTTGTCTTACAAAGCATACTTTATACAAAGCAGATTTTCCCATAGGAAATAATAGAAACTCAGACAATTGGTTGCACAACCACAAAATATTCATATAAAAATATTAACTGTATGTAAAAATGATGACAAAACACTGTAATTGAGTTCAAAACATTGTAGTATAATACAGAACACAATTACTGTAATATTAATAAAAACAGTGTAATATGCTGTACAGAAAACAGAAAAGAAAAACCTTTATTGCCAAGGATGACTAATTTTCAGTAAAAGAGTCACTGGGGTCTTTTTGAGCAATTTTAACAAGGAACCTTCTAATGACACTTTTGTCTCCTTTTGAAGTTTTCATGGAAATGTGACATTGCACTGTCATTCAACAGATTCATAGGGCTCTGCAACAGTCTTATTTGGGTGGCGCTTTTTTGCACCATTTCCCAATGTTTATAAATGTCTTTAATCTCATTTGATATGAGGGATTTCTCCTCCTTATTCTCCTCCTCCTCTGCAGATGAGATCTCCTCCAGAATCTCTTGCTGTTGTTGCTCATGATGCAGATCCATCAATTTGTTCTTTTTACAATGAATTTTTGTTGTAAAACTGTTTGTCTTACATGGTACTGTTTGTTTTACAAGGCAGAATTCCTTAGAAGTTTTAGTTTGTCTTACAAAGCATTCATCTTACAAGTTATTTGTCTTACAAGGTACGACTGAATACACTAACTCTAATGATATTGTAATTTATTCGGTGTCATCTCGTATGGGAGGAGGTCCATCATGGGAATGACACAATGAGTTCATGTAACGAGTGACACAAACCCTAGTGACACCTCTGGTTTGCTGATATTAAGCAGGCATTGGAGAATTTTAATTCTGGTACTGCAGTGTAGTAATTTAATTAGCTTTCTAATATATTGGCTTTACTGCTCTTTGGCAGGACTGGTGTGGGCTTCTCCAAGCCAGCAGGAGAGAAACCCAATTTATTTCATAAATAAATAAATAAATAAATGTTAGTGATTCTGGTCACTTGCAGTGATTACAATTCTTGCTGTTATGTCTGTTCCTGGGAAGCCGATAGGTCTTATTCTCTGGTGGCACACTCCAGTAGTTTGATAAATACATAACAAGTTGAAAAGGAGTTTCTTGGAACGTTGTATGTTATTCATCAGGTCCACCCTCCCCCACCACGATCCATTTTAAAAGTTGGTTTATTTTATTATGATGATTTTGTATTTGACATCTTGTGCTGACTTCTTTGATCTTCTCTTTAGCTGAAGCACACAAAAGAAAACAGCATCAAGGCCAAACTGCACATCTGGTCCATGAAAAATATTTTTATATACTTTTTACTGTATTATCTTGTAGCCACTATCTGACAAATGAGGCTGGGGGAATATTGTAAAGTCATATTCTATAGCAGGCATAATGCTTATCAGTTTATTTTCCTTTGACCTTCTGCCTTAGAAAATTAATTCACTTGAGCCCTTTGCAGGCTCAGAACATTAGGAGAAGGAAAAAAATAATGTTAGCACAAGTGAATATAATCTCTGCAGGAAAGCTGTGCAATTATTCAATGGTCTAATCTTATCTCTTGTTTCATTTTTTCATGGCAAGTCTCCATTTAAACACATTAGATATACTGGGCTATTGCCCTGCACCTTCTAACCACAGTAAATAAATGCAGCTAAGTGCCACCAAGAGTGAAAGAGCTTATAATGAGAAGTGCGAGTAGACGTGTGTGCCATTCATCATTCTGCTCCGTCCAATATTGGGGCTCTTTTTATCAGCAGTATCCGTAGTAGTGTCATCACCTCTGGTATAAATCTTCTGTCAGTGTCTGCCGTCTTGGTACCCTATTAAACCTATGCTCTCATATAATCACCGAATGACCTTTGGATGTCTTTCATTAACCCCTGACCCAAACCTTGCCAGTGTCTTGTTGGTAGGTAAATCTATGACATGACATTTGCCTAGGACCATACATTTATCTCCATTTATTAATTTGTGCCTTTTCCAGTTATGGCTCCCAAGCTGACGCCTGGTGGGGATTTCAGATAACAGTGGTTGTAATGTCCTTGAATTGAGTAAGCCTTTAAGTAAAATATATGCCTTTAATTCTTACAGCATATCCTAGGTGCTGGCAAGATATTTTTTTCTTCCAGGCTTTGTCTTGATGCTAAATGATTTCAGTTATTTCCATTTACAAAAGAAGGGGTTTTCTCCAACCTAACACAGCTTAACCCAAAAAGGTTGACTGAAGCATAAATCTGCCCTGGTATTGTTTTGCACAACATCCTGAACATTTTAAACGTTACATTGGTAGTACATGCAGTCTGATCTTTTGCACCTAATTCTATTGACACCAGAGGTTTTGACACAATTAATACCTGCAAAGTATTGTATTCTTAATGTAGGTGCACCATGGCCAGTGCATCTGGGCTAAGGTCCAAAGCTAGAGGCAAAATAGAGTTTTGTAAGATCAGTACAAAAAAAGATCAATTTTGTATAATTTAGGTAAACAGAATATTTGAGGATACTGATGTCCAAGATATGTTATTAATTAATAAACCAAAACTATGTACTATTATGATATACAAAAACTAAAACTACTTTTCAAAAAGTACTTACGGAAGGAAAGGCCTTCCCTGTTTCAGTGAAGTAGGGCCCTGTTAATCCAAACTATAGACAAACAACAGTAGATTTGGCCAGGCAGCAGCTGCATTTGCTTCATTAAAGTGGAGCCTTTGGAAGAAGACCAAGATCATTGCCAAAACAAAAATGTGTCTATCCAGAACCCAAATTTTACTGATCCTCCTGTATGGGTCAAAAGCATTCTCAAATCAGACATAAACAAACTTGAAGTATTTCAAATGCACTGCTTAAGGCAGATTCATGGTATATCTTTATGTGACCGCATTTCAAACAATACCATAAGAACATTGTGTGATGAACAACCAACAATTGAAGAGCAGGTAGAAAAACGCAGGCTAAGGTGGTTTGAGCATGTTTGCCAAAAGGACACCAGCAGCATACCATATGGACTCTTACGGCAAGAAAGACCAACTGATTGGAAAGCAAAATGTGCAGCGCCAAAGAAAACTTGAGCAAAACAAGTCACAAACAATTTGCCATGGACTGTAGTCAGCGGAAATAAATTGTCACTGAGTCATGGAATCCACCGGTACCAACAGCAGTTTACTGGCTGAAAGAAAACCAACTCTGCTGGCTGCCAGCTCAGGGCTTAAATAAAAAAAATGAACCAAACTATTTCTATTTTAGATATCTGCAAATATCTAATTGCACACAAAGTTTTAAATCCTTTCTGAAGACCATTATTCTTTCACTAATAAGTGAAAGAATAAGGCTGCAGTCTGAATTACACCTTCCTGGGAGTAATCACTATTGAACATAATGGGACTTCTGTGTAAACACTGCACTGTAAGGCTGCAATCCTAAAGACACTTTCCTGGGAGTAAGTCCCGTTGAACACAGTGGGGCTTATGTTTGAGTAGACCTGGTTAGGATTATGCTCTAACCCTACAATCCAGAGTAACTACGTGAACACGTAAGAGGCATTACGTGCACCCATAGTTACTGCACCACCTAGTGAAAACCTATGGGAAATTCATATTGCAATCCAGAGTATATTGTTCTTACACCGGAGCAAGCACTCCCCGTAGTTACTCTGGATTTCACCCTGAGTCTTTTAATAACAATTTAAAAGATCCCAATATCTAGGACTAAACTGTTGCAGGTTGTGTTCTTGCCAAAATGCTAAAAAAGTTGGCTGTGTGCTTTCTTTATGCAGAACATGGTTTGATTTGATCTTTGACTAGGACCTCATTCGCACATTATCTGGAACAGCTAATTCATTCTCCTGTGGGTTACTTAAAACTTGGCAGATATTAGGCACCTAAATGGCCACGATGCAGTGGAAGCCTTGAAAACCAACACCAGACAACTGAGTTCAGTGAGCTTCCTTACATCAAGAGCTCATCAAAGAAAGTCCAGAGGAGGGGAGAGGGGGATCAGGTTATTAAATAAGCCAGCTTGAATTTTGTATATTATATATCAGCTTATAAATATCCAAAATTTGGGATATGTGTTTCTTGTAATCTACTAGCCTCACTCATTTTTCATAGTGAAGCCAAGGAGGAGCCAAAGGTTGATACTTTAATACAGATGTAGCCTGATAATGCCCTCAAACATCGGAAATTACCTCAGAATGCCAGATGCAATTGAGGGCACCGGGATGTAGGTTTCGTATTAATTATTTAGTAGATTTGTATCCCACCTTTCTCTGCAAAGCAGACTATGGGTGCAATCCAGAGTAACTACGGGGAGTCCTTGCTCCGGTGTAAGAACAATTTGCTCTGGATTGCAATATGAATTTTCCATAGGTTTTCACTAGTTGGTGCAGTAACTACGGGTACACGTAATGTCTCTTACATGCTCCCGTAGTTACTCTGGATTGCAGGGTAAAGGTGGCTAACATAGCATTTAAAAAATAGTCAATAAAATATTAAAAACGTTCTGGTTGTCCAGGAAGCTGGACTAGATGGGCCTTTGGTCTGATCTAGGGGAGGCTCTTCTTATGGTTTTATGTTATGTTTTTGGTATCCGCAGCGTTTCATTCCAAAAAATTATATTATATGCATTTAAAAATGAACATAATAAAATTCATTGATACTGAGAAACACAAAGAACACATTTTAAAATAAAGCCTTAAAGTATCCTTTACTACCTTTTTGCAATCAAACTGTGCCATTTCTCAACCATAGTGTACTGTTTCCTTTGTCAGGAACCGCCATGAAACCTTATAACAGTGTTATGAGCAGTGTATTTTAAATCATATACAGGGCTGAGGGTGGCGCAAGTGGCTAAGACACTGTACCTGTTAACCAGCAGGCCAGGGTTCGATTCCTGGGACGGCCCCACCAGACAGGGTGCGCTCCTGTCCTTAGCCCAGCTCTGCGACGCCAGCTGGATCCAATCGTATTGGCTCTGCCTTTCCATTGGACTAATTCAGTGGCGTGGAGAGGGGGGATTTGCTGCTTGGGTAACAGCCAATCCTCCATAACAATCCAACCCAGGCTTTCGTGCTTCGCATGCAGCGTATGCAGCGCTGAGTATTTTAAATCATTATGATACTCAGCAAATAGCTAGCTAGCCTTATCCTCCCAAACTTTATCTAGTGGCTCAACTTTGTTCTTGATTTTTGTACAGATTGTCTTGAACAATTTTGCTGGAAGAGCAACTCCTGAGCCTCATAAATAAATATTTTTTAATTTGCAAGCTTAAGTATTAAAAAGACTGTTTGATTCAGCTATTTGGCTTCTTCCAGACTTGTTATGATCCAAGATCTGACTGTACTAGATCAAAGCTGAACACTTTGCCTTGCATAGCTTATTCACATGTAAATTAAGGGCTTGATCATATCACATGCACGACCATAGTATGTAACACTACTCACAAAGAGTAAGGGCACAATCCAGAGTAACTATGGGACCATGTAAGAGACATTACATGCACCCGTAGTTACTGCATCACCTTGCGAAAACCTATGGGAAATTCATATTGCAATCCAGAGTAACTTGTTCTTACTCTGGAGCAAGGACTCCCCGTAGTTACTCTGGTTTTCACCCTATATTGCATGAAATAGGGAGAGGTGATCAGAAGAGGTAAATAATATTTGTTACCTCCTCATAGAGCAATGGGTCTCTGAACCTGGTTGGTGATGAGGAGGCTCAGGGGGCAGATCTGCATCAGGAAAAGGGGACAGGATCTTGGCTTGTGCAGCTGCTTCTGATATTTTTCTCCTCCTGTATACTCCTGCCTACCCTTGTCTGTTGCCTGATGATGCATTCTGCTCCCAATCTGCCCCAACTTACCTGCTCCAGTGGACAACAAAGCCGGTGTTGTTTGTACATGGCTTTCAGCCATTCCAGATTGCAGAACAATGGAACATTGTTAGGGCATGGGATGGTAGATCACAAGATCTACCACTTTAAGGCCCATGTTAGGACTGGGTTGTAATTTGCACATCCCATCTCAACTCAACTGTTTGGAAGGAGATTTGTTTGCATTGTGAAACACAAGGTAAATTAGCAAACTTTCTATAGTTTGTTATAGATAAGTGTTCTTTCAACATTCCCAGCTGATAGGAACAAGGTTACACATGCTGTTCTTCACAAGTTCAGTTGAAGATCTTTACAGAGCTTGTGTACATACATGTGTTGAAAGGTCACTACACTATCAGAAAGCATATTTTTCCAGCTGTATCATTGCAGCTGTATCCATGCAGAACTACAATTAGGCAAACAGCAGTCTGGAAAGGCATATTTTTATTTATTTTATCTCATTTATAGTATTTTTGTCTCACCATTCTCTCACACCAAAGGGGACTCAAAGCAGCCAACAATGTGAAAAGATAAATCACTATAATATATAGCAGGCCTCCGTCAGTCTTGAAAGACTATGGTATCATGCTTGGCGCTGCATATGCTGCATGCGAAGCACGAAAGCCTGAGTTGGATTGTTATGGAGGATAGACTGTTACCCAAGCAGCAAATCCCCCTCTCCACGCCACTGAATTAGTCCAATGGAAAGGCAGAGCCAATACGATTGGATCCAGCTCAGAGGTGGGCTGGCCCTGTCCCAAGATCTGGTTCTCCAGAACTGGGAGGGGCCAGGCCGGGGTCAGGGGGCGGGGGTGGGGCTGGGGCAGGGCAAGGGGCGGGGCGAGGGGCGGGGCGAGGTTGGCGCCTGCGCAGTGCCTGCCCTGAAGCGGGCAAGCCTGCTTCAAAGCAGGCACCGCGCAAGCGCCAACATCGACGCTTGCGTTGTGCCTGCCCTGAAGCGGGCAAGCCTGCTTCAAAGCAGGCACCGCGCAAGCGCCAACATCGACGCTTGCGTTGTGCCTGCCCTGAAGCGGGCAAGCCTGCTTCAAAGCAGGCACCACGCAAGTGCCAACAACGACGCTTGCGTTGTGCCTGCCCTGAAGTGCCAAAGTGCCCTGAAGCGCCAATGTTGGCGCTTGCGCGGTGGGCGCAGAAACATGGCTGACCAAACCGGTCCGCTATGTTTTTGCGTTTCCCTCTCGCTGGCGATTCGCCAGCGACAGGGAAACTGAAAGGTCCTGTTCGGGTGAATAGGCCTGAACTGGTAAGTGCCCACCATTGATCCAGCTGGCGTCGCAGAGCTGGGCTGAGGACAGGAACTCACCCTGTCTTGTGGGGCCGACCCAGGTCTTGAACCCTGGCCTGCTGGTTAACAGGCACAGCGTCTTAACTGCTTGCACCACCCACAGCCACACAGTATGTTAAAAACACATAGTGCCAATTCCCATTATCAGTTAAAAGCCTTCATAAATAAGGTCCTGAACACCACCAAAAGGGAGGGAGTAATTCTTAATTCCAGAGGAAGGGAATTCTATGAGTGAGGCACCACCATCAACACGGCCCTATTCCTAGTGCCACCTCCTCACCTTTACTAGTGGCAGCATAGTCAAATTGTCCCCTCAAATAATCTGAGAGGATGGACAGAATTATATAGATTAAAAGGGTCCCTCAAATACCTTGATCCCTAACCATATAAGGCTTTAAAAGTCAAAACTGACACATTGAATTAAGCCTAAAAACAAACTGGCAGTCAGTGTAGTAGATGTAGTATCAGTGTAGTAGATGTAGTCAGTGTAGTAGATGTAGGGCATGCTAACCATTAACAGCCCTGCCTTCAGCCACCCAACTTCAAAGGACCATAAAATAAGCTTCAAGGAAGAAGTGTTCTGGCATTTCAGTACATGTTCTCTTGAGTTATGCAACTTTTTGTTATGTCATTCACAAGCACTTAGGTAAGTGTGTGTTTCTCAGGACTGAGTCCACACTGACCTGTATCACCTTATTGATTTGGTGGCTTACATAAAGAGACAAACTGTACTCTGCTGAGTCAGTCCAAAGCCATCCCATTACATTGACATTCCAAGCTCCTACAGATCCCTTCAATCAGTACATTACTATTAATATTCAAACTTAGCTATGATTTATTTTGTTTGCAGTGCCCTATTTGTATTGTATTAGTTGACAGCAAATATTCCATTTAAATATCCCATAATACACAGACAGCAGGGCTTTCACATGGCTTAAATTTGATGTCACTTTACCTACGCCCAGGCTGAATGGTAGGGTAAAGCATGCTTCTCAGATTGAGATGTCTAGAGGAGCTTACCCTGGGCCACAACTAGTCCACTACCTTGAGAAAAGAATACTGGTTAAATGATAGATCAGGGGTGTCCAACCTTTTAGCTTCCCTGGGCCACATTGGAAGAAGACGAGTTGGTTTGGGCCGCACATAAACACAAACAACTTTTTTAAAAATATGTAGGACAAAATGTAGGATGTCCTATATTTTGTCCTGCATTTTAAAACCTTGGAGTAAGTCTCATTGATCTTAATGGGGCTTACTTCTGAGTAGGCATGATGCATAGGATGGGCAGTGATCCTCTCCAAGCTAAATCTTGGAGTAAGTCTCATTGATTATCATGTGGTTTTCTGCTAAGTAGCCATGCATAGGATTGGGCTCTCAGACTGCAACTTGGGAGTAAGCCTCATTGACTTTAGTGGAGCTTACTTCTGAGGAGGCATGATGCATAGGATGGGCTGTGATCCTCTCCAAGCTTAACCTTGGAGATATGCTGCAATCCTGAACACACTTTCCTGGGAGTAAGACCCACTGGGTACAATGGGCCTTCTGGGTAGACATGGTTTGAGCTTACTTCTGAGTAGGCATGTGTAGGATTCAGTTTTATACACACTTCGATGAGAGTAAGCCCACTGAATATAATGGGGCTTACTTCTGAGTAGGCATGTGTAGGATTCAGTTTTATACACACTTCGATGAGAGTAAGCCCACTGAATATAATGGGGCTTACTTCTGAGTAGGCATGTGTTGGATTCAGTTTTATACACACTTCCCTGGGAGTAAGCCCACTGAATATAATGGGGCTTACTTCTGAGTAGGCATGTGTAGGATTCAGTTTTATACACACTTCCCTGGGAGTAAGCCCACTGACTCTAATGGGGCTTCTGAGTAGACATTCATGCAGAGTAGACTCCAATCCCATACATGTCTACTCAGAGGTAAGCTCCCTTAGAGTTAATGGGGCTTACTCTCAGGAAAGTGTGGGAAGGGCTGCAGCCTCAGAGTCCAATCTTTTGCCTCTCTACTCAGAAATAAGTCCCATTAGAGTCAATGGGCTTACTCCCAGGGAAGTGTGCATTGAACTAAATCCTACTCATGCCTACACAGAAGTAAGCCCATTATGGCCAGTGGGGCTACTCCAGGTAGGTGTGGGTGGGAGTGCAGCCTGATGGAGGCGGTGGGGGGAGGTGGAGGGGGCGGGAGCCTGTTTCTCCTCCTCCTCCTCCAACCAGGGCGGTGGCGCAGCTCCTCCTCCTCTCCTCCTCCTCTGGCAGCCATGGCGGCCCTGCGGAAGCGGCTGTTCCCTCCCCCAGAGGAGAGGGTTGGAGGCTGCGCGCGACAGAGAGAGGCGGAGGCGGCCCAGCCAAGCAGGGGAGGGAGAAGATGGCGGAGGCAGAGTGAGTGGGGAGGCGATTGAGGGGGCCGGGGCTCTCCAGGGAGGGTAGGGCAGGGCAAGACGAGAGGCAAGGGTGCCCCCTGCCTCCCCTGGGCAGCAGGTGCTGCCCCTTGACCAGGTGGGGCACCCAGAGCAAGGGGCATGAAGAGAGCTGCCTGCTCCCCTTGTCCCCCTCTCCTCCCTCCTCAGGTCCTGTGAGTGGCTTCTCTCTCTCTCTCTGTCTCTCTCTCTCTCTCTCTCTCACACACACATCACTGTTGTGTTGCCTTTAGCATTTTTCTTCCCCACACACACATGTACACACTGCAGTTTTGACAAATTAGTCCAGCAAAGCCTATGATTGTGAGGTTTTTCTTCTTGGAGGCTGAAAATGACTTTCCTCCTAGGAATATTTGAGTAGTAGTGGACACAGGGTGACCATATGTCCCCCTTTTCCCCCAGGACATGTCCTCTTTTTTAGCCTTGTGTCCTGGAAAAAAACATCCTCATTGTCAAGTAGGCAGCACAGAGCCCTCTTGCTATGCATAAATTCTATATAGGGTGACCACCTTATGGCCTCTTTTTCCAGGACATGTCCTTTGGCCTTGAGTACTGGGGACTCAACTTCCACATCCTCCTTTTTCTTGGCAGCACATAGCCTTCGTGTCTTGTAGTTAATAAATATACAGTTTTAATAAGTAATTGTTTAAATTAACCACATGAAAGCAATATATGTGATTGCTTTTAACTTTCGTTATGTCCATTTTTCTTAGGTATCCTCCATTTTTGTCCTTTTTTGGGTTATGGCATATGGTCACCTAGAATAGGCACAGAGCAGTGTTTCTGAAACAGTGGTACAGGTACCACCTTGAGATGATGTCTGGTGGTACCGTCAAGACCCCTCTTGCCCTACAGCAAGAACAGGAACGTGCCACAACAAACAGAGGGCAGAGCTCTGAAGTATGCTTTTCTGCCCTCTGAAAAGCCCTCCAACCCACCCTGAGCCTTTTACTGTGTATTGAACATGTTTAACACCAGCTCTTATTGGTTGAACTCTAGTATGTTGAACACTGACTTTCACCGGTGTTGATCATGTCGCGTCTGCCCTCCCAACCCAAAACTAACTGGCAACAATATCATTGAAAGTTACTTCTGTCGTCCTTTGAGTAGATGGATCATTTGAAATGGTACAGTGATGGACAAATGTAGAGAAACTAATGGCACAGAGGAGCAGTTTGTTGAGTACTGTATGTTTCTTTTAGTACATCTGTTGTATTGCTTTTCAGCCAGAAGTTCATACTGCAGTTTGTAGAGCAAAGAAATCTTACAAGGTTTCCTTGTTCTAGAGCAGTGTTTTTCCAAGCTTATGTACTTGAGGTGGTGTTTGGTGTACTCGCTGGACCCCTGTACACCTGTTGCACAACATTGAGACCATAAATGTGGTACAACATGGTAGGAGGCTCCAAAGCATGCCTCTCCATACTTGAGAAAGTCCTCCTGTTCACTAAAGCCTTTTACTAGTGTTTCTCCTGTTGCATCTGGCCGTCCAACCCATAAGTAATTGGTAATGGTGTCAAAAGTGGTTCTTGAAAAGGTGAACATTGAGTAGTGGTGCAGCAGAGGACAAATGTTGGGAAAAACTTTCCTAGAGGGCTTGCAGTCTAAAAAAATGGATGCAGAGGAAATGATAAAACCATCACTGGAAATGGATCCTGTGCTGGAGTGAAGAGGGCCTTTTGTTCTCCCCTTGCTAAATATGTGACAGCTGCCACTTACAATGTAGCTCTTTGTTCAGTTACCAGAGATAGTTTGTTGCTTTCAAATTAGCAGCCTTTACAGGTAAACAGCTAAGTCTCAAGGAGGATCACACTAGGAATGCCCACTGGGTTTTCTGTTATAAGTCTTTTCTTTAACAAAAACTTTGTCAGCACTTATCCCGTGTGGTGGCAGGGTTAATTATTATGAATCAAAGTCATCTGATCCATGTTTAATGTACACTGTGGAACCGGACAGCCTGTCGCCAGGTCATTAACCTTCTCACTGGAGTAGTACTAGTTGTCTTCCTGCATTTGCATGTTTTCAGACTGCTAGGTTGGCAAGCAGTGAAGCTCACTCTGTCATGCAGAACTCATGTCTCAAATGCTGACCTGCTAACCTTCAGGTTAACAAGTCCAGTGACATTAACCACTAAGGCTTTTCTTTCACTAATATGTGGCTTTTGGATACCATATTCCAAAAATTGCAGTTCAATTACTTAATGTCTAGTAATTGTCAAATTTTTAAAACATCTCTATATTACTGTTTATTTATGGGATCTACTGTATTTATGGGATCTACTGTTTATTTATGGGATCTACTGTAATTAAAAATATCCAAAAAGGTTAGTGTGGGGAAAAATTGATTTCTCATTTTTTGATAGGTTGAGGGGTTTAAAGACAACCATCAGTTTTATAAATATCTCTGTGGTAACTTGTAAATATGTTTTCTTTTATAAGAGGTTTCAGTTTGTTCATCATTTTAGTACTCTTTTATAGCAAAGCTCCAGAGCACATAACACTAAATCACTGTGGATGGAATCCCATGATCAGTTGTGGCAACTGTTTTAAGAATTGCAACAAAGTGGCTGATAACTGTCAGCCCACCCCAGATATTTAACAGGTAATGGAGATGTGATTACATTATACCACAAACAGCTGGCCGGCCACTGTCCATAGATCTGTTGTGGCCATAAGTAATTGCTTTCAAACAAGTCTCACCAAAATATGTGAACCCCTTATGTTCTAGCTGCTGGATGTTTGTGTTGTCAAGGGAATAACTCTCTGATGTTCTTGTAACACTGTGATCCTGTAATGACACTCCATTGATGCATCCCTCTCTACTTAGGTGAGCTATTTCCTCAAAGTATGTTATGGAATGGAGTGTCCTGGAATGGAGTGGGCCATAAAATAACCATTATTTAGAAGATTTCTATGCTGTCTTTCCTGCAATAAAAGCCTTGCATCAAGGCAGTTTAGAATAAGGTTAAAAATACACACTAAAACATTTAAAGATAAAACACATAAATATATAAAATCATAGTGGCCTAAAACAGTAAAAAAAATCATCAAGCAATCATCAAGCACCTGTTGCAGATAAAAGTCCTACATGTCTTCCAATACCCTCAGCTGTTAGAAAAATTCCCACCACCAAAGGCTGTTTGAAATTTTAAAAAGTTTCCATATGAAAAACTGCAGTAAGAAGGGTGAGAATGAGATGGGGAAAAATTCTTATCTAAGGGTATCTCCTTGGAGTTTACACAGTGGTGCACAGGAGATATACTACTGAAGGTTCATGTTCAGCGTTTAAACTGTCAAGTATTAAATTTACTGTAAATTCTACACAGGAGAAATATCTATACTTTTGAAAGTTATCAGTGTTTACGGAACAAATAGCTCATTTGCTAGACTAGCAATTAGGTACTAATAGTATGCTCAGCAATGTTGGACAAGTTTATTATTGCCAGAATAGTTACTTAGTTTGTATGAATGGCACATCATTTGGCTTCCTAGGAAATTTCAGCTTTCATTTGAAAAAGAAAATGATTACTAGATCTGACAGACATCAGCAATGCCTGCTGAAGACTCCAGTGAAATGAAAGTCTAGAAATAAAAGTCTAGAATTTTAGTGATCATCTCCTATTTGTTGAAAAATTCCCTGTCCTTTTTTAATCTTTGTATTTCTCCAGTTGCTGCCAGGTAGCTCTAGTGTACATCTCACCGTCCTTGCCCTCTGTAGTTCCAGCTCTTCCATTCCTGCAAAATTGCAAACATTGCAATTGGCCTAAATTAAGCAAAGAATTTGGCTTTCCTTGCTGCATATTTATTTGGCCGTGGGAGAGATTTATCATGACTATTGCAATACTGACTTCTCCAACACATAATAGTTCATTGTGAACTTCATTAACAAATATAGTTGGATAACTAAAAACAAATACACGATTGTGCCCAATGCTTCATCTCTAAACTTTCTTTCCAGAAGGAAAATTCTAGGTAATGGTAACTAACAGAATTTATAAGATATATAGCTTGTTTGTAGTAATGTTAACTCTGAACATACATAACTGTAAGCCTAATATAAACATACATAATTAGATGACTATACATGGAAATAGCCAGAATCTAGAATTGCTGCTCATCCTCACCTAGATGGAGTATCAAGTAGTGGATCACTGCTTTCTTCTTTAAATTTTGCTTTCTTCTTTAAATTTTGAATTTAAATTTTAAATTTTCTTTAAATTTTAAATTTTGGATAAATTTTGTCTTCATTCCCTTGAAATCATGACTTGGGGAAAGGGTAATTCACTAAAAGGTGCAATAGACTTGTGTTAGGCTCAGCTAGTGTTCAGAAGCACTGATAAAACAAGACAAACTTTGTTGTTGTTTTGCCCATAAGTCCATGGTTTCTGGCTTTTATTAGATCCAAAATTCTGGTTTTGTTGCCTGGAAGGGGAGAAGTGGCCAGAGCAGTCATCTGCGTGAGGCTTGAATCAGGATGAAAGCATTTTCAGTTTTCTTTTGAATGTATTCCTTCCAGTGTCAAAGTCATGTACTCTGCTTTATACAAGAACAGATCATGCAGGTGAATGATGTTGTTGGCTTGATTCTCTGGAAGCCAGTTATGTTGGCTTGCCTCTCTGGAAGTTTACAGCAATGTGGTTGTGATACAACTTTTTTCTTAAAATGTTTTTTGATTTGATATCATTAGACACTGGGATTCTGTGATGCAGTGCAACTTAGGAGAAATCTTCTGGTGTTTCCAATGGATCCTAATTATATTGGGCCACAGACTGATATCAACATGTGTCACTTCCAGAGAGTCCTTCCTTTTCTAACAAGAGGGTAGAAGCTGAAATAAATACAACTGCATGAGATAATTATCTCAAAGCTCACTTTTCAGACAGGCTTGGATTAGCAGCCTCTCTGCTGGGAATACATTTCCCCTCATATGAGAAACCTCAGGAGAAGGTCGTCATTTGGGACACCAGATTCCCCAACCCCTTTCAGTGGTTTTATAGGCACACAGTAATCCTCTTCAAGAAGGCTGAAGGCCAGGCATGACTCTTCAAAAGTAAGACAGATTAGGATCCATTTAACATATATATGTCTTAACATTCTGTTTCACAGCGGCCAGCCAAATTCCTCTGGAAACTTGGAAAATGGGGCAGGAAAGGTAATGGCCACTCAGCTTCTGTATTGTAGCCAGTATAAAATTCCTTAATCTTAAAAAAGGTGAATGTTGTTTTCATTGCACAGCCAGATGGGTGTGCAGCAAAAACATTTTTGGCAGTTGGTGAGCTTAACTCCAGTAAGTACCCTTTTTGTTCTCTAAAGAAATGACAAACTAGTTGGTTAGGTAAGCATCAGCCTCAGTAATATATGAACCTGTTTTGAACTCTTAAGACTTCTGAAAGCTTCTTATTCCATCTTATTCTTGTTCAATGTTTTTCATTATGCATGTTCTTCTAGTGTTTTTCTCCCTCCATCCTCTGTCCCTCCCAGGCTTTCCTGTTACTCCTGAACTCTTCAGATTGCAAAGCTTGCAAAGCAATAGAAGCTGCGTTGACACGTGGGCCTTTCTTTCTACACATGCACACTAGACACATGTGAAGACACACATCCCATCAGTGATGGTACATTGTTGGTTTTTGTTTTATTACTATGCTCATTTAGCAGTTTTGTTGGGTATAGAAGAAAGCATAGGTCAGCAGTACTCCATAGCTGCAAACAGTTCAGTGTACATTCAGCATCTGCTGAACATGAAATGGTGTAGGGGAAACAAGTAGTCTCTTGCTGCTACATCTCTTCCACTTGCTCATGAATAAGAGCCATCAAAAGATGCAATCGGTTGGCAGCTTCAGAATGTACAAAACAATGTTATAGAGTTTTTTCTCCCTTTAACGTTCCAGGTGACTAAGCTGTCTGTCAGAATACTTGTTATACACGAATGTGACACTGAATCCATGTTGAACAAGAGTTTTGATTGACAGGCTGGAAAAAAGGTGTCTGGGAAGGGAATGCAGCTGTTCAGATCCAGAGATTGTGTTGGGAGAGCTGGTGGGAACTGAGGAAGGAAAGTTTAAGGAAAATAACTATTTAGTGTATAGTTTGTAGTGGAAGTGTTTTTCACCTGCTCATGAGATACTTGGATTATATATATTTTTTTAAAAACTGATGTATGCTGTACCTCTGCAACTTATGCATGCTATACCTCTGGCCAGGCTGACCTTGTAACAACAGTTCATGGGGTTTTTTTTGGGTGACTATCAGATCCTGCTTTGCTAATTGCCTTTTGCATAGTCTTTCTGAACCAGCATCCAATCTGCACTTTCTACAGTTTAGCAATTGGTTTGTTGTGTCTAGTCTAGGTCACCATTGCTGGCCCTAAAGCAACTGTTTTAAAAAGGTGAAGGTTATTTCAGGCCACAGTAAGAGAAGCTCCAGGTGAGCATATTCCTCTCAGTAGGCAATAAGCTCTTCAGGAGGATGCCAGCATGACTCATGAATAGAGTCAAAGAAGCTATAAAATGCAAGAAGATGTCATTCAGAAAATGGAAGTTTTACCCAAATGAGGAGAACGAAAAACACAAGCTCTGACAAAAAATATATGCTGACAATAAGATGTGAAAAAGAATGAGGTCTGCATGTCTTAAATACTTCCAAGGCAAACAATAAAAAATTGCCAGGGTTCTGGTTGGATGGTTAGACAGTGAGACAATAAAAATAAACCTTGGAGGATATGAAGACTGCTGAGAATCTGACTAATGCTACAATCCAGAGTAACTACAGGAGCACGTAAGAGACATTACGTGCACTCGTAGTTACTGAACTACCTAGTGAAAACCTATGGGAAATTCATATTGCAATCCAGAGTAACTTGTTCTTACTCCAGAGCAAGGACTCCCCATAGTTACTCTGGATTGCGCTCTTAGATTTCTTGCGTCTGTTTTTACTGCAGAAGATGTAGTCTCCTGCACCTGACCTTAACTTCCCAGGAAGGGAACCTGCAGGACTCTTCCAAATAGAAGGGAGAAGAGCTGACATTCTAGAATCTATTAAAAATTAAAACATTAAGCACTAGGTTAAGATGGCATCTCGCAAATGTTCTTTAGGAAAGGAAATTCTGCAAAGTTAGTCCGTTCCCCCACTAACCTCAAGTTTTTTTCTGGAGTGTCAGCAGGTGCATGAATACAAGTGATCAAGTTGGTATTGGTCTTGAAAATACAAAGGCGCTGACTTACCTTGGATGAATGGACAAATTCATGAAGGACAGTTCTTTTAATGACTGCTAGTCAGTGTCACTATTCTGTTTCCAAGTTCAGTGGTGCTATGACTCTGAATACCTGTGGCAGTGGTGCTATGGTGCTGAAGTATGTTTTTCTTTTCTGTGTGTGGGCTTCCCAGAGGCAGCTGATAGGCCATTATGGAGAATAGGGCTGGGAGAGCCTTTGACCTACTTGAGCATGGTTTACGTTCTTAAGACTTTTCACTGCCATTACAGTGTTCTTCTGCCTCTTGTGTTCAAAATAAGCTGTAGTGCAGCATATGCTGGATGATGGGTAGTAAAAAAGATTGCTTTATATCAGTGATTTCCATTATCACTGAATTTTTAGTTTGGTGTCTGTTATTTATTTTCAGGAGCCAGTGCTTTCTTTGAGAAATATTTGCTCAGTGACAAATTGCATCTGATGATATTGGAGATAAAGTTCAAGTATTCTTTGTATCAAATGTTAAAATGATTTTATTACAGTAATTTAACTTAGAAATCAATATCCATTTTGTCTCCTTTTTTCTTAAGTTTTTAAACAAATAACAAAAAAGCTGAGGTCTAGAATCCTGTTACAATAAGTAAACTAAGTAGACTGTTTAGTTTACAATATGTAAATTAAACAGTAAGAAACTAAGAAACTGGAACTCCAGGCTTGATGTTGCATTAAACAGATATTGACTTTATCCTATCTAATTTGAGATAATTTAATTTGATAGCATTTAAATGGATTACAGAACTGTTGGCAGTAAGTTTCTAATCACTATTTATAAATATGACTGATTAACCTGTTAAATATATGGTGAAGGCTGCCTTCTGACATATTTCATGCAAACAAACATAGGGAAAATATTCTTTAGGGTCCCAGTTTGAATAACAGCAGAGAATGAGTCCTGCCATTATACAGCCAGGGAGATACAGATAAATGCCTATAACTAGGCTATATAATGGCAGAATTCAATCTCTGCTAACCTTGCATGAATGGCACAAAGAAGGCAAATAGTGCAGCGAGAAAGAGCTGTGAAGTGGTGGGAAGCTACAGGAGGATATGCGGGAAAAATTAATACATTTTTAATCTATTAATAGTCAATCCTTGTTGAAGTGTGTGGAAGAAGGCAAATCCTTGTTAGTTTAATGATATTCTGGGTTCAGATAGGGAGCATCAGGGTCTTTGAGAAACTAGTTGCCTATATAGAAGGTATTGTTTGAGGATACACAGCTTGAAAGATACAGAAGGTTCAGTAAAATCTCTCTGAGTAAAATACTTAACTCCATGTAGCTTTAAAAAAAAACTCTATTTCATGTATTTTCTGTGATTACCTAAACTATGTTTATCTTTCTTGAATAGGATTTGGAGTATGTCCTGAGTTAAGAGAGACAGCATTGTATTAAATTGATGGTTCATCCTACCTGTGAGGCCATGGCAGATGATGACACGCAACCATCTATACCAAAGAAGTGTGGCCCATACTTTTCTTCAATAACCAGCCGCAGTCTGAACTTGGTGATCCGTGGGATAGTTCTGTTCTTAATTGGCGTCTTTCTTGCATTAGTATTAAACTTGCTGCAGATTCAGAGAAATGTCACCTTGTTTCCACCTGATGTGATTACAAGTATCTTCTCATCAGCTTGGTGGGTACCACTTGGCTGTGGAACAGCATCAGGTATGTTAGAATAGTTATGCTACATGGATGTTAGGAAAATGTCATGTTCTTGATTCAACAGACACCCATTTGGACACCTATGTGCAGAGTAAGATTTCCCAGAGAGTATAAAGGAGCCTATTTCTCCTCATTTTCTCCCCTGCCTCAAGACATTCATGCACAGACACCATGAAAAGCATACCTCACCAGTCTCCTGATTGGTGAAGGAACATAAACTGGATGCTGATATACAAGGTGCACACAGACCTTGTATTCTTCTTGTGCTTGATGTTCTGAGAGCTTCATGTGTGTTCTAGTTGTATAGGGTGATGAGGTGGGGCTGTTGTGTCTATGAGGCCCCCCCCCCATGGAGATGCTGTACCCACAGTGGATTAATTGGTGCTACACTGCCATATGTCCCACCCAGTTCCAGCTTTCGTAACAACCACTTTAGGAAAATACACTTTGGGCGCAATCCAGTGGGCCCATGTGGTTGCTGGGGCTCGTCGGTTCGACTCTGTCGGGCCACTGCTCCAGCGACTACACTGGCTGCCCATTCGTTTCCGGGCTGAATTCAAAGTGCTGGTCCTGACCTTTAAAGCCCTAAACGGCTCGGGTCCAGGGTATCTGAGGGACCGCCTTCTTCCATACAATCCGACCCGTAACCTAAGGTCATCTGAGGGGGCCCTACTGACTGTGCCGCCACTAAGAGATGTGAGAGGTGTGGCGGTCAGAGATAAGGCCTTCTTGGTGGTGGCACCCCGGCTTTGGAACTCTCTCCCCATTGAACTAAGAAAACCTCCCTCAATACAAAGCTTCAGGCGGAGCCTTAAGACCTTCTATTTTAAAAAAGCATTTTAAATGGGGCAGAGGTGGGGGACAGTTGTTTTTATTGTTTTTACTGTTTTTAACAAATATTTTTAATCTGCACATTTTATTCAGTTTAATTGTACTTTAATTATATTTTAATGGTGTTTTAATCTTTATTTATGAGCGATTTTACTGATGTTTTATTTCCTGATGTTAGCCGCCTTGGGCTCCCCCTAGTGGAGGAGGAGAGGCGGGATATAAATTGATTAATTAAATAAATAAATAAATAAATAAATAAATAAATCTTAACCAATTTAGGCCATGATGGTGTGGTGGGCAAGGTTGGCATATGCCTAACTCTCTCCCAGGAGTGGACTAGAAGTGTCATGTGGCACTTTTGTGACACCCCCAGGTCAGCACAGGACTTATACTGGGGCTTATGCTGGCCCAGTTGGAGATATAGGATTGCAGCCTTGGCCAAGATTGTGTTTGAGCAGCAACTTGATGCACTGAGAAGAAAAATCTTGAGATCCTTTTCTTAGATGTTGCCGTTTGTGTGTGGATTATCCTCATCATGCCTTCATATTTGCTGCTGAAAACATCAAAAGCTTAGACTCATTCTGGATTTAAGACACATGCAGTGCAATCCTATCTGAGTCTACTCAGAAGTTCCTGTGAGTTCAATGGGGCTTACACCCAGGAAAGTGCTCTTTGGATTGCAGCCATGGTTTTACAAAGCACAGAAATGTGTTCTATGAAAAGGATGGGTTGTTACCAGTTTCATCCCATTCAGAGGACTTTATATGAACTAGGAAGCAGTCTATTTGACTTGTCTCCACCAGATTAATCAGTCATCAGTAATGTATACAAATCCCTTGCAGTGGTTCAACTTCCTTTTAAAATTGAATGCGTGTAATAGGGAAATGTGTACGTGTACTAAACTGTGTGAAATGTGATACTTCTGTGAGAAGCATGGTGCACTTAATGTCTTGTTAGTCAGATATGATCAGATGGGGTTTTTGTTGTATTACTTCCAAAATAATAACACAGGAAGGTATTTTAAAAGGCAAGAATAGGGTACATATTCTCTTTCCAACTCCCAAAGCAGGCTTCCATCCCTATTCAATTGATTCAGTTTCTGCAAAGGATCTGTCGGTCAGCAGAATTATATAGGGAGTAGCATTGGGAGTAGAAAGACACTAAAGGAGAATTCTGTGTTAGTTAACCTCTGTAATAGAGGATTTTTTAATAGGGGATTTTTTAAAGCATTCCCTGTTTTGTTCTATTACACATCATTGAAATGATCTGTTCGCAGACAGATATTTTGCACTGGGTGAGGGGAGACTAAAGATAATACACGATGCAACCGTGAAGATTATTTTGTTAATTTTTTGTGGAGTTGATATACCACAGATTTTTCAGAAGACTCAGATTTGAAAGTTTCTACATAACATTTCTGAAATATGTTTCTTCTCTCTTGAGACACACTTGGGATATTTTAGTCTCATTTTATCTGTAGAATATCTTTCCATCAAAACCCATTTGAGATCAGCGGAACTAGTCACCTTATAACACTGGCTGCAGAAAATTCATATGATTGAAACTAGGCAACTTCAAAATGAGTATGAAAATCTAGGAAGCAAAGAATAAACTTATAAATGGACAGTTATAAAAGTAGGGAGAGGAATGAAGTATGACCTTGAGGTTAAGAGGACCTGAATTTAGAAGCCATGATGGTATGGTGCCAAACAGAACTGGAAGAGTTGGAGAAGACATTCACCAAGTCGCGGTCATTTTAATAAGTTCAAAGAAAAGCCATTACTTGTACAAATGACATTGCATAGATCTGTTGTTTGTTTCTTTTTTATTTTGCTTTGCTTTTACAGCTGCAATTGGGCTATTGTACCCCTGCATTGATAGACATCTGGGAGAGCCACACAAATTTAAGAGGGAATGGTCCAGTGTGATGCGCTGCGTAGCTGTCTTCGTTGGTATAAATCATGCCAGTGCTGTATCCTTTTCTGCAGTGGCCAGGATCACTCCAGCCTTGAAATTCACCAGGATTTTCACGCCTTGAACAAACCTAACAAGGCAGGACAGTAAATTGAAATGTGAAGTTGCCCTTCTGCTACTTAATTAGGATGATGTACAATAGCTTGTACATCAAATTTGAAAATAGCTTAAATATTTAATAAATATAGAACAGTGCAACAATGATCAAAATATCTTGCCTGTGAAACAGCAAGCTGCAGTAAAAAAAGAATAGTGAACTAATTTTAAAATGACTTTGAAGTAAAGTTTCTATGAATTGTCAGAAGCCAAATAAAGCAAAAGCAAGACAGGTGTGTTTAAGCAGGAAACGCCATGAAATATGCACCACCCTTACGTAACTGCATTTTTAGTAAACTGTCATTTGAAACTTCAGTGTTGGAATTGTTCTGTACTGTTTTGGCATTCAATTTCAGGTTATATTTAACAGTAAAATTAGAAATGTTTCATGTAGGAACATTTGGAAATAACCTTCTGAAACAGTTTCTTAACCATGCTGGCAGAAAGTGGATTTTGCCAACAACATCCAATTGTCTCTCACACTCGCAGCTCTATCAATTGGGCTGTGGTGGACATTTGATCGATCTCGAAGGGGCTTTGGTCTGGGAATAGGAATTGCATTTGTGGCCACATTGGTGACTCAGCTTCTGGTCTATAATGGAGTGTATCAGTAAGTATTTGCTGTATTGTAAAATCACAGTAATTCTAGCCGGTTACAGGCAGCATCAAATGACCTTCAGGGTAAACAATTAAAAAGCCACTTGACTACTTTCCAACAACAGCTAAGCATGCATTATTTTTACTGACTTAAGTGTGTATAAGATCACAACCTGGGTGGGGTTTACTTGGCCCTCTCTGTCACACTTCAAACTGATGCTTCTCTGGTGTTCCTGCTGCGTTTAAAACAATTGAGTGGTAGTTCGTGTGGTCTGATTAATGCACCTTACTAATCCCTGTGCAGCAACCTTCATCACTGTTACTCTCCTATCTACTACCTGCTATTTACCAATTGTTTTAGTGCAGTGATGCATAACAAGAAGGAAGTTGTCCAGCTGCATTGACATGGTGGTGTTGTACCATTGTGGTTTTAGCCATCCCTAAGGTCAAGACCCTATGGCTGCAGTGGCTCAGAGGTTAAAGGCGCTGTGCCTGTCAGTCTGAAGTTTGGCAGGTCAGCGGTTCAAGATCTGAGTACTGCAAGATGTGGTGAACTTCCATCCTTAGCCCAGCTCCTGCCAACCTAACAGTTTGAAAGCATTTCAATGAAAGTATCTAAATAGGTACAACTTCCAGCATTCCATGTGCAAGGTAAGCAGCATTCCATGCGCATGTGGACCACAGTAGTGTCTTTGGACAATGCAGGCTGTATGGTTTTAGATTTGAGCATGCTCCCTAGAGTTGGTCATGACTAGCAGGGGGAACCTGTTGGGGACATCCATACCTCTTAACCAATATGCATGCTGGATTTCGTGAATCTCTCACGATGAACTTCCATTCTTGGCAATTGATGGTGATGTTTTAGCCTCCTCAGTGGTCGGTCACTGGTTCTTTAGGTCTTGCTCAACCAGTTTTCTTTGGTACTGCTCACTGAACTCTCCAGTGTTTAGGTCCTTTCGCCAGAGGAGCTTATATGGCAGTCGATTGGTGGTCATTCTGCAGACATGGCCAAACCATCTCTAGTCTATGTTTTTGGCCTGGTTGAGACAGAACACTAAAACATAATATATGTAGCACTGTGTGAATGAATCTTAATGAGTGTTATGTGCTGTCATCTCCCCTCTCTCACTCTGCCCATGAGAAAAAGGAGAAAGAAACTTAAAGTATTCAAGTTTGTAAATAATGTGGAGAAACTTTCACTTTTAAGAATTGTGAGTGAAAGGTTGTGAGAGGAGGATGTGGGAAGGGTGGCTCTTTTGGGGTATTTTACATACTGTTAAACTATAATTTTGTGCTGCACCTGAATAGGGCTTATGCATGAAAGGCAAGGCAAATAATGACTTCTATCTCTTTGCAGATATACATCTCCTGACTTCCTTTATGTGCGTTCCTGGTTACCCTGTATATTTTTTGCCGGTGGAATAACTATGGGGAACATTGGCAGGCAGCTGGCAATGGTGAGTGAACAGTACAGATGGGACCTCAGTATACACTGATTTGACTCATGACTGATACCAAGGTCCACCTTTAAATGTAACATGGAAAGAAAAGTGCCAAAATTCTATTTCCTACCTTTGTGCTGTTAAATAATTATAATTTCATTCACTCACCCCCAAATCCAGAATAACTACGGGAGCACATAAGAGACATTATGTACACCCATAGTTACTGCACCTCCTAGTGAAAACCTATGGGAAATTCATATTTGAATCCAGAGCAAATTGTTCTTTCACTGGAGCAAGGACTCCCCATAGTTACTCTGGATTTTTCCCTTAGATTATATTGTTCACCCCATCTTCTGACTGTTAATGCTATTTATATCACTGCATTTTGGGGCAACAATGAAGGAGTAAGTAACCTGAAAGTGGGTTTTTAAGTTATTTTCCCATTGACGTGGTATCTATTATTTTTTTATTCACTGAAGGTTTTGTTATGGAACCTTGTGGATAATGAGGCCTGACCTGTACTAGAATTGCTTATTGCATGTGTGTATCTAATGCACAGCTACTCATAAGTACTTTGCAAGTAGGACATTGCAATTTGTCAGTATCTTGCTGCTCTCCGCTATTTGACTTTGTTTTGTTCAATCATTGGCCACTGTATTAGGACTTACCCCCAAATCCAGAGTAACTACAGGAGCACGTAAGAGACTTTACATGCACCCCTAGTAACTGCACCACCTAGTGAAAACCTATGGGAAATTCATATTGGAATCCAGAGCAAGTTGTTCTTACACTAGAGCAATGACTCCCCGTAATTACTCTGGATTTTGCCCTTAGTAAGTTATTAATCATAGATGGATTTTTAGCAGTTTTGACTTGGTGACTTTCTTGCCTGAACAAATAGGAAAGGATAAAGATGCTTGAAAAATAGAGAGGTTCTGATTTATCCACTCAGGCTTCACTTTTGTTTTTGCATGGAAGCACTTTGCATGATTTGCCCTTCTTCAAATATGCATAGCCTAGAAACTTTATGATCTGTCTCTGAAAATCTAGGATAACCCAAGATAGACAATTATTCCCTTGCACAGTATACCTGCTATGTTTAACCAAGACTTCTGCAAATCCTATGAAGACTTGAAGTTGTGTTGTTGGGCTCATCTTTTCACAATATTTTCTTGATTAGACTTGTGTTTTATAGCTCCCCTTACAAATTTCAAAGATGCACTAAATTACTGTGTGTTTTTTTTTGTAGTACGAATGCAAAGTTATTGCAGAAAAGTCTCATCAGGACTGAAGACAGAAACATGTATCTTTCTCACAAGAGAAGCAGTGATGGATTGTAGGAAGAGCACACACTAAGGAGCACTTGATGATAAAAAGTGCCAAACAGCTGATTCCCTCTTCTGTTTTCACTCCTGACCTCATCTTTCTGCAAAAGGCACAGTTTACTGCAATCTGTGATTGCTGCATCTGTAGGTCATTTGAATATTCTGGCATCTTCTGTGTTGTCCATGTGAAATTGCGCTGAGATGCAACACAGTGGACGTGATATTGGTGTATTGGTAGAAGCCTTTAATTTCTGAACTAAGCTAGGTTTGTCAGATGCCAACTTCTCATAATGCGCCAGTGCCAAACCAATCTTGTTTTCTCTCTTCTGCCTGCATTCCATTTTATTTATTTTGGACAGTTTGAGAGAGTGATGCTCTTACAGTGTCACTGCTCTAGGCCGAAGTGATATAAGAGGTGGTCTGAAAAGGCAATAAGGAAATTAAATCCAAAAGGTAATCAAAATCTGTGTTTGCACTAGTTTGTTTATTTGTAATCCACAGCTCATTTGCACATCAGGTACTTTTATACACAGATATCTTGATTATCTGTTTTGTGTTACTGCTTAATCATACATTGGATGTGCAGCCAATCTGTACTTTTGCAGTGTAGGTGTTCAAGCTGGCTGCTGAAGTCATGGTGTCTGCATCTGCTCCATGTTTAAGAGTTGTGTTCCTCTGTAAATGGGTACATTCTGTTGTGAGGACATTCATCCCACACCAGCTCCAACTGCAACACAACTGCAAGTGTAAACACAACACAGATGAAGTGATATTGCTGAGACCATTTTAGAAATAAGTTGTTTGCATATGACAGCTTCAGTCTAGTAATAGGAAAATCCAAGCTTTTTAAGGGACTGAAATATCTCTTGGTCTGCTTGTCACAAGTCTGTTTTTTACCCATAAGCATGTGCTTGGATGCTTGCATGCATTCTGATGGTAGAAGGTACAAACTACTGTGAAGTTATGGTATGCAGAAATGAAAGATGGTAGCATTCTTGTGGAATTTCCATATGCAACTTGCATAGGAGAAGGATCTCTCAAACAGGTGGTTCTGCCATGGGCTTTTGGATGACTTGGGGTTAGGAAAGCTTTATTGGTGGAATAAGATTCAGAAAGCCTTGTTTCCACCTTATTGGTGGAAGCCCCGAGATGTTTGATATTAATGAATGCATAACTTGAATTAGTTCTCGAATTGGCCAATGCCCTTACATCTGTGATTGTGTTCATTTAACATAAGGGAGCTGCTACTGCTTTATTTTAAATATTTGTGAAAGGTTTTTAAAAAAACACTACAGTCATGTGAAAAGACTGGCGATGCTCCAAAGAACAGATATATTTAGATTATATTTGTATTTTCTTAAGAATAATAATGCTTTTGTTCATAAAGCATTAAGAGCCAGTCCAGTAAGCAGCATTTTTGAGCCTTGTACATTAACTTATATGAAGAATATGCAATGGAAGTTCAAAACACAAAGTTATTGGAAGGAAACTGTGCAATCAAGACTTTTTTGTAATTAAAAAAGCAAATTGTATGCAAAATGTCAGTAGCTTCATTTTTTCACTACACATTACTTCACTGCAACATCTCCAGCATGGTTGTTGTATTGTTGGACTTAATAATAGAAAGCCCATGAGTATTAGCACTGCTTCTTTTTGTCCTCTCCTCAGTGAAATACATAGCACTTACAAAACTATCCTTAAATGGAACAAAGTCACTGGAATTTATTTTGAATCAGTTAAACTATTAAAACTACCAAAGAGACTTCTGGCCTCAGCCCAATGCAGTTCACAACTGTATTGCTGATGCTTATGAATATTTATTGGGTTGACTCAAAGCATTCTTTTAGCTTGTTAAATTTTGGCATGAGAATACTTTGAATGCTTGAATCTGGATTATTAAATCAGACTGCTGCTGTGGATTTGAAGAAGATTAAGGGAAATATACTAGAGCAATCTAACTTTTATAATTTTCTGACTATCCCTTGTACTTACCCATTTACTGGTCAGATTTTGGATGAATCAACTAAAAGCTGGTGCATGTAGTTACTGGTGATGGGTTTCTGCTTTGTTTCCAGTATAGGGCAGTGTTCAAGGAGGTAAACTTCCTTAGATGGACTAGTACTCTGGTTTGTATAGTCTACTGAATGTAGTTGGCCTAAAATGTGAATGGAATATAATAATAAAAAAAAAGAGGACATGTGGGGGGCCACAATTGGTATCCATGACTGTATTAACTGAAAGGTTAGGAGTATCCTAAGTGAGTCACTAACCTTTGTATGACTTAACTACGGGCTTACTGTTTGCTTGTAACAAAGCTAGTCTGTCTTGTTCTCTTGTCACATGGGCTTTTCATGCAACTGTAACGAAGGGCCTCATTCATGTTGCAGAAGAAATCCAAGGCAGTTCAGATGAACTGAAACGTATGAAGACGTATGTGGACCTTTGCAATGCCACTTTTGTTAAACCATTCTCCAAGCATCCTTTTGACCTTTGTTTACTGTGCAAAGGGTAACACCTGGTCAGGTTGAAAGCCCTGCTTATTAGAATACAAATGCAAAACCAACCTATCATCCTGAAGTTGTTCTGCTGTCTGTTAACTTGTTTCTATTTAAAATAGCTTGTGAAGATCGTATATATCTACCAGCCAATACTGGGATCTTGAAAGGGAGAGGTTCAAAATGGGAATGCCTTAATTACAGTGGTGGGAAGAGGCAGCTACTGTATAATGTGTAATTAGAATATTAGACTGTCTTCAAAATGTTCTATAGAGAATGAATAAGGTATATTTTAGATACAACTTTATAAGCACTAAAAACCCTTCACTAGTTGTGAATTGTAAAGGTTGATGATGTTGACTTCTTCAAATTGCTGTTAAAAGTAAAATGTGTATTAAACATAATTACAGCCTGGCTGGACAGGTTTTGTTTTCATTTTTCAAGTGGTAATAATTTATATCATGGCAGATATGTCTCAAAATTCAAATTAAAGTTGGCTGTGAGGCCAAAAAAAAAAAAGATTATAAGTTTGGTATAGAGAACAAGGTAAAGGTAAAGGTCCCCCCGCAGGTTAATTGCCAGTCATTTCCAGCTATAGGGTGCGGTGCTCATCCCCGTTTACAAGCCTTTAGAGCCAGCGTTCTCCAAAGATACTTCTGTCGTCGTGGGGCCAGCATGACTATATGTGGAGGTGCATGGAACGCTGTTTCCTTCCCCACCAAGGTGGTACCTATTTATCTACTTGCATTTACATGCTTGCGAACTGCTAGGATGGCAGGAGCTGGGCTGAGGACAGGAGCTCACCCCATTTTGTGGGGACCCGGGTCAAGCCTTACTAATACAGTTAATCAACTGAGGATATGTCCCTGGAATTCCAAGAATTGTCTGAAACAACATTATCGGAAACACCATTAATAAGCATGACTACAATAGTTTACAATACTTTTGTGCAATAACCACCAAAAAGTGAAAGAGGGTATGTACTGCCAGTTTCAACCCGCCTTTGACCAATCTGCCCACCCTGTTTCCCCATCTCTTGTGTCTTCATAACAGCTCTGTAAAGTAGCAGTCTGAGGTCCAGGCCGCTGGGCAAAACTGCAAGAAGAGGCTGTGCTAGATTATATACTGTTTTGATAAGGCAGTACCATGATTGGATCGGATCTAAGCCCTTTCTTACACAGGTTTTGAAAGATCCCCCCACTTGAAAATGAGGATTTGTGACTCCATTGCGATACACAAGGTTGAAGAACTGCATTTGGTGATGCAGTCAAGAGCTCGGTAACAAAACAGTGGTAAAGGAAGCAGCAATGGAGGCCTTACACACACTGATAATTGCATTTAGTCATAATGGGTTTTGTATGATGGAACCTTTTGAAAGTCCAGTTTCTCCAACTTATAAAGGAGCAGCAGAATAGAATAAAGGTAAACACAAATGTAAAAGGTTTATTCTTTCTTCAAGACAGAAGTGCTTTGTTTTAAGAATGGATGTAGTGTTGTCTTTCGACATGGATACCCCTTATTAATCAGTGCATCTTGCTTCTCCATAACACTGCTCTATCTCAGAAAACTTATTCTTAAAGCTGGTATTGCAACACCTAGCTTTGCAAATTCTCCAGTTTGGGAATATGGTGATGCCACATAGGTTGGATGCAACTGTTGCTGCCAAATGTGAGGCCATGATCCATATGAAGTTAACAAGTTAGCTCTCTATAGTATACAGTTATAACTGTTGCTAGGGAGGTGCAGGCTTAACTGGGTGAGATGTACAGGGAAACTGGTGGTGGTGACACCACAATACAATAAAATTTAGTTATATCTAAAAATACCCTGTTATTTGATGTTAAATTTCATGCAGAATGCAGTGAACCAAACTGCTGGAATATCTGTGTCACAATATAGCTGAAACTGGTGGGAGCAGGGCAATAGTGTATCACCACTCCTCCAGCACATTAGCCTACCCACTGCTTGGGAGGAGGTCCATCATAGGGGAGATGTTCTGGTCTCCTGCACCAAATGACACAAATTGTAGTGATGCAACTGGTTGAATGGTAGGAAAAATTCTATTCACCTTTGTAACAATTTTATGTAACTTGAAAGCCTGTTACCACCTTTCTCCAGTCCAGGTGGCAGAATTTCTGATAAATTTATTTTTGACAGAAACAGATCTGAGGGCCCAATCCACACTCATGCATGCTGGAAGATTGTGAAAATTACCACTGGCCCAGACCCGGAGCTAGCCCAGCGCAAGCCTGTGTTGGACCAGTGCTAGTTGGAAGTGGAAAACAGTGGGTGATGTTACATAGAACACAGAGGTAGATGTTCCAGGGCAGGAGGAGGTGGGGAGAAGGTATAGTAGGGAATCAGCAGAATTCAACTCTGATAGCCCCATATGTCTTGTCTCCTGACCTGACATGGGTTTCTTTGCACCAGATTGGTAGCCAGCTCAGCAATCCTACTGTGGGCTGCTTACATTACCTGGGCAAAGGGATGCATGTACCCTTCCTCCAAGGAGTCATCAGAAGCTGCCTGGTGCGCTCAGGATACCATAGCAAGCGTTTTTGGCACCATTGTAGCCTTTTGCCCTAGGCAGCTCAGGATTCGACAGCCCAGCTGTCTGAGACCTGAGACCTTATTTTTTTTCTTAAAAGTTTCTTCTGGATTTATTTACTGCTCTTGTGCTCCTGATTTAATGACTTGAGTGTTGCTTTTGGTTTTATCTCATTTTAAACATTAAGTTGCCCTTTGAGGTTTTTAATCTGAAAGACGGGATGCAAATCTCTTAAATTAAAACCTTGGCTGTTCTCACAAGTGCTGCTTGACTTGGCTTGGAATGTCCTTGCAAGGAATTCATATATGGACCCTAGCCTGTATATTTAATTTAAACATGACATGTTGCTACTTGTCCTGTGTGAGCAACCTCATAAAATGAACCATACAATGATGGTGCTACAGGTGGGATTTGGTGGGGAATGTTATGGGGCCCCTGCAAAAGGTTGCCATATGTCCTGGAAAACCAAGGCTGTCCCGGTTCTCGGGGAATGTGCTCACATACTGGCAGGTTTGATAAGAAGGTTCTGTTCCGGTTTTGTGGAAGAGAATTATGGCAATCCTAAATGCCTGATTGCCCCGATGTACTCACTGATGGACTCACTGTTGTTACTCATCACTGCTGGGAAGCCATAGCCAGAGCTATATAGAAGCCCAGTTAGGGCTTTTGTTGCACTGTCCTCAAAAGCTAGAAGCAATAATGGCAGGATACCTTTCTAAAAAGGATACATGTTCCTAGCATCCCTTTACTCATGGACTCCCAACTACCCTAATATAAGGAAAGTATGGTAGGATGGACTTGTGGGAGTAGATCCATGAAAGATTTAAATGGTAGTAAGTAGTGTTCCTCTGCACAATATATTCTGATGACTCGGATCCATAAAGTGAGTGAATTCTCAGGGGTAGATATATCTTCATGGTAAAAAGTTTTCTTTATGAAACTTTGACAGAGCCTAAGGCAGTACATAATAAATTATGGTCAAGGAAGAGAAAAATTCTCTTGGTATAGAGAACTGGCAGGTATCTCTGGGTAAAGAAAATGTCTTGGTGTTTCTTTCCTTTGAGGAGGTGTGGAGGAAATAGGGACTCTCTCAATAGGACAGCTCTTATTAGAAGAAATTAGCAACAACCAATAATTTGGATCTTATATTGCTCTTTTGGTCACAAAGGAGTGAGGAAAGCTGATGAGTTTTGTAAATGTATCTTTTATCAATTTGATTTCCATTAGTTAAAATGTGATTTAAAATGCGGCAAAAACATGGAGCAACTTCCAAGCAACAATAAACAACCCAAGTACATAAATAAGCATAAAGTGGGACTGATGATGGTCTTGATCCAACCTGGGTGGGATGGAGAGGCCAGATATTCCATTCTATCAGCTAACCCTGATCAAGCCTAGGGGTTTTAAGTTCAAGTACCAGGATGCTCATGTGTGTTTCTGCCAGGTCTTGTGTGAACTTGAGTGTTGGTTTGCAGGAGGTATATGACTTCGTGGGGACAGTGTAGAGCAGTGGTTCTCAATCTTCCTTATGCCGTGACCCCTTTATAAGTTCCTCATGTTGTGGGGACCCCCTACCATAAAATTATTTTCGTTGCTACTGCTGTAGTGCTATGCACACTTTCCTGGGAGTAAACCTCACTGAACTCAATGGGAAGGACTTCTGAGTACATATGCATAGAATTGGAATCTAAGGCTGCAATCCTAGCACTTTCCTGGGGGTCAGCCCCATTCACTATCATGGGACTAACTTCTGAGGAGACCTCCATAGGATTGGGATCTCAGGCAGCAGAGACAACAACAGTTCCCTGGGAGTAGCCCCATTCACTATCATGGAACTGACTTCTGAGGAGACCTCCATAGGACTGGGATATCAGGCAGCAGAGCCAGCCACTGTTTCCTGGGAGTAGCCCCATTCACTATCATGAGACTGACTTCTGAGGAGACATGCATGGAACTGGACTCTAAGGCTGCCATCCTAGCACCTTCCTGAGAGTCAGCCCCATTCACTATCATGGAACTGACTTCTGAGGAGACCTCCATAGGATTGGGATCTCAGGCAGCAGAGCCAGCCACTGTTTCCTGGGAGTAGCCCCATTCACTATCATGGGACTGACTTCTGAGTAGACATGCATAGAACTGGACTCTAAGGCTGCAATCCTAGCATTTTCCTGGGAGTAAGTCTCATTCACTTATCATGAACAACAACAACATTGAGGGGGCTTACTTTTGAGAAGAGCAGAACGAACAGGGCACAACGGTTGGTGCACAAGCGGGGCACCCACCAGACAGCCCACCCGCCAGAGCTCTGGGCGCCACGCTTACACCATGCTCACACTTCAGCGCGCTTCACTCTCAGCCCACAGGCACACTGAGGATCTGCAGGGACGGGGGAGGAGGAGGAGACTGCCGTCTGTGGTGAGTGTGTCGGGCGCCTCCCCGCCCCCAAGGCTCCACATTGGTCTCACACCAGCTCAGAGGCTCCTTCTGAGCTGCTTCTCAGTGGCTTCTTCCAGCTGCAGCGGCTCCAGCATTTCTGCCAGGTCTTCCCAGCTGGCCCCCTGTACCAGGGGTCTTTAGGCGACCCCCGGGAAAGCTCCAGGCGACCCCCAAAGTGCTATACGACCCCCCAAAGTGTCCCGACCCCCACTTTGAAAAACGCTGGTGTAGAGGGAGATGACTGGACTCCCTCTCCCTTCTGAGAGGGAGATCAGTGAGCCTAAAGGGGACAGGAGGGAAGCGGGAAGTGGGACTCGATCCAGCAATTTTGCCAGATCTATCCCTTATCTCCTGGGCAGTCAGGAGCACGACTTCTAGAGGTGGCCTAACTCTGAGTAGACCTATTGGGGCTGCAGCAACCCTACCTGCATACCAGGGAGAAATGGGTTAATATTTTGTCACCCAATTGAAAAGATGGAGAGAACCAGCTACAAACTGACCTGGTCTATTTCTATGGCTTTATCAGTGGCTTAATGATCAACAATTAGCAGCCTACAATGTTTACAATGTCAAAAGATTCTTTTCAAAACATTTTTAAGGGCATAGTGCTAAAATGGATTGAAAAACGGCAACTCTATAATAGCCTGATGTATATAAATAAAGCCAGTAAAATGGTTCCAGACCTCCAAAATCAACTGTTGGAAAGATATTGCTTCACCTGCTCAGTTTATGGATGTGCTGCTGCTGCTCCTCTGCCTCCAAGCAGAGGAGCAGGTTAGTAAAAAAGATGGCAACACTAAGTCAGGAGACTAAAACCAGGATGTACTAAAAAGATGCAGGATTCCCAAATGGGTGGACCTCTGATGCTTCTTTCTTGAATTAGGAAAAGTCTGGCTTTCAACATTGTGTGAAAACTCTTAAAGTAGGGGCTGCCCAAACTGCAGAAGATAAATGACAATGAATCATCAGGGAAGTCCTGCCGTTTTTATGATCCTGAGGATCAGGGGCTGCATTGGCCTTAATAAGCCTTGATTGATTTTGTAAATAAGAATTTCAGTTACCCTCTTTACTATAAAGAAGCCGTTTTATTGCTGCCGTATCAGAGATAATTGCACACTTGAGCAGCAATACTGAAAAGCAAGCACCATCTGTCCTGGAGAATTTCTTCCCTTTATGAGCAGGACTTTCTCATGGAAATTAACCTAATAGCACAAACCTTTCTTTTGCTAAAAGATCTACATCCCATAACATTCTTTCCCCCCCTCCCCCCAATATCATGCCCAAATTCACTCATAAATTCTGGCTCACATTCTCATATAGAGTTTATCCATTTTATGTGCATTTTTGCACAAAATGAGATTTGTGGAAAGCAAGGAAGTCACCAACCAGAATTTACTCACATGTGGAATTATTACAAACCATCTGCTGGCTTTGTTTGCTTTCTAGAGATGGGAAGTAAATGAGCCAGATCCACCCATTACCATCCAGCACTGAATGAGAATCAGTTATGTACCATTTTTCCCCTTCCTCTGCCTGGGCACTGCCTAGCAGGAATATCCCACGATGATCCTATGCAAAGTCTGCTCAAAGAATGTGCAATCTGGTGGAGATATGTCTGTATCCATCCATCCAGGTGATGGTTGTACCCTGGTTTGGATTGTCCGGCCCATGAAAACATACTAGTACAGCTAACAGCAATGTAGTAAGAAGATGTGCTGCTTTCCAGAGCTGCTCCCTGAACTGGGCCACCTCTGCACCCCACCAAAGGTGATGGGATGTGTGCTGTAATTCTGGAGGGTATTCCGAGACTTCAGGACACTATGTATAGCTACTCTGGGTCTCAAAAGACATTTTAAAGCCTTTTCTAAAAATCTTTTCTAAAAATCTAAAAAATTTTTAGATTTCTAGAAATCTAAAAAAATTAGATTTCTAAAAATCTAAGTGATATTTAATGCCTCTGCACACCCTGTAGAAGTGAGTTGAATGTTCAGTCATGTTCAGATGGGGTACGGGGACAAGCAAGGCAGGCAAGAAGAGTGCCACCTGAGGTCCTAGAACCCCTTCAGCAATGCTCCTGTCCTGAATATAAACTTTTTTGCACCAAGCAGGTATATCATTTGGTTCTCATATTTATCTTTATCTCAGAATTTTCTTCTAACTGTTGTAGGACACATTTGCAGAACGCCTGTTTCAGAGATGTAAACCTTTGTGTTATTTATCTTCCATCAGAAGACAAATCATATATCTTACACTAATGTGCATGGTGCAAATGTTATACACTGGCCCTTTTGCATGTGGATATCTCTTCACAGAGCCAATAAAAAACCCGCCTTCCTCAGTCACGTGGTGTTTTCTCAAGCTGAGAAATGTGGTTTCTCAAGAGACAAACAAATGTGTGTTTTTACAAGAGGAAGCACAATAAAAAAAGAGTTAGCTGGGAAGGATCTAATTTGATGCCCTGCATTAGGGAGCCAACAAAAGTTGATATGAGATTCCCTTTAATATTAAACACATTAGTTGAAGGCCTATTCAAATAAATATCCAGCCTAAGTGACTGCCACATCTGGTTCCTTTCAACTCCCCATGCTCTTGTTCATTCCAGCTGTTAACACCTGCCGTTCTGTCAGATACAATAATGAAACTTCAGGTGCTATATAATAACATGAAAGCATTATTAATTTTTCATATGTACAGACCTTTAGGGAAAATATTTCAGTGAAAAAAATAGATCTGTAAATGTTTGTCAGTGATGCTGTAGAACAACATGTACTTTTTCTGTTTTTCCCCCAGACCAGTTTTGAGAGTAATAATCTGAGAGGTTGCAATCTAAGCGATATTCAGCTATGTGAGGCATCTGGAAAATGGCCTGCTACTGCTTGTTTGTGTAGCTTTTTAATTTTATTGCTGACATATACCTGGAAGGGGTTTAAACATGGACCTGTTATCATTGCATTGTGCCTTGCAAGAGATTCATACTAGTGGCATAGAGGGCACATTGATGACAGCTGCCTGTAAACATTAGCTGGATCCAGGAACTCTTGGCAGCTCATCATGAGTATGGTGGTGCACCCCATATTAATCACACCCTTTCGTTCTACAAAATAATGATCACTTTCCGAATTCCAGCCATACACAAGAATGAGGCATCAGTGATACAAATAAAATGTACGAATTTTTAGACTGGATATTTTGGACTTATTGGCCAACGAACAAGTAGTGATCTAGTTAGTTTTGTTCTACAAATAATGAACTCAGTTCATTGCATTTTTCTTGTATCTCCCTCTGCAATAAGAATTGACAGTCTTTCTCCAACCAGTGGGGAAAAGCTGAGATTCCCTCTAGCTATTCTGGGGGAGGTTTTATTAGCAGGTGGAAGACCAGATGAAGAAAACAAGCCTGGTATAGCTTAAATCTTCATTTCTTCCAAGGAGGCAGGGCTTTTTTGTTTGGGGTACGCACCCAGTACGCATTACTGGCACCTTTTTGCCCACCAATGGCCATCTATGGACAGGCATACATGGATCCATAGGCAAAGGAGCAAAAGCACATCCAGTAATAAAGCCCATGTCTCCTCCTTTGCTGGCAGCCTCGGGAGAACCAGGGCACTGACTCTTGTGGCCACCCTGACACCTGAGGCCTCCCACCCGCAGGTGAGCCAGGCTGCTCCAGGAGCCTATCTGTGTTCATCATCCTCCCAGAAAGGGAGGCCTTTCCAGCAAACCTATCCTGGTCTCACTACTGTGTCCAGGACTGCCTACACCTGTGCTCAGGGTGGCCTCTGAGCCCAGTCCTACTCCTATCTGAAAAAATCCTTTTTGACTCAGTGGGACTTACTCCCAGGAAAATGTGGATAGGATTGTAGCCTCACAGTCCAATCCTACACCTGTCTTCTCAAAAGCAAGCCCCACTGTAATCATTGGGGATTACTCCCAGGTAAATGTAAAAAGTTAAGGTGACTGTCGGTAGGTTTCCCTGAAGCCTATACAAGCACCAGCCACAGATGTTGGATGCACTGCTCATCCCTGATTCAAAGCTGAGAGCCAGCATTGTCCAAAGACATCTCCCTGGTCATATAGCCGGCATGATGGCACAGATTGCTGTTTACATTCCCACCGAGGTGGTACCTATTTATCTACTTGCATTTACGTACTTTTAAACTGCTAGGTTGGCAGGAGCTGGGCTAGGGATGGGAGCTCACTCCATCATGAGGCATCTGGGTCTCGAACCCTTGCTTCTCTGATGAAAGGGCATCTTAATCAGTTGAGCCACTGCATCCCTATCCCAGGTAAATGTGGATAGAATAGCAGCACCTAGTGTCCAATTATATGCATGTCTACTTTGAAACAAGACCAATCAGACTCAATGGGATTTATGTCTAAATTAATGTGAATAGGATTACAGCCTCAAGAGCCAAAAAACTATGACTGCCTACTATGCAAGTCCAATTGTAGTCAATGTGGCTTACCCCCCAAGTAAATGTGGATAGGATAGCAGCCTCAAGAGTCCAAAACTTCTACTCAGATGCAAATCCCATTGTAGTCAGTGAGGTTTACTCCCAGGTAAATGTGATAGGGTTGCAGCCTCAAAGTCAATTTCTGTGTCTGTCCACTCAGAAGCAGGTTCCACCTCAACTGCTTCATGCTGATCTTACAAAGATGTCTACTGCTCCTGAGTAGATGAGTCTGGGATTGGGAAACAGGTCTTCATGGTGAGTACTGGCACCTTTCTATCCAGAAAAAAAGCACTGGAGAGTGGTAAATATAAGTTGTGTACTCATGTGTAACATTGTCCCAGTTCCTGTTCAAAGGAAAAAGAAGTGTTTTCAAGATGTTGCTAATCTTGTAAAGATTAGCAGTCTCAATTAAAATTTTCTTAGGGCTTTTTAACACATAATTGATTTATGTTGCAATTTATTCCTGATAGTAACATAAAACATGCATTGACTAGGCTGTGTGTTGAATTTGTTATCCATGTGCAACATTTTTAAGCAATGCAAAAAACGGTTCGTTCGTGTCGGGAGGACTCGGAAACTCAGCAACATTTTCAGAAATCACAACTAGATCTAGAGATGAATGTCTTTCCTGGGGGCAGAACAAAAAGCCCATGAGAAACGATGGATTGTGTGCCAGGTATCGGGCAAGGTGTTGTAATATCTGGCATGCCTCAGGAAAACATAGTTACCCTGAACTTAACTGTTTTTGTCCAGTGTTGTGAAAGTCCTACTTGGGTTTGGAAGAGAGAAATAGCTTGTGAAGTCTCTCTTAGTGCTGCTTGCCTAAGGGAGCTCTTTATTAATGGTTGTATTTCAAAACCCAGTCCAGAGAGAAGCGGCTTTTGTGGCGAAGAACAAACTGATCTTTTGGTATCTTTGATGCAGCATCTTCTCAGTCTCTGGTTTACAGTAGTAGGTAAACAGCAGTCTTTGCCAAAATGGCTATGAAAACATCAAATAGCAGTTCTGCCTTCTGCAACTTGACTTTTGGCTGCACAAAGATGAAACACAACAGAATTCAATCCCAAGTTTCTGTTCAGCCTCATGACAGGCTTTATGTTTTCATTTTGGAAAGTCAAAGTGATTGATAAAACACTAGATTTTCATTGATTGCTGTTTGACTGTTTTTCAAGTTACGGTACTTCTCCCAGAAGCTTGTTCTAGGAGAATAAGTAAATGACTACCTGGGAATGAGAAATCTGAGCACTGAGTGGGATGTGAAGGCATGAATATAACTTCTTATGGCTTGTTAACAAGCTGTTCTTCTTTGGAAAAGTAATATATTTTCCTTTCTCCATTCTTGAGTACGGCTGAATTTGAACTGAGCAATAAACTACATATTGGCCCTGAAGTGCTTAATTTGTCTGATGAATAGCAATCAAAAGAGGAGCAATCCAGATTGGGACTATGGCTTGCAAAGAGGAGGACAACTAAAATTTGGTGTACCCATTAAGGCATATAACCTTTTCTCTTATGATGGTAGCAATCAGAATCAGATTTCCCTAAAGCTGCTATATACATTGGTGCCAAATAGTAACTAGTGATGGGGATGGGATCAGGAATGGCGTGGGTGTACACCACCCACTACCACAGCTACGCCAACCTTTTACTATGTCTTCCACATAACTTTCTCAAATCTAGCAGTGTTGGACTTGTGGTTTTATTGAAAGGGACTGCAAGAACAAAAGAGCCTATTGGGTTGTGTGGTCCCTAGAAATAAAATTGGAAGTCTCACACTTCTGGATTTGAGAAAATGCAGATGATCCAACTTGTGCACAAGTGAATAGGAAGTGGATCAATGTGACCTGCCTCCAAAGTGGCTGGAGGGAGGCAGCAGATTCAGGGTGCAAAATACCCAAACCTAACTCTTGTGTGGTCCCTAGAAATAAAATTGGAAATCTCACACTTCTGGATTTGAGAAAATGCCAATGATCCAACTTGTGCACAAGTGAATAGGAAGTGGATCAATGTGACCTGTCTCCAAAGTGGCTGGAGGGAGGCAGCAGATTCAGGGTGCAAAATACCCAAACCTAACTCTGATTCACTATCTTCCACTGCTACAAGCTGCATCAGGTGGCTTCATAGTTGGGCCAGCAACGATGAGAATTGGAATCGCAGCAAGACAAATTGTTAAAGCCCCCTATTTTGAGATGCATCAAGTGGGGCATTTCTTGGACTCCGATTCGAAGTCATTATGTCATAATCTCAGATGCACAAAGCCTTGCAGGAGCACCCTCCTAAAAGGAATGGCACTCTGCACATGCTTGAAGAATACACACTTCTGATATTTTGGGATCTTCTTAGCATTACAAATAGGTGCTGGAACATATGATTTGAAAACCCTGGCTTAAATTGAACTCTGATGTGCTGCAAAGATAGGAAGAAATCATTAATTGAATCTGAAACTATGTTTGCCTTCACCTAATAGCAGAGGAATCTTGAATAAATTCTTCTCCGAGAAAAGTGAGATAAATGATGTGAACGTGTCTATCCTGTGAAATATTTGATCACTTACCTTCTTAGTCATCATTGATCTTTAATCACATATTATGTAACGTTTCACCCCAATACAGATTGTAAAGGGAGGTTGGAGGGGGAAAAAATAACAAGCATGCAACCTATGGAAGCGAGAAAGTAATTTGTCTGCAGCAGGAAGGTTGCTCTTTTCTGCAAACTGCGTTTACAGCATCATCTATCATCTGTGAAAATCGCCAGGAGGCTGTGGGAACAAAGATCAGCTAAAGTCGCAGGAGAAAAACTGTCTTATTAAAGTCTCATATAGTGATAGTAGCCAAATCCTTAGAACTGCCCAGGGCAAAAGAAAACGGCAAACACAGTGCCAAGCCAATAGTGGTAAGAAAGGGACTTGTAAGATCTGGGAAACTCTTGGCCAATGAGAAACAGCAGATCTTATAGTTCTGGCTGCCTTGCACATAACAACAGGTTTGGTTCCTTTCTCCAATGGAAACACTATCAGCACTCTTTAATTGTGGGTTCTCCTGGCTTCAGTTGATCAACTTGACAAGTCTTAATAACACCATACAGACTGGTCCTTATTGTGGTTCAACGATACGTGATGTAGGCACCTTGCTGTAGGTTTGACTCTGGTCATTGGTGGACCCCAAACACCCCACCTTAAATTCTATGGAAAAGTAACATTTCATAAATGACTTGTAGTTGTCTGCAGATGTTGCTTGTGGAGAATATAACAACATTCATGGTAAGACTATAATAACATAAGAAGAGCCTTCACAGGATCAGGCCAAAGGCCCATCTATTTCAGCTTCCTGTATCACACAGCAGCCCACCAGATGCTTCAGGGAGCTCATATGACACCAGCATCCAGGTGCCCTCCCATGTTTCTGGCATTTTGAGGTTGTCCACCCGTACACACACCTCTCATGGCTTGTAACCTGTTATGGTTCTTTCCTGTAGGAATTTGTCCAATCCCTTCTTTAAAAAAATCACATCTCCCCATATTTTCAATGATAGCTGGAATGTTGACATTTGGAATGTTAACAGTTCTCTCTCCTCAGGCTGCTTGATTGACACAGAATGTTGGCCATCCTGACTGGCCTCCACAATCATAATCTAGACTACTGACATCTCCTCTACTGAATAAGCAGAGGAGAAGCTGGAAGTATTTTCATGAACTTCAGGTTTAGTGTTGCCATATTTTCCTTCTACATAACTCAAATGGTACTAAACCACTGCAAACTGGGAGAAAACTGGGTCAGAACCTTGGAGGCAGGACCAATCCTGCACATGTCTCCTTAGAAGTCTCATTATAGTGAATTCCCAGGAACAATGCACCTCTATGGGCGCATCCCTTACTGACCCCTTACCCGAAACAGCCTTTTTGAGCTCACTCACACCACACATCCTCACATCTCTCACACTCACACCACACAGACACACACCTCTCCTCTCTTTGGCTAGTTCTAAACCTGGGATTTGGATCTAGCTACAATGGACAGGACCCCCGAAATAGGAAATGTCCCAGTTTATCTGGGCATATGGCAATCCTATTCAGGTTTCAGCCTCTTTGGCATTGTTTATAAGAACATATTTTATGGGGAGGAAAAAAGGCTGAGAAGAACCTTCTGATCAATGGAATGCTGGCATTATGAAGAAATTTGGGGGAAAAGCTGTTTTAGTCCTTTTTGTTTGAAGACGCTCAAATAATATTCACCATCCAAGGAGTCAGTCTTCAACCTCATAGCAAAATATGGTATGAGATTAGTTGTTTTAATTTGCCTCTCCATCTCAGGTTGCTTCTACCATGCCATTCATCCATTTAACACAGAATCGCTGTTCTTCACTTGCTTACTTCACAGAGAATCCAGATGACATCGTGGCCAGATCCTTAAATTCTAGTGTTTCTCTATGGCCCACAAATCTTTTTCAGATCTGATTTATGACAAATTAAATTTGCCATATTAAAACAGCTGCAGTATTAAAACAGTTTAAGTCAAAACAGTTGCAGTATTGGCCTGTCTGCTGTATACTTGAAAAACACTCTGAACGCCTTTCATAGCTATTGTGTGTTTGTCATTAAAAGTTCTCTTGCTGCGACTCCTTTCTGTTTCTTTTTCTATACTGTTTACTTAGAACACAATCCTAACCATGTATACTTAAAGGTAAGCCACATTGTATGGAAAAGTGTCTTTAGGATTGCAGTCCCGGGAAAGTGTCTTTAGGATTGCAGTCTTCGAAGTTAGTAAATAAGTCAGCAAATGTCCTTTGCAGCTATACTTAGAAATTTGCTTGTTACAGCTTAGGCCTTTAATTAGTTTTAGTTCAGTACCGTTGTGTCATGACTGCGCAGACTCTTCAGTTGATTCTTCTTATTAGTCAATTTTTGTATATCTTAAGGGTGGTGGTAGTTTTCATTACTAATTTCCCATAATTGTGTTTTTCTCTTTTATAAAATCTGCAGGTATCTGCAGGCATCCACAGGGATTCCATGAATGGGAACTGATATTCAGTTCCCTTGTGGGTGCATACCACTGACTATAGGTGCTATACTGGTGCCACATAAATTTTTCCTCCTTTCTATTGGTCTGTGACTCACCAGTTGGTCATGACTTGATTGTTGGTGGATTGTGAAACTAAAATTGACAAGCTGTTAGGATAGGAATCAGTGGTCTGGTGGTTGAGCAAAGGGCTCCCAGAAGATTGTGATTCAGGAAAAGACCTGGATAACTTTTGAATGGGGAACTGAAAGCTGATAAAGCTGTCATGAGACAACAAAACCGGGATGTGTCACTGTTTACAACCTGGCTGACCTGAAACTGCTTCTGCTGGAAATTCCCTGATTCATTCTTTGATGCCAGATGTGATGACCACACCATAAAGAATTCCTTCTGGAGGAGAAGAGTTATATGAACTTCCCATAGAGCAGTTGCCTACCTCACATGGTTGTTGTGAGGACAAAATAATTTAAAAACCTATCTAGGCCACCTGGGCATTTGCACTGGTGTATGAAAGACAGGGAATAAATCCATAAAATAAATAAATGGCAAGGAAAATGTATTGTGAACCCTATGAAAGTGAAACAGAGCCCTTCTGCACATTTCCCTTTGAAAAGCAGGCTGAGAGGATTGCTACCAGAATTGCTGGGCTACCAGAATTGTCCTGATCCAATGTATGAAGGCCTCCCCACAAAAATTCAAGCAGAAAGTCCACCCTCCAACCTAACAAATATATTGAACCTTATGGAAAGTGAAACTGAGCTATATGTGCACATATTCAGTGGTGGGATTCAAAAAAATTAACAACAGTTTCTATGTTCTAATAACCTCAATTAACAACAGGTTCTATGTCCCATTAGTAACCGGTTCTCAGAACCAGGCACTTATTAGCAAAGGGTTCTATAGAACCTGTGAGAACCCCCTGAAGCCCTCCACTGTAGCGTATTGAACGCCAACTGAAGGGGAATTCAAGGACACCAGAATGGTCTTGAGCCAATTATCATGTATGGAGCTCAATAGTTAGGATCCCAAACATAGTAAAAAGGATGAAAGCAGAAGCTTGAGCTGGTAAGGTGAAACTTTTTTCCCATCAAGCTAGGAGGGTCCCAATAATGTGACATTTTAAAAAGTGGATCCCAGAGCTCAAAAGTTTGAGGACCACTGCCATAGGCTGCAATCCTATCTCCAGTTAGGCCGGTGTAAGTCCCAGCATAAGTTCTGTGCTGACCTGGGGGTGTCACCAAAGTGCTATAAGACACTTCTGCGCCACTCTTGGGGGAGGGTTAGGCCAGTGCACAGGCATGTGCTTGCCTCCCTACATCACCGCAGGAATGGGAAGACTATGAGTTGTGCCGGCCTAGGTTAGGATTATACCATAAATTCCTTTAAGGCTGATCACTTTACTCCACACTGATTTTGTTTTATTTCACTTTCCTCTACACTGATCACTTTTCTCCACACTAAGTCACATGCCTTTCTTCTTTTAAACTGAAGCCTATTTTGAACCTACTGAGTTCATAAAACTTTTTTATTGGTTACATACCTTCCATATCTCCCCCTTTTAAAACCAACTTTCTCACACATTTGATGTCTCCATTGGAATTTTGATGGTGTGTGTTTCAGCTGAAGTGTTATTGCATTACACTGCTGTGTTGCAGTCCCTTAAAACACACCCACACCTAACATGGATTTGATGGAGCAATGAAACTGGAATAAGAGAACGAGGAACAACAACTGCCAAGTGATCCAGCTATTTTTCTTGTCATTCAGTCTGACTGATTAAATATGGTAGCATGCCGTATGGTTTAAATGGAATGTTCTTCTTTTAAAAAAAACCCTTTTGGCTGAGATTTCTGACCAATTTTTCTGCAAAAATATGAGCATGGAGACAATGTTTCTGAAACCCCATGACTGCCATGATTTGAAATGAAGAAATGTATTTAAATCACATTTGATCACCCAAAGAGATAGACCACTTTTTTGTTTATTGCATACTATATTTTAAAGGTCCACAATTGCAGTAAAAAAGCATAATTAAACCATGAATCTATCTAACCATGATCAGCAACTGACCACCAGTTGGCCTGTTTTAGCCTTTCGATTCTCTGTTCTCTAATGATCTTACAGTGGCTGAGACATTGGATATAATGGGGCTTACATCTGAGTAGCCAGGGATAGGATTGCACTGTCAGTCTATGAGTCTCTTGCTGAATTTCTTTCCAGGATGGATGGATACAAAACTGCCAGAAACCCAAAGGATGTTCCACCCACACTGTTCCTGGAGCATTCCTACCCATGCAAAGGAAAGCATCTAACTGTGCCAATGAACTAATTATTTTAACTATATTGGCAATGGTACCCAAATAAGAGGGATGTAGGAAAATGACTTGGTATCTTGCCATGTTTAATTTGTCATACAAAGTAGCTGTCATGATACCGGAAAAAGATTGGAGATCTTTTTGTCTCTCAGACTGATATTTTTAATACAAATTTATCTGCAAATTTCACTTTTTCAGCTTCTCTCCGCAAACTACTGAAGATCTTTTAAGAGTTTTGGGAAGTTCTCAAGGTTTTATGTGACTTTAAAATGAAAAATGGTTTCACTAATACACACGGCCTGTATAATAGAATGAATTATGAAAGGCTTTAACTTTGGCTATCAGCACTTTAGAGGGTTCTGACCAGCTTTCAGTGACTCTCTGGAATGTAATGAATTACCAAGACTTTAACACTTTGTGTCAGTAACTTTAGTGGTTTGACGATTGGCTGGCAGTGACAAGTCTCTGGAGGTTTGAATAACTGAGAGGGTTTTCTATAAACTGAAAGCCTAAGATATGTGTTTTTAAATTTAAAGATTTTTTTTGGTATAAATTAAAGTCAACTATAATCAAAATGGCAAAAATATTTTCCATGGAAAGAATGTTACCCTGTAATGTTACCATAAAATGACATGCCATTTTAGTCTTTTTGTAATCAGTCTTCTGATTATGTGGGTAAAGGTTAATTTACACATCTTCTATGCAGAACTGGATCCTTTTGCCAAATTGTTGCAACTGGGAGTTATCTTCCGACTATTAACAGCCCACAGCAGTCGCTTGTGGAGGTAAAATATAACAACATTCATCAGTGAAAAACCATCCCTTTTACCAACACTTCAACTGTCCTTTTCCTTTCTCTCTCCTCAACTGTCCCCCAGCCTGTTCTCAGCCTGGCCTGTTTTCTGTCCCAGAGACAGTTACAAATGTCAGTTGAAATGCAAATGAAATGTTGACAGTTCTTTCTCCTCAGCCTTCTTTGCCCTAGGCCTATATCCTAAAGTGAAATTAAGCCCCTTGCTCCAGAGCGGTTAAGATGACTTTCCATAAGATAACACTAGAGGGTGACATAACTTTGTGGACCCGTAACTGCTATGGATTTTGGTGCTAGAGAAACATGTGTATAGAACCCTCAGCTTGCTTGCTTGACACAGAATGTGCAAGCATCCCCCACAAGCTTTCATCTAGAAAGATATTGTTCACATCTGATTTGTGACCACTGTTTTTGATAATAAAATTAATTATAGCTCCAGTCTGTCTAGTTTAGCCACATCCATCCATCCAACCATTCATTCATGTACTTCCTCTTTGCACATTTAATTCATTTTATTGCTTCCTATTGATCAAGGGTGGGATTTGGTGAGCAATGAATATAATCTCTGAATTGCCTTCCTTTCTGTACCTAGGAAAGTTTTAATTACCTATCATTATTTTTTTTATTTTCTTAGAATCATGGAATCCTAGAGTTGGAAGACACCTAGTACATCATCTACTCCAACCCCTTGCTTGTAGCAGGAAATTCCCCTAGAGAATCTCTGACAGGTGCTCATTGCTTGAAGACCCACAGTGAGGGAAAGTCCACCACCTCCCTTGGCAATCTGTTCCACTGCCGAACTGCCCTCACCGTCAGGAATTTTTTCCGTATATCCAACTGGAATCTCCTTTCTTGCAGTTTGTACCCATTAGTTCTAGTTCTGCTTTCAGAAGCAGCTATGAACAAATGAGCCCCTTCCTCCCTATGACAGCCCTTCAGGTATCTGAAGAGGGAAATCATGTCTCCCCCTCATCCTCCTCTTCAACAGGCTGAACATCCCAAGTTCCCCCAACCTTTCCTTGTAAGGCTTCCCTTCCATCCCACTGATCATTCTTGTCGCTCTCCTCTGGACTTGCTCCAGTTTGGCTGCATCTTTCTTAAAGTGAGGTGCCCAGAACTGAACACACTACTCAAGGTGAGGTCTGACCAATGCTGAATAAAGAGGAACTAGAACTTCTCACACATTGGAAGCTACAGTCTTCTTAAGGAAGCTTGAAATGGCATTTGCCTTCTTTGCAGACACATCACACTGCTGACTCATGTTCAGCTTGTGATCCACAGCAACTCCAAGATCCTGCTCATGTGTTGTGCTGCCAAGCCATGTATCTCCCATTTTATACCTGTGTTTTTGGTTTTTATTGCCCAAGTGCAGAACTTTGCACTTCTCCCTGTTGAAATTCATTCTGTTACAGCCCAGTATTCCAGTTTATCCAGATCCTCCTGGAGGTTTCTCCTGTCTTCTGTTGTGTTTTCTACCCACTCTACTGGATCCAAATACTGCTTCACAAACTCTGCCCCCCCCCCAGTTATTGAGTATCCTGAATTTTATAAGGTTTCTTCCAGGTGTACACTATAACAGACATGATGCTTTGTGATAGCTATAATGCCACAGCTGTATAAATGACACTTTGTATGGTTTTGTGTTGAGCCTGCTTTTCCAAAAAGTAGAAAGGAGAGAGTATTAAAACTTTTATAAGAAATCCTATTTGAAGTTCAAGAAGTGGGAACAGGCAGCTTTTAGATATAATATACTAGTCCTTTCAAGAATCAATGGTACTGATTAGGAGTGGCAGGTCAAGCTCTCCTTCGTGCAAACCAATGTGTATTTGAGAGGAAACTAACACAAAAAGTTATGGAGAAGAAGGCAATATATTAGAACTGCATAGCTTTCAGACTGATTTCCATTTATGATGAAGCGTGGCCTAGAAGCTTTTACATGGACTATGAACAATGTGACCAGATGCCAAACCCAAAATTCCTGAACCCCAAGGCCAAAATTCCTAATCCAAAATTCCTACCCGCTTAAAAAATCTGCCAAAGGTTTTGGTTTTTTGACTATAACTTTTAGGAACTTTTAGGAAGGACTATAACTTATAGGAAGGAGATATCTCCAAACTGATTTTTGCATTGGATTCTGCTCTTCAATATGAATCCAACGACGTATGGCATGATGGGGTACTGTACATGAAGTTTCAAAACGAAGCCAAAATGTAGGACAGTGAAGCCAAAATGTAGGACACCCAGACAGGAGGCTAAAAATCCGGACAAATCTGGGTTTTTCCGGTCATATGGTCACCCTGACTATGAAATCACACTCCCCACTCTATTCTGTTGGGGCAACTATGTATGCTTGCAGAAGTTCCCTCCTTTGGCCAACAACAGGTAAATGTGGTACACAGACGACATGCATTTCCCATGAGACTCCTAGGGCATCAGTTTACTATCAACTCTGGACTTCATAAGTTTTTCTTCTGAGATATTTTTCATGCTGTAGACAGAAGATTCATATGTCCCCTACTCCACAGAGCAAAAGATAAAAAGAGGAAGAGATAATTGCAGCTTCTGTTTTCTGTGAAGCTCCAGCACAGAGAGTAACTTTCTGCACATGTTTTGGGCGATTCCCTCAGTAAAACCTTCAGGAAAACATTCATGCACCAAATGGCACTCAGTGGAAATGTTTTATCATTATATCTTCCCCTCCCCTCAAAAAATGTGTGTCATTCATGTGGAATTAAGTGCATTGCTACACATAGTGTTGATGACCTTTCATTTATTCATTCATTCATTCATTCATATATACCCTGTCTTATGGACAGCCCAATCCAGAGTAGCACTTGGGTTGCCCTATCTATCACTAGGGTGGAGCAACTGCAAGCTACTCCACCCTAGTTACTCTGGAAGAGGCTTGGGACAGAGCAGGACAACATAGGCTGTCCCAAGAGAGGTGGACCTGCTCTGCCCTAACGGGGGCAGCTGAGGCAGCTCAGGAGAGGCATGTTGAGGGCATGTTTAGCATTGCCTAGGGCAGAGCAGTTATGCTAGATCCAGAGCCTGTTTCCAGGGCAGAAATGCCCTCTTCCAGCTCCTCAGAGTTAAACCACCTCAGCAGTAGGTATAGTAATGAGTACACCCATAGGGGTCCATAATAAGGCCTGAGTAAGAATGGCAGTGTTGACCAAAGATCTGAGATCTTAGCCAGCCTTTCTGCAACCCTTACCTCTCAACTTCAGGATATGGCACAACTATGCCAGCCCACTAACCCGGGGATACAGCAGGCCACACCAAGAAGCCTCTCTGCTACAGGTATTGTTGCACTGCATTCTCATGCTGCAGCTGTTACTGGTTGTCAGGAACTTCTGGCCTTCCTTATAAGGCAGGCACCACAGCTGTTCCTTGTTCAGTGTAAGCTGATGAGGGGTCTCCTTGGGAGCAAGCCCTCCCCAGCTGTCACTGACTTAGCATGTTCTGGAGCAGTTAGGGCAGCCCAAGGTTCCTGACTTTCTGGATCCAGCATAACTTTCTGCTCTGGATTTAGAATAGTTGGGGCAGCCCACCTAGGCTCTCCTCACTGCCCATGCTCTGGATTGTGCCCAAAGTTTTATAATCAAGTACAAAGTAACATAGGGCGCAATCCAGGGTAACTACGGGGAGTCCTTGCTCTGGTGTAAGAACAGTTTACTCTGGATTGCAGTATGAATTTCCCATAGGTTTTTACTAGGTGGTGCAGTAACTACGGGTGCATGTAATGTCTCTTACGTGCTCCCGTAGTTACTCTGGATTGTTGGGATAGTGAGTCAGAAAAACATCCAAATAGTAAAACATTAATTGTAACAAGTAAAAAAAAATCAAATAGTATTAAAAACTCTATTTTAGCATTACAGTGGTGAAAATGAATATCAAAATGGAGCAAAATTTTAGGAAAAAAGAGGTCATCATTAAGCCAGTGGGAGGGGGTACATAGGAGTCCAGAAAGCACTCATACCACAACAGTATGTCAGAGGAGCAGAGGGCATGTTGCACTCAGCAACTAAATGCCAGGCAAAATAGGTATGTTTAGTGTCCTTGCTGCAAGGGGGAGTATTCCTCAGTTCCTGGGAAGGCATTCCATAGCTTAGGTGGCTTTCAAAAATGATTAAACACACTTATGGAAGATGGGTCTATTGTGGCAAGTTGCTTTAATAGAAAATGAAACCTTTATGTCCAGAGCAGTGTACCTCCGAAATCCAGATGTTGAAAACAACATGAAACAGCTTTTGTTTTATGCTCTCCTTCTAAGCTTCCCAGAAGTACTTTCTGCTCACAGCTGGAAGCTGAATTGTGGACTATGTGGACCTTGTTTTGATCAGCATGGTTCCTCTTATGGACTTCTCTTTTTTTTGTCCAGTCACATTTTGTTGCTGAAAGTCTTATTGCAATTAAGGAGATTTTCACTGGTAGGGCACTTTAGAGATGAGGGATATATGATTTTAAACATGGAAGGAAAAAAGACAAGGAAAAAATAGCCTCACAGTTTATTCTCCAAAGAAATAATCAATGAAAATTGATTTTGTCTTTTGTTTTCTCTAAACACCAAGACTACTTCCTGATAAGAAGAATGTCCTTGAACAGTGCAACAGAAGAGAAAAACAGCTGGAGCTTATTGCATCCTATTTATCCAGACTTTTGAATCTTGAACATCTGTTTGTGCATGTGCATGATCATTAGGTAAGAATCTAAAGCAAGGAATACCTCATTCATTACTACATTCTATTTTTTTTGTTCAGCTTTTCAGTTTGCAAACAACATAACTTACACTTTGGAAGCTACTGAGCCAATAATCCTATGATCCAGGCTATCATGAGCAAGAAAGATTAAATCACGTGGTCCAATTCTGCAATGTTTCTGGCTTACTAATTGCTGTTATTAAAAACCTCTGAGAAACACAGATTTATATGTGCAGAGGGTCTCCTTAAAAGTGTAGAACAAACCTTGATAACATCTGTTTCTCTTCTCTGCTTTCTGAAAAGATATTTGCGTATAGAGTTCTATTCTCCCTGCTTTTGTTTTTAATTATGTAAAAGATTTTAACTGTTGATTTATTACGGATGGGACAAGTTGTGTCTTTGGAACATGCTGCACTTCAATTACTTGGTGTAGCACCATCGATACATATGCAGGAACCAGCAGTCAATTCTGACTCTGAATAGATAATACACCGACAATGTATTACGTTTAATGTAGATTAATGTGAGTTGCTTCCCTCTGCATGTATGTACATGGGGACAAATAATTAAGATTAATTTCCACTAGGTATAATGGCCTTCACTGTGCATGGTGCCATAAAATTCTTCTTTAATAGCTGCTAATTGGATGTATTTGCTTTCACAGTGAAGTCCTGATTAGTCTTGCTATCTTGAAACCTCCCCCCCTCTACCTTTGCCAGCAGCAGTAGAAGCAGCCTGGTTTTGTACTTAGAAAAGGATTTACAGTCGCAAGCTACAATGTTGATTAGCCAGAAGCCATTAATGGTCTCTGATCTTGTTATATATGGAAGGCTGACCTGAATGTGTTGCCAAGCTGTTAAAAAGAAAGAAGATGGGCAATGTGTCACTTGGTTTATGCTATTTTCATATTGTATTTTATAGCAATCAGAACAATTCTGTAACTTAAGCTGCGGGGATGCAGATATCAGCAGGCAGAACAGAGCAGGCTGTGCATTGTCTTGGCTGCCCCACCTGCTTGTCCATCTGTGTTTTTTTCCCTTCACGGATATAAAGAAGTGCCAAAGCTTTCCAAGATACTGAAGACTATAGGTACAATCCAGAGTAACTATGGGGAGGCCTTCCTCTGACGTAAGAACAATTTACTCTGGATTGCAATATGAATTTCCGATAAGTTTTCAGTAGGTGGTGCCGTAACTACGTCGACATAAATGTCTCTTATGTGCTCCCGTAGTTATTCTGGATTGTAGGGTATGACTGTTAGCTAATATGATATTAGCTAGAGCCTCCATATTTAGAAGTAGTATGCCTTCGAATAGCAGACACGGGCAATGCAATCTTGACTTTAGGCCAGAAAAAGGACAGTATGATCACTGGGCTGGTGTGGTCTTGAGGTGGGCTGGTATATTGATCTTGAGGTGCCAGATCTTGAGGTGGGCTGGTATAGTGGTGCTGTATCATGTGGTTGAGAGGCAGGGGTTGGCCTAGGACTCGGAATTTTTTGCCATCACTGCCAGTTTTACACTGCAAATTATCATGGACTCCTATGGGTCTACTCAGATTTATTCCTGCTCCTTGGGTAGCCTAACTCTGAGGAGGAGCTTTCAGGGGGCATGTCTGCCCTGGAAACAGGCTCTGGATACAGCCTGACTGTACTGTTCTAGACCATGCTGAACACGCCCTTAATATGCCTCTGCTGAACTTCCTGACTTTGTGTAGTTGGGCCAGCCCAGTAGTAGATAAAGCTAGCCCAAGTGTACTTCAGGATTGCAGCCAAAATTGAGAAGTGCTGCTGCATTCATGCCTTGCCTTTCTTCTTTGGCCACAATTGGCCCATGAAATTTGAAGCTATAGAGATGCTTTCCATCCAGGATTTCAGAAGGGGGCTCTTTCCCAGTCCTACCTGCAGATCTTCCATAAGAAAAGTGTGTCCCCCTCCCTGGTACTGTATTTAGTGGACCTTTGATCTGCTCAAGCAAGTTTCTTCCTAGAGTTTTAAGGAGAAAACCAGTATCTTCAGGAGAAATCCTAGAATCATGAGGAGAAAATCAACAAAAAAGGGTTTGCCAAATAAGAAGGCACCTGTCTGAAAAGTTACAGGCTGGAGGTGCGGTGAAAAGCAGAAATGACTGAAAAGCGGAACCCAATTTTTTTTAGTTTACAAATGTTGCTTCCACTGTTTTCTTAGCTACCGGATTGAAAATGCCCTTTTTATCTTGCATATTCCTGCTGGCAAACAACGATTTCTGCAAATAGATTCCTATTAATTAACTCCTTCAGGAAAAAGAATAAACCAGGAACTAAAAAGGCCATGCATGCATACTCTCTCTCTCTCTCTCTCTCTCACACACACACACCCCTACCCCAAAGCAGTCTGAATCACCATATCATATACATATTGACAGAACCTCAAGCTAATTCTGCTGGCAGCTCTGTAGCATGCAATGACAGTGTGACATCTGCACTGTTACAAGAGGACTTCCAGGAGTAGATCATTAGATAAGTAGTTGAATTGGGCCATGAAAGTCCTGCAGGCTATAAAGGGACAGTAATGTCTACCTATCCTATTGTCTTTTTCAATATTTTTCTCTCACCACACCTCTTCCCCATCCCAATTTCTGGTTTCAAATTTATTTTGAAATAAATTTTGAAATAAATTTTGAAATAAATTTATTTTGAAATAAATAAACTCTTATGCCTTCATTATCATGGGAGCCAACTGATAAAGTGTGGGTGCTACAGAGGGCAGTTTGTTTCCTTATCTTTGTAATTAATGAGAAAATAACAATAATCCTATTCTAGTTGCTGATTTTTTTATTTTTTTTCTGTTTGTTTTGAATAAAATGAATAATTATGATGATGAATTAATAAATGGTGTACAGATGCCACTTCCCTAGGATTAAACAGTCCGTATTGCTGTTCAGATTATACCATACTGATTAGCTGTCCTTTTAAAATACATTAAGTAGATGTGTTTTGTCATGGATGATTTAAGTCTAGAGGAACTGTAGTAGGTTCTGCAGTATATTGAAGACACTCCTTACAAACCCTTTTTATCCTGGCAATATATTTGTTAAACAGTCATGTCAAGCCATTTTCCCTTCTTGGCAAATAAGAAAGAGATATCAAGCACATGTTTCACCAACTGCGTGAAGTAATGGGGAGAGCAGCAGGACTTAAGCTGAATAAATGAAAAACGGCCTATATGATCCCATCAAGAAGTAACAGAACCGGATGATTTGAAGAAGAGCATAGGATGAAGAGGATGAGTGTAAATAAAGTGGATAATACAACTACAAGCACTTGGGATGTGTCCTGTCAGATGCAACTGAAATACTGTCAGGAACTCAGTGTGGAAATAAGACAACCCATGGGCTAAATATCAAATAATGCAACAATCTTTGTAACAGAACCAACACATGTACAGATATAGTAAATGGATGTGTTTTATTATAAATGTCTGTGGAAAGTTGTTGGGGTAGGTTCAGTTCGTAAAGATGCCCCAGCCATAAGTTTAATGGACTCTTGAAGGCAATAATTCACTGTGACATACTTTATTGACATTATTGAATATGAAACTGTTGCATGCAATTATGGAGATAGGTAACACAGTTCCTGAAAATAATGTGAATGTGGACATCATTCTGGTAACTTCACCATTTCCATGAATCTTCTTACACAAAGTGCAATCCTTATATGCACTTGTGTAGAAATAGGTCCTATTGAGCGCAGTAGGACCTACTTCTGAGTCTACATGGATAGGATTGCATTGCAAGTAGCAGGAATAATGGAGATGGCTTCTGACTCACCAAATTTCTTGTCTGTTTAACATTATCACAGAAACAAACACAGGACTGTATGGATCAGGTCCTTGTTGCCAAGGTGTGTCAAGCAGTAGAAAGTACAGGTCAAGCCTATTTATATGTGGGGATTCATTCAGGGTTAAAATATCACACTACTGCAAAACAGCCCCAAAATGCCATTTCACTGTCTTCATGCAGGCTTGTGTTTGCACCCTAAGAGCTCACTGGTCCCCCCTTCAACCTGCTCTCCATTGCAAATGACACATCACAGGCAGCTTCTGTGATCTTCTGCTATGCTCTCTCAGTTACTCTCCCCACTCTCTCACACACAGGCATGCACACACACTTCTGTGCATGTCTTCTTTCAGCTCACCTAACCATGGTGCTCCGCAAGGTGAGGGAACCCTCTTAAAGGGATATTGTCAAAACCAGTGAGCCAGAAAATGGGAATGTCTGTCCCTTTAAGAGTAAGGAATGTTCTGTTCTTGTGGAGTGCTGGGGTTGGATCTGGAAGAAGGCATGCACAGCAGTGTATGTATGTGTGTGTTTGTGTGAGAGTGTGTGTGTGAGAGAGAGAGGGGGGAGAGCAAGATGGAAAGAACAAGGCAGGGGAAAAGAAAATCACAGAGTCTGCCTAGAATGTGCCATTTGCAAAGGAGAGCAGGCTGTGGGGAGGGTCTGGTGAGTTTGTAGGGTAAACAAACTGCACCCCTTACACACACACACACACAAACGCACACACACACACAAACCTGCCTACCTGAAAACAATGAAAGGGAGCAGCTTATCCAGTCACATTGACTCAGATCTGTGGATAAATAAAACACTGATAATTAGGCTCCACCTGTAGACTTATTTATACTTACATTAAGTATAAGTAAGCTTATACTTAAGGCAGCTTATACTATACTTTAGCTTACTTATACTTAAGTATACTTATGAATCCCTAGTAATAGCTCTTTTAAAACAGCAGTTTGAAACATAGTACTGTTCCTATGAAACATCATTAATCATCCACATTGGGGGTTTCTGTGCCCGGGCAATAATATTAGGAAGAATTATCTTAAAGCAGTAAGTGGGGGAAGCAATCTACTATAGTTTGCTGGCCATTTTTGAGGGCGTATTTCTTTTCCTTAGCAAATTTGAAAGCAGCAGGACAGAAAAATTCAGTGGGTTATCATAATGGTATCAAGAGGAACACAAGCTCTTTTTCAGGGAAAAAATAGTAAAACAACAACAACTGTAACTATAACATGTTGTGTATAGTGTCAACGACTTCAAAGCAATGTCATAGGATCAAGCACAATGGAAAGAGGCAGGATAGTCCAGGGATTTCAAGATTCTCAATACTTTCTAGAGTTCATCATAACATAGATCCTGCTACTGAGGGCCAAAGAGGCTATTATTTCTTGTATCATTATGTATGGAAGAGGATTTCCTTTACTCTTGGTCAACTGCCAAATGTGAAATTTTTTGACATACATTTTGTTCCATTTGATTTTTAATTATTGTATTGTATTATTTTATGCTGTAACCTGCCTTGAGCCCTATTGATGTGGTGGGCTGAGAGCTAAATTCTATGTACATATTCTTTGCATACAAAAATGATCCATGAAAAATCCATTGATAGTAATTATAACAGAATAAAACGTCCAAAGAAATAAATGCAATTGCTATTACCTACTTTTACTGATCATGAAAAGGCCATCCATAAATCCATGTAATTGAACTGCCAATTTTTAAAATCATTTTCATCATTGCCCCCATCCCTGTCTTCAAAACAGTCCTCTAGTTCTTGTCTATATAATTCTTCAGCCTGGTCTGGCACCGGGAGAGTTAAAGCCAATATTTGTAGATAAAGAGGTAAACATATTTACATTCAGTTTTTCACACTTTATGCATATGTCATGCAGTGAATAGTTTTAGAGGTATGTTTGTACTATCTCTCCAGAATTTTTACAGTCTGCAGGACACAAAATCTCTATAAAGTGACTTATTGAAATAGAGGCAGATTGGTAAAACCGTTCCTCTCATATGAACTGTGAAGAATGATCCTCTAAATGAAATCAGGAAGGAACTGGACAGAATCTTGTTTAATGGTGTGACAAAATGAATCACTACTATTCCAAGCATCCATCACTGCTAAAAGGGGACCACAAATGATCTGTGAACTACTATATATTGATTACTCATGTACTACAAGTGTCGGATTTAATGTTCACACACCATGGAAAGGCGGCAGGGACAGATGGTGCCTTAACTCTTCTTTGATAGATTTTAATGGTGAAATATTGATTTCTATCTGGCCAAGGCCTGCTGTTAGGGGCCAAAGTCATTTGTTGGGTATAGCTGGACACCCAGTCTGCAAGGGGTAATCAATCATTTTTGGCAAGGCAGGTGAAATTCTGAACAGAAGCACCTTGGGCTCCCAAACTGATATCAAAATGCAGCAGAAAGATCCACAGAACGCACAGTCCATACACAAAAAAGAGACTCCCTGAAATTGGGCTTGTAAAGAATTATTAATGTTAAGACATGTTTACTGAGAAGAGCCACAGCGAATCAGAGTTGACATGAAATAGGCTGGAAGCCTCAGTGAGAAAATGAGCTTCTCGCTAAAAGGGACTATATTTTATTTAAACATCCGTCTAGGGCTGGAAACGCAGGTAATCTGTTGTGTTACAAGCCACTGGCTGGTCGTGCCATCCGGAGAGATAACACTGAGAAGCTAATAGGAACACATCAATCACAATCAGCCTGCAATTCCAGCGGTGTCTTCTCTTCCTCACTCCTTTTTAAGTTCCTTAATAACGATGATAACATAGTTCTGGGCTTGTGAGAGGGTTTCTTCCCTCTGAGGGTCGTATTCATAAAGTGAATAGCTTGCAAAGTCAGCATCTCACTCCTATAGAAAAGGTGCACAGGCTGGAAAAGGAGGGGGTAAGGAATGGACGCAAACCTATGACGGGTGTCTGCGTGTCTATAGTATAGCTGGCTGGCTTCAAAATTCCTTCCCTCTTCCAAGCTCTTTCTCTTGGGGAAGACTCTTAGGGCACCCCTTCCCTCCAAAAGATGCAAGATATATGACTGCATCCAAAACAAAGCATGGAAGCAATGCTGAATTCTCTATTTATATGGGATGTGGCTCCTGCCTCTTTATTGCATCAGACCACTATTTCCAAATCATAATAGGAGCTCTCCATGGTCCCAATCAGACATTCCCGTCTTGATATTTGAGATCCCATTTCTGAACACCAAAATACATATCTCCTCAAACATTGCATCTTTTCCCACAGAAGCCTTCACCTCTAAGGTGTGATGACTGCATGTAGTTATAATGTGGTGAGGAAAAGGTACTCTGCACATGGTCAGAGCAATTTTCTTCTTAAGTATGAATTCATATTTCCACAGACTGAGCCTAGATTCAGAATTTTGCCCCTCCCTCCCAAATAAACTTTAGCTCAGATGCAGAGGTATGTTGGTTATTTCAAAATGAAAATATTTATCTGTAAAATAGAACAAAAATAGGACTAGAAGAAAAAGAAAAAAGAAACAACAGCCTGGTAAAAATGAAACTGTAGAGCGCTTTGCACAGTCAAAGTGCTATATAAATAAGCATCATGCAACCCAGGGCCTATTCTAGCCAACTTTTCAGTGCCAATGCTGCTGCAATGCAGTCTCTTGTTTCTTCTCTTACTTTGAGGAGGCCTTCATGACTGCCTACGTTACTCTTACTTTGAGGAGGCCTTCATGACTGCCTACCCCCGATGCACAATGCAGCACATGTCCCCATTGGCATCCACACAGAAAAGTTGGATAGGATAGGGCCTTAAGTCATGCGGTTTGCAAGGTGCCCCCAGAAGTGAGAAGCTGGTCAAGGCTGATTTTTCGTTTAGATTATCTTGCTTATCTAATGATTTTTGCTTCACTGCTCAGCTCGATTGTGTTCACTACGTCGGCAGGCTATTAAAATGTCAAGGCACATTGAATTGTTGTTATCAAGGAGAGAGACCTTTCCAATCAACCTGTGTTCTCTGGGTTGCATAAACGGGTAGCTGGTAAGGAGTGGAGGGAGGGGGAAGGAAAGATGAGATGGGGAGACATCTCCTCCCTCGGAGAGGGGAGCAAGACTCTGCTTTTTTGTGTGCGCAGCTTGCAAGCTGATGTAGTGCAATAATTAAAATGCCATCTTTGAGAACAGGCATTAGACATTTCTCTCATTTGCATTTCCAAGGAAGGAGATGAGGAGAGGGGAGAAAACTTCTCTCCCTTGTGCAATTCTCCACCACCACCCTTGTAAAGAAAATGCAGGGAGGAGGAAACTTGGGAGAGAGAATAGCTGGCCCTGCATACTAAGGAGCTGGCTGGCTTGAAGGGGAAAAAACAAAGGCAAATGTCTTCACCATGTTGACGCCTGCCTTAGGGTTTGATAAGAAAATAAGTTCACTGTCCTGTAGGGATAAACACTGGAGACACTCCAGTATCATAATATTGAACCAGGGCTGACAGGATGATACAAATCCAGTTTATTTGGAGACAAAAAAATCCCTCGCCTCTCTCCACCACCTTGTTCATATAATTGTGGGACAGTTTATTACACAGAGGTACGTCAGATATTGCCAGAAATCGATCTTTCCTTTGCTTCCCTCATAAACTATACAGTACATCATATTGGAGGAAAAGGGGTGTGGGCTGAGGCAGGTAATGCTCTAGATTTACTCCTCTCTCTCTCTCGCTCTCTCTCTCTCTGATTTGTTAGATCATTTCACAAATATTTTGTTTCTCTCTGTGTATGTCTAATTTTCATTTAAAAGAAATCGTTTCAGAATAGATATCTCTTTTTTGGTTCAGTTCTTTTGCTTCTCTATGTTTTGTGTTTGTCACATAACTGCATTGCTTCCCCCCGGTTCATCAAGGATCATTGACTGGTTAGGACATTATTGTTATTCTGAGATGTTCATCATTTTCATGACTTAATGTGCATGGACATGTGCGCAAGCTCACAAACTCCTCCGCCTACCACATGCTTGGGCTAGACTGGCTTAGAAAATACTATTAGATTCTTGGGAAATGTGAAACATGGAGGCATTTGGGGAAAACTGAGTGTTCCTTAAGGAAAAAGACAGAAAACTGGAAAAATCTCATTTGCCCAATTTCATACCCCAAGATTATGGAAAATGCCACCATTTTGGAAAAATGGCCTGTGTTTAGATTGAGTTTATACATAGGAGAGAAAATGAACTTGGAGGCATACATCCCAAAATAAGTTGTGGGACACTCCTTATGGAATGTCACTTTCCCGGTGTTGTCCTAACATCATGTCATGCCCAGTCCTTCATTTTTGCAGAAGTGTGGAAAAATGAAGCACTCAAGAGTACGCATCTATGTGGAAAATATACATACTGTAAATAGGAATGAAGATGTTCTCTAGAGAAATCTAAAACACATACTAGTACAACTGGGAACCTGTTGCCTTCAAGATGCCTTACTATCTCCACTATCTAGGATCTGGCATTTAGGATCTGGTTTGTCTTGTACTGCAAAAGGATTTTCCACTCAGAGAAATCCTTTATAATCAGACATCAATGCATGTGATTTGAACAGCAGCTGAAGGTATAAAATTTGGCTATCTAGATTTTTTTTCTATTTTTCTATTTCTATTTTCATATATTTTTCTATTAAGAAAGGAGTACTTGTCACTAATCCTAAAATCCCAGTATTATGACCTGTCATAGCAATTTCTAGAAAATAGGCCCCATTTTTCATTTTGACAAGATGGTGACCAAACTGTCAGATATAAAACAAATGGCAACCTATATTTTCAAATTCAGCGTACTTTTTAAATTAAGGAACACCTGGCAGCTGCTAATCCCCTGAAAATGCCTTTTAGAGACTTGTTCTTAGATATATTGTTCCAACCAATATAAGAAGCCAGCATAGATTCTGAGGAAACAGATTCTCAGCAACACATCTCTATCATGTGACTGCAGGTCATGCTCTATACTAGTTGAAACTTCATGTGCTGCTGATTCTTTGAGGAGCTATTGAGTTCAATGTGTGATTTTTTAAGTGATTTTTTAAAAGTATGTTTTAATATTATATTTATTATTGTATCCATTCACACATTCACCACATTGTGCACTAATTTCTGAGCAGACACACTTTACTTTAGTGGAAGAACTGACTTATCCACTCAGCTCCATGGTTTAAGTTTTCCTGGGAGTAAGACCCACTGAACACAATTGGGCTTACTTTTGAGAAGACATGGTTAGGATTGTGCTCTTACCGTACAATCCAGAGCAACTACGGGAAGATGTAAGAGGCACTTTCTCTGGATTGCTCTATACATTTCCCGTAGGTTTCCCATATGTGGCACTGTAACTACATTGGTTCGAAAGGTTCCGTAATTACTCTGGATTGTAGCTCAAGTCTCTGAACAGGGTTAACATATGTCACAACAAAAAGAGGACAAGACCCCACAAAATGCAGGACACCCAAGCAAAATGGACATAAAATAAAAGCTAAAACATTAATATATATTGCTTTAATGTGCTTAATTTAAACACTACATTACTTATTATGAAATATAATTTATTAATTACAAGAAGGCTACATGGTGCCTGCTCAAAAGGAAAAAGGAGGACATTGAAGTTTTTCCAGGACATAAGGTTAAAATCCAGGACATGTCTTGGAGAAAGAGGACATGTGGTCCCATTGCTTCTGACCTACTGTATCTGTAGCAAAAGCTAGTTAGCTTTTGTCCTCACTATCAGTCAGGGGCAGGGCATGGACAGAATGATTATTGTGGGGTGGGTGAAGGGGGCTATTTCAGAAACTGAGGCCCATTTCCTAAAGTCAAATTACCACTAAGCCCTTTGCGATAGAGCAGTTAAGGTGACTTTCTATAAGATAACACTAGAGGGTGACATAACTGCGTGGACCTGTAACTGCTCTGGATTTTACCCTAAGTCAACTATAGTAACCAGGTGGTATTAATGAAAGATTGCAAAAAGCCACAAGCAAAAATGGCTGGGTTCAGATCCCCTGAAACACAGTTATATCTCACAGAAGAGTTGCTTAAAAAAAAACCTTAACAACAGACTCTTAAAAGCTGCGAAATTATACTGTGTCTCTGGGGGGAAAAGTCTTGCAGCTGAGATATGTCTATGGAGCATATGAGAAATTAAAGAGATGGAACAAATCACAGCTTGAATCTGACAGCTTCCAGATCTTTTGGATGATTGCTAAGTTCTGATGCTGTACTTGCAATTTATAATGCAGTGTAAGGGCAAATGACAATATTCCAGACATAGACTATTTCAATTGACTGAAAACAGGAAACGATTTTGACATGCTTGTGTGGACAAGATCCACAGATGTGTCACTAGGGGTGCTATCCTAACCAGTTAAGGTCAATGCAACTCACTCATCTCCTCTCTCTGTTCCCACTGTGATGTTGAGAGGCTAGTGCTTGTCCATGTACCGGCTTTACCTCTCCCCCAGAAGTGGTGCAGAACTGCCTTATGGCAGTTATGGGAGTTAGGATTGCACTATCATGGCCCAATCCTCTGAAGACCTTCCACTGCCAGAACTAGTGGTCTGGCAGTGAAAAGTCCTTTGAAGCTATATCAGAATGTGACATGCCATAAGCCTGCAGCCCAATGATGCTTCCCAAGTCAGTAAATCAGAACGATGTGGGCAGAATTTGATAGAGAGTGGAGGGGTGGTTCAAAGACTGGGGCAAGAAGGAGGGCAGATGGGGACCTGGAAGGTAGCAGTATTGGTGGCAGAACAACGAAATATCCACTTCCCATTCTCAAATTGTCTTCTTATTCTTAAGCAAGGTAACAAATGTATCTTTATAAGTTGTCCAGAACTGCCAACCCAATTGTGGGGAGATTTGATACAACTGAATGGTAAATATATTCTGGCAGTTAGCATGCAGCTTAGTAATCCTTCCCAGACATTTGCTCAGTTAATATGGCATCATATTATGGCCAGTGGTGGGCCCAGCCTGCCCCAACAACCGGTTCTCTGGAAGTGGGCAGGGCCAGGCTGGGTCACGGGGTGTGGCCAGGGTCAGGGGGCGGGGCCGGGGAGGGCACACCACCTTAACCCTTAGTTTACCAAAAAAATTGTATCACTTGTAACCACATCAATCAGTATTAAGCCTCTGAGTTCAGTGTAATTTATTCCTATGCATTACACTTTGTTATGCTCTCAGGGGGAATGTGTGCCACAAATAAAAACATAAAAGCATAAGAAAAGCCTCCACTGGATCACACCAAATACCCATCTAGTCCAGCTTCCTGAATCACACAGATTCACCAGCTGCCTCAGGAAGCACATATGACACTTGCATCCAGGTGCCTCAGTACCAGCAGACACACCACAAGTTCCACAGGTGGTGCTCATACCACTGGTTGAGAAACACTGATCTACAGTTTAGGACCAGAGTCTGTGGTGTCCCCTCTGCAGGCTGAGGTTTGCCTCTAAGCCACTACGTAAGGCTACAGTGCTGTCCACACCTTCCTGTAAGTAAGCTTCATTAACTGTGATGGGACTTACCAGATGGGTCATACATAAGATTTGGGCTCTTAGAATCCCAGCCTCTTGCTGCAGTATAACACTTGCATCCAAGTGCCTCAGTACCAGCAGACACACCACGTTCCACAGGTGGTTCTCGTACCACTGGTTGAGAAACACTGATCTATAGTTTAGGACCAGAGTCTGTGGTGTCCCCTCTGCAGGTTGAGGTTTGCCTCTAAGCCTACAATCCTGTCCACACTTTCCTGTAAGTAAGCTTCATTGAATATAATAGGACTTCTGAGTAGTCAAGCAAAGGACTGAGCTCTTAGTAACCAGCTTCTGGCTGCAATCCTATTCACTTTCCTGAGAGTAAGCTCCACACACTCTAATGGGACTTACTTCTGAGTAGCCAAGAATAGGATTGGGTCTAATGCTGCACTCCTCTGCACACTTTCCTGGGAGTAAGCTTCATAGATTGAAATAGGATTAACTTTTGAGTAGTCAGGCATAGGATTACAAGCTCTTAGAAACCAGCTTCTTTCCAGGGAGTAAGCTTCACTATTATAATGGAACTTACTTCTGAGTAGACAGATGATTGGGCTTTGAGGCTACACTCCTATACTCACAGGGGAGTAAAACCTGCTGACTTTAATAGGATTTACTTCAGAGTAGGCAGTGGATTGGGGGTCCTGGGGGGGCAGGATGGGAACTGGGGCTATTTTTTCAGGTGCCCCCCATACTGCCGCCCAACAATCTCAGGTGGAGAGATTTCTCAGAGGGGCAGGATGAGGTGGGGAGATCTCTGCGGGGGGGGGGGGGGGGGGAGGACTACAGTGTGGATAGGATTGCAGCCTGAGCATTGTAACTGCTGCTGACATTTGTCATTGTGTTATTGTACTTTTTGTTACTGTATACAACCACCTTATCTCTTAGGAAAAGTGCAGTATGTATGCACATTTTTTATGTATAAACAAATAAAAAAATTAAAATCAGATGTCATCTGTTCAGATAAGTGTGGGGTTTAAAACATATGCACACGTAAGCATATGGTTAATATGAAGAATGCTATCAATTCTATTCAGTTCCATTATTATATACTTCTGTTATTTGCCACTGAATTGACTGTGTGTCTCTTGCGTCTTTGACCCAGATCAGCTTATAGGTCTATGTGCAGTGCAGATCAATGGAGTGAAATGTAGCCATTGGCAGCATTTACTATATGGACAATTCTTAAGAAATCCTCTGTCTTTAAATAGAATAGGCTTTACGACCTATTGAAGCATGGCGCGCATAGCCATCAGTGTCAGCTATTTCTTAATACCATGAAACCCAATGATTAAAAAAAGATACTTGTGGCACATAGTTCTGTGGATTAGATCAGTGATATGGATAGATTGTTTTGCACACTTGCACTGCTTCTTGCTGATAAGTAAATGCTGATATGAACTCTCTTTCCTGGTATCAAAGTGGCATCAATGTGCATGACCACCCAAAGCTCTTTGTTTGCTTTGCTGCTATTATACTTTGAATATGTCCACACAATACCTCACAGTACTTTGAAATACCATTTATTTTTTCCCTTCCTCAGTACAGCTTACTATATAATGATTTTTGTAGATTTCTCCCCTCACTAGATAACAAGTGAGGGCTAAGCTAGTGTTTTTCAATGTTTGTCCTCTGCCACATCACTTCACATTGTATACCTATTCAAATACCAGTGGACAGTGAAAAGCTTGCTTTGGAGCTCTACCAAGTGAGCTGAGTACATCCCATCACTGTTGGTTGTATTGTTTTCCTGTTCTCACTGTCAGGTGGCAAATGTCCAAGGGTCCTGTGAGTATCACCAGATTCAAGTTCAGCTGGTGGTTCCTGTACCACTGGTTGAGAAACACTGACAGGCTGAAAGAGGGTGATGTACCAAAGATGCACTTCATGTACCAGTGGACAGTCAACCTGAATCTCCACAATTTGTTCAACAATGACCCAGTACTGGCTGTCACTGAAGTAAGGTTTTGTATTGCTCAAGTTATTATTCAACTCACTTAAACCTATGAATTATCCCCATTGAATGGGTATTTGCAAAACTGATTATTATACAGGCCTAGGCTACAAAGATGTAGGTAAGTTATCAAGCAGCAGTCCATGAGTACCTGCTTCAAAAGATTGTCCATGCAACTAACAGATTTTTATCCCAAGAGAAAGTGTTTTTTGCACCCATCTTTATGATGCACATGGTGTAGAGGTTCTACATAGTAGAAGTCCTACTTAGACTTTGGGACCAATCTAAGACATTGCAGGAATGGGGTGGGAGCAGGACCTTTGTCATAGAGATTGCACTGCTGTGGGGACACATCCACATACCTGTGGTTTCCTGGGGAAAATGGAGGCTTGCAGCCACCTCCATTACACTTTGTGCATATACAATGAGCTCTAATCTGCTATCTCATATTTTGCAGGTTCTTGAATGGTTTGTTAATAGGAAATAGTTTGATCACAGGTGTCAGTGGATAAATGAAATATGTCTTGGTGCAAACACCAAGGGAAGAGAACTTTCTATCAAGTCACTTTCAGCTACTTTTAAAATATCCATTGTCTCCACTCTAGTTTTATTTTTGATAGAGAAGTAGTCATTGGCATTGCTAGGACTGGTGGGGGAGACATTTTGCCACAGCTGTAATGCTAAAGAGCATGCATCACCACACAGTCCAAGCCACACACTGGAGATTTTTGGGTTGTTTCAGGCTCAGCCACTGCACTCTTACTATGGATCATGTTTGTGTTATGCACCAGTAAGAGTGTGAGGTGGCTGGGCATGAAGTGGCCTGAAGATCACCAAAGGGAAGTCGTGTTTTTATATTTAAATCAATGAAGCTGCAATCCTAATCCCTAGTTAGGCTGGCATAAGCCTCAGCACAAGTCCCATGCTGGCCTGGGTGGGGGTGGGGGGTCACAAAACTGCACCACACCTGGGGAAGGGTTAGGCCAGTGCACAGACATACGCTTGCTCCCCTACATCACTACAGAAATGGGAAAACCAATGAGTTGTGCCACCCTCAGTCTGTAAGGTTGGGGGAAAGATTACAATATCATTCTGGAATGCTGAGTTCCAGTAAAAGTGCCACCACCCTGAGCGCAGTCACAGTAGGTATGAAATAGTCATGAGTCAATTAAATAATCTGCTGTGGTAAGCATAAGCTTTTTTAAAAAAATGAGCAGATAGTAAAACAAATAAATATGATTAAATATTAATATTAATAAAACAAATCAAAGCTACATCAAAAACAAAGCATGTCTTCTCAGAAGGTAAGTGCAATTGGTTTTACAGGATTTACTCCAGGTAGGTTTGTCTAGGATTACAACCTAAGCACTGCCAGTTTGGCTTTAACTCACAAGATCCTGAAATTCAAAGTCGGACATAACTATGTGCTCTCTTTCTTGTGTCTTTCAAGAAAGAATGTTTGCTGACCTGCCTTTTGTTCCTTTCAAAATCTCTTCCTGAAGTCAATATTAAGTCTTTCTGAGAGCTATTAAGTAGCTAAAACCCATGTAACTTGTTAAAAAAACCCTGCCCTGTGTTTCTAGCGACTTTTTAAGGTGAACCGATTGAATATTTTTTGTTGGGGAAAGAAATCTGAGAATTTAATTAGAAAGTTTTTCTTTACAGAAAAAAGTACTTGTAAAATAGGTTTAGCACCAGTTTGGGTTCCAGCTGAGTATTTTACTAGGCTCTATTAGGATTTACTGTCTGGCAGGAACTGCGCTAAAGATTTGTGCACCCAAAGCAAAATTACTTGAAAAGTGGCTGGCACTTTTCCAATGCCTGAAATCCTTCCTTCGTTTTTCTATAATATTTTCTGAAAAAGCACTGTTGGTAGATTAGGCCAGGGCTATGTGAAGAACCTTCACTGGATGTGGAATGAAATGTCTTTAGGACTGGTTTAAGACTAGTCCGAAAGCACTTGTCATGATCCATGGAGTACCGGGGCATCACATTAGACCCTGTTTTCCCAAACATCAATGGGGAATCAATAGTAGCTATGCAAAGCCCTTAAATGTTATTTGTGGAAGCAAATAGAATAATCAGGGCTGGTTTTAGGTTTGTGGGAACTTTGGCCAAAGAGCTCCTGTGGGTCTCCTCCAACTTTGGTGGATTTTGGTCAACTTTTTACTGGGGAAGGGGCTATGGGTGGCACAAGTGGTTAAGACACTGTGCCTGTTAACCAGCAGGCCAGGGTTTGAGACCCGGGTCATCCCGACAAGACAGGGTGAGCTTCTGTCCTTCGCCCAGCTCTGCAACACCAGCTGGATCCAATTGTATTGGCTCTGCCTTTCCATTGGACTAATTCAGTGGCATGGAGAGGGGGGATTTGCTGCTTGGGTAACAGCCTATCCTCCATAACAATCTAATCCAGACTTTCGTGCTTTGCATGCAGTGTATGCAGCGCCGAGCATGATACCATAGTCTTTCTGACGGAGGCCTGCTTTTTACTGGAGAGTGGAATAATAAGCTGCAACCATAATGTTATGTAGAGGCGCACCATTGGGAAGAAGGGAAGAAAATCAGTGCTTTTGCAGGGTAATGTAGTCACCACCTTGGATGACATTTGTTCAAGTATGTCATGTGCAGGTGCTGACCCAGGGAATCAAAACAAGAAGCAATAGTGGCAAATAGCTGCCCTATCAAATAGGTAAATAGCTGTTTCAGGCCTCATATGCTATAGTGATGTTTGTGGAGAGAACTATCTTGAAACAAAAAGAGAACCAAGACTGCAATCCACAAGTGCACTTGGGCTGCCCTATCTATCACTGGGGTGGCCAAAGACCAAGATGGGGCAGCCTAGTTTTGTTAGAAAAGGCTTTGGGCAGCCTAGGGCAACATAGACTGCCCCAAGAGAGGTGGACCTGGGCTGCCCTAGCCGGGACAGCGTAGGCAGTTCAGGAGAGGCGTGTTGAGGGCATGTTTAGCATTGCCTAGGGCAGAGCAGTTACTCTGTATCCACAGCCTGTTTCCAAGGCAGAAATGCCCTCTTCCAGCTCCTCAGAGTTATACCACCTCAGGAGCAAGTCAGTGGTGGGCACCAGCAGGTTCGCACCTACTCTATAGAACCAGTTCTTAACAAGAGATAGTACATATAAAGTTTAAAAATAGCCATTTAAAAGTGGCTGCCAGATGGACAGAGAACCGGTTCTTAATTACTTTGAAGCCCATCACTGGAGCAAGTATAGAAATGAGTAGACTCACAGGGTTCCACGATAAGTCAGAGTAAGAATGGCTGCAACCCCGGCCTCTCATTTTCAGAATATGGCACAACTACGGCATCCCACTAACCTGGGAATACAACAGACCACACCAAGAAGCCCCTTGCATCCACCCTCCACTAGAGGTACTGCTGTACTGCCTTCTCATGCTGCAGCTGTTACTGGTTGTCAGGAACTTCTGACCTTCCTTATAAGGCAGGCACCACAGTTGTTCCTTGTTCAGTGTGATCTGAGGGGGATCTCCTCATGAGCAAGCCCTCCCCAGGTGTCACTTGCTACGACTCAGCATGCTCTGGAGGAGCTGGGGCAGCCCAGGCTTCCTGACTCTTTGGATGCAGCATAACTTTCTGGATTCAGAGTAGTTGGTGCAGCCCAGCTAGGGCACTCCTCACTGCCTTAACTCTAGATTGTGCCCCAAGTCATAGATAAATGCCATTATTACAGAACATGTGACTCTAAGTGTCAGACTGTGATTTCCTAGCATGCTATGGGAAATGCTGTAATGAATGATGCACTGAAAACATTTGTAGACATATAAATGTTCAATATTGCATCCATTATTCAGTGAGCAATTTCTCTTATCTTCTGTAGAAGTGCTTTTTAAAAAACCAATTTGGACACTTCAACTGGGTGACAAAAAAAACAACAAAACAAAATTATACTCAAACCAATGCAAAACAAAAGAGTGGCTGAAGTTTCTCTTATTCTCCTGAACAGCCTTTTGGGTTAGATAAAGTGGTTCTTGTTTGTATTGGAATCAAATGGTAAATTACAGCGGGAGTTATGCCTTTAACTACCATAAATTGCTACATGGTCTCTTTATTGATTTCTAGGGTGCAATGTGCTGCAGGTTTAAATTACACATGGTTATTTTTTTTCCAGAAATACAGATTTGTTAAAGGTATGCCTGGCTTCTATACAGCTTGTTCTTCAATGTGACTGTAGGATTATGGCAGGCTGATTAAAAAAGGGTATTTAATTACCAAAAAAAGCTGCTAACAGCAGAGTTTTAAATTTGTGTCCAAGATAGGATAACTGTACAGAATTGCCTACTTTCATGCTGCCAGTAGTATAGTTAGCATAGCATAGAAGAAGAAGAAGCCACAGCAGCAGCATAGTTAGAGGGGGAGCAAAAACTAAGTATTGCAGGCACCACAGTGTACCATATAAGTGGCCTCTCCCAAATGTCATTGGAACAATTCTGGGCAGTGATAGCAATATCCATGCAACAAATTCATCTCCTATAAGCTGCTGTCACTAATCAGAATGGCTCCTGTAGCAAGTGGAAGGGTTGCTTTCATAGCGAAGAGAGTGCCTACAGTACTGTTTTGTCCCCTCTAGCTATGCTACTGCTGCATGAGGTGATAAACAGCATCCCAGATAACTAGTCAGTAGTTGCAAAATTTGCAGGTATTGAAATAATGGAATGTATGAAGCTGCTTACTTCTTAGACGACCATGGCCAAGCCTTATCATGGCTCTTGCATCACCACTGGTCTCTTTGGTTCTGTATAGTCTCCCCAGTGCAGCAACAGATTTCCAGGTTTTAGATAGGTGAGGGCTTTGCTATCCCTACACAGATAGGACCAGGTTGATTACTTCAAGCCAGATACTGTCTGCACATTGAGCATGCTTCCACTCTGATTTTGGATTCTACTTTGACGACTCTGCTGGATTTTGCTGGAGTTGCTGATTTTCTTTCTTTTTTGTGATCAGATTGCCTGGGAAAAAACTATACCAACTGGGGCAAATTGGAAAAACTGTCCACCATGGGTGGTGTTGCACATTGCTCCTATTAAAACCAGTAGCTGCTTAAAATTGCTTCCGTTTTGATAGATTGTGTCCTTAAGGTATATAGGTTGGACCTGCAGTATTAAATAGGAGGGCAGGGGTCTCTAATCTTTTTGGCAGGAGGGCCACATCATCTTTCTGATACCATGTCATAGGCCAGAAGATAAAAAATATTACATAAATGAGTATATTAGTGATGGAACTTGTGAGTCAATGAATTCAGATCTGTCCATAAACATGTTCCAATACACAGAAAGAGGATGATCATCAAACCTGTTTCTTACAGAGAGAGAGGTGTGTACAAAATTCCCTTCCAAGGTGTGGAAAGCAGAGCTTCCCCTTGCCCCTGAAGGATTACAGGGCTTGCCTAAGGGGTGGATGACTTGGTGAGGGCTGAATGGAGGCTTGCCGAGTGTTACATCTGGCCCCAGCCAGGGCTGGCGTTTGGTGACTCCTAAAAGAGGGCAAGTGCAGTGTATAACTGCCTATTTCCCTATCTCATTCCTATGCAATTAGCTTTATATGGGTTTCATTATTATTTTTATATACCACCACGATTATTAACAAGTGATACAAGTGGTATTTTTATATACCAGCATGATTATGAACAAGATTATGAACAATTATGAACATTCTATTTATATGAGGAACTCTCCCTGAAGTCTAACAAAAACTTCTCAAGGGTGTCAAGTATATATGCTGGTTTATAGTCCCATTCTGTTCTTAATATCATTGCTACCCACACAGAATCTAACTTTGGACCCCATTTTGTAGTCCCAGTGCAGGAAAAGAATCCTAGTTGATAAAAAAGCAAGTGCTCTCCCCTATTTTCACTCAAGTACGCAGAAAAGCACTAAATCCAAAATCATATAGTGAAGGCTGGCTAGGTAGGAAATAATATGTTTTTATTAACGCATGGATTTTTTGCTTGGTCATGCTTAAATGCGCAAGTGTAGCCAGTCCCTTTTTGTAAGGGATTAGTGTAAACAATTAGTTCTAGAGTAGTTCCAGTTACTACAGTGGGACTAATCTGGATGAAGCAGATTTAGAACAACGTTCATTGGTTTTAAGCCTAATCCTATCATAGCTCTGTGATAGTATTCTCTCTGATCCGTTTATGTACCCATGCAAGGAATATGGAGGAGCTACCATGCAAGAGGACCGACCATAGGCCGGGTGAATGAATATGCTTTCCTAAAATTGCTGTGTTTATGGAACTGTATATGTTTCATAGAAAAGTAACATCATAAATGGCCTTCTCTAGGGGTATGGTTGTTTCATCCCTATCCTGGATTTATGGTAGCAGATCTCACAATCCTGATGCAGCCAATCCAATGGGGTATGCACTGCAGTGGTGGAAGTGCAGGCACAGAGGTTTTCTCAAGGTAAGAGAACAGTTGTTCACTTATCCTCCAGCAGTGTTGGCATTAGAAATTTGAATAGGATTGGGTCCTCCGTGCCAACGCAACCAGTAGGAATAGATTGGCTGAAGCCTAATTGTTTTCTGAAATATTTAAAGAACAGTTTGTGTTGTAAGCTGTCCAGCTATTATCTCTTTAGCCATCTGGAAAGCCAAAAGATCTCTTAAGATGTGTTCCCACACCTAAAAGACAAAACAACAAAGCATTACTCTTTTTCTGGTGAGGTAATTAACACTTATATCAGCATTATGTTGAGTCCTCACTTAGGTGCATATAAATCTTTTTTTTTTAAAGGTCATATTATATGAATGACTGATCTGCTACGGAATGGGGCATAAAATGCAAACACAATCACTGTCAAACACAGAGCGAAGGTATAAAAGACGGAGAGGGTTGTGTATTGATAAATCAGTTTTGCATCCTGAGAAACATAATGCATGAAGAATTGCAACCTGCAGCGAGCCAAGCCGTTGCTCTCCTCGCCAGATCCCAGCGAAAGCCCTGAATACAAAGCGTCATTATGATTAATTGTGGGTAATGAGTGTTTTATGAACCTCCGAAAGAGAAGCATTTGTTTCCTGGGTCTTCCAGCTGCAGGCTCTTGTTTTTGTTTTAAAGCTTTAGCTGAACAAAGCCAAATAGATTATGAACCACCCCGAAGGTTTGTTCTCTCTTCTACTGCAAAACAATCCCAAGCAGGATTTGATCACTTCTGACTACTTTCACTTCTATACATTTCCATGGCTTGTTTGCATTTTTGAGCAAGGAGAACAGAATGTGGATCACGGCACCACTGCTCTGTACGTGTGTAGTCTTTCTGAAGAAATAGAAAAGATTTTCTGCTAGATGAAAACTTAAAGTCCAATCAATCACCTATACTTAATGGGTTTAGATCCCGATGCTTCTATTGATTGCAGTCGGTTAATTCACTTCCAAGGCTGTGGCATAATGATGCCTTACCCTGTGGCATAATGATGCCTAAGTGTGCCATTTGGGATAGGCAAGTAGGACAGCATCTCCATTCAGAGTACTTGCTCTTTTTCCATAGGAATGCCTGCGTCTGTGGTTATAGTGAGGTTGTAGAATATGTCCTGCTTATTTTTCTGCACTTTAATTTTGGCTATCTCCAAGGGCAAGCCTTTAAATTTTAGCTATGATGTAGCATTTTTTTTGTGCTAGATTTTATTATTATGCTAGCATTTATTATGCTAGTTACTACTATTTATTATCTAGCATTTATTATTTCTCCAAGGATCCCAGGGAACTGCAAATGGTTCTCCCTTTCATCCTCACAACAACCTGGTCAGGTAGGTTAGGCCAAGGGGCAATAACACGAAGCTTCATAACTGAAAGGAGATTTTGTGAATGGCCTGGTTCACACTGGTGGTTTCAGGGGTGAGGAAGGGAATGCTGGGCAAACTGCACACAGGTGAACGTACAAGTATAAGCAGTAGGTGCTACTCAATCATCACCACCACTACCATCGTCCTCATCAACTTAATATGTATAAGCATTCTTTTATTTACAAAGCTAAGGCTGCAATCCTTAAGACACTTTCATGGGAGTAAGACCCATGAAACACAATGTGGCTTACTTTTGAGTATAAAAGGTTAGGATTGTGCTCTAAATCTAATAATAGGCTTAGATCTAATAAGAGGCTAAATCTATAGGCTAAATTTAAAACATTTTAAAAGGTTTTTTGTTCAAATGCAATCCAAAGGGAAATATTCAGCATATCCTCCCTTTCCCTGCAGTCTCTTCTTGCATCCCATGCTTCCGTCGAAGGTCCTTCAACCCTCTGCAGTGTCTTTTTGAGAGCCATGAAAGCTTGAAGGGGACTGGTTATGTGGTCATGGACAAAGAAACAGGCTGCAAACTTAAAGACACTTTCCTGGGATGAAGACCCATTGAACATAATGGGACTTACTTCTGAGTAGACATGGTTAGATTGCGCTCTAAGTGCAAGATCTGTTTTCTGTAACTACATCACTGCCAATTTGCATTGCTTTTTTCAGAATAATAAGAAAATACTCTGCCCCACAGACATTACAAACTAAAAATAGAATCTGGAAGACAACAAGAAAAGTAAAAGGAGGAAGGATGATGGAGATAGAGCAGTGATTTCCAAACTTTTTCATCTCATGGCACACTGACAAGGCTCTAAAAAATAGCCAATGCAAATCATCAGTTTTCTGACCATTGACAAAGCACACTGTGCTGCAGGAAGGTGCTCAAATCCCCCAATTGCCTACAAATAAATAAACTCCCCAAATACCAACAGCACACCTATAAACCATCCACAACACACCAGTGTGCCACTGCACAGTCGGTGCTTGAAAATAGCTGAGACAGAGGATGAAAGTTTTAATTTCACCTTAACTTAAAACAAGGTTTAATTTCTACTCGGCTGTAATTATCAACTTTAAGATATCTTAATGGTATATATCTATTCCTATGTGATCCGAAAGGTTTTTGCACACCCACGGTGCTGGCTTTATTTGGGTTATATTTTTATCCTTTTAACGTCCATTAGTGTCTATATTATTGCTGTATATGCCAATAAAGGTTTATCGAATTGAACTTGAAACAACAACCACAAGACTGCAAGTAGCAAAAGAGCCCATAGAATGAATGAATGAGTTTTGGTTAGGCTATCTTCCTTCCAGATGGACTAGTTTTTTATTTGCAAGGGATTATTAATATGATGGAATATTTCAAAATTATTTGACTATTTGAATGCCGAAGATATACAATCTTTTCTACCACTTCAGGATTTTACCATTCTATCCTTCTGTATGCAGACTTTAGTTGGAATAATGGATGAGGACTAGGGAATTAAAAGGGAAGTGGATTGGTCTGTAGCCTCTATTTTTATGTAAAAGCCTTGTGATGTGGCGGTGGTGGATAAAATGATGTAAAATGAACAGCGTAAAATGTATGTAAAATGTTTGTAAAATGTTTTCCAATGTTATAATAAAGTGCACATTTTAAAAACTGTAAGTTTGCCTTAAAAAAAATATGGCAGGTGTATTGCTTCCAAAAAAAGTTGCACTTGATGCATTGGCAAGGAATCAAACAAGTTACTAGTGCACGTAGTCCCTAGTGCACCTAGTTCACACGTATGTCCAAATTTATGCATCGTATGTTCAGAAAACTTATGGGATGGAACACAGAAAGTGTGGCAGCTTGGCCTGACTTTTCATTAATGTTCTTGCAGGGCCATAATAATTTCCCATCAAGGCATTGTCCTCTGTAGTATCCATTTGTGCCAGAAGGTGGTGCAAACTCACTGCTCATTTCATAAGGCAACCTCTGCATTTTTCCCTGTGCTGGGATTGAAAAGTAGATGGGGTGGGAGGAGGGATGGGACTGGACACCAAACATGATAAGTTTGAACCGTCATGGTTTTTTATAACTCCATGAAACAGAGCAAAATGTCTGAGAACAAACAGTGAGGGATAAGCTAGCCAAATGGAGTGGAAATGTCACCGTTTTAATGATGTTGCTTTAATGCAAGGAAAGAACTTCAAACATCATCAGCATTTTTGAAGCATATCGTCTTATTATTATATTTTGGGAACTGAACGTGGTTTATTGTCAGCACTGACTGGAAAAGTTTTAAGTATTTTAACCCTATGACACATATCAATGATCTTTTCCCCCCAAAAATCACTGTGATAAAAAAGCGATAAAAAGGTGTACACAACAAAAGTGAAACTTCTATACTTTCGAGCATGAAAAACCTACATAGCACTGTTTAGTATATTTTCCTCAGTTATGAGGTAAATTTACCTTAGTTATGAGGTAATACCTCAGAACTGTTATGAATTATACCTGTTTTATATGAGTTATACCTCAATTATATAACTCTGTTATGAGATAAATTCTGTTACCTCAGATTTCTGTTTCTCTTAGTGCACAATCCTAACCTTGTCTACTCAAAAGTAAGCCCCATTGTATTCAATGGGTCTTACGCCCAGGAAAGTGTCTTTAGGATTGCAGCCATAGTTATGTTACCTCAGTTATGAGGTAGCCACAGGATATACAGGGAGAAACAGAATTGTAAAATATTGACATATCTTAATTCTTTATTGTTTAAAATGCAATATTCTCTCATAAATTAATACACCACTATATATTCCTTATACTAAAGTGTATGTAAACTGATCAAAAAAAATATCGTAGTTATTATAAATGACTGAAAAACGAGCATACTGAAAAATTTTCTTTTTGTATAGAAGCAGATAAACTTCAGCCTTTTTATTTTAAAGAATGTAGATTTTCATTTCTAATGATAATGATTATGGGAATTGCCTCAAATTAAAAACAAATATATAAAATAAAAATTCCCTCACTATTTTTTTTTGTTCTCCCTTAAAACATACAAATCCTCAAAGGACTTTATTTTTTTCGTTGATCAACAACAACAAAAAATATTTATCTAATACTCATTTATTAAATTCAATATATCAATTGCTCAAAAGTTTATATAGACACAAAAGAAACATTAAAGAACAACTGGGAATTTAGGTTTATGAACTATAGTTTTTATAATGTTACATGGTTTGTCTGTTTTCTTTAAAAAGAGACTGTTCTCGACTACTGTGTCAAATATTTAATTCTGAATTATATGGTTTCTTTGCTATTGGTTATACTTTTCTTCTCTAACCACTGCAGCTTTTCTTATATGTTTTGTGAATACTTGTACAATAGTGTGCCTTGTATTGTAGGTCAATTGTACTGGAATCTAAAGAAAATAAACGACTTATTTCTAAACTCAAAAAAGTAGTACTTTATCATATTTGGGAGAAGGCAATATTAGGCTTTAAAATATATTACATTGACGAATCAGGGTACATTTTTGTTTTTGGTATAATATGCGCAGGTATTTTATTTCATATTCTAGTTGGGGAGATAGGATATGGAATATGGAGCAGGTGGCTGAAAAGTGAGGAAGAAAAAATTAAATGTAAAAATTCTGAAAGTTTAAATAGTTCCTAGGATAGTTCTATTTTCTGAAATTTACATCAGTCTTACAGAAGAAGACCTTAATGATGCAAACAAGAATTTCACTAATAATTAATAGTGTCTTTCTAACTTGCCCTATAGCAGATATGTATATATCCCATTATTTTTTTTGAGTTGAAAACAGAGACAACTTGGAAACGGATTATGGAAAGACCCTTTCAGTTTTATTCCAAAATGACAATTTATCAGAAACATGAAAGTTAAATTATTGAAAGTACTCCTGACTGTTGGTTTCACACTGATTAGTCTAGCTTATTGAAGTACTTTTTAAAGGTTCATATTTAGATGCCTTCCCAAATTCAGTTCAACCATTTCCTATTGTAACTTCTTAAATATAGGTTATTTTTGGTTTAAATAAAAAATGCCCACAATAACAACATTCAGAATATTCTTCACCTCAACAGCCTCAAATATTGGATTCAGTATGAATATTTGATCAAACATCTTTGAAACCGAGTGGTAGTGAGTAAGTAAATGAATACACATGAAATTCAGCAGGAAAGTTTCTTTTCTTTTTAAAGGAGAAGTCATGAAATGCTTCTTGAGTGCAACACAGAATTCACACTGCAAGTGCAAAAGATGTATAATTTCACTTTTCTTATATAACCCAATTTGGAAAGCTTGCATTACATCAAAACAACATTTATGATTGTGCCAAATGGCATTTGCTTCCCTCTTTCAGCAATTAAGCACCCTAACGTCAGCTTTTTTTCTTTTTTTGACGTTTTGTTTTGGGCATGTAACAAATTAAAGCACAGAGTGACAAAATTTTGTGATTGTTTTTTTTAATCCGGATTTTCAAAGTCTTGCGTTCAGGGAATGCCAAGTTTCCTATCTACTTTACTTCAATTCTTTCAGCTCCCTTGTATGTTTCAATGTTGCACCAAAACAAGCAGAGTAAAGCCAACAAACTACATTTTGTACGGCTCGAAATCTGTCACTGCTACCAAGAAAAACAAAAGCAAATCTGAAACAGAAAGGCTATTATTTATAGCCATCAAGATACAGTATGGCACCATATGGTGGGATTTATCAAATTCCTTCCTTTCTCATGCAGGGCAAATAGAACCGAATACAATTCCCTTCTTGGCTAGCCTCTCATTCATTTACACCATGGGCCAAACCCTGCTCATCTTACCCAAAGAGCAGCACTTCTAACTTCAGCAGGAATCCTTGAATGTAAGTCACAAGAGATTTTGAGTTCTTAAGATCCTTGTCCAACCCTGGCTCAGGGATACACAAGTGAAAAACACGTTTGCATTCCAATTGGCTCTCAATAAATGAGAATAATCTGTGACTTTTTCTTTTTTCCCAGAGTTGATGCCGAAATGTTACTCTAGCCTTGGGAGGCTTGGTGTTTAGAGGGTGACATTTACCGGGTGTAAGGTTCTGTAAGGTTAAGAAGCATCAAACCTATAATAAGAGCCTGACTTCCTCTTCATTTTGTTTCCCTTTGTGTTACATACTAGGGCAAGGAAGGTCTGCCAATCACTATCACTTCTTTTTCTTGTTCTATAAAGACTAGGTAGTCACAGCAACAGTGCTGTGACAGGCTGGTATCCATTTAGAACTCCAGGGGGGTCCTAATAGGATTGAGGCAAAGATCAAGTGAATAGTTTCCTATCTGAGATTTGCAATAACTCTGAACTGCTTGCATATATACATGGCTGTATACAGTGTGATTAGATAGCTTTAAACCAGAGAAAATATCTGTCTTGCCATGCATGAGGCTATATTTTAGAAAGGATGCCTCCCCTCCCCCCTTCTTTGGAAATGGAGGGGGGACATCCAACCACGATAAATTAAACTCATTTCCGTCTCATGTGCCTGCACACACGCAAAATTTCAATGTGTCATTTCCTTTCATTAATTCATTTGACCAGATCAAAGTAAATACTCTGTTTATGGAGAACAAAGAAGCCCCTTTTTGGTATTCTGCTGCACACACTATCAGATTCAGAAGTTTGCTCATCTTTCTGAGATCTGGCAGTCGCAGCAGCACTACCACATACCGCCTAGATCATAGCCAAGCAACTCATGCAAAACGGCCTGATAATTTCAACACAAAACAAATTTTTAACATAATAAAGGATGGGGAGAGTGGGATGTATTATGAATTAGGGGGAGGGGGAACCAGGGGCAAAAATAAGCAGTGTATTGTTCCAGGTTGGTGTTGAAAATGAGGTTTTGGCATATTTTTCATAACTAGAGCTCATAAAAAAGAAGCAAAGGGGAAGATGGGAAACTAACCAAAGACATCCCAATTAAGATGAACATATTAGGATGTATAATGCCCCTCTTTTATTTTACTGCAGGCATATAGAATTAGGTGAACCTAAAAAAATTTGTCTCCCAAAGGAAACTCAGACAAATTCACCCCTAAAGCTTTTTAGAAGATTTGATTCTGAAAGGTATTTGGGAGTTGAGATCAGCGGAGCTGGCTAGAGTAGTGCTGCAGTTTGTGATGTTTTACATGTTCTCCATTTTGATTCTACATGTGTGTCTTTTTCATAGTGGTGTGGGAGACCATATGACTGGTTTTTTTCCTGAATTTGTCCTCTTTTTTAGCCTTCTGTCTGGGTGTCCTCCAAAAGGGCTTCATTGTCCTCCATTTTGGCTTCATTTTGGAACTTTGCAATGGTATGCAGTACCCCATCATGTCATATATCATTGGATTTGTACTGAAGGGTAGAATCCAATGCAAAAATCGGTTTTCAGATATCTCTTTCCTATCAAAAGCTATGGCCATAAAACTTAAAAATCAAAAATATGCTTTGAGCGCTATGGGAAAGTGAATGTGCCCAATATTGTGGCATTACCTGTGAGTAGGCAAACATGCCATTGTCTGTGAAAGGCCAGGCTGAGAGGAATCCAAGACCTTGTTCTTCTTTTTAGGTTCAGGCATCTGGTCACCCTGTGTCACAATTGTGAATATACTGGTAACTTTAAGCTTCCTTAAGGATTGAGGGTAGAAATATCTTAAGACTTAAATATTCAGATTAAAGGGGTTTGACGCACCAAACTATAGGACTGGGGAGTGCAAATAATTCTTTATGTCATTTATTTTAACAGAAATTTTGGGCTTCTGTCTCAATGTGTGCATGATGAGAGGTGGTTGAATGACTATCAGTGCAATTCTATTCATTCTGTTCATTTTATTCATATTACTCAGAAATAAGATCCATTGAGGTCAATGCTGCTCACTCCCAGGAAAGTCCTTATATCTAAGTCTTAGCACAATTTCCATGCTGGCCTGGGTATGTCGCAAAAGTGCTGTAAAGCACTTCTGTGCACTTGGGAGGGGGGCTGGGGATAGGCCAAAACACAGACATGCACCAGCCTCCCTACACCACCACAGGAATGGGGAGATGAGTGAGTCGCGCCAGTCTAAACTGGTTAGGATTGTACCACATTTAGAAACCACACAGTCATTTCACAGTAAGGATGACAGCTGTATCTCAGTATCAGTGTACATGTTCTACATAACAGAAAATCCCAGTCAAGTCTCTTGACAGAGCTAGGAAAGACCTCTGCCTGAAACCTCGGAGAACCCACCGGATAGCAATTGGTTGGTCGTGCTGCATAGAGATGCTCTCTTTGCCCTGTTGATTCTTGGCGTTCCATGGTAGAAGGATATCCTGAAATGGATGGGTCGCCCAAATCCTATACTCTCTCATCAATGGGTTGCCTCCCCCTGAAATTGCATCCCCTGATTTCTACAGGGTGATTGAAAAGTAACTTCCTATATTGTCATTTATAAGTACAGTATTTTAAAATGCAGTAGATGCAGTGAAATGTAGAATGCAGTGGATGCAATTTCAGGGGGAGGCAACCCATTGATGAGGGAAAGGAGGCCACTGTAAGGGAACAGAGTAAGGAATCACCCCTTCCCTTGCTCAGGGTAAGCCCTAGCACCCACAACTAAGCAATCCTATGTCAGGACTTGGGGATATACTGTAATACAATCATGTGGTTGAAATTCTCAACAAACTATTTCATGCTGCAGTAAGATGGGGTAGTGCTATCACAGTATGTGGACAATTAGATTAGCAGCAAAGTTTTAAGGCTTGTATTTCAATGTATTCATTTTTAAAACCCCTGCATTTTAATCATTGTAATAACCGGTACTTTAGGATAGTGTACTTTAGTTATAAGACTTTTTTGAGGCATCATTACATGTGATTTTAAAGACATTGTTGAAGGGGAGAAACTACACTCCTGCCCTTGGCATAACTCAGTCTTGGCCTCTTGTTGTTGTTGGCTGATGCGGTGCTGTTGTGCTGCCACAACCTCTCTGTACATGGCAAGCATTTGCTTTTCTGCCCTCTTCAACCTGACTTTGCTTTGCCTCTCTTTGCTGACTCTCTGACCATTGCAAATAGTAAAGTTGTCATGGCTGTTTGGCCACCTGATAAATTGCAGTTTTGACTAAAAACAAATCTTTCTAGGCTCCTTATTGTTATTTTGTTAAACCTCAGCCAGCCAAAGAAACCACAAGACCAACCAGCTAAAACCTGGTTTGCTTCAGGTTTTGCATGAAGGTCTTGCTATTTAACTTAAGCTTTTACACTATCTCTGCCTTCTCTATCTTTTCTTCCTCTAGTCCAGCCCATTTCAACCACTGTGTCATGGCGCACTGATGTGCTGCAAATGGTCTGCAGGTGTGCCATGGGAGTATGGAGGAAGATCATTTGTTACTAGGGCCAGTAGGGGGATGTGAGTTCCTTACTAACAGCATGGTTTGCCTTAGCAATTTTAGTATAGTGCCTTGTCAGTGTGCCATGATATGAAAAAGGTTGAAAATCATTGCTGGGCTGCACAGTCCTAATTGTCTTGGAAAAGGCAGGCCGACATGCATATACTGCATCCAATTCAAGTTTGGGGCTGCTACTGCACTATTATGGGGCAAGGAAAAAACTTTTCCCTTTCTTCTGGGAAGGACTGCAGCAGTAACAATTGGTTTTGTGCTGCCTCTAGAGGTGGTGCAGAACTGAGTTGACATGACCAGTCAAGAGCTGCTCTGTAGGATCTAGCATATAGCTGGGGCCCAGCTCCTGCTCCCTGTCTGCCTCCAGAACCACCCTTTGTATGCCCTGGAATGACTCCTTCCCACCCCCTCCTAATCCCAGCGCTCATCAAGATTGGCAAGCACAGCTCATCTTCTCCTTGGTGCTTCCACAGGGAGGGAGGCATATGGAGTCACAGGGAGGCCACATGTCATCAGCTGGCACTTGGAGGATGAAGATCCATGTGCCACTCTATCTCACACAACTGTAGCACAAAAGTGCTTTATGGCACTTTTGCAACACTCCCAGGCTGGAGTAAGGGACTTGTGCCAGCCCAAGGGTACTTCCTAACAAATTTAGGCTGGCATGACTCATGTGGCATGTCTTCCTGGGGTGGTGTTGGGAGGTTGGTGTATGCCTGTGCACAGACCTAACTCTCGAAGAGTGGGGCAGTGGTACAAGAGTGGTCCACCTTGAATTTTCTTGGGTAGAGGGGTGAGCAGAACCACCTGTTTCAAGATTCTGCCACAAATGATGTCCTGTTCTAGGTAGATTTAAACCTCAGAACCTGATGGAATGTGGAATCCAGCCTTATGATTGCCAATTGGCAATTCTATTAGAAGAGGCTGCTATTATCCACAAGAATACAAATGGGGCAGGAAAACATTTTGGAAGGAGGGCAAAATCCTCTCTCTGGCACTGTATTGGGGACCAGTAAATTAATTAACATTTCAAATATATCTACAGAAATTTACATAAATGAATACATTACATTAGATACGGAACTTATATGTACGAATAAATTTTACTGAACTAGCAGAATGAACCAGCTGTTTTGGAAGTAAAATTTCCCGAAGATTTGTGGGGTCCAGGAACAGCTGGGCACTGGCAGACACTGGTGGGCACCCCACCTCCGGGCACCTGGCACTGGGCAGTGGGCACCTGGTGGTGGACACTGGGCACTGCTGGGCACAAACAGGGACCAGGCACCAAAGGATACCAGGGTGCAGTGATGGGCAGCAGCGGGGACAAGATATCCCTACTATGTCCCATGGACAGTGGGCACCAGCCAGCAGTGGTTGGTAGGGGCAGCAGCAGGCACCAGTCATCCCTAATGGGCAGCACTGGGCATCAGGCACCACCATGCATCAGTGGGCAGTGGACACCTGGCATCCTTACTGAGCATCAGTCATTCTTACTGGGCACCACTGGGCATTTGGCACGACTGGGCCCCAGTGGGCAGCTCACACCATCAGGCACCAGGAACCAGTGGGAAGTGGATACCGCTGTGCAATGTGCAGCAGCCACAACCCAGCAGTGGGCACCACTGGGCACCACCCGGCAGCTGGCACCAGGCATCCCTATTGAGCACTGGGTATCCTTACTGGGCACCACAACATACAAAAATCCTAGCCCAGACCCATCTAATTTTTTGTTTGTGGGCACTCCGACCTAGGATAAGTTATACCAGGCCAGAAGTTTGAACCTACATATTGGAGTGAAATCCTTTCGGCTTCCATCATAATGTATAATAGCTGGAACATATATTTAGAGAGGCCATGTTGATGGCCTCTACATACCTACTCACACACAGCCTACTTCCACAGCTGGATCACAACATTTACAAGTTTATTGAAGATCAGAATAGTAGCTCTAAATGCTAAGTGAATATAGAGTCGGTTGTTTACGTCTGCCAGATATTAGGGATGGAAATGGGGAAATGCTGCAAGTACCAGCTGAAATGAAAGATGGAATTACTCTAATGTATCTTGCACTTGGAGCAAAAACCCCATTTATTCAACAACAACAAAAAATTACTTCCCAAAGGTGTATCTCTTCCTGAAATGAACAAAGAGCAAAGCTATCACCTTGGATGATGGATCCTCACAAGCTTCCTGACAGCAGGGTCTGGTCTTTAAATTTTATCGTAAGGAAAGATGGTCTAACAAGCCCTCTTACTCTACCTCATTTTTCTCCCTTCTTTTTGTTCTGTTCTCTCTTTTCCTCATGCTGCTTGGTTTTATCTACCAGGAACAATGACAGAAAGAAAGAAAGAAAAAAGGTTGCACTTGGCTCCATTGCAGACAAATATTTCAAAACAAAATAGCATTTTATTTTGGATTGAATTCTCATTGAGCAGAATGTGATGGTCCTAAAGGGTTCTATCCTTTGGCAAATGGGGAAGAAATTACATGAACAATTTAGGGAACAAAAAACACTATCCCACTGAGCAGTGGTGATGATTAGAATTAAGGGTGCAATCCTAAACTAGGTTGGCACAACTAATTGTTCTTCCTGTTCCCGTGGTACTATAAGGAGGCAGGTGCATATCTGTGCAATGACCTAACCCTTCCCCAGGAATGGTGCAGAAGTATTTTATTGCACTTTTGTGACTCTCACACTCCAGCACAGGAACTTGTGCTCCCAGCATAACTGGGAGTTAGGACTGCAATTTAAGAGTATAATCCTAACCATGTCTATTCAACAGAAAGCCCTCTTGTGTTCAATGGGTCTTACTCCCAGGAAAGTGTCTTCAGCATTGCAGCCTAAGTCACATATGATGGGATGTATTCCAATCTTATCTGGGTTCCAGGTAGCAATTCACTTTTCTGACTAAGACAGAGCCCAATCCTGAGCTTGCACTACTGTGCTCTGCCAGCAGAGGGTGACACAAATGTGCCATAAAGCACATTTCTGGGCTCCAGAACCACTCCAGTACTGGAGTGAGCTTTGTTGTCCTGCAGTGGGAGAGATATGAGTAGGGTTCGGGGCGGGAGGTGAGGAGATGGCGTTCCAGGGCAGGGGAAGTGGAGAATGGTGGTGAGAAGGCATGGCAGGACAGAGAGCAGGGCAGGCAGAGCAGAAGCTGTGAAATTTCAGCTCCATCAGATTCTGAGCTCCAACAGTACAACACAAAAGCCAATGATTTTATGCCAGCTCTCAAGCTGCCACAGAATCAAATAGCCCCCTTGTGGACCTTTTTCCTTACCTGGGAGAAAGGGACAAAAGCGGGGCAAAGGTGGCAATTTTCCCCCAATTTTCTTTTTTTAAAAGCCTGGGCATGATATCACTTCCAGTTGTGATATCACTTCCAGGGGAACATTTTGAGCTTTGTATCAGGCTACATGATCATTAGCTATGCCACTGAATGATTTATATAAGGACTCCATTAAGTCAAGTTGACCTCATGTCCTCTTTTTTCCAGGAGATGTCCTTGTGTCCTAAAAAAAACTTCATTGTTCCACTTTTCCTTGTGAGCAGGTAACATGTAGCCTTCTTGTAATATATAAATTTAATGTTATAAAATGTATATATAATAGTTTTCAATTTAATAATAAGCAACATAGAGTTTAAATTAATGCATTGGAATTAGACTTGGAAGATCCAAGTTCAAATCCCCACGCAGCCACAAATCTTCCTGGATGATCTTGGTCCAGTTGCTATCTCTCAGTCTCACCTAACCATCAGGGTTGTTGTGGGGATAAACTGAATTAAGTAACTGCGTACCCTGCTTTGAGCTGCTCGAAGGAAACATAGGCCCATATCCTAAAGTCAAAATAAGCCCTTTGCTCCGGAGCAGTTAAGATGACTTTCCATAAGATAACACTAGGGAGTGACGTAACTGCGTGGACCCATAACTGCTCTGGATTTTGCCCATAACCTACAAAAATTCCACATTGATATGATCACATGCATGAATGCAACAAGATTATTTATTGTCATGCTATAACAATGCTTATGTGCATTTGTGTGCACTGAAAACAAGGCAAGAAACACTACAACATTGTGCACATAGCTGCATCAAGTTGGCTTTGTGTGGTGTTTTACCCACGTGCAGAAGTTCATGCACATGTCAGTAAAAGATAAATCAAGTTGGTGCATTCATACCTACTATTATGTGAAGATAATAATTTTTTCTTGGTTGCTTTAGCACTTCAGTTACATGTATTGATAACAATGGGGAAAAGATGCAAATCATCTTAAGGAAAAAAGCAGAAAAACAAAGCAAAGAACACAGGATACTATTCTGGGATTGATTCTAGAAATTCTCATACAACCTGAATTCAGAAGGAAGGCCTTGGGTGTTGGGCAGAAGAGGATATAAACAAGAGGAACAATAAAGGATCAGAACCATTTTCAAGTTGAATACAAAAAAAAAAATCCACACCTCAGCTACTTCAATAATTCATAAGACACCATCAGAAATACTCTCAACATCATTGCATTGTTTAAAGCCAATGTGGGAATTCTTGCTTGGGAATTAAGTCAGAAAGGAATAAGGGTAAGCACTGCTAAAATTGTTAGGGAAAATTCCAAAACACCTCTTTAATTCTCTCAGCAGCCCCTTTTGCAAATAGAAAAAAGGAAAAGAACTTGACAAAGAAATACTTGACATGGATACTTGAGGAAAGAAAAGAAGCTATGCAGAGACCATGAAGTGACCACAGTAGAACAGCAGCTATTTAAAAAACTATCAGTATTTTATTTATCAGCAATTTTGTCTCAGCAAGAATGAGGTGGTTCTTAAAAGATAAACATCCCTTAAGTAGCAGTTAATGCCTGAAAAGCAGCCTGCTTACCATGGTAATGTGGCAGGCAATTAAGCTTGCCTCTCTAAGGGTTCACAAAGGATTCAGTCTGGTTTCTGGTTTCAGCTAGAAGGGAGACCCCTCCCTTCCCCCATATGATTATTACATGAATACAAAGTGGTAATCACTTCTGAATTGCTTTGTAAGGGGAAGCTTCTGCCTCTGAGCCACCCTATACTTATAATCAAAATACAGTTGCGCCTCACATAAAGAATGCCTCACGTAAAGTTTCACATAACAAACAAAAATTTCTCTAGAATTCTGCTTCACGTAACAAACTGTGCTTCACGTAAAGAACACATTCGTTGGCAGTTGGGGCAGATGCGCTGGCCGGCAGCCTGTTTAAAAAGTGTCAGGGCTGCCTAGCACACCTGCCTATAGTGAAAGCAACACTTCCATGCTGTTGCTCCTGTGGCCGGGTGTCCGCTGGGCAGAGGGAGAGAAGAGCAGCGGAGAAGAGGGAAGCAGCTCAGGGCTAGCAAAAGGGAGCAGGGCAGAGAGAGGCTCAGGATGGAGAGAAGGAGAAAGTGGGGAGACACTTTGAAGGTGTCTTGGATTGCAGCCTCCTAACCATGTCTACCCAGAAGTAAGCCCCATTGTGTTAAATGGGTCTTACTCCCAGGAAAGTGTCTTTAGGACTGCAGCTTAAGTAGACTTCATAAGATCATGCACATTGAATGCATGTTTTTAATTCAATCCCAGTGTTCTGTCATCATTTTTACATCCAATTAATATTTTTATATGAATATTTTTGAGGTTGTGGAACCAATCGCCTGAGTTTCCATTATTTCCTATGGGAAAATCCGCTTCACGTAAAGAACATTTCACGTAACAAACATGCCTCCAGAATGAATTAAACTTGTTATGTGAGGCATCACTGTAACATATTTATTCAAATCTAATTCACCATTGAATCTAATGCGCAGTCCTCTAATCTATTGCGCAGGTACAAGTGGTTTAGACACTGTGCCTGTTAACCAGCAGACCAGGGTTCGAGACCCATGTCCCCACAAGTCGAGGATTTCCTGCTACAGGCAGGGGATTGGTCTACTCTATATGATCCACTGGATCCCTTCCAACTCTGTGATTCTATGATAATTACACCCTGATTTTGGAGACTGATTTTGGCTGAAAAAGGTGAGCGTTAGATTCAGGTAAATACAGTATTTCCTTGTATTTGCATGCTTTGGGAGCATTGGGCATTGGGAGCTCACTCCATCTGGCAGTACTTGGGTCTTGAACTGCTGGCCTGCTACGTGGAATTCCAGTCAAGCAGTGTTCTAATGCCAGCATTCTAACCACTGAGCCATTGCAGCCCTTACATCAAAAAAAGACATAAATATCATTTGCAAAAGCCTAAATAACACGTATTTATTAACACATAGCCAAAATACATTACAAACAACAGTAAAATGAACAAAGGCATGTATGGGCAATGAACATCTTATGTATTTGAATGATTGTTATTTACTGAAGAAAGTCATAAGGAAATGCCAAAAATATTTTGATCACCATGTTATATGCAAATCAACATCAGGGGAGACAATTTAGTCTTTATACCAGCAGATAAAGGTTAAAAGAGTGAAGCATGTGTTGAATGAATGAGTCCTGGGTATAATTGACAAGGATTGAAAGAGCAGAACCATCAGTATACAAACCAACAGAAAGTGGGGGACACCTGTAATAGAATATTTAATCACAAAAGGTTTTCACTTTGGGAATTGTGAGACAAACAACAGATGCTTAGGAAGATGCCCTGGTGCCAATAAATAGTTGTGGGTGGTAGTGGTGGAATAGGCAGAGGCCTGGGTGGAGAGGTAGAAAGGGATAGTTATTAGTGCCATCAGTTCTACCAGTTGTCCTGTCTTCTTCCTAATCTCAATCCCACTCCTGGAGTATGTTTGGAGTTGTAAATTTCACTAGCCAAAGAGACAGAGCAGGTCTAAGTCGTCCTGTCAAGGGATTGGAGCTTACCAAACAGGAACAAATGTTACCTCAAGTATGCCTGTGGGAATGGTTGACATGTGCTCTGTTGACATGGCTGTACTGGCAGAGGGTAGTTAGGATTGGCTAAAGCTTGTGTCCTACCTACATATAGTGTTGTTAACTCCATTTTCTACTAGGCATGGAAGGTTCTCTGTGAGAATTATATTGCAAAACATTTCATAACTCTGCAGAAATGTTATATCGGAATTTTTGTCTCCAAAATTTATGGAGACCGCATTTAATGACACATGCTTTCATTGAACTCCTATCTTTATTAGGGAGACTGTGGGAGTGAGAGAGCTTGATCACATTATATAAATCTTTTCACTGATTGTACGTCTTTGGGGAGAAAGATTGTAAAAGGGGAAGATCTGTAATGGGGTAGGATTTGTGGATCAGATTCTGTTGGGCTGAACTTTCATTTCTGACTACCTATAGTGAGTAGAATTTTGACAAAAATACATCTTGATGGCATCATCTCAATCTATTATGGTGACAATCGCACCTCTTATAATTTAAGCGGTATTTTAATGGGTCAGAGGGAGAGTAGTGATGGGTGGGCAGTTCAGATTGGGAGGAGGCAGGAATATTATGAAAGTAATGCTGAAATGTCATGCATATTTGCCATATTATTTGGCTGTATAACAAATAAAAATTGAATTGGTTTACTATGGAAGAAATTTAGAGCTCAATCCTACACATGTGTACTCAGAAGTAAGTCCCTTTATAGACAGTGGGCCCCTTCATAACATATGCTACATACTGTCATGTTCCCACGTGTTATTTACCATGTGCATTGGTTATGGCAACATACTCTACGTGGGGTCATCCATGAATATCCTCTAGAAACATCAACTGATGTAAAATGAAACTCATCTGATGCTGTGCCAATTCATGTGACCATGGTTGATGCAGCAGCATTTGCAACAGGTATGTTTCTGGGTATGGTTTAGGTTGCTGCTGATACAGTCTGTGGCTTCTGTAAAGAACTGCCTCTCGTAAGATTTATTGAAGGAGGTTGTCGAAATCACAGTCCAATCTCATGGAAACAAAGAAATAGGGAAGCCCTTTGGGCAATAAATGATGAGGTGTTTTTTCTCCCAGTTGTGTAGGATGTGAAGGATGTTGTGTCCATCATGGATTGGAGGAAACTCCAAACCACAACAAATGGAAACCATCTCACATGGTACAAACGCTGAAGAAATTGTGCAGAATGTGAAGGATAACACTTCTAATAGGTGGTTTACACTCGTGCAAGTAAAGCCAATGGAAGGAATTTTATCAAGCCATACAAAGTTTACCTTAAGACCCTTTCTTTCTCACTTCAAATGTGAATTTGGCTGCTGGACCCCTTTTGGACACCTTTGGTTTCCAAGCCCCCTTTTTATCCCAGGCCCAGATATTATGTACCCTCTGCACCTCCCACAGGAACTCTGTGCACAACATTCAAGAACAGACTACACTATAGAATACAGCTGCAATAATTTCATTTTCATTTTATTTCTTTTTGAGGGGGCATTCTTTTATGCCAATGTGATACATTTTAGAAGGTTTTGGATACCATACTTCATTTTCCCTTCCTAGTCCTCTTCTTTCCCATTGTTCAAAGAGCAGGATTGTTGTGGTACCAACACCCCTACAGGATACGAACTATAACACCATACTGGCTTCATACTGGCCCTAAACTGAGTCTCTAGCCTGGACTGTTAATGACTTTTAGATGTAAGAGCAAAAACTGGGTTTCACATGGTAGCAAAGAGCCAGAGGTTGGCAGGTTGTGTATTTATATATCCAGGAAATAAGAAAAATCTCTGTGAACATCTGTGCACATTAAAGGCTATGCTGGTAGTTTGTTTTATTACTCAGTAGCTTCTGTTTAAAAAATTATTTTAGAACATTCCAAGCGCTCTTGAAAATGTTTGGTTTGGGAGCTATTAATAAAACATGCATTCAAGGTTTAACTTCAGCAGTCCTGGGAACAATATTGTGTAATACTTCTGAAATGTCAAAAACTCTGGCTAGTGTTTCTGCAGAGAAGGAAGCTAAGCTGCAGCTGAAAAGGTGGTGTGCAGAAACACAAATACAGTCTGATCTCTCTGATTTTAATCTCCTTGGACCTCTGCTTCCCATTTGGAACCCTGGAGATGATACTTGCCCTCCTCGACCCTGGCATGAGATGTAATTCATTAATGCCTTTTGAGTCTAGCTATGAACACCATAGAAAATGCCTTGATATATGCTTCCTTTTGAATTTGGAATTCAATAGAGGCACAATTCTGCTCATATTGGAGTTAACGGCAAAAAAATTTCATTGACTTTTTCCAATCTGTTCAGCTGCTCAGAGTGCCTACAGCAGAAACCTGTGCATAGAACAGAAATTGCCAAGTTTATTTTTCCCCCTGATTTTAGTCTGCTGAGATGCTAAGCATATTTACTGGGAAGTAAGTCCCATTTAACTCAGTGGATGACCATCTGAGTAATTACTTTTAGGTTCAGGCTGCATAATGCATTCTATTGCACTGTATACAGCCTGCATCAGCAAGCTGAGTAAAAACACCTTATGGTTGATTGTTTCTCATCCCACTATTAAGTTATGGCATTGTCACCAATGCTGCTGGACAGTTGTCTGCAATGCCCAGTTGTGACTATTGATATTTTGAGGTCACAGAGTTTTAAACATTCAGGAGTAGAAATGTGTTGATAATGAAACATTTCAAATTTCCAAATTACTCATAATTTGACCATTATCCCTAAACTTGCAATCACATCATCTTTCAGATATCTTATTGCTCCTTTTAGAGCACAATCCTAACCAAGTCTACTCAAAAGTAAGCCCCATTGTGTTCAGTGGGTCTTACTTCCAGGAAAGTGTCACTTTCCTGGGAGTAAAACCCATTGAACACAATGGGGCATACTTTTGAGTAGACATGGTTAGGATTGAGCTCATCATTTCCCTGTCCCTTAAGGAAGGTTTACTAGGGCACAATCCTGACTGTGTGCTGTCTCTTGTCCTCTGAATGTCTCCAGAAAGCTGAAAATAATTTCCAGAAAGCTGAAAATAATTTCCCACTGGACATGATTTGAGTCCATTTGTAGCCAAATTTGTGAGATTGGAGCCTATATATACATTACTTTTTAAAAAATGGCAAATAGGTGAAAATCAATCTATCAACAAAAAGTATGTACCCAAATTTTCCCAGCTTATTACACGCACCGGACCATAAGACAAACCAGAGTTTAGAGGAACAAAACAAGAAAAAAATATTCTGAACCAAATGGTGTACTAATATATTTTAATAAATATAGCAGAATAATATTACAACCATGTAAAGTCAACGGTGGTATTAAGAACCATCATTACTGTCATTAAAAAATGAGAAAAGACTTTAAGCTTCAAGCACTTTTCTTATTTTCTGGAAACCCCAATAACTCATCATTTGCAAGCTCTAGCAAACCAAATTCTGTGCATTTGCAAGCCTCAATTGCAAGCATCCCCCACCCCTGGAAAGGATTGCAGCCCTAGGAACCAGTCCCTGCGCATGTCTACTTAAGTGTAAGCCCCCCACCACTGGAAAGGATGCATAGGATTGCAGCAGCAGGGACCTCTCTCTCCTGGGCTGCTTCCTCCTCCCCTCTTCCCACCAGTGCCCCCTTCTTTTTGCCTGCCTGCCTCCATGCTCTGCTATTCCTCTGGGCACCATTCATTTCTTTGGGGGAATGAGACTATGGGGAAGCCTCTGTCCCTTCTCTCAAGCTTGCTTTTGCCTTCCTATAGGACTGTCCTGCCCCGGGAGGCAGAGCACAGCTGCAGAAGGTGCTCCAGGATTGGCCCCTTCACTCCATCAGACGCACAGACATTTCCCCCCCTTGGGGGGGGGGAGTGAGTCTTATAAGCCAGCAAATACGGTATATACCACTTTTCAACACAACAAAATTCACAAAGTGGTTTACAGAGAAAATGAAATAACTATGGCCAATAGTTTCTTGTCCTAAAAGGGCTCACAATCTAAAATGAAATAAATTTATTAATGAAATAAATCAAATAGTTTAAGTGGTTTTAATGTCTCCTGAGTTTGCATTCTCTTTACATCTCAAATACAATTTCTTTGTTTAATCTCTTTTTTCCAGATTTGCATATGAGCTACTACTCAGACTATATATCCAAAATCATTACATCTTTTTTTCTTCTCTGTTTTTGTGTCTCTGTTTTTGTCTTATTGAAATGTAATGCTTTCAAATGGTCAAACTAAAGATGTTGCTCTTTCTGAAGCATCATTTGGCCTAAGCTGCTCAGTGGTGGCAGAAATTCACACATCAACAAAGTGGGTTTCTCACCCACACCCCAGAACTTTGCTTTCGGTGAGTATTGAAGGCAATAATTATCTACCTGTATTGTCATCTGGACATTCAAGAGACATTCCTGTATAAGCAACAAACAATTTGAATCATAATCCACAACCCATTGCAACATGTGGTACAATGACATGGTGCAATGTATTCATTACACTCTACCATGAAACCATGAAGTTCCTCCTTAATACTTCTCCAAATTCTGGCCTCCAGACACTTTCACAAATTAAAACATTATCATGCTACATTAAAAAGAGTGCAATCCTAAAGACAATTTCCGGGGAGTAAGACCCATTGAACACAATGGGGCTTGCTTTTGAGTAGATATGGTTAGGATTGTGCTCTTAGTAAAAAATCACGAGCATGTTCTGCTGGAGACAACTGCTATCAGTGCATCTTAAACTAAGTGATCCAAAACCTTCAAAAGGATTTTCCTGCTGCCCCCAGAAGTGCTTGATAAAAAGCTTTTACTCATATATTGGTGGCCTGAGGGCCCAAAGATTCCCATTGGCCACTAAAATTTTCTTGGTGGAGACTGAAAGTTTCAGAATGCTGGTAAAGGGATACTTTATGTTCTGTTAACATATGGTTTAGTTGTTCTTTGATTTGTAGTTGCAAACAGATCCACTCTCATAACCTTTGCGTGCCTTGATTTCTGCAGTGCAAAAACTTCTTTTGTTCCGGCCATCCCCTAGCTGGAGAAGAATGTTCCCTTGATGAAGAACATGCTAAATACTCCCAGCATTTCGGCATCCGTTTTCTATTTCAAGCCTGTGATTTGGCATGTTTCAAAGGTGACAGCGCAGAGCTTTATAGTTATGATTTAATTTAGGATTTTTAAATTAAAAAGCTGCTATTACCCTATAAATGAAATGTGAGATGGTTACAATAGACGTTTTCAAAAGAGCAATTGTTCCTCACACCAGAATAAGCTGGTGTTACACAAAAGGTGTGGCTACCTTTTGTAGCTCCTCGGCAAAGCATTTCTCAATGAAAGGCAGCTCTGGACCCTGGGTGTTCATTCTCTACAGTACAAATCTGACTGGAGAATTTTGAAATATAGAACATATGCTTTCTGTTATGGTGCCATCAGAATGTTGCATATAGACTAGAGAGATCTCAGTTCAAATATCTACTCTTTAAGAAGTCATGCAGTTGGTCTTGGACACTATTTTGACCAGCCAAGTTTTGAATTGTGTCCAGCCTCACATGTTTTCAATTGAACCACAGCGATCACAGCACTGCCACGTCCAAGGGGCTTTATTACTTACTTTGGGGGCAATGTTAACCTTCTACATGGTCTCAGATTTACCCCATTAAAGCTACTTCCTTTTTAAGTGTCCATGATCCCTGCTAAATGTGGATAATTCTCTCCTTTCATTTAGGAGGATTTGAATGAGCTGCAGCCAGTTCAATGCACATTCCACATGGCTATCATATATAAAGCACACTGGTACTTATTTCTGCAGAATGGGTGCAATCCTAACCAATTTTGGCCAGCAGTTATGTGTGGAAGCCGGCACATGACAGTGCACTGGTCTAACACCCCCAGAAGTGGTGCAGAAATGCCAATAGCACTTTTGTGACACCCCCAGGACAGCGCAGGTCTTGTGCCAGGACTTTGCCAGCCTAATTTGGGGTTAGGATTGTGTTGTCATGCTGGCAAATATGCTGTCCATGTGCAAATTCTATACACAGTGTCTGTTCCCTTTTAATCCAGATACCATCTCATAAGGGTAAACCATCCATTGTCCTTGGTCACATCTTATATACACCTCAGGAACATGTGGAGCTTGAGGGAGAATAAAGATGGTGTTAAGGAAAAAAACAAAACATGATATATTTGCATGGTTGTCAGACTAAATAAAAAACCCAGGTAACCTGAAGGATTTACAGTAAAAGCCTTTGCATTGGTGTTGGCACTTAAGTTAGTGACCTGCATTCATAAGACTATATTACAAGTGGTAAGCTGAGTCATCATTTATTTTACAGTATAAGCAGGATGTCCATGCAGCATTGGAATAACTTCTTTATTGCATCAGAGTTCCATTTGACCCAGAGGCTTTAAAACTAAATTAGGAACGGTTATTACCGTCTTTATAAAACACATCCATAATTATTAACATTCTTCTTGAGAAGGAATCTGAAGGGAAAGTTTAGATTTACTGTCGGTTGCAAAAAGCTGGGTAAGAGATGTTGGGTAATAAGTTTGGCTGATTATCCACCCACTCCCTCTCCACAGATTTGTTCATTTCTAATATTATAGAGGTATCATTTGTGCTGCTGAAGTTGAATTCCATCAGCATTTCCATGATAACAAGTGTCTCCTTTTGAAATTTACAAGATGATCATAAACACATTTCAACTCTGCCTATAATTATATCTTGGACTAAGAAGCAGTCTTTGAAAATGCACTTGATTCTGTAGCTGTGAGAATGCACATCACACTCCATCCACAAATCTTTCAGCAATGATTTGCTGAAAGCAACTCAGATGTACTGCATTTTGGTCATGCCACTATCTTTGGTTTATGGAAAGAAATTATCCACATGTACAAAATCTACACTAAATGGAGAGATATTTGGGGCAAAGTATTATCTTATTTTGTTGGAACTTATTGGGCTGGCCCAGCCAGGAGGTGAGTTGAAAATTCTGCTTGAAGGAGCAGAAGGAGATGAAGGAAGAGAGAGACGGTAAGCTGCGGGTAGTGGCCTGTACCTCACAAACTCCTGGTATTTGAGGCACAGTGTCAAATTCTGCTCTTTTGTCTGATGATATGACAGTCTTTTTTTCACTACCTGGGATTGTGACACCTGACTTTTTAAACCTTTACCATCCTCCACATTTTGTTCTTTTTGCTGTCTCCCTCTTCCTTTTACAATTCAGAGGGAAAAGCAGTAGCAGCAACAACAGTAGAGAAAAGTATGTGGATGGAATTAGAGCCTCCTTCCCGTAAATCTACTCCCTGAGGTGTAAATCCATAAATCTACTGAGGTGACCATCTCAGTCAGTGGCTGGAATAGATAAAATCTGGCCCAATCGCCTCATCCCCATTCCCAATCGCCTCATCTCCCTAACTGGAGATTGGCCCTTTTCATCTTTTTGCATGCTAGCAAGCAGGGACAGGCATCCTAGACTCATAGATTCAAACTGAGTAGTAAAAACATGTGGACACTAACTCACGACTGAGGATTTTTATCTGAAACTAGTGAAAACGTACCCATGTTGCGGGAGTAAAATTCCCCTGTACGTTATCCCCCCACTACGCATCAACACCCCATGCACATCAACCCTCCATGCACATCAACCTTCCATGCAGATGCACCCACATGTGCATCATTCCCCCATGCACATCAACCCCCCATGCACAACATCCCCCAGGTACAACAACCCCCATGAGCAACATCCCCCATGTGCAACATCCCCATGTTAATCCCCCTATGCGTATCAACCCTCCATGCGCATCATCCCCCATGTGCATCAACCCCATGTGCAACACCCCCCATGTGCAACAATCCCATGTGTAGCATCCTCCCCAGTGCAACCCCTCCCTCCAAACAATATCCCCACCAGTGCACCAGGCACTGAGCACCAAATTGGCTTGATGCTGGTCAGTCTTCCAAGCATAGGACAAAAACACGTTGCACCCCTTTTCAGTTCCTTAAAGGTTAAATTTCTCAACATCGGTTCTTGGTGGGGTGTTGATGTCACAGAAGTAACACCCACCCCAAATTTCATGCTTCTAGGTCCGGGGGTTGGGGCAGAGCATTTTTCAGTCAGGGATTCTTCAATGTAAAGTTTAGGGAGGAAAATGTGTTGTGCCCCATTTCACCCCCTTCCAGTTGGAATTTCTGAAAACTGGTTCTTAGTGACACTCTCTGTCATGGTAGGAACACCCACCCCAAATTTCACACTTCTAGGTGCAGCAGTTTTGACTCGGTGTTGATGAGTGTGTGAGTGAGTGAGTGTGTGAGTGAGTGATTTTTCAATTTTATATATATAGAAGAGTCACAGCTTGAATTTGACTTAAGCCCTAAATCTCTTTTGTATTTGCGTGTGTGAGTGCTCGCTTTACTATTTTCCTCCTGTTGCCTCTGTGTTTTTCTGAAAGACCTTGTGGGGATCAGAAGCTGTCCTTCATAAGTGTAGCTCACACCATTTCTACCACTAGTAGCCAACACAGGAAAAGCTGGAAGTTCATTCCGTCAGTCTTGAAAGACTATGGTATCATGCTCGGTGCTGCATATGCTGCATGTGAAGCACAAAAGCCTGGGTTGGATAGTTATGGAGGATAGGCTGTTACCCAAGCAGCAAATCCCCCCTCTCCACGCCACTGAATTAGTCCAATGGAAAGGCAGAGCCAATATGATTGGATCCAGCTGACCCTGTCTTGAGGGGCCAACCTGGGTCTCGAACCCTGGCCTGCTGATTAACAGGCACAGTGTCTTAACCGCTATTTTCTCTGTAAACAGTAAAAGAATCCCTCACATATTTGACAGGTTAGGGACCAGAGCTGTGGTGAAAATAAAAAATGATTGAAAAGTAAAAACTGGTCCTTTTACCTTTACAAATGCTGCTTTTGGCCTTTTTTAGCTAGCAAATTGCAAATGTGCTTTTTATCTTGCAAATTCCAACAAAGATTTCAGCAAATGGATTCTTATTAATTCCTTCCATAATTTAGACTAGAAGCTAATATTGTGTGTGCTCTCTTAAACACATACACACATGCCAAAACAGACTGAATCACCATGCCATATACAAATCAACATAGGGGAGAGCAATTTTAGCCTTTCAAACAGCTTGGAGATGTTGAAAGAGGGGAACATGTTACTGAATGAAGGACTTCTAGGTATTGTATAACTGAAAGGCTTTGAAAGAACAGATTGTCAGAAAATATACCAACAGAAAGCAGAGGATACCTATAGTGAAAGAGGCAGAGGTGGTGCCCACAAGTGCTGGATGTGGAAGATGGCGATAAATGAAACAGATGGGAGGTTTCAGCTTAATGCTGTCTTTCAAACCCATCATACAAGGGTCTGCCACTGCTGTTTCTTCTGGTGGTTGGCAGAAGAAATGTTAATCAAAAATGCTACTGGCCACTAGAGGAAATGGTGGTGGCAATGATGGCAGTTTTAAGCTTGGAGGAGGAGATAAGCTCTTATATCCCTTTGTGGGCAGATGGGTGGCCAACTGCAGCATGGTACACTGATGGTGGTACAGGATGGGTGGAAGAATTTGGGTAGAGATTCATCAGTGGGTCCAAGATAGAGATCACTCCTGGATCTTCCACTCCTTGGGGCAGATCCTTGGTCCAGATTGAAAGGCTTAATCCAGAAAAATCAGAAATGCTTAAAAAGCAAAGGAATATTATGAATGAATTATACTCCTTTTGTGAAAGCCAAACATGACTATTTTTTCCTAGACTGCATGGAGAGTCTTATGGAGGGTAAATAGAAGGATCAAGTTTGCATTTCAGAGGATAATATCAAGGAGTCAAAGGTGGATCTTGAGAGACTGAGTGCTGAGTTGGAAAACAAAATCAAGGAGTATCAGTCTCAGATCACATTCAGGGAAAAATATGGAGGAAGTCTCTTAAAGGGTCGTATTATTAAAACACAAGAACCCAAGTATGAGTTCTAGTAAGGGCCTCTGTGCCCTATTTAAATCCATCCTTCAGGGATGGTATTGCATGAATCTCATAATGATCCTTTCATGATCACTAGAAACTGAACCAGATTTTCCTTTGGCATCAGTGCAATGCTCCAAGGCTGAGAGGAATAAGGATTTCCCCAATGGACTGGTTGTAGCCCAAGCTTAAAATTCCAACACAAATATCTCTTGGCAGGGAAATGTTGGAGACGTCAAGACAGAACAGGGACTTAAAAAACATGTGATGGCTTTGCTCCCTAGTGCAAAAAATTGTTGACAAAAACATTTATGTCATCTTTGAATTCAGAATACTGTGTGAGTCAATAGAACTATTATTGGTATATGAAGAAAATAATGTGAACAAGAATATGATTTAAATTTTTCACAGTGCTGTTGTGAGAGACACTCTGTGGCACTTGGAAGAAAAGTGGGATAAACCATAAAGATAAATGCCTGGAGAAAGCCATTAACTGAGCTATCTCAGTTTCAATTCCCAACATGGCATGTTAACAATAATTGATCAAGGAAGATATAGAATTAACCAATGGTCTGGGCACCAAGTTAAAGAAAATGTGATTAACATCTGAGTCTGTCTTCAATCAAGTAGTGTCTTTCCATAATTCCACTTTTAGCGCAATCCTACTTTGGTAATAAGACACTGTGCCTGTTAACCAGCAGGTCAGGGTTCGATTTCCAGGTCAGCCCCACAAGACAGGGTGAGCTCCTGTCCTTAGCCCAGCTGGATCCAATCGTATTGGCTCTGCCTTTCCATTGGACTAATTCAGTGGCGTGGAGAGGGGGGATTTGCTGCTTGGGTAACAGCCTATCCTCCATAACAATCCAACCCAGGCTTCCGTGGTTCGCATGCAGCGAATGCAGCGCTGAGCACGAAACCATAGTCTTTCAAGACTGACGGAGGCCTGCTTTTTAATTAATGAGGACGCAATCCTATCCAACTTAGGCTATTGCCCTGTTCCTGTGAGGGTGTGAGGAGGGGCTGATACATGTCTCTGAGCTGGTCTAACTCTGCCAGGGGTGGTGTAGAAATGCCTTACAGACTTGAACTGGGACTTGTGCCAGACTAACTCGTGGTTAGGATTGCAGCCTATGTGTTTGAGAGGCAAAATTGGAGCCAAGGAGGTCCTGAGTCACATTTCAATCTCATAGCCACTAGATTACACCAGCTTTCATAAATCATATCATTTGCTATCCATGAAAACAAACAGGGGGATTGACAAGAGGATTTGAATGGTTTCTACAGTATAAGTTAATTTTACTTAATGGTTTCATGAATATGGTGGTTGTGATGCTATGACTTGCTATGCCAGCCAAGAGGAGTGAAAGAAAACAAACATAGTTCTTACTTAGACTAACAGTTTACAATTCTAAGAAAGCTCCACAGATGCATTTAGTTTCAACAGAGGATATATTTGTGGATTATGCTAGTTGGAGATAGTATAAGCCCCTTAACTATGTTTTCAGTTTGGATAATGGCTCTCTTTTTACACTTAGGCCAAGCGGATAGTAATAAGTGATTTATTCCATAGGGGGGTTTGTGGGTAGCATGATGGATCCAGGAAGATTTGATTATATTTTCAAAAAGATCATCCTAGGACACTGGCAAAGCCAATAACATAATGTAATTTTGTTGGGCAAATGCCAATAAGGCAATTTAAAACTGTGCAGGGCACAAATCTCTCTCTCATTCCCAAATTTCCTATGCACAGTGTTCCTGAATTCATGCCACTTAATAACTCAATCCCCATCTTTCAGTCTTTTGCATTCCCTGTCTCGTTTTGGAGGTTCACACACATTCCCTCTTCTCCAAACACCCTGTTGCATACCAGAGGGTGTAACCTTATCCACTGGCGAATGTCCAGGTGGCTGGACACTGATTCTGCATACATTAGATGGCAAAGCTCCATTCTTCTTTTGCAGTCCTCCAAAATTGCACACAATTAAATTTATAGGCTGTAAAGCCAGGAAGAAGGAAGTAGATATCATATCACTTAGCCTTCTAGATTTGTACTGGGCTATATATTTTACTGAGCTTACACACACACACACACACAGAGAGAGAGAGAGAGAGAGAGAGAGAGAGAGAGCTGGAACTCACCTGCTACTTTCTCTAACTCACTGCTCTGTCTCTATGAACTCTTTTGTGATAGGAATTTTGAATAAGTGTTAAAACAGCATAAAGTGTCTTAGGGCACAGTTATAGCTTGTGCTGGGACAGGCAGGCCAGTATGTTTGCACTGTAAGCCTCAGTTTGCTCAAATTTTGGGCAGCCAGTGGTTTACCCTATGGCAAGGGAAACTTTCCCCCTTACCCTGGAAAGAACCACTGCAGTTCCATTGGGGCTATTTACCCCCCACGCCGAGAATAAAGAGCCGGAGACAGATGCTGGATTTGATGGCCACTTTATTAAAATATAACATATTTAAAACCCAACAAAAGGGGCTGCTAACTTGTCGTGCTGGTAGCTAAAAAATAAGGGATGGCGAAAGCCTGGCTCAGGTGTCACCCTCGCAAGGGTACCCATCAACACCAACCCGAAGGTCGAGACAGCTGGGCGCTTGGTCAATCAAAGCAGCTGAACACTCGGTACACCCGAATTAATGCCCGGCCGAACCAAGCCTAACTTCCCAGGTACAGGGCTAGCCATCCCGACCTACGTCCGGTCTGGTACCAATAGGCAAGGGATGCGTAGCACTGACCCTGCTGTCTCAGGCAGTCACCGAAGGCCTATCCTGCCTACTCCAGCACGACACCTGCCATAAAGTGACCTATTTAAACCTCCCTCACCACTATTACAGTTTAGGGTAGGCAAAAAAGAGTCCCGGCAAGAGCCAATCAGCAGGGACCCCAAAAATTCCTACCCGGCCCAAAATGCGACCAGCAAAGCTTAAACTGCACAAGGGAGGGAGGGTGGGGACGACTCTCCGGCGAAGACTGGAGGGACGCTGCCGGCAGCACACATACAGCATCCCTCCAGCGCCGCCCCCTGGCCATAGCAGCCAATAGGCTGCGAGCATCTCCTCCGGCCAGACCATCCCGGCTGGGGGAGGCAAAAGGGCCAGCCCATTAACAGGCTGGCCCCATTACCCCCCACGCCGAGAATAAAGAGCCGGAGACAGATGCTGGATTTGATGGCCACTTTATTAAAATATAACATATTTAAAACCCAACAAAAGGGGCTGCTAACTTGTCGTGCTGGTAGCTAAAAAATAAGGGATGGCGAAAGCCTGGCTCAGGTGTCACCCTCGCAAGGGTACCCATCAACACCAACCCGAAGGTCGAGACAGCTGGGCGCTTGGTCAATCAAAGCAGCTGAACACTCGGTACACCCGAATTAATGCCCGGCCGAACCAAGCCTAACTTCCCAGGTACAGGGCTAGCCATCCCGACCTACGTCCGGTCTGGTACCAATAGGCAAGGGATGCGTAGCACTGACCCTGCTGTCTCAGGCAGTCACCGAAGGCCTATCCTGCCTACTCCAGCACGACACCTGCCACACGGGGAACCTGGCTAGAACATGGTTCCACCGCCCCATTAAAGACAGGTTAGCAGCCCCCTAACTAAAAACCAAACATATTCCTCTATGGCCAAATCACTAAGGTGGACCCCATCTGATCTAAAAAACATGGGGCAGCTGCCACATGACGTGACGGTGATCAATCACCAACCCACCCCAACACTCAACAAAAATGCGCCCGTAGGCGTAGCCCGCATACAGGCCAAATCACAATCCGGATGTCCTTAGCCCCTCTCCAACCCACCTGGGAAGGAAGGAAGACCAGACAAACCGGACAGCTGGGCACCCCACTTCATAAGTGATAGGTCTTATCTAATCTGCACCCTGAGGCCCACCGTCCTCGTCTGGGTCAGATCGTTCTCACCCAGGTGCACCAGCAAAACATCAGGGGGTGGGTTGTCACGTAAAAATTCACTGACTATGGGCAGCAGCTGACCCCACCCCATACCTCTCTGGACAGCCCAGGCAATGCACACGTCTGGACCGAGGCCAAGACAGGAGCCGGCGCCACTGCGTTCGGTCCCACTTCTGGGCCCAGAAGAGGATGGAGTGGCCAATCACCAGGACTCGAAGAGGTCTTGATGAAGAGGAGTCTGCAACACAAACAAAGAGAAAGTCAGTAAATAACTGCATCAAGGCAGAATACAACTCATCAAACAACACAGCAAATGAGCTCCCCCGAGCATCATTTGCGTACATGATACCAAAAAGCAGCTGAGCGCCATCGTCCGATGCGCCGGATGACCTCTTCAGTGAGCCCTACACTAAAGGCCAATGTAGCAGCGCCAATCCGAAGGGAATGGACCTGTAAAAGTCTGGGGAGAGACCAAGAGTGGTCACAACCCAAGCAAAAACAGCCCGAAACTGGAAAAATGTAAGTGGAGCCCCGTCCGCATGTTGGAACAAGGGGCCCACAAAATGAACCACCCTGTCTCTATAACGAGTTAGAGCCCGTACCGGGCACAGGGCGTGGCTGGGAATAGCCCTCAACCTGATTACCACTCCCCGGGCCCTCTGGTCAGTCTTGGACCTGCGTAGCCGCAGGATACAGACCGAGCCTTCAAGGGTCACGTCCGACCACCACAACACACAGGAAGGGTCGGCAGAACGAGACCGCACCAAAAACCTTGCTGATCCGAAAGGCCCCAAAGTACATAACCAGAGTCACAGCCCGAAAGAGGTCTCTTTCAAAGTCGGAACTACAGCACTGGCCAAAGGCCTCCAATAAATACCCCAAAATCTTGACAGTCACCGGTTTCCTCTGATCCGGGACCGAGCGTCTGTCCCTACGCATGCCCTCCAGCATGGGTCGGACCTTAAAGTTTTGGGTAGTACCCACCACTCCTTTTGGGCCAGCCATAAAGGCCAGGGCCGAAAGGTACACAGAAATGGATTTTGGGTGCAGGCCTGATTCAAAAAGGAAAAGCAGAAACCTGAGCAAGATGTCCACAGGCAGAGGCCATTCCACAGGCAAACTTTTGGCCTGGCAGAAGGCCTCGAACTCTCCCACCTTTCTTTCACAGCTGCTCCTCGTCAAAGGAGCCAGGGAACCCATAATCAACCTTTGCGCCCTCACGGTCCAAGGCTCCACAGCCACTCGGGCATGGGGTCTGGGTCCTGACGGGCAGCCGGGGTGAGTTGCCTGAAGCGGTCGTCCTGAAAACGAGACAGAGCATCGGCAACACCATTTTCAAGCCCCGGGATATGACTAATCGAAACTACCAAGTTAATGCGCAGGCACTGCAAGACAAAAGCACGCACCAAACGCATCACCCTTGGAGAACGAGAAGTCTGCTTGCGAATAACATGCACAACAGCCTGGTGTCGCACCAAAATCGAACTGTAGAGTTCTGAAATTGGTCGGCCCAGATGTGTACAGCTACTACAACTGGAAAAGTTCTAGAAAGGTAAGATCATGCACAACATCACCGCCGTCCATGAAGGAGGCCAGGGATGAGCACACCATCTTCCCCTAACATAAACTCCAAAACAGTGGCCACCTGCAGCTTCCGAATTGACCTGCAGGCCAGCCTTGAGAATCTGGACTTCCCCCCAGAAAGAAGTGCCATTGAAGTCAGACAGGAAGGTCAACCAAACCTTCATGTCATTCTTCATGGCAGCCGCCACCCTCACCCTAAGGTGGAGTGCCTGCAAGCCAACCATGGCATCACACTGACGCCGAAGGAAGGCCCGACCGGGGGCCACCACTGTACAAGCAAATTTAAATGACCCACCAACACCAGCAAATCCTTCAGCGAGATTTTCCTCGCATGCAAGGACTGCTCTAAAAGGTAGCGCAAGGTAACTAATTTGTCCTCGGGCAACCTGGAACACTGCGCCAAAGTGTCCAATTCTATTCTCAAAAAGGTCAAGGTGGTGGCAGGCCCCTCGGCAGCCCCAACTCTTCTGCCAAGAGAGCACCCATCTCTAAACAAAGGCTCTGAAAGGAGGCAAGTAGCCTGTCACACTGAGCAATACGCGCCGCCCCCATAAAAAGAAGTCGTCCAAATAATGGACAACCCTCCCAAAAGGGGACTTTGCACGCAGAGCCCACTCTAAAAAGGTGCTAAAAGCCTCAAAGGCTGAACGTGAAACAGAACAACCCATGGGCAGAGCTCTGTCAACGTAATCCCGCCCTCAAACCACATACCCAGCAGGCAGAAAATCACTTGGATGAATAGGGAGCAGCCGAAAGGCTGACTCCACATCGGTCTTGGCCATAAGGGCCCCAGACCTGCAGGTTTGCAAAAGCCGAACTGCCTCATCCAGTGAAGTATACCCAACCGAGCACAGTTGAGGGGGAATACCATGGTGAATTACCCGAAACTGGCCCGGAGCCTTCCTGGGTACAACACCCAAAGGGGAGACTCTCAAATTCGGAAAAGCGGGGGGGACGGACGCAAAAGGACCAAGTACTCTGTCGGTGGCAACCTCCTTGGCCAACTTTTTACGTACAACAGCCTCCCTACCCTTCACCGACTTCAAGTTCGCTGCCCAGAAAGCCTGAGCCGGGCGAGGGGCCGGAATTCGGAAACCCACAATGAAACCACTCAACAAAAGCCTAGCAGCCTCCCTATCAGGGTAGGCCTCAAGCAAAGCAGTCAAACAGACAGCTTAACTGGGGTCGGCCCCTTTTACAGCAACCTCTGGCCCCGGCACCTTAAAACCCTTTCGCTCTTGAGCAGGCGCTGGCAGGGTGCTTTCCGCCACACACTGTACAGAGGTGGCTAAAAGGGGGGGGGCAAGAAGTCCTGAAACAAGTTCCTATAGACCAAATTCATAGCAAGCCCTTTGTCCTTGCGCCCCCAAGGCGCCCGAAGACGCCTTGGGTAGCGACAAAGGGTTGCGAGCAATGAGGTAACCGCTGTCTGGGCGGTCACCCTGGATGGGTTCGGCAGTAGCCACAACCTGCATCCAAAGCTCAAATTCTGAGGCTGACCAGACCAGGGAAGGGTAGGACTGAAGAGGTCGACGTAGTCGCCTCTCCATATCTTTTCCTTCACGGACATGGCCAAATGTCTGCCCCCTTTGCTATGTGAAGATCGAGGCAGACCCACCCAGGGACCATCACATGCCCCATGCCCATAGGGGGCTACGTGAAGGTCGAGGCAGACCCATCCAGGGACCATCACACGCCCCCATGCCCATAGGGGGCCATGAATAGTAAGGGCACACCTAGCCTGGCGTCCACCAAGGCGTCATTTGAGCTTGGACCCGAAACTTTAAAGCCCCCTGACCCTTCCTAGCGAAGGTACGGGTGGGCACAACAGCAGAAGGTTCCGCATCCCTGTGGGCTGCCCTTTCCCTGGCCTCCCTCTTCTGCACCTTATAGCGCTCCATAAGGGCTTGACAATCCAATAACTCCCAACTCCATCCGAGGAAGTTGGCCCAGGAGGGGGGGGAGGAGACGGGTTGGGATTGCGAGGGGCCCTGCCACCCCGTTTCTGCACCCACCTGCCCATGTCACCACCCACAAGGGGTTACCAACCACCACCCTGAATGTAATTAATTAATACAAAGGATATGCAGCACTGTAGAATCAAAGCAGAGTTGCAGCAGAGTCTCAGTCACCACCCACAAGGGGTTACTCACTAACACCCTGAATGTAATTAATTGATACAAAAGATGTGCAGGCCCGAAATAAGCCTAGGTCTAGTGGCAAAACAAAATGCAGCAGCCACAGCAGGCCTAGCAGGCCCAAAAGAAGCCCAGGCCTAGTGTCAGAACAAGTGTCCTTTATTAACACCAAAAAGGATATGGGCTGCTATAGCAGCAACAGTAGAGAACAGCAGAGTTGCAGCAGAAGACCAGGCCAGGAAGCAGGATAATGTAGAGGCAGCAGCAGCACCAAGGATGAGCAGCAAGCACCAGCAGCTTCCCCAACTGCTACCCCAACTCAAATCAATGCAGAAAATGGGGGGAGGAGGGGCTGGGCAGCAATGATCAACCTAAGGCCCACCTGTCCAGCAAAGCTGAATGCAGCAAGGTAAGTCACCCACAAGCAGATAATTCAACTAGGATGGCTGCCCTGGCCACAAGGCCCAAAGTCAACTAAAATGGCTGCCACTATAAAATGGCTGCCACCATGAGGTGCACCCAAAATGGCCACCGGCCATGATGGGCCTGCAGAAGAAGGCTCCTCAGTAGAGGATCAAGGCAGCCAGCAGCGGGGGGGGGGGGGGGCCCTTCACTAAATTAGCCAAGACCCTGAGGCTCTAGCCCAAGACTCTACAAAATGCAGCAGCCCTGAAGGCCGAGCCAGGGGTCCCTGAAGTGAGGGAAGCCCAATCCTAAAGCTGGAAGGAACCCAGTGGAGCATCAGTCCAACCCCCTGCCTGCAGCAGGAGATTCTCATCTTGTGCCCCCCCCAGTCGGCAACAAGGTAAAGAACGGGCCCCAAAGAGCATTGAGGAGAGTCCCTGGAGAGCTGCTTCTCCAACGACTCTCCGGCGAAGACTGGAGGGACGCTGCCGGCAGCACACATACAGCATCCCTCCAGCGCCGCCCCCTGGCCATAGCAGCCAATAGGCTGCGAGCATCTCCTCCGGCCAGACCATCCCGGCTGGGGGAGGCAAAAGGGCCAGCCCATTAACAGGCTGGCCCCATTCAGTGGTGGGCTTCAGGGGGTTTTCACAGGTTCCATAGAACTCTTTGCTAATGAGCGCCTGGTTCTGAGAACCGGTTACTAATGGGTCATAGAACCTGTTGTTCTATGAACATAGAACCTGTTGTTTATTTAGGTTATTAGGATAAAGAACCTGTTGTTGATTTATTTGAATCCCATCTTTGGGCTATTTGGATCTGCACTAACTCTGTTATAGCACAGATCAAAGCAGCCCAGGATTGCCCTGTTCCTGGGCAGAACAGAGTTACTCCTGAACTCCTGAACAGAGTTAGGAGTGCTGGATCCCAGCTCCCATCTCCTGCTCCCTGCCTGCCTGCAATTTCACCTGCTGTTTCCTCCAATAGTGAGGGAACTTCAAAAATTACAGGAACATCTATGGGGATGGCAGCTCAACCCTAAAGCTAGCAGCTTCAAGGGGCGCAGCAGTGTCAAAATGGCACTGAATACAAAGGCACTGCTGAAACAGCCAAAGGTCTTCAATGGTTAGTTGTGTTTATTTTAGTTTCTTCTTTAGTGGTGTTGTCCAGTTTTACCTTGGGGAAAACTTGGGGAAGAGCACCTCAAGAGCACTCAAGTTGGGGAAAACTTAGGGAAGAGCACCTCCTACCTTGGGGAAGAGCACCCCATTTCATTGCACCCAGTTGTGAGTGTAATGACAAATAAATTTCTTATGTCTTATGTCTTAAGATCTTCTACAGAAAGCTGTGTGGCCCAGTTGCTGTGCCACCTTATATCTAGGTGCTGCAGACATGCCTTATAGCACGTTTGCAGTACCCAACATTGATTCATTTATGCCACAGTTATGATATTATAAATAAAAACAGTGTGTGTGTGTGTGTGTGTGTGTATATATATATATATATATATATATATATATATATATATATATATATATATATATATATATAAACATATATATAGTGGTGCCTCACATAAAGAGCTTAATTCATTCCGGAGGCATGCTCTTTAAGTGAAATGCTCTTTAAGTGAAGCAGATTTTTCCATAGGAAATAATGGAAACTCAGATGATTGGTTCCACAATCCCCAAAATATTCATATAAAAATATAAACTGCATGTAAAAATGATGACAAAACACTGGAATTGAACATGCTGGAAATTGAACATGTTGGAAATGAACAATTGAACCCTGAAATCAAAACATGCATTCAATGCGCATGATCATATGAAGTCTACTTAGGCTGCAATCCTAAAGACACTTTCCTGGGAGTAAGCCCCATTTAACACAATGGGGCTTACTTCTGAGTAGACATAGTTAGGAGACTGCAATCAAAGACACTTTCCTGGGAGGCTTACCTGGGCTGCTGCTGGAGGTTCAAGGTGGTTGGTGGGGGCACTTGGGAGCAGTTAGGGGCAGCTGCCTCTGGCAGCCAGCAGCCCTTTTACAGAGCCTTCATGCGGAGCATCAGGGCTGCATAACACACATGTCCAGAGTGCACTTGCTTGTTAAGTGAAGTGGAACTTGTTATGTGAAGCAAGATTTCTTGGAAATTTTTTCTTGTTATGTGAAACGCTTGTTAAGTGAGGCGCTTGTTAAGCAAGGTACCACTGTATATATGATTGTTGAAAGAACAAAGCAAGAGAGAAGGAAGGAATAATAAGTCAAATATCTATTGATACATGAATACGAAAAGTATCCACAAAGGGTTTACAGTTCTTAATTTTTTTTTAAATCAAGTTCTTAATTTTTCGTTGCAAGACAAGGGGACAGAAACAAGGTCAGAGAATTTATTGGATTTGCACCACGAAAGCAATAGTTTTTGCAAAAAGTACAGTATTATATTGTACATTATTATGACATAAATCATAGCCCAGTGTAAAATTCCTGGTCGGAATCTATGATGATTTAAATGTATGATATTTATTTGATGTGACCTTCACAATATTTTAAGTTAAATGAATCAAAACAAGGATTTGCATTATTGCTTTAAGAATGTTAATTTTTGCCCCTTCCCTATTTTTAACATAATGAAGTGTGGTGACATAATAACAGCCCAATCTATGTGCTTTGTAATGAATAATAAAGTGTTTTAACCTCTTTAGGGACTTAACACTGCATTAATCCTTTAATCCCTAGAAAAACCAATTTTGTTGACATGTAAAGGGGATATTTAACTTCATCCAATTAATTTTCTAGAGATAACCATGATGATGATCAGATTGAATAGATTCATTAGAGCTTCCTTATTGTGTACCAAGTGATAGCTTTGCCACCAGAAATTTGTAACAGAAAAGAAATTTACATCTAGCAATTATGTTTTATTTTTTTCTCTCATTTCCTATTTTAATGAAAAGGAACACCAGAACTTTGACATCCTGAATGCTTTCCCATTTACCACTTCTGCAATAGTTGAGATACCACTGGGCTATTAAACACTACCAACGTCACTGGCATGATTTGGTTTAATTAGTATTGTTCTGGTGACATGCTTTAACACTGTGTTCCTGAAATATTTCTTAAGAGCAAAACACTTTGGTATGAACGGAACTGATAAATGCCTGCCGGAAAACTCTTTCGAGCAACAAATGAGTTCTGGCTACAGAAGATTGCAAAAAAGAAGCTACACACTTTTGGCATCTCCATGAACGCAACTTGGAAACAATACCCAAGCTGGAGAACAACCAGCATTGCAAAAGAAACCTGATGCTTCATTTCATTTCAGCTTTTTCTTCAACGTCACGTTAACTAATCTTTGTGCTTGTCAAAACATGCACTCTTCTGTTTTCTTGGAGTTTTGGGGATTTTCATCTTTCTCCCAAATATTTTATTTATTTAATTGCACCCACAAAAACCAAAAAAGAAAAAAAAATACATCTTATTTGTGAACTTAATAAAATACGGTCGTTACATTCTGGGGCTATGATAATACCAGGTTTAATTTCTGCGAAAAGTAATTATCCAAGTAAACAAGAAAGATACCACATAACTGTGCAGTAAAAAATGATTTTTAGCATTCAGCAAAGATCAAGAATGGAGCTGGAATTCAGAAATCTTCAAGAATAAAGCTGGAGTGGGAATTCAAGAATGGGGAAAGTAGAAGAATTCCACCTTGAATTCTAGAAGAAGCTTGTGTTAATACCTTGTTAACTGATTGTTCTGTCCTGGTGGGCGCATATAAGTCTCATTTCAGGTGCTATTACAAAATGACAAACATGGTTTTCACTGAAAATAAGAATATTGTTCTAAATCAGAACATTGGTCATCTCACTCTGTATTTGGAGAAAACACCATTGTAGTAACAATGATACCATGAGTAAATGGTCACTGTGATTTTTAGTAATATATCAAATATAAAAAACTAGCAAAATGTATCTGCATTATGGGAGTAAAATACTCCTTTATGCAATTCCCCCATGCGTATTAATCCCCCGTGCGCATCAACTCCCCATGCACATCAACCCCTCATGCACATCAACTCCCCCATACACAATACCTCCCCTCATGTGCAACACCCCTCATGCACACCAACCCTCCCAGTGCATCAGGCACCAGGCACCAAATTGGCTGGATGTCAATCAGTCAGTCTTCCATGTTAAGAATAGGACAAAAATACACTGCACCTCTTTTTACCCCCTTAACGGTTAAATTTCTCAACATTGGTTCTTGGCGGGTGTTGATGTCACAGAAAGAACACTGTCCCTGAATTTCATGCTTATAGGTCTGGGGGTTGGGGCCGAGAGTCCATCAGTCAGAGATTCTTCAATGTAAAGTATAGGAGGAAAACATGTTGTGCTCCTTTTCACCCCCGTCTGGTTGGAATTTCCAAAAACCAGTTCTTAGTGGGTTCCTCATGGAAGGAACAGCCTCCCCAAATTTCATGCTTCTAGGTTCAGCGGTTTTGGCTGGGCGCTGATGAGTCAGTGAGTCTTTGTACCCTTCATAGATCTTACAAAGGCTTTTGATTTGGTTAGTAGGGATGGCCTTTTTAAAATCCTCCCCAAGATTGGATGCCCACCTAAGCTCCTCAACATCATCAGGTCCTTTCACGAGGACATGAAGGGCACTGTAGTTTTTGATGGCCTAACATCAGACTCCTTTCACATCTGAAGTGGAGTGAAGCAGGGCTGCGTCCTCGCACCAACTTTATTTGGGATCTTTTTTGCTGTCATGTTGAAACAGGCTTTTGGAAATGCAACAGAGGGAATCTATCTCTGGACCAGATCAGATGGAAAACTCTTCAATCCCTCTAGACTAAGAGCAAAGTCCAAAGTCCAGCTGAAATGCTTGCAGGATTTCCTCTTCGCTGATGATGCTGCTGTTACTGCTCACTCTGCCAAAGACCTCCAACTACTTATGGACCATTTTAACAAAGCCTGCCAAGATTTTGGACTAACGATCAGCTTGAAGAAAACACAAGTTATGGGACAGGATGTGGATTCATCTCTCTGTATTACAATTTCTGAACACGAGCTGGAGGTTGTCCATGACTTTGTGTACCTTGGCTCAACTATCTCCAACACTCTCTCTTTAGATATCGAGCTGAATAAACATATTGGTAAAGCGGCTACCATGTTTTCTAGACTTACAAAGAGAGTATGGCTTAATAAGAAGCTGACGGAACATACAAAGATCCAGGTCTATAGAGCCTGTATCCTGAGCACACTCTTGTACTGCAGTGAGTCTTGGCCCCTTCATGTGCGGCAGTAGAGAAAGCTGAACACATTTCATATGCGCTGTCTCTGACGTATTCTTGGCATCACTTGGCATGACAAACTTTCAAATGGTGCAGTCTTGGAACATGCTGGTATCCCTAGCATGTACACGCTTCTGAAACAGTGACGTCTACGCTGGCTTGGACATGTCGTGAGAATGGCTGATGGTCGGATTCCAAAAGACCTTCTGTATGGAGAATTAGTGCAGGGAAAGTGCCCTAGAGGGAGACCACAGCTGCGATACAAGGACATTTGCAAGAGGGATCTAAAGGCCATGGGAATGGACATCAACAACTGGGGAACCTTGACCTCTGATCATTCAGCGTGGAGGCAAAAGACGCAGCATGGCCTTCTTCAATTCGAAGAGACACTCATTCGGCAGGCTGAGACAAAGAGGCAGCTCTGGAAACAGCAAAATCTGGGGGCTGGGCAGGGGACTGACTGTATCTGCCCTCAGTGTGGAAGGGATTGCCACTCTCGAATTGGCTGTTTAGTCACAAAAGACGCTGTTTTAGGATCTCTACTTCTGAGCACGATACTATAGTCTTTTGAGACTGAAGGATGCCAATGAGATATCAATGAGGTGAAATGGACATGAAATGAAATGGACATAAAACGTAGCAATTAACGTCCTACATCCTGCTAACATACAATCTAGCCTGTTCAAGCATTCAGGAGGCCTGCACCCTGCCTGCATTTCACAATAAGCTTGCATGCTTTTAGCATCCTATAAAAAAAGGTTTTGCTGGTGTGTATTAGGGGGTCTGCAAGAGAAGTGGAGATTGGGTTCCCCTGTATCTGTGGTTTCATATCCACAGGGGCCCCTGGAATGGACTCCCTTGTGGCTATGGGGAAAGGGTTGATATATATCCTGAAAAACAGGGACAATCCCAATTTTGGGGGATTGTGTTCACATACTGGCAAATGGGACAGAGGGTCCTGTCCCGATTTTGTGGAAGAGAATTAGGGCAACTCTATATGGGGAACATCTATATTTGAAAGAACATAAATACTTTCTTGAATTAATATTTAAATTTATGCTTTAAAGTTGGGGTAACTTAAGTGGCTAAAGGCTCATTCGAAAAAAAGTAGGAAGTGAGGAACTTTCAGGGTGACCAGATGCCAAACGCAAAATCCCTGAATGGCAAGGCCAGAATTCCTGCCCAAAAGCAAAAATTCCTAGCCCCCAAGCCAAAATTCCTGCATAAATTCCTGCAATTAAAAAAATTGTAGAAAACCCAAAAATGTAAGACAAGCAAAAATAAGCTAAAAACACTTGTGTTTCTCTCCTGTATTTAATTTCAGTACCATATTACCCCTTTTAAAATTGAAAAATGATGGAACTCTCTACTCATTGCGGCTGTGAGAGAGACAAAAACTCCATTATACTGGCACAATTATCTGGGAGGAAGTCCCATTGTAGAATGGAGTTTCCTTCTGTGTAGACACAACACAACTAGCATGGGGCTCACACATTTTCCAATTCCTCTACCTCACTAGGGGCAGTTGGAAGGTTGAAGCCGCGATGACGGAGCGAGGCAGCAGTAGGCAGACTATCAAGGAATAGCAGGCAAGCAATGCCGGGAGGCCGGCGATGGAGCATGGAGGCAGAAATAGACTGGCAGCAGACTCTTGGGGTGGGCGGCTGCAGCGAAGGCAGCGGGCAGCTGCGATTGCAGCCCCGTGAGGAGAGCCTTTGCCAGCAATGCTGGCTGAGAGTGATCTAAGCCACAGTGAAGTGGTGAGGGGGAGGAGCTTCCTTCTCCCGCTCACTCTTTCTCCCACATGATGGTCCACCCAATGATCAGGACCAAAGATAACGCATGCCCCAGACACAGCCAAACAAGTGTGCACAGCTGCAACACGCCAAATTTAAATGGCGGCCATTTTCCCGGAGGCTGGCCACATTTTCCCTGAGGAGGGGCTTGTTTTCCGGAGGCCTCCTGGAAATTCTGGAGGTCTGGCAACCCTGGGAACTTTGTATCTATTTCTTTTGTAACCCTCTTGAATCACCGCTGCACCTGTTTTGAGAGCCAGAGACTAACAGTTTGTGCGCTCTTCCTCTGTGCCTTCTTCCCTTACCTTCCAGCTTGCTTCCAATAGGATTAACAACTAAGCACCAAGGATTATAACATTGTAAGGTGAGAACTGAATGGATGAACATAGCAGGTCAAACTGTCAAGAGAATAAGGAGTATTTGCATTATCCTAGGATCGCTAAGAAATATTTTCAGCTAGATTTCCATGGGAAATAGTGTGTTCTGGCCTTCCCTGGTGGTCTCTTGAAACAAAATCACATTAGTTAAGAGGTAATTAGAACCCAGAGTTATCCATTTCTAAGAGCAGAACAAGGTCCACATTTCCCTATTAGATTTTTCCCCCAAAAGAGGCACACCATGTTCTTACACCCAAGAAGATTTCTTTCTAATATACAGCCTAACTCTTTTTAATGCCAATAAAGGTTACTAATACTAAAAAATATACAGCCTAATAGAGTAAGGCTGAAATCCTAAACACCTTTTCCTGGGAGTAAGCCCCATTTAATATAATAGGACTTCCTTTTGAGTAGACAGGCATAGGATTGCACCCTAAGTCTTACCATCCAATTTTACTCCTGGCATAATGTAGCATGCAGGAGTGCTAGGAAGACACATGCTGCATACTATGGAGGCAAACATTATAGGCCATCAATGAGTCGCCTCTAACTTATATACAAGTATAAAAGGGATGAGGTAGCCTGAAAAACAAAGGATAGGGTCTATGTGTATGTTTGGCTACTATCCTATACACACTTTCCTGAGAGTAAGGTCCATAGAACTACAATGGGAGTTACTTCTGAGTATAAATGCTTAAGATTGCACCCTGTGCCAGCTGCTTCCTGCCACTTCCACTCCACACAGAAACTCCTCCTTGCTCATGAAATGACCCACCAAATTTATGGCCCTGTTTCCACAACGTAATGGCTCTTTCTTTGCCACCATCTTACAGTAATGGCTCAGATTGGACCAGCTGGAGTGTGCCATGTGCTGCCATAAATTGGAAGAAAAGCTTGGGCTGTTAATCATCCACTGAAAAGCTCACTCCCTGTGTTTCTGAATAAGTCCTTAATCCAGGACATTCCTTCTGACTGGTCAGAGCCCAAGTATTACTCTCTTGCAACACTGTCTAATGTGGCCTGGCAGATCATTTGAGTCCGACCAGCCTATAATAATTTTTTTACCATTATTAATTATTTGAAATATTCCTTCTGAATTAGTCACTTCATATCATGGATTTGCCTGCTCCGCTCAAAATATTAGTGTCATTCAACCATTAAAAAAAATTTAAATACATTTCTCTAAAGGTAAATTAATCTCTTCTCTACTGACTCCTCTTTCCTGAATGTGTATTTTGTACAAGGAACAACTAACCAATCTGTTACCCTGTAATTAAATTGGATTACAGAATAATCACAACCTTGCTTGCTTTCTTCAGATTACATGGCAATTAAGTTTGGTTTTGCCTTGAAAAACCAAGAATTTCTAATGATGTCATTACATGGTTATTTGTACAATACAATGCAATTATTTAATTATACATGCAGCATTTTTTCCTTCAATGGGAAAAAATGATTAAAATAATGCTAATGCTAATGTCTTGAATAAGTGCCAGCATATTTTAGAAAATTCAAAATATCACTTGATATTTTGATGAGCCTGATATTTCCTTTATATAACAAAGCTTCTCAGTGTTACTCCATAGCCGTTTCTCCTTTTATGCTTGCTTGGGATCCTGTGTCCCTAGTCCACATGAAACATGTTGTATAAATCTGCCCTGCTCAAGCACCACCTTTTTAACCCTGATTTCCTTCCCCCTTTCTTGGTTCAGAGTTGAACTTTCCTAGCCCCAGAAGTACTCGCAGGGCACAATCCAGAGTGAGGGCAGTGAGGAGTGCTCTGGCTGGGCTGCCCCAATTATTTGGAATCCAGAGCAGAAAGTTATGCTCCATCCAAAGAGTTGGAAAGCCTGGGCTGCCCTAGCTGCTCCAGAGCATGCTCAGTAGGCACCAAGTCAGTGACACATGGGGAGGGCTTGCTCCCAAGGAGACCCTCCCTCAGATCACACTGAACAAGGAACAGCTTTTGTGCCAGCATTATAAGGAGTCTCTGAAAACCAGTAATAGCTGCAGCAGGAGACTACCAATAACAATACCAATACAAGAAGGGGCTTCTTGTAGTGTCCTGCTGTATCCCCAGGTTAGTGCGCTGCCGTAGTTGTACCATATCTTTAGGTTGAGAGGCAGGGGTTGCAGCTAGCCTGGCCAAGAACTCAAATTTTTGGTCAACACTGCCATTCTTACTCTGCCTTATCATGGACCCCTATGGGTCTCCTCATTACGATTCTTTCTCCTGAGGTAGTATAACTCTGAGGAGCTAGAAGAGGGCATTTCTGCCCTGGAAACAGGCTCTGGACACAGAGTAACTGCTCTGTTCTAGGCAATGCTAAACATGCCCTCAACATGCCTCTCCTGAACTGTTGAGGCTGCCCCAGCTAGGGCAGCCCAGGTCTACCTGTCTTGGGGCAGCCTATATTGCCTTGCTCAGCCCCAAGCATTTTCCAGAATAACAAGGGTGGCCCACCTTGGAATTGGGTCATCCCAGTGATAGATAGGATTGTCTATCTGGATTATGCCCCCGTCAGTGAAACCACACCCAGCAGAGATGCTGGCCAGGTTTTACAAGACTCATCCTATGTCAAGGGAGGTTGACACCATGGGAACCTCTATATACAGCCATTCTTTATTGGGAAGGGAGTGCTGGACACCACAAGAACATTTCTTATACATGTCTGTGTTTTCCAGGGAGTACAAATGTGTGGTATGAGGGTGGCAGGAGTGGCAGAAATGGCCTACTGAAGTTCTCCAAAAAGCTCTGCCACTGCAAATGCCACCATCTGAGTGTGCAACCATTCACAACTCATGCACTCTGAACAACAACTGAAACCCTTGCGTTGTGATTCTACATTCACAGCAGTGGCAACCCTTTTAGAGGACTCTGATGTGGCAGTTCCGGCTCATCTGACCTCCCCTGGTGTTGATGGTCACTAGCTTGGAAACTTTCAAAACAGATTATACAGATTCATTGAGAACAATGTATCAATGGCTACAGGTCATGATAACTATATCCTATCTCTGGGTTCAGAGGCATAATGCATTCACAACTTGCATTCATCTCCCACTTCAGGACTTCCAGAAAACAGGTGGACTAAGTGGACCTTTTGTTTGATTAAGCAAGTCCCTTTTGTTTCTTCAGAGCTAACATCATTGGAGTTTAGGGTGAGATTTTGACTGGGAATATTCAGCATTGCAGAAAGTGGAAGTGGAAGAATGTTCTGCACCCCTTCTTACACATACACTGAGGTGTGTCACAAACTTATTGGAAAAGTATCTGTGCATGTATGCATGCTATTACACATGCTTTAAAGATAATCTGGTAACAAGCTGGACCAGTCAACTGACTATTGACAAATTCCAGAAATCCATACGCACAAGTTGACCCATTGAAATCTATGGAGGGGAGCTGTGATTTGAGGCATTCCAAGTGTGCAAACGGATATGCTATGGCTTCAAGTTGGGATTCATACCTTAGGATGTTATCATTATCATTATTATAATTATTGCTGTTCAATCCTAACCACTAGAACCGATGCAGTTGTGCTGGCTGAGTGCATGCTGGATTCAGAGGTGTGCAGAAGGAGCAAAAGATTAGGTAGGGAAGTGAACATATTTTTTACTTATCTCTCCCCCACAAGTAAGCTGCCTGACTGCCAACGGGTCTCCATTTGCTGTCATAGGAGAAAAAAGGGGAGCAGTGTCTGGGAGATAGGGGATAGGATTTGGCACATGCCAATGCTGTCGAAATTCACTCCCTGACCCTATCACTCCCAAACTCTCACTGCCGATGACAAATGTCTGCTACACCTCTGGAACTGCTGCAGAGCAGAGCTCACCACTTTCTGCTTGCAGCAGCAGCCCAGAGCTGTGTGACTGTGATCTGAATTATCATGTTGTCTTAAAGGGCCTTGAGCTGTTTGAGTGCTAATTCCACCAGTACAAGGCCTCTGGATGCCGTTGTCTCATATTTCTCAAGGTTTAGGAGATATATATCTCTATATATTCAAAACAGAATGAAGAATGGAATATAGGAAGGAACTGACAATTAGTCAAAATAGTGAGGAGATGAAATGATGACATTTCCTTACATGAATTTCTCTTCACAAAATCTTGTCACAGAACTTAAAATCTGCAATTTTTTAGAAGTTTTATCATGAAGAAAAGCAGCTTCAAAAGGCTGCCTCCAACAAGGTCTTTTTTATACTGTAGCTAAATACTTTTACTTTGATGTTTACAGACAAATCATTTCCCAGGTAAGTTGAAGCTTGTAAATACTGTGTAACTTTAGCATATGTGTGAAAATATAGCCATTAAGTTTCTCTAATGAGCAGGAAAAAGAAGAATTATTTGCTGTCATTATAAACTGTTTGCTAATTATGCTCATCAGGTGATAGAAGTGAATAAGTTAATTTAGGTTTTTAATTATTCTTTTGGAATATCTTTGAGAAGCTTGGGAAAATACTGTAACATTCCCTTCTCCACACTGTACAATATTTTTCCTTAGAAGCAGTGGCGTAGCTAGTGGGGTGCAGTTGCACTGGGCTACAAGCTTGAGGGGGGCTACAAGCTGACCTAGACACTAGTGGCTAAAATTGTGAAAAATGGGGGAAGTAAGAGGTGTGATCAGTAAGTATCAGGACTGGTGCTATAAAAAGAAAACTACAACAAGTAACAATTTGGCATGAAATCTCCTTCAAAGTAGTCCCCTTCAGAAGCCACAAACTTTTTCCATTGATGGACGCATTCCTGGAACTCTTTTTCTGGGATAATCAGCAGCTGCCTAGTCACTTACACTTGGATTTCCTCGACATCCAGAAATCTTTGCCCTTTGATTTGATTTTTGGAAAGAGGAAAAAGTTGCAAGAGGCTAGATCTGGAGATTACAGTGGCTGTCAGATCTGGGGAATGTTGTGTTTGGCCAAAAACTGCTGTACAATCTGCACTGAATGGGCAGGTGCGTTGTTCTGGTGCAATTGCCACTCACTGGACACATGCAATTCCGGCCTTTCCGACAAATAGCATCCTTCACATGCCACAACATGTCACAGTAGTACTTCTTGTTCACTGTCTGACCATGTAGAGCATACTCATGATGAACAATCTTTTTGTAGTTGAAGAAAATGGTCAACAGTGTCTTCACATTGTTTTGTGCTTTCTTTGGTCTTGGAGAAGTTGGGATCTTCCGCTGTGAAGACTGAGCCTTGGTTTTGGGGTCATAGCCCCATGATTCATTACCCGTTATGACTGTTTTCAAAAAGTTTTCATCGTTCTTGACACAATCAAGGAGATCTTGCGCAACTGAAACCTGATTTTTGTTTTGGTTAGATGAAAGCAGCTTTGGCACAAACTTGGCAGACACACGTCTCATACCCAAATCTTCTGTGAAAATGGACAGAACTGAACTGTAACTAATCTGCACATCCTCTGATAACTCATGGATGGTGATTCGATTATTTCCCCTCACAGCTGCATGCACATCTGTGATGTTTTTCTCAGTTCTGCTGGTTGCGGGTCACCCAGAACGTTCGTCACTGTCAACATTTTGTCAGCCATCTTGGAAACGTCTCACCCATTTTTACACTTGCGTAGGTCTCTGCGCAGGTATCACCAAGCTTTTTGGCAAAATTTGATGCAGATTCTCTGTCATGGTCAATGCGACAACCCCACACTACACATGTTCCTTCCAAGCACTGCTGTAAAGAGAGGAAGTGAGCTAGGACATTAAAACTAACCCTACAATTCAAACTAACTACGGGAGCATGTAAGAGACATTATGTGCACCTGTAGTTACTACACCACCTAGTGAAAATCTATGGGAAGTTCATTTTGCAATCCAGAGCAAACTGTTCTTACACCGGAGCAAGGACTCCCCATAGTTACTCTGGATTGCGCCCTTAGTGTCCATGCACGGCTGGGGTCAAGGTCATTCTGTGCCTAGTGGCTTCACTCTGTGTATTTTAGCTCCTTCACTATGGCACCAGTCCTGAAACTTATTAATCACAGCTCGTATCATATATAGTACATATATCATAAAACAGGTACCTATGCTATCTGGATATGCAAGCACTTCTATGAGGTGTTCCTCTAATATTTAGCAGGGAAAAATAACCATTCCTCTTTGCCCAGGCAAGTTTCCCTAACCAATAATAAGAGACACGCTTTTCATTATTTTACTTAATTAAATTTGATGTTGTTGTTGGGGAGAGGGCAACAAAATCGTCTTTGACTCCAGATAGCAAATAGGTGCTTTAGCTGAGCCACTAGCAGAGCAAATGGTGGTCAACTGCTGAGGAGGAAGAGATAAGATTTTTCTTACCGCTTTTCTTTTTTAATTAAAAATTATCTTTAAAAAATTCTTTTATTTTTTTAAATTTTGTTTTTAAAAATACCCAGGGATGCATCACTTCTGGTTGTGGCATCACTTCTGGGGCAACATTTTGAACTTTGCACCGGGCTGCATGATCATTAGATACTCCACTGCTTCGAAGTGTATATTATGTATTAAGAATCAAAACATGGAAAATATCACAACTGCCTGTTAGTGTTATAATAATAGTATTGTTTCATTGATCTGTATCTTTTTTAAAATTCTGTTTAGCACCATATCATATTTAGGTTCTTTCAAAATAATACCTTATTTTGGCTATCTGACAGCAGGTATCCATTCATAATATTCGCCTTTTTCTTGCTTTTCCTTTTTGGAAAAAGTGCAGATCTACAGAATTTTTCACTCCATATATCAGATAGCTAAGGGTTGCTGTTGACTGTATTGTGCAATCTCTCAAGGTTATTTTCATAGCAAGTTTGCATTTAGAGTGGCAAGTCTTTTTCTTTGCTCAGAGCATATCAAACAGCTTTGGCAAAGTGCCAGTTCAAATCTAGGCAATTATATGTTGTACTTCTCCCTTTTATTAACTGATCTCTCATTTTGCAGGTGACACACATATTTCTATGGGTGAAAATCCATAACTCCCAGAACTGATAGACAATTCCAAAGGCTTAGTTGCCTTCATGCCTGGCTTGCTGTTGAAATGGTATCGCTACAGGAAAAATAATATATGAACCTTCAAAAAAATTTACAGTGATTTGAAATAAAACTATAGCTTAAAAGCCTAAGGAGCTGAACATTTTTATCATTAAAGTAAAAGCACAAATCCTGTGTGTTTCTGACTCCTTAAATGCTACTTATAAATACATATATCAAGGATCACCTATATCTAAAGGTGGTTCTGATGTGAATTGTAAAGAAAGTTACAATGCTGAAATTAGGAATAAAGATAAGTTCAGAATGAACTTGTCCTCTTTGGAATAAAATGTTTCTCATTCTCCATTTTCAAACCAATGGGGAATGAGGTTCAAGATCCAAAACAACTCCCAACAGATAAACTTTCCTTCAGAGATGGGATCTTGAATCAGTGATTCAGACTCAAGTCCTAAAAATGTGCATTTTTTGTTGACTTGGTAATTCGTGTTATTTGGGTGGAAAAATCTGAAATAATACTTGAAGGGGCCACTGACTCAGCAATTGTACCCCACGGTCTGAGTGTGCTCGCTCACTGTTTTTGCTGTATGATAAACTTCATGATGGCACCATTTGCACCATTTGATGGCAACATTGCACAGACTACATGAGGAGCAATGAAGTCTAGTCAAGAGGTGGGGAAGGGTTAATTATTTCCTCTTGAAACAAATAGAGGGGAGAACTGGGCTCACTGGTCTCCAGCATGCTGTCCTCACGGGGCTGCAGTCGCAGCTGCCCATTGCCTTCACCGCAGCCACCCGCCCCATGAGTCCACTGCCTGCCACATGAAGTTCAAGGAGCTCCTAGGAAGAAGCTAGGAGCTTCTTATTCCTATTGCATCATATTCTTATTCTTATTCCTATTCCTATTGCATCCTTTGGTTTGGAAGTTGCTTGATTAGCATTTAAATGCTGAAATAAATTCATGGTAAATAAATTGATGGTAACAACTTAAGTGTGGCTAGATCCTAACAAGGATTCATGGGATGAAATTAAAAATAGGAGATATTAAGCTTGAATTAGGAAGATATTTTCCTCCCATAGTCCATTAATTAAACTTCTTTCTTGGGCAGGCTAATCATATGACTGGAAATTCCCAGACAGAACTGGAAATGAAGTCCAGGTAACTTTAGGTCCAGGTAATTCTTTGTCATGAAACTTTAGGCATTTCCTGAGATTTCCTGAGATTTTAGGCCTTTTACCGCTGCTGGAAGGTCTACTGAGCCACTGAGGCTGCTGGTCAAAGAAGTAGGAGGAAGGGAAGGGAATTGTAGTTTCCCTCCTCCTCTGCCTGCTTAAGCACCTTTCCAAGCCATTGGTGGAAGAACTACATCTCTCAGTGTGCAGGGTGCCAGGATTTGCAGCATGCTTCCCAGGGGCCTGAGGAGTTCCAGCTGTTGAAAAATTGGCTGGAAAAATGGCTGTGGCTAGCAGTGAGCTCAGCTTCAGTCCCTGCAAACTTGCAGAGAAACTGTGCTTGCTCTAGCTAAGTTTGCTGCAAAGGAGAGCTCAGCTGAGGCTGCTGGAGAGGAGAGCAAAGCAGAGGAAGGAGGGAGCCTTGGAAGCCTTGCAAGTGGAGCTGCTCTGAAACTTTGCAGAGTTTGGCTTTGGAGAGAAAGGGGGAGGAAGAATTAATTTTTTAAAGCAGGGTTGCCAACTGACCCAAGAAACCCAGCCTCCCCTGCTCCTATGCCTTTATAGAGGGATCCACCAATATTTACTTTGCACAAAAAACATGGATCTATCTCCCCAGCCCTGGTTCTGGTTCTGGTGCTGGCAACTGCTTGTGGAAGGACTTGAGGATCTTGGTCAGAATCATGTCTACTTTATGTCTTGCACAGAGGTTTTCAGTTTTCAATTTAAAAAGTAATATATTGTTGAAACTAAGTACAAGAAAGCAATATGAGTGTTTTTAATGTGTCCTACATTTGTCCTACAATTTTGGGGTGTACTACAATTCTTTTTAACCGGGTAGGAATTTTGGCTTGGGGGAACAGGAATTTTGGTGCACTTTGGAGGGAATTTTCGGTTTGGCATATAGTCACCCTGTTCTCAGGGCAACTTTGAAAATTTATGTACATATTGCTTAGTTAGTATCTCATCACTTTTCAATCTCACATTCTGATTGTGTAAATTGCTGCTTCGGTCGAAAAATATTGACTGCAATCCTAATCCCCAGTTAAGCCATCCTAAACCCTAACAGCAGTTCTGTGCTGGCCTCAGGTGTGCCACTCCTGGGAGTGGGTTATGCCAGTACACAGACATGCGGTTGACTCCCTACATTAATTGAGCTGGTCTAGGTTAGGATTCCACCTATTGTGTGACAACAGTGTCAGACATGGATGGGGATGCTCACTCTTTGGTGACTGAGTTGTCTCATATATAATGATGCATTGATGGTTTGACTCAGTACTTTTGACTCAATGGTTTGATGACCAATACTAGTGCCTATGCACTATGCACTAGTGCCTATATATAATTTTATGCACAATTTTATTATGTGCAATATTATATAAAGTATTTGAGAGTGCAATCCAAACTCTACCTTGTTGGGATTTAAATTTGAAAACATATTGGTTCAGGCAAGTTGGTTCCAGGATGATGCAATACTGTAAAGAAAAAGCTGATGCAATCTGGCTGATGCAATCCGGAAATCCCCTTGCAGCATGAGTCAGCAAAACTGGAAGTGCTGAGTCATTGGTCACCTGATTGCAACATTAGTATCTGATTGGTGTTTAACCACATTTAAGAAACTATTGGAATTTTACAGTGTGTGGTTTGAGGAGGACTATTTGCTGTTGGATACTCTGGTGGACTGAACTGTTACAAACTGTGGACTGATCTTTGATTGCCTTAACGGACTTGCTGATATCTATTGGGAAATTTTCACGAAGAGGAGGTGGGTAGGCTGCAAGCAAGACACTGAGACAGCATCAGTCAGTTTGAGGCAGGAAGCTCCATTGGACCCGATTGGATTGGATCTGAGGATCCTATATCATGATCGTTTTGGATCCTATTAGATGATCGTTTTGGATCCTATTTGATGATCGTTTTGGATCCTATTTGATGATCATTTTGGATCCTGTTTGATCCTGATGTGAGGAACTTGCCCAGCTTTTATTCAGTAAAAGATTGTTTACCAGATCAATATGATGCAAAGTATGATGCAGGGTATGAGGTACAATTATGATGCAAAGCATGATGCAGAATATGGGGTACAGCATGATGTAGAGTACAGTACATTGCTACATGACTATATTGCTACATTACATTGTATAGTATATTGCTACATGACATTGTATAGTGACAGGTTTAAACAACCAGAGAGATAGCTAGCGTATGTTCTTATGATGAATCTTAATTGACGTACGAAGTGGTATGTTTTATAAATACTCCTTGATATCAGTTCATACAGTTCTTTGCATACTTTGTACACAATTACAAAATCTTGTGTGCCTTTGTTCCAATTTTGCTAAGTTGACAGCATGGATTTTTCACATGCTTTAACTCTTTGGCTGCAGATGTATTTTGCAGACTTTTATTGTTACATCCCTGCTACAATTTCGGATTACCGTAGGACCTGTTGTATGTACTGACTGATTTTGCTGTGCTTTGACCTTGGACTGTTACTGGATTTATCTATTGCCTTCTGTGAGACAATATAGCTATCTCTAATTTGAACCAACTGTCTCGTGTTTTGTTCTGTTGCTGCTGGTTTCCTCAGCAATACAAGCTCTGCTAGCTCTGCACATCAGCAGGATCTCACATACACTAACACACCTTGTGCAAGTGCAGGCCTGCTTGCAGCACCTGTTGCAACCTGGACTAAATAAATTTGTGCCAGATGCAGGGAGAAGATATTTTTAGAGAGTGTGTGGGCAGAATGGGAAGCAGATTGGGCCTGACATGGGGTTAGGATCAGGTACAGCAGTATTCATCATATCGTAACTTTCACCCGTGGTTTTATATTGGCTGCTTGGATTTGTTTTAGCAATTTCACTGGTGCATGTTTGAGTTGCCCCATATCTGTCACTGGGACTCAATACTGCATCCTCTTCCTCCTGCTCCTCCTCCTTAGCATTGTTCCCACTCATGGCAGGGTCAGTCATGATGATTGACATGACATGGGGAAACCTGGCCAGCCTGTCACAGGGGCTTGTCACCAGGACGTTGTTTTTACCACTGAAGTGGTGCCTATTTATCTACTAGTATTTGCATCAAACTGCTAGATTGGCAGGAACTGGGAGAGTGTTGGGAGCTCACTCCATCATGCAGCACCCAAGTCTTGAACTGCTGACCTGCCAATCTTCAAATCAACAGGCACATTGCCTGTAACCACAGAGCCACTGCAGCCCCAGGCACAATAATGCATAAGGGGGAAAATAACCCCTCACCCTGAGTTGACCTACAATTGCTGCTTAACCTGTTCCAGGGCAGTGCTGCCCTGCTTCCTCGAAATGTTTTCATGATTGAGGTTCATAATAATAATCAGCAGAGATAATATTTTTCCTTTCTGTAACTGCTGAATTTGTGCAATTGAATCCATCGCTAATGCTGCACATCGCACATCACAACTGAATCCAAACAGTAATGCTGTTTGTCAACAAAGTGGGAAATTGCTGGTGGAAAATCAAAGAAATAGCCAGTCTTGGGCACCAGGATAAAATTATCAAGTTTGATATGCAACAAAACAAATTAGTTGATTATGGGTGCAATCCAGAGTAACTACGGGGAGTCCTTGCTCCAGTGTAAGAACAATTTACTCTGGATTGCAATATGAATTTCCCATAGATTTTCACTAGGTGGTGCAGTAACTATGGGTTCACATAATGTCTCTTACATGCTCCTGTAGTTACTGTGGATTGTAGGGAAAGTTAAGAAAATGTGGTAAACAGGACCATGAATGCAGTTTTGTCCTTTTCAAATCCACCTCGAAGAAAGTCTTTTTTTAAAAAAGAGGAAAGCAGGTAGGAAGGGAAAAACTCAGTTTGACAAATGCTTGTGCATTTCTACACTTGTACTTTTGCATACAACAAAACATAGGAAGCATTGATATGCTTTGATAAATCTCTGGGACTGACTGATCACCAAAATACGTAGTTGTCTTAATATAAAATGACAGGATCATGGGGAAGTGATTTGATTCTCCTATAGGAGTGGTACCCAAAACTGAACTACTGGGCCTTTGGATGTGACCCCGCATAAGGGCTACAATCCTGTACATCATGTAGATAGCAAATTTTTAATTAGGATTCTGTGCAGTCGTGGGCTGCAGAAGGTTCGCACCTACTCTGTAGAACCGGTTGTTAATGAGAAATAGGCCATGTAAAGTTTAAAGATAACCATTTAAAAGTGGCTGCCAGATGGGCATAGGTTGTTATTAATTTCTTTGGCTGTTAATTTCTTTGAATCCCATCACTGTTTCTGTGGCTCTCCTGGCTGGTTTCTGGTGGCTCCCTCAGAAGTAATGGTTTCCAGTTTGGGAACAACTGTCTTACAGCATGCGACTTAGCTTTCTTGCTTTTTTCCTTTTGGAATTTTGTAGTGCATGTACCTTTTAAACCATTATATAGATTACAAAGTATGGGTTTGTAACTGACTGATTTTGGTTTAGGGTTTGGAATCAGACTAGATAGAGGAAACTTCTCTGACTATAATTCCATCTGCCCATATTAAAATCAAGTCCAAATGTGAGTACTACCCCACAAAATTCAACTGAGGACATCTTGGAAGGGGCTGACTGAGTCACAGATCAATGGATGACATTGAGCCTCTGTGCATAGTTTGTCCCTCATTCCTCTAGCATCTATTATAAATGGACAGCCCTAATGCTTGTTCAATAAAGCTTGCAGTCATATGGAATTATTTTTGGATGAGCTCACTAGTACAATGAGCAACTTTCAACAGTAAATTTTCATTAATTTATATGCACTGATTTCCCACTGAGGTGTAACTTTATCTTATTAATTTCTCAAGGAGGTTTTGTTTCCAGTAAGGACAAAGCTGCATGCGCTTCCTAATCTGAGGCTGAAGATTTCATGAACCAAAACTTGGGGAGGAGGGAGGGATGGTGGCAAAGGTAGAATTATGCTATTAATTTGAAGATATATATAAAGCTATAGAAAGGTGGCCTCAGAGTAGTAAGCAACTATGATGGTCTTATGTCTGCTCAGAAGTCAGTTCTATTGTGTTCAACGGAACCTAGTCCCAGTATGGATTCAGATAAAAGTATGTTTAGGGTTGCAGTCTGAGTTTCAAATATTATCAGTTGCCTCTTCACCAGTATGCTCAAATTCAGAAAAACTGAAGCCCAATGACCTTTTCCAACTTCAGGTGGAATCCCACAGGGCACAAGGGAAAACCTGACATGACAAAGACAGGCTTGGTGAAAGAGACAACTGAAGAAACAGAAGGAGGGACATGCAATTCAGGGGCAGGAGGTGAGACAGAACCAGAGTAAACAGATACAGTAGAGGACAGAGTGCCAATACCTTTACAATTATATAAAAGGGAATTTTGGCAGATGCAGCTCTTTAAAGCTTTCCATGTTGAGCTTCACCTGACCAGACATCCCCTTTTATATAATGGCTGTCTGCCATTGTATCTAGTCATCCCGATATGTCAAACTCCACCTTTCTCTGATGTATTTGTGGCTTACCTGGAACTTGAATAACTTTTTTTGTGAAATTACAGATAAGCACTGTAAATAAGTGATGCATCTATAGGGATCAGATGTCATCATATATACTCATGGCCTGTGTTTGGATCATAAGTTGAACAGGATCACATCACATATTAATACAATAGTTTAAAAAATATTTCACAATTAATTGTCCATAAAAAGATCCCATGTTCCTTGTTTACTGGTTAGTTATGAACCCTACAATTCTGGAAAGAACAGCTACTATAAAGTACACTTCTTTGCACTCATCTGATTCATGCAACTCTTTGTTCTTTTGCTCTGGTCATCAACCACTGCCTCCAGCAAGTGTTTGATCCAAGGGAGAGTAACATATCTGGGGGGGTGCAAAAAATACTGAAGGCACTGCAACATGCCAGGTATGCAGCCACTTCTACTCGCTCTTGGAGCCATTCCAGGAACATTTGCTAAATTTACTTGTATCTCCTGAACATTGTTGTTGCTTCTGTTAATGGTTCTAATGGCTAGTGGGAGGAATGCTTACACAGCACACTGTGGCACTTGCAATCCTTGTTTTGCTCCCCCTTGCTGTGCTATTGTCAGAAAACCCATGTAGTGAGAGGTATGACTTAGGTAGCGATGTGAGAATACAATGATGGCTATAGAAATCATTTGTTTTTCCTCCAGAAATTTTCTTCCTTCTAAGTGTAGATGCCTGCAAGATTTTCGAGCATCAACCACATGTTTATTTGGAGATTGTGAAGAATAGTCAGCAGTCTTTCTATCCATGATCTTCCATTCCCATGGCATCAGTAACATAGTGAGACTTCACTGAAGCAAATTTATTGCTGGTATGTTGTTTTTGAGCTTTGATGGTGATTAACATGCCAAAGAGTTGTGGCCAGTGATTGACAACAGAAGAAAGTCCTTGCTTGAAACTTGGCAAAGCTATTACTGAGCTCTGTGGACAATGTTACCTAGATGGACCAAAGATGGAGCGGCTTATGATTCCATCCATTTTCCCAAATCTGTTAAAATTGGACACATTGAACATGTTTGCAGGCAAAGACTTTCTCATTTAGCAGAATACTGGAACTTTTTATGAAGTTGAACTTGAAAGCATGTGCGTGTACTTGCATGTGTTTGCTTTTATTTATCATACTTATTATAGCCATTTAGGCAGGGATGGAAATATTTTATTAAATATTTGAAACTGCGGTTGCTGCAGTATTTGCAAGGGTATCTCTAACATAAATATTTTACATTCCAGCTAAATGAAATATATTACACCAACCGTGTAATGTGGCTAGCTAAATGCATGGTAGAACTACCAAATTTATATATAGATTATAGACTAGCAAAATGTACCCGTGTTGTGGGAGTAAAATACCCATTGTACACCATCTCCCATTGCACATCAAACCCCCCATGCACACCATCCTCTGTTCTCTCCAACGCCTCTCTGTGTACTCCAACACCTCCCTGTGTGCACCATACCTCCTTGCGCACCATCCCCATGTGCATCAACCCCCCCTGCACAATACTCCCAATGTACATTAACCCCCCCATGCTTATCAACATCCATCCACAACAAGCAGCCCAATCAATTCTTTCCCCCATATGCAACATTCCCCATGGAAAACATTCTCCATGCGCATTAAACCCTCCAAGCACATCAACCCACCATGTGCAGCACCCCCCATGCACACCATCCTCTCATGCACACCATCTCCCCAGTGTACCATCCCTCCCAGTGCATCAGGACCCAGGCACCAAATTGGCTGGTTGTTGATCAGTCAGCCTTCAATGTTAAGTATAGGACAAAAACATGTTGCATCCCTTTTCACCCTCTTAAGGACTAAATTTCTCAGCATTGCTTTTTAGTGGGTGTTGATGCCACAGAAGGAACACCCTCCCCAAATTTCATGCTTCTAGGTCCGGGGGTTGGGGCAGAGCTGGGCTTGAAGCACAGGATATCAATGCTGCTGTTGCCACATGATCAACTCCAGCCTAACCTTGATACACCCCTTACCTCACTGGATCTCTGTCCTAATACACCTATGAACCATCCCCTCTGCCACTTTACCTGGATTGGCAGAGTGTCCACTGTCATAGCCACTTGATAGGTTTAGGTTGCAGGTATTAATTTATCCCATTGATTGCAATCGTGCTTTGTCACAACTAATTGTTGGTACAACTCTCAGCTCTCATCAGCTGTTTCTTGTCTTGTGAATGACCTGTTTGAAATGCTTCTAAGCTCAGTCTTCTACTCCAATTTCATAATAGAGCTATTTAAACCTTTGCCCCACATTTTCTGGCTGGGAAGAAATGGCTTGCAGTCAACTAGTCTCCATATAAACAAAAGCTAACGATGGATCAAAGCTAACTATTGACTAACATCATTTTCTACTTAGGACACCATTTTATATGTGGAAATGAACTTTGCTTTGATAATCACTCTGTTCCAAAAAGAATCTTCCTCACCTCCTTGATCCATACACATTTTTTCCATTTTCACATAATCCTTTTCATTCATTCATACTCATATTACAGAAGAACACAAACAGATATAGGTTTTATGCAAGGTTGTACAATGAGACATGCCAACGAATTCATAGAGGATATATATATTCTTTTTAAAAACACAAAGCATTGAACTTGTATGTTTTCTTCCCCTTTGGGAGAACATTTACACCAATTTCTTTGTCCATTCGCAAGATGAAGAGAATTATAATTTGCAATGGCAGCTTTGCAAGTTCGCCTTGACTTCGTCTTTGCAAGTGTGGGTGGGAAGAAATGTTATGTTTCCAATTTTTAAAAAGTGTGTTAAAACACATTCTTAGCATTCACTATTTGCATCACATTATTCTGTTTCAGAGGATGGGAAGAGTTGTGGCATTGGATCTGCTGGAATGGTTGTGGTTTTCATATTATTTTGCTTGTCAATGGCACAATGAATTGTTCAATTTTGCTGAACTGCAAATCAATTTGCAGACTCCAAAGTAGGTTAGTTCCCCAAAGAACTTCTTCACATATCATTCACACCCAACATAAACAGCTCAAAATCTCTATTTTTGGTATTGATTTTCCAGTTTGAGACCATCTGGAAGCAACCATCAAAATACTTAAAGGGAGAAAAATGACTGTACATTCTCTTACATATGCACCATCAGTGGCAAAACTTTCATTGCTGAAAAGGTAAGAAAGCATGGCTTCATTTAGTAGTTTTAAATTTGCTGTTTATTCCCAGTCCTAAAATTGTAGTGATGAGCTTGAAAATGATAGCCATATGTCCTGTCTCTAAAGTAAAAACAAAAAACAAAGCAATCCTAAGCATATCTACTCAGAAGGAAGCCCTATTGTTTTCACTGGGGCTACTCCCAGGAAAGTGTGTTAGGATGTGTTAGGATTGCAGCCCAAATGTATTACATGTGTTATGTGTATTATGTATTATATACATAATACATAAATGTATTATGTTTGTATGTGTATTATGTGTTAGGATTGCAGCCCAAATGTATTATGGCTACAATCCTGAGTAACTACGGGACCTTTTACGTAGTTACAGTGCCACCAATGGGGAACCTATGGGAAATGCATAGATCAATCCAGAGTAAGGGCACAATCCAGAGTAAATACGGGAGCACATAAGAGACATTACGTGCACCTGTAGTTACTGCACCACCTAGTGAAAACCTATGGGAAATTCATATTGCAATTCAGAGTAACTTACTCCTGAGCAAGGACTCCTCATAGTTACTCTGGATTTCACCCTAAGTGCCTCTTACATCTTTCTGTAGTTACTCTGGATTGTAGGGTAAGTCTTTGTCTATGTATTATGTCTTGTCATGTTTCCAAGTACAGTACCACTTTCTTTAAAGTCAGTTTTTTATGACAATCATGAAGGCTTCCAATGGGTTCAGGATTCTTCCTATGCTGATCCTCTCTCCTGAGGCAGCCTGCCTCACCTTGCCTTGCCCCTGCTTCTCACTGGGTTGAACCTGCTCCTACTAACCTCTCTCTACCACAGCAATTTTCAACCACTGTGCTGTGGCACATGATATGCTGCAGGTGATTCACAGATGTGCAGTTGGGGAAGGTCATTTATTAGATGGCAATTGGGGCCTACCAGATCCCTATGAGCAGCATGGTGTGTGCCTTGTCAGTGGGCAAGTGGGCAATCACAATGGATGGCGTGCCTTGACATTTTTAGTGCCTTGTCAGAGTACTGTAAGATGAGAAAGGTTGAAAATTGCTACTTAAGTGGCTTTGGGATTTCTCAGAGATACAATTTCCTTTATGTGTTGTGTTTAGGAAGGAGACTGACAGAGCCTGGCATTAGCCAAATAGGAAAAAAATATTTTGAATTTATTTTTATGGTGTGTTTTTATATTTCAGGCTCATTTATGAACACTGACATTTTTCTGGGCAGACCCATAAACAGGGAGTGTTCTACAAATGGGACAATATTTTCCTTTAAATTATTTTTAGCTATTGGATTATAATTTGTTAAAACAAACAATAGCTTACTGCTCCACAACTGAATGCAAAGATATTACTGAACTCAGCTAAAATCAAGCAATCTTTTCGTTTCCATTCTCTCCAAAGTGTGCTATACAGCAGTGTCATCAAATGACAAATTGCAGGATGAGCATAAAAGCAGTACCTTCAAAAATACAATAGTTATACAAGCCAGCTATTGTTAATGAAGAATATAATGCAATTTGTCTGTCTGTAACACAATTATGCAAATCAAAGCTGGGACTATCCTTAAATCTTTCCACATTCCAAGTGATTAAAATGAGATAATTTATCACAAAGAATATTACTGATCATGTTTATGAGTCGCACATTAATCCTATTACTATAATGTATCTTTCTCATAATGTAATGGATTTGTGCAATCTAACAGAAAATGACTTTTATACTACCCACAATTACAAAAATATCCAAAGCATATCCATTGCACCATATTAGCATATGTCTGCAACTGTACAACAAACCTATTAAAATAAACAAAGCTTATAAATGTAACCTTCATACCAATAGAGACAATGGTAAATTTAATTTTATGGTGCTCATTATTTCTACAACTCCATAATGATAAACACTGCAAGTACATTACTTTTTTGTTCATATTTTATACAAATAAGTGACTGCTTTCAACAATCAGACAGTATTGGAGAGTTCTTGGTTCTTTTGACTTTGTCCTAAAACACATTAATGCTCAAATCCAGAATATCTGGGACATTCAGGACAAATACAATATTTTGAACGTGTCAGCAATTCAGTTTTGTTTTTTTTTTTACGTAAAAGGTATACAAAATAACCAGTAGCCTATAACCAATAGATTTTTTCTTTGTTGTCTTTGGCAGTGAACCAAATTCAATGGGCACAAGCACGTTTCAACAATTTTCATACTGCAAATAGAACACGGTGTGGTGAGACTGATGGCTCAATCCATTCTGGGTCTTACACTGATAGAACTTGTGTTCTGCCAGTTGGAAAACCAGGGATGCTGGTGTAGTAGCTGCTCTGACAGGGCAACGGCCAGGCCTACCAGTGCAACCAGCTGGCAATGGGTGTGTACGCCAATGACCTCAGAGCAACAGAGCAAATAAGTTGGTTAAATCATTCTGGGAAAGGATCAGGGTGGGATTGAGACAGGTTGGGGCTATGTGGAAGGCAGGCAGTGAATGGGTCTCAGTAGCAGCAGCATCAGTGATATCTTATGTTCACATCTTAAACGCAACATGTCCCCTTTATACAAAATCAGTTTTACAGTATGAAATAAGCAGTCACAGATCTAAGTCCATTTAAAGAAAAGGCAGCAGCATAGAGAGTAAGAGAAAAAAAATGTATTTACCTCTTCAATGCTGCCTGGACCCTGACCAGCCCATATAGTGCAACTGCATGCTCTGCCCAGTATGCGAATTGAGGTGCAATCCTAACCGATTTAGGCCGGCATTACTCATCTGTCTTCTGTACCCATGGTGTTGTGGGGAGGTCAGCAAACGTCTGTACACTGGCCTATTGCCCCCCCCCACCCCCGCAGGAGTAGCACAGAAGAACTTTACAGCACTTTTGTGACACATCCAGGCCAACAGAGGATTGTGCCAGAATTTATGCTGGCCTAACTGGGGTTTAGGATTGCAGCCTTCGGTGTTTTATTACTCACTTAACAAAATACTGTACCTAGCTATCTTAATGCAATTTGTCCCCATATGTGCATACAAATGTGATTTTAATCTGTTATCTAATCTGTATAGTTGTTTAATTACATTTACAGCAATCTAAATGTCTTCTAGTACATTTGTATTAATGATGCTCTCTTTGCTATCTAATTGTTTTGCAGTCTGTCTAGCTGTTTTATGAAAGATTATTCCCTTCATCAAACATATGAATTCCAATAGTCAAAACTCATAAAAATGTTACTTTCTATCGTATTATGAACAAATAGACAAGAAACACTAACACTGGAAAACTCACATATTTCATTATAACCACTGTCTGGTCTAAATTGTAGAAATAATTCCATTGTTATAGTTTAATCTATGCTGTTATAAGTTGCCCATCTAATTGCTTCAGCGATGGTGCTATGTTCTGGATATTGCATTCCAATCTATATTTATAAAATCAGAATCACAGACTGACTGACTCACTCACTGATTCATCAATGTCCAGCCAAAACTGCCAGATGTAGAAGATTGAAATTTGGCTAAGGTATTCTTCTGTGACATAGGCAATCACTAGAAACCAGTTTTCCAAATTAAACTTCCAAACCAGAAGGGGGTGAAGGATGCAGCATGTTTTTGTCCTTCGTACTTAACATTGAAGACTAATACCACAATCCTAACCATGTCTACTCACATGTAAGCACCACTGTGTTCAATGGGTCTTACTCCCAGGAAAGTGTCTTTAGGATTGCAGCCTAAGGGTGAAATCCAGAGTAACTATAGGGAGTCTTGCTCTGGAATAAGAACAAGTTACTTTGGATTGCAATATGAATTTCCCATAGGTTTTCACTAAGTGGTGAAGTAACTACGGGTGCACATAATGTCTCTTATGTGCTCCCATAGTTTCTCTGGATTGTGCCCTTAGGCTGCAATCCTAAAGACACTTTCCTGGGAGTAAGACCCACTGAACACAATGGGGGTTACTTTTGAGTAGACATGGTTAGGATTGTGCAGTAACTGATCAACATCCAGCCCCAACCCCTGGACGTTGAAGCATGAAATTTGGGGACCATATTCCTTCTGTAGCACAAGGACCCACTAAGAACCAATTTGGTGCCCAGTGGTGCCTGCTGCCCCATGTTGCCCACTGGTGCCCGGTGGTGCCCACTGCCACCAAGTGGTACCCACCTAGAGATGCATGGTGCTTGGCCCTGTGCCCACTGCGTACTGGTGACTGGTGGTACCTGCTGCCTAGTGGTACCCCATGATGCCTGGTAGCACCCGCTACCCAATGGTGACTAGTGCCCTTTAGTGCCCAGTGCTCGGTAGGGATGCCTGTTGCTCACTGATGCCAGCCATTCCCCACCACAGCCCAACACTGCCCCCTTGTACCTACTGGAGCATGCAGCCTGTTGGTGCCCATCTGGTGCCTGTCACCCAGTGCCACTGCCTGGTACACCCTGGTACCCACCAGTTCCCTGGCCTAAAATATTGACTCCCACAATGACAGGTAATTTCCACTAGTAGTTTTTAAATGTGTACATTTTCACAATCCAGCCAGTCTTAAATAAATATCCATGTGGCAGTGCAGTTGCACCAGCCCAGTTTCCACTGTATCCTACAGTGATTTGGGGCTGCTGGAGATCTCCTTGGGTTGAGGCAGTGATTTTCAACATTTTTCAACACTCAGCATACTGACAAGGTGCTAAAATAGTCAAGACACATCATCAGTTTTTAATCATTAACAAGCCACACCATGCTTCTGATAGGAGGCTCACAGCCCAGTTGGTCCTATTAGTAACTGATAATACCCCCAAAATTCCTTGACACATCTGCAGACCCTTTGTAGTACAACACAGTGCTATGGCACAGTGATTGAAATTGCTGGGTTAGGGGGACACTTGTCCTCTTGACCTTAGGTAATCACCAGCAGATGCCTGGAGTCAATGGCATCTTGCAACAGCTTGTTTGAGTTGCATAAGGCCCAGGAAAGGAACCAGGATTTGGTGTCCACCACCACTGACAAAGTGCACCTTTCCCAGGCAGTGGTGGGCCTGGCCTGGCCCAACAACAGGATTGCCAGAAGTGGGCAGGCCAGGCCGGGATCAGGGGGTGGGGCCGGAGTCAGGGGGCAGGGGGCAGGGAGGGCCAGGGGTGGGGCCAGGGCCAGGAAGGGCACGCCACCCACCCCAGCATGCTGCGGGTGGGTGGGCAAGGGGCAGGCCCCAACCCTGGCACACTGCACATGCGCTAAGTTTGGCGCTAAGATTGGCACATGCACAGTGCATGTCCTGAAGCTAGTCGATCAGCTGGTCGACCAGCTTCAGGACACGCACTGCACGTGCGTCAACCTTCGTTGGTTGGCACATGCGCAGTCTAGGGCTTCCCCAGGCTTTCCCTGTCCTTAGCCTGACCTCCGGCTGGGGACATGGAAAGCCTGGTGTACATGCAGAGGTAAAATGGTGGCCGCGGCGGCCGAAAATTTAAGAAAGAATGGCCACTGAACTGGTACACCCGGTTTTCTGGCCTCCCCCTGTAGCTACCGAATCAGTAGCGGGAGGGCACAACTATCAACCGGTTTGAGCGATCCGGTCCGAACCGGGCGCTGCCCACCACTGTTCCCAGGCCTGATCCTACTTCCTCCCAGCTCCTTTCACCAACCTATTCTGCCCACGCCATCCTGTTCTATCTTCTTTTGCCCTTCACCATTCCACACCATTTGTGGATGCATTGCTTGAGAATCTGGAGCTCAAAAGTTCCTGACCGTCTATCACTCCGTCTTGGCTCCAGCCTCACTCTCAGAAGCCCAGCAGCACATTGGCAGAAGCAGCCACAACGCAAGATATGCTGATGTCCAGCCAGCATAGCATTGGTGCAAATGTCATATCCGATATTGTTAGCAGAGCTGAAGGGCTGCAATCCTAAAGACACTTTCCTGGGAGTAAAACCCATTGAACACAATTGGCTTACTTTTGAATAGACATGGTTAGGATTGTGCTAAAAATCTTTTGCAGAAAAGATGTTCTTCAATAACATTTATTTTCCAAAAGAAATATGGCTATCTGTGACCAATAAAATCTGATCTGGTTTTTCTATTTCTTTTTTTCATTTGAAAGAATTCAGAGACCAAGCTTTGATGTGACTCTTCAGGGGATTCTGGTACTGAATCCTCAATCAAGCTTCAGGAGGTTTTCAAACATGACATTGATTTGTTTTCTTTCTTTCGTGTTTATATATATTTCTTTCTTTCGTGTTTAAATGTATTAAAACATGTATATCCTATCTTTCAGCTGCATGTATTGAACAATCTTTATCCTGTCAAAGCAGTTCAAGACAAAGAAATAAGATAATTAACAAGTTTAGCATCAAATAAAATGCAACAATTAGAAACAATTAAAAATCGACCATAACCAATACAAAGCCCCAAGCAGCTAGGGAATGCAGATTAATTCAGCAGGGGCAATTATTAGAACTTGTGAAACAGGAACCAAAATATTGATAGTGAAGGGTCAGATGAGCCTCCAGCATTCCTGAACAATTTTAAAACACACTATAAGGACAATGAGAATTACTAATAAAAACTTAAAAGATGAACAATTAAGCTGCAACAACCAAGATTGAATCTTGAAACTCAAGCTAACAGCTTGGTGGGAGAGTACTATTCACGACCAGTTAGATGGTGACATGCAAATGCTGTCCATTTTTGGAAATGGGACAGGAGCAAGGTCTCTGACGATGACCACAATGGGAAGACATTATATGGGAGAATGCAGTTTTTTTAATGCTCCTGACCCTTGACTACCAAGGAATTTATTATGTGTAATAACCAGCACTTCCAGTTGTGCCCAGAAGCAAATGGGAAGTCAGTGCAGATGGAGTAGTAGGTCCCAACAAATTCATGCACCTTGAATAGTAATTGATTGATAGTGACTGCCCCACTTAACGGCCCAATTCTGAGCTGTAATACAAAGTTGCTTGTTCAAGAAATGCACAGAAGCTTAAGGTATTGGGTAGCATCTCCAAATTTTTTAAGGGCCCTAAAGGTGGCTGCCTGGTTTATAAATGACATTGGGTACAAGAAAGGGTTGCAGTGACTCTTAGTTAAAGACGCTGCACTTGTTGGCAAGTTGGCAGTTTGCGACCTGAGTGTTGCACAAAAGAGTGAGCTCCCATCACTTGGCCCAGCTCCTGCCAACCTAGCTGTTAGAAAGTATGCAAATGCAAGTAGATAAATAGGTACCACTTTGGTAGGAAGTTAATGATCCAGCGACTGGTCTCTATATCAGGCCAGCTGGTTTTCTCAGTGTCACATAAAATTATGGATTGCCAACTCCAATCCAGAGTAGCAGGCATTACAACCATTCCTATAGATAGAGTATGCAGAAGAAGTTTCCTTTTTATGAGGTGTGGCTATAATGGGGATCAGGGGTGGGCCGACCCTCTCCCAACAACCGGTTCACTGGAAGTGGGAGGGGCCAGGCCAGGTCAGGGGTGGCGCCGGGGTCAGGGGGCAGGGCGGGGGCGGTCCCAACCCTGGCGCACACGCAGTCGCGTCCTGAAGATCTTGATCTTGATTGCGTCCCATAACCTTGATCCAGTAGCAATCAAGATTGACGCAAGCGCAGTCATGTCGTGTTGAGGACGTGACTCCGCTTCCGCCAAGGTCGCGCAGGTGAAGTCGCGCCCTCTTCAGGATGCACTGTGCTTGCGTCAAGCCTGACGCAAGCGCGGTCGCGTCCTGAACAGGACGTGACTGCAAGGGCAGTTGCATCCTGTTCAGGACACGACTTCGCCTGTGTCAATCTTGATCGCTACCGGATCAAGGTTGATCCGGATCAATAGCGGATTGCTCAACCGCATCGCTAGCGGTGGGCCAAAATCAACAACCGGTTCTATAGAACTGGTGCGAACTGGCGTGGGCCCACCATTGATGGGGATTGGGTAACAGTAGCAGCTTGTTTAACAGTGCAATCCTATTTTTGTCTACTCAGAAGTAAGTTACATTGAGTTCAGTGGGGCTTACTCCCAGGAAAATGCTCTTAGGATTAAAGCCTAACTCTTGATACACTTAGAGCACAATCCTAACCATGTCTACTCTAAAGTAAGCCCCATTGTGTTCAATGGGGCTTACTCCCAGGAAAGTGTCTTTAGGATTGCAGCCATAGCCTGTGATCTACCAGATGTGCAAACCACCAAATTTTGGTCAACTCACAGGTGTGTCCCACTCCCCAGCACCACAGTTTGATAATAACTGGTATAGGATACTTATGAATGTCATATAATACAATTCAATTTAGGTAGCCTTCTCAAAAATGTCTGGAATAGGTAAGTGCCCTCCTCCCAATGTTCCCCATACCTGTTTTCCATCTAGGATCTGAAACTTGAAATAAAGATGTTGGAGCTCTATATGTCATATGTGAATACCATGTCACTGAATTTTTCATGCCCAAGAACTGTCCATTGAGGGATTTCTCCTGTGCGAGTAGAACACATGTATATCAAATTATATGTTAAATTAATTTAATATAAGAAAAAGAACTCAACCAAGATCTGAGGTTTCTAAAATGCACTAGAAACTCCATTAGAATGCTGAGAGGGCAAGCCTGGAATATTTGGCAACTATCAAAATGTAAAAGGGTTAAATGATAGTAAGGATCAGCATTTTAGTGTAAGCCTCCTGCGACAGAGTAGATACTCTAGAGAAGAAGCAGGCACAACATAAATATTTCCTATTATGGATAAACTAAAGGCACAATGGAATCTGTCATGCTTGTGCTATGAGAGATGGACATTATTTCTAAGCTGCCTCCATGCTGGCACCTGAATAGAGTTTATATTTTGTTTATGGAGCTGAATCAGAAATTGCAGCTGCTTTTTTGTATTTTATTTTCATTCTTGGGAGGGAGGAAAAGAGTGGGGGGAGGAGGGAGGCCCAGCATGTGTAATTCTTTTCCGTGGAAGCTCGAAATGGCCGCAGAGGCAGCTCAATATTCCATTTATTTTATTTATAAAAGAAATTCAAAGCCTGAAAAGATGAAGTAATTGACTTACTGGGATGACAGTTAAACCCACTAAATTTAATCTTATCCTCTCAAGTACAACATATCGCGCTTACAAATTATCACCCAGCACCAGACAGCCCTGCTCTCTTCACCTAATCCAAATGGAAATGAAGCCCTCTGTTATTGTATTATCTGACTTCACTATCAGCATTAATCCGGCTTAACTCACTTAATGATGCCACTTGTGGCACTATGAAGGCAGCAAAGAAGTCTATGAACTACTTCCATTAAAATGCAAATCTGGCCCACAGAGAAAATAAGTGACACAAAAGTCAGAGAATTCGGCCTTACGCTGTATTACCCTCTTTCCTCGCAGAACTGATACAAGTATAATAACTGATGCTGTGATTATTATTCTAGCTGTGGCTTTCCAATGAAAGGGAGCCAGTCTACCACAGAACGTCACAAAAGTGCTTCAACAAGCCGGGGCATTTAATTTCTGAAGAGATTTCTATTTTTTGTTGTCAGGAAATGAACAAATACTTATCAATGTACCAAAAAAAAAAAATTAAAGAAACCTCCTTTTGCTATCTTAAATCTTCCTGCCGGGTTTTTCATACTGATATTATTTGCACCCCTATAACACAGGAAATGAAAATTTTCTCTGCCTTTCAATTCATGGCGGCATCTGAAACATCTTCTGGCAACTGTCTTGCTTCATGCTACCCTTGCCACATGAACAGAAAACTTTGGAAGGCTACCAGTTTAGATGTTGTGTGTGTGTGTGTGTGTGTGTGTGTGTGTGTGTGTGTGTGTGTGTGCTGGCACAAAAGGGAGGTGCCTACATGTTTCAAGATATAGATATATAAGGAAATGCCTTAATACTGTGTGAGATCAGTGAACCATACAGCTCAGCGCAGTCTAGGCTGACAGATGTCAGTTCCTTAAGATCTCAGATCCTTTTCCTACCTCAGATATCTATGGAATTCTTTAAGAGGAAACATCACAAATTGCACTTGTGACCTTGTACAGGCAAGACACATATCACCGATATGGCCCTTGCCTAATTTTTTTTTGTTTTCATCCCTGGCTGAATCCTCTTCTAATTTTTTTTCTCTCCACCCTTTTCTGCTCTCTCCCTACCTTTCCTCTACCCCCAGACACCTCCCCACCCACCAGTTAGAGGAACATTCCAGTCTGTACTCTTCCTGGGTATCTGGGCAGCACAGAGGCCCACCTCTGGCCTCTCCATCCATTCACTGGCATTTTTGTGAAAGATTTTGCCCTGACAGCACTTAAATGAGTGGCACCGGGTTCATGATCAGGCTGGGAGTCACATTCCAAGGAGCTTCTATGCCAGAAGACATCCTGAGGGCGATAGGTATATTTCGTCCGTCCAGGAAACTGTTGAAATACTAGCACCATGCTTAATATATAATAAGTTTCTATATAGTATAGCAACACAACTGTAACATGATCTATAGTTGAAAAGAGATATGATTGCTACTCCAGCTTGCCTCCCAGACCCCAATAGACTTATGCACACATTCCTAACCAATTTAAGCCAGAAGAACTCACCCATCTCCATGTTCCTGTGGTGATGTGGTGACGCTGGTACATGTCTGTGCACTTGCCTAACCCTCAGGAGTGTGACACTTTTGAAACACCTTATGAAACATCGAGCACACGACTGGTGCCAGGACTTGTGCCAGCCCAACCAGGGTTTAGGATTGTTCTGTGTGTCATATTACTTTCTTTAGAACTGTAGCTTAGAAGATCCTTGATTTAATCCATGGCATTCCTAGGTAGTGCTGAAATTGTGATTTCTTGCCAGTCAGTACAGTCAAGCTAGACAAGCTAATGAATTGGGTGTTACATTTGCTGCTGTCTGAGTCAAATTACTACCAAAGACAACATGGATGTTGGGAAAAGCAGTAGATCCTGGATATCCTTGAAGATCACAGTCGGACTTGAATGCATTGTGCAGCTGGGAAACATAGGAACTCGGCTTTACCAAAAGAGTACTGTATTCCAATCCTAACCATTGCCAGCTCAGTATGGCCATATCCAGTGCTGTGGGAAGATTGGGGGTCTATTTGGGGATCTATAAGGGAACACAACGGGCCTTAGCTTGCCCAATTGGGCTTCTTAGATCTGCACCAGCTAAATATCCAGTTTATGTCCCAGCCCAGTGTAGGGCTTTCAGGTCCAGGATGGGAGAAAGGATATGGTAGAGACTTGATAAGCAATACCTCCCCTTCCTTGACCTGACCCACTCCCCATTCCACCCTTCTCCTACATTACTTCTCCCTGCTTCTATCCCACCCTCCACCTGCCCCTAAACCACTCAGCACAGAATGTAGATGCATTGGCAGTCACAGATCCATATATGGGGCTGGTAGGATGGTAAAGTCCTTCCTGCCAGTGTAGCTTACTCCCAAGTCATCAAAAGTATGTTTTACATCATGTTTGCAACACTCTCTAGACCACTGCAGCAGCTAGTGTGTAAGGGAACATTAGAATTACTCCATCAGTTGGTTTTGCTGCCATTAGACTATACTGATTTCCATCAGTTTACAGTTTCCACCAGAATGCAGAACATGGATGTGACTGATAAGGCGTGTAGCTCATTGCTATTTAATACTACAGTATTTCAAATCTCACTGTTTTATACAGTGTTATAAAACAATTACAAGCAATATCTTATAGCTGGCAAGTGCCAGCTAGGTGACTCCTGTTGGAACGTTCCACAATCCTTTAGAAATCAATGCACAGTATTGTTAGTTGTTGGTATCTCTTGCACCCAAAAATGATATAAACCACAATAGCTTGAAAAAAAATCTACAGCCTTATACAACCATATCCACCACTGTGTTAAATGTATACTCATTGAGCAGCTGAAGTGATTAGGCATTTAATCACCACATGTTATGCTCTCTGATGAGCGATAGCTAAATGTTTCCAATTTTGATTGCGGAAAACAACAGTCCTGCAGATGTTGACAAAGAGTATTGGGAGGAGAAAATAAACAAAAATATCACAAGTGATGTTCCCATAAATGTGGAAGGAAGTATTTGCACAATTTGGCATATAGTTGGACACGGGCACAAGGGGATAATTATGGAATAAATACTCCCTGGGATATTTATGTTACAAATATCTATAGGTTATTTTTTGGAGCTGAACAAGACTTCACATTCATAATGCATAAACAGAATAAATGTGTTTATGCCTTGCCTGAGGGAGGTAAAGAAAACCTCAGTTTGGGTTTAATTGCAATATATACATCAATTATGTAGCAGAGCCAGGGAGCCAGTTTTGTGTCTTTCCCTGAATATATGATGTTATTTATAATCGGGAGAGCTTCCACTTCAGCTTCCACACTAATGATGAAAACATCATTTGAAAGAACCACACCAAGTATCTAAGGTGCAGGGAACTAAGGCCTTCTGAGTGCAGTGAGAACAGCTTGCAATTAAGGTTGTTAAAATGATATATCTTGATGACTGTATTTATTCCTTCCTCCTCCTCTCCTCCCATGAGTGAACCTATGTGGAGAAAGGCTCTGACCCATCATTAATTGGAATACTCTGCACTTTGTAATATTTATGTCTTTCAACTTCTAAACTATTCATTTTGTTATATTAGCACTGAACATTTTGCTTGGCGTATATGTTTGCGTAGGTTTATGTGAGTGTGTGTTTAGTTGTCTCAGCATTGATTTTTGCTCCATACTGTGATGTCTTGGTTTATGAACATAATTCGTTCTGGAAGCATGCTTGAAATCCAAAATGCTTGTAATCCAAAGTAGATTTTCCCATAGGAAATAATGGAAACTCAGACGATTGGTTTCACAGTCCAAAAATATTTATATGAAAATATTTACTCTATATAAAAATGATTACAAAACACTGTAATAAAGAAAATACTGTACAATACTGAACTGTAATGTACCTTTGAAACCCTTCATGGTTGGTGTGAGGGAGACAAGAGAGAGTTCGACCCCTATCCTAAAGTCAAATAAAGCCCTTTGCTCTGGTGCAGTTAAGATAACTTTCCATAAGATAACACTAGAGGGTGACGAAACTGCGTGGACTCGTAACTGCTCTGGATTTTGCCCGAAGGTTATTTTGTAGAATGACTTTCACTATCACTAGCAGAGTCACTGCTCTCTATTGGCTCAATGGAATCTTTGCCTTTTTTGGGCAACTTTTAAAATTCCCCTGCTGCTGATGGGGAGCAGCATTGGAACATTGATAAGGCACACCTTCCACATTGCCATACACAGATCTCATACACACGCCTGGCTCAGGCTGCTCCCCCCAGACCCACCTGTGAGTTCCCTGGCCATGGAAGTCTGTTCCAAACATTGCCCAGGGCCCCACCCCAACTCAAGCGCCCCCAGTCTCCACTGTGAGTTCCCTGGCCACAGAAGCCTGTTCCAAACTTCCTCAGAAGTGCTCATCTTTCAAGACAGTGCTCTTAATTCAAAACATTCAATCCAAATCACTTGTAAAGCCAGGTAACATTGTATGCTGTTTCAGTTCAGCGAGTGTAATCTGTATGCAAATGTAAGTTTCTTCTCCATATATATAACCCTTCTGGGGAAAAAATGTACATTCAGTAAGCCCAGAAAGTTGAAAAGCAAGTAGTTTAATGCTACAGCCATAGGTTTTAGATAAGAGAAGGAGAAGTAACAGAGAATATTAATGTCTATGTATTCTAAGAGCCTATCCCCCTTTCCCTGAATGACCCCCTGGGGCCTCTCAGACTTACACCAGCTAAATACCTGGCATTGGATTGAGGAGACTCACTCTGGTCATGACACACTGAGGATCATGTGGTCCTCAGGTTTTGATCTACCAACCTTCAAGTTGATCAGAACATTGTCTTTCATCACTGAGCCACCACAACCCTTATGGAGGAATAAAGGCAGTGGTGGGTTTCAGAGGGTTCTCACAGGTTCTATTGAACCCTTTACTAATGAGCACCTGGTTTTGAGAACCAGTTACTAATGGGACATAGACAGTGATGGGCCCAGCCTGGCCCAACAACCGGTTCCCTGGAAGTGGGCGGGGCCAGGATGGGTCAGGGGTGGGGCTGGGTCAGGGGGCAGGGCCTGGGAAAAATTAAATTTAAAAAATTTAAAAATTTAAAAAAATTAAAATTGACTGTCATGGGACTTACTTCTGAGTAGTCAGGTTGGGCTCTCAGTCTGCAGTTCTAGCCACTTTCCTGGGAGTAAGTCCCATTGACTATCATGGGACTTACCTCTGAGTAGTCAGGTTGGTCTCTCAGGCTGCAGTTCCAGCCACTTTCCTGGGAGTAAGTCCCATTGACTATCATGGGACTTACTTCTGAGTAGTCAGATTGGGCTCTCAGGCTGCAGTGCCAGCCGCTTTCCTGGGATCCTCAGGGAAATTGCAGCATCCTCAGAGCCCAGTCCTGTGCAGGTCTACTCAGAGGTAAGCCCTATTATAGCCAATGGAGCTTACTCCCAGGAAAGTATGGATAGGGTTGCAGCATCCTGAGCCCAGACCTGTGCAGGTCTACTCAGAATTAAGCCCTATTGTAGCCAATGGGGCTTACCCCCAGGAAAGTGTGGATAGGGTTTCAGCATCCTCAGAGCCCAGACCTGTGCAGGTCTACTCAGAATTAAGCCCTATTGTAGCCAATGGGGCTTACCCCCAGGAAAGTGTGGATAGGGTTTCAGCATCCTCAGAGCCCAGACCTGTGCAGGTCTACTCAGAAGTAAGCCCTATTGTAGCCAAGGGGGCTTATCCCCAGGAAAGTGTGGATAGGGTTTCAGCATCCTCAGAGCCCAGACCTGTGCAGGTCTACTCAGAAGTAAGCCCTATTATAGCCAATGGGGCTTACCCCCAGGAAAGTGTGGATAGGATTGCAGCGTCAGAGCCCAGTCCTATCCATGTCTACTCAGAAGAAAGTCCCATTATAGACAGTGGGCTTACTCTCATGAATGTAAACAGGGCTGGAGGAACAGGGGACAAAAGCCCTAGAGGATCTCATCCTAACAACACTCAGATGCTGCTCCTACAGGCTCCCAGACCTTTCTCAGCAGCTGTGGCTTCTGTATTTCCGCCCAAGGACCCCTTTGTAAAGCTGTCTATCACAGTGCCTGATCAAAAAAAAACCCATACCCAGAGAGGCTGCCTCATTTGTATATGAGTAACCCATCATGCTTTGCGAACTGCACAAGGAAATAACTTCTGAAAACTTGCTAGAAATAAGGTTTTTAATCAAAATAAGATGTTTATCATAGAGAGACTTCCTGAATAGCATCATACAAAGGTTTGGGGCATGAAGAAACTCTTCACCCTGACTTGAAAGTATTGAGCTTATAGTGATCCAAACACCCTCCCATCTCAGCAGTGAGTGTCCGATGTGCTGTGGGATGATGGCAACGCCTTGTCTGAATGATGATAAAGGGAACAGACTGTTTGTATTTTAAAATTAAAAAATAACCTTAGGGAGGGGAAGGAGGGAGGAGAGAGAGCCCCCCTCAGAAGGGGAGGGAGGTTCAGAAGGGGAGGAAGGAGGGGGAGTGGAGCTTTACCTCTGGGAAGACAGACCCAGAGACCCTTTAGGAGAAATTCAAACACACTTGCATGCAATTCAAAGATGACGGCCCCTCTTTAACAACCGGTTCGCTAACGTCCTCCCCAAATTAACAACTGGTTCTACAGAACTGGTGTGAACCGGCTAGAACCTGTTGTTAATTTATTTGATTCCCACCACTGAATCCCCTTTTCCACTCACAGCCTCCTACTCTGCTCTCTCCTCTGAATATAGTGTGACTTTTCAGTGTACCTGCATCAACAGAGGGAAATAGGTTTGGGTTGAAGATCATGCTCAGAGTGTATTCCTCTGCTTTTGGAAGCAAGGCAGAGACAAGGGAAGAGAGGACGGCAGGCACTCCTAGGTGCACAGAAGGTGGGACCAGGACACAGCACATGTGCTGGATGTTAACCCATTCCTTGGCAGCCTGCAGTTACCTGGGATAGAGGGAAATTTCTCCTTGTTTCCTGGTGGTCCAAACTTGCACTGGATATAGTACAAGTGTGCCAGCCTGTCTGTTTCCGCACAAGTTGGACTGCACCAAATATGTTCATTCAATTCCATGAATCCTCAGTTTATATCAGGTAAATTAAAAAGCTTGAAAACGTATTTATCTTTTGTATCAGTTGTGTTTAAAAAGGACCTTAGCCTACATATTACCACAAGATACACATTAGCCATCCCGACTCTATGCCATCTATTATCTCTCAACTTTGGAGAAAGGTGAAGATGGGGGCAGAAGGTGGATGGAGGCTGGGTTATAGGGCCAAGAGGTTTTTCCTGTAGGATGAGCTGTCATCTTGCCTGAAGAAGCTAAGCAGGATCATCTTTGGTCTCATTTTGGAAGGGTGACTGGAATGTTGCTGATGGAAGAATGCAGAGGAGAGCTGAGATGTGAAAGAGTCAGCAGGCAAGAAATGGATAACCTCTTCAGAGCCAGTCCTGAGCTTGATTTGCTGCTACCTATGAAAGCGTGGAATAGAGCTGTGTAACATGACAGTGATTGCACTATGAAGGGAAACATCTAGGAAATGAAGGATTCTATGGGTTTCTCTCATAGAACAATTTTTTTAATGGGGGAAAGCTTGTTATAGTCAGCTTCCCTATGTAAACCACTCTGAATCAATGAGAAAGTTGTATACAAATATTGTAATAAATTCAATCCTATCTACACATACCTGAAAGTTGGCCTGATTGACCATAATGGTACTTGCTTTGAGTAGGAATGCATAGGCTTAGGCTCAAACTTTCTCATAGGGTTTTTCTGAGGATAAAATAGGAAGAATAGAACTTATGCATATTAATTTGATCTTTTTGAGGAGAATGTGACAAAAGTGTGATAAAAATATATGAGTAAAATGAACATGCTCTTTTCAAGCTATAAAGAGTACTGAATCGGGGCTAAATGTTGTTCCTCTTCCACTTCTCCCATTCTTTGTTTATTGTGAAAATACTACTGTATTCTAGAAAACACAGGACTTGTTAAGATATCTGAAAATGTCCACTCAGAATACTGCTCTGGTTCTTGAAATTTACCAAATAAATTTCCCCACTTATGCAGCAAATATTTTCCATGTTTTCACATGCAGTTCAATATTTTTCTTATTTTTTTTCTCTCCAAACAGCTGGACAACAGCTTCGCCTAGGATTGCACACAGGAATCTTGTCTCTATCCGGCACTTCAACTTGCATCTGTTTTTTATGAGATTGTATTTAATCGGTCATTAATTAGCAAATTGCTGCTCAAAAAAGCATTAAGGTTTGCATGAAGATCACTCTCCTGGAAGGGAGCCAAAATTGTCACCATCGGGCAATTTCCATGAAAATAGCATTTCCTTTGTTGCCTTTATTTTAAAATCAGAATAAAATTGGACAGAAAGGGATGGGGGGTATAAAAGAGCATATAAAAATGCAAAATCACAATGCGAGACAGATGGAAGATACTAACATTTTGCAAGAGACACAAACTTTAGAAGATGCAGCAATAAAAAGTCGGTTTCACACCTACTGCTGGCAAGCCTGGAAACTTTTATTTGATTCAGGCCCCTTTGAAAAAATGAGGGGGGAAACTTGGCAGATTGCCATTTAGTGCTTTCATTTCCCCTTATTATACCCATTGTACACTTCATACTTTTTGCCACCTTGCATGCCAGTACTCTTGGTTATTATTTGATTTACAAATGTATTATGCATTCTAAAACCATGGAAGTAAACTGTTCCCCGGTGCACTGCTTTTTGTGTTAAAAATGGCTTTGAGCATTTAAGGGTGTCTCTCTCCCCCCCCCCCATTGGCCTCCCATTGGCATCTTTTCGGTTGCCGAGTCAAAATAAAAGTGTCCTCCCTTCTTTGTGTCGCTCATTGTTTTTCCCAAGTGTTTGATTGAATGGTATGCTGGGTTCAGTGAACTTGGTCTTGGCTAGTTCCTCACCCAGAAACAACGTTGCCTTACACAAAGATTACCATATGAAAGCTGCTGCTGTTGCCTTACAGCAGCTCGGCACAGTATTCCAGAATTGTAATTGGCATCATGCAGGCTGTGGTTCCTTACTTAGCCTGTTCTGCCCCCCATTTCTGTAGATTTCTATAGAATGCCCAACCTACTTCCTGGGGATTGCCAGCATTCTGTCTCCATATCCAGGAGTCTAACTTCTGAACAATTAGCAATGGCAACCTTCTCCTGGAGTTCTGACCTGGTGAGCGCACAGCGTCACTAGGTTAGATCAAATGCTAAGGTGACACAGTTTGCAATCCTAAAGACACTTACCTCGGAGTAAAACCCATTGAACATAATGGGACTTTCTTTTGAGAAGACATGGTTAGGATTGTGCTCCAAGTCTCAGGGGCTACCCAACTAGATGCTTTGAGTCACTTTAGCAAATTACTAGAGTACAAGTTCATTTAGTACATTACCATTACTAGTACAAATTCAACAGAAATGCCAAGAAGCCCATTTCACAGGAGTGTCACTAAGGTTTGCATCACACAGTGTAGGAGGCCAGTGTATCACCCCCATGTAGTGGGCAGGGCAACATGAATGGTGGGCCTGGTTATCTGCCATTGCCCCGCCTCCACTTTTTTGCCATACATTTTAATACAATAAAGGTATTTCAAAGTGGTTTGTTTCACTGCATTCTGCTGTAAATTACACATTCAAAGGTGTATAACACAACAGAATTATTTCTACAAATTGTGATTGTAGCCATTTAGGTCACTAGGGCTGCCACCCCTTCAAGGGTGCCACCTTTCTAATGCCGTAGTAACGTCCCTGATCAGGACCATCTTGGAAGTCTTGTCCTCTCCTGGACTGACCTTCCACTCCAGCCAAGGCATGCTTGCTTACTCGCCAGTAAACACAGCTGTGGAGTTCACATCCATTTCAATGAATTTCAATGCAATCATCAGAGACCTCCTTCTGGGGCGATTTGTGGGGGCTGTGTTTATTGGATCAGGACAATTCTGGTGTCTTTAGATTCCTCTCAGCCTGCCCTTTCCAATGAATTATAGCATGTTTGCCTACGTGCGAGTAAAGCCGTGATATGGGTCACTTTCACTTTCATAGAGATCAATGTGTATTTTAGTTTTTTGGCCATAACGTTTGATAGGAAAGAGCAATTTCAAAACTGATTTTTGCATTGGATTCTGCTCTTGTATACGAATCCAACGGTATATGGCATGATAGGGTTTGATGCTCCATCACAAAGTTGCAATTTGTTTGTCCCCCAGTGCATATCATCCCCTTGGGCGCATCACCCGGTGCAAAGCACACCACCCACACCCCCCTTGTGACGCCAGTCCCAATTCAGATTGCATTTTTAACAGTCCAGTCCTATCCAAATACCATGCTGATGGCCCATCAATAACAGTGTGATGTTTGTCTTACTCTAAGCTGGGCAGGGCAATTCCACAGAAGTGTAGCCTTCTTGATATTAATGTTCGTGCTCGAGAAAAATGTGACACAGTGCTTTGCCTATGGAGCTTGTCTAGAGGTCACTGGTTAACACTGATGAGTTGTTCAAGAAGCCAGTGTGATTACCCCTGCTAACTGAGCAAGACACACTCTTTCAAGTGAGTGTTCCTCTTTTATTTTGCAGGGGGAGATTAATTGGCCCAACACACCCCAGCCATGTCTGTTCAAGTGGCTTCTGCTGGTGTTCTTTTTCATTTTAGATTGTGAGCCCTTTTGGGACTGGGTTCCAGTAGCTATTAATTAGCTGTTAATTTTTTCATTTTCTTGTAATCCACTTTGTGAACTTTTCAGTTGAAAAGCAGTATATAAATACTGTAGATGTAGATAGATGTCCAAGAAACCAGTTATAGCCCAATTCTGACAACTAGACAAATGCTACCCAGGAGAACTGAGCAGGGTTGTGGTGAACATGGGATCCCTACACTATGGGAATGTCACCTGGCCCCTGCCAGCCACCAGGAATGAGTATCAGGACAACAAGCACTCAAGCTAACCGGGGGAGATGCCTATGAATGCTGCTCACACAATATAACATATGGATAACACAAGACTCACACCTTGTATAGAATGAGCTACTGTTATGTCAGCAGTAAAGGATCAAAAGGAAATAACTGCTAAGAATCCCCACATCCAGAGTTTCATTTTCCTTATCCCACACATGTTTTTGAGGAAAGCAGAGCAAGCATATAAGGCTAGATCTCCTAGTAAAGGGCAGCCTTATGGAAAAAGTTTCTCCAGGGGAATGGAAAACTCAAACTAGAAGGAATCCTTTTGCCAAGGGAGAGACTGGTACAAAACACAAGCCTGTCACTGAGTTGACTTCTACTCCAACTGGATAGTCATTGAGCTGATGTGCATGGAGATAACAGCACAACTCAAGGACAGAGTTATGCTGTATATCAGTTATTAAGGAAGATGCACTTATGAAATCCAGTTTGCAGTCCTGGATAAACATTTATCTATCTTGGACTGGAGGGACTGAGCTGAAACTTCGCAACAGAAGGTGTTTGCTGACTGACTTTATGAAAGCCTCAGCCTCAGTTCACATCTATAAAGTGGGTATAATGATCTCATTGTGGTTTTGTGGGTACACCTAAGTATCTGTTCCACCAGCACAAGTCCCTTACACAGGCCAAAAAATGCCATAAAGCACTTTGGTGCCACTCTTGGGGGAGATAGGATGGCACACGAACATGTAAGCAATGGGATAAGGTACAAACAGTAGTATGTGTACCCCTAAAGTTGACCAGCTGTCTTCTGTTCCCACCTTGCATGAATTGTTTCCATGGATCAAACAAAATACTTCATTAGGAAAAACAGCAGAAAGAATAAGAAATACAAGCACAATTCCTTGCTCTCCAGATTGGATCCTTAGAGAGGCAAATAACATTCCTGGCACCCTGGTAGGCATGGGATCATTAGATTCCTTAGCACCTATGTTGTTCTTAGCTTCTGGGGGAGGAAAGCATCAATTACTTCTCAGACATTTATTTTATTCAATTCCCTTGAGAGCCATGTTCCCCCCTCCACCGCCTTCTAGATCCTCCATTGGAAATCTCTGCTAAGCTAATTTATCCATTCCCCCCCTTGTGCCAGGAAAACAAAGGCAGGTTTTAGTTCCCCTCCTTTTGTCATGCTGAGTATTCAACTGGCAGAGGCATTTTGCAGGCAGAAAGAATGAACCAGAAGAGCAGAAAGGCTCCCTTAAATCAGCCCTGCCAGGGCTGGGGAGAAATTCCTGGACCCACTCATCTTGTTGAGAGAGATTTGAACCTTGGAGAATTGAAGGGACTCTTTCAAGGTATCACAAATAGGTACTTATTTTGCTAAATATTAGGGGAAGGTAGCTTTGATAGTAGCGTTAACAGTGTGTCATCTTGACAACTGACCATAGGACTGAAATCCAAGAATTGCAATAGAGCACTTAAAAATAAGTGTTCAGGATGTGGCAACGGGTTAAGAATCAGCCTGCCAGGGCTGTTGCATAAGACTTGTGGTGGGATTTCAAGTAGAGTTGCTTCCCAGAAATGTTGTTTAAGGAAAAACTCAAAGCAAATTAAGAGATTCTTCCACAGTTTGAGTATCCGAGCAATTTCAGGGAAATCCATTTTAGTAAATCAGCAAAATCCATCAAGGAGCGCAGGCAGGGTTGGACCAGGTATGAGATGTCAGGTGCTGGTAATGAGGTGATGAGTTAGAGGAGGAGGCTCAAATTTTCTTTTTGCTTATTAGAACAAGCAAAGGGAGCATCAGAGCATTGACAACCCAGCTCTTCCTACAGCACCAGGGCAGTAAATGATCACAGTGGTGGTGCCAGATAACAGTCAGCGACCCTGTCCTGATCACTTCCCTTATTGCTTCACCCCTGCTCTGGCCAGGTGGGAAGGAGGATATGGAGCAAGTCACCCTTACCTTGACTTTCACCACCTCCCACTTTTTCCAACTCGATCACATCTTCAAATGAAATAGACAGACCATGCTAGGAGTTGAAGAGGGTGTTGAGAGAAGTGGCCGATTCGTAGTGCCCTTCACCTTGGTATTGCTGCCATCTTCCTTCAGCCCTCCACAGATGTAAGCCACATAAAGCTACCAGCACTCATGCTCCTCTTCCCCTCCATGAAATATCCTCGCACAAAGATCAAGCATTACTTCACAAATGTGGCAAACACTGCACACCGCACATTGGTTCATAACTTACCAAGGGGTTGTGACTCAATCACTGTGAGAGAAAACACTGCAGTTAGAAGAACAGCTACTGAAACTGACAAGAATTAAGAACTTATAAACATTAAAATGGGGAGACATTAAGCTCAATCCTGAGAGCTCTACATGGGAGTGCAGCAGCCACTGCGTGTCTGTAAGCCCCAACGTGGGGCCAGCACTGTCCGTAAGCCCCAAGTCATGTCTGTACGCCCCAACATGGGGCCAGCACTGGTTCTTCATCGCTCAGCAGTCTAGGTGGACTTCAGAGAGACAGAGAGTTGAGGAGGGTTTGGGGGGAGGCAGAAGGAGGCATTCTGTGGCAGGGAAGGCGGGGAGAGGGTGGGCAGGAGGTGTGCTGGGGAGAGAGAGGGAGGCTGAACTGGTGGAGCTCAGCTCGACTGGATCCAGAGGCTTTTCACCCTTACATGGACTGGAGACTCCTTTTCTGCACCAGTCTGAGAGTTGTTGTTGTATGAATTCATAAGAAATTCATAAGAATTGGAGGGCTACTCTGCTTACATGGGAGAAAGGGATGAATATCCTCTTCCCCCGAGAGACCCTCAGGAGTCACCATGGCAGCCTGCTGGCCCACAGGATATCATGGCAGCCATTCAGCCACCGTGGGACTTATGGTGCTGCAGACAGTTCAGGATTGGGCTGTAATCCAATTAAATTCCTTGAACGGCATGAGATGGACAACACCCATATTCTAGACTTTGGAAGTCTGGCTGTGTCTCCCATTCAAATCAATGGACAATGAAAACACACAGGGAAACAAAAACCAATGAACTGACAAATTGAATTTTTAAAAATGAATAATGAATTGAGTCACAGTTTTTAAAATGAAAATGAAAGAACATTATTACTTTTTTCTTACATGTGCCTATTCACTGTGTTGTTGCAGAATTGTGGTTCTGATTTTCTGTGATCATGAAGGAAATAGGTGCTGACCATTGATTTCTTATGGATTAATACAACAAAAAATCATTCATGAGAATAAAACAAATTAATGACAGCCGTGCTGACTCAGACTAAATATATATCAAATCCAGGATTCTGCATCTACAGCAGTGAAGAAGATGCTCTGGGAAGCTCACAATCTGGCCATGGACTCCTCCACTACAACTGCCCATCCTATAACTAGATTGATAGATCTATCCTATGTGAATCTGGATATAGGTATATATTTGAATATCCTGTAAGTACCCATTTGGATATATTAACCTTCTATTCCAAATAAAGTAAGCTGATACCAATGATATCTGTTGGTGTGCTGACGTTGTATTGTGGTTATGATGAGCTAGAAATTATCGGTTCAAATGCCTTCCCCCAAAGGACACCTAAAAGAAAGTTACTTTAAAATTTCTTCTCTCTATCTTTAATAAGTAGCTAGTATTACCTGCTTCTTTGAAATTCATGTAGACCTGATGGCAAAGACACACAGGAAAAGAAGGGGAGAAGACATATTAATGTGAACATAATATCCTTCTCTTATATTTAATTTAACAGGTGATTGTTCACCTAGCCAGAGTGGAAGGAAGCTGGAGCCATTCACTTTCTACGTATAAATTAGGTACAATTTATACCACTGAGAGCAAAAATGGAAGGCTAATCAACAAGTGGAAGGAACTGTTCAGAAAGATAATATATTCTCCATTAAAGTTCTCAGATTGTAGATGCTTTCGCTCAGAGCTTAAAACAGCACGGTTGACAAGGTGGTGACTTTGCCCTCTCTGTCTTCAAAATATTGATGGATATGTCCAGCACTCACTTTTAGCGAAGAGATTCCTTAAACATTTATGAGCTAGCTAAAAACGAGGACACAAGGTGGTGTGAGTTATGATTGAAGAGAGGGAACCAAAATATTCACCGGTTCACACTATGAATTCTGGGCTGACCCTTAAATGAATTTCCCCAATGGTATGGTGGCAGATTAAGACTACAATCCAGAGTGGCTACGGAAACTTTTACACCGATGTAGTTACGGTGCCACCTATGGGAAACCTATGGGAAATGCATAAAGCAATCTAGAGTAAGTGCCTCTTATGTCTTCCTGTAGTTACTCTGGATTTTAGGGTTAGTTCATCTTTTCTTTGGGGAGTGTGAATGGTAAACTTGCCATGTGGACTGAAAAGAGACCACTGCTACATGTGAATGAATGTGTTTGTATGTCCTTCACTAACGGGTGTGGATCTCCATGTGAATTCCTCTGCCAGAGCTGAGCTGTGCACATCAATGCGTAGGGAAGGCCCTGATTCCCGGTGACAAATGAATACTGGTACTCCCATGTAATACTCACCTTGAGCTTTTGGGATAGGGTGGGTTTCCACAAACAGAAGCCAATGATAACAGCATGTACATTTATTTGTTTTATAGAATATGTACATCTTACTATGTATAGCTGTTGCAGCAATTCTATATACACCCAACCTAAGTGAAGGGAGAGGGAATGGAGGGGGGTTAACAAAAGCAAAAGGGAAAAGAGACGCCTAGAATTGTCTCATCAGAATGGCGCATAGGAGATGCATTCTGCACATTCCACATTGCAGAGCTCTTCTCCCACTATATGCAGCAGAATCCAGTAGTCAACACATCATGATGAATTAGAATAGCCTGAGATGGCCCTAAGCAAGTTTTCTTGGGATGATTTGCTTCTTTTTGTATTATTTTTAGAGATCTCTTCCCCAGATCTCAGAGTTAAAAAAACAAAACAAACCTGGAGTCAAGAAAATTTATTGCTGAAGTTGGGAAAAAATTTTTCTTAAGCAAGGCGGAGGGAAGGAGGGAGAAATCTGTGCATTTTAAAATCATCCTGAAATGCAATAAAATATCTTGCAAAACCATGGGACCTGTACCAGGCTTATCATTGATCAATCTTCCACCAATCTCTTATCATTCATAAATCACCTTTTCCAAGGGAATATTTTTCTCTGAAGAATATGTTGTCCTAGCTAGCAGAAAAATTAGAGAGACTAACACAGTCAAAGTATAGTGTTGTAGGTATTTTGCACAGATGTGTTCCTAGCTGCCCACTAGAAATATCAAGTTGTAAAAATTATAAGATGTGCCTTATGGCATTTTCTGGTGCATCAGCCCAGAATAACGAGGATTAGGCCTAGAAATCCATTCCCTTACACAATTTGAGGATAGTTCAAATGTACGATAGGGGAATTCCTACAGTCCTGTGTTTCGTTCCATCTGTGTTTTGACTTGCTTTTTGTTGACATGTTGGATTCTGTTATGAGGCAGACCTCATGTCCTGAGTTTTAAAGGGGAGAGGTAAAAAGGTCCAATCTTTCAGATTAGTTCAGAGTACTGGTGGACCATGTATATATATGGGTTATGCATCTACAGATCTGACTCAATGCTGGCCCCCCAAGCCCACAATGTGCTAGACTTGGCTCCACCTGAACCCTTGGAAAGGAATGGGTCTCGTGCTCTGGTTCTTCCAAATGGTTTTTTGAAGCTCAGAGAGGAACAGCATGTCTGCCTGCTGCCTCTCTGGGCAGCAGAAAGCACAAGAACGTGGGGAAAAAAATGCAACTTCTGTTTTGCTTGGGAAACTGGAAGTGACTTATTTGCTTTTTAAAGAAAACTCTACTGACCCAGTTAATTCATGATACTCTCTCAAACTCCCACAGCACACCTGTATATCATGCTCAAAAGACCAAAGTGCTGGAGCACACTGCTTGAAAATCTCTGATATGTAGGATTGCTACTCTGACTGAGGTTATTCCTGGATATTTTTTTCTCCAGTGTCACATGATGTCGGTCAAGGAAGCCTTGTTATAATCTAGTAGTCACCTGTACACTCCAGGCCAAAGTTAGCAACCCTAATGGTATAAATCAGTGGTTCTCAAAGTGGGGGTTGGGACCCCCTTGGTTAGTTTCAAATTCATTTCAGGGGGTTACTAAAAGCTGGGTGCTAACATCTTGGAATCTGGCATTTGGCACTGCCATCTTGGAATATGACACTCAGGCTGCAATATATACTTTCCTGGGAGTAAATGACCCAAGAAAGGCGGGATACAAATTTTTGAAATAAAATAAAATAAATAAATCTCTTTGAACACAATGGGAATTACTTCTAAATGGACATGGAGAAACACTGGCAGCAAACACAGTGATGCCCACTTCTGGCCATTTCATCCAGGTTGATGACATCACCTCCAAGTTGATGACATCACTTCCAAGTTGATGACATCACTTCTTGTGGGAGGTCCCAGGCAGACTGTCATTCTCAAAGGGTGTTTCAGGCTGAAAGGTGGAAGGGTGGAGGGGGTTGGATGGGATAGGGGTAAGATATAAGAGATTTGGGACAGGGTGTCAGGTTGGGTGTGGGAAGGTTGGGTGCAGCCAGAAAGAGTATTCATATATCATAGGGCACTTTGACATATTCAGGATATGCTGGTGATTATACGCTGTTAGATATGTAGGATATGATATCCCTGACATTTCCTTTAGAGTGGCTATACCCACATACATTGTATCAATGAGAGGGATGATATTTGGGAAACCTGTGAGCAGTACAGTATTCCTTGTGCAGGTGGGCGGCACTGTCATGACGTTATAAAATCAGGCAAGTGCAAGAGCACTGCATCCAGGAATGTATCTGTGCATCGGTTGGTGGAAGATTGGGCAGTGCTATATTCCCATGTAATTCCTCATTGGATCCTCTCTGTCCCCTGTACAGTGAATAGTACAGTGCTCTCTGTACTATAGTGTCATGGTGGCCTTCTGGAGGATGAAGATGTTCCTCTGAATCAGGATTCTCTTTAAACATTTCAGCCAGAAGACCACATCAAATATCTGGCACAGTGTCAAGGTCTGAAAAAAATTAACATAAAATTTCAATAAATACATAAGAGATAAAGCCTAGATTAATGAATAAATGGGCTTAAATTTCCAGGATTTTTGGAGGGAACCAACACACAGCACAGAGATTGCAACATTTTCAGCTAGCGGCAAGCAGCTTGGCAGTCTGCTGACAGGTCCTTGGGCATAGCATGTGCCAGAGTGTTGATGCCATTTCTGGCTGCCCAGAGTCATTGGAAGAGCTGACTGGCTCATGCAGATGCCTTGTTGGTGGGACTATGTGAACACATTGATGGTAGCATGTATTTGTGTTGTTCTTGCTGTCTGCCTGGGACATGGCATCTGCAGGCCTTGGTGGCACTGTATCACTGGCCTGTATCTTTTCCACCATATGCCATGGTGTCAGTCTAGTCTTCTGCAGGTTTCCCAAGCGATGAGCATGTTGGAGGCTTATTGCTGGCCAGTTGTGACTGGAATTATTGTCTTTGGGGCCTTCTTGGCACAGTGCAGCTTGACTGGCTTTGTTGGGTTATGGCTGTGTGCTTACTTCCATGGGTCAGGGCTGGTGCCTTGGTGTATCCTTGGCAGATGGTTTTATGATCCAGTTGGTGGATGGAGGCTGTTGGATGGAGTTCTGGGAGGAACGGTGTGCAGATTCCATTTGGCAGTTTCTGTGTTGTGTTGCTCAGTCACTAAGCTGCCATGGTGCCAGTGCTCCAATTGGTAATGGCATTGAGTGGCATCTTTGTTGCTGGGGATGCTAGTTGCTGGCTGCATCAGAAGACATTGCTTGGCCTCCACTGAGTCTGCTTGTCCTTTGCATTTGCTGGCCCAGTTTAGGCTATAATCCAGCTTTAGGATATGATCATGTGGGCATTTGTGTGCAGCTGCAGCATCCAGATCAGATGGTCTGGATGCAAGAGTTTTTCCTGTATGTCCCACCTCCCATGAAAGCATTATTCCAGAAAAAAACTGATAACACTTCGATCTTCCCCCAAATAAGCCCAGGTGCTAGATAAACTTTATCCTGACATTGCCTTGTGTATTATAATGCTTTTTTATTTGGAGAGGATGTTTTTTTGTTTTTTATGACAGAAGGAAATATATCTGACAGTTCAAGAAGGCTGAAGAGCAACTGAACAATGAACACATTCAACAGGTAGATTATTCAACTCACTTTGGGGGTGTTGACAGTAAGTCATCCTGTCTGGTTGCTTCAATCCTGAACACTTTTGCAGTTTAAAATGTTGCATGGGAAGGCAGGGAAAAGAGAAACCAGCTCTTGAGATTCATTATCTCCTTTCAAGATTGTCCTGGGGGCACTTATGCTCATTATTCTAGCGTAAAACAAGTGAGGGATTTCTTTAAAAAAATATTGTTCAATCTATTTGGAATCCCTCGAGCTGACGGTTTTACATTTTTGTGGCTTGAGACAAAACAGTAGCAATTAGTTCACACAGACTTATATTTATGGTTTCTTCCCTTCCTTTGCAGCACTGGAACCCTGATGGATTAACTTTCCCATGACTGCAGTGTAATGATAATTAGCTTTTGAAAATCATGAATGAAAATAGAGGTGCACGTGATCACAGACAACTACTAATGGAGATAAATCAGAATCTTTGTTATCATTTTTGTAGAGTCTGACCCTTTGCATGGAGATAAATTGCCATTCTTGGGCCTTTGATCATAGCAGTGTTTCCTCTAATTGAGACCTATCATGTAGCTGAGAAACTAACCAAGAAAGGCTATTTCTGCTTTTCCCTTTCTTGGAAATGATTGCAAGTTATCCTTAAACACAATACAGTGGCATAGGATTCAATACTTAATAATCAAGCTTATGTAAATTATCTTGATTTCCAACTTTGAGGTAATATTTTGCATGCATTTGTCATAAATTGGGGGGGGGGGGGGGTTCTTATGTGTAACAATCTGTCTCATAGTTGATGAACCATACACTGGGTTCATATATGTAACTATATGTTTGAACAGGTCATTGATTTACTGTGTAAGTAGGTGTCTTAGAAGGTAAGACGAAACTTCTGGAACTTCATTTCATAGGACCTCTAATTTTAAACGATCTGCTATATTGAAAGATTGTTCATGCACAAGCATAAATTAAAGTACCAAAAAATTAACACAAGAGGTGTAATATGTAGCATTAAAATATGAATGCCATTGTAACTTGAACTGGAGTGACTCTGATATCCTGCTAACGGGATAAAACCCAGTTCATCTAACTGCAATTCTAACCCCATGCCAGTGTACCCCATCATAGAAACACCATGTACAAATCTAAGACCACTAATTGAGGCCTAGTGTCTCATTCCCTACTCCTTAGCCTCATCCTCTTGCACTGATCAAAGGGCTTTAGCTAGGGTGTGCAGTAACAAAGATGAAAAATTGCAAAGACATACCCCCAAATCCAGAGTAACGATGGGAGCACGTAAGAGACTTCATGTGCACCTGTAGTTACTGCACCACCTAGTGGAAACCTGTGGGAAATTCATATTGAAATCCAGAGTAAGTTGTTCTTACACCGGAGCAAGGACATAGACTAGTTATGAAAGGGATGCTTCATGTACCAAAAAATTTATGTGATAAAGTTAAAATGATCATATGACCAGAAATTTCCAGATTTGTCCTCTTTTTTAGTCTCCTGTCCGGGCGTCCTCCAAAAGGGCTTCATTGTCCTCCATTTCATTTTGGAACTTTGGACTATGGTGTGCAGTACCCCATCCTGTCATATGTCATTGGATTTGTATTGAAGAGCAGAATTCAATGCAAAAATTGGTTTTAAAATATCTCCTTCCTATCAAAAGTTATGGCCAAAAAAATCATAAATATGCATTGAGCTCTATGGGAAAGTGAAAATGCCCAATATTGCGGCTTTCCTTGTGCATAGACAAATGTGCCATTGTCTGTTGGAAAGGCCAGGCTGAGAGGAATCCAAGACCTTGTCCTCCTTTTGAGGTTTGGGCATCTGGTCACCCTGGATAAAGTGCCTTGTACAAACAATTGATAATTGCAGATGAGAATATTGCTTCCATACCTGTATGTGGTTCGGCCTGATTTTTAAGTGTAATATTACAAGTGTGTAGACTTCTTAATACTGCTTGCCTTACAACGCAGTTTGACGCATGTGTACTCAGAAGTTAATCCTACTTAGTTCATGGAGACATAGAGCACAATCCTAACCATGTCTATTCAAAAGTAAGCCCCAATTTGTTCAATGGTTCTTACTCCCAGGAAAGTGTCTTTAGGATTGCAGCCTTAGTCCCAGGTAAGTGTGTATAGGATTGCATCCTAAGTGACTTTAGAAGTTTTGTAAAAAGGTATTGTGCTAACAGCTGATTAGTTGTTATATGCTACCACCATATATTTAGAATACTATATCTCAGGAGCTCAAATGCCAACTTTTGCTATAGCCAGTGCAGACTTGGTACAGCCCACCTGCACAGGTGTAATTTGAAGGAAAGCCTATGAATCTTCCTCTGAGAAATTTCTGTGCATCAGATTATTAGGAATCAATTGTCCTATGGAACACCAGTACAGCCAAAACTGTATTCCCTGTATTGAATACAGGGTAAAGAGCAGGCTGGATGCCACCTTTGATCCAACTCTTTACCCTGTATCTAATGCAGGGTAAAGAGCAAGCTGGATGTCACCTTTGGGTAAGAGAATATTTTTTCTTCCTCTGTTGACCTTCAATCTGCCCTACAGGGCTATTCAGATTTGCACCAGCTATTTAACTCTGCGCCTCCAATAAGCCTGTGTAGGGCTGCATGGCCTAGAAGTGGAGTTTAGGATATGGTGTGCACAGCTGCCACTGATTTCCCTCCAGGCCCTCTCCTGCCAAAAACTTCCTCTACCGTAGGGTTGCCATAATTCAGGACAGGAGCCTCTGTCCTGCTTGCCAGTACGTGAACACAATCCCCCAAAATCGGGATTGTCCCTGTTTTGGGGGATGTACGGCAACCCTACTCTACTCTACCCATTTCTAGACCATCCTTCTAGCAACAGTATCTTGTGTCAAGCACACTAACCACACTAAGCACACATTTTTTGTACATTTGTGATTCTTAGCTAGTGCTTTTACGAGCCTAAGGCTACAATCCAGAGTAACTACGGGACATTTTACACCTATGGGACATTTTACACCTACGGGACATTTTACATGGGACATTTTACAACTACGGGACATTTTACACCTAGTTACGGTGCCACCTATGGAAAACTTATGAAAATTCATAGAGCAATCCAGATTAAATGCTTCTTATGTCTTCCAGTAGTTACTCTGGATTGTAGGATAAGGCAATCCTATACATACTTTCCTGTGAGTACCACAGAAGACAATGAGACATACTTCTGAGTAGCCATGCTTAGGATTGTGCCCTAAAAGTATTATTATGATGATGTTTATCATTTAACTAAAATCAGCTCTCTTGTAATTTGGTTCCTGTCCAAGGAACTAGGAATCACAACGGTATCATCTCCATATGTGTGGAATTCCCAGGCGCACTGCTTTTTGCAACTGGGCTGTTATCTTGTGGAGGCCCATTGAGTTTAAACGTTCCTGAGGCTTGGTGGAAAAGCTCCAAGAGTGCCTATTGTTATTGGAAACACAGAGGCCTTTTTTCCCAAATTTTTTTAATTTCTATTTGTCAGTCCTTATACCATGTGACTCTGGATTGCAATATATTCAGTTAAAATCATTATAACAAAACCCACCAGTCCTCAGCATCCATTAAAAGATCTTTTAAATGAAAAATTTTTAAGGCCCTGCTACACAGAGTGACCATATGACCGGAAAACCCAGATTTGTCTGGATTTTTAGCCTCCTGTCTGAGTGTCCTACATTTTGGCTTCATTGTCCTATATTTTGGCTTCATTTTTGAACTTTGCAGTGGTGTGCAGATCACCAACATGTCATATGTCATTGGATTCATATTGAAGAGCAGAATTCAATGCAAAAATCGGTTTTGAGATATCTCCTTCCTATCAAAAGGTATGGCCAAAAAACCAAAAAACCAAAAATATAAAACAAAAATATACATTTTTTGGCAATTTTTTAAGTGGGTAGGGATTTTGGCCTTGGGTTTCAGGAATTTTGGGTTTGGCATCTGGTCATTTTGCCCGCTGAAAGCTCACTAAAGTGATTGCAGTTCTCAGTTCCAGGGGAAGGGAGTTCCATAACCAGAATGCAGCCACTGAAAAGGCCCTGTTCCTTGCCGCCACTCCCCTCACTTACCTTTGTGGCAGTATAGTCAGCAAAGCCCCCTCCAATGACCTTAGGTGTTGAGTAGAATTCTATGGATGGAGGCGGTCCTCAAATACCCCAGACCTGAACTGTTTGTGTGTTTGTTTGTTTGTTTGTTAGATTTGTACTCTGCCTTTGTCTCTGAAGGCTGAAATGCTAACCTCCAGTTAGGCTGGCATAAGCCCCAGCATACATCTCTTGTTCTCCTGGGGCAGGGTGACCACATAGAATGGAGGACAGTGTGCCTATACCTTAAACCATTGCATAGAAGAGGGAATTCAGGCAGGTGCTGCTTTTTAAACCCTTCAGTGCTGATCTACACTTACCTCAATTACCTCTTCTATCCAATAGTTAAAGTTACAGGCACTCTGTCCTGCATTCTATATGGTCACCCTATCCTCGGGATAAGTACTACTCGTGGAGGGATTAGGCCACTGCATACGCCAACCTCTCCACCATGGAAAGATATACCATGTGAGTTAGGCTGGCTTAAAGTTGTTAGGATTTCACCCATAGTAAAATACAGTTAAAACAATAAAATACATTTAAAACAATAAAATACAATTAAAACAATATAAATTCATGCACTAAGCAATAAAGCAGGCCTCCGTCAGTGTTGAAAGACTATGGTATTGTGCTTGGCACTGCATACGCTGCATGCGAAACACGAAAGCCTGGGTTAGATTACTATGGAGGATAGGCTGTTACCCAAGCAGCAAATCCCCCCTCTCCACGCCACTGAATTAGTCCAATGGAAAGGCAGAGCCAATACGATTGGATCCAGCTGGCGTCGCAGAGCTGGGCTAAGGACAGGAGCTCACCCTGTCTTGTGGGACCAACCCGGGCCTCAAACCCTGGCCTGCTGGTTAACAAGCACAGCGTCTTAACCACTTGCGCCACCCACAGCCACTAAGCAATAAAGTATCAAGCAAAAGATGTTTTAAAGGATGTATAGGGCTTTAAAGGTCAAAAAGAGCACTGAAGGAGTGTCCCCACTGAGTCAAACTATATAAGCTGCTAGTTGCAGTTTCTGAACCATCCTCAGAGGCAGCCCCTCGTAGAGCGCATTGCAGTAATCTAATCTAGATGTCACTAGCTCATGGGTCACTGTGGCTAGATCTGTGCAACACAGGTATGGTTGCAGTTGGCAAATCAGCTGAAATCGAGCAAAGGCTCCAGGAGCAACTGCATAACCAGGAGAAACCCCAAGGTGCGGACCTGCTCCTTCAGAGGGAGTGCATCCCCATTCATAGCAGAACAATAGTCCAATACCTAAGTCGTGATTTCCAGACCAGGAGAGCCTCTGGATTTAATTTCAGCTTGGTTGCCCATATCCAGGACCCTATTTCCTCCAGATCATGAGCCAGGATCTCAGACTAAGGAAGAAAGGAGAGATAGGGATTGTAAGTTCAAGAGAAAGTTATGCCTCTCTCGTGCCTCTCTCTCTCTCTCAAACTTGCATTCACATGCATCCTCTGAACTGGGATTTAGTGCACAGCCATCATGACCATTAATAGACCTGTCCTCCATCAATCTGTCCAATTCCTTTTCAAAGCCATCCAAGGTTGTAGCCATCACCCCATCTTGTGGCAATGAAATCTGAAGATTAATTATATAATGCTGATTGGTTTCATGGGATGACTCCTCATTCTAGTATTTCAAGACAGGGAAGAAAGTATTTCTTTCGACACTGTGTGAATGGCCCATTCATCTCCATTGATTCTCTGTGGAAAGCACTGACTAGGTAGTTTGTGTATTCTGCACTGTTCAGGAATCTGACAGAAAAAGAACATCTTCCCAGGTAAAATCCCATATTTCTGGCTCTGGGCTACCAATGCAAATGTGACCATAAGGGCACAGTTGTCTATTGTCACTTGTCATTGTGATTAACAGAGTGATAGTTATTCAACAAGTCATGTACATTCACACCTCTTCATTTATATTTATTGTTTCACGAATGAAAGCATACCCACGTTGCAGGAGTAAAATTCCCACTGCAAACCATTCTCTTCTGCACAACAACCCCCCATGTGCAACAACACCATGTGCATCATCCCCCATGCACAACACCCTTGTACAACATCCTCCCATGCACACCATCACCCCATGTGTACCACCTCCAAGCAGCCCCTAGCACCCCCAAGCCCACCATCTCCCATGCGCAACAACCCCCATGCGCAACAACCCCCATGCACATCATCCCCCCATGCGTTTCACCCCCCCATGCACCATCCTCCCATGTGCACCACCACCCCATGTGCACCATCCCCCCATGTGCATCAAACCCACTATGCACATCAAACTCCCCTGCACATTAATCTCCCATGCGCAACATCCCCCCCCCATGTGCAACATCCCTCATGCTCATCATCCCCATTTGCACCATCCCTCCCAGTGCACCCTCCTTTCCAGTGCATCAGGCTCCAGGCACCAAATTGCTGGATGTTAATCAATCTTCAATGTTAAGTATAGGATAAAAACATGCTGCACCCCTTTTCAGCCCCTTAAGGGTTAAATTTCTCAACATCTTTTCTTGGTGGGTGTTCATGTGACATAATGGAACATCCTCCTCCCCAAATTTCACACTTCTAGGTCCAGGGGTTGGGGGAGGGATTCTCAATGTATAGGGAGGAAAATGCGTTGTGCCCCTTTTCACCTCCTTCCAGTTGGATTTTCTGAAAATGGGTTCTTAATGGGTGCCCCTGTCATGGAAGGAACACCCACCCCAAATTTCACACTTCTAGGTCCAGTGGTTTTGGCAGGGTGTTGATGAGCCACTGAGTGAGTCAGTGAGTCAATGTTTGAGTCAGTGACTTTTCAGTTTTATATAGAGATTGATATCTCATATCTCTTCCCAAGTCCTCAGGGCAGAACACATTGTTCTTCCCTGTTCCCCCATTTATCCGCACATTGACCCTGTAAGCTGGGTGGGCTTAAAAACAGTGACTGGCCCAAGGTCATGGCTGGGTGGGGAACTGAGGCTGTCTATGCTCTGGAAAGCACACATGTGCACCAGCTTTTTTCCTCTGTTTCAGGAAACAAATCGATGTTCGTCCTCCTTCATATCATCACCTGTTGCTACAGCTGTGACAGTGAAGAAAAAAATCTTACCCACACTGCCTGTTTGCTGGTTAGTTTTACTCACAGTCATCCAGTGGGGAGGGCTTTATAGTAGATAGTGGGGAGCAGATGACAAAAACAGTGCCATTTAATAACTCAGGACTACATAAAATCAAAAAACAAAAAACAACCTTTTTAAATTGCCAACCTTGTTTGAACAAATCTAGGATATACCCATATTATTGACTCAAATTTAATGTGCCATCAAATCTAATGTGCATCCCTATTTTAAAAGGCTTGAGATTTAAAAAAGGTTACTGGAAATTGTAATGCGCAGCTGCAAAGCAGGTGAAAAATTTAATTATACTGCATACAACAAGTTATATGACAATAATAATATGACAATGGGGCCATGTTATGATTGCACCACTTTATAGAACAATGTATTTCTTATAATAAACTGTAAACTGTTAAACTGATAATAATTATAATTATAATTAACTATTAAAAGTATACACCTATACTCATAATCAATATACTGTATTAATTTGAATCTAATGCACCATTGAGTGTAACGAACACCTCAATTTTGGAGACTCGCCCCCCAATCTGATCCAGAGTAACTAGGAGAGTTGTTGCACCAACGGACATAACTTTTACTGTGGATTGCAATATGAATTTTTCATAGGTTTACACTAGAAGGCGCCATAGCTGCATCGACGCAAATTGACTTTGCTCCAACACATCTAGTAGAATAGTTACTCTGGATTGGGGGGTGGGTAAATTTGGCTGGAAAAGATGCGCATTAGATTTGAGTAAACACAGTATTTGGGGTTCCAATTTTCCCAGGTGGTTTTATTTGGAGGGTATGGAATAAACACATGTGCCAACATCACGGCTTCCTCAGGAGGAAGCTGCTTCACTCAGCATAGAAGGTAGCTATATCGTACCTCTAAAACCAGTCAGGCGAAACTGATGCCATCTTGGGGGTTCATTATCCCAAATATATACCAGAAAATTGGCCTAACTTTTAAGACTACAAAATGTATGTGGATCTGTGATTGATATCACACGTCAGGGAACCAGGTTAAGCATAGTTTTTATTAGTCGTATCCAGTGATGGGCTTCAAAGAAATTAAGAACCGGTTCTCTGTCCATCTGGCAGCCACTTTTAAATGGCTATTTTTAAACTTTATATGTACTATCTCTTGTTAAGAACCGGTTCTATACAGTAGGTGCGAACCTGCTGGTGCCCACCACTGGTCGTATCACAGAAATATGGCAATTGCAGGTAATTAGATACGTTTGCACTTCTGGCTCATGCTCTTTTCTCAGTACACTTATACAAATGAAAATAATCCTAGGGCATCAGAGTGAAGGAGGCTGCCATATGTTTGAATCTCTCCCAAGTGTTATATCTCTAGTTACATGGCACCTTGCACAGTAGTTATGTCAAAGTTTCTCTGTTTATTTTTTCCTGATCACTTTGTACTGCTTTCTCTTCTTCACATTATTTTCCCATCACTAGATTACCCTGAGATCAAAACTTCCTCCCTCTAACATATGTACATTCTAAATTGCCAGAAAGCTTATCAACAGTCCACTCCTCATATTAGCAGACAATCTGTTCCTCTGCAGATGTATCGTTCTAAAAAAAATGTCCCTCCTTTAGAGAAGAAAAGCTGAGACTGTCAGCCTCTGATTCATCTGCTGTCCTCTTCCAACCCAGCTAAAAGCTAAAATCCTGCATGCAATGAAGCACATGTGGTTGTACAAGTCACTTATTGACTTCGGATAGAGACAGCATTGTGTGAGTAAAATTACTCAGATGTGTTAGGGGCACAATGGAACCCCTCTAATTAGGTAAGCAATATTTATTTATTTATTTATTTATTTATTTATTTATTTAAACTACAGTATCTGGAGAATTGTGCAAATACTTTAAAAGTTTTTTTAAACACATTTAAGTTTGTATTTAAACAACGTTAACCACTTTGTTAACAGCTAATAGGTTAGAGCACAATCCTAACCATGTCTCCTCAAAAGTAATTGGTCTTACTCCCAGGAAAGTGTCTTTAAGGTTGCAGTCTTAGCTGCTTTGAGTGCCAGGCAGGGAAAGAAAGTGAAGTAAGTATCTTGTAAAGAAATAATTGTGTAAATAATTAAATTTAGATTATCTGGAAGTGAATGGGATGAAAGCATGCTGGTTAGTAAGCAGTGAGATAGTACAAGAGATCTGGGCAAAATTGCAAACATTGCAAATAAACTTTCCTTTTAATTTATCACATTGAAACAAATGGGAAAATAGAGTAAATGGCCACTGTCCAACAGCTGACACTTGTACTGGTTTCCCTGATCCCTCCTCCAGACAATGTAGAGGGAAACTACAGCCACAGGCCAGTAGGCAAAGGGAGCCATGGATTGAAAAAGTTGGCTGTTTTCAGATGCTTTTGGAATAAAATCAGGATAAACAAACTGTAAATAAATTAATAATAACATAAAAGTTTGGGAACCTCTAAACCAGGGGTTAACAGGGAAATGGCAGAAATGTTTTCAGTAAAGAAGGAACCACTGAAATCTCTGAACTTCTCAGAAAAAATATATATTCTTGTTTAGTAACTTCCTTGCCTCCTCCTCCCCTCTCCCACAGCTTGGAGCTCTGTTGCAAAATTGAGAAATTTAGGTAATCAAGCTGTACTAAAGAAATATCCAGCTAAATCTGCTTTTGTTTCTTCTTAAATGAGAATTTGAGAAGAACAATTTTCAATTCATTTTCACAACTGGTTGGCTGCAAAAACTATTTAATACTACATAACATTTACCATTAAGTGAGAAAATTATCTGGTGCCTGGATGCAGAATTAACAAAAAGGATGTTTTTTTGCGTTGTTGTCAACTTGCTGAGTATGCGACAATTTGAAAAAAAGAAAATGCTGTTGGGAAGAGACTGAAAAACTGTGATACAAGAGATGCTATTCTGGGTTGCAGCCACTAGCAAGTGCTCTTGAATAGTTTTTCAAGGCACCGAGGCCTTGAACCCCCCATGAAGTGCACAGTCTGGATCTCTGGTTTGAATTTGTTAGGAGAAGCAGAAGGAATGCAATTTATAATGGAGGGAAGAGCTTTGTTGCCACCAAAGCAGAGAAAAGGCATAATCTACCATCAGAGTGCTCAGGCTGGCTTCTTCAAATGAATGGGGTTTGCAGGAGAGCCAGGCTTTTCCATTAATTTCTATGCATCTGGAGTAAGAGAACTTCTCAACAGATTCTTTATTTGACCCTAGAGCACAATCCTGATCATGTCTACTCAAAAGTAAGCCCCATTACTCAAAAGTAAGCCCCCATTGTGTTTTATGGTCTTACTCCCAGGAAAGTGTCTTTAGGATTTCAGCCTTAGCCTTATTTTCTCTTTGCTTGTGCTTCTTCAGTTGGGTCCCTTGAACCTGAATAAAAAATTGACATTACCTGTTATAAAAATATTATACAATCCAATGTACAGTGAAAGTACAAAATCATGCTTTGAAAGCAGTGGGGAATCAAGTTAGATTATGGCTGCAATCCTAAAGACACTTTCCATTGTGTTTCCATTGAACACAATGGGGCTTACTTTTGAGTAGGCATAGTTAGGGCTTTGTCAAGTGTTTGAGTGCTCATGTAAAAAGTGGGTGTTTATTAGACCTGAATAAAATAAAAGGGGTGTAGAGCAAGGGGCTCAGACAACTTCTTTCCCAGTGGTTTACCCCCTCAGTCTCTTGGCCCAGCCATTTTCCTCTCAGCTAAACTCGTACATAGAATCACAGATTGGCCAGGGAGAAAGGAAGTACTAGAATAAATAAGGCTGGAATCCTAAAGACACTTTCCTGGGAGTAAGACCCACTGAACACAATGGGGCTTACTTTTGAGTAGACATTTAGGCTTGTGTTCTAAGCCACTGAAGCAGGGAGTGTTCAGCTTCCGGTATATGTGCCTTTGTTTGTTCCTGCATATGTCCCCATTTGGCTTTTAAAATTAGAGTTCCCACCCCCTGCCTCGTGTGTGTATGGACCTGATGTCATCATGTCGAGCATGACCCTAAGCAATTGCCTTTTTATTGCCTTACCAAACAATAGATTCACTTTTGTTCAATATAGGCAGCTGTCCATGGCAAACACATATGGTGTAAGAGGACAGAACTTGTTGCGTATGTAAATGGGTCTGGCTGAGGTATGTATCTCTTCAAGGTTCTGTCAGTCTGCCTGTAACTCTAGCTCTTAAATGAAGGCACACTGCACTTCAATCAATGTATTTGGTACTGAGGTGTCACACTAGGGTTTGTGTCACCCAGTGTAGGAGGCCAACACCTCACCCCATGATCACCTTCCTCCCATGCAGAAGGTATCATTGTCCTGCCCTCAATGGTTTTTTTTTTGGGGGGGGGGCTATAACATTTGATAGAAAATAGATATTTCATTTGATTTATTTCATTGTGTTACACAGGAAATTATACATCAAATGATATACTGTATAACATGAAGTTGTTTTTTCAAAAATACCCAAGATTTTAAAAAAATTTCAGTTAATAGTAATAACCCCTCATGCATGGCACCTGGTGAGGCCCACACCCCTTTCACCCATAATGATGCCACTGAGTGCCAGGAACTTCATTCTTCCATCTGTATAGTAGGTTCTGTACAACACAGAAGGGACAGGATCCTTGTCCAAAAGTTTTGAAAACAGACATAACAGGCTATTCATAACACACCCAACTGTGGGAAGCCATAACACTGACCCATCAGGCAAAAAACTTTTAAGGAAAGTCATCAGGGGCTTTTACTGAATGGGACTTCCTTGCTGGTATAGGAAGATGTCATCAAGAGATCTTGGTCACAGGAGCAAGTGCATTGGAAAGTACATTCAAGTGTTTGTGGAATCTCCTTTTTAATTCTCCCTCTAGCTAATCGTAGAAAAGCAATACTTTGAACCAATGGTTTGTTTTCAGTAGTGTTTTCAATGGCACAGTTCCTACCCGTACAACTCATTATCAGATATTTATAAGGAAGCAAATACATTGTTCAGATTGACTGGAAGTCTTCATTTCCCAGAATCTTGAATGCATGCGTACAACCAAACTATAATTTCAGTGGTGAGTAGGTTGATTCAAAGCCTGAGCATGTTGTTGAACATTTGAAGTTTCCTTGCATGGAGTCAGACCACTGATCTATTTGGATCAGTATTGCTAATGCTGGCTGAAAGGGCTACTCCAGAGTTTGAAAGCTTTGTTACCTGGAGCTGTCAAGGACTGGACCTGGAGATGTCAAGGGTTGGACTTCTGTGCACCCAAAGTTTGTACCATTGAGCTGTAGGTCCCTTATGAGTGATCTGCAACCGATCGACATATAGCTTCCTTATGGCTGATTGACAGAAGAATGACATTCTGGGGCAGGAAGCATTGAGAGGGCATTCCCAGGGTGTGTGAGCGGGGAGCAGGAGGCAGGGCAGGGAATCTGTCAAATATGCTGGATCCCAACCCTGGGTCCCGTGGTCCTCTGGAAGTGTTGCAGATCTAAATATACTCTTTGGGGCTGCTCCCACATTACCCAGGGCAAGTGGAAAAGTTTCACTCTACCCATATGGTATGATAGCAGCCCCAAATTTGCCCCAAATTTGCACTGGATGCAGTGCAAGCCTGCTTGATCCTGCCCAAGTTAGGATAACTCATAAGCAGTCCTTCTGCTTATGACTAGGACGAGGGCTGTGGGTGGCGCAAGCGGTAAAGACGCTGTGCCTGTTAACCAGCAGGCCAGGGTTCAAGACCCGGGTCGGCCCCACAAGACAGGGTGAGCTCCTGTCTTTAGCCCAGCTCTGCGACGCCAGCTGGATCCAATCGTATTGGCTCTGCCTTTCCATTGGACTAATTCAGTGGCATGGAGAGGGGGGATTTGCTGCTTGGGTAACAGCCTATCCTCCATAACAATCCAACCCAGGCTTTCGTGTTTCGCATGCAGTGTATGCAGTGCCGAGCACGATACCATAGTCTTTCAAGATTAACGGAGGCCTGCTGTGAATAAAATAACTTTTGTTAATGGCAAAAAATGTTAGGCTCAATCCCAATGAGCCTCAACACTCTCAATCTCTAAAAATCTCAGTACTTTTACAGTTGAGACCCACCAAAATGATGGAAACAAAATAGAACTATTAAATCCTTATTCCAGTGACTGGTATCCTTTTCAGGTTCCTACTTCCTCCAGATTCCCTGATTTGGGATATTTGCATGTGATTCTGCTTCAGGAAAAAGAAAGCAGGTTTTGTTTTCATCACCACCATTGAGTGGCTTTTAATGACATCACTTAAAACCCAAAACTTCATTGGAAAAAAAAAATCCTGTCTCTCTCTACCCAATTCACACTTGTTGTAATTAATTTTATGACCTTTTTAGAAAGGGGAGACCACGACATTTTATGCTACACTGCACAAGTAATTGAAAGTTGCATATAAAGAAGAGAGAAAGGGAAAAAAAGACCAGCACCAAATGTTTAGCAGGTTTTTATTCTATTGGAAATGAGCAATCTATTTAAATCAATTATCAGCTTAAAACGAGCAGCCTGATCTAATTAGTCAAAGCCCCTAGAGGGGTTAATGAATGAAAGGGAGGTCCTGGGCAGATGTGCGGTCCCCCAAGACACCTTTTGACTGACCACAATGAATCAGAATCCCTCAAGGATTGCTCGAGCTTTCAAGCACGACTGCTGAAAACAGGAATTGCAGCATGCAAAGTATTGGTTTCTCCAACAGAAACATTCAGTGCTGGATAGCATGTTATTTTATTTGCATCAGGCTCATAGATAGGCATGAGCAGCATGTCACAGGACCAGTGGAGGAAATTAATCCTCTTGTAAAGCTCTATAGTTTATGACTTGATCCTCTGAATTTCACAAACATAGCTTAGAGTTCAATGTATGAAGCATACAGGGTACTGAAAACAAAAGTAATGGAAACACTAATTTAAAGGCGGATCGACTAGTTTCACTGCTGTAAGTTGCCTTGTGACTGGCTGCACAAATGTTGTATCACCACCACATGCTACAGAGTGGCCAGTGGCAATGGCTGATACCCCCATGCATGTGTCAGAACTGCCCAGACACTCAACAGGTGAAGGTAAGGCTGTGGAAGAAGTGATTCATGGGCAGTTTGGAGTGTGAATGGGTGATTTAAGAGCCAGAGGGAGTGGCTCTTTGTGGCATCTCTGCACACTGGATCCTAGCCCCTTCCCTGGCCTGGATGAGACCCAACCCCAATAACCATATGATTTCTTTTTCCAGGACATGTGCTCTTTTTTACCCTTGTGTCTTGGGTAAAAAACTTCATTGTCTTCATTTTCCTTGTGAGTAGGTAGTATGTAGCATTTTTAATTAATAATTAAGAATGTAATTAATAACATTAATTTATTATATATTTATTAATAATTGTTATTTATTATTTAATTATTAATAAATGTAATAAATTATACATAATAGTTTTAAATGTAATACGAAGTAACATAGTATTTCAATCAATCACATGAAAGCAAGATACATGAGTGTTTTTAGCTTTTATTTTGTAATGTCCTACATTTTCCTTAGGTATCCTACATTTCGGGAGTGGGGGCTTTGTCATCCTTTTGTATTTATGACATATGGTCACCCTCCCCACTGTCCCAAAAATACAGCATAAGTCAGAACATATCTATTGGCCTCCATGTGGTTTTCAGAGGTTATGGCTGCAATCCTAAAGACACTTTCCTGGGAGTAAGACCCATTGAACACAATGGGGCTTACTTTAGTGTAGACATGGTTAGGATTGTGCTCTAAGTTAAAAAATTGGTACTTACCCCAGTGGGCAATGTATCGTCCCCCCCCCCCCCACTATCACATGCATTGCACGGGATGCTGGCTAGTGGGCAGAGTGGCATTTTTGGATTTGGGAGCTACATTCTCATCTCATGTGTCTCTGTTAAACCTGTTGACTTCCTCCTTTCTCCCACTGTAAAGTTTTTTTAGTGTGCAAACACAGGAAAAAAGCTTAAGGTGCAACTCCTATTACACAAAAACTCCAGGCAACTCTTGTTACACAATGGCTCCAGATGAACAACATTACACAATTCTAGGATAGAGGAGTAAAAAGCCATTATCCTGCATTCAAAAACAGACAAGCTTGCTTTAACAAAAATAAATAAATCTTTGTGGTCCTCCTAGGAACTTATTTAATTTTTTTTTAATCATAAGAAGAATAAAAACAGTATGATGACCCAACATAACAAATATTTAATTAACTTTTAAGAGTGTGGAAATATTAACATTTCCACTCATTTTGGGAAAACAGATGTTCCCACAGTCCTCAGCATGCTGTCTTGGAGCTTCAACAGTACAGATGGTGGGGGGGGGGAGTATTTAGGCCTTGCACATAAAACTGTGTGCAGTTGACAGGCTACTGATTCTTGTTGTTTCCTTCCCCTCATGCATATTTATTGATGCATAATATGATTGTGCTAAAGTAAAGTTCTTTTCAGTTCCAGACTTGCCCAAACTCAGTTGTACTTAACATATGTTTTGGCATAGCATTGTGGTGGTGGTGGGGTTGTTGTATCTGAGCTGTGGGAGTGTGAGCTGTGATATTTTGCGTCCTCTTCAAAGTAGTGGGCTAAGGCTGCAATCCTAAAGACACTTTCCTGGGAGTAAGACCAACTGAACACAATGGGGCTTACTTTTGAGTAGACATGATTAGGATTGTGCTCTAAGTGTAGCATTAGTGTACCAGTGTTTTATGGGCTGCATCAATGGGAGAATGAGTGGCTGAGTTCAGCTGGGGCAATCTTAATGCTTAAAGGTAGAGGCACTCTGTCCTCCATTCTATATGGTCACCCTGTATATAGGTGTCTTGCTTGAAGATATTAGCAGTTATACTTGTGACCTTGTGCATGGACTGAGCCATGGCCCTCCCCCTGCTTTGGTAAGATCACTAACCTTCTCCAGCTCTAGTAGTGTGGTCAATGGTCACAGCAGTGCAGCTGGAGAAGAGAGTAGCAACCAATGCTGTCTTGTTCATAATTGTCCTATCAAGAAAATGGTACCCTACTGCTTTGTAAGTGGCTATCTGGGGATGGTGTTAGAAACAGAAAGGTTTTGTTTCCAGGATGTTCCTAATCCAGCAAGATTAGAAGATGTAACATCAGCTAAAATGGTGATAGAGTAGGTGGAGGCAGAGATGATGGGGATTCAAGCTTATGCTTACACAAAAGGAAAGGATATGCAGCCGAATCTGGCACTGCTTTGGATGCCAGCTTAATTTGGGCCAGTATATCAATAAGCATGTACTGGTTCTGTGTACTTCCATTCCTTGTGTCCTCACATATTGGACTCAGAATGGGGCTTCTATCTGGCCTTAGGTATGTGGTGGGAAGGGTTGATGAGCCTCACTTCCTCACATGAAGAACAAAATTAGGAACTCATAAGCATCATAGGAACTCATATGCATCATATGTAACTCAAAACACATGCTCAGCATACTGAAACTCCCAGGCTTGATCTTAGATATCTCTCAGGACTGGGAATGACCATCTTTCCCAATGGAGAGCGACTGTCAATCAGTGCCAGCAATACCGACCAATGGTGTGACTTTACATAAGGCAGCTTACAGTGGAATCAGCGAAGTTCAGTCCTGGCTCTTTTGATTTGATACTTTTTAAAAGAGTGGTTTGAAGGAGGCAGTTTATGACCGATTGACACAGCTCAATCCTATCTACAAACCCTTGCAGCAATGCAGCAGTGCTAGCATAGGCTCTACCACCTGCCATAGGGGAACTGCTCATTAAACACAATGGGATTTACATCTGAGTAATCAGGAAGGTGGTCTGACATCATAGTGATCTCATTTCCTGTTTAATATCACTTCTAGGCATGACATCACTTCCAGTGGGGTCCTGGTCAGATGGTCATTCTCAAAAGGAGCTGAAATATTTGAGAACCACAGATATAAGTGGATGTTTGGCTTGTAGGTACTTTTCATCAAGCTGTGTGGAGCCTTGGCTATCTTCTCTTTACTCAACTGTCAGGCACCATTTTTTCAAGCAGTGCTAATATGGTGTTCTCTGTTATCTTTCAGGAGGATGAAACTGGTGGAAAGACTGTTAGCCAATAAGAAAACAAATCTTGGATTCCCCTGACCCTTGAGCCCTTTCGTTATTGAATTGGAACCCAATAATCAGTTTCTCTATGAGTTATTACAATTATTTATTCAATTAATCTTGTGAATGGGAGCCCCTTCATTAACTAAGCTGCATTTGAGGGCAACAGTTACAACTTTGGCTAAGTAGAAGCTGACGTATTAAGTGTTTAACTAAACCAATATTGCAGCGTGATAATTTTTTAAACGTAATTACCTCTTTTATTATACTTTGATTAGATTAAAATTAATGCATTATTAAGCCATGATATGTTTTACCATCTAGACCTCTGTATAGGCTGTGATAGGAAGGCTTGCTTTCTTTCTTTTCCCTCTTTCTAAGTTAATTAAATTCCCTTTAATTATAATTTACTAAAAAGCTCCACTTTTACCAGCATTATGCCTTTTGAACTTTGAAATTCAAGAGAATAAAAGGGGGGAAAAGCCTCTTAAAATGGTCTTTTGCATGAAAACTGAACTGTCAGCGAATTGAGGCAAAATTAATTATTTCAGCTTGATAAACCTTTTCATCTATTTGACTCCTTATACCGAAAAGCCAATTAATAATGTCAAACATGCTTTGCCTCTAGGGACCAACAAGTTCTAATGAGTCTGTTTACTGCAGAGTGGCTAGCAGAATGAGCCTCATGTAGAAATTTTCTAATCGCGCCACACCTGTCAAGCACACTCTCATTATCTGTGTACCAAGGGCAAACCTCATTTTGTCAGGAGTGGTTTTCGAAGAACTAACAACTGCCTGGGGAAGCATACAGGACTGTCGGCCACTAGATGAGTCACTTAATTACCAATCAGAGCAGTGGAAGTGAATTCTTAATGTCCTTTAATACCAACCCGGCTCACTTCCCCTCTGCGCCTCTCCCCACCTTATCAGAGGACCCCGACTCAAACATTCCATTTTCACATGAGCACCCGCTTCCCACGTATGCTTTAATCGGTTGTGATTGATGATGTTACATAGGAGACGGCTATTAATCAAAACCTCATTACAATGCAAGGGGACTCCTTGGCCAATCTGGTTGCTGGCTTCCAAATCTGATTACTTGCTGATAATCCGGCAACTCTGCAGGACTGCAATGACAATGTTTTTTCTACTATGACCTCTAGGGACCCCACGGCCCCTCACTTCCTCTCCCCATTTGCATAGGGGAACCAATCTGCATACAACCTGGACAGCTTTGGTATATAAACAAAGAGTAATCCTGGATTAAGCACTCATGTAAATGGCTTGTGCACTGAAAGTAACTAATTTTCACCATTGTCATATGAGATAAATATTATTATCTCTGCTTTCCAGATATGGAAGTAGAGACAAGCTGTAGGTTTGTCTCATACAGAAACAGCTTCTTTTCCCTCACCCAACCGCCATGGGGGCCGCAAGGCTGCATGGTTATACACCGACCTATGGGAACTGTGTGTCTCTGTGAATTAATAAGATGTGGAAACATGTAACCTTCACTGTATCGTTATACTTATGTTACTCACCTGATCCACTGCTGAGCCTAAGGCAGACAGGGTCAATTGGCTTTGCTAATCAAAACAGCACAGAATATTTCTGAAATGTCCTTCTGTCCTGGCATGTCTTGAGAGACCTTCAGGCCTCAAGGTGATCAGGAAACCACACGGAGTTGTCTGCCATTATATTTGTAACCCACCTATTTTGAGTTTACAGAGGGATGTATAATGTATGGGTTACATGCATCCAACACAGTCCTTTTCTGTACCTTAAAGCCTTTTCCTTCCGTGGCTACTACAGCCATCTCGAGTCTAGACTTTAGGTAGCAGTTGTTGGCAATAGGGGGAAGGGGAAAATGCATTACACCATCAGCTGTGGCTCTTATACTCTCCTTCTCTAAAAGAAGCAGGGAATGGAAGGCAGCTCACAACAGCCCGGTTGCAACTCTGCCTTCAGTCCTCATTGGTTCCCCCAGACACAGGAGAGATCTGAAGGCATCAGCACATGTATGCACTACTAACTATTTAGGAAATAAATAAGACTTGAAGTTTTGTGCAGTCATGCTGCTGCTGGCTCGTGGATTTCTGTACATGGATTGTGTGATAGCAAAGGTACAAATCAGCAACTCCCTTGGATGCATATTGCACTGAGAGCATTTGGACTGACTAGCAGGGCTGGCCCACCCATGAGGCCAACTGGATAGTTGCCTCAGGCAACAGGTTGGTAATTGGACACCCTTCTCTGTTGACCTCCATTGTTTCTCCTTCCTTTCCACTCCAAGAATAAGATATGGGAGGAGAGTGCTGAGCTAGAACATCGGACCATACTCATGGTCTAATCATACTGAGGGCATATGGCAGTGAATCTTACAATCTTTTGCCATAAGTTGGGGGGGGGGCATTGAAAAGCCATGCTGCAGTCATGAGCTATGGGACCAACAGTGCCGACCACAGGAGGACCCGTGCATGAACTATCATTTCACCCAGCCAGCCCCAGAGCAGGTAAGGCAGCGTTTCTCAAAGTGGGGGGTCGGGACCCCTTGGGAGTCACCTAGAGCTTTCCTGGGGGTCACCTAAAGACCTCTGGTGCAGAGGGCCAGGTCAGGCTTGACTGACAGCCTCAGGGCCCAATCCTATGCATGCCTACTCTGAAATAAATCGCATTCTAGTCAGGGGGGGCATTTACTCCCATGTAAATGTGGATAGGATTGCAGCCTCAGGGCCCAATCCTATGCATGCCTACTCTGAAATAAATCCCATTGTGTTCAATGTGTGCATTTCATTTGTAGCAATGAAAATACATCCTGCACTGTTATGAATCATTTACATTATGATTCATAACAGTAGCAAAATTACAGTTATAAAGTAGCAACGAAAATAATTTTATGGTTGGGGGGTCCCCACAACATGAGGAACTTATAAAGAGGTCACGGCGTTAGGAAGATTGAGAACCACTGAGGTAAGGTGTCAGTGGAGGAGGTTCCAGGGAGGATGAGGGACAGTGGGGTAATCCAGTGGTGATTCAGAGCCACAAAAGATAGTGCTCAGTGGCAGTGTCTCATGTCAAGATCCTATCCTTGTTTTCCTAGTCGGACATGTCCCACAAGGTTCCTTGAATTCACACCAGCTAAATAACTGGCATAGGTCTGAGGAAAACCATTTACAGCAAGGTGTTTTATTGTGTGATAAGTAAAAAAAAGATTTGCACTTATCTTTTGCTGGTCATTAGTTCAGCAAAAGTTCAGCAAAACTGTTCAGCAAAAGTTCTGTTCAACTTATCTTTTGCTGGCTCTCTATTGAGAGCACTGCTTACTATAGGTTAGCAGGTGATAGGATTGGTCTGTCAGCTAGACGTTGGACTGGAGTAAGAATTTTCGAGGGAGAGCAAGCACTCTTTGCACTTGTATAGACTGGCCTCATTTCCAGTTAGTTTCAGCAACCTTCTTTCAGGACTTCACTGACTTAAGGTAGGTGGATAGTTGGCAGAGAGCTTTTTCGAACACAGAAACCTAGCTACTTTCTTCATCAAGTAGGAACAGAATATTCAGATGCTTCCAAAATTCTCCTAATTTGAATTTCCTTCTGGATTTTGGAGTTCTAAATCACCACATTTTGTTCCCAATAAGGAGCCAATGCATTCAGAGCCTCCATTGATGCCTATTTTATTTCTGAATCCAGTCCACAGTGCTTTATATCAGAGATTGTTGCAATTTTTATTTCACATACTAAGATGGCATCCAATTTCCCTTTTTCTGAAGTGTGTACATCAATAATGTGGAAGAGGAAACCAATGCAAATGAATGGGGGGATCCCATTGTTGAAGGAAGCAAGTGCTCTGGAGTTTTCAAAGTTATTAAACCGTAATTCAGGAAGTCTAGAACTCAAGGCAGAGTGAGCTCAATACAGGAATAGATTTGGGAATACCTGCTAATCTACTACTGTTGCTCTGCTGTACTGATAAAATGCAGCATATTCTCATTGCCTGGGGCCTAACACAATTTCTATAGTTATCTCCATCTGAGTATATGTTCAACTGTCATGTGCATACATTACATGCTTAGTTCTACCTTTAAAATAGTTCTTAATGAATGTATGCCTCAACAGGTCAAACATACACATAGCGCATGTATATTTTCAGTTAAGATCCATGAGCAGAGGGTACAGTTGGAAAATGTGATCAGACGGAAAAGGGGAATAGGCAGATGCGGTGTTTTATGCACTGCAAGGGGGATATGTGTCTAGGTAGCCAGGGGAATGGCTGGTGTGTGGTTTCTTTAACTTACCCCCTCACCATATAGCCTTCTGTTACACTTTCTTCAACCTCTTGCTGTTATATTATTCAGCTGTTGCCAGCCAAAGTTTGTCTAATTCAGGGATGGGCAAGCTGAACCACTTCTGGACTTTTAACAATTGCATAGAATGAGATTTCAGCAGGTGTTGCTTGTGGACTCACAGATGTGCTGCTCTGAGAAGTAGCACCTTCTGAAATTCCCTCTCCTATACAGGTTCCCTAAAGTGGTCAAGCTTGCCCACCCCTGGTATCTATAGTCATGCAGATTTGTCTTGGTGGAGCTACTGGTTGGGGATATTACAGGAGGACTCTGTTCTGCTGACTTGCTCATTGCTTTATTAGAGTCAGTGCAAAAAAATTCATAGTGGATTATGGCCTTGAAGATCTCTCACCCTCTTCCTCCCTTCACTGTCTTTTAAGAAAGTGCAGATCACTGAAGTATTCCTCACTGTATGGAATGTAATTCTGAAGTCTGTCTCCACTCTGAAAATATTTTATTCAGGCATCGAGTATCAAAATGTGCTTCATATCTTATCCTTCCAAAATATGTAGCAGAGTCTTATCATTTTTTAATTTTCTGAGAAGTCACTGTGACATGCTGAGGCACTATAGCTTCATTTTCAATTACAGGATGGAAGAAAAAAATGCTCTAGATTTTGAAAGGCTGGTGAAAAGTGGTGCGACTACTTGAGTGAGTATGCAAAAACCAGTGAAAATTACAGCAGGTTCCCTTGAATTGGGATTGTTCAAGCCAAGAGACAAAACCAGAGATGAGATTAGTCTCTTAATGTATGGAGTCAATTTCAGAATGAGAAAAGGTTCCTCTCTGGCAATATTTCCATTAATTCCAGCAAGTATTAGTTGCAAAAAGAATGGAACATTTTTGCAATCTTCTTTTGCTGGATTGTGCCATAGATTGTTACATTCTGTCCTTCGCACATGCTCCAGACTTAACTACTCTAGAAATTCTTTAGATTGTATAAGATATGCTACTAAACGTAGATATGCTACCAAACGCAAGCTCAAGACTGCTTGTGCTCATGTCAAAACCAATGTCAGTTTAATCTGAAAATTTGAAATCACAATAGAATGAACACAGAGTAAAGATCAACACAGAAAAAAACTATGATAAAATGGAGGGAATAAATGCTGGAGACCTCTATGGTTTCTTCTCCTGAAATAGAAAGGGGGGGGGGAATCTTTGGTGTTGTTTCTATCCTTTTGCTTTGATTGTGTTGTAGTTGACAAGAATGAAGAGTGGTGCTCTTTATTTCGTCCCAATTCGATTTGAGAAGATGCACACACTCTCTCTCTCTCTCTCAATCAATCAATCAACCTGCCAATCAACCAACCAATCAATCAGTCCAGTAGGGCTCTTCAGTATTAAGAGGAATTTCGTTTTTAAATTGTTGTTAGGGGTGAGTGTCATTTGGAGTCATGACCAGAACCAAATCATCCCAGTTTGGAGCAAAACTTTAACAAAGCAAAGCAAATTTGCAGTAAAGAAACTATTCAAACTGGCAAAAAGTAAAACAAATGGTCAAAATGAGCCAATGAAATTAATCAGGTCATCAGATGAAGCTGGAAGCAGATGTCTTCATATTCATGGACTGCAAGCAGCACAAATATTTGTATGCATACAATATAAGGAAGAGCTGGTCAGTCGGGTTCATCTGTACCGGTCCATTCAAGATACTCAGTACGCTTGTTCCAATGTGCTTTTGATTAATTCAGAGTAATTGTATAAAAAATACAAAAATTGTATTTTTTGTTTATTTTTAAAACCTTTATAGAGGACCCTGATTCCAAATGATTGGAAACAAGCCCTATCACCACCCGTTCAATGAACCTTTGAAGGAAACTAGAACGATTTTCTGGTACTTGCTTGCTGGGGGCAGAAAGAAGCCTAGAAGGCCAAGAGTTAATGAATGACCAGTGGGGGGTAGTGGAGAGGAACATTTCTAGTTTCCTTTTGTTTTGATTCATGTTTTTGATTATACAAGAAACATATGGATATGGGGTAGAAACTTTGTATGAACTTGGCCCATAAAATCTAATCCCAGCAGTCATTCATTTTTTTCTGTGTAGAAAAGAACAGACGTTTGGAAGATTTTCTTCTTCTTTAAATGCCTTTAAGTTCTCTCTTTCATGTTAACAAAAGGAGAGGTTAGGTTACCAAACAAGCGGGTCACCTAATGAATGCAAACAATTGTCAACTGTGCGGATTAAAAATAGAACAAGGGTAAGTAGTTAACTATTGCACATTACTTATAAGTGTGGTAATGTCAAAAGTGACACAGGGCGCAATCCAGAGTAACTACGTGGAGTCCTTGCTCCGGTGTAAGAACAATTTGCTCTGGATTGCAATATGAATTTCCCATAGGTTTTCACTAGGTGGTGCAGTAACTACGGGTGCACGTAATGCCTCTTATGTGCTCCCATAGTTACTCTGGATTGTAGGGTTATTGGCAGCACTTATGCAAGCAGCATGTAAGGGATTGGCTCAACTGATTGGCTCAGAACTACCTCAGTGATGCAGTTACCTCCTCCCTATATAGGTTGGATAAATTAAATTAGGCAAAGTACACTCAGATATAGTTTCTGCAATTCACTGGCTTATTCTGCGCACTGGCTTCTGCGCACTGGCTTATCCCCATGACTTAATTATCACAGACCCATTACTAGCACTAGCATAGGGTGAGCCCACGCTGGGACACCTCTGGCCCTGGGCCCACATTCCACCACCTGAAAGTGACTTGTACTGTAGGGCAGTAGAAAGGTAAGTAGAAGTATGAGGGAAGTGGGAAGGAGGCATTCTAGGATGAACTCATTGTCAGGCCTTGCAACCCGACATGAGACTCTTTAATTCGGCAGTGTCTCTAGAGCTGCCACAGAATCAAGTATCCCATTGTAGAGCTACTTTCCTTCCTCGGGGAAAGGGTTGAAAGTCACCTTCTCCTGAAAAGACTGATTAACTGCCCAGGCAGCCATTTTTGGCTCTGCAGGATTGGGCAGCCCATCTATAATTCTGTCCAATGTTGATGCTTGTGGGTCACAAGCAATCCTTGACCTTCTCCAGGAATAGTGAAATCCGAATAAATTATTCAAATGAGTAAAATTTATAGAACAAATTATGAAAGAAGAACCACATATTTTACTCACCACATATTTTACTCACTCATATATCTCTGGGGTGCACACTGTAAATCTGTCTGCATTTCTCTGATCCAGAGATCAGAGATTCAGATCTCTGGATCTGATGATCTAGATCAAAGAAATTCCTTGGTAGCTTACCCTGGTCATTTTTAATGTCCATTACTCCTAGAAACTGGGGCTGTGGTGAAACACTGTGGCTCCAATCCTAAAGACACTTTCCTGGGAGTAAGACCCATTGAACACAATGGGGCTTACTTTTGAATAGACATTGTTAGGATTGTGCTCTGTGTCTGTTAACCAGCAGGCCAGGATTCAAGAACTGGGTCCTACAAGACAGGGTGAGCTCTCATCCTTAGCCCAGCTCCTGCCTACCTAACAGTACGAAAGCATGAAAACGCAACTAGATAAATAGGTACCACTTATGTGGGATGGTATAAAGAGTGTGCCATTCATCTTCAGCATTCATCTTCATGTCGGCCCCATGACCACAGAAGTGTCTTTGAACAAAGCTGGTGCTAAAGGCTTAGAAACGGGGATGAACACTGCACCCTACAATTGATCACGACTAGCTGCATAATCTGTGGAGGGCACCTTTACCTTTACTCTTCAAAAGCTAAATGTTTCATGTCTTTCTCCATAATAGATGTGCTTTCCTGAGGATAAATATTATGATCTCTGCTCTGTCTAAATATGAGGATTTTCACTGTGGATCTCATCTATAGTCCCATGAGAGAGATGTCATAAAAAGAAGAGCGGCTGAACTACAGTACAAAGCTGGGCTTGTTCTTTCGTTTTAGTATAGTCTTATGATTTCATGGTGCTGTTTAAATCTGATATTTAGTGCATGTCAGGGACAGCCAAGGCAGGTGGTCTGGTGTGGGAAGACATCTGGGTCTTTTGCTTATTAGGCTTTTCCACCTCAGAGGGAAACTGGGATAATACTTAGGACCAAACCTAATGTGAAGTTATCCCATGGGAAAATGCATCAATGATTGTCAACCTTTGGCAGAATTTGTTACCCTATCTTCACTGCAATCCAGGGTCTCTTATTGGCAAAAGTAATGGTAGTTCTTCCTCTGGTAATCATCAATCAGAGTTCATGTGTCTTGTGTTTATCCCTGCAGCACTTGCCTATCAAAAGATTGGGTTCTCCCCAAATTGCTTGGTGGCCCAGGACAGACTTAGCCCAGACAGAAACAGGGATGGAAGTTGAGAGACAAGGTTGACAGCACTACTGACATCATGCGATTTCTATCACTCTTCCTATTTGATCATTTGTCCTATTTGCTAGTCCTTCAGACTTGGAGCCCTTTTCACTGGGAATGTTAATGGGACATTAGTGGTTCCAGCAGAAATGGGTTGCTAACAGACAATGAATTACTGGTACAAAGGCATTGCTGTATAGCAGGAAATAAGAGGAGCAACAAAAATTGCCCTTTGGATGGAATAAGCCTCTCATTATGTTATTTTTCTTCCACCAAGAATGTTGTACACTGAACAGCAAAATGATTGGGCTGCCTATCATCCTCTTCCCACCTCCTGGCTGGTGCTGTCATATTGAAGAAGAGCATGCTATACTGGGATATTCTGGAAGGGAAATTAGGATTCAGTGCCATCTGCAGATAGAGTTGCCATATGTCCAGGACAATCAGGTCAGGTCTGGTTTTGGGGGAAAAAGAGTACAATCCTAACCATGTCTACTCTACTCAAATGTAAGCCCCATTGTGTTAAATGGGTCTTACTCCCAGGAAAGTGTCTTTAGGATTGCAGCCTGCATTCACTGGCAAGTTACACTGGGGGTCCTGTCCCAGTTTTGTGGAAGAGAATTATGGCAAGTTGGTAACCCTAGCTCTAGACCCTATGCTGGGTGTAATATACAAAGGCACATCCACAACAACCAAGAAGATGGAAAGCCAACGCTAGTTCAGCACCAGCTGGCGCTGAGCCTGGCACCAAAAAGACACTACCTAGAGCATGATAAGAGTTCCAGGTGGTGATGAGGGCCATAGGGGCAAGTGGAACCACTTCAGAGTTGGGGGGAGGACAAGGTGGGAATCGAGTGGGACCTGTGGAGCCCAGCTCCACCAAATCCTATCCTGTCTCAAGCTGAAAAGCCTGACAAGAAGTTTCTCAAGTTTGTTCTGTAAAAATAGTTGGAACAGACTTGAGGAGTCCCATTTTAGTGTCTGGGGCTTTCCCCAGGGAAAAGGTGCAAAAATTCCCTTCCCCAAGGAGAAGTCCAGTGGCCCTGGCAGTGCTACTGGGTGCAGGGGCAGCCATTTTGGTGGTGCAACTGAGGATAGGTTTGGGCTGGTAAATACCCTTACCCCTCTGTAAGCTTCCTGCTCCACAATGGGTCTCCTTGGACATTTGCCAGCTTCTGTTGCCTGATAAATTGGGGTGGGGTGTTGACAGAGGGGAGAGGATCTAGCAAGCATAAACAAATCTATTCTCTCCCACATCCTCCCTGTCCCATTTCCACCCTTCTCCCATCCAGTTTTGCCCCGTCCCAGCCTATTTTAGCTCCCTCCCAATCTCCACTGGTGCACTACCTGCTCTGGTGGCTCCTGCAGTGAAAAGTGGGTTCTACCACCTCTTGTAGAAGCATCTCCCAAATGGCCACTGACTGAGTGGTCTCTGTGCTGCTAGTGGCCATTTTTTAACATTGGAACTTGGTTCTTCTGTCACACATCCAGAAGTATGGAAACTTTTTGGCAGGTGGGCTACATTATTTTTCTGACGTTGTGTCAGGGGCTTGGAAAAAAGAATTACCGTAATTTACATTTCAAATTTGAATAAACGCAAATTTATAAAAATGAATATATTGGAAATGAAACTTATATGAATGAATGAATGAATGAATTCAAACCAATTCATAGAACAGTTTCCAGCACAGAGAAGATATGATCTTCAAACCAGTTCATGAAAACTTTACATACAGTGAGAGAGATGTGCAAGCTATCTCCCTTGCTCTCAGAACACCCTCAGAAGGGTGACCCTCAACAAGGGTCACATAGAGGCTTGTTGCAGGCTGGACTTTGGGCACACCTGCATATCCCTACATTGGGTTGAACTGTAGGAAGTATCACAGTTGAGGCTGCAAGTTGCTGCTACATCAAGATTTTTGTGAACAGCTTTTGTTTCTTGCTTGCTGCTATCATGACAATTCTGGACATGTCCTGGACATGTGTGCCCATTTGTGCGTTGGCATGCATGGAAAAGTGACTTGCATATTAATAACAGGAAACATGGTTTGTTTAATTCTAGGTTCTGTCTTTAGCATATCCAAGTACAGTGACCTTAGATGGTTGGACTGAAAAATTCCAATAAGTGAGATCTTAGAATGTCTAGTCAAGCTGAACTATGTTTGACTAATGCACAAATGGTCTAATTTGTTGTAAGGAAGAGATGCCAGTTTGCAGCTACATCCCTTCAAATGGACGTGTATGTGTTCATTTTGTCTGGTTCTGTGTTTTATTATAAACTTTTAACCTTAGTCAACTTATAGTTTTGACTCGCAAAGGTGTACTGTTTCGACTATTATCTATGCTACTCTCCTACATATTTGTAATGTTTGCATATTGGTGCTAATACCTATATAGGATGGCCAGTGCATTAGAGAGAAGAAAACTCAGAGCGAACAAAGAATCCTTGTAAACTTTACCCTTTCACAATCAAATCACACTGATTCTTTTATCTCCAATATTGAATCTGGTCTAGCATCAACTGTGGGGTACTGTTATTAATTTGTTATAGAAAGTACCCAGACAGATGAATACATTAGATCATCTTCTGGAAACACAACTTGAATGCATTACATCTTTTTAGATTGATATATCAAACAATCTAAAGCAGCTTAGCATGTCTCTTCTCTCCTCCTAAAGTCCATGGAATGGAATCTACCATAGGATGTTCAGGCTTTTTATTGGAGCTAAAATTTCCGGTATCAGATTTCCTGTAATTTCAGAGTTATTTCCCTTCTGTCCTGTAACTTGAAAATAGCAGTTCCCAAAGCCAGAATGCTCATAGTCATCTCATAAAGGCTATAATGCCTTTTTATAGAAACAGATTTTTTATCCTGCGATAATCCCAAAGCAGTCCATAAAGATGAAACTGAAACTGTACTGTACATCCAGCACAATAAAAAAATAAAGTACAGTTGACCTATGAAAGGGGTCAGTTTGCTCATGGACTTTTCTGCTAGAGAAAATAGCATTTCATTATTGAGGTTTTTTTTTCAACCACTTCAGTGCTTCCCAAGAGATCAGAATTAGTAGATAAATAAGTAGATATCCAAGCAGATAAAAATAAGCAAGAAAGGGAGGGAGTGGTAAGATCTTATTCAAATCTTTTTCTTGTCTCGTGCAGATAAGAAAAGGAGTCTCTGTACAGAACATTTTAAAAATATTTTTAATACAAGGCTATATCCACTTGAACTGTTCCTGAAATAGTCCTACACTATCCTCCTTCTCATCATCATCAATTGATTAATTGATTAATTGATCTTTAATTAATTGAAAGTTAATTTTCAATATCACTGAACTGCCAGGCATTTTACGCATGATGGATACTCAGTGCTGGTGATGAAGGTGCAGGAAGAACAAAGTGGTATGGAAACAGAAGTAAGCTGACTGGGGAAATCACCCATCACAGTGGCATCCTAGCACACCTCTAAGGGAGGAGCAACTAGCCCATCCCTCAGAGGAGCACTTCGGTCGGGACTCCACTGTGCATGGCCAAAGTTCACCCATGTGCAGTGACGTCCTACTGCTCCTCTGAGTGATGAGACCAGTGTCTCCCTTAGAGGAGCACTGGGTTCTGGGGGGTGCAATGCAGCCTCGGTGGGGGTGATACACTAAGGGAGTGTCTCACTCCCCCTGCTCATCATCCCTGTCAAGCACGTCACCTAGTGTGGAGCACACCAATCACACCACCCCAGCAACACCCATGAAATCCATTCTTAATTCCAGTCCCAATCGGATCCTTCCTTGTCATGTACTCCTTCCTCTTGCAACCCCTAATTTTGCCCATGGACAGTGGAGTCCTGGCCAAAGTGATCCTCTGAGAAAGGGGCTGGTCCCTCCTCCCTTAGAGGAGAGTTAGGGTGCCACTGCACATGGGAAAACTTTGCCAATGCACAATGGTGTCCCTGAACTGCTCATGTGCCAACCAGCACATACACAGTCCTGGGGGACCTGATGTGTGTACCAGGGGTGACACATTCACCCCTGCACTGGGTGTCATGCACCCTCATGTCACCCCTGATGGATTTGTTTTGCTTTTGCTTTCCTTTCAGGTTTTGTGGCTATCAGAACAACCTATATGTCACATGCCCTTCCCAAGACATCCAGGCACTGAGAAGAAAAATAAGGAGATATGTAGCCGGTACAGCTCAGGGCTTAGGAAGGTGTCAGTGTTGTATCTTGACCTCAGAAAAGGTATTCTCACATTCATTTCTGCACATGTGATAGCCCAGTCCTATCCCTATTCTGGTTGGAGGTTGCATTTTCAGGTCATCAGAGGACATTTTCTGCTAGTACCAATAATTTGGAAGTGGGGGGCAGATGGTGGGAAGAACAACGGTATTTTCTGGGTGGAAAAGGTATAAATGTGGGGGGGGGAGGTGGGAGTGGGTGGATTCAGAGGTAGTGACACACACTGAATTATATACTGTCTTTCACAATTTGGACCAATATTCCCAGTCTCCTTTCCCAATTTGGACACAGCTACCAAAATAAGTGGCATATGTCCAAGGAAACCCATATGCAGCTTTAGGACTTATGAGGACTTATTTTAATTTAACTCTGGATCCCCACCACTATCGTAAGATGCACAGAGCTCCTTCTGGTGCAGCCACATCAGTACTGGTAGTGGGGTTTAGGACTGGGCTGAAAATCACCTTCATCCACTGTCACCTAAACACTTAGAGAACAATGGAAAGTGTATATTGTACTCAGGCACTGTGAATTAACTATACACTGTCTCCTTACATCTAGTGCAGCTCACAGCTCCTGTTTTCAGTTTGCGTTCCAGAGGCTTGCTAAGAACTTCTGTGTATCCTGTTAATAAACCTGTTGCATCACCAACACCTGCACAGAGACAGGAACGGAGACTTCACAAGCAACAGATAGAGTGGATTAGGGAACTTTCAAAACTGCTACTTCTGACCATGATATCAGCAAATGAGGAAGGAATTCTAATTAAGCACTCACACATTGTAAGGTTTAGGTACAAAAAGATATGGGAACCTCTTTGATGGTAAGCTTAGGTTCTCCTATCCAATCAAATAAAACTCAGCTGGGACTAACTTTATGGAAAAAGTGACTCACGTATCCTGTACTTTAGTGCTGGAAACATTTCTGATAATCTTTTTCAAGGATTATCTCATCACATGTAATATATTACAGGTCATCCCTCTGCTTGTGGGTTCTGGAGTGGACTGACCTGGACCCTTCAAATGCAACTGGAGCTATGCTGGAGGGTGTTCTAAAGGTATTTAAATGTCACTTATGGTTTTATGGAGGGAGTATAAATGTCAGTTCTGGCTTTTTTTAGAGGAGGGACAACTGGAAGTGATGTTTAAATGCTTTTAGAAGACATTCTAAAGGCTGGTGAGACTGTGTGCATCCTTTCAAACCCTCAGAAGACTCTACACATGCAACAGGTATGCAGCTCTGGTCCTGTTTAAAAGGTCTGATGTGCATGATCCACAGATTTTATTATCTGCGGGTTTCAACATCTGTAGGGATTCTTGGAACAGAATCCCCATGAATGCTGAGCAACAACTGCAATTTGAAAATGAAACTCTTTACTTAGGATCAGTGTGGTGTGAGACATTTTTATACTCTTTTCACCTTATGGGTGCGATCCAGAGTAACTATGGGGAGTTCTTGCTCCGGTGTAAGAACAATTTGCTCTGGATTGCAATATGAATTTCCCATAGGTTTTCACTAGGAGGTACAGTAACTACGGGTACACGTAAGGTCTCTTATGTGCTCCCATAGTTACTCTGGACTGTAGGGTCAGCCAGTATATTATGTATGGGGAGGAAACCCCTACGGAAGTAAAAAAAAAATGAAGCTTCTTTTTTCCTTCTCCAATAGCTTCTGTCTCCACTTGCAACACAGAATGGCTGCATATAGAGCGGGGATCATTTAAGAGGTTTCATTCCTTCTTGGTTGTCAGCAGTTCTACTGTTAATGGCCCCAGAACTCTTTCACTGACATGAAGCCTGTTAAAACGTTTCATGATGGAAATGAAAATTTAAAAAGCTTGAAATGTTTTGGGGGGGATGTTGTTGTCTAATTTTAAAATAAAATCAGGTATATTTCATGCCTGAAGCATTGTAAGATTCCCAAGAATGCATTTTTCAAAGCTTAGCATCTAAAAGAGAAAACTATATTGCATTCATAACATATATGCAAAATTGTTCTTGGTATCCAGATATTTTTTGGCTTTGAGTCCTTCTGCCAACTTTCATTTTTCATGATATTTATAGATCACTATTTAATATACCATAGATACTCGCCTATAAGGCAAGAAATTTCTGCCAATAAATCAGAAATTCTGCTGCCCTTGTCTTATTTCCCAGGCTACTCTGGTGTCGAGGCTGTTGTGGCAGCAGAGATAATGATGGGGCAATCAAACTCTGTGGTGACTTGGCTTCAAAGCAAGCTGCAGCCAAAGTTGAGCTGTCCATTGTTCCTGAGTCCAGGGCTCAAGGCTTCCACTGAAATCAAGTAAGCCACCTTCTCTTTAGCAGACCTTCTGCAGCCTTGTTTCTTTTTGCAAATCGTTGGCAAAGATCTGGTTATTAAAACATCAGGATTTAATCTGTGTTTTAGTCTGAAACATAGTCCCAGGTGACAATTCAATGCACCATTGCTTAAGAACAACACCCATGGAAAGCAGTGTATCTACTTTTGAGTAAAGTGGATTACAACTACATGTAGTTGTACTTGCTCATGCCAATTCATTGTTGCTTCTCTTTCTGCTGTGAATTTACCATACGCAAATCCAACGCTCACCTTTTTTTAGCTGAATCTAAATCTTCAAAATTGGTGTGTGCACTTTGGGGGGCTTTTTGTCATGGTATATGGTCACTCTGAATTGGGTATCTGACGACAGCTCCTTGGGTGAAGAAAACCTTCATCCCCTGTCCTACCCCTAGGTAAGGGAAGACGTCCTGAAATCATACTATTCAATTGTACAGCACCCTTGGGCTTCATGTTGGGCTGCAAGGCTCAATTTAGAGGCTGTGGATCTATAAGAGCTGAACTCCACTGGTCCTACCCTCCTCCCACCCTGCACCTTCCCTGGCACACTCCTCCTCTGTCTCTCCCCACACCCTCCCTTATCTCCCTCTGCTCCAGAACACCTCTTCTGCTCGTGTCCCTTTACCCCTACTCTTCTGTCAGCCAGCCATCCAGGCAATCATTGAACAGTGGAGCACTGGCATTCCACCAGTGCTAGCCCAGCACTGCCTGGAGCTAAGCTAGCTCCATGCTAAGCCAGCTCTGAGGGCCTGGGAACATTTGTTTTGCACATTTGCAACCCTCATGCCTTTTAGTAAAAGTTCAGGATTGGGCTCTTACTCTGATAGTGTTTATAAAAAAAAACTAATTATGTAAAGACTAAAATTTAGAAAGTTATTGAATGAAAATGTATCTTATGATCTTTTACTATATTATTAGTAGAGACTGTACAGTTTTTTTGGTAACAATTACTGCTGGGTTATTTTTCAGGAACTGGCCTTGGATAAAATCTGACAAAACTATTGTATAGTCAAACACCCTCCCTAAGTTTAACCCCAAATTATCTGATAGCCATAGACAAGTTCATGATTTTTGGCCCTAAACCTTTCCTTGACTTATCTGTGAGATTGACTTATAATTGAGTATAACAATCTTCTTCATGTGCATTAACATGCACACACAGAGGATGCAGTCCTAACCTAGGCTGGCACAACTCAGTGGTCTTCCTATTCTCATGGTGATGTAAGGAGCCAAGTGTATGCCTGTGCACTGGTCTAATCCTTCCCCAGGAGTGCGCAGAAGTATCTTGCGGCACTTTTGTGATTCCCCCAGGCCAGCACAAGACTTATGCCAGGGCTTAAGCCAGCATAAGTGGAAGGTAGGATTGCAGCCAGAAGCACACACACACAAATGCACATGCACGTATACATGCGTGAACACACACACACACACATACACATAAACAAACATCCAGTGCTACAGTGCATTTCTATTGGGAATTCATAAATCTAAAGTTTTATTTTGTGGTTTTTAAAAAATTTGATTTATGAAAAAGCATTCAGTTTCAGCCATATGATCATTCTGTCACTTATTATGCATAACCAAGGGTTTCTTTCATGTTAATTGCAATCCGCAGAACATCTTCATTACCTTTAATAAGTTTCGGTCTGTACATAAGCAACTATTTCACGTAATGTTGGATTATCATGTTTATGCAGCTGTTAAACGCTCTGACAAAGGGAGGAAAAGAAGTAAATGTGGCAAGTCTTATCAATATCGATCCACCTCTGGGGATGTATCATAACATTCTGTCAATACATACAACTTCAGTTCATGAAATGATACAAAGAAACATACACTCAAAATACTATATTCACTCAAATCTAATGTGCACCTTTTCAGCTGAATTGAGAGCCTAATCCTAATAATGTCTGCTCAGAAGTAAGTCCTATTATAGTCAGTGGGGCTTACTCCCAGGAAAGGGTGGATAAGATTGTAATAAGAGTCTCAAAAATTTGGTGCACATTAGATTTGATAGTGCATTAGATTTGAGTAAATATGGTAATTCTAGTCTATCATTAAAAGTTGTACTATTTTGATAATAGGTACAGGTCAGTATTTTGTTTTACAGTTTACTATACTGTAATAAAAATATTAACATAAACCCACTGTTGTACGTATAAAGCAGTGCAATTTGGTAAAAAATCATAATATAAACCATTGTCATATTATTGTCACATAACTCATTGTTGTATGTAGTAAAATTAAAATTTGTACATGTTTAGCAGCTGTGCATCTCCAGCAAACTTTTTTTTTACCTCAAGCCATTTAAAATCAGAGTGTGCATTAAATTGAATGGTACATATGATTTGAGTAAATACAGGTATACTCTTCAGAGTTTTGTATTATTTGACTAATGGTTCAATCCTTTCCAGGGCTGGGCCAGACTATGCAGCAGTTGAGTATTAAGTAAAGAAACGTTATATTTTAGGCCTACCTTGTCTGGTGTCCCTGTTCCCCAAAGTGTCTACTTGCATTTATAGCAATTGTTTCATGGGAGTAAAACAGAGTAAGTCCAAAGTGGATGCAGGCCTTTACCAAGAGTATGAGTTCTGCCACCAAGATTTGACCCCGTCTTGCTCTCAAAATGCTCCAGCCTGGCTTAAATTGCAATTTGAATTTCCCATAGGTTTTCGCTAGGAGGTGCAGTAACTATTGGTGCATGTAATGTCTCTGGATTGTAGGGTTAATCTCCACTCTCAAGCCTCCCCTTAACCACCTTTCTTCCACATTTCCTGCACAGGACAACCATCTTGGCAGTGTGCTGGCAGCCCACACTTTCTTTGGAGTAAGTCCCATTGACTCTGATGGAACTTACTTCTGAGTAGACATGCACATGAGGCACTTCTGGCCATTCCAGCACTTCTCCTGTCATTATGGCTATTTAGGATTGGGTTGTCAACTGAACAATTCTAAGTGGTAATGTTGGTTCATAAAAGAAAGTAAAATGGACTACTCTGGGTTGTATATTATTTGTCTAGTATAAATCAAGTATAAATCCTGATTGAATATTGATTTGGCAGGAAAAGCAACAATTGCTTTAGTTAATCTAATTTAGCAGTGTTCTGTATGTGTGTGTGAGAGGGGGGGGGCTGCAATCCTAAAAACACTTTTCTGGGAGTAAGACCTATTGAACGCAATGGGTTCAATTTTGAGTAGCCATGGTTAGGATTATGCTCAAAGAGAGAGAGAGAGAGAATTGAAAGAGTTGCTTGTAAGTATGCATGCCGAGTCTCCTAAGCTCTGTAGGAAAATAAGGATTGCCCATACAGTAAGTATAGGATAAGCTCTGTGCAAGCGAATTCCAACTCCCTATTTGACCTTAATGCTACCTTCGTTTGCCATTTATCCAATTTTCTTTATCAGGACTCTCCTGAGAATTGGCATTACTGACACCTGCTGGGAAAGATAGGCCAGTGAAAACAACAACAGCAACACATAAACTGGTGATTTCTGCATGTCGAGGTCTGTGCTGGGTCATCTCTGTGTGTCGGTGACAATAGCAGAAGGTGACATGCCTTTTCTTCCCTCCTGCTCAAGGACAACCATTCTTCCCCTTCTCTGAAATCAGCAGCTCCCCCGTCCCCGAAACGAGCCCAATCGATATCAGGGAATGCACACTATTCTCTCCAGGACTGTAAGCCTTCTTTGGAATGTGGAATGGTCAATTTTGTAAAAGCCGGCTTAGAAGAGGGACAAGTGTCTGCATTTCCATTCCTTCCTCCCCCTTAGTCCTTAGTCCTTTGGATTCTGTCCTCTTCACAATGACTCCGTGATAAGCACTTAACTCTGCAGTAATTGGCTGGGAACATTTAAATATTTTGCTCCTTCTCGTAACAAAAATACTCCAATCTAACATTCAAACCATGTCTGTCTCTCTCTGTGCGTGTGTGGGTACAAACGACCACACAAAGCAGTTCTAGCAGCCTTCATTGGAGGGGCAGACATGTTTGTAGGAAGAGAGAATATTTCCCCTCAGGTTGTTTTTGAGCTCATAGTTTTTCTCCAGGCTCTTTATTTCACCCATAGGAAGCAGGGTGAAAATATGGGGATGAAAATGCTCTATATTCAAGTCTTTCTGGTGAAAAGGCACATTGGTTGTGATTTGGTGCTCTGAAAGGACTAGAGAAAAAAAACTCTGCAGCTGCCCTTCATATGTACATTAAAAGTGAAATCTGGGTGGATGTTTGAGTTAGATCAGTTACATCTCAAAACTTTTGGTTGTGAACCACAAGTGGGTTGCAACCCAGTTTTGATTGGGTTGCAGAACACTGCCTAGAACCACCAAGGCTTCCAGATTGCTGAGCTTTCATATTTTTATTAAACACAAATGCTCTGTCCCTGGAGCATGTTTTCACTGACGAGCATGTTTTTGTTAGCAAGAACATGTGACTCAATACAAATCGAGCAAAGACCAAGCAGAGCACCAAGGCTCTGCTTGACAATCTTTGGCCCACTTTAGGCCAAACTTTTAGTACAGGATAGAACAGTAGAACCACTAATTTAGACCCATAACTCCTCATGTAGAAAATGAGGATGAAATCTGCTCTTCATGTGCAGCTCCTGCACATAGAGTAGAGATGGAAATTGGAGACAAGGAATATCTTATGAAGTATCTTCCTCCTTGCCCTATGGCTGTTCTTCAGTGGTGAATTGCGGAAATAACAAAATGATGAATATTTTCAGCAGGTTTGCTTACTGTATACCTGTATTCAGTCCAGCCAATGTCTTATACAATACATCCTGGTTTCTAATGCAGTTGTGTTGTCCTTCTTTGGGTTAGAAAGAGCAATACAGCCTGCATGGCATCAGCGCTGAAGATTCATGATGGGACTGCCAAATGAACTTCACTTTGCAGTCGAAATATTGGATGCTAAGCATACGCACTTTGGGAACAAGGAACCTGAAATTGCTAGATGGCAAATTTGAGTTACTTTACCCAGTAGGTTTGGAGGAGATAACATTATTTTCAGATTGAGCCAAATTATAGAGGGCTGAGAATAAGCTTTGCTTTTCTCCCCTGACCTTTGACTATAAGGGAACTTAAAGGTATCTTCCTCTGAAACTGTTTTGCAGTGTTTAGGGCAGTGATTTTCAACCTTTTTCATCTCACGGCATACTTAACAAGGCATTGAAATTCTCAAGGCACACCATCAGTTAGTTTTACTATTGACAAGGCACACCAGACTATTCAAATCCCCCAATTTTCCTATTAATGAATGTCAATCCCCAAATTCCTGTGGCACACCTGAGGACTATCTGCAGCACACCAGTGTGCCATGGCACACTGGTTGAAAAAATACTGGTTTAAGGTTTTTAAATCATTATGCAGAGAGGTCCTGTACCTTTATATTTTCTGTTCCCCTACAGTGGCCAGTACTGTGTTGCACAGCAAGCTATAGAGAAGAGATGAGAGTGCAAATCTCTTTTGGACAGGAGAAGCCACCACTACTTTGTCTCCAGCTGGAAACTGAAAGGGGACAGGACTCTCCTGGCAGTGACCTGGCAACCCTAGTTAACCTGAGTGCAAAATTTCCATTAGTAGAAAGCTTCGAGGACCTAATTGTATTGTAAGTAACAGATTTAGGGTAGACTTGAGTACTGCTGTTAAACAGCCAAGAAGAAGCAAACTTGAGCCACCCTTGATGCAATGTGACATATTAATTGAAATGTTCTTTCCAGAGCAACCACTTAGCAATTTATATAAGTATCAAAGCATTTGGTTTTACTGTCAATCTTTGTTTCTGAACCAAGAATTGATCAAAAGCATATGTTGAAAACTGCCACTGAAGGAATGTGTTTTGAAAATGTGGCCAGCCAACTCTATTAGGCAGGCTTTCCTCCAAATTGCTGGATGAACTTGCTAAGAAGGCTCTTAAATATGTCTTTTCGGAAGCTACACAGCCCTTTTCCATGTACTTATATTTCTGTTATGAAATTATTATTATTGTAATTAGTACTATTAAGAATATTTATGAACTTCTTTTCAACAGTAGTTCACAAAGTGGTAAAATATCTGAGTAAACAGTTTAGTGATAATAAATAATAAAAATTGTTAGGAAGAATAAGAATCAATCAATCAATCAATCAATCAATCAATCTATCTATCTATCTATCTATCTATCTATCTATCTATCTATCTATCTATCTATCTATCTATCTATCTATCAAAAAGTTGATTTACATAGTTAACAAAAAAGTTACCTATAGTTTACACAGTTAAATACATAAAGCTATGGTTTCCTGTTCTCAAATGGTTCATAATAAAAAACCATTAGTGGTTTATACTAATGATAATGGGTAAAAGAGTCATGAGTAGGAGAAAGTGAGTAAATTGGAAAAAGTATAAAGTTCCTGATAGCAAGTGTTACAAACAACTGCAGTTCAAATTGTCCATAGTCTGTTAGATGTAGCTGTGTACAGGTACTGTACTTCTAAAACAACAACTGAACATATTGGTTTCTCTGTGATCAATCAGTGCTGTGCTCAATTACCCTAAGATTACCTAATTTTCAAAAATCAGTTCCAACAGATAAATGCTTTTGGGGAAAAGAACAGCAAGGAATATATGTAAAAGCTATGTAAAATATCAAAATTAGGATATGATTATTTGTGACTAATATTACATTGTGCTTTCTGATCAAAATGTATAATATGTAAGAAAATCTTGAAAAATAGAAGGGTTAGTGAAAACAAAGGGCAATGTTGGATTTGACCTAAAACACGGATGTGAGGGCGATCTGGCTGCGACATCTGTCACCCCATTGATCGCCAGGGTTGATTTGGCTGATCTGGCTGGCTAGGCGGGTGTCCCCTTCCTCCCTCACCGCTCCATGTGCGTCCCTCCCGAAGCTGTGCGCTCGATGGAAGAGGATGATCATCCAAGATAGGAGTGTACCGTTCTTCGGTCAAGGGTATACGGTAGCTGTGCTCCCCTGCTAGAACCTAAAACACCTGGCTTAAAACTCACTCTCTTCTCACTGTTAGAATGCGCTAATTGGGGCCTCTTCATGTTTCTCTGAAATGCTGATGTCCCGGATGAGAGGAGTCTTTTAATATATTAGATATCCTCCTCTTACATCTGTTCCTATACAGTTCTTCCAAAGAGGGGAGTGAGCAGCCAGTGAAATTTTGGGCTGTCTTAATCGCTCTCTGAATCGCCTTTTTCTCTGCCACTGTGCAGCTCGTGAACCATACACAGAGACAGTAGGTTAATATGCTCTCAATTGAACTCCGATAGAAGATAGTCAGTAAACTCTGAGCCAATTGTTTTTTCTCAGAATCCTTAGAAAATACAACCGTTGTTGTGCCTTCCTAATTAAAGCAGCGGTGTTCACACTCCAAGTCAGTTCATTTGTAATGATGGTCCCAAGAAACTTACGTTCAACCACCTGTTCCACACAAACTCCATCTATACACAGAGCCTGAATGTCTGCTTTCCCCCCTAAAGTCCACTATAAACTCCTTGGTTTTTTGAATATTAAACAAAATATTTTTTTTTGTACCAACAGGATAGCTGTAATACCTCGTCCCGATACGCAGACTCATCACCCCCAGAAATAAGTCCTACTAGTGTAGTATCGTCTGCAAATTTGATAATCCTATTGTTGGGATGGTTATTGGTGCAATCAGATGAATAAATGGAGAACAGTAGTGGGCTGAGGACACAACCTTGTGGAGTGCCAATGCTGAGTTTCTTGACAGTAGAGATGTAATCATTCAGTTTCACCCTTTGTGGACGGTTTGTTAAAAAATCTGCTCTGACAGCCATTCTATCCAATTGTATTGGACATGTATTAATTCATAATAGTGGGATGTATTCAGCAGGCTAAATAAAAAGAAAATGGGTTGGTTGCATATGAGTGCTAGAAATGTCAAATAATTAACTTGAATTCCTTCTGTGGTTACAAATCACCAGTGGAAAGAGACATGATGATTGCATCATTTTAGTGTTTTTAGAAATCCAGTTTAAATTAATTCAAAATGGCTGCAGCAGATCTAAACATGTTATTGATTTCAGCTTAACTGAAAAGTTATGTGTCATGAAAATGCAAGGAGATTTATTGGGAAGCATGTTTATTCCTTTTCTGCTTTGAAAATTATATGTTTCTCACCATCATTACCATGAGAACATCATTTACATGGAAAATCTCCCTCTTCTGCTTCCTCCTGGGTCAGAACATACACTTGAGCAGATGATTTGCTCTCATTTGGGCACTTTCTCTACAATTCATTCTGTTCTGTGCTCTTTCTGGTCTTACCACAGTAACTATTTTTTTCCTTTTTCCTCCAGCTATTTTTCTTAACTTCCTTGTTAGAAGACAGATTATGCGTTACAAGTCCTTGTGACTATAAGCAACCTCTAAGTTTTAGCCTTTCTCTGAAGACCAGCTGCAAAAGGAGTGGCAACTGGATACAGGTTTTTTGTTTGTGAGTACCCACAGGCATATGTGAGCTACTGTGAAGGCTGGACTAGATGACTATCCTTGGCTTGATCCACCCGGTGGTGTAGGCTATGGCAACTGGAGACATTTGGCGTGGGTGTCACTTTGAAGGGGGTGGTATAAATTTACCCATATTCTACAAATGGTGTCTTTATACACTACAGCCAGTGGTATGTTTTTGCACCAGTTTCAGGGGACCTCCAAAAAGACGTAAATAAACACTATTTTTCATTCCTTTTTAAAGGGAACTCTTAGTATCCACTAATTTTTGCATAATTATCTTATTGGGATGAATAGGAATGGCTTCCCACAACATGTTCTCCACTTGTCTGTTTGGACAGGAATGCAATTTCAGTGCTTTTCATGGGAGCCCATTTTCCCCTAGGTGACACCACTGGATCAGTGGTGGGCACCAGCAGGTTTGCACCTACTCTATAGAACCGGTTCTTAACAAGAGATAGTACATATAAAGTTTAAAAATAGCCATTTAAAAGTGGCTGCCAGATGGACAGAGAACCGGTTCTTAATTTCTTTGAAGCCCATCACTGCACTGGATCCAGCAAGGCAATTCTTATTTTCTTATGTTCTCAGCCTACTTTACAAACATCTTCCCTATTCCTAGGGTATTGATAAAATGTGAATTCCAGCCAAAATGACATATTCCCTTTCCTCACAAATATTCCCTTTCCTTACATATAGGGGGCTGATTCTGATGCTGATAATTTTTAAGCAACTGGAACACTTCTTGATATCCCACCAGTATAGCAAATTCATGTCACAGGCTTCTCTACGACAAGCCCAGTATCCAGTAAAACTCCAGAGGAATCTGTTCTTCAGTGTATCTTTTTTCATAAAGGAACAACAATTTCTTAGACCAGTTAGGAAATTGTTGACATTTTTACACCATACTTCTTCCAAGATTTTAGGGAGGTCTACATGGTTCCTCCGCTCCTTTTGTCTCCACAACAACTCTGTGTGGTAGGTCAGCCTGAGAAATAATGAACAGCCAAGCTTCATGAATAGTGATTTGAATTTGGATCTTCCAGATTTAAGTCCAGTACTAGAGAACCACTACACCATTATCTGGAATCATAGTATTACAGTAAAACTCCAGTAGTCCAAGTTCCCATGTTCTAGTACTTTTGGGAGTTCAACAATAAACTTGTCCAGCTGTGCTCCCAGCTCAGGAGTGGACTACCAACTTCAGAAGCTTGTATGGAGGTGTAGTTGTGCCTGGCTACAGTTCTAACCACACTTACCTGGGAGTAAGGCCCTTTGCAAATGTCCTTGTATCGCTGGGAAAGCGCCCTAGAGGGAGACCACAGCTGCGATACAAGGACATTTGCAAGAGGGATCTAAAGGTCTTTACAGAAGGTCTTTTGGAATCTGACCATCGGCCATTCTCACAACATGTCCAAGCCAGCGTAGACGTCACTGTTTCAGAAGCGTGTACATGCTAGGGATTCCAGCATGTTCCAAGAGTGCACCATCTGAAACTTTGTCATGCCAAGTGATGTCAAGAATACGTCGGAGACAGCGCATATGGAAGGTGTTCAGCTTTCTCTCCTGCCGTGCATGAAGGGGCCAAGACTCGCTGCAGTACAAGAGTGTGCTCAGGACGCAAGGTCTATAGACCTGGATCTTTGAATGTTCCGTCAGCTTCTTATTAAGCCATACTCTCTTTGTAAGTCTAGAAAACGTGGTAGCCGCTTTACTGATATGTTTATTCAGCTTGGTAACTAAAGAGAGAGTGTCGGAGATAGTTGAGCCAAGATAGTTATACAAGGGGATGTATCCACATCCTGTCCCATGACTTGTGTTTTCTTCATGCTGATTGTTAGTCCAAAGTCTTGGCAGGCCTTGCTGAAACGGTCCATAAGTTGTTGAAGGTCTTCGGCAGAGTGAGCAGTAACAGCAGCATCATCAGCGAAGAGGAAATCCCGCAAGCATTTCAGCTGGACTTTGAACTTTGCTCTGAGACTAGAGAGATTAAAGAGTTTTCCATCTGATCTGGTCCAGAGATAGATTCCCTCTGTTGCATTTCCAAAAGCCTGTTTCAACATGACAGCAAAAAAGATCCCGAATAAAGTTGGTGCGAGGATGCAGCCCTGCTTAACTCCACTTCAAGTGTCAAAGAAATCTGATGTTAAGCCATCAAAAACTACAGTGCTCCAACATTTAAAATAGATTGTTGTTATATCAACACATGTAAGTTACTCCACACAATATCAAATGCTGAAAATAGGCTTCTTGTTGTATAATTAGGCTGACATTCAAAGAAAATGAACATCCTCTTCCAATGTGTCGGCCAAAGAAGAAAATTACACAACCTGTAATTCTGGTTGCTTCACCAGCAGCTTCCAGGTACATGGAGCAGAATCCAGGACTCTCAGCATATGATAGTCACACCCATTGGATAAATGCTTCTGTAGATTGCAGCAGGACAGCACTGGCATATGGAACATGTTCCTCTGGAATCAGACACTGTCAGGAAATATATGTCAGTGGTATCAATTTGAACTGGGTGTAATTCAACTTTAAAATAATACATCATGTGTTTCCTCCTAGTAGACTGATTCAACTGGGTAATGCCTGCCAGATTCTGAATTCAGTGAAGATCAGGTGCATCGCTAGGAGGGTTCAGGCGATCCACACCAGGTGGATGACACACACTGGGGGACCCCCAAATAAAACTTTGTGATGGTGTGTCAAAACCCTTAATGTCATAGACCTTTGGATTTGTTTTGAAGAGCAGAATCCAATGCAAAACTCGGTTTTGAAATAGCACCTTTCTATCAAAAGTTATGGCTAAAACTCTAAAAAAAACTAAAATACGCCTTGAACTCTATGGACCCATATCGCGGCTTTTCTCATGAGTAGGCAAACATGCCATAGTTCATTGGAAAGCGTAGGCTAAGAGGAATCCAAGGACACCAGAATTGTTCTGATCCAATGAACACAGCCCCCACAAATCACCCCAGAAGGAGGTCCCTGATGATTTATTTGAAATTCATTGGGAATGGATGTGAACTACACAGCTGTGTTTACTGGCAAGTAAGCAAGCATGCCTTTGCTGGTGGGGAAGGTCAGTCCAGGGGAGTCCAATGCAAATCCAAAATGTTCCTGATCAGGGATGTCACGAGGGTGTCAGAAAGTGACGTCCTTGTGAGGGGGTGACTCCCCTTGTGGCCTAAATGGCTAAAATCACAATTTGTTTAAACAAACCCTTCATACCTTTGGATGCATAATTTGCATGCAGTGAAACAAACCACTTAGAAATATCTTGATTGTATTAAAATGTGTGGCTAAAAAAACTAGGCAATGGATCATAACCACATCCACCATTCATATTACTGCCTCACCCATTGCATGGGAGTAAGGTGCTGGCCTCCCGCACCAGGTCACGAGAAACCTAGTGACATCCCTGGCGCAGATCACAATCATAAGTGCAACATTTTTCATTTGACAACCTGGATCACAGGGGCACAAATCCCATCTTTGGCTTTTGTTCTATCTTCTAGTTCTGCTGATATTACAAATCCACAACAGCAGTGCAAGTGCTCTGTCAAAATCTCTATATAGCGACCGCGTAATCTCTGGGTCATGTACCAAAGAGTTGAGTTTACAAGTCATCTGCTAAGTAAATATGATGTGAAAATAGTTTCTGGTATCTTTTAGATGTCAGAGTGCTGAGTGGATGCCAGGTAATGAAAGACGATGGTCCCCACATTAGTTCTCATGAGTTCATCTTCATTCACAGAATCAGAGAAATACTAAAAATAGGCTGTCACACTGTAACCAAGCTGCTGAGCACTGAGCTGACAGGTACAGCTGAAGCCTGGCACTGTTTTATGGGAGTTACAAATAGGGATTTCCCAAAATTACTTAGTAAAAAACACCCCTGCAAGCAGAATTTAAATTCTGGCACTGAAAGCACAATCCTAACCATGTCTACTCAAAAGTAAGCCCCATTGTGTTCAATGGTCTTATTCCCATGAAAGTGTTTAGGATTGCAGCTTTTATTCCACAAAGGGCTTAGATGCGAGGATAACCACAGATTTTCAGCAGGACTATTGGGTAATTATATTTTTGCCACAGTTATTCTTAAATGAAAACCACTGACAGGAAAAGTATTGTGGTGGTAGCCCTCTGCAGTTTGAGAGCTCAATTATAATTATTAACAGATTTTTCACTTGTGGTTTTACCTTAAGGTGAATGAGGTTGGCTCTTTTAATTTAAAGATAAACATCTCTTTAGGCAACAGCTAATGGCTTAAAAATTGTCTGCGAAATATGGTAATGCCACAGGCAAGCAGTCAATCACTCTCCCTCTCCAGGTTTAAGAATAGCTAAGTTTGGAGGAAGACCCCTCCCTACCCCTGGAGTGGTCAGAGAATGCAAAGCAATTTGGAAATGATCATCACTTTTTTTAAGCTCAAGGGGAAGTAAGGGGGTTCTTCTCTGAAGTAAAACTGAACTAAGACTTGGAGAGAGAAATTGGTTCCTGCATGCCAGCTATGATATCATGGCAATCCGGCTATTTTAAAACCTATCTTTGATTTTGTTTAACTCAAGAATCTGCATTCACAGAGATTCTTGGAATGGAAGGTTCATGGATGCCAAGACTCAACTTGTAGGATCTAACTGCTATTTCTTGATCTGGCATTTCTACAAAGAGTTGGATGGGTTTTTAGCTTGAAGATATAGGCATATAAAAAACTCATTCAACCCCAACAGCGTATTTTCAGCCTTGGTTTTTTAAAACTAGTATTGCATGTCAGGTCAACATCTGAGATCGAGCATGTCAGTGAATCTTGTCCTTATGGAAAAGGACCCTTAAACTGAAAATGTCATGTAATTCTCCTTTGGGAGTGGCTGGTCTTTTGACCGTAATAAAGTTTTATCTTTCTATCTATCTATAACTCTCCTTCAATTTGTCCAAGTGGTTCCTTTGATCATGGTGGATCCTCAGGAATGTTCAACCTGGCTAGCCCTAACGCTGTGGCTACAATCCAGAGTAAAAACAATTCAACAACCTTTATTGGCATAAAAGAAGTACATATTAAAAAACAGACATAGGGCGCAATCCAGAGTAACTACGGGGAGTCCTTGCTCCGGTGTAAGAACAATTTGCTCTGGATTGCAATATGAATTTCCCATAGGTTTTCACTAGGTGGTGCAGTAACTACGGGTGCACGTAATGTCTCTTACGTGCTTCCGTTGTTACTCTGGATTGTAGGGATAATTTATATATGGATACGAATACAGAACTACAAATAAACAAACTACAAATAAACTACAGGACCTTTTACACTGATGTAGTTATGGTGTCACCAATGGGAAACCTGTGGGAAATGCACAGAGCAATCCAGAGTAAGTGCCTCCTACATCTTCCTGTAGTTACTCTGGATTGTAGAACAGGATGACCAGATGCCTGAACCCAAAATTAGGAAAAGGTCTTGGATTCCGCTCAGCCTGGCCTTTCTGGCAGAAATTGGCATGTTTGCCTACTCATTAGTAAAGCCGCTATATTGGGCACTTTCACTTTCCCATAGAGCTCAATGCATATTTTACTTTTTTTTGTTTTTTCCATAACATTTGCTAGGAAGGAGATATTCCAAAACCAATTTTTGCATTGGATTCTGTTCTTTAATACACATCCAACGACATATGACATGGTGGGGTAATTCAAAGCTCCAAAATAAAATCAAAATGGAGGACAATGAAGCCCTTTTCATTGTCCTGGAGGACACCTGGAAGACACCTGGAGAGAAGGCTAGAAAAGAGGAGAAATCCAGAAAAATCCAGTCATATGGTCATCATGCTAACACTATCTTGGAACACTCCAATTATGATGATCATCGTCATCATCATCTTCTTCTGTCTTTAGCTGGCAATTGGAAAGTGGATCATCCTCTCTATCAATATTCTGCTGGATTCTAAGTGCTATATTTGATCATTCACAGTCTTGGCAAGTATGACTTACTTCTGATGAAATGGGCTGTAGACTGGCTAGGGATGTTGCGGCAGTTGCCTGTACTGAGCAGGGGCTAAACTAGATGACCTCCATCTCCAATAATCTCTGATTCTATGAAACACTGTAGGGACTGGGAATACCAAGCACACACACACCAATGTCATTTCCCTTTCATAAACTCTTGCCAAAAAAAGAACAAAGCTTTGAAGTTTTATGCAATTCCTTTGATTATTTAAACCAACGGGCTGCTTTACAGAGCCTTGTCTGCAGAATTTACACCTGGAAACCGATTACATAATGATCTCTTCTCAGGGAGAAGCTCTGGGAGACCAGAAAAGAAAGTGGAAAAAAGGCCTTTTAAAGTGACTTGTTAAATCAAATACAATTGGAGATCAAAACATTACAAAAGATTCATTAACATGGAACTATACTTACATCCGCAGGATAGTAACGTCAGGTAATGCTGCGTTATTCTAGACATCGTATAAAGATGATGAAAGTGTCAAGCTTTTTAAAAATTGGATATTCTTAAAACATTAAACAGAGGAAAAGATGTCACCATAAATCAATTTGTTCTTCTCTGATGTTTGCCTTCTCATTTTAGTATAGTTACTAGCCAGTTGAGACCATGTGTTCAGCAATGCTGGGTACATTTGAATACAAATGAACACATTTCCAGAGTGCTCATGGAAGTCAGAAGCCAAAGAGAAGCTTGTCGAACAAATGGTTGATGTATATGGGAAGCTTGTGGGGAAGAAGCTACATGGCATTCTACTAGATATTATGGAAAATTCTAGAGTCAAAGCACTGGAAATGCAGGGAAAAAATGGAATATGTAACAAGGAATAGGAAAAAATATATACCCTGAGAATTGGAGCAGTAACTAATTAAATGAAAAGCAGTATGGTATATGAAAACTGTAGGTAGATAGCTATCATGCATTTTTCTGGCTCCTGTTGTTGTAAAAATATATTAGAATTTAAAGTACATGGGCAATAGCAGATCAAAGCTAGGAAATCAAGGACATGAAGAAGGTGCACATATATATTAGCTGCCTAAGGTAGCTTGCTGCATCCCTATTACTATGTTTTATTGCTACTATTGCATCCCTATTTTATTTTGGGGGATTTTATTACTATCCCTATTACTATTTTGAGATTGTTTAACCAAAAATGTTGAAGCCCAAATCCTTAGTCAATGTAAATGTTGCAGCAGCACTGGAAAGAAGTTGAAACTCTACCACCTTAAGAGCAAGGAAGGTGCAGTGGATGAAGCATATGTACATAATCACATGCTTTAGAACCAATGGGTACAAACTGCAAGAGAGGAGATTCCGGTTGGATATCTGGAAAAAATTCCTGACGGTGAGGGCGGTTCGGCAGTGGAACAGATTGCCAAGGGAGGTGGTGGACTCTCCCTCACTGGGGATCTTCAAGCAGAGGCTCGATGAGCACCTGTTGGAGATGCTCTAGGGGGAATTCCTGCTGCAGGCAGGGGGTTGGACTAGATGACCTACTAGGTCCCTTCCAAGTTCCAACTCTATGATTTTCTTCCTTAGGCATTAGTAGGAGAAAGATATGGAACTTCTGTTTTTTTTTAATTCCTGCAACATTCATCCATCCATCTTTCATAACACGTATTTCTGCCAAGGTTGATGTTACAGCCAGCCGGGGGGGGGGGCATACTGGCCATGTTTAATTTGTCTGCGCCAGTGATCACTTGGTAAATGCCTAGGCAGTGGGGGACTGAGCAGCCGCTGGCAGCCATGGCCTGAAACAGACAAAAACCTTTACAGGCTATTGCTATTCAGCTCCTGAGCAAGCAAGAAGGGATAGCAGGTGTGTGCGTGTTCCCACCCATATATATAGAGGGTCCGGTGTGGACACTGGGTTCTGCCCAAAGTTTATTATTTGATGCATCAGATTCCCCCTGAATGCATTCATGTTTTCTTGGTGCAGTATTTTGATGATTGCCCTAGTGAAATAACAACCCCTCTAATAGGATCCATTCACTTTTTAAGCTTCCCAGTCATCACCATAAAAATCTATAAAAGACTGTTGAAGTACTGTATATTAGTGGTGGATTACTAGTAATCTGGAGTGATGAATGGCAGATGTTCTTAGTATTCATAGCTAAATGATCCCTGGCCTTTGTGATTATCTTTTCACATCTGAAGCCTTAGTAAATTATTGGAAATTTTGAAAGTGAATACAAGGATGAAAACTTGAAACCAAAACTAACATAGGAAAAAATGCAGCATTTCCAGTGATGGATACAGTGCCTCTTTAATTCAGAAATTAAACAGGTGCAACTAGCCTAGAGGATCTCAAACTTAGTGCCCTGCAAGGTGTCCAGCCAGATGTCCAGCAAGGAGACCATGATATGACCTTGCAGACAGCTTCGGGAGGATTGACATGACATGCAGATCTCTCATGCTCACCCCCTATGCACATAATAAATCCCTCCTGCCTGCCTAGAGCTTCCTATTGCTGTTTGTAGGATCTCTACCAACCTCTGAACCTTGAAGTTATGGTGGGGAACCATCATCACATGATGAGAAACACATCAGCTGCATTTATTTACGACTTCAAGTGCTGGGAAAATGTCTCCAAAGGGGTAAATTTGGGAAGCACTGTAGTCCATCATTCCACATCCATGTCAGAACAAGCAGCACCTATGAACTTATCCCTGTTGCACAGGGCTTATGCAGCTTTTATGCAAGTTAATGCAGCTTTGAATGACATAGTAGAAGGATGAAAACTTTCTAGGTCTCAATTTAAGAAGCAATCACAACATTTTCCTTGGAAAGTCAATGAAAAACATTTTTGACCTAATCTAATTTCAGTTCTAAAGAGGATTCAACTCTGTCAGCCCTGTTGCTTTGAGTGACAAAAGGTGAACATACATGTATACACATTGTCCTACATCTCAGAATCTGCCAACCATCAACACCTCTGTACTTCCTTCACTATCCATAGATCTGCCTTTCTAAGGTTGGAACAGACCATTAACATACTTCTACTTCAAGGACTTTACTCTGGTTTTATCCTCTGAGATTTTCTGCCTCTTCACATATGACTTTTGCAACAAATGAAAGGCAGCTGATTTTTATTAGGTGCCTTAACAGATGGATACAAGATCTGAAGACAAAGGAAGAGAAGCAATTCTCTAGTGAAAGGAGCCATGCTGATAATATTATAGTTCACACTTCAACCAGAAGTACATGGTTGTAGAGAAGTGGTTGTTAAAAATTCCCTGATTACAGTTAAATGATACTTAAAACCAAATGAATCTTTGAGAGGAGATTTTGAGATTTAGGCAACTCATGACTGACATTAGTAGTAATATTCAAATAGCTGTGTAAAACAGCCTGACAATTCATGGTTAAATGCATCTATCATTTCCTATCCTAGGAAATGATGCATATCCTAGTCAACACTGGGCTGTCATGTGGAAGAGTTTACAACAAAGGAGCAGAGTTCTGCTGTCATAAAATGGTTGCTAATGGAGCATGTTGGGAGAATGATGGATATGGGAGGTGTATATTGGTATGTTCAAGTGTAAACATTCTTATTCCATAGGAATTTAGCCTTATTCCATAGGAATTAGGAATAGGAATAACCTTATTCCATAGGAATTTAGAGTAAGAAATCTACTTGTGCAGCAGCAGTTTCCTGGCCTTGATCCCAGGCAGAGGGAAGGAGGGGTGCGGGTCAAGGACAAGATCCAACTTAAGTCAGATTCTGATCCTGCTTGGAGGGCAGGAAGGAGCGGTGCATTGCCACTTCTCGCTCTTTGGACTTAGGCCACCTCCAGACAGTGGCCTAAATCCAAATAGACCTACAGAGGTTGCTGCAGCCCTACACTGGGTATGTGATAGTGCAGCAGCAACCTCTATAATTTGTGCTGGATACAGTGCAGTCATGCCAGCCTGCTTGTTTCCAGCACAAATTAGAATTGCGCTGTAATTTGTCAAAGAGCCTATGAGATATACCGGTAATTATGACACAGCATGGAACCAGCATGGTGTTGGGGAGTGGTAATTACTTGTGATCAAAAATCATAAAAATTGCAATTTTTAGGATACCAACATTTTATACCATCATTTTATAGACCATTCAATGCATAATTTACAGCAGAATACAATGAAATGAAACCACTTTGAAATATCTCTGTCCATTCAAAAGATATGGCAAAAAACCCAGAGGGACAGGGTGATGGTACACCACTATTCAGTGGTTGTTGCCCTACCTGCCTTATTTATTGCTTTATTTCTTTATTTAATATCCCACCTTTCTTCCTAAAGGAAGGATGTCCAAGGCAGCTAATATCATTTAAAACCACAGAAAAATGCAATTAAAAACTAGATAAATGCAGTAAAAAAGCAAACAGTAAAAAACAATTCAAACTACATAAAAAGAAATAAAATCAGGTTAAAAGACAGACAGCAAAACAATGAGCTTATGTAACGAAGAAAAGCCATCATAAGCCTGTCTAAATAAAAGAGTATTTAGGCCTCACAAGAAGGACAGTAGAGAGGAGGCTTTGCTTAACTCAGCAGTGAGGGAGTTCCATAAAATGGGTGCCATCACTGAGAAGGCCCTGTTTTTGGCCACCTTCAGTGGTTGCAGAACCAACAGTGCCTCCTCTGATGATCTCAGGAAACAGACTGGATTGTATGGAAGAAGGCAGTCTCCCAGATACGCTGGTCTGAGGCCATTTAGGGCTTTATTGGTCATAGTTAACACCTTGAATTGGAGGAAGGCCTACATAAGGGGAAGTCTATCATTGGGATGATGCTTTCATACCAGGTAACACCAGGTAAGATGAGGTAACACTAGGAATCACTAGTGATGGCACTGCCTTGATTGAATTGAGATGAGACCTTTCAGATGAGACTCAGTTGCACCTGAATCTGAAAGGACAAAAGGCATGGTAAGGTACGGGGAGAACCCATGCATACCCATGCATTGGTCACTGGTGGGAGATACACCAAGTGTTACAAAGTCCTGGCTGCAAAGAAAATGTCAGCAAAGTTAGGAGAGACTGTGTATTTTTGAAATGTGGACATTATGTTATATTCAATTATGTTATATTCAATTATGCATTGTGTCTATACATTATAATTTTAATGATGAGTTGAAGGCAGCTATTACCACAGCATTTGTAACAATAACTCCTGGTATGTTGAGGAAAATGTCTCACAGAACATGGTGTCACATTATTTTATCCAGTGAGAATGAGGGACAGCACACAGATACACTGGATACATAAGATATATGTAGTGGTGGGCTTCAGGGGGGTTCTCGCAGGTTCTTTGCTAATGAGCACCTGGTTCTGAGAACTGGTTACTAATGGGACATAGAACCTGTTGTTAATTTATTTGAATCACACCACTGGATATATGGATGGCTTGGGACTTACGGGCCACCCTGTACTTAGGATGTTAGCACAGACAGAAAAATAAGAACATGAAGTAGAATGCAGCAAAGTACCCTGCTCTGCACTGAATATATACAGGGTGATTGAAAAGTCACTCCCTATATTGTAATTGATAAGTATTTTAAAATAGGGAGTGACTTTTCAATCACCCTGTATATGTGCATGACTGTGTAGATGAAGAGATGCAGTTAATTTGCAGAAAATAATTAACATAATTTGTACATCATGTTAATAAGCAGGGTGAACACCAAGTAGAGCTGATGGATATGTTGAATGTACGCTATGATATTTTCATGTGTAAACAACAAGTTCCTAATTCTCTGTACTTAATGCAGAAAGTTTAGAACACATTTGTTAGCCACCAGCCTCCAACTAGTGCTTCTGCTAGAAGCTCCCTCTAAGTGTGGAACATGGACATCACTAGGGTTCACGTCGCCCGATGTGGGAGGCCAGCACGTCACTCCCATGCAGTGGGCGGGGTAACAACCTGGATGGTAGGTGTGGTTATGTGCCATTGCTCCGCTTCTGTTTGTTTTATGGCCACACGTTTTGATAGAATAAATATACAGTGGTGCCTCATGTAACAAGTGCATCATGTAAAGTATGTTTCACGTAACAAACAAAAATTTCTCTAGGATTCTGCTTCATGTAACAAACTCTGCTTCACGTAACAAGCACACTCGTTGGCAGTTGGGGCAGACATGCTGGCCAACAGCCCTTTTAAAAAGCGTCAGGGCTGCCTAGCACACCTGCCCATAGTGAAAGCAACACTTCCATGCTGTTCCTCCTGTGGCCAGGCGTCTGCTGGGCAGAGGGAGAGAAGAGCAGTGGAGAAGAGAGAAGCAGCTCAGGGCTAGCCAGAAGGGAGCAGGGGAGAGAGAGGCTCAGGATGAAGAGAAGGAGAAAGTGGGGAGACTCTTGGAAAGTGTCTTTGCAGCCTCCTAAACATATCTACCCAGAAGTAAGCCCCATTGTGTTAAATGGTTTTACTCCCAGTAAAGTGTCTTTGATTGCAGCCTCCTAACCTTGTCTACCCAGAAGTAAGCCCCATTGTGTTAAATGGGTCTTTCTCCCAGGAAAGTGTCTTTAGGACTGAAGCCTGGGTAGACTTCATAGGATCATGCACATTGAATGCATGTTTTGAATTCAATTACAATGTTTTTCCATCATTTTTACATCCAGTTAATATTTTTATATGAATATTTTTTGGGGTTGTGGAACCTATCGTCTTAGTTTCCATTGTTTCCTATGGGAAAATCTGCTTCACTTAAAAAGTGTTTTACTTCAAGAGCATGCCTCTGGAACGAATTAAGCTCTTTATGTGAGACATCACTGTACTGTGTATAAAACTGAAAAGTCACTGACTCATCAACAGCCAGCCAAAACTGCCTGGCCTAGATGCATGAAATTTGGGGAGGGTGTTCCTTCTGTGACACCCTCCAAGAACCAGTGTTGAGAAATTTAACCCTTAAGGGGCTGAAAAGGGGTGCAACGTGTTTTTCATCCTATACTTAACATTGAAGACGGACTGGTCAACATCTAGCTGATGCACCACAGGGGGTGCATCATTGGTCATTGGGGTGATGGTGTGCATATGGAGGCATTCTACTCCTGCAACGTGGGTACATTTTGCATATTATTTGTAAGTATGTGGAATATCACAAAGATCTTGCAATTCTCTAATACTTTTTTGTACTAACCCTGGCAGAGGTGATCTAGGAACCACCTCATGATTTAAGGAAGTGCATAACAATAATTTTTTTACCCTATCTACTCGAGTATAAGCCTAGTTTTTAATTATATGCTGTATGGTATGAAATAATTAAATCTGCACAAAGTGAAAAATAAAAGAATAGTGGCAAAGAAAATAATAACTTCTGACCTCTGCTAACAACCGTTGAATAAGGATAGTGAACAGAGAAGGTGCCCATTAGGGATGCCTGGTGCCCTCTGTTGCCTGCTGGTGCCCACTGCCTGTGCTCAGAACCCACAAATATTCTGGAAATTTTACTCCCACAACGGGTTCTTTCTGCTTGTATTTTACTCCCACGGGTTCTTTCTGCTAGTATTCTTGAAATTTTATTCCTGGACGGATGGGTTAATTCCACTAGTCTTTTATATTTGAACTAGATCTTGGCCTTCCAGGATGAGAACAATAACTATTGGCCTGAGGCATTCTAAATAAGATGCTCTGATGGAGACAGAAGTGGTGGCCTTTGCACTGGGAAGGAGGAATCAGCTGACCTCTGTTAGGCTACTCAACTCATAGATCAATCCTAACCATTGTGGCAAGGCAGGCCAGTGGTGGGCTTCAGGGGGTTCTCACAGTTTCTATAGAATCCTTTCTTAAGGGTTTGCTGAGTGCCTGGTCTGAGAACCAGTTACTAACGGGACATGGAACCCGTTGTGAATTTAGTTTATTAGGACATAGAACCTGTTGTTAATTTATTTGAATCCCACCACTATGCAGGACCTAATGGCCCTTGCTGTATCCATCACAGGTTAGGACAGGCTGGATGTCCCCTTAGGGTAAGGGACCATTTGTTTGCCTCCACAATGTAGCTACTCAGATCTGCACTAGCAATATGTGCAGCAATATATTGCGGATCTGAGTACAGATCTTGCTATGTATGGCTTTCAGGTTAGAGAATGGGGAAAGGATTCTGAGGAACCCTCTTCCATCAATCTTGTCCCTCTCCTGGGCCTGATCCACCACATTGTGCTCTCTCCCTGCCCCATACTCACTCCCAGCCTCCCCACAGGCTTACTTACCCCACAGAACCACTTACCTCCAAATGCAGTGTAACTATGGGAGCACGTAAGAGACTTTACGTGCACCTGTAGTTACTGCACTACCTAGTGAAAACCTATGGGAAATTCATATTGGAATCCAGAGTAAGTTGTTCTTACACTGGAGCAAGGACTCCCCATACTCTGAATTTTGCCTTAATTTGCTCCAGTGACTGCAGCTTGAGATCCATTGCCTCCATGGTGGTACAGGCCTTCTCACCAGGATTGCTTACTCTAAAGATGTTGCACTTTTATGACACCTAGTGCTTTCACAGCTACTGCTATGCCAGTGCTGTGACTCAATAGGACTGTGCCATTGGAGGCAGACTTCAAATTAAAAATCTTTTATTCTAAATACAAGCAATCTATTTGCTGCAAACCAGTTGAGCCTCCTCTTAGTGGAGTTATTAGGAACTGGTGGAAACTAGTTCTCTATTAAGATGGGATGAGATTAGAAAATTACTTCTGAAATAGCTTTATCCACATGTGACATGGAATGTGAATGAGTACATCCCCTTCCCCTCTCAGTATGCCAATTTTAATAACAGGCTGAAGGGTTTTCCAAACTCACTGCTTAACGTGCAATGGGGATATTATTTTTAAACTCACATCGTGCATGTGTAAGGCTATTTCATAAGTATCATCCAAACTTCATCCATACACTTTTGAAAGAGGCAGTTTCCTTTTTCCAGTATCTGCCCTAAAGAGATTTCCTTTCACTGTTTTTTTTTAAGATAGAAGAAAGAACAGGAAGAGAGAATAGTATCTAGAAATGAGACACATAGTAACTAGAAGTGTTATCCATATTGGAATTATTGTACATTCAATGGCGAGTCTCTGGATGAACATAATATGTGGTTTATCTCCATGGTTTCAGTGCTGCTGTGCATTTTTCCCCACCAAGCAGTGTGCTTAGGAAATGCCTGCGTTTCTCAAAGAGAAATCTCTCCATAAATTCAAGGTTTGGGAAACACCTCCAAATTACGAAAGCTTGTTGATTTGACATAGGAACATTTGAGCTCAACAGCCATTATTTGAGCTCAACAGCCATTATGTTAGCACCCATGTACAGAGGCAGAGAAACTGTTGTGAAAATAAGTATAGCAAGACGAGCATAAAAATCACAGGACTGAGCTGTTTATCCCCAGTGTACCTGTTACAACTTGAACAGCGTTGGTAATTATGTGAAGGACTAATTGGGAACTGCAGTTTCTTTGTTCTGATTTCTATAGGCAATGACGGCATTCTTCTTCGTCTTGGTTTGAATCCCAAAGCAGTTGAGGGGATGGACTGCCAACATAATTTATTTTGACCACTTGAATCAAGGGACTTTTTGATAATCTGTGTGAAGACAGAGACGTGGCAGTAGGATGTGCGGCTACAAAGCAGGATGACTCAAAAGTAAGTCTCCTTATTAAATAAATGAAGTGAATGATTTCCACAATAAATAATAGAGTTTTGGGGGCTATATATGGTACCTATATACATACACCCTGAAATTGTGTCTCTTTGTTTGAACATAAACATTATCTGACTTTTCATTTGTCAACCAAGACCTGCATAAACATAACCTAACTTTCAAATGTAAAGTCTCACTATATATTTTTTTTTACTTTTTGATGCCAGGCCTGTTGCTCATTGCCCATTGCTTGTTACCTGGTGCTCCATACCTGTAGCCCAATGCTCACTTTGTGGTTGTGAAATACCATTTGTTAAATATTATTAGATTTTTGCAATACTTTATGGGTTAAGAGCACAATCCTAACCATGTCTACTCAAAAGTAAGCCTCATTGTGTTCAATGAGTCTTACTCCCAGAAAAGTGTCTTTAGGATTGCAGCCTAAGTCAATAAAACATGGATTATGTTCTTTCCCTGGTATTCAGACTAGAGATGCACGTAGGTAAAACCAAGGATAAACCTCTAGTTGAAAGATAAGAACATTTATTTTGGCATAAGTTTTTATTGGCCAGTGTCCACTTCTCAGATGCAAAAGATAATCACCATAATTGAGACATATATCTCACAGATATACACGTAGGTATGGAGTCCAATCAAATTAATAACACCCAATGCAATTTTGCTGCAACAGAACGATGGCTTTCTTTTCCATCTTGTTCCGGGTCAGAATAATGCAGCAGGATAGACATGGACCTAAAAATGGGATTATTTATATTGTGTTTCCTTTCTCTTTATAAACTGCTTTGCCTTCTCCCTTGCTCCTCTGTACCTTGGCCATCCTGGGACAAATTTACAAACTTTTAAGAAAGAAACTGGAAAGGGTCAGCAGTAGTAAATGCACAATTTTCCCCCTTTCGGCCTTGACTCTTGTAAATGTGTTTCAAGTCCACCTATGCATGGTGTAGGAAATGTAACATTTGTCTAAAGGTTAGGGTGTCCCCACAGGTTACCTTACTAGTCATGACCAACTCTAGGGAACGCTGCTCATTCTTGTTTCTTAAGCCATAGAGCCAATATTATCTGAAGACAGCTCTGTGGACATGTGGTTCAAATGCACATGGAATGCTGTTACCTTCCCACCGAGCTGGCACATATTTATGTACTTGCATTTGCATGCTTTTGAACTGTTTAGATGGCAACCTTTATCTAGCTTGGCCTAAAACCAACAGGGCAGAGGGAGGGTGAAGACAGGGCATGGGTTGAATTTGGCTTGGATTGTAGCACAGGACTTTCCTTAGACTGGGCTGTCCATCTATAATCATTTCATGAATTTATATCCCAATTTTAATTGAAATTCAGAATCCAATCCTATTGGCTCTGTCAGCACTGGTAGTACAAGTGTGCTGAGTGTCATGAACATGCCATACATGCTAAGCCTTTCCCCAATGAGACCTCTAGCATCTCCAGCATCTATATCTACATGATATAGCATTTTTGGCATTGCTATTCCTCTAGGCAACAGGAAGCAGAGGTTTGGGCTGTTGAACACATCAAATATCTTAACTTAGGCATATAGGCTGCTTTGCCTTTTTTACTTTTACCTGTTGCATGATTCTTGATATTGATGCAAATCAGATTTTGGAACTGTGAAAGTATTCTGTAGGTGTTTAGAATAATGGTTTATGGGGGGGGGGGAACCTTGGCATGCAATTTGCATACCAACCATTTTTAATATCTTATAAAATAAATATCAATCCTAAAAATCTTGCGATTATGACTTGGGGAATAACTTCTTCCAACAACTAGTGTACAAAGTTGAGGAGGGAGTAAAAACTTGTTCATTTTAGCTGAAATTTGGCACAGCCAAAAGTAATGCATAAAGTATTTTCATTATGGAAGGAATATTGTGGCTTTCATATTTCATATTTCTTTCCTTGGAAAATGTTAGTTTTAAAGAATCCTGACTTGCCAAGTCAGGATTCTTTAAAAAAGAGAAACAGATTGTTGGATGAAGTCCAGTGTTTTGGTTTTGGTTGTGACCTCTCTATTACTCTGTTCTTCACAGAAGAATTGATCACTCTTGGAAAACTTTGAAGAATGTATAAATCATCATGCTGGCTTTTTCAAAGACACAGTAATCCCACCCAATGTTTTAATTGTATGCATAGGGCACATTGAGAAGGAAAAACATTATAAAGAAAAATGTATGCGCTTGTTTGCATTTGTCACAAGGAAGGAGTCTTGAGAATAGCTACCGGTACTTGTGTTATTTTCTAATATACCAGGAAATATGATTTTTTTAAAAAAAAATGCAAGTTCAGTTGGCAAACTCCAGACTAGTAACAGAGGAATGGGAAACCATTTGGCATTATGAGAACATAGCACATTTGCTCAAGAAGTACTGCAGCCTGAAATGCATTATAAGAGGGCAAAGTGTTTATACGGTTGTAAATCAACGCAGCTTCCCCTTTTTTACACCACTGGGTTATTGGATCCCTTAACTCCTCGGAAGCATTTGAAAATCTTTGCCTCTCCAGAGAATTATCACTTCTTCCCACTATCATGCTCTTCCCAGTCAGACCTCGAACAAATGGAAACCATCTTTATGATTGCTACAAGTAGCATTTTTTAAAAAGCACAATAAAAACCCCCCAAAAGTTTGTGCTTTCCAGAAAACTGGCTGTGCAAATTGGTTTACACAGCTTTAATTAAGGATGACCTGATGTCTGCAAGAATACACACCAGGCTTTGTTGGCATGCCATAGTAACTATTGAGCTTGACATGTCTGGCGGTTCTTTATTATGACTGCATCATCCAAGTGCTTAAGGGGAAAAAAATCTAAAACATCTCTCGCTTTCATTTGCAGAGCCCGCACGTTGATTTTGCTTCACTGTTTTATGGGATTACTCATCACCATAAACCAAGCTTTGCCTTTTTTATGAGGATAATATTGTTCTTTACCAGTCTAAGCACCTCTGCACTGTGTGGCCAATAGCAAACTGAAGGCAAATAGGGAGAAGGGGGGAAAGGAACACCCACATGCTTGAGCTCAATGTAAAAATCTGGAGACTGCAGGCAGCAAATGTAGCTTGCCTTTTAAAAAGATAGTTAATATAGGACTTTGCCTTGATTTGATGCTACACACTTGCATTAGTGCGTTCCCGTTGAGGGCTCTATAGAATCTCAGCCATCCCTTTACAGTATCGTTTATGTGAGTAAGATGTAACTTGGCCTTTAAGCATGTTAATCCCATTACAAATTGGCATTATATATGAAACTGGTATGAATCTGCTGTGAAAAATCACAGGTGGCCTTTCACATATGATGATGGTGATGATGATGATGATTGTTATTGTTATTTAACATAATGCTGTTAAGATTTTTATTGTTATTTAACATAATGTTGTTATTGTAAATGGTAACTTACATAATAACATCAGAAAGAGGCAAGACCCTTCCCAAGGATCTGACAATCAAAATTTTAACTTGGGAGATGAAAGTTAAAAAAATAAAACAGGAAGGACTAGTCAGAGCTCTCCATCTGCAATAATGATAGTTACCTTCTAGGGTTATTGCAAAGATTCCATCAGTAATACAAGTGAAGTATTCTTCACACCGAAAAAACACTATATGAATTTTTTAAATAAATGATTTTTCCTCTCTTCTTTTTTTCTATTATGATAAGATTTTTGAAGACCAAAGAGTTCACCCAAAGCTTCATAAAAAGGTGTGTTTTTAGATTAGGTGGCAAAAATCATTACCTTGTGGTTCCAAGAATATGGGAGATGGGTTCTTTTTAATAGTGCAAAAATTGATGGTTCAAATACATTTTCACTAATGAAATGATACTGTTTGATCACATGAAAAGTACCATATTAAAAACATTATAATATTTTGAAGTTGCCAAGGATATGTGAAAAAATCTAGGATATTTTGGCGGTGCTGGATCCAAAATGGCATTGGTATGTCCTGATCGCTACTAATTTTGGAAGTATGGCATATCTAATTTATGCTACAGCTCAATCCTAATGGTGCTGCTGCTGGATGCAGAAGTGCCCAAATGAAAACTGCTGCATCCAGTGGCACTACTGGGGCCACTGGTCTCTTCAGGAGAAGGTCCTAGTCTCATAATTGGACTTCTTGAGTCTGCCCCCACTATTTCGCCTGCGCAAACCTGAGAACCTCCATGTTTGGCTACAATGGAGGAGGACTCTCCCAGTACCACCCCATTCTTGCCCCAGTTCCTCTCCTGACTTTCTTCAGCCCCAGAACACCTCTCTCACCCAAACAGATTTCACTGCCACCCAGATCCCTTCCTTTGCTCCAGGAAGTATCTGTCTTCTGCATAGAGGGTGACATAAACATGCTTTACACCATCTGAAACCCTGTGCCGGTAGTACACTTATATTGCTGGTACTGAAGAGTTCAGGATTGGGCTCTCAAGCAGCTTCCTTATGAGGAGGCCATGATAATCACAATGGTGCATGCCCATGTATTGTGATGGTCACCCTAAATTTTAAATGATTGCATGCTTGCAATGAATGTCATTACAAAGAAGCCTAAATCAAAGCTACATGTGTTGCTGTAGGCTTCATCAGGCATCCTAACAGGGTTGTCATCAAAAGTTTGCAGGTTTGATTAATCTTGGTTTGATTCCAGTAAAATCAGCACCATTATGTTACTCTGATAGCCCTCAACTGGCACAACACACTTGATTATGGCATAGTAATGGCACAGCAGGTGTCATGTCTTATCCTATGATCTTGCATATTGAGCAACCAATCATAAACCAAAGCAGTAAGACACCAAAAGGAGGCAGTGGAGAAGCACGCATACATGTACAAGTGGCGATCTGATCACCTATGTTTAATTCTTTACCTACTGGGATATTTTCAAAATAAAGATTTTATATTGGGTGTAATTAATTTAATTTGCAAGGAAGTTACTAATTTCATTGAGAAGTATAATGATTCTGCAAACACATGATTCATCGTTAACTCCTGCACAGCCTTAGCCTGCAGCAATTGCTCACTCCTTTGGTGAGAAGATAATTGTAATTTAATTCTCATGCAATAACTAAACAACTTCAAGTCAAGTGCCAGCTATCAATCTTTATAAGTGAATTATGATCCTCAGTATTAGGGTGTGGTGGAATAAAGGATGTCATACTTCAGGACCTATAAAGCTTCTTTAATATATTTTTGTGCTTAAGTCATAATAAATATTTTTTAATGATAGTTTTACAACTTGCATCAGAAAACTGTATAAGATGGCCAGAATTAATGACTCTGGAGATAGTGAAGAAGTTTCCTCTAAAGAAAGATACAAGAGATTATTTTTTTCCTGGCCACGTTCAGTTGTGATTAATAAGAATTTCTCATTTCTCATTGGGATTTTGGTGTGCTATTATAGGAAAATGGATCTTTTTGATCCTCCCAATCCTATCTGCCCAGAAGCAATTCCATAGCAAAAAAAAGAAAAATCAAGTTTCACTATTTGCATTCAGCATAGGAATGAAGTCTCACAAATTGGAATGCCTGCAAAGGGGATGCATAAGGAATGATCAGGATAAAGACCTTGAATTCTTGAAAGTCACACCAGGATTGGAACTTTACTCTTCGGAAACTATTATAGGGTAGCACAGGAAAATTATTATCAGGTTGCAGAAATATTATAGGGTGGTAGAGTGCAAACTACACCCTAGGAAGTCCCAGGTTCAAGTTGTACCTCAACCATAAATTCATTTGGTGAACCTCATGAGACACCCTTCTCCCAGTCTTTGCTTCCCTTCTAAAATGTGTGAGTAATAATACTGACCTACTTTAGGCCATGCACAGATCTGCTTGGGCTTTTCTGCCTCCATGCATGCTCCACTTTCCGGTTTTCAGTTCAGGATCAGAGTCTACTTTGCCCTACCCTCAAACATATCATGTTGAATTTGGCTCAGAAATTATTAGGCAGCTAATGAAATGAAATTAGGTAGTCCTATCAAGTCATGCTAGATGTCTGCTGCATTCAGAACCAAAGCTTGTTTCTAAAAACTTTTGGAAGGCATTCCCTCTGAAGATCATGTCACAATAATCTCAAGAGGATTTTGCCATTGCATCCCGCCTCCCTCCCCAAAACCACATAAGCCAGAAGCTTGGAGAAACTGGGCCATTTAATTAATATAACAGCATCAGGGAAAGAAGTGGGTGGCAGGAGGGTGGTTTGGAGATGGGAAGGGGCTTTTTAGGGTGGGAAAAAGCAGAAAAAGGCAGATATAATGCAGGAAGGGGCAGGTTTGGTGGCAGCAGCACATTATATAGCTTAACCTCCTCCCAGCCAGCTTGATGTTATACTGGGCTTCTCAGATTTGTGCCAGCAAAATAACTGGCACAGATCCAAGAACTCCCATAGGGACAACCAGAGTATTACACAGGGTACAAGGAAATAACTATTCCCTCACTGCCAGCCATATAATACATTGCATACATATAGTGCATGCTATAAACCCTAGCGGTATCAGTTCAGGGTTAGGACTGTGCTGTTAAAAATCTGAATGACCAGTGAGGTAAGAAATCTGGATCAGGATCACAACAGCAGTCCTCATTCAGATTTCCAACTTCATCACTTCTGTTGCTGTTATTATTTACCCAAGGGAAAAATAACTTGGCCCACTAGGACCAATGATAATCTAGATGTCAAGTGCAGTTCATCTATAGTTTGCTAAGCACTTTCCCTCCAGAGATGACAACAGAAGGAATGATGGTAATATTCAAAACAAGCTCTGATTATCTAGAGAAGTCAAGAGGGGAAAAATCATGGAGGGGGAATCGTGGGCAGTGTATGGTGTACACAAGAGGAGACTGTATAGGGAGGATTGTTGACTAAGGAATAAGAAAGAACATATGGAATAAGATCTATGCATATTACATATTGATTTGAACTAATTAGATGTGTGACTGAAGAGTTCTAGCATTTACCGAATGGGATTGTTTGATTTTATTATTTTTGGATGCTGAGGTAAGGTTGGTGGCACCCTAACTACTATGCTCATATAATTACATGCTGGCTTTATAGAACTAGGATGCCTGTTTTGCTGGCCAGCTGAGGCGTCAGTAACCTCAGTATAGTCTCAAATAAATGCATATTTGCAATATGTTTCCATTTCTGTTCGGATTTGTTTTTTTAACCCTGTTTAAAAAAACCCTGATCAAAAATGAGAAATGAGGCAAAAACAACTACTGAGAAGAACAGAAGGTGTAGAACAAAAAAAAAAAAAACCCTTGCGTACTTCATACAAAGCACTCTAGAGGGTTTATTTTTTAAAAGCAAAAAAGTAATATCTCTGCACATACTAAGCATAATGCTTAAACCACAGGTTCTGTTCAGGAAAAAAATGAACTGCATAAGCTATTAGCGACCAAACGCGTCATAAACACCTTAGGCAAGAAAAAATCAGATCCTTATATGTCCAAAAAGAGCTCAGTTCATCAGTCTATGTGTGAAGCAATTTTATAAGATGAATGCCTGGGCTGTTTTATATGATGAAACTACAGCACAATCTTCTTCTTTTCCCAGTGATTTAATAATGGCTGGCTCGGTATAAATATTGAAAAGACTGCTCATATTGAAATTTTTTTTCTCCCTTGTAGGTGAAAAATGGGAGAGCTTTCCGCTTTTATATTGATCACTCAGGAAAAGTTAAGATTTGTCTACCCAAGGTGTGGGAACATTTAGAAAACAGGGGACTCCAAAACACCCCATATATAACTTATGGTTGCTGGCACATATAGCTACCTGAGTCATCTTATTCCACATGCGCAGGAACTCTGAAACTCAACAATTGAGCCTTTGCAAAATTTTATTTGATTACATGAGCAACAGAAAATTATAAAATTAATTTTTTTGTAAAAATAAGAAAAATTTAAAAAACGGGATATATTGTGACTATTCTTCCAAATTTATTAATTTTTTTTATAATGTCATCACATTTGTGTTGGAATGCGAGCATGCCATTACTTTTCTCATATGCTTAAAAAAATTCCTTGTCACAGAATGTACACCTGGTCTGTAAGTGTGGCAGAATAAAAAAAATGAAGTGGTACAAAATGGACTGTACCACTGCAGACAGCATGTGGGTAACAGCTCTTTGAATACAGTCTTCCCTGCTTTCCTCGCATTTTCAACTGCTTTCCTCGCATTTCAACTGCTTTCCTCGCATTTTCAATGTGGTGGTTCAATGTGGAGAGAATTATGCCTTTCAAACCTCCTTTGGAATTTTAGATTATTGGTCCATCTAGCCCAGCATGACCAGCCATCCCAGCAGCTCTCCAGAGTTTTTAAAAGGGGTCTTTCCCTGGAACTGGTTTCTTCCTTGTGTTTCTTTGTGGATTGTGAACCATCTTTTTATTTTTATGTTTATATGTAGACTACAATGGAATATTCATTTGATGAAAAGCAGTATGTTATGATGATGGTGACATGAAGAAGAAGAAGAAGGAGGAGGAGGAGGAAGAAGAAGAAGGAGGAAGAAGAAAGAAGAAAGAAGAAAGAAATTTGTACAATGATTTAATGTAGTTAATATAAACACTATATCGCTTTTAATTAAATTTGAAATATATTACATATAATATATTACTTTTAATTGTGCAATGCCTATTCACAGCGAAAAGGAGAATATTTAAGTTCTTTTCCAGGCCATGAAACTTTAAATACTGTAGTTATATAAAAGTGGGCATGTCCTGCAAAATGAGAACATGTCCTGCAAAATGATCACCCTGACTTGAAGCGGTTTTGCTTCTTGATTCAGGGACAAAACTAAGCACTGGAACAAAACAAAACTGCTATTCTTTGGTAATTTTCTTTAGCAAAACATTTGGGAACCGCATTTTAAGATAACCTGCTATCCTGACTTTGTAACCCTACAATCCAGAGTAACTATGGGAGCACCTAAGAGACATTATGTGCACCCGTAGTTACGGCACCACCTAGTGAAAACCTATGGGAAATTTATATTGCAATCCAGAGTAAATTGTTCTTACACCAGAGCAAGGATTCTCCGATAGTTACTCTTATTTTCTTTGGATGGCTTTTTCACACAAATGCTTTCCTGTGGAGAGGAGACAGCATGGAATTATATAGTGACAACATCACTGCCTGAGGGTGCTTCACCTCGAAAATAAACATGTGAATTGATCCTTGGCCTGGACATGTGACAGTCCTTTAATTTCTTGAATAAAAATGGAATGAGAATATTGAATTTAAATTCATGATGGCCTACTTTGTTTAAGTCACTCTCTAAAATGCCTTCCTTTTGCTCTCTTTGGTAATCCAGACAATGAATAAAGCTGCGTTAATTACTTCCCATTGGCTTTCCATGCATTTCTTAACTTTTTGTGGCAGTTTACCTAGCTAAAAAACAACATGGCTCATTTCCTCAGTGGATTAGCTGGGCAATGATGAAACAGAAGCTTCTGTCTGCTTCATTCTTTGCTGGATGTGGTGTTAAGAGTGACCTTTCACCCGCAGAGATTTTTAAGGATTAAGGGTGCTTTTAAGTCTCGGTTTGGTTACTAATCCACCACTTTCACTTGGACGTTAAATAAGCACTTCCTGATTTACCCTTTAAATCCTGTAAACATAATAAAACAGAGTTTAACCTTTACCTTAGGATTTTACCACTATCTTATGCTCTGTCAAACAAACCTTTATCAGAGACATGGAAGGGAAAGCTAATAAGCGATGTCCTGATTTTTTTTAATCTTGGGATATGTAACAAAACATTACAATATTTTAATATATTCAGGTCAAACAGCTAGAGCCCTCATGCCGGCAAATAATGGGATATTTTTTAAGGCATTGATAAGGTGTAATGAAATAGATATTTCTTATGCACTGGGGTTTTGGTGCGAAAATGATTGTGGAGTGAGAATGGATATATATTGAAATAGATTTCATAAGTCAGGGCTTCATAATTTTCAGGACTATTGCTTTGTCCTGCAGCAATGATTTCTTTATAGGGCCTGATTTGGATATAATTGACACTGAAGCAAATTAAATTATATGGATTTACACAAGTTAATTTATTATTATTTATAGCCCACTACGCCTGATAGCAACATTTTCCTTGCCTTATTCATTTTTCAGTAAACCTCTGACAGTGACCTCTGTTTTATAATCAGAAAGTGAAACTAAGGGCATAATTCAGAGTAACTACAGGAGCACTTAAGAGACATTATGTGCACCTGTAGTTATTGCACTACCTAGTGAAAACTTATGGGAAATTCATATTGCAATCCAGAGTAACTTGTTCTTACTCCAGAGCAAGTCTCCCCGTAGTTACTCTGGATTTCACCCTAAGACAGTGATCTGCGAGATTATTACAGATTTCCTAACTTCCAGCTAGAACCAAATTGCTGATCTGTACTGTACTCACACTGCTACTTTACAAGGATTTCCCTTTCACTTCAGTGGAAGAACAGTCTCCATTCACTCACTGCTTCATACATGTCAGTCCATATTTTGAAAAGATTAAGGACAGGTGTGGTGATGTCGAGCCTACCCCGGAGGATGGGATGGCAGGAGTGCAGATCCGACCCAGGCCACCGTGGGACAAGGTTCTAGAATCAACGGAGGTGGACCGAGTCTATTGGTCAGACTCCTGGTGGGACCTCCTCCGGCTCTACTGCGCAGGGCGCACTGGGGTTTACCCAGGACGCTCTATATCTGCTAGGCCCAATCCAGGTGTCTCCCGCTCCGTTGGACCACTAAGAAGGCCCCAAGAGAGTAGGAGAGGGAGGGGGAGCGGGCGCTGTATATAAGGAGAGGAGGCAGGAGGGCGAGAGGCTGGCTGGAGTGAGAAGGGAGAGAGGAGGGTCATCCAGCGCTGGCGCTGTCCAGCAGCAGGCCTTAGTGTTCACCTGGAAAAGAGAGAAAGAACTGTTGGTTAAAAAGCTTGTTGCTTGCGAGTTAGACTTACCTGTTATCAAAGGTTCCGATCTGTGGAAGAGGATACTTACCTGAGGTGACCCTGGAGACGAAGACCTGCAAGAAAGAAAAGAGAAGAAGGCTGTATTGAAAGGACTTTGAACAGGAGGGAGGCAGGTGTTGTAGACCGGGGAGGCTGACACAAACCAGGTGTAAAATTGTTCCCCCCTTCTCCTGTAACTTTCTTCCCCAAGGCTGTCTGTAAGACCCAAGTCTGTCCTCCCACTGCCCTATGTTTCATCTGTGAAGTTTCTGATAAAACTATCCCTGTTGACGAGTTCTACGTACCTGTGTGGTGTGAGTCAATTTGGGGGAAGTTCAATCCAGCAACAGGATGGCCGAAGGGAGAGATGACCAGTCCGAGATTGAGGTGTCCATTGGGGGAGACAGCGAGGGGCATGACAACAGGTTCATACCTGGATATCCATCTGTACTCTGCTGCACTTTATTTCTCTACAGTTTATGAAGCTAACAGCTGAATGTGAGAAATATCCCTAGTGGAAAGCACTGCCCTTTAGGTGATGGAAAAACTCCATCTATGATATAAAATTTGTGATGACCCATTCACACATAGATGTAATTGCTTTGAGGTTGCGGGTACTAAGTGATGTAAATTATCTGGCATTCTGAGATCCGCAGGTGACTTGATGTTCATCTTTTCTGAATGTATAGGTGCATAATTCAACAAAAGTACTGTATGTACTTGAATCCTACGCTCACCGTTGTCAGTTGAATTTTGTCTCCAAAATCAGGGTGCACATTAGATTTGAAGGTTAATTAAATTTGAGTAAATGTGGTGTTTTGATTATAAGTAAAGGGTGCATTTTAGATTTGATGGCACATTAGATTTTAGTAAATACAGTATTTGTTTATTTTGCTTATTCACAAATGTGTCAGGTAAAAGATATGGGAAATCTCTTTGCATAGGTCTACATTCTTCAATGGGCCATATCTTTGATAACCCTGTTTCAAATATTTCAATAGAGATATACCCTGACACCTGAGTAATCTCACAGATAAGATGAGGGATGATTTATACTTGATTTATTGGCATAGGTTTTTTTTGTCTTATAGGCAAGTATTTATTCATCCGACAGGAGATTAAAGCAAGGATGCATTCAAGTATTGACCCTATTTAATCTCTTCATAACTATTTAATCTCAACCTATCTAATTAAAATGGAAGGACATATTTCAAGCATTGGGATGTGTCATGTCCCATTACTTCTTTATGCAGATGACACAGTAATGCTTTCCCAGACATGCCTAGGTTTGAACCATCAGATTAACAGCGGTGCAGTTTATCATACCTAGATATACCATAATAAATTACAATTGAACTATGGAGTTCAAAACCAAAGTAATGATTTTTGCCAAAATATGGAAAAACTTTACCTGGAAATTTAAGGGGAATGTCATATAGCAAGTTAAGCAATTTAAATGTTTGGGAATTAATTTCCATTATAAGCACTCTTGGGCCTATCACAGCTGTAGCAAGTGATAGCCCAGCTTTTGGCTATTATAAGGTTTCACTTTAACAGAGGCAATAGATGCTTGCTGCACTTCTTAGGGCAAAAATTATATCCCCAGCCTTATATGGTATCCACATTTGGCTAATCTCTTTGTTTCCGCAGAAGAAGTCTGCAATCCTAAAGACACTTTCCTGCAAGTCAGAAGACCTATTGAACATAATGGGGCTTACTTTTGAGTAGACGTGGCTAGGATTGTGCTCGAAATTAGGATTATCAAGATGTATCCCTTACTCTGTCCTTATTTGGATACTGGTCAAACCTAGCTTGAAACCGGACCTTGACTGAGCTCAGTCATGTTCTGGCTGCATATATATTATTAGGGGATTAGTGACGACTTGACATAATCTTGCAGCAGATTCCATATATCCAATAGACATTATTCCTCTTGTCAATAAATTAAAACAATGGGAAATAGATCTTGAATTAACTTGTCTGCTAAGTCAAGAGCAAGCCTTCCAGGCAATCAAAAGGAGAATTTTTGATATGGATAGAATTCCAGGAGTTGCTGAGTAATGCCATGTTCTCTACTATATTTACTCATTCCAATTTACATAGAACAAATGGCTGCATTTTTGCCATTGTTTTAAAAAAAACCACAGGAGTGTAGAGGATACTTAGCAAAGTGTAATGCCAAGGAATGCTTTGAAAGGCATTGCCAATGTGGACAGGGTGTGGAAACAATATTTCATATACTGCTATAACACACTCTGGCTGTAATCCTAACCCCAGCAGTTCTGCCAAAGAAGTTCTTCCAAAGAAGAAGTTGTTGCAGTGGAGAAAACAGTAGCCTTTTTATAGGAGATTCTTAAGAGTTGGGTTAAAGAACAAATATGATGCTGTAATTGTGTACCTATGGATCATGTGGATTTTATGTGGTAGCCCTGTTGTTGCAGGAGTAAAATATCAAGAATATTTGTGGGCCCTGCACACAGCTGGGCACCAGTGGATTCTAGTGAGTATCTCTTGGCACCAGACACTGGTATTGGCATCAACATTAGGTAGTGTGCACTTGGGGGGGGGGGGGCGGGTTACTGGGCATCACTGAATAATAACAGGCACTGAACACCAGAAAGAACCAGGGGGCAGAGGCATGCAACAGTGGGCGCCATGCAGCCTTACCAGGCACCGGGCACCAATGGGCAGTCGGTACCTCCATAGACTAGGCATGATTAGGCACCACCAGGCAGTAGGCACCACCAAGTAGGGGGCAACCCAACCAGGCATCACTGATGGAAGCTTGCCAAGTGCTGCATCTGGCCCCTGGGCCAGGTTTTGGAGACCCCTGGCCTACGGGAACAATCCTAACCAACTTTCAATCACCAGTATGGCTTTGCCAGTGGGGCATGTACTGCATCCTGCAATTGGGAAGCAGTCACAGAGGCCTCCTCATGGTAAGGGGGCCTTACATTAGCCTAGAACTAGAAAATTGTGCCCTTATCCTAGAGCTAGAAAATTGGTTAGGATTGTGCACTATGTACCTTTCCTCCAAGGAAACCCCTGGACTACTTGGATCCAACATAGGATCCAGTGGTAGCTATTTAAAGCTACTGCTGTGCTGTTTAGGACTGGGATATTAGTTTGCTTTTAAAAGGAACATACATGTTAGTGCAATCTGAAGGTTGCTAGAGCTGAGCTTTGTCCACCACAAGAATCATAGTGCAGTGTGTAGACCACTTTTAATCATGTCAGACATCAGGGGCCAGTAGTGAAAACCAGACTGTGAACGTAACATCTTGAATGTTGCTGGCTCTTGAAAGATAGAACCACTCTGTGTTTGTAAAAATCCCTTGGGGGTTCAGCCTGCCTATGTAAACTACTTTGAATAAAGTCTAAGGAGCAATCCAAAAGACCAGAAAAGCAGTATAGAAATGTCTGCATTATTATTATTATGTACTATTTCACAGTCGCCAGTTATTTGACTGGAATTGGCTCTATTGTGATTCGGTTCCTATCCAAGGAACTAGGAATCACAAAGGCATCGTCTCTATGTGTGTGAAGTTCCCAGAAGTGCTGCTTTTTGTAACTGGGCAGTTGTGATCATCTGGAGGCCCATTAAATTTAGGTGTTCCTGGAGACTTAATAGAATTGCTCTAAGAGAACCTATTATAGAGAACCCCTGCTAACTGGGCAGGAGACACTCTTTCAAGTGGGTGTTCCTCTTTTATTTAGCAGGGGAAGAGTAACTGGCCCTCCACACCCCAGCAATGTCTGCTCTAGTGGCTTCTGCTGGTGTTCTTATTGCATTTTAGATTGTGAGCCCTTTTGGGACAGGCACCCATTAGCTATTAATTAGCTATTAATTTTTTTCATTTTCTTGTAAACCGCTTTGTGAACTTTTCAGTTGAAAAGCGGTATATAAATACTGTGGATAGATAGATATTATTATTGGAATCACAGCGGCTTTTTCAGATTCTCTGAATTTCTATCTGTAGATCCTTATACCACGTGATCTTTTCATGTTCTTTCTCTTGAAGCTGACGATCTCTGGGTATTGCAATATCAATTATCCAGACCTGATTTTCCTCAACCACAATGATGTCTGGTGTTTTATGTTCCAAGTGGCAGTTGGTTTGAATACGGAAGTCCCACAGGATTTTGACATGTTCATTCTGGACTATCTTTTCTGGTTTGTGGTCCCACCAGTACTTTGTTGTGACTAGCTTGTTCTTTTGGCATAGATTCCAATGTCTCACGGTGGCCACTTGGTTGTGTCTTTCCAGATAGTCCGTTTGGGCAATCTTTCTGTAGCCACAGATGATGTGTTCCACTGTTTCTTCAGCTTCCTTGCACAGCTGGCACTTGCTGTCTTTCTGGTTCTTGTCTATTTTGGCCTTCATTGCATTTGTTCACAGTGCTTGTTCTTGGGCTGCTGGTATCCGGACTTCTGTTTCTTTAATGTTCCTTTCCTCAGACATTGCTATGTTGCTTTGTTATCGGTATTAGTATTCTCTTGAATGTTGTTCAGGTATTGCCCAAGCATTGCCTTATCTTGCTGCATGTCTCTTCTGTTCTTAACCATCTGCACTTTGTAATCCCACTTTGTTTCATCACACTTTAGGATGCCTTCTTTGTGAGCCTCTTTTAAGTGTTCTTCTTGACTTCCCCTTAAATACTCTGCCAGGGATCATTTTCCTTCTTCCACTGACTGTTGGACTTTAATCATGCCCCATCCTTCTTCTTTACATGGTAAATATAATCTCTCTACATCACTTCATGGGTGTAGTGCATGGTTGATGGTCATTATTTTTTGGATTTTCCTATTTCTAAGTCAGTTTGAGACCATTTAACTATACCAGCAGTATATCGAACCACTGGTACGGCCCATGTATTGAAGGCTTGCATGGGTATTGCCAACATTGAGTTTTGATTTTAGAATTTTCCATACTCTTCTTAGGTATTCCTTGGCAACCCTGGTCTTGACATCTCTGTGTTTAATGTTGTCAGCTTGGAGTATGCCAAGGTATTTATAAGCTGTTTCTGGTTCAAGACTTTTTATTTCACTATTGTTTGGCATCTTCACTCCATTCATAGATGTAAGTTTTCCTTGATTTATTACCAAAATTGCACACTTTTCTTGACCAAATTCCATTGATATGTCAGTACTATAAATCCGAAGTGTATTTAGCAGTGATTCAATTTCAGATTGTGACTTCCCATACAATTTGAGGTCATTGATGTAAAGTAGATGGTTGAGCTTTGTTGATGTCTTTGAAACCTGATAGCCATGGCCTGTTTTGTTGAGTATTTTGGACAATGGTATCAAAGAGTAATGGGGAAAGTGAATCTCCCTGGAATATGCCTATAGTTACTGTTGCCTTACCAGTCCTATCTACCAAGCTGGAAAAAACCCAGCTTGTTTTTCCCAGCCAAACTTCAAGATAATTTCCAAACATACCAGAGACATATCACTATAAAATGCATGTGAAGCAAAACAATAGGCTCAAGTGAGACATGGTACAAACATTTCTAAATTTTAACAACATCCTTAGCCAGCAGAACTCAAATTATCCAACATTAATTAGCATCTACATTTTTAAAGACAGAAGAAACTTTTATTGAGTGGTTAGCACTCAGACAGGTTATGACATTTGTAGAGTAATTATTTTTTTTAACGAAAAAGGCGCCTGCATTCTTAGGTATAAAACGTTTTTTATAAGCTGTACATCACCAAGGAATTTTTTATGATACTGCTTAAAGAGACTGAAAATACTAATTAAGACTTAAAATATCTGTGGTTATAGACTTGAAAATATCCTGGGCAGCACTGAGTAAAATGAGCACTGTGCCTTATAACGAAACACGCAATGCAACTTCTGTTGGTGGGCAGACAGAAGATTTGACAAAGCAGGTTGGGAAGAAAATGATTTCATTCTTTCCTGGTATGTAACAGAACTAATTACAATTTTGCAATGAATATATTTGTTGAGGCCATTTTCTTCCTCCTTCTTTTTTTGTAAACCACCTAGGGCCTTGGTGGATTATAATGGAATAAAAGTACAAAATTGAGTTCAATTAAAAGGAATTATATGGATATTTTACATTATGTTCATTAACAGTGCAATCTTATGCATGTTTAACTCAGAACTAAGTCCCACTGAGTTCAACAGAGCATACTGCTACGAAAATGGATGTTGCATTGCAGCCTTACAACTCAATCCTATCCCCCACCATGGCAAAGCTTCTATGGTGGTGGGGACTAATCAGAAGTCTTGCAAGTTGTATCTTCCCATATCTCTGTGTAGTTCCCTGATGAACAGCATGGGTCTTCTCAGCTATAGAAATAGCCGGGGGGAACAGGATCTGATGCATTTTACTTCTTAGGCTTTTTCTTTATGAAACAGATGTTATTTGGTTTGAAAAATGGTTGTGCTATCTCTAACTCAGTGGTTCTGAAAGTGGGGGTTGGGACCCCCTTGGTGTGTTGTGACTTCATTCCATGGGGGGTCGTGAAAAGCTGGGTGCCACCGTGTTGGAATCTGGCATGATGGAATCTGGCAATCTTGGAATGTGGCATTCAGCCTGCTTTCCTGGGAGGAAGTCTCTTTGAACCCAATGGGACTTACTTCTGAGTAGGCATGGAGGAGCTCTGGCATCACAGTGATGTCACTTCCTGTTTGAAGTGACATCTCGTGCAGGTCATCTCGTGCAGGGGGTCCTGGACAGATCTCAGAAGGGGGTCCACAGGTGAAATGCTCAAAACCACTGCTCAAGCCCATAAAAGGCAGCACCAAGTTGGCTTATAAGAACACAATCAAGCAATAAATCATCTTAAAATTCATTTTAAACACCAACAGTAATAACATTAATCCAAGATCTAGGGTTCTATCAATGTAAAGCAAATGTGCTATGACTGTGTTATGGCTTCTCCCTGTTCACAAAATACACTTGATCTTATTTTGTTGTTGTTATTTTGGGGAGGTCTTTTAAGTTTAAATATAGTGCTTTATTGAAGTTTCCCATTTGTTCAATTTTTCTGCCTGAGTCATTCTTAATACTACAGTTTATTTTTAGAGCTCAAGTGATGATGTCCCAGAGGCTGAGAAGATGAAAGAGGAAAAAAAAAAACTTTGCATTGAAAATCTCATGTAACTTTGACTTTTCTTCTAAAGTATTAATGAAACATTAGCTTTGCTTCCTCAAACAAAATGGTCTCTAAAATATTAAACTTCATTTAATTAAACACTGTTGTCACAAGAGTTAGTAGTCCAAATGTTTCTTTTTTGATCAAATAGTAATTTCATTTGCACTCACAAGTTACACTTTATCCAAAGGTCTCTGGTACAGAAATTTGCATTTCCCCAAAACACAAATGAAAGCGAAGGAAAGCACTCTTCACTCACATGAATCTGCCTGCCTTTTATGCTCATAGCCAGAGGTCCTGTTGTGGAGGCCGTCATTCTTGGAGATGTGATTGGTGGCAACTCATTATGGGGCCTTCTTTGTTGTGATGCCCAGCCTGTGGTACTCCAACCTTTGGAGAGCTGGACGGTTCCCTTGGTACTAGTGTGCTGAGCCTGCAATGTCTTGTTATTTTCCCCCTAAGTCGCTGATTTTTAAATCAGAAACTGAGCCTTGGTTGCATGAGACTTGATGAGCTTATCAGTATTTTTATCTGCTTTATGGGTTTGTAGTTAGATATTGATTTGTATAAATTATTGTTAATTTGTTGTGGTTTTTTAATGTGATCATAATGTGATTCCTTGGATTTGGAAAGAAAAACAGAATAGGAATACTGTATTATTCAATAAATAAATGAATAAAGGTAGTCTGGAATGCTGTTTGGCAGATATGAGCTTGTTTCAGATTTAAATGACGTCGGGCACAATCCAGAGTAACTATGGGGAGTCCTTGCTCCGGTGTAAGAACAATTTACTCTGGATTGCAATATGAATTTCCCATAGGTTTTCAGTAGATGGTGCAGTAACTACGGGTGCATGTAATGTCTCTTATGTGCTCCTGTAGTTACTCTGGATTGTAGGGTCAGTGGTGTGCTTTACGTTCTGCACTCCTAAACCCTGTTAGGCCGGCACAAGACCCGTGTTGGCCTGGGCACCACAAGGCACTTCTACACTACTTCTAGGGGGTTAGGCCAGTGCACAGACATGTGCTGGCCTACCCATACCACCACAGGAACAGGGTAGTTGCAGTGACCTAAATTGGTTAGGATTGTGCCCTCACATACGCAGATACAAACACGAAAACAGCACCAGTCAATTCCTGGTATTTATTGAGAAGGCTGGAAAATTCCTGTCCAGAGGCATTGCTAGGGTGGTACAGGAGGTGCAGTCTGCACTGGGTGACACGCCAGAGGAAGGTGATGTGCCAGAGAGGATTGACAAACCCCTCCAGCATGTCACCCTCTGGCTTCTCCAGCCCAACATCAAGCATGCTTCCCCAGAACTATGTCACTTACGTGACATATTAATTAGGAATATTAATAATGATTTTAATTAATTAGGAGCCACCATGTAACGTTGAATGTGCATTTACTTATGTATGTGAATATGCATCTGGGTGAGAATGCAATTTATTTGCAGCTCATTGTTTTGAATGAGATATGGATTCAGATATACTGTATATTGCTGTCCATTTAGTACATTGCTGGTTGCCTATTTAAGGCTGCAATCCTAAAGACACTTTCCTGGAAGTAAGAGCCACTGAACATAATGGGGCTTACTTTTGAGTAGACATGGTTAGGATTGTGCTCTAAGCCTTGTTTGTGTGTACCTGGAGGTGGATTGGGACCATTGGCTTCTGTTTGCTGTTCCATGAATGAACAAGGCACAAATATTTTATGACTGCATTTACTCTTCATAACAGTAAGAATGAGCCACTGAATAACAGCCAAGTCCCCAGTGAACACCAAGAAAGGGTGATTAAATTATAATCACATTGGATTAATTAATCTATAATATTTGCTCTTTATATGAAGGAGGAAAAAAAATCTTCCTTCAACATAAAGGTTATGTACTCTTGAGGTCTGTGTCTTAATAAAGAAAAGGCTTTGGGAAAAAGCTTGACAAGCCCCCCAGATATGATATGTCGTAAATGTAGACAGAAGGTTATTACTGATATAAAATACATTCAATGTAATTATCAGCCGCAACAAATAATCACAGGGATGATAATGAATAATTAACATTTTTATATTTCTGTAGTAATGTGTCTAATAGATAAGTGCACAACATTGAATTAATTTATTATCCTATAGCATTTTTAGTAATGAAAACTGTATCATCAAAATATCTTCTCTGTGCTGGTGCAAGATATTGGCTCCAAGTACTGATAAGATTATTTCTTTGTTTTCAGCTCTAATTATAGGAGGGGTCCCCCATTACACTTTTGGAGCAAAAAGGGTTTCAGCACTCTTCTAAATAAACCATTTTGGATGTTAACATGGCTTTCGCTGAACTGAGCACCTATTAGTATTCAAGACTGCCATCCTTGTTCTTGCAAAATTCACATCAAAGCTGGGAGGAATTTTAGTTTTAATAATGATCTGAGTCCTGTATAAATGCAGTTTCAATCAGATATGCTAGTTACCAGAATATTCTGTGCATTGATTAGGTACAAAATAAACATACAGGTGACATGTTCCAAAGCTCAGCAGGACTCAACACTACAAGAAAAGTACATAAGTAAGTATATTGTTATGTATCTGTACTATGTGCATACAGATAGTCAAAATAGAGATTTCCCAGTCAGTTCACCTCCACTTTCACAATGGGAATGTGCTTGCAGAGATCTTTCTGACCTTGATCACTGATTGATTGGAGTTTCAAAGAGTTGATCAGAGTTGAATGAGTGTTTATTGGTTCTTCAAAATGCAATGAATTTTCAATTAAAGACATTAGACCTACTGATGGCAAAATCCTTTACTTGGCCAGCCTTCAGGTTGTGGTAGCTCAGGCACAACCTATGCTCCATCCTTCCAGCCAGCCAGAAACCATGCTGTGATTGAGAGGTAAGGAAATGAAATTCTTACATTCAATGACGGGCTTCAAAGAAATTAACAACTGTTTCTATGCCCATCTGGCAGCCACTTTTAAATGGCTATTATTAAACTTTATATGTCCTATCTCTCGTTAACAACTCATTCTATAGAGTAGGTGCCAACCTGCTGGAGCCCACCACTGCTTACATTCCTACTGTGCCTCATCATCTTGGCTGGCACAAGTCTGAGTGGGCCCAAGGATGGTTGACAACCATCCTAAGCTTCTTAACAGAAGATAGCACAGTGAGAATGGGAGGTAAGATCACTTCCCCAATGAGGCTGAACTCTCTGGATCATAGCCAAGGGAGATGCCTTCCCGAGAATCTGAGCTCTTAAAATTTCATATATCGCTAGTTTTAGAGAATGACAAGGGGGAAAATTATTGTTTCTGGCTCTCTCAAATGCCTCATTGTGTATCATTCTTTCATTTTCTTTGGCCAATTTTTCATAAGCAAGCCCCATCCGTTTCCTTTGCAAAGCCATATTTCTGTTTTGGCATCTATTCTTATTCTCAGAGGTCTGCTTGGTAAATGATTATGCAACTGCTATACTAAATCTTATCATTTTTATTCTAATGCTAATAACTCTCACAGAAGTGAGGCCAAAATGACCGAGAGAAAAACCCAGCGTTTCTTAACAGGCCCTGAGAGGCACAGGAAAGTGAAAATGCTGTAAATTGACACTACATAGGGAGGCACACTAACAATTTTGTTTTTAATTTTCCAGCATTGACTAGGATTATATTGTACTTGCAAATGAGAGTGGATTTTTTAACACTTCCTGCAGGAAGGACTCTCTGCTTTTTGGTTAATCTTCAGCCTTCTCTACTGTGTAAGGCTTTGCCTTCAGTCTGCTTATTAAGTCACATAACCAAGTGCCTAAGGTCAATTCAAGAAATCAAATTGGAGCCTTTTCCCCTTCCAGTTCCACAATACTTATATCTCTTGGAGCTGGTGTTATGAAGCTGTATGCCTGAAGCTTATAAAAATGAAATAGAAGGCATTTCATTAAAATCCTATTTTAAAATCTGAAATTTCTTCAAAGGAAGATCTGGTTTAAGTGTTGGGATCAGTTGTGACCTAGTATTTTTGTATTTTCTATACTTTGGGATTTTTTGTATTTTTTAACATGGACATTACTGTGTCTAAAGTTTCACACTACTTATCTCAAGGGAATAATCAGGTAGAAAAAAAATCACAGATTAAGTGATCAATTCAAACAAATTTTGGCTAGCCTAATTCACCTGGCATATCTTCCATGGTGGTTTGAGGAGGTCAGTGTATCCCTGTGCAGTGGCTTAACCTCTTTCCCCAGGAGTGGGACAAAAGTACACAAAGGCAGCATAGAAACAAAGGGAATACCACACTTGAAATTTTAAAGAGTTTTGGGACAAAAAGAAAAGCCACTATTGGTAGAGAAATTCCTGCCCAAGATTCTGGAGAGCAGTCAATACCACTAAGCTACATGGACCAGCTGACCACTACATAAGTCCTTGACTTATGAACATTCAAGATTCGAATTGTTATACATACCAACATCACCTGCATTGTCATCAATGCATCATTGGACTTACAAATATGCATTGACATAAATAAAACATGCATTGACATAAATGGTGTTGAACTTATGAACGTTTCAACTTACGAACGAGAGTCTGGAACATAACTTGTTTGAAAGTGGAATTCAGAGTAACTACGGGACCTTTTACACCGACGTAGTTACAGTACCACCTATGGGGAACCTATGGGAAATGCATAGAGCAATCCAGAGTAAGTGCCTCTTAGTCTTTCCGTTGTTACTCTGGACTATAGGGCAACTGTATACTGTTCTTGGACAGAGTTTTCTGACAACTCTAATATGCAAGCATTGAAAAAGTATAAAAGTTTTTAACTGAGCAGAAAACATTTTATTCTGAATTCTGTTAAATCAAGAGTTTGCTGTATATCTGATAAAATACGTTATTTTATTTAAAATGCTTCATTTACTGGGGGCACAATCCTAAGCAATTTTCCAGCTCCAGGTTAAGGGCAATGCAAAGCTGAGGTATAGAAATAAAGATTCCCTTATGTTAAGGAGGCCTCTGTGACCTAGGTGACCATATACAGTAGAATGGAGGACAAAGTGCCTTTAAGCATGGTATAGAAAAAGGAATTTTGGCAGGTGCTGCTCTATAAACCCTTCTATATTGAGTTATACCTGCCTTAATTACTTTTTCTATGCAATCCTTAAAGGTAGAAGCACTCTGTATTCTGTATGGTCACCCTGCAGTCTGTGACTGCCCTCAACTACTGGATGCAGCACATGCCCCACTAACACAGCTATGCCAGCGCTTGAACGTTGGTTAGGATTATGTCCTGGGTTTACTAGTTAACAGGTTACTCCATTAACAAACCCAGTTATTGTCAATATAGTACCATGTACAGCACATTTTGTTTTCTTGCACTGCAGACATCATGGCTGCTTTTCTGGAACAGGAGAGTGTGTTTCCTCACAGACATGAGATTACTCTTATCCTTTATTTCTCTCTTAGAATTTAGTTAGCCCTGAAAGGAGAATCCTTCAATTCACTGTGAAGAGTAGATTAACAGAGAAGAGCTTTTGATTATTTTGAATGCCCTGTCACCTTAGATTGACTGTTGGTGGCTCTAAATCACAGATTTGGGATACTGTATAGGAAATCTACAAGATTAAGTTTACATTAAGTTTTCTCATTTTTTAAAAAAAGGAATTACTTTTTGCTTTTCTTTCTCTTCTCATATTGCACTGTAGATCCACAATCTCTGCTCTCTAGCTTCTATAACAACAAGTACTAGATCTACCAAACGAAAAGACATATCTGACAGGTAAGAAACAATAATGAAATCGGCAGTCCTGTTTAGTAATATACCTCCATGATACCAGCTGTATAAACCTTTCCAAAACACCTTTCCCTCAATCAACTGTTTTTTTGTGTGTGTGCGTTTTCTTCTGGGGATTAGCGGATTTGCCTGCAACCTGTTCTTTTGGCTGAAAGGACAGACTTTGGAGTACAAATGCAATGCCTATTTATCTCCGTCTCCTGGCCAGTCCTTATCATGTGCTGTACTTTTAATAAAAGAGATATGGCAGAGAGGGGCAAATGGTAGAACACATTTGTTTTTCATAGCAGGAAACTTGGATCACAGAGCCTTGTTGGGTCACAAATGCCATGGTTTATGTATGATTCTGCAGCTTCAAGTTAAGCGTTTGTTCCTATCCTTCTTTTAAGCCCACATTTTTCAGCCATTTCTGGCACTTCTGGTAATGGGCACCCTGGGGAAGGCTGAGACTGGATGAGGAGAGCAGCAGCAAGACAACAGTGAGTTGTATTGTGAGGGATAGGCACCTGCTCCTATTATGCCTGGCATTCACTGGTGCCATTTTATCTTTCGTGGCACCCAAGATATCGTCCCATTCAGTTCCCCTTCCTCTTTATTTGCTGCTTTTATGACACTGAACATTTACATTTTCTATTCTCTCCCACTCACCCTGTCCCCAGAGCACCAAAAACAAAGCTATTTTGAGTTTACTTATCTCTCATAACGATACAGGCCACGTGCTGATTTACACCAGGGTTGCTGCACTGGAGCTGATTTCGTATATTTGGCAACCATGTGGCAAACACTTGATTTGGCATCATAGGGATGAAAGCTACTGAGAGCCCAGAAATGCACCCACAAACACAGCTGTACAAATTGTTTTTAGTCACATGTTGGTATACTGACCGGTCATTCTGGATAGTGTGAATTTTTGATCTCTCAAGGAATGGTTGCTCATTGGTGAACTGAGCTCCTTGCATTTGCCTCACATGTAGTTCTGCTTCAAATGTGCTCTCTCTCTCTCTGTCTCTCAATCCCCAGTCACATTGACTGAGGAACTCAAGCCACAGAGCTATTTAACGGTGGTGGTATTGGAATTTTCCCCAGCAAAGGGTCAGAACTCATTAAGCACCAAAGCATTCATCAGTTGTACTTGAAACAATATATTTTTGCCAAATAATAAAAATTCAAATGAACAATATGTTTTTGTCTAAAAATTTTAAAGCAAATTTGAGCCAAAAGGAAATATTTTCTTATGCACAAGTGACCATATAGAAAGAAGGACAGAGTCACTCTATCTTTAACTATTGCATAGAAAAGGGAATTGAGGCAGGTGTAGCACAAAAGAGAATGGTTGTAAAAAGCAGCACCTACCTCTATTCTCTTTCTATGCAATGCTTAAAGGTAGAGGAACTCTGTCTTCCATTTTATATGGTCAACCTCTTATGCACCAGTAATCTGTGGAACTCCTTGCCAAATGCTTTTTAGATCACGGTTTAGAAAGGAGATTTGATTAAAGGTTTGCTTTGTTAAGACAGCTGCATGGCAGAAGATGATGGGGGCTATACAGTGATGTAAGTAGGTTGTATGTGAACCTATTTGATTTTAGCTAATGATCTGACTCCCTGCTCCCCACCAAAATACCTTAAGCGTTTTGCATTGTCATTCCCATACAGCATTCAAAGTCCAATTTTCTCTCCCATCACTTTACAGTGTGCAACCGCCATAGGCCCCTCTCAATCCTCCCCCAGGTGGAGTTCTAGGTGCACAGGATCAGGACCATTCTGGAAGACTTGCACTCCCTAGAATGACCTTTCACAGCAGCTAAGGCATGCTAGCTTACTCATGAGTAAAACTGGCTGTACAGTCTCATTTTCAAAAGGGTTTAATGCAGTGAAGGTTGGAGGAGAGGTTTCCTTGTTTGGTGCCTGGTAGAAGCTGCATTCATTGGATCAGGACCAGATTGCTCTCAGCCTGCCCTTTCCAAATATCTAAGGTAAGTTCATCTCCTTTCGAGTAAAGGCACAATATTCCCTTTCAGTTCCCACAGAAATCAATCCAATTATCCAGGGCCCCCTTCTGGGTTTTGGAAGCTGTTATCATTGCATCAGGACCATTCTGGTGTCCTTGCATTTCTCTCAGCTTGGCCTTTGCAATAGACTATGGGACACTTGCCTACCCATGAGTAAAGCCATGATATGGGGCAATTTTGCTTTCCCATAGAGCTCAATGCATACTTCTGATTTTTAGGGGTTTTTTGGCCATAATGTTTGATAGGAAGGAGAAATTTCAAAATGGAGTTTTGCATTGGATTCTGCTCTCCATTACAAATCCAACTACATATGACATGATGGGATACTGTGCACCATCACAAAGTTCTAAAATTGAGCCACATTGGAGGACAGTGAAGCCCTTTTGGTGTACAGAAAGGCTAGAAAAGAGGAAGAATCCAGGAATTTCTGGTCATATGGGCAACCTACCCACACCACCACGGGAATGAGGATAAAAGTGAGAAGTATTGGCCTAACTAATACTTAGTTAGTATTAGTTCTAACTAATAAGAACTAATATTAGTTATTAGTTAGAACTGCATCCTCAGAATCTGATAATTTTCCACTAAATTTTCCAGAAACTTAACTATGGCAGATAAACATAATTGGTGGCTCCATATCTGTGGATTATTAAGCCATGGATCTTAATCAGTGCAGGTCCCTGGACCCATGTTGAACAAGACTAAGGCTGCAATCCTAAAGACACTTTCCTGGGAGTAAGACCCATTGAACACATTGGGGCTTACTTTTGAGTAGACATGGTTAGGATTGTGCCCTAAGAGTACAATCCTAACCATGTCTACTCAGAAGTAAACCCTATTGTGTCCAATGGGTCTTACTCCCAGGAAAGTGTCTTTAGGATTGCAGCCCTTGTCTTTGAAATTTGACCAGAGCTATGCTCCGGGCACCTCTAGAGGGCTTTCTGGAGCCCACAGAGGCCGCACAAGCCTGTGGGCTTCAGAATGGTCTTTCAAACTGAAAAGAAACAATATCCATTTTCTTGTTTTTATGCCTTTTAAAGTATTCTGAAGCCTGAGGGAATTGAAAATTGCGGTTTTGGATTAGGTCCATTTTGGTTACCTTGCATTCCTCTGTGCCTGACCTGAGGCACCTTTGCTTACTCATGAGTAAGTATGGCTAAGTAGCTCAGTTCCATTTTTCATAGGCTTCAATGCAATTATTAGGGATTTCTTCTAGGTTGATTTGAGGTGGCTGTGTTCATTTGATCAGGACCATTCTGCGGAATTGGATTTTTTTTGTATCTGCCCTTTCCAACAGACTCAGGCATCTTTATCTACTTGTGAGTAAAGGTATGATGTTGCTCAGTTTTGTTTTCCATAGGGCTCCATGCTTACAGTATTTTTTTTTAATTTTTTCGCCACAACATTTGATAGGAAGGAGATATTTCAAAGCTGGTTTTTGCAGAAGATTCTACAGGAAAATACACATCAAATGCTATATGATATGGTACGGTTATTCCAAATGAGTATAGCTATTTTAGTTATTTTGGTCATCCCCAGTGTGTAACCCCATGAGGATAGTACCTGGGGCCTCCTAGACTCTCCTTAGGGATGGTACTGAGGGAACAATCCGGAAGTGCACTTGGGTTACCCTATCTATAACTAGGCTGACCCAACTGCAAGATGGGCCACCCTAGTTATTCTGGAAAAGGCTTGGGGCAGCCAAAGACAACATAGAGCACAATCCTAACCATATCTACTCAAAAGTAAGCCCCATTGTTTTCAATGGGTCTTACTCCCAGGAAAGTGTCTTTGGGATTGCAGCCATAGGCTTCCCCAAGATAGGTGGACCTGGGCTGCCCTAGTTGGGCTAACCTAGGCACATTAGGAGAGGCATGTTGAGGACATATTTAGCATTGCCTAGGGCAATGCTCCGTATCCAGAGCCTGTTTTCTGTGCAGAAAGGCCCTCTTCCAGCTCCTCAGAGTTAACCAACCTCAGGGGCAGGTATAGAAATGAGTAGACCCATAGGGGTCCATGATAAGGCAGAGTAAGAATGGCAGTGTTGACCAAAAAATCTGAGTTCTTGGCCAGTGTATCTGCACCCCCTGACTCTCAACTTCAGGATATGGCATAACTATGTCAGCCAACCAACCTGGGAATACAACAGGCCCGCTCCAAGAAGCCCCTTGTATTCACTGTAGAGTAGACTGTACTGGCATCTCATCAGAGACGCCTTCTAAGGCAGGCACCACAGCTGTTCCTTGTTCAGTGTTATCTGAGGCAGGTCTCCTCAGGAGCAAGCCATCCCCAGGTGTCACTGACTTGGTGCCCACCGAGCATGCTCTGGAGCAGTTAGGGCAGTCCAGGCAGAAGCTTGCAGCCTCTGTGGCCTTCAGAAAGCCCCCTGGAGACAACAAAAGGACAGCTCTGGTCATCTGAGGATGTAAAAGAGTGGAAACAGCAGATTTCATTGTCAAGAATGGATCCTTCACAAATACTGAGGTCCCTAATAATATTAACAATGCACTACTACTAATAATAATGTCTTAATAATAACAAAGGCACAATGTATTTGTTTTCCATTTTGAAAGCCTTTTATGGAGGTATACCAACATTACGGCTGTTAACTCTTGAGTTGAATAGAGGGGACATTGCACAGTAAAGTGACCTGGAAATAGAGCCATTTCAATTTGTTGTAGTGACATAAAAATCTCACTTAAACCTGATGGATAGAAAGATATATCATACAATGAATCTGGCATTCCGTGTCAAGTCCTTTATTGCTATGGCAAATACCAATATTTCTTTGCCTTTATCTCTAAATATATCAGAGCAGTATATTTATAATGGTTATTCGCATTAAAAGTCAACATCAGCTGAGGATCTCCTTATATAAGCACAGTAAATTCTGTTGAAAGTTTGGTTAGCGGTTGTGGCAGTGGACAGCTAATTTCCTGAGGAAATGTTGATTTTCTGAGAAGGAAGCATTTTTCATTCACCTTAGGGGATTCCCCCCAAATTACCCCAAAGTGACTTGACGCCAAGGTTTAGCAGAAACCTGTAATTTTACAAATGAGAGGGCTGAAGGTACTTTTAGGGTTATCTGCTACATAAAGTTTTTAAATAATTGTGCAGTGTAGAATCTTTAAATTCGTGTGTTCCAAATGTACCATACACTAACGAGATACTTTATTTTAATAAACACCCAGCATTCCAATCCATTTGAAGTTAGTTGTTACATGTCTCCTAGCTCCTTTTAAAGAAACTGTTATCCATGATTGACTTCGAGCCCAGTCTTATTAGGATGCCCTGTTGCCTAATGTGTGTTCTGCTGGTGGAAACTGCTATAGGCAGCTAGAAAGTGTGCTCCAGCAACACTAGCCACCAGAGTGCTGGCACAAAGTTGTTTGGAGAAGGTTGGGAGACATGCAACGGTACTGCACTATGAGTATTTCTTTGGTTTTGGGGTTAATTTTTATTTGGTTTCAATTAATGGTGGGATTCAAATAAATTAACAACAGGTTCTATGTCCTAATAACCTAAATTAAAAACAGGTTCAGTGTCCCATTAGTAACCAATTCTCAGAGCTTGTTAGCAAAGGGTTCTATAGAACCTATGAGAACCCCTGAAGCCCACCACAATACCTAATAAACTGAGCCAATTGTGACATAAAAGGAAGAAAGGCTGATGAATTTTTTGGCATTTTCATGAGTAAGGTGTTTATGGTTGAATGGGGCATGATAAGGGTTTTCTGGAGTTTGGAGGAGAGATATTTAACAAAAAATATATAGCAGTCATGCCCTACAATCCTGAGTAACTACGGGAGCACATAAGAGATATTACGTGTACCAATAGTTACTGCACCACTTAGTGAAAACCTATGGAAAATTCATATTGCAATCCAGAGCAAATTGTTCTTACACCGGAGCAAGGACTCCCCGTAGTTACTCTGGATTGCGCCCATAGTTAAAATAATAGAAAAAATAAGCATTATATACAGTTATAAATCTCATAATTGCTAAAGGATAGATTACATCTGTCCAGCCCTCAGTGGAGTTATAAATAAATATAATGATGCAAGCCCCTTAATGGGCTTGCCCACTTTGCCCCCCCCGGTGGAGTGGTTTAGCCGGGGGGAGATGCCAGCAGCCGATTGGCTGCTCAGGGCCAGGGGGTGTGGACTGAGGGACTGAGCGGGCGCGTTCGCCCGCTTCCCCTCAGTCCGTGCCTGAGAGGCGTCCCGAGAGGAGCTTCAGAGGCTCGCTCCTGGAGTTTCCCCTCGGAACGCCTCTCCTCCGGGGGCCCCCTGTCTTCTGACAGCGGCTTCCACCGAGGAGCGGGTTTCGTCCTGCGGGACGCCTCCGCGGGGCACGGTTGGCGCGGCAGCGGCGGCGGCGGCTGCGGGGCTTGCCTTGTGGCCTGGGGGGCACAGTTCCTTCGCTGCCCGCCATCTTGCTGGGCTGAGGCCCTGGTTCTTGCGCCTCGTGGCGCGTGGCCGCCATTTTGAAGGCGCGGCCATTTTGTTGAGCGCCTTGGGTGGCGGCCATCTTGGGGGTGGCCATTTTGCTGCTCACCTTGTGGTGGCAGCCATTTTGTGAGGGGTTTTTGGGCCCATATTCTTAGTGGCCCGGCCATTTTTGCTGCTCACCTCGTGGTGGCAGCCATTTTGAGTGGGGTCTTGGGCCCATATTCTGGGTGACCTGTCCCTGTTCTTTGGTTTGTTCGGGAGCCGTTTGGACATCGTTGGATCTTCTTGGCTGGTGTTCCTGTTGCTGTTTCTGCTGCTGCTTCCTGACTGCTGTTTGCAGCATATATCCTTTTCGTACAAATAAAGATCACACTGTTTGGGGCTCTCTACTGGTCTGATCCATGGGTAAACGGGCGCAAAAGCGGGGTGGGAAGGCCCCCCGACCCCCCGCGCCTTCCCCTCCTCCCCCTGAGCCAACTTCCTCGGATGAGGAGTTGGAGGCCCTTGACCACAGGGCCTTGGTAGAGAGGTGCAAGGCCTTGGAGAAGGAGGCTAAGGAGCGGGAGGCGAATAAGGGTGATGGGGCCTCGGTGTCAACTGCTACCCCTGCTTCTCGTGTGTTTACCAGGAAGGGGAGGGGGGCACTAATGTTCACGGCTCGCCCTTCCAGGTCCGGCAGCCGGAGGCCTTTGGCCCAAGAACCCCCTCAGGTACCAGGTGTGTCCAGTGCCCCTTCCTCCTCCTTAGACGGGGCTGTTGCAGGTGAGGATGGTCAGATTGATGATGAGCCTGAGGTGGTGGGGTGTTGGGAGGAGCCTTATGGGTATGCACCACCACCTGCGAAGCAGGCTGCATCGGCCATGCCATGGTGGGGCCCGGGATGGGGTGGACCTTTTTATGGTTGGCCATCTTTGGGTATGGTTCCGAACGATAACCCTTGGTACGGGTGGGGTTTACCACGTCCCCCTCGTCGATCCGCCTATGATGGGGATCGCTCGAGGGTGGGTTTGCCATATGGTCCGACTTGGGAGGAGGTTTACCGATTGGCCAGGCACTCTGACTATGAGGATGGTCCTGAGGACCGTCCTTATGGCAGTATTGACCTGCCTTTGGGTGGCCACCTTGCAATGTCGGTGAAAGAGAAGATTTGGAGAGGCGACTATGTCGACCTGTTCAGTCTTCTGCAGGTAGAGCCTGAGCGGGTTCCTAAAGTGGGGGAACCCGAGCGTGATCTTGAGGCGTCTCGTAGGCGCAAGATAGATCACAACTGGACGAATTGGCTATATGGCTATTGTATTTATATGGCCGTAGTCGTCCAGCTCAGGCCAAAAAGGGCTCCGGCTATGATTAAATACCTTGATATTATTCACCGGACCCTGAGGGATTTTGGGGGAAATGCCTGGTTGCAGTACGACCAGAATTTCAGGATGCGGGCTGCCAATGACCCGTCCCTGGACTGGTCGGTCCCCAAGTTCGAGCTGTGGATGCAGGTTGCGGCTACTGCCAAGCCTGTACAGGGTGACCGCTCTGATAGTGGTCACCTCATAGCACGTAACGTGCCACAACCCAAGGCGTCTTCGGGCGCCTCGGGTGTTCAAGGGCAGCGTCCGTGCTATGAATTCAGCTCAACTGGGGCCTGCTCCAGGGGTGGCTGCCCTTTCAGCCACCAATGTGCAGTGTGCAAGGGGAAGCACTCTGCTTTCAGTTGCCCCAAGGGTAAAGGTTATGGTGGCACTGGGGGAAGGGGAGGCAGGAAGGGCGGGGGGTCCCAGCCCCCCCCTCCTCCCTCAGCTGCAGGTAAAGGGGCCATCGCCGATTAAGGTTGATGTTTTGTCTGCCCTTTTGGCTGCTTACCCTAACAGGGGTGCAGCTGATTATTTGTTGAAGGGGTTTAGGGATGGGTTTCGCATTCCTTCTCCCCGCCCGGGTTCCTCCTTCTGGGCTCCTAACCTCAGATCAGTCATCGGTATGGAGGAAGTGGTACGTCAGAAGTTGGCCAAAGAGGTGGCTGCCGGTCGGGTCTTGGGCCCGTTTCCTTCCTCCCCCTTGCCTAATTTGAGGGTTTCCCCTTTAGGGGTGGTGCCCAAAAAGGCGCCCGGTCAGTTTCGCCTTATCCATCATTTATCATTTCCCAAAGGGGACTCTGTTAATGATGGGATTCCTCCTCACCTTTGCTCAGTCAGGTACACGTCATTGGATGAAGCTGTTCGCCTTTTGCGGACTTGCGGGCCTGGGGCCTTCATGGCCAAAACGGACGTTGAGTCGGCTTTTCGGCTACTTCCTATTCATCCTCTGGACTTTTGCCTGCTGGGAATGTGGTTTGAGGGGGGGTACTACGTTGACAGGGCTCTGCCAATGGGTTGTTCTGTTTCCTGTTCTGCTTTTGAGTCATTCAGCACTTTTTTGGAATGGGCCCTTCGTTATAGATCTCCCTTTGGAGAAGTTGCTCATTACCTGGATGACTTTTTGTTTATGGGTAAGGCCGATTCTGAAGACTGTTCCCGACTTTTGGCTTCTTTTCAGACACTTTGTTCAGAGTTGGGGGTTCCGTTGGCACGGGATAAGACCGAGGGACCCTCTACTGTTTTGACTTTTTTTAGGCATTGAGCTGGACACTTCCGCTCAGTGTTCTAGGTTACCTTTGCCCAAGCTGGTTGTTTTGCGGGGTTTGTTAGATCAGGCCATGGCAGCCTCTAGATTGACCCTTAGGGATCTGCAGGTTTTGGTGGGGCATTTAAATTTTGCCTGTCGTGTGGTTGCTCCTGGACGTGCCTTTTTGCGGCGTCTTTGTGACGCCATGGTTGGTCTTAAGGCCCCGCACCACCGGGTGCGGGTCTCTTCGGCCATGAGGGAGGACATGAGGGTTTGGCTTACCTTTCTGTCCGAGTTTAATGGCACGTCTTTTTGGAGGGAGTTACAGCTTCTTCGGGCTGACCTGCAGGTCCATTCGGACGCCGCTGGCGGTCATGGGTTTGGGGTTTACTTCAGGGGGAGATGGTGTGCGCATCCTTGGCCTGATTCTTGGAGGTCCAGTGATGTGGTACACGATCTTACCTTTTTGGAGCTATTCCCTTTGGTTGTGGCTGTACACATCTGGGCGGATCAATTCCTGAACTCTACTGTTCGGTTTTGGTGCGACAACCAGGCTGTGGTACATGTTATAAAGAAGCTAACTTCTCGGTCGCCAAGGGTGATGCGCTTGGTTCGTGCTTTTGTTTTGCAGTGCCTGCGCATCAACTTGGTGGTTTCGATTAGGCATGTTCCGGGGCTTGAGAATGGGGTTGCCGATGCTCTGTCTCGTTTTCAGGAGGAGCGCTTCCGGCAACTCGCCCCGGCTGCTCGTTCGGAACCGGACCCCATGCCCGAGTGGCTTTGGAGCCTTGGACCGTGAGGGCCCAGAGATTGATTCTGGGTTCGCTGGCTCCTTCAACTAGGAGCTCCTACGAACGTAAGGTGGGGGAATTTGAGGCCTTTTGCCAGGCCAATGCTCTGCCGGTGACTTGGCCTCTTTCTGAAGAGGCTGTGCTGCGCTTCCTGCTTTTCCTTTTCGAATCAGGTCTTCACCCTCGCTCTATCGCTATCTATTTGTCTGCTTTAGCTTTTGGGGCGGGGTTGCAGGGTGTCTCCGACACCACACAGAACTTTAAGGTACGGCATATGCTTGAAGGCATGCGCCGTGACCGGCCGGTGGAACCTGATAAGAGGAAACCTTTCACCCTGGATATTTTGAGTGGTTTGGTGGGGGCCTTTGCCAGGTGCTGCAGCTCAGATTTTGAGAGAGACCTTTTTAGGGCTGTGGCTATGGTCATGTTTTTCGGGGCCTTCCGGATTGGCGAGGTTCTAGTGAGGTCTCGTTCGGCTGACCCAGCTAATGTGTTGTGGTGGTCTGACTTGACTCTTAGTTCCTCTGAGTGTGTTCTCCATCTGCGAAGGGCCAAAAATGACCAAAGGTCTCGGGGTGCACTAATCAGGCTTAGGGCTGTCCCACGCCACCCATTGTGCCCGGTTGGGGCTCTTACCCAATATAGGAACAGGGTTTTGCATTTTGTCGGCCCCCTCTTTCAGCATGCTGATGGGGCGCCTCTCACATTCTTCCAGTTTCGGGCAGTGTTGTCATGGGCATTGACCACTCTTGGTCTTTCCCCTAGCTATTACAGCGTTCATTCCTTTCGGATTGGCGCTGCCACTTTGGCATCGACCATGGGTCTGCCTGAGGAGGTTATCCGGCGCATCGGCCGATGGCGTTCGGGTGCCTTCAGGTATTACGTCCGCAAGTGACACCTTGGAGGGGTGCCTTAGCGGGGTGGGGTGCCTAGTGCATGTAGTTTTGTTTTTGAGTGTTCGCATCATTGTTCAATGACTCTGTTTTTGTTCTCTTTAGAGTCATCTTCACCCCGACCTCTTCGAGTACTGGTTATTGGCCATTCCATCCTCTTCTGGGCTCGGAGGAGGGCCGAACGTACCGGAGCTGGTTCCTGCCTCGGCTTGGCCCCGGACGTACAGTTGTTCTGGGTGGTAAAGCGGGGTATGGGGTGGGGGCAGCTGCTGCCCATAGTTAATGGGTTTTTGAGGGACAACCCGCCCCCTGATGTTCTTTTGGTCCACCTAGGAGAGAATGATCTAACCCAAATGAGGACTTCGGATCTCAGGGTTCAGATTAAGAGAGATCTCTCTTTTGTTATGTGGTGGTGCCCGAACATCCGGATCCTTTGGTCATCTTTTCTCCCGAGGAGGGTGTGGAAGGGTGCCAGGAGTATCCGGAAGATTGATTTGGCCCGTAAGAGGGTCAACGCCTACGTGGCGAGTTTTGTGAAGCGTTCGGGCGGGCTTGTCATTGTTCACCCTCATATTCTTTGGCAGCTGCCCCATGTTTTTAGGGATGACGGGGTTCACCTTACCGATTTGGCCCTAGATGAGTTCATCTGGGATTTAGTTAGGGGACTGCTTGACTGTCTTTAGTGGGGCGGTGGAACCATGTTCTAGACAGGTTCCCCGTGTGGCAGGTGTCGTGCTGGGGTAGGCAGGATAGGCCTTGGTGATTGCCTGAGACAGCAAGGGTCAGTGCGATGCAGCGGGCTTATTGGGTCCCAGACCGGACGTAAGCCTAGGCGGCTAGCCCTGCACCCGGGATTTAGGCGAAGTCAACTGGGCAACTGGTTGACTGAGCGCCCAGCTGTCTCGACCTTCGGGTTGGTTATGATGGGCACCTTCTGTGTGAGGGTGTGACCTGAGCCAGGCTTTCGCCCGTCCCTATTTTTGTAGTGACCAGCACGACTTTGTCAGCAGTCCCCTGTGGGTTAATAAATAGTTGTAGTTATTTAATAAAGTGGCCCTTTAAACCCAGCATCTGTCTCCGGCTCTTCATTCTCGCCGTGGGGGGTAATGATGCAAGCCCCTTAATGGGCTTGCCCACTTTGCCCCCCCCGGTGGAGTGGTTTAGCCGGGGGGAGATGCCAGCAGCCGATTGGCTGCTCAGGGCCAGGGGGTGTGGACTGAGGGACTGAGCGGGCGCGTTCGCCCGCTTCCCCTCAGTCCGTGCCTGAGAGGCGTCCCCCACCCTCCCTCCCTTTACAGTTTAGGCTTTGCTGGTCGCTTTGGGCCGGGTAGGAATTTTTGGGGTCCCTGCTGATTGGCCTTTGCCGGGACCTTTTTTCGCCTACCCTGAACTGTATTATTGGGAGTGAGTTAATTAGGTCACTTTATGGCAGGTGTCGTGCTGGGGTAGGCAGGATAGGCCTTGGTGATTGCCTGAGACAGCAAGGGTCAGTGCGATGCAGCGGGCTTATTGGGTCCCAGACCGGACGTAAGCCTAGGCGGCTAGCCCTGCACCCGGGATTTAGGCGAAGTCAACTGGGCAACTGGTTGACTGAGCGCCCAGCTGTCTCGACCTTCGGGTTGGTTATGATGGGCACCTTCTGTGTGAGGGTGTGACCTGAGCCAGGCTTTCGCCCGTCCCTATTTTTGTAGTGACCAGCACGACTTTGTCAGCAGTCCCCTGTGGGTTAATAAATAGTTGTAGTTATTTAATAAAGTGGCCCTTTAAACCCAGCATCTGTCTCCGGCTCTTCATTCTCGCCGTGGGGGGTAAATAATAAGACTTGGGTGGAACTTAGTGTTGGGGAGTTTAAGTTATTGGGCTTTGTGGTTAGAGAGCAATTCTTTGGTTAACTCCTGCTATTGCTGAGAGGTTAGTCAGCAGCCTATGGACTGCTATTACTAAGGTTTGGAGCTGGTCTGGTTTTCATTCAATTTCTGTTTTTAGGATTAGTACTTAGACATGCCAAAGGGTATCTCCCATAGACATTCAACACCAACTTTACCATCCAGGTGATGATGATGTGGGAAAGATATATGCATTTATTTGGTGTGTTGGGACTCGGGATAAGGAACATGAGATGCATAAGAATGGGCAGTATAATGGGAGTGTAACATCAGGTAACATTGGCACTCACAATTGCTCCATGCAGAAACCAGTCTCTGATCTCTAATCTGCAAAGTCTCTGCAGAAAGTGATGCAGTCTCTGACTTCCATGATCACCACTCTTGACAAGTTTAGAGAACATGATTAGCAATTTTTGGAGACATCTTTGGTGCAAGTACACCATATCATTCAGGAGTTTGCCCAGGAGATTGTTCAGGAAGCTGGTTCCATTACACCTTCCAAAATTTCACACATTTGCATTCAGATGAATCTATTTTCAGTATGCACCCTGATGGCTTTGCAGATTTTCCATAACTGCAGGGTGGGTGAGGTGGTGTCCCACCTCCTGAGCTGCCATATCCAGTTTATTATCATGTTTGGCAAGAACAACCACTCTCTATAATGGTTATCCTAACCCTAACCCCAACCCTTTTCTTTGGACTGGCATCTTACACCTGCAGTAAAAGACACAAAATAGAAGAGTGACTAAGGAAACAATCCAGAGCAAATTCAGCCTGCTCTGACCTAACTGCACTCTCCTAACTATTCTGTATCCAGAGCAGAAAGTTATGCTGAATCCAGAGAGTCAGGAAGCCTGGGCTGCCCTAACTGCTCCAGAGCATGCTAAGTAATTGACACAAGGGGAAGACTTGCTCCTGAGGAGACACCCCTCAGATCACACTGAACAAGGAACAGCTGTGGTGCCTACAGTGATGACATGACTCTGCACATCACCTGGTGCGGAAGTCTGTGCGTCATCCCTGGGATGCGCGCCCCCCCTACCTGGACTGCGCAGTCACCAAAGTTGGCACTTGCGCAGTTGTTTCTGAAGCCAACTGGCTTCAGAAAGAGTACTGCGCAGGCACCATCTCTGACACCTGCGCAGTACTTTTCTGAAGCCTTTTGGCTTCGGGGGAGACTGTGCAGGCGTCAAAGTTGGTGCCTGTGCAGTACTCTTTCTGAAGCCATTTGGCTGCCGCTCCGCCTCCTGAGTGAGGCCGAATGGCTGTGCAGAGGCGCGGACTTTCTCTGCTCTAAGGAAGTCTCCTCTGAAGCTGTTCGGCATGCTCAGTGTGTTTCTGCGCAGTGCACCTCAGATGGCTGTTCAGGCCAGCTCCTCAGACAAGTGGCAGCTTCTGGCTGCTGCTCCGTCTTGGAGCAGGCCTGAATGGGGGTGCTGACGCCCGGGCCCTGCCAAAGGACAGTCAAACTCCTCCGGCACATCACCCCATACGGAGCGCATCACCCAATGCGCAACACCAAACGCACGAGTCTGGTGATGCCACTGGGTGCCTGCCTTATAAGGAGTCCCTGATGAGATGCCAGTACATTCTACAGTGAATACAAGGGGCTTCTTGGAGTGTATCCTGAGGTTTGTGGGCAGCCGTAGTTTGTTCCATATCCTGAGGTTGAGAGGAAGGGGTTGCAGCTAGGATGGCCAAGAACTCAGATTTTTGGTCAACACTGCCATTCTTATTCGGGCCTTATCATGGACCCCTATGGGTCTACTCATTACTATACCTGCTCCTGAGGTGGTATAACTCTGAGGGCTGGAAGAGGGCATTTCTGCCTTGGAAACAGGCTTTGGATACAGAGTAACTGCTCTGCCCTAGGCAATGCTAAACATGTCCTCAACTTGCCTCTCCTGAGCTGCTTAGGCTGCCCCAGTTAGGGCAGAGCAGGTCCACCTCTCTTAGGGCACCCTATCTTGCCCTGCTCTGCCCTAAGCCTCTTTCAGAGTAACTGGGCTGGAGCATCTTGCAGTTGCTCCAACCTAGTGTTAGATAGGGCAACCTAAGGGCTCTTATGTGGACAGATTAGTTGCTCTGGATTGTCCTGTTAGAGCACAATTCAGAGTAACTACAGGGAGTCCTTGCTCCGGAGTAAGAACACTTTACTCTGGATTGCAATATGAATTTCCCATAGTTTTTCACTAGGTGGTGCAGTAACTACGGGTGTACGTAATGTCTCTTATGCGCTCCCGTAGTTACTCTGGATTGCAGCCTATGTTGGTGTAGTTTGCTTGCTCTATCTAGAGCCTAAGGCTGTACCTAAAGCTGGTGAACCAGCTGGGCACCAAGAAATGGTTGGAAAGCAGAAAATTGGTTGCAACTGGGCTAACTGGTTTTCAGGGTACACCATTTCTATGGGTGTAGTCCTGAAGGTTCAGCAAGACAAGCCACCCTGGTAAAATAATTGCATATTATTCACAGGGCTTTGCAGGCCTGTGCTGGGCCAGCTTGACTGTTCTGGGCTGAGCATTTTAGGATGAAATCAGCACACGAACCTCCCTTGGTTTGTCAGAGGTTTTCAGACAATTGCTCTGCTGGCTTCACCAGCTTCCCATTCTATCTCAAGCCCAATTCAAAGTGTTGCTGATGGCTTTTAAAATCCTATATGGCAAAGAATCAGGATACCTAAAGGACTACATTCTTTTTTATAATCATACATGTCCCCTACGATCATCATATAGGGCACTGATGAAGTTGTGGCCCACCAAGGGCGTCCCAACCCCCACTTTGAAGATCATTGCTTCTAGGCAGCTCAGGATTAGACTGCTAGTTGATGTAAACACACACAAAAAGGAAAAGAAAACCTTAACAGATCATATGGCCTTGTGAGGCCAAGCGATACTGAACTCAATAAATTGAGAATGGTTCATATAAATTCAGGTGATAGATCACTGAGATCAGTGAAATTCTTTAGCAGGCACTTCTGTTCTTCTTGTTAATGTTTCCCCCTTTAGTCATTGTTTACCATCTCTTCCCCTTTTTTCCCTCTCAGGCTTCCACTTCATTTTTAAAAAAAACCCTCCGTCTGGCTTATTTACATGTGAACAACGTGGAGCATCATGTGGTGAGTTTCCAAGGCAGACACTGAATCCTATTCAATTCTCATTTCCTCTCTGACAGTCACCATTGAATCAATCATGTTTGCCATGCCCTCTTCATGACCACCTATGAGATCCCAAATCACTTTTCATCTAGCATGTCAATCACACTCAGACCATGTCCACTTTTCATTACAAACACACTGTCATGTGACTGGCTAATCTGTCACTCTCTGTCAGTGGTTAGGGTGCCAATTGATTTAATTAGCAATCAATTAGCTTGTTACTATTGGAAGTAATTACCTTTTATAGAGCAAAGAGTGCAGCTGGCCACAGCACTAAAACCCAGCTAATAAAACTGCTTCTAATAGCCCCTCTCTACATGCAAAATCACTAGCTCACAAAGGCTCGGAGAATTATTGGTGACATTCACGTGGCTTGGAGAGCCCAGGGGAATGCCTTCTCCCTTCCTTATTATGCTGGCAGACTGTTCCATTAACAGGCCATATTTAAGAAACAGATCACATTAGGGATAATGTTAATGTATAAATTATTTACCTTAAGTGACCACAGTGACTAATAAGTAAAGATGGATACAGAGCAATCAGATGTCATAACTTCAAAAAAGGACAAGAAATCCTAAAATGTAGGACATCCAAAAATGTAGGACATGACAAAATAAAAGCTAAAACCACTTCAGGTGGTTAATTTAAACACTCTATTACCTATTATTAAATTGAAAACTATATTACATATATTTTATTATATATAATTTATTAATTAAAAGAAACCTATGTGCTACCTGCAGAGGCCTGCTTACAGAGAAAAGGAGGACATTTAAGTTTTTCCCAGGCATTGAGGATTGAAAAGAGGACTTGGCCTGGAAAAAATGGGTGTTTGGTCAACTTGCATGGTTGACCATTAAAAAATTCTTCCATTGCAAGCCCCATTGAAATGACTGGAACTGTGCAATGTGTGGCTATGGCCTTTGCACAACTCCCATTTATCCAAAGGTACTGCAAAGAATTCAGGATTTTGTACCTTCTGCTTCAAAATGTTCATGTTGAAATGCTTATAATGTGAGTGTATTTATCTTTTCAACATCTAAATATTTGGAGGGATTTTAGTTCAGTGGTAGAACATGTGCAAGAACATGGTGAAATAGCCTCGTCTGAATTGTCAGTTAAAGGAATCCCCCATGAAAAACCTCTCTACCTTGAGATCTTGTGAGTCAAATATTGTCAGTGTGAGTCTTGTGAGTCAAATATTGCAGATTGTATTTGACAAGATGGAACAGTGGTCTCACTCAGTCATTAACAAATACACGTCACGTGTTCAACATCACAGTAACACAAACTCAGTTTATAATAGAAGAGTTTCTATAACAGAAGTTGATGTAAAACGATTAACAAAATACGTTGGAAGTAGAACACTCAGAGGGAATGACATTGTCATTGAGGGAATGACATTGTTATAGTACGTATGTAGTTAACTAATGCTATAGTATGTATGTAGTTAACCATAATGTGAAAGCAAAGTTACTCAAGATTAGCTCTGTTAGGGTGCAATCCAGAGTAATTACAGGGGGTCTTTGCTCCAGTGTAAGAACAATTTACTCTGGATTGCAATATGAATTTTCCATAGGTTTGCACTAGGTGGTGCCATAACTACGTCAACATAAATGTCTCTTACGTGCTCCTGTAGTTACTCTGGATTGTAGGGTACATGAGACAGCCACGTGCTTTGTACTGCAGGGGTCAAACTGCAGTCTTCAAATAATAGGTGTTTTATTGTTTCTAAAGTATTTCTATTTTATCAAAACTAAATATGAGCTATTTTAATGATGTTTTATTCCCTGATGTCAGCCGCCTTGGGCTCCCCCTTGCGGGGGAGGAAAGGTGGGATATAAATTGATTAAATAAATAAATAAATAAATTAGGGACATTTTGAAGAGGAAGAGCAGATTCTGTTTTGCTGTTTTGTTCTCAGTGTACAGCCTGACTTGAAGAAGTTGGTTACTATTTGTCACTTGCAGTCCTCAACATGCATGATCATATATTTTAAAAAATCTGCTATCTTGCCATTTCGAATGCTAGTGCAATTGTACGTATCCTGTCTGTCTGCCATTAAATTCAATCTGCAAAATACTCCCAAGGCACACAATGACTCGCTACATTAGCTCTGTGGTGAACAGAAGAGTCAGTAATGAGATGAGTAAGTAGACTTGTACTCCATTCATCATCCTGTTTGCTTCAATATAAGTGTTCTTTTATCAGCTGTATTGGTACTGATGTCATCGCAAGAGGCATAAATCACAGCAAATGTGACAATGTCCTATTAAGGGTCATGGTCTAAAATCATTATTGACAAATTAAAGACCACAGTTAGCCATTTTTTCCCAGTGTATTCTCCTTTTGAGATATGGTTAGCACTGCACTGAAGAATGCAAATTGAATAGTCATTTACAGCCAGGAGTGGCTATGTACATTAACATACTAGAACCTTTACTTTTTATTTCCAATAGAACATGCTCAGAAAAGAACAAGCTGGTTAATATCTGATTACTGATATCAAGTAAATTTCTTGGTTTAAACATGTTTGTTTGCTTTTTGTGGCTTATTTTATAAAGGTGCTATCTGGATCCTGTCCTCTGTTTTTGTACCTCCCTGCAATATTTTTCTCCTCTGATTTGAGCTAACACAAGTGCAAAGAAACATATTGTGGCTTGGGACGCTTACTAGAGTAAAGGGATTTAAATCCCCTTTTCCTGCTGAAACCTCCAGCTCTCCCCTTCCCCCACTGGAGATATTGGATACAGTGGATATAGAGGAAGGATAGGATTGGGCTATAAGGCTGCAATCCTAACCAGTTAGGTGTTTGATTGTTTCTAAAGTATTTCTATTTTATCAGAACTATTAAGCCATGGCATAAGTCCTGTGTCAACCTGGGAGTGTCACATAAGTACTTTAAGGCATTTCTGTCCCACTCCTGGGGAGGAATGTTAGACCAATACACAGACATGTGCCAGCCTCCCAATACCAGCATAGGAAGATATGCCAGGTGAATTATGCCAGCCTAAATTGTGCCCAGAGCCTCATTAACAGGGTTGACTGACAACTGTAGCAAGGATTGGGTTATAACAGGGGTTATACCCCCGGCTGTAAGGAGGGAAATAGGCAGTGAGAGGTGTCCTCTCATGGACCGGTCAGGCAGCTGCCAAGGATCTCCGGTGGACCCTGGAACAGGGATTGAGAAACCCTGACCTAGGATGTAGTTTTCCCACGAGACTGCATTCTAAGGATTGATTCCCCACTCTTTCTATAAAAAAAAAGGTACCATCTATACACAAGGATTGCACAACCCTGAATGCAAACATTAGGTCTTCAGTTTAGCCAAACACATTGGGATTTAATGCAAGAGAATCATCAGGAAAGATTCAAATAATCCCAGTTCACAGCACACCATGTGGTCCCTACCCAGGGTAAAGTAGATGAGCATCCTCCTGATATAATGTCTAGTAAGAGCCCAAGTATAAAAGCCTGATCACCGACTTTGGATATGTTCCTGTGAATTTCTGAAGAGGTTTTGGGGTGTCTATTGTGTGCAGTAGTTGTGTAAGTTTAACTGAGACCAATTTAAGCAAGTACAGCCATGAGGGAGTTGACTCTCTCTTGCCAGATCTATGCCACTGAACTTGTGAAAACTGAAGTATAAAACATACCTGTGGCCTTCTGCCGTCCAAGAATGATGTAATGGCTGCCTTCTCTTGTTCAGGTGTGGCAGGAAAAGGGTGGTGTTGCTTAATCATAGCCTCTTTGTTTTAATACTCTCTCTCTCAGGCCATTTTTGCCTTTCAAAATCATTCCATCTGTAATTCCACATATTAGGCGAGGCAATCTTTTATAATATGTATGCTTCACAAACCAAATTAGGTGTTATTATGACAAAGAAAGACAATACTATTACCATGAAGTTATTAAAGCATTTACCAGTTATGTGGGGCTTAGAGTTGAGAGATGGATAGTTTAACCAAACATTGGTTTAATTTTCAGCTTTTGAGGAGAACTGTTGAGCAGAATCTTGGTGGTGGTTTGGAAGATACATCAATAACACACACATGACCTTTACAGTCTCAATCTTTGATCCAGGAGATTAGATTCAACTTCTGCTTCTGCTACAGACTTATTATAATAGAGTAATTATTGCTTTGTTTCCTGTCTATAAAATGAAAATGGTTGTGACCTAATTTACGGGGATGTTATGAGACTGAACACTCCTGATTAAGAAGGGCTTTGCAAATTCAAAATGCTGTAAGAAAAAGAAAAAGAGAAAGGAAGGTTGGGAGAGGCACAACTAAAAGTTACTGCTGAACCGGAATTCTGTTCTCATATAGGAGAGAAGTCACTGCAGAGGACTGATCATTCTTCACATCTCATATGAAAGTCATTATTCATGATGTACAGTGGTGTAGCTAATGATCATGTAGCCTGGTGCAAAGCTCAAAATGTCGCCCCACAAGTGATGTCACAACTGGAAGTGATTTCATCCCTGGGTATTTTTAAAAAGAAAATTGGGGAAAAACCCGCCTCTTCCTCATCAGCAGTTCACCACCCATTTGGTCAGCTAAAACTCCTATTTGCTTACTGGAGTTAAAAAAGATTATGTTGCTCCCCCTCCCACCCCAGACAACAAAAATAAATTGTTTCCCTTATTGGTTAAGGGAAACTGTGCTGGGGCAAAGAGGAATGCTTATTCTTTCCCTGCTAAATACAAGGGAAGCGCCACTTAGAAGTGCCTGTATACCCAGTTAGCATGGGGAACTGTGTTATATATATATATATATATATATATATATAGAGAGAGAGAGAGAGAGAGAGAGAGAGAGAGAGAGAGAGAGCTGATTCAGATTAACACCTTATTAGCTCCATACAATATCAGAATGACATCTCATTGGCTCTCAGAGCAGTCAGTATCAAGGGAATGTTTGAGGTAAGAAAATCCACTTTTTGTTCCATAGGCTGAAAAGTCACTCACTGATGTGGGGGATGCATTTGCATGTATCAGTGTTATGTGGAATGCACACGTATATAGCCTACCACCTGCCAATTTAAAATATATGTACTGGAGAGCCCAACTCTTTTTTGTTCGTTACTTACAATTTAAATGAGATAAGTACTGTAGCAATTAAATGAGATAAGTACTGTAGCAGAAAAAAATACAGATAAGTACAATTTAAATGAGATAAGTACTGTAGCAGAAAAAAAATCCAAAATACCTATAAGCACAAGTTGTATTTGGAGCAACATATGTTTTCATACCACAGGAAACATGCTCCACCACTCCTTCAGTCGAAAGCTGTTAAATTACTCTGTTTAGATTTTTTTCTCCACTACCATGTTAATTAGAAACCTAAAAGGTTTACATAGATGTATATGTGTCAGAAATCACCAAATTAAGTATTATAGGCAATATTATATAATTTGTACTTTAGTCACGACCATGCCATCATTTATTTATTTAGTGTATTGCATACAATATATGAACTTATAGTAGATTGGATGCAAATGTCCAGTCCACACAGCCATTCAAGAACAGAGTGGTGTATGCTGAAAAAAATCAGACACTGTGCCAGTATAAGCTCTCAATTTACAGTTGGACACAATGTGATAGATAGTTTGTCAAGGAGCACCACAGTTACACTAATGGGCAGATACAAGACCTCATTTAACTGGGCAGACACTGTGTTGGGTTATACATCTTATTCAGAGTTGTCCAATGCTGGTGAGGTAAGTCAAAACCGGGCACCATTTGTGTAGGGTAATCTATGTATCTTCCTCTATCTGGGCATTCAGCAGCCCATTTAGCTTTTCATTGGATACTTATGTTATAGTTGTTAAACTGTTGTGCAAGTGCCAGAGAAGCTTCCTAGATTTAAGGCTGCCAATTGATAGAATAGGAAGATTAGAATCCACAGGTAGAAGTGGGTTGCTCATAATTTTATTATGTTATTTCTCTAAATGTGCAATCCTAACTTAAGCTGGCACAACTCACTGGTCTTCCCGTTCCTGTGGTGATGTAAGGAGGCAAGCCCTCTCTGTGCACTGACCTAACCCTTCCCCCCAAATGGTGCATAGGTGCCTTACCATACTTTTGTGACTTCCCCAGACCATCACGGGACTTGTGCTGGGGCTTAGGCCTGCCTAACTGGATTGCAGTTAGGACTGCAGCCTACGTCACCTTGCCTTCATAGAGCTGATGGTGCTATGTGGCTCAAAACAAGGAGCCAGCAAGGAAGAGTAAATTTCATACAATTGCTCATAATCCTGTTTTCAATGTACTGTTATGTCTGAATCTATGTAGCTCTGCTAGAGAATGCAATGAATTGTTCTAATGTAGTTACCATTGTGAAGAATGTTAGTACAGTGGTACCTCTCATAACAAGGGCCTCACATAACAAGCGTTTCACATTGCTTTATATGATAAATTGCTTTATATAATAAATTGCTTTATATAATTAGTAAATAAAGTATAAATTTCCAAGAAATCTTGTTTCACATAACAAGTTCCGCTTCACTTAACAAGCAAACGCGCTATGGGCATGCATGCTATGCAACCCTGATGCTCCGCATGTAGCCTCTTTAAAAGGGTTGCTGGCCAGCGCTGCTGCCTCTAACTGCCCCCAACTTGGGGGCAGTTGCCTGGGGGTGCTAGAGGCAGCTCCCCTAACTGCCCCCAAGTGCCCCCATCGGCCACCTTGAACCTCTAGCAGCAGCCCAGGTTAGCCTCTCAGGAAAGTGACTTTGACTGTAGCCTCCTAACTATGTCTACCCAGAAGTAAGATTTCCTTAATCCCAGGAAAGTGTCTATAGGATTGCAGCCTAATTAGACTTTATGGGATCATGCACATTGAATGCATGTTTTAAGTTCAATTCCAGTGTTTTGTCATCATTTTTACATCCAGTTATATTTGATATGAATATTTGGGGGGTTGTGGAACCAATCGTCTGCATTTCCATTATTTCCTATGGAAAAATCTGCTTCACTTAAGGAGCGTTTCACTTAAAGAACATGCCTCCAGAATGAATTAAGTTCTTTATGTGAGGCACTGCTGTATTACTTTAAGCGGATGAGGGAAGCATCTGCTGGAAGTATAAAAGAGGTGCCAGTGGTTCTCCCCATGTTGCTAAGTGTTAGGTATTTGCCTCAGCTGTGAGGCTGAGGATATTACCTGTTTTATTGTTTTATTTGGGGTGATTGAGAGGGAGAGAAAAACGTTTGACTAGCTAGACCTTACATGGGTGTTATGGGGTTGATGCTCCAGACTAAGAATGGATTTCTTCCTCCAGACAGTTGCTGGGCTTCCATCCTGCCTCCTTGATCCATCCTGATCTCCTAAAGACACTTCCTCTACATCAAGGATGATGGCTTTCTGTGGCTTCTCATATGGTTCCCATTGGTCCTGAATATCTTCTTTACTGCTTCCTGTGGGCATCTCTTCTTTCTGGAGGTCTTGAAAAAATGCAGGCTCTCCTTCTTCCATCTGGGAAATGATAGCAGGTTTGGGGAATTCCTCCAGAGAGGCCACCATCCTGTAATTCCCCAGCATGACCTCCTGGTACAGATCCTTTTGGCCAGAGTCCAGCAAAGCCCACTCCTTTGCCGTGAAACGGACAGTCACCTCCTCAAAGGACATCAGACCCTGAGCAAGCTGCACAGACTCTGTTCTTTCTCTACACCAAAGAGGAGACTGCCTGGAAGACGACCCCAAAACCATTCTGTTCAATGTCCTGGAGACAAATGGGATGGAAAGTCAGATCCTGTTCAATGTTGGGATTCCAAATGCCCAATTGAAGGTAGCCCCAAATTGATTTACTTTTATTTTTCCTTTTCTGTTCTTTTTGCCCCTCCTTCTCTCTCTTCACCACCCTCACTTCTCCAGGAGACGTCTTGCAAAACAAGCCTTGCCCAGCCCTTACTGGCCCCATAAGAAGCCAAGCTCTAAATGAGAACCAGCTCTGACTCCCTTTTTCAGGCCTCATCCATCTTGGAGAGAATAGTAATGCTAAGGATGAGGTGGTGGAAGTCATTTGATGACGTATGTGAAGAAAGTAGACAAGATTGTCCTGTTTTGCCACCAAATAATGCCATTATCATTATATATGGGTTATTTTATTACATATATGGTAATATTAAGTCATCAGATTTAAGGGGTGGAGATTCTTTGCTTGAGCAGATTAGTAGGCACTCCTTAGAAAATGTAGACATTTTCTACATCATAGCCTAATGGCTATGTTCAGCAGTTATCCCAGTCCATTCTCTGTTGCAGGTATACATTTAATTTACTCACACTATACTGATTTAACATTGCTGTTCATGACTGCCATTTGCTGGAGCAGCAGTGATTTTATTCCATTTGTTTCTTTCATTGCCAGTTTGGGGACTGATGGAATGAAACCACAGTCTAGGTGTTTTTTGCTGTGTAATGGGCTGATCACTGTGGAGGCCGACAAAAATCTATACTGGCTTTGTCAGTTTGATAGACAACTTGTTATTTTCAATCTTGATTTCCTTAGCAATTTCAGTGCAACGGTCTATTTTGCTGACATCTTGACTGTAATGCTTATATTGAAGAGATGTGCCAAATAAAAACTGTATTCATTCATGCAGGGGAAAAGAAATCATTTAGATGACTAAATGGGAAGGGTAGTCAATCTATTCAGATTTAGGTTCCTGTTTATTAAGCATCTACAAAATTAACTTTTGGGGGTTCAAATTAGTATAAAGATCTCCAAATTGAAACTGAAAAAGTCTGGTGAAGAAAGACAAAAATTGTACTGAAATGTTATTGGGTTCTTTAAGTGCCATACACCAAAACTTGGAAAAAATGCATGTACTCCATAAGTGTAATTGAAATTAATTACTGCTTATGAGCAGTGATGGGCTTCAAAGAAATTAAGAACCGGTTCTCTGTCCATCTGGCAGCCACTTTTAAATGGCTATTTTTAAACTTTATATGTCCTATCTCTTGTTAAGAACCGGTTCTATAGAGTAGGTGCGAACCTGCTGGTGCCCACCACTGCTTATGAGGTATGTGGTAGGGGTTGTGGAACCAATCGTCTGCATTTCCATTATTTCCTATGGAAAAATCTGCTTCACAAAGAGCGTTTCACTTAAAGAGCATGCCTCCAGAACGAATTAAGTTCTTTATGTGAGGCAGTGCTGTATTACTTTAAGCTGATGAGGGAAGCATCTGCAGGAAGTATACATTTAATGTGGGAGATGTGGGTTGAAGAGGATGACTCTGCTCTCAGTGGGGACTCTAACCCCACTCCTTCTGAAATGCCAAGGAGACGCAGAAGGTATGTCCAACACAATGTCTTTATTGGCATCCATGGTTTGGAGATACATGCCTTAGGTTACAAACAATGGTAAATCTGAACAGGTAAGTAAGCGACAGTCCCGACAGACTTCTGGTGGGGTTTCTTCCCTCCCCAAATAGGCTTTCCTCTCTTAAGGATAAGGTAAGTAGCTCACCAGGCCTCTCCTCCAACTAAAGGTAAGTCCTCACTCAAACTTGACAGCAGCAACAGATGAACTAATAAACTGTCCCTAACAACAACAGGTAACAGTTCACCCACGCACTCTCCCAGTGGTGGTGGGGGAGCCAGATCATGCTCCCTTCTCTGGCCCCTGGCCACGGGATCAGTCACCTCCCTCACCAGCCTCCAGGCCCCACTCCTCCGTTCCCTCTCTTTCCTCTTCCCTATATAGCTTCCAGACGCCCCTCCCCCTCGGGGGGTTCCATCCCTCTGGGCCAGGTGGAGGCGGTATATTTTGCCATCACGCTGGCCCAATATAATAACGCGGGTAAGCTAGGCGCCTCCCCTCTTTGTCTTTTTACCCCGGGGCCAAGGCATTCCAGCAGCCACCTTCTTTTCCCAGCAGGTCATGGGCTTTCTTTGCTGGTTCAAAGGGCAGACTTCAGCACTAAGTTGCTGACCAGCTCCTGCACCCACTCTCCCTGGTCCCAATGGGGGTGGATGTAATCCAGACGCGTGTGTCGTTTTGCAGAAACAGGGAGGTTCGTCATCTCTGTCCAGGGGCTCGAGGAACATGTCATCTTCGGCAGCCTCTTCCTCTGGTGTCTTCTTGCGGACACCATAATGTACAAAAGGCAACTCTACTTAAAACTGTATATAATCTGGATAAGGTAAAGGTATCCCCCGCAGGTTGTCCTGGTAGTTGTGACTCTAGCACAGATGTGATTTTCAACTTTTTTCATCTCAAATCACACTCAAAAAGCAGGCCTCCGTCAGTCTTGGAAGACTATGGTATCGAGCTCGGCGCTGCATACGCTGCATGCGAAGCACGAAAACCTGGGTTGGATTGTTATGGAGGATAGGCTGTTACCCAAGCAGCAAATCCCCCCTCTTCACATCATTGAGTTAGTCACACTCAACAAGGCACTTGATATGGCAGCCGAGATATCCCACTGCACAGTTTTGCTCCCTTCCCATCCTCCCTACTGTTCCAAAAATCTTTGCCATCAGTCAGTGGCCATTCCTACCACTAGAAGCTCTTCACAGTAATACTTTGGCATCGAGACCCAGAGCCAATGGGCACAGAGCTCAGCACCAGTGGCATGTGAGATCTGCTGGCTCAAAAGTGCCTTATGACACTTTTGCAACAGTCAGAGCAGTGGATCTGTCACAGTGCCAATACCATGCTTGTAGGATTGGGCCCCAGGATCCCAAGCCTATGCCCTTCTACTCAGAACTAAGTCCCACTGTAATTGATGGAATTTTCTCCCAGGAAAGTGTGGATAGGCTGACATAAACCAGTTAGGCGGACATAAACCCCTGCATAAGTCTTGTGCTGACCTGGGAGCATCACAAAAGTACCGTAAGGCACTTCTGCCCCACCCTTGGGGGTGTTAAGCCAATGCACAAGTATACGCCAACCTCCCCACACCACCACAGGAAGATAAGCCAGGTGAACTAGGTTGGTTAAAATTAGTTAGGATTGCACTCTAAATCCTATACAACACAGTAAAACTTTACTTCTGAGTAAACATACACAGAATTGCTCTCCAGATTGATTTTTACATTTCCTTGTGTCTGAAATGTTCTAAGTGTGAAAACTCTCTTATTGAGTAGAATGAACATTTAAGGTGAATTACAAAACATTCACAAATGTCCTATTCCTATATATAAACAGACTTAAGCATGACTTGATATTAACTGCCTCAAGTTAGATAACAGATTGGTGGAACCTTGAAGTATGAGTAACTGTGCAGTCGACTCTGTTTAAAAAATATTTGCCTTATACAAATGTCTGGCATTTGGAACTTGGAACAGCTTAAAAATCTATATGACTTTTGAAATTATGGGGATAATTTGCACATGTTGAAGATGCTTTTAAAAAGAAACCTATTGTTTGTTTAATAATTTCCATCGATCATCTCTAAGCATTTCTTAAGTCTGCATATTAGCAGTAATCAAGAATTCGACATTTAAAATAATTGGTTGAGAACAGTAGCCAAAGAAGTATATGGGGTTACTAATATACACCAGGGTTTAAGCTGACATGAATTTTTATCTTAATTATCAGACAAATTTGTACTCCCACTATTTAAATTAATTTGCATGCATCGGTAGACACTTATTAAAGGTAATATTACATCTGTCATTTTAAGACTGGTGAGAATTTTATCATATGAGCTGCATGAAACAGCCATTCTATTATGTAATGAACTCCTTTGTAAAGCTTAAAATAATCAGTATTTGCAACCTAATTAACTATTTGGAGGAGGAGAGAAGAAATGTTTTTGTAAAACGATTACAAAGCTTATAGCCATTTCTGTATTTTTTTCAATTGTAAACTACTTCAGTGAAGCACTCCTATGTAACTGCATATGCATTAAGATCAGACACCTAAACCAACCATCTATTAATGTTGCATATTATTTAACCAATCTCAGATAAACTATAGGTCAATAATTATGTAAAATTTCTATCTGGATCATATACAAGTTCTTTTGCTCAAAACAGAGGTGTCAAGCTGCCATTGGTAGGTCCATAAATTTTTGTCACCCACACAAAACAAAATTATTTAATTAACTAATATATGTATCAATTAATTAATTAAATTGATAAAATATGAATTAATTTTTTATATTTTATTCCTCCTTTACTCTAAGGAGTTTAGGGTTGTGTGAGCTCCATCTTTTGTCCTCGGAACAACCCTGTGAGGTAGGTGAGGATGAGAGACACCAATATTCATGACATGAAATGAATAATAATGATCAGATAATAAACAGTGAATATTTTCCCAAAAGCAATGGATTAACATCAGTGCTCTTCCCTGCAATCACTCATCACATAGTTCTCAGTGATATACTGTCTCTGTATCTGAAGCCCACATCTGCCTGTCGGGAAGTGGTATCTCCTGAGAACACTCTCAGAATGGGAGCCCAGGTCCACCTGGCATACAAAACTGGGCTTCAGCTCTGGGCTGCAGTCCATGTTTAACCAATCAATTTAACCTGGGCTCTGGAGTTAAGTACTGATCAGGTGTCCCCCCCCCCAACACAAACATTGGTTCCATCCCTATGTTACACCCCCCCAAAGAAGTTACCATGCTGTGTCATAATAACATCTAATTGGGTGTTCAAATAATCAGTCTCATTGGTTGATTTTGAAATTAGAAAATCTACTTTTGTTACATGAGAGTTATACTATATTTTTGCCTTCTAGTGTTTTATTTTTTGCTATATGATTGTATTAGAGACATTACAAGGCTAGCCTGCAGCCTGATGGAGTGATCTTGCCAAGGGCCACACTGAGACTTGCCAAGTGACGGGGTTTGGACACCCCAGTATATAGGACGATGGTACTGTGATAGTTGAACCTCACCATCTGTGCCGTTTGGTTCCAGGAACCTCTATAGATACCCATTTTCATGTTATACAAAGGGAATTGTTTACCATGGTAAGAAGGTAGGCAATGAAGCAGTTAATCAATTTCACTTTCTCCAGGCTTTAAAAAAAAAAAAACAAAGGCTGCAATCCTAAAGACACTTTCCTGGGCATAAGAGCCACTGAACACAATGGAGCTTACTTTTGAGTAGACTTGGTTAGGATTATGCTCTTAGTTTCAGCTCAGAGGCAGAAGCTTCCCCTTACAAAGCAATTCAGACCCTCTCCGTTGAAACCTGAAACCAAAGCTGAACCTTTTCTCAACATTTCTAAGGGAAACTTAATTTCCTGTGACTTTGCCATGAAAAGCAGGTGGCTTTTAAGCCACTAACTATTACTTAACTGTTAACTTTAATTTTATATTAACTGTTACTTTAATTTAATTTAACTGTTCTTTTAATTTAAAGAGCCAACTTCATTTGTGTTGAGACAAATTGCTGATAAATCATTGGCATCCTTCAGTCTCGAAAGACTCTGGTATCGTGCTCTGATTGGAGGTCCTGAAACAGCATCTAGTGTGGCTAAAAAGGCCAATGTGAGAGTGTCCATCCCTTCCACACTGAGGACAAATAAATTCCGTCCCCTGCCCAGGCCCCAGGTTTTGCTGCTTTCGGGTCTGTCTCTTTGCTTCAGCCTGCCGAACAAGTGTCTCTTCCAGTTGGAGAAGGCCATGCTGGGTCTTTTGCCTCCACGCTGAACGATTGGAGGTCAAGGTTTCCCAGCGGTTGATGTCTATTCCCAAGGCCTTTAGATCCCTCCTGCAGATGTCTTTGTATCGCAGCTGTGGTCTCCCTCTAGGGCTCTTTCCCTGCACTAATTCTCCATATAGGAGATCTTTTGGAATCCGACCATCAGCCATTCTCACGACATGCCCAAGCCAGTGTAGACGCCGCATTTGAGACTTTGTCATGCCAGGTGATGTCACAAATACGTCAGAGACAGCACATATAGAAGGTGTTCAGCTTTCTCTCCTGCCATGCATAAAGGGTCCAAGACTCGCTGCAGTACAAGAGTGTGCTCAGGATACAGGCTCTATAGACCTGGATCTTTATATGTTCCGTCAGCTTCTTATTAAGTCATACTCTCTCTGTAAGCCTGGAGAACGTGGTTTACCAATTTACCAAAACGTTTATTCAGCTCAGTATCTAAAGAGAGAGTGTCAGAGATAGTTGAGCCAAGGTACACAAAGTCATGGACAACCTCCAGTTCATGCTCAGAGATTGTGATACAGGGAGGTGGATCCACACCCTGACCCATGACTTGTGTTTTCTTCAAGCTGATTGATAAATAAAATAAAACACTAATAATTAGAGTCAATGTCATGGCACATGCCAGCAATTTTGTCTGCGGAGCACCTAACAAAACTATGACAAGCAACTGCAGCCCTGCAGGAACCAGAGCAAGCAGGCACCATACAGCTCTTCAGGCTGGCTGGACAGCTCTTCAAAGATGCAATGATGGCAGAGCCTCCTGTGTTGCCATCACCACCACAGAGAAGACACTAATTTAGGCTGCAATCCTAAAGACACTTTCCTGGGAGTAAGACCCACTGAACGCAATGGGGTTTACTTTTGAGCAGACATGGTTGGGACTGTGCTATGATATGATTAGGCTCTAAAAGTAGACTTGTGCAGCAGATGTATTAAGTCACCTATCAATACAAAAGTACTTGGCATCAGTGAAGAAGATTAATCATGTCCTGGTTAATAATACTTGCCAGGAACTGTTTTACAGGGTTGTACAGAAAAAGGCAATTGCAACAATTGCAACAATATTGGCAGGATCAGGGTCAGAAGGAGCCCAATAGGAAGATAGACAGATAAGCATGACCAGCTGGTGCTTGTCATAATTTCCTGTTGTGATCTTTTTTAAGCCATAAACTGAAGCGCATATTACTCAAGACAGGTATGTGCCGAATGCCTTCATTGTGTGAACCCTTCTAGGGTTCCAGAGTTACTACGGGGAGTCCTTGCTCTGGTGTAGGAACAACTTACTCTGGATTATTTTAAAAAAGCTTTTTAAATGGGGCAGAGTTTGGGGGGTAGTTTTATTGTTCTATTTTTATATTGTTTTTAACTAACGTTTTTAGTCTGTTTTTATTGTTCTTATTGTACTTTAATCTAATTGTATTTTAATTATGTTTTAATCTTTATTTATGATCATTTTAATGGTGTTTTATTCTGATTGTTGTTAGCCGCCTTGGGCTCCCTCTTGCAGGTGAGGAAAGGAGGGATATAAATTAATTAAATAAATAAAAATAAATTTCAATATGAATTTCCCATAGGTTTTCATTAGATGGTGCAATAACAATGGATGCACGTAAAGTCTCTTACATGCTCCCATAGTTACTCTGGATTTGGGATAAGTGTGCAGTCCGGAATATAATGTGTTCTTTGGAAATATTCTGGTAAATAAGCCCAGAGTTGAATCTAAGCATTTCTTCTTCAAGCAGAAAGAAACTTCTCATAGAAAAAAGGGTGAATTGTGCCAATGTCCCCATTCATTAATGTCCCCCTGCACTTCCCCAATAACCTCATCTGGTGGACTGGGGAACTTTTTGAGATGTCATTGAGCAGAGGAGATGCAGCAGGACAAAGGTAACTGAAGACAATTGGTCTTTCCTGTGGTGCAAATGGAATGGGCTTCCATTCATGGTCGCAGTTATATAATTCTAAAGTCTTAGCATCTTTTATATAGAAACTGTAGTTTTGAGTTTCATTTGGCATGATACAGCCTCCCCAGGGAAGTTTCCTTAAACCATTTTTATGCCGGCAGATGCTCCATGATTTGTGTGTTTCACATTTAAGAAAGTCTCCTCCAAGAATATTTATTGGAGTCATGACAATAAAACAAACAGTTTAAACTTTGGCATAATGTGGTAGAAAATGGCATGGGTAGTTAGATGACCAGGTCATAAGTGTCTCATTGGGCCTGCTCACACTTGTAGCAGCAATTGGGCATATGGAGGTGACATCCCTCAGGTCTGTCCTTATTTTGCTAATCACATAGAGGGCATCTGGGATGCCTTCTATACCCTTCCACATGATCATAGTATCGGTGGGTCCTTTTGGTCTCTGGATTTGGAACACATGGATTACTTTGGGTTCAGATCCTGCTGAAGAGGGCTGTGACATTTACCTCATCTCCAGACACAACTGGAAGCTTCTGGGAAGCTTTCTGAAGCCAGGGAAGGAACTGGAAAGTCATTCTGATTTTTTTCCTAGAAACAACTCTGATATCTTAGGGGTTGGAGGCTTTCTGTAAGTGGCTTCTCTGGGCCTCAGGATACCTCTGGACATGACCAGAAGGTGCACCTAGTTGTGTCTGGAGGCCAGGTGAGTGCTCAGACCTGCAGATTTGATTATCTGCAGGTATTAAAATGGATAGTTTAGTGCAGGTTTTATTCCCTAGGCTCCTCCACTGGCTGCTTCATGTCCTTATTATGACTTCTTTTTCTGGAAGCATGTAATTTACCACTGTAGAAAACAGAATTCTGGTCTGGTGTAGCAGGTCTCATGTTTGTAGGATAGGCAATACTGTATGTAAGATCTAAGATCAATACAGTATGTGTTTTCAAAATGGTGGATGAGGGAGAGAAAAGAGAGAAAAATAAAAAGCATGCCAGTGGTCTGTTTATTGGTATTGTGGCAAAGACTTCACAGCTTTCCTATTGAGTCCAGATGCAGATAGAGTCCCTTCTCCTCCATTCTCTCCCTGTACTGTATTAGTTTCTCTTAACCTACTAACTCCTCAATCCTCCTAGAGAATTTATTACATTAGTAAAACTGCAATGGCCAGATGTGATTGTTAAACATTATCCAATATGCTGATTGTCTAAAGAATGAAAATCTGAAAAACAGTACTGATGTGGTGATATTTTAGAAGTGAATATTGTATTATAATATTCATAGAAGTGAATATTCCTCCGTCTTTTTCACGCACTCAGCCTGGCATTGAAGAAATAAATAAAGGCCTTAAAAACACTGAATTGGTAAAGCAGTGGCAGTTTTAACGCAGTTACAGCTGAAGGGGTTTAATCTACTCAAGAACATGGACAAAAGGATGAATAAGTTTCCTGGCATATAGGAAATCCTGGGGAAAAATTCTAAACAATGTGACAAAGAAAGGGGGGACGGAACAGTCACTCAGTGTTTTGTCAAAGAACAGTCCATCAATCTCAACCAAAAAAGAAAGAAAGAAAGAAAAATGTGAAGAGAACAGGTTTTTCATGCCTGTGTGTTGGGAAGGTGCCAAATGTGTGTTGCCATTTGATGGTAAGAATCAGCGCACACCTGTTCCTACCAGCTGGCAACATAACCTGTGTCAGAAGGATATGTCATAGCCGCGCTAATTCCAAACTGCTTGCGGCTTCTATGTGACAGGCAGCAAAGACAGAAAGAGGAACTTGGGGACCAAAAGAGGAGGAGTTTACACTGCCATTTTAGGGACACAGATGTGTGAGGAGTGTGATAAAAAGGAGGAAACATCTGAGGGAATACACTCAAACAAAAAAGCAAATGTCATTTGCATTATGTAATTACGGACAACCATTGGGTGTATTGTAATAACACTCAGTAGGGCAATGTTAAACCTACCGCGAGTGCTAAAAGGGCTTCAGCTTGGAAAAAGGTCAGGGTGAATTAGTATATATTTGCAGATTAATTCTCTGCGTTCCCTCATAAATTTTGTAGGTTAATGGGAGAGGAATGGAATTGGGCGGAATTGAATCAGTGCAATTCAAATAGCACCAATTCAGAGCAGACTCTCTTCTAATTTGTTGCAATAATTTATTGAATAGTACATAGAGATATATGGGAAATATACATATATGAGCATGTTTATATGTATCATCTTTGCTGGCATATTTTAAAAAATTAATTTGATTTTTAAATTAAAAATTTAAATCTGCAGCTAGAGTAGATACATAACTGGAATAAAACTGTGGCCCATTTAAAAACCAAACCATTTGTCTCATGTCATATTGGGTGCTTGCAGGCAACGATGCAATGCAGAACCCAAAAGGCTAAATGTATTGACTTCTGCCAACTGAAAATTATACTGTTTACAACCTAATCCTATGCAAGGTTGGGCTGTTTGGAGGAGGAGTTTATGAAAGTGTACGAGACCGTTGCTGTTGTAAAATTGATGCTAACTCTATTAATGGCCATTCTGTAATGCTGCCACGAGAGACTGCAGTGCCATAGCTTTACTGCTGGACTACAGAGTCTGCTGGACCTGGTATATCAGCAGTAAGAGGTGGGTGGGGAGGGCAAGGTAATGGTTGAAATGGGAAGTTCACTGGGTGAGGAAAAATTGGGTCGAAGGAGGGGGTGGATCTGGCAGCAATAGCACACGCTGGATCCTATCCCCTCAATTTTGTACCTTCCCATCTTTTTTGTTCTTTGGATATATGCCACCAAAAGAGGTGGTATATAGCGCAGGAGGAGACCCATAGGTGGCCTCAGGGATTACTATGAGGTAAGTATAAAAGGTAAACACTCCTTTTATAACCTCCTCTTACCTCTCATTGGACTACTCCTCCCATTGCCAGATATAGAATGCCTTCTTGGCATGACTCTTCGGTATTGTTGGCAAGGAATAGGATTGTAGAATAAGGAGAATCCTATTGTTGACTGTCAACTTGCCTGTTTTGTCTATATTGCAATTTATTCATTAATATACATCACATAATTTATTATACTTCATGAGCTAATAACTTCTGTAATTAATACATAAAGAGTATTAAGTTCCTCATGTTCTGCTAATACATTTGAATAGAGATCTGTGAACAGAGGTGTCCTGAATTAGTTTCTTTCGCAGTTGTTCTAGTCCTAGTCCTAGTGAGTACAGTATGCACATATTTCTAGGGTTTCTCATTTTGTATCACTACAAAAAAGTAAAAAAAGCAACCACAAGTCTTTTACGCTCACAATTCCAGGTGAGAGCTACAGTTTAATGGTATTATAAGACCTCAGTTTGATTATAATACCTCAGTTTAACAGTATCAGACATTATTGGTATAGTATTATCAGACATTATTGTATGCCTAACAAATTAGTTACTACCACATAACCTACTAACATTGAGGGTGCAATCCTAAGCAATTTAGGCTGGCACAACTCACCCACCCCCCATTCCTGTGGATTGATGGGGACGCCAACTCATGTCAGTGCATTGGCCTAACCCTGCCAGTAGTAGTAGTGCAGAAGTGTCTTATGGCACTTTTGCGACATCCCAGGCCAGCACAAAACTTGTGCCTGGACTTATGCCAACCAAACTTATGCCAACCATTCTCACACTGTGGTGCAGTGGAACAGGTGCAACCTCTTTCACAATCAGTGTGGAAGCTGTGGCTTTGGGAGATCCTTTAGAGCAGGGGTTTCCAAAGTTTTTGGCAGGAAGGCCACATCGTCTCTCTGACACTGTGTTGGGGGCTGGAAAACTAATTTACATTGCAAATTTGAATAAATTTACTTATATTTACATATAAGAATGTATTCGAGTAGATTACAAGGCCTGCCCAAGGGCCGGAATGAAGGGTCTTGCTGGGGGTCACATTGAGGCTCATCAAGGGCCACATCTGGCCCCCAGGCCAGGGTTTGCAGACCCCTGTTTTAGAGATATACAAGTAAAGCCCTAGGAGCCTTTATGAGGCTACCTGGATTCGCAACAGCTTTATAGCAAGTGCAAATCCAGGGCTGGCGTCTTTTAAACATAGGCTCAGACATCTGCTTTTAGGCTTGGAAGAGGAAACAACCAGTGGTGGGCTCCAGCAGGTTCGCACCTACTCTACAGAACCGGTTGTTAACGAGAGATAGGACATATAAAGTTTAAAAATAGCCATTTAAAAGTGGCTGCCAGATGGGCAGAGAACCAGTTGTTAATTTCTTTGAAGCCATCACTGGAAACAACATATGATGGAGGCCTTCTTCACTTCCCCAGTCCCTGCTCCTGGGGCAGATCTGGCCTCCTACCATCCTCCCCTGCCCCATTACACACCCTCCCACTGTCTTGTAAATCGCTTACCTGCTCTGGCGAGTGCTGGACTTTGGTGGTGGAAGGATGCTGCAGGTCTTTCTGCTGGCAGGATGGGCCTATACACTGGTGTAATGCCCTTTACTAAACATTTGTGATGGTTTGTGTGCTTGGTCACCACTGGATTCAGCACAAAATGTTGGAAGGTCTTTTTCTTCCTCAGAATGGCTTCCACCTTTGATGAGCACTGAACAGTATATAGAGGCTTGAATTCAGCACCTTGGCTTGCTGACATTAAAGACCACTGGTTGTTATACTCTGTTCAAGTGCTTGAGCACGTATTCATAAAAGGCTGCTTGGCAAAAGAAATTGTGTGGTTTTGTGTGTTCCTTGACAGTGTTGTTAAAAATAAAAAATAATTAAAAGGAATTGGTATATCAAAATAGATACATAAATAGTCAGGCCTGCTTGCAAGGCATTGGTTAGTAAAAAAAAAGGTGGGGGCAATGAAATTTATTTAGCCATTAAGTTCTAAAAAAAATCAAGAATGTAATTCAGCAGATTTTTCTCTGCATGCTTGTAGAGTCAATTGATCTGAGTGCTGCTAAGTCAGTCAGCAAAATATGAAAATATTAATTAGTCAGCTATAATTTGCAACTAATTCTGTTGTCTGCTTATTTCTGTCCTGAAGTGCAACCCAGATGAAATCTTTTCTGTTTCACAACTGGCCAAGATTCGTTTATACCCTGGCTGGTAATTTTCTCTTCGATAGCTTGAAATTGCACTCTAGATAATTTTGCATAGTAGTATATCTGCATGTCAGGATCACTGGCTTGCTATGTTGAATGGCTCTTCAGAGCTGACAACTGGATAATAGCTTTACTTTCAGCCAGCAGAGGAACTCAAGAGCAAGAATGTAGAGATAATGTGAATATAATTCATTATTCAAATATGCAAGTGATGAACTGAAAACAAAGAGGGAAGAGTAATAATGGTGTCATTATTTTTATTACTCTTGTTTTGCAAACGTAGCGTGAAACATTAAAGTAGATCTGGGAGAGATTTCAGCTGTACAGTGACAAATTTACTTTCTTGGCAATATTGATAAAAGGAAAGTAGAGCAGACAGCTTTCTGTGGAAGGTATTCTGTGCTGGGAGGTGTGGTATGATTATTTTCTTCTTCTTTTTGGTCTTTTTTGCTCTTTAAAATTCAGATCATTACTTATCCTTTTTAAGGCCTGATCACCACTGAGCAGAAAAGTGCACTGTTGTTCTTGTTGTTCATTTTACTTAAGACAATCTTCAAAGCTTTTGACTCTGTGTAGCATAACTAACAATGGCCAAAGAAAGCTTTTAGAGAAATCTTGGCCGTATAATAAAAAACTATTTGCAAAATAATGCACGGCTGTCACTTGAAAATCCACAGCTTTACTGCTGGACTTGTGGAACTCAGACCTACACAACATCTGAGCCTATGAACTGAATGCAACAGCCATTTACTAATGTGGGGAGGTAAGTACTGCAGACACCACAATGCACTATGTAAGTGGCCCTTCCAACTCACTATTGGAGCCATTCAGGGCAATAACAGTAATATGCAGAAGACACCATTTGGTTCTTTGACTACCTGCACATTGCTGTCACTGCTCACAATGGCTCTGACAGTGAGTGAAAGTGTCCGCCTAATAGTGTGTATTTGTCGTGTATAGAGAGTACATAAATATGCTCTTACATTTCAAAATTAACCTGTAATGGTTTCTGGTAAACCTTTGGATTTAAGAGAAACAAGAAGGCAATGCAGCCAGTGATTGTGCCACCCCTACTCGACCACCCCTACCTGACCTACATGTGCGCCCCCAGCACACAAAACATGACAAAACAAGGCTAATATATAGACCTTTTCCTCCCTTAGCTTATGAAGCTCACTGTCAATACATGCATTTCACCATTCCCTCCCTTGGGGAGAGTGGTTTGTCACTATACCAAACATTTATATTGTCCCACTAACTAGGTTGTAAGACACAGATCACAATCCTAACTAACCTTCCAGCACTGGCATGGCTGTGCCAATGGGACGTTTGCTGCATCCTGTAGTTGGGGAGAAGTCACCAAGACTTCCTCAAAGTAAAGAAATGTTTGTTCCCTTACCTCAAAGTTGCATTGCCTTAACTTCAGAGTTGGAAAATTGGTTAGGATTGTGTCCATATTTAAGAATTTCATAAAATCAAATACAATTTGAATCCACAAATAATTTAGGCTAATTTAAGACAGGTGGATTGACTCAGCCCAGGATGAGCAGTAGGACTGACCACCAGGACTAAGGTTGAATCATAACCATCCTCCGGAGCAGCCCAGCATTACATGCTCCTTTCAATCCTATTTGAAATTTGAGCTCAGATTTACATTAGAGAATCCTATTAGGGTGATTGCTCCATGACACAAGGTGAGGAGAAATAAATTCTCTTATGCCAGGTTGTGCAGGATCCACCTCAAGCCCTGTGGTGGATACAGTTTGTGCAGGATCCACCTCAAGCCCTGTGGTGGATACAGTGCAGGCCATGTGACTTGCCTATTCCAGCACAGATTAGGATTCGGCCCATGTTTATGGAGGTTTCAATTATTTTTCTGCTTGTTTTGATTTATGGTAGACTTGGTAAAACAGCTTGTTCTGAGTTTAAATGTGCTATGATACTGTTACTGGACTTGTTACTGGAAGAATGTGGCATGTCAGCAGCTTACTCTTTCCCTTTCCATTGAGTCTTGCATACCTGGATCTTAAGTAATTATAGGATTTTAGCTGTCCCACCTTGATTCCTATGTTGCTACTGATTCCACCTGTATGTATGCCATCTACATGTGTACTTTCCTTTGTAGGGTTGCCATAATTCTCTTCCACAAAACTGGGACAGGATCCCCTTGTCTAACTTGTGGGTATCTGAATGCAACTAGTGAAAACTGGGACTGTCCTGGTTTTCCAGCATATGTGGCAATCCTATTCCTCTGGCATTTTAGTGCTGCTTTGTTATCTGTCCTCTGATGTCTGTGACTGTAACAATGCTTTGGTCTAAATCAATGGTTCCTAAACTTTTTAGTTGCATGACCTACTTTTAAAATGATAGCCTTTCGAGACCCACCCTAGGACCAGAAGTGATGTCATGAATCAGAAAGTGACATCATTTATGCCAGATGGCATTACCAGAAGCAAGCACTTTGTTCTTGCTCAACAAACACTCATTAACTAAATGCAAATGACAGACTTGGCTGTGCTTTGTTTGAACTAGGCTAACAAGCAGGAATGTCAACTGAACAGCAGAAAAGCAATGTATCCAGATCTTTTCACAACGCACCAGAAATACTGACTTGTGCCCCACTAGTTTGGGAATCACTGATCTAAATAGTTGAACTTGACCTCCTCCACCATTTTTAAATTGTTCTTATTTGTGCTTAATTTCTTTTACATATTACACATTCTAGGGTGGTATTTATAAGCTGCCTTGTGCATTAGCTTTGTCATGGAACAGGCAGGATATGAACCTTTTAAATAAATAACTAGTAACAGCCTGCAGCTGTTGCTTGTGGAGGTACAATATAACAACGTTCATCAGTTTAAAAAAAAAATCTCCCTTTCCAACATCTCAACTGTCCTTTTGCCTCTTTCCTTAATGGCTCTCCTCAATGGCCCCCTCATCTACCCTTTTGCCAACTCTCATCTCAGTGGCTCTCCTCAATTGCCCTCTAGCCTGTTCTCAGCCTGGCCTATTATCTGTCCCAAAGATAGATACAAATGACAGTAGAAATGGGAAATGAATGTTGAAAGCTCTTCTCCTCTGCCTTCTCTGCCCCAGAGACACATGGCAATAGAACCCTCAGCCTGCTTGATTGACAAAGAATGTGAGGATGCCACATGGCTTTTAAGTCAAGGCTTTTAAGTACGTAGATAGATAGATAAATGACTCCTCTATTATAAATATTGAAGTTTTAAAATTGAGAAAAAGACAGAAAGAACTATGACTGCCTCATAAACGCTGTAAGGTACAGTTTGGATAATTTTGTGATATCTGAATTTGAGTTCTTTGTAGTGTTGAATTGTATTTGATGTTACAAAATCCTTAATGGTTGGAACTGTGAGAAATTGTTTTAAGGGGATGATTTATTTCTAATTGGAGAAGTTATAACTAAATGAAGATGGGGAAAAAACATACATGAAGCAAAAAATGGCTGAAGAGCTGAGGATATGATTTAGAGTTTCCATTTATTTTAGTAGAGTTTCCATTTATTTTAATATTGCTCTCTGTATGCTTTCATAGCTAATTGTTTTTTAAAGTTTTATATGCTTAACATCCATAAGCAGAGAGGGAGAGAGGAAAAAGCTTCAGTGATATGTGAGATATTTTCTCAAGAACAGGATGACCTCATAACTCATACAAGGAGAGAATGCAGCCTGCAGGTTTTGTTTTCCATCACCTACCTGACGGTTATAAACTAATTTATGATATTGCATGTAACTTCTCCACACTACGGAACAAAAAACTAGTTTCTGTATAAAGTCAATAAAAAGCACAAAAACATAAAAATCTGCCATGCAGGATCAGAGAGCAAAACATTCATCTAGCTCAGTTTTCAGCCCCCAGCAATGGGCAAACAGATGTCCTCGAAAAGTACTCAGCAAAAGATGGTGGAGACAACACCTCTTGATGTATATGCAAAGGAGTTTGTCATCAAAATATTTCAGAATAAGGAGACTCAGCATTTTGTTATCGTTAGTACTTAATGATACTATTTTTTTTAATTAACAGAGCAGTTCTATTCTTCCTCTCTCTCTCCCACCCCCACTGGTGCAGCCGTTCTCAAAACAGGCTTGCTGTATCCAGCAGCATTAAGGAAAGGGAATTTAAATCCCTTTACCCCTGAATATGTCTCCCACTCTGCTATGGGTCCCCACAATCCTCCACTAGCAACTTCATTAGTGCAAGAGACTTGTGGCAGGGAGAATGCTGTTGGAGGGACAGGATCCGGCATGCACCATTGCTGATAGATCCACTCCCTCCAGCAGCCTCTCCACCCATTATACCTTCTCAACTCAGTTTTGCCTCTCTCTGTCCTCATTCCACCCTTCTGCCTCTCCCGTTGGCTTACCCACTTTGGCAGGAGAGGGGACAACATGCGTGGGAAGGCCTTCACTGCACTGACGGAAAGTGTTTTATGGTGCTTTTTCAGCAGTCACTGCTAGCAGTATGCATGTTCCACTGGCAGCAAGGCCTGATAGGATTGGACAATAAGCTGTACAATGTTATTTTCAAACCATCTATGCTAGGGGATGTCACTACAAATGCTTTCATGCACATACCCCCAAACTTATATAGCAATTGCATGGAAGTGGAACTGAGAATATTGGTACTATCCAGAGTAACTATGGAAGCACGTAAGAGACATCTGCGTTGACGTAGTTACGGCACCACCTAGTGAAAACCTATGGGAAATTCATATTGCAATCTAGAGTAAATTGTTCTTACTTCGGAGCAAGGACCCCCATAGTTACTCTGGATTGCGCCCTAAGTCTGCCAACCCTGACCACAAAGTCCATACATTCTGCAGGATAGCTAAAGGGGGGGGGGTCTCATATATGTAAGCTACTAGGTTTGTAGGCTCTTTCTACAGGCATGAATCCCAATCACTTGTAAGTTCTTAATTAGCTGTTGCACACAAACAGCTGAACACATGTAAGCTCCACTTTCAAGCATCCTTCTGAATTTTCACTGTTGGGGAGAGACCAGCAGGCATGTTCCAATTTCATGTTACACATATTCATGTATGTGTGAGGAATGTTAATCTGAAAGGGGCACAAATTTTATTTGTTAATTATGTTAATTAATTAAATATATTAATCAACAAATTATAATAGTTAAAGGGACAGTTGAATCTATTTGTTGATGATTCTTTTGACAAAACAAAATTAAAAAAAGATTTCTCTGTACCTTTTTCTTGCTCCACACTCCAATTTTGGAAAAAAATAAATTGTTGAATAAAATACAGTAGGGAAGTAAGCAATAGCATCCTTAATTGACTGAAAGCCCTACTCTTTTGAAAAAAAGTTGGATACCTAGACACTTAGCTCAGTGCTCAAGACTCCATAATGACCTATACATGCATACTTATTTATAATGTGGAAGTGTGATTGCAGGGCATCACAACAAATATCCTATAATGAATGGCTTACTTTTTTAAAACAGCAATTCATTTTCATCAGTAGAAAACAATCATACTGTGAATACATTTTTTGCTATTAATACTTATTCTTCGGTGCATAAACAACCTTATTTGAAATTCGAGCTGGTTTTCTAGCTAATCTTTTAGTGGAAAGAAACTGATCTGCAGAAGAATGAAGGGTCGGTAAGTGGAATGCATTTCATGTGTTTGAAATAACTGCAAAACTCACAGCATTAGGAGAAAAAAATCCTTAATGATTATCGCACTAGTCAGCACCAAAAATAGTGCAATACAGAATTGCATTTGCTCTGTCACAGGGATGACTGACATTTAATTATTGTCTATTTTTTGTGCTGATAATTTCATCCTTATCATTCATTGTTAAATCCTTTTCGAAACCCCAAGAAAAATGCGATCAAGTGACAAAAATGAGATAATGAGATCATGTGCAATAGAATAAAATTATATCTTATAAGTAAGAGGCAATTCAGGAAAGCAGGTTATTTTATGGGACTGTATAAGCTTTGTAAGGGCATGTGAATTAAATACATTGAGCTCACAGGAAAATCTCTGGAAAAGGGTTGCCAACACTTGCAAGCACAGTTGACTCCTTGATTACAATTATCCAGTATGTACCTTATAAACTCACTCGATAGATCAAAAAGACCATGATTATAAGGCTGCAATCATCATGACACTTCCCTGGGAGTAAGACCCATCGAACACAATGGGGCTTACCTTTGAGTAGACATGGTTAAGATTGCTCTCTAAGGATTTAATCCTGAAGTGCACTTGGCCCATCCTATCTAGCCCTGGGCCGGCGTAAGTTGAGATATGCCAGCTTAGCTGCACCAGAAAGGGCCTGATCTGGCGTGAGTCAACTTACACTGGTGCAAGGCAGATGGACCTGGGAAGGCCAAGCAGGGCTAGCCTTGGCAGCTCAGTAGAGGGATGTTGAGGGTATGTTGAGCATTGCCTAGAAGAGTGCAGTTAGGCTGTATCCAGAGCCAGTTTAAAGTGCAGAAGTGCTCCTTTCCAGCTCCTCAAAGTTAGGCCACCTCAGGAGCAGGAATAAATCTGAGTAGACCATAGGGTCCATGATGAGCCAGAGTAAGAATGGCAGTATTTACAAAAATATCCGAGTTCCTGGCCAGCCTAACTGCAGTCCCTGCCTAGTGGTGTCACCAGACAGGTGTGGCTGGTGCGGGCCACACTGAGTGATGCACCACTGGGGGGTGACACGCTGGAGGAGTTTGACACTCCTCCAGCCAGCACGAGGCATGAGTGCACCCATTTGGGCCAGTTCTGAGGCAGAGAGGCAGCCAGAAGCTGCCGCTCAGCCTTGGAGCTGGCCGGAATGGCCAGCTGAGCCATAGTGCAAAAAGATGCACTGCTCATGTCCAAGCCAAGCAAGGCCGAATGGCCGTGCAGAGGCGTGGACTTCCTCCTCTCCAAGGAGGAGCAGGCTGCTTCTCCTTAGATAGGAGGAAGTCTCTGAAGCCGACTGGCTTCAGAGGAAACTGCGCAGGTGTGTCGCCTGCACAGTCCCAGAAGGGCAGTGCAAGTGTTCCGGGGTGACGCGCTGTGCCCCGCACTGGGTGACGCGTGCACTCGGGTCACGAGTAAAGCCACGCTTATTGGACACTTTCACTTTCCCATAGAGCTCAATGCATATTTTTTATTTTTAGTTTCTTGGCCATAACATTTGATAGGAATGCTCTTCAATACAAATCCAACAACATATGACAGGATGGGGTGCTGCACACCATTGCAAAATTCCAAAATGAAGCCAAAATGGAGGACAATGAAGCCCTTTTAGAGGACATCTGGACAGGAGACTAATAAAGAGGACAAATCCAGAAATTTCCAGTCATAATGCTTCCATGTCTAAGGTGCTTCAGATTCAACAAGGAGGTGCAGCCAATAAAAGAGTGGAAGAAGAAGTGACTGTGGAGAAAGGTCACTGGGACTAGTCTGGGGGAGACTCCCCCTCTTCTGCTGCAGGTTCTGGACTGGGCCAAACAGGGAGAGTCTCTCTGGAAGGTTGAGAGGCTCTCTTTGCTCTCTGAGGAGTCCCAGGAAAAGAGAAGAGGTCAAAGTGAGATAGATATGTTAGGCTTTGTTTTGCTTTAGTTTGTCCTTCCCAACTAAATCCAGAGGCTGGTAGCTCTGAGTGGCCTCTGTTCAGGTGGAGATCCAGACTTCAGTATGGATCCATGATTTGGCCTACAGAACCAACCCCATTCAGATGTTTATTTGTTGCAAAAACCCACACTTGTTTTAATTTGTTTTCCACACCTGTAAATAAAACCTTTTGGATCCAAACCTCTGCCTGTTCTGGTTTGGCAGATTGGTCAAGCCTTCTCCACTCTTCAGGTAACAAATGGCACCTCATGTAACACCTGAACAGTCTCCACTCTTCAGGTGGCGCCTCATGTAACAAATGCCTCACATAAAGTATGTTTCACGTAATAAACAAAAATTTCTCTAGGATTCTGCTTCCTGTAACAAACTGTGCTTCATGTATCAAACAAACTTGTTGGAAGTTGGGGCAGACATGCTGGCCGCGAGCCCTTTTAAAAAGCGTCATGCCTGTCTAGTGCACCTGCCCATTACAAAAGCAACACTTCCGCGCTGCTCCTCCTGTAGCCGGGCATCTGCTGGACAGAGGGAGAGAAGAGCATTGGCGAAGAGGGAAGCAGCTCAGGGCTAGCCAGAAGGGAGCAGGAGAGAGAGAGGCTCCGGAGGAAGAGAATGAGAAAGTGGGGGACACTTTGAAAGTGTCTTTGATAGCAGCCTCCTAACCATGTCTACCCAGAAGTAAGCCCCATTGTGTTAAATGGGTCCTACTCCCAGGAAAGTGTCTTGCATTGCAGCCTTAGTAGATTTCATAGGATCATGCACACGTGTACCTGTAGTTACTGCATTACGTGTACACATTACGTGTACCTGTAGTTACTGCACCACCTAGTGAAAACCTATGGAAAATTCATGTTGCAATCCAGAGCAAATTGTTCTTACACCGGAGCAAGGACTCCCCATAGTTGCTCTGGATTGCGCCCTAAGTCTGGTCCCACCATGTTGCAGAGCAAAGACAGGAAGGGCATAAGTGTTTGGCACTATGCATCACTACCCTGGAACAACATGTGGTCTCCATTCTCATGACGTCGTCCTTGTTAGCTGGTACAGTCAGTGATGTTGTGGTGGTTCTCTTGCATTTAGCAGGGGGAAATCACCTGTCTGGTTCATCCCAGCATTTTTACTAGTAGGTGTGTGTGTGTGTGTGTGTGTGTGTGTGTGTGTGTGTGTTTGTGTGTGTGTGTGTGTGTTGAAAGCAAGCTCTTTAGAGACAGATAAATTTTTAATGTATGCTGCACTGTGATGGTTCCTGGCAATGTAGAAAAAGCATGGAAATGTTTGTAAACCTTTACACATACCTTTCAGATGTTCACCAGACTGCACATGGATCAGTCTTCTTCCTTCTCACAAATGATTTTAAATTTACGCAAGTAGGCTGTTTACTACAAAATTGCAGATTTTTGGGTAAATTTCCAGGGACAACACAGCTGCTGAAGAATCCAAAGAAAGAGTCTACCACAAGGCAGCCTGCGAGCCTCAATGCTGTTCAACATTTATACCAATGATGAACTGCTGCTGAAAGCCACCATAAGTTTTATCTGCGCTAGAGGCTCTCCAAACCTTTTGGCAGAAAGGGCCAATCGTCTCTCTGACATGGTGTCAGGGGCTGGAAAACTATCTAGCTTGTCTCCCTCCCCCTAAATTCCATTAGGAAAATGAAGCATAGAATGTGTGGGTTAAAAGTGACATCTCTACAAACCCACCCACTATATGGCTATCAACTTCCACAGTTTGAGATCAAGGAATAGCTTCCTTAGAACTTCTGCCCCTCCGGTTGGTTGCCACAGAATCCCATGGACCTATGGAAAGAGAGTGGGGAGATGCTGAGTAAATGGGTCCAATCATATGCATGCCCTCCACCTAGCCAAGAACAACCATAGAAATCCTTAAATAGATGGAAATCCATAAATAGACTGCATGCTGGGGTAGGAAGATCTAAGGAAAACCTGATGAAAAGGGGATACACTATGAAAGATGGGCTGTGTGAATGTGCGAACAAACCATCCCACATATGCAGCAGTGCATACGGTGTCCTTCTACATGCATAGAGGAAGATATGTTGGCTAGAGAAAATGCTGTTGAAGTAGCCCAGTTTTGGGCACATGACATCTAATTAAATTTTAATGTTCTTGGTAATTTTTTATCCATGTATGTGCTTCAGACACAAATAAAGAAAAAAAGTCTTCTGTGTTCATTCACACTCAATTATTATGCTGGGAGAACAGGGTTTATCCCTTTTCCATCTGTAAAGTGGGGGGGGGGAGCAAAGTACAGTACAAGGGAAAGATATAAGAAACCTGTTACTCATCAGACTGAGCCTTGTGGAAAGGCATGCTTGTCAAGATAGATAAAGCTCAAACCTTATTGTTCAGTTGTATATTCTGGATTCCTTGTGACCCTATTAATAACTCAGCAATAAAGCATTATGAAAAATATAATTGAAGTAATAGAGTAGCTTCTGGATTATTATTTGTTAGACAGAAACAGAGTTCTATGTGTTTACTTAAAATCATACTGAATGAATGACTTCTTCCTCTCAAAATGGAAAAAATTCAGTCATGTGCTCTTATGTTGTCAAAATATGTGTGACTGTAAATAGGGCTTTTTTAGTAACTTGCTGTAGGTCCACAGACCTAACATGCCACCCTCAGGCAGAGTTGAAACATATGACTTGCTAACCTATTGACATCTACAAACCCACAAGACCTCCCCACATAGATGCGCCCACACACAGAACTGGACTCAAACTGAAATCTGCAGGCACAAATTCTTTATTAAACCACTCCTAAAACCAAGGTTTTCTTTCCCAAACTTGGAAATGTACCAAATTAAAATAAGTCTATTTTAGTGCTAAAATAAGTGCTAAAATGCTTAATTTGATTATATAAACACTAATTTACAGTCAAATCGCATCAAAGAGGTGGATTTCACAGTGTTGTCACAGGCTCTATTGCAATGGTGCAAATGCCATGTTGCCGTAATATGCTTCAGAGCTACTAGAACAAATGGTTGGAGGTACCACATACACCAGAACTGCCTGGACACTGCCGGTATAGATAATTTGGTGGACAGGCAGTTAGTGGGCAATTGAGGATAAGGGCATGTCAAGGGCAGGCCACTGTTTTATCTCATAAGAAGTAATGGTGCTGATATCTTATTACCCTGGCTTGGGTCTGGCATGTTCCCTTGGACCTATTCAGATCTATGGAAGATTTTATTGCTGGCATTAGTAGGCCCAGCAAGGATCAGGAAGTGGCAGAGTAAGTAAATATAACAGTTCTGTACCTATCTCTTTGTCTTTTTCCCAGATGGCCCATAGTATACACAGGCGGCTCTGCCGATAGGATTAGGCCACTAGTTTCACTATTATTGAAGGGGAAGAAAATTCCCTAAATTTCAATAGAGCTGGCTTAGTTAGGTGTGAGAAGGAAGAAGAGAAAGGGAAAAAACGGTTGAATGGATGTCAAAAATGGAATTTATGTAATGCGCCCAAATCCTTATGTCTTAGGGCAACTACACCAAACACACAACAAAAGCCATTTAAAAAGCTGAAGAGCAAGCCGGTGGATATAAATTTGCCATAAAGAGCATGCATGACTAAACTCTGTATAAACAGCTCACCCAAAGTATATAAAATGCTATTTTGCCTTTAAATTTTCAAGAATTTTTAAAATTGATAGTAAAAACAAATATGATTTTTTTCAACACTGCTGTTGTGACTCTATTGATCAGAAAATGTTGAAATTGCAAACAAAAAATATGTTAAAAGTCTCCCTGTATCAGTGGATAATGACCACAGTTACATGTGCACAGGACGTTCTAGATCAAAGTAGCGACAAGAAGGCCAATGAGAGGAAGGGCAAGTCTGGATTTCAGCATCTCTCTGTCCCACCAGACCTCATAGGACCCACTGCTGGTCCTGAATAAAAATTACCTACTCCAATCACAGAGGAAAAAATGCATTCCATAATCTTGGAAAGATTATGCAAAAAGGGCTGCAAAAATTGCACCGGTTGCTACCAAATGTGCAAAATAAAAAAGTGATTGCACTATGTGTGTGTTCATGTGCACACATGCAAAGTGTACCTACACTGTAGGTACTGTATATCTTCCCTTATCTTTTGAGGCCAGAAAGTGGAGAAACCAAAACTTTTGATCTGCAGCCTGCACAGAAGCAACTCAAGTTAAAAAGAGCAGTGTCAGATTTATTATAGTACTGAAAAGCACTGATATTATGTCTGCCATTACTCAGTGACCTCTTTAGATTTTTGCCATCTTGGTGTGAGATTTATTATCGTCAGTGTTTTAAATGCAAAAGGATATGTCCTGTTAATATTCCTGTTCTTCAACAGAGCAATGACTTCCTGTTTTGCCAGGATCATGGGTAAAAGAAGACACAAACCACAAGTGCCAACACTATGTAATTTTTTGGGGGGGTGTCCTGAGCTGCTAATTTCTCAGCCATCCTATGTGTTCTGTCAAAATGCAGCCTGAAAGTCTAGACCAAGAGATATCTATGAGAGAAAAAGCACATCAGTATTTCAAGCCCTTGAAATTTATTCCTGCCATCTGACAGTTGCTTGGAGATACAATCTCAATTTTTTGCAGTAGTTCCTTCAAGGGGATATTTATGGCAGATACAACTGTAATTATTTACCTGTAACAAAGTCCAGGTCTGCCCGCTCCAGGTGATTCAGACAACAGAAGGACATGGAGAAAATATTAATCTTTTCCTTGTCCAGTTCTTGACCTTTTGTGAACCGTTCTCTACCATGCCTTGCTACTATGTTCATCATTTTATTTACACATTTCTTTTCCTTCTTTGGTACATTTTTTTCTTGTGATGTTCATATATTAATCACAGTGTGAGTCCAAAAACCTTAACTACCGTTCACATTTTCATGAAATCAGATAGGACTTGAACTTTCATCAGAAATATATACACCTGTAAACATCAAGTAATTAATATACTGTATTGCTAATGTTGTACTTGCCTTTCCATTGTGCTACTCACGGCAGTTAAAATAAAAGAAAAACAGAACAACAAACTATAACACTTGCTAAAATGATCCTAAACACTCAGTTTATAAGAATCACATCAGGTAATGGGATCAGATTGGAGCTTGGGTATTTCATGCACAAATTTCAAAATGCCATCCCTGATTTCTTCTGTATTTCCTTGAAAAATTAGCACTTTCAAGGTCAAAATTAACAACTTGTATTGTGCAGCTTAGAAACAAATTGGTTCTATGTATCAGAGCTAATCCTAGAACAAATTGGCAAATGGTTTTTAGTTGGTTTCTGATTTCTTGGGTGAACTGTACTATTACATTTTAAAACAAATAAAGTTAATGAGGGGAATACAAGTCCTACTGATACCACTGCATTTAGACTGTGTGTATGATATTATAATTTATTCTGTATTCTAGATCTAGTAAGGAATGAGGCCCATCATGGGAGTGATTCAGTGAGCTCTTGCAACTGGTGACATAAACCCGAGTAACTTCTCTGGGTACACGATTAGAGTAAAAGACATTGGGGTGGACAAGGTCTGGGTTCCAGTTCATGCATTAGTATGAGACAAGCAACTTAATAGTAACCGTTCTAACAGGGTTTCATGTAAACTTTACCACTAAGCAAAACCATGATATGGAATGAAGCAAGGAGGGTAAGAAAGCGTTGACTATATAAAGAAGTACTGAAGGGAAAATATGGCTTTCTAGAGTTTATGTTGAAGTCATCGTAGTGTTATTTGCCCTAATTGTACAAACAAAAGGCTATTTAAATCATGGTAATCGGTTAACTAATCTGTTTATGTCATCTCAATAGCATCCCATAAGATGTGGAGAGTGGTGTATCTAATTGGATTGAAATGTGATCTTTTAAGGACAGCTAAAAGCTGTTTAGCTCCAATCAGCTGTTAAGACTTGTGAGCATTATATGTTTAAAGCTAAACAGGCAATTCATCCTGAAAGCTTTAAATTAATGCTGAGTAGCTATTAGTGATAATTAGTCGCTAATAGGGAATTGGCCAAGCACTTGTCAGGCAAAAAGTAATGTCCAGCATTCATAGTTGTTGAAGTCACAACATCTGTAAGGCAGCTGGTTTTAACTTTGGCCACAACTGAACACAGAGTTAGGTGTGCTCTGTAACTTAACACAAAGTTAAGTTTGATTCCAGTTAGGAATGAAAATGAAGTAGTCTGGAGTTTTTGACAGGTTGATGGCATGAGGTGCTGTCAATGTTGATGTGAAACCCTCATCTGTCACCTTTTTGGGTCAGTCCAAATTAACTCACTCTGTAGCTTCCTAAAAGACTAACAATCCTAAGAATTTCTACTCAAAAGTAAGTCCCATCATATTCAACAGTACTTACTCCCAGGAAAGTGTGGTTAGAATTGCAGCCTAAGCTATGCATTTTTTTTAAAGACTAGTGAAATGCACCCACGTTGCAGGAGTAAATACCCCCACATGCCACACCCCATTGCGCAACATCCCCCATGTGCATCAACCCCCATGCACATCAATCCCCATGCACTTCATCCCATATGCGCATGAATCCCCACTGCACAATATTCCCCATGCCCAACATCCCCGCATGTGCATCAATCCCCCCATGTGCAACATCCCTCATGTGCATCAAACCCTCCATGCGCACCAACCCCCCATTCACAATAACCCCCATGTGCAATATCACCCAGGCGCATCAACCCTGCATGCTCATCAACCCCGCCTGCACAACATCACCCAGGTGCATCAAGCCCCCATGTGCAATATCACCCATGCACATCAATCCACCAAGCACATCAACCCCCATGTGCAATATCACTCATGCACATCATCCCCCATGCACACCATCCCCCCAGGCATATCAACCCCCCCCCCATGTGCAATATCCCCCATGTGCATCAATCTCCATGCGCATCAACTCCTTACGCGCCACATGCTCCCATCAGTGCAACAACCCCTCACTATGAGCATCATCCCCCCACAACCATGGGCCCCCCTACCAACCAGGTGCAGAATTGGAATCTGGGAATTGATCTATTCTTCAGAGTTAAGTATAGGTGAAAATGCATTGTACCCTTTTTCAGCCCCTAAGGGATTAAATTTCTCAAGATCAGTTCTTCGTGGGTGTTGATACTTGCCATGATACTGGATAAAATAAACTCCCTGAAAGTTACTATTTGCTCCAGAAGCAGAGCCTCCACCATCACCAGTGAAAAGCCTCTATGGGTTTTTCAGGGTAGACATATGCTACAGACTGGATCCTATTAGCTGCCCACCCCCATTGCTTCTTTAAATGAAAAATATGCACACTCAGGACCAAATAATTATTTAACATAAGGTATGGTTAGATGGTTAGATCACTGTGTTATATGTGCCTCTGACGTTTAGTCATGTCCTTGGAAAATCTGGCTGGCCTCTGGCTGTTGTAATGGGGATGATCACTGCCCCCTAGAACTGGTCACAACTATCAAGATAACCTTTGGGGGGATACCTTTATAGTTAGACGGAGCCTAAAGATATGGTCTCCATCCTGGGGACTCTCTCTTTCTCAGAAGAAAGCTCACTGACCTCATCAAAGCCTGATTCTTCTCTCTCTTTTTCTTTTACTGGCACCTTCCTTGTTAGCAAGGAGTAGTACTGGGAGTAGTTTGTTGAGACTGCCCTCACACACAATTCAAATGCTAGTAAAAGCTAAACACAGTTTAAAAATTCAACTGTGCTTGTAGAGTTGAAATTAACTGCATCCTTTGCGCATTTACACAACATGGAACAGCATACCATGGAGAGGACATGTGTGCTCATATCCCTTATTGACCAGGGGGCAGGACCAGTGGTGGACTTCAGGGGGTTCTCACAGATTCTATAGAACCCTTTGCGAATAAGCGCCTGGTTCTGAATGGGACATCAAACCTGTTGTTAATTTAGGTTATTAGGACATCGAACCTGTTGTTAATTTATTTGAATCCCACCACTGGGCAGGACTGGTCAGAATCATGCACAGAAGTGGGGGACATGAAACTGGCTTTGACTAGGACCATGGGATATGATCACAATTTTCAGAGATTAGCCCAGTTTCAACTGAAGACCAATATAGACTTATCACAGAAATAACCCCTTATCACAGAAATAATTCCCTCTCCTCTTTTCAAATCAGAACCTTACTGTGTATTCCTCAGCTTTGAAAAGTAACTCTTTCTTTCTTCACAGTATGCTGCTATAAAATGACAGCTTTCTGTTGGAAGTGTAATGATATATAGCTCAATTTCTTTCAGCTGCTTTGGGCCGTGGCACTTTAAGTAGCAATGAAATATTATTCAAATCTGTAAATCTAGCAGAACCAGTAAAGGGAGAAGGTACATATGGTGAGCAGATCTCAAGAACAAGGACTAGTGCTTCATCACACATGCCACCAGCCACAGAAGAGATGGAGAATCATAGCCAACAATCCCTTTAGGGGTCGACATCACTGTATGGACATCTTTGGCAGTCATGGTGGAACCCTGGGACATCTCCAGGCACAGAGCAATGATATCATACATCATGCCAGACTTCTATGAATGCTGGGCTCCAAGCTGCATGGAGTTCATCTTCCCAAGGTTTTGAGCTGTGCAACCTCATGGCCATGCAGCCTAAAGGGCCCTCTGATCACAACTTTTTCATAGGCAATTTTAAGTCTCTCCAGATGGTTACTGCTATGCAACTTTTGGGCATTGTTGGGAATAACTTGGACTCAAGTCATGAAATTTTACAATTTTGGCAGACTCGCTAACTTGAGTGTTACACACGTGGAAAGATTCTGAGAAATACTCAAGTCCTGGCTTCACTGACTTGAATTGTATTCAAGTTGCAATTTCAAGTTTGCCTGTGACTGGGGGGGGGGGTGCTTGCTTACTGGTTTTATCATGTAAAAAAATCTAATGGGGCCATCATTCACACTGGGCAAAAAGCAGGGAGTTCCAGACACAAGGTAGGGAAGGGTTAATTCTCTGTTCGTAACTGAGGGAGGGAAGAGAGAGCTTGGGAAGAATTTTAGGGAAGGTAAGGCAATTCATACTGATCATGCTTTTCTCTGCATGGCTAATAGAAGGAAGAACCTCACAGAATGATTGGCTGCAGTAGAACTACATCTCAGTACGGCTGCCAAGGCTTGGGTTGTGCTCCCACTTGTGACGCTCTTCCTCTCTCTTGCCACTTCTTTCCCCACACTTTTACAGTCCTTTCCACTGTGTTTTCATGTGGTTGGGGATAGTGGTGAAATGTTTAAAAAAGAGGTCTGACACATACACAGAACCCAGCAGCAGCTCTATTTTTATTTTGTCATGAGCTTTTAAAAGGGGGCAGAGTGACTCAACACAAGTACTTGAGAAGGGTGACTTGAGGATTCATAAAGTCCCCCCGTTATAACTCATGGGCTGCTGATGACTGCTGATGACTTTGTGATTGACACAAATTGAGTCCTTCCTACTCTTCCCATCACTTTATTTAGGGCCAAACTACACAGGATCATGATAACAAAATGTGATGCTTTATTTTGAGTTTTTTTTGTTGAAAGCATGCTGAAGGCCTTGTGAAATGGGCAAAACTGGGGTGTCATGGGAGATTTCACACATTGCCCTTGCTATGATTCCAGTTCCAGTTGCACCACACATGTTCTCTATTTATTGGGCAGTCCTCTTTCAGAGAACAGGACGCTCTGGGCAGTCACATCATTTGTGCAGCATCTGACAAGGCTGCACAAAAGTGCATCCAGGCAGATGCAACTGCCTAAAGCACTCCTGTCCTTCAACAGAGAAGGTTGTGCAGCACATGTGCAGAAACAAAAGGCAGACAGGTTCATGTGAATGCCAGATCCTGGCTCCTGAGTATACTGAGTGTAAGAATTGAGTGTAAGAGTGTAAGCACTGAGTGTAAGAATTGGACCAAGGAGACCTGGATTCAAATCTCTGCTCACCTAGTTTTAGCTTGTTCCAGTTTAAATTTTATCAGTTTAAGTGTTGTTCAAATCTGGTGTACACATCCCTTGCACCCCTTTCCACATTTGACAACCCAACATTTGACAACCTCTGACCGAATGTATCGTTAATCATGTAAGCCTCTATAATTTCTATCTTGGCAAGTCCCTTCTAATCAAAGCTGCTTGCTGATTACAGACTTTTCTCATGAAAGACAGTCTGCTGGTACATTTAAACATAATGTGCACAACTAGTTCAGCTGAGGATTTTGGTGATTTTCCTTTTTTTGGGAAGACACTCTTATCTGACTCTAGATCTGAAAGGTAGCACTTCTTCTCCAGTATTCTGTTCTTCTGACAGCCAAAAGTTTTAAAGAAATTACTTGTTCCACTGTACATTTGTTCTGGTGACTTTGGTAATAATTTATTGCAAACAGTAGCTAAATATTTGAAAGGATGCCAACAACGTGTTAGCTCTTGTTTAGATAATCAACACAGAATTATGATAAGGAAAACATATTTTAGAAAACCATTTGTTTTGCTTGGATTCAACAAAGATAGGCAAAGATTTGTCATTTGCTATGGGAGCTCTGTTTGGTGGGTGATCCTGCTTCTTACACATACAAATACATTACCTGACCTGCTTCCAAAGAAAAAATGTTTGGTTTTTCTTCTCCAAAAGAGATATAACTTGTGACACTGCAGATTTCAACGATCAGGTTCTGAACTGGGCTTGGGGACCTGAACTTCCAACGTCAAAACCAAAAGACTGCTCTGTTTATTCCAACACAGTTTCCAATCCCAGTTAGGGATATTTGGCAGCAGTGATCAGTGCAATCCTATTCTTGTCTACTCAAAAGTAAGTTCCATTGAGATAAATGGGGCTTACTCCCAGGAAAGTGCTCTTAGGATTGCAATCTATGTAGTTGGAGTCACAATTGAATCCGTCTCCTCCCCCCGCATCTGGTAAACCTACACAACACAACACAAAGTAAGTAAGTAGGTAGGTAGGTAGGTAGGTAGGTAGAGGGCATCTTCCTGTCTCCCTCCAAATGCCCCATTACTTATCACTGACTGCTATAACCAAATCTTAGTAAACTATCTCCCTTTCCCTGTGGTTATTCGGGTTTGAGTTACATGGTGTGGTAGGCCAGTAACTCACTATCATGATGGACCTCCTCTTATGGACAGCCCAGGGAAACAAGCTGGGTGGTGGACATGTACCGTCAACCTGCCTCCATTGATTTTTTGGCCATATCTTTTATAGAATATAGGTTGAACCTCACCATCCACATTGTTTGGTTCAAGGAACCTCCATGGTTATTCATTTTCATGTTATACAAAAGCAATTGTTTACGATGGTAACAAAGCAGGGAATGAACCAAGATGAATCAGTGTTCCTTAACCCAGGTTTAAAACAGATGAGTTTCAGCTCGGAGGCAGAATCTTCCCCTTGCAGAGCAATTCTGAACTGATTATCTCTGTTTATGTGATAATTACATGGGAGAAAGGAGGGGTCTCCCACCTGAAACAGAAACCACTGAACCCTTTAAAAACCCTTTTTCAGGCAAGCTTAATTATTTGCTAAGTTACTATGGTAAGCAGGCTGCTTTTAAGCCATTAACTGCTTCATAAGGGATGTTTATCTTTTAATTTAAAGAGCCAACCTCATTCATGTTGAGACAAAATTGCTGATAAATAAAACACTGGTAATTAGGTTTTACCTGTATTTCAAAGTGGTTTGTTTTATTGCATTCTGCTGTATATTATGTATCAAACTGTATGATACATGATGGTATTATTCAAACAAACCATGACTTTATCTATTTTGGTCACTACTAGTATCCTACATCTTATTGGTTCCTTACTGTTTCATGATAACAACTCATTAGCTCTTTGAACAATCACTCTCACTTACCTGTTCTGAATTAATACAGTGGCACCTGATGTAACAAATTTAATTCATTCCGGAGGCATGTTTGTTATATGAAATGTTCTTTACATGAAGCAGATTTTCCCATAGGAAATAATGGAAACTCAGACAATTGGTTCTACAATCAAAAAAATATTCATATAAACATTTTAACTAGATGTAAAAATGATGACAAAACACTGGAAGTGAATTCAAAATATGCATTCAATATGCATGATCCTATGAAGTCTACTTAGGCTGCAATCCTAAAGACACTTTCCTGAGAGTAAGCCCCATTTAACAGAATGGGGGTTACTTCTGGTAGACATGATTAGGAGGCTGCAATCAAAGACACTTTCCTGGGAGTGAGACCCATTTAACAGAATGGGGCTGACTTCTGGGTAGACATGGTTAGGAGGCTGCAATCCAAGACACCTTCAAAGTGTCTTCCCAATGTCTCCTTCTCCTTATCCTGAGCCTCTCTCTCTCTGCTCCCTTCTGGCTGGCCCTGAGCTGCTTCCCTCTTCTCCACTGCTGTTCTCTCCCTCTGCCCAGCAGACGCCCAGCCACAGGAAGAACAGCGCAGAAGTGTTGCTTTCGCTATGGGCAGGCGCGCTAGGCAGCCCTGACACTTTTTAAAAGGGCCAGCGCGTCTGCCCCAATTGCCAACAAGTTTGTCACGTGAAACACAGTGTTATGTGAAGCAGAATCCTAGAGAAATTTTTTCTTGTGGGGAATGGAGATTTCCCAGTACTATCTGACACTTCAAAATTTGAGCTGTAGAAGACCTTTTGGGGCTATGAGCTGCTGAAATCTGCATTTCTGGGCTGAGAAATCCAATCCAGTGTGTGCCAGTGTTTTCTAAAGATATTTCCATGATTTTGGGGCTAGCATGATTAAATACCAAAGGTGCATGGAATGCTGTAAACTTCTCACCAAAGTGGTACCCATTTATCTATTTGCTTTCAAACTGCTAGGTTGATGGGCAAGTAAACCGGATCTCACTCTCTCAGGCTGTCGAGGTTGCCACACTATTATGGCATGTAGTATGAGCTCCATCAGCATTGCTGCATGGTGAAAGAAAGTATGTGTGTGTGGGGGGGGGGGGGAAGGTAGAATTGAACTCTTAAATTTGGATATTTTACTTGAGCTCATGTGTAGGTAGTCCAGTACAATTATCTCAAGTTCAATTCATATAGTCATAAATTTGGAAAGGAACTAATAGGCCATCTAATTCAACTCCCTGCCCATAGGAGGAAATCCTCCAAGAGCATCCCAAACAGGTGCTTGTGAAGCCTCTGCTTGAAGGATTCCAGGGAAGGAGAGCCCACCACCTTCCTTGGCAAGCTGTTCCACTGCCAAACCACCCTTACCATCCCGAATTTTTGTCTGATGTCCAGTATCTTCTCTTGCAGTTTGTATCAATTGGATCTAGGTGCCAATTATTCTATATGAGTATCTTGATGGAACATACTACATAGACTTTGCAAGAACCCCATCTTCCGCTTTGGATAATCTATTGTACAGAAGCTAATGGCAACCCTCACATCCCACTGATCTTTACAGAGCTGGATTGCAAACCTTGGTCTCCCTGCGTACAGGCCACTCCTGTACTGATCAAAATGCAGGCTCAAATTTTGTCTTCATCTCTGTGCTTTTCAAATTCCGTCAAGCCCCATATCAGTTTACTGAGTTATCCACCCTCACCTACAGACCGTTTACTTCACTTCATTATTCCCTGGCCAAAATATCTTCTGAAGGCCGTCATGACAGATTTATATTCTGAGCATCAGACAGGAATGAAGTTCTCTGCTTTTCCTTTGCCTGTACTACATAAACATGTCCACTGTAGCATGTGTAGGGCTTTTCCAGCTTGTGTACAACACTCCTTGCTGGAGGACTAAGACTATACAGTCAAACAGCCTATGTAAGACAAAAAGAGTTCCTTCTCTTTCCAAAAGAAATCAGATGTAACATATCAAATACAGTAGTGCCTTGTAAGACAAACATAATTCGTTCCAGAAGCATGTTTGTCTTACAAAGCGTTCTTTATACAAAGTAGATTTTCCCATAGGAAATAATGGAAACCCAGATGATTGGTTGCACAACCCAAAAATATTCATATAAAAATATTAACTGTATGTAAAAATGACAAAACACTGTAATTGAATTAAAAATACTGTAATATAATACAGAACGTAATTACTGTAATATTAATAAAAACACGAATATACTGTACAGTAAAACAAAAAACTCTATGGCCGATTAATTTTCACTAAAATTTCACTAATTTTCACTAAATGACTGGTGTCTTTTGGAGCAACTTTAACACAGAACCTAACAAATGACATTTGCTTTTGTCTCCTTTTGAGGATTTCATGGAAATATGACATTGCATTGTCATTAAACAGATTCATCACTTTCATCGCTACTGCCTTATTTGGGTGGTGCTTTTCTACAAAAGTTTGCACAATTTCCCAGTGTTTACAATGTCCTCAATCTCATTTGATGTGAAGGATTCATCCTCCTTGTTCTCCTCCTCCTCCACAGATGAGATCTCCTCCAATGAATTTTCATTGTAAAACTGTTTGTCTTACAAGGCACTGTTTGTCTTACAAGGCAGAATTCCTTAGAAATGTTAGTTTGTCTTATAAAGCATTCTTCTTATAAATTATTTGTCTTACAAGGTACCACTGTACTTATGTGGTTAGAAATGTTAAAGGCAATGTCATTTTAATAAAAGGCAGGCTTCACACAAACAATATGATCCTAATTTTACTGTCAGTGTGTCCTGCTCTTCAGGTGAGATTTCTTTTACCAATATATGTTTGCTGCATATGCAGGATGATGCACTGCATAAACTCTTCAGTGTTGAATGAAAGTGTATCCAAAGTGCTGATTAATCTCTGTTTACATATTCAAAAGACAAGGCAAATTCCAACAAATACCAGAAGTTAATGCACACATGCTCTTATGGCCTACAATGTTTCCTGTACAATCTGAGGAATCAGATACCGAGGATCAGATGGTGACGAGATGAACCTGTCAACTCAATAAAATGTGACTGTGACCTGTGTCATATTCAGCCCTATAAAATAAAGAAACTAGGGATGAACTAGGGTCACAGTAAATACAATAAATTCAATATGGATCAGAATCCAGTATGAAGTTGACAGTCTTGTTGACATCAGAATGCATCTACATGGGAAGTGGTCTTCTGTTAGGGTTCACATCCTCTGACCTAAGGAACATTGGGGTAATTGAGACAAGACATAGCAAAATCCAGTAGTTTAAATGGTTTAAAAATGGACCAGAAAGATTCATAGATTGTCCAATAGAAGGCAAAATCCAGAGCAGTTATGGATCCAGGCAGTTACGTCACCCTCTAGTGTTATCTTATGAAAAGTCACTTTAACTGCTCCATCGCAAAGGGTTTAATTTGACTTTAGGATATGGGCCAAAGCCTCTTTCAGTGGAGCAGAGACCATAGAGCCCTAATGGCCAGATGCTGGGGATGCACAGAAAATGGCCATCATCCCCATCATGCCCAGTTTGTGATCTTCTCAGAGACATGTGGCTGACCAGTTATGAGTAAAGTGCTGGAGGGAAAAAGTCAACTGCTCTGATGCTCCTACACCAAAAAAAAAAAAAAAAAGAACTTTTAGGATAATCATGAATCCCTTCTGATGAATGGCCATCATCTGTGGTGCATCACTGGTCATTAATCCCAAACTGTTTTGCTAAATTTCATTACCATTTTGTTGTTTAGATTCAAGAGAAAGCCCATCTATGTATTGACATGAATTGGGGTCAGTTTAATAAAATGAAATTTAAGGCATCCCACTGCCACCTCACACATCTGGACTGAAACATAATAGTCACAGAGGAGTCCAGCTAGGGGGTGCAGTTACACTGGGCAACAAACTTTAGGGAGGCAACAAGCTAAGCTTGATACTAGTGGCTAAAATTGGGGGAAAACTGGGTGTGTAAGAAAGATAATACCAACATTGGAAAGGTAATTTAATGCAGAATGCAATGAAATAAACTGTCTTGGAATATCTACATTCTATCAAAAGTTATGGCCAATTATGAAGGTTGTTGTCCTATCCAGGAGCTGCAAACCCAGTTCCTGGGAGAACGCATCTTTCCTGTGCTCTAGACTGGGGTCTGGTGGCTGCCCACCCTCCACCCTCTCCCTCAAGCCCCCTGTGAAAGGCCATAAGGGTTTCCCAAGTCATGTCCATCATGGATTGGATGAAACTCCAATCCACAACAAGCGGTGTTACCATACAGTACAAATGCTGAAGAATTAGCCTTTGACACTTGCGGCTTACTATCGTCACATAACATGATGACACATGATCTAGAGCACAATCCTAACCATGTCTACTCAAATGTAAGCCCCATTGTGTTCAATGGGGCTTACTCCCAGGAAACTGTCTTTAGGATTGCAGCCAAAAGCAGTCAGATATAAGAATTGTGGTACAATTTGACATCCCTCATATTTTATCTTTAGTTAAGGATTATCTTTGCTTAGGAATACTGGCTGAGTCTGAACAAAAAGCCAAGAAGATATACCACACATACCACACTGTGTCCCATTACTCCAAGACCATCCAAATGGGGAAATACAAATAGAATTGTCCACACATTCTCAAAGTGTTTCTGTTTGGTAGGTAAGTGAACTCCAAGTGGCACAAGTACCTGTACCTCTTCAGTGCCACATACATAGAAGTGGGGGAACAAATTATGATTTCAGTGGCAATCCCACACCATGCTATCGAGACGTTGTTCTCAAAGTGGGGGCTGCAACTTCATTTCAGGGGAGTCATGAGAAGTTGGGTGCCACCATCTTGGAATCTGGCACTAGACATCACCATTGTGGAATGGGGCACTCAGGCTTTCCAGTGGGGCATCCATACTTTCCTTAACACAATGGAAAGTAATTTCAAACAGACATGGAGGAGCTCTGGCATCATAGTGATGTCATTTCCTGTAAGATGTCACTTCCGGCCATGACACCACTTCTAGCTTGATGACATCACATATTTTCATTCTCAGAAAGGGTTCCCAAGCTGAAATGCTCATGAACCACTTCTATGGAGGGTCATGTTCATTCTCATTTGCAAAGGGACCAGTTGAACAGATGATCCATATCTTTTACATTATACATTGTACCTATATTACAATATATAGGTCACGTTAATTGTGCGTGTGTATGTTGAACCCTTTGATAATCTTCTACTGAATTGGGTTCATGGAATTGTGAGACTTGTCCCCATGTTTACTATTAAAGTTCCTGTTTGGAAGAACCTGGGGATGCATCCCCAGACCTGAGTTTCAGGAGGCAAGTCTTAGTGATGCCACAAGTCTGTGACATTGTTTGCACAGACACAGCACTTCCATGCTGTGTGAAACCCTTTATTCACTTGAAGTGACATATGGAACCCAGAAATGGTTTGTCAACAATGTGATTACAAACCTCTGAGTGTTTGGGGGGCTACCAGTTTGGAGCTGGGACGTGTCACCCAGTGTGGATCACTAGGCTATTGTGTTTATGCTATATGGCTGTCAACTGTTGATTGATCTCAGATCTGCCCTCACCTTTCAGGCCAACTGGAGGAGGTGGAGTAGTTCACCAGCAGTGCACACTCAATTTTGAAAGGAGAAGATGAGGGTGGAATCTGAAGCGTAGGTGGGCAGCTAGAGTTTGAGCTAATGAATTGCCATGTCCTGGTTGTGTATATTGAAAAATGGTGCCTGCATGAGGCGTAGAGTTCTGGTGTGACACGATAACTGTTTCATAGCCTTAGGTTCTTTATCTAAGGAGCTGGGGGATCTCGGCAGGGCATATGCGGCACAGTTGCTGCCAAGGGCAAGGAGAGAGGATTTTTTCAAATATATATTTCAGAGGCACAGTCGCTAAATCCTGAGGATTAAGTAGTTGAAGGCTTCTACAGGAAAATGATAGGGATAGAAGGTGAGAGACCTTTCTCTTATTAAGTATTACAGTGCAGCTTGTCAGTCTGGTATTTGAAAGGAGTGGGGTCAGGTGAGTGGCGCTGGATAAATCACAGCCATTTGAGATATTGCTTTGCTCTCCTACGGCGTTTGAATTTCTTTCACAGAATAGGCCCTCTTTTCTCACTCAGAGTGAAATCCTTTATTTGGGACAGTCCCTAAGGGATGATGGGCAGCTCAGCGTGGATGTTCCCCGATCCACATTCCCCAAACATTGCTGCAATTGTATGGCTTGGGAATTCCCAGACCATTCCCCTCCCCCCCAATAAAAAATAAAAAAATCCAACCCTGAACACACAGGACATCTGCTTTTACTATTTGGCCTAGTATGGTGTTTAGAAAAGGAAGGAGTGAGCCAATTGGCCCCAGAGGATTGATTACACTTGATACATTGGATGTCTGACTTTTGTGTCCCTTGTTCTTATTTGTTCACAGCCAGTATGTCAAGATGCACTGCAGCTGTTTGTCTCTTTTTTCTGTTTTTTAATCCATCATGAAATAAAGTTAATCTTGGCAGACAGGGTCGGAGATGGTCAGTTGAAGTATATCCTGTAAAGACCCTTTTGTACAGAGTTCTGTTTCAAAGCCTTAGCAATGGGAAGACTTGGTATTGGGGTGGGGTGTGTGTGGTTGACTTACAGAAATGTACTGTACAAAGGTGGAAAAGGCTTTGAAATATTCATGAGCTATGCTGCAATCTCCTTTCATTCCTAGCTGGATCAAGTTCATATGAAAATATGCAAAGTTTCAGAAATCAAATGCATACCATGTTTCCAAATTCAAGCATTACTGAGGTTTCATACAAACAATATGCCCTGATCCCTTACAAGCTAACACTGGGGATTGTCTATGCAGAACAAGTTAGTTTGTTTATTGTATTTCAGCATTTTAGCTTCATTTAACAGTTGCAACTAATTAACTGTGGTGCATGTGATTTATGTCAGCCAACCATAAACTACTCTAACAATCCTTAATTTACTTTTAAAATTCCGTTATGGTTCCCTGTGAAAGTGTGAATAATAGTTACTGCATTGATAAACCAATTTTTTTTCTGAATGTAGGAAATAATAATTTGCAAATTCAAAATGAAACATTGAAAACAGTGTTCTGAACATGTTTTCAGACTTGAATCCCAATTAGAAATCTAATCCTAACTTGTGCTGGAAGCCAGATTGACTGGCCTGTGTGGGATCCATTGCTGGCAGGAGAATAATGCATAGTAAGAGAATTTTTTTTCCTTACTCTGAGCGACATCCAAGCCAGCCCTAAGATGCTACTCAGATCTGTGATCTGAGCAGCCTGTTTAAGGTTGATTGGGCTAAGGATAGGTTTAGGATTCAGCCTGCACTGCCACAAACATTCCCATTCCCTTCCCAAGCCCAATCTACACCACTCCACCCAGTCGCTGCTCAGAAAAGCCTTTCCCCATTTGTTTCACCTTCCCACTAACCTTTCCCACCCCCTGCAGTTCCTTGCCTTAGATGGCACTACTGTACCATGTCTGTGTGCAAGTGGATCCAGTGGATCTGGTTTCTGTGGCCTCTGTACCAGCACAGCTATCTAAGGGAGGAACCAATATGCTTTACAACACAACACTCCTAGTGTTGGATGTGCTTTTAGCCTTTTGGGGGAAGAGTGAGGAGTGGAATTGGATCTGCAGAATAAGGGAAAGGGCACACATAAGCACTTGCAGGTGCCAGAGGGCGGGATCAGTCTTCCGACAGACAGACAGGGAGACAGGTAGGAATGATACCTGGAGCCACATGCCAATACATGGGTGTTTTTGTGTGTGTGTGTGTGTGTGTGTGTGTGTGTACAATGAATTTTGACATCTACTTCTATATGGAAAACAGAAATGGTACTCTAGGTTCTTCAGCAACATTTCTAGGACAAGAAGGACAAACATCCTTGGATTCAATGTCATCTACAGTGAAAAGCAAAGAGACAAGATGAAGATGTCTTCTAAGTTGCAAAAAAAAAATACTATCCTGGAGAAAACAAATGTACAACCTTGTAAGAGGAAGGAGCCTAGAAACAGCTGAGCCTGCAAGAGAAACTGCCTACCAGATACAGACCAAAAGCCACAGAAGAAAATAATTTCCCAATAATTCTTTTTGAAGATGGGCTCAAAGTAAATTCTCCGGATCTGTTTTTTCATTCTCAATCTCACACACATGTGCCAGCATATCTGTGCCATTCCTGGCCATTAGTTGAGCAACTTACAGATCTGATAATATCCCTGGCTCAAGGATGCCTTTAGAGCAGTGATATTCAGGCATTTCAGCCCAGGACCCCTTTCTGAGAATGACAATCAGTCCGGGACTCCTCAGAAGTAGGTGGGACCCCCCTCCACGGGTCCAGTGGTGGGCACCAGCAGGTTTGCACCTACTCTATAGAACCGGTTCTTAACAAGAGATAGTACATATAAAGTTTAAAAATAGCCATTTAAAAGTGGCTGCCAGATGGACAGAGAACCGGTTCTTAATTTCTTTGAAGCCCATCACTGCACGGGTCCCGTTGTTATAAGTATCATTAAAGATGCCCAGTGCCAGATTCCAAGACAGCTGCATCCAGCTTTTCATGAGCTCCTTGAAATGAAGTCCTGACCCCCACTTTGAAGACCACTGCTTTAGATGTTGGCTTGGTGGGACAGTAACCTAGAGTTCACTCTAAGGGGTTTTCCCGAGTACTGCACCAGAGTACCTTCTTTTCACCTCTAAGTAAATGGCTGCCATATTCTATTGTAACAGAATAACAATATATTTAAGAAAAATATTGGAATTAAGATATTCGAATGAAAGAAAAGTGTTTGTCCCTGAAAAACTGGTAATAGTGATCTCATAATGACATGAAAAGTGTGCAGTGTGTGATGCACTGTGTCCCACCCAAGCTTTTCCTGAAATATAAGGACCTTGTTATTCCCCCATCACCACCCACACACGTAAACATGGCTTTATTATTATGATTATTAACATTGTGCTATTCAACAAATTTTTTTGCAGTTACTTCAGTAGGAAAATGCTCATATAGCAATTTAAAGGCCTAAAAACATTGTGAGGTGGAAAGCCATTAAAGTAGTTTCTAAAATTAAATACAATTTCAGCACTTATAGTCCACTCCTGCCTCTCGCCAGTTCAGGAATGTCATTTGAGCGTTCACTATGGGTCTTCTTGGTCCTGGTGCAGCTATTTTGCTGATGCAGGAGGTGTAACGGAATTGGAAAGAATGAAGTAAAGTGGATGTGGTAAAGTACATGCCAGTGCAAAAAAAGTACACAATCTGGTGTATACTTCAGGAGTAATAAACCATTTTTTCCATTGATGATGATGAAGATGATGAAGAGGAGGTGGTGGTGGAGAAGGAGATTTATACAGTATACCGCAAAGTAGTTTATACAAAGTCAAATAACAGGTCTCCCTGTCCAAAAAGTGTTCACTATCAAATAAAATTTCACCACTATTTGGAGTTGTGTGTACAGTATATGTATTTAGGCTCAAACAAAGGTTTCCATAAGCTCAGCTATATGTATTCATTACTACTTCTATTGTTTATTGTTTTGATTGTTCTTTTTGCTTTTACGGTATGTTGGATATTTGTACATTTTTGTTAGCTTCCTTCGGCATGCACAGTGTGAAGTAGAAATAAAAATAACACTGTTTTGACTATATTTCTATATGCATTTAAACACTTAAAGGCAACTCATGTAAATTTCAAGAAAGAAATGAATTCAAAGTCCTGTTAACATATATTGCGAAATAAAAAGCCATGAGAAAATTTTCAATATGGATTTAATCAGACCAAATGCTTTGTACTCTATACCCCATAAATCAACTCTGCAACATTTATGAAGGCTTAAGTTCTTTTCACCCAAAATGAAGACATTCAAACCCATCTTTGTTGGCTGTTTGGTTTTGTTCTTGGCGAAGCATAGTACCATTTCCAGTGTTCTTGTTTATGTTGACCGGGACAGGATGTTACTAATTTTCCAGTTTGACTTTATTCACATATTGCATTCACGTGTATACAATCTGGGTGCAGTGTACAAGATTATTGATCAGTGTGTGCATAAGTTATGTTCAGGGTGACCAGTGGTGAGCTTCAGCAGGTTCGCACCTACTCTATAGAACCAGTTGTTAAGGAGAGATAGTACATATAAAGTTTAAAAATAGCCATTTAAAAGTGGCTGTCAGATGGGCATAGAACTGGTTGTTAATTTCTTTGAATCCCATCACTGAGGGTGACCATAAAGAATAGAGGAGAGAATGTCTCTACCTTTAATCATTGCATAAAAGAGGGAAATGTGGCAGGTTTTGCTCATTGTTGAAGGGTTTAAAAACTCTCTTCTATGCAATGGCTAAAGGTAGAGGCACTCTGTCCTCCATTCTATATGGTCACCCTGGTTATGTTGCACTTATGTTCAGCAGTATGCATGATTCACACTCTGCATTTTCAGTGTCCAGTCTCCACTTTGACTTTTGAAATGCAAGTAGTTCAGTGGTTAAAGACATTGTGCTTGTCAACCTGAAGGTCGGCAGGTCATTGGTTTGAGACCTGAGTACTGCATAATGTAGTGAGCTCTTGTTACTTGCCCAGCTACTGCCAGCCTAGCAGTTTGAAAGCATTTAAATGAAAGTAGATAAATTAGTACCATTTTGATAGGAAGGTAACAGTGCTCCATGTGCCTTTGGTGTTTAGTCATGCCAGCCACATGACCGCAGAGATATCTTTGGACAATGCTGGCTCTTTGGCCTGGGAGTGGAAATGAGCAGTCCCTTAAAGCTGGTCACAACTAGTAGGGCAACATGTGGAAGATGCCAATGAACAGTCAAGCCTTAGTGTTGCTGGCCAACAGTTTTAATCTGATCAATTGAAGATAATTTAAAGAGCCAACCTCATTTGTGTTGAGACAAATTGCTGATAAATAATTGGCATCCTTTGGTCTCAAAAGACTCTGGTATCGTGCTCTTACTGGAGGTCCTGAAACAACATCTAGTGTGGCTAAAAAGGACAATTCGAGAGTGTCCATCCCTTCCACACTGAGGACAAATAAATTCCGTCCCCTGCCCAGGCTCCAGGTTTCGCTGCTTTCGGGTCTGTCTCTTTGCTTCAGCCTGCCGAACAAGTGTCTCTTCCAGTTGGAGAAGGCCATGCTGGGTCTTTTGCCTCCACGCTGAACGATTGGAAGTCAAGTTTTCCTAGCTGTTGATGTCCATTCCCAAGGCCTTTAGATCGCTCTTGCAGATGTCCTTGTATCGCAGCTGTGGTCTCCCTCTAGGGCGCTTTCCCTGCACTAATTCTCCATATAAGAGATCTTTTGGAATCTGACCATCAGCCATTCTCACGACATGCCCAAGCCAGCATAGACGCCACTGTTTCAGAAGTGTGAACATGCTAGAGATTCCAGCACGTTCTAAGACTGCATCATTTGAGACTTTGTCATGCCAGGTGACGCCAAGAATACGTTGGAGACAGCGCATATGGAAGGTGTTCAGCTTTCTCTCCTGCCATGCATAAAGGGTCCAAGACTCGCTGCAGTACAAGAGTGTGCTCAGGATGCAAGCTCTATAGACCTGGATCTTTGTGTGTTCCGTCAGCTTCTTATTAAGCCATACTCTCTTTGTAAGCCTGGAGAATGTAGTAGCCGCTTTACCAGTATGTTTATTCAGCTCAGTATCTAAGGAGAGAGTGTCAGAGATAGTTGAGCCAAGGTACACAAAGTCATGGACAACCTCCAGTTCATGTTCAGAGATTGTGATACAGGGAGGTGGCTCCACACCCTGACCCATGACTTGTGTCTTCTTCAAGCTGATTGTTAGTCCAAAGTCTTGGCAGGCTTTGCTAAAACGGTCCATAAGTTGTTGAAGGTCTTCGGCAGAGTGAGCAGTAACAGCAGCATCATCAGTGAAGAGGAACTCACGCAAGCATTTCAGCTGGACTGTGGACTTTGCTCTTAGTCTGGAAGGATTGTAGAGTTTTCCATCTGATCTGGTCCAGAGATAGATTCCCTCTGTTGCATTTCCAAAAGCATGCTTCAGCATGACTGCAAAAAAGATCCCGAATAAAGTTGGTGTGAGGACGCAACCCTGCTTCACTCCACTTCAGATGTGAAAGGAGTCTGATGTTAAGCCATCAAAAACTACAGTGCCCTTCATGTCCTCGTGAAAGGACCTGATGATGTTGAGGAGCTTAGGTGGGCATCCAATCTTGGGGAGGATTTTAAAAAGGCCATCCCTACTAACCAAATCAAAAGCCTTTGTAAGATCTATGAAGGCTACAAAGAGTGGCTGTCTTTGTTCCCTACATTTCTCTTGCAACTGTCGAAGGGCTCCAATCCTAACCACACTTTCCTGGGAGTAAGTCTTATACACAATGGGACTTACTTCTGAGTAGACATGCTTAGGATTGCACCTGAAGTCTTTCTAGTTTCCTCAGTTAAAGATTTCTCTGAAAACTGTGGTCAGATGGTCCTTATTTGAAACTAGTAGTTCATGTTTTAATTTCAAAAGTTAAGTTCAGTCCAGGAAAATAGTTTGTCTTTATCCAATAAAGCATTTTCCCAGGTATTACTAGCACAGTTTTTTGTTTTTTAAAACAAAACAGTGTATTATGATCGTTTTAGAATAAATAGGAGGAAAAATATGAAATTTCCATCTTTAGTTGAACACCTCTTTAGTATTCTGGAATCAGATATCAGTGTTTGCCTGAATAGCGCCCCATCTTTTTCCACTCACTGACATATAGTATATAAGGCAAAGCATAGACTGAAGACAAAACAATTGCTGCATAAGAAAATTAAGGCAGGCTGCAGTAAATGGTAATACTCCTTCTTCTATGCCAATTACCATATGGGGGAAAGACTTGATAAAGTGTCTCTCATCTTCTTTAACATCAGAAGGAGCCCCGCAAAAATAGTTTTAGTTGTGTGTGCACTTTTACAACTTTCACCCAAGTTGATGGCAAAATGCCTAGAGCATATTGCTAGCAGCTTGTTCTTCAGTGACACCCACCCTTCATCTGGATGTAATATCTCAATATTGCTTGAGAAGATTGAATTTTATTTAGGCTTTAAGCATGATAATAAAAAGGCAACAGAAATACTTCAATGGCAGGAACTTTGTCAATTAAAGGAGTCAGGTTTATAGAGAAGCTGCAGTACGCTGCAACCAAAAAGAAAAAAAATAATGCTTCTGCTTATCATTATAATGAGGAGTTCATCCAAAGATTATTTCATTTTCTTTTGTAAGATTTATGACCCCATCTAATCTATGGCTGGCCTGCAAGGTGCAGGGCCACTGACATAGCTTCTGCTGTGTGAGACCGGGTGACAGAGACCAGAACAGGCAGGAGAAGTAAATAAGTAATGAAAACTTTCACTTTCTGCAACCCTCCCTGATCCCTTATGGGTCTACTCAGATCTAACCCAGCAGTTTTGCAGGTATAGTAGATAGGTTAGGCTGGAGATACATCCAGAATGGGACAGGGGTTCTGAATCCCACAGGCATTGATGTTGATATCCACCCAATTTCTACCCTGGCTTTGCTCACCTCAATCCTCCCCCAATGAGCTTCCAATGTAAACATTGTTCTGTCAACAGCCATGTCTGTTTGGATCCTCTGCTGGTGCAGGACCTCCTGGTCTCCACACCAGCAGACACTCTGTACATACCATCAGAAAGACAGCCATGATGGTCAGTTGTGTGGTAGGCTGGCAGATCTTGGGATCTATCAGGCTAAGGGTGCAATTCAGTCCGATTTAGGCTGGCACAACTTAGCCACTTCCCCTTTCCGTGGTGGGGTGAGGAGGCCCATACATATCTGTGTACTGACCTAATCTCCCCAGGACCTAATCTCCCCAGACAAGTGCCTTTATGAGATTTTTGTGACATCCCAGGCCAGCACAGGACTTGTGCTGGGACTTATGCTGGCATAACTGCGGGGGTCAGAATTGCAGAGTAAAACTCATTAAAAAAACAACATGCTTCTTTAATACTTGAAATAACGATCAATTTGCAAAAGAATGCATACCACATGTGACCATCGTGACCAGTTGACTCTTCCTTGTGAATCATAAAGAACCAAAGAATCATAAAATTTCCCCTTTTCCTGTGATAGCGCAGGAGCATCCCCAAATACCCACTGGATATAGCACTGGCACACTGGCCTGCATGATCTATTGCAAGTTAGCACTGTACTGTCCAGGATTCAAACCATTTCGGCTTCATTTTCAGTACCAGGTCATCCCAGGATCACCTATAGGATAGCCCAGAGAACACATAGCTCATTCTTCAGAGCTGAGGTCCCCTCATATACTCCCAGAGTGCAGAAATTAACACAGTTCCTTTAACCATTGGAGTCACTAGGATTCGCGTCACCTGGTGCAGAGGCCAGCAGTGGGTGGGGCAACATCCGGGCCACTCGCTGTTTGAGATCTTACCATCGGGAAGACGATATCGAGTGTTGAAAGCTAGGACAAGCAGATTTAAATTTAGTTTTTACCCAAGTGCTGTAATATGGCTAAATGCAGAATTATGAAATCTGGTGGATGTTACATATGTAATATATATATTAAGCTGTATAGGTTTTTCTTTTTAATTGTGTGTGTTTTGATTTGTTTAAATGGTTAGTTGTACATGTTTTTGGTAGTGTCTTTTTGTGTATTACGAGAGAGCACCTCATTTCGTTGTTCTCATGAGTACAATGACAATAAATTTATCTTATCTTATCTTAACTTATCTAACATGCTGTGGGTTATATGCAATGCCCTGTCACCACTGGTTTTTTAGCCACACATTGAAATAGAATAAAGTTATTTTAAAGTGGTTTGTTTCACTGCATTCTGCAGTAAATTATGCACCAAACATGATGGGATCATATCTACAAACCATGATTTTAGCCATTTTGGTCACTCGGGGTGTCACCCCTCTAAAGGAGTGCCCCATTTCTGACACCCTTGTGATGTCTCTTGCACTCCCTTGCATTGACTTTTCTCTTCAGACAAGGCATGCATGCTTACTTGCTAGTAAACATGGCTGTGCATTTCACTTTCATTTTCAATGCCTTTCAATGCAATCATCAGGGACCTCCTTCTAGGGTGATTTATGGTTATTTATTTATTTATTTAAGTAATTTTTATCCCGCCTTTCTTCCCCCACAGGGGGGAACTCAAGGCGGCCAAACAATTAAAAAACAATAAAACACCACTAAAATTACATATGATAATAAATAGAGATAAAAACACATTAAAATGTAATTAAAATACAATTAGATTAAAGCTAAAAACGTAGACTAAAAACGATAAAACAGAAAAGATAAAAAAGATAAAAGCCCCCCAACCTCTCCCCCCATTTAAAAAGCTTTTTTAAAATAAAAGGTTTTAAGGCTCCACCTGAAGCTCTGTAGTGAGGGAGCTTTCCTCAGTTCTAAGGGGAGGGAGTTCCAAAGCCGGGGTGCCACCACCGAGAAGGCCCTATCTCTGGCCGCCACACCTCTCACGTCTCTTAGTGGCGGCACAGTCAGTAGGGTCCCCTCAGATGACCTTAGGTGATGGGTCGGATTGTACGGAAGAAGGCGGTCCCTCAGATACCCTGGACCCAAACCGTTTAGGGCTTTAAAGGTCAGGACCAGCACTTTGAATTCAGCCCGGAAACGAATGGGCAGCCAGTGTAGTCGCTGAAGCAGTGGCCCGACAGAGTCGAACCGACGAGCCCCAGCAACCACACGGGCCGCCGCATTCTGTACTAGTTGCAGTTTCCGAACCGTCTTCAGAGGCAGCCCCACGTAGAGAGCGTTGCAATAATCTAGTCTCGATGTCACTAGGGCATGGGTCACCGTGGCCAGATCCAAGCGACTCAGATATGGTTGCAGCTGGCGGATCAGCCGAAGCTGAGCAAGGCTCCCCTGGCCACAGCCGCCACCTGGGACTCCAGGAGCAGCTGCGAATCCAGGAGAACCCCCAAGCTGCAAACCTGTTCCTTCAGAGGGAGTGCAACCCCATCCAGAACAGGATGATATTCCAATACCCGAGTCGAGGACTTCCGGACCAGGAGAACCTCTGTCTTATCAGGATTTAATCTCAGCTTGTTCACCCTCATCCAGTCCCCCACTGCCTCCAGACAACAATTCAGGACTTCAACCGCCTCCTTGGACTCAGGAGGAAAGGAGAGATAGAGCTGGGTGTCATCAGCGTACTGGTGACACCTCACTCCAAACCTCCGGATGACCTCTCCCAGCGGCTTCATGTAGATGTTAAATAGCATGGGGGATAGAATGGAACCTTGTGGCACCCCGCACCGAAGAGGCCAGGGTGCCGAACAAGCATCCCCCAGCACCACCTTCTGGGACCGGTCAGCCAGGAAGGAGTGGAACCACTGCAAAACAATGCCTCCAATCCCCAACCCGGCCAATCGACCCAGAAGGACACCATGGTCGATGGTGTCGAAGGCCGCTGAGAGGTCCAGCAGGACCAACAGGGACGCACTCCCCCTGTCCATTCCCCGGCGTAGGTCATCCACCAAGGTGACCAAGGCAGTCTCTGTCCCAAACCCCGGTCTGAAACCAGATTGGAAGGGATCCAGATAATCAGCTTCATCCAGGACCCTCTGAAGCTGAGACGCTCCTACCCGCTCGACCACTTTACCCAGAAATGGGATGTTTGAGACTGGCCGATAATTGTTTAAATTTTTAGGGTCCAGGGAGGGTTTCTTCAGGAGGGGGCGAACCACCGCCTGCTTTAATGCAGGCGGCAACACCCCCTCCCTCAGAGAGGAGTTCACCACCCTCCCTGTCCATTCGGCCAGTCCATCTCGGGCCAATCTAATTAGCCAGGCTGGGCAAGGGTCGAGCGGGCAAGCAGATGGTCTCACACTACAGAGAATCCTGTCCACATCCTCAGGTTCTACAAGCTGAAAAGAATCCCAAAAGATGGATAAGACAGGTGCCCCAGGGACATCGTTGGATGTTGTTAAAGTGGCGTCCAAGTCATGCCGGATCTGGTCGACCTTGTCCGCAAAGTGTTGCGCGAACTCACCACAGCGAGCCTCCGTGTGCTCTACCACATCAGCGAGGGGGGCCAGATGGAGTAGGCCCCGGACCACACGGAAGAGCTCCGCTGGACGGTTCTCTGCGGATGCGATGGTGGTAGCAAAGTATTCCTTTTTAGCTACCACCACCGCTGCAGAGTAGGCTCGCCAGTGAGACCTGGCCTCTGCCCGATCAGAAACGACACGAGTCTTTCGCCACCGTCGCTCTAAACGTCGACCTTGCTGTTTCAAAGCCCGCAGCTCCCCAGAAAACCAAGGAGCTGCGTTTGATCTACGGCAGCTGGTTAGTTTGATCTACGGGAGCTGGTTGCTGTGTTCATTGGCTCAGGAACCTTCCGTTCTTGGATTCCTCTCAGCCTGCCCTTTCAGATGGATAATGGCACATTTGCTATTTCAAAAGATGATTTTTGCATTAGATTCTGCTCTTCAATATAAATCCAACAGTCTATGACATGATGGGGTTTCCTACACCATCACAAAGTTGCAGTTTTGGGCTCCCCCAGTACGCATCACCCCCCCCCCCAGGCCTATCACCTGATACTGGCCACACATCCCTAGCACATGTCCTTGCATTTAACTAATAAATATGCTGGTTAGTCGAGCACAGAATTATCTTCAAATTGTGATTCATTCAAGAGAACCTAGTACACACACTAGGGGTTGGATGCACATAGGGGGTTGATGTGCATGGGGGTTGATTCACATGAGGGAATGATGCACATGGGGGAATGATGTGCATGAGGGGGATGATGCATATGGGGGGATTATACACATTTGTGGATGATGCGCAGTGGGAGGTTGATGTGCATGGAGGGTTGATGTGCAGTGTGGGGATGGCGTATGGGGGAATTTTACTCTTTTTGCTAATATTGTAAATAAGAATGGAGTCAGAGATTGGAGTCCTTTAGCCCAAGTCTTTTGTATCTTTTATGCCACTGAACAAGAAATTCAACCCTCTGTTCAAAGAGGACCTAACAAATGGAGAATGTAGAAGGGGGGCACTGAAAGAGAAATTGATAGCTGGGGGTCCAGTGATATGGTCTACCCTATGTAATCATATAGAGTGGTCCTGTTTTGTAGCTGACAGTTTATTTTTCTATTTGGTTCTAAGTGAAGGAGAATTCAGTGGAATTCCCCCCCCCCCCCCAGAATTTAAATTTTGCTGAGCAAACATTTCAGGAAATGACCCATAAAAGAAAAAAGGAGGCAAGTTCTTCCAGTCTCTTATTAGGTATTACTTAAGGGATATTTTGGGGGAAATCCATATTTTATAAGCAGTTCTACCTCCCACAGTACTTACTAAAAGGATTTATATGCAATCCTCTTAATTGGTGCAGGCCCTGCTGGGAAGAGGAATGTGCCAACACATTCTTCATTCTGATTAGACTCCAAGGAATATATTGTGTTGTGAGACAATTACTTTTATTTTGTGAATTGCTCAAACAATGAACAATGTGCACTGTTTTTCTTTTTTTCCATGGCTGCATTGAGGTGAAGAGAGAGCGGGTTGGGATGGAGGGGGGAAGACAAGCAGCCCAAAATGTATGCAAATAAATACTGAATCACACCTGTAAGCTATTGTGAATATAAACCCACAGCCATCAGGCTTGCCAGCCAAACACATATTTCACAATTAAGTGAGCAATTACCCATTCTTTATCCATTGAAATGGGATGCACTAAATCTATTCCCTGGCTATCAGCCCATTTAAAGAGCAGGTCATCCATCTGGGTACTGATTAAGTGGATTGTGCTGTAGGTGGTGGGTGGAGTGGAATACTTTGCATCTGTCCTCTGAGGTGTTGAGTGTCCTTATCTTGATGTGTCCATGATGGGAGATAAAAGCTCTCAGCACCTTGCAGATACTTCTTGGACTCTTCCCAAGAAGTTTCCACTTAGAGTTCCAACTTCTCTGTTAAAAACCGTGTATCCAACTGGAAAGCCATATCACAACAGTGTCTACTACTGCACAGATGTGGATATTCCCAAAGCTAAATATTTGACTTTTGAGCTGGGATTGGTTCATTTGCTTGTACGAATTACCTCTGTTTTTGACATATATATTCCACCTTTCCATCTACTGGGTAAATAGATGCTTTGGCAGCTAGCAAAATTCAGAGCAATTTTTTTAAAAATTAAACTATTCAAAAACTCACCCAAAAAGGTTAACGATCATACTATAAAGCAGTGATTTTCAATCTTTTTCATGTCATGGCACACTATCCATTTTTTAACATTGACAAGGCATACCATGTTCTTCAAATCCCCAAATTTTCCTATTAATAAATGTCCCCAAATTCCAGCAGCACACCTGAGGACTATCTGCAGCACACTAGTGTGCCACGGCAGACTGGTTGAAAATCACTGCTAGAAAGGAATAGCAGATAAAGACAGGAATATAGCAGAACTAAAACGGCATTTTAAGCCACTGATAGATTAAAGGCCTGACATGTAAATATGGTTTCATTTGGTGAGGAAAGCATCAAGGAGCTTCACATCTCTAGGGTGGGATCCAAAGCCTGGGCTTGACCACAGAAAAGGAATTACTGTATATGGGATGAGTACCTACTCATCAGTGAGTGAGTATTAGAATGAAAAGAACAAACAGGCTCAAGTCAAGCCCAAGCCCACCTGACTAGCAGCCAGAGGCTGCAATCAGAAAAGTGAAATCCATTTTCCTGAGACTAAGGGCAAAATCCAGAGTAACTACAGGGAGTCTTTGCTCCAGTGTAAGAACAAATACTCTAGATTGCAATATGAATTTCCCATAAGTTTTCACTGGGTGTTGCAGTAACTACGGGTGCACGTATAGTCTCTTACATGTTCCCATAGTTATTCTGGATTGTAGAGTCTGTCTGCATGAAGCAAAACTAAGAGATTGGGGCAACAGTCCTAATCCCTCAAGTTAGTCCAGCAAAAGTCCTGGCACAAGTCCCATGCTGGACGGGGATGTCAAGTGCTGCAAGGCACTTCTGTGCCACTGCAGGAGTGGGTTAGGTCAGTGCACAGACATGCACTAGCCTCCCCATACCACAATGGGAAAGGGGAGAGAGGTGAATAGTGCTGGCCTAAATTGATTAGGATTGCCCCCAAGTTCAGGAAGGGGATATCAGCGGCACTTGGACAGTCCTTCCTGGGTCTGATCCACTCATACCTTGACCTCATCACTGGCCCTATCCTTATTTACTTGAAGCTCCCATAAAAGATCAACTCATTTGGAAGATGTTTTCAGTATTTGGAATATAAGATAATTCGAAAGATGTTCATCTGAATCACACCATCATCTGCTGTAACTATTTATAGGAAAGAAAAAACCTGAACAAGAGATTGGCAATTCAATTGAGAAAAGTGGGGTGCTGGTGCCCTGCAATGTATTAAAGTGAGTTGTTCACTTTCCAATAAAAGCAAATAGGAAATGATAGCTGAAAACTACAAAACTACATTCAAAGAGTGTGCAAAGAGTCATTGTGTGAACTTTCTATTTTTATTCAACAGTACTGGTTGTGACTTTCTGCTGCAGTGTTGTGATTGATGGCACTTGGGTCCAATTGCAACCTACCTTGCTTGAAATGGATAGTGCGTCGACAAACAGCAGTGGTGCAGTTTTTCATTAAACAAAATGGAAAAGTGATTTCATAATTCTTTTTGTCTTATGTTGCTTTAGAAGAATTTGAGACAGTTAAAAATTGCATGGATTTTAAACCATATGTGTGAGAGTGAAAAAATAAGGGTTTGTGTTTTTCCTATTTTTAATCTGAGCCAGATGAAACAAAAAGATTGTTTCCTTCCAAACTATAGGTCAAGTACCTCTATAGACTTCAAGATGACTCTGTAAGTTATCATGTTATCTTTCTTTCTTGACAGTATACCATTATGCGGGGTATCATTTCAGCATTTACTATCTTTCATGTCCTTTTATCTTCATGCTTGGATTTCTTTTAAAATTCCACTCCATACATTTGGTTTCATTACATAAGTCTGGCTTTTACAAAACAGATTCAAAAAAATTGTTATTCATTTTCTTCAGTTTCATATTTGCCAGTACTGGCTTGAAACAGTATATTTGCTTTGTTGCTTTTATCATGAGAGATTAAACACAATGCAGTAAATGAAGTATAAAAAGAATCCAGGTTTGAAAGAATGAGAAAATACAGCATATCCCTGTTAAGTTGACTTTCATTAGATTCCATTGAGTGCAACAGTACGGTGGGGGAGAGTTTAAAGCAAATGGCATGATGCTGTTTGAGATTATGATTGGTCCAATAAAGACCCAAGTTCAAATCTCCATTTGGTTGTGACTTTCACTGGTTGATCTTGGACCTGGTCTAATTTACATCACAGGTTTGTTGTGAGGATCAATGGAATTAGTGGCATTTCTAGCAAAATGTGGGGTTGTGGACCTCACAGGTTAAAGCACAGAGGGTCATCACATCACTACTGGCTAAATTTTTTTTAAATATTAGTATTTTAAATATTGGCATTTTAAAAATAATACCACCATGTTCAGTGGTGGGATTCAAAAAAATTAACAACAGGTTCTATGTCCTAATAACCTAAATTAACAACAGGTTCTATCTCTATAGAACAAGAGGTTCTATGTCCCATTAGTAACCAGTTCTCAGAACCAGGCACTCATTAGCAAAGGGTTCTATAGAACCTGTGAGAACCCCCACTGACCCACCATTGACTATGTTACATATCATTAACTGCTTAATGAATGCAGTGAAACAATCTGTACTGAAATATCTCTATTCTATCAAAACACCAATGAGATCAGGACAATTGTGCATCGCTACACCCACAACCCAGGGCATTGCCTTGAACACTGCAAGGATGGAGGCCCATTGTGGGGGTGATGTACTGACCTCTCACAGTAGAACTAGTGATGCCACTGAATGGGAAGGATGGAAGGAAGGAAGAGCCTGAGCTCCTGAGGAAGGACAAGCTAGTAACAGTAGTCAATCATCTTTTAATGAAATTGTCCTCAAGACCACCAATAAAATAATATTGAATCGCTATTCCTGATAATTGTTTTTTTCTTAACACAAAGCTTCATCAGAATAATGTTTGGTACAAAAAGGCTTCCCTGAGTTGATACTGCTAGCCTGGTTTAAAATTATTTATTTAACATCTGGCAAGTATTAGTCAAGCTGTCGCTCAGATAAATTGAATCAAAGAAGGCCCATGCCAGGAGGAAAGAAAAAGGAGAATAGAATTGCTTGATGCCCTCTCAAAAATGTCTTACAAAGACCTTCACTTTCTACCTATCTTTCTCTATGGGTGCAAGGAGGAGCTGAATAGACCAGGAACCAAATGCATCTGCTTCCCCTCAGCTGAAGTATGAAGCTATCAAAGCTGTTTTAAGGATTTCATTTAATCTCATACACAAATTCTATGAAAAAAACCTGACAGTAACATGAGATCTTCCATAAATTCTCCTTCTCTACTCCACTCTCCCTCCCCACCCCACTTCAAATGCATCTTTCCAGATAACTCATTTTATTTTCTCCCACATATCAAGGATTGTACTAGCTTTTCTTTGAGAAAAGAAAATAATTAAGCCATCCATAAAAGATTCGGCTGGCTGGGAACATAGCACCATATAGAGTTACTTTGGGAGTGAGGGGGCATGAGACTGATGAGAAGCATTAAAGGAACTTGAAACACCGAGTTCAGCAATCTGGGGAATAACAGAAAAAAGGGATGTTGTTTGGGTAGAGTCAAGGGGCAAAGATACCCTGTCAGTGGCAACATTACAAATAGAACTGCAAGCTTGCCTTAAATAAATGCAGATTTGCTAGATTTCCTTGAAACAATCAAGAGCTAATTAAATTAGAATGGAGCAAGGAGAATTCATAAGTATTCTTCGGCTTCTTTTTCCTAGACTCTGGGATTACACAGTGTTCTTTTGGAAATTTATGAAGATTAATTTCTACTCTACGCCCCAACAAAAACAATCTGCTGTGTGGATGGAATGGTTTAAGATGGCTCTCTATGATCCAAAAACTCACCACCATTCATATAATGCATCGATTAGTTTTTTGTACATATTTGGCAATAATGCTTTCCCTTTCAGCACTTTAAACCCACCTCCTATAAATGTACTAAACAGAATAAAATTGGACACATTAGTTGACTGAAGCTAATCGTAGATCTTAAAAACTCAGAGTGGGTCCCTATTGTGTAGGTAGGGGGGTGCAAAGTGTAAAGTTTTGCACAACGGCACTCTGCTGAAGCATGCATGTGGCCCCTACCCTTCAGAGTGATTCTAGGCAGTGCACCATATCATGAATGGCTCCCAGGTGGGGGGAACTGCTTGCCCGCTGCAATGAAGCTCCATGCTTTGCACCCCTCTAGCTATGCTACTGGTGGGTCCTTCTTTACACTCCTCCCCTTCTTCAGTGCAAGCATCAAAGTTGTGGAAGTATCAAACCACAGCATGCTGAGTAAGGAAAAGATGAGCCATTGTACTCTGTAGCATTAAAGGATGCAAGGATTCAGGCACCTTTGGCCATATGTGATAGCAGGAAGGCAAGACTGGTCACACCAAGAGATGGGAATGAGAGCAGCACCCTTCTTTATTCCCAGGCCAAATTATCCTACAATATGTGTAAGTATCTTATGGAAGTATCTATGTTGGATTATCTCATCCTATTGGATGCCCTTCTTCTAGTTGTAAGGCAGCTGTGCAGGATGCTCCAGCAGCATGCACTGCCAGAGCATAGACAGGAGGGCAGAGCCTTGTCACACACTTTATTGCTGTGTCCACTGTGCTCATTTGCAAAGGAGGCAATGGCAGGATAACCATATAGAATGGAGGACAGAGTTCCTGTACCTTTAACCATTTCGTAGAAGAGGGAATTGAAGCAGGTTCTGCTTTTTAATCCCTTTATTATGAACTAAACCTGCCTCAATTCCCCCTTCTATGCAATGGTTAAAGGTACAGGAACTCTGTCCTCCATTCTGTATGGTCACCCTAGGTCACAGGAGGTGGGAGATGGCAGAAAATTTGTGGTGGGGGTGTATGTGTGCAAAACTGGGCATTGAGGTGGAAGAATGGGGCATGGAAGCAATGGGATGGATCTGGACACAAAGCAGCACACCGAATCCCATCCTCCTTATCTGTACTTGTCTCTCTGCACCGTTTTCCTCCTTGGAGATCCACCAATGAAATTTCTGTTATAGGTCCTTTATTTCTGTAAGAGAGCCTTTGTGGGAAAGAGGCTTACAGAGGAGGAACAGGATTTCCCCTTTTCCTTTCAAAGCCTACTGTTCTGTCACCATCATACCTCTGGATTTTTGCATGGCTACACTGGGGGATTGAGAAGTATAGGACTGGAGTAAAAATATTTATGCAATGAAGGACAAATCACAAAGCCAAATTAGTATTAAGAATGCATTTGAGTTCCTGACGTGAACTGTGATGTACTTTATTATGTTCACATGCATGCTGAAATGGAGAGGGCTTTGGTACATACTCCAAGATTCAACCACAACATGAAGTCAGGTGTACATTCTGGCTCACCTTCATTGCTCTTCCTGGATATAAACTCCCATGTATGTTCAACAGAGCACAGGCAAATGTAAGCCAATGTGCGGTGGTGAGAGTTGTGCTTGACGTGGTTTTGTGAATGCTTCTCAGCCATGGGCTCCTTTGATCAGTACATTTGTTTTTGGAACAAATAGAGCATTGGATCTGGGATGTGCAATGTAGGGGCAGCAAGTGAGGCAGAGCCACCTCATTATAGCCCATGGAAAAACACCACAGCCACCACCCCACCAACTTACATCTGAGGAAGCTCTCCTTATATCTATGAATCTCTCCTTATATCTATGAAGGTATAAGGCGAGTCTCCTCAAGAAAAGTAGCTGAGATGCTTTCCCATGGACTACAATGGGGCAGTTTTGCCTCACTAGCACCCACTCCCACCCCACACTGCACATCCCTGCATTGGATTGACTCAGGCCTGCTTGACTGAATTTTAATTTTGGTCAGCCATTTATGACATGTTCAGGGCAAAGTAACCTCTGACCATTTCCTTTCTCCTAACAGCTGCCATGGTTGACTCATAGTGCCCCAGGAAACAAAATGGAGGTTATGGGAGGCAAATACTGAGAAGGCTTTGGTGCTGCTACCATCACAGGAGACATCTAAAATGAATGAATGAATTTAAGAGGGGGGACCCCAAAAACAAATGATAAAAATAGGAACAGATGGCCTATATGACAAAACAAATGTTAGCGCACCAAACAACTAACTAAACAAATGAGTGTTTATATCTTAAAAATGGAGCCGAATACCAAAATAAAAATAAAAAGTTCCTACGCACTCTAGTGGTTAAGTCTTAGATGTGGGAAGATGTCTGGAACAGGTCCATGACATCCACTTTCTTTTCGGCTGTTTCTGTTATGCTTTTGATGTTGCTGGAAGAGAAGAAGATCCTAACTTTACACTTTGCTGTGGGGTCAAGTATAGCAGTAGATATGAATAATAGGAAGACTCTTCCTTCAGGTCTCTGCTACCCATAGCGTTTCATAATTTCTTTTCCATACTTACATTAACTTTTTTTGCTTCAACTTGGGTTTTTTTCTGTTTTACTGCTTTTATGATATGTATGCTCTTCAGCAGATCCCTTAACCCAGCATACCCTGATTTCTTAAGACTGACATGAGAAAGATTATCTTCAAAGTCCCCCGAAAAGCAAATCCAGCTAAATTATACTATAACCATGAAAGATGGAAAGGGAAACAGAGAAAAGCAGAATAAAGTCACATTGTTCTACAGCTATTTTTTTTAAAAGAAAAGACGCAATCCAGAGGTTTATTGGTATAAAAACATTTTCTCTAATTTTCCTAACCCAGAATAAATGCAACCCAGCTCACATCTGGATGAGGCACAAAAGGATTCGGGTAATTCTGCCCATCCACTCAATTCTCTGAGGAACAAATAAGCCTCACTCTTCAACTCCATTGGCATTTGTTTTAGAAGTGGCTTTAAGGACCCACTTTCTGCCAATGCCCACTCCAAATTCCTGAGAAGATGACAAACTCCAGCTGAAGCTTTTCGAGCCATCTCAGTGCCAAAGTCTTGAACTAGGGAAGAAAAACAGAAAGGAATAAGGGGAGGATGTTAGAATTGGGGCCGGGACCAGTGGCATAGCAAGGTCATTTGACACATGGACCTCATAAATTTTGACATCCCCCATGAAAAAAATATTTTCAGCAATAGTCGTGACATGAAATTAATGATGATAATGATGGCCAGAGAAGAAGCTAGCCACGTTGCAGTAAAAGCTAGCCAAATTGCAGCTGTTGCCAAATCATTTCTGCAGCTACCACCATCTAAGGGACACCTATTGGACAACCACCTGCAGCCTGGCAGAGGGAATATTTATCCATCTGGTAAAGTTGAGGTAGATATTGCCTCTGTATGGGATTTGGGCCTCTTTTTTCTCCTCTGCCATTCCTATTAAAAAAGTAAAAAAATATTGATTTGGTTTATATTGTTTGGCTTTATAAGGGTGCTGTCCTAATCTTGTCTACTCAAAAGTAATCTCCATTGTGTTCAGTGGGTCTTACTCCTAGGAAAGTGTCTTTTGGATTGCATCCTATGAAACAGCAAGGGTAAGTGTTTATATTAGACCCTCTCTCTTTAGATATACCAAGCTTTTGACACAGAGGGGAGAGTGTACTATAATTAAAGTATACCTTTGGATTTTGTTTTGTTCTTACGCACCACACTAGTGTGAGGTGTATGGTCACCCTTCTGTGAGATGAAGACCCTTTTGGCATGCACAAAGCATCTGGATTCAGCCTATTGTCAACACCCACTGTCCACTTTGTGCATATGCACATAAAAAACCCTACAATTTCCAGTGAATTCTATCAAAACTGAAATCTGAAGCATATCTTGAGAGGTTTGTCAAGAGAATATCTGGGATATGTCTCTGAAATTTCATTGGACACATGTTTTTATTGGATGGGTAGTTTTTGGCACAGATGCCACTGAATTCTACCCTAACAGCATTTGATGGGCATTGAAGGTTCTTATACTCCTGCTAACGGGGAAAGAGGCACTCTTTTCAGATGGGTGTTCCTGTTTTATTTATCAGGGGAAGAGAAACTGGCCCACCTCATCCTAGCAATGTCTTTTACTGTGGCTTCTGCTGGACATCTTTTGCAAATGTATATATTAGTATTATTACTAACTGGCCAAGAGACACTCTTTCAAGTGGGTATTCCTCTTTTATTGAGCAGAGGAAGAGTAACTGGCTCTACTCACCCAAGCAATGTCTGTTCAAGTGACTTCTGCTAGTGTTCTTTTTGCATTTTAGATTGTAAGCCCTTTTTGGACAGGGATCCATTAGCTATTAATTAGCTATTAATTTTTTTATTTTCTTGTAAAATGCTTTGTGAACTTTCAGCAGTATATAAGCAGTATATAAATACTGTAGATAGATAAATTGTGAGCGCATTTGGGACAAGGAGCCATTTTTTAAACCACTTTAAACCACTTTTACAATTCTCTGTAAACAACTTTGTGAATATGTTAGAAAGCTGTATATAAATAGTGTCAATTGATGGATGGGTGATGGATTGATTTTTCAGGGCACCCAACATACATTACTTCAGCTGCAATCCTAAGAGCACTTTTTGGGGAGAAAGGGCGCAATCCTGAGTAACTACGGGGAGTCCTTGCTCCGGAGTAAGAACAATTTGCTCTGGATTGCAATATGAATTTCCCATAGGTTTTCACTGGGTGGTACAGTAACTATGGGTGCACGTAAAGTCTCTTACGTGCTCCCATAGTTACTCTGGATTGTAGGGTAAGTCCCAGTGAACTCAGTGGAATAGATACAAATAGAATTGCATTGCCAATTTGGCAAGATTAGAATGTAATCTTACATACTTTCTTGGGAGTTAGCTCAATTGAATACAATGGGACTGACTCCTGAGGAAACCTGCATAGGATTGCTCTGCTAATGACTTTTCTCAAAGAGACTTCAGTTTCCTAAATTCAAATTAATATTATGAATGAGACTGAAAAATAGCAACATAAATATCTTGATGATACAAGATATGTTTCAATATTTTTAGAATAGTATGTACCATCTGAAAAAGTCAGCTGATGGTTCACATTTCATTGCAAACAATTGAAAAATACAAATATGATGTTAAACTATCCAAGAATGCTTTTTGTTTGATATTAATAATATCATCATTAGTTTAAAAATCTAGATTTTAAAATGTATTTTTTTCAAATATTCAGAATATTCTTAAAGTTTTTAGTACATTGAACTAATTCTTACTATCCTTTAATTTTATTTTAAATATTGTCACTTTTCCTTTTATTTGTATATTATTTTTCCCTTCCCATTCAATGTTCACAGGGAACGTCTCCTTGACTTGAAAGGAAAACCACTATGCTACTGTTTCTCAGTATGTGTCACAAATTAAAATTTTCCCAAAAACAAAAATAACAAAAGAGTTCAATCATAAATAGGTCTCCAGATGTTGAAAAGGAATTTGAGCTAATGTTTGAACTTCCCAGATGTCACATTATTAGTTATGCCCTCAGAGAGAAAATCCGCCACTTTATAGAGGTGACAACTACAATTCAGGAAAATTCAAAACAGGCATATCAAGGCATGTAAAATAAATGTACCTGCTGGACATACTACAGGTATACATATGCTGGGCCCCCATTCAGTTTTTTTACAGCTCACTGTCAGCACAATCCTAACCCCTGATTATGTTGGCACAAGTCCCAGTGCAAGTCCTATGCTGGCTTGGAGGTGTCACAAAAGTGCCATAAGTCTTGCTGGGCATGCCCATGTGATGTGTGGTTTTGGGCTGCTTTGGCAGGATGAGTGCTTGGAATTTTTTGGCAGGCAGAAATCCTTGCTACTCCTTTTCGCCCCATCCACCCATTCTTCACCTGTTCTGCAAGTACAGCCAGAGCTGGCATAGCCAATGGCTGTACCCAATGGTAGGATTCAAATATATTAACAGGTTCTATGTCCTAATAACCAAAATTAACAACAGGTTCTATATCCCATTAATAACTGGTTCTCAGAATCAGGCGCTCATTAGTAAAGGGTTCTATAGAACCTGTGAGAACCCCCTGAAGCCCACCACTGGCTGTACCTCCCGCTGTTCAAAGCGTGTAGAGGGGATGCAGCAGCAGCACCAGCAGCAGAGATTGCAGGCTGGCAGCCAAACCTTGTGCATGTCTACTTAAAAGGAAGCCCTCCCACCCTTAGTCAGTGTGACTTAGTTTCTGGTAAGTGTGGATAAGATTGCAACCGAAGCCCAGAAGCAGAAAAGCAGGGACAATTCAATGAATTCATAGTATTCATGATAATTTAGATCATGTTAGGTGAGCAACATGGACAATCCAGACTGACTGCAGGAAAGGTTTACATATTTGTAGTTCTGTAACATTTCCCCAAAAGCTTTCACTTTTCTAATATATTAAAAAATAAAATGCAAATAAAAAATGAATGGGGATCTACCTAAATTGGCTCATGACCCCAGATAGTGGGTCCCGACCCACAGTTTGAGAAACATTGATTTAGATTTAGAAGATTATCATCAACTCTCCTAATCAATCCAAACCTGTCAGGAGGACAGCAAAATGATACAGATACAGATACCCACAGATACAGTAGGGATTATTACATACTCAAGGGATTCCCCAGGTATGCAGACAATAGTTTGGTAATTTTTGAAAAGTTTTCTTTAATGGTCCTGTTAGGATTGAGCAGATTTATTATCCTTTGGGAGCCACAGAATGCTGAAGGCAGTTGAAGGTCTGTCAGCTATGAATAGAAAATGAAAATGGGGTGATAGATTGGCTTGTTTGATCCCCTAACAGCTTTTAGCATTCTGGAGAAAGACTAGCTGAGCTTCTCTGACCCTAATCCCCACTCTTGAGTCCAGAATGCTTTTCAATGCTATGACCACTTTGACATAAATTCTGACACAGGGATTCATTAACATGTAGAAAGACTACTTTTGTTGACCCTAATTACACATGCGTGCACACATGCACACAGGCAAACGGACACTGTTGTGAAGCTGTGAAAGATTTCTAGCATTCTAAAATGGTGGGGTGAAATTACCATTGGGTGCAGAATGCCATGAGATACTGGTTACTCAAGTTCTGTTTCCCGTTTTCAAAATTATTGCATACAGTTTAGGATGGGAAAGTTTAAAATGCCATCTCCTGCTGTGGGGACACTCAGGTTATGGCTTTCCTACTCCCATTGCCCTAAACATTCACAGTTAGCCAGAAAGGGAAATTTCACTGTAATGATGTCTGCAGAATTTCCAGGCTGGTCAGTGAACTACTCATTTAGTCCCAAAGTTCTACTGGATGTGGGAACTCCCAATTGTTTATCCTCCCCATTTCTGATTGCTTGTGAGCCACAAGTGTCTCATCGTATGGGGAGTTATGGTGGATTGGACTGCCCAACCTGTAAAACTACTGACTTTGTCCTGGCTCCTCAGGTAGAGCCACTTGTTGGAAACACACAGATTGAGGTGCTTCTGGAGCAGAAATCCATGCTTGACCATGTGCCCACCTCTAAGGTGTGCCCACTTTGCCACCAACTGTACCAAGAGTTCAGATATCTTCTGTTTATGGTGGCATTGGAGAATAATGCACTTATACAGCTGGCATTTTTTGTTTTCAATAATTCACCTCTAATTCATTATTATTTTATGTTTTGAAGACACTCTATTTTTTGCTCATTCTTCATTCCTGTATGTGCAGTGATTCTTTAACCAAAAATATAGTGAATGGATTCAGATGAACATTTTATTGATTACTAGCTAAATGTACCTGCGTTGCAGGAGTAGTACAATACCCTCCATACACCATATCCCCCATTGCACAACACCCTCCCATGTGCATCAACCCACACATGCACAACATCTCCCCCATGCACAATATCCTCTCATCCCCACATTCCCCTCTCATCCGCACATCCCCTCATCTGCACCATCCCCACATTCGCATCATTCTCCATGCGCACCATCCTCCCATTGCACCCTCCTTCCCAGTGCATCAGGCACCAGGCACCAAATTGCTGGATCTTAATCAATCTTCAATGTTAAGTATAGGACAAAAACATGTTGCACCCCTTTTCACCCTTTTAACCCTTTTCAGGGTTAAATTTCTCAACATCAGTTCTTGGTGGGTATTGATGTCACATAATGGAACACACTCCCCAAATTTCACACTTCTGGGTCCAGGGGTTGGGGCAGAATGTCTCTCAGTCAGGTATTCTTCAATGGAAAGTATAGGGAAGAAAACGTGTTGCGCCCCTTTTTATCCCCTTCTGGTTGGAATTTCTGGAAATTGGTTCTTAGTGGGTGCCTCCTTCATGGAAGGAATACCCTCCCCAAATTTCATGCTTCTATGATCAGCGGTTTTGTTTGGCCGTTGGTGAGTGAGTGAGTGAGTCAGTCAGTCAGTCAGTAGTGACTTTTCATTTATCTATATAGATCTATATATAGAGAGAAAGATATTCGCAATAGCCAGGCCTTTAAACCTTTCATCACACAGTAATGACTTTAATGTCTTTCAGGTATTCCTTCCTAAGAAGGAAAGTTTACAGTGTTTGAGTTTGTTTTTTCTATAGCGAAGAAGCAACAAAGGCAGAGTAAGCTTGAGGTTCATAAAAAATATGCATGGTATAGTGAAACCAGATGGAGAGAGTGTTTTATTCCTTTCTGATACACTAGAATAAGGAGTCATTGATGGAGGTGTTCTTACTATGAAATAAGCCCTTTGGGCTCAGTAAGGCTTAGAACCCAATTCTTAGCTCTTAGTGCTGATCCTCCACCAATGCTAAGTGTCACAAAGTATTGTACACCATAACGCAGTGGTACTTGTCCAGGAACCCCTTTGAAATATAAAAATCAGGGACCCACTGTCAAACGTATCAGATTTGTCATCACTGTGATGCCAGTTTTCATCACTCCACCATGTTTATCTAGAAGTGAGTACTATTGTGTTAAATGAGACTTACTCCCAGGAAAGGCCTTGCCAGATTCCAAACAAGAAAATGTTTATTAGTTCTAATTAAATCCCATTAGACTTTAAAAATTTTACCCTGAAAGAATAAATTGCCTTAATAAAATAATTTTCTGGTGTCTTTCACTACTGGCATAATTAAGTGATCAGAAAGGAATCCTATACTGCAGTTTTTCTGTTTCTTTTCTCCCATCCTCTTTTAAACATCTTTGGAGCATTTCATATCATTTATGCAAACCATATGCAAAGCATATGTATTCCATTGTAATGCTATGTGAATAACAAATTTCACACACAAAATATGTCAAACACATGTGCACACGTCCCCTATTCACATGTATTCTGGCGAGAAATATAAGCTGTGATGTTTCATATGTTCTTTTCCTTAAAAAATGCCAACAAAGTCTGATATGTGCCATTTTAATTTAAGATTGGCATTCCTGTCAATATGTTACCCATGTTGTAAAGCAGTGTGTCAGTAATTTTATTTTTATTTTTGAAGAAGTTTGTTCCCCTACACGTAATATTCAGTGCTGTATTACCCCTGCATCTGGAGGTTTCATGTAACCATTATGGTTAATAACTACTGATAGATCTATAAACCTCCGTGAATGGTTAGATTCCACTTTTAAAGCAATCTAAGCCAGTGACCAACACCCGAACGTCCCTTAGACACACATGCCTTAACACCACCTTCCTATCCAACAAACTGTAGGGACTCTGTGTGACCTGAAATACTTTACATTCAGGCAAATCCATGAGAACAATTTTCTGTTATGATTATAAACTTCACAAAAATATACTCTCACAGGATTATTCTAATCCCTTCCTCCTATTCTCAGTTCTCCCATTCCCATCAGAATTCATTTAAAATCCCCATCATAAACATCCCAACAATTGCCCCCACCCCGTATATTCCTCTTTCCAACATAAAAAACGTTCACATCCCAATATTAACAACAGTGCTTGGAATTAGCTCTTCCACCCCTCTCCCATGTTTTTGCACTGTTACAAAAAAAGTTTATATATGCTGATGACATTATGCTAATTAATCTAAAGATTTTGACACCTTGAAAATGATTTAAAGGGAATGGATACTTTTTTTAGATCTGGAGGCTAAAACCTAACATCAGTAAAACAGAGGTCATCTGCTTTCATTTATAGTCACGCTAACTACTATATATACCAAAAGTGGACTTTAAGAACCAGCTGTTAAAATTTAACCACAATCTAAAATATTTAGGTGTGACTCTTGACCAGTCTTTAACTTATAGGGAACATTTAAGGAAAACTATGGACAAAATAAAAAATTTCTACAAAAATTTTCTGGCACCAGCTTGAGAAAGCTGCTCTTGGTGGCTGAGAAAGCAACTCTTGGTGGCTGAATGGCTAAGGGGTGTCCATGCCAAATGTTAATATCAGGAATAATTAAATCAACACCCTCCAACTGATATTAAATCAACACCTTCCAAAGATATTAGTATTATCTAATCTAGCATCTCCACATCTTAGAAGATAACTAGCTTTAAAAGGGAGTGGCAGAAATCTGAGGCAAATCAACTAAACATGATGATTGTCAAAATCATATATTTAGACTTAAATCTCAGAATCCGTTACTGAAATTAGGATAGCATTTAGAAAAGATTTTTATATTGAGACAGCATGATACCAGACATGGGCAACTTCCAACTTAGTTTTGTTTATGCCAGCATAATTCACCTGGCAGAACGTCTTGCGATGGTATGGGAAGGCTGGCACATTCCTGTGCACTGGCCTAACCCCGGAGATTCAGTGAGGTGAGTTATGCCAGTCTAAATTGGTTAGGATTATACCTTGAGTGCTTGATCCAGTGCAACATCCCTATGACTTTGATCTTCCAAGGAGAAGATCAACATTTATAAACATTTATAGTTAAACTAGTGAAAGTGGGCAGTAGGCACTGGGCATCCCTACTGGGCATCAGGCATCATTGAGCAGAACTGCACAGTGAGCAGTGGGCACCACAGGGCACTGGGCATCTCTTCTGGGCACCACCAAGCAGCACCGGACACCAGTGGGTAGCAGGCTCACCCAGGCACTGGGCACTAACAGGCTCCATCACTCAGTGGGCATCACTGGACAGTTGATACCACCGGGCACCACCAGCAAGAAGTAGGCACCTGTGGGAAGTGGGCGCCACTGGGCAGGAGGCAGCAGGCCTCCATACTGGGCACCAGGCACCACCGGGCATCTGGCAGTGGGTAGTGGGAACCGCTGATGGGAACCAATGGGCAGCACCAGTAGTGGGCACCATGGGCACCAGTGGGCACTGGAATCCCTAGTGAGCACCAGGCATCCCTGCTGGATAGCAGTCATTGAACACCACTTGGCCCAGTGTGCCACACTGAGGAGAAGGCTCCACCAGGCTTTGGGCACCACCAGGCACCCAATCTGTTCTTGGGTCCTTACATCACGAAAGGAATATGCTTGCCAAGTTTCATGCTTCTTGATTCAGGGATTGGGGCTGGGTGTTGATCAGTCAGTCTTCAGTGCTAAGTATAGGATGAAAACGCGTTGCACCCCTTTGCACCCCTTTAGAGGTTAAATTTCTAAAATTTGGTTCTTAGTGGGTGCTCACGTCACATAAGGAATACACTCCCCAAATTTCACGCCTTTAGGTCCAGGGATGGGGCAAGTTGTTGATGAGTCAGCTACCTATGGAAAAAAATAGATTTTCCTAACTCAAAACTGACCCCAGAGACTAATTGCTCCAATAGCCAATGAGATGTAATTATGATACAGTATGGAACAACTGAGGCACTTTTAAGTGATGCTTTTATATTTTGGGTGGTGCTAAACATTTTAAGTATTTAGCAGGGGGAAAATAACTATCCCTCTTTGCCTCAGCATTGTGTCTCTAACCAATAAGGGGCACACTTTTATTTATTTAGTTAATTAAATTTGATTTTTTTGATTGGAGGAGGATTATCCTTTGAACTCAGATAGGTCTCTTAGCTATGTTGCTTTCTGGGAGGAGACAGCAGAGCAAACGGATGGCAAGTTTTCTTTTTAAAAAAGCCTGGACATGATGTCACTTCTGGTTGTGACATCACTTCCAGGACAACATTTTGGGTTTTGCACTGGGCTACATGATCCTTAGCTATGCCACTGCCCAGAGCTCCCTTCATAGCTACTTTACAGCAGTCATGCTGGCAGAACACTACTTCTCCCATCGGGGCAGTTCAGTAGTATCTACCAACGCTTTGACTAACCTTCATATATCCATAGGGCGAAATCCAGAGTAACTACAGAGAGTCCTTGCTCCGGTGTAAGAACAACTTGCTCTGGATTGCAATATGAATTTCCCATAGGTTTTCACTAGGTGGTGCAGTAACTATGGGTGCACGTAAAGTCTCTTATGTGCTCTCGTAGTTACTCTGGATTTGGGGGTATGACTGCAACCCTAGGAACACCTATTTGCAAGTAAGCCTAGTTAATGACACTTTCAATTTCTTACTTGGAGCGTAAGAGATTATCACAGGATTTGGAATCCATCTCGCTAAGCTTCTAGCTGCTTAGCTTGAATAACGTCATCACTTTCACTTTACAAATGTACATATCAGTGCCTGGAAGTGGGAATCTGGAATCAGAACCTACACACATTACAAGTCTCTGAAGGCCCCAAGGCAATAATGTAGTAAAAGACAAAGGCTTAGCTGCCTCACTAATTGAACATTCTTTAAGAATATTCTTGGCAGTGCAGTTATACGATCAAAACAAAGCTATTAAAGCCAGGGCAGAGCATTGGGAGATACAGCGACAACATTCACAGAACGAAGGAGCGCACAGTTGGTTGCAAGCCACTCAATCGAAAACTCCCAGGGAGACTCACTGAGCCCTGCCACCTAGCAAATACACATGGCACTACCTACAGGGCATTTCCACAGGTCGTATTTTGAAAGCAACTGCATTAGCAATGGAAGTGAAAATCCAGCCTTTGGGCAGCCTACCAAAGACAGGCTAGTGTTCACTGCCAGGCTGTATATCTTCAGGCTTAGTCCATTCTTTTAAAGGAAAGGACTGTACGCTTTTCACATTAGGGCTTATCTGTAAGGAATATATATAAAAGAAGATAGAAAGAAATTGTCCTTTATAACTGATTGCCCCCTTTGCCCACTGTGGTGTTTGATGGTTGTCTTTTGAAGCAGAAAAATCCACTGTTTGGGGGTAGTTTTTTATCAGACTGGTCTGCAGAAGAAGCTCCATCTTGGTCTTTCTGCTTGTTGCACTCTCTCATGAGGTGAATTCTAGATGACCCACATGTTTTTAATGTTTCACTTAAAATAAAGGGACATCCCATTCCATGTATGGTTAACAGGCTCTTCCCACTCGCCAGAATGAAAAATCAATACAATTGAAAAATCAATGAAAAATCAATTTTCCCTGAAAATTACCACAGGAAAGGACTGAGTTTTTCTTTGTCCCACTAAAAAAATTTACCTGGCAGTAGAGGGTATCCCTTCCAGCTGTTGCCAACGCAACACTACCTTATTGAGAGAAGCCACAGTCCCTTCAATGGCCTAATTTGGATCATATGTAGGAGGTCTCCTACTCATCCTTGCAATTGTCCCTTGTGCCAGCCGACAGAACCATGTTGTGCCTGAAAATGCAGACTTACAAAGACTGGGATCTGAAGCCCTAACTTTTAATTCTCCCTTTACACTTACAGTGGTTCTTGAGCTTTTCAGCCCTGGACCCATGTCTGAGAACAACAATCTGTCTGGGACCCCCTCCTTGAAGTGTTGTCGCTGTGATACTAGGGCTCAGAAGTAAATCCCATTGATTACAATGAGATTTATGCTCAGGAAAGCATATTATTATTGATATTATTCCAAGATACTCCATTCCAAGATGGCAGTGCCAGATTCCAAGACGGTGGTATTCAGCATTTTGCAAACCCCTCTGAAATGAAGTTATGATGTCCTCAATAGATAGGTTTATTCAATAGTTATGATGTCCTCAATAGGTAGATCTTCCTAGGCCCACCTCATCTTCTGCTGTATCAATAGGTGCCAAACCATGGCTTGCAGGCCACATCTGGCACAAATTATCTGGGAGTGGCACTTTCTGTTCCATTCTTCATCCTCCTATCTAGCCAATCTCATCAGAAACATGCACCAGGCAGATGCTATTACCTGGAAATTGGACCCACTGGTATACCTCAGGGTGTTGCAGGGTTGGGCAAAAGGGAACTGCAACCCTTCCTCTCCACCTTTTTTCCAAATTAAGGCCCATGTTCCATTTTTAGGACTTAAAAGCCTTGTAAGGTCTTTAAAGGCTATCCATGGCCTCGCCTGCTCTCCACCCCAAACAAAAGCCTTTTGAGGCCTTCAAATGCCAAAAAGACCCTTCCAGTTTTCCAATAACAAACCAATAATTCAGGTTTGTTTTTTTCAATTTCTGAGGTCCAGGAATGCTTTAAAATGGCAATTCTGGCTTTAATGGAAAACTGAAAGGGCCATTTTTGGATGGAGGGGATAGTATTTTGTGCTCCTGTGTTCACAGGCCAGGTCCACAACTGATCAGAGTGCAGAGCCTGCTGGGGCAATGGGCAGTGGAATCAGTTGTCCAGTTCCAAGTTTCTGACAAGTTCCGCTGGAATGATGGTTGCAGCACTGAATGGAAAGTACCACACCTGGATGGCTTTTTCCTAACATAGTAGTTTGCAGTGTGGATTCTGCAGTACTATACATTCTGAAAGGAACCCCTATGTATATGCTATACAAACCCGTATGCTGTATTCTTTTACAGCCATCTCTGCCTAACAGGAACCAAATGTGTACATTTGTGAGTTGGGCAGAAATGGGTTAACTGGTGAAATCCTGTTTCACTCCATACATCCAGAACACAATGTGAGAGAACTAGGTCAGTGAGAGGCACACAGGACATGATGTGATGATACACAGTATCTGATCTCAGAGGTGAGGAGGTACAAATGGGAGAGCTTCCTAAAAGTGCAAGAAGCAAATTTTAGTATGTGCGCTCTCTCTCTCTCTCTCTCTCACACACACACAGATGCGCGCGCACACACACACACACACACACACACACACACACACACACACACTCAATTGCAATTTTGTGATTCACACACTTGTGTATGTGCTTTTATCCATTTTCAATCCAAAACTGGTTTGAAAGATATCTTGCTTTAATAAACCTGATGTTCTTCCCAGCTGAGAGTTTGAAGTGGCTCTGCTGTTATATAAGGTCTGGTAGAAGATAAATTTTTATAAATAGCTTTGTTGAAATCTGGACGTTCTAAGTCTTTTTCCATGCTGGCTAGTGGGAGAGATCTCTCTATATTAATTTGGACTTCATAGCTGTCACATGATACCAATACATTCCTAAAGCTAAGATACAAGATTACTCCTTAACCATAGGACAAACCAGCAGGAATTTTAATCAAGACAATATCCAATAATGAATAAAGACTGAATGTGTTTGGAAGTCATCCAGAATACACATTTGGGAATTTTAATCTTGATCATCTTTGAATTTTGCAAGGGAAAAAAAAGAAGAAAAATCAGCCTTTTTCAGATCGTGCCATTCTGTCTGCCAACAAAAAAGAGCCATCCAAGGTATTAAAGTGTTTCATCTGTATAGACACTGAATATTGCAAATCTGTCTCAGTAATTTATACCAGATAAGTTAAAAATGAATCAGTTCAAGGAACGGCAGGATAAATGGAACTCCCCCCCTTCCAAAAAACAAAACAAAATAAAAAACTCATCCATCCCTTGCTTTAGTAAAAATATACACTTTCAGCAAAGAACAAATATATTGATCAATATATTTTGGGTGGTTATATAAACAAAAATTATTCATGATAATTTATCATTAATAAACAGGTTGATGTGGTAAGAAATATGATGTGCTCATATTTATCAAAAACTAAAGGAGCTTTTTTCTATAGTAAATAGTGTACAAGGCCACAATTCTGATCAGAACTACAGAAAGGCAAAATATTATTGATATTATTATTTAATAAATTTATATCCTGCCTTTCTCGGGCAGAGGCTGACACAAGCCGACTAACAAGTAAGAAAGTAAAAGTATTAATCCCCTTTACTTTCACTGTGTTTTACTGTTCAAAGTCTCCCAATGCCATTCATTTAAAAAAACTAAAGAAAAACAGAGAGCAAAAACACATTTACAACATGTAGTTTGACTCACTAGAGCAGTGGTTCTCAATCTTCCTAACACCGTGACCCCTTTATAAGGTCCTCATGTTGTGGGGACCCCCAACCATAAAATTATTTTCGTTGCTACTTTATAACGTCATTTTGCTACTGTTATGAATCGTAACGTAAATATCCAATATGCAGGATGTATTTTCATTGTTACAAATGAAATATGTGTTCTAGGCACACATTGAACACAATGGAATTTATTTCAGAGTAGGCATGCATAGGATTCGGCCCTGAGGCTGCAATCCTATCCACATTTACATGAGAGTAAAGGCCCCCCTGAATATAATGGGATTTATTTCAGAGTACGCATGCATAGGATTGGGCCCTGAGGCTGCCATCCTATCCACATTTACATGGGAGTAAAGGCCCCCCTGACTATAATGGGATTTATTTCAGAGTAAGCATGCATAGGATTGGGCCCTGAGGCTGTCAGTCAGCCCCAGTGTTCACACAGCTACAGCCAAAGGTCTGGCAAGCCTGACCTGGCCCCCTGCACCAAGGGTCTTTAGGCGACCCCCAGGAAAGCTCTAGGCGACCCCCAAAGGGGTCCCAACCCCCACTTTGAGAAACACTGCACTAGAGGGAAGGAAGGGGAAATTCTGACTGTGAATATCAATGCCAAGGAAATCTTCTAAACTACATATACCAAGCTGTTGTTTATGTGCTAACACAGAGTTAATTACATTTGAAATTATAACAAAAGGACTAGCATCTTGGCAATTAATCACTACCTATTTTGATTGTGGATGGGATATCCAAAATATTAGAAAAGCCAGTGAGCATAATTTATTGAAGTATTGTGTTGTCAACCCAAAGGTTGTGTTGGATTTTGAAACTAACCCAGGAAGTGGTGCATCTCCAAACTTCCAACTTTTGAAAAACATTTTTTTCAAAACAAAATATAGTGTTTTATATTTGGCATATGGCCTTTAGACAAATACCTAAATTATCTATATTTTTACTTCATCCTCTTTAGCTTCATAAGAATTCTATGAGACATTTTCCTGTGAAATTATTATTCCTGTCTTATTGATGGATTACTTAACTTTTGAGAAATAATAACACTTGGCTCAGTAAATTCAGTTTGCTACATCCACTTTGCTATACCCCAAGACAGAGTCCACTGCTTTATTCAGCCTGAATATTGAAATTGCTTTTTTGATGAAATATTGAATTTGCTTTACAAAATTAATATTTTAGCAAAACATTTCCTGAATTATGGGTGTATGGTAGGAAATATCACAATCTTGACTCAGGTTTACAATGTGAATCCTTGAAATCAGGTATGTACAATTTCACCACATCCTTCATATACAGATGTACAATGCATTTTGGATTGTCCTCTATCTTATAAATAGGAAAGAAGCACTAAATACTGGTTTCAGTCTATACCTTTTATAAGAGAGATAATTAAAAAATCTGATCTGCTATCAACAGTACATCTCACCTCTGAACCTCATAACCCAGTGCAAACCGATTTGCCATAATTCTGCTATACGCATAGACCAAAACCTAATGTCACTGCATAAATAACCTGAATATTACAGGTATTGACTGCTGATTTATCTGATGCTACTCTGTGTTTACCATATCTCTAAAATCTAGTTAACCTGAGATGACTGGATGAAAGACAAGAATGATGCAAGAGGGACCTTCCACTGAAAACTGTACAATCCCCACTCCATATCATAGGCTGTTACTATAAGATACTGGGAAACACAGAACATGATATCATCAGGACACAAGGCAAGTTCTGCTATATGTAACCAGTAAAAGAATTCAGTACCACTCTGAAGTTTTCTATTATAAGCACATATTTCCTATAGTGTTAGTTGCTGCAGTTGTTTGACTCTAAAAAGTTTGAATCCAAGATTGATCCAAGTCATCATAATCCTACTTAAGAACAATGCTCTTTTAATTCAGGTCCAAACATGTTATATTAATTGTCAGTGCAATCCTTATCCCCAGTTAGGCCAGCACATGTCATGGCACAACTCCCATACTGGCCTAGGTGTGTCACTAAAGTACCTTAAGGCAATTCTGTGTCACTCCTGGGAGGTTAGACCAGTGCACAGGCATGAGCTGGACTGAATTGGGAGACAGGTGAGTTGCACTAGCCTAAATTGGTTAGGATTGTGTCTTGTGTCAATGATCCTAGAAGGTGTTCGGTTAATAGCAGACATCGTGCAGTAGCATCATAATGATGATGTCCAAAGTGGGCAGTTTTAACCCTTTGCCCTGCTTAACCATGATCTGAATTACTCTTTTCCCATGACTGCTACTTACCAAGTAAGACTGCTACTTACCATGAATTACTCTTTCCCATGACTGCTACTTCCCTCCCAGAGCTTCAGAGGGGTTGCATTTATTTATCAAACCAAAACAAGCATATCAAGACCAGTGATGTAATTAACATTGTCTAACCCTTCAGATACCAGAGTTTCTCAGTATGTTAACATCTGCACAAAGAGCACCAGTTTAATCCATTGTAACTCCCTGTGTCACAAATCAGCAGTGCAAGCACAGCATCTTCTGTATTCCGTAAAGGGAATTTTGATATTTGGAGTCCTCCACAGATAAGGGAATATTTTTCCCACACATGGGGTAAACCCTATCAAGTTGGACATGTACCAACAATATCCAAATCTACAAGGATATTTGTAGGTGTAGGTGTTGCCAAACCTTCCATTTTCCTGGGCCTGATCTGCTCTCCACTGAGTCTCATCTCTTCCCTGTACCATCCACTCTATCATGTTCCATCTACTTCTACCCCCCATCCCCTACTAACCTCTCCCTCTTGACTCCAACACAGTCTTATTGAAACAAATGGGTATCCTTAGTCCATCTTCACCTGAACCCAGCTACTCACCACTTGCAGTAGTGGACAGGCCATGTGCTCAGTGGTGCTATCACATTTATGTCAGCTGCAGAGTGTTATGTCAGCAGAAAAGGCATTCTGCCAGCATAGCATGCCCATCAGATCCACGTCAATTTGCTGCCTCAGTGGGGGATTTCACTCAACATTTAGAGTTTCACAGTTCCTTGAGATGGATGTGGATTGAAGTATACCAGGAGGGACTTCACTGGACTCCAAGTGTGACAAAGCAACATCTGTTTTAAGAGTTGCATTATTCTTTCTAAAAATGTCAGAGGAAAGAAACAATCTAAGAGGAGTCTTTATTTTCTCATAAGGAAATAATAATTACAATGGTCCTGTGGTCTTATTTTTAAATTCAAAATATCCTGACAAACACATATGTTTTCTGGTCAAGGTTGTACTCAGAAGGTCAAAGAGCTGAGTAACCCAATGAGCTGTAGCTTAGGGAAAGAGCGCCAGTACTTACTCACAGAGGTGCCAGTACTCACACAGAGGTAGTGGTACTCTGTCCGGGTGTGTATCCCTTAAAAAAACCTATGGACCGATGTATGGAGGAAAAGCATCATATGTGATAAGGCATGATGACTGAGTGCAACCACTGGGTTTTAGCACCTATCTATGAATGGCATATGAAAGTAAGTAGCAGCAGGATACAAGTAACTTCTTGTCTTTTGTGGATCCCAGTCCCAGAGGTGTATGGTGAGCCATAGTGCAATACAGGAAGTTGGACTAGATGGGTGCTTGGCCTGAACTAACAGGGCCTTTCTTAGATTGAAAAACAGTGTGCACTAGCAGTGATCTTTACATCAGTAATTGCCAGCAAAATGAATCCATTTAATACATTTTGGTTCTTCAAAAAGCCAGCAAAGAGAAATTCAATGCAGAGCCACAAATGACCCAGTATCATGTCGAACAGTAAAAAAATCCCTTGAAAGTGGTTGATAAACATGGTAGACCTACTGAATTCTAGCATGATTCCTTAGCCCTGAAAGAAGATGAATAAAACAGAGGATGAAGAAGGCCTGCAAGCGAAAGAGTGCTATGTTGATGTTTTGAACTCCCATGATTTCAAATTGAATGGTGGCCATGACAGTCCCGAAAGCAGGTAAAAAAGGGACCTTCCCGCTCTTTCCTTGCACCTCTTTTGACAGATGCAACTATCAGTGGAGCCCAACTGTCTTTGTATGCAAACATTTAAAAGCCTTATGTGGGAAGCTATAAAACAACTTAATCCCAGGAAGGAATGCACTGCATATTAAAAGAATAGGAGAAGAGGCTAATAGAGTTATATAAGTTTCAAAGATAGATATAATCAAGTGTGTACAATATAAAGCAGAAGGATTGTAATGATGAGGGGGGTGGAAGGGGGAAACTATTTTGTAGTAGCTCTGTGAACTTTGGCTGAACCTTGCTGTTTGGCAGCGTTCTATAAGGACAGCCGAAGATGAAGCATTAGGATTTGAATCTGAGTAGCTGACATCAAGCAGACAGCAAGACATGATATCTTATTTTCCTGAGCTGTGCTGACACAAATTGAACTCCGCTTATTATTTTCTTATGCCAGTAAAAGCTGCACTTGGAATTTGAGCATTTTGCTCACAGATGTTGGGAGGAGGGCTGCTTTGTCTTCATTTAAATAATTTGCAGATTGGTTGGAAGCATTAGAAGATAAAAACTCATTTTTCATTTGAATTCAGTTCCACAAACAGAAGGTGGTTTCTTTCTTTTCTTTCCCACTGTCTTTTCCCAAAGTTAAGGAGAAGCCAAAAGTCTACGCATGAAATAGCGAGAAGAGAGAAAGTTTGCCTGGACGATAACTCAGTGTTTCCAATAAGAAGCAGTGTTCCCTGTAAAGGCTCGTAATTCACAAAGATGTAGTTTGTGTGTTTGTTGTAGTTGTTAGGATGCAGTACTCATGTCTACTGAGAAACCATCTGCCTTCATTGTGCAAGCCTCGAGAAGCTGCCGGCCATTTTGGTTTGGCACAGATTGGTTGGTTTTGAAGCCTTCTGTGCGCTAATTAAGTCCATCCATTTCCTCACATGCCATAGAGAGTTATGCTATTACCATTCTGGTGCTGTATTAACCCTCACAGTGCACATGGCAGGCTGAGGTAAACATTGTTTCCCATGTGGAGTTCTCATAACTGAAAATATGCTGAGACGCTCAGGCAGAGCTGTAGCCATGGATAGGACTAGTCGGTAGTCTGCCCCATTTAAAATGAAAGTGTCTGCAGCTGCCATTGGAAGTCAGAAAAGGCCTGTGTGGATGCTGGTGCCTCCCTTCCCCCCCCCCCCAAAGTACAGTGATGCTCTTGAGGTGTCCCGCCATTCTTATCTCCTATTTCTGCTCCTTCCCTTTCCAATCATTCAATTTGAGTGTGGAGAAGGAAGGAAGTTGAGGAGGAGTAATTCACCTCATGTGGCTAACCAGCCATCAGGATCCATGGCAGCAGAATGGGCAGCAGCCCTCTTCTATGGTGTCACTGAGCAATGCTCTCCTGGCAGTGGAGATGTCAAATCTAATAGACTGTGGTAGTAACTGTGGTATCTAATCCACTGTGTGGGATGAGCTGTGGTAATCATTGATTTCCTGTTCCAATAATTTGATGCTCCATATAGAAATGTGGCTGCCCCACATCTTGCAGGGAAGGCTGACTATGGCCCTGACTCTTGTGCTCTTAACCTGGGTAGGGGAGTTGAACGGAACAGGAATTGGCGGCTGCAAAATGAAGATGATTGGCAGTGATATCTGCCATATCTTATCCTTTCCCACAGCCTCTCTGCACCTTTTTTCCTCTGACTTGCACCACTGAAATCACTGAGGAACACTGTGGGGTGAAAGGCTTAGGAAAGAGGAAAGAGGATTTTATCCATTCTGAAGCTCTACCCCCCACCCCCTTGAAGGAAAAATACATTTCTTCTCCAATGAAAAGTCATTCTGTTCAGGACAGAAAAAAATTATAAGCTATGAAAGGAAATAGAAAGCAATGGGACACTTTAAAAAAGCAATTGAAACATGGTCAATCCTTGCAGGAGGGATTTTTCTGGCAATCTTGATATGCCATAAAGACACATGTTGTGTTCCAGATTTCTCTGAAAATAGTTGGCCATGCCAAAAAGATGAATGTCTTGTTCGTTAATTTGACAGCTGAGGTGAGCATTCTTGGTTGTAAACCTTAGCCTCTAAACTTATGTTCCCAAAATTAAAATATAGTAGTGCCTCACATAACAAGCATTTCACATCACAAGTATAAATTTCCAAGAAATCTTGCTTCACTTAATAAGTTCCGCTTCACTTAACAAGCAAGCGGCGATGGGCACGCGTGCTATGCAGCCCTGATGTTCCGCGCAGAGGCTCTTTAAAAGGGCTGCCAGCCAGCGCTGCTGCCTCTAACTGTCCCCAACTTGGCATTTCTAAGCATTTCTGCCTGACTTATTATAGAAAGACATCACATAGTCCCAGGGAAGAGGCCTAAATATCTAAACAGATGCCAAATATCTATTTCTGGCAAAGAACTTAACTTCCTTCCTCCACCCAAGTCTGCTAGAAAATGCTATGAATTATTTGAAGAAAAAGGTTGAAAGTGTAGTATTTTATCTTGGTCTTTCTTCTGTTTCCCATGATGATGGTTGTGAGTTGGCAGTCTTACCATCTCAGTAGTATGTAATTTTTAAAAACCATCATTATCCCTGCTTTCTTATTCATTGAATGGAATTAGCTACAAATATTTTTCTCAGCAGAAAAAGTTCATTAAGGTTAAATTTGAGGAAAATACAGTTGTGTGTGAACTTTCTATAGGAATGGGCAGCTGAAATTTAGTGCTTCCCAGCTCCCAGGCCTGCATCCATATAACACCCACTGGGATCTCCTTGGATCTGCACCTGTTACTGAAGTGGCACAGAATTGAGGTCCTATGTCCGTTCTCAGGGGCTAGTAGAGGGGTCAGGATATGGTGGAAGACACCACTGCCATCTCTACTCCTCTCCCACCTTATTCCCACTCCTTGCCCCCAAATTCCCCCCACCCTCCCCACCTCTCTTCCCCAGAATGCTCTTGCCCTGCTTCACTCACCGTTCTGCTGCCCAGAGCTCTGGGTGGCATTCGACTTACTTCCACCCAGTTCTGGTTCAGCAGTAAGGGTTGTGTGCTGGTGCTCAGCCAACATGAGCCCAATAGGATAAGGCCTGAATTTAACATTTAAAATAGCAGAAAGTTATTATCATGAATGGGAGTAGGGGAGATTTAATAGCTCTGCACTAAATTCTGCATGGGACTATGGTGGCTTGGTGTTTAAAGATGCTGTGCTTGTCAACATGGAGATGGAAGATCAATAGATTGGCAGTTCAAGACCAAGTACTGCACCATGTAGTGAGCTCCTGTTACTTGCTCAGCTCCTGCCAACCTAGCAGTTCAAAAGCATGTAAATACAAGTTCTGTGTACCTTTGGAGGTAAAATTTTTTATTTAATTGTTTTTATTTAATTGCTTTATAGGTGATCTTGGGCTAGTCACTCTCACTCTCAGCCACATCTACATCAAAGGGTTGTTGTGATGACAGGAGGGGGGAGGAACTAAAGCTTTGTAAACCACTGTGGGCATTTGCATTGTCATGGAAAAAGCAGTGTATAAATCCTTTAAATAAAATGAATCAATCAATCAATCAATGAATATTGTGGCAGTTTGCATTAATATTGTGGACATCATGGTGCATAGGCATGTCTGAATGATGTTATAAAAGAAGGATACTATTTATGTCAGGATGTGAAAGGCAGGGAATGAATGAATGAATGAATGAATGAATGAATGAATGAATGAATGAATGAATGAATGAATGAATGAATGAAAGTATTTGGGTGAATAAAGAGCTAGGGAAAATAATGTGCTTCATGATGAAATATATGTTTTGTAATTTTGGGCTGCAAAATAATTTTTTCTCTTTCCTACCCTACCCCACCACTGTCTTCTGAGAATTCCTAATAATTCGCAAATATTCAATTTTAGTTATCAAGTAACAATGAAAACTGTGTTCATTTTACAAAAAAGTATGATGTTCTGACAGCTGTACAGTAAGAATCTTGGGGAAAAATTTGGTCCACCATTTGGTTTTGATTTCTGGACAGTTGACATGGAAAAGGGTGTTTGGCTGGCAAAATGTCTGGAGTCAGTAACAATACAAAGTAGTGAAGGCCCAATAAGTGATGAAGGAAATGCAGAAGCAAATATTAAAGCATAAATTTGTGATATGGACTTATTCAGAAGAAGGAAGGACAGGAAAAGGGAACAATACCTTTTTTCTGCTATATACTAATACAGATTTCTGGAACAAAGTTTTCTTTCTAGCTAACTCCTCCACTAAACAAGAGGCACGTACTCCAACTAATATGGGAAAATAGAGATTTGTTGTATTGTATAATTTGACTGATGCAGTTTTACTAGTCCCTGAATTTATAAGCAAGCAATCTTACACCATTGTATTTCATAGTCTTCCAATTAGTTTAGTGAGTAAATTGTATTAGTATCTTGGCTAAGGCAAAACTGAGCTTATTGTGAAATTCTGTATAAAGACCAATGTGCCATGCAATGGCCTATAGTCTACAAAAGCATATAGTGAAACAAATTGGTTGGTCTCTAATATGTTCTTCGTTGTTGTTTTTCTGCATCAGACTAACTTCGCTACCTCTTTAGAAAGACCAATTCAAAGCAGGCCTCCATCAGTCTTGAAAGACTATGGTATCGTGCTCTGGGCTGCATACACTGCATGCGAATCACGAAAGCCTGGGTTAGATTGTTATGGAGGACAGGCTGTTACCCAAGCAGTAAATCCCCCCTCTCCATGCCACTGAATTAGTCCAATGGAAAGACAGAGCGATTGGATCCAGCTGGCGATTGGATCCAGCTGGCGTTTGGATCCAGCTGGCGTTGCAGAGCTGGGCTAAGGACAGGAGCTTACCCTGTCTTGTGGGGCCGACCTGGGTCTCGAACCCTGGCCTGCTGGGTTAAGAGGCACAGCATCTTAACCACTTGCGCCACCCAAAGACCAATTATATGTTTGCTGAACATCACTTTCCCTTCCATTACTCAGAGCCACCTTCAAGATATTTTGCTTGTGTGGATACCTAAAGAAATAAATGAAATAACACTTTTTCTTTCTAAATTTCCAGAAGTGGAAATAGTATTACTACCTGCCTTTGTGCATTTTTAATTTGAAATGTTTTTTTTAAAAAAGTTTACACTCTTGTGCATTTTCTACCTTTTGAATCTGAGTAAAAGGTACCTTGTAAGAAGCAGTCCAAATGTAGTTACCGTAACCTAATTCAGAGTGAACCATGTTTGCTGCCACTATGGAAAAGAATTGGGTTAAAGGTGATTTCATGCTCAGCACCCTATAACTGTGGCATTAAACTTGTGATGGCTTGTTTGCACATCAACGTCTTTACTTGATATAGCACTTGATGAGTGATAAACATGAATGCATGAACTCACTTTCTTAAAATAACTTGTTTGCTAAAGGAGGGTTATACATGTGTCAGCATATACATGAGCTGTTGGAAAACCACAATTTCAGTCCAAATTTTGCAAGCATCCACACCTAGCAAGATTTGGAAAAGCTTGACAAGTTTTTCAAGTGGTGGATTTGCTCACGAGGGTTCAAAATTTTGTGGGCATAGATGTGGTTGCCTTGATTCTTTTGCTTGCAAATATTTGAGGAGAAAGTCCAATATTTTAAACTCTATTGACATTATGCTTGCCACATCTCAATAATTTCATACCTTCAACATAAAGGCAAAGTACAACATAAAGGCAAAGTACAAGATAATACAACTACAATCAATCATGTAAGATCCTTTTTCTCTATCCATTTTTCCTATTTCCAGCGTGCAAAATGCTACATGATTCTCAATTTACCTTGATAGTAACCCTCTGAGAGGTATGCTGTACTGAAAGGTGGTAACCACACAAAGTCCTTCATAGAGTCTCAAAATCAATGTCCACTATACTGTCAACAGTAAGAATTTTAAAATCATATTCATTTTAGTGTGTACCTGGTGTTTGTACTCCAAGAATAAGCTGAACATGTAAGCTGTTAATGTCAAATGATTCCCTCAAATGGCTGTTAACTATTCAGGGAAATCCTGACAATATGTCTCAAATAATAACCCAAATCTAACCAACACCAATATACTATGCATGATTTTGACAGATTGTGCAGGAAAGTTGGGAGAAAATTGGTGCATCTGCTCCTGCTCCTAGGGATTAATGGGAACAATTAAGAAGGATAAAGACATTGCAAAGGGAGCTAAATGACTTATTTGCATCACTCCTCACTTCATGCCAAGGAGACAATTACTCTTATCTGGTAATAAAGATGATGTGCTGTCAGGCACTCAGGTGTCAAAAGGGTTCCTGTTTAATGAATGCAGAAGGTAAAGAGCAACAGGTACAAAAACTGCAGTGTGGAAAAAGCAAGAAGAGAAGAAAAAGAGTTTTGACAGTGCATTTGAGTCAAAGACTGAGACATTAACAATGACAAAATCTTACATTATAAAAAGGAAGCAACCATATCAGAATTGAAGACTCCTATCATACAAGTCTATGCAAGTTTACTCAGAAGTAAGTCTCATTATGCCCAATGAGACATAATTTGCTTGTAAATGTCTTTAGGATTGCAGCCTAACTTGATTAAACGAGTTAAAAATTTTCTTACTGAATGCCAGGTAATTAGAGTCAATACATCTTTTAATTGTTGTATGATGAATGATTGATATGGAGACATCACATCAGCTGAAGCCATTTTTGCCATGTGGATTAATTAGGTCATACCAAGATACCTCTTTAGTTACTTAAGACTATTTATATGCCACTTTAAACAAGAGATTATCTCAAAGCAGTTTATACAGCCAAGAAATAAGATTATGTATTAGAATGAAGAGCACTGAACTGTTTAGCACTGAATTGTCAAAACTTTTCAACCTTATGCTTGTCAGTGAAATCACTGGCTTAAGTCCATGTTGACCCATGAAGATGAATCAGACCCAGGAAGGAAGTCAGGATTTGGTGTGTGAAGAACCTGTACCCATCCTTGACTTAATCTGCCCTCCTCCCATGTTCATATCTTGGCTTTTCTTTAATCCATTTCTGCCCAGCCCATTAGATGTACACATATACTTTTTGTTTATTATTTTTAAAAAGAGAAATGAGAGAAAAGGTTTCAGGATAACAAAGAATAAATTCTGAAACACCATTTGTAAAATGTAGCAGTCTTCAGGGACTCCTCAACTTTTCTCACAGCATCACAACAAAAGCCCATAAAACTGAATAGTCACTGATTCATTTACTCACTGACTGACTCACTCATTCATCAATGCCCAGCCAAACTATCAAACCTAGAAGTGTGAAATTTGGTGAGGGTGTTCCATCCATGATTGAGGCACCCATTCAGAACCAATTTTGGGAAATTCAAAATGGAAGGGTGAAAGGAGGCGCAACATGTTCTTGTCCCTATACTTTACATTGAAGAATCACCGACTGATCGACACCCTGCCCCCAAACCCTGGACCTAGAAGCCTGAAATTTGGGGAGTGTATTCCTTACGTGACATGAGCACCCACTAAGAACCAATTTTTAGAAATTTAATTCCTAAGGGGGGGGGGGAAAGGGGTGCAATGCATTTTCGGCATATACTTAACATTGAACACTGATCAACACCCAGCCCCAAATCCTGCACCTGCCTGGTAGGAGTGCCCATGATTTGGGGGGGGGGGGCGGTTTGCAGGGATGTGTTGGGTGATGGTGCTCAGGGTATTTTACTTCCACAACGGCGGATAAATTTCACTAGTTTTAAATAATTTTCTTCCCTCCTTATTTAGTAGAGTAACCCTACAATCCAGAGTAACTACGGGAGCACATAAGAGACATTACATCCACCCGTAGTTACTGCACCACCTAGTGAAAACCTATGGGAAATTCATATTGCAATCTAGAGTAAATTGTTCTTACTCCCCATAGTTACTCTGGATTGCGACCTAAGTAACTCTGAGCAAAATTCTATAAAATCCTGTCTTTATTGTAAAGGAGTAATCAAAAGGTCATGAAGAGAGGAGAACGCATTAGTTACACCCCCTTCCTTGGATAGAGTTTTGTCTTTATCAGCCTATTTGTGAGATATAACAGAACAAAGTTTGGACAGTCAGGGACAGATGATAAAAATGATCAGAGATATATGAGGGAAGATGAGAAAGGCGAGGTCTGTTTTGTGTACAGAGGTGTTGCATACTAGAGAACACGATGAAGGTCTTTGGAATAATTAATGGAATTTTTAAAAGGTAAATCATGTGCTTCCGATTATCCCCTCTCGTCAGAGTAAAAGCCCTTCAACAAAGACTGAAATTCAATGTTGTTATCAGTGCTTAAAAGGAAACAATTGTGTAATATAGTACACTGTAGCATGAAGAAGCAGGGCTAGCTACATTTCTCTTAGTTCCTAGCAATAAGCAACTTGGCACACAGCCTCATGTCAAATACACAGATTTGTCGAACGTATGGAGGGAAAGTAAATGTGCTGTTTGCCACATTCATTCTATATTATCAGGCTTAATTGTTAAGACACAGTGAGGCTACTGTGATAAAAATTACCTGAGCTGCCATCTCTGGATCACTAGCATGCAGTCCAGCCTTAGTCATGATTTTTCAGAAGGATGTCCAAGTGGATTACAGGACTCAAACCTATGTAAGAATGCACTGAATTGCAGCCAGTTTTTCAGCAAGAGGGGAGGCAAAGTATAACAAGTCCATAAATGCTTAAGACTGCAATCCTAATCTCCAGTTAGGCTGGCCTAAGTCTTGGCACAAGTCCTTTTCTTTACTCTTTACACTTTACTGAAGTGTAAGACACTTCTGTGCCACTCCTGGGGAGGATTAGGCTAGAGCACAAATAGGTGCTTGCCTCCCTGTATCACCATGAGAATAGGAAGACCAATGAGTTGTGTCGGCCTAGGTTATGATTGCATCCTGAGTTTTTATTTTGAATTCTCTTCCACTCAATTCAGTGGGGGGAAAGTGCAAGTGCAAAGACTTCATATAGCAAGTCAACAATCCAATCTTATATACAGGCAGATTTAGTGATCCAGTGTATGGCGCAGACTCTCTCGGCTGCAGTAAGTTTGACTTCACCCACTTTGATGATTGTGGCTTTGATGATTGGATGATGATCCAACAACACGGTATCCAATAAACCCCATGCTAGACATGGCAGGCAGCACAGACTGTCAGCACAGACAAGGTGGGTAGCAGATTGGGATGGAGAGAGGGCAGGGCCGGGGCAAAAGATGTGGCTCTGAATCAGCAGTGGATTTCTGTGGCAATGGTATCCCTTACGTGACATCAAGAGGCCCCATCCATTACCGACATACCTCCTTTGCCCTGATATATCTATTCCAGATCTGAATAGGCCCAAAGGAGACAAAGAAGCAGCAGCAAAAGAAGTAAGTAGAAAATTTATATACCTCTCCATGCCAATCTGGTCCACTGAGCTGGTCTCCAGTCTGGTCCCCTGACAACCCATGGGGTTGAATTAGCACATTCTGCATTGCATTGTCTGACACTGTATAGGATGGGCCCCGAATGACATAAACATGCAAAATGGAACTAAATTTTTGTATCAGCAATTAGCAAACTAAACTTAGCATTGCAATTCAATGCTCAGTAATAAACATCCCATAAAGAATTTAAATGGAAACCGCAAATTTTTCCAGCACAATTGTAGGAATTTTGTTCCTTTGCTCTTTACTTACCATATAGCTACTACAGATCATACTAGAAATACTGAAGAACTGGAGGAACAGTAAGGGATGAGATTTGGCTAAGTATGATGGAGATCCATGCAAATTCATTGCCCAAATTACCACACCTTTGCTCTGAAGGTGTTCTGCATGTTATGTGACACCGGAAGCTACGTGTGCCCAGGCAGCACACATTCTTGGGTCACCACTGCTGTACACAGCCGAGTAAAGTTTCCTCTCACTGAATGTAATTTAACAGTGAAATGATTGTACACCAAATTGCAGATATTCTATCTATATATATAAAAGAGAAAAGTCACTGACTGACTCACTCACTCACTCACTCACTCACGGACTCACTCACTCATCAACGCCCTACCAAAACAGCTGGGCCTAGAAACGTGATGGAGGAGTGCACTAAGAACCAGTTTTTGGAAATTCCAACCGGCAGGGGGTGAAAAGGGGCGCAACGCATTTTCCTCCCTATACTTTGCATTGAGAATTGCTGACTCAGCAAAATTCCGTCCCAACTGCTGGGCCTGAAGCATGGAATTCTGGGAGTTCCTTCTGTCACCTGAACTCCCACCAAGAACCATCTGGAGAAATTTAACCCTTCAGGGGCTGAAAAGGGGGCAACGTGTTTCTGTCCTGTACTTAACATGGGAGACTGAACAACATCCAGCCAATTGGGTGCTCAGTGCCAGGTGCAGTGGGGGGGATGTTGTTCGGAGGAAGAGGTTGCACTGGCGAGGCTGCTGCGCATGGGAGGAAGTTGCACATTGGGGAAGTTGCGCATGGGGGAAGTTGCGCATGGGATGTTGAGCAAGGGGGAAGTTGCGCATGAGGGAAAATTGCACATGGGGGGATGATGCACATGGGGAAAGTTGCACATGGGGAAGTTGCGTATGGGGAGATGATGCGCATGGGGAGATGATGCGCATGGGGGGATGTTGTGCATGGGGGAAGTTGCACATGGGGAAATTGCACATGGGTGAAAGTTGCGCACAAGGGAAAATTGCGCACAGGGGAAAGTTGCGCATGGGGAAAGTTGCGCACGGGGGATGATGCACATGGGGGATGTTGAGCATGGGGAAGTTGTGCATGGGGGAAAATTGCGCATGGGGGAAGTTGCTCATGAGGGAAAGTTGCTCATGGCGGAAAGTTGCACACGGAAAGTTGCGCACGGGGGAAAGTTGCGCACAGGGGATGTTGCGCATAGGGGAAATTTGTGCAAGGGGAAACTTGCACATGGAAGAGGTTGCACATGGGGAGGATGCGCATGGGAGGAGGTTGCGCATGGGGGAAGTTGCACATGGGGGGATAGCATATGGGGAAATGTTACTCCCGCAACGCGGGTACACTTTTCGCTAGTATATGTACAATCAAAGAGTCATTGACTGACAAAACTGCTGGACCTAGAAGTGCCTGTTGCACACTGGTGCTCAGTGGTGCCCAGTGCAGTGGTGTCTGCTGGTGCCTACTACCCATTGCCAATGTCCAGAGCCCAGTGGTGTCCACCATTGCATATCATTGCCCACCATTGCCCAGCCATGCCTAGAGCCCACAAATATTCTTGAAATTTTACTCCCGCAACAATAGGTAAATCGTGCTGGTAAAATATAATTAAAATATAATTATTTTTGGAAGTAAAGTGGCGCCTCATGTAACAAATTTAATTCGTTCCAGAGGCATGTTTGTTACGTGAAATGTTCTTTACGTAAATGTTCTTTACGTGAAGCAGATTTTCCCATAGGAAATAATGAAAACTCAGATGATTTTTCTGAACATTTACACAACCCCAAAAATATTCTTATAAAACTATTAACTGGATGTAAAAATGATGACAAAACACTAGAACTGAATTCAAAACATGCATTCAATGTGCATGATCCTATGAAGTCTACTTAGGCTGCAGTCCTAAAGACATATTCCTGGGAGTAAGCCCCATTTAAAACAATGGGGCTTACTTCTGGGTAGACATGGTTGCGAGGCTGCAATCAAAGACACTTTCAAAGTGTCTCCCCACTTTCTCCTTCTCTTCATCCTGAGCCTCTCTCTCCTGCTCCCTTCTGGCTAGCCCTGAGCTGCTTCCCTCCTCCCCTGCTCTTCTCTCCCTCTGCCCAGCAGACGCCCAGTCACAGGAGAAACAGTGTGTGGAACAGTGTGTGGAAGTGTTGCTTTTGCTATGGGCAGGCACACTAGGCAGCCCTAACGCTTTTTAAAAGGGCTGCCGGCCAGCGCGTCTGCCCCAACTGCCAATGAGTGTGTTTGTTATGTGAAACACAGTTTGTTATGTGAAGCAGAACCCTAGAGAAAATTTTGTTTGTTACGTGGAACATACTTTACCTGAGGCATTTGTTACGTGAAGGCGCCACTGTACTTTATAAGGAATTATCAGCAAAAAGATAAAAAAGAAAACAGGATTTTTTTCAGAACAAACACATAAATACTATAAGAAAAAAACTTTCCTCAGTGATAAATTGCATATAGGAATAGAGATGTTCACAGGATGACAAATATATGCCTAATGGGATTCACTAAACATCAGTGGAATTACTCCTAGAATAAATTTGGCCTAAAAGAATTTAGAAAACATGAGGTGTGATCCAATTGCAAAGTGGGAGTGTGTGAGAAGGCTTCTATTTTGAGAAGTATTTACATAGTTTTCTTGCAGAACCATGGTGGCTGCAATGCATCTTCACACAGCTACTATAAGGTCACTGTTTGAATGACACACACCATTTTCGTCACAAGTGCAAGGACAAATCTAGAATAAAGCTGGGACATTTTTTTTTAAAAAGCATGAACTGTTGCTGAATACTTTTGGAGGTATAAAGAAAAACATAAGGAATAAGGAAAAACATAAAAGAACTTCGGAAGCATAATAGGTATTTCTTGCACATTAGGTGACAATGACAGTAATTAACAGATGGTGCAATCCTAACCTAGGCCAGCACAATTCATTGGTTTTCCCATTCCTGGGGTGATAAAGGGAGACAAGTGTATGCAGGGCCAGATTTAGGTTTGATGAGGCCCTAAGCTATTGAAGGTATTGGGGCCCTTTATAAGTCCAGCTGTCCTTTGACAACAACAAATTGTCACTATCTTTGGGTTGAATATATGCTATATTGTAATTTATGGACCTAATATATGGACATACACAACACAAAACACTGTTGCTGTATTTAGGTTTTATTTTATTTGTTTTTTATCTTATATTTGAGAAATGTACATCCAGTTTTTTTACTTTAAATTTTTTGGGGGGGCCTCAAGAGAGTGGGGCCTTAAACTATAGCTTGTTTAGCTTATATGTAAATCTGGCACTGAGCATGTGCCTGTGCACTGCCCTAACCCTGACCCAGGAGTGATGCAGAAGTGTCATACAGCACTTTTGTGACATTCCCAGGCCAGCATAGGACTTATGCTGGGGCTTAGGCCAGCCTAAATGGAGATTAGGATTGCAGCATTAGGGCATCAAACCTTCTGTTGCCAGGAACAGACAGGCCAATAGAGGTGGCTGGAGGGCACCTCAAGGTATGGAGATATTATGCCGGGATTTCAGCTTCAGCTGCTCCAAGCCCAAGTTCACTTCTGGGTTGCACTCTGATTTATCTTTCATATTTATCCAGAATTGATAAGCTGTCCTTGAGTCTAAAATAATGAGAGAAATGTTCAGATATGATGTTTAGTATACTCTTTAATATCATTCAAGTGTTGTTTTTTTACTTTTAGTTTATATATTCATAGTGATCAAACAATTTGTTGTCCTGCCATAAAACCAGATTTTCCATACATTACATCATATTGCATCTGCATCACATATGATTTACCTGTTAGAGTAGTCAGTTTCTTTTGGTTTGGGTTTCCTGATCCATGTCCCACTGCTCCTTGAGACAAACCATTCATTCAGGGTTACCAAGAAAGAACCACAAACATTGCATTATTCATCTGAATTCCAGTATGGCTTCACACACTCCAGACTGTCTTTTGGTTACTCTTTCTGAAAATGCTTTAAGGCCAGATTGCTTGGGGAGCAACTAGATTCTTTCATTGATTGTATGGCTCCTCTAGCTATTTCCTAAATTTCTGGACTCTCATTCCCGGACAGCAACATTTCTGATCCAATTCTGGTCCTGCTTCCCTTATATTTTTATATATATAATAAAGTCCAGCACAAAGAATATGTGCTTGGCTGGTTCAGGGAACAGGCAATGGTTAAGATAAATTTCAAACAGCTTCCACCATAAATCTCATAAAGTAGTGGTTTTCAATGGATTTTCAGGCAATCAATCAATCAATCAATCAATCAATCAATCAATCAATCAGTCATGAGGCTCACAATCAATCCTGCTGCTCTCCTATACATGATCCATCCATCCTACCCCTGCCTCTATCTGCGTTCACATTAACTTTGTGTAGTAGCCTGAACAGGGCCAGAAATGTGGGGCAAGACAGCAACATAAAGGCTGTGCCAGTGCATTACTATTATTGTATTGGATCCAAGCCCACAGGCTGTGAACGGTTGTCATGATCCCCCAAACAAGGCTTATGACCTATTGGGGTCATAACCCACTGCTTAGTGTTGCTAATTAACTTATCCCTGATCCCAAAATATGACTATCAAATACTGGCTAGAAACCAAAAAATAAAATCTATCTGCTATATCTCCCCAACAGCACTTTCACCCCACAGTACTTCAGCTAGATTCAAACCACCCAATTTTTTAAGTCCAGCTTCATGACCTTCTAATGTGCCTGTGAAAAAGGGGAGAACCTAACCCAAGGTGTTAGAAAAAGGGAACCCTTCCTACTTGGTGTGGGACACAACAGAAGCAAAAAGGATATATTATAAAATATTTGACTATACAGTGGCACCTCAGGTAACAAATTTAATTCGTTCAGGAGGCATGTTTGTTACATGAAATGTTCTTTATGTGAAGTGGATTTTCCCATAGGAAATAATGGAAACTCAGACAATTGGTTCCAGAACCCAAAAAATATTCATATAAAAATATTAACTCTATGTAAAAATGATGATAAAACACTGGAATTGAATTCAAAACATGTATTCAATGTGCATGATCCTATGAAGTCTACTTAGGCTGCAATCTTAAAGACACATTCCTGGGAGTAAGCCCCATTTAAAACAATGGGGCTGACTTCTGGGTAGACATGGTTAGGAGGCTGCAGTCAAAGACACTTTCTTCTGCAATCCAAGATCTCCCCACTTTCTCCTTCTCTTCATCCTGAGCCACTCTCTCCCTTGCTCCCTTCTCGCTAGCCCTGAGCTACTTCCCTCTTCTCCACTGCTGTTCTCTCCCTCTGCCCAGAAGACGCCCGGCCACAGGAGGAACAGTGTGGAAGTGTTGCTTTCACTATGGGCAGGCGCAGTAGGCAGCCCTGACACTTTTTAAAAGGGCTGCTGGCCAGTGTGTCTGTCCCAACTGCCAATGAGTGTGTTTGTTACGTGAAGCATATTGTTACGTAAAGCAGAATCCTAGAGAAATTTTTGTTTGTTATGTGGAACATACTTTACATGTAGCGTTTGTTACGTGAAGGCACCACTGTACATTAATTGAGAATGCCAGTAAATAGTTGCAGGCTCCTTTGTCTATAGCTGTTGCAGCAAACTCCTTAGCAGTTTTGGAATTGCCATTATCAAAATCGTGAGTTAGACGGAACAAGCAAGAGAAGCCTGTTCTTATGTCTTTAATTAATTGTCCTAGGGAGACCAAAGAAACATGATGGTGCTTGTTAATGCCGAAGGGATTTCGAAGTTCATGTTGCCATATCGGTTCCAGCTGAAATTGGATTTAATGCTTAGGAAAGCTTTCCTGTGCATGGTTGCTTTGCACAACACTGATTTAAAAGTACTGTACAGTGTACACCTAAGTGGACTAGGAACACCATCACCTTGTGCTGTCTACAAATGAGCAGAATGTAAGGCTCTATTTGAGCTACTAAGAAGCAGATTCTATGAATCAACTTTAGCACACCCCAAGCTGCTTTCCTGGTTTGTCTGATGGTTAAGAAACTGGAACCGAGGACTGTACTGTTATTGTTGCAAAGACTGTCAAAAAGCCCTCCTATCTCTGCTTGTGCCCATCTACGTCATGCAACAGTTGAAAAGTGCTTGACTTGCACAGGATGGGCTGTTTAGTTAGTCCTTGAATCCAGTCACAGTCTGGGAGGAAGTTTGCTGGTTGCCCTTTGTGTAGCAGTTGACTGAGAAGGTGAACTTTCAATCTAATTGAGAGATGGTAGTGGAAAGTGCAACACTATGAAGACACATAGTTTCTGACTTGGTAGCACCCATGCTTAAGTCAGCAACCGGGATCCACATCAGGAGAGCTACCCAGTCATCTATGTGTTTGCTGGCTCTAGTTCTACTGCCTTTTCCTAGTGCCCAAAGGTTTTTAACTAGGGGAATACTTTATTGGCTGTCACAGCTTAATTTAGGCTTAGTCCCCAGAACTAGCATGAGGGGTTAAGTTGAACCCTTTGTAATTACAGTGGAATTTGTTCAGCTCTCCGAGTCACAATATATTCTACAGATGCTGCATTTTCCAATCCAGAACATAAAGGAGTGGGCTACTGAAATGTGCTAGCTTACTGCTTGCAGGGTATTGGATTGGATTCACAACCAATGGATTGTCTATACCATGTGCAGAAAAATAATTCATAATATTGGCAATATTTATTTTTTTGCCATATTTAGTGGGAAGCAGGATGGTGAAATGTTGGAGAAATATATGAAATACTAGTGGAATTTACCTATCATTGCAGGAATAAAATTTCAAGAATATTTGTGGGCCTTGGGCACTGATGGGCACTACTAGACACTGGGCACTAGCAGCGGGCACTGTGAGGGCACTGAGCACTCCTGGGCAATGATCAGCAGTGGACACCGGAGGATACCAGGGACACTGTTGAGCAGCAGTGGGCACTTGCAAGTATCCCTACTGAGTACCAGCAGGCAGAACCAAATACCAGCAGGCACCACCAGGCAGCAGGAACCAGCAGGCACCACCAGAACTATGCACAAGTGGTCAGGGAGCACTAGCAGGCAGCAGTAGGTGGCAGTGAGCACAACCAGACACCACCAGGCAGCAATGGGAGTACCAGGCTCTTTCAACCCTCTTTTCACCCCCTTGGGGGTTAAATTTCTAAAAATTAGTTTTTATTGAGTGCATGTCATGTACAAAATACCTTCCCCAAATCACATGCTCTAGGCTGGGTCTTGATGAGTCAGGGGTTCTTCAATGGAAAGTATTGGGACAAAAAAAGCATTGAACCCTTTTTCATCCCTTTCCAGTTTGAATTTCCCAAAATTAGTTCTTAGTGGGTGCCTACATCATGGAAGGCACACCCTCCCCAAATTTCATGCTTCTCATTCCAATGGTTCTGACTGGGTGTTGATGAGTCAGGGAATCAGAGTCAGAGCAAAATCCTAACCATGTCTATTCAAAAGTAAGCTCCATTATATTCAATGGGTCTTACTCTCAGAAAAATCTCTTTAGAATTGCATCCTCAGTGAATCAATGAGTCAGTGACTCTTCAATATTTTTATATAGAGAAGATGAAGATTTGGCTATCCAATGTGTTAGATATGTGAAGATAATGGTAGATAGATTACTTTTGACCAGTCATGTTGACATAAACTTCAGGACTGGGCACTAGAAAACAGAAGTATGGACCCATGTGTTGTTGAATCACATTATTGTATTGAAATTCTTTCATATGACATTTTGGGGGACAACTGAAATCTGTGTTTTCAGCCTTGGTATTGATTACTTCAGTGGCACTGCTTAAACTGAGCTTGGAAGCAGTATTTTCTTCCAATTCCTTGGTCAAAAATTCTGCTTACTGTTATTACACACCCCAGTTACCCTGTGATCCAAAGAACAATGTTAGATCCTGTGCAAGAAATATTCATCCCACTGGTGGTACATATGTTTCCAGATATATAATGGCATTAAAAAATAGGGGATTTGTGGTTGTAACATCATCTGACTTCTGTGCCCACAGCTTAAAGCTCAAAGGACAGAACAAGCCTTCTTTGCTGGAGGAAAAGAAATTACCTCTTTGGCGCTAGAGTTAAGAATAGTGGCATTGATAAAATTGTATCTGTTATCTTTAAAATTGCTTTAAGCCAGAAGCTTGGATAACAAAGGACAGAAGTTGCTTTCATATTAGCATATATGTCATGTTTAATCAATCAAAAGAGAGCTGTAATTACTTTCCTCTTTTCTTAACCAACTTTAAAGAAAGAAAGCCATGAACCTATAAAAGTAAGTGTCATCCCGTTTGGATAGTTAGAGTTTTACAGGTAATTTGTTGCAGGTTTTATGCAGATAGCTGATAATTATTTCCTTTCAAGCTCATCTGCCGTCCACTTTTAACACAGACATAAGGAGTGCAGATGCAAAGGCCAAATATGTGGAATGGTACTTAAAATTTAAAGAAAAGTAAATCTGATGTGTACAGTAGAAGGCAATTTGTCGGCCACTGAACTGCTCCTGATTTGGCCAGCTGGCAGAATAAACATGAAAACATGCCAATGTTGCCGTGCTTTTGTGGCTTTGCAAACAACCAGAGCTTAAAGTGTGCCATTAAGCTGCATGCCATGCCGAGGACGCTGTAGGCTTCCGTTCACACTGATGAGTCTGTTGTGAAATAGTAAGATCTGATCCTAACCTAAAAGTCTTGCCACTTGATTGTCATCAAATTGAAGGCTCCTACCCTTGCAAAAAGGTTCACTCATTTCAAAGTGGCTTAAAGAGGCAAAGCAGTCTTCAGACTGTGCAGCTAGTGCTGGTTTTTCTGTACACTGAACCCTTGATTAGCTGTACCCTGAATGACCCAAGAAAAGGAATGCATAGTTGCACCGAAAATGACTTAAATTGTCAAAGGACATTGGATTGCCTGTACCACAACCAGATGACTGTGTTTCAGAATATGCTAAAATAGGCACAGCTGTTTGACTTTAGAGTTCAGCTCTCTCACCCTAAAAGGGTTTGTATTTTTCTGCTTCATGGAGTACAACTCTACAGTGGGAAATTTAAGAAACAAGAGCCAGAAAGGGAAAGATAGCAGGATTTGCATGGGTAGTTGCATCTCTCTCTCTCTCTCTCTCTCTCTGAATGTGCATGTGTTCTTACAGTTAGGCTGCAGTCATAAGCTGCAGTTAGGCCAGGATAAGCCCTGGAGTAAATCGATGTAGCAGTGCCACAAAATGCAATCAGGCACTTCTACCCCACTCTTGGAAAATAGCCCAGTGCACAGGCATATGCTGACCTCCAGACACCACCACAGAAAGATAAGCCAGGTGAGTTAGGCCGACCTAAATTGGTTAGGATTGAACCCTTTGACAGAAATGCTAATATTTCTGCTTGTTAAAACACAGACACAGTTTTGTCACTGATTAAATTTGGGCAGATCATGGCAGCCAAGTGTAGATCCTACCATGCCGTGAATATTTAATAAATGACAAAGGAACTTCATATTTTACCACCCAGTTGGAACGGAACCCTCTTATGTTGGCACTAATCATAAACTGTACATCCATGATTTATGTTATTGTTTTTATGATGTTATAGTTCACATATACAAGCGGGCTGCCAACAGAACTAGCATTCTGATAGTAGAATGTGCTCCTTGGCATTGCAAAGGTACTCTGGAAGTGAAAGGAACTGTATATTTCCAGACTGCTGCCAAAAAAGGCCAGAGGGAGGCCAGCATGGAGAGGCTGCCAGAAAGGCCACAGATACCCAGACAGTAGAGCACCCACTGACAATGGTAAGTTGGCAGTAGGTGCGGAGGGTGGACCAGGCAGAATGGGGGAGGTGGGAAACATGTCAGTAATAGCCTAATGAAGGCAATTTGCAGCAGCTGATGTCCCTTCCCAGCTCCTAACACATCCCCTTCTCTCATCATACTTGTTGGAGCAAAAGAGCTAGGCATGGATTCAAGGAAACTGACTGATGAGCAGACATCGTATGGGAAGGTAAGAGAAAACTGTTATGTGTCCCAGGCACAACAACAGGGTGGCATAGGTATGATGCAAAAACAAGTGGCATAGAGACAAAAGGGAATCTAGAGACTGTATTTGTAACACACACACACACACACACACAGACAGACCTTTTGAATGTGTGAATGAATGCATGCTGAATTTCCTAGAGGTTGACACAAAAAAGAAATTGTCAATCCCAAATCCATTTTGTCTTCCTGGGAAGAGATGGGGGCAGAAGTGGCGCAAGGAGGGCCCAATTCCAGTGCTAGGATCCATATGTTTTCCATTGTCTCCACAGATCTGGGTTTGATTTGAGAATCCTTAACATAAGAGTTGAAAACACACCCTAAGACACCTATCATCTTAATGAAGATGTTGTTTTGCTTTTTGAAGAATGCCTGCTTTCTCTTTTATATCATAAACTCTTGGGTGGTGAAAGCTACAATGCTACAATTTAAGAAAACATTTCTGGCGCATGACATTGCAGTTTCTTTTCTTTCCTTGTGGGAAAACTCCACCAAGATTGATTATTTAACCACAGTAAGTACAAGTAACATTTGTCCCTAATTTGCCATAACTGCTTCATTTTGTGCAGTTATACATACATTTGCTTATGTTTCAGAACAATGAATCACAATTTAATATTGTTCCTAAGAAATCCTTTTTTATATAAGTTTATGACAAATAAATTTATGGTATAAATTATTACAGAACCTCAGGGAACTTGCTTTCACAATCAATGGCATTTGGGGGAAGAGAGAGAGAAAAGAGAGACAGAGAGAAAAATTTAGGTTCTTTATGTATGAGAAGCATAAAATGATGGTTTTTCTTCCTGGGTTGTCATATTCAACACAATTTTTCCTTTTGAAGGAGAAAATGGTGGTGCTTACCAAGCCTTACAGCCTACCAACAAGCATATGTGGGTCCCTGGATTTCACATCATGTAAAGTGTTCTTCTCAGTGTCTGTCAAAAATATATCTGAGGTTATCTTCTACAGACTTTCCTGAATGGATTGAGATTTAATCCTTGGATTAACTAGATGATACTTTGAGGTAGGTCAATGGAATTCATCAGGACCATACATGCTGACATGGAATATACCGTATCTCAATTACCCTACACACCAAATAAGACAACAAAGTCTTGGGATTACTGGGCCTTTATATTAACTAGTTAAACATACAACAAGCAGGGCACTGTGAACTATCTTCGTGTGGGACCCTAAATGGGGAGATGGCTATTACTGGGCATGCAACCTCACTCATGGTCACACTCAATCACAGACTGAGTATGCCAATCATGCAGCAGAGACAGGTGGACTCTTACCCCTCTGGCTACCTGGGCAAGGCCAAGCTAAATCCTGGCCAAGGGCCACCGAACCCGCCTCTGAAAGCCAGTCAAGCATTACAGAGCAAACCTGGGTAACCCAGCGCCCTTGCATGCTTCAGTCTGCATACAAGGCTTAGGTTCTACCTGCCCTGTCCCACGCGATTCCTGCCACACAATTCCAGCCTAGTGCTTGATCCTTCTGCCCCACCACAAATGGTGCCAGGCCCTCCTGTAAGTCTAACAAAAAAAATCCAAGGCCAATGCAGATAAATGTATGCCGTCGTGTCTAAAAACTTCCTCCTGCCGCCAAGTAATCACCAGGTGGCCTATCACAGCACCACTTTGTGAGGCCAAAAAAATGACGCACCTAGGTTTTAATCCTCTTTCTGGCTACATCAATCCTCTGGATACTGTGAGCCCCCTCCATGCTGTTGTGGGAAGGAGGTTAGACTACAGAAGCAGCCAGTGACATATTTGGTCAAAATTGCCTCAGATCTGAAGCCTCAAGGACAAGGTTGTCCTCAGGCCCAGCTTGTTTTACACAGGTGAACTAAAATGATGTGTGGAGGTGTATGTTTCAATAAAAATTATCGTGAATAAAGATTCATGCCAACCAGATGACCACAGAGACATATTTGGACAATGCAGGGTCTTTGGCATTGTGACAGGGATCACCACCAAGTCTGTCACAAGTTGCATGCAACTCATGTGCCTGTGGAGCGCACATTTTCTTTATATAGGTATAAACTTGCCATAATTCTCTTCCACAAATTTGGAACATGACCCTCTGTCTCATTTACTAGTATGTGAACACGATCCTCCAAAATCAGGACTGTCCCTGTTTCTCAGGACATATGGCAACCCTATATAGATATGTAGATTCATGTACCTCACATAACTGTTGTGAAAACAGCTGGAGGGGAAGAATTCAACCCAAATGACTTCTGCATGTCCAGAGAAAATCTCAGATTGCAATAAAACTGTACCATATCTTGACCCATTAGCCATTATTTTTTATTTTCTTTGTAAACTGCTTTGTGAACTTTTTAGTTGAAAAGCTGTAGATAAATCATGTGAATAGCTAGATTTCTTATATCTCACAAGGAACCCAGCTGAACCAGTAAAAACAGTGCAAAAAAAGCTATTTCTTTGATGTGTATATTAGAAAATTAGTTGTAATCTCCACAATGAAATTGATATTAATATTTCTGGGCTTACTCCTTAATTACTGCAGATAGTACCACAGACCTCCAGATTACATTTTCTCTTTCTTATTTACAATTGAAAAGGACTTCTGGATGAGGTTCTACATCTTTAGCCTAAAGTTTTGTTCAAAGATGAAGCATGGCCACGTGATGCATTTTCTTTACAGTGTTTCCCTTTGCCACTCTCTAAGCTCCTGCCCTGCAAATAGTATGTTGAAATAATATGCAAATAGTATCAGACATGTAAATCACACATGTAAACTGATCAAACTGTATTCAAGGTGGGAGATCTTCTATTGGGCTAGACATATAGAGCTTTCACTAATTGATCATACACTTGCATTTTCTAAGACTGAAAGTTATTTGTCTTAACTAGTCTTGTTAGCACATCTTACAAACTGGGAGACATTAGTAGAACACATTGCTGTATAGAATAGCCATATTACCATTTTGATTTAAAAGCTGTCCACAGTAATGAGCTCAACATAACCTTTTGCCCCATTAGATTTTCTACAAAGGAATCTATCTGGCCAAGGGTTAAATGCAGATCACACAGCCATACAATACAGTCCATACACTTTCCCTTCAAAGTATTGGGGAAAAAAGGCTTGCCAAATCACACCTCACTTATTTTTTTAAGTAGTACATGTGGTTTAACTTTGCACCCACTTTTCTGCTGGAAGACCTAATGTTAGCACCCAAAGACACCTGTATTATATTAGTGAAACAATTTAGACACCCACATGATAGAACAAAAGAGGTGGTTTATGGGTTACTTTTTAGATTACTGAGAGTATAGAAGTATTTTTTGTTTAAAAAATACAAACCTGGCAAAATCAAACCTACCCATCTCATTTTTTAATTTGCTGTTTCATGCATTTAGAAAATGCAAAACGTTTGAGGAATCTTCAAACTGCAGCCAACTTCTTTTGCTTTAACGCCTTGAAAGCACCTGAAAACCTCATGTCCACCCATTTGACATGGGCATTTTTGTCATTCCACAGTAGCAAAACAAGTGCAGGATTTGCTGTGGTCTGCACAGATGGCCTTTAAGGGCACCAAGGTTTGCTGGTGGGTCACCCTTTTTTGGCTCTGGATCAATTTCATGGTCTCAGCTGTCCAGATGATTTGCAGAGAACACCAGCAGAGTATAGCAACCTGCTGTGAATCATCATCCAACTCAGTTAAAGATTCTGGCAGTTGCCCTACATGATATCTTGTCATGTTGGAAACTTTTTTTTTCTCAGCAGCTCATTTACATTCCCATCTTTATACATGATTGGTTAATTATAAATTATATTTGTGTCCTGGCCTCTGACTTCAAATACATGCTTAATCTAATAAAACGCATAACAAAAAAATTAAGAAAACAGAATGAAGGGGAATGGAGTTTTTGAAATAGCTGCTTTTAGCTTGATCTGAGAATGCACTTGTGGCTACATTTGCACAGTACATTTATGTATAAGGCATGTTACTGTGAACTTATTTCATCCTACATCTCATGGAGTTTGAGATAAATGTGAATAAATTAATTTCTTAAGCTCAAATCAGTGCACAACATAAGAATCAAAATGCAAAAAATAAAAACATATAAAAATAATTTTAGCTTAAATGGTGCAGGAGCTGATTGAAATATAATGCAACAACATAAAAGCAATGCCATAAAATAAGTTTTATTGCATGATTAGGTGTGTGGATGGCGCAAGCGGTTAAGACGCTGTGCCTGTTAACCAGCAGGCCAGGGTTCAAGACCCGGGTCAGCCCCACAAGACAGGGTGAGCTCCTGTCCTTTGCCCAGCTCTGTGACGCCAGCTGGATCCAATTGTATCGGCTTTGTCTTTCCATTGGACTAATTCAGTGGCGTGAAGAGGGGGGATTTGCTGCTTGGGTAACAGCCTATCCTCCATAACAATCCAACCCAGGCTTTCATGCTTCGCATGCAGCGTATGCAGCGCTGAGCTTGATACCATAGTCTTCCAAGACTGACGGAGGCCTACTTTTAAGGTGTGCCTTGTATTCAACAGTATTACCTGCTTTTATTCTATAGTACGACACACTATAGAGGTTGTCAGGCCATTGGTATATCCAATGTTTGTGTTTGAGAGAGACCATGAGGACTACTTGATACCATCCATTTACTGGTATCCACTCAGCAGTCTGGACTGCATACGTGATAACTTCAGCAAAGAAATCCGCCTTTATCCTTTACGCATAATGATAAGAGTCTTATGCCACACATGTCATTCCACTGTCTTTGAGCTGGGATTCACAATGTCGGGCTGGCTATATGTGTTACTCAAGGATTAGTTAGAATACAATCCTAACAATGTCAACTCAAATGTAAGCCCCATTGTGTTAAATGGATTTTACTCCCAGGAAAGTGTCTTTAGGATTGCAGCCTATGTGAGACAGCAACTTCGAAGCATTCTTCACATTTCCTTGCATTAGTGTCTCCTGCATTAAGCTGCTAATACATGTCTGTAAATGGTCATGTTTTTTGTCCTACAGTCATGCTGGTTCTGACAGACGTGCAAATAAAATGGCATTTTATTTGATTTGAGCCCTTTGATTTGAGAATGGGGGATCTCAAATAGACAATGTGTATTGGTAAATACAGTATGAAAGTTGTGAATTATGAGTGACATCAGGTTTCCAACAGATGTTTCTCTCTGAAATAGAAGTTGATTTAACACGTCTGCTTACAGCTGTTTTGGGATATTTGAGGCCTTATGGAATAAAGTTAGCAAACAGAATTGCTTTCTTTTCAAAGCCTTTAAAACGAGATGTGCCCTTAGAAGCCACTTTGGATGCATACTTTCCTATCTGTGTTTATAAACAACAATCATGTATTAGGTATCTGAGCTCAAAGAACAGACTGGATTTTCTGCTAGTAGATCTTATATTTGTCTCTCACTCTTCTGAAATTACAAAGGCTCTGTTGATGTCCATTTTTTGTTCACCTTCCTACATAAAGTTTTAAAATATGTGTAGGAAAAACATCACATCAGAAATAGGGGTACACATGATGCAGATATTTGTAACAATCTCACAGTGGACATGTTCATGTTTTACGGATTATATCACAATGGTCCCACTTCCCCACCCTCAAAGGAACTCTGGAATTTGTACAGATCCATGTAATAATTTATGTTGAGACATAAAGCAATATCAAATTAATTATAATAAAGAAAATGAATGCGGTGAAAAAATACCCCAGTATTTCTTGTTCCAAAATACATTAAATAAAATCCATTTTCCAGCAAATGTACTCTAAAATTGTGAATTGCTCTCACTGGTCTATAGGAATCTACAATACTCGAAACACAAAATTTTAATTCACTAAATCTCTAATATTTCCAACACACAAAACTACAGAGTTCCGTGGATGAACCCAACAATTCAATATAAGCTTTGTTAAAAATGAAGTCCTAAATATATATCTGCACATAGATTAAGTATGGATGTTAGATCACTTGCCTATGTTATTAATCATGGCATGCTTTTGAACCAAACACAGGTAACTGAACTAAACATTAACTTCTGTCCACCACATACTGCAACACCGGCTTAGATATATGAACCTCAAAATCCTATTAACTTTAACTTTACTTTGATCACAACCACCTGATTGTAAGGTGTGCAAATCAGTGGTGAGCTCCAGCAGGTTCGCACCTACTCTATAGAATCGGTTGTTAATGAGAGATAGAACGTACAAAGTTTAAAAATAGCAATTTAAAAGTTACTGCCAGATGGGCATAGAACTGGTTGTTATTTTCTTTGAATCCCATCACTGGTGTGAATGTGTTGCCTGAACACTGACTTTTTAAATAAAAAACATTAATCCAATGCAAAATTCCATCTGAACAACTGTAGAGGTCATACAATGGTGTTGTGACAATAAATTGCAAGATATTTATTCTGTTGATATCACCTGGACCACACAAACAGTAGGCTAATAATGGTCCAATCCTATGGGCCTTTTGTGAGAGCAGATCTTTCAATCCACTGGCACAAAAGGTCCAGCGATAGCATAGACTTTATGCCACATTCACTCACAACAGGGTTGCCACTGCAAATGATCAGGAACTGCATGCACACTCCAGAGTCACTCAGAAGCTTCACCAACCCAGTTGAGTTGGGTTGAGAGTTTTGAGAGGTGGTTTGGGGCAGGTGGGAGGGACAGGGTTGCCAGACCTCCGGAATTTCCAGGAGACCTCCGGAAAATAAGCCCCTCCTCAGGGAAAATGCGGCCAGCCTCCGGGAAAATGGCCACCATTTAAATTTGGTGTGCTGCAGCCGTGCATGCTTGTTTGGCTGTGTCTGTGGCATGCGTTATCTTTGGTCCTGATCATTGGGCGGACCATCATGCAGGAGAAAGAGTGAGCGGGAGAAGGAAGCTCCTCCCCCTCACCACTTCACTGTGGCTCAGATCACTCTCAGCCAGCAAGCTGGCAACGGCCTCTGGCGTGCTCTCCTCACGGGGCTGCAATCGCAGTCGCCCGCCGCCTTCGCCACAGCCGCCCACCCCATGAGTCTGTGGCCAGTCTATTTCTGCCTCCATGCTCCATCTCTGGCCTCCTGGCATTGCTTGCCTGCTATTTCTTGATAGTCTGCCTACTGCTGCCTCGCTCCGTCACTGCAGCTTCAACCTCCCAGCTGCCCCAAGTGAGGTGGAGGAATTGGAAAATGTGTGAGCCCCATGCTAATTGTGTTGTGTCTACCCAGAAGGAAACTCCATTCTACAATGGGACTTCCTCCCAGATAATTGTGCCAGTATAATGGAGTTTTTGTCTCTCTCACAGCCACAGTGAGTAGAGAGTTCCATCTTTTTTCAATTTTAAAAGGGGTAATATGGTACTGAAATTACAGGAGAGAAACACAAGTGTTTTTAGCTTATTTTTGCTTGTCTTACATTTTTGGGGTGTTCTACAATTTTTTTAATTGCAGGAATTTATGCAGGAATTTTGGCTTGGGGGCTAGGAATTTTTGCCTTTGGGCAGGAATTCTGACCTTGCCGTTCAGGGATTTTGCGTTTGGCATCTGGTCACCCTGGGGAGGGACAAGGAAATGGGGTCACCCATTGAAAGGGGTGGTTCTCAATTTCAAATGCGGATGCCAGATCTCATCCCCCTTTCTATGCCTAGATCCACTGTTAGAGTCTCCTAATTAAAAGTTAGCCATAGGCTGCAATCCTAAGGACACTTTCCTGGGAGTAAGACCCATTGAACACAATGGGACTTACTTTTGAGTAGACATGGTTAGGATTGTGCTCATAAACACTTTGTGCATGTGCATCCCTTTTTACTTCAATGCATTACAATTTAATGGACTTTGTCCACTAGTGGAGAACCCTTTCCTCCAAATCAAGAGTTATCTGAATGTACATAAATTTTACACAAATGGCAGCATACATTTGTGGGTCAGAACCCACCACTGGATTGTAACCTGATTGTTGGTGGGTAATGAGACTGACAAAAAAAATTGAAAGTGATTTTTTCAATTGAAAATCACATTAAAAATGTGAATTGCTCTCACTGGTGTGTAGGAATCCAGCTCTATTGAAAGTAAAACTTAGGTGCAATCCTAACCAGTTTTCCAGCAGTGTTAAGAAGGAATCTCCCTACCCAACTGACAAGGCAAATATATTGAGGCCTGTGGAAACATATAGAATATTATGTACATAAGATTTGGCTCCTATCAAAAGCCAGGTGAAAGTGAGGTTGCCATATGTCCGAGAAAACTGGGACTGTCCATCTTCAGGGATTACGTTCACATACTGGCAAATTTCACAGGGGGTTGTATCCATTGGTGGGATTAAAATAAATTAACAATAGGTTCTATGTCCCATTAGTAACCGGTTCTCAGAACCAGGCGCTTATTCGCAAAGGGTTCTATATAGTGATGGGCTTCAAAAAAATTAAGAACCGGTTCTCTGCCCATCTGGCAGCCACTTTTAAATGGCTATTTTTAAACTTTATATGTCCTATCTCTTGTTAAGAACTGGTTCTATAGAGTAGGTGCGAACCTGCTGGAGCCCACCATTGGTTCTATAGAAACTGTGAGAACCCTCTCGGGGGGGGGGGAGTTTAGGCCAGTGTACAGACATGTACTGATTCCCCACACTAGGAGACAGGTGAGTTGTGCTGGCCTAAACCATTGCTTTAGGTGGCATTCACTATTCTTGGGATATAATATTAGTTCTAGGCACTCCAGAGCTTCCTCACAGACAGTGTGTATCCAGTGAAAGGACTGCATATAATCCACAGCACTGACTTCCCCAGGCCCTGTAATCTCCATGTTCCTGACAATTATGGTTCTTATCCTTCCTTCTTGCTGTTACGCACTTGCCACACCCCGTGGAATCCTGCCAGAGATTCAACAATTCAAACCCTGTTGAACTCTGGTGCTCAGAAACTGTAAGGCCAGTTTCCAGGACTGTCCATTAACAACATGTGTGGTTCTGTCAGTTTGCCATTTCTGAAAATATTCTGAAGCCACCATTCAGCAAGGAATCAGAGCTTAAGGATGCAATCCTAACCAATTTATCTGGCATATCTTCCAGTGGTGGTGTAGGGAGAACAGCATAAGCCTGTGCAGTGGTCTAGACACCTCCCCCAACAAGAGCTGCTTTATAGCACATTGTGACACCCCAACTCAGTACAGGACTTATGTGGGGTTTTACGCTAGCCTCACTGTGTAATAGGATTGCAGTCTTTTGAGTTCCAGGGATCCAAATGTGTTGCTCCTGCTCAGTGATTCTGCCCACAGGACTTACTCTGACCGACTCCAAGATCTGTCAGCATAAAACTCGGATAGGATTGGGCTGTAAGTCATGGAATTAATAGCCCAATCCTATCAACACTTTCCTGTGAATGAGCCCCATTGACTCTGAGTGTACGTGCCAAATATTGGCCTCTCAGTAGCTGAGCTTGAGCTAGTCATTATTTCTTAGCCTAATCTATCTCCCAGGTTTTTACAAATTGATTCTGGGAAGGAAACAGTACATATCAGTTTGAGCCCCCAAGAATGAAATGGTAGAATACATTTTTTTAGTCAGATTTCTTGAACTCTGGCATTGTCATTCTTCTAACATTTTATCTTTGCCACAATAGTGTCTTCTTCCAGCTGTATTTTTTGTTCTTAATTTTGCCCAATGAAAACTTCTTCATGCTGTATATCTTATACTTCAGCAAGCAAGCAAGCAAGCAAGCAAGCAAGCATGCATGAAAGAAAGAAAGAAAGAAAGAAAGAAAGAAAGAAAGAAAGAAAGAAAGAAAGAAAGAAAGAAAGAAAGGCTTGTATGAAAGTTTACTTCATTTTGGAAAAAGAGAGATTGTGGAAGTAAAAGGCAGAGAAAGGTCACAGAAACTTTGGCGGAACAAAAAGAGCCTGGCATTGAAGAGCAAAACAGGAGTAGCCAGATGACTATATTTGCCCTTGGCAAACCATCTGAAAATGTTGAGCAAGAGATGGTTTCTGGATAGATTTGGTGCTAGACAGAGCTCATATTTTTTTTGTGTGTCTGTGTGTGAGTGAGTGAGTGAGTGAGTGAATGAGAGAGAGAGAGAGAGAGAGAGAGAGAGAGAGAGAGAGAGTGAGTGAGTGAGTGGAGGGGGGCTTTGAACAAGAAATATCAATTAAGAAGGAAATTATATTTGTACTTATTTCTTTAAGAAAAACAGCAGTTATTCCTTTCATCTTTTGGCAAAGTAACATAAATTAGAATTTCAATTCAATAAAGTGATTCTGACAGTTCCAAGGCCCATTTCTGAACTCCGAAATCTATCATGGTCCTGCAAAGGAATTTGTGGTTCAAGGCAGTGAGGATAAGGAGGGCAATTACAGTGCAATCCTATTACTGTCTACTCAGAAGCAAGTTCCATTGATTTCAATGGGGCTTACTCCCAGAAAAGTACTCTTAGGATTGCAGCTTTGAGAAGAAGTTACTTCTGAGTAGCCATACATAGGATTGGGATGACAAAAATATTGCACAAATTTATTTATTTATTTCCTCAGGCTGCAATCCTAAAGACACTTTCCTGGGAATAAGACCCATTGAACACAATGGAGCTTACTTTTGAGTAGACATGGTTAGGATTGTGCTCTTAGGCTGCAATCCTAAGCACACTTTCTTGGGAGTAAGATCTATTGAACACAATGGGATTTACTTCTGAGTAGACATGGTTAGGATTGTGCTCTTAGTTACTTACTTACTTATGTCCTGTTTTCTTCTTACAGACCCGAGGCGGATTAGACTATACTTATAATGCTAGAATGTTAAAAGTTGGAAAGAATCTTGAAAGTCGTCTACAGTATCACCTGCTCATGGCAGGCAAATACAGCATCCCTGAAAGGTGGCCACCCTATTTACACTTGAAAATCTTGGTCCGAAGAGCACACCTTTGTCTGAAGCAGACTGTTCCAGATCCAGACATCAATTACAGTTAGGAAGTTCTTCTTTATGACTAGTCCAGTTTTACATCATTGTAGTCCATTCCGGTCCTGCCCTCAAGAGGCACAGAGAGTACATGTTATTCTGTTCCTTCCAGGCAACAGCCTTCAGGGTGCTTGAAGGTAGCTATTATATTTCCTCATAATTTTTTTCTTCATATTAAACCTGCTGAAATGTTTTAACTGTTTTTCTTAATATTGGAACTGTGCCAGCAATTTGGCTAGCACAAATCCAAGTACAAAAAAATTGATTTCCATGCCAAAATGGGCTTCCTATTTGGTGATTGGTGGCAAACCTATCTGTCTGGTTTCAGCGAGCTTCTCTACACTGTTTGCTTTCTTGTTCTTCACTGTTAGTGTCTGTTGTTTAACGTGACCTTAATTCAACTAACTGTGGCAATTCATGTGATTTTGACAATGATGTCAGGATGTGATATAGGAAACATGTGTATCTGGCTTGTTAAAAAGCATGTACCTGAATGGATAGTTTGCAGATCTCTGTTAAAACCTCCCAGTTGTACATTTTCAAGAACAGACGTAAGTGGAACTGAGAGTTGCAGAACAAGTGGGTTGAAAGAATGTTCAGTTCTACCAACAGAAGATAAAATTCTATTGTGGAGATTCCAAAATTTGAGTGTGTAGATTGAAGTTGAAGACAATGTAGATTGATGATAAGAAAATTCACCAGTCAAATGAACAAAGGGAATACATTAGTCCGGTTTGGACAAGCCAACTGAGGTTTGCTGGATCAGAAACCAGACATGCCCTACAATCCAGAGTAACTACGGGAGCACGTAAGAGATATTACATGCACCCATAGTTACTGCACCACCTAGTGAAAACCTATGGGAAATTCATATTGCAATCCAGAGCAAATTGTTCTTACTCCGGAGCAAGGACTCCCCTTAGTTACTCTGGATTGCGCCCATAGACATGCCCTTCTTTCCCCCTCATTTTTCTTCCGTCTCACAGGCACAAAGATGAATTCAAAACACAAAGTTTTCATGATATTCAAACTGAGAAATTGTCATTTGAACAATCCCTTTCGATTTTCAAACTGAGAAATTGCCATTTTCAGTTCCTTTGCAGTTTCTTCATTTTCTTGAATATACAATTCTACTCCTGCCCTAGATAAACATTTGAGATCAGAAGGCTGCAGTCAACTTGCCAGCTGTGCCTCTCCTCCGAAAGCACAGGCTGCAGCTGTCACTCCAAGGTATTTGCACAGCCAAAACAGACACCCCTAGGATGCTGGCATCTCAGACAGTTGTTTGACTTGTTTCTATGGTTGTGATGTTTTCAGTTTGGCCTGGTTGTCTCAACAACTTTTCAAAATGTTGATTTGGTTGTTGTGCTGAAAAATCACATCAGCAGAGCACTGCTGAATCCATCCATTGGATCTGTATGGTCCAATATTCTCTTCCCTCCCAAAGTCAGCAGACACTTTGAGGATCCCCAAAAGCAAATAATGAAGGAAAGAGTTATTTCCTGCCCTATCTTAGCTGTTCCTAACATTGCGCTTTTCTGGATTGAGTGTTCTGGTTTACTTCCTGGAATCTGTTGGAGCCATTAGCATTCCATTAATTCCAGGTTCTCTTTTCTCGTCCATTTATGGTTTGTTCCAGTAGCCCACTTGTTGTCAGATTGTCCTTGTCCCTCAACATTTGATGCGGACCTTGTTAATCTGGGCAACATCTGAGCCGACATGACTCTCTTGGTTCATGTTACTCTCATGTTCTTTTGAGGCAGGCAGTTAAGGCATTAGGGAGTCTTACCCAAGGACCCCTTACTGGAGTAGGTTTCTAGACCAGAGTTGAACCCAAGGGGGTGAACTCTGATCTTCCTGCACTCTGGCTTCCACACCAGAGGCAGTGTTCTTAACCACTATACTACCCAGCCACCCTTAAATATATATATGATGCCAGGATGTGACAGGATGTCAGCATGTGATATATCTCACTCACTCACGTTATTGAGAGCTGGCAAATGTAGCACTGAAATTCACCCTAACGCTTGGTTATAGTGCTCAAAAATATATGTTAAGAAAAGCAGTTAAATGATAAAGTAACATCTGATAAGGAAAAAGAAGACCAAAAAAAGACACCTAGCTTGCAATATGAAGGTGCCATATAATGGTGCACCCAGTGGAACAAACAGGATGGTTGATGTTATTAATCAGTGTGTAGAGGATAAATAAGTGAACACAGGCTGCAGGGTCTTTGGGAATACAGAGCAAAATTTCACTCCAGTCCATTGGCAGGTTGAATTCTGCTTCCTTCTCGGGAGTCATTTGCTTTGGAATGTGCACATTAAACTGCTCTTGCAATCTGATGAGATGTGAATTAGTTGTAAACTTCTCTGATCTTGGTGTCATTGTGGACAGGCAGCTCAATAAAGACATCTTTTCAAATTCAATAGAGAGAGGCAGTCAAGACTGGAAATTAGATGTTAGGCTACATGAAGAGAGGAATGGATATAGTGCAGAAAATATGATTCCATTATACAAATCAATGGGGCAAACTCTTTTTGAATGCTGCATTTAATTAGGTCACCTAATCTAAAAGGAAGTTAACTGTTGAAATATGCCAAGGAGTTAGAGGAGGCAAATCTTTAGAGGCAGGATTGAAATTTAGTTGGCTGGAAAAGAGGTTTTGTTTCTTTGTTAGAGAAATACCATTCCAATTAGAAATGAAGAGACAATACAGTGGTACTTATTAGTAGTATTAGAAATGATGTAATAGTTCTTATAACAAAGGTCTTTATATAAATTGTTATTTATAAATTCTGGAATTATTCTTCCTTCCACACAATATATGTCCTGATACTATTCTTCCTTTCTCACAATACATGTCCATTTTATAGATAGGAGAGTTGAGGGTGGGAAAGAGTGGCTCACTCAGATCCACTCAGTGGCAGAGATGGGTCACTCAGAATCTCAACATATAAGATTAGATGGACAGATGGACACATGGTTTCATACTGTAGTGCTATTCTTCATTAAAGGCAGGAGTGTCATAAGGCCTGCAGGCTGGATGTTCTCCCCTGAAGAAATTTCTCAAACTCCCCATCATAATTAGACACTTGCAGTATGATAATTGGGCTATGTCATTATATAGAATCATAGAATCATAGAGTTGGAAGGGATCTAGTAGGTCATCTAGTCCAACCCCCTGCGTGCTGCAGGAAATCCCCCTAGAGCATCCCCGACAGGTGCTCATCGAGCCTCTGCTTGAAGATCCCCAGTGAGGGAGTATCATATCTTGAAATTATGAAATTATGAACAAGATTTGCACAATTTTCTCTTCTGTCATTTTCAGCTAACATTCAGTGTGAAGAAGAGAAATGTTTATTTCTGGTCCTCATTTACTTAATGATGTCACTTTCAACTTAATGATGTCAGTGCTATTCAGCCCACTATATAAAATAAGTCTGGCATTCTGGTCTACACCTTGAGGCTAACTCCTCATACTATATACTGAACAATATACCAATATAATTTCACACAGTATAATTGTGTGGCAGATATTAACTAAAAAGTAATTCTGAAAGAAAGATCAGGATGCTGTCATTATAAAATATCTAACACTTATCTATGGCTCTAGTTCTTCGCATTCTTACTTGGGATTGTGTTTACTTGGGATTGGGACTGTCATGAGACTTATTTAAGAGCTTTCCAATCCTGCTTGTTTGTCTGTTTTTGTAATCCATCTTTGTGAATTCAGGAGAATATATAAAAGTATCCTTGAATACTAGACACTAAGGATCTGGACCTAAAGGAGCTTTTTGTTACAGTTTTGCTTCTGCATCTTCACTTCTTTAATAGGCAGTTGATGCCTTCTCCCTCCCCCCTAAAAAAAACTTGGAGGGAATTTGGAAGATTAATAGACACCATCCCCACCATAATATCTAATACAACTATACAATTTTGAAAATTAGGTCAAGGGAGGGTGGGAAAATAGTGATTCATTATCAAGACCAAGAGATGCAGAATTGCCTCATCGTAAATTCCCAGTCATCTGTTTTTCTCTATTGTCATGGCAATGAATCACCATCATTAATAAATTGGATAGTCAAATAACATCTTATACTATCTGGATAAACTGGTTGCCATCTGACATCTATCTTCATTAGCAAGGCAGTAATAAAATGAATGAAAAAGCACTAAGCTCAAATATTCAGACTAAACCAGGAATTGCCTTTTAAAAAGTTTTATCAAAGATATTCTGTGGTGAAAGATCTCCTTGGAATTATGCTGTACCATGACACAAACTGGCACACATTTTATTAGAACTTATTTCTCAAGCCATAGGTCAATTAAATCAAGATTCATTTAATCCTTTACTGCTCAGTGCTAAGCTTACCTGCTCTGGTGTGTGTCAGGGGCTGCACTAGCACAAGCACACTAGCTAAAACCATCCCAACAGTGCAACTACACAACTCTGACACTTGCTTTATGGCATGTGTGCGAAAGCCTCCACTGGTGGTGTGTACACACCACTGGCACAAATATAGCATAGGATTATGCCAACATTTGGAATGTACAGTATTGGAATGGGCTTCCATTTATTAATCATGACCTAGTCACAATAGATAATGATCTCTTGTGACTCTGTATTATATTTTCTGCCAATCCTATGGTGGCCTTATGCTGGACAATCTCACAATTTGTCAGTGCAAGGTCTCAGCCTCCATCGTGCAAACATTTCATCAATATGCAGCTTGCAAATAACAGTGCTGAACAGGAAGCCATATATTGGCAGCAAAAGGCCATCAAAACCATGCTAGACCACATCAGCCACAGAAATGATAGTTCCAGAGATTTGGGGGCAAGCACCAGGTCACACTTGGGTTGGGAGGGAAATAATTGTGGTTATAAAAGTGTAATCCTATATTTCTGATGACATATAATATGAAATTTGTAGTTGGATCCCAAGGCAACATCTACTCTAGCATAGTGACAGTCATGCCATCAAAGTCCTGCATGTGACCGAGGCTTGCCACAGTCACTGGCACAACACTCAAATGCCAGAAAATTATCACCAAACTAGAACTCAAAAGGAGTATAGATGTGGGAAGGATGTGTGTGTGATGAGAAATAGTATCAGCATGTCACAAAACTTCTACTGTATCTGCATTTCTTAATCTTGTTTTACATCTTGAATAGAACTATATTCTCACATGGTTTTTCTGTGAGTTTTAGAAAATTGTGTACATTGTTGTATGCACATTGTGCATTGTGTATCACATGTACATTATGTATCACATGTACATTGTGTACATATGATCAGTGTCTCAAGAAGCCTTCCAAAATGTCATTGTCTTCTGGGAGGTAATTTCCTCTTCCAATTCTTTCCATATTAAGTCATATTATTGTGTTACTGTCGATGATGAGTGCTCCAAACTTTTCAATGTTAATTTAGGGTCAAATCCAATCCAACTTTCCATTGTGAATGCAGTTGCAATGCAGTCCCAAAGTAGGGGACAAACATTCCCTTACCTTGAAGAAGTCTCTATGTCTGCATCACCATTGCACAATTCAGTGCATGCCCATTGGCATGGCTGCATCTGCACTAGAGACTTTAATAGAATTGACCCCCAATATTATTTTTACCTCTGGCAAAATACTTCCCATGGATGTGAATTACAGCCAATAAGAGACAATATTAATATGAAATCTGGTTGTGTTGAGTGTGTCATTTCCCCATGTTGAAGCAAAGCTGTTTCTGATATTTAACAGGGTAAAAAAATCTTCAACACATCTCTCTTCTGTGAAAAAGAATGGATTCAATGGCAGAGGGTTCTGGAGCGGTTTGGACTGTACACATTTATGGTGGTATTTTTTACCAACATATTGGCCACGTATGACACTGATTTTGATACTTGGATTTTAATTTGTTTTCTCAGGAAATTCTATTTGGGAGATATTTGACAAAGATAATTGTTTCCATTGACTAACAACCTCATCCAGTGTAAATCCCCCACATAGCAGAAGTAGGCTACATCCCACAGGGGATTTTGGGTTGCTTGAAGTCTCCTCGGGGTAAACAGATATTTGTCCATTTACTCTGGAGTAAGCCTCAGCAGCCACAATGGATCAAAATCACTGACACAAGTCTGTGTTGATCTGTGCAGGTAGACAGGAGCGCCACTAGAGTTTCTGTCACCTAGTCTGGAGGCCAGCATGTGACTCCAGTGTTTTGCACATGCATGATTATCATGCACACATACTGCACCTCCGGGGTCTCCAGCCATGAGTAACTCAGGGCTGGGGTTTCAGAGACATAGTCTGCACGTGCAACCATCATGCGTGCACATTAGGCTTCTCCAGCTTAGTGGCCAGAGGGTGAAGAGGCCAGAGGGTGAGGAGGGTGATGCATCAGACGGGGTGATATACCAGAGGGATTTGTCAAACCTACTGATGCATCACCCCCCTCCGGCATGACAATGAGTGCAGACGTGAACAATGTCTGCACCCCTGAACAATGCCTCTGCAGGTAGATATGGTCTAGAAAGCGGCCCAGGATTTGTCACACATCATTGCTACCACCCCTGACCCCTACTGGACCTGAACCACCCAATCCTGCTGTTGCCCCTTTCCACCTTTCCCTGCTCCATTCATTTCCTCCCCACCCTTCTTCTGCCCCATTCCAACCCAAGTTTGACAGGCCAGTGTAGTTTGTGTAACATTCTGATTTAGGGTTAAGTTTACTGCTCCTGGATTTACTGTGCTTGAACATTCTGTTGATGCAGGCCTTAGATAAATTTGGGCTTTTAACAAAGAGAAGGTAGAATATGCCAGAACACAGTATGCAAGTCCCCTAAGAACATCTGCCTACATGACTGCCAAGGACCTTCCAGAGGATCTGTTGGACATGCAGGTCAGATTGGCTGCAGACCTTTGAGTTTTGAATCTCTGTTTTTGCTATGGAAGCTCCCAAAGCCAAGCCACAAACCAATTTTTAAAACAGTTCCAAAAACAGTTTAAAACAGTTTTCTAGTTCCAAAAAGTGGGTTGGCAATGAGGACCCAGCACAAAACTTTGCAACAGCAAAGCTGTACAACAACCATGAAAACAAGAAATAAAAGTTGATATGCGAGCAACAGCATTCTTATAAAGCAGATTCCAGTTGCCACTTGATGAAATGGTTTTTCAGAATGTCACTTCATATATTGTTTTAGAACTTAAGTTTCTAATTTAAAGGAGCAGAAACCTGGCTAAATAATGCATGATTGCCAAATGAAAAACATAGAGGTAGGCTAGTGATTATGCATTCTCTAGTCTCATTTGGGCTCTTCTTCTTAACTATTCAAAAGAAAAATTGGCTTACAGCCATTCCTGCATTCAGTCCAATTATAGCTAGTTATAGTTCCCCATATAATTGTTCACCAACTTCAATTTCACATGGCACCAGGTGATTTTTACCCAATAAGGGCCTAATACTGAATATTCAGCATTGCCCTCCATAGATGTTGAGTGTCACAAACATAAGAAATACCTGTGAGACTCAGTGCTGGATGAGCACCAGTGCACCAGTTCAACAGTGCACCAGTTCAACGCCAGAGCCAGCAGAGGCCTATTGCATGCTGTAAGTATTCTGGGGTGGAAGAAGGTGGGGGTAGGTAGGGGAGGGAAGGGACTGCAGTGAGGGGGGGACAGAATCGGTGGAGATCTGCTCTGCTGAATCCTAAACTCAGTGTCGGACTTCATTGGCACTAGCACATACAAGAGGCCAGGTGAGACAGGTTGATTTGTGTACAGATGGGCACTGACACTTAGTGGCGTAGCTAGAGGGTGCAGGGGGTACAAGCTTTAGGGGGGCTACAAGCTGAGCTTGACAATAGTGACTAAAACTGTGAAAAACAGAGTTTGTATGAATGACAATACCATCACGTTATACATTGTTGGAAAGGTAATTTTATGTAGAATGCAATGAAAAAAACTGCATTGGAATACCTATATTCTATCAAAATTATGGCCAATTAACCAGAAAATGAAAACACAAAAGCCAATGGAACAAAAAGTGGATTTTCTTAGCTCAACTTTCCAATGATACTGATTGCTCTGAGAGCCAATAGATGTAATTCTGATACTGTATGGAACTCATAAGGTGGAAATGTGAATCAGCTCTCATTTTCATATACATATATCATAATATAGTTACACCTGTTAACTGGGTATACAGGCACTTCTAAACTTCTCTTCTATATAGCAGGTAAAAAACAACCATTTCTCTTTGCCCCAGCACAATTTCCCTAACCAACAAGGGACATAATTTTCATTTTTTTACTTACTTAAATTTGATTTTGGTTGTTGCGGGGAGGGGGCACGCAAAATCAGAGCAAATGAGTGGTGATCTACTGAGAAGGAGCAGGTAGCTTTTTCCCACATTTCTTAAAAAAAATACCTGAGGATAGCATCACTTCTGGATGTGGCATTACTTCCGGGGCAACATTTTGAGCTTTGCACAGGACTACATGATCATTAGCTATGCCACTGCAGACAGCACCTTGTATCCATCAGCCATGTGAAGAAGTAGTAAAATCCACCCAGGCTACAGCTCCACTTGTTAGGTCAGGAACCATTTTGAGTAGCAGGGGGATGCTGTGCCTGGCTATATAAGGGAGGAAAGGCATATCACAATTCCTAGAGCAGTCACCACCACCACCAGGATAAGTCTTGACATCTCTTCTTCAAGGCTAAGAACATAAACTGAATTAGAGGAGTGGCAACAGCCATTTTCCAGCTGGAAGAGGATGAACAAGGTTGCATCAGCCAGTGAAGTCATATTTATAAAACATTGGATAGTGGAGGGTCTGGAAAGAACAGGACATAATTAAAGGTGTATAATCTTGCTAGAATCATAGAGTTGGAAGGGACCCAGTGGATCTCAATCTTCCTAACGCCATGACCCCTTTCTAAGTTCCTCATGTTGTGGGGACCCCAACCATAAAATTATTTCCGTTGCTACTTTATAACTGTAATTTTGCTACTGTTATGAATCATAATGTAAATATCTGATATGCAGGATGTATTTTCATGGTTACAAATGAAACGTGTGTTCTATGCACACATTGAACACAATGGGATTTATTTCAGAGTAGGCATGCATAGGATTGTGCCCTGAGGCTGCAATTCTATCTATATTTACATGGGAGTAAAGGCCCCCTGACTATAATGGGATTTATTTCAGAGTAGGCATGCATAGGATTTGGCCCTGAGGCTGTCAGTCAGCCCCAGTGCGCGCGCAGCTACAGCCGGAGGTCTAGCAAGCATGACCTGGCCCCCTGCACCAGAGGTCTTTAGGCAACTCCCAGGAAAGCTCTCAGCGACCCCAAAAGGGGTCTTGACCCCCACTTTGAGAAATGCTGATCTAGTCCAACCCCCTGCCTGTAGTAGGAAATCCTCATCTTGTGGGGACCCAGGTGCCTAGTTACCAAGCACAGTGTAGAGGCCGTCCCAACTTCCCATTACCTTCATGGATTCTGCCAATATTGCTGCTGGTGGGAAATCAACTTGGGCTATGGCTGTGTTTATCTATTAAATATTAGTTGCACAAAATAGATAAGGCCATGTGCAGAGCAATCCACAACATTTCTGACACTTCCATGTCTATCTAAAAATGCTGGATCCAGTGTGTCATGCTGTTAGTATCCTCCCCCAAACTACCCCTGGTTCATCACAGCTCTGATCCTTCCCCAAACACTTCCTCCCATGACCTTATCTGCTCTGGGTCTTTTGGTAGGTGCATGGAGTCTCCTGTTATTTGCACCAGTGGCATGCCTTTAACACCACTGTATTTGTCCGTACTGTAAGGTAGTTCTATGCAAGATTCACTGTCAGGCCCAGAACAGGAGCGAGACACAAGTTACATCCTGGACATTCAGTGGAAAATATCCAACTCTGACAAACAAATTCTGGAGTGGGATCTTGACATTCTGTTCATCTCTTTTCCAATGCACACGTGCCACCACCTCAAGTGGCATCTATATTTATTTGAATAGAAAGGCCGATATACAGGTAAATTCTTCTGACCATAAAGAGTGGTTTCATCTGCTGAAATGAATGAGGAAGATGCATGCAGGTGAATGTTTGCATATCTGTGTGCATCGACATTCTGAATCAGAGCAGCTGGCTATATATGCCAGGAAGTTTGGTATACCTGGTGTTCCTGTTGTCAGTTACTTTGGCAGACCTCCCTGGAAAAGTCAATCCTCCTAAAGCATTTGTGCTTAAAATAGGACATACTCATGCATATGCTACAGAATTATAAACATGTAGGCTGTGCCTGGTGAGCCAGAAAAGGAAGAAGGAGTTGCCCAAGGAATTTTTACTTTGTTGTATTTGCCTACTCCTGTTTGCTTGTTGTTTATATTGTTTTTGCTCTATTTTATTATTGTTGTTTTATTGATTGTCAGCCACCTTGGGTTCCCTTAGGGGAGATGGGTGAAATACAAATCTAATAATAAATCTAATCTAATATTTGTGAAATACAAATCTAATAATGCCTGGCCTGTTGTCTGTCCCCAAGACAGTTACAAATGACATTTAAAATGTGAATGGATTGTTGACAGTTCTCGTCAGCCTTTTCTGCCCCAGAGACATGTGGGACTAGAACCCTCATCTTTGATCTAGATCTTTGATTGACAAAGATCATGCCAACACCCACACAGATCAAGGTAGAAGGATATGTAAACGTCTGGCAGAAAATCACATTTTCCTTTTCCTTGTGGCATCTTGATCCGTAGTGCAGTCAAACTCCTGATTACTGTATCAGTTTAGATAAACTCTAGACTCTATGGATGAATGCCTGTTTCCACTCCTCCCCCGGTTCTGCAATTCCACAAAAATCCTTTATGGACCACACTTCCACTGCATCAGGAAACAAATCAATGTCCAAGGGAGGGTAACGAGGATGTCTGTGAGTATAGAGGCTCTCGCCCATGTACACCCCCATAGGCTCCATGTTATACCTCTCATAGTCCTCCCAGGCTATCTCACCACAGTGGTAAGGGGGCTTTTTTGTAATGTCTTTTGATGGTCAAAATAGCAACTGAAACCATTGTTGATGCAGCACTTTTAGAACGTGTTTCAAAAGTAGTGTCAGTGACCGTTAAGTACACCAGTATCCAGATAAACCGTGGAACTTGCCTGTGGTGTGGTGGCTGTTATACAGCTTAATACTATCCAAGGAATTTGATCCAAGAAACCACATAAAATAATGTGCTGTGATAATTCAATCTAGATGTCTCCAAAGATACAAACCACTTCATCAGCCTCAGATTAAGTCAGTATGAACTGCTGTCTTTGAGTACCTTTAACCTAAGAAAAATAATATTTTGCCATCTGGTTGTAATCATATTGAAAGGAGGAATGAACAGCAGAAATCACCCGAAGGTATTTCTCATGAAAACTGAAAGAACTGGCATACATTGAGCACCAGCTAAACATGGAGAATAGATAGAAAAAAATTTCTTTTCCTTCAGTGAGTTTGCAAGGGCTATAAATCAGACCCAAATTCCATCCTGAAGTTTATGATCACCAACTGTACGCCTGATGATACACTGGTATTTCCCATACTGTATCATTGTCTCTCCTAGCTTATAATCAAGTACTAGGCATCAGATCAGAGCCAAATATTGCAAGACGTTTTATATTGTGTCGTACCTCCTTATAACAACTCCTTAAGTCAAAGATTTCAGGCTACTGTTGATTTTTATCTCTTTACCATCTTACAACAAAACTGTGATACTCCCTTTTCCCTTGTGCACTATTAGAATGTTTTTTCTCATTGAAACTAGAGATGAAATTGACATTTCTATTGGAAGGCAATCCTGACCAATTTAGGTCAGCCTAACTCAGCCAGCATATCTTCCCATGCAGTGGTGGGCCTTGCCTGGCCCAACAACCGGTTCTGCAGAAGTGGGCAGGGCCAGGCCAGGTCAGGGGCCGGGATCAGGGGCCGGGAGGGTCAGGGGCCGGGAGGGTCAGGGGCAGGGCTGGGGGTGTGAATGGGTGGGGCGAGGGGCAGGCCAAGGTTGGCGCCTGCGCAGTGTCTGCTTCGAAGCTGGCCAGCCAGCTTCAGGACAGGCACTGCACCTGTGTCAACATTGGAGCTTGTGCAGTGTGTGCACAAGTAAAAATGGTGGCTGCAGCGGCAGAATTTTTTTTAAAAAAAGGCCCCCGAACCGGTCCGCCCGGTTATCACCCTCCCCCTGCCGCTATCGGATCAGTAGCAGCAGGGAAATAACAACATCCAGTTCGGGCGATCCGTCCTGAACTGGTAACAGCCCACCTCTGTTCCCCTGGTGGTGTGGAGAGGTAGGCATATGCCTGTGCACAATCCTAAACCTCCCCCAACCAGGAGTGGCTCAAAAGTGCCTTACTACATTTTTGTGACACCCCCAATTCAGTAAAGTATGCAAGCCATGGCTTAGACCAGCATAAGCAGAGGTTAGGATTGCAGCCTATATCTTCCTATATCTATATGTGTCTTTAACTTGAGCTAAGTGTTCCACTTTACTTATCAAATTGTGCAAATGTAAATGTCAGGGGCAGCTCCCCCTCTTTACCTTTGGAGATGGGGTCTGGGGGTCGGCAGTGGCCCCGGCAATGGCCGGGGCAAGCCTCCAGGAAGCAGCCGAGAGGCGCAGGGATGCTCCAAAGTGGAGCAAGGGGAGGCGGCCCCCATAAGGCAGTGGAGCGGCTGTGTGGGTGGCTGCGCAGAGCACACCCAGGTCACCAGGGTGCACCTGGGAGAGTGCACGCTCCCAGCTTCAGCAGCTCCCGCTAGGTCTCAGCACCACCGAGCCAGCCGGCACTGGGCTAAAGGGGGAAACTGATCAGATGGGGAAGGAGAGGACAGCTCAAAGGGAGGCTGGGGGAGATGGGGGAAATGTTCTGAAAAACATTTCAGAAGCAGCTGAAACAGGAGCAGTCACAAAGCTTCCCTGTCACAAAGCTTATCAGAAGAGGTGCATCTCGATAACTTTCTCCAAATACTTGAAACAATTAGTTTCATATCCAGTGGGCTTTCATCTGAATCTCACTTAATGATGGTAAATGGCAGTTATTCCCAAATATTTTGACTGGTGGCTCCCTTGACCTACTGAGCCATAGGCCATAGCTCCCCATTAGAGCTAAAGTCAGTTTATACTCAATGTATATAATCAGTGTCTTCATTAATTCTGTACAGTGTAAACACTCAGTGTATATAATCAGTGTACAATCAGTGTATATAATCATTGTATACATTGTATACACTTTGTATACATGTATACATTTTATAAACCCCTAAGCCTGCACAGTACTTGTGCCAGAACTTGTGCCTGAATAACCAGGGGTTAGGATTATGCTGGCAATGACATAACCAAATTTTATCAGCAATTATCAAAAAGCTTATTTAGGGTGAAGACTATGATTAAAAAAAATCTCCATCACAGCATTCACCAGATTTGTTGACTGCATCAAACTCTTCTGCTGACTATAATATGTTAAAAGAAAGAAAAGTTTGCATGAATCAGCCTTTTTCCCAAAGGGGCTCTCTAACATCTGGACTGGGCATCCACAAACAGCAACTGGAAAAGTTGTTATGCTGGGTGAATAGGGACAGTCACTCTCACTGTCTCTCTGCTAAGTATAAGGGGAACAGTTGCAGAGCTAGTAGGGGAGGAGCAGTCAGTTTTGGAGCCTTCTGAGCCATTTCAGGCAGCAGAAGTCAAACAGAGCCATACAGCTCTGATTTGCTCCCCCTGCCTGGAATGACTCCAGAGGGGTGAGGTCCCTCCAGGACTGACAGCCATGCCTCCCTCTGGCTATGCCACCACAGCACACTCCCTTAAAAGGTGGCTTTTTGCCCACTTAGCAGCAACAAATCCAATTGTTTCTCATAGTTCCAGCCTGGAGGCAGTGGTGTGACAGTGGTGTGAAAACCAACCTCACCTCTTCCTACTGGCACCTCTTCTAACTGGCACCTCTTCCACTTTCTTCTCCTGCCAAATGTTAGGGAAAGCTCCTTGTCAGCAGCCACACTGGCACTGGCTTCTACATTGCTATCATCACTGTTAGTAATATATGAATTGGCCCTGGTGTCAACTGCAAACACTTACACATAGTTTGCAGGCAGACTAATGTGCTATGTTAAGAGCAAAATCTTATGACATTACTTCATCCTTACCGATTAAATCAGCAGAGAATGTTATCTGTGGACAAATGAGAAAAATATCTCATAAAATAAAAATAGCTCATGGCTGACACTGACAGCAAAGAATGAAAGAAGGTCCAAGAAAAAAATCCCCCAATTCTAAGTGCTGGGTAATTCTGAAAATCATTGTGTGCATCCATCTTCCATTTTTTTAAAAATGTCAAACGCAAAGACAGCCAAGTCGGTTAACCTGTAATTAAAGGCAGAAAATATATATGTGTATATAATCATCTCTTTCTCTGATAAAATTAAGATATCTAATGTCTGCACAAATCAGCAATGAACTCATAATTTTATCTCTGGCTTTATCTTGTCAAAAGTTATTTACTGCTGCTTCTTCCTTGAGAAGCACACCTGCACATACCCTGAATTTCCCTTGATAGAAAGGAGACACCACTAGGGCACTCCACTCTTAAATTAAGGCATTAGATGTTTGATGCTTCAGATTTGATGTTCTTGAAGGTTCTCTTGATTGGCATGAACAAAATTTGTTGGATCAGGTTCTAGTATGCACCTGTACATTAACCGAAATGTGCAAAACAATAGTTTCTTTTCTCAAAGCATTATTCATTTAAGTTTGCCAGTGGTAGAAAGAACAATATTCTCAATACTTTTAACTGTGTGAACTGCTTCACAAACTTTCCTCTTGAAAAGCAGGATGTAACTGTATAATTGGATGATCTTGATGATGATGATGACGACGACGATGATGATAAAATTTCAGAATATTATATGTTTTGCAAACTGTTATTACTCTAGCATTCTGGCAAGAACTAGGACAAAAAACAACAATGTGGGGTTGTTCCCCACATCTTAATGTTTTAATTTTTTGAGAAGAAACTATGTACACCTCAATGATTAGACGAAGGCTCATTCTTGTGGCCCTTCAGCACCAAACTCTGTGAGGAGGTAGCGCTGCTCTCATCTTTCTAATGCATTTTAAAGGCATTAAAAATTTCATTTCCAGTTTTGGGTGAAAAAAACTGAAGTAACATTTTTCAGCCTGTAATCATTCTGAGCCTGGCAGAGACCGCAAGCAGACATGTACTGCAGTGGTGGGCCCCGCCTCGCCCAACAACTGGTTTGCCGGAAGATGGGGGTGGGGCTGGGGTCAGGGGTCAGGGGCGGGGCTAAGGGCAGACCCCACCCCGGCGCACAGCACATGCGCCAAACCCCAGCGCACGCGCAGTGCGTCTCCTTCAGGAGACACACTGCGCGCTTGAGCCAGGGGTTGGCGCATGCGCTGTGCATCTCCTCCAGTTGGAGGAGACGCACTTGTCTCCTCCAACTGGAGAAGATGCACAGCACACGCGCCGACTCCGGCGTGTGCACTGTGCATCTTCTCCAGCATGGGGAGACACAGTGCGCGTGTGCTGAGGTCAGTGCACACGCATTGCGTCTCCTCCCAGCGTGCCGAACCGGTATGCCGGGTTTTCTGGCCACCCCGCAGCCACCAGTTCGGTAGTTGGGAACAACCGGGAACAATTGGGAACAACCAGTTTGGGCGATCCAGCCCGAACTGGCTTGGGCCCACCCCTGCCTCTGCTAGGCTCAGAAGACCCTTCAGAGGGTGAGAAAGTGTTCTTTGGTATCTGTGGTTTCATTTAACTATTGGGGGGTCTCTAATTGAATTCCTGGGGATATCAGATCACCTGTGTGTTTTTATTCCAAGGGCACATTTTTATATATCAGAATTACAAATTTTAATCACTTTTAAAAAGTACTAGTTAGGTAATATTGTTTTCCTTTAAACACAAAACCAGAACCATGGAGTGTCACTAATCCAGAATAACTACAGGAACACATAAGAGACATTTATGGTGACGTAATTACGGCACCACCTAGTGAAAACCTATGGGAAATTCATATTGCAATCCAGAGTAAATTGTTCTTGTCGGAGCAAGGACTCCCCATAGTTACTCTGGATTGCACCTACATGAGTATCAGGAGAATTAGAACAGACAAAAGGAATTACAGTGGTGCCTCACATAAAGAGCTTAATTCATTCCGGAGGCATGAAAGAAATGCTCTTTAAGTGAAGTGGATTTTCCCATAGGAAATAATGGAAACTCAGAAGATTGGTTCCACAATTCCCAAAATATTCATATAAAAATATTAACTGTGTGTAAAAATGATGACAAAACACTGGAATTGAATTCAAAACATGCATTCAATGTGCATGATCCCATGAAGTCCAGTTAGGGCAAAATCCAGAGTAACTACGGGGAGTCCTTGCTCTGGTGTAAGAACAACTTACTCTGGATTCCAATATAAATTTCCCATAGGTTTTCACTAGGTGGTGCAGTAACTATGGGTGCACATAAAGTCTCTTACGTGCTCCCGTAGTCACTCTGGATTTGAGGGTAAGGGGCTATGTGAAACGCTTGTTATGAGAAGTACCACTGTATTTTTAACCTACCATTTTATTAATCTGTGGATTACCACAGGGTGTAGTGATGGTTTCTAATCTAGATCCATTAAAAAAGGGATTGGACAGATTCTGTAGAAGAAAAGTCAACCATTAGCCACAGTTCCATCACTGGCCACAGGTATGTGTAACTTCCTGGTTTTAGAAGTATGTTATTTCAGGTGTAAGGGAGTGGCAACAGCATGTAACTGCACTATATTATTATCTTCTGTGCTATCTGAGACATTTGGTGAGCCACTATGGCAATGATTTTCAACCTTTTTCATCTCACAGCACGCTTAACAAGGCACTGAAATTGTCAAAGTACACCATCAATTATTTTGATCATTAACAAGACACACCAACTGCTCAAATCACCCAATTTTCCTATTAATGAATGTCAATCCCCAAATTCCCATGGCACACCTGAGGACTATCCGCAGCACACCAGTGTGCCTTGGCACACTGGTTGAAAATCACTGCACTATGGAATATAGGAAGCCAGACTAGGTGGGCCTTTGGCCTGATCAAGTAGAATTTATGTTCTTATGGCACAGTAAATCCTAGGACAATGTCCTGCACTGAGCTCCCCAACACAGTAGGCTTTTGTGTTTCTCCAAGCTAAAAGGTGATAGCTGGTGATAGGTAGCAGTTGCTGAAGGATCCACTCTGGTATCCTAGCCATTCCTGTTTATGGAGGTAGAGGCTGGAAGAAAAGGTACTGCTGACTTTTCCAAGTCTCTTGGTAACAGTGGCAGTCTTCCTGTCCTACTTTCCCCACCAGTCAATAGACTTTCTGTCCAACCAGTGGAAAGAAATAGTAGCTTTTTGAAGAAAGCCAAAAAATGGGGAAAAAAATAAAGGAATAGGTTCCTTTGGAGGTATTTACAAGAAACATTTTGTTAACATTGGGACACAAATGTTGAAAGATGGGCAGTGACCAAGAAGGGAGATTTGCATGTATTAAAAGAAGTTGTTCATGTAAGCCTCTTCTGCATCAATAGCAGAGATTAAATCCTTTCTCATTGACTTGGAAGACCTATGAACTCTAGGGTTAAGTGGGATATAAGAACAAGCCATCAGACCCCCCCCCCCATTACCAGAAGCCTTATCCATGATCTTATCTTATCTTCGGCAGCCTCCTTCATAAGCCTGTTAAAAAGTCAAGAATACTTTAATCTGGTCTAAACCTCATTGACTTCAATGGGATTGCATTGGCTCAAATCTAAATGCCAGGATTTAAATTGTTCTTAGATTAGACCGTGTACACTTCATACACTCCCATAAATATTTTCAGTATATGTCTGAAATTTTGAGGAAGTCCCTTAGAACTTCTAAATACTATATTGTTATCTTGACAATCTTCAAGATTTTCATATTTAGGATCCACCCTTCAGTCTGAAATATGTAACCTATATACTTTGGGCACTGGGAATCTTTTAATGGGTGAAACTACTTTTCTAAGGGAAAATTCACCATGTGGGCAACTAACAATGGTAATAACACTTTTTCTGCATAATTGTACATATCTTGCAAACATTTACTCAAAACTTCAGTTTGTGTTCTCATCTCCGTCGTATTAAAATTTTAATCTCAAATGCTGCACTTTTTTGCCCTTTTTTGGCATCCAGTTTTGGATGCCAATATCTCCAAAACCAGGGGAGAGAGAGAGAGAGACCATTTCTAATGACAGATTCAGAAAGCCTGAGCCCAAATAACTCTATATATCAAAATTCGTCCAGAAAACTTCCTTTATTTCTGAAGATTCGCATCCAAAGATGGGTACACAGGAAAATATGCGATTTGCGAGCATCAAAAATGGGTATGACACCCTTGTTTTGAAGGGCCATAGCACACAAATCCTTTGGATTTTTCACCAAATATTTGACATGTGGCCATTATATATGTAGAAGTACCAACTGAATTATTTTCAGTCAAATGTCAGTCAGTGACCATGCAAGGTTTTTGAGACTTTGGCTGAATTCATATGGAATTACCTGTTTTTCCCTTCTCAGTGTCTTTGATTCCTCAAGGTGATTCCACCTCTATGCCCTGAATGAGGGGATGCATGGAATGAATCCTTCATTGCTGATGATCCATATAAATCATGGAACCACATATTTTCCTGTTCATGGCCCAGATTGGTGTTAATGGTTGAGGATCAATTCTATAACTTCATTTGCACAGTTCTAGAACTTCACATACTGGTCAGACTGAAATAGTAAGATATACTTTCCCTCTTCAAAAGTTTCAGCAAGTCTAGCCCATCTATAGGGCCAATTGAAGCTGTCACCCCAGACAGCAAATTGAAGGTGGGCACTTCTCTTTTTCTCCACTTCATGTCTTTTCACTCTCTGGAATGAAAGAGAGGAAAAGGGATTGTGGAGGGGAAGAGGAGACTGCTGAGTTTAATTATGGGAGAGTGGGAATTGTAGAGCTTGGTGCATCATCAGGTAAGGCATTTGGCATGCTGCCTTAGGCATAAGGAGCTCAGAGCCGTGCAAAGGATGGAGACTGCCTTTTGGTAATTAAATTAAAATCATACTTAGCACTGATTATGGCAAAGTAATCCATGGATTACTGTAATCCACAGATTAGGGCAACAGTGATTAAAGGCGCTGTGCCTGTCAACCTGAAGATCTGCAGGTCATCTGTTCAAGACCTGAGTACTGCAAGATAGAGTGAGCTCCCATCCCTTGGCCAGCTCCTGCCAGTGCAGCAGTTTGAAAGCATGTAAGTGCAAGAAGATAAATAGGTACCACCTTAGTAGGACGGTAGTAGCATTCTGAGTGCATGTGGGCCACATGTTCACAGATGCATATTTGGACAATGCTGGCTCTATGGCTTAAGAAATGGGGATGAGCACTGGTCCCTAGAGTCGGTCACTACTAGGGCAACCTTTACCTTTAATAGACAGATTTACCTTTACCTTTAATAGACAGATTATTCTGGCATTAACCACTCTTGTAACACCAATTTGACTTATAATTCAAAACAATAGCAGAACTAGTGGTTATATGTTTACACCAACATTGAAAATACCTTTGTGCCATGCAAAAGATGTTCATTCTTAATTTTTTTCCAACAATCTACAAAGTTATTTTATTAAGGGTCCTTTTCATTCCATGATCTAAGCCTTTCTGTATAGTAGAAGTTGCTATGAATCTCCAATTCCTAATACATTTAACCCCTGCTGTGTGTGTTTGGGTAACAGGACCTTACAGTATGTCCATTGTAAACTATAATTAACATAGGTCCCCTTCTTTTAAAAGTCTGTTTTGTTAACCTTAACACAAACACTTTTGTTTCATGTTAAGCTAAACGCAGCGTTAATTAAAAGATCACAATCATTAGATGGCTTTCCCCATGCAAGACTAAGACAAGGCAAGCCAATCTGTGCCTGCCTTTTGTACAGATTGCACAGAGAGTATATGGCCTGCATCCTTTTCATGTAAATTGCAGGAGCTGCAATTCATTGGCTTGGTGGATTACCAGCTCTGCAAAGAGACTCATGTCTGTGGGGTGGAGGTGCTGCAAGACAATAGGAAGAAAGCACAAAAAAGGAGGTGGAGGAAACAGAAAAATAGAGCAACCAGGACAATCCAATAAACACTGAGGTCTTATGACTGCACGTCTTTCATGGCATTTTGAAAAGGAAATGAGTTCATCTCTCCATATCTCTTTGCAGCCACACAAACAATAACTGAAGAAGCCATTTTCTGTTTCAGTTCTTAGCTTTTGGAGGGGAGGTTGGATTTCGGCGGCTGCCATCAGGGTCTCCCAAGAGACCCTCCTGAAAGTGAGATGGAGGATCTCAAGGGTTTTTCTTATTGAAATGAAATTTACAAATAAATACATGACTGAAAGAGAAGGGAAATGAATAAAGGTGAAACGGCAATGACCCCCTAGGAACGTCTTTGTTGATCAGGGAAAAGGGTTTGGAAATGTGCAAGTATTTTCATTTTTAAAAAATGGTGACAGGTATGTCAAATAACAAAATCAATCATTTATAACTAGCTCAGAAATAGGATGTGAATTTAAGCTATTATTAATGACAATTAATACATTTTCAGTTAGAAAAGTTCTACTGAATCTATCCTTACTGATGCTCAGAAGAGCACACCTGAAAAATGGGTTGCACTTCCTTTTGCTGTACTCCTATATTGATAGAGGGGTGTGTGCAATGATGGGATTCAAAGAAATTAACAACCATTATCTGCCCATCTGGCAGCCACTTTTAAATGGCTATTTTTAAACTTTATATGTCCTGTCTCTCATTAACAACCGATTCTATAGAATAGGTGCGAACCTGCTGGAGCCCACCACTGGGTGTGTGCATCTGTGTGTCAGCTCTTTGTGCTGTAGCAAAATTGTTTGTTTGTTTGTTTGTTTGTTTGTTTGTTTGTTTGTTTGTTTGTTTGATACACTGCCTTTCCAATACTAATGCAAATGCCCAATTGGTTTACATAGCTCATTTATTCTATTTGTGTTGCCCAGGATAAACTGGGAATGGGAATGTCATTTCCACAGTATTATTTTAAGGCTCCTTCCATGTATCCCCCTTTTTGTCCCCACAACAAAAAGTACTTTCCGTGTGAGGAAAGTAATGGGTCTACAGGCAGCTCATAGAACTCTTCTTTTCCAAATGGAATCCTTCATGGTGCGGACATCACATCTGGCATCAAGGAAAATTATTATCTGCATAACTGGTTCAGTAACAACTTGAACATTCAGTTATTGCAGGATGCAGGTAAAATAATTTATTCTGAATCATTTGCGTCGCATTTTCCCGAAAACAAATTGCTTCATGATCCTTATTTGTGTAACAAAAGATTCTTCCCATTTCACTGAAGGGAAACTGAGAAGTACTGGCATGACTAAGTGAACCCATTCAGGGCTGCTTCTCAAAGTGCCATATATAATCAAGTATAGTCAGCCAAGTAAAAAATATACAGGCTGTTCTCCAGAAATGTATGATGAATGCATAGTTTTAATCACTTCCTTTCTCTGCAAAATACACATAAGTAATCAAGAAGTATTTCGGACTCAGTTTCCATCTATTTTGCCAAAAAAAGTGATGATTCATTACTCCCCATTCACCATCGCGTTGCTGTTTTTATTACGTATATAGACAGTGGCAGGTGCTCTTTTGCGCAGCTGCCAGCTGCTGGCTCCCGTTTGGACTTTCTCTCAATTTCCTGGATGCAGAATCAATCCGCAGAATTGGGGGACAAATGGATGCTACCACAAAAAAATGGTGGTTCCCTCCAGTGACTCCTATTTTTCCCCAGTGCCCTCAAACTAGTGGCATCACTGGAAGGTGTGGGAATGCAGGATGCATCATGTGAGGCACATGGGAGTGTGACACCACTACTATTTTAAATTTTTTAAAAATCTTGGTATTTTGAATAATATCATCATGTTATATATCAATTGATGCATAATTTCATGGAGAATTGAATGAAATGAACAATGTTGGAATATTATATCATAACAATCGCTACAGCCAAAAAAAACCAGCAGGGGTAGGGCAATGGTACATCACCCAGGTGATGTCTTGCCCATTGCAAGAGAGGAGGTTTGTTGGCCTCTGCACTGGCCGATGCAAACCATACTGATGCCACTGCCTCAAACATAACTTCTCTACTTCCAGAGAATTGAGCAAAAAATGCTGAAAAGCTTCACCAATGAGTTCACTATCCACTAAGAAAGGCGTCATGTTGCTGACCCCACAGGACATTTGACAGTAAGGCAGTGTTCCCACAGTATTAACGGATATGAATAGGGTTAATTTGTACTTATATTTTTCAGCACTGAAACAGAGTAGGTGAAATAAACTGACTCCTGCCAACTGGGCAAGAGGCACTCTTTCAAGTGGGTATTCCTTTTTTATTTAGCATGCCCCTCCTCACCCCAGTAATATATAGTGGCTTCTGCTGGTATTCTTTTGTATCTCTAGATTGTGAGCCCTTTTGGGGCAGGGACTCATTAACCATTAATTTCTTTCATTTTCTTTGTAAACTGCTTTGTGAACTTTTTAGTTGAAAAGCGGTAAATAAACACTGTCTATAGATATATATCTCTATTAGAGAAAGAGAGAGAGAGAATTTTGCACAACTCTGTGCTGTCAATCTTGGCAAACAGCCACACATCACTATGTCACAGCAACAAACTGTTCAATGGCAAAATAAATGTTGGTCACATCAAGTGCCTCCCATAAGACATGCCTCTCCATAACAGTAACACGTTCAAGAAAGAGTGGCTACAGATAGAATCATAGAATCATAGAGTTGGAAGGGACCTAGTAGGTCATCTAGTCCAACCCCCTGCCTGCAGCAGGAATTCCCCCTAGAGCATCCCTGACAGGTGCTCGTCGAGCCTCTGCTTGAAGATCCCCAGTGAAGGAGAATCCATCACCTCCCTTGGCAATTTGTTCCACTGCCGAACCGCCCGAACCGTGAGGAATTTTTTCCGGATTTCCAACCGGAATCTCCTTTCTTGCAGTTTGTACCCATTGGTTCTAGTTCTGCTTTCAGAAGCAGCTATGAACAAATTGGCCCCTTCCTCCCTATGACAGCCCTTCAGATATCTGAAGAGGGCAATCATGTCTCCCCTCAGCCTCCTCTTCTCCAGGCTGAACATCCCAAGTTCCCCCAACCTTTCGTCATAGGGCTTGCCTTCCACTTAAACGGGACACTTAAGATCCACTTAACAGAAAATTGTTATTAAAGGTCACATTGGGCAGAAGCCTAATTGCTCGTGAGCAACATAGTTTAATTATGTATAATAAATAAACCTTAGGAGTTTTTTAGTTTTAAGAAGTCAAATCACAAGAAAAGTTCTCCTGATGCCCAACAGGCAAGGAATTTCCTCTCAGTTAATCGGAAAGTGCTTTTAAGGGTAAAACTATGGTATACTTTAGAAGAACTTTGTTGGAAATTACACCTGCCATCTACTCATTCCCCACAAATGAGCCTAATTCCCAACAGCAACAGTATATTACTGGTTAATACCTACCTTTGACAGAACAAACTTTGCTATATTTTGAGCAATTTGGGGTCTTCTTAGTTTCAACTTATTTCTGGCCAGTTGATTATAGATGGACTGTGAGCAGCTTTTATTTTTTTGGATGACTATGCATTGATTAGAATCTGCATTTTCTTCTATAACATACAGTAGTATATTATTCAGCAATAAGTTTTCTTAGCGATGTAATCTGCCATATACTGTACATATATATATACAGTATTTATAGACTAGCAAATCTACATAACCAATAATCCAACAGAAAACTTTGCCAGAAACAAGTCAGTTCAGGCCAAATACATGTGCATACTTTGCCTAAGAGAAAATATTCTTGTCACATAAAAATCCCACTATTAATCAAAAATCACATTACAGCTCCTGGAATGAAGTTTCCTTTACTACTCTTTAATAATAAGTCCAAGATCAGATAAAATTGGTAATTGTACGTTCTCTTCTGATGGAAGATAATAGTAAAGTGGTATAGAAATCTGGGTTACAAGAATATATTCACCCTGCTAATAGGCTTTCATTATGTGGTCTTTACTGATTTATTCATTACACATTTTCTTCATATATAGAAAACTTTAATTGGAAGTTACTTAATACATTGTTACAAAATGTTAACTCAAAAGTTCTCTTTCATTCGACAATCATGCATGGAGAGCTCATTTAGTTCAATAGCCCCGTCTTCTACAAGATGCAGGAAGCGAGAAAACCTCATCAGCAATATCATTTGAACAATGCTGATTAATAGGAGCAAGACTCAAAGCGATTCTACAGGCCAGGAAATTATTTATTTGTATTTGTGAAACTTTTTAGGAAAATATTCAAACAAAACCTTACCTGTATAACCCTGAGTGACTCACTTTGAAGAAGGCCACAATAGGCCAAATTTATCATTCTTTCCCTTTTATAATACATTTAAAGTATTCTTATTCATCCTTTTTCAGCCTCTGTGCCATGGCACATTGGTGTGCCATGAGTGATCCACAGTTGTGCCAATGGGAGATGTAGCTCCTCTCCTCCACTTTCAGCATAGTATTCCTTCACAGTTATCAAAATCCTGATGGAGTGCCTTGAGAATTTTAATGTCTTGTCCATATGCTGTGAGATGAAAAAGGTTGAAAATAGTTGCTGTAATCCTTTACACACTTTTCTGTAGTTAAGACTATACATAGGACAATATCATTATTGCAACCAATGGGGTTTACACACCCACACGTGTTCAGACTAGACTTCTATATACCAGTGTTACTCAAAAGGGGGCTGACACATGTTCTGGATTTTAGCTATGTGCCTGGGAAAAAACTTGAGTGTCCTGCTTTTCCTTGAAAGTGGGCAGTATATAGCCTTCTTGTCATTAAATTATATGTAAATAAATTTTATGTAATAGTTTTAAATTTAATACTAATATAGTGTTGAAATTAAGCACATGAAAGCAATATAAATGAGATTTTTCAGCTTTTATTTGATCATGTCCTACATTTTTCTGGAACGTCCTATATATTGGAGGGCCTTGTCCTTTTTTTTGGTTATGAAATATGGTCACCCTACTTAGGACCCCTTCGGGGTCAGGACCTTCAGTCAAGGGGGTCACGAGAGGGTGGGATCTGCCATCTTGGAAACTGGCACTGGGCTTTCCTGGACTAATTCCATAGCAGTAATGGGTCTACATAATTACATCACCCTCTAGTGTTATCTTATGTGTGCAGAGAGAGAGCAAGAGAGCTGGGGAATGTATTGACATTGCAAATGACTGGTTTTGGGAGCTCATTCATTGCCTTTTGTTTTCTTTAAAAAAAAATCAAGAGGCAAGTGTTCACTGGGAGCTGGTGCACACCACAAAGAGTTGGCAGTAAAAGAAACTGTCTGTCTGTTTATTTGAAACCCCTCTAACTTGGGCCACACTTGCTCTACGTAGACATATTATACCTTGCTGGAATCATCTGCGTTCTAGAATCGTCACCCTTTGTCTGCTGCTTGAACATCCAGCATTGGAATTCGTGTCCGGCCGAAATCAGCAGACATGCCATTTGTATTCCAGAGACCATGCGCAAGAGCTGGCTGAAAGCTAATTGAAAATAAGAGAGTGAACAAATCAGGACATCCAGAATGGGCACCAAAATAAAATTACACAGTTGCTTCTAAAGTGAATAAGGGCACTATCCAGAGAAAGGGCAGGGAGGAGCGCTCTAGTTGGGCTGCTCCAACTATATCCAGAGCAGAGTTATGCTGGATCCAGAGAGTCAGGAAGCCTGGGCTGCCTTAGCTTCTCCAGTGCATGCCAAGTAGGCAGCAAGTAAGTGACACTTGGGGAGGGCTTGCTCCCGAGGAGGTCCCCTCAAATCACACTGTGGTGTGATTTGAACAGCTGTGAACAAAGCTGTGAACAAAGAACAGCTGTGGTGCCTGCCTTATAAAGAAGCCCAGAAATTCCTGAGAACCGGTAACAGCTGCTGCATGAGAATGCAATACAGCAGTACCTCTAGTGGAGGGTGAATGCTTGGAGTGGCCTGCTGTATCCCCAGATTAGTGGGCTGCCATAGTTGTGCCATATCCTGAGGCTGAGAGGCAGGGGATGCTGATAGGCTGGCCAAGATTTTTCGTCAACACTGCCATTTTTATTCTGCCTTATCATGGACCCCTATGGGTCTACTCATTACTATACCTGCTCCTGAGGTGGTATAACTCTGAGGAGCTGGAAGAGGGCATTTCTGCCCTGGAAACAGGCTCTGGATACAGAGTAATTGCTCTGCCCTAGGCAATGCTAAACATGCCCTCAACATTCCTCTCCTGAACTGCCTAGGCTGCCCCAGTTAGGGCAGAGCAGGTCCACCTGTCTTGGGGCAACCTATGCTGCCTTAGACTGCTCCAAGCCCTTTCCAGATTAACTAGGGTGGAGCATCTTGCAGTTGGGTCAGCCCAGTTAGAGACAGGGTAATCCAAGTCCACTTCTGGATTGTGCCCAAAGCCTCTGAGATGCATATCCTCTCTTTGGACTTGAGGTGTGTACATTCTTAAAAATGATACTTTCAGAGAGTACCAGCACATCCTAACTTGCTCTGGAATAGGTAGGCTAATGAGCTTGCACCATATCCAGTTGCACTACTGTGGGGTTTTACCCAAGTAATCCAATGGATAATACTATGGGGGGTTTTCCCCATTCCTCCCCATGAAACAAGGTTTGAATCCAGCATAAAACACTTTCCTGGGAGTAAGTGTCATTGACTGTAATGGGACTAACTTCCAAGCAAACATACATAGGATTGGGCTGTAAGTCCCCAATATATCTATTCATTTCATTCTGAAAATTTGTTAAGAAAATGGAACATGTGTAAGTTGAAACAACTAGCTCTTGTCAGCCCAGTGCTCTAAGGCCTGTGCAAAAGTACCACAAGGGCAGATTGTGTCTATACACAAGCACCAATATGGCCACCTATAATTTGGACTTCCATTACTTAATGTCCATAATTTGGGGATCCAGTGTATATCCTGTGAAAGACTCCCAATGAACATTGTGGGGCTTACTTATGAGTAGACATAACATACAAAGGATTGCCCCGGAACACCCAAAGTCAGTGTTACATGACCTCCCAGCTTTGTAAATTTTCATGAAAAATCATCCAATTTGGGAAGGGGGAATCAATTTATTTCTGTATCATGTTCTGTTTAAAAGAACAAATTTGTGGGAAGTGTTTTCATTATGAAAACAGATCAGGTGGGAAGGATTAAAAATGCTTATCCCTGCTGCCATGTCTCTATCTGAATTAGGCTCCCAATGGCAAGTCTTGATTTAAAAAAATTAATAACTGGAGACATGGGAGCAGGGGAATTGTGGAGCTCTATCATCTTATTTCATTTGGTCATCAGCATGTTTTTTCATTACACATCCTAGATGTTAAATTGCATTACCATCATCACTATCACATCATCATCTCTAAAAACCAACATGTCAAGTTTTAAGTGGATAAATATCCACATATTATCTGAGGGTGAAATCCAGAGTAACTATGGGGATTCCTTGCTCTGTAGTAAGAACAAGTTACTCTGGATTGCAATATGAATTTCCCACAGGTTTTCACTAGGTGGTGCCTAGTGAAACATCAACATAAATGTTTCTTAGGTGCTCCCGTAGTTACTCTGGATTGTGCCCATAGTCTAAATCCAACTTTTTTATGTTGTTGATTGTTGACTGAGGTACATGCAGAATTTTAGTCCATCATAGATACTCCTGGAAATATTTGGAGATTGGCTCTGCGCATATGTGCAATGTGGCTGAAAATGTAACTAAATGTATCAGTAACAAGGACTGTTTTTTTTATATTCAGCCGTAGCTAGCTTTTTAAAAAAATCACATACAAAGATGCTTTATAAAAGAGCAAATACTTTTCAGCTGCATAATATCCCTGCAATAAAATGCACAAAATCTCAGACTGCTGTTGTCAGTAGCTTAGGGTAAGTCTCACCAAACATTCTCTGATGAAAATTTTTGACTCTGAATTGGGGAGGGAGGTGGTGCATGCGCTTGTGGAAAACAAAACAAAAACTTACTGCCGTCACGTTTTGCATCTGCTATCCAAGTGTTACAAAAATTTTAATGTTCAAATGTCAACACTGGGGAATATAGCTGGCTGTTCATTCTAGAAAATAACATGTGATCTGATTTCAAAATATGAGAGATGAGTTTTGTATCACTTTCATTTTTATGTTCATGATTTTAAAATTTTAGAAGTAATATTGCTGCTGCTTATTATGCTATTTTTATATTGTGTGTGGTTTTTATGACACAACATGCTGGCTTCTCTCTTTTCAAAACATTTTAACCTCTATTTTATTGTATTTCAAAGAATACTGAGAGCTGCCCTGGCTGCCACTTTACTGACGGAAGAGGAAGGCAATCCTATACATCCCCAGAGTAAATTCCTTTTAACTCAATGAGGCTTAATACTTAGTAGACATGTGATGATTGTGCTATAAATTTTCTAAATAAAATAAATAAACCACACTCACTCATTTATAATCTGGGTCTTTATTAGGCTTGTATGCAGAGAATCTGCAATAGAAGTTAGTTTCTAATTCCTGGGTGTTTGCTCTTGATGACTCAACTGGAGGAACTTGCTTCTCTCCCTGACAGAAAGCACATTCTGCTCTAACCACAAATCCCTGGGGACAATACAACTGAATATACAACCAGTGGCATAGCTACCAGGGGTGGTGCAATAAGTGCAGGAACCATAAAGCCCTCCCAGTCACTGCTGGAGCCATTCCAGGCAATGATGGCAATGCAGGAACCTTGCACCAGTGACATACTTTGTAGACTGATAATGAGGCTGCTGTGATGCTGGAGCTCTTGTATGCCAGCATAGCTCAGGGTATGCCAACATACCATGATGACAGGATTGGGCCAATAGCTTGTGAGAGAGAGGAGAGGGAAACATTGCATCACTAACCAATATTAGGTCTTCGTTGTAAGACTATGAGCACAATCCTAACCATGTTTACTCAAAAGTAAGCCCCATTGTGTTCAGTGGGTCTTACTCCCAGGAAAGTGTCTTCAGGACTGGAGCCTATGTTAGCTTCCCTGATGGCCGAGATGCTTTCACAAAGGCATTAAAGGTATCAGGAAGGTATAGAGGCTTCTAATGTTTTTTTTTCTCTGTAACCACCAGATAGATGATGATGATGATGATGATGATGATGATCTCCTGCTGCTGCTGCTGCTGCTGCTGATAGATAAAGGAAAGTTGGGATGGCAAAAAGTTCTCTTGATGAAATTACAAAGTGGCTTCAAAAGAACTTAGAGGTACAACAATTCTTACAACAAACCTAAAGCTGGCTAGACAAGTTGCCAAGGTTTGTATTTTGACTTGAGTAACGTTGATGACATTGATGATATTGATGATAATTTCATGAATGCATTTATGGAAAATCTTCGTTGGCTGAAATTGATCATAAACTGGTTTCAGTTAAAGACTGACACCTTTGTGTTTTCAAAGCTTGCAGCTGAAGCTGTATGATGACTTAACCATAGAATACAAACCTGAAAAGGATCAATTGATTGCAGATGTAGTAAGCAAAGTCTCTGACAGGCAGAAGGGCAAATTATGGAAACAGACGCCATCTGTGTCAGTAATTAAAAAATTAATTCCAATTGCAGATCAAATGTGGACAATCATTGCAGAAATCATAAATCATGATGATGCTTTACAAAAGATTATGCAGTCATCCATGATGGCTTGCCTGTAATCACATACCTGGCTCTTCCAGACTGGCTCCTACTAGGTTTGAAAAGGAAAAAAATGAACTGTGTCCAAAGTATTATAGAAAGGCTGCATGCAAGAATCCTTACGTTCACCCATGATGAATGGCACAGTGGAAGAAAGGAAAGGAAAAGAAAAACCAGTGCAAATGAAAAACCCCCATGATTCCAGAAGAGCCCCTTGTACTGTTGTTTTCAATGTGTTTAGATCTGTTTATATGTTCTTCTCAAACCTTGTAGTCAGACATTGTGTCTTGCATAGCTTGTTTTGGGCATGCCATCAGATTCCAGTGGCAGCCAGGACAAGTAATGCCATGTGTTGCAGAGTTATGCTAACAAATCTGGATTCCATTATAGTCGAGGCCAAACATCTGTAGCCTAATGGGCTAGTGAAAAATCAGGTGCAGAAAGGAAAGAGGCTGCCAAATAAAGCATTTGATTCTTGTGGTAATACTCATCTTCCACCATTACATAAGAGAGCAGCTTCCATGAAATGGAATGATAAAAGGAAAACTGTCAAAGACATGTATACCTATGGGCAATGATACCAAACATGGGTTATCTAGACAAAACAAAAGTAGCACTGTCACAACCATTTTACAACAGTGATGAGGTGATGCATCAGATGGATACATCAGGTTCTGCTGCTGTTTCATACTGTAGCTTCCCAGTTCCTATAAAATAATTTTTTATCAGTGTTCCGAAAAAACTGAAAATTGCTTTGTTAAGGGCTGGCAACCTATCTATCTATCTATCTATCTATCTATCTATCTATCTATCTATCTATCTATCTATCTATCTATCTATCTATCTAATCTATCTAATCTATCTATCTACAGTATTTATATACCGCTTTTCAACTGAAAAGTTATGAAACATACAATACTAAATTTGTAATACCAGTGAGTGGCCCAATCCACCAGGCCCCTATGGCAACAGATCACTTGATCCTCTGCCATATTTCTTGTTATGGCAGGTCATAAAATTCACCACCACTGTGGTCTCTGAAGAAAGTGGCATAAATGGCTAGAAGCTCCACCACCCATGTAGTGGTACTGGGGGTAGGTAGGAGGGATGGTTTGGGGGAGTTAGGAAGGAAGGGGACAGTGAGATAGGAAGGGGACAGTAAGGGGAGCTGCAATGTTGGTGTTATTTGTACAAACTTGATCCCATCCCCCCTTCTGGGCCTGGATATGTCCCAGCAACGTATCGGAATTCAGCCATCTAAACAGCTGGTATAGGTCTGAAAAATCCAAATGGGGACCAGTTAGTCTAGTGGAGGCAAATAAAAATGTTGCTACCTCTGTTAGGCTGTCTGGTCCCTTGCCAGCCCAAAGCATTCAGAATGTGTTCCATCATTAGCACTGCATTCTCTGGGCAAGCAGGGGATAGGCTGGGGCTGAGAGGAAATGAATGAAATTTACATTCACAACACTGATACATTTACATGGAATTTCAGCAAAAACTGATACCTGTTATATAAAGGAGTGGGAGGACTCATGGAAATCAGTAGAGCTGGTTATTACTTTCATGCTGCTTTTCTGTCTCTTACATATTATGCTTTCCTCCCCTGAATTTGACACACCCATTGTGTGTCGCCTTGACTCAAAGCAAAAGACTTCATGTCCACTTGTCTGTCCCATCAACCACCCAACATTTCATACCTAAAAGTTGGAAACCAACCTGCCTGGGTGGTTCTGGGTGCAGACAATCCTCTGCTAATTAGCTCCATGGCAGAATTCATGTAATTTATCATGGCGAAACAATTGCAATTGTTTATAAGACAAGAGTAATAAAAGTCAGAATCTGACAGATGCTTGCTCACATTAGCGTAATATGAAATACCTTTTATATTGGTTGCAATGATGTGCCTAAAAGGGCTACCTAAATTATCTACTTTCCTCAGTTGGCCGTGAGATCCACATGGAATATGTGCAAGATGCAACATGAATTCATTGTACATTGAGTTAGTATTTGTATATATGGATTCATACAGCAGTAGTTTGATCCCACCTTTCCTTCAGAACTAAAATAATGCCTACCCCATATGATTTTCCTTAAAATAATAGTACCTAAATGGTGCTGCCTTTCCAAAGGGTGCAAAACCAAAGTTTGGGTGCCATACAAGGCAGAGCAAGTTATAATGCTTTCTGGGAATGTTCACACTGCTCCCAAGAAGGAGCAGCAAACTTCAGTTAGTATCATTCTACAGTACTCCTGGTCATGCACAAACCCTTAGATAGTGGGACATATTCTATGGTAGATCCATTAGAAAACCAATATTATTCCAGACTGAAAACACAAATTCTTAACATGTAGTTTACATTGAGGTAACCGGAAGGGATCTCAGAAAAGCTTTGTCATAAATGAGAAATCCAGCTAAATTGGACCCATGTAGTCCATTTTTTTAAAGGGCTGTAGTGGCTCAAGTTCTTAAGGCACTGTGCCTGTTGACCAGCAGGCCAGGGCTCAAGACTTGCTATAAGATGGAGTTAGCTCCCATTCCATGCCCAGCTCATGACAACCTGGTAGTTTGAAAACATGGAAATGCAAGCAGATAAATAGATACCACTTCAATGGGAAAGTAACATTCCATGTTAGTCATGTGAGCTACACGAACACGGAGATGTCTTTGGACTACACTGACTCTATGGCTTAAGAAATGGGGATGAGCACCACTCCTTATAGTCGGTCACAACTAGCAGGATAACCTGTGGAGGACACCTTTTTTGTTTACCTTTTTAGTCCAATTTTTACTCATCTCAAACCAATGCCTAAATGAACTGAATGAGCGTGATCTATTTAGCCCATTCAGATCCCATTCATTTTCATTACAAAGTGGATGAGGTGGCTTACTTTCTAACACGTCAAAATGGGTGGGTTTTTTCCCTTTCTTTTTAACTCTTGCTTAAAATAGGAGAATTTAATGACTGCCTCCTGGTAACAACAATCTTTTTTTTTCTTTCCAACATCATTTGAATAGTATGAATAGTGCCGCAGTCCACAGCATTGTGTGGGAAAATTTTTGGACATCACTACAAAAATATTGCTTCCAAACTCACTTGAAAGTACATGAACAGAAATGGCACCTGTTGTTTTTGATTTGTTTGGTTTTTTTTGTTTATTTGTTTGTTTGTTTGTTTGGGGGGGGGAGAGATGGTGGAAATCAGAAAACAGCCAGTAGGAGAAATTGTGCCTTTACATTTTAAAACAATGGTTCACAAAGTGGGGATTGGGATCTCTTTTTGGGGGGGGGGGGCAATGACTTCATTTTAGGAGAGGTTGCAAAGTGCCAGGAGCCACCATCTTGGAATCTGGCACTGGGCACTTGAAATAGGGCACTCAGGCTACAATCCACACTTTCCTGGGGAGTAAGTTGCATTGAACACAATGGGAGTTACTTCTGAGCAGTGGAATAACAATGGTGATACTTTCTTCTGATGTCACTTCCAACCATGACATCACTTCCAGGTTGATGACATCACTTCTAAGGGGGTGCCGGACTAATTGTCATTCAGAAGATGATCCCTGGCTGAAATGTTTGAGAACCACTGCTTTAAAAAGAGTTTCCAGAAAAGAAAAGAAAAACATTCTGAAAAATTCCTTTTTTCAGAAAAAAAGTAAGTTACACCATTAAAGTGGAAAAAAACGGAGAAACAAAGCTGGAATAATTCATCCTGATTCCTGAACTAAGCACAATCCCAATGAATGTTCGCAGTGACACATTTAGTGCTGAAAATGAAAAGAAATAGACATAAAACAATATCTCATTTAATTATTTTCATACCCTTTCAGTAAACGGTACCACTTTGAGTTGGTGCAAAAAGACAGGAGGGAGCATTTTTATGTGGAGGAAGGACAGGCAGAGGGCATTCCCAGGAATAGGATGATGCTGTGCCAGATCCCTACCCTGGTCCCTGAGTGGTATAGAGCAGTGGAGGTATCACAGAACTGAGTAGACCCTTGGGGCTCCTGCAGCCCTACCTGGGATTAGGGGCAAAGCTACTCCTTGCCTAGTGGTAGTGCATTAGTGGTAGAGCAGTCCTGTTAGTCTGCCTGCTCCAGCACTTCTCGTGATTGTGCTGTCAACCTCTCAAGGCTCATCATCTTCATCATGGAAAGAGAATATCTTGAAAACTAGACAGAAGGGCAAGCTACTACTGAAATCCTAATAATACTGATGAAGGAAGGAAGTTGGTTTCAAAACATGATCTCATAGCAATTCATCCTGGACTTGGAGATTTGGTTGAGTAGCTAAATAGAGAAGTATCCTTCAGGTCGGCTATTTCATGAAACTGTGCCTTAGTTTTAACACAATGTATCTTTATTCTGGGCTGCAATGATACCAGGTTCATAGCTGGCCCATGATGGTGAGTATAGCAGCAACATAATCATTAGTGCATTTTGATGCCATTGTAATTACATTCTGGCAGGTAATTACTAGGAGGAGCCGTACATCTGATGGACAAGAGTTACAGCACTACAAATTGCAGTATACAAAGTACTGTAGTGATAATTGCAACTTTGACATGAAAATAAACTTTGCAAACTCTCCTGTCCAAGGACACTTTCAGGGAATATATTGTGGTATTGTGGGATTGTGCTAATCTATTCTGTATTGGGTGACTTTTTGTGTTCACACAGAAATATTTATTTAACAGCACAGTACTAATTTACATTGGAACATGCAGTCTGGGTAAATAGTCTATCCAGGGCTGAATGTGGGTTAACACAAGGCAAGGGAAACATATCCCCTTACCATGGGAAGGGCCACAGTGGGACTACTCAGATTTGTGCCACCTGACAAATGGGCACAAATCCAAACAGACCAAAGGAACCTGGAGCTACTTTGTACTACTTGGTGAACCTGGAGCCATTCTATATGGTTCTGGGAACATCTTCCATCTGCCCTCCCCCTACCCCAGAACACTTTCCTCCTGCCTCCTCCAGAGGCAGTGTAGATCTGAGTAGACCTATTGGGACTGCTGCAGCCCTACCTTTGGGAAAGGAGAAAGGTTCCTCTTACCCATAGTAGTGCAGCAAGTATTTCAGACATAACCCTTCTGAAATACTTTTGAGTCAACATATTTACTTGCAACACAGTGCCTTTCTTCCTCATCATGATCATTTAATTGCCAGCACAGTCAGTCTTTGGATCAAGCCGTTAGCCCTACCACGTGATGTTTATACTCTCTGATATTACACATGTTTAGCCTCAATATCAGCTGTTGAAGGATGCAAAGTGTCAGGCTGTCTAAATAAGTTACAAATGGGAAAATCCATATATTTGAAATATTTGCTTCTGGGCTGTAACTTTGTATTCTAAGCATCAGTACTGAGTAAATATTTACTGCCAAGTTACAACCTGTCCTTTTTTTTTAAAAAAAAAAAGGTTCTTTGTTGCTGTCTTTTTTGACACATCAGGGTGAATGAAACCTTCTCCATATAAACTGTACTAATAATAGGTTTCTGGGCACATTATCAAGTATATTCTTGAAATTCATTTTTAAATACACTGTAATGATTTTTGTTTGTTTGTTGGCTTAACACTTATCAGTCCATCTGCTCTGTGTATGATTTAAAGCTTTTCAACCGAGAACTGGCATCCCCCCTTCTAGTGACTGTCAAGCTGAATTTAGGATTAATATGACTGCAGGTGTCTGATGGAAACAATATTCTAGCAGCACGGCTGAGAACCATGTGGCTGAAATACAAAATACAGGCATGACGGCCTGGTGGTCCAAACACTGGAAGATTGATGCTACAAAAATATCTCTGTTTCTCTTCGAAAAGCTGAAGACACAAGACGAGTGATGGGTGGGAATGGTGCTCTTTGGTTAATATTTTCAGGAATTCCCAATTAGCATGAGCAACTGATAGGCTTCTGCTTGGCTTTAATTGCAGTTCCACTGGGATCACAACATCTCGAAAATAACCTTCATAAATCATGCCGCAACAGCTTACTGAGCTTGTCCAATCCTGAAAACAAGTGGACTCTTCTTTAAGCTGCTGCTTCTGATATTGTTTGCTTCTCTGCTGCCTTCACCATCTGCAGCTCATCTTATCATCTGAAGAAATATATGAGCTTCTTCACTGGTTTCAGTTCCCCTCCCTCCGGCTCCTGCACCTTCTTCTTTTTGATTTGTTTGAACACCATCTGCTACATATAACAAGTGGAGTAGTTGTAAAATGTGCACACGGTGAGAAAAGGGCAATAATTTTATGCTTGGCTTTGGGGGAATCAAAACTAGTTGGGAGGGTGAGTTTTGGTTTTCTAAAGAACCATTTAAACACTGTACAGTGTAAACATTTTCCAGCTCCCACTTCTAGGGCACTGATCAGGCTTCTTTGAAAGTGACTTAGAGTGCGAGTCGCACTATCTACTCAGACGTAAGTCCCATTATAGTCAATGGGTCTTACTCTCAAGTAAGTGAGGTTAGGATTCTCAGAAACTATTGCTCTCCACAACATTTACTCAAAGAAACCTTAAACACCCAACCCCAAAAAGCCTGTCAAAGATTTTTAAGGAGCTCAAGCTCTTCAAACGATGTACTAGAATTCCCCTGTACGGCACATTTGTCTGTGTTTGCGTGTCACCTCCAAAGACTGAATTTATGTTATTAGACTTGGAAGTAACTTAAGCCTTTCAAGTAGTAGGCCATACAAAATGGAATGTGTGTCATGGCATAAAATTACCACAGGGGGGTGGAAGCAGAGCAGTTCCTTGTGTTATATATACCAGGGCAAACGGAGGAAAAGCAAACTCTCCTGGAAGAATAATTTGTGTGTTGCTTTGCCTCAGATTTAGCCTAAAGAGAAGTGTCAAAAATTCAGTTAAGTTCATGGAAAATCCAGATGGCTAAACATTTGACCCATAGCGAATCCCTCTACTAGGCTTACAGCACCATCATCTCGATTATCAGAACATGGCAGACACACACTTCCAACTGCTAAGTTTCCATAAAGTGGCATACAGTTGGGAAGGAATTAATTTTAAGTCAAGTTTAAGGATAAAAAAGACACTCTTTTCAGGAGAGACTGTGCCCCAAACCGCAAACTGGTTGCAAAGCAATGAGTGTTTGAGACGGTTATACCAGAAAAGCTGGCTCATTACTCTCTTTTGACTGGGATGGTACCAGCAAGATCTTTTGCAGCAATCAAGCCATTGTTTCCCGTGTGACGTGTTTCAAGAAATGCATACCATACGCAAAATGTTTCCTAGAAAGGACGGTCAACTAAGAGATACAGTCTGACATTCTGATTTTGGTGTCTCTTTAGGGAAGATTTATTTTCACTTCTCTTTATCATCAAGACTACTTTGTTCATCAGAAAAATATAATCGCTGTAGGATCAGATTACTAGTCTATAGGAGACAAAAGGTGCTCATAGCGTAAATCAATATTTATACCAACTTTGCACCTCTCGGGATTAGACCTATTTTTTTTAAATTAGGCAAAGGAGCTGAAAAGAATAATGGCAAGTTTTAACAACAGGATGCTACAAGTAGCTGTCATGTCAAAGATGCTTTTTCATATAATTTGGTGGATCTACTTGTGGTTTACAAAACTAAAATGAAGGCACAAAGATACCCAGTGTGAACTACAAATTCATCCATGTGAGATACGTATGTCTGGTATATTTTTAAAAAGTTTCTGAAGAGTTGATATAAGGAGAAAAACGGTGGGATGCTTGATGTAAAATTTCAAAGACCTATTTGTAATTATTTTTCTTCCCCTGCTTACATCTCTGTGAAGAATAAGCTCAAACAAAACATAAAAAGACTCAGAAGAGACACAAAGTGATCATTTTGAGGCAGTATACAAATTTACTTGGTGTCAACCTCATATATTTATGAGACAAGGAGTTTATTACCCTGAAGAATCACGACTGTCTTGTCAGTCATTGTCTACTAAGAACCTGGAAGAAAGAAAAACCTTAATAAAGCTCTCAGAGATTCTTTTAAAATTGTCTGGGCGTTTGTTGGGCATTTCTTTCTCCACCATTCCCCATCTGAACCCTGGAATAGTTTTCTTCATGGACATATAAAATCTCAGTTGTACTTCACTTTATGGTATGATTTGTTGTGAACTTTTATGTATGGGGTGTGCATCTGGTAAGGTCTACAGCTACACCTCTTTGACAGGTCCAGATGTTGTGAAGATAAAATACCTCCTGTGTGAGGAACTTGCTGGAATTGGGATCTGTGATGGGGGTTCTGAATGCAGTTTAAAAAGGCATCCGTCTTAAAATAATCCCAACATCTTACTTCTCTGTTTACTGTTCTGTCAGAGCTTTTGGCTTACAGAAAAGAGACAGAGAGACGCTGCTATTAAGCTAAATTGCAACCTGCTTTAGGGCACAATCCTAACCATGTCTACTCAAAAGTAAGCCCCTTTGTATTCAATGGGTCTTACTCCCAGGAAAGTGGTTTTAGAATTGCAGTCTTAGTGTCCTCGTTATTATACCTTATTTTCCAGGAGAAAATTGTGTTCAACCAATATTTGAATACAAGTAAGCAAGAAAACAAAAGTGAACGCTGACAATGAACAGTAGGATGACAGAAAAGGATGCCATCTCAGTTGACATGCCTCATAATGCAAAACACAGCTGACCTTTTAAATATCCTAATGAAAATTGACCCATATTAGTATTTCTAGACAATACTTGAGCATGCGTTTCCTTGGGGGGAAAGCAAATGTTCTGGCCAGTCCTCCTGACCACCATTCTGTCTTATTATAGTATAAATTCATGTTATTTGTGGGTCAGTTACCTTACTCAGGATGAAATGGTGCTAAAGCTGTAAATCAACTGTGCTCTGGAATGGATTTGTACCATAACTGATCATTTGGCAAATTCCAGTCTTGTTTTTGAGTATGTAAAGGAATTGTGGCATAAAGAATCCCGAACATAACTGCTAATAATTTTTTGACCACTCTCCTTGTCTTTTCCCTTTGAGAAGTCCAGCTCTTTTTGTGGTAAGCAATGGACCGAAGGCAGAAGTTTCATTAAATCATCTAGTGATAAAGGTCTCTATACGCCATTTAAATCCGGTTGCGTCAAATACTGATGGAAGAGGGAGTTAATAAAAAGCATATTTAAAACATGTATATTTTTTATGGATAACTATTATAAAATATTCTCAATGAATCAATATTCTCTTGTTTTCAAAACTTATATCTTCATAGTGACACTTTGAAAACCTAGTCATCATTTTTCTATGATCCCAGATATCATTCAGGGTAAATAAGAAAAGAGAACACTGTATACTTATGCTACATAAATAAATGCAGCATGTCTAAAAAATCCACTGAAGGTAGTTTTTTTAAAAGCTGCCAATATGTTTTTGCACAGTATTTTGGGTAAGTGAAAACCATTTACCTTCTGCTTGCTAGAGAAGATTTAGAGATATGTCTCTCGTCTGTTTTGCAGATGTGCCTTGGTGAACTTAACAGTAATACTGACTGTCAACAGGGTTGTCTTCAGATCTTTGAAATCATTTTTGTATTGCACAGGACATATTTTATTGGATGTTTGCTTGATCTGAATATCTATCTGGCATTTGTGTGTGGGCGCATATGAACCTACTGTTATAAACACCTACGGTGAAAACTGCTAAAGATATTGGCATGCACTCAGAGATTTTCTAAATGATCTCAAGAAGGGGGAGAAAGGTACAAATGAACAATTCAACTGCTTGCAAGGTCATTCATGCATTTCCTTTGCAGAATGAAGTAGACAAGGGTTCTATTGCGATTTGTTTTCAATTTGACAATCCTGTAACAATATTTTAGCCAACATTCCTACGTGCTTTCTTTTTGGGAGTTTTCAGATTGGCACATACGTTACTTTACTTGGTATTGTTTTCTTCTGTGATGTGATATGAGCCATTTTTTAAAGAATTCTAAGCAGAGAAGAAAAATTATTTTCCAGTTTACATAAAGGAAAAAAATATGTATGCTTTGTCTGTTGTTTCATTCTTCAATTGTATTTCTAATTATTCTATTAAATTGTAATGCTGATTAAATGACTGTGAGCCCAATCCTATATAAGTCTACTGAGAAGTAAATTCCATGATAGTCAATGAGGCTTACTCGCAGGAAAGTGTGGATAGGATTGCAGACTCAAATATTCCTGGAACTTATTTTGCTTTGTATTATGCTCTGTACTACTTTGTACTGTTGTTAACTGTGTATCAGATGTACTTAGAATTTTTTGGACCTTTAATCCTAAACTACTGTACTCAAGGCAACTTTTTTTTGACACAAATGAGGTTTTTTCCAAATAAATGTGTTTAATGGTCACATGGTTTAAAAACTGTTGATATGTGCATTTACTAGCCAGTATCAGACACTTCTTGTATATTTTAAGGAGGATCTTTATGTACTGTGTTCAATAAGTGCTATTATCCTAAACACTGAGTTTCAAGAGATTTTCTCATGAATTTCAATTATGACATAATTAAAAGTAAGATGTGGAGGAACAAACTAGATAGAAATTTAACAAAAAATAAAAATCTCAAGGTCTAACCATATAAGCGCTGGAAACTCTTTTCCTATTACTAATATAATCTCTCTCTCTCTCTCTCTCTCTCACACACACACACACACACACACACACACACAGAGAGAGAGAGAGAGAGAGAGAGAGAGAGAGAGATTATTTAAAATATATACACTTTAAACATAAAAATGTTTCAGAGAAATATTGTTTAAAACATCTACCAAACCTTAAGAACTGAATGCTGCTTTTTAAACAAGTTAAAATTTTTCTAAGTAGATATCAATTAAGTTATTAATTTGCTTTTAATTACTTCATTTTTAGAACCTCACACAGTACCAACACATCAAGACCAATGATTGAAAACATATTTCTAAAGCATCATTTTTTTCTGAACCGTGAAGTTTCTATTCTAGAGAAGGTTTGTAAGGCGGTGAAAGCCAAAGGCAACAGTAACAGCTAGAGCCAACTAAAACAAATGAAAGCTTGATCTGAAATTAGTCAGGTTAATTAAAGAAAATTGAATAGCCGTTTTCTTCTGTCCAAAGAATCACTGTTCTAATTTATGCATATTTGAACTAGTTCAAAAGGATCTTCAAGCACTTTATACACTTGGTGGCACCCAAAATACATTTCTGTTCATGGAAGTGTTTGTTGAATAGAAGAAGCATTCCATTTAGGGAAAGCATCCATGTGGTCCTGTGTATGATGTGCTTCCATGAATGAAAGCAGGACTCTGGATGGCACCCATTCTTTAGTAGCACTCACATAAAAAGTATTAATTAGTTTTTTCATTAAATGTGGACTTAAAAATGTAACTCTCCTTACAGCCCAGTTAAAGGAAAGTAACAAAGCAATGCCCAAATCCAACTGCAGAAATATGTATGACCTGAAATCCATGGTACTTATTTCCAAGTAATCTCTTTAGGCAATATATGGATTCATATCATATGAGAGAAATGATGCTAAAAGTTGATGAAAGACTTCCTAAATGACTGTCTTCAGTGAGGTCTTGTTCAAGAATTTTAATCCACTGTATTAACTAGAGTGATGCTTTAGCTTTTAATAAGGTTCCAATATTGTAAGAATCACAGCACAATACTAGCCCATAGTTAGGCCAGCACAAGTTCTGCAGAAATCTCATGCTGGGCTGGGGGTGTTAAATAATGTCATAAGGTACATCTGTGCCACTCTTGGGGGGGGGGGGGATTAGGTAAGTACATAGAAATCTGCCAGCTTTCCTAAATTGGTGATGATTGCATCCTCAATGTGCAGAGCAATTCTGGCTCACACCTGAGCCAGCACAAGTACCTGTGCTGGCTCCAGAGCATCGTGAATGTGCTTTAAAGCATCTTTACAGCTACTCTGGAGGAGACTAGGCCAACAAAAGGATGTGCTCTGGCCTAGCAGTGCCAGATCCACACAGATAAAGTATATTTGTGTTGGTCTGGGCAGGATGTTGAAGAGAGGAGGCAGTAAGAAAGCAGAATGGAAGTGGAAAGTAGTATTTTGGTGGATGGATGGAAGACTAGGAGTATGATTAAACTCGGGTGAGCCTGGGACCAGACATGGCAGCATAGGTCAGATTCCGACCCATGGCTCTAGCCCAAACAGCATTAAATAGACTGCTTGGATTTGCACCTGAAAAGTTGTGGTCCCAGATTTGAGTAGCCCAGTAGGGCTGGCTACTCAACACAGGATAAGGATACAAGACATGTACCTGTGCAACATGGGATAAGGGTACAAAAATTACAGCAACTAGCTCGCATTCTGAGCAAGAGTCCTGAAGTAGCCAATGTACACTTTTTGTGGCCAGCATACTTGCTACATATACAATGGTGTTTACAGCAGTAAACATAGTCATGTGTGAAGTTGGCTTATAAAGTCATAGAGACATGAGGTGGCCATGTGTTGGAAATCCATAGTTGGCTGCAGCTTTTTGGCACATGTCCTCTGTGTTTGCAGCATAGCTATGCAGCACACATTACTGCTGCGAGTCCAATGCGCTTTGCTCTTGCCAGGTGAAGTGTGAATCATCCATGCAGCCTACGTTCTTATCAGATCTTTAGTTATTATTACCTCAATTATTATCTCTGCTCCTTTCATGTTGACGTAGGTCATAATTCAGAGAAGCCGTCATACAGCACACACGCTACAATATTTTCTGAAGCTTCCCTCTCAGCAGCTCAAAGAGACACCAAACCACATCTTAAACTCCCTGCAAGTTTAAAAGCACTCTAAGGATACAGCTTGGGCTCATTTTAAATGAACAAGAACTGCAGGTGGTATTGGAGGATGCATTCTCTTCTAAAGAGCTCTCCTGCTAGATCTTCAGTTGAAAATAAATCATTTTCAAACTCTTTGGAAGCTGTTAAATAGAAATTGCTTGGACCAGAAATGGTTGTACATGCAACTGCTACATAAACACCCTTATGCGACATGGCCTTAAGCCTGGCTTTCAAAGCCAACTTAATGAAAAGCCACAGTTGAGGAGTATCTTTTATTAGGAGCAACAACAAAAAAGGGACACAATCTAAACAGCACCCTAGGTTCACAAGTCCCCTGCACTGGCCTCCCACAAAAATGCTGTAAGGAAATTCTGCATCAAGGGGTCCCCGGAGGCCAAATGTGATCGCAGCAATCTGGGGAGGCATTGCAGGGCAGGCAGGGGTTGAACCAAAATCTGGCACGTAAGCCAGGCCTTAACCCCCCCTTTCTGGATGGCCTCACCCAGTCCCAGGCTGCTCAGATCAGTGCTACCTGTTTAAGTGGATTAGACCCAAGTAACCTTGGGGCTTCTGCAGCTTTACCTTGGGGACGAGAAAGGGTGTTAATTCTCCTTGCTCTGGATTGCACTACTGTCAGCCCCAAACCTGCACTAGATATAGTGCAGGTGAGCATGTCTGCCTTTTTCAGTGCAGGATAAGATTGGGCTGACAGGATCTTAAAACAAGATTTCAGATTCTCCAGAACCCTTTATTAGTCTGCATATTTAGCAAAAAGTAGGGACTATATAGGGGTAAAATCCAGAGTAACTATGGGGAGTCCTTGCTCCGGAGTAAGAACAAGTTACTCTGGATTGCAATATGAATTTCCCATAGGTTTTCACTAGGTGGTGCAGTAACTACAGGTGCACGTAATGTCTCTTAATGTGCTCCCGTAATTACTCTGGATTGTGCCCTAGGTTTAACTGTCTCTAAATTTTTGAATTTCTGAACAGTCTTCAAATTAAGTATGAAGTAGACCTATAGGGGTTAATTTCACAGGATCTCAGTTTGCATCCAGGGATAATAATGGCTGTTTCCCAATTTTAGCAATATAGAGACCAGCAGTTACTCTGTTCATCATCATCATCATGAAAAACCTATTCCCATCAAAAGTAGAGCTTTGCTTTTTTTTACTTTGTTTTCATGCTATTCTCAGTATTTAGAGGCTTTTGCAGTGGCTTACTAAACTTTTTAGAGTTTGGGGGGCTGAGAGGAGTCTGATTCTTCATCCCTGCCTTCCTTGCTGTTTAAAATGCAATACAGCATTATGTTTTTGGTGTTCACCGGTTTGCTGCCTAAAACAGATTGATATTAATCCTTCAGTTTGGAAGAGGAACAGGGTGAAAAATGGACTTTTTCTATTTCCTTGGATCCAGACTTTCCTGGCTAGAGCCCAGTTCACATACAGCTGAATTCTCATGGGGGACAAATGCACAATTATTTTTAGCGCAGCATGTCCAATACACCCTTTTAGTCTCAGATTAGTGAATTAAAGCAATGAAAATGAATTTCACATCCCCAAATCTCCAAAATCCTGAAGACATGCCACATGGTGGGATCAGTACTATGGCAAAAGCAACCTGCAAAGCCCACTACAATGTGAGTGATTTGGCAGTATGGAGGTGTTCATACATGAGAGTGAGGGGGTTGAAGTCATGGAGCCTGAACGGATGAGACACTGGGATTTTCTCAAGTACAGGAATGCCATTGCCATCAGTCCACCTGTGAGCAAAAGGGGATTTCTACGCTTGTAAACAGGATTCTGCTCATAATTTATAAACAGAAAGACAAGGGGCTTTTTGTATCCGCTGAGAGGTGTTCGCTCTTGTCCTGTAGCACTTTCTGTAAAGACCTGTTCCTTAAGCTTAAACTTGTCCACAGTCTCTTATAATGGTCATATTCCATTATTTTAAAAAAATAAATGGGAGGGAAATCATTTATTATGGTATTGAACTTTTTCTGTTTCTGTTAAAAAATTTCCCAGTTTTTACACAGTAGTGTTGCTCATTTGTTTAAAATTTTTGAAGAGTTTCAACTTCTTAACTGAATTAGGACAAAGCTTGTAGAGCTTTGGATCCTGGGCTTGTAGAGATTTGTGGAGGACAATGGCAGGGGCATCACTTTATCAGATCTCAGAGATAAAATCCAGCACACTGTGCTTAGAAACTAACCATATCACATCCTTCCCTAACGCAAGGTGGTTAGTCATAATACTTGAGCCATATTGACTAGAGCAGTGTTTCTCAATGTGTGCTCCTAAGAGCCTAGGATTTCCTGCAAGAGAGATCCCTCCAGAGATTCCACAAGCACACCAGAACTGGCCACCATCTGCCCTGCTCTGTACCATTTTGTTGCATGGGTGCTCTCCAAGACTCTGCACTTAGATGCTCTCCAAGACTCTGCACCCTGAGACTCTTTCTAGGAATATAAAGGGCTTTAGTACTTAAATGTTTGAGAACCACTATACTAGAGAAACAATAACTCACTTCCAGACCAGAAAAAATGTGGATAATATGATGGGCCAAAGCAGAAACAGTCTATGAAAAAAGAACACCCATATGGCCAATCTTCACTAGTTTAGCTTTAACCCTTTACAATAGACAAGTGTGGGGGCTATGAGTGGCACAAGTGGTTAAGACACTGTGCCTGTTAACCAGCAGGTCAGGGTTTGAAACCCGGGTAGGTCACCACAAGACAGGGTGAGCTCCTGTCTTTAGCCCAGCTCTGTGACACAGCTGGAACCAATCGTATCGGCTCTACCTTTCCATTGGAGTATTTCAGTGGCGTGGAGAGGGGGATTTGTTGCTTGGGTAACAACCTATCCTCCATATCAATCTAACCCAGGCCTTCGTGCTTCACATGCAGTGTATGCAGTGCTGAGCACGATACCATAGTCTTTCAAGACTGATGGATGCCTACTTTTTAGACAAGTGTATACTAACAGACTGACAGGGCAATCCTGACGTGCTGAAAACAGGCAGGCTGGCATTCCTAGTCCTGCGCCAGCCATGGAGCCATTTGAATCTGCTCCACCTTAAAAAGCAGCATAGGTCTGAACAGTCCAGGACAGGCCCAGTTATGGCCCAGCAAATCTGCCAGATCCTGGCACTGCCTCCTCCTCTCCCCAGCCTACTTCTCCCTGCCACCTGCCCTTTCCCTGCCCCAGAATACCTCTCTCTCACGTCTTCCACTGACCCCTGGCCAAGCTCAGCCAGCACAAACTTATCCTTTCCATGGATTCCATGGTCAATGCGCATCTATACACCTATCTTCCCCCAAGGGTGGTGCAAAAGTGTTTAATGGAAATTTTGCAACATTTTGTGGCAGGCACAAGGAATTTGCACTGGTCAAACAGGCTCTTAGGTTTGCACCCTGAACCTTATCCTGTGACAAGCAGAAGAGGGATAAAATCTGAATTTGCAGATCATAGTGCAGTGGTGTGGTTTGCAGCATCTATCTGCCCTCTTGCATCTTCATAAAATGCCATCTGGCATTATATGAATATACAGAACGAGCAATGTGATACAGCTGCAGAGAAGACTAACACAAATTTTTAGACTGCATTAGTAAAACCATAGCTTCCCAAGTTGCAAGAAGTAGCGGTTCCATTTTATTCTGCATTGGTCAGACTTCACCTTGAGTACTGTGTCTAATTCTGGGCACTTCATTTTCAGAAAGGTGCAGCCAAATTGTAGCAGATTTAGAGGAGAGGGACAAGGACAATCAGAGGGCTGGAGAACAAGCCTTATGCAAAAAAGTTGAGGGAATTTAGTATTTTTAACCTGAAAAAGGTTTAACTGAAAAGGGATACGTTAGCACTCTTCAAATACCTGACGAGTTATAATATGAAAGGACAAAATTGTTCTCAATTTTCTCTGAAACGAGAATTAGATCAAATGACAGAAAGGAAAAAAGTAGAACTAGAGCAACTAAATCTAGATCAAATGGCAAGAGAGGAAATTTTGGTTGGAAATCAAGAAGAAATTCTTCTTGGTATGGATGGTTTAACAATGAAAAGGTTTGTTGAGAGAGTTGGTGGATTCTCCCTCAATGAAGATCTTCAAGTAGAGGCTCAGCAAGCACTGCAAGTAGATGCTGTATAAGGATTTCCTGCTACATGCAGGGGTTAGACTAGATGGCCTTGTAGGTTGCTTCCAAACTGTATTTCTATGATTCTGAAAACCTCACTTATATGTCATGGGATAAGACTGAGACAATCTTAGGTTCACAGAGACAGGGTTCTCTGTGGCCTTTTTCTGTGCGATAGGTGATCTGACGAACCATTGGCAGTGGAAATTCTGACAGTGAAACTACCCCAAAATTGGGGCAGATGAGTGGCTAAGTCATAGGTCAAAATTATAGTGTTCAGATGTCCTATATGATCAACATTGGAAACTTTATTCAGCATTTCAGACACAATGGTACACTCACAAGGATCCATCAAGGTATTTTACGCAGGATCTGGTTCTGCATGGTATATTGAGCACCAGATTGAATGCATAATCATGGGTCAATTGGAAGCAGCCAAAATAAAAGGCTTGGTACAGTGCTAAAGAGCAGATGGTATAGTAAAGACGAAAGATTTGTTGGGCTTATAGGTGATGAGGAAGTAGAGCCTTAGACTTTGAAATGCCTCAAGTAAAGTGAGAAAACACATTGCCTATTGCTCTTACGATCAAAGAACAGTCCTGCACAGACCTTTTGTGATTTGTTGTCCTTTTATGGAAACTTTCTATATACTTCAATTTTTTTAAAAAAAGACAATGTAGTCTAGAAAAATATTTTGGGTGGAATGTGAATATTGTGAATATACTCCAAAATAGCTTAGATTATACACAAAATAGCACAAAATATTTCTAAACATATTCCTAAACATACTGAATTCACATGAATACATATACCTCTATTCAGTAGCTCACATAGGCGCATAAGGGCTTTGATTTTTATAGATTTTGTAAATCTCACTGGAATCCTAGGTCCAAATGTGGAGCCTAAACAAGGACTTACTGATTGCACGTGGCTATGTTTTGCCCTAGCCTCAATGTCTGAAGAATGTCAAATATAGACACCTCTATTTCAGTTCAACTTGAACTGAAATGTATATCCAATTTGGAGACCACCCCTATTGATCTGAGAGACCAGAGCAAATGCTTCCAGTGAAACCATGAAAGCTGAAACCAGACATGCTAAGAAGATCTCATAATCTGCAAAAGAAAGAAATATGTTTAAATGCACTAGCATAAAGACATAAAGTATAAAGTAGCATTACAACATTCCCATAGTGTGTTGATTTTATTCAGTCTCTTGTGACCCTTGGAGCCAATTTGAATACATTTCATGTTCAAAATCTTTATACAGTTCCCCAAGAACAAGTCACATTTTACAATACAATATCAGTAACTATCCCTGCATTTCACTGAATGAGATAGAGAGTACTCGCTAAATTGTTGGGAGAATAGTCTAAATTGGATCAATATATACATAAACAATTGTATTAAAATCAAAGAGCAATTCAGCTAAAAAAAATATTCTGGAAAAATTCCACCTGACATCTGAGGATGGATGGGCCACCCTAGTTATTCTGCAAAAGGCTTGGGGCAACCTTACACAACATAGGCTGCCCCAAGGTGGACCTGGGCTTCCCTAACTGGGGCAGCCTAGTCAGCTCAGGAGAGGCATGTTGAGGGCATGTTTAGCATTGCCTAGGGCAGAGCAGTTACTCTGTATCCAGAGCCTGTTTCCAGGGCAGAAATGCCCTCTTCCAGCTCCTCAGAATTATACCACCTCAGGAGTAGGTGTAGAAATGAGTAGACCCATAGGGGTCCATGATAAGGTAGAGTAAGAATGGCAGTGTTGACAAAAAAAATCTGAGTTTGTGGCCAGCCTATCTGCATCCCCTGCCTCTCAACCTCAGGATATGGAACAACTATGGCAGGCCACTTCAGGCATCCACCCTCCACTAGAGGTACTGCTGTATTGCATTCTCATGCAGCAGCTGTTACTGGTTCTCAGGAACTTCTGGGCTTCTTTATAAGGCAGGCACCACAGCTGTTCCTTGTTCAGTGTGATCTGAGGGGGTCTCCTCAGGAGCAAGCCCTCCCCAGGTGTTACTTATTTGATGCCTATTTAGCATTCTCTGGAGCATTTAGGGCAGCCCAGGCTTCCTGACTCTCTAGATGTAGCATAACTTTCTGCTCTGGATTCAGAATAGTTGGGGCAGCCCAGGTAGGGCACTCCTCACTGCCCTCACTCTGGATTGTGCCCTAACAGTGATTTATGTGTTAACCAGCAGTGGTTGTGGGAGTTACTTCTCTATGTTGCCTTCCACACCACAGTCACTAATACAGGTGGTGACAATTATGTGGTTTCCCTCCACCTGAACCATCCAAACAGAAAAAAGAGCGATATTCAGTAACAAAAAGACATTAAGTTTATTCTATTCACAGTGCAGTCTTAACCTCCAGTTAGGCTAGCACAAGTCCCTTGCACTGGCCTGGAGTATTGTCACTTCTGTGCCACTCCTTGGGGTTTAGGCCAGTGCACAGATATGTGTCAGACTCCCCACATCAATGCAGGAACAGGGGGATGGATGAGTAACACTGGCCTAAATTGGTTATGAATGCCCCCCAGCTCAATAGGAAAATTAAATGCAGTCTTGTTTAAAGCTAAGCAGATCAAGGCCTGGTGTTACAGGGATAGATGTCCACCTATGAAACTCCACAAGAAAAAAAATAGATGGAGATAAAAGAAATGCAGTATAAATGTTGCTACCAGCATCCCGTGTTGGTGGAGATAGGAAAAAATTCCCCACAAAGGGTCCAATCCTAAGAAATTTAGGCCAGCCTAACTCATCCAGACTCTCTTTCTGTGATGATGTGGGGAGGTCGGCATATGTCTGTGCATTGGCCTAACCTCCTAGGATTCGAGCAGAAGTGTCTTACGGCACTTTTGTGGCACCTCCAGGCCAGCAAGGACTTACATCATGGCTTAGGCCAGCCTAAATGGAGGTAGGATTGCAGCCACAGTTGTTAATAATGGATGAATTGCTCAAAATGTTCTGGTTTAAGATTCAGGATGATAATGTCGAGAAACTTTTGTGGGACTAAACAAGGACTCAGCATTTTATGCCCTGCTTTGGCAAAATGCCATCCCCCAGAGAGACATTGAGCATCACCTACTTAACTCAATTTTGTTTCTGTCACATACTTTGCTGCACCTTCAGAATGTCATGGCTACAAAGAGAACATGCTCTGTTCCTTGCAACATTAAATTTAAGAAATGATTGGAGAGTGACTCGTGGCTGGAATGTGCTGCACTGCAAATACTGTTCATTTGGCAGGCCCCAAAAATACCAATTAGACCAGGAAACTCTGCCTTAGTTTCATATTGTTTTCTGTGTATCACTCAGTATCCAGTTAATCCAAAAGTGGTTTCTTCATGCATTGGATGTTTTCCACATAGATCCATTATCCATCTGATTTCTTACTCGAAAGCTGGTTTCTCCCAGTGGAATAAGATGAATATATATGGTGCTGCGATGATTGACACAGTCAGGAATTTTGCTGCTTTGTCATGTATTATGAGTGTACACTTAATGCTGTGCCTGCAACATATTCTAGCATCAAGTTCTCTCTTAAAGAAAAAGAAAGAAATAGGGAAAGTGAGACGAAGCAGCCATCCGTTTCTACTATAGTCTTGTTAATTTCGTCTGTAATATTCAAGAGTGCTGGAAAGAACAATGGCAGTGCCAAGAATATGTACTTGAAAGTAAATTACATTGCAATCAATTGACTTCTAAATACATATGGTCAGGATGCTGCAATAAGCGTCACTTTCAGTTGAAGATTGGAGATTTAGGGCCCAGTCTAATCCAACTTTCCAACTCCAGTGTAGCTACAGTGCAACCACGTGGAAGGGAACACATGTTCTTGCACCTTAAATGGATAAGGGGCCGACTGATGGATTAGAAGCCATATTCATGGAAAGCTGTAGAGTCTCTCCAGCTAGCCAGCTAACCAACTAGCCACTGTCTCCATCATCTTCCTCCTCATTCATTTTAGGAAAGAGCTGCTGCTGCAAGGTTCAGACAAGAAAGTAAGAAGAGGAAAACAAGGCACCTAGTCTGGTGACCAGGATTCAGCGGATGGGAAAAGGATTGAGCCTGGAGAAGTTCTTACAAGGAATGATGCCAGAAGCAAATGGGAACCTGGGGGGGAGAGTTGACTGAGATGCAATCTTTGTGTCAGAGCAGAAGAAAAAATGGGGTGCTGGCTTCACTCTGCAACAGGACTTGGGCACTGAAAGGGATTGGGCCACATCTAGCTGGCGAATTCTCTTCTCTTTGCTGACAGGCATTTCCATGTTAGAAGCTCAGATTTTATGGCTGTATTTCATTCATTGGAAGGAGTCATAATCCTGTCTTTCTTCAGCAGCTGCTTTGTTCCTTCTTCACACTTTGCACTCTGTATGCTATTTTTCTTGTGTCAGTTATAAATACAGTTCAAACTGTTATACATGGATTTTTTAAATATGGATTTGACTCAACATGAAATAGCCACTTCAAATTACTGTACTGTTGTAGAGAGGTAATCATGTAAGCAATCATCCTATTCTTCAGCTAAGCCAGGCAAAGGCAGGGGGTCTTTCGCATTTCTAACTCCTGACTTCATATCTACAACAGTAAGAAATGCTGTTTTAACCAATTATAGAGGGATGCCCTTATTTATTTTTAAACTATCTTGATCACATTTGGAAGTCTTTATTGATCACATTTGGAAGTCTACTAAACTATCTTTATATATCACATTTGGAATCAAACTCCTGCAGATATCAATTGCCTATGGGTCTTGTCAGATCTGTGCAAACTACATAGCTGACTCAAGTCTGGGGAGAGAAAGGTGTGTTTTGAGAGGCTCCTGGTGAATAATTTCCTAGTGTAGTTGCTTGCACTAGAATATATTCCCTCCTATTCTTCACCCAGGCCACCCAGAATCACTCTCATTACAGACTATCCCTGCCAATATACAAGGACTGGTAGAGACTCCCCTATTCACTGCCACATGTGCAGTGCTGCTCATTATCTTTGACAGTGGCCCAGAAGCATAAGGCAACATGCACCATCATAGCAGCATTTACAATGCTGTATATCATGTTCCACTGCCAGAACACTGGATCCTGCAGCACTGTCTGAAAATGTGACCATCCCAAGTTTTCATACAAATGTGGCCACAACTACTATTGGTAGATGATTTAGCTTTGAAACTTGGCCCAGCCTGTAAAGATCAGTTCTGATAGATGCTAAAGCGTGTTAGCTAAGGAAGAATAATTGCTTTAGCATCACCAAAAAGATCATAAGGTTGAACTGGGAAGCACATTCAAAAACTCTGCATTTTCAAAAACTGCATGTATATGATTAATATCCCATGCAGAGATGTCACATGTAGGATGCCACTGAAGAGTATGATCACAAAGGTAAGCAAAAAGTATGGGAAGTGTTACATTAATTTTTTTGACAACTATGTATCTGAACATTCTATACTAGAACAAGAAAGTTTTCAATTTAAAACTATTAAGGAAAGACAGATAGTATTTGAATTGTTAGTATTTGTGAAGGTTGCCAGAGATTAACAATTCAAAGGCATAACCAAACCCTTACTCACCAAGGAGAAGCTGTTAGTGATGGTTTTGCAAACTTACCTTAAGTGGCTATCTGTTTGGAAGTACCTTTAGGTGAAGGGCTTTTGCAACCATATACACACACCCCTTGGTTTCTCTGTTGACTCTTCAGGCACCACTTAATTGAGTAGAAGTTTTTTTTTTTTTTTGCAGTGTGGAAACTTACATGCTTAAAACTTCACATCTGTGCCACAGGCTTTCCTGAAGGTCATAGAGTAGTCATCAAACCAGAGCAAACGTGCCTGACCTTGTGTAGCTTCAAGCTAGTAACACCAAAGAGGAATGCATGATTATCTGATGGCTTCCCTTTGAGTAATCCTATTTAGCAAGTGAATGTTTTGGGGTATTCCTCCGGTTAATAGATAAGCGTCAAAGACTGTAAAAAAACCCCACAAATTCCAACATTCGTAACTTTGGCATCAGTTGTTGAGGTGGGTGGTATGCACTGTTTAGCTCGAGAGTTTAATTTTTCAATACATGCTACTGTATTTTCAACAATCGTCTTCCACAACTATTCAAGGCCAATTAGCATAATTGTTTTAAGGTACCTGACTCTTAAATGAATCAGATGTAGGATTTTACACGTCAGCATAATATGCACATTATTACAAATTGCAGCATAATGTGCACATTATTACAGAAACAATGCATGGAGCTGGAGTTAAACACTGTTGGGTTAATTTATACTGATCTTCCAACTCCCTTATTTCACTGTTTAAATTGGGAACCAAGAGGAAACCAAGCCACATTTGCTTTTTTGATGATGTACTTACCGTACTTATTTTTTCTTTACACATTAAGTGGGCCCGTGCTTAACTCATTGGCTGAACAAAGCCTACTTCCTCTTTTTTGTCATAATCTGAAGATTTCCTTTCTCTAAAATAATTTGGTGAGTTGAATAACAAGTTCTTGAACATTTTATAAGATGTTCTTGTAAAATTCCTATTAATTTTACATTGCTTGTGGTTTCTCCAAAGTCGCTGTGATTCTAACTTTTTTTTGCTATGATTCGCTGTGATTCTAATTTTATTGTTTAAATTTTGTCACACAGATTGAGTGTATTGGTATTGTACTACATTTTTTCAAAATTTTAATACTATTTTTACATTGTTCTTCACCATGAGATGTGTGCATTTAAAGACAGATTAAATCTATAATCTAAAAAAAGAAATAAATCATAATAAGTAAAAATTCATTAATTATTATAAATAATGAATTGCTTGATCAATCTATTCCACTCTTTCATCCGGCCAGTCAACTGAAAGGCTGTCCTGGCATCCAACTAGCAATCAAAAAATAACAAATTCAATACAAAAAACAAAAAAAGATTGTAGTACCACCAAATAGCAATGTTCTTGTTAACAGATTTGACTCAACACAAGTGGCCACTGCAAATCAAAGTAAAAAACTGCTTTACTACTGCCCCACAAGACAGGGTGAGCTCCTGTCCTTTGCCCAGCTCTGCGACGCCAGCTGGATCCAATCGTATTGGCTCTGCCTTTCCATTGGACTAATTCAGTGGCGTGGAGAGGGGGGATTTGCTGCTTGGGTAACAGCCTATCCTCCATAACAATCCAACCCAGGCTTTCGTGCTTCGCATGCAGCGTATGCAGCGCCGAGCATGATACCATAGTCTTCCAAGACTGACGGAGGCCTGCTACTGTTGTCGAGGCGGTCATGCAAGCAATCACTTCATTTTTCAGCTCCAGAATCAAACCCCTGGAGATACCTTATTCAATTAGGTGCAACAGAGGAGCAAGAAATCTAGAAGTGGGTTCTTTAAACTTATTTTTCCATTTTCTTTATACATGGATTTTTTTTTTATCCACTGGATGTTTGGAACAGAACCCTAGTGGATAAAGAGGGACACTTGTACTCAGATCAACTATGGCAAGTCAATGATATGTATTAACAAACATTATCACAATATCTCTTACTGGAAAAACAAGCAAGGATATATGATTGCATGGATTCACAATCACACCCAGCAATTCTGGTATAGTATTAACAAGAATTCAGTGATTCTTGTGTTTCTGAGTCCCTGTACCCGGAGGCTGTGATATGTTGGAGTGGTTTTTCTGCTTTCTTACATTTGGTGCAAAGTAGTTGTTGTAGATGTTCTGTGACATTGTTGCTGTGGAAACCAGTGGGAAACGCACTACAGATGCATTGCCCCTTATCCAGACATCTAAAATCCATACAGTTCCAAAATCAGACATTCTTCAAGGCTCTTTTTTAAACTTCCTATAGTTTTAATTAGAAGCTCTTGTGCTCATTCCCACAACCAGTGCAGAAACACATGGCGCGCGCACACTGTGCATAGATTGATTGCTTTCCATTCTAAAGAACTGTAGTATACAGTAAATTTCATTTCTGTCTCCAAGATTCTACAACCCTTGGCTGCGAACCTGGGACCACACACACAAAAATTTCAATTAGGCCCCACTTTTCCTAAAGCTAGCCCTGCATGAACTAATTTGTTAGGAGTGCTCTTCTTTTGTTCCCTTCATGTCTTTTCTTACCAAGTTCCAAAACAGTCTTTCTATCCCCCAACCCTAAACTCTCCGAAAACTGGCATTAAGTCCAAGCACCAGCACTAGGAACTGTGTATAAGTACCATAAGTACATTTAATATGACATAAGTACATTTAATAACACCTAATGAGTAGGGACAGCTGGTAATTGGCTCACACCAATCATGTACTGGACACAGCACCACAGGACATCATCACCACCCTTCCCCTCTGGAGGATTACAGGACTTGCTATTGGCTGCATGAAAGCTTGCCAGGGGCCGCATGAAGGATTATCACTGGCCACATCTGGATCCTGGGTCAGGTTTGGACAAAAGTGGAACAAAAGTCTTACCTCCTTGTCTGAAAGTACCATTACCTGAACATAATACTGTGTCCAACTCTGGGCACTATATTTTGAAAAGGATGAACCTAACTATAGCAGCTTCAGAGATGAGCAATGAAGATGATCAGGGTCAGAAGGAAAATAGAGGAACCAAGAAGGTCCTAGAGGAACCAATAAGCCTAGAGACTGTTGGGGGGGGGGAACTCTTCAAATACAGTACTTGAAAGGGAAGAAAGCAAAGATTTGTCCCTTTTGCTCCAGGGAGCAAACCTAGATCTAATAGCCTCAAGGTATGTACAGGAGGGAAGATTTTGGTTGAATATCAGGAGAAATGTGGCTGTAAAAGCAGTTCCATAATGGAACCAATTACCGAGGGATGAGGTTCGTTCTCCCTCATTGCCCGTCTTCAAGCAGGGACTTGACAGGTTCTCCATTTTCTTTCTTCAAGCAAGTAGTTCAACCACATAGCCATGAAGACCTCTTCCAACTCTATGATTTTGTTTTACTGAAGCAGTCCCTCTGGCTGACATCAGGGCACTGTTATGTTCCCTACATGCCAACATGTATGGACATTTAAGCATCATCATCCCTGAGCTAGTAATCATGGAGACCAATAAAGCTGCCAGGCCTAAGGAATGGCTCCTTGCCTCAGGGAACAGATCTCTTGAAGTCCATCAACTTTAAAATAAAAAAATAAAGATACTCCTGCTCATCCACATTTGTGATTGGTCATCCTGCTCTGTCAGCACATGGAAAGTGATGGATAGTTTGGAGACCCCTTGGAATCAGGGTGGATGCTATCACCACTATCCTGGGTGGCACGCTCACAACCCTTGTTGGTTTGGATGTTCAGTCCTACTTCCCATTGACTCCTCAACTTGAGAAACAAATTGAGAAACTCAACTTGAGAAACAACATAAAAATAAAGTCATAAATTGTGAGCAGAATGACTAATTAAATGAATGAGTAGTGACAAACCAAATACCACAGTTAAACCATTACCAAATGATAAGACTCCAGATTCACTTTCTCCAGATTCAAATATTCTCCAGATTCACTTTCTGACTTAAATATATTCATTTTTGTGAAGAGAAAAGCCACACATATGACTATTCATTCCTGTTCACAAATACTTTTTCCATTTTGCTGCTGTTTCAATTTTTGTACTAGATGCCATGTAGCTAAAGTGGACAGAGAAATTAATTTCTTCTTAGTGGAAATGCCTTCTGGGATGACAATGTAGAAGCAAGAACATAAGAAGAGCATCCAAGGGATCAGGCCAAAGGCCAGCTTCCTATATCACACAGTGGCCCATCAGATGTCTTTGGGAGCACATAAGACGCTTGCATTCAGGTGCCCTCCCCTATATCTGCAGTGAGTTTCTAAGCACATTTTCCCAGTGATTTGGCATATGGTAACTTTCTTATTCTCAAGGCAGTGTACAAATCATATAAATCATATGAATAAAACCATTAAAATCATTAAAATTTATAGAGGAGCTGGTTAAAAATATAAAAAACAGCATATAAATAGATAGGCCTCTATATAAATCAGCTTTCAACAGGTGCCAAAAAAATCCTACAAGGGAGGTTCAAGGTGGAGGGAATTCCACATTCCACAAGGGAGAGGGAAGCCCTCTCTCTAGCCTCTACAAGCCTCAGAAGGCAGAACAATCCATTAGAGAGGCTCCCTGAAGGCACTTACAAGATAGGCAGTTTCAAATAGGAAAGGACACTATCCAAGTGGGAAAGTATCTGCTTTGCATGCAGAAGGTCGAACATCGATCTTCAGCATCACAGGTGGGGCAGGGAAAACCCCTGGTATGAAATCTTGGAAGAACTGCTGTGAGTCAGTCAATCTAAACAACCAATCTATGACTCAATATTTGACAGCTGCCTATGAGGAATATGGTAGATTCAGGTGCAGCCTAACCATGAGGATTTCTAAAGTGGCCATTTCTAGCAGTGAGTTGGGACCAGTGATCTATAAGCAGGAATCATTGTACCCTACATCTACTTAATGATTCTCCCCGGTGTCCATCACTCCCCAAACTGCTTCCATCTGTGTTCCTCTTCCTGCTTACCTAGAGTGAGCAGAAAGAGGATCAGGATAGTGGGAGCCCAGCACTGCTGGGGAGGACCACAATTGCACTGCTGCTGGTGCCACTTCTGCCAAGGGTGAGCACAATCAGTGGTGGGCACCAGCAGGTTCGCACCTACTCTATAGAACCGGTTCTTAACAAGAGATAGTACATACAAAGTTTAAAAATAGCCATTTAAAAGTGGCTGCCAGATGGACAGAGAACCGGTTCTTAATTTCTTTGAAGCCCATCACTGAGCACAATCCTAACTCATCTGGCATATCTTCCCATGATTGTGTGAGGAGGTTGGTATATGCCTGTGCACTAGCATAACCCCCCAAGAAGTTGGGCAGAAATGCCTTCACTTTTGTGATACCCTGATGTCAGCATAGGAATGTTGGGTCTTATGATGCCCTATTGGATATTAGGGTTGCAGTCACTATGTTGTTTTATCCAGGACTTGTCATCTTTATTAGCTTTGTGTCCTGGAAAAAATTCTTCACTGTCCTCCATTTCCTTGTGAGCAAACTTTCATGTACCCTTTGTGTAATTAATAAATTATATGGAATAGCCTGAAATTGAATAATAAGTAATATAGTGTTTAAATTAACCATATGAATGCCATGTATATTAGGCACTGTTTAAAGTGAGTGTTCCTCTTTTATTTAGCAGGGGGAAAGTAACTGGTCCTGCTCACCCTAGCAATGCCTGTTATAGTGGCTTCTGCTTGTGTTCTTTTTCCATCTTTTTATATTGTGAGCCCTTTTGGGACAGGGACCCATTATTCATTAATTTTTTCATTTTCTTTGTGAACTTTTTAGCTGAAAAGTTATATATAAATTCTGTAGATAGATATATTTTTCTTGGATGTTCAGTGGTGGGCTCCAGCAGGTTCGCACCTACTCTATAAAACCGGTTGTTAACGAGAGATAGGAACATATAAAGTTTTAAAATAATTTAAAAGTGGCTGCCAGATGGGCATAGAACTGGTTGTTAATTTCTTTGAATCCCATCACTGGATGTCCTACATCTGTCACTCTGCTTCTAACATCACCTTCATCCGCCTTGCCCACCTGGTTGCTTAGGTTAGTTGCCCACCTGGTTGCCCCAGTGGGCAGTGAGGGGGTGGGGATGTAAAAGCAATGCAGAGCCTTGACCCTCATCCCCAACTCTACATCTTTCCTCTTATTCCCATTCAGTCCTATTAAAAAAATCCTTGGCATTCATATTGTAGACAGAGTGCCAACACATTTGATGGTCACTATTTTACAAGAGGGCAATCATGGAAATACCAGTATACCGATACTGGTGCAATTCTGACAGCCGGACCTCTATGGAAGCAGTTCATTTGGACCATAAATGAAGTGATTATAAATTATGGCTATTTTAAAAAAAGGTGTGTTCCTGTAGCCCTCAATGAGGGGCCTTAGAGCCACAGTGAGCCAGAGGGAGACTGCAAATGATGGTATTTTATAGAGCAGTCTGGTGCCAACACCTGCCTCCTGGCGTGGGCTGGACTAATTCACTTGGCATCAACATCAAGAACTCATCAATGAAAAGACAAACTGAAGGATGGAAAGAAGCTTCCCTTTGGGTTGTGCCTGGGAAGGCTGAATGTGAGAGATGTGGTTTAGGGAGGTGCTATCCTGGGAAAGGTAATTTATTAGATCAGGACAATATTAATGTAATAGAAGAGGACTTCAATAGCTCCCGGCAAGCGTCATGAACCCACTCATAAACTTATATTAATTTTGCTTTATAGACCCTAAATCACGGACTGGGTACTTGTGCAAAGGATTTTAAATTCTGGAATAGGTGGATAACAAATAACAAAAAGCTTTCCTAATACAACTATGCAAAATGTCCGCAACTTCATAAGTTGTCTTTTGCATTTATCCTCCAAAATACCACATTTTGTGGAAGAAAAAAATACAATCTTTCCCAAGGTTGATCACCTAGCATCCCATTAAGTGATCCCATGATCACTTAACAACACAAAATGATGTCTAAAAGCAGGTGAACTGATTCAAGTGTAGAAGATATGATGTGATCAAGAGATCCAGTTCTTACAAGAGACAGCCATGTTGTCACATGGTTTAGTTTGCATGTCAGTCAGCACGTGCAATTAGTGGGTCTTCAGTATGCAGGAACACACAGATCTCTCATCTGGAATGCAAGGTTAGTTGCCTACAAATGTACAAAAGAGCCTGGTCCGGGGACTTGCTCTGGGCAAGCCCTACTAATATTAAATGCTTACCCACCACATCTGACAAATTCTTCTGATGGTGGTGGCTTTGATGTTAGGAATTGATCTATATCCAGACCCTAAACATTTAGAACTTTATAAATAGCTTCACATTGGGAACCAGAGAAGTTAATGCAATAGAGCTTTTATAGGAATTTTCAGATGGGCTCCTATCAAAATAGTTCTAGGTGCATTTTGCACTAATTAGAGTTTCCAGGCTTATTTCAAAGGTAGCCCCCATACATATTTAACATGCTCATGTTGCATAGTTCTATACAGCCTATGTGACATTAAGATGAAAACTTTTCCTAAATACTGACTTCCGACATCTGTCTCGCATCATGCTACATATGGACTGGCAAGGTTCCAATGTGCGATTAACTGCCATTGTCATTAATGAACACATTATCCAGAAAAAATATTGCCAAATTCCACCAGTTGGAGAAATAGCTTGTGTAATAAGAGTGTGTCGGAGATGACAGCTAAAACCTCTACTGCCAAGATTAAATCATAGACCAGACAGGTCCACTAAGATGTTCTGGCTTGACAGTGAAATATTGAAGAGCGTATTGTGAAGTCTTTGATAGAGCTAGAAGTAAGAACTCAGTTCCATCAAAGTAATCTTCAAATCTATAGTTGGCTTCACACGAATAAATGTAATAATCAGTTTGATCCAGACTCCATGTAGTATTCCATGTCTTGGTCTTGCATGGATTGCAACATCAGATGATGACAATTAGATACATTTTCACCCTAATGCAAGCCCCTTATTCAATGGTCAGCTCTGTGGTCTTGTACAACCTCCATATTCACTGGAAGGGCTTAATCTGGAATGTGCATTGACAGCACCAGTGTGGCTGAAACCTGATCCTGGTTGAAAAATTTATAACAACACCAACACCCTGCTGGATTTTGTTCATATCTGTCCAAATGACCATGATTAGGGGGATCTGTGGCATGGCTGCTGAAGCCAGTTGGTAATCTGGTTCTCCAGAGTCCAATGGTTAAGAACAATGATGCGCTGACACATGATTGTACGTTAGAAAGTTCAGTTTGAAGGAAGTGTTTGCTCTTTACTTAATGCAAAATTTAGTTTGATAAGAACCAAAAACTCACTTTCTGCAACTCTCCCAGCCAGTTCTGGCACTATGTGGGGCCTCCCAAGGAGACTAATTAAAATTCTGAACCAAAGATACATTCTGGAAGTTTCCACACAAACCATTTTCATTTTGGAACGTTAAGATTGGGGGGGGGGGGGGGGAGGAGGTAAAAGAGCAGCTATTTAGCCATATCTAATTCAGCAGTGTATTAGAAAGACTTTCAACCTAATACACGAGTCTATTGTATGTACTCAAACATTCCAGTCAACCAGACTGATAAAACCAATTTAACGGGTCTATTGGCAAGAGTGATCTCAGATTTTCTCAAACTCGTATCTATGTCTGCGCATGCAAAGCAGCGCATTGTCACTTGCTCATTTGATTGATTAAGTTTCAAAAAAAAGTCCTAATGAAAAATAAATCAACTGACGTGTGCTCCATATACTAGAATAATTCCTTGATCATTTTTTTAGCCAACACCAGAGTTAAAGATTCTTTGGCTATTTTACAGAATTAATATGTGATATGCTGTCACAAAATACTGCCTGTTGTGACTACGAAAGTCAGTGTAAGATTTTTTGTAAGTAGAAAACTTTGTGTTTTAAGCACATACCTAGGGTTGCCTACTCAGAAATAAGAGCCAGAGATTTCAATGGGACTTACTCCAACGTAAGTGGGTATAGGATTGCAGCTTTCCGTGTGTTGGTATTATTAAAATTAAGCCATACACCATTCCTCTTATAGGCCGTTTATGTTTTTCTGTGACTGAATCCAACCATAAAATATGAGAGCCTATAAGAGTGAAGGGGAATAGGGTATAAGCACTTGTACCCCAAATCACTCACATTTAGGAGGGTGAACAAGGTCAAATACAGAACACTAGATTAATCATAAGTCTGAGTAAGCGTCCCCACTGCTCCATTCCACTGCAATATGGCAGTTATATGCTTATCCCTTTTCCAGATACTATGACAGAATTATGTAAAATAGTGTCATGCCCATTAAATGGTAGCAATCACTTCATTGCATGTTTACACACTCCCGCCTCCCATTTGCCCCTGGTTAGTTTCTCTTATTGTTATATCTCCCCTCAAAATAAATGAGCTCTTGTTTATTTGGGGCGTTTTGGTTAGCAGTTTTTAAGAACTCCAAGAGGATCATTTCTGATGTGCCTATAGATCAGACTACCTTTTCTTGAACCAGATCAAACTGACAGAACGTGGAAATTAAAGAGCCATCATATTGACTCAACTCGTCTTCTAATGGAATATAGTAAGCCTGAAGGTAAGTCATCCAAAGGCCTCACTGCCTCCCACTCTGGACACATTCTGAAGTCACCAGAAAAGCTTTAAAACATCATTTCTGGGTTATTGCTTTTTTGTATGTTTTATGGGAAAGTGGAATTTAAGACTTTCTGGAGGCCTTCTGATGTTTTCTGCTTTAAGGGTCTTTAAAGGTCTTCTAATGAACATTTAAAGGTCTTTCAGAGGCCTTCGATGGCCTCATAAAGGCCATGCCCAGTCTCTCCAGCCCTTAGGACACTTCTGGGAGGAGGCAGTGAGGTGGCATCTCCAGGTGTGAGTGGTATCCCTGCAGGTATGCCCCCAGGTGCTATACTGCCCAGGAACACCCCTGGCAGAAACATTTTTGGTTGTATTTTCATAACCAAGCTGAGAATCAGACAGGGGGGGAGCAAATCCTGGCCCTACGGCCATATGCAGCCTTGGAGTCCCCAATTCGGTCTACTTCAAGACCCAGTTTCTGGCCTGTCAGAGACTGTTGGAGTCCACGCTGGCCAGTGGGTATTATTTTTAACTCCTCCATTGCCTCTGAACAACGTATGTCTCAATGTGTATCTGGCTTGGTATGTATGTTTTCACTGTACAAAAAGTGTGGCAAACAATCCATGATTCTCATGCGGTTCTACATGCCTGTGTTAAAGTTCTCATGTGTACTATAAATAGCAGGCCTCCGTCAGTCTTGAAAGACTATGGTATCGTGCTTGGCGCTGCATACGCTGCATGCGAAGCACGAAAGCCTGGGTTGGATGGTTATGGAGGATAGGCTGTTACCCAAGCAGCAAATCCCCCCTCTCCATGCCACTGAATTAGTCCAATGGAAAGGCAGAGCCAATACGATTGATCCAGCTGGCGTCACAGAGCTGGCTAAGGACAGGAGCTCACCCTGTCTTGTGGGGCCGACCCGGGTCTTGAACCCTGGCCTGTTGGTTAAGAGGCACAGCGTCTTAACCGCTAGCACCACCCACAGCCCCTGTATTATAAATAAACTCAGTAAAATTCATTAATTCATATAAGTTCTGTCTCTCATGTATTCATTTCTGTATTTTTTTGTACATTTGTTCACATTTGAAATGTAAATCAATTCTTTTTCTCGCCTCCTTACACAGTATCAGAGGAATGATGTAGCCCTCATGTGAAAGTGCCTGCCTGCCCTTGATCTGCAAGGATAATGAACATTCCATTTCTATGACAACTTTTTACATGACTATATCTCTAAAATAACCTATGGCAGTCAACTGAAGTCACTGAACATTTGGAAGTTTATGTCACACACCAGAATAGCAGCCATCAAACAGCTCACCACTATGTGTGTTTACTGGGAAGTCCCAATGGAGTCAGAGGAGCTAATTCCCAAATAAGTGAACATGAGTTTGCAGCCTTAACATTATTAATCAATCGTGTTATGTTACGTTAGTGTTATATTAACTATGCAACTGCCTTATTGCATTAAATTCATTAGCCTTTTAATGAGATGTCTAGATTAACAGGTCTTTATAGCACTGACACTAGAATGAATCCAAATACCTAGCTAATGTTATAACAGAGAGATAATTGCAGACCTAGACATGTTTCAACTGTACAGGTAGCATTTCTACTCTAGCAGTGTACCACTGTCTCTTTTTCCATCCTGTGAACATCATATTAACAAGAGATGTCATAGTTATCATTTGATGTAAAAGGGACAGAAAATCTTATGGCATCTTTAAATCTCATGGCACGAAGGTTCACAATTTGTAATGGGTACATCCTAAATAAGTACCCAAATTTATCTCTGTCTCATAATTGCTTCTGTCACCATTTAAAATCCTCTTAAAATTTTACCATAATCATGAATACCTGCTGTCACAACCTGCCATGCTTGTCCTGCTGGAAATAACCGAAGGTCAATGAGACTAATTACTCAAAGAGCTAGTGAGGTGTTAGTATGAGTCAACTCTCATTTCCATGTATCGGTACTAATACTAGAACTCCTATACAGTTATATGTGTCATCATGTTGTGGTTGCTGCTGCTATTGTTCTTATGGTTGTTTTATCAATATGTTGAGTGACCTGTACTGTTATATTGGAAAATAAAATTAATGGAAGTTACACCAACCCTAGTGATGACACCTCATTTAGGCTATGTGTATAAAATTGTAATTTAGTCTGTATAGTCTGGTATGAGAGGCCGCTGGGTGGCCAGATGCCACTTGGAGCTAGGTAAGAGCAGTGTTAAGGGCTTTGAGTAGGGATGGAGGGGGACATTCCAGGGCAGGGGGAACAGAGGGAGAAGGCAAGGCAGGAGAAAAAACCAGGGCAGAAGCGGGCCAGGAGTGGGGGAGCTCTGCTTTGCTGGTTTCTGAGCTCAATGTCGGGTCGCAACTGGTGGTATCACTATCTTTAGGATTGGGTTGTAAGCTGCAATCCTATGCATGTGTTTCCATTAGCCACAATGTGACTTGTAACCAAGCATAGGACTGTGCCCTAAATTTGCAGAATGTTTCTAAGATACTCTGATGCAGTTGTAAGAATCATGATGTTCTGGTGTTTTGTTTGTTAAATTTTGTTTTTTAGTCTCCATGCTTACTGTTTCAGTCTCAAAATGTGGACAGCCCATTCCAAAAGATCCCAAATTATATGATTATCTTTGAGATTAATCTTTGTTTATAAAAGGGTTGGCAAGAAATTCATTTTTAAAATATTTAGAGCATGTAACCCTGCTAGCCACCTGGGTGAACCTGAGGTAGGTCTAAAGTCAGCCTTCACACAGTTTCCTGTAAATGTACAAAGAAGCCAGATGCTCCTGTTGGGACGCTACCTTCCCCAGGTCAGCATCTGGAGTTTACAACTGTGCCCTGAAAGGGAATGCAGTTAATAAGCTTTTCTTCTCTCTTGTGCCATATTAAGTGGAGAAAGTATTGCTAGAAAGATTGTACTAAAAAGAAAAAAACTTTTCTTCTGCAGAACATGTATTTCTTTGCACCAGACTTGCAGATCACTTCCCAAACAAGAAAATCTCCGATGCACTAAAGCAGGCAGCCTATAAACATGTGGTTCTGGAAAAGGTCTGTAGCAAATGGGATTCATCTGTTTGCTATTACACTACTGCTTGCAGGTGCAAGGGAGAGAATGGAATTCTCTTCTCATCCATCTTTTAAACCCTTGCACTTTAATTCTTCGGGTGCTTCATTTTCATAGCTCTCAAACACAGAGCAGTTATCAGTCTCTCTTGCTTTCAAGAGGGAAAACTGAAAAAGAAACAGAGGAAGGGAGCGAGAGATATAAAAGGGGCTTCCTTGACACAGCTGGCCCACCTGGATAGCAAATTAGCCATAATCGTTTGACCACACAGCCATTCACTGGCAAACAACTAAGTTGATTTTTTGGTCTTTGTCATAGTATAGAAGAGCCAGACAAAAAGCAATAGATAATATATGAAGGAGACTGCCATTAAATTCAGCTGTTGACATCAATGACATACAGTTTGCACCCTCTAAGGATCCCCAAAATTTCAAATACTTTGGAACCAAGTGGATTCATTGTGTCTTTCTTCTAAAACAAAAGCAAAAGCAAATCTCCCTTTGTTTTCCTCTTAGAAAACATAACTCTGAAGAGTGACTGATAGTAGTTAGTACTTGAGAGATAGGCCTTTCATGTGTGAAGTGCTTTGTTATGAAGTCGGCATCTCCTTGCAGTGACAAAACCCTTCATATTGAAGATTGCCCTTGTTCAGATAGTTCACAGGGGTGATCTGTCAAAGCAGGCAATATCTTTTTTGAGAAAGAGAGAGCAGTTCCATCCTTTAAGGCCATGGTTAGAGGTGTTTGTTTCTGGTGAGTAAGATAGGTTTACACCAGGGGTGGACAAGCTGGACCACTGTAGAGGATTCCTGGACCTTTAACAATTGTGTTGGATAGAGAATTTCAGCAGGTATAGCTTGTCATCTGTGTGATGAGAAGTTGTACCTGCTGAAATTCCCTCTCCTATACAATAGATAATTGTCCAGGAACCCTAAAGTTGCTCAGCTTTCCCATCCTGGGAACACAATAGGCTTACTTCTCAAAAAGATAACACTATTTTCAAACACCTTTAGCTATGATGTATCTAGAACTTGTGACCATGCACCTACGCTTGCATTATTAGACAGGCTGGAGTGGCCAAAATGATCATATGTGTGTGCAGGATTGCAGCCTTAGATAGCAATTGCACAATTACCAAGAAGGAAAACGGTGGGATTTATTTTTAGTAAACTTGCATTGCACTGTTAAAGTCCATACGTTAAAGTAACTGAAAGGTCCAGTGAAATTAAATACAAGCTAGAACAAGATCATCAGGAAAAATAAAGACACAAGATGCTCACAGGTGATTTTTTTTAAATCTACCATGCAAAACCTCACTGGCCCAGGAAAGTCCCATATTATTTTTTAAAGTTTGAAGTATTTTAAAAGGGCCATTTATAATGCAATTAAAATTGACACTGTGCTTAATGTTGCCCAGTTTATCCCAGCAATGCACCAATAACCATATCATCATGAGCCAGAGCAGTGAGGTTGATGATGTGCAACCAAATGAGACATGAATGCATTAAAATGAGAGAAGATGCTTGTGCTTGAAGAGCAGCAAAATCAAAGGAATGTAGGAAGTGCTTCAAAGAAGGTGGGACATTTAAATCTGTTACATATAAACAAGTGTAGAAACCTAGAAACTGTAGAATTTGCATTGACAGCATGCAATTCCTATCTCTGAAGGAAGAGATATTCACATTTTAAGAGCTGAGTTGCTATAGAGGCATCCAAAAGTCAGTGCCACTTGCATCTGCAAATGCATGCTCATTTTCAAGCATGACAGGAACAGAAAAATCCCAAAAGTGCAGGGCTAATATGTACTGTACACACTTGAAGAGTTCTTCACAGAAGCTGACTATCTGATATTAGTCCATGATATTCCAAGGCAAGGGTCAATTAACTGAAGGAAAGCAATGCTTTTCCAGTCTTCATATTGTTTTTGACAGAGTATATATTTGGGTGTTCTCTGCAAGACTAACCCTACAATCCAGAGTCACTATGGGAGCACGTAAGAGACACTACGTGTACCCGTATTTACTGCACCACCTAGTGAAAACCTATGGGAAATTCATATTGCAATCCAGAGCAAATTGTTCTTACACCGGAGCAAGGCCTCCCCATAGTTACTCTGGATTGCACCCTTAGCTACTGAAGATCAAACTCAGTCACAAAGTGAATGCTTGAGAATGCAACCTTATAGAGTGACATTTCAGGCTCTGGCAAACCTTCCCAGAAAGCTGCTTGTCTACCCATCCTGACACACTAATGAATATTCTGGATCCATTTTGGGGGCTAGCACAACATGACGTCTGTGTCATTATTCCAGAAAATGGTTGAATTATAAGCAAATCTAACCCAAGATGGATCTCCTCAGTTATGTGGCATAGCTAACGTGTTCGACACTTGGGACAAGCCACCTGAAGCCAAAGGTAGATGGACTCAAGCTGTCCTGACGGAGGTTCAGCACTACCAGCTACTGAAAGGAATGTGTAGGTCTGTCCTCAGCTTCAAGATCCCCAGAGGAGGCCAGATGTAACAGCCTCTCAGATACCCTTTTGGTGTATTTGACATCCCGGGCAGACCATCCCTGTGCTGGATTCACCACTGCCCCATTCAGCAGATGAGCAGCTCATGCAGAAGAGGTGCTCACCACACCTTCACCACAAAAAACAGCAGAGTGGATAGTAATTCTATAAAAACATTGTTTGAAACACACAACTGATGGTTGTGGAAATTCCCACTGTTGCAGTATTCTTCTGCACTTGCAGAATTTCAGATCCAGAGTGATCCTCTTTATGTACCAAATAAGCAGTGGCTATGTAGTTTGAAAGTATTTCACTGACACTTAACAGCAATATAACTTATTATTGCAAAAACATTTCCTTTGGGTTTTTTCAAAAAAGGAGGATTTATTACAACAAAAATTGTGAAAGCCAAAGCCGATATAGCCTGACTTGTCTTCCGTGCACCTGCTATTGATATGCTTAGGATTAGTAGCCTAGAAACCAAGATATTGAAGCCTGGCCACCAGCCAGAATAAAATGGACATTGCACAATAAAATGGACATTGCACAATAAAATGGACATTGCACTACCAATATATGCTAACTAACACCTTGTTCTGTCCATTATAATCTGAATGCCTATCATGGTTAGAGCATGCAACAAATGATGCAGTGGGAAGAAAACGTTTTGCTTTGATGTTTGAGTTTTTGGTTTTAAAGAACCTTTTCTTCTCTGGGTGGGACCTAAACAGGATGGGGCCATTGGTCAGATGCACATCATGTGCTGTGCCAGCAGAAGCTCCAAAGTTCAATAATCTCCAACAGGACTCTGAAAAACCCACATTTGAAACTCTGGAGAGCCATTAACAGACAGGGTATAGAACACTGAACAAGAAGGACCAACCGTCTGACTAACCCCCAAATCCAGAGTAACTACAGGAGCACATAAGAGTCTTTATGTGCCTTGGGAAATTCATGGGAAACCTATGGGAAATTCATATTGGAATCCAGAGTAAGCTGTTCTTACACCGGAGCAAGGACTCCCCATAGTTACTCTGGATTTTGCCCTAAAGCATCTTCATGCACTCAAGGGACTGCTCAAGGAGCCACTTGGATGTTCTTGCCCCATAACCTACCATTCCATAGGGCAAATCTATTTTGCAATCAAACTGTACATGAAGTTACACGCATCATGCAGAATGACACACTTGACCTCTTCAGTAAACAGCAAATAGAGTGGGAACGAAGATTTGAGATGGTGGGTCCTGACCCAGATCACATCATTAGGGAAGAGGGCTTTAACCTTTACCTCCAGTGCAGTTTCAACCCTCCTGTTTGACTCCCATTGAAACAAGTCAGGAGAAATATAGTGTTTTGGCTTATATCTTGCAGCAGCCTGGGAGAGGATGAGTCTCTCTCTCTCTCTCTCTCTCTCTCTGAAATACATACATATAGACACAAAATCAAAACCACTTGCATCCAAAGTTTCTACTAGATTCTCTGGGAAAAAATATAGATATGTCATTCTTTTATAAAACAACTTTTCATAGTGTGGGAATTCTTATCAGAATTCAGGTTATCAGATATCCTTCTAATATAAGATATCAGAATTATACAGTACAGGAAAGCATTGGGGGCATTTTCCATAATGTGTTTCCACAAAATTGGAATCCTAAAGTGAAAAAAGAATTAGCAGTTCTGATCATGGATTTCCCACTTCACATTTGTTTCAGTCTGCAGAATTTCAATAAAAGGTTTGAGACTCTGTAAGAAGCCACATGCTTAGGTACTCCCCATGCAATAGTGTGCATACAGTGTTATAGGGGGAACATAATTTAATTGAAAATTATAATAATTTAAAATTTGAGCCCAATTTTACATCACTCTTCACTGCCTTTGCAGTCATTACTACATAACTTCTGGCATTGCAATCAACGGTACTGTAAAGTTGATTTATGGTACATTTTTCCCCTTAAGTTGGACTGAAGTTAATTTAGAGGTTTGGGGCAGAATAGTGAATATTTGATAATGTAATATTGAAGTTGGGGGGAAAATGATTGCAAGCAAACCTATGTGCATCAATTAGCAATTTTTTTAGGGATCATTTGATTAGGGGTTTTTAAATATATATGTATGTATAAAATATACTTACTGGCATTATTATTAATTTGAATAAGTGAGAATGATGAGTTTGCATTGTTTCTGTCTTATTTTTAATTTACCCGGACTTTGTTTTTGTAAAAGTAGTTTCCACATTATAAATTAGAAAAAGGAAAAGCCTCATTCCAGTTAGTTTTGCAGATATTTTGCTTGTTCTATAACAAATACTGCATAGGTTTTTCCATGCACAGAACTTATTCCTGTAAGCTGAAACCATTTATAAATGTTAAAAACAAGCCCATCATTGTGTAGAATTTTCACTGAAATTATATGGAATATTTCTAAACTTCTTAGTGGAAAAAAAATCAGCATTAACTTAATTTTTAAAAATATGGTACAGAAAAGTAGAAAAAATGAAACGGGGCCTCAGCAAACATTTTGTTTCAAATGTGATCCAGCACACTAAAAGGAATACTGTATTCTGAATGGAAATAGTTTTTAATTAGTCATTAAAAGAGTTTGTGCGCTTGTGTGTGTGTGTGTGAGTGAGTGAGTGAGTGAGTGAGAGAGAGAGAGAGAGAGAGAGAGAGAGAGAGAGAGAGAGAGAGAGAATGCTTTTACAGAAAAAAAAAGAAAAACTAGACCACTTTCTATGATAGTTGCAAGAAATGGAACAAATGTTGCTATGATAGTTATTTTACTCACTGTGCATTAGAAACATGCAAAAGGCAGTAGACATATTCCTTGCATTTACAAGTATATGATTCTGTTACTGGTGCATGCCATATGATTTCATTAACTCCACCTCTGTTGCTTTTCAATAATTCAACAGTTGCCATGAATTTCTTTTGGACATCCTCCGCAAAAGATTTCCCGCATGGCCCTTCTCATGTGGCAAGAAGGATTAGAAAAGTTTGAAGGGACTTTGGGAGGCTTTTCAAAATCTTAGAGCACAATCTGGATTTTTGTCACAGACTCCAGTATTACTGGAGTTTACTGGGGAAGCTGGCCAACTCATGGAATAAACGCAGCATTATTCACCACTTGGAGAACTCAGTCCTGTTGTGATCACTTTCTCTTCCCGTGCTTTCTCATCAACAATAGAGTAGTTAATCTTCTTCCTTCAAAGTAAGGCAAGCACATTCATAGACTTCTCTGCGCATCATGCGCGTTCTCTGCATAGACGTCCCTGCACATTTTATGGATCATTTAGGGGGACAGAATTAAAGCTAATCATTATGTTTTAAAACCACACATGGTCCATTAAGGACCTGCAGCCTATATAAATGAAAGATAATTCTGCATTTATGAAGTTCTGTGATGAAGCAACTTTTTCTCTTTTTTTGTTCTTCCAGAAACTGTAAAATACACCCAGATACTCCATGCAGGGAAATTGTAATATAATGTCGTATAATGGACAACTAAGAGTTCACCAGGCCAGGATATGATATCTCTGCCCCTCATTTCAGAAGGATCTACTGGACTGAGTATTTATGGCATGTGAGAGTCAAGGCTTCCCCTGGGGTGGAAGGAAAGGAGTTGGTTTGGGAAAAGTCACTTAATATGAAGGCAAGGAATTTTATATGAACAAAACATTGTTTTGTGAACAGCCACATTCTTTTTTTCCCCTATACGCAATCCAGGCCCTGAGATACAGTATATGTTTTTCTTCCTCAAGTTGGTGTTCTCACACAAGCAATGGGCCTCTTGGAAAGGCACCATTACAATTCTATATATCCAGTATGTAATTTGTACTTAACAGAATTATATTTAGGATCATTTGCTCCAGCCATAAGATTTTCAGCCGCATGGTGGGAGGTAATGCTTCAATGAAACCTTTGTTTTTTAATCTTCTGATACAGTTGCTGAGGCAGTTGGCTGGCTTGAAAATTACATCAGTCTTTTATCATCTGGGGCTCACATGCAGTATTTTGGGCCACCCCACCAAAACGTATCATTTCATAGACAGAACTATAATTAATGGTATTTTCCCATTTTTCCCCCTCTGTATGCGTGTACACATTCAGGAAGCTTCAGGCAAAAATTGCAAACTAAAGATCCAGACACAGTGCAGCACAGTTAGGTTCTGCTATATTTGTTTCTGAACTAGAAAAATGAGGAGTCCGTCAAATATACTCTAAAGTTACAAAAATGAGCAGCCCCCAAATTTTATCCACTTCAAAGAGTTGTTTCTATTTTGCTCCTTGGTTGCAAGACCAGTGTGGAAAGAAAACAATGTGGTCCGCTGCATGATGATCAGCTCCGCAAGTTGGGTGGTAATGGGGACATAATATTAAACTGTTGCCTAGTGTTCCACTAAGCTCTGTTCTCCTCAAGAAAAAAAATCCCTCATAATTCAGGCAACAGCTGGAAAGCTTAGCCTAATGGTCTGTGCTTAAATGTGGAAGGTCACAGGGTACTGATCTAAGGAGCTGAAAAGGCTTGCTCACCCGACTGTTGACACTTAGTAAACGGAGAAGGAGGGGTCTATGTGCGCATCTAAGAATGCCATAGCAGTAGCAGGGGGAAGAAAGAATAGGAAGCCACTTCTATTCAGGGTTTGCAGGGGTCCTGGATGCACCGGGTGGGGGGAAGCAACAAGGCCCTTTGCTGCCTCCAAGTTACCTTGTATTATAACCGGATTAAAGTACATTTAGCTTCTCTATTAGCATACTTTAGCCCCATTTAGCTTTACTTGATGTTTCCGATGGGCCTTTGATCAGCCTTGCATGGTGCTGGTCAGTTCAGGACACAACAGTCAAAAAGCGAGACTGTGAAATTATCCTGATGCGGAATCTCACATGAGCTATTCCCGCCTGCTTTCAGTCCCTCGTCCCCAATATTCTGGTTTCCTTTTTCCCCTCCTCTTCTTAAGAAAGTAATTTACACTTTGTTAAAGAGAGAAGGAGAAGATTAAACGAAAAACGTACCACTGTGACTGATAATAATTAGTTCCTACACTGAAATCGCAATTCCAGTTTGCGTGCCAGTTTAGCGGCATCTCTTAAAAAATACTATAATTTTGACAGTGTCTGCCTTTTTATTGCTTACATTTGCATATAAATTAAATCCATATTGTAGCTTTAAGGCAAGTTCAGCTTAGAATTCTGGGCAGCACAGGGATCTATTGTTTTACATTCACTTCCTACATTGTGGGTAAATGAAAAAAAGAAGAAGAGAAGAAGGGAGAAAGTCAGCTTGGTAGTGTTTTTAATTGCTTCTCTGCCAATTATGACCAAATTAATATTTAAGCATTTTCCACCGCTGTGAGAAATTGTTTACAAAATATATTTCCTGGTGAACAATGTTCGCTGAGCCTAAGGCAATAGTAATAATGGCAGCATTGCAGACTTAACTTCACAAATAATTAAAGAAAAAAAACCTTTCCTTTTAATTGTTGCACCTTATTGGTTAAATTTAAGCATTAAAAAAATTATTTCCAGAACCTACCAGAAAAGCTGCAGTGGTCAACATGCTTTTTTATCAAGTCACTGAAAAATAAATAGTCTCATGTCGTTTGGTTCAGTTGATTTCTTTTTTAAGATGTCTTTTGCTTTTGACTGTTATCTATGCCTGAGCAAATGACATTGGCCTGCATGAATTTCTGTTCCAGCAACTTTCAGAACTCCACAGGCCGCTAATACCAACACATCAGGACATTGCCTGAGAACACAAGTGAGCTTGCAAAGATGAGTAACAAGACGCATACGACGCCATAAAGTCTTTGTTTCAGACATTCTCTAATAAGGCACGATATGGATTTTTTTTTTTTTGCTCCATTCTTTTTTAGGGCAAGTGGGTGCCAACCACTGGGCCATAGTTGTATGGAACATCTAAATCAAAAATTTCACAGAAACCAATGAAAAGGATCATAGAAAGCTGGAAAAGTTAGCTAGGCTTGCTCTATCCAGTGAGCTGAACATGGTTCACATCTTTATATGGTACTTTTTACCATTCAAGGTCATAGTATCATAGTATGTTATATGCTGCATTAGTTAAATGACTTAGGGCAAAATCCATAGTAACTATGGGGAGTCCTAGCTCAAGAGTAAGAACAACTTACTCTGGATTCCAGTATGAATTTCCCATAGCTTTTCACTAGCTGGTGCAGTAACTATGGGTGCTCGTAAAGTCTCTTACATGCTCCCGTAGTTACTCTGGATTTGGGGGTTCCAGTGCAATCCTAAGCATGTCTACTCAGAAGTATGTCCTATTGTATTCAATGAGTCCTACTCCCAGGAAAGTGTGTTTAGGATTGCAGCCTTAGGCCATAGGCCCAGACACCTAATAAGTGTTTACATACTGTACTTTATATATGTGAATTTTATGTTATGCTGCTGTATTTTGCCATACAATAAATTATATACAATAAATAAATTAATAATGTTTTATTAGTATACAATGCTATGTATAGTATGATATGATAGTTTGCTAGGACGTTATTAGATTCACTGCACAATTCTATATATGTCTACTCAGAATTAATTCCAATTGTGTTAAATGGAACTTACTCCTAGGAAGTTTAAATAAGGTTGCAGCCACAGTTTTCCAGTAACTTTTAATCATTTGATACTTTTTTAAAAATGCTCAGCTGACCAGTGTTGTGCTTCTTTACAAATTAAAGACCTAAAAGTTAAAATTGTTCAATCTTAAAAAAAATAACTTATGGATAAGCAGGCCCAGATATAATCTCAGAAGTCTAGAATGTCTAAAATTGTTCACTTATACCTACTTGCTAATATTTTGTTGTTGCTGCTTCTTGTTGTTGCATAGTTAAAAGCATTAATATACTCATTTTCAACAAAAGTTGTCAAAGTGGTATAAAGAATAAATGTATTGGATTTCATACATAGAAATAATGTATAGAATAAAGAATAAATGTAGAACAAAGAATAAATGTGTTGGATTTCATTATTATAAAAGTTTTAGCATTTGAATAGTGTAATATATATTTTTGGAACCACATACCTTAATCCTGTAGCACAATGTTCATAGTAAAAGATTAAAAGTGAAGCACGGATTTTATTCCCTGCAAGGAGCTTTGATATAGCATGGGGTCCCCTCCAGGACAGATTATTTGTTCAAAAATGCAGATGGCTGCTCTTGATTCCCATCTCACCAGTATTTACTAAGGTGAGCTCTGATTAGACATAATTTTTCTTTTTACAAGTGAGTTAACCCCCTTCTCTTTCTAGTATCTCATGTCTGTGTCAGTGTTGGTGACACAGACAGCCTTTACATATTCCTTGCACAAGTAGTCAATCAAGACCACAATTTTTTGGTCTTAATGAACATGCTTCGGGCACATGAACATGTCCAGGTCTCTAAAAATTGTGTTTAATTATTTTTAGTGGTTTGGTATGAAATTGTTATTCATGGGATGGTTTTTGCACTGAAAACAAGACAAATCAGCCATTCTAATTCACAAGCCAAGCTTATTCAAAAATAAGTGTGTGAAAAATAGGTTGTATCTTTTCAGTCCACATTTCATCAACCACTTTGTAAGGACTCCTACTTTCAGCTAAGATTCTGGCATTCATACAGATATGGACAACAGCACTGCCTCTGAACATGTTGATTAAGAAACAAGGGCCATTATTGTCAATAATGACAATAATTGTGAATAACTGACAGATAAGTGCGCATAGGATTAATCAGTACCAAAGGCAAGTCTGAGCACTGGCCAACAGTGTCAGAAACATAAAGCATGTTTGCAGCATAGTGTGACTAGGCAGCACCAGCAGGGAGGCCTGTGCCATGCCACAGAGATCCCAGCTGCTATACAGGTAGTTTAGGTACCAAGCAATGCAGTGGCATGGCCCATGGGAAAGATGGTGGGGAAAGGTGTTTCTGATTTGGGAATGATGGAACAGGAGCAGATCAGGCCTGGGATGGGGGCAGGATCAGCAGGCGCCTTTTCTACCATATCCTAATCCCCTTCCTGGGCCAGACAGCCCTATATGGGGCCAACCAATCTGCTAGTTAAATAGCTAGCAGAAGTTGCCCCATAAGGCTGGCTGGAGCATTACTCAAGATAGAGGGAAAATAACCCCTTTCCCCAAAGAGACCTCCACCTGGTTCCCAGCTAGCAGTGCATATAGTGCAAGCCATACAGTCTGGCTGCACTAGCACTATTTACAATTGGTCTACCCCTTAACCAGTTTTTCAAACAGCCTTCAGTATTGGTTGATATTGCTATCGCCAGTATTGGTTGATATTGCTGACTAGTTTCTTTATAGCTTGAGCAGAATTGTCAAAATTTGGAATTCTAAACAGTTTGGTGGAAGAGAAAAAAATGGGACTCTAACAATATGTGTCATTTTTATTCTCACACTGCAAATCAATGGATAGGAAAAGAAGCAATGACCATGATACAATTTCACTGTTATTAAAGAAGGATAGAGAGCTATTTAAGAAAAAGGGAAAGCCAATTTAATATGGGATATGGGCTACAATTTATTCTTTAAAGTGTACATTTATTCTTTGTTTATTGTATGTGCTGTCATTTAGAAATGCTCATAGTGGATGGTTAATCTGAAATTGACATAACTGTACACACAAAAGAAGGAGGGGAGTTAACACCTAGAAATGGATAACTCTACAAAACTCTATCCCTACAAACCAGAGTAACTATGGGAGCGCATAAGAGACATTTACGGCGACGTAATTACGGCACCACCTAGTGAAAACCTATGGGAAATTCATATTGCAATCCAGAGTAAATTGTTCTTTTGTTGGAGCAAGGACTCCCTGTAGTTACTCTGGATTGCACCCTAAATCAATTATGAGCACTCTACCAATTTGGACCCCACATTTACCACGCGACAAACCAAGTAGGAGAAAGAATTGTACACTCTTGGAAATTGCATATCTCTATTACACACTAGCAAAAAGCATACCCGCATTGCGGGAGTAACATTTCCCCAAATGCCATCCCCCCCCCCCCACAGCGAATCTACACCCATGTGAATCAGTCCCCCATGCGCAACTGCCCTCATGCGCATCAGTCCCCCGTGCGCAATTTTCTCCCATGCGCAACATCCCCCTGTGTGCATCAGTCGCCCATGCGCATCAGTCCTGCATGCACATCAGTCCCCCATGCACAACTTCCCCCATGCGCAATTCTCCCCATGTGCAGCATCCCCCATGCGCCTCAACACCACATGCACAACTTTCCCCCATGCACAACTTCCCCCCTGCGCATCAGTCCCCCATGCACAACTTCCCCCACGCATGTCAGTTCCCCATGCGCATCCACATCCCATGTGCATCAGTCCCCCATGCACAACTTCCCCCATGCGCAACATCCCCCATGCACATCAACACCCCATGCACATCAACACCCCATGAGCAACATCCTCCCCAGTGCAACCACTTCCTCTGAAAAACATCCCCCCAGTGCACCTGGCACAGAGCACCAAAATGGCTTGATGTTGTTCAGTCTCCCATGTTAAGTATAGGAGAGAAACACGTTGCCCCCTTTTCAGCCCCTGAGGGGTTAATTTCTCCAGATGGTTCTTGGTGGGAGTTCAGGTGACAGAAGGAACTCCCAGAATTCCATGCTTCAGGCCCAGCACTTGGGGCGGAATGTTGCTGAGTCAGCAATTCTCAATGCAAAGTATAGGGAGGAAAACTTGTTGCACCCCTTTTCACCCCCTTCCGGTTGGAATTTCCGAAAACTGGTTCTTAGTGCACCCCTCAGTCATGGAAAGAACACCCACCCCAAATTTCACGCTTCTAGGCCCAGCAGTTTTGGCAGGGCGGTGATGAGTCAGTCAGTCAGTAAGTGACTTAGATAGATAGATAGATAGATAGATAGATAGATAGATAGATAGATAGATAGATAGATAGATAGATATAGATATAGATATAGATATAGATAGATAGATATATAGATTAGAACAGCATCTAGCCTTCTCCGTCAGAAGTTAGGTGCTCACCCAGGTATATATCTGAAAGGCATATATAGCATCTATGATTCTGGCTCTGCTCATACATGTTGCAGACACATTCTGTTGAAACATTCTCAAAATGCTGGTGAAACATTCAACATTCTCTGCTGAAACATTCTCTCTGATCTGGGGAGGATAGAGGAAGCTGTGCCAAGTACATTTAGGCTCTTTCATGATACGGATTTTCATCAGCAGCCTTTCTTCTTGCCTTTTAAGCAAATTAAGCATTTTTCTAGTGGATTTCAAAGAAAGATGTTTATGTATGCACTGACCTGAACTTACAGTGCAATCTTCTGTGTGTCTACTCAGAAGTAAATCCTTTATCCTATGTAAAAGTGATATAGAATTGCAGCCCTAAATTTGTAACTTCTGGCAAGCATGTGCCCCATATATTCTGTATGACTATTCACTTAGAGCAGCAAGCAGAAGTCAATTTAATCAGTGGCTTAACTAACTGAAGCTTTAGATGATTAGCAGTTGAGGCAATTGGTAAGGGCAAATTTTAATTAGTGGTGTGCTACAAGGTCATATTTAACCGAGTCTGGTTTTCACATACATTAAAAGATACCCTTTGAGGATAAGAGGAGGAATAGGCTTCATTCATTAAATTGCACATTATTGTATGCTTGTTTCAAAATTTGCAACATCCATAGTGAGGTTTTCATCATAAACATATTTATTTATGAGTCACGAATCAGTTAAAAGGCAGATGATAATCAACTAGAAATTCTGTGATTGGTCAACAGCCAACAATTGCAGCCAAGAGGAACAAAGTGTGTTGCTAATTTCATAAATATTGTTATTTTTTCCTTCACACCTCTGAATGCATCATTATTGTTTCATTACTCTTCAAAATGTCTTTGTTTTCCCTCCTTGGAAATTGTGTGCTGAACTATGGTGTGACATCTTGTAAGCAACCAAATTTGGAATGCATCTATTGTTTGATCATAGCAGTCAATAGTAGCATATCAGGAACTTTCCAGTTCATTCAGTAATACTCTATTCTCCTGCGCATGAACCCTTCGTAAATGAATTGAAGCTTCTAAATGAATTGGCTTAAACTGGAGATCCATTTTGCTAAAAGATCACATGATGGAGCTCTAGTTCTGACCCAGCATTTGGTAGGATTAAGACCCATGCAAAACATCAAAGTAATGTGCACAATGGCTGTATCTTGAAAAGGATCCTTTCATACGTATGCTTTCCTTATTCCACGGTATACTCAATACTTCAGAAATATAACTATACTGTCTAAATCCTATGAATCATTACCTCTGCTGTTTTAACTATTCCTGTTGTTTTTATATTCTCCAGAACTGGTACATTCATAAACGAGCAAGGCTTTTGGGATTCAAATGTGTTTACCACTCAGTTAAATTCCTTAGATTTCCATTTGCTTTTCCTTGTTAACACACTTTGACATGTTATTCATGACGTCTTATTCATTTTTTCGAAAGACCAACCTATCAAAATTTGATCTATCAATCCAGTTGAAAATCTGCCAAACCCTGATCAAATCAATGAATTAAATACAAATGAATTTAAAAACAATGAGTTAAACAGAGAATGGTTTCAATGATTGTACATCCCAGAGAGAGTTCATCATGCTCCTTCACCATTCACATTAGCAATTTGGTATACAACTTATCCTACAATCCAGAGTAGCTACGGGAGCACCTAAGAGAAATTACGTGCACCCATAGTTACTGCACCAGCTGGTGAAAACCTATGGGAAATTCATATTGCAATCCAGAGTAAATTGTTCTTACACCGGAGCAGGGACTTCCTATAGTTACTCTGGATTGTGCCCTTAGATTAGCAACCTTGAAATGGTCAAAAGTGCATTTTGTGGTCCAGATTGCGGTGGTGTTGCTGAGTGAGCCATTACGCAGCAGCAGAACAGAGTTGTGTCTACAGGCCTTGGCAGGGCAGATCATTCTGCATGAATCCCATTTCCTGCCTCTTGGCCTAGGGTGCTCCTTCTGCGGCTCGTACAAAATCTTTTGAAAAATTCTTAGTTCAAAACTACAGTAGTATAACAAATTGGTGATGTTTCACGTACAGTATCTCTTTAAAAAATTTTCCACCATGCTCAATATATACCTCATAAAAATAACACAAATATCAAAGAGAGTTGAGCAACACCACCTAAGGTCCAAGGGGGTAAATGCCCTGGATGGCATACCTGTGGGGTTGGCACTTCTAGGTTCATCCCACCTTTTTTTTAAAAGAGCCCAGCAGCAATGCCAGATATTTGCCTTTATTGTTTTTTAAACCTCATCCAGATGGGAGGCCCAAAATTGAATTGAGCTTGGAGCGGTTCTCTCTAATACACTCTTACGTGTAAATTTATATAAATTTGAAATGAATTCAAATTTGAATGTTCCACTTTCTTAATAGACAATTCAGTGCAGTTGCACATGATTTGTATGTGGAAAGCCCCAGTTCAGTTCCTGATATCTCCAAGTTTAAAGATCTCAAGGAACTGTGCTTAAAAGAAATGCTGCCAGACACTTCTGTTCTAGACAGATTAACCACCTCAGTATAAAAAGCCTTGTAGATGCGGTCCGTTTTTTCAACCAGTGATACTTGTACCACTGGTGGCACATGAGGTAGTGTCTGGTGGAACTCATAGGAACCCCATCACCTCCACCCCGGCAATGAGACCAACAATGTCACATTGTTCCCATGTAGGAGGCTCAGTTTTTCAGGCACAGCTCTAGTGTGCACTTTCATGCACGCAAATAAGAGTCCTCCCATCTGCTCTGAGCCTCTTATTGGTGTTTGTTGTGTTGTGCCTTGTCTCCCAGTCCCAAAGTAACTGGAAATGACATCCCCAGTCACCTTTTAGCACTTCCAAAAGGCAGACCATGTGCAATGGTACAGAGAACACATATTGAGCTGTTCTAGCTGCTCTGGGTAGATGAACCCACTACTTTGTAAAATGATGTTGCTAGCATTTTTTCCTTCAGATGGTTAAATATAAACTCTATTTTTTAAAAAAAGTTTATGATTTATCATAGCAATCCACATTTTTCCTTCACATTTCCATAGTTGCTTATACAATGAAGACACAATTATCATGCCATTGTCTTTGTATTTGGCAACACATGCCCAATGACAAAATGCACAAACTACGCAATGTGCGTGTATTATTTGCTGCTTCCTCCTTCCAAATTAACCAGTGGGGAAAAGATAGGGAGCCTGATCACAAATATTTCAAAAGGAAAAGCACTTAATAATGCATCTGCCCTTCATTCATACCGTGTGCGGTCTGATGTAGTTTGTTATGCGTACCCCAAAACAAAAAAAAACATGAGAAGATTTCAGTACTTGCTAGAATTTTAAGCACATGGATACCGATTATGAATGTAGTATGCATTTTTATTATAGTTATGAATTGATTTATGGACACAATGGAAATGATATTTCCTGGGGAAAATTCCAAGATATAAGTAAAAGTCATCATCAATCTTTTCTACTAATGCTATAGATTACTTGAAGTTGCAACCCTGATCTATAGGTCCTAATGAATAGGCCCTGATCCAAACAAGCTTAAAGTACTTCAGAAGATCTTCTTCCCCCACCTGTAGCAGAGGTAGCATCAGAGCTGTCAAGCTATTGGAGTTTAGTTTCTTAGTTTTTGTGTTACAAAATGTAAAATGTTTAGGAAGGCACTCATTTTCACATTTTACAACATTAAAAAATTAAAAGCATTTAAACATAAAAGGATTTCATTTAGTTTACATTTTGTGTCTTTAACAGCCCATTCCTATCATCACTCCACCCCAACCTGGGGTATTGGTTTGCTATATTGGGGAGTTGGGCAATTCATAGGATTCAGAGGGGAGAGGAGATTTAAACCCCCTTCTACAAACTTTTCATTCTGGGTTTCTCAAATCTGCATTAGCAATTTCACTGGTGCAAGTCCAAGGAAACAAAGCACACCGCACGGCCTTCTTGCCAGTACTTGAGCAGTGCACTACTCTTCACGGTGCTGGAAAACAATTTATGGAGCAGTCACTACAAGCAGAATCTGTGTTTCACTAATGCCTGGGCCCAATACTCACCTTACTAGTGACTATAGTCATCCTTACTGGTCTGTTGTCGACTTCCTGTTCATTATTTTGACTTGCTGTCTGTCCATTCAGAAAGTGAAGGAATGAAATAGTAAGTGCCTTCCTCATCCCTGCACTACCCCAGAGTTGCAAAGGGCTATAAGGTTCTTTTGAACTTCCCTATGAGCTGGGAGGCGCAAGTAGTTCAATATGTGAGTAAATCAGTGCCAATATGTGAGTAAACCAGTTCAATCAGGTCAGCATGGGAAACTGGGGTGGGGGGGAGGTGGAGTGGGCTGAGCCCAGGAGGGGAGTAAAGCCAAGATCCAGTACTTAGGCCAGATTCCAATCCCACTCCCTGGCAACATGGTACAGCGTCATGTAGCCCTCTGGGACTGCTGCAGCATTACCTGGGATGAAGGAAATCAATTCCCATTGCTCTAGCTCAGCTGCAGCCAACCCAATCCTACACTGGATATGGGGCAGGACAGCTACCCTGCTTGTTCAGAAGAAAAACTTTTCTCATCTATCTCAGCCTCTGTGCCAGGATGTGATATTTTTATATACTTCATGAAATCCCACCTACCTTTAACAAATAGTGCAAAGCATTTATCATTCCTAATTCTCATCCCTTGCCAACTCTCTAGTTATAGCCGCTAGACAATTTGCCAGAAGGTAGCAATCCTAAGGATCTCTCATTATAGAAAGCTGTCTTAGACTGAGTCTGACCATGAATCTTTAGTCTACATCGCTCACAGTTTTGCTTACACTACCAGGCTCCCAGAATCAAAGATAGGAATCTTTCTAAACCTGCCTGGAGATGCCATAAACTTTCTATATGCAAAACAGGTACTCTCTCACTGAGCAAGAGGCCCATCCTCTCCTGGCCTGGCCTAAAGCTTGAGTCTGAGATCAAGTGCTGTCCTACCATTGTATAAAGTGCAGGGCAAAAATGCATTCTGCACTTATTCTCCTTCTAAGATTGCCTGCATTTTTCCCAGTTCCTTTTCATCCTCTTCCAAAAACCAAATGACACCACTACTGGCCAAAATTTTAAAAAAACTTAGTATTTCCATATCATTTTATATTCTGTATCATTTTATGTATCATCGTGTGTGTGTCTGTGCATTTATCATGTCATGTATCATTTGACATTTAATATCATGCAAAGTGCTATGAAACAAACCATGTTGAAATATTCCTAATTATGGGCCCTAAAACTAATGGGATGGGGCAATGGTACATCACGACACCTCCCACCCTGAGTGTTGCCCTACCCACCACTGCAGGGAAATGGTTAATCATGGTGTTGATGCATTGCCTTGTTGCCCTGGTTGATGCAAACCCACCAGCTTCTTACCCTACTCCCTGAATAGACAGACAGCAAGCCAAAATGATGAACAAGAAGTTGATGGACAAGAATCTGATGGCCACAAGTCTACAACAGACCAGTAAGGGGATCAGTGCTCAACCTAATGTGCTATTATGGGACTGTGGCCACATTGGGTTTCATTGTAGAGCCAACTCTAATCCTCATCACTAGTGGCAAGGATCCAGAAAGGAAAAAAGGGTGAAACTCCTCTATTTTAATCAAGTGGTTATTTTGGGGAATGCCTATTTCTTAGACCTCAGGACTGTAGTGGCTCAGTGGTTATGATGCTGTGCCTGTCAACAAGACAGCGTGTGCTCCTGTCCCTTGCCCAGCTCCTGCCAACAGAACGGTTTGAAAGCATGGAAATGCAAGTAGATGAAAAGGTACCACCTCAGTGGGAAGGTGACCATGTTCCATGTATCTTAGCATATAGTCATGCTGACCACATGTCCACTGAGATGTCTTCGGACAGTGCTGGCTCTTTGGCTTAGAAATGGGGATGACCCACTGTCGATCACAACTAACATTACAACCTGCAAAGAACACCTTTACCTTTATGTCTTAAACCAGCCTAATTTTCTTTCCTCTTGAAGATTGCTTCAGGGCTGCTGATGCCCACACACAAGTAAATAAATGTCAGTGAAGCACTATTTATGTCAAGGTGCAATGTGAGTGAGCAATGTACCTACATGACGTCTCCAGTGCGCATGAAAGTTCATAGGCTGCATCCAGACATAAAACTGTATGCACCTAATACAACATTTGTTGCCTTTTCAGTGGACCCATATACAATATACAGTCAAACATTACTCTTTTTGCTACCACCACCATTACTCAATTCAGATGGACTGTCAAACTTATTTGTGTTTGTTTCCTCCAAATACTTTCCTTGAATGCCCTTCCCAGGGCTTGTGACATGTTTTGCCCCAAGGGTGATACACCTCTGTGCTATAAATATCTAAGTAAATCTTATTCATTCATTTAAATTTCATTCATTTATAAAACTGATTTTTTTGGCCCATGAAAATGTGTAAAATATATGATGTGGGTCTTGCACTGAAAAGTTTGGAGAGCTCTGCTTTAAACCATAAGATGCCTCCAACTCCTGACAATTTACAAAAGCTTTTGAATCAGGATTATGTGAAACATTGCTAGCTTAAGGGACAGAGCCTTAAAAAGCCACTGTGAATCTGTATTTTGCATATGGAGCTTGATGGACTTGATGGAATATGAGCTTGATGGAATATAAGTTATTTCTTATGTGTTTCTTCCTGCTGTTGGTCATTTAAGATCCACTGCATTGGATTTTATTTTTGCTGGTGTATTGACATTTGCTGTTTTATTTTGATTTTTTTTGTTGTTAACCAAATATATGTTTAAGTTCCTTGTTAAGTGAAGCAGAATATATTTTTTAAAAGATAAACATAAAGCAAATCAAACAAAAAATGACCTTCTGCGTAATCAATTATATACCCAAGATACAGTCCACTGACTTTCTTTTATGTGTTGTTTACTTTCAGGAAAAGATATGGAACAAGAGACACCCTGTACATGCTAAGAGAAAATGTCATGATGAGTAAGCTATCAAATGTTCAGAGCTGGTTCTTAAGAATGTTGAGATACCAAAGAAAAGACGAAGTCTTAATGGGCACAGACAATAATTTATATCATAATTCTAAATTAAAGGTTTTTGCCTAGATATTGTTTTAGGGAATGTGTAGTGGCCACAGAAGTATCAAGTTAAAGCAGTAAACATAAATGCTTGCCAAAAAAAATAAGCCAATTTGTCATCGTCGTCGTCGTCCCCCCCAAAAATAAAAAATCATAGCAACTTACAAAAGGACAAGATCAAAGACTCAAAATAGACCCACAAGACTGTGACCCTGCTTATTATTTAGTTAAGCTTTGATATCATGGAAATCTATTGGACTTTAAAAGGAAGTCATGGAGGGAGTTAAGTAAAGTGCTCAACAGAGTTGGAGAAGAAGTTGGAACTCATGCATGTGAGCTCCAATAAGACATTTTAGGAGATAAGATGTAGGGACAAATACAAAGATGGAGAAAAGCAGGGGGCCTAGGAAAGAAGGGGCATTATTTTCATGAGTTTCAGATGTCTTGGTACGCAGTCTTTCTCACCAATGCATTCTGTAACATCACAGGATTTGGTCAAAGTTCTCAAAGGAGCATAGGAGAAAGGGAAATTTCCTTCCCTGGTTGCAGCTGGGCAAGATGCCTTTCAAAGAGGGTTTGAAAGGCCTTTCAAAGATGCCTTTCAAAGACAAAATTTTGGAGGAAAGTCCATCATGGGTTACAAGTCATTATGGATATGTGCATCCTCCTGTATTTAGGCATCAGCAAACACAGGATGCCAGAAGCAGGTGAAGGCACCAGTATGCAGTTTCATGTTGGCTGGTATGGTCCCTGAGGAATCTGCTGGGCCACTATGAAATATAGGATGGGCCTTTGGCCTAATCCAGCAGAGATCATCTTATGTTTTTATGTTATGTTATAAATTCTATGTTGGTTTGTACTGCTTATGGATTATTGGTATCAGGCCATTTCATTTGCTCTTCCCAGGCTTCTGTGTTAGCACAATATCAGGTGTCCATATGCCTTGCCCTTTATGGGAGAAACTAATCTGGTCATAGAATTGGAGTCAGAATTTCCACCTTCTAGATTCTTCCTCTTCCCTTTGATGTATGTATAAATGTTGTTTGCACTTAAATCACAGGAAAGTGCACAAGATTTCAGCCTTAAGCAATCAAATACTACCAACAGAGGATGTTCATATGAGATTTCTCCTTGGAGAAGCCTAAGAATCAGCATGACGTTTGTGACCCCCATGGTGGGACACAAACTCTGCCTGATTAAAGAGACTTGAATAAAAGCTTGCTCACAACAGGTTTAAAAAAGTATTCTGGCTACCATCAGGAAGCCACAACCCAGCCATAGCCAAGCTCTTTCTCCAAGAGTTGAACCAACTATATATGCTTCTCTCCCAGGAATCAAATCAGCAGCCAGGGCAGATGAAAGAAAACAGTATGACATATTCCAAGGATGACCCATCCACGGAGTACAATAAATACAGTGCCACCTGTATGAAGCAGGCTTGTGTCCAAAAGGAATACATGCAACTTCTTTGCCATCTGCAAAAGTCTAGGTGTGCTTTTTTTAAAAAGTAGAAAGAAACTTCCCTACAAACCTCAGAATTGCCAACCTGACCCACTGGGACTTAGGGCTGCTCACATGTGATCAGAACTACTGTCCAACACAAATCTCTCTGTTGGAAAAGTCTAGAGACCGAAAGGGAAAGAGCACAGTCTCTTGGGATCATCAGGTTTTAAGAAAAAAGTGGGACACTCATTTTTTTAATGCAAAATCATTCATATGTGCAGCCTCATTTTGCCTACCCTGTTTTGCTCAGACTGGGAAGTGATGAACAAGGCCACTATATGGGGTCACAAAAATCACAGTACTGCCCTTTTACTATTTTACAAGCAACACAGAGCACCTACACAGCTCATTTCAGTGAGATTTGTTCACCCTGCAGTGGTGTCATGGTATATTTTGAAGTGCATGAGCTTGCAATGACATTTCCCAGACATAGCCCTCCCCCCCAAACAACACCCCACTAGAACTTCAAAATCATAAAAACCAAACTGTAAATATTATCAAAACATTATGTATTTTTTTCTCTTATTCCTACTTTGAAATATTATATTTCATTCAAAGATCAAGCTTATTGTATGCTAGGCTCTTGGCATAAGTTGCAATAGTTTCAGCCGAAACATATAAACATAAACATGTTAATAAATACAAAATGTATCAAATACATAAACTCTCTCTCTCTCTCTCTCCCTTTAATATGAAATGGTGCAATTGAGATAATATCTATCTAGCTACAGTATTTATGTACCGCTTTTCAACTAACAAGTTCACAAAGCGGTTTACAAAGAAAATGGAAAAATAATAATAGCTAATTAATAGCTAATGGGTCCCTGTCCCAAAAGGGCTCACAATCTAAAATGCAAAAAAAAAGAACACCAGCAGAAGCCACTTGAACAGACATTGCTGGGGTGTGTAGGGCCAGTTACCCTCCCCCTGCTAAATAAAAGAGGAACACCCACTTGAAAGAGTGCCTCTTGCTCGGTTAGCAGGCATGAACCCTGCTCCATTTATTTATTTATTTATTTATTTATTTATTTATTTATTTATTTATTTATTTATTTATTTATTTAAAGGGATTTATATCCCTCCTTTCCCATGCCAATACAAATGGCCAGGGTGGCTTAGAAAGCAATAGTCCCTCCCTATCCTATTGTCCTCACAACAACCCTGTGATGTAGGTGAGGCTGAGAGTGAGTGACTGGCTCAAGGTCATACAAGAAGCTTAATGGCCAACGAAGGATTTGAACCTGGATCTTCCAGGTCTCGGTCCAGTTCCCTAAACATTACATACACCATCCTGGCTCTAAATAATTTTTTCCCCTTTAGTGAGAAGAAAGAATAATAAAAACTAGGCTTTGTGCAATCCAGCACTGTTGAACTTGTGCCATATAAAGGCCATTCTAATGACGGAAGGGAATCCATGCAAAGCCTCTGGACCTTTTCTTGTTTTACTTCCAATACAGTCCTATGCATGTTTTAGTAGAAATAAGTGTGTCTAAGACTGCAGCTTGAATGAACTGAAATCCTCCCATTCCGCCCTCACTTGTGCAAGCCAGCTGACAATGTTCAAATAAAACAAACATCGGCATTAATAATTAGGCCTTACAAAAAGAGCACAGCAGCAATTAATTAGAATGGATTTTCCCTGTTAAAATTTCCAAAGCAAATGGATTTTAAATCACGGAATGTTAAAAAATAAAACTTTTAAAAGGCAATTAGAGGTCATGCCTGTAGAACTTAGTATTTTTTGCCCATGAGAGCAGTTGGGGATTTCCATCCACATCATGGTCTCAGTGGGGGCAATTGGAGCAACACTGGGTATAATATGACCAAATTATTGCAAATATATATTAATCTTGATTTGCTTTCTATCCAGGTGGTCTTAATCCAGCAAGTCAACCTGTACACAGATGATGTTTCCATGTCAAGACCTCCTTTACTGTATCAGAGCAAATATGGTAATCATAATAGCATTTATATAGCAGGCCTCCGTCAGTCTTGAAAAACTATGGTATCATGCTCGGCGCTGCATATGCTGTATGCAAAGCATGAAAGCCTGGGTTGGATTGTTATGGAGGATAGGCTGTTACCCAAGCAGCAAATCCCCCCTCTGTACGCCACTGAATTACCATATTTCTTGGCTTATAAAACGCACTTTTTTCTCCCCCAAAGGGGGGATATCTGTGCATCATATAGAATGATAGGGCCAATCCTGGAGCACAGTACAACATCATGTCATATGTCATTGGATTTGTATTGAAGAGCATAATCCAGTGCAACAATCAGTTTTGAGATTTCTCCGTCCTATCAAAAGTTATGGCCAAAAAAACAAAAAAAATATAAAAACAAAAAAAATACATTTTTGGCAGTTTTTTAAGCGGGTAGGAATTTTGCCCTGGGGGGTGGGAATTTTGGTCTTGGGGTTCAGGAATTTTGGGTTTGGCATCTGGTCACCCTGGCACAGTTGCAATCATAAGCAGCCTTCCCTGGCTTGGAGACTTGCTCCAAAGAAGATATGCACAAGACCTGGTCCCTACTTCTGCATGCCTCTGCATCCCTTCCTGGATTATTTGAGATTTGCTCCAAATGAGTTGGAGATTTGCTCCAAAGTAGACATGCACAGTTGCAATCCTAAGCAGCCTTCCCTGGCTTGGAGACTTGCTTCAAAGTAGACATGCACAAGACCTGGTCCCTGCTGCTCCATGCCTGTGCATCCCTCACTCTTCCCTATCTATCTAGATCCCTTCACCTTTTCCTACCTACCTGACTCCCCCCACCCTCATAAGAAACCCCCCCCCCAACTTATCTGCCTTCCTGGACTGTTTGCAATGAGATTTGTGCAAAATGTTGGTGTCTGATCATTTGCAATGAGATTTGTGCAAAAGTCACAAATCACTGACACTAGAGATTATGAGTTTTTGGGGTTACCAGAAAATTAGAAGAGTGCTTGAACCTTAAAGTCTTTCCTCATTTGTTAATGACAGTGATAATGGTTCTTAATACCACTGTTGACTTTACATGGTTGGAATATTATTCTGCTATATTTTATTAAATATATTAGTATACCATTTGGTTCAGAATATTTTTTTCTTGTTTTGCTCCTCTAAACTTTGATGCGCCTTATGGTCCGATGCATGTAATAAGCCAGGAAATACGGTAGTCCAATGAAAAGGTAGAGCCGATATGGTTGGATCCAGCTGGTGTCGCAGAGCTGGGCTAAGGATAGGAGCTTACCCTGTCTTGTGGGGCCGACCCAGGTCTCGAACCCTGGCCTGCAGGTTAACAGGCTCAGTGTCTTAACCACTTGCACCACCCACAGCCCCTATGTAGCACTGACTGCACAAAACTTTGTCTTTGTTTACCTACTACGGTATAAGGTGTGCACAAATGTATCACTTTTAAATGTTTGATGGGGAAAATCTATGAAAATTCACATTCAGATTCTCTCACTTGTCTGACCTATAGTAAGCTATACACCGTATACAAAGCTGCCTACAGCTACAGGATTCCCCTGGCACCATAATGGCTGCCATGGTATCCTATGCACTGCAGGCTACTTCTGGCACCTCCTTGAGTGAAGGTGAATTTTGTCCTTTTCCCCCAAGTATGAGGAGTAGCCCCACAATAGGACTATTCTATTCTATGGCAGCTCTAAAGCTGGCGCAAAATCAAGGATATCTGCGTGGTGGATCTGGTTGATATAAACTCTGTCTTACCTGCCCCTCCTCCCCCCCCACACTGCCCCTGCCTTTTCCAACCCCGCATTCACTGCTTTACCAGTTGGATGGCTGCCAAGCAGCAGTGAACCAACACGGAACCAGTGCTATACCATGTTGTGGCTCACAAACCTGCCTTACAGCACATTGCATTGGTGGCAGAGTACTACCAGTAAACCCATAGATTGGTCTCTGAGTTATGGAAAGGAAAATAGGAACCAGTATGTAGATCATGTGTGCTAACCTGAGATAATGGAAGGAAGGGTTGAATATAAATTTGATCAATCAATCATTCAGAAAACTGCATTTCTCTGTAAGGAGGGAACAGTGTGTTCATAATTGGTAAATGTATACCAACCAGTCCAATATAAATTTTCCAATACCTGCACTGATAATGTCATCCTAACCCCTGGATAGGCGTGCACAAGTCTGGCGCAAGTCCATTGCTGGCCTAGGGTGTCACAAAAGTACTGATGCTTCTGCACCACACCTGGGAGTTAGACCAGTGCACAGACATGCTTCCCACAACACCAACATGGAAATGGGAAAAGGGGTGAGTTGTGCTGGCCCAACTTGGTTAGGATTGCACCCTGAAACACACAGAGCATAAAGAAAATGTGCTCTATTTAAATCATTCCTTTCACCCATCTTTCTTCCAGTATTAAGACCTTGCCAGCCAATCTAGGATTGTTAATCTTGCTTGATTCTAAATTGTCCTCATATTACTTGTTGTTTAAAAAAGGAAGGAAAAGGAAACCACCTTTCTCTCAAGCATTGCTGATTTAAACCTAATGTTTAGCCACAACGGGGTAATTACATTAGCCTTGGAAAACCTTCAGTAAAGTCTGCCCCAATCAGATTTTTAATTTAATGCACCATCAGCTGTTTTTATGATAATATTTAATCTGCTGAAACAAAACTGGTGTCCTATGAATATCTATAATATAGGAGATAGATTGAATTTTAGCATCTCTCTCCTTAGGGGTGAGAAGTTGTTCATTACAATATGAATAATCCATGTGGAGATATGTATTCGTATTTGCCTTACTGTCATGATGCTAAACGTAAGTAATGGACTGAATTTCTCAATCAATTCTTGGCAATTAAATCGGGGAAATGGACACGGCAACAGGGAGAAAACACACCATTATTTTGCAAGGATAATAGTAGCAGCAGTTGTTATATATTCAGCAATGTTGATACCTCAATAATGAGGACTCTACCAAGAAAACCTGTGCAAATCATTCTGAACACAAGCTGCTAGGTAGTCACTGCCGATGAACAACTTCCATGTGTGTTGCACTGGGGGTTTCACAATAAGGATACAAGCCTCAGTGGAAATTGATCAAAGCTGCCCATTAGGAGTGGATTCAACTCCTTGTTCACAGCTGACATCAATGTATATATAAGTGAGTGTAAGTGAAAAGTCACTGCAGTTAGCACAGTATCAACAGGAAAAAATAGATTTGCAACTTGATCCTATGCTTATTTACTCAGAAGTTGGTCCCACAGCATAGTCCCACATAGGCATGATTGAAATTCAGCCTTAATATTAGGCTGGTCTCCTATTAAAGGTTCTGATACCAGAATTTATTACATGAACACCTGAAGGGATGCAGGATTCTAGGAAAAATGAAGTAAAGAAAGAGAACAAGGTGAAAGCCTAGAGCGGTGCACAGGATAGAAATGAGGAACTGAAATTGGCTAAAGGGTTCACAGGGGAGTTATAATAAAATAAATTTGGAAACCTCTGTCAAAATAGGCACTTTTGAGAGGACATAATGGTGCAAGAAAGTAATTCTACCCATTTTTATGGACAGCTTCAGCCCTGACGGTATACTGAATTCTATTAGTCCTGCAGGATCAGGCCCAAAATCAGTATTCATTGATGTTTGCAAAAATAAATTTGGGCAGCTCCATATTTCCATTATCACCGTATATTACCACTGAATTTTTCAACAGCCTCCTCCATCAAAATTATGAAAAACATCATATGGAACGCTGACATTTATTTACAATAAGTTTGAATCACTTCCTGCAATAACGTAGATTAATGCTATATGAGATCTCCTTTCATATAACCAGAGATATAGATCCATACATCCCTAGAGATATTGAAGAAAGTAGTAATTTATGTTGTGATATGTTACATTCATATCATCATATCATATCATAGATTACGATCCAGGCATGAAATCAAACTTCAGAAAATTTATGACGCAATAATCAAAATGAAAGATGGAAACTTACTTATTAAAGTGAAATCCCAGCTCACCCCAAAATCTGTTTCTCTTACATAGGCAGCCATACAAGGGAAGTCACTGCTGAGACTGGAAGCTCGGGATTTGGGTGGAAAGTAATTTTTTATTCTCTACTTTGGTAAAATTTTAAAACATTGGACCTGATAGCAGAATCTCATCAAATGGATTTGACGCTAACTTGAGCTTTGTGCTAATGTCTGTATAGAGGTAAGATCTGCTGAAAAAGAATGGAAGGTACTGATAACGTTGAGGCAACACTGCTGCACATGAATTGCCAAGGTTAGCCTGGAAGGATAACAATATCTGTGTTGTGGTCTTCTAAAAGTGAAATAAAGCTTCAATGACAGTACAGTCTTACTATTGCTGACTTGATTACCTGCTTAATTCAGGGAGTGCCATTGTGGGTATTGGTGCAGATGCACATGATGGTGACAAGACAGCTCAAATCAAACAACCCACTCTCAATGTGCTGTGCATCCACCTAGTTTTATCCAAACAACTTCTGATTTGTTATCTTTCCTCTGTTTGGTCGCTTATTCCCAAGGAATTCAACATGGGAGGCTCTTTTGACTTCTGTGATTAGCTTGTTTGGAAATCTTCCGCTCTCCCCCTCCACCCCCACCGCCTTTCTTCCAAACTCTCCCTATCATAAATTTTGCATTACTTGGTGCACAATAACGCGACATAAAATTAAATAAACAATTTAATTAATTTAATTAAAATTAAATATTAAACATATTGTGTACGAGGATCCTGTGCCTTTGATTTAATTGGGCAGGAGTACCCAAAGCAGTTTGGGTAACAGTGAAAAATAATTAAAAACAACAAGTATGGTTGCCTCTGGGTATGAAGAATAGTCAGGGAGCTTTCTCCTGAGAAAGGTTTACTTAATTAAAACTAAACTAATCTTGGAGAGAGGAAAAAAACACTTGATAAGCATTTCATAATATAAATCATAATCCCCAAAAAGTGAGGCGCTTACTCCGTCAACATGATACATGAAAAGAAACTTAAAAGCTTTGTGTTCTGCCACAAGGTGCTCTTTCGCCACACGTGTGACATCGCACATCGCACACTAGGCAGCATGACGACGGCACTTCAATGGCCTCAATAAATAGGTTTTTTTAATGGCATCAAAAGCCCATCAGCCAGAGAGCTGGTGCCTCATCTACAGGGCTCCTTATTGTTGTGGCTGAACTGATGACGAGCAGGAAAGCTGAAGAGACTTATTTCTCTTCTTTCTTCTTTCCTTGTAGTTTTTGCCAACTCCAGTAACCTTATTCAAAAACCAAGCCATGACTCATGTTGGCAGGTGGGCCTTTTGGTTATATTTTCATATGCCAAGAATAAGGGCTCTGCAGAGTTTTCACAGTCATCCTCAAACATTTTCCATTCATAATATTCCACCTTGCACTCGAGGAAAGAGAGTAGCTGATTTATACACCACCATTCTATCAATCTGTGCCTGGTGCCAAACCTCTGCCTTTATACAATCCACAGTGAAAAATCTGAACGTGATGAAGAAGAACTTGGATACGTCCCAAGGTAGCACGCTCTCTATGCCAGACAGCAAACAGGCTGCTTTGAATTTTGTTGCCTCCCCCCAACACACACATGCACACGCACACGCACACACACGATCATCCTCCAACAGAATTGCAAACAATGACTCGTTTTTATGGCCCATTTCAACAACAAAATGCCTTCTTTAATGCATTTGTCCACACAATGTTTGCAAGAGTCTATCGTAGCAATCAGGTATTATGTGAATGTATTGAAATATGAACTAATTAACCTGTGTAGGTGGATGTCCCAGCATGAGTGATTATTTCTCAGACTAGTTTTTTAAGTTACTATTTCATCTGGGGGACTGTCGATAAATATGAGTGTACCAATGAAGACCCTTGAACAGCTTTCTATGTATGCCTCCTCTATATCAATTCTCTCCTGTGTCTTCCATGTCTTCACGCACTGCCCCATTCATGTTGCGTGCATGTGAAATTTTTATAACACAAAACATCCAGCCCTATGATGAAATATTGGACCAATGCTGGTGATAATGGGGCCACATGTCAGGGTCAGCATATCAACCCATGCAGCACCACCCCAAGGTTCAGCGACCCAACAAAGGAAGGCAAAATGGCACCACACTGATTTGTCTCATTTCTTCCTAAAAGAAGACAAAAAAGAGACAGAAGTGATTTGAGAGAAGGAAGAGAGTGTGATTTTGATAAAAGAAAAACGGGGAAGTGAAAGAGACATTTTGATGCTCCAATTCAGACAGCAAACTGCCACAAAGTGGCACTGTACATACAATACCCTACTCATGCACATCACTCTCTGAGACAATGACACAATCTAACTATTCACCAGTGTTTCAATTACATGGCCTCTTCTTGACGAAGGGTCCCTCCAACCCCTGAGCATCATGCGCTGCCCTGATTTTTGTTACCGTTCCTTAAAACCTCTGCTGCTGGATCAATGGACTCATTTCAGTCCAGAAGATGGAGCTCTTCACAACCTTGGAAGTATCGAGGTATATCGCCCGTGCATATTACAGGGTTTTGTTTTAATTTCCTTTCCAGTTGACACGGCTTGATGGGTCACATGACAAAACCAGTGTGCTGCTGGAAGTCAGTGTATTTGATGCTGTGCAGTCTAATCCAGATCAGTGGGACTGACTCCCAAGTAAATTTGTGCATTTATGATTTGATCTTTGATACTGATATTTGATATTACATTACATTTGATATTACAGAGGATTCTCTCTGAATGTAGCGCTCTCAAATTAACCAAAGCTGGCTTTGCCTTTGCAATCAAGTCAGGCAGTTCTAGCATCTTATCAAACCATCTCCACATGTTACTTATGAACAGCTCTTTTGTCCTAAAATAACCCAAAAAAAATGTGCATACATGGGTTCACTTCTAAAATAAAGGCACTGGAGAAAGCAAAGGAACAAACGCAAATACTTTACAGACCGAAGTGGTGTTTGATAGAAGAGAGGTAGCCAGCTCTGCAGATGCGGCCAAACGTTCTTCACACCCTTGCAAACAGTAATGACTCAGCAGCAAATTTATGCTGACATTCAAGAAAACCAGACACTCACACAACCCTTCAATATTAACAAAGAACTTGTGATCAGGATTGGCTGCTGTACTAAGAAGTTGTGCACACAGCAAGGAAGGGAGAATATGCAGACATATACAGCTGCTAATGTCTTTGAAGTTTCCTCTGCAGCCATTCGGATGGCTGAATGCTCCAGCATTTTTTTCAGTTTTAACATTGGCTTGCATGTTCAGCCATGCAAGTGTGTACAGAATGCTTCAAAGAAACCATCAGCTGTGCAGACAGGTTTCCCCTATACATGCTCAAAATTTCCCAGAATCTCATCCCTTAGTAGCAACCCTAGTTTTGAAGTTCTATGATTATAGTTCACTAGCTGATGTTACGCTGGAAAGTTCTCCTTCAGTGAGCAAGATATTTTTGCAAAGTTTCTTGGTCTTGATTGCAGTGGATGCAAATACTATTTATGAATTCTTACTGCTTAGTGAGATCCACCAATTCAAACTTCAAAAAGGGTAACCAGATATCCACTTTTTCGAAGATGTGTCCTATTTTTTGGCCTTATGACCTGGAAAAGAATGTAAATGTCCTCCTTTTCCCTGTAAGCAACCCTCTGCAGGCAATGCATAGCTTTCTTGTAATCAATAAATATAGGGCAAAATCCACAGAAGTTACGGGTCCACGCAGTTACATCCCCCTCTGGTGTTATGTTATGGAAAGTCATCTTAACTGCTCTGGAGCAAGGGGCTTAATTTCACTTTAGGATATAGGCCATAGTTTTAAATTTGATAACCTATCTATATAGAATTGAAAAGTAACTGACTTAGAGCACAATCCTAATCATGTCTACTCAAAAGTAAGCCCTTTGTCTTCAATGGGTCTTACTCCCAGGAAAGTATGTTTAGGATTGCAGCCTTAGACTGCAATCCTAAAGACACGTTCCTGGGAATAAGACCCATTGAGCAAAATGGTTCTTATTTTTGAGTAGACATGGTTAGGATTGTGCCCTTACTCACTTGCTCATCAACACCCAGCCAAAATCACTGGATTTACAAGCGTGAAATTTGGGGAGGGTGTCCCCTCCATGCCAGAGACACCCACAAAAAACTGGTTTTCAGAAATGCCAATGGAAAGGGGTGAAAGCACAACACATTTTCCTCCCCATATTTTACATTGAATAATCCCTGTGTGATGGATGTTCTGCCCCAATCCCCAGGCCAAGAAGTATAAAATTCGGGGACAGTGTTCCTTCTGTGACATCACACCCACCAAGAATTGATGTTGAGAAATTCAACCCTTAAGGGGTGAAAAGGAGTACAACATGTTTCTGTCCTATACCTAACAATGAAGACTGATTGATCAATATCCAGCCAATTTGGTACTCACTGTCTGATGCACTGGAAGGAATGTCGCGCATGGGGGACAATGCACATGGGGGATGATGTGCATGGGGGTTGATGTTCTTGGGGGACAATGCACATGGGAGGTTGATGTGCAGGGGGGGAACGTTGCATATGGGAGGACATTGCGCAAGGGAGGGACATTGCACATTGGGCGTTGAAGCACATGGGGATGATACGCACAGGGATTGGATGTGCATGGGGGACGATGTGCATGGGGATGTTACACATGGGGATATTACACATGGGATGTTGATGTGCATGGGATGTTTTTGTGCATGGGAGGTTGTTGCGCATGGCGACTATTGTGTATGGGGGGATTGATGTTCATAGATGGTTGATGTGCATAGGATGTTGATGTGCATGGGAGGGTTGATGCTCATGGGGAAAATGCACATGGGGGTTGATGCTCGTGGGGTTTGATGTACATGGAGGGACGATGCACATGGGGGTCAATGCACATGGGGGGGTCGATGCTCAGTGGGGGGGCATTTTGAGGATGTTTGTAAAAATAATTACACAGGCAAAAACAAACCCCCTGTGTGGAGTTCAGGCACAGTAAATTAACAGTGGCATTGTGCACTTTTTTCTCCAGATTTTCTCATACAATATCTTTTGGCATTAAAAGCTTTACTAGGGAGCTATAAATAAGCCTCCTGGAAAAAAAAGAACCTGTTACATTACTAACAGCTGTGTGGAGTCGAACTAAGTAGCCCAAAAGTCAGCAGATAAAATTCTCTCAATATTCTGTCCTACTTTTGAGTAAACGAGAAACATTACTCAGAATGGGCTCAAAAGACAAGAGTACATTTTAGTGGCTGAGATCCATGTAGCAGAGAGAAGGTTTAATGCTGATCCTATTGTTACCTGGCAAATGCACCTCTTACTTTCTCTCATGTAAGAAAATGGTGACTTTTAGCCAGACAGAGAAAAAGAAATTGCTGCATTGAGGGACATTTCTGCTGTAAGAAATATTTTTGTTTCTTGACAGTAAGGGCCTTGACATTATTAATACGAATTTGGGGCAGTGGTTCTCAAAGTGGGGGAGTGCCCCCTGGGGGGTGCGAAAAGTTGGGCACCACCATCTTTGAATCTGGCACCTGATGTTGCCATCTTGGAAAGGGGTACTCGGGATGCAATCCATGCTTTCCTCAAAGTCTCATTGAACACAGTTAGACAAGCAGGAGCTTTGGTGACACCGGCAACATTTCCTGTTTGATGGCATGTACAGCCATGTACAGCCATGACATCACTTTCAGGTTGATAGCATCATTTCTGGGGATCCTGACAGATTGTCCTTCTCAGGAGAAGGTCCTGGGCTGAAATGCTCATGAACCACTCTGATGGGGTATTTAAAATGTATCTCTCTCTCTCTCTGCATGGTGCTCAGAGAAGTCCAGGGAATCCAACAAGCTTTTTTCGTACATGCTCTGTGCACAGAACACGTTTTATTAAAGGTGTGTATATTCCCCACTATTGATTTACAGCATGTGAATGCTGTCAATTTTGTTGTGTCAGCATTCAAAATTTATGAGGTTTCAAACTTGTCCCCTGTCAGTTTGCACTGCCAGCTCTATAGGGGTTGTTGTCATCAGATAGCCCAAGCAAGGTACGGTAAGTAAAGATTTTCTTCCCTTCCATTAGGCATCCAGGCTACCAATGGGTCTCCACTGACCTACAACAGCTATTCAGCTGATTTAAGTTTGATAAGACCTGGGAGATGTTTTGGGAGGGGAAAGGGAAATAGGATCTTAGCATGTATGACTGCTGCTATCCTCTTTCAACTGCCCCTGAACCACCTCCTATTTCAATCACTTCGGGCCAAATCCAGAGCAAGTTCAGCCTGCTCTGCCCCAGCTGCTCTCTCCTAACTATTCTGTATCCAGAGCAGAAAGTTATGCTGCATCCAGAGAATCAGGAAGCCTGGGCTGCCCTAACTGCTCTACAGCATGCTAAGTAAGTGACACCTTTGGAGGGCTTGCTCCTGAGGAGACGCACCTCAGATCACATTGAACAAGGAACAGCTGTGGTGCCCGCAGTGGTAACACGACTGTTCATCACCCGGTGCAGAAGTCTGTGCATCACCCCCTGGACACATGCACTCCCCTACCTGGACTGCGCAGTCACCAAAGTTGGCACCTGCGCAGTTGCTTCTGAAGCCAACTGGCTTCAGAAAGAGTACTGCGAAGGCACCATCTCTGATGCCTGCACAGTCTCCTCTGAAGCCAAATGGCTTCAGAGGATACTTCCTTAGAGCAGAGGAAGTCCGTGCCTCTGCACAGCCATTCGGCCTCACTCAGGCTGCCGCTCCAGCTCCCGAGCGAGGCCAAATGAGAGACTTTGTTAGAGCAAGGCCAAATGGCTGTGCAGAGACACACACTGCGCATGTGCAAGCCTTTGGACATGCACCATGCATCTCTGTGTAGCCATTCGGCCTTGCTCTAACTCATTTGGCCTTTCCAGAGTAACTAGGGTGGAGCATCTTGCAGTTGCTCCACCCTAGTGATAGATAGGGCAATTCGAGGGCTCTCGTGTGGACAGATTAGTTGCTCTGGATTTGGCTGTTCCGACCCCAAACTGTCCACGATCCTCCCCCAAATTTCCTTTATAACCAAACTCTCTGCTCTAGTGGAGCATCATGGAACTGTTACTGTACATGCAGGGTACATGTCTTTATGACCATACAATGTTCATAAAGACATCGCCAATTAACTTTTGATGGTACTCTTGCTAATCCATCCCAGTTACTCTCACCCAAATTTCTACTTTTATCACTGAAAAGAGCCAGCACTGGGCTGTAAATACTTACTCAGTATTTACTTGCCATTTGGCCCATGCTTACTCAGAGAAAATATCTCAGAATAAGTCTTTCACCAGTTCCAAAAGCAACCATGACTTGCAATATTCCATCCCATTGTGAATACTCATGGAAGCTGAACAAAATACTCTTTGTGAACATATTGCATTGCCGCCATGCATACTGTAGTTGATATATCATGAGGTCAGTGTGGCTGTCCTTGCGCTACTAAATCACTGGCAATTTAGAATCACCTCTGACATGTATATCTATGTCTAAGAGGAAAGATAAATATGACAAAGGATATATTTTTCTTTTCAACCTTCCCTGAACACATAACCTCTTCCTGATTGTGGTTCAATATTTACTGATAAAAATACATAGACTAGCGGACAATGGTGAAAGTTGCAAAGAAATAAAAAGGAGAGATTATCATCATACAAACAATAATTTTTAAAAGGGACCGTTGTCTATTTCCAGACTGCAAAACATTCAAAGAAGAAAGAGAGCAGAAATGAAATTATGGTCCTTTGCAGGTGAAAATATTCCTAAACAATCTCTGAAATTAAATTGTTTTATGTTAACTAATATCACAGAAATGCCCTAGAGAAACTCTTATTAGTCCTAAGAAACAAAAGGAACTGCACATCAAGCTGCTGGTCCATGTTTCTGAAGAATAAGAACAAAGAGTATTATTCTGATTCTTTTTTCTTTCAGTCAGTGGGGAAAGTGCCCACTGATTTCAGATTGGTTTTTTAAGTAAAATCAGAGTTTTTATTTGTTGTTTTTTAACAGTCAGTTCTAAATTTGTCAAGATTATTCCAGGAAGACTGTTGACATAAGTGGGACTCAGAATATAAATTTGTGAAACATGGTTTAAAAATACACTGCACCTTCCTTCAAGAGTAGCTACTGTAGGTCTGATTTGAAGAATTGCTGAGGAATCACTACCTAACAGCCAAAAATGAAGATAAAATTCCCATGAGGCATGCCTCCCCACCCCCCTACTTAGTGACTCAGCATGTTGATATCTGTAGAATGACTCACAGGAGTAAGAAGTGCCAGGTCTGGACAGGCCCTTATAGTTGTCATTCAAAAGATTCACGTAATTTCAGTTGTTCAAGCATGAAGAGCAAAGAGATGTAAACCTATCAACTATTTGCCAAGGTTTCCAGCAACAGAACCAACTCCTTATAGTCCTTTAATGTTACAGAACTACTTGCCGCCAATTCGGCACGCAAACTGTTCTAACGTTGGCACCGGTTGGCATTGATCTACAAGATGCTTATCATTCATTTTTATGTAATAGCCGTGACATCAAATAAGTGCCTAGATAGCAGATAGCTCTGTTTGGTATAAGCACTCCCTGGGTTTCCAGGTTGTTGGGATTTTAATAAATGCAATAAATGTGTTGCCTGAAGAAGATATTCCTTTGGACGTCAGAGGGATCATACTTCATGATATATTGTTGCTTAATTAGCTGTGTAAAATATTTACACAGAGAAATTTGGCCATGCTGCCGTCAAAGCTAAGCATTTTTCAGTGCAATCCTAACTGTATGACATATTTCTCCCTGCACCCACTCAGAGTATCATAAATGTGCACATTGGTGGCTACCTGGGTGCCAGGCTTAGCTCATTACAGAAGGTTTTAAAAAACAGCACCTGCCTAAATTCCCTCTTCTGTACAATGGTTAACACTCTATATGGTCACTGTGCACTGGCAGTGATGGCCCCACAGCCTTTATCGGCCTGCCAGTGCCACATTAAATCCCTGTACAAGGAAGCATAGGTAAGGTTGTTCTGGGTGGCTGAGGGGCTGAGAGAAGGTGGTGAAAGAGCTTTTTGAAGAGAGGGGCATTCCAGGGCAGGGGAGGGCAGAAAGAGGGGGATGTTGGGCACAGAAAGAGGCAGGATCAGTAGTGGCACATCCAATCCCTGTCCCAAACCAGGTAGCCATTCACTAGGCTTCCTGGATCTGAATAACTGGTATGAATCTGATATATCTTATAGGGACAGCTGGAGTGGTGGGGTAAGGAAAAATACCATATTTACTTGATCAATCAAGTAATCAAGTAAATATGATTGATTTTTGATTAGTATCAATCAAATATGGTTGATTAGGATCAAGCAGTCCTAAGCATGTCTACTTAGAAGTAAGTTCCTTTGTGTTCAATAGTACTTACTCCCAGGAAAGTGTGGTTAGGACTGCAGCCTAATTCTCATCTTTTTCAGCTGAATTTAGTCTCCAAAATCAGGGTGTGCATTAGATTCGATGGTGCATTAGATTTGAGTAAATATGGTATTTTTGATTATATGTATGGATCAGTATTTGTTTCACGTTTACTATATTGTGATAAAAATGTAACCCATTGTTGTATAAAGTAATGCAATTAAGTAAAAATCATAGCATAACCCCATTGTCATAGTATTATCAAATTACTAATTATTATCAAATTATTATCAAATTACTAATTAAAATTTTGCACCTGCTTTACAGCTGCACATTACAATCACCAGTAGACTTTAAAAAAATAATCAAGTCTTTAACTGTGCATCAAATTGATGGCATATCCCCCTTGCTCTCTTTCTCCTGCTCCCTTCCGAACCATATTGGATGAAGCATAACCCATGTGGCCCACTACACCAGCGCTACGTAGAATTGGCCTGTTTGAGTGTCACTGGAGAAAGTGATGTTTCTCTGCTTCCTCATGGAAACCTTACAAAAGGGGCATGCAGGTGCTTTGGCTGCATCATGTCATCGAAAATTGTAGCAAACAAAGTATTCTAAATTACCCTGTGAGTTCATAACTGAACCAGCATGAAATGTTTGACTAAACTTTGACAGATATATATGCCCTTTCCCTCTATTCCCTTTAATTCTCTCTACCCTGTTATCTCTGTACACTTTAGCAGTTGCATAGCGAGAGAGGGAACATAGCAGTCAATCTTGGAGGGAGCCTCACTCCTTTAGAGCCCTTCCAGGAACAGGGAGCAAAACAGAACCATTCACCCATCTTCTAACTCCATCATACACCCTATTGCTCAGTTTTTGACTGTAGATTGCTCAGGGGAAAAAGATTAGGGTGACTATGGCTGCAGTCCTAACCTAGGCCAGCACACCTCATTGGTCATCCCATTCCGTGGTGATGTAGGGAGGCAAGCGCATGCCTGTGCATTGGCCTTACCAACCCCAGGAGTGGCACAGAAGCGTCTTAATGGCACTCTTGTGACACCCCCAATCAGCACAGGACTTATGCCAGGGCTTAGGCCAGCCTAACTGGAGATTAGGATTAGAGATTAGAACACACAGCTATGTTAAGCTCTGTGCATTTTGATATCATCATCATTTTTTAAAAATGTTAACAAAAACACTGTTACACTCTTTTAAAGTCCTAGCAGCAGATGGAAAATAGGTAATGCCTCTTAAACTTCTTATTCTGTTATGCATGAGAAAATTGAATATAAAACATAATAATGTGTTTATTATTATTGCTACTGCAGTCACAATTTCTATCCTATTTTTATTTTTCCAGGTTCAATCCAATCCTTCTTAATGCTTGCAATTCTAGGCTAGACCAAGACACTGAAAGAGGCTTTGAGTGTTCTATACCTTAAGGCTTGGGGTAGGATGCTTGGGGTGTTCTGTAGGATAAGTTCCTGATAACTGGTCAACTAGATATACAGCCTTTTTTTTTTTGGCTCCTAACCACTTGATATTATTTTTTCAGTGAGGTGTATGGTGGGACACCAATGCTTGGACAGAAGTTAATGTCATGGGAGCAGGCAGTTGGTGATCAATAAGAACTCAAACAGGATAGGAGTTAATCAGACACATTTAATGCCGGGATTGCTGTAACTCTCTTGCCCGGCCACTGCTGACAAAAACAGAGGAGAGAATGAGAGAGGCTGAAGACCAACAACTATTTTAGTTGCTAAGGTGTGGGAGTAGCTAATTTCACTTCCAAATTGCAGCGCTTAATTGATGATGCACCATATACCAGCTACAACTTGTGTTTTTAAGGTGTGTTTAAATTAGTCAATTCATGGCAAAACAACATTCCCTTACAATGTCATGGTCACATTTGGTGATTTGTTTGGTGATTTTCTCCACTGCTTCATAGGTTTTAGACCTCAAAAGTGTGAGAGGCAGGCAGGCTAGCAACACAGTCAGGACTCGAAGCTGAACATGAGCTAAGTATACTTTAGTGATGGGTCCTTCCCAGCCTACCAATCATGCTGTTGTGTTGGTCTTACTGTTTATATGGTGTAGAGTAGATGAGAAGAGTTATCAAGTTTCATTTTCCTTGGTTACATTTCCATACATATAACTTGGTTACATTTTCAGGTCAAGTAACGGACCATAATGCCGGATTCATCTCTGCTCCATCATCTCCTTTTTAACATATAGACTCTCAATTCTGCATTGGCAAAATAGCCAGCACAGATTTGAGTAGACCCATTGTGGACCCTGCACTTTACCCAGGGGAAAGGGAGAAATGTATCCTTCCACCAAGGAGACACTGGTGCCTGCCTGGCCATGCCTAGGATGCAGAGGCAGCCATTTTGGTGCCACTGATCCTCTGGGCTCAAGATAGGGCTATAATGCCTCTCCAGCAACATTATTAGGGCTGCACACCACAAACCTTCTTCCTTCCTTTCTTTTTTATTTACTTACAATCCCACCTTTTTATCGCATTCAAGGGCACTCAAGGGGACTTATAAAATAAAACATTATTGTACTACTGATTCAGGCTTCATAACAATGAAGTCTGAATAAAGTTGTGGACTACAGTCTATATATGCCTCAGGAAAAAAAAACACAAGCCATCACTGCAATCAACATATCTTAGCATATTTTGAAAATATAAATTTTCATACCCAGAATGTGACTATTATAGCTGGATCACGGACATGTTTAGGTCATATTAAAAAATTATGACTGGATGTCAATCTCCACTACAAGCATGTAACAGTTTTGCATAATTTACGTGTTGTGTGAAGTGTCATGACTTTTCCCAAAGACTCCCGGGAACATAGTTTGGTGAGCATGGTAGGGATTCTCTGTGATGTATTCCCTGGCCCACTTTCAGAGAACAACAGTGGCAGATCTTGAAAAACTGAGAGCAAAGTGGATCATGAACAAAGAAGTAGATTTTAAGTGGTGTTCTCTTATGTTTAGCAGGGCGAGAACAACTGTCCCTCTTTACTCCAGCATGGTCTGTTTTCAGTGACTGTTACCAATATCCTTTCTTCATTTTTTTAAGATTGTGAGCCTTTTTATTTATTTTAAGATTGTGAGCCCTTTGGAGAAAATTTATTTTAAGATTTATTTTAAGAGAACATTTATTATAAGATTGTGAGCCCTTTGGAGACAGAGAACAATAACCTGATTTATTTTGCAATGTAAACCACTTTGTGATCTACGACTTATGAAAAAGTGGTATATAAAGAATGATTTTAGGATCCTTTTCATGTAGGCTGGTTTGTTTATATAAATAAGACTACAACTCTAAAGGGGAAAAAAATCTACATCTGATGCCTTTGTGGCCATCAAGTAAATGTGATCAGATGATGAAAATATGGCATAGGAATGATGTACTTTTGGACAACTGGGACCAAAGTGTCCCATGGAGAGCTGAGTTCTCCCATTTGTCATGTACAGTAAAGGCTTTCCAGTACAGACAACAAATGGGATCTGGGGTTGGTCTTAGACTGTCCTGCCTATCATCCCCATCCTTCTCCTTATACTTCTGAGTAACAACTATATGTGTATACAAATGTAACCCTAAGGTCATTCCATGGCATAAACAACAAAATTAGGTCTACCCTCTGAGTGCACACAGTGGAGTTCCCCTTAAACCAAATTTTTCTGATGAGTACCACACAATATTTTAAGACATGGGCTTGATACATTTCACACTGTATGTGCTTGGAGATATACACTTCTTTTAAAAGATAGGATTTTTGTTTGCTTTTTAAAATTAACCAGTGAAAGGGCTTTTTATATGTGAGAAACTACTCTGAGCAGAATTTTTGGGAGGAAAAATAGGCATCCTGGGAAGAGAAAGTTAAAACACACACACACACACACACACACACACACACACACACAGCTCCTTCTCAGAACAGCCTTAATTTCAGAAGGGTTGGACCGGTTGTCCCTTGAACTGGTGAAATGCCTGCCAATAAAGATCGTGCAAGTTATACCATTTATGTTAACATTAATCACATTTAATGAGGCACTTATGAGAGCCAAGAAAGCACAGAACTAAAACTGTTAAGGCTTTCGCTTTGCCTCATTTTAATGAAGAATGGCCAAACATTTATGATTGATTTCCTGGAAGACGTTTAAATGAAACCATGTCTCATCCGAGGAGGTGGTTTTCCGAAGTTCAGAATGACATGGTTTTCATAGCCCACCCATCCCCTTAGGAACAAGAGTGAAGTGCTTGTGGCAGGCCCTGCTCCTCTTTTTTATGACTTGCCTAATTTTTTGTCCGTACCAAAGTTCCTTGCAGTACCTTTCGAGTTGACTGGAGCAGCATGTTTGACAAGTGTGCTAGAAAAAAAGGCATTGCAGTCATTCTGCCTCACAAGGTGTCCCCAGAGGAAAGGCAGCACCTCGGGTTTCTGCATGCTTTTTGTTGTAGTATCTCTCTCTCTCTCTCTCTCTCTCTCACACACACACACACACACACACACACACACACAGAGAGAGAGAGAGAGAGAGAGAGAGAGAGAGAGAGAGAGTTTGTTGACTTTCTCTTTCTTCTGACTCTAAGCACTAACACCTATAGTGATAGTGGTATTGGACTCTAATACCTTGAACAGCATTGCCCAAAACTTCCTTTTGTTTTTCGTTTCATTTATTTTTCACATTTTAAAGCCACTCCTCCTACAAGGTACTCAGGATGGTGTACACAGTTCCTCCTTTTGTCCTCGCAATAACCCTGAGAGTAAAGTAGGTGAGGCTGTGACACACTGGTTGACCCCAAGTCACCCTGGACGCTTTATGACTCAGCAGGGATTTCAACCCAGATCTTCCAGATCTAAGTCCAATTCCCAAACCGCTACACTCATGTTCTTCAACCATTGGGTTGTGACCTCAATGAGATCACAAACAGGATGACCATATAGAATGGAGGATAGAGTGTCTGTACCTTTAACCATTGCATAGAAGAGGGAATTCAGGCAGGTGCTGCTGTATAAGCCCCACTATATTGAGCTAAACCAGCGTAAATTCCCTCTTTTATGCAATGGTTAAAGGTACAGACACTCTGTCCTCCATTCTGTATGGTCACTCTGATCACAAAGCTTCAGTTTATGCGGCCATGGCATTTTACAAGAATGAAATATGTTGAAGACTAGACTAGACAAGAGCATGACCAGGGAAAGTGGGAAGCATCCCACTTATAGATGACCACCATATTACATAGCCAATAGGCCTCTTAAAATGTAGAACACCCAAGAAATGTGGACATGACTACTTAAAAGCTAAAAAAGTTTCATATACGTATATTGTTTTCAGGTGGTTCATGTGGTTCAGTAGTAGTAGTAGTAGCAACAGCAGCAGCAGTAGTAGTACCACCATTATTAATTATTTCAGTGGATTCCTGTACATCAACAATAGCAATAACATGGAGGAATAGCTACATGGTGGCCTGAGTCTGTAGGCTTTGGATCCATTTCCCAGCCAGATATTCTTGGAAGTCTCCAAATACTTCCCTTGACATGGGCAAAGATGTTTCAGCTTGAAACTGAAACCATCCATCCACAAGCTAGCAAATCTTCCTGATTCCAGTTTCACACCTGATCTTTTTTGCATGAGCAATTGTGATGGAGTAAACTTACTTGATACATTCATTATGATCTTACTTGATACCTTCATGAGTGAAGACCAGACAAAAGTCAAGTCTCCTGGTGTGTCTTGTTTAAGAAACAGTTAACACAATCCTACAGTTGTCTACTCAGATAGAAGTCTCCTTGTGTTCAATGGGGCTTACTCCCTCTGCCAGAAATGTGTATAGCATCGCTGCCTGGGTTTCCTTATGGCTTTGAACCCTCCCACACTCAGGATGGTCAGACATTTTCTGTGAGCACACTAGGTTAGTGAAAATGACCCTCTAATATAGTAGCTAAATCAGGAAGATTTGGATTCAGATTTCCACTCAGTCACATGAAGATCACTTGGACCTTCCAAGTTGTCTCAGCATGATTTTCCACACAGGTTTTCTTGTGGGAGTTGCCATGTATGAAGACATGAGCATCTTGGTGGAAGGGCGGGATAGAAATCTGAAAATTGCTCATGTGAATTTCTCACACTCAATTCAGAGTTGAGAAAGCACTGGACCGCATGAACGTCTCCAACCTCTAGACTTAGAAGCTCCTGGACGACCTTGCCAAGTACACCCTGTACTTAGCCTAGGGCTGAATTTCCATTGAGTAGGAGATAAAGTGGTTTCCTAAAAGGCCCCTCCAGACTGCACAGTGTTGCAGGTGCACCTGTTCCCTGTGAATCTGAAAGGCTTTCCTAAGAGAAACCACAGCTCTGTTGTCTGGACCACCATATTTCAAACCATCTCTCAAGAAGCTACAGCTTTGGGGAATCATTCCCAAGGTGAGCCATTGGGCCTTCTTTGAGTCCAGCCAGGTTCTGTGTCCAGCCAAGATGACCACATGTCATAACCAAAAAAGAGGACAAGGACCCCTCTTCCCCCAAATATGTAGGACACAAGAAAAAATGTAGGACATGACAAAATAAAAGCTAAAAATACTCATATATATTGCTTTCACAAGGTTAATTTAAACACTATGACTACAATCCTAAACATATCTAGTCAGAAGCCCCATTGCGCTCAATGGAACTTAGTCCCAGGAAAGTGTATGTAGGATTGCAGCCTAAGTTACTTATTATGAAATATTAAATTATTACATCTAATTTCTTAATTTCAAGAAGGCTCCATGCTACCTGCTCTCAAGAAAAAGGATGACAATGAAGTTTTTTTTTCTCCAGGACACCAGGCTGAAAAAAGATAATGAATGAAAGCAACCACACACACACACACACACAGAGAGAGAGATATACAAGAAAGAAAGAAAGAAAGAAAGAAAGAAAGAAAGAAAGAAAGAAAGAAAGAAAGAAAGAAAGAAAGAAAGAAAGAAAGAAAGAAAGAAAGAAAGAAGGGGTTCAATCACTGTTATTTCTAGTGTGATGTTTTTCCTCCCAAAGATTTTAAATTATATCCTATTCCGGAATTGTGTTCCGAGTGAGTGAGTGAGCGAGCGAGTGAGCTAGCAATCCTATGCAAATTTACACAGAAGTAAGTCCCACTGGTTTTAATGATGCTTACTTACAAGAAAGTGAGGATAAGCATTGTAGCCTGAGAGAGGGGTGGGGTTCAGGTTGATGGACTCAGAAGGAAGCTGCAAGGGGGATTGCCCAGTAAGGACCATTAGGACCAGTAAGGACCATTAGGTCTGAAGCGTGGGTACTACACAGATACTTCCCGTTCGGAATCTTTCCGTCTAAGGCTAAGATTTCATTCTTCTTATCTACTCCCCCCTCCCACAAACAAAGGGGGGAATCAAGAATCCTACGCAACCCCAATATGTGTATTAATCTCACATAGGAATCTTGTGTGCCCTCATTAAATGACGTAGGAATGCAGCTTTAGGATTGAAAGATCTTGTTACCTTTAGGCTTCAATCCTATCTTCACTGGCCTTGGAGTAAGCCCCTTAATGGGGTTTCCTTCTGAGTAGACATGGCGAGGATTGGCTCATGCATTGCACACACTGATCCAGACTCTTGAGAGTCTCCAAACCCCAAATTAAGTGTTCAGTATTTGGATCTCCTGAAAAGAGCGCACTTCAGCATATTTGCTGCAACTCAGATCCTATTCCTCGATCCTAAGAAAAGGCATCCAGGATTGTCCTATGATTCTCTAATACATGACTCAGAAACACCTCCTTTAGGACCGTCCTCAATTTTCTGGACATCTTCTGCGCCCCAGTTTTCCAGAAAAAATAAAATCAGCCTTCTGGCCTCCCCCTCCAACCCTTTCTTTTTCATACCAATGGTGTAAATTGCAAAGGGGAGGGAACAGGGATGTCCCCCTTTTTCAAGTGAAAGGTTTGCTCACCTGGTCCTCACTGATCCCTGAGCAAGTGGCTTTCAGGGGCCACCCAGATCCTCTCCATTCTCGCCTTGCCCTTCTCGGTGGACGCTGCCTGGGCAAGTTCACAAGCACCATTTTCCAAGGCAGTGATTTAGGACCCCAATATACATTTCCCCCCTCCTCCGCCCCATGCAAATGGCCCGTCCTATGCATGTCTACTCAGAAGTAAATCCCATTACAGTCAATGAGACTGACTCCCATGAAAGTGTGGATAGGATGGCAGCCTCAGAGGCCAATCATATGCAGTTTCCAAACAAAATCATATGCATGTCAGAAGTAAGTACCATTATGATCAATGCGGCTTACTCCCAGGTAAGCATCATAGGACTATCAGCACAATCCTAACCTTACTGAAAGGTAAGCCCTTATGTTTAATGGGTCTTACTCCCAGGAAAGTGTCTTTAGGATTGCAGCAAAAATGTCACTTGTGGTTCTTTCTTTCTTTCTTTCTTTCTTTCTTTCTTTCTTTCTTTCTTTCTTTCTTTCTTTCTTTCTTTCTTTCTTTCTTTCTTTTCAGTCCAGTTGTCTGTTAAAAACCAAAACAGGCTGAAGGCCAAGGTGGCCAGTTTGCCTTCAATGCCCTGCTTGGGACCTTCAGGTGTGACTTGCAAACAAAACAAAACAAAAATTCCTTTTCGTCACAGGATCTTTTGATTTGCTAAAATGAACTTGAGAAACTGACTGCAAAAGACACAACTTGGAGCAGACGGATCTGGGCTTGGATGGGACAAACCAACAACGCCTGGATCTCCAGATCCTAAAGTTCCAGATCCTGAACCCAAACTGAGAAGTGTTAATTTCCCAAACACAGTTAAGACATGTGTCTCTTTTTGTGCACACAACGCAGGAAAACTTAGAGTTTCGGAAAAAATCGAGTCAAAACAGACTGCTAGCCTACACACATTAATCCGGGAGGAAAGCACAGAGTAGGTTTTACTTCTAAGGAAATATGGATCCAGGTTTGTGTGGAAAGAAAGAAAGAAAGAAAGAAAGAAAGAAAGAAAGAAAGAAAGAAAGAAAGAAAGAAAGAAAGGCTGTAAAAAGATAATGAATGAAAGAGAGAAAGTTAGAGAAAGATACACAGAGAGAGAGAGAGAGATCCTCGCAAACAGAAAAGCTTTAACAATCAGTTATTTTGCACAATAACTCAGGAAATGCGACCTTCAAAGCACAAGGGCACTGCCCCCTCCAACTACTATTCCCTTACTCATCTTCACCCCAGAGTTGTAGTCCTATGCGTAACTTGTTTCCTGGGAGTAATTATCTGACTACAAGGGACGGTAGGGTTTGCAGAGCGAGAGGAAGACAGCAAGATGTTTTATTTGCACATATCCTGGGGCTTTTAGGGAGCCCCTAACCACCAACTTCCTCCTGCTAGGAAATATTTCCTACTCCTCCTCTTGAGGAAGCGTCTCAAGACAAGTGAAAGGTGAAGGTCAACAGGCAGCTGGTTTCAAAGGTTGAGGCCGGGTGGGGCGCCTCAAACAAACTTGGGGGGGGGGGCGTGTTGGCCACCAAGTGACATCCTCAACATCTCCTGGATTTGGGACACCCCACAATTTCGAATCACACAAGAAGACAATTTTTGGAGGTGGGGGAGGCAGCCTGTGCAGTGCAGCTGCTAACAAGAGATCTTTGGTGTTTGTACAGGGAGAGAAAAAGAAAGTGCATTTCCGACGGGACACACACACACACAAACCCTCCCCCCCCCACATTGTTTGGCCATCCAGACGCTCAAGATAAACACGGTTTGAAGAAGAAAATGATCATTGTAAGGGGAGGGGGAGATCTGACCTTTGGCCGGGCTAGAGAGACCTCACAATAGTGTCTGCTTTGATTCCTGGACGGAGGGACAAAGGAACAAGCGCCTTGACAGAAGACCTCGGTCCAGGCACCTCCAGAGGAAGGAAGGAAGGCAGGAAAGAAAGAAGGAAGGAAGGGAAGGGGGCACAAGCAACGCGTGGCCTTCCCAGGAGGACGCAGGCACACCAAAGGCCTGGACTGGCCTGAGCAGGGTTGGGCTGGGCGCGGCAGGGTTGGGCTGGGTTGAGCAGCTGAATATGGAAAAGACCCGCTGATTGAAAGCACTGCTCCCTGTGCGCTTCAGGCCGGGAGAGGAGCAGGAATCTGAAAGGGGTGCTGGAATGAGGGGGGAGGGAGATCAGTGGACAGAATCAGGACCTGTCCCAGACTAGAGGAAGAAGGGTTAGAAGGGTGAAGGAAGGAAGGAAGGAAGGAAGGAAGGGTATTGGACAGGATCAGGACCTGTCCCAGACCAGAGGGGTTAGGAAAGAGATTGATTGATTGATAGACAGATGGAGAAAGAAAGAAAGAAAGAAAGAAAGAAAGAAAGAAAGAAAGAAAGAAAGAAAGAAAGAAAGAAAGAAAGAAAGAAAGAAAGAAAGAGAGAGACACGGGTTTCTAATGGCTTGACCCACACGTGCAGAGGATGGAGACGTGCTGAAACACCATTGCCAAGCAGTGCTGCCCAGGCACCTTCCTTCTCTGAAACAGGATGACCATTTGTCATAACCGCAAAAGGGAACAAAGCCCTGCCAAAATGTAGGACACCCAAGAAAAATGCAGGACGTGACAAAATAAAAGCTAAAACATTCATATTCATACATATATATACCCCACATTCATATTCATATTATAGCTTTCACGTGGTTCATTTAAAGGCTGTATTACATATGATTAAATTTTAAACTATTTCATATATTCATTACGTATGAAGACTATATTCATTACAAGAAGGCTCCATGGTGCCTGATCATAAGGTAAAAGAGGACAATGAAGAATTTTTTTCCCATGTCTAAAAAAGAGGACATGTCCTGAAAAAGAGGACATATGTACTCGGCACATGTCAGACATCACTTGATGCGCAGTCACACGCGAGAGAAACCTCTGTGTGTGTGTGGGATTCCCCTTTCCCCAGCAGGAGGGAAAGGTCCAAGGATCCTCGTGGAAGAGGATGGAGGGAGAGTTGGCCAACTGGTTGTAGGAAGTCAACCGATGCTCACCTGCCTGATGTTCAGGCAAGGATTTGGGGCAAAATGTCCCGCTCACCTTCCCCAAAAGGAAGATCCCAAACTTGCCTTACATGAACCACTGAGCCTCGGATTGGGGCTGCTGGACTTGTGATGCACCCAAAAATGAGGACTCTGGCTCACTTTGGGGCGTGAAAGAGGCAGGGTAGTGAAAGAAGTGGTGAAGGGATCCAGGTTCAAATCCCTCCTTGGCCAAGAAGCTTGCTGGATGACCTTGGGACAGTCACTCATTCTTAGCCTCGCCTACCTCACAGGGTGGTTGTGAGGACAGCAGGAGGAGAGGAACTGAAGCTTTGTAAGCCGCTTTGTGCATTTGCTTTGGTGGAGTATAAATTAAACTAATCTGGAGTATAGGTATAGAGTATAGGTATATCTGGAGTATAGGGATGGGGGCGAGTTTAATCCCATGAAAACAGAAAGGGGACTGTGAAAATACCCCATTGTAGACTTGAAAAAGCAGGTGCCTGAAGTTCCTTCTTCCTCCTGGACTAGGCGCTGCTTGTCTTCCAAGGTTGTCTGCTTATTAGGACACCCGGGGGAGGGATTGACGATGGGTTTGGGACACATCCAGTTTGCTGCCAAGAAAAACCTGGCTCAGTCTATCTGAAGGGGAACAGCTTGGGGTCAGGAGTTCTGCCCTCTCCAGGGTGACCAGAAAAGCCTCCCCAAAAATGTAGGACACTCAAGAAAAATGTAGGACTTAATAAAATAAAAGCTAATAAAATTCATGTATATTGCTTTAATGTAGTTAATTTCACACTATGGATGCGATCCTAAAGACTCTTTCCTGGGAGTAAGACTCATTGAACACAATGGGACCTACTTTTGAGTAGACATGGTTAGGATTGTGCTCTATATTACTTATTATTAAATTTAAAACTATTACATATAGAGCACAATCCTAACCATGTCAACTCAAAAGTAAGCCCCATTGTGTTCAATGGGTCTTACTCCCAGGAAAGTGTCTTTTGGATCGCAGCCATAATTTACAGTGCAATGCTAAGCATGTCTACTCAGAAGTAAGTCCTATTGTGTTCAACAGCACTTACTCCCAGGAAAGTGCGATTAGGATTGCAAGCCTCTAAATTATTAATCACAACAATTCTACATGCTGCCTGCTCACAAGGAAAAGGAGGACAATGAAGATTTTTTTCCCCAGGTTCAGGCTATAAAGAGGGCGTGTCCTGGAAAAAGAGGACAGATGGTCACCCCGTCCTGTGATTCCCACCCATCTCTCTTGCACACCCAGTAAATCCCCCCTCCTCCCCTGGCTGGGAAATGCCAGGATTTACTCCGCATAGTTGCCAGCGATTAGGTGTCATGATGATGACTTGCATGGAGGACTCCTTGAATTCAGATGCCCAGGAGAGGAGGGAGCACCCGGTGAAGAGGGGCTGGGGGAGACTTGACCCTCTTTGCTCCAAGCCTAAGAGTAGCTCCACGTCTAAGTGGATCCTGATCAGTCAAAGCCCAAGCAGGAGCCCCCAATCAGTTCCCACCGTCTTAACTGGCAACCAGGCTTCGGTGCTGTCGTGTGCTTTGTTGCCCTCTCATGGTCGTGGGAATCCCTTCATCATCATCACTACTAACTCCCCAGGTTTGTTATGTTGGCATTTCTTTTGGAAGAATAAGAACCCCTGGTTCTACCCCCCACTTTCTCCCTGCAGCTGTACCTATATCTAGATACCCACATGCAGGCAGGGCACAAGGTGACCATATCTCCTCTTTTTTTCCAGGACATGTCCTCTTTTTTAGCTTGGGGGGAAAAATCTCCATTGTTCTCCTTTTCCTTGGGAGCAGGCAGCATGTAGCTTTCTTGGAATTAATACATTATAGGTAATAAACCATATGTAATAGTTTTAAATGTGATAATAAGTAAGGTAGTGTTTCAATTACCCGTATGAAAGCAATATTTATATGATTGTTTTTGGCTTTTATTTTATCATGTCCTACATTTTTCTTAGGTGTCCTATATTTTGGGAGGACTTTGTCCTCTTTTGTGGTCATGACATAGGGTCACCAAAGGAGGGGATACAGTTCAGGGGTCCATTAAAATTAATGGGAGGAGGTCAGTAGTAGGTTCTTCTGGAAGGCTGATTGAGCCCTGCATCTACGGGAAGGTTCAAGGTTTTGGAGTAAGCCCAGATGCAGGACGTTTCAGGGACTGATCCTCCACCCGCTGTCCTCTCAATCCCTCCTCCCCCAGTAGATTGATAGACAGCTTTTATTTGTATGTATCAATATCCAAATGTATCAGTAGGTGCAATTATACATGTATCAATTCATACATGAATACCTATCATCTATCAATCATATGACAGGAGCATCATAGTTGTTAGGTAGAAGCATTTTAGTTGTATATATTGTATCAATATGTTTAAATAGTTGCACTTATACATGTATCAATATATACATGCAGTATGTATATTATATGTATCTCTGAAATGACAGACTAGATAAACTATTTATTTATTTATTTATTTAGGTAAGTAAGATGGTAACTTTCCCCGTATATGGGGGGAAACATCATCAGTGCATTAGGATATGAGGACATGCACATAGTGAATGTACAAGTGAAGTGAGTGGGAGATCATGCCTCCCCCACCCTGCAAGTGTGTGTTTTTCCAACCTGAGTGCACTAAGTGGCAATTCTGCCCCATTAAGAGTGATGGGGTTGTTTTGGTGGTTGAGTCCAGTGAGAGCAGCCTGGAACTGGTCCATATGTCCACCCAAACATGACTCTAATGCATGCATGATTGTAAATATAGACATGTGTGTGGGAATTCAGACATAGTAGTAGTAGTAGTAGTAGTAGTAGTAGTAGTAGAAGAAGAAGAAGGAGAAGAAGAAGAAGAAGAAGAAGAAGAAGAAGAAGAAGAAAGGGCTTCCCTTTCTATAAATATAAATAAATTAAATAAAAAATCCCTTTGCGTATGAGTGGGTGGGTAAAGCAGCCCCTCTTCTTTTCAGGAGATGCTGGATCAGGCTGGGAGGGTGGAGATTTCAAACCCCTAGGAGCAGCCAGCAGCAGCAGCTCTACTGAGAGAAATTGAGATTCATTTTATATTTGGCTCTATAATTTGCCTTTAATCGATCGTGTTTGAACTCCAAAGCCCAGCTAATTTTCCTCCACCTGCGAAGGGGAATTTCAGTTTATGATTCAATTCTTGCCCTGTAATTTAAAAAAATCTGAAAACAACTCAAGCTCCTTTGACTCCAGAGTCCTGGTCTGCCAAACCAGAGCTTAGGATCACCTCCCTGGTGCCTTGGAGCCAGGGGCAGACTGATCCTAGGCCACATTTAATTCACTTGGAAATAAGTCCATCTCTTCCCCCAGGTTCAATCTGATTGACTCCCAGATACGTATATAGGAACTGAACCCTCTTACTCTGGGGTGAATGGCTCAGTAATAAAAGGGGAGTAAGGGATCCAGAGATCAGGTTCATAAAGAATGAATGAATTGAGACAAAATTATTTTTGAGGATGATAAAAGGAGAACAAGAACAAGTCTTAAAACAACTGAGAAGTAGTGTGTTCAGAATGGAGTAGAAAGAGTTGTACCATAAGGGAGTAGTGTCCATCTCTAAAGATATCTAGGAGGGGATCTAGGGTAGGTTGGTGTGCAGAACTGGGTGCCTCCATGCCCCACACCCAGGTTTCTAGTCCATTGGAGTCGTTCAAAATGGCAAGCTTGCCTGGAGTTAGTAATGGCCTTCTCTATTAGTATCCTCCTTCCAGGGCAGATGTGTGGAAAGAGAGTAGCAAGAGTGGACTTCAAATCCCTACGCATCCAGGAAGCTGAGTTTTTTATTCACCTACCTTACAGGGTTGTTGTTATTATAACATGGGAGATCAGTCTTTCTCCCTTTCCCCATTGTGTGCAATAAACATTATGGACTGGTAACTGACTGCTATGCAGGGCCTCCAAGAGGAATTTGAGCAGGGAGTGCTTTGGGACCCTTCCCAAAAGGGAAGGGGATGAAGCCCACCGCAACCAGAGCAGAGGGAAAAAGCGGGCAGAACATGTGTGGAAAGCAGGCAAAACAAAGCCAGGGGAAATGTAGTGACAGCCAGAAAAAGTCTATGGAGCCCAGTCTATGTAGGTGTTTGGAAAACCAAGCATTAGGTTTATATGTCTTTTAAACATAGAAAATCATTGCAGAAAATTAACATCATCATATTTCTGCTCACACTTGAATGGAAAATGTTCAGTTAGGATTGCTGTAGCTGCAATCCAAAAATCCAGTTAGGCCAGCCTAAGCTCCAGCATAAGTCCTGTGCTGATCTGGGCGTGTCACAAAAGTGTGATAAGGTACTTCTGCCCCACATTGGGTTAGACCAATGCACAAGCATATGCCAACCTTCCCACATCACCATGGGAAGATATGCCAGGTGAGATAGGCTGGCCTAAATTTGTTAGGATTGTGTCCACAGCCAACAGCTGTGTCACTGAGCTCCTTATTCATGGTAAGTGGATGCCCAAGCCAAAGAGCTACTGCAGCAGGACTGTTTCCATCCAGATTTGACCCTGTATTAAGGAGTGTCTTGAATGCATTATTTGGCCTAGCAGTATGGCTTTCAGGAGCTGCAGCAGTCCCACACTCAGCATCCTCCCAGGGTGGCAGAGCAATGTGAGAGAGAAAAATACAAGATGAATTTCTTAGGCAGCTCTTTTGGCTCCTTGGTTTGCATTCTTACTATGGCCTAGGTACATGCTCCCTTTGACATCCTTCTCCTGGGAGATGCCAATAAGTGCCTAAGTTCTTCTGGATCTGAAAATCTGGATATGACATGCAAAGCCTACCTGCCAGACAGGAAAAGAGGAAGGGTGAATTCTTTGTTGGGGTTCTTTTGTTTGTATGCAGTACTGATAAAGAAAGTTTCCAACAATTTTCTAAAGTTTCTAACAATGTTATTCTAATGAAACATGATGCTTCTTAATATGTTTAAGACTGCAAGCTTCCTTGGAAAGACCATTGATCAGGCTTCATGCTCTCAAATAAAGCAGACATAACCATTTGACCCAAGTCCTTCAAAACTTTCTCAGCAGGGGAAAGGGTCCTAAACTGATAGCAGAGGAGAGAGATTGAATAAAAATTTAAAAATGAAGTAAGAAATGTCACAACTCAGCCCAATACACCCAGCTCCATCTGAGAAAGTCACTACACTCCATTTTTTACTGGATCATTTCCCCTGGACTGGATTGTATATGGGGCCAGTTTTCAGCCAATTGAACCAATTGCTCCCAATTGAGCCCATGTCTAAGAGATCCCCACACTCAGGTAATTTTCTCTTGCATGCAATTTTATACTAAAATTTGCTTTAAGACCTTTGGTTCATTAATTCACTTGCATTTTTAAGCACACATTTTGATTGCCTTCCATTCTGCCATAGAAATATAAAGTCTATACAGTGATAAAGTTTATTTATATCTCTAGGATTCTGTGGGCCTTTCCTGGGACCCCACAAATGCACCTTGCAGCTCCTAAGTCCCATTATGAACATATGCATCAGAATCTGGACACTCTTCCTTGAGAGAAAGTTTTACTAAGCTCAGTGGGAATACAACTGTGCTGGCATTTTCATTCCTAGATTTGGCCTATTGTTTTCTTTAAATTAGGGTTAAGTGGTCTGATTGGAGATAAACTGACTGGTTTTGTTCTAAACTAGGGAGAATTATAACCCTTCTTTAAAGCTGTAGTTTTGCTTTTTGGTTGCAGCAAAACTTTAGGCAATCCATAGCTGCTTTGGTAATGATAACCCAGTCAAACTTAAAGCCCTTGATTCCCATTTGAGAAAAACACAAGCCTCTCACACTGAAATCAATGGTGCAATTCTACACAATTTACCTACCTACTGAACAAAGTGAGTATTACTTGAAAGTAAACATGAATATCCATGCGCTCTTCATAGTGTGCAATTTTGGCTGGACTGTGATCTTTTTTGTAAACGGGAATGGTAGTTTAAATAATGGGGTACAATGAACTGAATTTGATCTCTGTCAGTTTTTAATATAAACTTTAATAAATAAATTTAAAAGGTGGATGGAGTAGAAAATATTTTACTGCTAATAGTGCTACTAATAGAACACTACTGCTAGTGTTTTTAAAAGAAAAAAGCTATTATTAAAAATCTAAGAAAAAGCTTCTTGATTATTGCTATTACTGCTGCTAGTTGCTAGTAGTAGTTACTGCTAGTTGCTATTAGAAGTACTAGTAGTTGCTACTGTTAGTGCTGCTAGTTGCTGCTGCTGGTAGTAGTAGTAGCAGTAGCAGTAGCAGTAGCAGTAGTAGTAGTAGTAGTAGTAGTAGTAGTAGAATTAAGATATCTAAGGGTAAAGAATGAGCTATATTTACTTGAAAGGTTGTTTCAATGAAATCAGGAAAATTCACTTTTAGATCTGGATAACTGAATTAGTACTGATCGAATTTAAGTACTGTTTTTCAAGTTAGAACCCTGTAAACTCAATGGCACTTACTTCTAAAGAACTGTACTAGTGGTCATGGATTACACAGATGGGTTTTTTCAAATGAAAAAAGGGAAGGAAGTAAAGCAACAGAATGGTGGCCTCTGCCTATTCAGTCACACCCAGGTGTCTATATGGTACATGGCAATTTCATGGAACAAACAGTCACCAGAACACCAAATTAATAATGAGCTCCCAGGATTTCAGTGTGTCTCCAAAACAAATTAAAACTTGTCTCTGTGCTTAATACCGTTGGCCTGTTGGAGAACAACAAGGCTTGATCCACCTGCTTGTTGTAACTATTGGCTCCTCCTGGGCCTGGATCTCTCTTGGAAAGAGAGACCATTGGCTTAATCTGCCTTCAGAAAGACAGAAAAAGGGCTGGGTGAGGGTGACAAAGTGCCTGAAATGAAATCACTGAATTTTCTTTAGGCAAGAAAGAAGGAAGGAGAAGGCAATGGCTGCTTGAGGAAGGCCAAAGAGGGAAAGCCACCCCCACCATTCATTATGCCAGGCTGCTAAGCAACCATCTGCAAAGTACTGATCCTTGCCACTCCTCTCTCTCTCTCTCTCTCTCTCTCTCTCTCTCTCTCTCTCTCTCTCTCTCTTTTCCTGGCAAAAGTCAAAATTCAATATGATCTTAGAATAGAGGCAGAGCTGTCACAGAAATTTCTTTCCAACCCATCCTGAAAGGGCCAGAAAATTTCATGACATTATTTTTGTCATCACACACACACACACATACACATACATATGTTTGTGTGTGTGTGTGTGTGTGAGAGAGAGAGAGAGAGAGAGAGAGAGAGAGAGAGAGAGAGCACATACACTATGTGCTATATGTAACATGTTTAGGAGACAGAACTGGGGATATACAGGTGCTTCAAGAACCACTTACATGGGTGTAACCCTCCTATAATCTATGGGCCTACTTTGAATTCTAGGCCTATTTAGCTCTCAACAGATAGTTGTGATTGAGCTAAGGCTGCAATCCTAACTCCACTTATTTCAGAGTAAAGCCCTCTTTCTATGCATGGGTAGACATGCATAGGATTGGGGCCTCAGGCTGTAGCTTGTAGGCTGGCTGGACTTGGTGCAACTGATTTCTGAGTAAATATATTCTGGGTACTCAAATTCCTGCCATTACAATAGATAACTTAACTGGTTTGGGGCCTACATTGTACCCTCAAATTTCCGGGGAAGAAAAGAAGAAAAGTATTTTTTAAAAAAATGAAAAGAAAGGATTTTTTCAATTTTATGTAAATTGATTTTTTTTAAGGGAGAGAACTATGTTGAGAAAAATTGAGAGAGTAAAAAGCAGGAGTCAAGTTTTAAATATATATGAATATATTAAAGGGTATGGGGAAGAATTACAATTGACATGTCTCCTGAACACAATCTACACTTTATTTCAGACTACAGATTTCTGAACATAAGAAAAAAAATCTTTGGCTTGCAGCAGGGGTTCAGTCTCGCAGTCTGTGGGTCGTATTGTTATTGTTCTTCCTCGGAAAGAAAAGGGGAGAAAAAAAAGAAACAAGACACACACATACCTCTGCGCATACACACTCACACACACAAATAAGGATAGGAGAAGGCACACACAATAACAGACAAGTGGAAGGGAAGGGAGAGACAACCAGAAACATACTTCCAAACCAAGATGCTGAAAGTGGGGAAAGGGGTAATAATTAAGAAAACAAAGGGGAGAGAAAGAGAGGCGATTAGAAAAAAACGCTACACATTGTTTTTGTCCTTACCTGAAATTAAATATATACAAGATCATACGATGTTTGGCTATATAGATACTTTTTTTGTAAGTGTTCGCTTCTCTCTTTCTTTTTTTTAATCGGAATCCTTATAACTATGAATAGACAATAAATTTGAATCTTTTCCTTTTTTTCCTTTTAAATAGCACCCTTCCAAGTCCCCCTTCTGCTGTGCAGAAGTCCAAATTGTCCTTTTTCTTTTTTTTTCCTCCTCGTGCTCCTTTGTCTTCCCCCAAAGACAAAGGCGATCAGGTTCCAGTCGGAATATAATAATAATAATAATAATTAGAATAATAATTAATAATAATAATAATCTTAAGAAAGGCCAGGTGTGGGTCACTCGCTGTCCTCTTTGTCTTGGACGGTGGTGGTGGAATGATTGTAGAGTCCTTGGGCCATGAGGTGGAGGGCCAGGCCGTTCTTGATGCCGGTGGCCTTCTTGATCTTGGCCCGCTTGTTTTGGAACCAGATCTTGATCTGGGACTCGTTGAGGCTGAGCTCTTGAGCCAGGCTTTGCCGCCTTTGCTCAGTGATGTAGCGATTGGCCTGAAACTCCGCCTTGAGTCTCTGCAGCTGCTCCGCAGTGAACGCAGTCCGGGGCCTCTTGTCTTCCTTCTCGTTCTTCTTCTTCTTCAGCTTCCTCGTGCGGGGACCTACAGGCACAGGAGGGGGAGGACGGACACACAAACACACACACACACGGACACACAAGCACACACAAAGGGGGGAGAGGAAGGACAGAGGACAGCGTTGTCAGGTCAGAAACAATAAAAAACAACAAGGGCGTCCCCAGATCCTACAACCCGGAGTAACTGAACGTTTCATGATGGGGTACTTAATAATACCTTTCTTTCCTTTTACAAATCTGCTCCACCTCCGCCTTCACCCTTCACTGACTCCTAGTATCCTCAACTGAGAGAGCCCAATCCTAAGCAGTCTACTCAGTAGTAAGTTCCATCACGCACAATGATGGGTACTTAATAATATTTTTTCCAAATCTACTCCACCTCGTAGAGATGCACCTTTCACCCTTCACTGAATCCCAGTATTTTCAACTGAGAGAGCCCAATCCTAATCAAGTCTACTCAGTAGTAAATCCCATCACGCACAATGATGGGGTATATAATAATACCTTTTTTCCCCAAATCTACTCCACCTCCGCCTTGTAGAGATGCAGCCTCAACTGAGAGAGTCCAATCCTAAGTACGTCTACTCAGTAGTAAGTCCTCCCATCGCTCCCAATGAAACTTACTCCACGGATAGGATCGCATCCTCAACCTTGTTTAATAAACAGAGTGACCCGCCATTAAATTTTTTTGTTTAAAATAAAATTTAAAAGAGGGGTAAAAAAAAAGAGTAAATTCTCCCCCAAAATGTTAAAACAAATTTAATCGGAATGAGTTGCGTAAGCATTCTCAAGGATTTATGGTCCTAACTCGTTAATTAAGTATCATATCAGACCCTTATCTCCTGGATCAACATCTGGATCTACATCTGGATCCATAGATAGCCTGATGTGTAGATTGATAGCTAGATCGATCTCTCTAGCTGGATTTCTCCAGCTAGATATTTTAAAGATTTGAAAATGGTTTCATATCTTTTCAAATTTTAAAAAAATAATTGGGGAGTTATTACTTTAAAAGTGGGGAAAGATCAAACCTTTTCTCCCCCATGATTTGGGTCGAGAAAGCAAGTGTGTGTCCCTCTTTGTCCTGCAATACAGCTTAGGGGGGAAATGCTGAATTCCCTCGCTTTCCAAAAACACACCGATGAGATAAACAATATTTCCAGGCCCTCAAGAGTTAAATGCAACGTACTGACTACAACCCGAGGAAACATATTCCCCACGTCAATCATCTAGAACATAACAGTTGTTGTTGTTGTTGTTTTAAAAGACACTTTTTAAAATCTGCAACAACAAATGCTCGAAGCCATTGAAAATAACGCAAGGGAGGGCTGTTTATAAAATCTTGAGGAGTGAATCCAAAATAAACCTCCTTAGTTTTTTTTACTCTTTGGAGGTTGGGGTGGGAAAGGGCATCGCTTGGCTATACAAGTCACAAAACACACCAAGGAGTAACCTGGAACTGTTCTCCGACTTCTGATCCGGATTCAGAAACCGGATCCAAAAAACCGGATCTTTTTTATTTTATTTTTTATTTCTAATCCCTTTGGATCCTGAGACCCACCTAAGCTCGATTCCAAACAAAGCGCCTATCAGGGATAGGAAATATTATTTTTTTTAAAAAACATGTTTCCAAAGTGGTTCACTTTTTGCAACATCAAACCTACAAATTTCACAATAAGGTTGCAATCCTATCCATTGAACACAATGGGACTGACTTCTGAGTAGACATGCAGAGGATTGGGTTGTTAATTCCGCAGTGCTGGGAAAGTTTCGGGATCTATGGCAGGATCGGCCCCCTGGGATCTCTCTCTGTCTCTACCCTCCCTACTTCTGATTTGGGGACACTGAACTTGATTCCATCATAGACCCTAAAAAGAGATCGGTCTGGGAACGTCTGCTTCTTCTGCCGTCGAGGAGAGAGACTCTCCAGGGCCGGCTAGGCTGCAGCAATCTGGTTGTCCTTCCCAATCCCAACACGCCCCAGATCGACCAGTAAAGGCCGGGAGAAGAAGGACTTTCAGTACAAACAGCCTCCCCAAGACATCTTCGCTTGATCCAAACCAGATCCAGCACTCCCTGCACCTGAATTCGCTGGACCATCAGGATACTGGTGTTTCTTCCCAAGGAAAGCCAACACCACAATGATTAAACACACACACACACACACACACACACACACACACCGAAGGCCTTCTTGCAAGAATTCCACCCTTCCAGCTCCTTTCAGCCAGATTCATATTAACTTTATCATAAAACGCAAGGGGGGAAATAAAACCACTATATATATTGAGGAACCAGGAAAAAATACAAATGCAAACGAGCCTAATGCTGCAATCCTAACCACGTCTACTCAAAAGAAAGCCCCATTGTTTCAATGGGTCTTACTCCCAGGAAAGTGTCCTCAAGATTGCAGCCCATTTCTTTCTTTCTTTCTTTCTTTCTTTCTTTCTTTCTTTCTTTTTTTCTTTCTTTCTCTCTTTCTTTCTAACAGTGCAGTCCTAACCATGTCTTCTCAAAAGTAAGTCCCATTGTGTTCAATAGTGCTCTCTCTCTCTCTCTCTCTCTCTCTCTCTTTTTAAGGGAAAGGAAATCGAAGACAAGGAAGACCCTTGACACTAGGGCGATCCGAATTAGTTTCTACATAGCGCCAACAGGGCACTGGTGCCATGTCGAAATCTAGGACTCCCAGGTTGGAAAACCGTGAAAATTTATTTTACTCGTGTTAGTAATGTTACTACTAACTTTACTAATAATTTATTTTACTCGTGTTAGATGTATTCTGTTGGAAACCTTTTTTTGTTTACTAAAAAAATCTGCTAGCCAAAAATAATTAAATCATATTTAAATCATTGAGGCTGCAATTCTAACCATGTCTACTCAGAAGTAAATCCCATTGTGCTCAATGGGTCTTACTCCTAGGAAAGTGTGCGTAGGATTGGAACCTTAGTAAATCGTATTTAGATCATTGACACTTTCCTAGGAGTACTACAAATTAAACACAATGAGGTTTACTTTTGAGAAGACATGGTTAGGACTGTGCTCTAAATTATATTTAAGAATTAGGGAAAGGAACAATGGCTTTTAAGTAAAATTAGAAAAAAATCGCGATTGTGGCTAAACACAAACACACAAGGAAAATTATGAGTTCCCTACATTTTAAAAAAAATGCATTAAAAATGAAAGAGATTTCAAAAGTAGGCTGAGACCGAAAAGGGAATGAGGAGGAAAAGCATCTCCTCCAGTAGGCCCCAAACTCAGCTCTGAGACTCCTGGCTTAAAGCAGGTAAAATAAAGACCTCCGCCTGAAACTCAGTCCGCAGGTATTTTTTCCCCTTTACAGACAACAACAGATCCACCACCTCCTGGAATCCCCTCTATCAAAAATAAAAATAAAAGGGTTCAGTGGAGAGAACCTCTTCTCTGATAGTTTTCCAGCTGGGGAAGGGGAAATGGACCCAGATCTTCCAAAAAGCAGAGGATCTCCCAAAGAAAGGGGGAAAGGAAAAGGAGAAAATTTTCTTTCTTTCTTTCTTTCTTTCTTTCTTTCTTTCTTTCTTTCCCTCCTCCATACCCACCCTCACTTCTGGACAGGAGATAGGGTCAACCCCAGCCTCACCAAACAGGCCTGTGTCAGAAGTGGTGTCTTTGTGGGGAGGGGGTCCTCTTTCTCTCCCCCTTCCAACTAACTGAGCCTTGCAAGGCAGCTGCTTTGGGCAAAGAGTCATCAACTCCTGGAGCTGACAGCTCAATCACTCCATCAATCCGTGGAGTCAATCAAAGTGGCTTTTCTGAGTTTTGGAGGAGCGGGGCAGGTGTCAATAGCGGCGTGATCGAGATGGCTGGAGCTGATAGAGCAGCATTGATCAATCGCCGGCACAGAGAGGAGGTCAGGAGCAGAGCAAGCGCAAGGAGGAGGAGGTGAGAGACCAGGGCAGCTCCTCCAGACCCTCCAAGCCAAGGTTCCCCAACCACCTCGCTTTACCCAAGTCACTGATGGCTCCTGCTCAGTCAATCAATCAACAATATTTATATACCGCTTTTCAACAAAAAAGTTCACAAAGCGGTTTACAGAGAAAATGAAATAGCTAATGGTTAATGGATGCCCAAGCTGGGCTGGGGGGGGAGAATTGGGGTTCTCTGCTAACTCACATTACCTCCCCCCAAAATCTATGCGCTATGCTGATGGAAGGTTCTGCAGAGGCCCCCCACCTCCACCTCCCCCCCCCCCAAAAAAAAAAGAAAAAGAAAAAATATTGCCCCAGATTCCGGGTTTTATAATTTGGGGGTGATTTCTTGTGATTCTCACTCCTGCAACAGAGATTTTTCAAAGGGGGGCACTCTTCAACAGCCAAATTTTGACCACTGGGCTGGGGATTTTCCAAGGCGATCTGCGAGGAAGAGGAAGAGAGACTGAGAAGGCCTCGGGCCCTGGATTTGTCTTCTCTATGGCAAGGGTTTGTGAGATCTCTTGCCTCCTGTGGCTCTCACGTTCACACACCCATTTGTGTGCTGCTCTTTCTTTTGGGGAGTCCCTATCTCCTGCCTGTCTTCCGATCAGACATGTGTTGCGTGGAAGGGTGCAATCCTATGTACACTTTCCTTAGAGTAAGCCCTATACAATTCAATTCTGAGTAGACATGCAATGGATATCCACCCTTTCCAGGGAGGAAGCCCTATTGACTATCATGGGACTAAATTCTGAGTAGACACATGCATAGATTGGGCTTTCATTCATTCAGAATTTTAAAATCACCAGAAATCTATTCCCACCCAAATAACTCACACCTTCTATGCCTTATATATATATATATATATATAGATAGATAGATAGATAGATAGATAGATAGATAGATAGATAGATAGATAGATAGATAGATAGATAGATAGATAGATAGATAGATAGATAGAACGAACAAGACTTCTTTGTTTTCAAATCTAACTCAAGGCTGGAAAAAAAAAACCTGGAACTGGGGAGGAATGAAATGGCTGAAGGAGCTGAACCTTCATTGCCCTGATCCTAAACGATCAGGACACGATCCTCTGCCCTCCGAAAATGTACAGATCGGTTGCTACGGTTCTTTGGCATGGTCTTTTGCAAAGGATTTCCGAGCAACGAGTTTAGAATCAATGTTGTAAGTCTTACTCAGCTGAGGTTTCATTTTTACACAGTGGGAATTACTACTCCTTGGAAGGAAGTGTGGCTAAGGCTTCAATCCTAAACGCACTTTTCTGGGAGTAAGATATATTGAACACAATGGAGCTTACTTCTGAGTAGACATGGTTAGGATTGTACTCTAAGTCGCAAAAGAGGTTCCCGCCTTCGGAAGCCTCTTGTAGAGTTGAGATCCTGGCACGGCCAGAGCGAATCGCCCCTAAATCTGACTCAATCCTATCCCTTTCCGAGGAGTTACTTCAATTGAACACAATAGGACTTACTTCTGAGTAGGCATGCATAGGATTTTGCTTTCAGTTAGTGTATTCGACTCAGTTTCCCCCCCTGAAGCCACTTTCCCACCCCAGATGGGGGTGTCTGAAGCCAAAAGGAGGATTGCACAGAAAGGGTTAGAGAAATCCCCTCTCCTACTCCCTCTGCAGCTGGGCCTTAGGTTTTTGGGGCTGCAATCCTACACAATTATTTGGGAGTAAGCCCCATTGACTAGAATGGGTTTACTTCTAAGTAAATGCATAGGGTCGGGTTGCCAGTCTATTTCCCAGGCCTTCAAAGAGGGATGTAGGGGGAAGGGATAGTAGTGGTAGTGCAACATCATCATCAACAACATCATCATCATCATCATCATCACAGGATTGGGGGAGTGGAGTCTGGAGGGGGATCCTTACCCGAGGACGGTCTGTCTGAATACCTAGTGCAGTAAACCCAGGCAGGCCAGACCAGCGGCTGCTGCTGCTGAGAGTCTCCCTTCACCACAGGTCCTCCATTACCGGAGCCCATGAGGAGGATGGCGGGGTTGGCGTGCTCCCCATACTTCGCCGGGGTAGTTCCACTCCCTTCCGAGCAGGAGGAGGAAGAGGAGGAGGAGGAAGAGGAGGAGGGGGGCTTGGCCGTCCCTAGAGCTGCGGCGGGGCTGGTTTTGCAAGAGGTCGTGGTGGTGATGATGGAGCTGTCGGGGTTCCCGGGCGACTCGGCGCTCCGGAGAGAGGATGAGGAGGATGAGGAGGCAGGGTTGGGGGGCCTCCCCAGCAGTGGGTTGACATTCTCTCTACCTGAGCTGGCCGCGCATTCTAGGTCTCTTTCCCTGCCGCCCGCGCTTCCTCCTCCTCCTCCTCCTCCTCCTCCAGCAGCGAGGATCAGGAGCTGCTCCTTCTTGCAACCAAAGTCCGGCCTCAGGATGTTGTCGATGAAGAAGTTGGTGGTGCGATGGAGCTGCTGCTGGGGAGGAGGAGGCGGTGGGGGTGCTCTCTGCTGCTGCTGGGGAGGCTGAGGCGCCTGCTGCTGCTGCTGGAGGTGGTGGTGCTGCTGGTGGTGCTGGTGATGGAGCGGGTGCAGGGGCAGAGCCACCAGGCAGGGCGCCCCGGGAGACAAGGGAGCGTGGCTGGGAGACGCTGGCACTCCTTCTCCATCGCTGCTGCTGCTGCTGCTACTGCTGCTGTGGCGGCTGCTGTGGCTTCCAGGGGTGGCTGCGGAGGAGTCGCGCTGACTTTTACTGTCCGTCTGATCTTCCATAGTCAGGCGCCAGCTCCGGAGATCGATGCTTTTTCTTTCTCTCCCCCCTTTTGTGTTTGGCAGAGATCTGTCCTTTTCTTTTTTTGGATGAAGATGATGATGATGAAATACACAATGCAAAATAAAATCCACTTGTTGGCTGGGAGCAGAATCTAGAGAGAGATATCCAAAAACATTTTTTTGCAGTTATATTTCCACTCTCTCTCTCTCTCTTTCCCCCAAAAAAGGCACCAGCCCCCCAATCCCCTCCCCCCTCCCCCCAAGTCTTCTTAAAATCTACCCATCCTTCTCCAAAGTCTTCGGCAGAAGAAGCAGCAGCAGCAGCAGTAGGATCAGCTTGAGGGTTTCCCCCAGTGTCAGAGTCCTCTTTGCCCAAGGATCAATCCTGGGTGATGCTTTAATCGCCAGCTTGCACGTGGATATTTCCTCCCCCACATATACCTTTCTTCTCCTCCTCCCCCTCCCCAACACACACACACACACTTGTCTTAAAAAAATAATAATAATAAAAGAAAGCCAAAAGAGGCCAAATCTCTGACAGCTCCGATCTTGCAACAAACTCTCCCTAAAAAATCTCTCTGCCACACTTTTTTTTCTTCTCTACCGGAAGCACGTGAGGATGGCCCGCACGTGGAAAGGGCCAATGGGCAACCCCAGGTCCCTATGACGCCCCTGACGTCCTCCAATGAGCCGCCTGGCAACTTTGCAGATACATGATCCAAGGGCTGGCAGACTCAGAAGGAGCTGGGTGCTTGCCCTGGATCACCATCTCCCATTCTCCCTCTATTTCCTAGCACTCCGCATCTATATGTGTGTGTGTGTATATATATATATATGTATATATATATACACACACACATATATATAATATATATACGCAGATAGATAGATAGATAGATAGATAGATAGATAGATAGATAGATAGATAGATAGATAGATAGATAATGGGAGATGGTGATACACACACACATATATATATACACATATGTAAAATTTATTTTCTCACCTCCTGGATGGTGTGTGTGTGTGTGCGCGCATGTGCACACACACACACACACACACACACACACATTTATATATAAAATTTTTTTCCAAACAGCAAAGATCCAATCACAATGTTGTGATCATACAGCAATCCCCCTCCACAAATAACAGGTCCCAGCCCTGTCCAAGAAAATGATCCCTGGGTGGGTCTGACTTTGCCTCAGCGATCCTGAATTCTTTTCCAGCTCAGGGAACTTTTCTAAGCTCAATTCAACTCCAAGGAAAAGGAACATACCGTGCAATCCTAAGCATGTCTACTCAAAAGTAAGCTCCATTGTGATCATTACTACTTACAGTAGAGTCCTATCCATGTCTACTCAGAAGTAAACCCCATTGTGTTCAAGACTACTTAGAACAGAATCCTAAGCATGCCTACTCAAAAGTAAGGCCCATTGTGATCAGTACTACTTAGAGCACAGTCCTAACCATGTCTACCCAAAAAGTGAGCCCCATTGTGTTCAATGGGTCTTACTCCCAGGAGAGTGTCTTTAGGATTGCAGCTTTACTCCCAGGAAAGTAAGCTTAGGATTGCAGCCATACACTGAAAAGGCCTCAGATTGCCTCCCAGTTGCAGGTTGCAGCACATGACCTGCTGAAGTGGCACATCTATACCAATATTGGGAAATTGATTAGGATCCCCCCAGTCTCTAGATTATTCTCAATGCAGTCCTTTTTTCCACCCTAAAAGATAGACTAGCCCCCAAATCCAGAGTAACTACGGGAGCACGTAAGAGAGTTTACGTGCACCCGTAGTTACTGCACCACCTAGTGAAAACCTATGGGAAATTCATACTGCAATCCAGAGTAAGTTGTTCTTACACCGGAGCAAGGACTGCCCGTAGTTACTCTGAATTTTGCCCTAGGGCTGCAATCTTAAAGACACTTTCCTGGGAGTAAGACTCATTGAACACAATGGTGCTTTCTTTTGAGTAGATATGGTTAGGATTATGCTCTACAAAAGACAAATTTGCTGGGCAGTTTGTACAACTCTCTTCCACCTCTTAAAAAAAAACAACTTTGAAATCAGCCCAGATTAGGGGGAAAAATGTGATTTCCCAGGAATGAGTAGGAAGAAGGTGATTCTGAAATCGCATTTCAATCAGATTTATTGCCTTAACCTGAGTGTTTTGTTGTTAGCTGTCTCGTTTGTGACAGATATGAAAAACGAGTGGACTTGAAAACAAGTACGTCGAGGAACCTGGTAAAGAAAGAAAGAAAAGGCTAAAGGAAGGACCAGCCACAGCCGAACATTTTCCAGTTCAATGCGTTGAAATGCAAACCATTAGAAACAGCCCCAACCAGTTCAATGGGATTTATTCCCAAGTGTGGAGGATGCTTCCATCGAAATCAATGGGAGACCAAGGTGTGGAAATCCCTGGATCGTGTCCCCGTTCCCCGCCCCCTAACCTGACAAATGGAGGTTCGCATTCAGACCGACACCTCCGTCCATTTCCAGACAGTCTAGTGCGGGGAAATGCAGGGAAAGATGCTCTCTGCGCCACTCGGGTTTTCACACATTAAGAAGTGGGACTGAAAAAGGGACGAGTTACTGTCGGAGAAAAAGGACAGAACGTTTCTAAATAAAGACAATAACAAAATTAAATGTTTATCAGCTGGTCAGTTTTCTTGGCAGGGAGTTGCCAATCTCTCTCTCTCACACACACACACACACAGAGAGAGAGAGAGAGAGAGAGAGAGAGAGAGAATGAAAAAAAGAAAAGGAAAAAATTGTTTTTCATTATAAGAAGAACCACAGCCCAAAGTGGCCTCCTGCTAGAGTAGACATGGGATCCTTGGAAAACCTTCCTTCCTTCCCTTCTCCGATGGTTTTGGGTTTGCACAACTTTGTTGCTACACTGATCTGTTTGCAGGGATCATCGACGCGCTTGCAAAAATACTTCCAAAACACATGGGGGGACATCTGTAAGCTGTGCTTAGACTGGCAGGGCTCTGGGTCGTGGTCTAGGCTGCCAGGCCTGAGCCTGGGCCTGGGCACCGCACTGGGCTGGGTTTTGGGGTCCCCACACCGGCCCTCTTTCAGGTGTTCCCCAACACAGAGCAGAGGAGAGCAGAGCAGAGCCACTGCGGGTGCCACGTCGGGAGAACAAGAGTTCTGGAGCCGGGTGGGAGAGAGCTGCGCACACGTGACTCCATTTCTAGTCTCTGCCCTCCCCATTCTTAAGAGATTGCTTTGTAATGTGTGTATATGTCCAACTTTATATATAAATATAGTATGTATATACATTGTATACATATATTATGCACACGCACGCACACATATATACCGTACATACATATATACACGCAATATTCACACACACACACATAAATATATATATATGCGTCTCTATATGAATGAACACTGTGTATGTGTATCTATGTATGTAGTGTCTGCATGAAGAGAACGTTCTGTGATACTTACATCGCAATCCTAACCATGTCAACTCGAATAAGCCCCATTGTGTTCAACTGGTTTTACTGCAAGGAAAGTGTCTTTAGGATTGCAGCCGTACACGCTCTGTGTCTTCCTATATATACACATTCTGTTTTACTCTGTGTTTGTGTGTGTATTTATATACACACGTGAGTGTATGAAGTGATTATGCAGTGCGTGTACATATGTATGCAATGTGCGTATATATAGGTGTGTGTATATTCTGTGTGTATATATATGTGTACATATGTGTGTGTGTATATACATCATAAACCTGGGTATATGGGAGAGATTCTTCTTGGAGGGGGGAGGAGAGTCAGTGCAGGAGGGGGTGATTGTGTGTTGTGTAGCGTTGTGTAGTGAATGCGGGATTCCTGCCTTCCTTCCACCGAAGGCCCCCCCCCGACCCCCACCTCCAAGGGGTGCTATTTGTGGAGGGAGGGAGGGAGAGTTGAAATCTTCATCCCCGTGGCTGGGGGGGGGACCGGGGGAGGGGGAGGGAGCGGGACTTAATTAAATTCTAATTAGGAGCCTATCAATAGCCCATTTAGCGCGCAGGCTGCCTTTGTGCGGGGGCTGTGAATGGGCGGCCGCCTTATCTCGCCCGCAAAGAGGCGCCTCCAGAAGGGCCGCGCCAGATAATTTATAGGTTTTAATTACTCTTCATTCCGCCTGATCAGCTCCGCGTTCATCAGCGGACGGTCCGGAGGCAGCGCTGTCACTATTCCCTGGCACCAGCTCCATCACCCCCGGCCCGGCCAGGCTCGCCCGCCCGCCCGTCCCGTCCAGGATGCGCCCGCCCCCGCCTCGCCTCGCTCCCCTTCACTAAGCCCCGACCGGGAAGGAAGGAAGGAGGGAAGAAAGAGGGAAGGAAGAAAGAGGGAAGGGAGGAAGAAGGAGGGAAGGAAGGAAGAGGGAAGGAAAGAATAAGGAAAGAAGGAGGGAGGGAGGGAGGGAAGGAAGGATGGAAGGAAGGAAGGAAGGAGCAGCTCCCACTCTGCTCCCTTGACAGCGTCTTCCACTCCGCGACCCCCACCCAGCCCCCGCCTCCCTCACTCACTGCCTGCCCACAAAGCTTACAAGGAGCACCTGGGCCCTACTTACAGCTTAGATGCCCTCCCACACCTCGTATCTGGCCTATCTGGATGGACACGCACACATATACTGATATACAAACACATGTACATATGCACACACACACACACACACACATACTGACATGCACATGTACACAGATTAGGATACACACATATACAGACACACACACTCACGCATATTTGTTGGAAGGTGAAATATTCAGACATACACATATATAGGCACATAAATATACATACATGCACAGTTGCACACATACACAGATTAGGGTACACGCATAAACACATACACACATCTACACATGCACATGCACAGATATACACAGATATGCATGCACACACAAACACAGATTAGGATACATATACACACATACACATGCACACAAACATATATGAATACACATATATAGAAATGTACAAACCCTACTAGGATTCCATGATATATACAGACATGCACACACACATATATATACATAGAGATATGCACAAATACATACCCGCACACACATAGATATGCTCACAAATTACACATACATTCACACAAACATTGGGACACACACACACACACACACGTATATGTGAATCCTAATCTGTGTGTATATATGTCATGTGCGCCTGTATATGTGTGCGTCTGTATATGTGTGCGTTTGTGAATGTCTTTATATACATTCACACAGACGCACAGACAGGATCAGACCTTGGCACATCCTCACAAGCACCCCCACCAGACAGGCGCATGGGGGGGAGGGGAGGGGGACACTTGCAAACGTGTCCCCCTCCCATTCCCAGACGGGCCATCCAATGAGGCAACCTGCGACATCGGGCAAGACCGTCGAGGCGCCCCAGGATGAAGGAGGAGGAAGGGCTTCTCTCCCCTGCCCAGTCCAGTCCGCGATGCTGCCTGGCTGGCTGGCTGGCTGGTGGCACTGCCGGGCCTGGCTGCGGGGCTGTGCTGGACGGTGGTGGGAAGGGCAGGCTGGGGGCTGCGAAGGTTCGGGCTGGGTGTCTCTGGCCCACACTTCGGGCCACTAACTTCGCCAGGGGGAGGACTGGAAGCGCCTCTCCCCAAGACGGACCACGCTGATTGTCCCGCAATGGTAGATAAAATGTATGCTGTATGAAGAGATATATTGTCTATATGTATATTAAATAGGTGGATATGAATGTATGTATGCATATCTACTGACTTCAAATACACACACGTGTATACATACACGCTCATTTACACAATGTGTCTGACTGTATAAAAGCAGAAATCACAGACATGTACATGCATGATCGTTTGTGTGCTTATATGTGTGTGTGTGTGTGTGTGAACACACGTAAACATACATATATACAAACACACATTGTATATATATGTACATATCTGTGTATCTATATAAAACATACATACCTTAATAGATGTGTGTATAAATATATAAAAATACATTTATGTGTAAATACGTATTTTTCTATGCATGTATACAAACACAAACGTGAGTTTCTGTGTATGTGTGTATGTATATATAGTCACACAAACATAAACATACTTAAATATGCAAGTACGTAAAAATGTAAAAATGAGTGTACGTGTGTGTGAAAGTATATACAGTATATACACTTATATATATATACATGCACACACTTTATACATTTATCCTTTATACATATATACTGAATATATACACACTTTATACATAAATACTGAATATATGTATGTAATATGTAAATACTGAGTATACGTATGTAATTTACACACACATACATACATGTATGTATATGTAGTATAAAATATATGTGTGTGTACATACATACATACACAAGCGCGCGCGCACACACACACATACACAAACACACACACACACACGTGTTAGTGTTCTGTAGGTGTAATTTCCCATTTCCGTGGCTTTCGAGGGCATTTTGTTTTGTTTTCCTTTATTTTCTCCCTGAGACGGGACAACAGCCCGTACTTCTGGAGAACCGGATCAGCTCCCTGTGTCTTCTTCTCCTTCTCCTCTTCCTCCTCCCCGAGGCCTTCTAGTTCCGAGATGGAAGGAACAAAAAGCCCCCGCTGCAGATAAACAGTTTTGGGAGTGGGGATGGATCTGCCACCCTCCAGCCAGATCAATAGGGTGGGATTCCCTGGCCGGGTGGCTGGTTGCTCTGCTTTCCCCTCTGCTCTGCTCTGCTCTCCCTATTTGAAGTCGGGCTTCTTTCTGGTGGGGAAAATGGAAAGTTCATGGCAAGAACAATCCAACCTTGCCAAGCCAAACAAGCAGCCCCATCATGATCTGCCAGGCTGGGCAATTGTGGGGGACCCACCAGACATTGCCCCTCCAGTGGAGGTCAGTGGACACCCAAGTCAGACCCCTGGCTGGCAGCAGATCATCCCATGGCTGGCTGTCTGGCTCGCTTCCCCCCATATATTCAGTGGCTCTGAATGGATTCTCCATGGATTTGCCCCAAACGTGTACACTTTCTGCTGGCTGGCTGGTGGGGGAGTCTATATGGCCGTCTTTAATGTCCACGCTGATAATCCTATTTCTGGGGCCAGATCGGATCTGATTGGGGCCTTTGGTGAAGAACATAAATGAGTTGTTGCCTTACAATGGGTTTGCTCCTTCCTACAGGGACTGACTGGCTGACCAGCGGGTTTTGTTGCCAGTGAATGCGAAGAGATTTCTCCTACAAGTGCGGCATTATGATGGTGAGCGGGAAGGTCAGGCTATACATCCAGGGTCCCCAAAGCCTATAGACCGGCCACATGCACGGGAAGCCCACCTCATTGTACCTGACTGACAATCCCTCAATAGACTCATTCAATTAGCGCTCGCTCGGGGGATGCGGTCTTCATTCCACCCCCAGGAGAAGGGGGGCAAGGAAGGGAGGCAGGAGGGACAAGATCCCCACATTGCTTGGGGGGCAGGCGGAGCACGCGTGGAGTAACCACAAGCACTAGTGCAAAAGCAATTAGGGTGTTGCCATCTGGAGTGGAACAGATCCGACTCCAGCGATAGACACGCCATGGATCTCGCTCACCCACACACTTTCTCCCCTGTATAGGCCCTTGTTTAATTTTCCATCTCCCCCCACACCCACACCCACACCCACACCGACCCTCAAAATATTATATAGGGATCGTCCTGCTGATCACCATTAGGAATTGTGGTTGGAAAAGAAGAGTTTCTTTCAAGTTCCTTTTTAACGGGTGCCTCCCTACTAAGGACGCACACACACACATGCACACACACACATGCACAAAGACACTTTCTCCCCTCTAAAGGGGCTTCTTCTGATTTTATTTTCCAGCCTCCTCCCCCTCCCCCAAATTATTATATGGGGATCGTCCTGGTGGTCAGCTTTAGGAATTCTGTTTGGAAAGAAAGAGGGTCCCTTTCCTTTTTTTAAATCCTCAGGTACAGGGCTTTAAAGGGTGCCTCGCTACTAAGGGGATACACTCACACACACACGATTACTGATGGTCCTGCCTGGCCTCCTAACTAGATCAACAAGGTGGAGTTTCAAGGAGGTGAGCAAGCGATGGGAAAGCCGGTTGTTTTCCTATAGATTTACACTCAGAAAGAGAGGGGGGGCCTCCCCCTCCTCCTTCCCCCTCCTCCCTTCTCCCCACTTTCTTCCTCTTCCTACCTCTGGCAGGGCAGGTCTGTCCTCCTGTCCTGTGCTGTGCCCACGGAGAGGGCATCCGAAGTGGCCCCAGCCCAGGAACATGCTCCTCACCCAGCCCTCCTAGTGGCATCCTGCCTGCCTCCCCAGACAATCTGGTTTCAGTTACTCGGGGTTGGACGGGCAGGTCCCTTCAAGCGGCTTCCCTCCGATCTGGAGCAGGCAGGCAGGCAGGCATCTCCCCCTCCCCCACTTTCCCTAGTGGCTCCATCCTTTGGGGACGGGGCGGGTGGGGAAGTGCCCACCCCAGACCATCTGAAACCTGGTTGTGGGGATGTCCCTAGGTAGGTTTGCAAACATGCAGAACTCCAATTCTTGTATGTTTGTGTGTATGTCCAGGAGCAGAACTACCTCCATTCATTCCCCAGACGGGGTGGGGGGATCATCCACAAATTATCACGAGTGGGATTCATTTTTGGGCTTTGTCTCCTATAGAAGGGGGTTTGGATGAGGTGCTACAGCAGCTTTGATCACTGCGATGTCTCCTTGTAGTGGAAAGGAGGGGGGCAGCCACAGCTGACTGCTTCCTCTCTCCAACCCCCCCCCCCCCATGGCAGGGATGTCTAGTGCTTAATAATGGGCGAGGATTACCTTTGCAATGACTTGTTTCTGTGTGACAGGAGCAGAAGGTGCCCTTCCCTCCTCCTCCTCCTCCCCCCATCCCTCCGGCTGGGGAAAGCAGCCTTTGTGCCCTCCAGCCCGGGGGAAGTTCCAGCCACTTCCACCGCCAGGAATGCGACTCCCAGCACCTGCACCCTGCCTGCCCGGTGAAGGTGGGTGGGTGGGTGGGAGGGAAGAAGGGAGGGGAGGGCGAATGCCTCCTTCAAGCTGCAGGTGCTGTTGGCTCCGGTGGGTGGGGGGAAAGGGGGGGAAGAATGAGTGGGAGGGGTAGCAATCCTATCATAGATAGATAGATAGATAGATAGATAGATAGATAGATAGATAGATAGATAGATAGATAGATACTGATGTTTGAATTGATACATGTATAATTGCACCTCCTGATACATTTGATACATAGATATTGATACATACAGATAAAATGCATCTATCTATCATCTATCATCTGTCTACCTAACTCACTTCTGTTTGTCTGTCTTCTAATGGATAATAATAAACTCATGATACATACACACACTGATGCATTTGATTCATAGGTACTGATACATACAAATAAAATGCTTGTCTTTAAGAACAGACAGACAGACAGACAGACAGACAGACAGACAGACAGATAGATAGATAGATAGATAGATAGATAGATAGATAGATAGATAGATATTCCCAAACAAATGTAAAAAGAGGAAAACAAAACAAAAGTAGAGCTGATTATCATGTTTAAAATTATTCCCTGATCTTGTCTACTCTTTTCCCAGTTTGGAACTGGTATCCAGGGTGATTGGTTGCAGGATCGTGCCTGTAGTCAATCGGATCGAAAGCAAGTGACCAGTTCATTACTTGAGATGGTCGCCCAGCAGCGCAGACCAGCAGCCCGTTGTTAGTTGCTACTGTGATAGCGTGGACCTTCATGTGGCCACTAGCTATGGATTCGGCTGGGGAGGAAGGAAGGAAGGAAGAGGCGCCTAGCTGGGAGGACAGAAATGCCATCCCAGGTGCGCAGGTCTATGCAGGAACATAAAGGAGTGACAGAACTATATATTTTCCATTTGGTAGCCTGCTTATAGTGTACCCCATAAAGACTCACAAGAAGAATTCACATCTTCCTTAAGAGAGAGACTTTGTATAGCCAAATGTGTTTGTCGAAAGGAGAAAATATCTATCTATCTATCTATCTATCTATCTATCTATCTATCTATCTATCTGTCTGTCTGTCTGTCTGTCTGTCTGTCTGTCTGTCTGTCTCGTGATGTTTTAATGTTTTAATTGATGGTGATGTTTTTAACGATGCTGATGTTTTAATGGATTTGTTGATTATTGTGAACCGCCTTGACTCCTTGGGGAATAAGGCGGGATATAAATAAACTATTTTATTCTATTCTATTTTTATATAAATAAACAACAGCTGTTTATATATAAACACGCCGCGCATAGCAAGGAGAGATACTGGAGGTGGAAGTCGGTGGGGCTCCTTAGAGTCTCAGAACTTTTCCTTCCTTTCTTCCTTCCTTCCTTCCTTCCTTCCTTCCTCTCTCTCCATCTGGGTCGGAGATGTGTTGTGTGGGGTGTTTGGGAGAACCTGAAGGGGATCGATGACCCCAGAGAGCCCGAGTTGGCTGCGCATTTTCAGTGGATGCCTTCTGAGGCTGCAATCCTAGCCTCACTTTCCTGAGAGCAAGTACCATCTGCCATATTGAGTCTTACTTCCGAGTAGACGTGCATAGAACTGAGTTCTAAGAGAGCACTCCGATGCATGCAAACTCCATTGTGGTTAGTGGGGGTCATTTCCAGAGAAGTTGTCGCCTCATTCCTTTTCTCCTCGTTGCACGATCCCAATCCCTTCCCCTTGAATGTGCAAATGACAGGGTTTTGCGGGCTGTGTGTAAAATTATGTGTCTCTGTCGCAAGGAGCACGTGCTCTCCACGATCCCTACCTGGATGCCCCACGCGTGGCTTGCAATGGGTGGCATCCAATAGGTGCCCTGCACGTCAATCATTCTGGGTTATTTGAGAAGCTCTTTCTGAAATGATCCCAGCAATCTGCACTTCTTCTGATTGTTGCTGTCCAGATTGTTGTTGTTGTTTCCCACAAGTGTTTTTTTTTAAAATCAATCCTTTTGTTCTTTTTGTAAGAAAAAATTTGGAGCTGTTGTTGCCCCAGATTCCGCTTCTGGGGCAAGTCCAAAGAGAAACCGAAGCTGTTCCACAGGTAGAGGGGATGGAAAGGTGGAAGGGGAGCAAAGGATGGAAGAAGCGAGGGGGATCGTCCTCACCACACACAGGGTGACCACATAGAATGGAGGAAAAAGAGTGACTCTTGCCTTTAACTATTGCATAGCAGAGGGAATTTAGGCAGGTTTAACTAAACAAAGAAAAAAAAAGAATTTTAAAAGTAGTACCTGCCAAAATTTCCTCTTCTATGTAATAGTTTAGCTAGAAGCACTCTGTTTTCCTCCATTCTATATGGTTACCCTGACACACTCACATTCACTCACAACACAACCACACGCTCCTTCCCTCATTCACACTCTTGTTCATTCACTCTCTTACACACCCATTCATCCACTCATTGACACCCACACACTCATTTAGGCTGCAATCCTAACCACACTTTCCTGGGAATAAGTACTTTTGAACACAATGGGAGTTACTTCTGAGTAGACATGTTTAGGATTACACTGCAACTCACACATACACACACAGTCACATTCACACACGCATTCATTTCTCTCTCTCTCTCTCACACACACACACACACACACACACACACACACGATTTGAGCTCAATCCCATACATGTTTACTCAGAAGTAAGCCCCAGTATAGTTGATAGCGCTTACTCTCTGGCCTCATTGTGGACAGGACTGCAGCTTCACTCAGCCACGCCTTGGAAAGCCTACTTTTCTTGCAGCACAATCCTAACCGTGTTTACTCAAAAGTAAACCCCATTATGTTCAATGGGCCTTATTCCCAGGAAAGTGTCTTTAGGATTGCAGAATTGGACTTCTGCCTGCAGCTCACCGTTTCCTCTGCCAGGTGCAAACATGACTCCAGTTTAAGATTCGGAGATCAGAGAACTGGGGAGGAAGAGGAGGAAGATCCGCTTATCTCCCCAAATCGCAGATCGTGATAATTTTGAGACGCCAACGATATATAGTAAACACAGAGGAGATCGCCCAGAACTTCACTTTTGAACTCTCAGCATGTGTGTGAAGAGTCTGACTTCAGTGGAGACTGTGGAGTAAGTTCGGAGTAAGTTCAGTGGAGATTAGCCTATTCCATAAGCTAACCAAGGTAGGAAAGGTTAGTGGGAAAGATTCTCCTCCAATTTTTCCTCCCCGATTCCTAATAAACTTTCCTCATAATTATTAGATCTAAATAGATAACTGAATATCCCTACATATTTGAAAGTAAGAAAGAATTAAGAGGAAGGATGAAGAACTTGTAAAACATTTTCTCTCTCTCTCTCTCTCTCTCTCTCTCTCTCACACACACACACACACACACACAGAGAGAGAGAGAGAGAGAAAGAGAGAGAGAGAGAGTGAGATTATCAACCCTAAGCATGTCTACTCAGAAGTAAGTCTCACTGTGTTCAATTGTACTTACTCCCAAGATAAGTAAGTCTCATGGAAATAAATGGTAGGGAGTTGGGGGACCCATACTGCGATGGGGGGAAATGGGGATCAACCTACTCTCTCATGAGCAGACCCAGACTGTAGAGGTTAATGTGGCAACTATTTGCGGCACTCGCCCTCTGAGAAGCATCAATTGGCCCCTTCTAAGAACCATTCCGTCTCCCCCGCCCCCAAAACACGACTGCGGTCACGGATCTGTGGGAGCGAAGGGCAATAACACGCGTGGGTTAGTAATTCAATAAAGGTGATCGACGGCCACGGAATGATCCCACGCCTACTTCTGTAGCAGCTCCAGAGGGTCACTAACACGCAAGGAAAGAAACACACGTGGAGACTGAAGCCTTGAAGGTGGTCCCTTAAGTGGGCTCCCGTGGAAGAGAAGAAGAGGCTGCTCCTCCAACTCTTTCAAGGGAATTTGATCTTTCTTTCTTTCTTTCTTTCTTTCTTTCTTTCTTTCTTTCTTTCTTTCTTTCTTTCTTTCTTTCTCTTTCTCTTTCTCTCTCTCTCTTTTTCTCAATAGATCTTTCTTTCCCTCTCTTTCTTTCTTTCTCTCTCTTTTTCTCAGTCTTTCTTTCCCTCTTTCTTTCTTTCTCTCTTTTTCTCAATCTTTCTTTCCTTCGTTCTTTCTCTCTCTCTCCTCTGTGTGTGTGTGTGTGTGTGTGTGTGTGTGTGTGTGTGTGTGTGTGTTTTACAAGTTCTTCATCCTTATTGTCAATTCTTTGTTGTGAAATTATTAATCCGCCTATGCTGGGTCAGGTGGAGCAGGAAAACGCAGCTGGCATATGATGCCACAGTGGAGGTGACAGAGGGGTATGAATAACATACGATCCTGAACCTGGATGACACCCCATTCAATTCCTCCATGATTGATCCCAGTGATAACCTTGTCCCCGGTGTCCCGCGAGAATATGAAATGGCCCTTTAGGTGCATCAAATACCACCACCCCCTCCCTCTCTGGAGCTCCAGACCTAAAGGAGAGCCCTGGAATTGCTCTCCCAGTCCAGAATTGGGGGGCAGATCCAATCCAATCCCATTCACCTCAAATCAGGGTGACCTGATGTCATAACCACAGAAAGAGGACATCCAAGAAAATATAAAACATGAAATAAAATATAAAATACTATATTAAAAATATAGTTAAAATACTATACTGTATTAAAAATACTATAGTGTTTGAATTGACCACATGCAAGTAATATATACGAGTCTTTTGAGGATATATTGTTGAAATTAAAACTATAACGTATAATTTATTGCACATCTTATTTATTAATTCCAAGAAGGCTATTGTGCTGCCTGCTCACAAGGAAAAGGAAGAAGAGTATTTTTCCCAGGATACAAGGCTAAAAAAAATGACATGTCCTAAAAAAAGAGAACATACGCTCACCCTACTTCAGCTGGACTTCCCTACAAGCAAGCTTCTAACTTCAGGCACATTTACTTGGATGCAAGTCACACTACACACAGTGGTTCCCAATACACACCCCCTCCGTATGTGTCTGGAATTGAAATTTGATTCTACTTTATGAAATTAATTGGGGCGATTTCCAAATTTTGTGTTGGTGATGGTGTCTCAGAGAGAGAGAGAGAGAGAGAGAGAGAGAGAGAGAAAGAAATATCAGATAGATAGATAGATAGATAGATAGATAGATAGATAGATAGATAGATAGATAGATAGATAGATAGATAGATGCATTTTTATATGTATCACTGAAACAGATATGAACTGATACATGTATAAATAGATCTATCTATCAGTACATATATGCATTTATTTATATGTAAAAGACAGACAGACCCTTGTCCTACATATAGAGAGGGAGAAGGGGTGAAGATTCCCTTAGAAAACTTCACAGCTTTCTGCGGCTGTGTATTGGGGGGGGGGATCCCAGAAAGAGATCGTCAATACCATTGAAACTATTATTTGAGCCTGAGGTTCTGGTGATAGGGTGACCATGTCTGTTCCCCTTATCCAGGACATGTCCTGGATTTTAATCTTGTGTCCAGGAAAACAAACAAACTGCAGTGTCCTCCTTTTCCTTTTGAGTGGGCAGCATGTAGCCTTCTTGTAATTAATCAATTCAATGTCATAACAATAAGAGGAGAGTCCTAACCTTACACTTCAGAAGTGTTCAATGGGTCTTACTCCCAGAAAAATGTGTATAGGATAGCAGAGTATTTATATGAACCGATTCTTTTCCTCTTTTGCTATTACGACATCTGGTCGCCTTTTCTGTCTGGTGGTGTTGCAGATTTTTAGTGCAATGCTAAGCCTGTCTTCTTGGAAGTAAGTCTCATTGTGTTCCCTAGTACTTCCTCCCAGGAAAGTGTGGTTAGGACTGCAGGACTCCACCTGGGCTGGCTGGCTGGCTGTCCTTGTTGGACGAGGCGTGAGTGCTGCCCAGTGGCAGCCTCCGGAACTGGTGTGGTCCCAGTGGGTGCTTATGCCAGTCACGTCGGTGGAGGCACCCCTTTAAAAACTGGTTATGCAAAAGAGCCTGGGACGTGATGGCGGCGCGATAAAAGGAGACTCACTGGCTAAATATGACCGCCCCAGTCAATAATGGACGGGGCGATTAAGAAACTCATCTCCCAGGCAATTATTCCAGTAATTGGAAAAAAGCTTTTTCTCTCCCCAATTTAGGACCTGAACGAAAAGTAAAGAAAGACTCCGCCCAAGAGGGCTGTGCAGAGCTGGGGGGCTGGCTGGAGTTCTTTCATGGTGGTGGGGGGGGGGAAGGTCGTGGGGTTGCCCAGACTTTATTGACTCCTCTTTTCCAAATCCCTGCATCCTGCAGATGAACTGGGGAGTCACCTAAACTTGGGGGGGGGGGGAGAATGAAGGCAGATCAGAATGAGTCTAGTGGGAACAGGGTGACTATAGGCACAAACCTTAACTTGTCTACTCAGAAGTAAGCTCCTTTGTCTTCAATGAAGCTTATTCTCAGGAAAGTGAGCATAGGGTTGCAGCCTTAATCTTCTCTCCCCCCCCCCCCCCCCCCGCACATGCCCTCTTTTTCAGCCTTGGGTCCTGGAAAAAAAATCTACCCAGGAAAAAAATCTCATAAGGAAAAAGCAGTACAGTGAAGAAGTACTTCATTGAAGATGTACATCTTCAATGAAGTACTTCTTTACTGTACTGCTTTTTCCTTATGAGCAGGCAGCATGTAGCCTTCTTGTAATTAATAAATTCTATGTTCAAGTTTAATACTAAGTAATATAGTGTTGGTATGAAACCAGACGAAAGCAATATATATATATATATATATGAGTGTTTTTAGCTTTTATTTCCCACATTTTTCTTGGGTGTCCTATATTTTGGTGGGCTTTGTCCTCTTTATTTGGTTATAACATATGACCTTTCTTCCTGCTGCATCAGCTTCCCAGATGAACTTGGGGAGTCATCTCAACTTGGGTGGGGGAATGATGGCAGATCAGGAGAAGTTTGGCATCTAGTGAAACAGGATAATCATGGGTCCTCTTTTTCCAGAATATGTCCTATTTTTTAAGCCTCGTTATCCTAGAAAAAAAAAATCTTCATTGTCCTCCTATTCCTTATGAGCATGCAACATTTAGCCTTCTTGTGATTAATAAATTAAAAAGTGTGGCGTCTAGTGAGATTGGCCTGCACTTCCCAGAGCTGAATCCCTTTCTCCCCCTCTCCTGGCACCCTTTGGGATCAAGTGTGATCCAGTCATCGCTATCCCTCTGCTCTTGTCATCTGGTCCCATAACTTCAAGTTTCCATCTGAAAAAAAGAACTATACAGACTCTGCTCCATTATCCCATTGAGGAATTGGACGCGATTTGCAAGGGGAAAGCGCCACCTTCCGGCCAATCTGGGGGAGAAGAGAGGACTTGGTCAGTGTCCCAAACCCATATAGAGTTCATAAATACCTTTAAGCATTGCATAAAAGAAGAAATTGAGGCAGGTTTTGCTCAGCATAGAAGGGTTTAAAAAGCCGCACCTGCTTCAATTCCCTCTTCTGTGCAATGCTTAGAGGTATGTATGCATTCTGTATGGTCAGTGCATTGGGGTGTCTAAACTTTCCACCTTTAGGGCTCCGTCTGGCCCTTTAGCAATTGAGCAGCAGAGGGAATTTCAGCCTATGATCTGTGAGATGAGAAGCTGCACCTGCTGAAATTCCCTCCTCTATACAATTTTTAAAGGTCCAGGAGCCCTAAAAGTGAATTTTGGACCCCCTTAGTATAAGACCATCTCCACGATCTTCAATATAGATGTGATCAGATTTTACCAGTGCCAATAAATCTGACCATAGGTGAAATCATAAGTCAGATCATAATCCTGTTTCCCCAAAAGTCAATGCAGAGCATCGTCCACTGAAGCAGAAACAACACCCAATTTACACCCATGAGAGATCTGCTTTCCTAACCCTCTTCATCAATGCCTGTCCATGTGACCAAGCCTTGGGACCTTGCAACTCAGTGGGCTTTGTTCCAGGGTGACCACCTGTCCTCTTTTTTCTAGGACATGTCCTCTTTTTTAGTGTTGTGTTCTGGGAAAAAACTTTATTGTCCTCTTTTGCCTTGGAAGCAGGCAGCATGTAGCTTTCTTGGAATTCATAAATTATATGAAATAAGCTATATAAAATAGTTTTAAATTTAATAATAAGCAATATATAGTGCAAGCCTAAGCATGTCTACTTAGAAGTAAGTCCCATTATGTTCAAGAGTAATTACTCCCAGAAAAGTGTGGTTAGGATAGCAGCCTTAATTTTTAAAATAACCATATGAGGGTTTTTAGCTTTTATATTGTCAATGTATATTTACATTTTGTTTGTGTGTCCTACATTTTGTAGGTCCTTGTCCTCATTTTTTGGTTAGGTCATGTGGTCACCCTGGCTTTGTTGCTGAGGAAAGGTGAGAAGAAGCCTTGCTTGCCTTCAATTCCAATTCACCTCCGAGTAAATTCGGTGTAGGAACCACCGCTTGCCAACCTTGACTTACAGTGCAATCCTCAGCACATCTACTAGGAAGTAAGTCCCATTGTGTTCAATAGTACTTACTCTCAGGATTGCAGCCTTAGCCTGCAATCCTATCCACATTATCCTGGGAGTAAGATCCATTGATTATAATGAAACTTACTTCTGAGTAGACAGGCATGGCATGAGCTCCAAAAGTCCTATGCCTCACTATTCTATGCTTGTCTGCTCAAAAATAAGTCCCGTTATATAATTTCTACGTACGTGTGAAGGTTACAATCCTATCCTGGGAGTAAGTCCCTTTGACTACAGTGGAACTTAGTTCTGAGTAGACCTGCAAAGGATATGGGCTGTGAGTCCGGATTATGGATGTCACGGTGTCTTTAACAGTCTCCAAAAAGGGACACGGACTGTAAGCTTGGATGGAGATGAAGAGATTGCAGCACCCACGCAATGGGTTTAAAACCCGAAAAAAGGAAAGAAAAACCTTTACCCTTCTCCCGTTCACACGATCTGCCCTTTTGCATGTACGCTGGCTCTGTTGGGACCATGAATCCCAGTCGTAGACAAGCTAGAGTTGTACTCTTGCTGTGTACTTGGAAGTTATTTCCCATAGTTTTCAATGGGGCTTACTCCCCAAAAGTGAGCATAGGATTGCATCCTAAAATTGCAATCCTATTTAAACTTTCCTGAAAGTAAGCTCCATTCACTATAATGGGATTTACTTTTCAGTAGAGAGACATAGGCTTGGGCTCTTAATCACCTGTCCAGGCACCGTGGGCTCAATCCCGTGTACAGTTAGCATGTCAGAAGAAAAGCCACCCGGGTCACAACTTGCCCAACGTGCCAACTCGTGGACCAACACCGCCTGCGGGCTAAATCCGTGCAGTGCAGCGCTATTAAAAGTTCCTATCCCCAAACACACTTACTATAGAATTACTACTCCGGATTCCTCCTAAGGATCATTTACTCCTAAGTGAGTTTTCTGGAGTAAATTCTCACTGAATTTACTTGGCACAACCCAACCAGTATGTGTTTAATTCGAAGTAAGCTTCGCTGATTCATTGGGATTTAGGGTGCAATTCAATCCATGTTTACTCAGAAGTAAGCCCCATTGTGTTCAATGGATCTTGCCCCCAGGAAAGTGTGCTTAGGATTTCAGTCATGATTCCTTACATACATACATACATACATACATACATACATACATACATACATGTGGGTGATGACCACTTTGGAGTAAGTTCTATTGGACTTTGTAAGACTTACTCATGGCTCCTGCTGCAGGTATCCTGGAACCCAGTGTAAAGTTGACTTATCCGTTCACAACATAATCAGGAGTCTGAACCAATCCCAATCAATGGGGTCGCAACTACCACATTCCACAAACTACCACATCCCGCAAACTTAGGGTGCTCTTTACACAGAGTAGGAATGGCTCGGCCCTAAAAATATTGGGTGCGTTTTGCAGACTGTATCTGACTCTGTGGGATCGTCGTGCATATGGATGACCTACATATGGAGGACCCCCTTGTAGCATCTGTCCACAATGTGGGGCAGTATGTAGCCATCTGTCCTCCTCGGTGTTTATGTCTTCTTGAAGTGAAAGCAGACTGGACAGAGAGAGGGAAACGACAGACAGACAGACAGACAGATAGATAGATAGATAGATAGATAGATAGATAGATAGATAGATAGATAGATAGATAGATAGATTTGTTTATATGTACCTCTGAGTTGGATAGACAGACAACACAGACAGGCAGACAGACAAATAGGCAGATAGATGTATTTACTCATGTATCAATACATACATGCATTTATTTATATGTATCTGAGACAGCAAGACAGTTCGACAGAGAGGTGTATTTACACATGTTTTAATTCATACATGTATTGACTGATTTATACATATCTTTGAGACGACCGACAAGACAGGCACACAGATGTATTATATATTACCAAATGCATGCACTTATTTATATGTATCTCTGAGATGACAGACTGACAGACGGACACATAGATAAGTCAGATAAAATAGACAGACTCAGCAAAACAGAGAAAGGGGCAAAGGGGCAAACAGGGAAATGTCGAAGGAAGGAAGGAAGGAAGGAAGGAAGGAAGGAAGGAAGAAAGAAAGAAAGAAAGAAAGAAAGAAAGAAAGAAAGAAAGAAAGAAAGAAAGAAAGAAAGAAAGAAAGAAAGAAAGAAAGAAAGGGCTCATTCTTTTCATTCTGCTGCACCCCCCAAAAGAAGCACATTTCAGGGCGAAAAAGAGGAACAACTTTGGAGCCATCCTGGGCTCTCTCCTCCAACCCTGTCTTCAGGCTGCCCAGCAGTTGGTACAGCGGAGTCTGGTCCTAAGAAAGTGGTGTGTGTGTGTGTGTGTGTGTGTGTGTGTGAGAGAGAGAGAGAGAGAGAGAGAGAGAGAGAGATGGGTCCCCTCCAAAGTCTGGGGTGGGGAGGCCTGGATGCAGAAACACCTTATTAAATTTAAAACTAGTACATATTATTTTTAATCAATAATTTATTTATTCATGAAATAATTAAAAATTGTTAGAATTAATAACAAGAAGACTACATGTTGCCTCCTCACAGGGGAAAGGAGGACAATGAAGATTTTCCCCACCCCTCTGGACATAAGGCTAAAAAAGAAGATATGTTCTGGAAAAAGAGGACAGTCACCTTGACTCTCTGACTTTACTGCTTGCTAACAACCCTCTAAGAACTTCTGTTCTTCTATGGGATGACTCCATCATGCAGGACACCCAAGAAAAATGTAGGACATGACAAAATAAAAACTGAAAACACTCATACATATTGCTTTCATATGGTTAATTTAAACATTGTTACTTACTATTAAATTTAAAACTATTACATATAATTTATTAATTTCAAGAATTCTACATGCTGCCTGCTCACAAGGAATAGGAGGTCAAGATTTTTTTTTTTCCAGGCCACAAAGCTAAAAAAGAAAACAAGCCCTGGAAAAAAGGCTATATGGTCACCCTGCTATCGGGACCTCTGGACAGAATTTTCACACCTCCTTCACCAAACTACAGTTTCCAGGAATCTTTGCTGGGTACTACGAAACCTACCTAGCTTGTAATATACTTGGCAGTCAGAGATGGATATTTGCATTCAGCTTTAAACAAAGCCTGTAGGGCATTACAGATGAAGATTTTTGAAGCTTCACTGGGAGGGTAGGGACTCACACTCACACTACACTATAGCTGTAGTCAGTCACTAAAGATGGAAGCTGGAAATTTGCACCTGAATCCTAAGAGATGTAAAAAGATGAAAAGAGTGTCACTGAGCATGTTCAGAGTGCCTTTCCTGCCCTCTACGTAATCATTATCATACATATGGAAACTGAGGGGACAAGAGAACACATGGTCCATGAGACAGTATTTTACATGTTACATGTTTATCCCACCCCTACTTCAGTGACATACATGAAACACCAGGTTAGTTAATGGACTTTGCTTTAACTCTGCACTTGGTTTGTCTTCATCAAATGGCACATAGAGGGGGAGAAATATATGTTTTACTGAGAATGATGCCAGTGGTACTTGCTTAACTTCTGAAACAGCACTGCATATATATCAAGTAACTTCAAATTCATCCTATTCTGTTAGGCAGAAGTCTCCAAACCCCAGCCCTAGAGAGAGATGTGGCCCTCATCCAGCCTCCATCTGGCCTTCAGCTTACCCCCTCCATCCGGCCCTCGGGCAAGCCCTGTAATCCTCCAGAGATATGCTCTGCTCACTATACCTCAGGAGGGAATTTTGAGGGTTCAGGAGGTTGGATGCACCCCCAGTCTCTGTGCATGAAAGTGCTATGAACTGGTTTGAATTCATTTCGTCATAAGTTCTGTCACTAATATGTTCTATCACTAACTTATGTAAATTTATTCACATTTGAAATGTAAATCAATTCTTTTTTTACTTCTGGCCCCCAACATAGTATGAGAAAGATGGTGTGGTCCTCCTGCCAAAAAGTTGAGAGACCCCTGCTTTAAGGCCCAGTTCTCTACGCTTTGGAGCTGCTATCCAGCAGGTGAGCTCCATTCAGATTTAAAAAACACATAATAAGTATCTCTATACAGAACTGCAGAATTTGTGAAGATTGCTAACAATGAGTCTGAGAGCATTGGACCACTGTGTACCCATTCATTTAAATTTTGACATGTTTATTGGCTTCTCAACAGCCTGCCTAACACCCCTTCTTATGATAGGCATGGTATTCATAATAAAGCGTGTGAATCATTCACCAGTAGACCACTTGGTAGAACACTTTTCCAATAAAAATATCACCTTCCGGCATCTTTTGAAGCCAATTTTGCTGAATCAGTATCCAAATGTAGAACTGACTCATGCATTTAAACACACCTACTGGTAAATGGGTCTGTAAAGAATAGGGTGTTTCCTCGGGGGAATCAGGCAAATTTGGATGCATGATGCATCCAGTTTGCTTAGCTTGGCTAGAGAAGTTATGGCTATACAATCATGAAATTTGCTTTTCATGTGATCCCTATTTCGACCACAAAACTCAACATTTACCAGCTGGCCAATGGGAGGACCAGTACAAATGAGATCTTATCATAGTCTTTCTGATCATAGGCTTTCTGGTCTTCCTGCATCACCGTCTGGCTTCTTCTTCTCCAAAGAAGAAGAAAACATGGAAAAATAAAAAATATTAAAAATTAGGGAGATAAAAAATGGTTGGGGTTGTGTGTGGGTCTTTGGCAGCTGTCAAAAAAGGTCTCCGCCAATGGGCAGCATGATGGACCACAATGTCATAGTCAGTGGTGGGCACCACCAGGTTCGCACCTACTCTATAGAACCGGTTCTTAACAAGAGATAGTACATATAAAGTTTAAAAATAGCCATTTAAAAGTGGCTGCCAGATGGACAGAGAACCGGTTCTTAATTTCTTTGAAGCCCATCACTGGTCATAGTCTATTCCTTGTTTTCCACTCTTGTCTCAAGAGTGTAGCTGATGGTTGGCATAGTTTTCAAAATCATGAATCTAATTCTTAATGTAGAAATTCAATATGTTTCAGATTTGTTGCCACCCCTCTGAGGGCTGGGGGAGGGACATTTCTCTACAAGGCTGACAACTGGTTAACCAGTTTCCAGTCAATTAACATGCTTTAAATGATTCATCCTTTAATGGTGATAAACAGTACAGCCTCTCAACATGGGACAATTTAATACTTTATTCAAGTTGACTTTCAACCAAATAAAACAGACAAATTGTTTATACAAGAAACCATCTTGAGAACATTATGCTCAAAAATGCACCATGATTCTTAGTAAAAATGCCATCTCCCATGGACTGAACAAAGCGAGTTGGTTGTGGGATTGCCTCCATATGTTGCTGATCAGTAATGCAATCAGTACTGGGCACTTTAGAAAGAAAAAAATGAAAGACATTCTTCTGCTACAATAAAACACATTTAAGTCCCATTGATTTCAATGGGGAGAAGATTTAAGGAAATCTATATGTCTTCAAGAACTGGACGCAGCCATGACTGTGCTCTCTCACTGCATTTTAAACTCCTGTGTCATTATGTTCTTTCTGCAAGGCATCCTCAACTTGTTCATCTATTTTTAATCCATATGCTGGGGGAAAAAAATGGAAGGATGAGTATTCAATTTTGTATGTTGCGTTTCTTCTTAGCCCTACAGCCATGTTTGAATTCCCTGATCAGACTAAAAACATGACATTCCTGAGCTAAACGAATGATGAGAACTCCCAGCAACTGAGTAATGAAAGGCCTCCCTCTCCTTTTCCCTTGAGCTTTGAAATCCACATATAATTAGTTCTCAACACTTTATGAGTATGGGATTTACTTATTCCTCTTTGCTCCAGAGATTTCCCATCTAGAATGTCGCCACCATTGTAAATTTGTAGGGAGCTTGTGATAGGGTGGGAGTTATTAAGGTTTACCGTGATTTCTTCTATCTGATTTCTCTGTCCTTTTTGAAGGTCATCATGCTTCTCAATTCATCACTGTCAAGCCAAATTCATAATCTAGTCAAACTGGAGTCCTTGGATAGATTGAAACTGATTTAAGTTCCACACTGAAGGGCCACAGCAACTGACTAACTGCATGATTGCTTTTCCAAGCCCAAAGCTGATGATGGTGATGACCAGTGATGGGCTAGAAAAAAATTAACAACCGGTTCTCTGCCCAACTGGCAGCCACTTTTAAATGGCTATTTTTAAACTTTATATGTCCTATCTCTCGTTAACAACCGGTTCTATAGAGTAGGTGCGAACCTGCAGGAGCCCACCACTGGTGATGACCAAGCATTTGTTCTGTCTGCATGGATTCTAACCCTAAAGCAGCCCTGATTGCCAAATATATTGTGCAATAATGTTGTTCATATGAATGCCAACAATATGGCGTTCATTCTCTTCATAATTCCTGACTGAACACAATATCTCCAAATTATATGATGGGCAATTAGCTCGACACCAGTATTTAAGTACTCAAGCCTTTAAGTTAATCTCAATGGCTGTAACCTCTGTATCCACCTACTTTCATGAGCAAAAGCAAAAAACTGGGGAAACAGAATCATTTGTGATAAACTTGACCATGCTTTTCACTATTTAAATTAACCAAGCATGATATATGAACAAGCTTTGTATGGATCTAGACAGAGAATGGTGGTAGGTTATTAATGCCACTGGGCCTTATTCACACATGAGGTGACACAATCACCTTGATAGTATGGGAAAAATTGCTGGGCCAATGGCCGCACTATGTACCTATAAGTACCAGTAACCATTTGTACTAACAGGATCTCCTTATGGAGACTTTTCAGATCAGGCAAATAAGTATGGCCACCAATTTTTTATAAAAACCCACATGATTCAGATCATACAAGCAGATCACAAGCGGGACAGTGGCCTGAAATTACAGGAGGGCTGCCATATGTATAACACTGTAGTTTTGGTAAAACTGGATTTTCACAGTGGATTTAGTAATTGGAGCTCTCCATGTGCTCAGCCTAAAGACATCCAAAAGAAGACTGGTAATTCAGCTGTTCCTTTCCCTAAAGTTCAGTTATGAAGTCTTGGGATCTCATTACACTTGTGCTAAAGTGCATAATTTGGCCTAATAGGATGTTAGGTTTAATTATAAATAGCACATGGGGGCAATGAAATTGGGCAAAATTGCAAAAAAAGGTAGAGACCTTTAGTAATCCCAATTGCACTCCCAGCCCTGCATATATTTTTTTTAAATAAATTTAAAAAGCACTTTTCATTGGGAGGATGATTGGGATCCTTACACAATCACACTGCACACTTAGAGCTGCACTTGCTATTCTGGCTTGATGTTAGAAATGACTCTACTCCTGAGATGAATCAGTTTGAAAGTTGTGGGACTGCCAATGGGAAAGGAATGAGTCTTTCTGCAGTCTTTCTCTAATTTTTGCAGGCCTGTTGTACCAATTATATGAACAAGAGAAGATGGGTTCTCAAGTCTTTTGGGACCAAGCTGTTTCATTATGTTTGGGGTTTGTTGCTGTATGAAACTGGCTCAGCTCAATTGCTTGGTTGGGACATCTGAAGCTATTTTTCTGCAGGTACCCAACTGCTATGAACCTGCTGTCTCTTTATGATATGGTCTGGCTTCTGCAGGTTCATTGGCAGTGAGCGGGTGGAAAATGGACTGATTGGCAGACTGGTCCCTTTCAACTCTTTAATTCTATTATTCTCCATTGGCATAAATCTGAGTTACAGAAGCAATGTTGGCAAAGGGCTTGTGTTGATAACACAACAGTGACTGGCAAAGGCCATCAAAAAGAGATTGAAAACACACACATGACCTCCCTCCTCCTCCTCCTCCCTCCCTCCTCCCCTCTCTCTCTCTCTCTCTCTCTCACACACACACACACACACAAACACACAACATCATCCATATGCATAATGCAGACCAATAACCACAAACTTGATCAATCACCAGCAATAACTTCCTCACCAGAAGGAAAGCCTACATTTTGATTTGTTTTGAGAAGTGCTTTCTTGTTACCAGGAGGAGGTACTTCTGTCATTTAATCATAGTTGATGTTCTTGATTTAACAGTTCATTCAAAAGTCTCCTGAATTCCACAGTGTAGCATTTCTTAAACTGTGTGTTGGGACCCACCAGGTAGGCATGAGCTAATTTTGAGACTGATCACATAATCTGGAACAGTTTTCTGGAGCTCTTTGTGGTTTGCCTTGGTCTTCTCTGTCTCCATTGGTTCTCATTAATTTCAATGTATATTTTCTCTAATGTATTAAAATTCATGCTATCATATGACTGCATTTGATATGTTGCACATCTATAGTTTTAGCAGGCTATTATTTACATAGCAGCTACTACATAAGCTATACTATGCTATAAATACTATACTATATATTTAGAAGGCTACATTTAATGATAGTCAAGGAGGCTAACTCCTATGACTTATTTGCATTTGTCATATGGAGGTGTTAAAATGTTTCCTACTTGATGATGTCTGGATCATGGTGGGTTCACTCGTATCACTGGTGGGTTCAGATAGATTGTTGGGTAACAAGTTAGCCAGGAATTAATTAAAGCCTCTCAGTTTATGTGCATGGAAGAACAAGTTTAAACACTTATATATTTTTAAAATCTTATAATAGCATTTTTATTGTTACTATTTTCAGGTTGCGTATATTTCATCTTTAACTGCAGGTTTCAAGAGACATCTTGTGGTTTTCTGGAAGTATTGCAGATTGTTAGTATTTTTCAGTCCTAGAATTGCAGAACCATTGCTGTGTGTGTGTGTGTGTGTGTTGTGTGTGTGTGTGTGTGTGTGTGTGAAATGGGACTTTAGACTTGTATTTTTTGGACAGCTTCTCCTTACTTTCCCCTACTCAGCACTCCTCCCACTATGACTGATTTTCAAAAGACTTTGAGAAACAGTTGGTAATTTAGAATGGGGACCTGATGAACACTTTCTGGGAGCAAACAAGTCCAAAGAAGCTTAGCCATGGTGGAATGTGTATCTCTAAATTTGTCTTGCAATCAACTTAGTTTTTGAAAATACATCATTGAAAACATAAATGTTTGCATCTAAGGTAACGTAAAAAGTAAAGGTCCCCTGGCAGGTTGTGTTGCCAGCCATGACTGGCTGCAAATTGTTCTGCTGTACATACAAGCATTAGCCACAGCTGTTGGGTGTGACACTTCTCCTTGATTCAAAGCCGAAGAGCCAGTGTTGTCCAAAGATGCTTGTGAGGTCACGTGGCTAGCATGACTATACCTTGAGGCACACAGAACATTGTTTACCTTCCCACTGAGGTGGTAACTATTTATTTACTTGCATTTGCATGCTTTTGAACTATTAGGTTGGCAGGAGCTGGGCCAGAGACAGAAGGCCTGAACTGCTGACTGAGCATAATTCCAGTCAAGCAATTTTCCAACCCTAGCATTCTCACCACTGAGCTGCTGCAGCCGCCTTGTTTGTTGCAAACATGTTTGCATCTATTCAGCATTTAGCAGTGGCAGCACAAAGCCTGGCCCACCAGGACTACATCCAGCAGTAGCCATAAGATCAGTTGGATATCACTTATGGTAAGGGAAAATCTGGTGTGAGTAAAGTTGGCAAAATCAATTTTCTTCATACGAATAAACTGGTAGGATACACGATAAATTAAATGATTAAACTGGTAAGATATATGAACACCATTACATCCTCTGTGTGGTCCAGAATCCATGACTTACATAGGCAGCATCCTAAAGACACTTTTCTGGGAGTAAGAACCATTGAACACAGTGGGGCTTACTTTTGAGTAGACATGATTAGGCTTGTGACCAAAGTCATGTAAATTGCATGACAATTCTGTTACACACACACACACAGAGAGAGAGAGAGAGAGAGTTAACACAATGTTGACTTTGCTTTCTCATATTTATACAATATGTGTCTTCCTTGTGGTTTGAACACAAAATATCTTTCCTTTTCAAAGCATCCAAAACTATGAAAAATATTTGATTTGGAGTGTAGAAGAAACAATTTACTTCAGGAGACCATTTACACTTTGATGGAGACTTCTTATCTAAAGCCATATGATGTCTTCTGGCAAATGTTCCACTTCATCCTTAGAAAACCCTCATCACAAACCCTAGTCCGTGACTGGCAGCTGTAAGGAGACAGATTTCCTTGTGTGGCCACACAGCCTAAAGATGAAGCGAGATGCCTGGCCTAGATCACTGCAGTGTCTCTATGAATCATTTGTCCATATCTGTAGCCACATCCTCTGCAAGTGTCAAACTGATAAACTATCTCCATCAAAATCAGAAATAGCTTATAAGTCCAAGATAGCTGTGTTTATCTAAAACAGTTGCCGTAAATAAATTTATCCTTGACATAGTAGGGCAATGGTCTAGGGCTACAAACACAATGGGACAACATCTGTTCATGACTGCAAAGGTCATTTTGTCATGATAAGGGACCATTTGCTACTATCTGTGGATTCTTGGGATGGATTAGGATGAACAGCTGAGGTGGTGCCCAATCAGTATTCTTTATAAATATGAGGTTAGCTAAGGGAACTAAGCACACAAACTGTATTTGACATAACCTGTCAAATGGTTACTGCACTATTTTAAAAAACAACCATAAACAACAACATTAGATTCTAGGGGTCTGTATAGAAGCCATCTGTTCTTAAGTCCAACAACCCTATTGTCAGCAAATAAGCTATGAGTGACAAAAAAGAATTATTAACAGGACACCTACAGAACAATATTCTATGTTGTATGCTCATATCTGGAAAAGCAGAATTAAGAGGGCTTTCTGGGGGGCGGGGGGTGGCTGGCTCTTATGGGCAACATTCATGAAAGTCTGGAATGGATAGTAACACCACCCATGCATATATGGCCAAGCATGTTTGTGCATTATCTCAAAAGTTCTTAAGTTGAACATTCTTGAGAAGGGGAGTTTCTGTATTTATTACATTGGCATCCCGCCTTCTTCTTCCATCATGAAACCCATGATGGCCTCCAAAGGGTTCCCAAAGAATCACTCATTAAAGCATCAACCAGACTGACATACATTTATTTGGCTTCAGCAGTCCGGATAAGGTATTCATTTTCAGACCATACTCTGGCACTACATGCTAGAGATCTTGTAGTAGGGGATTGTGACTAAAAGTCATGGAAATGCTTTTAGTTTTGTTTTTCAGTGAAAGTTTCACCAAGCACCACAGTCTTCTTCATCAGTCTAGTTTCTCACTGCTGAGTGGTTTCTGTTTCACATTAGAAAACCAGCTGGTTGAGATTAGAAGACTTTTTCCACCAGAAGCAATATTTTTGAAGAGCACACCTGCAAAACGTCCCCTTCGTTACAATATCCACAGGGCTGTTGCTTCCTCCTCCCTTGCTTGTGCTTCTGATGGAAGTAGTTATGAAGAGCATTCATTACTTGATTATCTTCACAGCTTTTATAGATGCTGGAAGGACAGAAAAAACACAGCTGTAAGTCAGGTGTCTGCCAGTTAAAAATCACAGGCAGCTTGTTTTGATATCTGTAACTGTGAATAATCTTTGTCAGTGAGTCAAGTGGTCACCGGCTCTGTAAACAAAACAAAATAAAAAAGGGGAAAATGGTTTTGTCCCCACATGGTGTTCATCTGCCAAGCCCCATAATTTAAACTTTGCAGTTCTGATTTATGTCCACAATGAATGTATTCCCAAGTGTCAGTGGTTCTCATTACTCACTGGCCATTGAATTTTTTTTTTTTGGTGGTGATGCATCACATAAGGCAAAATGGTGTACATTACTCCCATGTATACCCATTGCCATGAATAAGGAAAAAAGATTGGGTAAAAGTTGCAAAATTCACACATTATGATTAAACCCAAAATCACCCCTCATATCTATATATATAAAAGAGAAAAGTCACTCACTGACTCACTCACTGACTGACTGACTCACTCACTCATCACTGCCCTGCCAAAACCGGTGGGCCTAGAAGCGTGAAATTTGGGATGAGTGTTCCTTCCGTGATGGAGGGGTGCACTAAGAACCGGTTTTCGGAAATTCCAACAGGAAGGGGGTGAAAAGGGGCACAATGCGTTTTCCTCCCTATACTTTGCATTGAGAATTGCTGACTCAGCAACATTCCACCCCAACTGCTGGGCCTGAAGCATGGAATTCTGGGAGTTCCTTCTGTCACCTGAACACCCACCAAGAACCATCTGGAGAAATTAACCCTTCAGGGGCTGAAAAGGGGGCAACGTGTTTCTGTCTTATACTTAACATGGGAGACTGAACAACCTCAGCCAATTTGGTGCTCAGACCCTGGTGCACTGGGGGGATGTTGTTCGGAGGAAGAGGTTGCGCTGGCGAGGATGCTGCGCATGAGGGGAAATTGCGCATGAGGGGAAATTGTGCATGGGGGAAGTTGCGCATGGGGGGAAGTTGCGCATGGGGGGAAGTTGCACCTGGGGAAAGTTGCGCCTGGGAGGAAAGTTGCGCATGGGGGAAAGTTGCACATGGGAGGAAAATTGCGCATGGGGGAAATTGTGCATGGGGGGAAAGTTGCGCATGGGGGGAAAGTTGCGCACGGGAGGAAAGTTGCGCATGGGGAGAAGTTGCACATGGGGAGAAGTTGCACATGGGGAAAGTTGCACATGGGGAAAGTTGCGCATGGGGTTTGATGCATATGGGGGAAGTTGTGCATGGGGGGTTGATGTGCATGGGAGGAAGTTGCGCATGGGGTAACTTGTGCATGCTGGGTTGATGCGCATGGGTGAAGTTGCGCTTGGGGGGGTTGATGTGTATGGGGGAAGTTGCGCATGGGGGTTGTTACGCCTGGGGGAAAGTTATCCATGGGGGGTTGATGATTATGGGGGAATGGCATACGGGGGAATTTTACTCCCGCAACGCGGGTACGCCTTTCGCTAGTTATATCATATGTCTCTTTGCATTTCCAAACTTTGTGATCAAAGATTACATGCACCATTCGTAATACACCTTGCAATTAACATGTTGACCATTAGTTCTCAGGAAACTTCATTTCCAAAATGCAGTTAGTGGTTCTCCACTGCAGAGCATCAAAAAAGTCATGGTAGATTGCAACAAAACACAAGCGCTCCTGGATTTTTGGGGCACTCATTCCCAGCCCAGCCCAATCAAATCATATCAATTGTTATCCCGTAAATGTAATGAAATACAGAACATAACTGCAAATGAAAATAATCAAAGATGTGAATTGTTTGTACAAGTAGAGAATCTCCAATTGGACATTTGGTTTAGAGAATCCCTGTGAATAGCTATTTTCATGTTATACAAAAGCAATTATTTATCACGGTAACTAATGAATTAATTAGTCATTTAGTTAGGCAATTCAATTAGGTAGGCAGTTTCCTTTTCCCTGGTTTAAAACAACTCCATTTCATGCTGTTCTCTTCTTTATTCACATGCAAAAAGGAGGAGATTATCACTCCCTGGGAAGGGAGAAGTCCTTTCAGCCTAGGCTGAAACCTGGTCCTTATGCAGATTCAGAGTAGAAGAGTTATTGCCTGCCCCTTTTCTTTCTTTCTTTCTTTCTTTTTCTTTCTTTCTTTCTTTCTTTCTTTCTTTCTTTCTTTCTTTCTTTCTTTCTTTCACAGTATTTACATACCGCTTTTCAACTAAAAAGTTCCCAAAGTGGTTTACAAATAAAATAAAAAAATAGCTAATGGGTCCCTGTCCCAAAAGGGCTCACAATCTAAAATGCAAAAAAAATCACCAGCAGAAGCCAACTGAACAGACATTGCTGGGGTGTGTAGGGCCAGTTACTCTCCCGCAACTAAATAAAGGAGGAACACTCACTTGAAAAAGTGCCTCTTGCCCAGTTAGCAGGGGTTTTCCAAGACAAACAAGCTGTTTCTAATCATTAACTGCAAAAGAGACACACTTTAAAGAGCCAACCTCATTCACTTGAGATAATATTTGCATATAAATAATACACATATAAATAGGTTTCACCTGTATTGATTGGATTCTCCCAAGTCTACTAATGCCAAGTAGTGTGAGTTGCATCAAGCCCCTTAGGTATATAATCCATAAATTATAAAATGCACATATAGCAGCTCATTCCTATGCAGTGAATCTGCTGAGAGTACAGGGCCACCAGCACAAAGATGACTGAATCAAACCTACCACTGAGAGGGTAAGAGGGCAAGACTCTTCAGAGCTATCCCAGCTCTGTTTCTGGAGTAACACTATAGAGAATATATGCAAATATATGCAAAATCTGGCAAAGGACCCACACAAAAGTACCATGATAATGGGTCTGCCAAAGGTTATTACAAATTTTTATTCAAATTTGTATAAAAGTCAAAAGGTAGACTCCACAAGGTTAAAACAATATATTCAGAGACAAAATTTACCAAAATTGACACAAGAGCAAAGATCTATATTGAATGACAGAATTAAGAGAAGTGGCTGATGCAATCAAAAAAATAAAAATAAATCATTAATAATATGCAATCTACAAATGTACCACAAGATGGTGTTAGAATGCCTTTTGCTACACAGTCTTGCTCTCTTCCCCCCCTCAACCCCAAGTGATCTCATCCATCCATATTAATTTAGAATCACTCACTCTAATTTCAATCCAGCATCAGAAGTGCAATAGCCCACACCATATTAAGAGTAGCTTTGCTGCAAAGAAGAGAGGCATGGTACTTCTTGACTGAGAAAGCAAAAGTTCAACAAGTTTGGTAATTTACAGTAAAATGTGTCCCAGACTCTCCAACTGCTATACTGAAGACACTGGCAATGGATGTGTCCAGCTACAGCATAAGTCTACCTGCCTGTGATGGATCAGAGTTTAACTGAAAAGGCAATCCTTGCATATGCAGCCATAACACTGGCTGGGATATTGAACCACTGGTGCAGGAGTGTGACTAGAATGTCTATACCACTAATGACAAGATCAAGGCTATTAAAATTGCCTTCACATTTCAAAATGTGAGTCAGCTTCACTGAGAAAGGCGGGGTAAAAATCCTGAAAAAATAAATAAAAATAAAAACCTGCTAGCAACCATGGAACAAAAAGAGACTGGGAACTGAATAAGAATGGACACAAAAGATAGAAACAGACAATTTTCACAACAGAGTCCTACAATCAGAGTACAGATCAGAGTACAAATCAACAACAGAGTCCTACAATCATCTGTATGGGGATCAATACTTTTATTCATAAAGAATTTGAAAATAGGAGCAAATCATAGCTGAACTAAGCTTAGTCATGAAACCAAAATATTCAGAAGTCCAAGGCAGACCATGAAGAGCTCCAGAAACATTTGTCTCGCATGTTCCAGCACAAGTTAGGATCAGGCATGCAAGTGTAGTATGTTGGTGTGTCCAAAATCCAACTCAGTGTTCCTGTTGTTTTAATCTCCTCCTTTGGCTTATGTCAAGTGTTTGAACTGTTCTTGCAAAGAAATTAGTTTTTAGAAATCAGATATCCACACGAACAGCCAAATCAGATTCCTGAAAGCCAAATTTGCCTTTCCAAAGAGGCAGTAGGAAAGGAGATTCAAGTTGAACTTGCTTTTTCCTCTCTGTTCCCAGGTCTCACTCAAAGGAAAGGAAATACAGATTTTCTCTTAAAAGCAATGCACACTCTGTCCTGCCTTCTCCTTATGATATGATCTGAAGAAACAGTGAGAGGAAGATGCACACTGTGGGATAGCACAGTAGATGGGATTGTGCTATATATAGCTATGTATGTATCACATACACAGAGTGACTGTTGACAGAAATGATTCTCAGACTAGCAGCACCAGAGGACCATCTAATAGGTAATTGCTGAAATTATGGACACTGCATAAGACACCAAACAAGGAGGTTCAATCAAGAGCTTCCAGGTTCAGCTTCTCCATCACCAGAGCAGCTCCAGGCAGAAGGAAATGTTGGCCTCCACCTCTGAACACAGTGTCATCCAGGGCAGGACATCTGTGGCAGATCTGTGGCAGAGAAGGCAGGTTCATATGAATACAAGTAGAGTTTCAGATACCCAGAAGTGGAGGGCTCTGGTGTAAGTTTGCCATAAATCTCTTCCACAGAATCAGGACAGGGCCCTCTGTCCCATTTGCAGGTATGTGAACACAATCCCCAGGACTGTGCCTGTTTTTCAGGACATATGGCAACGCTACTGTGATGGAGAGGAGAAAGGAGGATGGCATGCACTGACATATATACCCTTTTTCTCAAGCCTCCCTGTTCCTTTCTTCTCAGATTTGTGCCAGCTATAGAGTTGGCCCAGATCTGAGAAACCCCACTGCAGAGCAAGTTTATCCCTAGGCTTACCCCTTTCCCCTCCAAAACCTCCTGATCTGCCCTTCTTGCTGGAAATAGTACACACTTTTTGGTGCAGCATCATCAGTGCGGGACAAATGAGATATAGGTATATGTGAACAAGGGCTCAGAACAAGTTGAAGTTTTGCCAGAAAGTTCTACTGCTTCATTTGGATGACACAGAACAGGTATCTTGGGGACACAAAATGTAATGCAACAGGCAACGAGCATGTGATTCTTAAGTAGGGTCAAAAGAGCTCTCTAATATGAATTGATTTTTGCAGTGTCCTACTGTAACTCCCTTTTAAACAAAGGTACCAAACTTAATAAAATGTGAAGTAAAATTCAGTGAAGGAAAACACCCAGAGATTTCTTCCGGTTTGTGCACAGTAGTACAGAATTGCCATAAAATGAAAATGCTGCAGGAAAGTATCTGTCCATGTTGACAGGAGCAAATCCATAATGATTCTTACCCCCTCCCAGTGATCACATTGAGCAGTGCCTTCTTCTGAGATTCAGCTCTACCTGCCTGTGAAGAAGTAGTATGAATTTTTCCGTAATAAAAGTATAACAGTGCTTATGGAGATCTGGGCTGCCTTTGAGAATGTGACCTCATGATGCTACCTGATTAAGGAGTAGGGGGAGGAACGACATGAGCACACATGGGAGCCACGACTCAGATTCATCATGTCCTGTACATATTGCTTGTAATGTGGAAAGACGTAGTAGATTGGTGAGCAATTTCCCTTACCAACTCCTAGATGAGAAAAGGATATTGATGGTATATTGATAGCACCCCATTCCAAATCTGTGCATAGTTTTTCAAGCTTTTCCCTGTGTACGTCCAGTTTCTACTGAAGCGTTTATATAGACTGACAGTCATGACCATGCATCTGGCTCATGTTCAGACTGATCCACTGTATTCTTGATTTCTCAGGGCGCAATCCAGAGTCACTACGTGGAGTCCTTGCTCCGGTGTAAGAACAATTTGCTCTGGATTGCAATATGAATTTCCCATAGGTTTTCATTAGGTGGTGCAGTAACTACAGGTGCACGTAATGTCTCTTACGTGCTCCCGTAGTTACTCTGGATTGTAGGGTCAGTCTCTCTCACTTTCCCGCTCACAATCCCTTCCAGGAATGCTTTCTTGGTGCTCACAGAGCATGCCGGAAATTCCTTTGCTATTAATAAGTCCACTACTTCCACAAGTCCTCCACCCCAAATCTCACTATGCTTCAGCACTTTCCCTTCCTTTATTTAGTATCCCATTTCACAGTGGCAGCCAATTTGTGTTTAAAATCACTAAATGACTAAAACCACACAACAATCACTGGGTCTGTAATCCTAATCTGCAGTTAGGTTGGCCTAAGCCAGTACAATATAAGTCCTGTGCTGAGTTGGGGTGTCACAAAGTGTGTAAGGCACTTCTGCCTCACTTTTGGGAGGCTGGGCCAGTGCACAGGTATACAGACTTTTCCACACCACCACTATGGGAAGGTATGCCATGTGAGTTATGTGGCCTACATTGGTTAGGATTGTGTCCTAAATCACAAAAACAACACCAAGAAAGGCTAATTATGGCTGCAATTCTAGCCACAGTTTCAGTCTGGTTAGCATTTAATATTCAAACAAATCCACAGATAATTGAAATTAGATACTGGATCTGTGGATGCAAAGGTCCACCTTTATACACTTCTGAAAAAATGTTAATGTGGTTAATCTGAATCAAAATGCATTTAAGTTTTGCCTATTTCTCGGTAAAACCTTTTGATGAGACATAGGTTGCAATCCTAAAGACAGTTTCCTGGGAGTAGGACCCATTGAACACAATGGGGCTTACTTTTGAGTAGACATGGTTAGGAATGTGTCCATAGTGAAAGTGAAGATGATGTCAGAGACATTTGGCAAGTGAGTGGCTTTGCAAAGCAAAAGGGAATTGTGAATTCCTGCCTTTCCTTCACGTTTCCTTCCATAACACAAGGCACAGAAGGTCCCATTCCAGGTCACACTTCTGAACTGTCCTCACACTGAATAAGCACCAAGAGTCAGCAGCTGCTTGTGGCCCAAGGTTATGGATAAGACTGCACGCTTCTTCCATTGTTTTCTAATCCAATGATCCCTCTAGTTCCTGTCTAATGGTATGATGTATTGCTTTCAGTTGGGCTTCAGTCAATATCCACATCACTAATCCAAATCCTGTGAAGTACGTATGAAAAATAGGAAATTGAGTGGGGTCTGGTGGAATCGCCTGCAAATCACTTTCTTTTTATATTTTTCCATCATTGTCCGCAGAACAGTAGAGTTTGATCAGATTTCTCCTCTGTGCAGTGGATCAATCAAGGTTTATTCCCCTGAGGCTCTCTTCTAATAGTCATTACTTAGTTAAGTAATTAATTTGGAGCAGTGTTGGAGTAAATGTTCACAAACTAATCAGTTACAGCAACAAAGAAGAGAAATCAGGTACCTATTAGTGAAGTAACATATGTGGCTGCCAGTCACACCCCCAATTGCAAAGACAAGTTGAGAGCCATTATCTGGACTCCTCGGTATGTATGTATGTATGTATGTATGTATTTATTTATTTATTTATTTATATCCCACCTTTCTTCCCAAAAGGCGGCTTGCAGCATTTAAAATATACAGTAATAAAAAACATACAATTTAAGCAATAAAAACAAAAACTCACATAAAATTCATTTAATATACACAGAGACATATTAAAAATATTTAAAAACACTCCTGTGTTCAGACCACCTAATGGACAGGTATTACACACAAGGCTGAATGCGGCCCTCCGTGCCACTTTAAGTGGCCCCCGACAACTTCTCCTTCACACTTTCCTGGGAGTAAGCCCCATTGACTATATAGGGACTTCTGAGTATGCATGCATAAGATTGGATTCTGGCCCTCAGGAAACAACAATAATGCTAATTTCGGCCCTCTGTATAAAATGAGTTTGACACCCCAGTTAAAAAACAGGTGAAAAGGTAAAAGCAGCCAGCCTGATATTAGATAAAAGCTTTTATAAATAAGAGGGTTTTTAGGCCCCACTGAAAGCTGTGAGAAGAGAGAGCCGTTCTCAACTCCAAGGAAAAGGAATTCCATAATTGGGAAGCAGCCACTGACAAGGCCCTGCTCCTAGCTGCCACACTCCTTACCTCTCTTGGTGGTGGCACAGTCAGCTGCAGAGCCCCCCCCCCCCCCCCCGAGATGACCTTAAATGATGGGTTGGATTGTATGGATGTAGGTGGTCCCTCAGGTACCCTGGACCTGAGCTGTAGAGGGCTTTAAAGGCCAAGACCAGCACTTTGAATTCCGCCTGTAAGAGAATGGGCAGCCAGTGTAGCTGCCGAAGCAGTGGCCCGACAAGAGTAGAAACAATGAGCCCCAGCAATTACACAAGCCACTGCATTCTGCACTAGTTGGAGTTTCCAGACTATCTTCAAGAGGCAACCCCACATAGAACATGTTATAATAATCCAGTCTAGATATCACTAGGGTGTGAGTCACCATGGCCAGATCTGACCGACCTAGGTATGGCTGTAGTTGTTGGATTAGCCGGAGCTGAGCTAAGGCTCCCCTGGCCACAGCTGATACCTAGGACTCCAGGAGCAACTGTGGATCTAGGAGAACCCCCAAGCTGCAGACCTGCTCCTTCAGAAGGAGTGCTACCCCATGCAGAACAGCCTGATGGTCCAATACCTGAGTTGAAGACTTCCAAACCAGGAGAATCTCTGTCTTATCAGGATTTAATTTCAGCTTGTTCGCCCACATCCAGTTTCCCACTGCCTCCAGACAGCAGTTCAGGACATCAACAGCCTCCTCAGGCTCTGGAGGAAAGGAGAAACAGAGCTAAGTGTCCTCGACGTACTGATGGCAGAAGAAGCTACAATATCCATAATTGCTGAATTCATACTGGATATAAACTATTTTGAGGGGGGAGTTCAGCCAAAGATGACCCAAAAAGAGGGATCTGAGGTAGGATTCTATTTCCACCTACACATTTGGCCTTAGACAGAGCAAAATGCTTTCAGTATTTTTAAAAAATCAAAGTTTTACACCAAGGTACCAAGTTGCTTGGCTGTGGTGGCTCAATGGTTAAAGACACAATGCTTGTCAACTTGAAAGTCAACAGGCTGGTGGTTTGAAACACAAGTACCAGGCACCTTTGGTGTTTAATCATGCCAGCCATATGATCATGGAGATATATTTGGACAAGGGTGGTGATGGGCTGCAATGCTTTTGTACCACAACAGAGCTGATGGCTGCTGTATCCCGAATCCCATTCCAAGTCTAACCCACACACTGAGCAGGCTCCTACACCTGACAGAATTGGTGTAGATCTGAGGAGTTCTATTGAGGACCATGTGGCAGAAAAGTATTTCTGTCTTACCCTTCTTGGACTGCCTCATCCCTGGATGGTGCATACACACTATCACCAAATAGAATTGGCCCATAAGCAAAAATACACAATTTCTGCTATCTTGCACTATTTGGAAACCTCTACCACTTTGCAGTTTTGTTTGCTTCTGATAGTCATAAAGGACTATTATACTTGCTTCTGCTTCTACTGGGGTGAGAAGTTCTGGAAATTCCCTCTGCTTGGCATGGAGAAGTAAAGGGTCACTGACATTACAATCTTTGATAATGGAAGCTTTTGTTCAGCAATTCCTTTAGCAGAACATCTTTTGTTGTGGAACATGTTTCAGAAATAATATTTTCTCCAAGCTGGAGTAAAAGATATTAGGGGGAATCTGGCAACCCAAGCTCTTTATGTAGCTGTGCTTCCATTCTCTTCATATTGATTCTATCATCTCCTGCTGTAATTACGGGTTCCAGAAGACCTAACAACCAGCTTTCCCACCGGATTGGCTGGGCCTTGTGCTTCTGCAAAGCACTTTCAGTGTTGGGATTCAAATAAATTAACAACAGGTTCTGTGTCCTAATAACCTAAATTAACAACAGGTTCCATGTCCATTAGTAACCGGTTCTCAGAAAAGATGTTAGGGAGATAATATCCCCTCAGAACCAGGAGTTCATTAGCAAAGGGTTCTATAGAACAAGTAAGAACCCCCTGAAGCCCACCACTGGTATGCTGAGACAGGCCCTCATTTGGATTGGGGCAGTAAATCTGAAGATAGACTCTGGACAAAATCCAGAGTACCTATGGGGAATCCTTGCTCCAGTGTAAGAACAATTTACTCTGGATTGCAATATGAATTTCCCATAGGTTTTCACTAGGAGGTTCAGTAACTATGGGTCCACGTAATATCTTTTATGTGCTCCCGTTGTTACTTTGGATTTGGGGTTAGGATGCAATTATTGCTTTCATAGGTGTGATTTGCAATTAGTCTGCTTCTCTGTCCTTTACAACCATCCAGTGTGTGAATTAAATATAAAATGGGATAAAAAGTATAAAATGGAAGATACTTGGCTTGGCAGCACAACATGTGAGCAGGATCTTAGAGTCACCAGGGATCACAAGCTGAACAGGAGTCAGCAGTGTGATGTGTCTGCAAAGAAGACAAATGCAATTTTAGGCTGCATTAAGAGGACGGTAGCTTTCAAGTCCCAAGAAGTTCCTCTTCTTGGGACTTGAATAAAGAATATTCCCAAGAATAAAGTTCCTCTTTATTCTACATTGGTTAGACCTCACCTTGAGTACTGTGTTCAGTTCTGGGCACCTCACTTTAAGAAAGAGGCCGCTAAACTGGAGCAAGTCCAGTTTAGCAACAAGAATGATCAGTGGGATGGAAGGGAAGCCCTACGAGGAAAGGTTGGGGGAACTTAGGATGTTCAGCCTGGAGAAGAGGAAGCTGAGAGGAGACATGATTGCCCTCTTCAGAAACCTGAAGGGCTGTCATATGGAGGAAGGGGCTCTTTTGTTCTTAGCTGCCTCTGAAAGCAGAACTAGAACCAATGGGTACAACCTGCAAGAAAGGAGATTCCGGTTGGATATCCGGAAAAAATTCCTGACGGTGAGGGCAGTTCAGTAGTGGTATAGATTGCCAAGGGACTCTCCTTCACAGGGACTCTTCAAGCAGAGGTTCAATGAGTACCTGTCAGAGATGCTCTAGAAGGATTTCCTGCTACAGGCAGGGGGTTGGACTAGATGACCTACTGGGTCCCTTCCAATTCTATAATACTATGATTGTATGAATTTTCATGCAAATATGCAGGATAAACTGAATCTTCATTATGGCCAAACAAGGTATTATACTCGACTTACAAGTTAAGTCAAATAGTCATGAAAATACAAAATCCCAAAGACAAACAGAATCTGAACTGCTTATGTCTAAGGTGGCATAACATTCTCTGTCCTGGCACTTCAATTATTCTTCCCCAATAGCAATTCTATTAATTTATATTCATAATCAACTACCATTACTTCAAAAACCATTTAAAGTAATCATCCAACATTGGGAGTACAAAATGAATCTCACCCACTGCAATTTTTATATTAATCTGAGAGATACTTCATCTTCATTTTTCCATCTTGATGTCTCTGTGCAACCAATTTAGATAGTTGGTTTTACCTATATTGTGAGGTGTTTCAGAAATCGTGACTGAGAGGGCAGGTATAAATATCTTAAATGAATAAACAAAATTGAAATCTGATCTGATAAATAGGCAATTTATTCTATGTTTAAATGCAGGTTCGGTAAGAAAACAGACATAACATTGAGGATCTTACTAGCAGGTCTCTGATTCACATCTATGGATGTTAGAAAAGGCTTCTACAATCAAATATACAAGATTAACATAATCTGTTGTTTGATGTGAGAAGGATATCACAAGGAGCTCTCACATTGTATGCAGTTATTGTTATGCCAGTGAGGCATTGGATATGCCAGTAATTCCATCACTTATTTTATTTTTTCTATAAACTGCTTTTATCATCCAATGATAATTGATAGCTAAATTCTCAGATTACATTATAGTCATGTACTGGATAGCCAGTGAAAGATGGAGCTGAGAGGATACACATACTTAATGCACATACTTTTGGGTCCAGTGGTTTCACATTTTTGGTTTCCATTTATCTCTGCAAGGTTAATACAGTAAAAGTCAGGAGGCTGAATACTGAACGGGAAGGGAGTTGTCCAAAATGCAGCTGAAGTTAGATTCATCCAGCTACTGTATCAACAGGTTCCAGACAAACTGAATGAATATAGCCTGGCAGGTAGTCCCACTGTTTCTGGAGTAGCTGAGGAGTAGCTGAGGTCTTGTCTGTATACAACCACAAGTTCAGGGTTACTCTTCTCATTTTATTAGTGGTCTGAAATGGCATACCTTGTGGTAGCAATCAGTTATTGCATCATTAACTGATTAATTAATTAATTAACTGATTAGTTATTGCATCATTAACTGACCCCCTCCCCCCTAGTAACCACCAACACAGAGTGTCTTGGCAACACCCTAGATCGAAGCATTGGCATCAGCTTGACTTGATCCTCACCAGGCGCTCCAGCCTTCCCAGCATTAAGATCACACGTAGCTATCAGAGTGCTGATTGCGATACTGACCACTCCTTGGTGTGCAGCAGAGTAAAACTGCAAGCAAAGAGGCTGCATCACTCCAAGAAGGAAGGAAGACCACGAATTAACATCAGCAAGACCCGCAGTCTGGAAAAAGTGTTGGAATTTGACCATGCACTCGAGGAAATTCTCCCAGGCCCGGCTGAAGGAAACGCTTCTGAACGGTGGGAACATTTCAAGAATGTTGTTTATACGACCACCTTGTCAGTTTTTGGTAAGCAGGTTAGAAAGACAGCAGATTGGTTTGAAGCCCACTCGGAGGAGCTGACACCAGCCCTTGAGGAAAAGAGGAGAGCCCTAACTGCATATAAAGCCTGTTCTAGTGAGCGCAACCTCCAAGCCCTGCGAGTCGCCCATAGCAAAGTCCAACAGATTGCCAGGAGATGTGCTAACAATTATTGGCTGCAGCTTTGCTCTCAGTTCCAGGTAGCAGCTGACACAGGCAACATCAAGGGGATGTATGATGGCATCAAGCAGGCCTTAGGTCCAACAGTGAGGAAATCTGCCCCGCTTAAGTCCGCTACAGGTGAGGTCATCCAGGACCGAGCACAGCAGATGGCACGCTGGGTGCAGCACTACTCTGAGCTATACTCCAGAGAAAATGTAGTAACTGAAGAAGCATTAAACAACATTGAGTGCCTGCCTGTCTTGGAGGAGCTTGACAGTGAACCAACTTTAGAAGAACTAAACGAAGCCCTGGATTCCCTTGCTTTTGGCAAGGCACCCGGGAAAGATAACATCCCTGCTGAAGTTCTGAGGTGCTGTAGAGGGACCATTTCCACTGAACTGTACAAGATATTCTGCCTTTGTTGGAGGGAAGGTGGAGTACCACAGGACATGAAGGATGCTAATATTGTCACACTGTACAAGAACAAAGGCGACTGGGGTGACTGCAACAACTACCGTGGCATCTCTCTTCTTAGTGTTGTAAGGAAGCTACTTGCCCGAGTCATACTGAAGAGGCTTCAGGTGCTTGCAGAGAGAATCTATCCTGAATCACAGTGTGGATTTCGAGCCAACAGGTCCACCACTGATATGGTATTTTCCCTTCGACAGTTGCAAGAGAAATGTAGGGAACAAAGACAGCCACTCTTTGTAGCCTTCATAGACCTTACAAAGGCTTTTGATTTGGTTAGTAGGGATGGCCTTTTTAAAATCCTCCCCAAGATTGGATGCCCACCTAAGCTCCTCAACATCATCAGGTCCTTTCACGAGGACATGAAGGGCACTGTTGTTTTTGATGGCTTAACATCAGACTCCTTTCACATCCGAAGTGGAGTGAAGCAGGGCTGCGTCCTCGCACCAACTTTATTTGGGATCTTTTTTGCAGTCATGCTGAAGCATGCTTTTGGAAACGCAACAGAGGGAATCTATCTCCGGACCAGATCAGACGGAAAACTCTACAATCCTTCCAGACTAAGAGCAAAGTCCAATGTCCAGCTGAAATGCTTGCGTGAGTTCCTCTTCGCCGATGACGCTGCTGTTACTGCTCACTCTGCCGAAGACCTTCAACAACTTATGGACCGTTTTAGCAAAGCCTGCCAAGACTTTGGACTAACAATCAGCCTGAAGAAAACACAAGTCATGGGTCAGGGTGTGGATCCACCTCCCTGTATCACAATCTCTGAACATGAACTGGAGGTTGTCCATGACTTTGTGTACCTTGGCTCAACTATATCTGACACTCTCTCCTTAGACTCTAAGCTGAATAAACGCATTGGTAAAGCGGCTACTACATTCTCCAGGCTTACAAAGAGAGTATGGCTTAATAAGAAGCTGACGGAACATACAAAGATCCAGGTCTATAGAGCTTGCGTCCTGAGCACACTCTTGTACTGCAGTGAGTCTTGGACCCTTTATGCATGGCAGGAGAGGAACCTGAACACCTTCCATATGCACTGTCTCCGACGTATTCTTGGAATCACCTGGCATGACAAAGTCTCAAATGACACAGTCTTGGAACGTGCTGGAATCTCTAGCATGTTCACACTTCTGAAACAGCGGCGTCTACTCTGGCTTGGGCATGTCGTGAGAATGGCTGATGGTCGGATTCCAAAAGATCTCTTATATGGAGAATTAGTGCAGGGAAAGCGCCCTAGAGGGAGACCACAGCTGCGATACAAGGACATCTGCAGGAGGGATCTAAAGGCCTTGGGAATGGACATCAACAGCTGGGAAAACTTGACCTCCGATCGTTCAGCGTGGAGGCAAAAGACCCAGCATGGCCTTCTCCAAATGGAAGAGACACTTGTTCGGCAGGCTGAAGCAAAGAGACAGACCCGAAAGCAGTGAAACCTGGGGCCTGGGCAGGGGACGGAATTTATTTGTCCTCAGTGTGGAAGGGATGGACACTCTAGAATTGGCCTTTTTAGCCACACTAGGTGCTGTTTCAGGACCTCCAATCAGAGCACGATACCATAGTCTTTCGAGACTGAAGGATGCCAATAATAATAACAGTTTGGAGAAGTTAGCTAATTTCAAATATTGGTCCTTACGGGTTCAGTGGTGATTGTTGGGGTCCTCAATCTGGGGATTGCCATTGGGAAAAATGGGTCCTCCAGTTCTGTAGGTGATGGGGTGCTCTGACTCTCTTGAGGTCTAGCTTATGCTATGTGTGGGGTGAACACATGTTTGATCTAATTCTTATTCTGGAAGCCGAAAGACTTGTTTCCCAAAAGTTTGAATCTGGATCTGGACCTTCCAGAAATGAAAAATACGCCTTTGTGGAAATAGCCCTCCCAACACAAGCCATCAATTCTAAACATACCATCACAAATGAATGCACTGAAGTCAATTGAATATACTGTAGTTCCATTGTATATCAGGCTCTTTCTTCTATGAAGGGCAGCAAGTAAAAACAATTTTTAGAAAGAAATTTATACAGCTTCTTTCCCACAACACAAAATTGCAAAACTGGAAACTAGAAAAAGTAGTCAAGGTGGAAATGTGGTTGTGAAGCAGCCAAGAAGTAGCAGTATGGCCACCTTAAGGCATGAGGGCACACAAATGCTGCAATCCTAAAGAGACTTTCCTGAGATTAAGATCTAGAACACAATTGGGCTTACTTTTTGAGTAGACATGGTTAAGATTGTGCTCTAAGTCCAAGAAATAAAAACAGGGTTAACCCATCAGTGGGATCCACAAGTTTCTTTTATCTCAAGCTTTATATATTTTTTATTTAACAGGGGAAGAGTAACAACCGTCCTCACCCCAGCAGTGTCTTCTATAGTGGCATCTGCTGATATACTTTGACATCTTTTTAAATTGTGAGCCCTTTCAGGACAGGGAGCCTTAGTTATTTCATTTTCTCTGTAAACCACTTGTGAACTTTTCTTTGAAAAGCAGCATATAAATGCTGTTGATTGATTTGTCCATATTCAGTATTTGGAATTTGAATGTTAAATCAATTCAAGAGTAGTGTTGCAGTTACAGGAGAAATTCCACAAGCTGAGTTCACAAATCAAAACAAGGACATTTACTTTTGGTTTAGGTACATCACTCTACTTCCTGCATGATCCTGCATGAGCCAACTTAGAGGATATGGAGTAAGTGTGAAAGACACCATGTCAGAAATATTTTTTGCAAGTCTAGTACAAAAATCCCAAAAACCAATAGAAAATGTTCATTTGCAAATTGAGTGAATAAAATTAGGAAGCCCCTTTGTCTTCTTCAGTGACTTGATCCTGACAGGACTGTAGTGTGACTGTGACAGCAGTTAGATGGAGAAACAAAGTGCTTATGGTGACAATGGATTATTTGCAGACTCCAACACACTAACTTTTTCAGATAAGATGAAATTTGCATCACCTGGAATGGCAACATTTGAAATAAATGGTAAATTATTTTCATTGTTTGATAATAATATGGACTTAGAAAAGCAAAAACAAAAATCTAGAGATACATTATTAATATTTATTTTTGTTTTGAAAGTTTTATCTGGGAGGAAGTTCCATGGAATACAGTGAAATGTACTTCTAATGTGCTAATTGTCGTGTTAAAGTTATTATAGTGAGGAATGTAGCAAAGTCTCATGACGTCATGATGAAGGCTGTTATCTTAAATATACTTTAGGCCTATTGGAAATAATGGAGCTGATTCTTAAGCAAGCTCACAGAAACTGAACTGCACGATGGATTCAAAGGGAGCACTCATATTTTTCATGTACCATGTGTTTGCTTTGTACCCTTTGAGAATTTAAATAATATGTTCTAAATGTTACCACATTTATCATTTTTATATTATACGAGGTACTTATCACATTATCAATAATATCATATTATAACTACTGTATTTACTCGAATCTAACACTCACCATTTTCAGCCCAATTTAGACCTGGATAAGATTGTGCTCTTAGTCTCCAAAATCTGGGTGCACGTTAGATTCAATGGTTAATTAAATTTGAGTAAATGTAGTATTTTGATTGTAAGAACAGTATAGGGTATTCAGTAGATTCAATGACACATTAGATTCAAGTAAAAACTGTATATGTTTTAAATATTATGTAAATAATATGCTAAATATGTACTATTTCAATAATATGCACAGAAGCAGCAGTTCTTTTTCACATTACTTTATTGAGAAGTCATTGTACCTGACTTCACTGTTACCTGTCATGAAAGGTGTGCTTTCCATACTCAAGTAATCTCAACAACAGGAAGATGCAACACTCGGGTTTACTGAGGAACGACTTTTTTATTGTATTCAGAATGCATTCTGCAAAGATGATTCATTTGCTTCCAGTTAGCAAATCTAAAGACCACAATAGAAGTGTTGTGTGGATCCACCAGAGACAAAAAGATGAAAGGCTAATTTTCTGCATTTGTTTTTAATATGACGATGTCAAAGGAGCTGACCTTTCAGTACAAGCTGCTGTATTGATCCATGTGTTTATGACATTGAACCCAGTATGTGGAGATTTTTCAGGAGATGCTGACTCGTGTGTTTCAGTGTTGGAATTTTACAGAATTGCAACCTGGTCCTAACTAACTTTCCAGCGCCATTGCAATAGCACCAATGGGCAGCATCATACAGCAAGGGAATAGTTAAGAGAGGCATCTTGGGGCTGCACTGGAGCTGCATTAGTGCTGGAAAATGGGTTAGGATTGGGCTGTAAATTTAGCATACCGACATGTGCTAAAGTATGTATTTGCCTGATTCATCTTGTAGAAACGTGATCGCGTGAACTACTCCTAAAACAGAAACTACATGTGCTATGGCAGAGAAAGTTGTGATTGTGACTCACTTCCAGTTTGCTATTGTGAAACCAGAAGTGTGTCAGGATAGCAACTTTGACTTTCCCTGCAACATGGGGGGTCCTATGGAAGCTGATACCAGGCTGAAGCTTCTATGTCCTCCAAAGGCTGCAATCCTATCCACACTTTCCTGGGAGTAAACTCCACTGATTCTAATGGGACTAACTTTGGAGTAGACAGGCATAGGATTGGGCTGTTTGTGGTACAAACTCAGTGATTGTGTTGCTGCCTTTCCCCCTTAAGGAGGCAGAGATCAAGGTCCTCTGGCTGAGGCGTTGTGATACCCTAGTTTGAATGCACAACATCTTGGGGATTCAAACTGCAACCTCACATGATAGAATTATGTTACTTGTTTTATTCTTCCATCAAAACTTAGAACCAAGAAGCAAGAAAAAGACCTCCAAGTATTGTATATGGACTGTGTTGATAATCTACTTACTGGTACTCACAGGAATCCTGGGATTGTTGGCCTATCAAGGTAATAGATCTCAAATATTGTTTACTGTCCTGAATAAAAATGAAGATTGTCCACCAATGACACTACAAATATGCTACCTGTAAATCTGGCTAAGAGAAGAAACAGTCACATTCTGCTACCAGTGGTGGGAGAAACATACCTGTACTAAAGTATGGGCAGATCAAATGTAAGCTGTCTGGACAGCCAGACCTGCCATAGTGCCAAAACGGCTGCTGTTGTATCCAATACTCTCCAGGCAGTGGCTAGCAGCTAATCAGGAGCTGGAGACATTCATCCCCTACTCCTGGATAAGAATATCAGCCCCACAATGGGGCTACTCAATTCTGCAGCTACTCTTCAGACTAGACACAGGGCACAGGATTCAGCAGAGATACCATCCCACACCCTTCCGTCTAGCTCCCTCCCCCAGCATACTTCATCCTCACTCCCTCCCCACCCCCACCCCAAAATACATCCTTTCTGCCTCTTCCCATTCCTACACTCACTTCTCCACTGCCTCTCTGTTTGGGCAACTGCCAAATGGTGGACTGCCAGTCTCCCACCAGGGCTAGCCCAGCACTGAGTGGCACTACATAACTCTAGTGCTAGGCTGGTCATAAGCCCTGCAAATGTGCCTTATGGTACATTTGCAACAGTGCACACCAGTAGTAAACTGGTGTGCCAAACTCAGGATTGTGCTCTTGGGCCATTTTCTCCTGGTGATTTGCAACACATAAACCAGAAACAAAATCTTAACTGCTTGCTGCATTTCAGATCATGGGTGAATCCTTGTAGTGTATAAAGAGGACTCTTGTAAGTCTATCCTATAAATACAGACATGCATCCAAAAGAAAGACTCTCTACATTACAGCTCCAATAAAGTATGTTAGAGGACCTTTCAACATGTGTGAAAAATAAAAGAAAAGAATGCAACGTTCACTAAAGACAAATTCCCAGGATACAAATGAATAACCCTCAGACCTTTGCCTCACAAACTGTTTCCCAGATGCTCTCAAATAGCCACATGCCAGACCTGTCTTTCTTTTTAAGGAAGAACCTATAAAATACTTCTTATCCTTCAATATATTAATTACTTTCTTTTGAATGCATTATCATTTTTCCATTCAGTAAATATTGCTAAATAGGAGTAGTCAGTATTACTGTCACTTATCTTTATTTGCAAATTTTCTATCTCAAAATTTGCAAACATCTGACTTGCTATCTACCTGTCATTATCTGCAACTCTGTTCTGATCTGCTATGCAGAGACCTTCTGGAGGTTTGTAGGGACTTACAGAATGTGCTGGTGACCAGCACAAACCTTTTAAAAATGGCCAAAAGATGCTTCTACCAGTCATTTTAAAGGGGTCTGAGCTGGTTGCAAGCACCATTCTGAAGGTCCCTGCAACCTCCAGAAGTCTTTCCAGTATTCAGAGATTTTAAAACAAATTTCCTGATGCACTTTTCTGGCTTCTTGAGAGTCTCTAATGGATTTTTCTGATGGCAGGGAAGGTACTCCTTCAAGCCCACCAGGAGTACCCTTTGGAATATCCTCATGGACTATTCTCAGGATAACCCTCATGGATTCCACAGGATCAAAAGTTCATTATCTGCAAATTTGCTATCCATTTTCAAGACTTTAACCATAGGGGCTAACAAGAACTAAATATATAATGCTGTCTTATCCTGAGTTGGACTTCAAACTCAGTATTGTCTATAACAATTGTTAGCAGGTCACCAAGTCAGTTCCCAGCCCTGCCTTCTTCAGCCAAAAGTAAGAAGCTGCTACATTATTGCCCTTTCCTGTGACAGCTCAGTCCTATCCATCTTGATGCAGCGGGGCCAAATAACCCACACTTTATCCAGTCCATGTAGTGAGCAGGCTAAGTCTCATCACGATAAGAGAACATTTGTTCCCCTACCCTGTATTGAGTTCCAGCCTGGCCAATGGATCTACTCAGACCTGCAGCAGCTAAATCACTGGCTCAAGTCTGAAATGCCCTGTGTAAGAGTTTCAAGTAAAAAAAAGTTTAAAAAGCAATGTGGGCAATAGTGAGCCAATTCACTCATGGTTCTTTCTCCAACCAATTCTTTAAACTGAAAGGAACCATGTGAGGAAGGAACAACGCGGGGTGGGGGGAGAGGTGGGGGGAATAGGGAAGCAGGTCTTCTTTGCTGTCCCTTTAAATAAAACAAAAAATACAATATAAGTGCAATATATGCTGGGAATTTCCAGCATTGCCTGCACTTTCTGCTTTGTCAGAAGGATTGCAAAAGAAAAAGTAAGTACAGGTAGCTTTTCCTTGGTTGAGGGGCGGCATCAGGCAGTGGTACCATGCAGTTCAGCCACCTCTAGGACAAGGTTAAAGTATGAGATTAAAGCACTGAAGTTGCTGCAATTGTTGCAATAAGAAAGTCTGACAAAATCTACTTTTAAAAAAATTTGGCATCCATCAGTTTTGAACGACTATGGTATCGACCGTGCTTGATGCACGAAGCACAAAGGCCTGGATAGATTGATATGGAGGCTAGGCTGTTACCCAAGCATCAAATCCCCCCTCTCCACGCCACTGAAATAGTCCAGTGGAACGGCAGAGCCAATACAATTGGATCCAGCTGCATCGCAGAGCTGGGTTAAGGACAGGAGCTCACCCTGTCTTGAGGGGACCTGGGTCTTGAACACTGGTCTTCTGGTTAGCAGGCACAGTGTCTTAACCACTTGTGCCACCCACAGCCCATGATAAAATCTAAAAGTGTTATAAAAACACCCAGGAATATTTCTCTCTCCCCCCTCCCACTTAGATTACCACCAAGACGTATGGAGATATAAAATGAATTGGAAATCTAGTTCTTTTGTACCACTGCTCTTAGATCACAGGCAGGCGTTCTCTGTGGTGGCACCACAGTTATAGAATTCCTTACCAACTGAATTAAGAACTGTCCCTTCTCTCATGGTTTTTCAGCAAAGGTTCAAAATATTCCTTTTTCATCTAGCTGGTGGATGCATTGATATCTGTCCTTTTGTGGATCTATAATATTTTAATCCAAATAGTTGCCCCTAATGGTTTTAGCAACATTACACATTTGAGCTTAGAACTTGTAAGCCACCTTGGGTATTATATATTAGATGCGCAGTAAGAGAAGTAAGAGTAAAATTTATTTCATGATTTCTTCTCTTCCATTTCCACAGTCTTTGTTAAGATCCCCAGTGATATAAATAGCATGAGACAAGTCAACAGTTCTCCTACACAAGAGAAAATGCTGGGCAATTTTGGCAATGTCACTGTGCAGAATCAGGCCTTTTTGGGAACAAAGCCACAAAGGGACGAAAACTACATCAGTAGTTTAAAGGAAGAAATACACTTACTCAAGCTGAGCAACCAACAATTACAGTGGAAAATGGCCAACGTTACAGGTATATATTTTTATTGCCTAGGCCACAGCTTATGTTTGTCTGCTATTAAAAAATGATGAAGAAGCTGTATATTACATGTTTTTAACACTAGTAGGCCCTCATTATCTGCAGGTTTAGTACTGGATTTGACCCAACGTGGATACTGAACCCATGTCTGAAGGGCACACAGAAGGCCTCCCAGAGGTTTCTGAGAGGTATTTCTGATTTGATGGTCATGTCCAGAGATTCTCTGTTGCCCTATATTTAATTATCCACAGATTAAGGCTGCAATCCAGAGCAAATTCAGCCTGCTCTGACCTAACTGCACTCTCCTAACTATTCTGTATCCAGAGCAGAAAGTTATGCTGAATCCAGAGAGTCAGGAAGCCTGGGCTGCCCTAACTGCTCCAGAGCATGCTAAGTAATTGACACAAGGGGAAGACTTGCTCCTGAGGAGACACCCCTCAAATCACACTGAACAAGGAACAGCTGCGGTGCCTACAGTGGTGACATGACTCTGCACATCACCTGGTGAGGAAGTCTGTGCGTCATCCCCCCGGACTGCACAGTCACCAAAGTTGGCACCTGCGCAGTTGTTTCTGAAGCCTACTGGCTTCAGAAAGAATATTGCGCAGGCACCATCTCTGACACCTGCGCAGTACTTTTCTGAAGCCTTTTGCCTTTGGGGGAGACTGTGCAGGCGTCAGAGTTGGTGCCTGTGCAGTACTCTTTCTGAAGCCATTTGGCTGCCGCTCCACCTCCTGAGTGAGGCTGAACGGCTGTGCAGAGGCGTGGACTTTCTCTGCTCTAAGGAAGTCTCCTCTGAAGCTGTTCGGCATGCTCAGTGTGTTTCTGCGCAGTGCACCTCAGATGGCCGTTCAGGCCAGCTCCTCAGACAAGTGGCAGCTTCTGGCTGCTGCTCCGCCTTGGAGCAGGCCTTAATGGGGGTGCTGATGCCTGGGGCCTGCCAAAGGACAGTCAAACTCCTCCGGCACATCACCCCATATGGAGCGCATCCCCAATGCAGCCCACACCAGCCGCACCAGTCTGGTGACGCCACTGGGTGCCTGCCTTATAAGGAGTCCCTGATGAGATGCCAGTACATTCTACAGTGAATACAAGGGGCTTCTTGGAGTGTGTCCTGAGGTTTGTGGGCAGCCATAGTTTGTTCCATATCCTGAGGTTGAGAGGCAGGGGTTGCACCTAGGATGGCAAAGAACTCAGATTTTTGGTCAACACTGCCATTCTTACTCGGGCCTTATCATGGACCCCTATGGGTCTACTCATTACTATACCTGCTCCTGAGGTGGTATAACTCTGAGGGCTGGAAGAGGGCATTTCTGCCTTGGAAACAGGCTCTGGATTCAGAGTAACGGCTCTGCCCTAGGCAATGCTAAACATGCCCTCAACTTGCCTCTCCTGAGCTGCTTAGGCTGCCCCAGTTAGGGCAGAGCAGGTCCACCTCTCTTAGGGCACCCTATCTTGCCTTGCTCTGCCCTAAGCCTCCTTCAGAGTAACTGGGCTGGAGCATCTTGCAGTTGCTCCAACCTAGTGTTAGATAGGGCAACCCAAGGGCTCTTATGTGGACAGATTAGTTGCTCTGGATTGGGCTGTTAGGGTCCAGGAATGGATCCCCTGTGGATACCGAAGGCCAACTGTAGATACAAAATGGTACAGTGTGATCTGTAATAATTAATCACAGGGATTTTTCAAAATATTATGTCCTTCCCAAAGACCTGGGATTTATAGGTATTTATGTGAATTTAGAGGAAATTATGTGAAACAAGTGCAGTTTCAAGTAGATCTGTCTCTTGCAGCTCATTTTAGTAATTTCATTTTCACATTTTTTTCCAAATTTTTCAGTATTATGTTGTTATTACTATTATTAAGAATTTCTCTCTTGTCATGTAACATTATATTGCTCTCAGTAACATAATATGTGAGTAGGACTTCACAACAGGAATTTCCCAGGGCTTTGGACTTGTCTGAGTCCATATGATAGTTTAAAGCTGCTTTGTGAGGCTTTATTCTGAGAATTCATTTTAAAAACAAATAAATAATATATTCTTCTAAATGGAGTGAAGTTACATGATCAAAGGACAACAGAGGGAGTGGATTATTTGGATCTGAAGAATGTATATTTCACTCTGGAAAAAGATTTTGAAACTTCAGGTGATTCTGAATTCAGGTGATTCACAATATACAACTATATATCCACGGAGCAAGAACTTATAGTTCTAGTACTTATAGTATAAGAACTTATACTGACTTATAATATAAGAACGATACAAGTTAGATTCACTTGTGTTTAAACCTGCTTTGAAACCATAGTTTAAAAACAAGACATGTTTTGAAATGTCCAACTCTGTTATCTGAGGCATATTGCTAGAAAGATAATTAAAGTTAGCAGATCAGATATATCACTCATGAGACAATCATGTATTTTTAGCTTGCAATATTCATGCATCGTATGGGATGTCAGAACCATGTACATGTTACAAAGACCCCTACCATCAAACCATCTGAGAAAGCAAGACTGTGAAGGGACATGATAGCATTCTTCAGGTATCTGTCAGGATACAGAAGGACAAGGACTTGCTGTCTGCTTGGATATAACTAAATGTAGTTCTGCGTAAATGTTATATGTAACACATAAACATTGTATGTTAATTTTGGATGCAGTCCTAGCCTAGGCTGGCACAACTCATCGGTCTTCCTATTCCCATGATGATGTAGGAAGCCAAGTGCATTGGCCTAACCTCACCCATTTCCAGGAGTGGTGCAGAAGTGTCTTATGGCACTTTAGTGACACCTGCAGGTTAGCATTTGTGCCCAGAAAAGCATTATCGGATTGTAGCATTCATTTCTGTATTTTTATTGTAGGTATTCCAGGAATACCAGGACTTCCTGGAGCCCAGGGAGAGAAAGGTGAAACAGGTAATGACTAAAAAGTTGTAAAATGGGTGCCAGAAAGCTAAAACTTTTCTGGCCAATGGTTTATACTACTTTTGCTAGAGTAATCTACTTATTGAAGTGTCTTCCTCAAGAAACTCATCTGGCACCTACTTTCATGTCCTTGTGTCATTAGTTAATTCCCTATTAAGTTTTAATTGTCTATTAATTTTAAAAATAATATTAACTATTAATTTTCCTAGATTTTAAACCAATAACAGCAATTGTTTTAATTCTTGTTCTAATTTTTTAAAAGAATGTTGCTTATTTATTGTTTCATTTAACACACATTTTATGGTCTTAAACATTAGACCTATTCTTGGCTATATTTGATGTGCTGAGTCTGAAAAATGGCTTTGGTTTGCCTGACTTGGCTCTAACTGGGGTGGGGTGGGGTAAAATGTATCCACTTTATATGCTGATTCAAGCAACTTCCACACGAAGATGCCATGATGTCCATTTTCTCATGAGGAAGCTACAGCATTAAATGTGGCTATGCCACTCCTCCCCCTCTCCCCACCCAAATCACTAGAGGCATAATGGCAAAACCAATTGTTATTATTTTGATTCAGCATCCCAAAAATATTCTCAATTCATTCAAATATCCTTGGCAATTAAAAAGGGGATTTTTAAGACCCATGTTAAATTTGTTAATAATTTACATTTTGTTTTATATAGTATTAATATATAAATTAATATAAAATTTGTTAATAATAGTATTTTGTTTTCAGGATCAGTGGGACCAAAAGGAGAAAAAGGAAATACAGGAGAGTCAGGTAATGCACATTTATGTATAACCAGCCAGGTACCAGTCTCTTTCTGAGCAGTGACTTAAGATAGATCATGCAGGAAGATACATAGCCATGTTTTATCCTCAACATTTGATAGATGCTACCTGAATATGTTGGGGGGGGGAAGGGCACTGTTATAAAACTTAATAATATATTGTGCAAGTTTCAGATGACCGTACTAAGGACCAGTCCTATCCAACTTTCCAGCATTGGTGCAGTTGCAATGCAGCCCCCAGGCAAGGGAAGAAGTGTTCCCTTACATTGGAGAGGCCTCATAACTGTCCTCAGATCACAGGATGCGGTGCACACCCCATTGTCACAACCACACCAGAGCTGGAATGTTTGGTTGGATTTGACCCTAAAAAGGATCATTTTAAAGGGAGTGTGAAAATCCAAGTAAACTGTAGGGTCGGACACCCAGCTGATGGTCTGTACATATTGAGATTTATGTTAAGTTGTTCTGTGGATGAACTACACTTCCATTCAAGCAAAAGAGCATAATGTTCACAGAATCTCCTGCAGACCCCCAAATTAGATTCTGAGTGGGTGGGGGAGCAAGACAGCATGTGCCATTGGGTGAAGCTAGCTGAGTGAAGCAAGCCGCTTTGCGTACTAGATTGTGAAATATTTCTTAAGAGATGTCAGAGTGGCACCACTTTGTTTTTCCTCTTACTAACAAAAAGGGAAGGAAGGGGAGAAATTTCTAAGGGCGAAACTGTGCCTTCAGCAGGGGAAAAAAATAGAAAGACAACAAGCTCATCAAGATAATTTTCTTCGTGTGGAGCATCAACATGACATGGCAGAACCAACTGTGAAGTCAGCTGTGGGAACAGTGTTTATCCTGCAATAGCTGCAAAGAATCTGTAAAATATACAGCCAAAGTCTATACAGTTCTGGAATCACTTCTATCAGACTCATTCCAAATGAAGTGCAACTACTGCTTAGAATCAACGATGACAGTACCGTAGCTATTGGGCTCAGTGTTTTAGCAACTATTTTCATAGAATCATAGAGTTGAAAGGGACCCAGTGGATCATCTAGTCCAACCCCCTGTCTGTAGCAGGAAACCCTCGTCTTGTGGGGATCCGGGTCTCGAACCCTGGCCTGCTGGCAGGCACAGTGTTTTAACCACTTGCGCCACCAGAGGATAGTCTGGATATTTTTTTAAAATAAAAATCAGATTTATTTTTTTAATTAAATATTAATTAATTAATATTTATTTTTTTAAATAAAAATCAGATCATCATCATCTTGTTCTTGTTCTTCTTCAGGTGCTCCTGGGGTCAAGGGTGAAAAAGGACTTCAAGGGATTGTTGGGCCTGCTGGGCCCAAAGGTGAACCAGGAATAAAAGGACAAATTGGATATAAGGGAGCTCCAGGTAAGACTGTGTAAAATATATAATTATTGGCAATGAATTTTTATGCTAATTCCATTACAGTAACGGTGCAATCCAGAGTAACTACGGGGAGTCCTTACTCTGGTGTAAGAACAATTTGCTCTGGATTTCAATATGAATTTCAATATGAATAATAGGTTTTCACTAGGTGGTGCAGTAACTATGGGTGGTGCAGTAACCCACTTCATTTGAAATGAACACAGAGTCAAATAACATCAGCAGCCAGTTATGGCTGCCCACTAAAAGTTTGATGGACTTCATGCTCTTGCTGTCTGACTTACGTTGGAAAAGCAGGACTACTGTCATAATGTTAACTTGACAGACCATAATATAATGTTATGCAACTATCTCTGTATATGAGGGACAATCCCTATCTTCCATTCTCTGCCTTGGAAAACTACCATATTTTGTCCCTATTTTTGTACTTGAAAGATGCCTTGTTAATGTTTGTGAATGTGAACAGCTGGCATCCGCATTCTTCAGGACCCATCTCTCGTGTAATTTCTGAGTGGAGAATGGATACATCTTATCTCTGGTGAAGAACCATATAAATCATAATAGCCACATGGGTGCCTTTGGGGAGAAAGACATAATACCAACCGACCAACCCACCAATATCAACCGATTGACCAACCAATCAACTGATCAGTCAATCAATACATTGGTACTGTATACATTCAGCCATTTTGCACACAGTACAAAAGTATTTGCTAGAGAATATAGAGAATAGAGAGAGAGAGGAATATAAGATGGAATGTGGGAAGAATACAGGATGGTTATGTTATTTCACTACATACAGATCAAATGAAATCATTTCAGAATTCTAGTGCCATCTAGAAAGCAGTGTGATGCACAGGAGCCGATAATCAGTAAACCAGTTCTTCATAATAATAATATATGTTGGGTTACACAGGCACTGAGGGGGGGAATGGATGTGGCATTGTGCAGTCTAATTTTCCATTCAGGGAATATGCATATGCAATACAGGTAACAAGCATTTAATTATCTCTCTTAATTGTCTCTGATGATAACAATAGTGCTTATGGGATGATTTTTCTTGTATAAACAAATGCTATGTAATTTACAAGGACAAGCAAATTCATGTTTGGCTAGTTAGTGTGCCAATGTTCTTTCAGTGTGGTTGGTATACAACATAAGCCAGAATTGTATATAAGTCAAACAGAAGAATTAGGCAACATGAAACTTCTGTTAAATTGGCATTCACAAAACTTATAAGAATGACTGTGCTGAAATGAGAAAAAACAAACACAGAGCATCATGAATATAAAAGAGCCAAGATCATTGCTGGAAAATTTAGGATGAATGATCACATTTCCAGTATATTTCCCCTCATTTTAACAGTTTTTTTTAATGCTGTTTTAAGTGCCAAATTTGAATGGTGGGCAGCCCAATCCAGCAGTGCAGTGGTGTATCAGTGCTATGATGCAGCAGTGCTGTGGTGCCAGCATGGCCAGCAGCACTACATCCTGCATGGAATTTTTGCTGCTGGAGATTTCCTCAGGGTACAGGGACATTTGTCCTCTATCTCCCATCACTTCAACGAAGCAGCTCAGACCTCTGAAGGCTCAATATCTGGATCAAGTCTGCATATCCTTTGTTCGCAGATCGGGGTAGGATACAATGTGTGGCAGCACCACTGATCCCACCCTCTTCACGGGCTGGGTGGGAATCATCCCTAACCCCATTGCTGAAAAGGTGATAGAAGAAGCCAAGTTCATAAAAACTCTTTTTGTCTTTACTGATGAAGGAAGAATCTCAGCATGCATCGGCTCTCTCATTCTGCCAGCCACACCAACTAAAATACATCTTTTTAAAGGGACAGCAACCCTGCTCTCATTTTTCTTGCTGCCCAAAACAAGAAAAATAGAAAGGCTGCAGAAAATAAAAGCGGGTCTTATGTTGGGATGAAAGCCGACTCTCATGTTTGGAAAAGTAGACCATTACCGTGTGAGAAAGACGTTTATAAACCTCTCACATGCAGGAAATGAGATGCAGGAAAAGAAGGGGACTCACAGTGTGGGAGAAATTACCATATAGTTTGTTCAGCAGAGTTATGTTGGTATTTAAAATATATACTGTTGGAATACAGTGCAGTATGTCTGAGCTATTTTAAATAAGCAATGGGATGGACACAAAAGCAAGGTGGCCAGATGTAATCACAAAAGAGGACAAAACTCAAAATGTAGGTCATCCAAGAAAAATGTAGGACATTGTAATATTGTATATATTGCTTCATTATTAAACTTAAATCTATGTTTTATAAATAATTTATTATTTACAAGAAGCCTATGTGCTGCTTGCTCACAAGGAAAGGGAATACATTTCAATTTTTCCCTGGTTATGAGGCCAAAAAAAGAGGATGTGTACTGGAAAAGGAGGACATCTTTTCACCTGGCATCAAAGTTATAACAGTAGTCCTTCAGCAGAGACAGTCAAAACTCAGCATTGTTCTTACAAAGAATTGTAAGAAAATCTTCATACCCTACAATCCAGAATAACTTCAGGAGCACAAAAGAAACATTATGTGCACCCATAGTTATGGCACTACCTAGTGAAAACCTATGGAAAATTCATATTGTAATCCAGAGTAAATTGTTCCTACACCAGAGCAAGGACTCCCTATAGTTACTCTGAATTGCGCCCATAGCCTCACCTGGTCAGAGAAAGCCAACAGATGGTCTGAGTGGATGGAGTCACTCCGGAGTACATGTCCAGGAAATTTCCATTCTCTGATGGAGTAATGTATTATATATGCACTATGCAGAGAGTCTACATAAGGTGCGCTTTTCAGGAACCTTACAAACAGTTGTTAGTGGTAACCTAAGCTGCAATCCTAACCACCAGGTAGGCCAGCATAAGTCCCAACACAAATACTGTATTAGTATGGGAGTGTCACAAAAGTGCCATAAATCACTTCTGTGCAGTGGTGGGTTTCAAATAAATTAACAACAGGTTCTATGTCCTAATAACCTAAATTAACAACAGGTTCTAAGTCCCATTAGTAACCAGTTCTCAGAACCAGAGGCTCATTAGCAAAGGGTTCTATAGAACCTGTGAGAACCCCCTGAAGCCCACCACTGCTTCTGTGCCAGTGCCACTCCTGGGAGATTTAGGCCAGTGCACCGACATGCGTCAGCTTCTCACACCAGCACAATAATGGTGGGTGGGTATGTTGTACCAGCCTAAACTGGTTAGGATTCCACACCCAATCTCTATTTTTTGAGTGGTGAGGTGATAAGACTATTTGATAATATTCATTTGACTGTAATGCAACATTGTTAGAATCTGTGGTGTTTGGTATTAACAAATCTGTGTATGGTCTCGGTTGAGTCAAAACCTTATTAACAATTCATAGAATATAATAAAAAGAAAATGATTTGAAATATTTTCCCTGCCCTTCCAGAATGGCTCTTTTCATAATTCATTCCTATCATAAGGACTTCTGTGACTGGCAAAAAGTAACAGGGATGAATATTAACACAGAGCCCCAAACTTAATCCAGCTGGAATCTTCCTCTTAAGTGTAGGTGAAAACCCACTATTCACTCTTTAATAAATGATAATAGGTTTAATTATGACAAATTTTATTACAATTGCTATTACAGACCACATTTTGAGCCCAGGACAAAGATATACAGAATGGCCATGTAATTATTCTTAGCTTTTGCTTCCATTGAAGGGCTTCACTTAATTTACACACAGTATAACCCAGTATTACTGGGTTAGTCAGAGGTAGACACTAGTCGCAGACACATGTCCATCTGAGGGTGCACCTGGCCAATTCCTGAAACCCCAGTACCAGTTATCAATATCACAGTAAGTAGGAGGTGCCTAGTAAAGAGCTTTCCCTAGGGCACCCGGCCACTTTGCACTGACAAATATATAATATAATATATAATAATAATACTGATAGTTATGATTCTGAAAGGAAATCAGGCACTAACAAAAGATCAATATGAGGAAACCCCTGGCTGGTAGACATTCAATAGAAAATAAGTTCAATCTTCTTTCATAGGCACTCAAGGAATCCAAGGAGAAGTTGGTGCCAAAGGAGACATGGGGCCAAGAGGACTACAAGGTGCTACAGGACAGAAGGGTGAGAAGGGAGACCAAGGCCCTAGAGGTGAGTGAACAAGATAAAAGTGCCAGAATAAAACCTTGTGTTCTGCATTTCTGCCAGGCAGGGTTGGTCCTAGGGATCGCCAGTGGACTCTTTCCTGGTAGCTGCCCGACTGTACAAATATCAGCCTTGTGAGACATCCACAGTGATATGCACATTTTACAGTGTGAACTCTTGGAATGGAAGTAAGTTTCACTGTGTTCAGTGGGACTTGTGCTCAGGTAAATGCATAGGGTTGCAGCCTCAAATGTATGAAACCATAACTCTGTTTACCTTATCATTTCCTTTTCAATTCCTAATGCTTCTTAATACTGTTAGCATTTCTAACTAGCTACAAAACACTGATGACCAGCTACAACTAGTTCCAATTAGCTGCTGTGACCAGGAGCTAACAGAATACTGCATTATGTTTCAGGAATTGAAGGTCCATCAGGAACGCCTGGAATAAAAGGAGTGAAAGGTATCTGTTTCTTTTTGCAAGCTTTATTGCTTTTAAGGGCAGATCAGCAAGAATGTCACTGCTTGTAATCTGGCACAAAACTTGTTGAAGATCTGTAGAGATTTTACCAGCAAGGTTTCAATCTAACTCCGAACACATCACAGAGGAACATCTTACTAGGGGCACAATCCAGATTAGTTATGGTGAGTCCTTGCTCTGGTGTAAGAACAATTTGCTCTGGATTGCAATGTGAATTTCCCATAGGTTTTCACTAGGTGGTGCAGTAAATACGGGTGCACATAATGTCTTTTATGTGCTCCCGTAGTTACTCTGGATTGTAGGGTAGGATTGTTAAATCCTAGTCTTTCCCAAGAAATGGTGTATTGATTACCTATTGTGGATCATTCATTCATTCAACCTTTTTTTTAGCTGAATGGTGAACAAGTATTTTGGGACTGGCTTGTTGCTTGTTCTTCACCTGCAAGCTGATCAGCTGTCAATGGCTGGTCAACAGATACATTAGCACAAGGTTTTCATTTCCTCCCTTAGCTGGTCAATGAACCAGCTTCATTGCAGAAATGAATTCTGACTCTCTGTGGCCTTATCCAGTCTAACAACTGACATAATACCACTTTATAGATTTGCAGCCTGATCCTGTTTTCATTTATGCAAACGTTAATTGAGACAAAACAGCCTAACACTGGTGAGAAACTGCTGAAAATAAACCGGAATGCTCTGCATATTTCTTTTTGTGGTGAACCAACATTGAGGGGTACCCATGGGCTGCAAGCCTGAAGAGCCATTTTCATATTGTTCTGGTACCATGTGCTGCATGCAAGGTTAAGGATGAGAATTGTATGCCTCTCTTCGTTCACTAGTTATGGACAAGCCCTTAAGTGCTTTGCTTTGATTTCTTTGAACATCTTTGGCTGTTCTGACCATTACTGCTGTTCTTTGACTGTTTCTGCTGTTCTTTCCAGGTGACCCTGGAAGGAATGGCCCACCAGGACATCCTGGTCCAAAGGGTACACAAGGGGAGATAGGAGCAGCAAGTATTATTCCAGGTACATAAATGTCCATGTCTCTCAGTCTGCTCAAATACTGTACTTTTCCAAGGAGTTTATGATATGTACTTCTTATGGCTTCTTTCAGGGCCACAAGGAGAAAAAGGAGATCAAGGAGAAAAAGGCAGTAAAGGAGAACAAGGTAAAGACTGAGATGCCCAAGCTGATGATATGAGCAACTTACATCTTATCCAGAGAAAAGTGAGATGCCATCCGCCAAGGAAACCAATTTGTGCTCTCCATAATGGCAGTCCTTTGCGTCAATACAGTCCAACCTGTAGTGGGACAAGGACCCATAAGTCTTTTCCCTCCTCATTTCCTTTGTAAATCGCTTTGTGAACTTTTTAGTTGAAAAGCGGTATATAAATATAATAGATATTTATAAAACAGATAGATAATGCACAGTGGTGAGCTCCAGCAGGTTCACACCTACTCTATAGAACCGGTTGTTCATGAGAGATAGGACATATAAAGTTTAAAAATAGCCATTTTAAAGTGGCTGCCAGATGGGTTAGAACCGGTTGTTAATTTCTTTGAATCCCATCACTGATCATACACTGATTTTTTTTATACACAGATTTTATTCAACATGAATGGCCAATGCAAATTTCAGCTTTAAAAACTGCTTGTCTACTGTTGTAGAGAGGTAGTCTTGCAAGCAATAATTCCATTCTTCAGTCCCAAAATCAAACCTCTACAGAGACTGAGGCACTACCTTTATTCCTTTAGGTACAATGAAGGAGCAAGAAACCTGGACTTGGGTCTTTCAACCTATTTTTTTATTGTTTTATTTATACATGGATTTTTTTATCCATGGGAAGTTCTGGGATGGCATTCTAGTGGATAACAAGGGACACCTGTATTTTGCTAGGCACACAGAACATCCAAGTTGGCTTGGCAAAGATCCAGATTACTTCACTGTATCCAGTGAATTCTCAACCCTGATCATATTCTCAAAATATGTTATAGGAAACTGCAATAGAAAAGACTCCCTTGGATGCCACTGCTTTTGGCTTATCCCACATGTTTGATTGATTGGTGATGAAGGGCCTGCTAGAAAAGTTGCTAAAAATTCTCTAGGTTTAAGCATTTAGGGGAAGATTTTGGCAGTATAGACACAGTATTGCTCCAAGGGGACCAGGTGTCTGCATCAGTAGAAGGCAATTTCGCCTTTTCAAATATACAACTGTAAAGAGAACTATGACACAAATGTCTCATCTATAACTGACTGCAAATTCTTTGTCACTGTAAAGCTCTTTCATTGGTGACTAGAAGAGGATCAATATGTGTGGAACAGTGCACTGCAGGCCTACAGATTATAGCCTGAGGAATTCAGCAATGACTACCTGAGAAGTTAGGTTGCAATCCTAAGCTCCATTTAAACTGGTCTATGTCCTAGCATAAGTTCTGTGCTGACCTTGGGGTGCCACAAAAGTGCAGTAAGACACTTCTGCCCCACTGCTGGCACAAGCATACACCAACTTTCCCACACCACCACAGAAAGATAGGCCAACAGGACAATCCAGAGCAACTAATCTGTCCACATAAGAGCCCTTAGGTTGCCCTATCTAACACTAGGGTGGAGCAACTGCAAGATGCTCCAGCCCAGTTACTCTGAAGGAGGCTTAGGGCAGAGCAAGGCAAGATAGGGTGCCCTAAGAGAGGTGGACCTGCTCTGCCCTAACTGGGGCAGCCTAAGCAGCTCAGGAGAGGCAAGTTGAGGGCATGTTTAGCATTGCTTAGGGCAGAGCAGTTACTCTGTATCCAGAGCCTGTTTCCAAGGCAGAAATGCCCTCTTCCAGCCCTCAGAGTTATACCACCTCAGGAGCAGGTATAGTAATGAGTAGACCCATAGGGGTCCATGATAAGGCCTGAGTAAGAATGGCAGTGTTGACCAAAAATCTGAGTTCTTAGCCATCCTAGGTGCAACCCCTGCCTCTCAACCTCAGGATATGGAACAAACTACGGCTGCCCACAAACCTCAGGATACAGCAGGCCACTCCAAGAAGCCCCTTGTATTCACTGTAGAATGTACTGGCATCTCATCAGGGACTCCTTATAAGGCAGGCACCCAGTGGCGTCACCAGACTGGTGCGGCTGGTGTGGGCTGCATTGGGGATGCGCTCCATATGGGGTGATGTGCCGGAGGAGTTTGACTGTCCTTTGGCAGGCCCCGGGCGTCAGCACCCCCATTCAGGCCTGCTCCAAGGCGGAGCAGCAGCCAGAAGCTGCCACTTGTCTGAGGAGGTGGCCTGAACGGCCATCTGAGGTGCACTGCGCAGAAGCACACTGAGCATGCCAAACAGCTTCAGAGGAGACTTCCTTAGAGCAGAGAAAGTCCGCGCCTCTGCACAGCTATTTGGCCTCACTCAGGAGGCGGAGCGGCAGCCAAATGGCTTCAGAAAGAGTACTGCACAGGCACCATCTCTGACGCCTGCACAGTCTCCCCCGAAGGCAAAAGGCTTCAGAAAAGTACTGCGCAGGTGTCAGAGATGGTGCCTGCGCAGTACTCTTTCTGAAGCCAGTAGGCTTCAGAAACAACTGCGCAGGCGCCAACTTTGGTGACTGCGTAGTCCAGGTAGGGGGGGCGCGCATTCCAGGGATGACGCACAGACATCCGTGCCAAGTGATGTGCAGAGTCATGTCACCACTGTAGGCACCACAGCTGTTCCTTGTTCAGTGTGATTTGAGGGGTGTCTCCTCAGGAGCAAGTCTTCCCCTTGTGTCAATTACTTAGCATGCTCCGGAGCAGTTAGGGCAGCCCAGGCTTCCTGACTCTCTGGATTCAGCATAACTTTCTGCTCTGGATACAGAATAGTTAAGAGAGTGCAGTTAGGTCAGAGCAGGCTGAATTTGCTCTGGATTGTGTCCCAAGCCAGTTAGGCCAGCCTAAATTTCTTAGGATTGCACCCTTAGCCATTCTTGCTTGCATTCCGTTATGCTGGCCTTTGCTTATTGGTAAATCACCAGTTACTTCAAAGACAGAATTATAGGAGGCCATTTTAGTCCACTCAAAGATAATCTACAATCCAGACAGAGCAAAAGGCACCAAGGTGTCTAGAATGCTATTTGGTATCATGTTACCTTTTACTTGTAATAATGAAGGCACTAACCTCCTTTGGAGGATGTATACAGCATGTTTCCAAACCTTGGTAGTAGCTTTTGGAAACCACTATTCTGGAGTGCATGAAAACAAGCAAAAGGCATTTTTGTACAAAACTTTTTGTGTCATGTGTAAGGTGATCATGCAGGAGGATGCACAAGGCTATGAAACTGTGCATTCTATACTAGATAGATTTTAGAGTTACAATCTAGAAAGTTACAGCACATGGCCTTCTACTGACAATACTACATGGAGAAAACCCATAGAGTGGCTCCTATGCTCATTCCTTCGCACAGCATATCATGTCATGGGAACATTGGTGCCTTCATTTCCTAAATTCCATTCCACATCCATCTTACTTCCCATTATCCTTGCACTCACCACATGCATCCAGTTCTGTTTCAGAATTATGCACTCTCTTCCATCAGACCATCAAGCCTATACACAATTTAAAATACTTTCCCCCCTAGTTTGGAACCACAAAGCATACAAGCGTACAACATGCCTTCCTATTGGATTGGGTGAAATTTAGAATGTTTATCTGCATATTCAAAATTCTATCTTGATACACGTGTTGGAGTATCAAGCATAAATTCAGTTTTGACAGTCTTTGGATTTGGCACCCATTTAAAACATTCCCTATTTTTCAATTTTTTTAGGCTCTCCCGGAATTCAAGGACCACAGGGAGAAAAGGGAAGAGCAGGTAGGAGGCACTTGCTGGAATAATTGAATGAAACAATAAAATCAAAACTTATCTAAGTATTTCTGGATTATTTCATTTAGCAAAAACAAGTGGCCATACTGGAGAACCAAGTTTTGGCAGAGACTGGTTGTGAGGAAAGGGAAGAGTTAAATATTTCTTTCTTGCCTACAATTCGCAGATAAGGTCTCTGTGTGAAGGGAGACTTTAGATGAAATGCTAAAGATACTTTCCTGAGAGTAAGAGCCATTGAACACAATGGGGCTTACTTTTGAGTAGACATGGTTAGAATTGTGCTCTTTGACTTGAAGGCTCTTTCAAACAAGTTGTCTCCCACATGAAGAATTTACAGACCAACCTAGTAACCTAGTAGCAAAAGTAGCATATGCTGCATCCCATATTTTCAAAGGCCCCACGTTGATTGATTGCAAGCTGTTTTTGGAGAAATCAGCATCGGTCAACTCTCTGGTTTACATTTTAGGGGACCTGCATGGTACATGATCATTACAGCATCATTAATAACATGATGCATATAATTTTATTCAAATTAAACTTTAATGTGGGCTCAATCCTATCGAGCCCTATTGTGTGCTGGAAAAGCAGGCACTCCACAAGCACCGGCTGTCACAAACGTGCCATTCAGGTTTGAAAAATGGCTTAGGAAAATGTTGGCTCTTAGCCATAGTCAGAAAGGTGATTACAGGCAAGCTTAAAAGCAAAATAATTCTCTAATGTGATTTAGTTCACTGATCCTATCACTTACTTAAGACTGTTACTTTCTAGATGCACCTAGATGATACCCTTCTGATCCTCAGGGATGCTGATGTAGCTGGTCATGAATAGATGCACTTTGCTAGAACCAGATCTGAACATGTGCAAGTGTTATTGGGCTTGATCTTAACTAACCTAGGTTCAATGAGATCACAGATATAATCATCCAGCTGGATGAGTTACAACCACCTGGACATCCCTACCTAGCCTCTGTCCTATTCATATAGGCTTGGGTGCCCAATTACCTGGCGCATGCCAAATCCCAACAGATGGACAGACTTGGACTGTGGTTTCTGGGGATTCAGATAACGAGGTATAAGGTGTCAGGAGCACAAGGAGCTGAAACATCACAGAACTGCTGAGCCCTGTGGACAGGGAATAAAAGGAGAAAATGGTGCGATGAGATCCAAAGTAAGAAAAAGTTTTACTTATTACTTTAGAGCTGTCTGGTCACATTCCACCCTGGTCCCAAATAGTGCTATATTAACAGCTCAAATCCAAATGCTATAGTACTGCTGTACTATAGTACATAACCTATAGTACTGCTGCAGAGCACCTGCTTTGGGGTACAGTTGGGACAATTCTGACTAGACAGACCTGGAAAATAAAGTCAAACTTTTTCTTACCTTCCTGTAGGTCTCCTAGTCATCAACACATCTCCTCGAACCTACCCGTACTTACTGGTATAAGTCCAAAGAGACCTGGGGTCATCCAAAGGGAGATAGAATATCAGCATGTGCTGTTGCCACTGAGATCTTCCCCCTCCCAGTCTCAAACTGCTCCTGCCAAGCCCATTCACCACCCTAAACCATCTCTGCCACTGATCTGGAAGGGCTGTTATCTTGCACATTGGGCCTCTTGTTGTATCAGTCAGAAGTCTTGAAGTGCACGATGGTGGTACAGTTTTATGCCAGCATCTTAAACTTTATTGTGGCACAATATGTGCCACATTAAGGCCAGCATCGCATTGGGCCATAAGTGCTGCGCAGATCCTCTACTGGAATTCAGTTTCTTGCAAAATTACAAAGAAATTTGCTAGCAACACCAATGGACTCTAGCTGCAAACTATTTCTATAACTAAAGGGAACAGGGGAGACCCTCTTAGAGTTTAACTTTTTTTTCTTGTATTAGTTGCCCTGGTCAAAATGTGTGCCGTAAATGTTTGTTTTTAATAATTTAATAATTTAATAATTTTAATTATTTTAATAATTATTAACTGTTTTAATAATTTAAAACAGGGGAAGAAAATATAAGACTTGTTGGTGGATCTAACCGTGGCCGTGTGGAACTTTTCTACAATAAACAATGGGGTACCATATGTGATGATTCCTGGGACGTAAACGATGGAACGGTGGTTTGTCGAATGCTGGGATTTCAAAGTGCAATAAATACCTTCACTGCACCTCCAGGTAACTTGAAAATTCATTGCCTGGCAAATTGAATCAGGTCATGTGAAAGATTTGGTTCCAGGTAGGATCACTATATTCTAGAAGAACAGCTTTCACAGGAATTTAGGATTGGGATTTATTCTCAAATGTAAATAAAAGTGGTCAGGGAAGAAGAAGAAATCTTTCAAGAAGCCAATAGGAAATAAGGCTCAGGTAATCCCTTTAAAGATTATTCAGAATAATTACACAGATTACTAACATAAGGGTAGCATTTTCCCCTCTCTAATTATTTTCCATCCATGTACTTGTGAATGCTGCTTTCCATATGTTGCCTAGTCAAGTAATCTGAGAATCATGTAAAATATTTGCCTGAGACACACTTTTGTAGTCAGTTATTTTGTGTTCCTTTGTCTCATCTATGGAAACTCATCTCAGCTTATCTCTTTATTTCTGATCCCAGGCACTGGAAAGATCTGGTTAGATGATGTGGAGTGTGCAGGAAGCGAATGGACCATTCACAGTTGTAGAAAACGTGACTGGGGTGAAAACAATTGCAGTCATGATGAAGACGCTGGTGTGGAGTGCTCCTAATGGATGATAGATCTGCAGTGACATCTGTCAGCAGGTCCTATAATACTCAAAAAGAAATATTTACCACTCTGTATTTCAAGGAACATCTCTGGGCTAACTGAGAAAACGGGTTTAATGTTTTAATCCCTCTCTTCCAATAGATCTCTTTATTACCCTTTGCTGATCAATGTGATTTTTTAATGAAGATATGCAAATAGTACAAATATCTGACTTTTACAATATTAGAGCTGTAATACTGGTGAATTATATAGAAATATATGGAAAAAATGAAATAGTAACGAAATAATAATGAAATATATAGAAATAATGGGCTGTGGGTGGTCCAAGTGATTAAGACACTGTGCCTGTTAACCAGAAGGACAGGGTTCAAGACCTGGGTTGGCCTCACAAAACAGGGGGGATCCAATCGTATCGGCTCTGCCTTTCCATTAGAATAATTCAGTGGCATGGAGAGGGAGGATTTGCTGCTTGGGTAACAGCCTATCCTCCATAACAATCCAACCCAGGCTTTCGTGCTTTGCATACAGCGTATGCAGCGCTAAGCTTGATACCATAGTCTCTCAAGACTGACGGAGGCCTGCTTATATAGTAATAATCTGCAGGCATTTCCAGTTAAGTGTTGTCCTTTGAAAGTGTAAAATCAGTTTCTAAGTTGGTTGCTGTGATATTTAATACTGAAAGAGACATTACTTGAGAGAACACGTGGGGCCTGGGAAAATGCAGGCCTCTTCACATTTTATAAACATACCATGTATTTAGACTATCTGTAATACTTTATGGAATTAATAAATCTGAGAAGTGTTCATTTCTTCTTTCTCCAAACTTTTTCCCGCAAATTTTCTACAAATTTCTCCTTCCTCTATATTTTCTTCAAATTATCATATCTCAAGTCTGAGTCATTTTGAGTTCCCAACATTGGAAAATGGCATGTTTAACCGAAGAGCTTTGCTTGTTATTTAAAGTTTCAAAGCAACCTCTTTACTGCAGTTCTCTCCTGGACACCCAAATCCCTTATTCAGATCACAAAAATCTTTCATGAATAATGCCTAAACACAAGAACAACAATACAATACAAATACCTTTATTGGCATAGAATATACAAAAACCTCCAAACACAGATTTAAAATCAAAATAAAAACACAGATTTAAAATCAAAATAAAAAGCAGCACAATTCAAAGGGTCTATAATTCTCAAATTAAAGACTATTGTTCCAGTTTAGTCTTCAATATGGCTGATACAAAGATGGCTGTCTGTCTTATTAAGATGGGATCTGGTGAGGAAAGCAGCTGTTTTAGCACCAGTCTATCGGGTGGGCATGGGGACTCTGGAAGGAAAGGGGGTAAGCACAAGAAGAAATACAGAGATGATTAACAAAAGGCAATGCCTTCTACAAAAGAGTGCTTTGTCTGCTACACTCATCATTGTACGTCATCTTGGGCATGGAAATGTGGGGTATAAATCCCTTAAATCTATATATATAAAACTGAAAAGTCACAGACTGAGTGACTGACTGACTGACTACTCACTCGTTCATCAATGCATCGGGATGTTGTGCATGGGGCGTTGATCGCATGGGATTTTGATGCACATAGGGAGACGTTGCGCATGGGGCAGTGATGGGATTCAAAGAAATTAACAACCAGTTCTGTGCCCATCTGGCAGCCACTTTTAAACAGCTATTTTTAAACTTCATATGTCCTATCTCTCGTTAACAACTGATTCTATAGAGTAGGTGCGAACCTGCTGGAGCCCACTACTGGCATGGGGAACGTTGGAACGATGCCCATGAGGGTTGTTGCGCATTGGGGTGTGATGCACATGGGGCTGTTGCGCAGTGGAGGGATGGTGTACAGGGGAATACTTCCACAACACGGGTATGTTTTCATGAATAAATAAATAAATACAGAAATGTGCTAAAATGCATGCATGCATCGTCTAATATAGCAATGGTCTGCACAGATGGTTTGCAGGTGTGTTGCAAGACTTTGGGTGCAATCCAGAATAACTGTGGAGAATCCTTGCTCTGGTGTAAGAACAATTTGTTCTGCATTGCAATATGAATTTCCCATAGGTTTTCACTAGGTGGTGCAGTAACTTTTTTTACACATTTCTTACGTTCTCCTATAGTTCCTCTGGATTGTAGGGTTTGAGTATTAGGAGAGCAGTTGGAGGATTTGAACCTTCTACCAGCAGCACAGTGTGCCTAGTCAATAGAAAAAAACAAATGGTGTGCATTGGCAATTTTAGATCCTTGTCAATGTGCAGTGAGCTGAAAAAGTTTGCAAATCACTGCTCTAAAACATGTACAGTTTGGTTTAATAAGATTGCTTTATTCATCTGCAGATGTTATAGTTTAATCAATATGTACAATTAACCAATTGTACAATGATCCTTATACAACAAAATCACAAAGATTTCTTTAATCTGGTCATAGCCCCACAAAAGGCACAACTTCACAATAAACACAGACAGGCCTGATGCTGAATACTGAAAAGGTTTCGTACTGAACCTTTAAATAAATAGCTTTTTTCCAGCACTAGGTGGAGCTCAAGGTCCTCATCCCTGTCCAGATTGAACATGATGTAGTCCAGCATCACTGGCAAAAATACAGCAGTGAGTCAGTGACAAAAGTAATCCGAGAATCTATGACATTGTGTCAGTATAGAAACTTCCTTGCTCAGAAATGTGTGCTAAGGCAGAGAGACTTCTACTATGGATCACTTACCAACTTCTACCCCCCCTTTTTTTTGCAATGTTTCATCTTCATAGAAACAAATTTCTCTCTTGCCATCTTCTGAATTTCCATGTGTCTGTCTCACAACTATCAGTCTGTGAAAATTAATCAAAAACATGATAAAGATTGGAAATTTGCAGAGAATGCAGCATTTTTCTCACTCCAACCTGACTTTTTAAACCTTACACTAGAGCAGGGGTCTCCAAACCCCGGCCCGAGGGCCAGGTGCAGCCATGGGTGAGCCTCAATATGTTCTCCGGCAAGATCCCTCTATCTGGCTCTTGGGCAAGCCTTGCAATCCGCTCCAATACATACTTATATAAAAATGTGTGTAAATGTATTCAAATTTGAAATGTAAATTAGTTTTTCGGCCTCCAGCACAGTGTCGGAGAGATGATGTGGCCCTCCTGCTAAAAACATTTGATGCTAAGTAGAGGAAATTAGAGGAAAACTAGAGGAAAGGAATCATTTTGTGCTTACATTTTGTAGGTCTGCAAGGTAGCACTTACCTGCTCCGGTGAGCACTAAGGGACATGATGGCAGAGGCATTCCACTAGCACTTCCAGAAGTAATTAGTACACCATTGGGACCACTTTTGCCACTGGAATAAATGGCTTTATTTTGTTTCAGAGCTCCAGGAACAACATCCTACAGTAAGGAGAGGGTTGGGTCCTAAATAGTGTGAATGTTCAGTGAATAATGCCTTTTACCCTTATCACACCCTGCTGTTTGAAACAGCTCCCACTACCTCAAGATTAGCCACCATATGTAATTTGGCTCTTTAACTAGTGAATTCTGGAGTCTGGATTGGGGTTCTGCGATAATAAAGGCACAATTCTAAACAATTTAAGCCAGCACAATTCACCTGCTCCCTGCTCCTGTAGTGGTGTGGGAAGCCAGTGCATATCCATGCCTAACCTCAACAGGGGTGGTGCAGAGGTGCCTAACGGGACTTTTGTAACACCTCCAGACCGGCATGGTATTTGTGCCAGCCTAACTGGATATTAGAATTGCAGCCACAAACTAGAAGGGTCAGATTACTCTTTGGGCTGGCCCAACCTACAATCTTGGGAATTCTAGTTTAGGATATTGTACCAGGCAAGATCATTACTCACTCATTTGCCTTTTCACAAATTCTACATTAGGAAAATATGCAGGCTCTGGGACTTTGCAAACCATGCTTGTCAATTTGTAAAATGTCAACATTCTGGTGCTTTGGGGATTAGGCCAGGAGGAATGTCCAACTTCTCCTGTACGGGCCTGATGCACAGCTAAAGTACAAGGCTCCAGGAGTTGCTGGAGGTAACCATGAACTTTGTAACAAACGGAAGAACCAAAGGGACACTGAGCTTCTTCTATGGATATACAGTATATGTGTTTCAGGTTGTAAACAAAGTTAATGCTTCTCCTACAGGCAACCCATTTCTGTATAACATGGGCAGAAATTGTTCCATGTTCCTGACAACAAATTTTGTAACTCTGGATTTTTGAGGAGACCTCAGGTCTCTCAAAAGTTAAAATAAGTAGCAGAGAAGAACCTTGGAGAAAATTATCACTGCTTCAAAGCATGCAATGTTCTTCTGATTCCTTGTGTGCACTGAAGTTTGGCTTTTATTTTTCCCCACATTCTAAAATTCAAATATTTGTGATTGCATAGGAACAGGGTAAAGATTCAAAACTACCCAACAACCTTACAAGCATCCATTAAGCCAAGACCTTATCTCATCAATACTTCTTTCCATGTTTCATCAGCTTTTTTGAAGAATTCCATCTATTCTAAGCAAAAGCCCACTTAAATAGCCCACATTACCCTACACTCCAGAGTAGGAGCACGTAAGAGACGTTATGTGCACCTGTAGTTACTGCACCACCTAGTGAAAACCTATGGGAAATTCATATTGCAATCCAGAGCAAACTGTTCTGGATTAGAACAGTTCTGGATTAGAGACATTATGAGCACCTGTAGTTACTGCACCACCTAGTGAAAACCTATGGGAAATTCATATTGCAATCCAGAGCAAACTGTTCTGGATTAGAACAGTTCTGGATTAGAGACATTATGAGCACCTGTAGTTACTGCACCACCTAGTGAAAACCTATGGGAAATTCATATTGCAATCCAGAGCAAACTGTTCTTACACCGGAGCAAGGTCTCCTCATAGTTACTCTGGATTGTGCCCTTAGAGAAACTTCCCTGCTAGCCTTTCAGCTATTTTGATCAGCATCCTTCTCACATTGTATTTCTTCATCAACCAAACTCATATAATGCTTCAGCTTAAACCAGTGGTGGGATTCAAATAAATTAAAAACAGGTTCTATGTCCTAATAACCTAAGTTAAGAACAGGTTCTATGTCCCATTAGTAACCAGTTCTCAAAACCAGGTGCTCATTAGCAAAGGGTTCTGTAGAACCTGTGAAAACTGTCTGTAGCCCACCTCTGTTTTTAACTATACACAGCAGGACTTTGTCCAAGGCTGCTCTTAGAAGCCATGGGGCCAACGAGAAATATTTTTTGTGAGGCTCTTGGGTCACAGCAAAAGTTTAGAATCCTCGGGCACAATTCTAACCAATTTAGGCTGGCATAATTCAACTGGTATATCTTCCACGGTGGTGTGGGGAAGTCAGTGTATGCCTGTGTATATGCCTAACTCCCTCTCCCCAGGAGTGGGGCAAAAGTGCCTTCTGGCACTTTTGTGACACCACCAGATCAACACAGTACTTATGCCAGCCTAACTGGAGCTTAGGATTTCAGCCTCAGAGTCATAAATAACATTTATTAATGTATAGACTTCATATCTTTATGGTCAAGTGGAAAACAAAATGTCCACTGAAAAAGTACACAAATTAAGGGACCAAATAAATCACATTTAAATATAAAATTGTATACAAATTTCCTGTTACGGAGCTCCCTTAGGCATGGAATCCAATTGGTTTCAAGCCAGCCTGACTATGGGCACAATCCTATGCATGTCTACTCAGAAGTAAGTCCTGTTGTGTTCTATGTGACTTACTCCTAGGAAAAGTAGATAGGATAGTAGACAGAATCTCAGCCTAAATTCATTTCCATGTTAGATTTCATTGGTCTTCTTTGCCACAACAGCAAAACAGGTAATCATATTGCTGTGACTACTTAAATCCCTTAGCAATTCTGATATTCACAATACCCCCTGTCCACACAGAAGATAGAAGGAACTGAGATATGTGCATTATAGCTAGGAAATAATTGTACAGCTTTGCTTATCACTACTTCACAGCACCAATTAAGATCTAGTTAAACAGAATGCAATTACACTGTTATGGATAAAAGGGATACTAGTAATTAAAAATGAATAATTTTCCCTTTAAGAATTGTTATTATTTCCAGTTGTTTTCTCTTTTCCATCTCTAATCCATTTTTATCATGTATATCTAAACTTTCTCAGATCAGGGTTGATTGATTGAAAAGCAGTATATAAATGCTGTAGTTAGTTAGTTAGTTAGTTAGTCAGTCAGTCAGTCAGTCAGTCAGTCAGTCAGATCGATCGATCGATCGATCGATCGATCGATCGATCCTCATTTACTTTGGCTGCAATTCTAAAGACACTTTCCTGGGAGTAAGACCCATTGAACTTTGAGTAGTCTTTGAGTAGACTTTGAGTAGAACTTTGATGTCTTTGAGTAGACATCGTTAGGATTGTGCTCATCAAATACAAGTATATCCTTAACACAGTAACAGGCCGCTATTGCACAAGAACACCTTTAAAATACAGAGAAAAGCAATTACTTTGGGATCGGTTTTTAAAAGGTTGATATGTGATGTTTTATAAAAACTGTACATAACCATTATAGCATTAAATGTCAAGAGCAATGTCATGATTACTGATGGTCCTACTTTATAAAGTAAACGAGGCAAAATAATTTATCTGCATATTGGGCTTACTTAAAAGTTACAAAACCTGTACATTTAAATGGACTAGTTGCATTTCTGTTTTTCACTCCAAACCATTTTCTGTAAGGTTTATGTATTGGTTAAGTTTTTACTATGCCCTTCCTCCTAAGTAGCTCAAGAGGACAAATATGGTCCTCCCATGAATTCTAAGGCATCAGCTCACTCCAATGGCTAAAGATGAGCAAATGTTAAAACTCTATTAAAGTTCTTTTGGGAAGTGACCAGAAAGTTTAACATCAGATTTACATTTCATTTTCTTAATTTGTATTATGAGAATAAATACATAATGATGTTTGATGGGTAAGGTGCACTTTCCTTTTGATGCAATTTGGGTCTTTTGAGCCGACATGTAGGACTGAGCTGAATATTTGATCGACACTGCAAAATACTACTGTAGAATTTCAGAACGTCTGAAACTACGCTGTGAAACAGCCAATCCATGCTCACCTTGAAAGCGTTCACGAGAGGTACGAAGTTTGAAAGTGACGATGAAGTCAAAAGTGTTGTGAGCGACTGGCTGAGACATCAGTCGAAAGATTTTTACCCTGAGGGAATACGGAAGCTTGTGCACAGATGGGAAAAGTGTGTGACAGTGCTGGGAGACTATGTTGAAAAATAAAAAAAATAAAGCTTCTATCTGTATTAGAAGTCCTTATACAGAAAAATTCACCTTATTTATTGAATCACCCTCGTAATTAGAATGAATAAAAAGACTAAGAACAATTAAAAACAAGCTAAAAACATTTGTTAAAACAATAAAATTAAACTTCCTCAGAAAAGATTCAAAATGGGTTTGGCCTGGCTTCATGTTTCAGCTGGGAGGGAGACCCCTTCCCTTTCCCCACTGATTATCAGATCAATGCGAACTGAATCACTTCTGAATTGATTTGTAAGGGGAAGCTTCTGCCGCTGAGCCAAAACAAGAAGTTATAAGCCACTTGAAAGGGAAATTGATTCATATTGTTTCATTGCCTGCCTTGTTAGAATGGGAAACAATTGCTATTGTATCATGCAAAAATGGGTGTCCGCTGAGTTTCCTGGAACCAAACAACATGCTAGGTGAAGTTCAATCTATACATAAACCACTTGATAGAACAGTCTTCAAGTGTTCCACATGCACCTGTGAGATGTTCCCAACCAGCAGAAAACCTGTTGGTCAAATACTGCAAAGCAGCTAAAAGTTTTATCAAAGTTCATAACCCAAGAAAGGTGAGGAGCTTATAAACAATAAGGAGTGCACTGTAGTCAACCTAAAGCAGGCCTCTGTCAGTCTTGGAAGACTATGGTATCGTGCTCAGCGCTGCATACGCTGCATGCAAAGCACAAAAGCCTGGGTGGACTGTTATGGAGGATAGGCTGTTACCCAAGCAGCAAATCCCCCCTCTTCACGCCACTGAATTAGTCCAATGGAAAGGCAGAGCCAATACGATTGGATCCAGCTGGCATTGCAGAGCTGGGCTAGGGACAGGAGCTCACCCTGTCTTGTGGGGCCGACCTGGGTCTCGAACCCTGGCCTGCTGATTAACAAGCACAGTGTCTTAGTCACTAGACATCAGCAATATAAAACAGGCACTTCAAGTCAAACCAGTAGTACTCCAAATCCCACTTTTCAATACACGAGTAAATTTTGTAACCACAACATGTTCAGTTGCTTGGTTATCTTAATGTTCCAGAAATGTGCATTAAAGTCAAGGGAAAACATTTAACAAGGATTCTAAATGGTTGAACCTTTTATTTAAATATTTATCTTGTTCAAATTTGACTTAAAATCCATAAGTAATTAGATATTGTAGTCGGTCCTTCTCCCCCTTTTCTTTCCTTTTTTGCCAAGTGCTTCCTTTAATTTCTTATTCAGGCTCTGACTTCAAACTCTGAAATCATTCTCATCACACCAGGCATCAAAGGTCTACATGGGAGTTAAATGCCTTAATATCTTTGAGATTTGCAAAGATATATGAGGATTTGCTCAGGGATTCGGTGTAGGATGAAGAACGAGTTTTTGTAAGCAAGTGGAATAATTTTTGGCTACAGCTCAAAGGGAAAAAAGCATCCAAGTGCACAGAGATTATTTAGATCTGAGCCCCCAATAATCATTATGATTCAATGGCTGCCTTTCTTTTTTGGAGTCCTGGGTTAAAGCTAGTTCAGATTTTAAAAAACAAAGTACAACAAACATCTCTCCTACTCCTTTGTAGTTGGCAAATGAGTTTTAGCACTACAAATCCCAGTACAAAAGGAAAATGCTTGTGCTAATTATCAGGTCTCAAATGTGATTAGCTAAAGGCCAGAACTATAAAGTATATTAAACTTTTGGAGTTTCTGCTTTTACAGTTTCTACCTTGAGTGCAGTGATTTTCTACCACTGTGTTGTGGTACTCTGGTGTGGCATGGACGTCTGAAGGTGTGCTGTGGGACGTTGGGGAGACAGATTTATTAATAGTGCAATAGTGGAATTTGAACCCTGAACCAGCAGCATGGTGTGCCTTGTCAATTGTAAAAAAAAAATTGATGGTGGGCCTTGGCAATTTTGGTGCCTTGTCAGTGTGCCACGATGTGGAAAAGATTGAAAATCACTGTTCTAGTGACTAAAGAAAAAAAAATAGGAGGGGAGAACAAAACTTTCACATGCATTCCTATGAAAGGACAAAAGGAGCAGATAACCTCCAGCTTCCTCTTCCAATGTGACAATGACCTTTTGAGTAGCAAAACTGGAAAATTTTGATTTTGATCTCACACACTGTATTTGTGGTATATTTGTATGGTAGAGAAGAACAACCTGACTCACTCCCCTTAGTTTGAAAGCTACACCGAGACATGGTTTTCTTGTTTTCACACACCACCAAAGCACACATTTCATAAGAAGTTTCAGTAAAAGTATATGCAAGGCTGTTGCCAGGATATTTGCACCCTATGCTAGACTAACTACTTGACTTCCAAACATTTTTATAAAATTTTATAATTAATTAGATTCCATAGCACTGCTTAAAATAATATAAATTTTGAATAGCATTTTTAAAAAATAAAATTGTCCATCAATGGTAAATCCAGTTGGCCTAACAATAGTAGCAGTCCTTATATTTGTTCCAATGATACCCAACAGTAGCATGCAATTTCAATTGAGTGTAGTGGGTGTTGTAGAGGAGTTAAGGTAGTAATGGGAATAAATGTGCTCCAAAAATCTGGAGAAGGAATAGTATAGTTAAAACTTCAATTCACCATAAGCTTGGTAAATAGGTATGTCTCTATTGGTGCAATCCTTACCATGTCTACTCAAAAGTAAGCCCCATTGTGTTCAATGGGTCTCACTACTAGGAAAGTGTCTACAGGATTGCAGCATATATGTATTAATATAAACCTTACCCTGAATGAGTACTATCAGTCTGAAAGCTGGAGTAGGACAGAGATCTCTTGTTTTCATACACCAGGACATCATTGGGACATGTCATCAGGATGGCTGATCTACATGGAGCATGAAGACCTGGAGGAGTCTTTTAATGCATATTTCCTCTCGGATTTATTAGTGGGTGCACATGACTAGGTGTCAGGATTGAGCTCATTGTGTTTATAATGAGCTGCTAAAACAGTTAAAACAAGAGCCACAGAAGGAGATCTATCCGTAGCAGTAACCATTAGGGTTTTTTTTTCCTGGCAAAAACCCAGCTTTGGTTCCCAGCTTTTCCCGCTGTAGTTTGTGGCAGGCCACATTTCAGGTCCACCTCAGCAATATCCTTTCTGCATTGTGGATGTGGCTCTGCACCACTAATTATATCACTGGGTTTACTGTCATGAGATAAGGATTACTCATCAGTCCCTGGAGGGTTGGTAGATCAGGATCACTTCAATGGCAGGTTTCCTAGCCAAAGTTATACACCCTGTGCAGTTTGCATACAGCACTGTAAGGTTCCTTCTGTAACACACATAGACAGGTCCCTAAAGCAAGGCTAGAGTCAAAAGCTGGAGGAACTTGTATATTTCAATCAATCTTTAAACATAGAATATTTTCTTATAGTGTTAAGAGAGAGAGAGAGATGGGGTAGAAGCATTTCTATTTCTGTTGTATAAACTGATACAATATAAAATAAAATAAAATTATTCTTGTTCAGTTTTGGAGGGATACAGCAGCTGAGACATTTTGTATCCCTGTACCTCATTTAGCCCACCTTTCCTTCTTAGATTGATGGCTGCTTTTATGATGGATCTCCAAGGCTCCATGGCTTTCTATATTATTTGTTTGTTTGTTTGTTTGTTTGTTTGTTTGTTTGTTTGTTTGTTTAAGGAATTTCTCTTCCACCTTTCTCCACAGTGTACCCAAGGTGGTGAACAATATGATAAAAACACATGCATAATTCACATATAATACAAATATTTAAAACATTTAAAAATATTAAAAGAACCTATTAAAAACAACCCTGTATATTAAAAGCATCCTGGAGCAATCCACAAGCCCCCCACATTCATTAAAATGCTTTAGTCCATAAAAATGTTTTTACCTCCTACCAAAAACTCTGTACAGGGAGAACAGTTCTCAATTCTAGGGGAGTTCCAAAGCTGGGGTGCAATCACCAAGAAGGCCCTGCTCCTAACCCGCCACACCATTCACTTACTTTAGGATTGGCAAAGTCAGCAGGGTCCCTGCCAGATAACCTTAAGTGACGTAATGTAATGACCTTAAGTAATGTAATGACCATACATTAAAAAATGTAAAAACAGTTTTCCACATTGACAATGAGTTGCGTCTAGATATATGGTACCACATGTTATCTTTTTCTATCACCAGTGGCCAACCACTATGCAAAATGCAGGACATGATGGAAACAGTTAAAGCACACCAAGAACATAAAAATAAAAATCCAAGTTTTGGTCAACACACAAAGCTCAGTTCTGCCTTTGATGCCCATGACATCAGCTGCAGTATAATCTTCATAGAAGACTGAACAGAAAAGAGAAGATGCTACACAATAAATGAAGGACCCATCATTTCAGGGAAATTTCATAGCCAATGAATCAAGCCAACAAACATCAGAAAAACTGAAGTAAAATTAATGCATGTAGCAAAATTATTTTTGGACAAAATTTGACCTTATCAGCGTGATTGCAAGATCAAGAACTTTGCACTGGAAATCTATCAGTATCCCATCTTGCTAATCCTCAGTGCATAATTTGCACTAGTTAATTGACAAGTCTTGGTTTTATAATTCATGAGTTCACAATTCATAATTCATGACTTCATGAATCCTCAATGGTGCAAGGAGAATGTTAAGGAATATTTGCATATTTTAATACTTGTTATATGACTTGTAGGCTGGTGCCCATAATGGTCAGGAAACATCCCACCTAACAGCCTTTTTTTATTCCATCAGCGGGGTTGCAGTCTGATGCATCCTCGAAAGAGTTAATTGAGGCAAGCGCATGCTTGTGCACTGGCCTAACGCTTTCCCAGGAGTGGCGCAGCAGTATCTTACAGCACTTTGGCTGTAATCCTAAAATCCCATTGGACTCAGTGTGGCTTACTTCAGAGGAGCCATGCTATCTGGGTATTCCCTGCTAACTGGGCAAGAGACACTCTTTCAAGAGGGTATTGGCCCTCCTCACCCCAGAAATGTCTGTTATAGTGGTTTCTGCTAGTGTTCTTTTACATTTTAGATTGTGAGCCCTTTTGGGACAAGAACCCAACAGCCATTAACTTTTTTAATTTTCTTTGTAAACCACTTTGTGAACAAAGTGGTTTACAGTATAAACCACAGTATAAACAAAGTGGTTTACAGTTGAAAAGCAGTATATAAATACAGTAGAGACATGCATAGGATTGCAGCCTTTGGTGACAACCCCAGGTCAGCATAGGACTTATGCAGGGGCTTAGGCCGGCTTAACTGCAGCCGATGAACTTAATGCAACTTACTTCCAAGTAAGTAGACATATATAGGAATGTGCAACATTTTACTGAAAATTTGGCAAACATAACCAGCACCTTTATAGGCTGCAGTGTGGCACAAGTATAAGAAACTAGGGGTTTTTCACGAAATTATGTCCAAAATAGAACTTGAGTAAAATTTTTAACTCCAACATAGTTGAAAAATTTGTTAAAAGAGCTGGCTGTCCTATGGAAATTCATACTACTTGTTGCCAACCTGGTTCATATTCACATTCATTAATAGGAAAATTGGTAGATGTGAACAGTCCAGTGTGCCTTGTTAATGGTGAAAACAACTGATGGTGTGCCTTGACAATTTCAATGCCTTGTTAAGTGTGCCATGAGATGAAAAAGATTGAAAATCACTGGTATAGAGGCAAAGCCCCAGGCTTGGAAACTGAAGAAAGATGTGGCATCTGTTTTCCAGGATTCAAAAAAGCCTGTAGATTATCAGCCAAGATGTTTGAAGCTATTGCCAGCAAGAGAGTTAGTAAACCATACAAAGACTCCAGGGAGGCTAATAGCAAACTAGTTCGCCGTGGAGAATATAGGGAGGAAGCAAGGATGTAAATTGCCTGCATTTCAGCCTGCTTTGAAAAGTTGCATCCTTCCAATGTGTTTGCCAAAACCACAGCCTTATATACGAAAGGAGAGGCTTCTATGAAATGTCTCCCCCCTTTGAATATGGAGGCTTTGAAACACATCTACCAATTCCGTCCTTGGTTGTCCCCATATCAAACACAAGCATTCTCCTCCTTCAAATTCACCGTTCACTTTCAAGGGAGGGGACAAAACTCATCAAGAAGCAACCAATCTGGCACTTGAATCAGATGAGCAATTTGGAGCCCTGTAAAATACCAGCACAATTCAATTTGTACCGTTTAGGAAAACCCAATGCCTCTCCCATTTATTGTTTTCTTGCAGTTTTCTTGCAACTGTAATGCAGTTTCCCTCCCTCCATGCTCTTTCAGAAGGAAAACAGATACAGGCGGCTCATTTAATGGATGACCTTCAGCAGTTTTAGAAAACGGTTACAAATGGAAAAAAATAGTTGTGAATAATCCCATTTGTAGTCCATATCATATCATACTGCGGAGGTTTGTTATAAATCTCCCATCCCAAAGTAGGAGGTGATGATTAAGCAAACTTATGCCTCTTTTTCAAATAAATAGATTATTTGGCTTTCCAAAACGCTTTCTCGGTCTGTTTGCTAAGAAGAGCTAGCTAGTTTTCATTTGATTAGAGGATGGTTTCACAATACTTCTGCCTTGGTATTCAGACCTTGACTTCATGCTAGTTTTCTAACTCATATACCTCACAGATTTTAGACCAGACATTTAGAAAATCTTCTCAGTGGAAATCTATCCTTTTGTGGAGGAGCACAAAATTGGGAATAGTGGAACAGAGCTAAGTTGCCAATTCTTCACTCCCATTTTGGGATGAAAATCGGAATGTGAGATAGCCCAGAAAAAGGAGAACTCCTTAAAACAGACTACTGGAGTTAAATGCATGAAGTGCATTTGAAAATATCTCTCCATGGTTAGCGTGACTATGAAGTTGGGAAACTGAGGGTCAGAAAAAAACTTTTTTCCAAAATTTATGTTGGTTATATATGAATTTATGGTGCTGATTGCAAAAATGGCATCAGTTTTGCCCTACCAGGTGTAGATACAAAAGAACAGCATGGCCTCATTATTGAACAGTTCAAGCTTCTTCCTCATGAGGAAGCCATTGTGTAGGCGTTATCATAAGAAAGCTGCTTGAACCATTCACTAATGAGGATATGACATATCTCAAAAACTCGACATGATTAAAGCAAAACTGGGACCATTTTTGCAATCAGCACCATAAATTCATATATAACCAACATAAATTTTGAAAAAAGTCTTTTTCTGACCAAAGCATCCCAAATATAGCCAGGGTTGGGTCTAACATTAAAGGCTGCAAAATATGTCATATAGGAAGAGGACTTCGTGCACATTCTGGTGGGCTTTTAAGGCCTTATAATCTCACCATTGGTTTTTATGAAAAATGGAAGTGATCTTCTAAGGCCTCCCATATGGAGCTTCACCAGATCTCAGTACACTCTACAGTGGTATACAGGTGGGTTCTCTGAACTGGAATGCCAGCAATTGAACCTGAGACCTCCCGTATTCAGAGCACTGGTATATTTAAAACACCTGATTGGACCATCAGATATTTCAGATATACTTCTGCTGTACATGCAGAATATCCCAGGTTCAATTGCTGGCATTCCAGGTACGGCAAAGAAGATCCCTGACTAAAACTGTTATGAATCAGTGCAGTCTAATTCAGTGTAAGATTGCCCAAGACAAAAAGCTGGCTTCATATGAACCTTCACATTTTTTTGTGCCACTGGCATGGCTTTGGCTAGTCTATATCTGGTGTATGAGCCAAATGCAACTACTTTATTTGACATATAATATGCCGTTCTTGGAAAAATGTTAGCTGAGATCCTTAATACAAAAGGTAAATAAAATTTTTTCATGCTTTATAAGACTCCACCAGATTAAAATGTAAGTTTATTAATGTTCAAGGTGAGTAAATATGTTTAAGAATTTAAATGCTTTTTTTCAAAATTGTGGCTCTCAAACATGGCTCTCAAACATCTGAAGTTTACCATTTAAGATTTTTACATTAAGCAAATTTGGCCACCTCAATCTATACCATATTAACAGGCAGATGATGCAATAGAAACATCCATATGTATACTAGAATTGCTGGGATAGAGATTTGTCCTGTTATTTTGTATCTCTATTCCAGGCTTGTTCTCGTTAATGTCTTGAGCTCACAAAGGCTTCTACTCAATTAATGAAAATGGTCCCAGGAAGCGGGGCGGGGGGGGGGGGAGCAAAAACGACTAAAGGAATATGCTTACTTCAAACTTTTAGAAAGATAAACAAAAACAAAAGCTGATCAATAATAATCAATGGATGAGTGTTAATTAATGTCTGATTTCTGAAGCCAAACACAGTCAAGCTGGTAAGCCACTTTTACCTCGCCTCTGGGTAAATGATGTTTGGTTGCCCTTTTATGAGACAGCCCCAGTATACAAATGAGCAGGCACTCCCAGTAGACTCACCTGAAAGGTTAGCAGTTGTGCACAGCATCTTAGATGAATGTTAGAAATCTATCCGATACAAATGAGGATTTCAGCAAAGAGCACTTATATTTGATTAATAGGGACAAATTTTACTTTGATGGGAGTAGGAAGGTGCAGTGGCCAAAAAGGTCATTCATCATTGTGCCGAGGAACCAGCCATTAAGTATTGGTGCTGTAACTATTGTTGAGACATCAAAAGCGCGTGGGTGAAATGGATGATCTTGGCGCAGTGTTATGTTTAAAGATAAGCATGTTAAATTTGGGAAGTGTGATATGGGGGGGGCAAGTCCCTCATTTGCAATCTTTCTAGTCTACAGACTCATCAAAATATCTTATGATGGGTTCGTCAGGTTTGTCACTTTCTTCCCCTGACGCTCAGCTGTTATTTAATTATTGATGATCTGGGCTCCTGAGTTGCTTCAACAAGGAGGAGAAATGGAGGAGGGGTGTTAAAAAAAAAGTTTGCAACAAGAAATGGACTTATCCCTGGAAGATCACAGCATTTCACTATCCTTGTGATTTCAGTAGCATGATGCCAGATCCTATGCCTTCCAGCAACATCCTCCCCAACTCCTTTCTGTCCTCAGAATTGCACCAGCAAAAGCAATGGTGCAGGTCCGATGAGACCTATTGCAGAACATGAGATGTAAAGGAGTTTAAATCTCCTTTATCCTCTGAAAATTTCCACTCTGCCCTACCTCCCCACACCAACACACAATTTTTTGGGAGAAGGATAGGATTGACTCTGACTGCTCCAACTGAGTGCCTATGAAGGAGCTGGAGGCAAGGAGGCCTCATGGCTACCATAGGACTTTCTCCTATACCTGCATAATAAACTGTAATAGGCACTCAGAGCAGTTGCAACCAGAATTAAGCAGCCAACTGCTTATTTTGCACTTTTTCTCATCTATAAGCAGGGAAAAAGGCAAAAAATTGTCAAGCTCTCACAGTGACTTGCAACCACCCAAAAAACACTGCTGTAAACAAAAAGTAATTGGTGGTGACACATCTACAGTTACTTCTGCACCAAGCATTTCTGGGGGAGTGACATTGCAGGTCATACCCACCAGGTACCAGATGGACCAACTATGCTGCTGTATGAAAATAAGATAGAGAATAGCATAGGATTTTGCATTTGGAGTTCCCAATTTCAATCCCTGTCATTTCAAACAGCAGAAAAAGATCCCAAGTAGCAAGTCATTGAAACGCCTCTGCCTGTGATTCTGAAGAACCTCTGCATATCATTTTGATCCGTGATTTTCAGCCCTTGCCATCTCATGGCGAACCATTGCAGTGCTAAAATTGGTGCACTCCATCAGTTTTTGAAGAGTTGACAAGGCACACCCCACTGCCAGCTGGGGTCTTATCCCCCAATGGCTCTACTCATCAATGTCCTCCAAACTCTTGCAAGCCACCTGAAGACCATTCTCAGCATACCAATGTACTCAGTGATGGGCTTCAGGGGGTTCTCACAGGTTCTATAGAACCCTATGCTAATGAGTGCCTGGTTCTGAGAACTGGTTACTAATGATGACTTATGGCAGTTTTTAATCAGATTGCAGTCTCCCATCCAGGAGGTGTCCAAGTCCTTCCCTGCTTAGCTATCTTCAGCAGCCATGGACTGAACCACCAGATCATGCCTGTTATTAATGGGACATAGAAGTTGTTGTTAATTTATTTGAATCCCGCCACTGAATTTTCAAACACTGGTTGAAAATTGCTGATTTAGAGAATGCTAAGCTAAATGGTCAATCCTCTGAATTAGTGTTGGGAAAAGTCCAAGGGGCTTGACTTGGGTTGAGTCTAAAGTCATTGCCTCCCAATGATTCAACTCAAAATGGGTGCCCTTTCCAAGTCCACAAGTCATCCCTTCAGTAGGACCTGAGTCAGCAAAAATAACATATTTTCACAAATTAAGTCCATGTTATCCAAGTCGAGTTCCCAAAACTGCTCTTAAACCATATAATGTGCCTAGCAACGTTCAGCTGCATGGCTATTATGCCTGTTCTGGAAAAACTGGAGTGATTCCCACTATCTTCTCCCCTGTCTTTGCAATCTGAGTGCCATAAGTTATTAATCTCTGGTGAGTCGGTTAAGTTGGGGCTTTGATTTGGCTGTATGAAAAGTATTGGAACTTCTGATTTCACATACATCATGTCTTTTCAAAGCCTTTATTGATTGGACACCAAGCTAAACAAATGCATCATTTATCTGTGGAATCCTAATGATCTTTAGAAATTATGGAACGCAATCAAGTTTAGAATTGAGCAATCAATGGTAAATTGTGGCTCCACTATAGAATATATTTAGAACCCTTAGATACTCTGCCAATCATACCCTTGTGCCAAAGTAATGTTATTTAATTGCCGGTTTCAAAGTGCTGCAAGGAAGGGAAGTCAGTAGTGTTTAATAAGCTGAATGTTGGTTTCCTATTGTCAGTCCACCAAATGGCAGGTACCAGGTGTGCATATGTATTCCTGAAACACTACAATGCCACTTTGGAAGACAAGCTTCTTCCTGTGTTAACAATCAGAAATCAGAATTCACCGTGTAAAGTGTTTGCCAGTCAGTGTGTAAGTAGTTGGTTGATTGCTCCAAGAGTATAAGAGACCAGATGGAAACAGTACCATGCAGAGTTTTCTTATCTCTGAAAAACCAGCACCTGTTGCAACTTGCATGTTCAAAGACATAACTTCAGTATTCCTCAATTCTTTTCAACAAAGTTCTTCTTTCTAGCTCCACACCTTATAGCAGCTCAGATCAATGGTCCATCTATCCAAGCATTGTGTACATCACAGTAGTTCTCTCAGATTGCAGAGCATGATTTGCCTGGAGATGCTGAGAATTGAATCTGGAATCTTGTTCACACCAAAGATGACTTGCTACTGAGCAGCAGCCCCTACAATCCTTCCAATCATCTCCACCTGTACATCCTTTTTCTGCTCTAGGATGAATGCCTGAACAGCCAAATAGCTACAGAGAATGAAGACAGAACTCATGGCATGTATTCACTTGATCAAGGGAGCTACTAGGCACATACAAATTTGCTCAGAAAAACCAGATTTACAAGAACATTATAAGAACAAAAGAAGAGCCAGGCTGCATCAGGCCAAAGGCCAATCTGGTCCAGCTTCCTATATATCCTAATGACTACTAGATGCTACTGAAAGTCCATGAGTCTCCCTTGCATATGCCATTTGGAGATAACCAAATTGTACATAGCTATCATGACCTTTGATAGATTTTTCCTCCAAAAATGTTTCCAATCATCTTTTGAATGCCAGCTGTCATCACCTCATCCTGTGGCAAGGAGTTCCAGGGATTAATTACACACTAGATCAAGTTTTTTTTAAAGATACGTGTAAATCCTAACTCACACTGACAGGCTGACAGGTGTGAACAGACAAGCTGACAGGCATGTACTGTATTCAGCACAAGGTGCATTGGGGCTAGGACACAACTTGGAATAAAGGAATTTTGTTCCTCTAACCCTACAATCAAGAGTAACTTCAGGAAGACGTAAGTGGCACTTACTCTGAATTGCTCTATGCAATTCCCATAGGTTTCCCATAGGTGGCACTGTAACTATGTCGGTGTTAAAGGTCCCATAGTTACTCTGGATTGTAGCCTTACTCTAAGACAGTGGTCAGGGAACAGGGGTAAATTACCCCAAATGGGGTAAAAATGAAATTCCTGGGGGTAATGGATGGTTGCGCTGCCAAGACACAGCTAGCATGCATATGAATCTGTCGGGACAGCCCCCCTCCTTACCCCTCTCAACATGGTTTAGGGGTTGATGCCCACTGTGGCAGGAAAAGGTAAACCAAGGGAAGCCCCCAGGAGCCAGCCAGAATGCGCACTGGAGCGCCCCAGCAACTGGCAATGCATCCCTGAGAGGCGCAGGGGTCTCAGTGCTGGCTGCTTGGTAGGCACTGGGGGAAAACTGAGGCAACACAGACCAGTAGGCAACAGGCAGGGCCCTAGGGAATGGAACTGGGGGAGCAGGAGGAGGGAACGTAACAATGGGAAGGGGTGGATGCAAGGTTTGGTGGGGGTAACGTCAGCGTATTAAGGGGGTAACGCTGGCGTATCAAATATATTTTGGGGTAAAAGGTAGAAAAGTTTCCTGACCCCTGCGCTAAGAAATATTGGGCTACTTAAGTCTGTGCTGACAATTCTGTTGGCATAAATCTGAGCAGCCCTTGTTAGGGAGGGGGGTCAATATTTAACTATGCTGTCATGGCTGATCCTACCCACATTCCAGGCCAGATCCAACTTCCATCCTGGGGCATTCTCCCTACCCCTTCCCTACCTCCGTTCCACCTTCCTCCAACCCCTGTGCCAGGCTACCCTGGCTGGCTCATGCTCACTGTGTTTGGGTGCCAAGCAAAGCCAGCACACATCCTCATGCTAGCCTCCCTTCCTCCAAACACAGGCCTAAAACACAGACCTTAAACACACTGAAAACATAGCCTACAAAATTGAGGGACAGAAAAACTTTTTTCAAACTGTAAGGTGGTTTTATATGAAACAGAAGTACTAATTTAAAAAATGGCATCAGTTTTGCCCAATTTTCTATAGGGTGTGGTTGCCTACCCTGGCAGCACTTGGCATGAATACAGTAAGTCTGTTATTGCACAGATAATTGCTGGTAGTGGGAGTAATTATATAATTTTATGAATTACACTATATTCCTAGCATTCTTTATCCCTGTGTAATTTAAGTGCACATGTAATCTAAGGAGCATTTAAAAAACCCAATTAGAATAAACGAATATTAACTCATACAGCTTCCAAAAGCAAGGCTAAATGACACATTTTGGAAGGATGCTCTGTGTACTGCAAGCTGGAGCAAGCTGATGGTGGACATATAAGCACCACCACAATATTTTGTTGCTGAGCTCATGTAAATACCACGGACAGGTCTCAAATAGGGCTTGTGATGTAGAAACCACTGCTCACTGTCGCCAGCCAATTTCTAATATTAGCTATTTTTATAGAGTTGTCATAGACATCCCAATACTTACAATGAAATTTCACTGCATGTAACAGAAAAGTACATACACAATGATCAGCTCAGTAGAGGAGTTGTAGAAATTTCAAGGGAAGTTATAAAGCTTTTCATAAAACTGATGAACATTATCATCAATACTTGTACTTCTCTAGAGTGTTGATTTTCTCATTTTATCTTCTGTTCTAGATGTATACTGAAAGCACTCATTTAGGCTACAAACCTCTACACGCTTTCTTAGAGTAAGGTTCCCTTATGTCCTAGAAAACCAAAACAGTTCTTGTATTGAGGGATTGTGTTCACATACTGGCAAGTTTGACAGGGGGTCCTGTCCAGGTTTTCAGAAGAGAATTATGGCAATCCCTACCTGGGAGTAAATTCTCTGGGGCTGATTTCTGCATAGACATGGATAGGATTGCACAGCTAGCTGTGTGGCTGATAAGTACAGTTACACTCTCTCTTCCCCACACTCAGAGAGCAATTCTCCACTCTCAATTCTAGTGCTTGTGGATAGCATTTCATGCCATTAATAATGTTCCTGAGCATTACGGTTGGAGACAATGTGGCACAATGGACATTGCTTTAAGTGAGCCCTTCAGTCCTACAGAGATAAATCATTCTTGAGATCTCCACTCCAAGCAGATTTGTGTGTGCACATAGGGGCCATGTTGCTAACAGCACATGGATTTCTTTCAGGAGCATGTGCTTCTTCATGGCAAATATAAATTTGTCCTCAGTGCTAATCAGAGATCCAAACCCAGCTTGCATACAAAGTGCAAAGCAGGTTGAAAATATTTACTAAATTCCAGGTCAAGCAAAATTCAATTGCAGTGGTGGGTAACAAAAGAGCACAGGAGTATAGTGGTTACTGGTAAAGATCTTCCATTACCCTTAAGCATGCTCCATAGCATTATGGATACAAACCTGCCAGGTGTATCTAAAATTTGGATGCACTAAGCAAATTTAACGTCTTATACTTTCTTGCTGTCTTAAGGGTTGTAGTGACTCTGTGGTGTGCAGTGACTTGAAGGTTGGCAGTTTGAGTCCTGAGTACTGCAAAATGGAGTAAGCTCCGGTCTCTTGCCCAGCTCTTGCCAACCTAGCAGATCAAAAGCATGTCTATGCAAGTACTGTGGATAAATATGTACCACTTTGGTGGGAAGATAGCATTCTGTGTGCTTCAGTGTTTTGACATGCCAACCCCATGGAGGAGTCTTCAGCCAACTCTGGCTCTTCAGCCTTGTAAGGGGATGAGCACTGCTCCCTAGAGTTGGTCACAACTAGCAGAATAACCTATGGGGGACACCTTTACCTCACCCTTTAGAGTTTTTCCATTAGTACATCTTACAATCAGGGAGATAAAAGGGTTACATTTCCGTCATTTGCCAAGCCCAAGGGCACAACTTGTCGCTCCTGATAACACTGCTCTTTCTCCCTGTTGCTTTCTCTTCTCCACTCCTTCTAAACTATAAGAATTAAGACACTGCTGTGGACCAAAATACTATTATTTCATACAGATTACCTTCCACAAGCCACTGAGTCTAATGTCACTCCTAGACACATTCAAATTTGTATAGAATAAATGAACGGAGAAATTTTCTCCAGGGGCATGCTCTAACTTGAGTTAGCTTTTACAGACATGAAGATCTAAGCATAAAAAGACCACAAAATAGAAATGAGGTGACCAAAATCACAAAATATACTGAACTTCAAAATTAAAGGGCTTGCCCATCATATGCATGAATAAAAGTTTAGAGCAAGGGAAGAGATGGGCTAGTGTGTTATTTTCCTACATGACCCGATATACCCTTCATTTGTGAAATACTGCTGCTCATTTCTCAAATACCAAAGACAGACAACATCTGACAAGTCTTTTGGACAGAATTCTGTGCTGGCAACAAAAATCCAGTGTTATGGCTATCAGAAAGTGAGCCTAATATTTTGCATGCTCAACATTAATGGAAAGAAGTGACTAACTGGAAGAAAACAAAACATTATAGGCAACCTCCAACTCCCAGCCTCAGAAAGCTGTGAAACCATTCCAATGCTTGAAAATTACCCAAATTGCTGAGTACGCATTATATCATCAAGAACAGAGCTCTTGGAGCATATTCAGAATATACTTTTACTCAAAAAAGCGCTTAATTAGCCAGGCAGATCTGAAAGGAAGGCATCCTCGTTGCACAGCCTATGCATACCTACTCAGAAAGAAAGTGTTCAGTGGCTCCTGCCTTGCTTCAAGAAAGTGTGCTGTACAAGATATTTGCAGTTGTGCTGTACAATCCTGTGCGTGTTTACTTGGCAGTAAGTCCCACTAACCCCCAAATCCAGAGTAACTACGGGAGCATGTAAGATACTTTATGTGCACCCGTAGTTACTGCACCACCTAGTGAAAACCTATGGGCAATTCATATTGCAATCCAGAGTAAGTTGTTCTTACACCGGAGCAAGGACTCCCCGTAGTTACTCTGGATTTTGCCCTAAGTTCACCTCTTCAACCACTATGTTTTGCACTGGTATAAATTGACCCTTTCAGCTATTGGCTGTCAATTGAGGAAAAATCAAGCAGGCTCATTAACTGGTTGATGATGGGAAATTTAGTGATGTACTGTATATACATCTGTGAACTGGCTTTAAAAATCCTGTATGACTTAAAACCTGCCAACAGAAGCCGTCCAGTATGCAGTATAATCTCTGTTTTGTTTCTTTTTTCAAATACCAAATACTGAAATGAACTCATTTTCAGTATTTATTCCAGCCCAAAATGCATAACATTAAAAAAACTCTTAAAAGACGTTAAAATTAAGAGACAAATGACTACTGTTTGCCAAGGATATCATTTCCATTCTAAAGAATTGTAATAAAAAGAAAGTCTTATCTGAGCTGAAGGATTTTATTTGCTCAACCAATGAATGGTAAACGCCAGCAGGATCACCTCCAGCAACTCTTCCTCTATAGAAGAAATGAAATAAGAGTGTCTCCAAGAGAAGCACTCAACTCCAATTCCTCATAACCTGACATGACTTGTGCCTTAGAGCCAGTTCAGGAAAGACTTGGCTTTGGTTTTTGGCGGCTGGAGAATCCTTTAACAAGCTCAAAGGTACAAACAATTCTTTGCCTTATGTTTTGAAAATCCAACCATTTACAGACATTTAAAGGCACAAGTGGGAGAATCAAGCGCTGAGATATTCAGTGAAACTTGCATGTTGGGCAAATGATCTACACCAGCGTTTCTCAATCCTCTTTCTCTTCCTCCTTCCTACATGCAGCTCCTAAGGCTACAGTCTTAACCCTCTTCTTTCTCTCAATGGTCAATAACTTTTTGTCTCTATTTTTCAGCACAAATACATGAGGAGTTAGAGCAACATTGCTCACAGCAGAAACCACCATATACCCAGAATGCAGCCACTGTCTGGACTGCAACCTACTTGGGTCCCTCCCTCACTTGGAGGACAGGGATACTCTGGAAGTCACATTATCTGCCCAGCATCCTACAAGGCTGCATGAAGGGTCATCCATGTAGATTCAATTGCACAGAGTGTCCTGTTCTACAATTGTGGGGGACACTGCACAGTGCCCAAGTAGAACTGAAAGGACCAGTATCAATATTGGCATCCATCAGTCTTGAAAGACTATGGTATCGTGCTCGACACTGTATGAGAAGCATGAAGGCCTGGGTAGATTAATATGGAGGATAGGCTGTAACCCAATCAGCAAATCCCCCTCTCCACACCACTGAAATAGTCCAATGGAATGGCAGAGCCAATACAATTGGTTCCAGCTGCGTCACAGAGCTGGGCTAAGGACAGGAGCCCATCCTGTCTTGTGGGGACCACTCACTGGACAAACAAATCTACGTGAATGCTAGGGTGACCAGCCCCTAGGTCACAGTTTAAGCAGCTCTGACTTAAGAGATCAGACTTCAAGCTCTTTAGGAAATGGGCTAATGGGAAATGGGCTTCGAGCTCTCTAGGAAATAGACTAACCAGCATTCAAAAATTTGTTCATAATGAGCAAACTGCTTTTGTTGTTGCATATTTGTTAATCTATTGACATCTCATTTGTATTATTGTCTGTCCCTCATTTCATTATTAGTTTGCTTCTCAAATATTTATTTCAATTTCAGTTCTTATTGTAAAACAATCCTTAATAAACTACAGTGATTTGCACTTTTAGGACTCTCTTTCTCTCTCCCTCCCCAAACACACACACATATAGACTCATACACCCACACATGCCCCTTTTCTTTCTAAAATACCATTTTCCCCTAAATGTCCCACAACAGGTCAAACATGCTTGTTTAGGTGTAGGCATGTGGGTATAGGGTACAGGTAATAATGCAAAGAAGGTATGCCTCTTTTAGAACAGGTATGTGCAGTGTTTTTTTCCTGGGGACAAAAGGTGCTGGTACTCACCACAGGTCATCTCTAAAAGACAATTAATTAGCTACTGGGAGACAGGTGGGAAAAGGTGCCGAAACTGAGTACCGAGAAGTACCGCCAGAAAAAAGCCCCACATATCCGTATTCTGTGTATTCCTGAGTAGATATATTTTTTTCTGTTTCTCCTTAATTTCTTTGGATCAAATCAATTCAAAAGCATGTAAGCAGTTGTGGGCTCCAGCATATTCTCACCTACTCTATAGAACTGGTTGTTAACAAGAGATAGGACATATAGAGTTTAAAAATAACCTTTTAAAAGTGGCTGCCAGATGGGCAGAGAACCAGTTATTAATTTCCATCATTGCATGTAAGCATCAGGATTATTCCCATCACTGCAAGTAAGCATCAGGATTAACCAGTGATACAAGACAACAGACCCATGCACATTTACAAAGGAATAAAACCCACCAAACCCAATACTGTAAGATTTACTAGGAAGCATTTGTAAGGCTGAGCTGTGCATTTCCACACAAACGTATACAGACATCCAGCCTCCTGTCCAGGTTGCCCTAACACTACCCTCTGAACAGATCCTACATGTTGATGTTGTTCTGGCTGTTATGAGCTGTTTGGTTCTCCGGGATAACTGGACATTTCCCTCCTTCCGGACCTCATGTAGCTAAATGCTTCAAAAACAGCCCCTGTACTGTGGAGTTTTTTTTAACAGTATCCACATTTGCAACAACATCATCCCTCCCAGCTTAACTGAAAGCTAATATATCCGACTGGCACAAATAGTTCTAGGCATTTCCACTTTGGGTTCTTTCACTTACCACAGTGACATCAGCATCAGTAGCAATCCTTCTTTGATGGTGCTCCTCATGTGCAGTTTGGTGCAGAATTCCATTTCCTCACCCCCTTTGGAAGTGATATTTATTTCATTGATATTTGTGTTTCTGCCAAATGGTAGCTGCTTCCACTTTAAAATAATGGCATGCATCTTAATGTGCATTATATAAAAGGAAAGTAGAGATGGGGAGGAAAGGAAAATCAGCAAGCTTGGATGTAAATTCTTATATAATTGTTATAATGGTCGCTTTTTATCACCAGTTACTTCTTAACTGGGAGGCCAAATGCAATGCAGCAAACACCAGTAAGAGGCTCAGGGTGGATGGGAGGGCTTTTTGAGCACATTAAAGCTTCCTACCAACACTGGTCACATTGCACTGCTGGTCTTATTGCCAGGCTCAGGCTCAGGTTTGGGGGTCTCACGCATACCACCAGACACCACCTCAAGTACCACCCTCAAGTACCACTGATTGAGAAAAGCTGATCTAAGCCCATCAGAAGGCCTCACCTAACCAGGTTGAGCCAGAAGCCTTAGTACCAATGACAACAGGAGAACCCAAAGTGTAATCTGGGAGCAAGTGGAATTAATTTGTAGAAACCTGGAAGTGGGTCTTTAAGTTTATTTTTCCAGTTTTTTCATCTATGGATTTTTTAATTCATGGATTATTTTATCCATGGGACGTTCCAGAATGGAACCCTAGCAGATAACAAGGGACTAGATATGGATATAGATACTAGATATAGGTAATGAGGCTAACAGGATGTAAGATACTCCCAGACTGCTCAGGTAGTTTTGTTTTGGACTTAATGCATTGTGTCAGCAAAATGAAATTTTGCATATAATGAGTCTTTCATGCCACAGATTCAGAAAATATTTCATATTTTCATATGTAATATAACTGGGGTAAGGTAGGCATGCCCTAAGAATGGAACAAAAGGGAAAATAATCCGTAAACTAGCTTTGCATGAAATAGTGCTTGACTGTGTCAACTTTGCCCCCAATTAATGTTCAAAGCACCACTTTTGGAACAGGCCACAAATCCCTTCCTGTACTACAGCATTGTTTGTTCATCATTTATTGGATGGAAATTTTTTACCCCCTTGGGTATCGTTTCAGAAATCCGATTAATGCCGCAAACCACTCTCTGCAAGCCCACTTGGATAGATTGCTTTAAGGCTGGGGTCTTTTCCCCAAAGCTGCCTTCATTTCCAATGCTGGTAACAAAGGCTGACAGTTTGTGAAGGAGACAATTTTGTACCTGCTTATTGGGCACAGGAGTACATGCGCTTGCCACTGATTTGACAGTAAATAGCACAATTCAGTCAAGAGAATGGAAGTGACAGCTGTTTAAATGGCTGTCCATAAGATAGCTGCCCAAATAAGCATTTTTTCTAGGGGACAATCCAGATATCTGACATTTATTTTTCACAGATCCCAGTTTTCTATAAAATATATAAAATGTCCAGATTCTGACTCTTCTGGACACACCGATACTCATAATGTCCTTGTAACACTCCTTCTTCACTGTGTCATCATGAAACACTCAGGGAAGCTTTTATAGTTAATTCATTTCTGTCCTTCTAGCAATATATTTTTTAAAATTTTTACAGTGCCATCAATGTACATTATGCCTTACTTATATAAGTGAGAAGACAGATCTCTGCTCCAAAAAGTTTACAAGCTAAATTCCTATACTGAAAACAAGGCTCGAGTTCAAAGACAAACAGCCACATGGTGCACAGAGACTGCTCTGCACGGAGAGCATGTGAGACAGCCTAGTTTGCCACGAACAACATTCAGACATTCACTGCTACAAGGCATCCTTCCTGCAGGTCCTTTCCTTTGGGCAGCCTAATAAGGAAAGTTCAAACTATATTCTAATAAGCTATATTCTAATAAGCTTTCCACATAGAGCAGCCTGTTTATATGGTCATGCTTAAAACATCCAAGATGACTGTAGGCTAATTGTTATGTTGAGAGTTGGAGCTCACATGAGAGCATCAACATTCATTGCCCCTGGTGGGCACATTCATCCCTGTCATGACTGTTCATTCTGCAGGTCTTCATTGTGATGGAAAAATTTGCAAAATCTGACCAGAAAAAAACAGTGGGGCAAAAGAAATCAGTGTGCACATCACAAGGAAACGATGAATCCATCATATCACCCACAGCTTTCCTAAATGATCGTCTGTCTACAGTTCATGAGGTCATTGAGTTGTTTGAATGCACTCCAGCTGACAGATGTCTGCTGGCACCAAGACAACTGCCAAAGCAGTCTCCAGCAGAGAAATAAAACCATAATTCCCTCCCTTTCTTTCTGGCACTATGTAGATACCTATATTTTAAGAACGGTAGCAGAATATGTAGTGCATGCACACATATGACTACTAAAGAGGGATCTGGATTTACTTTTGTCACTCCTTTCCTGTTAATTGCCCACAGCAACCTGGATATTTTCAGCCATATGTCTGCACGGCCTGCCAAATGTAAATAAAGGCTAAATGAAAATTATTGTTACCAACAGAAGGCTGCACGCCTGGGGTACTGGTAATGTTGCTGAAGCCTGAAGTTCAACTTGCCATTGCATTTGCATGTCAAAGCTTTAAAAATAAAAAATAGGAAATTTATTGTTCAGTTAGGCTTGCCAAGGTCTCCTTTTCTGCCCAGAAGATACAGCCTAACTGGAAGTTAGGATTTTACCCCCAAAGTCGCTTTTTTACTCAGGCTGCTCTCCGATGACAATACACAAAATTGTAATGTTCACAGTATTCAGAGTTGCATTTGCAAATTCAGAGGAACAGATCAACCCCTTAGGAAGAATGTACCTCTCTCTCCCTCGCGCTTTCTGTCATTATTTCCTACCATCAGCTTCTTCTTGACTGGAGCAAAAAACACAGGTTTCTTGGTAGCTTTCTATTTTCAAAACCCTCTTCCACCAGGAATGCAGGCAAGTCTCAAATTGAATACAGTATCTTCTGGGAACAAAAAGAGATGTTGGTCAGAAGTAAGCGGGTGACTTCAGACTTTTTATTGTGGCTTGTCATTACTATTTGCTGGAATATACATTTAAATTATAAGGAAACCTGTGACATAAGATACTCCAAAGAGAGAAAAGGAAAAGAAAAGGAAAAGGTCTGGTCTGGAGGGTAGAATTACCATTAATTCTGAAGTTTGAAGGTTGCCATTTCAAGACTAATAGTCTATGATTGGGTCAATTCATCCTGAAAAGTAGTCCTATGCTGTCTCCAGTGCAAAAACTGGTCAGGCTGTAGGTCACTTCAGGAACATTTGTTCCCTTAACTCATATCAGGCCAAATGGGGCTGCTCAGATCTGCTTCAAAAAAAAAAAAATGCTAGCTCAAGACCAAGTAACCCAGGGTAGGGCTTTCAGGTCTGGAATGAGGGTTAGGACCAGTGGTGGGCCCAGCATCACTCAACAACTGGTTCTCTGGAAGTGGGCGGGGTCAGGCCAGGTCAGGGGTGAGGCCGAGGTCAGGGGGCGGGGGTGGGGAGAATTTAAAGGGGAATTTTTTAAAAAAATCTAAAAATTAAAAAAAATATTTTTTTTAAAATCTAAGTTTTTGTTAGTGCCCCCCAGCAACCCTAACCACACTTGCCTGGGAGTAAGTCCCATTGACTGTCATGGGACTTACTTCAGAGTAGGCAGGTATAAGATAGGGATAGAAAGAGAGGAAGGGAGAAGTAGAGAGAGAGAGAGAAAGAGGGGGAGGGAGGGGAGAAGAGTGGAGGGGGAACCTGGGGACTCCTTGAGGCAGCCAGGGAGGGGGGAGTAGTGGAGGGGGAAGCCAGGCCAGGAGAGGCTTGGACTCTCACACAGGGGGGCTGCCTGGTCTTCTAATGGCTCAGGAAAGTGTATTTAGGATTGCTCCTGGCCGATCGCCGGCTGAAGGAGTCCCCCAGAAACGGAGGCAGGGAGGGGGGAATAGCAGAGGGGGCAGCCAGGCCAGGAGAGGCTTGGACTCTAGCATGGGGCTGCAATCCTAAAGACACTTTCCTGGGTCAGGAGAAGCCCAGGCAGCCCCCCCCCCCACGCTAGAGTCCAAGCCTCTCCTGGCCTGGCTGCCCCCTCCTCTATTTCCCCCCTCCCTGCCTCCATTTCTGGGGGACTCCTTCAGCCCGCGATTGGCCAGGAGAGGCCCCAGGGTAGGGAGGGAGCTGGCAGGGAGGGCTGCCTAGGTTCCTCCTGGTCCAGGAAAGTGTGTTTAGGGTTGCAGCCTTTACCTGGGAGTAAGTCATGGGTCTGGGAGTGTGAGCTCCAGCACTGGGACCTGTGGCTGCCGCTCGGAGCAGCAAATTTAAAAGTGCCCGGCCAGCCTCTTTAACTCTTTAACTGCCGCTCCAGTGGCCGAACGAACCAGTTCCCTGGTTATCGCCCCCTCCCCACAGCTACCGGATCGCCAGCACCAGGAAATTGGAACAACCGGTTCTACAGAGTAGGTGCGAACCTGCTGGAGCCTGCCACTGGTTTGGACACAGTATAGGCCTACTCTCCACTCCTTTCCTGGGCCTGAACCACCAGTCTCCCAGCCCTTCCCTAATCCAAAACATTCATCTCCATTCAATCCTCTCCTACTTTTCTCCTGTCCTGCTGCCACCTAGCACAGAATTCAACTGCCCTAGTAGCTGTTCTGCTGGATTTAGCACCAGCGCAACACATGTTTGTAATGACTAGCATCAGTACAACAATTTCTGCATTGGTACTAGAGCGTATAAAGTTTGGGCTGTTGATCAGATAGTGAATTTAATTCTCCTCTAAAAACAAAAAGGCTAATTAGCTAAAATTACTTTTCCAGATCCAGTCATTATTATAATTCCTAATTATGCTTTCCGTACTGAAAGACTCTAGTTATACCTACTCTGTCCTTCCATAAACTACTTACATTTGAGACAAACTGCAATATCCTAAAGACAACACAATGGGGCTTATTTTTGAGTAGACATGGTTAGGATTGTGCTCAAAGTTCTCCATTTTGCTTTAATAATAATTAGGTAGGACTCAGGACAATTACACAATGGGAGGCTGTGGTTTGTTTTGTTAGTATTAAAGGCAAAGGCATTTTATACTGTGGATCTGTCACTGCATTGAATTACTGCCAAAGTGAAAAAAAAATCTTAGGAAGTAATGCAGTAGAGAAATCCCTGGAACATCCGCCATGTAAACAAATTCCAACGTTTTGGAGGGGGGAATCTTATGAGGATCATCTTATGATCTTATGAGGGGGAATTTTATGAGGATCATCATGTAGTTAAACTATTTAAGAAAAAAAGTACATTTTGGAAGAATGTCCCCGTCCCCCCCAAATTCCCTGACAGTCAAATCTCTAGCCCTGTCATTAAGCAAAGAAAAGCCATTCAATTAGATTTCATTTTACTATTCCCATAGTAAGGGCAATTTTATAGCAAAAAAAACACAGATAATTCTGCCTCCAGCAACTAAACGCAGCAAGACTTACACTGAACTTGTAAAAGAGAGAGGGAAAAACCAATTGACTTAACAGAGAGAGAGGGAGAGAAATAATTGGCTTAATATGGAAAATGGAGACAGTGAAAACAAATGTACAGAACAACAAAAACCAAATTGTGATGTTTTAATGCATCTGATGATTACATATCAAAAGGCAGTTTAGAATGTCATGGGGCCTTGCTTGTAAGTGGAGTGGAAAGTAAACTGAGAGCTCTTTGGTCAACACAGTTTTGTGCCACATGCTGATTGATATTCTTGAGCCGAAAATGTGATGGATGATGATTTTTGGAGAGAATCATTATATGCCAGGTGCAGAAGGGAAGTACAGTGTCTTGACACTCTGGAGTACAAAGTTTAAAAAAAACAATCTAGTGACCTTGATTCATTATAGGAACTAATCCACCTGACCTAAATTTTGCATCATTAATCAGATTTTGGCTTCTGGATGAATCCTGTCAAAGGCTGCATGTCCTTGGTCTGGAAATCATTCAGCTCCATCTACAGCAAGCAACATTATTCCATCCCAAATAATCTCTTCTGAGTAATCAGAGAGAAGTATGAGCATGGTGAAAAATTAGGTTGTCTGTGTGTGTGTGTGTGTGTGTGTGTGTGTGTGTGGGTGGGTGTGTGTGTGTGTGCGTGCGTGCACAAAATCCTGTGCATGCACAAAATAATTCATTCCAGAAGACTGCTTGTAATCCAAAACACTTGTATATCAAAGCAAATTTTCCAATAAGAAAAACTCAGATGATTCATTCTACAACCCAAAAAATCATATAGAACGATTACAATACTGTAATATAATACAAAATAATAAAGAAAACATAAAATATAAAGAAAAATAAAACAAACTAACCTGCACTTGGTCTCTCAGAATGCAATTTTTTCCCCTTACATAGGAGTGAGCTCCAATGATTACAGCAGGGCTTACTTTAGTGTAGATCTGCAAGGCTAGGTCTCTTAGGCTGCAATCCTAAAGACACTTTCCTGGGAGTAAGACCCATTGGACACAATGGGGCTTACATTTGAGTAGACACGGTTAGGATTGTGCTCTCAGTCTCCTTTCCATTCCCCACCTTACATAGGAGTGAGCCCTATTGACTGTGATAGGCTGACTTTAGAGTACATATGCATAGGCTGATCTCTATGGGGAGGGTGAGCAGGTTCTGGCAGAGCACTGAAACAAACCATATCCTGTCTTTTTTTTGCTTGTTTATAAAAACATCACTTGTATATCAAGTCAAAATTTATTAGAAATGTTTGCTTGTCTTGCAAAACGCTCTCAATTCAAGTTATTCTCAGTCCAAGATTTTACTGTACACTATCCCTACAATCCAGAGTAACTATGGGAGCACGTAAGAGACATTACGTGTACCCGTAGTTACTGCACCACTTAGTGAAAACCTATGGAAAATTCTTATTGCAATCCAGAGCAAATTGTTCTTACACCGGAGCAAGGACTCCCCGTAGTTACTCTGGATTGCGCCCTTAGTCAGTCAATGCAGGAAGTTTTTCTTTCCACATCTGATGAAGTGGACAGAAGTCCACAAATGATAATAAATGGGTTAATCTTTCTTGTGCTACAAAACCACCACCTTTTTTGCTGTTAAAGGATTGTGGGTGCAAACCTAACCAACTTTCCAGCACTGGCAGACTTGAGCCAGTGGGGCACATGTTGAGGCAACATTCAGAGGCTGGTTGGGGGCAGGCATGAGACAGGCAGGGCTGCTAAAGTCCTATCTCAGGAATGGGGACAAGCTTAACATGGCAACATGGCAGCAGTCCCAATACTTGCACTAGATACACAGTAGGCATTCTAGCCTACTGTTTCAGCACATGTTAGGATTTGTGCTGTGACAGTGAAATCCTAGACTGCACTTAGGTTAGTACCAGTCCCACAACAGGTGAGATTAGGTTGACACACATGTTGCCATATCTTAAGGAGGCTCCAGTGATTGCCCTCCACTATAGGATGTCACTCACATTCCCACAGGAACATCACCAGTACTGGAAAATTGCTTAACAGCCTCAGTGCAACCACAATGCCACCCCAAAGCAAGGGAACAGATGCTCCCTTACCTTAAGGAGGCTTCTGTGACTGCTCCTTTACTGCAATGGCAGGGCTACATCAGGATTGGGTACTGATATGGCTTTCCTAACATAGCCATTGCATTTAGATTGTGTGTATGATATTGTAACTTATTCTGTATGGGGTCTAGTATGGGAGGAGATCCATAATGGGGCTTCACACAATGAACACTCAGTGATGCAAATCCTAGTGACACCTCTGGAACCACATATGGGGTGACAGTTCTTTAGCTTTCCTGACTTTAAACCATTTCTTAGATAACCTTAAATAGCACCCAGAAATTGTCAGACAGTCATTGAGGATGGTACCAGATCAGAATAACAGTCCAATCCATTCCTGGTGGCAAAGCCAGGGTAGTGGCACCAATATGGCAACCACAGTATGCAACAGACCCACCAGGACTACTGGAGTTTTCCTCAGAGGAAGGAGAATTCCCAGCCTCTCAAGTCTGCACCATCAATTTTGCCAGGTGTGGTCTGGTGGTTGAATGCAAGGCTGCTGAAGAAAACTAAGCAGGGAAGGTACAGTTCCTTATCAACAAAGCTGATAAGATGTCAACAAAGCTGATAAAAATCATCAGAACCAGAAGGTATCACCATTTACAGCTTGGCTGACCTGATAACAACTGCTGGAAGCTTGAAAGCATCCCAATACCAGATGCGAGGATGACCATGTTTATAGGGTGGGATTCCACCTGGAAAGAAAAGAGTTTTCTGAGCTGTCTGTAAAACAACACAGACTAGCCTACACTCCATGCATAAACAGTCTACACTCACCAGCTGCTGGACCTTACAAAGGATTTCCCAGCAATTTTAATTGCCATAACTACAAGTAAATAAAATTTTAAAAATTGCCAGCGTAGATGAGAGAACTTCCATGTTGGGCTTTGCACCCATTCTTAGGCTGTTCACTTTTCACACCCAAATCGCCCTTTAATGCCATTTTCGACCACAAATCATCCCTTAAATCAACTTTTCCAATGGGAAAAATCAACTGTGATTTCAGGAAAGTTCCAAAGAGATGTTTATAGGGTTGGAGCAGGAAAACAGAAAGGAGATAATTTAAAATGTAGACAGGGTGGTGTGCAAAAGGGAAACATATCAATTCTTCCTCCTGCTCTCCCTCCTGCTTCACCCTAACTCAAAAGCACTCTCTCTAGGAATAGTTTTGTGTTTTTTAGAAAGATATGTGTTCTGCTATGCAACAGGTTTGGAATTGTGTATTTGGAGTAACTGAGTGATGAATTAAGAATTATGATTTGGGGTGAGAATTAAAAAGGAACTAAATTTAGAACAAGATAGTATGTAGGTCTAGATACAGAAAGATCATGAAACTTTAGGAGAGTTTTATTACAGTGGAAAGTAAGGGATTAATACTGTTGTTAGAAACTTGAATAAGTACTCAGATATTGGGAAGGGATCCAGCACAGCATGATTTCTGTGGATAGACTATTCTGGAAGATAAGGAACATATAAAAAGGAACTGGCAAAAGGAACATATAAAAAGGAACTGGCAAAAGGAACATATAAAAAGGAAATAACAGAAAAGTGAATGTTTACAGAAGGATTGCCCCTTCTTCTACTGACTTCAGTTGACTACTTTTGACCTCATCATATTCTAGTACTTAACTTACACTTTGGGCGCAATCCAGAGTAACTACGGGGAGACTTTGCTCCGGTGTAAGAACTATTTACTCTGGATTGCAATGTGAATTTCCCATAGGTTTTCACTAGGTGGTGCAGTAACTACGGGTGCACGTAAAGTCTCTTACGTTCTCCCATAGTTACTCTGGATTGTAGGGCTTGTGATATAACCTTATAATCAAAGCTTGTAGAAATGGCTGTGTTAACAAGGATGGCCTTTAGTTTTTGGTCTGTTGAGGAATGGAAGTGGTTAATGCTTCTCCAGAGTTACTGTAACAACAGCTGCACATAATCAACTGACTGGAGACATTGTTCAGATAAGAGGTTGGTTGGCCTGAAGGAGGACGCCAGCCACATTTCTCATTGGAACATTTGGCAATGGCCAGTGGAGACTCTAGTAGTTATTGTGTAGAGGTATCGGTTTAGAGGTATTTAGCACAATCCTAACCATGTCTACTCAAAAGAAAGCCCCATTATGTTCAATGGGCCTTACTTCTAGGAAAGTGTCTTTAGGATAGCAGCCATTGTGTAGCTCTAAATGTTCTGAGCTCAGTAATGTATTTGTAAGATTATTTGTTTTATTCTCTTAATTGTATACTCCCAAAGTGTTACCTGGGAGTAGAATTGTGTTTGGAGACCAGTGTGCATTAAGAACCAATAAAGGCTTCTTCTAGTTGCAAATTGTATGTGTGAGAAATGCTGTGACTGGCCAAACAGAAAAGGGCTAAAAGAACCCAACATCAACCAAGAGCTTTGTGACAGGCTGGATTGATTGATTGATTGATTGACACATCAACAAACATAATGTATTCAGAATCACACTGTTTCTGAGTCACATCAGTCAATCAACCAACAGTATTTATATATCACTTTCAACAAAAAGTTCTCAAAGCAGTTAATTCACAATATTTGATTGCTACATTCCTGGTCAATTCTACTGAGTTTCTGAATCAAGGCAACACAAGGAAACCGAACATATGTCGTACATACATTGTAATTAAAGTGTAAATGTAGCAGGAAGGCCAATTCAAGTGGCTCCTATGTTATACACACAACAAAAATACTTTTGGATCTTGATTACTGTACAGAAAGAAGCCACATAGTTGCCTACTCAGAAATAAAATGGATGCAGTAAAGTCAGTTCTAGTGAAGCAGCTTCCACTGTCTTCCAACTAGGTTCAGAGGCTTGACGTTAGTAATTTTTTTAAGGAAGAATAAGCTCCCCTTCCCCCATCACACCCCTCGGCCTCGAAGTCTTTGGGCTTGTTTAGTTCAATCCTGCAAATACTTTTGAAGTTCTGCCTCTGCGGCATTAAAGTGCAATTTGAAATGAATTGGGAAATGGAGATCGCAACATTTGCTGAATAAAATCAGGGAAGTTAATTAACCGGCTGAGTTTTTGTTTAACTTTGAGGAATTGCGTAACTTCATCTTCTTTGAGCTTCACAAGCAAGCCCAAGAGTACAGCACATGCCTTTGACAATGAAACAGCTAAGAGCAAGAACAAAATGGGCTTTTGAAAGCTTCAAGCCCATGACAGCTGCGAGAGGGCAAATAATTCAGTAAGTGTCCTGGGTAAAATCAGCTCCAATCACTTGATGCTTTGTTTCATCATTACCAACATAAAGAAGTTTCTTTTCTATTATCAGCTGCGAGCCCTCAAGGGAGTCATACAAGATTTGATCAGAATAACACACTGGATTAAGATAGATGCAAATGACAGCAGTTTAACTTGTAACTCTAGGAAAGAGGAATAGGATTCACATTTAGGATTGTTCAGTGATGAAGACTCACCAGTAACAGCTCATCTGTGTAAGTGATGTACAGCATGTGTCTAAGTGACCTGGAGAAAGAAACATTCAATACATTCAGCTACCCAGATGTTCACATAAATGGGAGTACTGTTTATTCAGTTTATTCATGCTTTCTGCGGCATGGAGCTACAAGGGAAACACGTTGTGAATGTAGGCAGTGACTTAAAGAAAAAAACCTCGGATACATTATCTTTGTGAGTCTATTATTTTTAATGATAGCTTTCAGCAAATGAGAGAACAGAGGAATTTTGATGTATGTTGAAAATGAATATGTCCAAGTGGTTGAATTCATGGAAAATAGACACACTGTAAAACATGATATTACACAGAAATTTCCAAATGTGACCTCATATAAAATATGTTCAAATAAAGAATTTTATAAGAATAGAACAAACTATAAATGTTTGTCTAATTTATTTTTGTCTCAAAACATCCTAAAATCCTGTATTTCAAGATGGTTTGATGCTTAAAATCTACAGTATTTTGATGGAATCACAATTAAACAATCTCAACATTAATAATGACTGAGAGAGGAATGTTTAAATAAGTATTTTGGAAAATCAGTTGAATTATATATGTTAAGAGCCTCTTAAAGCTTATTGGATATGCATGACAAAGAAATTATTGTAAGATATTATACAGATAGTTGTAACACACTTGTCCTACAATCCAGAGTAACTACGGGAGCACGTAAGAGACATTATGTGCACACATAGTTGCTGCACCACCTTGTGAAAAACTATGGGAAATTCATACTGCAATCCAGAGTAAATTGTTCTTACACCAGAGCAAGGACTCCACGTAGTTACTCTGGATTGCATCCTAACTAAACGAAGGCTGCAATCCTTAACACTCTCCTGGGAGTAGGCCCCATTGAATACAATACGACTTACTTCTGAGTAGACATGCTTAGGATTGCACTGACTGGAGCACATCTGATCTATTTTTCATATATAGTGGATTAGTAATAAAATTCATCTTTTCTGAAAAAAATATTGTAACAGTTACAAAACATTGCAAGATATAAATGTTCATTCAGCCCAATGATTACACTGCTACGCTATTGAGAATGAATTATATAAACCTGGCAGACAGAGCATTAGTTAATAATCTCCTGATGCCAGCCTGCATTTTATAGGCCATCTTCTGGAAGCAAAGTCAGAAACAAACGCAGGTGATGGGCAGCCCAATCCTAAAGGTGAGGGCACCATCAGGACCAGTGGCACTAAAGCCGGAAGCAGTGGTTGCATGCAGGCAAGCAGCTGGCACGGCAGCAGCTGGCAAGTCCCCTTTGATCCCTTTTCCTCAAGGGAGCGATTTATGCCCACACCACGTATTTTGCCCACACAAATAGGACAGCTTCCATGTCAGGCCTCTGACCTGACACAAAGGGTAGGATATGGGATGGCTCTACCTTAACTGCCCCTTATGGCACCTCCCTCTTCCCCAGAATACAGAGTATACGCTTCTGGCATAGCTACCCTGGCACTGGAAATTTGGTTAGGACTGTGCTGACAGTGAGGTCCATTCTTGATTTATTCTTATATAATTTATGCCATTCTTGATTTATGCTTCCATAGCCTTGAGGATACGCCTAACAAATAAATATAAGATATAAATATATCAAATGAAGCTTCAGTCTTTTGCACACCTACCTGGAGGCATGTCCCATTGAACACTTCCCAGTGACACATAGGTTCAAGATGTAAACAGTGTCTTTTTCAAAACTGAACCTTCAAGAAAAATAATTAGGGCTTTAAAGAATATCGTGTAACTAGTTGAGAACTATGCCCTGCAGCATGTCATATATTAACAACCAATCACTAGTAAGTATGCTGCATAACAATGCATGAACAAGTCCAAGGTTTCACTTTGGGCTATCTTTGATTGCCATGTCTTGATGCATATTTCAGTTATACTATTTCCCGCTTCTTATTTTGATTCATGCCTTTGTAAACCTTAAAATTAACTTAAATTGCTCTCCATAATTACAAGCATTTTGAAATTTACGGGATATATCTTATGCAGATTCATAGTGTGTTGACATATGTACAACATTGGCATAGTGATGCAAGTCTGTGTGGCCATAATTTTTCACTCCCTGCAAATTATTATTTTATTTCAATCTCAATCACATGTCACAGCAGCCAGTTCTTTAACTGGACTTGGCGCCAGTCACTAGTAGGTTTCCACTCACGGATCGAGGATGTGATGTATTTGTGTATGGTTGCTAAGCCAAGCAGGGTAGCCTTTTGAATTTGCCCAATGGTGATCTTGCCAATGCTGAGCTGTTTTAGGTGAAATTCAAGATCTTTTGGGACTGCACCTAAAATGCCAATGACCACAGGGACAACCACTGCTGGTTTGTGCCATAGTCCTTCAGTTTCATTCCTCAAATCCTGATATTAACTTATTTTCTCCTGCTTGTTTTCTTCAATCCAACTGTCACCAAGTGCTGCCATATCAATGATGGTAACTATTTTTTCTATTACTGTGATGTCTGGTGTGTTGTGCGCCAAGACTATCGTCAGTTTGTGAAACAAATTAAATTTGTCTTGCAAGGCACCACTGTACAGTGGTATAATTCGTTCCAGAAGTATGTTTGTCTGACAAAGCCTTTTTTATGCAAAGTGGATTTTCCATAGGAAATAATGAAAACTCAGACAATTGGTTCCACAAAAGTATTTATATAAAAATAGTAAGTGTATGTAAAAATGATGACAAAACACTGTAATTGAATTCAAAACACTGTAATATCATACAGAACACAATTACTGTAATAGTAATTTTAAAAAAAAGTATAGTATACTGTACAGTAAAACAGAAAAGAAAAACCTTTATGGCCAAGGACGACTAATTTTCACTGAAAGAGTCACTGGTGTCTTTGTGAGCAACTTGAACAAGGAACCTCCTAACGACACTTCCTTTTTGCTCCTTTTGAGGATTTCATGGAAATGTGACATTGCATTGTCATGAAACAGATTCATCGCTCGCACTGCTACAGACTTTTTGGGTGGTGCTTTTCTACAGAATTTTGCACAATTTCCCAATTTTTACAAATGTCCTTAATCTCATTTAATGTGAGGGATTCCTCCTCCTTACTCTCCTCCTCCTCTGCAGACGGGATCAAATCCATAACCTCTTGCGGTTGCTCAGATGCAGATCCATCAATTCATTCGTTTACAATGAATTTTTGTTGTAAAACTGTTTGTCTTATAAGGTAAAATTCCTTATAAATTTTAGTTTGTCTTACAAAGCATTTGTCTTACAAGTTTTTTGTCCTACAAGTCACCACTGTATAGATAATGCAGTAATAAAGCAATAAAACTGTCAGGCCAGTGCTCATCTGCATAGAAGCCAATATTCCAAGCTTCCTTTGACTTTGACACTTCTTTCCCTCCTTCCACAGAAGCGTTATCTAGAGCAGTGATTTTCAACCATTTTCGTCTCATGGCACACCATCAGTTGCTTTCACCATTGACAAGGCACACCATGCTCTTCAAATCCCCAAGTGTTCCTATTAATAAATGTCCCTCCCCAAATCCCCACGGCACACCTGTGGACTATCCATGGCACACCAGTGTGCCACAGCACACAGGTTGAAAATCACTGAACTCTGGCACGATGGGGCATTTGCCTTGGGCACCACTAAGGGAAGCACCTGGTGTGGATTAAACTTCTGGCAAGTGTTAGTAGCAGCATGCACAACAACCCAGGACATTAGGACCAAACAGAAGCTGATGCAACCCTGTTTCTGAAAGTAAAGCGAGTCCATATGACCAGTCTGCTCATTGCTTCTTTCCTATGCCCCTGTTTCCTTCTCCCTTCTTTTTTCTGATTAATGCTTGTCTGACAAGTTACCATCATCAGAACTTGAATTTTGCATGCCACCACAGATTTCTTTAATGTGAGTTGGCAATGATGTCAGAGGGGAAAGAAAATATGCAGGTTCAGTGGCTCATAGTGCGCAAGTTGGATAACATATTTACAAAGAGCAGACAACATGGTTCAGTAAGGAAATTATCCACCCCAGAGTTGCATTACCAAGGTTCAAAGTCACCCACCCTTTTTTACCAGTTAAAACTGCCTGTGCTCTCAGGGTGGACATGGGTTCAGTATGAGCAGAAGGCAGCACTGGTATTGTACAGAGGCAAGAGAAAGAGACATCTTACAATAAGGCTAGTGGGAGAGGGAATATTGGCTCATGGAGAATTGGAAACATTTGTGTCATGTCAGTTTTCAGACTTGTGCTACCATCTTGAGCATCATCTTGGGGATTCCAGCAGAACCTTATATACCGCTTTTCAACTGAAAAGTTCACAAAGCGGTTTACAAGAAAATAAAAAAAATTAATAGCTAATTAATAGCTAATGAAGACCAATGATGAGAAGACTCTGAAAGGCTGCTCTGGGTGATGGTCAGGGACCAGGGCAATCTAAGGGAAGGAACCAAGAGACATGTGAAGGATCAGGATGGTGACGCAACCACACGCTCACTACTGAACTCTGAAGCTACTTTGTTGGGCCAGCAACCTTCAATGCATTGAGGAATTCAGGTTTCAAGACCTTAGTGAGGACAGTAACAATCTACACTCTCTTCAAAACTATCAGTGATGGTTATATACCACTTTTCAAGAAAACCAAGTTTCCAAGTGAAAGACATAAGAACCTATGGTATGATTGGGAACCTGCCAATTATAGTTCTTCACCTCTCATCTCACTGTGAAGAACCAGAAGTGCTGCAAAATATGCAGTTTTATTTCCTTTGCATATTTTTCATACAAGCTGCAGAATTCAGTTTTCTTGGTAGAGAATTGAAGTTACAGGCATCCCCCACTTTCTGACAGTTCATTTTCTGATGGTTCAACTCTTTCAACACCTTTCAGTTAAACCCAGAACTCATTTATTCAACACATGATCCACTCTTTCAACTTCTCTCTGCTGGTCTAAAGGCTAAAACTGTCTTCCCTGATGTATGTGATTTGTATGTGACTATAGTGATAAAACGTCTTGGCATTTCCTTATGACTTTTTTCAGTAAATATCCATCATTCAAATAATTAAGATATTCATTGGCCACACATGCCTTTGTTCATTTTATTATAATTTGGTATTTATGTATATAGTCTATGTGTTAATGCAGGCCTCTGTCAGTCTTGAGAGACTATGGTATTGTGCTCAGCGCTGCATACGCTGCATGTGAAGCATGAAAGCCTGGGTTGGATTGTTATGGAGGATAGGCTGTTACCCAAGCAGCAAATCCCCCCTCTCCACACCACTGAATTAGTCCAATGGAAAGGCAGAGCCAATACAACTGGATCCAGCTGGTGTCACAGAGCTGGGCTAAGGACAGGAGCTCACCCTGTCTTGTGGGGCTGACCCGGGTCTCGAACCCTGGCCTGCTGGTTAACAGGCACAGTGTCTTAGCCACTTGCGCCATCCACAGCCCATATGCCACCCACAGCCCATATGTTAATATGTTAATAAATATGTGTTAATTATGCTTTTGCAAATGATATTTATATCTTTTTTGGTGGTCATTGGTGGTTATTTTGCATTTCCAAGCTGAAAAGACTGAGTTTCATTTGTCAATGGTTTTCACTTTTGGATGTTGCTCCAGTCCCTTGCATGTCCAGTAAGTAGGGGATGCCAATATATTATTACAGAACTGATTTTAGGATAGGCACAGAGTTTCAAAGTTTGACCTGCCACATCTCTTTGTACAAAAATGTGAAGGGGTCCTGTTCTCTGTTTTAAAGTGTCCCTACACAATTTCTCATCAACCTGCCACAAAAACACAAATGATGTAAAAGCATTTACTTGCCAAATATTTATCCTTCAAAATGCATGATACTATTCAGTGTTTTTTTTAATTACATCTCTCAAAATCCCTAGTAACACTCACTAGGGATTGTTTGAAGTCTCTTCTGTTTTCTTCTAATGTCCTCTGTTTCTTTTCTTGTTCTATTTCTTTATGCCTAAACATAGGATTCATTGGACAATTTACAAGACTGGAATCTGGACAGCATCTTATTTGCCAAATAAGAACATAAGAACATAATGAATTTTTATGTCCTGTAAGTACACTTGGACACTGCCTGTTGTAGAAGTTACTAAAAGCTTTATAATGCCATAACATTAACCGTGATAATTAGTTTTTGGAAAGTTACTTGTTTATAATACACAATAGGAAATTTCAACATCCCTTTTCCCCCTTTCCTATGAATTCAAGTATGATTAAAGTTTCTCTTCTTGGAAAGGAGAAAAAAGAGTCTTGTTTTACAATTGTTTGATTACAAAGGAAATCAAACAGTTTTGAACAGGCTGTTTCAGTGAATGAAGTTCATCCTTCTTGGCCCACCAGTCCATCTCTGCGATATGTCAAAAGGAAAAAATCCTAACCACAACAAGATTGCCTCTCAATATTTTTACTACTTCCAGTACTTTTAGTACTTCCAGTACTATATTGACCATGGCAGCCACACGGCACTCTAGAATGCCTTGCAGATTCCAGATGGCACTAGAATACAAACCACTTGCCTTGCCACATCACCAGTGGTGGACTTCAGGGGGTTCTCACAGGTTCTATAGAACCCTTTGCTAATGAGCGCCTGGTTCTGAGAACCAGTTACTAATGGGACATAGAACCTGTTGTTAATTCATTTGAATCCCTCCACTCCACATCACTATCCAGAATGTCTTGCAGCTTCTGGATAGTACTCCAGAATGCTGTGTGGCTTCTGGGTGGCACCAACATATAAACTAATGTTGGCCAGAGAAAGCACTGATGTGTGACCTACCACAAATCGAACTGCAACGTACAGTTTCAGAACTGCTGGAGTTGGATATAGAAGAGAGAAGGACCATGCTTGAAAAAGTATGGGGTCATCCACCTCCCCCGACTACCACCTTCAAAATCACCCTCCTCACTTGAGGCTTTTCAGTCCCAAGCTAGTTTGAGGCTTGGTTGCTAGCATCACTGTGAATCAGCTTCCATTTTCCAATCTTAAATGGTTAATTCAAAAGAGAGCCCATCTTGATACAGTAAAGATTACTGCCAAGTAACTGTGCACAGGATCTTGTTCGAAATGGATTGGGTAGCTGAAGAAACTCCATTCTGATGTCTTATGAGAAAAAACTACAAATTCTCTCTCAGGTTTTCAAATTTTATAGTTAGAAATAACAATTTACATTTGTACTAGTTAGAAACAAAAGTTCAGCACTATCCTATCCTATACAGTGGCACCCCACGTAACAAATGCCTCATTTAAAGTATGTTTCATGTAACAAACAAAAATTTCTCTAGGATTTAACTCCCATGTTAAATGTTTAACTCCCATGTTATATGGGGCTTACTTTATGTATTAAATGGGGCTTACTCACAGGAAAGTGTCTTTAGGACTGCAGCCTAAGTAGACTTCATAAGAGCATGCACACTGAATGCATGTTTTGAATTAAATTCCGGTGTTTTGTCATCATTTCTACATCCAGTTAATATTTTTATATGAATCTTTTTGGGGTTGTGGAACCAATCGTCTGAGTTTCCATTATTTCCTATGGGAAAATCTGCTTCACGTAAAGAACATTTCATGTAACAAACATGCCTATGGAACGAATTAAATTTGTTACGTGAGGTACCACTGTACTAGGATATCCTATCCTATCCTATCCTATCCTATACTAGGATCTATCCCAGATCCATTGTATCTGGATATATAACATATAGATGGTAGGGACTTACGGGCCACCCTGTATACTATATTACCTACCACTTCTGTGTCTCCAAACCACAATGTCTATGCTCCTCTCAAAAGGCCAATGCTTGCACTTCCATGGAAATACCAGAGTGGATGGACTGTGCATGCACAAAAATGTGACATGTCTGACCTTATGTTGGGATGTCTGCAAGTTGGGGACTACCAGTGTTTTCCTAAGAACATAAGAAGAGCCTCCACTGGATCAGGCCAAAGGCCTATCTAGTCCAGCTTCCTGTATCACACAGCAGCCCACCAGATGCCTCAGGGAGCAGATAGGACACCTGCATCCAGGTGCCCTGCATCTGGCATTTTGAGGTTGTCTACTTCTTCACACATCTACACTCATCTTGATGAGTGTAATCAAGATTAACGCACATCTTGATTCTGCCACTAGAAAATACCTGTCTTTATTTTGCTCCTTGGGGGACATCTTTAAAAAAACTGCTTTCTAGGATTGCTGATCTTTAACTCTAGATTAAGTGTAGGTTAACTTTATGAATGGGCTGTGGATGCATCTCATCACTTCATACACTCTCTGGATCACTAAGGATCATGTAACTTCAGTTCACCTTTCACTCCCTGCAGCCGGAGAGGTTTATTTTGAACAGTTGCAAACATTTTGTTCTTCTGCAATGTCTTTCCAATATAACCATTTTTTTTGCTTTTTTATCAATGAAATACACAGCAAGTGAAGAAGAGAGTTCCTGTATTGATCCTTGAAATAAACGAAAGGGGTGTTAAATCCCTGTTTGGGAAAACTTTGGGCAATGTGTGTTTAGTATGTAAAAACAGTGAGTTAAATATCCAGATCAAAACAGAAAAGAATAGTGTGTTCTTCTAATCAGACTCAATTCAATTCAAAGTGGTTGCTGAAGTACACATAATTGTGAATTTGCTTAAAGTGAGCAAAAATTAAGTTTCTTCCAAGCTTGAGAGAAAAATCCATATTCACCCAGCCAAAACAGGTATCTCCATTGAGAATCTACCTGCTGTTATTATTAAGGAACACAATCAAAAAAATTTAAAGAATCCCAGTATGACAACATTAGCAAACTAGGTAAAGATCCAATAAAGGACCAAGAGTTAGCCAATATTAGTCCATTATTAATATATTTTAAATAAAAAATAAAGATGATTTGCCATAGGTGCCATTTGACAGAATTAATAAATGAAAGCAAATGATCATTCAAAGAATTTCTTCTTTAGAATACTTCAAAGACATGTCAGTCTCTCTATTATCCAAGACAAATTGCTTTGACAGCACTATCAAGTCTTGACATCTGAGTTGTCTCTATAGCCTATTATAGTTTAGTGCAGGCATAAAATATTGTTCAGACAGAATGACTCGTCTAAAAGGAAGAAATCTAACTGCTTTGAAACAGCCTATTAGGAGAGGAACATTCAGTTTAGCTGCAGGCAGAGAATTAATCCAGTGTCTTTTTTAAGTCCTTAAACTGCAGCCATTTTTTTCCTTAAGTAAATGCCCTTTTGGTTTCGAAAGACGTAAAAATTTGAATCACGGTTACAAAAATGATGGTTAAATGCAGCAATTGGAGGGGAAAATACAATTAAGGGAATTAGAGCACATGACAGAATTAACAGACAAGTATATCAGGTTCTTCCATTATTATAGATGAGGGGAAGGGAGGAGACTGCTTTTTCTCAAATTTTGCAAGGAATTAAATACTGTTTATGCTTGATTTTTATGTTTTACATGTGTGCTTCTGTTGCATACAAAATACTGTATTTTAATTGTTTTAGGGTTAAGCACATTTTAGCTAACAGGGATGTACCCAAGTCATTAAGCTTGAGTCACAAGACAAATTGTACCAACACCATTGTGTGCCTGTCATTACATGACTTGAAAGATGTCAAGTTGTGAGTCTTTCAAGTCACCAGTCACAAGCCCTTGAAAAGAAAAGTCCTTGAGGAAAAAAAGGAAGTTGGTGGTGGAGTAGATAAGTAAGCAAGAACACACACACACTATAGAGATAAGGACTCAAGTGATCTAAAGTCCACACTCTTTCTTCAAGTTCCTGGCCCCATGTCAGGTCAGTGATGTGAATGATTTGAGTGATCAGAAACAGCCATTTAGCATAAGTCAAACTGAGTCAATTAGAGTTGAGTGTCCATCTGTAATGTCTACACAGAAGTAAACCCTATTTCATTCAATGGACTTACAATCAAATAAGTGTGTATAGGATTGCAGCCCTCGTTTGTTCTAGGATCTTCACTCTTCATATTTTGTACCAGCTGCTGACAATAGTATTAGTCCTTTACAGACTTTTTGCGTGTGTTCTTTTCATCCTGACAGTGATCACAGAGCAGCCAAGAGCAAGGCAATTTTCAGCTTACATGGAAGGGTCACACTTGCTGTCGTGAAAATGTGCAAGATCCCTCAGGGAGACTGGATATAGTGTCAATAGCCAGCAACCCTTGCTTAGCCAGCAACCACAAGGTTAACACCAGGGCCATAGACTGCAGTGTGTGTGGCACAGCTGCAGCCACTTGGAGATAACAGAGATAAAAGCAGCAGACCTGGGGAAGAGAGGAAGGACTTCAGATGGGCTGTTGCACCTATTGATTGACCAAAGGACTAGCTAACTGGTTGATAGATGGAGTGTAATAAGGACTGCTGGAATAGAGACTAATGGAGACACCAGAGACTGGGGTGTGACTACATTGCCTGAGTTGCTGTTCTGATGTTGCTGTGATGGCTGGAGAAGTGGGAAAAGGGAGGAAGGAAGACCTCTGTAGCTTGAACAGATGAGTGGTGAGGTCCTGCAGTACTTTCTACAGAATTAGGGTTATTTTGAATGAAGGGAGAACAAATCAGATTCAGGTGGGCATATGTTCTCTAGGGAAAGGTTGGAATAGGAATTTGGCAAAGACTGACCTCTGGAAGGATCCAGGAAGGTTCTTCTCCATGAGCCTCTGAACTGCAACAAAGAACTTGTATCATTGATCAGAGCTATTTGCTGCAACACCCCTTCTTCCTTTTCCAATCTAGGGAATGGAAGGAGCAATGGAGGCAAGTAGCCTGCCTTCCTGTAATCTGATGCCTTCGGCTAGGGGTCTCCAAACGTTTGGCAGGAGGGCCACATCATCTCTCTGACACTGTATCGGGGGGGGGGGGGAGAAAACTAATTTACATTTCAAATTTGAATACATTTACATATAAGAATGTATTGGAGTGGATTATAAGGCTTGCCCAACGGTGGGATAGAGGGGTCTTGCCAGGGGCCACATTGAGGTTCTCCGAGGGCTGCATCTGGCCCCTGGGCTGGGGTTTGGAAACTGCCTTAGGCACTGCGTTAGTTGATCTCATGGATGGGCAAGGCCACAAAAGCATCCAGTTGTGGAGGATGCATACAGGCACTTTGGAATCTTTGCAGACAGTCTCCTTCGAGGTGAAGTGAAAGTTCACATTAGTTGCAACTAAGCAGCATACACCTAAAGAACCAATGTGACAGCTGTATTCACTTATCCTAGACACTGTATGACCTTAGATCAGTAGTACAATGCATACATTAAACATAGTACAATTTGTCACCCTTTATGGTGTTGATGAATGAGGGGTGGTCTGTCTTGCTATGCCTTGTGGTTTGGCCCCTGCAAGGCTCGTCTTCTTGGGCATTGAATTTGGTCAGAGGTTTTCCAGATATTTAAAAAATGTGGGTGATAAGCTAGTTGAGAGTACAGGGGAAGCAGAGGAGAGGAGGCAGTCCTCTTACAATAATAAAAAGTAATGTGACGTTTACTGATGACTATCTCATTTCTCTACATTTTTGGATGATCACCCAACAGTTTCTTTTCCTTGTATTACTGGTTGTTTTTCTCTTTATCTGTTGCACTCATGCAGCCTCATGTGCTGAGACAACCCTCCTCTGGAGAGCAGTTTTGTAATAATCGGAAAATATCCCCTTCTGTAAAAATCAGAGTTTCATTCTGACAGCCGTTTGGCTTCTCCCTCTGCGCTGCTCATCTTCATATTTTTTCAGCAATTTTCTTTGGTTTTCCTTTGATCATTAGATGGCCATTTATCTAACCAGGCTGCAAGAATCCTTTTAATTATGGCACCTTAGTGGATGGCCTATCATCCCAATTAGGCATCTCTCCCAATTAAAAGTCAAGGCTATTTTTAAAAGTCTGTCAAATTTAAAGTGAACGACTTGATGGGAAGAAAATAATCCTGATGCCCTAAATAATTCTTTCCTTGATTTTTTACTATGAGGCCTGTTGTACTCCTGTTGACACTTTCTTTGGAAATAGGCATGCATAAATTTGCATTGTAGGTTCTACAGCTGTCAACCACTGTGCTGCAAATGGTCTGCAGATGTGCTCCAGGACACTGGGAAGGGCAATTGGAGGATTTGAGCCCTTTACCTACCTATTGATGCCAGAACTGTGTGCCGTGTCAATGGTAAATTAACTGATGGTGTGCCTTGATAATTTTATTGGCTTGTCAGTATGCCATGAAATAAAAATGGTTGAAAATCTCTGTTCAATAGAGAGCCGGTATGGTGCAGTGGTTAGTTCAAGGGTTGGACTACAGGTCACAGTTGACCCTAAACCAGTCCTGCTTGGCCCTAAACCAGTGATTTTCAACCAGTGTACCATGACACACTGGTGTGCCACAGATAGTCCTCAGGAGTGCCATGAGAATTTGGAGCTTGACATTCATTAATAGGAAAATTGGGGAATTTGAAGAGTCTGGTGTGCCTTGTCAATGGTAAAACCAATTGATGGTGTGCCTTGACAATTTCAGTGCCTTGTTAAGTGTGCCATGAGATGAAAAAGGTTGAAAATCACTGCCCTAGAGCTTGGGCTGCTGTCTCTCTTTCAGCCTAACCTGCATCCCCTCTAGCTACACTAATGCAGTGGTTGTATTTGAACTGCAGTGAACAGCTATGGCTGTTCACCCCTTGTGCTATACCCCCTAGCTTTTACTTGGGGGTACGTTTCCATGAGCATAACTGTACCTGGGTTCGTTTTAACTGATTCCCTATCCAGGAAAACTGTAAACAGATTGTGCCTGCATGGAATGGAATGTGGATAACGGTATCTGGATAAGGATCCTGTACAGTAAAGGTGTTTGCAAACATGTGCTTTACATTCACACTTGGCATGATTAAATGTCCCTTAGAATTAGGATTAGACCTTAGGACTAGACCAAAAACTGGAACATGGAAAATGTGTTAGGAAAAGCAAATATGCATGCTTTGTTTGTCCTTCAATTCCCCCTACTTCTCTTTACAAGCAGTGAATTAAGGATTCTGGGACTTCCTCTAAACTCCTACAACATATGACATATGACTGAGATATTTCTGAAATATAGAGGAAGATGCAGAGGAAGACAAAGTGTCAGTGACTTGAGGTTCTTCTGCATTCATTTTTGATCACATCTGAACCCCCACTTGAGTCTCTGAGTATATCAGACAAGCACACATAACAGTCACCCAAACAAGCTACACTGTCAGATCAGTTTGAAAAGTAACTTCTTAAATATTGAATTGTTCCTAATCTTGACTGTTGCTTCTTGTTGATTAGTTTAAGGGTTGTGCTCGGTTTGTTTAATAACCTCCTTGACACTGAACAAACATCCTAGGAAAGGAGTAATTTGCAAAAGAGGGGAAAAAATACAAATACAAGGCAAGGACACAACCGCCTGCAAAACAGGAAGAAGGATCCCATTTAAAATGACAAAATAATGCCCAATTCTTAAAAGGAAGGATATGGACACTACCTGATCTGCATGCAAGTGAGACTTGGAACTGGAAGAAACTTAAAGTTTTCATTAGCAGTACAGTGATAGCTCTTAATTAGAATTCCTGAAGCATATTAAATGGTATTTAGTTTCTACCTCAATGCATCATTTTCTGTTAAATAATTAATCACAGCACAGATATTGTGTTTGTGGAATTTAAGAAAGTGATTAGGCCAGAGAACATTTTTGGAAAGGAGGAGGAAGAGGCATTGCATCAATAACATAAGTTATATCAGCATGACTCAGGGAACTGCATTTTCCAGTAGGCCATAAGGATTGTGGATTGACCTGGGGCTCTGAGTCATGTGAACCTTCTGTACCTAGTGCAAACCTTGTCTAGAGGTTATTAGTTACTGTCTAGGTTAACAAGAAGCAATGTGATGACAGCTTCCTACAGTGAGACAGCAAGGCATGTCGGAAACCAGCACCACTTTCACTGGAATGCTACTTAAAAAAATAAGACATTTTGAGAGAGACTTGGTGTAAGGGCTGGCTGAGTGAACAATGTGGGGCTAGGCAACTTAACTGCATGTATGCATCCATATGGTCCAAGACATTGCAGTGCCTGAAGCAACAAGATTAAAAAGAGTGCTAAAAATATAAATAAACTAATTGACATTTTGTTGTCCTTTAATGGCAGCCCAAGATCTTCTGCCTGAAGCCAGTCGCGTCATCACTGCTAATAATTGTGAATCTGGAGTTGTTAACCCTGCAGTTGGTGAGTAGCTTTTTAAAAAGCATTTGGTCATTCAAAAACCTGGCAATTATATTTATCATAAAATCAAGGCAATTTGCCCTATCGGTAGGAAATTTGGCTCAGATAATTTAGTTGATGAATGATATTAATGGACTCAACATCAGAGGGTTCTGACGCCAGTGGCTGAGTTGTAGCAGCTTAGATGGCTTGCTTTGAACAGCAGCTTTCATGCCATTTCAACCTGTTTCTGTGCCTACCCAAAACACCTCTTTAAATTTCTCCTTTGAGCAGTTATGTTGAAAATTAAAAGACATTTCAAGGGTGTGTGTTGAGCCAGTATGAATAAGAATAGGAATGGGACTGACAGCCTGGAGGAAGTGTGTGCATCCATGTGCACATACATGAACAAGCAGGGCCGAAGTTGTCAGTGAGCACAATATATGGGACTATAGAACTCATTCACTGCCCACCATAGTGCAGAAGTTAAAATGAGCAGCAAACCTATACTATATGGAAGTGAATCTGTTTCTGTCAGAGCCAGCTCCAGCTCGCCATTGGCAAACATATGGCAGGCAGCATGTAATCTTCTTGTAATTTCTAAATTATATGTAATAAATTATATATAATACAGTAGTTTTAAATTTAATAATAAGCAATATAGAGTTTAAATTAACATCATGAAAGCAATATATATGAGTGCTTTTAGCTTTTATATTGTCATGGTTTCTTGGGTGTCCTACATTTTGGAGAGACCTTGTCCTCTTTTTTTGGTCATGACATATGGTCACCCTGATATAGATTGGGAAGAAATTGCAGTAGAGACTAAAGATCAGTTCTTTGGACTGTAGGGTCCATTGGACACTGAAAAGTCCACTGTAGAGTAAACCTATCCCCCATCTCTTGATTTCATAGCCAAGCTCCAAGACCAGAACCAAGCCTGACTAGAAGGGGGTGGGAAATGCTAGAGAGGATTTGCACAGGAGAATATGTAGGTCCAAGAAAGCTCATCAGTCCCTTTCTGTCCATCAATTAACCACTTTGCATCTTCTTTATAAAGAAAGGTGGAATGTGAATGAATGAATGAATTTTCATCTAAAAATGCCCCCCCCCCCCATTTACGGAGCCTAGGATCTTATCAGAAACGTATGTAACCAATATGTTGGTCATAAAAGTTTACATTGCTGGTCTGACACAGCATAAAAGGATCACTGTTCCATTTATCCCATATCCAAATAAATTAACAGAAGAAGATAATTTCTCAATTATGTATATCTTTATAACTGAGGTGGCAATTTATCTTGCATCAGTTGAAGCAGTGTAATATATCCAAGAGCCTATATGTCATCTCTACCAATATGTCCGCAAGTTGGCTGCACCATCCAGGGATGAGAAAAATCAGGCACTGGTCCAACATCCCATGCATATCAGAAGGCCTACCTGGCAGGGCTAACCCCCATAAAGGAAGCACTGATAGCACTGATGCACAATTAGGGCCACATAAGGTGCAAGAGAAACCCAGTGCAAGACTTTGTCCCAGGCTTACCTACAAGTTGATGGATATATCTTAACACATTTTCAAACACCATGAACAAGAAAAGAACCAACTAATTTTTTTCCTTAATTTTGACTGATGAAACTATATAATTTCTTTCCTACAGTATGGTCAAATATAAATCTTTCAGGCTTAAAAAAAATGAATATATTTTGTCAGATAGGCAGAATTTCTGTCTGCATGGCTTGTACAGTTCATATTTCCTCACCACTAATTATTTTATGAAATGAATGTTTTCTTTGATTAATAGGTACAACGTCTTCTAAAACCTGTAACGATGTAGGCTTTGGGTAAAGATTCCACACCCAACTGACATTAAAAACTTGATTTGTTTATATTCTATTTTAAGTTAATTATAAGTTGTTGCATTTGAAACACTGTGGGTAGAAAACTTTATGCTTCCATCACTTCTGTAAAAAAAGAAATAATTACATTATAATCTATAGAGCCTATTTCTAGAAATACTTATTAAAACAGTCTTTGGAAAATTAAACCTAACATGTTCCTTCGTGTCTTCTTTTATGCTACACCTTTTTTCTTTCTACTCATTATATATTACTAAATATTTTACTGACTGTTACATGAATTTGTATATTTAGGAAATTAAACATTTAACCCTGAGTTTAATCTGTCTATCTTCTAGCCATTGATATCTTTGTGATAATAAATCTCAGACTTTAATTTGCAAATTGTGCATTTGCTCCAAGTTTGTGTGTCTGTGATTATATGCATACAGATGTGTGCTGTATACACACAAAGATAGGTAGATGAAATTTAATACCCTGCCTTTCAATCCTAGAACTTGAAGAATGATTTAGGTGACATCTATTAGCCCAAAGAAAGAAAAAAGGGAGATCATGTTTATGTAAGTTTTGATCAAGGGGATAGCACATGAGACAGAACTGCCCCATGGGAGTGCTTCAGAAAAATGCTACCACTGTTGTGTGCGATGTGCAAAAATTCACAAGTCATGATCTTTAAATAGCAGCTGGAGCACATGGGTTGTGATTGCTTGCATGCTCAGAGACACAGTGGTGGCAATGACATTTTTTTGAAAGATTTTGCCTCATCTGCCACAAAAGCTTATCACTTACGTACTGACGAGACTCAATAAAAGTCAAACAAGAATCATGTATCGGGGACTGGTTTGTGTCATTTACTGCATCGTTGTTGCATCCAAGACAAACATTGCATGGTTTGATGGCAACACATAACGTGCCTCTATCATATACAGCCACACAAGTCAATGGTAGGGTTAGGTAAGGATACCTGCTGCAATAAAATCACATCACATATTGTATTGTGGTGGCAATTAATGCAAAATAAAGACAAAGAAATATGGCAGTTATGTCTCTCTTATAGTTTAGCCCTAAGAATCCAGTTGTTTCTGTCTTTTTTGCATTTCCATCTTGCAATCAAATGGCAGTAGCTAGCTGTTCATGCATTCTATATGCCATTATATATAACCTATTAGTGGCTCTCTGGGGTTTATTAATGGTGTTGTTTGCTTATACAGTTATATGTATATGAAGATCATATACCTGCATTTGTTACCCATGCATTTGTAAATCAGAACATAGCCAAATAGCTACTCCTGTAATTTTCACACAGGGTGCTATGTAAACATCTTCTAAGAAAAATGCCTGTGACAAAGCAGCATATGTAAGCTTGCTTAGTAATAAACAAATCAACCATTTCAGGTGTGTTCAGTGTCCATACAGCAATGTGCAACTTGCTCCAGGTTGACTGATTATCTGAGGAAGCTCTTCTAATTGGATATCATTTATCTTCTGACCTACTCAGACCTGCCAAAAGAAAGCAACCTTATTAGAAAGTGGCCAGTGCTAGTCAACACAGATAATTACACAAAAGATACTTATTGTGGCAAGAAATGAGGCTGATATAAATAAAAACAGAGCCTAATTCTTTTTCAAATTAGTTCATACAGATGGAGGATTTAAAAGGTAATAACAGATGGTTGTAGCAAATGGGCAAATGCAGACATGATCGTATCTTGCATGTCTGGTTGCTTGCTCACACTTCAGGATCCAAATTACAGAAAGCATTCTTTCTCAGTATCTTGAATAGCTGCATTTTTTTCCCCATCTCTTCGTTTACTTTGCATTTTAACCCATTGGTAGATTTTCAGCACCACCTAGTTGCAGGATGTAATATTTTATTATTTTTAGTGCTGTTTCTCTAACCTTCTCTCTTGAATACATCTTTCTCTTGAATGAGAACATTAGGACAGTTACCTTGAAGAAGGTGCAGTCAGGGGTCTCCAAACCCCGGCCAATGGGCCAGATGTGACCTGCATCAAGCCTCTGTCTGGCCTTTGGCCAATCTGTGGTCCACTGAGAGTTTCTGGCTCATTCAACATAATACAACAAGAGCCGTTGTATTATGTTCTGAGAGCCTCTGAATCTCCTAAGAAAACCTTCTGAGTTTGGAAGCCCTGAGAATTAGAGTTCCATTTCTCATGTATTTAAACTTTATATTTAAATTTTTTTGGTCCTTGACAACATGCCATATATTTAATGTGATTCTTTGGCCAAAATGCTCGGTGACCCTTGGTCTAATTCTAGGTTTTCCCTTTCTTCTTGGGCTGGGATTGGATCTTTATTCAAGTGGTATCTTTATGGTGACTGTATCTTGAGAAGAAAAAATAGAGAAAATATCAATCATCAGGATCATTGAACTCTCATATCTGGTCAATAAATGGACATTCAGTTCTAATGAGTTGTCTTTTGACTATAGCTGGCAACTGAATGGGGCTTTTTGGCCAAATAATGTCATGAAGTTTGATCAAAGACCTGCGTTTGTCTGTTAAAGACAATTTCTAAGCAGTCAGAAATTCTGAATATTGGCATTTCTTGCGTGACCTATACATTCTTATCTTGCCATTTTTCCAAGGAACCAAAACAGCATCTTTCTCCATAGGAAAACTGTGAGATAGATTAGGCTGGGACCAAATTATTTGCTTAAAATAGCCTAATGAGCTTTCTGAGTAAATAGGGTTTTAATACTGGGTTTTCCCACTAATAGGCCAACTGTCTTAACCACTACACCATCTGGGTCACATGTTATTTATACAGTGACATCTGTATACAGGTGACATAAAAACTTGGCATCCTTCAGTCTTGAAAGACTATGGTATCGTGCTCGATGCTGCACGCGAAGTATGAAGGCCTGTGTAGTTTAATATGGAGGATAGGCTGTTACCCAAGCAGCAAATCCCACCTCTCCATGCCACTGAAATAGTCCAATGGAACGGCAGAGCTGATACGATTGGTTCCAGCTGCATCACAGAGCTGGGCTAAGGACAGGAGCTCACCTTGTCTTGTGGAGACCCAGGTCTCGAACCCTGGCCTACTAGTTAACAGGCACAGTGTCTTAACCACTTGCTCCACCCACAGCCCTTAGGTTGCTCAATGCTTAGGTGACATTATAGTATATTATAAAAAACATATGATCTATATTTTGGCAGAGCAGGAAACAAAGAAAAGAATTTGTAACAGGAAATAAAAATGAGCAGGTGCAAATCCATGTACTTAAGTCTGATTCAGTAACATAGATATTAAAAATATTAGTCAGCTTATTTTACCAAAGGAGTTGTGGGCCTGCTAATTTATTCCTCGGCACACACAGTCCACAGTTAAAACAGATCTAATTCTGCTTCTACTGACTTGCTTTGTTCTGAACAATGAAAGCCACTTCATCCCATGAAACCTGCATGTGTTCATATTTGATGCTGCCCTTATAGCAACCATCTCACATCTTGGCATGCAACATGTTCTGCCCTTGTGTCTATCTGATCTGAAGGTTCACACTCTCGATGATGGCTTGTGGAATAGCTGCCATGTCCAATTAATGTAAAGGCCTCTTTGAAGAAGCTTGACTTTGGCAAAAAGATCTTCCAGCCAGGCTATTTATACTGTAGAAGTTGAATAACATGTTTTCAGGTTTGATTTAATTTTTTTTCTGTGGTTCATATTGTCCTTTATACAATAGTGTTAATTGTTTTGAAAGCATTCCTGGGACTGTCACTCTGCTTTTGTTGACAGTGGAAATGGAAAATAAATAGGAACAGAACAGCTGAGGATAACAGCTTCATTTCCAAATTTCCACTGACTTATTCTGCATTACCTGGTGGTTCAGCTATGGAATGTCTTTTGCATGTTACTGAAGAATGTGCCATTCAGGAAATAGGGCTGTTGGTGTGAATTTAAAGACTTTCATCTGATTATAAGCATTCTGGTAATAAGCTGCTCATACCAGTTGAAATTTGCTGGTGAGGTAGGACCCCACATCAGGTCCTAGAAGCAGATTTAGCAGAATTTATAGAGGTACAAGATGTATTGCAATAGCAAAGCAGCTGGACCAGGATAGGATGCCTGTCACTGAGAATGAGAGTACTTGCAGGGTGACAATATGGCTGAAATTTCCAGATTTGTCCTCTTTTATAGACTCCTATCCAGGTGACCTCCGAAAGGGCTTCATTTTGGCTTCATTTTTGAACTCTGCAATGGTGTGTAGTACCCCATCATTTCATATATCATTTGATTCATATTGAAGAACAGAATCCAATGCAAAATCAGTTTTGAAATATCCCCTTCCTATCAAATGTTATGGCCAAAAAACCCCAAAATAAAAAATATGCATTGAACTCTATGGGAAAATGAAAGTGCCCAATATCGCAGCTTTACTCATAAGTAGGCAAATGTGCCATTGTCTGCCAGAAAGGCCAGGCTGAGAGGAATCCAGGACCCCAAGGAATCCTTTTGAGGTTTGGGCATTTGGTCACCCTGAGTACTTGCCACTTCAGCTAGAAACCCAGGAACACTTTTCCCACCTCCGCCTGGAGCCAGTGGCTCCAGTAAAGTGAAAGATATATAGGGAGCAAAAAGGAAGGGAAGACAAACTAGTACTAATCCAAAGGAAAGGTTGTCAAAACCTTCTCTAGAAACCCATGACAAAATGTTAGCATGATGTTTAAAGTCTCATCAGCTAACTTGGGCCGCTCCAGAACTGAGGTCTAAAACTTCTTTGGAAACAGCTTGGATGGGGGCATATTTAATACCCACACATAAAATTAGACATAACCCATTGCTCCGGAAAAAGCTTCGCTAGCATATTCCCAATGAAAAGAAAGAATGTACCAATCAATGAGTCACGCAGGTGAAGAAAAAAGCATGAAGCACTGACATGTGCCATTATGACATCATGTATCATTATGGTGATCACTTTCTTCATTTATGTTTTTCAGTTTGCTAATGAGGAAATTGCTTTCAAAATACACTCTGACATGCAACTTTTTCTTCCCATTTCCTCCAAGGTGACCAGATATCATAACCACAAGAGGGCAAGGTCATCCCCCCCCCCCCCCCGCAAAAAATGTAGGACATTTAAGAAAAATGTAAGTCATGAAAAAAATAAAAGCCAAAAGCATTCATGTTCTCATATATTGCTTTCATGTGATTAATTTAAACACTATATTACTTACTAGTGAAAAGCGTACCCACGTTGTGGGAGTAACATTTCCCCATACACCATCCCCCCATGGCGTATCAACACCTTATGTGCAACATTCCCCCATGCACAACTCCCCCCATGCGCAACTCCCTCCATGCGCATCATCCCCCCAGGCGCATCATCCCCCAGGTGCAACTTCCCCCCATGTGCAACTTCCCCCATGAGCAACTTCCCTCCATGTGCATCAAACCCCATGCACATCATTCCCCCATGCACATCAACTTCCCAATGTGCATCATCCCCCATGTGCTTAACTCCTCCTTTGCAACATCACCCATCTGCATCAGTCCTCCATGTGCATCAAACCCCATGCGCATCATCCCCGTGCACATCATCCCCCCATGCGCATCATCCCCCCATGCACAACTTTCCCTGAGCGCATCATCCCCCTATGCGCAACTTTCCCCATGTGCAACTTTCCCCATGTGCATCATCCCCCCATGTGCAACTTCCCCCATGTGCAACTTCCCCCATGTGCAGCTTCCCCCCATGCGCATCATCCCCCCATGCGCATCATCCCCCCATGCGCAACTTCCCCCATGCGCATCATCCCCCCATGCGCATCCCCCATGCGCAATTTTCCCCCTATGCGCAACTTCCCCCATGCACAACTTTCTCCCCATGCGCAGCATCCTCGCCAGTGCAACCTCTTCCTCCGAACAACAACCCCCCAGTTCACCAGGCACTGAGCACCAAACTGGCTGGATGTTATTCAGTCTCCCATCTTAAGTATAGGACAGAAATACGTTGCCCCCTTTTCAGCCCCTGAAGGGTTAAATTTCTCCACATGGGTTCTTGGTGGGTGTTCAGGTGATAGAAGGAACTCCCAGAATTCCATGCTACAGGCCCAGCAGTTGGGGCGGAATGTTGATGAGTCATCTATTCTCCAATGCTAAGTATAGGGAGGAAAATGCGTTGCGCCCCTTTTCACCCCCTTCCGGTTGGAATTTCCGAAAACCGGTTCTTAGTGCACCCCTCCGTCATGGAAGGAACACCCACCCCAAATTTCACGCTTCTAGGCCCAGTGGTTTTGGCAGGGCGGTGATGAATCAGTCAGTCAGTCAGTCAGTCAGTCAGTGACTTTTCTCTTTTATATATATAGATAGATTTTTAAATCTAAAAGTATTGCATATAATTTATTAATTACAAGAGGGGTACATGCTGCCTGCTCACAAGAATCTTTCTTCCAGGATACAAGGATGAAAAAGAGGATATGTCCTGGAAAAAGGGACATATCACCCTTCATCTCCTTACATAATTGCACTACTCTTCTGTGGGATACCCAATTTAATACAGTTCCATCTTAAGTACTGACAACTGTCAAAACAAATTGTTGTTCCATTCAAACCCCAGCAGGGATAGCAAAGACACAGTCTTTCAAAAACTGTCCTGCTACTAGTGCCTTCAGATGCCATCAAGACAATGCCATCCTGATGGGCAGCAGGAACTGTGTCCTTCTGTACCATCACCCCCACTCCATGGGCTAGGACAAACTGCTGCAGGTAGAAAGGGTAATTCTACTGTCAGATCAATGGACTAGGGGATAAGGTTAAGCTTTTATTTGTAAAACGTGTTTGATCCAATGGAGCTGTAGTCAAGGAAATGGTAGTGCTGCTTAATAATATATAACTCCTGTTGCTTTCCACTTCCTTCTACTTCAGCGTAGAAACATCCACTAGAATCCACGTGTGTCAGGGAAAGAGCAAGCTTTTCATTTTCAAAAGCAAGTATCATTCAAGAGCAAGTATCATTCCAGTAATACTTTTCATTTTATGACCATCATAGGAAGTCATTGTATGGCCCTCCTGTAACTTCCAGTGTCATCTATACTAATAAAAGGATAATTCTGTCTGTCCGTCAGGTCTCCCTCTAGCTCCACCCACAAATGCTCTACATAGACATATTATACCTCTGGAATTGGGATGATCCCAGGATTAACCCACAAACAAAACAGAACCTCACACCTCCACAATTCCACATCCTAAACCCCTCTAGATCCACCCACCCTGGTCAACATAGACATATTACAAGTATATCTCTTTGGAATCGGGATTAACCCCCACAAACCATCCCCACACTCCACATCCACACACAACACAACACAATTCCACACATATCCTAAACCCCTCTAGCTCCACCCACACCTGCTCGACACAGACAGGAATTTTTGACACAGACATCCTGATTTTTGGAATCAGGATGATCCCAGGATTGACCCCCACACATAAACTCTCCCCCACAAACACCCAACACAACTCCACACATGTCCTCTAGCTCCACCCACACTCGCTCTACATAGAGATATTATAACATCCAGCATTGGGATTTGTGGCTGGATGAGGAAGGAACAGTTAAAAATTCAAATTTGAAAATAACTGACAAAAACTACAGTGAGGTTTTCAAGTTCCATGGACTGAATTGAGGAATTCAAAGTTATTTCTTCAAAATGGTTGTTTTCTAAGCTGGACCAGAAGTACCTTTCGTTTTGGGCCAAATGCCTGAATCGCCCTCCGCAGGAGCTGGCTTAAAAGTGCCACAGTGCCAGATTTTAAGCTAGTTATAAATAGATTGGGCTGTGGGTGGCGCAAGCGGTTAAGACGCTGTGCCTGTTAACCAGCAGGCCAGGGTTCGAGACCTGGGTTAGCCCCACAAGACAGGGTGAGCTCCTGTCCTTAGCCCAGCTCTGCAATGCAGCTGAATCCAATCATATTGGCTCTGCCTTTCCATTGAACTAATTCAGTGGCGTGGAGAGGGGGGATTTGCTGCTTGGGTAACAGCCTATCCTCCATAACAATCCAACCCAGGCTTTCATGCTTCGCATGCAGCATATGCAGCACCAAGCACGATACCATAGTCTTCCAAGACTGACGGAGGCCTGCTTTTTATAAATAGATTGTCAGGTTCCTCAGGCACAGCATGAGTGAGTTCTTTAGTAAATAAAACCATTATAATGTGCCTTGGATTCTAGCAAGAAAAATTCCATATCCCCTCTCCCCTCTTCAGCCTCTCATGTTCCAGCCTACCTATCAAGGTTCCCCCAGTCCACAGAAAAGACGTGTTGGGGGTTTGGGTTCTGTAGGAAGAAAAGTTTCCTTGTTGGGAACATTCTTCTGCACATAGTATTGGTGTCTCATCTGTAGGAGTTCATTAAAGTCCAAAATAATTTCAGATCCATCAGTTCAGTAAGCCTCCTAACCACTCTGCATCAGAGGCCAGTGATAAAACAGCTGGTCAAAGGCCACATTAGTGAGTTCACAGCTATGGTGAATTTGAACAAGGGACTTCCTACCTCACCTCCTACCCATTGTAATGTACCTCACCTCCTACCCAATCTCGAGCATTGTACCAGCTCTAATATAAACCTCGATATATTAAACCTTGCACACATACAAAAAAATCTGTCTTAAATGCACTTTTATGTGCATAAAGAGGAAGAGAAAAGATCTGAAAAGGCCTTTGAGCATGACAACAAATTGGGGTTTGTTAATCCCAAGAGCAACAAGGTAAAGCAAAGATGGGGACAAGCAAGTATCGCATAGCAGGAACCTGAATGAAAGCAAATGTGATAAATGAGTGTCCCCTACTGGGTTGAGCGTCTGCTGTGATCTTGCAGTGACCTTAACTATACATTCATATGATTTCATTTTCCCTTTCTTTTGAAGATCATCTGTTAGAACCATTTCATCACTTTCCTGGTATCATTGAATTTCCCTGACTCATTCCACCCAACTTCAGACTACCCTCCTAGTATCCCACCACATCTAAACATGTCACATAAAGATTTTTAGCAGCTGTGGAATCCTGAATGTTCAGCATGTCGGTTGAAGTGACAGGCATCTTGTGCACACACACCCTCAGAAAAAGCAAATACAAGGCTTGTCTGTCTTCGCCATCAGCATGCATGAAACACACCACCGAACTCTCCCTCAGCACTGAAGAGACCAGCAGCACAGGAGAGTTAACTGCTCTGATTAATATTTATAGGTAGCGCTTTTGACATGGATAAAGTGCAAGTCAACATGACCCATGGGGGAGATGATTAGAAATAATGATTATGTCCAAAGTGGAGCATCTATTGTCCTGGGAATTCTGCATCATAAACACCCAGAATCTACAGGAAGAAATTTCATATTCCATAAACACGATGTTAGCATTTTGGGTTAGAGGAATATATAACTGTGGCTGTATAATTATTCTCCCAGTATTCCCAATTAGATTATGAAACATAGTATTCCATTGGACGGATCACTCGAATGCCTGTCATTCATGTTTAAAAGTGTAGAGATTTCTAGTTCTCATTGATGCAGAGAAACATGTAAGTAAAATTAGCTCCGAAGACTGACAGCCATCCTCACTAAACTCTTGCACGGGCACTGCAGCATCACAAGCTATGCTGCATTTGGGGTGGGGATTTGGCTGCTGAGGTGGCTCTCCTAGAGGAAAGGGGACATTCATCACATAACCTGGGGGATAAGCCCTACCAGCAGCAATGCTCTATGTACCCCTTTCCACTTCTCACTTTCTTCTTGTGGCTCACTCTGTGGTTGTTGATATTGCACTAGCAAAAGGCAGTTTCATGCCTAGGAAAGACAGTCCACCAACACCATTGGTAAATCATTTTATGCCAGCCTTTGTGATTCAAATGAAGCCAGGACCCATGCAGCCACTTTCCTGCTGAAATTCAGCCCTGGATTCATTCACAGCCCCCAGCTACACTCCAGTATCACTGCACTCCAAATGCATTCCAGTATCAACACTTTACCAGTTGTGCAAGAAGCAACATCAAGGGCCTTTCAGTAACTTTGAAAGTGTGATATACTTTTTGTCTCCTTTGCCCTCTCCCCCTTTTTTTAGCTACTGGCACATACGTATATTTTCTCTGCTACTCAGATGATCACACGTACTAAGCTGAGGTGTGCATGATGCCTCATTTGGAACTTCCTGATAAAATTTAATTATGGTTCAACAGCCTGCCACTATCACCACAGGTTGTAGTGTGTTGTGGTTAATAACCTAAAGAAGAAATATTTCAAAATGGCATCTCTGTTTTATGAACATTTGATGAGATCACAAAGTTCACTCAGCACCCGGAGGCAGAACAAACATAGCAACTCCTCTCTCTCTCTCTCTCTCTCTCTCTCTGCATCTCTAGTTGTGATGCTTTTCCATTAAGCAAAAATTTGCATGATTGAAATCAATCAATCATATGTAAGGCATCAATCAAATTCAAAATGCAATGGCTGAGATTTGGGACTTTGGGAAGAAAATGTCTATTTAACTAAGGGCACAATCCAGAGTAACTACGGGGAGTCCTTGCTCCGGTGTAAGAACAATTTGCTGTGGATTGCAGTATGAATTTCCCATAGGTTTTCATTAGATGGTGCAGTAACTATGGGTACACGTAATGTCTCTTACGTGCTCCCATAGTTGTAGGGCCAATATGTACCTTATTATATGGATTTAACTCCCATTTGTCCTGACACTTGATGAGTTAGCAGGTCAAATAACACAATAAAATACAATCTGAAAATTACTAAAATCAATAAGTTAAAATGCTATTAGTTAACATTTTAATGGATAAAACTGCAAATTTAATAAAGAAAAGTGGAATAAATATGTTTTGGGTAGGGAGGAAGCCAGCTTAATCTTTCTAGAGAGGAAGTTCCAAAACTGCAACTGCAAACCTAAATCTCACTTTATTTTATTTTATTTTAAATATTTATATCCCGCCTTTCCTCTCCTACAAGAGGGAGCCCAAGGTGGCTAACAACAGGATAAAACACCATTAAAATTGAATTATAAATATAAATTAAAACATAATTAAAAACAATTAAAATACAATTAAATTTAAAAAGCTCAAACAATAAAAACAGACTAAAAACATAGTTAAAAACAGTAACAATAAAATGATAAAACAATAAAACTGCCCCCCTACCTATGCCCCATTTAAAAAGCTTTTTAAAATAAAAGGTCTTAAGGCTCCGCCTGAAGCTCTGTATAGAGGGAGCTCTCCTCAGTTCTAAGGGGAGGGGATCACTTACCTTGGGAATATGCCCCCTTGACTATAATGGAGCTTAGGGACACAATCCTAACCAATTTAAGCCGTGCCAACTTCCCACACCACCACAAGAAAAGGGAGATGGGTGAGTTGTGCTGTGTAAGTAACCTCACTTACTTGGGAATAAGCCCCATTGACTATAAAGGAGCTTAAGGTTGCAATCCTAACAAATTTAAGCCAGCACAACTCACCCATCTCCCTTTTCCTGCAATGGTGTGGGAAGTTGGCACATAAGAACATAAGAGCCTCCAATGGATCAGATCAAAAGCTCAACTAGTCCAGCTTCCTGTATAACACAGTGGCCCACCAGATGCTTTTGGGAGCACTTATCCAGGTGGCCTCCCCTGTATCGGGCATTTTGAGGTTGTTGACATGTCTATGCACTGTCCTAACCCTTTCAGGAATGGTGCAGAAGTGCCTTATGGCACTTCTCAACCATGCATGAAGTCATGCATGGACTTCTCAACCATGCATGGACTCAGCATGTACCCCTCAACCACGGTACAACATGGGACTGATAGCCTTACTGGAGATTAGGATTGCAATCCCAGTCTGAGTAGACAAGGATAGGATTTCACTCTAAAGCATTACCACCAAGTAGACTGCTACTCACCAGACAGATGTCTCAGAGGTCAATTCAATAGGAGTGCTCTCAGAGACAGTCTAAAGCAGGGGTCCTCAGACTTTTTAAACAGGGGGCCGGTTCACTGTCCCTCAGACACTGTCGGGGGCCGGACTAAAAAAATTGTAGGACACCCAAAAATGTAGGACAAAATGTAGGACATGTTAAAATGAAGCAAAAATATTCATATTGCTTTCCTGTACTTAATTTCAACACTTTTAAAATTGAAAAACTTTTAACATGCCTGATTCTCACCCAGACATGCAAGACGCCCTCAGAGCAATTTGCAGCAATACGTTACTTCAACATATCACAGGAGCTTCATGGGGTGTTCTTACCTGATAATCCCATGATAGTTACTCCCAGGATAGTGTGGCAGAATTGCAGCCTCAGAGCCCCATCCTAAGCATTCCTACACATAAGTAAGTCCCATGATAGTCAATGGACTTACTCCTAGGAAAGTGTGGCAAGAAACTGTGCCAGGCAGGGCAAGACAGGCAGACAGGGCAGCGCTGGGCAGAGGGCTGGGGGAACTCTGGGGGAACTGGGGGGTGTTTTGGGGGCACTTTAAGACTGCCGCGGTTAAGATCTCCCAGACACGGGCAGCCCTTTGCAAAGGGAAGACTGTATGCATGTGTGCACACTGTCCCTTTTGAGCTCCGCCGGAGAGCTGCAGGGCTTCTCCATGGGTGGAGCAGACTATCCTCAGCTGACCCCAGGAAGTGAAAGTGACTTCCTTGGGTCAGCTGAGGATAGTCTGTTCTGCCCGTGGAGAAGCCCTACAGCTCTCCGGTGGTGCTTAAAGTGTAAAGGAGACTGCGCGCACATGCACACAGTCTTCCCTTTGGAAAGGACTGCCGTGGCTGGGAGATCTTCGCTGTGGCAGTCTTAAATTGCCCCCAGTGCCCCCAAAACACCTCCCAGTGCCCCCAAACACCCCCAGTGCCACTGGGCCAGATTGAGGACACTGGGGGGCTGTATCCGGCCTGCGGGCCGAAGTTTGAGGACCTGTGGTCTAAAGGTTCTTGCAAGCAGATGGTTCTCCTTTAGAGTGTAGATAACCTAATTCCAGTCCATTTAAGGTTTCAAAGGTGAAAGACATTGGGACCAGGAGTTAATTCATAGCCTGTGAAGCTAATGCAGGTTTGGTGTTCTAAGGGCCATCGGTCTTTTCCATTCCAATTAATGTTTCCAGACTAGTTTCAAAGATCCACAGAAACCGATAATCCTACAGACATGACCACAGAAAGCAAAGCCTCTTCTGACATAAATCCAGCAAAACCTGTTGATCAAAGTTAGTCAGTATTGCTATATTGGTCTGTAGATTATATACAGTAGATTTAGACAGTGCTATTTTTCTGGAAAATAGGCGCCATGAAGGTACCTGATGTTGTTATTTGCAATCATGGGCATGTCTTTTTGGGGGCCACCAAACTCACCCACAGATGTGCCAATATTCCCACAGAGATGCTGGTACTTTGTTCTGGTGTGTACTTTGTTCTGGTGTGTTCCCCCTCAAAAAGACACCTGGATTTAGACAAATGGGCTCTTTCTACCAATAAACTCCTCAGTGATCTTCTTACTGGATTGCTTAGGGGATTTGATTCAATCTGCATACTCGGTATTGATCTTCAGCTTGATAGTGGTAGCCACAGTTAACTTCATAGGGACTCTGCAAAAAAGTTCTTTCTGAACATGACCCAAGGATTCCAACTCACGATGCAATGGGGATCAATATCAAATCATAGCATCTAAATTACAGAATGAATGTTATAGTTATGACATATTGTTTGTTTAAATCACAAAATATTATTCTGTGCAAAAAATGACTGTGATAAATTAAACCATGAATTTATATACATAGCAGCAGCATCCAGTGTAGCCCAGTTCGGAATTATTTATCTTGTGTCTTCTTGGAGCAATGCATGGACCGGAATAATAATATTTAGGATTAAGGCTCACTGCCAGAATTACTTGGGGAATTTGTCCACCACTTTTCTGCACCATTTATCTAATGCTGTCTCTTTGCTCACTATAACTCTGCAAGCAATGGATTCACAAATTGAATCAAACAAATATAAACAAAAAGAAGATCTAAATGCTTCTAAGAAAGGAGTCTGACTGGGAGTGGGGGAAAAGCAATAGATTCACATTTAAATTAATGTAGATACACAATGAAGTTGTGCAGCATTACAAAGGAAGGGCTATTACCCCTGATCAGGCGGGGGTGGGTGGGTTGCAAGGCAAGAATTTCTGATGCAATTGAGTCCAATTTCACTTCCCAGTGATCTCATTTAGTCGATATCATTCAACCTATTGCTAGTCTGCAGCTCCACAGAGTTTCAGCAAAATGTTAAGCTAGAAGGAACTGATAATAGGAAACAAAGCACCCCCATTATCATGTGTTAGGACAGTGGTTCTCAAATTGGGGGTCATGACGTGACTTCATAAAAGTTGGGCATTGCCATCTTGGAACATGGAGCCAGGTGGCACCATCTTGAAATGGGGCATTTAGGCTGCAATCCATACTTTCCTGGGAGTAAGTCTCATTGAACACACCAGGAGTAGGCACCTGGGGCAAGAACATCTTGCACACCCCGAAAGTATGTTGGTTCTGCCACTGTCATAGATACTGAGAATTCATGTATTTACCTGGTCAAGTTATGCCAATCCTTCCCAAGGACCTGAATTGATTTTTATCCTATTTTGCTGTTATAAATATTACAAGATATAAGCTGCAGGGCTTAGATATTTCTAAGATATTTCTAAAATAAGATATTTCTCTGCAGGGCTATGGTTGCACAAGTGACACTGTGCTTGTTAACCAGCAGGCCAGGGTTTGAGATCTGGGTCCCCACAAGACAGGGTGAGCTCCTGTCCTTAGCCCAGCTCCTGCCAACCTAGCAGTTCTAAAGCATGTAAATGCAAGTAAATAAATAGGTACCACTTTGGTGGGAAAGGTAACAGCATTCTGTGCACCTTGGCATCTAGTCATGGCAGCCTCATGACCACGGAAGTGTCTTTGGACAATGCTGGCCCTAAAGACTTAGAAACGGGGATGAGCACCATACCCTAGAGTCAGACACAACTGACAGTTAATCTGCAGGGAGATATCTTTACCTAAGCTATTTCTAGTAGACCCACATTTTGTAGTTTGTGGGTGGTAATTTCTAACCCTACAATCCAGAGTAACTACGGGAGCATGTAAGAGACATTACGTGCACCCATAGTTACTGCACCACCTAGTGAAAACCTATGGGAAATTCATATTGGAAATTGTTCTTATACCAGAGCAAAGACTCCCCGTAGTTACTCTGGATTGTGTTGTGTCCCTGTAATACTAAGTTGCTCTTAAGGATGTTTTGGAATCGCACTGAGGGTACCAGTCAGTATTAGGTTACTCTGATCTTCTGACAACCTTTCAATTCTTTGTATTTTATAATCTTGTTTTTGTTATTTTTCCAATTCTTTTTCTTCTAGTCTTCCATCACTTGGCATTACCATAGACATTATTTTGCTTTCTTTTTCTTTCTTCTCAAACACAGTTATGTCTGATGTGTTGTGTGATAATGTTTGTTTGTAATATTCTTTTTTCATGTTGTTTCATGTAATATTCTTGTTTTTCATAATCTTTTTTCAATTTTTCTGGTGCACCTGCTCTGGTATCATCATCATCATCTGAAGTGAGTGGCAGGGGCCCTGAGGGGAATCAGTCTCTGGCATGAATACTAGGACCATTTCTCAGCAATAAGAAAGTTAGTTAAACCACAGCTGTTGAAGACTAATACTGCACACTTACCTGGGAGTAAGCCCCATTGACTATAATGGAACTTCTCATTAGACATGCATAGGTTTGGACTATCAATCTAGTTTCACCACAGTCTAAAGCAGGGGGTTAGCCAATCCCTGGTATAAAGGCTGAGTCAGGCATCCAAAAACTGCCATGTACAGTGTGGCACAAGCAGGCTCATAGCAGGAGTAAGAACTGACCCATTACACACACTATTGCAGTTACTGCTTTCCAATGGCAAATCAAGGAAGAGTGTCTGAAAATTTACACAACCAGAGAGCAGCACCTGTAATTGTAGGACAGATGTTACCTCCCTCCTATGGCCACATCCACAGAGACAATTTAGTTGCACTGCATAAAGTTTTCAGACTAGAAAGGTGCTTAGACAAATTCTGCTAAGCAATCCTTTGATGTGGGGACGCATCAGTGAGAATCGTGGATGCATTATCACATTCGAGGAAATGGAAGAGTCATTGTATGATGAACATATATCAACGTGCCTGTTTCATTTGATTTGCAGGCATGAGAAATACACAATGCAAATTAAGCATTCCTTGTGAAACTGATTCAAGATATTTAAGAATTCTGGTTTTAAATTTCTAAAGCCCTTCATATTTTTTATGGGTGCATGTTTCCCTACCAGTCCCTATTTACCTAAGAATTTGCCTCTCTGGTTGCTCTAGTAATCAGGGTGAGAAGATGGATTTATGAATTGATTTAAAACTGTGTAGGGACCAGCGGCATAGCTAGAGGAGGGCAGACGAGTAAGCCTTGGTGGGAGCTCTGTTTTGCTCCCCCTGCCTGAAATGGCTTTGTAGGGTAGGCTCCCTCTAAGACTAGCTGCTTTGCCTCCCTCTAGCTACACCACCAGTAGGTACAGTCTTCCACTTAAAAAAAAGCTTTACAGAGACAAAACTTGTTCTTTCTTCATTATTGCATTTCTGCAACAATTACTGGCCATTTTAGAGCCTATAAAATAAAGTAAAACTTGCCATTCTCATTAGTCTGGTAATAGAAACAAGATAGTTGTTGGTTAGTTGTAGGTGAGCAGACAGTGCACCAATGTTAAAAGCAAATTAGTTTAGACAAGCTATCAAGATCTCTGCAGCTCATCAGCAGTGACAATGAAGGTAACATTTCTGCTCTTGTTTTCCTGCATCAAGCCTAGTTATTGAAGTCTTGAAGGCCGTACTGAACGTGATCTATCTTGCAAAAAGAAAGCTAATTTCAAGTCCACCTAAAGTATTTAGAAACCAACCTGATTAGCAATTTTAAGCACAAGACTTAATTTGCCAGTGCTTCTTAGGCTGCAGTACTAAAGACACTTTCCTGGAGTAAGACCCATGGAACACAATGGGGCTGACTTTTGAGTAGATTAAGATTGTTAAGGTTAAGATTGTGCTCTTTGTCCTTTATCTTGTTCACCTTCACAAAATTTATCAAGTTGAGCCTCAATCCTAAATACAGTTTCCTGGGAGTGAGATCCATTGAACAAAATAGGGCTTACTTCTGAGTAGACATGGATAGGCTTGTGCCCTGAGAGTCATGCACCCAGAGTACTAGTTAGCCACCTCAGCCAAGTAACTAGCCAAGTGCTAGTTAGTCACCTGAGAATAGTATGGGAAAATGGCATGGGGATGGTGCATGAAAACCTCTCCCCTTGAAAAACACCAGCCACAATCAGAATCTACGCCCCATCCTGCAATGACTATTCACAGTTTTTAAAAACTGGAAGGAGATCCTATTCATGGCTCTCATCCTACATGTTTATTTTTGACCGCTGTTGTTCACTACGGGTTTTGTTACACCCTGCTGAATAACCATCTTCACTCAGAGTAGTCCATGATTTTGTTCCTGGTCATTTTTAATACCCCACGGCAGGGACATAGGAAGGTACAAGCTATCTGCTTCCATCAGGCCATACTGATCAAGCATGTCAAATTAAAATCACTGACCAGTATTATTTTATAAAACATCATAAGGACTTTTTGCAAGAAGAAGCATTTGCATTCATAACCAGTTCTTGTCAAAATATGATTTATTTTAACCATATTTTACCATATTTAACCATGACCCTCGGGATCATGACTTCATTTTCATTTTGAAAATTGGGTTCTACCATCTTGGAATCTGGCACTGGGTGCTGCCATCTTGTAATGATAAACTTAGGGCAAAATCCAGAGTAACTATGGGCAGTCCTTGCTCCAGTGTAAGAACAACTTACTCTGGATTCCAAGAGTGAATATGAATTTCCCATAGGTTTTCACCAGGTGGTGCAGTAACTACGGGTGCACGTAAAGTCTCTTACGTGCTCCAGTAGTTACTTTGGATTTGGGGGTAGGGCTGCAATTGATACATTCCTAAGAGTAATCCTCATTGAATACATTACTTCTGAGTAGACATGGAGGAGCTCTGGCTTTACAGTGATGTTACATCTTGTTTGATGACACTTCTGGCCATGACATCACTTCTGGAGTGATGTCATCACTTCTGGAGCCCCTGGACAGACTGTCATTCTCAGAATGGGGTCCCGAGCTTAAATGCTCAATAACAACTGGTATAGAGTTGATAGATAAAATATTTTATTAGGCTTTACAACTGCTCCCTAAGAGTTGATACATAATTTTTATCACCAAAGTATGTAGCAATGTGACTCTCTCAACCTCACAAGGTTTAACTAGGATTAGTGCAATGTTCTTACTATGCACAGCAGCATCTTTGGGTGACATTACAGTGTACGCTGTCAATATGTAATAAGAAAGCTTTGCTTTGTCAGTTACGGTGGCTTTAGAATCAATGGGATTTTGCATATTAATTGCACACAAAAAGGGACACAGCCATCTATTGACTTGTTAAGCACTAATACTCATCTAATGTTCACACGCAAGCTGAGTCCTGCTCACACAATTCATCTAATGAGATGTCTGTTAATCTCCTGTTGGAGGCACACATTTCTAAAAGCTTCATGGCATCATAGCACAATGCACTCCATGCCAGATCCATCAGTGGGACACACTTGTTTGGTCTCCTGGAAGTAGTTGCAGCACTATGGTACTGATTTTTGCCTTCATCAGCAGCTGTCTATAAGTGTATAGTAGTTCTACTATAGTCCACAGTGTATAGTTTTCTACTAGCACAGCTTAGGGTCTTGAAGAAATTGTACTCTCTGTTGAACGATTGAGAATTCTCAGCTCAGATCCTTGTTCATCATTGCTGGCGAAGTCCAGCTAAAAAGTGCTAAGCAGACTTCTAGTATCTACTAAAGAGGCCATCTCCAACTTCAACAAAAACAACCTGGTGAATGTTTGAGCTGTTTCCAGATTTCCTTTTACAAGGAAAAGGATAATATGAAGGTAAAGCAATTCTAGGTATTTCAGTAATGATGATACATCTTTTATCAACCCTATTCGATCTAGTTACAACAATTGCTAAAGGTGATCAACCTTGGCATCCACCAGTCTTGAAAGACTATGGTATCATGCTCGACACTGCATGTGAAGCACAAAGGTCTGGGTAGATTGATATGGAGGATAGGCTGTTACCCAAGCAGCAAATCCCCCCTCTCCATGCCACTGAAATAGTCCTGTGGAATGGCAGAACCAATACGATTGGTTCCAGCTGCATCGTGGAGCTGGGCTAAGGACAGCAGCTCACCCTGTCTTGTGGGGACCCACGTGGGTCTCAAACCCTGGCCTGCTGGTAACAGGCACAGTGTCTTAACCCTTGTGCCACCCTCAGCCCCTAAAGGTGATCAACTTGTAAAATAAATTCCCATACACTAAAAGCATCAATGGGATTAAGAAAGCATTTTCACAGAAGTATTTTATTCTGCAAATTTAAGGATTTGTAGATTTTTAAAGATGACTCCTTCTTTTTGGATTATTTACAGGGCTCTCTCTCTCTCTCTCTCTCTCTCTCTCTCTCTCTCTCTCTCTCACACACACACACACACACACACACACACACACACCCACACACACACACACACACACACACAGAGCCCAGGATAATGTAGTGAACTGGATAATGTCATAACACTACATTGCCAGTCAAATTTGGTAATATACTGACATTGCTAAAGGCAAACAAAGCCATTTCTAAATAAGGGTTTCTTGTACTGCTGAATACAGATTACAGGTGTTCCTCGTTATCCACTGAGTTCTGTTCCAGAACTTCCCGTGTCTAAAAAAATCCAAGGATAAAAGCATTGGAAAAAATAAAGACCACCTTCTAGGTTTCTTGCTTCTCCCTTTCCTCCTAATGGAATAGGTTCATGTGCCAATATCTGCAGGGGTTTGATTCTGCTGATACCAAAAATGTATTAAATAAAGCAGTTAAAAATAAAAAAGTGTGTCCTTTTCTAGTTTAAAAACAGCTTTTCTTACTATTATAAAGAGGCAGCCAGCATTTAGAAATACAAAGGACCCACTGCCTTTGCCTTGCTAGCTGAAAACTGGAATGATTGCTTCAGTGGCATAGTAGGAAGGAATGCAAGGCATTAGGTTTTGCAGGGAGCCTCACTGCAGCTTGCAAGTGTTCCCTTCCCCAGGGTGACAATGTATCCTATTTTTCCAGGATATGTCCTCTTTTTTAGCCTTGAGCTGGAAAAACTTCATTGTCCTCCTTTTCCTTGTACTGGAAGCATGTAACCTTCTTGGAATCAAATTTTATTCAATAAATTAATATGTAATGGCTTTACATTTAGCAATAAGTAATATAGACTGCAATCCTAACTATACCTTCCTGGGAGTAAGTACAATTTAACACAATGGGACTCACTGCTCGCTGTGTTTAAGTTAACCACATGAAAGCAATATATATGAGTGTTAAAATTTTATTTTGTCATGTCCTACATTTTTCTTGGGTGTCCTATTTTTCAGGGGATTTGTCCTCTTTTTTTATTATGTCACCCTGCCTCTTCTTTGCTGCAGTGGGGATTCCGGCACAACTTAGCGCTTTGCACCCCCTCTAGCTACACCATTGGACTGCTTGTATGACTGCCTCTTTACAAAAGCAGAAAAACAGTTTTTAATACATTTATTTACAGAGGTCGTTTGTGTATAATAAAATCCATGTATAAAAAAAATCAATGTATAAAAAGGCTGGACTTGTGTTCTTTTGTGTAAAGAACATTGTGTAAGCTGCCTTGAGTCCCCCGGGGAAAAGGTAGGATAAAAAGTATATTATGAATTATTATTATTATTATTATTATTATTATTATTATTATTATCATCATCATCATCATCATCATCATCATTATTATCATTATCATTATTATTATCATCATTATTATCACTATTATCATTATTATTATCCATAAATACACAGCAAACAATTTCATCATCATCATCATCATCATCATTATTACTACTACTATTACTATTGTTGTTGTTGTTGTTGTTGTTATTTTTATTATAATTGAACACAGATTCTTGAACAGGTTATTAGATGTACAAAGAGATTTTCTGAACAGGATTTTTACCAACAATGTATACAGGCTTTCGTTACATGAGGACACTGACTGCATCTAGCACGGAAGTTAACCTACAATTTTTTTCCAGTTTGAATGTCATAATACCGCAGAAATTGTTCCCATAATATCATAAAGTGTGGAATAATTTTTCAGGTGCTCAAACCATCACTCTTTGAGGAGGGAGCTATTATGTAATAATGAAAATGTTCAAATGTAAGTCATCTAAATGCAAGGATGTGTTTTCAGAGCAGCGGAACATCTCTTTTTGAAGTTACAATCTCTAAAATTCCTTGGAGGCTCACTCCATCTGTGGAAGTTACTTTGCCCAGTTGCCTTGTTCATTAGCATAGTATGAAGCCTTTGTTTATTTCCTGAAGCAAGAACTCATATACTTTTTTCACCAAACGTTGGAGAATATGACCCTTTCACATGAATGCAAAAGAGGGAAGAGCGAAGCACATGATATGCAATCTTCTCCAGTTTGGTCCACTGGCCCCATATCCAGTCACTGAATCCAATCAGACACAGTCAGTTTAAAATCCTGACCACTGTCTTAAGACATCTCCATTCATGTTGAGACTGAAAGCTACCCTGGCTTGTTGATACTGCTGAGCAGGTCCTCTGGCCACAGCTGTGATGGCCACCAAAGGAGCCATGCTGTGGACAATATGGCAGCATGCCCAGTGTCTCTCAGTGTGACCCATTAGCTATTAATTTTCTATTAATTTTTCATTTTCTTATAAACCACTTTGTGAACTTTTTAGTTGAAAAACAATAGACAGACAGACAGATAGACAGACAGACTGACTGACTGACTGATTCCATGGAACAGAGATGCTGCACCAATGTACATGTTGAATGGCAAGGTATAAGAATCTCACCAGAGGCTAGGGAAGAGTTATCAGGCTGCTGGGGGCAAGAGTTGAAAGCAAATGCTTTCCTGAATTTAGGGACATGGTCCTGGGAACGATCGCTATACAGGCTGCCTCATGGTGAAAGGCCTGTGCACTGATACAACCATCTCTCTGTAATCCCACTAAGGTTCAGGCAGTGGGGGGGAGAGCAGACCCAAGGCAATACTGCGGGGCACTGACCCCTTTTCCTCCCTCCTTACTTCACTACCTGGAAGCATCATATTCACAAGCAGGCAGGCATCTCATCAAATCAATGAGCGTATGAGCTGCTCAGGAGATACTCAAATTGAAAAGCATATAATTTACATATATATATGAGTTGACATTCAATGGGGTTTAAAAGCATGGCTTTCTCTGGACTGCATCTAAACTGGACATTTCATTGTCCAGGATTAGACCTAATCATTGTATAACTCAAGATCTCTCCAGGGAAATTCCAGTGAAAATGGGAAATACTTGAACAGGTCGTCACAACTTCCCTTTCACATACAGAACTGCAAAGAATGTCAGCTTTCCATCAAAAAATACCCGGATGACTTTTGAACAATGCTTTCTGCTTTGTGCAAGCCATTGCTAATGGGACCACTACTCTTCTGTATTACAAACAAATCCACTGTTTTTTTTAAAAAAATTGTGCAATTAGGACACTTGGATCCTCCTGCAATAATATCTAATGCTCACAGTTAGGTGAACTGTATGTGTTCTGTACAATTTCATTGCACATCAGGAGCACGATATAGCTACCCAACATTCATTAGGTCCTTTTTTAGAAAGCAAGTTATTTCATGGCTGTCATTTGGCAGAGAGTGGACAACGTCTTTTAAAAGTTCAAAACCCAAAGCAGGCTTGAACGGGGATCCAAGTAGTGATTCATGAGTACTGAATAACTCCTCCATCTTTAGTCTTTCTGCCTTCACTTTCGATTCCGCTCCCTACCCATTTGTTTAAAAAATTCTCTTAAAATCCAACTGTGTCGATGTACACAGATTTGCTCTATCTCTTTTGGGCAAAGAACTTGGCGAGAGGGAGGGATGTATACATGCATGAGCATAAAAGCCACAAAGCAGTTGTCCTGCCCATAATTGCCACTTCAGCTGGTGTCGAGAGAGAGCCAAGTGTATCCTTCCTAATGTGATCACAAAGGGCTTCTGTAAAGAACGAAGGGAAGCAACCAGGAGCCAAAGGATCGATTGTGTAAACTGTTGCTGGAGTAGCAACAAGCATTTTTGTTTCCTTCCTGAGGGTGTAAGCCAGCCTGATAATTAGTACATGGGCAATCAGTAGAAAATGAGATGTCTGGCGAAGGTGGTTCAAGCCTCCTTCTGACATTGATAATGTGCAGATACATAGATCACTGTCGGGGCAGAGTGCCATCGCAAGCCTGTGTCTTCCCATTGCCTCATCAATCCATCATCCGCTTAACCGCTGACACCTTGGCAGGCACTCACCACCAGCCATGCATTTGAATTGCAAGGCACAGGCTCCACCGGGGAATACAGATTTGAGAATCTCAGATTCAAATTTGTTTAAGTATTGTGAACAGCAATTCCCTCACAAGGTATCTTCATTGCCCTTTTGCCAAGGGGGAACGGTTGGGTCTTTTGTTAGAAGTACAAATTGCTCCTTAATGCAAAAGGATAAAGCAACACACCAAAGCGCCTCCTTAGAATTCCTCCCGGCTCCCAGTAATGCTGCCGCATGTCAATTTTAATTTTTTGAAATTTAAACTGAGGGCTTTGTGTCTAAGCTCTATCTTGTCACAAGGAGGAGAGGAATAACTCAGAAAGGATTAAAAACCTGGTGGGGATTGCACAGCCATAGCAATTATGCTTCATTTGGGGCTCTGAGAGTCTCCCACCGCATCTGGCAGGCATGGCGATCAACTGAATACCAGAGATGGTTAAGCACGTTGGCGCATGTTCTAGGTGCTTAGGATGCAGGGTGACCAGATGCCAAACCCAAAATTCCTGAAACACAAGGCCAAAATTCCTATTCCCATGCCAAAATTCCTATTCCCAGGCCAAAATTCCTACCCACTTTAAAAAATTGCCAAAAAGGTATTTTTTATTTTTATATTTTTTGTTTTTCAGTTTTTTGGCCATAACTTTTGATAGGAAGGAGATCAAAAATTTTTGATAGGAGATATCTCAAAACTGATTTTTGCATTGAATTCATATTGAAGAGCAGAATCCAATGACATATGACATGATGGTGTACTGCACACCATCACAAAGTTCAAAAATGAAGCCAAAATGTAGGACACCTGGACAGGAGGCTAAAAATCCAGACAAATCCGGGTTTTACAGGGCATATGATCATGTTAGGATGGAGTATATCCATCCTCCTCTCGAGACGGGCATTATATTCCGTGGAGCTTCCTCTTCCCCCCACTATTTCAGTAAGGATGTTGCATAAATTGAGAGGGTCAGGACCCAACCATTTGCAGACCCCCAGACAATCACAACTGGGAGAGAAACTTGATTAGCCTTTATTCTATTAAAATGCATATGGCCAGGTTATTCTCAGTCAAAAAAAGTTTCCATTGGGATCACAAAACGATTGCACTCTCAGGGCTAGGTGAGATGATACAACTCCCAAATGTGTGGGACTTGGAGGAAGTGGCTATTGGAATAGGAGGAAATTCCCACATGCATCTGGAGATATGAAAGTTTTCTGAACTTGCACTTGGAGATATCCAAGAGGAAATATCCATACAGGGGCCACCAGATGCAGCAGAATGCTGAAGCAAAACAAGTTGAAGACTTTTTAGGTGTATTTCATGTATTTCATGCTCTGAGTGCCACAGAAAAAGACCAGAGAGATATAAATAACTAAGGTTCAAGGTTCTCTGCATTGTGGAAGGGATATTGTTCATGCAAATGTAGCACATCCCATACTTTACCTTAAGTATGTATTTGATCATCATTACCTTAAGTATGTATTTGATCATCCAAAAGAGGTCCAGAAGTGAACCATTTGCTTTTTTTCAAACCTTGGATTCTGTTCCTGTCCATTTATTTATTTGTTGAGTCCAGAGTTCTTCTGTTGGTGGAATGATTTAGCCACCAGTATAGTTTCCAGTGTTGCCCAGGGTTTGCCTGACTGCTGGGAATATCATTTGCACAGTAGACTTGAGGCTCCTTCCACGTACTCCCCTTTTTTGTCCCCACAACAACCCTGTGAGGTAGATAATTGTTCTATGGGCAGCTCGTAGAACTCTCCTCTTTCCAGGTGAAATCCTTCATGGTATGGTCATCACATCTGGTATCCTTCAAGCTTCCAGTATCAGCTTGCAGTCTCCCATTCAGGAGCTGTCCAGGTCCTTCCCTTGCTATCTGCAACAGCCCTGCGCTCAGCCACACTTGCTGCTATTCCTGGCTCAACATTCACCTGACATCTCAAACAATGGTGTCACTGGGGTTTACATCACCTGGTGCAGGAGGCCAACACATCATCCCCGTGATAACCCTCTTCCTATGTAGTGGCAGGGGAAATGCCTAGTGATGTATGTGCAGCTGTACACTGCCCTCCCCCTTTTTGCTGAGTTCATTAAATAATAATACCTACTCCAGCCTCTGTTTTATTCTTTTTTATGGGGGGGAAGCTGCCTACTGGAGCATCTGCTGAGCTCCGCTTTCATTGGATCAGGACCATTCAGGTGTCACTACATTTTTCTTTGTCAGAACTGAACACAAAGGCACATTTTATTACTCATGAGTAAATACAAACATGCAACTTACTTTCACTTTCCATAGGGCTTAATACATTCATCAGCCAGCAGGGGGTCTTCTTGGGTGTTTTTTGGGGGGGCTGCATTTATCAGAGCTGGACAATTCTGCTGTTGTTGGATTCATCTCAGCCTGTCCTTTCCCATGAACTAGGGCAAGTTCACCTACTCACATGTAAACATGCAAAACAGCTCAGTTTCACTTTCCATAGGGTTCCATGTTTTTATTTCATTTTGTACTTTTTTACTATAATTTTTGATAGAATGGAAATTTATTTGTTTTATTTAAAGTATTTATACCCTTTCAAACCTTTCAACCCAATCGAATTGGGACCATTCTGGTGGGATTGCATTCTTCTTTGCCTTTCCTCTGTTGAAAAACAGATGCTCAAGGCAGCTTAAAATTGTAGTTAAAATAATATTTAGAACATAGAATAAAACCAAAAGATAAAAAACTTTGGAGGAGGGCAAAACTTAGGAGCTGCTACATCGTCAGTTTACAGAAACATTTCACTCCAGTTTTTTTCATTCTGCTATCATTTCATTATACCATTCTGTTATAAAATACACATCCAATGGTATAATACATGATGGGATTATTCCTAACCATCACAATATTAGCACATCACACATATCCCAAGCACATCACACATTGGGCACACCACCTCGTGCAGGCTGTAGTACACTCCAGCCCTCTAGCAATGCAACTGATCCTAAAGCAAGCAATATTCATCATTTTGCTCCCCATTTCCACATTTCTTCCATATGAAAACAGCTTGTCAAGATATTGTTGCCTAAATGTCTTCTTCTTTCCTTCTCCTGGTCTTAAATCTAACTGGACATTTTTCTACTCCATACTGAGTGGAAAATAAAATGTGTTCAGCTCATTCAAAACTAGGATTTCCCCAATTCAGCTGGAGACGGACAGTTGTCTTTAAGAGAGTTGGAACTGAGAGGGCCATTTCTATCTTTAGTGTTCATATGTATTTTTGGTCTCATTACTGTAGGTTCAAACAAGTTCTGCAGGATTTTGAACTACAAACATCTGCTGCTGTTTTCTAGCGGCAAAAGAGAGACAAGTGTACCCACCCAAGCAATAATCCATCTTCCAAACCCATCTTCCATCTCACTGAGAAAACTATGTCCTGCAAAAGATGGAATCTGGATGCCATGGCCCATACAAATGCAGATGTTGGCAGAAAGGTCCACTCCATCTTTCGTGAAGATCTTTGTGAAAGGATCATATGAAGCCCTGCTTTGGAAAGCCCACACTGTACACAAATGCTTAAGGGGATTTCATTCCCATGGGTACCACAGGTGGTACTTCTTCTCATGGAGTTACAGCAAATGTGGAACTGTGTGGTGCTGCTATAAAAGATCTGCCACTAATAAGCATGAAAGAGCCAACTGTGGATCAGCAGATGCCTGTGCAATTCAATGGCACACCCAGGTCACACTGAGGCGGGTAAGGCAGCAGAGGGGGTGGGAACAAGAAGGGAGGGGGAGGGAGTGGGTTGGATGTGGTGGATCTCAGTAGCAAAAGGAAGAGCACCGAATCCCATCCCTGATCTTCCAACCTGCCCCCACCTACCCCTTCCTCCGGTTGGCTTTACAACACCAGCAAAATAGCTGGCATGGCAAGGAGACATATGTGTGATCAAGCAGTCTGTTGGGAGAATGAACAAAATGTTTTAATTCCTTCTTGCTGGTTATCCGATCCCCACCCCCAGCATGCAGCAATGCGCTCCATTGGTATGACTGCATGCTGTGGAGTGGTGGGGAATAAAGCTGGGCACTTAAACCAACTGAACAATTTCTTCTTGACTCCTGAATTGATCTCCCCAATAAGTTCCTTTTTGACAGCCCACTTCTCCCTCCTGTCGGTTACACAATTTGACATCTCTCAGATTTATCATTTTAAAAAAATTCAAACAGATCATTTTTCAAGTTCTCTTTACAGGCCCGGTCTAATGATACCTAGCATTTGTAATGCTATCTGTGTGCAATGCAGTATCCCATGTATTATCTTGATGGTATCCTAACAACACTGTGATTTTGTTACAACAAAATCCTACAATCCTAATCCCCAGTTAAGCCAGTAAAAGGCCCAGCGCTAGTCCTGTACTGGCCTGGGAATGTCACAAAAGTGCTGTAAGACATTCTGCATCACTCTTGGGGGAGGATTAGACAACTGCTTCCCTCCCTTCATCACCACAGGAATGGAAGACCAGTGAGTTGTGCCGGCCTAGGTTAGGATTACACCCTAAATTAAGTAAATATTAGTATCCCAACAATTGTGACTTGCCTAACACTACCTAGTGCAGAGATTCTCAAGCATTTAGACACAGGACCCCCTTCTAAAATTTACATCAAATGACATCAAATAGGAAATGACATTGTGATGCCAGAGCTCCTCATGTCTACTCAAAAGTAAGCCCCACTGGGGTCAATTAGGCTTACTCTCAGGAAAGCAGCCTGAGGTTCCCATTCCAAGACAGTGGCACCCAGTGCCAGGTAAGGCACTTCTGTGCCTTTCCTGGGGGAGGTTTAGGCCAGTGCACATACAAGCACTTACCTTCCAACATCACCACAGGACCGAGAAGACCAAAGAGTTGTGCCAGCCTAGGTTAGGATTGACCCTAACCTGGTCAACAAGCAACAGTAGTAACAGAAGCAGATTAGTGAAGAAGCAATTATTTGCTCATATAAGGCTTCCAGTTCAAAGTTATGCAATGTAGGGTTTTTAATTTTCAAAATAATATAGGAAGGCTGAAAACAAAGAACTTAAGAAGATTGTATGAAAAAATCCAAATGGATTGTATGAAAAATCTATCAAATCTGGCACCTAGTCTTTAACAGTGGCCAGTCAGATACCTCAACATAAACTACAAATAGGGCATGAAAGCAACTGAACATCCCCTGCTATTGCCCTCCCAAATACTAGCAATGAGAAGTACAGTTGACCCTTGTTACCCACTAGACACTAGTGACTATAGTTTTGTTCTTGATCCTCCCATGAATTAAAAAAATCCACGGATTAAAAAAAGCAGTGGTAAAATATATTTAAAGGTGCACTTCTAGATTTCTTGCTCTTCCATCGCGCCTAATGGAATAAGGTTGTGCCTTAGTATCTATAGGAAATTCTGGGATTCCCTGCCGATACTGAAAAATGTATTGAATAAAAGTAGTTTAAAAAATAAAGTATGTCCTTTTACAATTATTTAAAAACAGCTTTTCTTTCTGTTGTAGAGGAGTCAGCAATTAGAAATGCAAGACCCCCTTGTCTTTTCTTGACTCGGCTGATGAATGGAATGATCACTTCCATAGAACAGTAGAAAAGCAGTTTTTTAAACTGTGATGTGCAGTGGCCTTTTGTGTTGAGTCAAATCCGTGTATAAAAAAAATCTGTGTATAGTAAGGCTGGACCTGTTTACTGCTTCTGAATATGAGGGCTTCATTCATTCCAAGCCCAGTCCTATAACTTTCTATTCAGAAGAAAGTCCAATTATAATCAATGGACCTTATCCCCAGGGAAGCATAGTTAGGATTGCAGCCTTATTCATTCATCTGAGAGAGCTATTAATAAGTATCAGGACTGGTGCTATAAAAAGAAAACTACAACACATAACAATTTGGCATTTAATCTCCTTCAAAGTAGTTCCCTTTGGAAGCCACACACTTAATCCAGCACTGTTTCCATAGATTGAAGTATTCCTGTAACTCATTTTCTGGGATAATCAGCAACTGCCTCATCACATTCACTTGGATTTCCTCAACGTCCTGAAATCTTTGTCTTTTCAAGTAGATTTTGATTTTTGAAAAGAGTTAAAGTCGCAAGAAGCGAGATCTGGGGAATACGGTGAGTGTCAGACCTGGGGCCAAAACATGCTTGGCCAAAAACTGCTGCACAAGCTGCACTGAATGGGTAGGAGCATTGTTATGGTGCAATTGCCACTCACCGGTTGCATGCAATTCTGGCCTTTTCCAACAAATTGCATCCCGCAAACACCACAACATGTCACAGTAATACTTCTTGTTTACTGTAGGGCATGAACAGTCCTGTTGTAGTTGAAGAAAACGCTCAACAGTGTCTTCACACTGCTTGGACTCATTTGTGCTTTCTTTGGTCTCAGAAGGTTGGGGTCTTCCGCCGTGAAGACTGAGCCTTGTTTTCTGGATACAAACCAAGACCCACATTTCATCACCTGTTATGACTGTTTTCAAAAGGATTTCATCGTTCTCGACACAATTAAAGAGATCTTGTGCCACTGAAACCCGAGTTTCTTTTTGGTAAACTGAAAGCAGTTTTGGCACAAACTTGGCAGACTTGTGACTCATACCCAAATCTTCAGCGAGGGACTGAACTGAACCGTAACTAACCTGCACATCCTCCAATAACTCATGGATGGTGATTCGACTATGTCCCCTCGCAGCTGCACGCACATCTGCAATGTTTTTCTCAGTTCTGCTGGTTGCGGGTCTCCGAGAACATTTGTCACTGTCAACATTTTGTTGGCCATCTTGGAAACATCTGAACCACTCATACTCGTGTGCAGCTCATACACTTCTCTCCATACACTTTCTGCAACTTTGTGTAGGTCTCTGCAGGTATTGTCAAGCTTTTGGCAAAATTTGATGCAGATTCTCTGCTCAACTTTTTCTGTCTTGGTCAATGTGACGATCCCTCGCTACACACGTTCCTTCCAAGCACTGCTGTAAAGAGGGCAAGTGAGCTAGGACATTAAAACTTAGTGTGCATGCATGGTTGGGGTCAAGGTCAATCTATACCAAGCGGCTTCACTCTGTGTATTTTAGCTCCTGTACTATGGCACCAATCCTGATACTTATTGATCACCCCTCATACCTTGCCTTTCCCATGCTAAAGTAAGTGAGTGGCTTGCCCAAGGTCACCCAGGAAGCTTCATGGATGAAAGGGGATTTGAACCTGGATCTTCCAGGTCTCAGTTCAACTCAGCTCACAAAACTCTACAGCATCCTGGCTTTCAAGGAAGAGCACTTTAATGAGCACAATACAAGCAACTGTTTAAACAGAGCAAATAAAAAATGATTTCCTGTGCTTAAAAATGCAACTGTTTCCATTGACCTTCACTGCTTTGTCAACTCAGAGCTGACTCAGACAGCCCTTTGGGTCAGGAAAATACAGTAGTAGGACAAGCTAGCATTCACAACACAATATGTTGTGATGGTGGTGCATTGGGGGAGCTGGTGTACTGGAAGATGGTGCACTGGGGAGATATATATATATACAGTATATAACAGAGGGTGAATTTAACAAACACTAGTTTAACACACACTATATACACACACTAAATATAGGCACACTTAAATTTACCCACTGTTTTATATATATAATACTGTATATAATACAGTATATAGCAGCTATATAACTACTGACAATGTCAGTGGAACAGTGGTACCTTAGTTTACGAGCATGATTCGTTCCAGAGCCATTCTTATAATCCAAAACACTTATATATCAAAGCAAATTTTCCTATAAGAAATAATGGACACTCAGACATTTTTTCCACAACCCAAAAATATTCATATAAAAATTATTACAATACTGTAAAATAATAAAAAATAATAAAGGAAATACAAAATATCAAGAAAAATAAAACTAAACTAACCTGCAGTTAGTATCTCAGGCTGCAGTCTACCCCCTTACACAGGAGTGAGCCCCACTGATTACAATAGGGCTTACTAGAGAATCAATGCATATTTTTTTTAGTTTTAGTTTCTTGGCCATAACTTTTGTTAGGAACGAGATATTTCAAATCCAAGTCCTGCTCTTCAATACAAATCCAATGACATATGACATGATGGGGTATTGCACACTATTGCGAAGTTCTAAAATGAAGCCAAAATTGATGACAACGAAGCCCTTTTGGAGGACACCCAGACAGGATGCTAAAAAAAAGAGGACAAATCGAGAAATTTCTGGTCATATGGTCACACTGTGCAGAGCAGCATTCCACACAAGAATTCACAATCACAAGTGCAAATCCCAATTTGCAATCACTGATGCGCACGGTGACCTGATGTCATAACTGCAAAGAAGGACCAGACACCCAAAATGTAGGACATCCAAAAAAATTTAAGATATGACAAAATTAAAGCTAAAAACACTCATATAGATTTCATGTGGTTAATCTGAACTCTATTTTACTTATTTTTAAATTTAAAACTACCGTATATGACAATTTATCACATATAATTTATTAATTTCAAAAACGCAATGCACTCCTAGAGAGGGCTTGTGCGCACAAGACAAAGGGGGAGACTTAAGTTCTCTTCCAGGACGAGAGGTGAAAAAAGAGGACATGTTCTGGAAAACACCATGTTGATGTCTTATCAGAGAATGAAAATCACAACAAAATAGTGTGGTTTGAGAAAGATCTTTTAGAAACCATATCAACTTGTAGTAATAATCCTGCAAGAACAAAACAGCTTCCAAGAAATGTTCTGAGGGGAATATTAACTTGCTCTCTAATAAAATGAAAAGGAACATCAATGTATTCCATGGCAGGACTTAAATCTTTTCTGAAATGAGCTTTTATTCATTGTTTCTCTTTTTCCATGCTGGATGGAAAACACACCAACTAAAAACTATCTGTCAAAAATTCTGAACTGTGAGTTGTGCCTTTTTCACTTTCATGCCTCCTAATTGCATCCACTAGCAGATGATCCGAAAAAAGACCCTCTAAGAACATGCAGCACAATCCAAAGCGTGTCTTCTCAGAAAGAAGTTCCACTAAGTTCAGCTGGATTTACCTTTAAGTATTGAGCATAGAACCACAGGCTGACAGATGGTTCACATTGCAATAGTGGATCACTGGCTGGGCTATCATTATCTATTTTCTTCCTCCATTGTGATTTTCTTCCTCCAACCTGGAAGAATGGACCAAGAGGTGGGGTTAGGCAGGGCTGGCCCATTCATGTGGCCAACTGAAGCAGCTGCCCAAGATAACAGATTGGCAGGAGACACCCAACTCCATGCCCCCACTCACCTCCACTGTCCCCCTCTCCAGTAGTTGGAGATGCTCTCATGGTCTACTACTTCCCCTCTCCTCCATGCATGAAACTTTTTTTTGTCTTCCTCCTGCTTTTACAATTCAGGAAGTGGGAGAAGCAGAGACTGGCATATAACCACGTAAGAGGGAACAAAATTGGACATGTCACTTCAGATGCTAGTAAATTACTTTATGTGCCCAAGAATCAGGTGATCCTACATTGAGTGGTATATCTCATATACCATTTAATAACTGCTCTCACCTCCAGAATTCTTTGTCCACAGAAAGAATCATGTAGTTGGATTGTCTTCTTGTCTACACTATAGTCAATATAGGGTCTGGCTTATCCAACTTTGCATCCCAAACAGCAACACAGAATTCCCCCATGTACAAACCCTGCCACCCAACACTGATGTCAAAAGATAGAAAGATAAGGCAGAAGAGCAAGGAACTAAACAAGTATCTCTATCTCCAAAGAGTTAAAGAAGCCCAGCTCTACATTCTCCAGCTGTGCTCCCTTAGGCAAGAAGGGAATAAACACACAATAGAAAACCATTGTCAAAAAAGATAATTTAATGTGATATTTCTTTTTTTACTTTTGTTCATTCGTTTGCTTTAAAGATAAACATTTTAACAACATTGTCACCCTCACAAGTATCGCATTGCACATGGGTGGAAGGAAGAAATAAAGAAATATTTGAGCTATCAGAACATAAATCATAATGATTATACTCGCATCCCTACGTACAATGCAGCATTGGGGACAGCCAGTGCAGTTTCACAGTAACCCTGTCCTACTCTCCAGTTTCTTATTAAAAGCCATAACCATACACAAGGAGAAATAAAGTGCTAGGATTCATCCAGGCTGTGTAGCGTATTGTGGTTTTTAAATCTTTCATATTCATAAGTATATGTATGAAACTATACACCTGTTTGGACTGCTAGGATTTAAAACAACAGACTGTACTGACTGGCATTATTTGTATCTTGTTTTCTGCTCATTGTTTAATCAAAGGCAAGATTATAGCTAATAGCAAAACTCCTGTTTGGTCCATATGATACTGCAGGTTCAATCACAGATTGGAGGATCAAGTGAGCTAATTGTGACTAATGAGAGTTACCCGGCTTGAGACTTGATCTCAACAGCACCAGGTAAGTATAAGGTAATATCTTATAGACTGGCTAAGATCAATATTTATATCTCACAGACTGGCTAAGATCAATATTGTGCAGCTCAATCCTATGTGTGATTATATGGAAATAAAAACTCGATTTCTATGGGGTCTACTCCCACATGGCTGTGTACAGGATCACAGCAACTGAATCTCAGTTCAGACATATTTAGAGGCAACTTGTACATGTTCTCAGGAGGAAACAATATAGGCAAATCTTATACTGTTTCTGAAAATCATCTCAAGTACACAGCCTGAATAAAGCGAATATTATAGATTGAACAACAACATTTCAGCCAGTGCTGAACTTGTCAGAGACAGAGAGAATGAAAATTCACCTTGTAAATCTGCGAGAAATTAACAGATCAATTAATGGAGCTGATTCATCACTTAATGCTTTCAGCCCTAAACATCTCATAGTGTAGCAAACAAGAGGACAGAGAAAAAAGATACACCAATGGCTGGAAGGAAGAAGCTGTATGTTTCCCCTTCACATGTCGCATTCAATGAAACATACAGTTTATTTAGAATGGAGAATAAAGTGACCTGAAGAGCAAACCCCAGAAAAGGCGTGATGGAGACCAGGCAATGCACTACACCGTCTCTGCTTGGAGTTGTCAATCAGGGTATAAAAGGAAGCCGGAGAAAGTGCTGTACTTATTGTTATTGCCCCCATGGGCTTTGCCTCCATCCAGTTTGACGTACACCTCATCCCCTGAGTCCAGGTGCAGCACCACACTGTTGCTGGCGTAGTCGTAATTCTGGTCCGCGTCCTGAGCAATTGCACTGGCCCGTACCTGCAAAGCACATTGTGCCAAGAGGAAAGATGAAGTCAGGTCCTTTGATACTTCATGCCCTGCCCACAAGCCACCCAGTGATGGGCTTCAAAGAAATTAAGAACCGGTTCTCTGCCCATCTGGCAGCCACTTTTAAATGGCTATTTTTAAACTTTATATGTCCTATCTCTTGTTAAGAACCGGTTCTATAGAGGAAGTGCGAACCTGCTGGAGCCCACCACTGAAGCCACCTCTCTCTCTCTCTCTCTCTCTCTCTCTCTCTCACACACACACACACACACACACACACAGGGTCAATCCCCCACTCTTTCACGCCACTGCACTCCTTCCAAGTATAATCTATATTATATTATATTCCAGCAATTCCTGGAATTGCTACCCAGATTGCTTCCAAAGCAAACAAAAAGCAAATTTGAATATTCCTCTACTAGCCACACACCTGGCAAAGCCAAAAGAATGTTCTTTCTTTTTTTAAAAAAAAAATTATATAAAAAAGGAAACAAAGCAAAAATATTAGGAAAAGGAGAAAAAGAACACAAAAAAATAAAACATGAGAATGTTCTCTCAACAGTAAAGTGATACAGGGGCATTCTGTCGACTCATAGAATCATTGAGCCGGAAGAGGCCAAATGGATCACCTAGTCTGTAGCTGGAAATCCTCCCAGAGCAGGTCCGACAGGTGCTTGTTGAGCCAGGTGCTTGTTCCACATATCCCTGGATTATTATCCAATGTCTAAAATGAATTCCAAGCTACCTCCTCTCAAATGAATCATCTAAGACAGCTCAAGGAAAGTCCAAAGTCTTAAGGAAAGTGTTTCATAAAGACCAGGGACATTTTTCAGTAGGAGGATCACTACCACTCATTCACCTCTCATTCACATTAACAGCTGTCTAGCACCACTTGTTCACATTACAATCATCCCATGCTGACTCCCTTTTTATAGTAACCCACCTCATTTGCTGTCATCCCCACCTCCCATTTTACGCATATCTCCACCTTCAGTCCCTGTCTACCTGAACTGCTCTCCAATCTCCTGAATCCCCTGAATCATTTTCTCATACTCTTACCTTGATTGAGGCTGCAATCCTAAACCCCAGTTAAGCCAACATAAGCCCCAGCACAAGTTCTGTGCTGGCCTGGGATTGTCCCAAAAGTGTTGGCACTTCTGTGCCACTCCCGAGGGAGGGTTAAACCAGTGCATAGATATGCACTTGCCTCCGTTCATCACCACAGGTACGGGAAGAGTGATGAGTTATGCTGGCCTACGTTCAGACTGCACCCTTTGTGTCCTTTCCACCATGATCTCCCCTCTTCTTTTTTTCCTTTCCTTTCATTCATTAAAAAAGAACACTGACTAAGAACATTGAACCTGACAGTAAGCGACACATAGCTTAACCTCCTTGAGTGAAATACTCTTGGCACTCAAATCCCTGTAGACAGACGCCCATTCTAGCTGTCCTTCCAAAACTCTGATAATGGGCACTTTGTTAGACTGCCAATTCATATAATGGTCCTTTGGTCACACCAGCCAGTACTTCCTCTTCATGACTTCCTTAGACTTGACATGGTCTCTCCCCCCCCCCCCCCATTCAGTTACTTAGGGCCCAATCCTATCCAGTTTTCCAATACCACTATAACCATGCCAATGGGGCATACACTGCATTTTATGGTAAGGAAGTATCACAGAGGTCTCTTCAATGGGTGGAAACATTTGTTTCCTTATCTTGGACTACACTGTGGTTGCATCGGTGCCAGTTGGATAGAATTGGGCCTTCTGTCTCTCCTTTCCTCCATCCCAGCTTTATTTTCCTTTCTTCTTTCACACTGTTGATTTTAATTCCTTCTTTATCTCAAACATTTAACATCCTTTTGCTATGACCCCTTTGATAGAGTAACAATAGGGTACTGTCACTACACTGAGCTTTCTGTCATTGCCTTCAATCTTGCAAATGCTCCAGCCTGTGCTGCGGCAAACCTGAGCATTGCTGCTTCATGACTTGCCAGTTGACCCACCATCTTTCTTGAACAATGTTTTGCTCTGTACTCCTTCCTTCAAACCCTGATTGGGCCCTTTTCCTCTTCATGGTTTGTTTTCCCAGATTTCTCCCCTTCCTCTCTCTTCACCTGCCATAGCCCCACATTTCCTCAGTAGCCCAATCCAATCCAAAGATACCTGACTTTAGAACATAAGAAGGGCCTCCACTGGATCAGGGCAAGGGCCCATCTAGTCCAGCTTTTTGTATCTCACAGTGACCCACCAAATGCTTCAAGGAATAGACAAGACCTGCATCTTGCCCTTGACCCCACATCTGGCATATTGAGGTAGCCTAAGCTCAATTTGTTTCCATGACCTATTTTCTCTTCCTTTTCCAGAAACCAAGTTTCTTTCCCCTTATTCCCATCCTCCTTTAAGTCCCAATCTAGATGCTATAAATCAGATTTCGTCTGCTAAGAAACTTTCCCAAATGCAAATGGAAAAAAAAACTTCAGTGAAAAAGGTACACAGCATTCCTAGTTGCCACACTTATTCCCAGGATTTCTAACCTTTGATTTCCTGGTAATATTTCTAGGTAGGCATGACGGATGTCTGATTTACTAGAAGTTACTTGGTACCAAATAGGCATAGTTCCCTTTAAGGGTCTGACCTGCCTTGGAATAAGAATACCAGATAAAAGACTCCAAGGGGTTCACAATCTCAGTACACTAGCACGTTTGAGCTAGGGACTGATCCCAGCCTTTTTAAAATTTTGTATATCCATACCTTATCATCCAACTGGCTGGTTGTAAAGGAGAAAAAAACACCTGATGGGCTTTTTGTCTCACATCCCAATCTTATGCGCCCCCTACACTGCCAAAACTCTTGTTCCAGCAGCACAGTGTGTATTACAGCAGCCGACAAACCCAGCCTACCATTCAAATACTCAGCCTACCATTCTGCACAACTGGGGTGCTGCTGATGTAAGTGGTGAGTGGCCATGCAACAGTGGCATCCGGAAAAGCCCTGCCATTGGTAAGTGAACACAGGGGTAAGCAATATGCTGCGGGTGGATGGAACAAAGAGGCAGTTCTACCAATACATTCTTCCCTTCTAGTCTTAATGAAAACATGGTCTGAGAAATGTATGGGCCATTTTATACACTCTGCACTGATCAAGCAATGAACACACATTCATAGACTGGTCCTAACTCTTGGGACCAGTGATGAGATTCAAAGAAATTAACAACCGGTTCTATGCCCATCTGGCAGCCACTTTTAAATGGCTATTTTTAAACTTTATACGCCCTATCTCTCATTAACAACCGGTTCTATAGAGTAGGTGCAAACCTGCTGGAGCCCACCACTGCTTGGGACTAACAATTCCATGGTGAGCACAGCTAATAACTGGATCTTGGTATCTCTTCCCCTATTCAGTAGCATTTCCAACGTGAGGGCACAGTTCTAAATTATGCAGGGCACCTCATTGCACCATGCAAGCTGTCTTTCCCATACACCATCAGAGCCATTTCTGGGTGGTGAGAGCAAGGTGGAAGTGTCTCACCACTCAGAGTGGCTCCAACCATAAGGAGTTTGGGCAGTTTACTGGGAATTCCTCTGGGAACACTACTACCCGCATTGCAATTTGGCTCTCTAAGAAGTGGGATCTCTTAGATGTAAAAGCTTGAACATGAAAGAATAGGCAAGGTAGGACTGTGAGCCCTGCCAAACAAACATGGACTAACAAACATTTCCATACAAGGGTGACACATCCTAAATTCACAAACATGCAGTAAAAAAGGAGCAATGTCAAGCTTCTACAAGTAAGTTTCAAAGCATTATTAAAATGTAGCCATAGAATTAACCCACCCAAATAGGGTTCTCTCTAGAGTGAAGTTCTCCAGACTGTGGGGTAGAAACTCAGGTGATTCCTCTGAAGTTATTATTGTACAGGTGGTAAAACAGGATCTATGATGCAATCCTATCTATATCTACTCAGAAGTAAGTCCCATTGCATTCAGTGGGAGTTGTTCCCAGGAATGTACATTGAAGACTGCAGCCTTAGAATTCTGCCACCACCATTGAAAGAAGCTGGAACAGAGGACCTCACTGTCCCCTTGAAGGAGGAAATCCTCAACCCAAAGTGGTACTCAATGCAAAAGAGAGTTGGATGCGGCTCAAGATCTTCCCTGCATGGTAAATTTCAGTGCTTATATACAGGGGGACCTCTTCTCTTTATGTGAGGGCAAGGCTTATCTCTGCTTTGCTACTATCCTTCAAAAGCTACTGGGGGATTCCCTATGATGGGGCACCCAGGCTTTTCAGGTGTAATTCAAGCATTGGTGAATTTCTCTTTTCATCTCCTGCACTCATCTGCCTACTTTACCTCATCCCATTTAGATCCCACATCTATATGTGACCATATAGATGTGACCATATATATATGAATCTTCATACAGCAGGTCCAACATCAACAAGGTGATTAACCACATGAAAGGAATATTTGAGCTTTTCAGTTTTTATTTTGTCGAGTCCAACATTTTTCTTGGACGTCCTACATTTTGGGGAGCCTTGTCCTCCTTTGTGGTTATGCCATATCAACCATCCTGCACATCAACCCTCATTAGATTTCTTGCTAAAGAACAAGCTACACCCTACACACAAAAAGCCATGTACATCAATCCTCAACAGCCCTTCAGTCCAGGCTAGGGGGGCTATGGGAGCTATAGGCAAGGGTAAATTTAACTCTTTCCAGACCCTTTGTCTCCAATGGATTGACAGTGTTGAATACCCATCTTCTTGCGAGAAGCATCAGAAAAAAATATGAAAGGAAGTTCTGTTTAATGAAGAATCTCTTAAGATATCCCTTTGGAATCCACAAACCACATTAGGAAGCTCATTTACACCACCTCAAAACACTGACCCATTACAGCTGCAATCCTAAAGACACTTTCCAGGGAGTAAGACCCATTGAACATAATGAGGCTTACTTTTGAGTAGACATGGTTAGGAGTGTGCTCTAAGTCCTGTTGGTACTGATTAGCTGAGGCTCTCCAGTTTCTTTAGACAAGAATTCTCCCCTACATTACCTGGAAATGCCAGGTTGAACCTAAATCTGCTTTGCTTGCAAAGCAGGTGCTCTACAACTGCACCACAATTCCTCAAGACACAAATTCCATTTTTGGGTTCCACACTTTGCCACCCTATCTTCAGGATGCAGGGAGAAGGCATGTTGGTAAGGGATGCTAAGCTTGGGCAGCCTTTCTTAGACCTTCCACGGACTGTGCTCCCAAACTTGGAGCAAAGTTGTAATGTAAATGAATGATGTTCAAAACCTCATCCTCATCCTCATCAAAAACCTGTATCCTCATCAAGGGCAATAAAGGGGACAGCTAAATTGTGAAAAGGAAGAATATTGGCAAAAATGGGGGAAAGGGAGTAAAATGGGACACCATTTTCAGTTTTTTATTTTGCAGGATGAATATGGAGAGCGCTCCATAAGAGTGCTCTCCATATTCATCCTGGAAGTCTCCCATTTGGGGGCCTGACCTCCGGTGGAGGATTTCTGATGGACTGGACATGGCATGGGATACCTTTCTAGGCTAGGATCTCATTCACATGTCCAGGTACCATCAGCTGATCTGATGGCTCAACTTGAGTAATCAATCTACTGAACTCAAAGGGTGTTATGGCTGAAAAGTTGTCTTTGTAAATGCCTCTGTGATGTTCTACTCTGCAGCATTTACCTGGGAGTAAGCCTTACTGACTATAATGGGTCTTAGGCTTTTGTCATCTCCAAGGGATGAATATGCATTTATGAAACTGGTTTGACTGCAATCCTAAAGACACTTACCTGGGAGTAAGCCCAATTGAACTCAATGAAGCTAACTTCTGAGTCGACATGACTAGGATTTCACTGCAAGTGCTCCTAATCCTGGGTACCCCTTCTGGCAAAAGTCTCTCCAAATCTGGAAAGGAAAGTCCTGCTGAGCCCAACCACATGCATAGGGTGTGAGGCTTGCCAGGGTGTCCACTGTACAGGGTGACTATATGCCATAACCAAAAAAGAGGACAAAGCCCCCAAAATTTAGGACATCAAACAAAAATGAAGGACATGAACAAGCAAATGCTGAAAAATATATCTTTTATGTGGTTAATTTAACACTATATTGCTTATTATTAAATTTAAAACTATTACATAGACTTTATTATATATACACAGTGCAATCCTAAGCATGTCTACTCAGAAGAAAGTCCCATTGTGTTCAATGGATCTTATTCCCAGGAAAGTGTGGTTAGGATTGCAGCCATAATCTATTAATTACAAGAAGCCTACATGTTGCCTGCTTACAAGAAAAAGGAGGACATAGAAGTTTTTTTCCCCAAGACTCAAGGCTAAAATTCAGAATATGGGCACAATCCTACCCATGTCTACTCAAAGGTAAACCTCATTGTTTTCAATGGATCTTACTCCCAGGAAAGCATCTTTAGGATTGCAGCCATGTCCTGGAAAAAGAAGACATACGATCACCCTGGATATCTAAAAAAAGTATGTATTGCTTTCAGATGCTTAATTTTAATGCTATTACTAGTTATTAAACTTAAAGCTGTTACATAGAATACACTAGATTAGCAAAGTAATCCTAACCATGTCTACTCAGAAGTAAACCCCATTGTGTTCAATGGATCTTACTCCCAGGAAAGAGTGTTTAGGATTGCAGCTGAAATGTATTAATTATGAGAAGGTTATGTATATAAATACTGTCGACTGATTGATAGGTTGGTTGAGGTGGCAATCTTTAAGATACTTTCCTGGGAGTAAGACCCATTGAACACAATGGGGCTTACTTATGAGTAGAGACGGTTAGGATTGCGCTCTGAGTATGTGCTGCCTACTCACAAGAAAAAGAGGACAATAAAGATTTTTTCATATAAGAGGACACCTGTTCCTGCCACCAGGGCTGGGAGGTGAGCTGTGGTCCCCGACGACCCACCTGAGCCCCCAGGCGCGACCCACCCACTCACCTGTCCGTTCTTGCAGAGGTCTGCCCACATGCTGGTGCCGTCCCCTCCGCGCATGAGGATGTGGTAGGTGAAGAAGTAGATGCCGCGCACCTGGCAGGTGAACTTGCCCGTGGTAGGCTCGTAGTGGTTGCCCAGGTTAGTGACCACGTCGTCGAACTTGAGCACCTCGTAGCCCTCGTGGGGACTCTTGAGCCCCACGTAGAAGGCGATCTTGGGCCCGCTGAAAGCCGCGCTCAGGGCCCCCGTCACCTCTCCCCCGGGGGGTGGGCTGCTGCTGCCCCCCACCGCCGCACCCAAGCCCGACCCCACCGTGGTGGTGGCCCCCATCCCGGGCAGAGACAGCCCCGGCAGCCCTGGCTTGCCCGCGTCGCCCCTCTCTCCGGGAGGCCCTCGAGGGCCAGGGGGGCCCGGCTCTCCCGGGGGTCCCCTCGGACCAGGCTTGCCCGGACGTCCAGGATCGCCCTTGGGCCCCTGGAAGTAGGGTGGAGGGGGCGGCGGGGGGTTGGCGCTGAGTTCCTGGAGGGCTTCGAGGGCGGCGGTGGTGCTGCCCCCCGGGGGGCGCCCGGCAGCCCCGCTAGCGCTGTAGGGGTCGCAGATCATACGGCAGGTGCCCATCATCTCGTAGTGCGCCCCGACGGGCACCGGAGCCTGCACCAGGATGGGCACGGCGATGAGCAGGATGAGGCCCATGGCCAGGGCGATCCCGACGGCGGCCAGTAGCCTCCTCTTCCTCTGCCAGAGCCGCCCTGCCAGCGCCCAAAGGTCCTCCTTGCTGGGCGAGGTAATGGTGGCTCCTCTCTCGACGGCGCGCCTGAGCTGCGGTGGGAGGAGGGGGATCAGACACTCATCAGATGGCCCCCAGCCCGGGGACAGCCAGCCAGCCAGCCAAGGCTGCGCTCCCCACTGCCTTCGCCCGCCCGCCCCGTCCAGGAACCCCTTCAGGGACGCTCCCTCGACGGGCAGCCTCTGCTCCCGCTCCTCATCACTGGGCTGTCAAGGCAGGCGAAGCAGAGCCTGAGGGGGGAGGCAGCCCGACCAGCCTGACGTCGAGGGGACCCCGTCTCTCTCCCAGCGACGCCCCCTTCTCAGCTCCTATCCCCGGGGGACTGCAGGGGATCACCCTCCCTTCTCCGACCCCCCCCCCCCCACCCACTTACTCACTGGCTACTAGCGCGCCCCCTCGAGCATCCTTCGCTCTCCGCGGAGACGTCCTAGTTCCTGGGTACCAAACAGGTGGAGCACCTTCCTCTCTGGTCCACCAGGCACTCCTCTTCCTCCTCCTCCTCCTCCTCCTCCGATGGGGCGTCCGCTCCCAGGCGATCCCCTTCCCCGCCCTGTGGCTGCCTCTGGTGGGGAAGATCCTCCGATCCTCCCGTCTAACCCGCGGCTGCTTCTGCTGGATCGCTTCTTTTTTCCCCAAGACTTATCAGCGGAAGAGCCCTTGCCCTCCGTATCCAAGGAAAATCCTTTTTCCTCCTTATCCACGGAGGAGTGGGCTGTGGATGCTCAGCCCCTCTAACTCCTCCAGGAAAGGAGGTTCACGTCTATCCAGCTGTGCGAGGAAGCGAGAAGCTGCAGTCCAGGTCATTGCTAGGGAGCAGCAGCAGGTCTCCGAGGGGGCAGAGGCTTCCCTGGCACCGGAGCCCCAAACCCTTGGCTGGATGGCAGGGACTGGGCACTTCTCCCTAGACGGCTGGCTAGCTGGCTTCCTCTGAGCCTCGAGGTGAGATTTCAGGTATGGGGTGGGACTGCGAGGCTTCAGCCTTCCCCTGGCTGGAAATGCCCCCGATGGCTGCAGCAGCAGGACCCCTCTAAGCACCTCGCATTGACGGCACCAGCCACGGTGGGCTCCCCCGGGGGAAAAGCCTGCAGGGGCTGGGCACTTCTGCCCTCCTGGGTGAAGATGGTCCACCTTCGTCCTCCGGCTAGTGCAGCCCCCCCTGCAACACCACCGATGGCATCATAAGCTTTCCTGCCCCGCAGTCCCCCTTCATCAGGCGCTTCCGTCGGGTTAGCACGTGGAAAGTTTGGGCTGAGACTAAAGGGGGAGTCTATGAAGTGCTGAGTTCACCCTCTGAGAAAGAGGGGAGAGAAGCCAGTCAGAACCCTTTCCTTTCAACCCCACTACTTGCAGCCCACCCAGATAAGTGATTGGATGGACTTCAGCAGTGGCATAGCTGAGGGGGTGCAAGGGTGGCAACTAACCCAGGCAACTAGTTGAGCTTAGTACCAGTGGCCAAAAACCTTGGTATGTGCGAGTAATACCATCATGGTATAGAATCATTGGAACGGTGATTTAATGACATCTTGTTATATATCACTGGGAATCTACAGTATATATAATACCATCATGTATATTTCATCGGAAAGTTAATTTAATAGGATCATGTTATATATCATTGGAAATGTGTGTGTGTGTGTGTGTAATATTACTATCATGTTATATGCAGTATGTATGTACTTTGTGTGTTGTCTGTTTATATGCATATGTGTGTATCTGTGAATATATATTATATCATCTTGTTTATATATATATACACATACACATGTGGTATTATATATATTCACAGAAACAGAAATACATTCACAGATACACTGAAACACACACACATATAAATACATACACACATGCACGTGTGTGTGTGTCTGTATTCTGTGTGTGTAATATCCTGTATAGATCACTAGAAAGGAGATTTAATACCAACCATCATGTGTTATATACATGACCATTACATGTCATTGGAAATTTCATGCAGAATGCAATAAAAGAAACTGCAATGGGATATATGTAGCCAATCAAAAGTTATAGCCAATTAACCCTAACATAAAAACATAACTGCCTTATGGAACAGAAAGTGGATTTTCTTAAGACTGAGTGTTCTGAGACTGAGCCAATAAGTTTATTATGTTACAGCATGGAACCAATAAAGTTTTAATATGAATTTGCTCTCATATTCATGTTTAATAATACCATGCATACTGGGTAAAGAGCACTTTTTCAAGTGGGTGCTCCTCTTATATTTAGCATAATAACTGTCCCTCTTTACCCCAGCACGTTGCCTATAACCTATATCCTATATGGGGTATACTTTATTTAGTCATGGAGGGGGGGTCTTACAAAATTTTCTTTGACTCTGGGTAGTACAGTACTTATTCGGAGTCTTCTTTGTCTCTTTGTTACACCACTGGGCTGGAGAAATGTATCATTGGAAGGGGCATCACTTGGCATCCATCAGTCTTGAAAGACTATGGTATAGTGCTTGACACTGGAAGGCCTGGGTAGATTGATATGGAGGATAGGCTGTTACCCATGCAGCAAATCCCGCCTCTCCACACCACTGAAATAGTCCAATGGAACAGCAGAGCTGATACAATTGGTTCCAGCTGCGTTGCAGAGCTGGGCTAAGGACAGGAGCTCACCCTGTCTTGTGGGGGCCCAGGTCTCGAACCCTGGCCTGCTGGTTAACAGACACGGTGTCTTAACCACTTGCATCACCCACACTGTTTGGTTTTTTGCAGCAGATGTCCTTGTCTGCAGCCCCTCTAAAATAAGAATGAGTGCACCAAGAAATGGCTGCAGAACACACACACACAAGTAGGGATCCCTTGGTTTCTCAGTGTGCAGTCACTGTTGATCTGATGTCTGGCAGCCCAGTGTGCTACAGGTCAACTTCCTTGGAAAGCACTGCAGTGAGCTGAAAGTAAGATCTAGAGTTTAACCTCTGATAGCCCAAAAGATCTGAATTCTGATGATCATGAGGAGGTAACAAAACCAACTGTTTGAACCAGTCCTATTTGAAAGTTTTTTGCCATCTTCTCCAATTTGCCTTCCTGCTGCAGGGCAATACCTGGTCCCAGGTATTGCACCAAAATTAATGGGATAATTGGGTAATAATGTATTCAGTGGATAGCAAAACTTAAAAGCAAAATGTTCTACTGTCTTAGTCAGAACTGAGCTTTAACTCCATTCCCTGTGACACACCAAAAGTGAACAGTAATGTCATCACTTATTGGAGATGTGAGGAAACTAAGGGAATATTAAACTGATCTAGTATTTCTGATTCAGATAACATTTTTGATTGTTTTCATGGTGCTGCTTGCTAAAGGCTTCAGGCTAGATTAAAAACATATCTTTCCATTTGTATCCATACCATACCTAATCTACAAACAGCACTTATTGTAAAGGTCTGGGGGGAATAGAATATTTATTATATTAATTTCAAAGAGAAAAATTCTAATTCATTCAAAAGCCATTCCGAGTTCACACCTAACTACAAGTGTCTAATACCTAATTGTTGTGCAGCATTATAAAAGCTAAATAAATCACATTTAATAAGAACATTATACAGTATCACTACAGTGGTAAGATGAAAATGTTTCAGAAAGTCTAACATCACATGATGAGGTTGAGCTGCATAATATGAGCAACTTTCTTACATGTTCCCTGTTATTCCACTTTTCCCATTATTTTCAGCTCTTTAGGACAGAAGTAACCCACAGTAATTTGTGGAATCAACCAAAAACTGATATACCGTAAGAGGGAATGTGTAATGTATATGCCTTCAATATGTGGGGATGCCCTACTCATGAGGCAGTGGATCTCACACAGTGGAGGATGTTTTTTTTCCTGAGCCAACTGCTGCCTTCCCAGAGTCCTGAACAGATTTTCCATTAAAACCTGCAGGATCACCCTCAAGAAAGGAACCCTTTGGGAACTCCAAAGCTCCAAGCAAAGGAGTGTTGTACCAATATGGAGGTAATATACCCATATGGAGGTAAACCATACCTCTGAGAAAAACTGGATCATTTTTCCACCACTCCCCAATCCAGAGAGTGGATTACTTTAGATATTGGTATCCATACTTTTGATCCATTCATATTGATAGTGGTATCCATACTTTTGATATTGTGCAGTAGTTCCCAAATTTTTTAGCAGTGGGACACACTTTTTAAAAAATGACACTCTATTGGGACCCATCAGGATTTATCAAACTATAAAAAAGATCTGGAAAAAATATTTTCTTTATTTATAATAATAGTAACCAGGAAAAAAGACCCTCAAACATTTATCTGCCTATATTTACACATGCTTGCAAACTGTAGGCGCTAAGCTCTTTGTATGGTAATTAGCAGTTATTAGCTAATTACTAGTAATTAATGGTAATTAGCTTCAGCATCTTATTTTTAATAGCCTCAGCGCTTTGGATAATTATGGTAGTATATCTGAATTTTCTTTCACCTTTGGCAATCCACCAAAGTGCACCACCCCAGTGGGTTTTTACCCACTCTTTAGGAACCACTGATTAGAACAGTGATTTTCCACCGCTGTGCTGTGGCACACTAGTGTTCCATGGATGTTCTACAGGTGTGCCACAAGACTAGGGAAGGTCATTTATTAGCGGTTTGGGGGACTTAAATAGGGGCATGGAAAGCCCTACCAGCAGACTGTGCCTTGTCAATGGTTAAAAAAAAACTGATGGTGTGCCTTGACTATTTTAGCACTTCGTCAGTGTGCTATGAGATGAAAAGACTGAAAATCACTGGATTAGAGGATCACAGGATTTCTGCATTTCTCAAACTATTATAAAGTTCATACCTTCTCAGGTGTGCCAGATTTATCAAAAGTGACAACCTGAGATATTTATGGTGCACCCAAGCCACTGTCCATTCTTCTGGGAAAATACACAAGCTCTTAGGCAGGGGTCTGAGTAGTTTGCACTGTCACATATAACAAAAAACTTTTACATTTCCTTTCTTTTCACCTAAGACTCACACAGAGCACAAACATAGTCTAAACTAAACAAACTGTGTATGTTCAGTCGTTAGCACACGCAGGGTACAATCCTAACCAATTTAGGCCAGCACAACTCACCCATCTCCCCATTCCTGCAGTGGCTTGGAATGGCATGGCAAGGCCGGTGTATGTCTGTATACCAGGGGTGTCCAACCTTTTAGCTTCCCTGGGCCACATTGGAAGAAGACGAGTTGGTTTAGGCCGCACATAAACACTAACAACTTTTTTTAATGTAAGACAAAATGTAGGATGTCCTATATTTTGTCCTACATTTTTAAAACCTTGGAGTAAGTCTCATTGATTTTAATGGGTCTTACTTCTGAGTAGGCATGATGCATAGGATGGGCAGCGATCCTCTCCAAGCTAAACCTTGGAGTAAACCTATCAAAAGCTATGGCCAAAGAACTAAAAAATATGCATTGAGCTCTACAGAAAAGTGAAAGTGCCCAATATTGCAGCTTTACTTGTGTGTAGGCAAATGTGCCATCATCTGCCAGAAAGGCCAGGCTGAGAGGAATCCAAGACCTTCTCCTCCTTTTGAGGTTTGGGCATCTGGTCATCCTGGATTGCATCCTGTATCCTGATGGCAGGACTCCGTCAGTCTTGGAAGACTATGGTTTCGTGCTCGGCACTGCATACGCTGCATGCAAAGCACGAAAGCCTGGGTTGGATTGTTATGGAGGATAGGCTGTTACCCAAGCAGCAAATCCCCCTTCTCCACGCCACTGAATTAGTCCAGTGGAAAGGCAGAGCCACTACGATTGGATCCAGCTGGCGTTGCAGAGCTGGGCTAAGGACAGGAGCTCACCCTGTCTTGTGGGGCCAACCCGGGTCTCGAAACCTGGCCTGCTGGTTAACAAGCACAGTGTCTTAGCCACTTGCGCCACCCACAGCCCTGTATCCTGATAGACTCGTTATGTTCCATAGCCAAAATACCCAATGGTAGGAAAGTACGGTATGAACTCAACAGTACATTATCATTCACACTATACATAAAATTACAAATTAGCCATGATTGATCAATTGACAAGAAGCTTCAAATGAATACAAACCTCGACATTTCTGTTCTAGCACCCATCTTCAGTCCCACTGAATCCCAGTTCAATGGTGTCTGTTGCAGTGCTCCTAACGTATCCATGATCTTATCCATGAAATTAATCTTAGATCAAAACTTTTTTGTCTTTCCATTTCTCAAACGTAACTAAGAAGTACATTTCAAACCCTTCAACGGCAACCAACATTTCTTTTTCCCCACAGACCATTGAAAAGTCTTCTTTTTTCCATGACAGAAGCTGTTTATGCAGAAAAGCTGCTTCAGGAAAGGGGCATTTCAGTGACAGGAATAGTTTAATTCCCGTTGGCAGTTCTAATGCTCCAAATAACACAGTTCTCTGCTGTTTTTCCCCTTTGGTGCTTATGAATGTTTATAAGGGGAATACATACATGGAACCCTGCAGGGGGGAAAGAAGCAAAGGGAGCAATTTGACCCAGAAAAACAGGTGGCACCCTCTGTCTTTCCATCATTCATAATCACCGCTCCCAAAGCTGTTCTTCCTCTTAAAATGTGGCCATGGAAGTTTGAAAACATGCACTTATGACTTATTAGGCCCAGGACCCCCAGCACCTCAAGATCCTAAGGCAGTGATTTTCAACCAGTATGCCGTTGATAGTCCAAAGGTGATTTTCAACCAGTGTGCCGCTGATAGTCCAAAGGTGTACCATGGGAATTTGGGAACTGACATTCATTAATAGGAAAATCAGAGGATTTGAACAGCCTGGTGTGCATTGTCAATTGATGGTGTGCCTTGACAATTTCAAGTGTGCCGTGGGATGAAAAAGGTTGAAATCACTTTCCTAAAGGGTCAAAGATCCGGAAGGGCAAAATGTCAGTTTTGACCGAAAGGGGTCACAAACTCTAATTGTTGCAAAATGCAGCAACTTTTCAAAGCCTGTGCAAGAGAAGGCTTGGATCCAATCCAGTTATGGGTACTGCCTTATCAAAGCTAAGTTCTTGATACAATCTTGCTCAGCTCTTTTTAACATCTTGCCATACAACCACTAAGCCTGTCCTGCTCATGCTGCTACCTCACAGGGTTGTTGTGAAGACACCAGCGTTAGGGGGTAATGAGATACATTAGGGAAGGGAGTGGGCAGTGATGGGGTGGGGAGATGGATTGAATTCCAAAAGGTTGTTGGGATCAGTAGTGAGTCTTATTACTTTATTTATTTGTTTGTTTGTTTGTTTGTTTGTTTGTTTGTTTGTTTGTTTGTTTGTTTGTTTGTTTGTTGGGATCATGGCCCTAAAAAGGTTAGTTCTCTAACCTAACCTGGACCTCTAACAATTGTGTAGAAAAAGCCATTTCAGCAGGTACAACTCTGATCTATGAGTTCCTACAACTTAATGTTCCCCTTGCAATCATATTCCCAAGGTTGGAGACACTGATACACTATGAAGTTCCAACTTATTGGAATCAACAATTGAAAAAAGCTATAGATTTTTGCTGCAATTATCGCTATTGTCTTTTATATACTGTATCTTACAAGATCAAATACTCAATAACCAAGCTAATCAAAAAGCTGCTCATTGTAAGCGGCAGGCTTGAAGGCATGCTGTTATCAATATCCCTTTTTTGAATTTGTCAAGTCCTGTTGATTTTGAACTTTGAAAAATGTATAAATGAATTCTTCTCACATATAAGTAGAAGTCAGAGGAATTGAAGGTTCTGCACTGCCTGCTGGAGGTTAATAAGCTGTCCAGGATGTATAGCAAGAATCTTCCCACTGGTTCATACATTCATGTCCATGATTATAAAGCAGCCCAGAATGTTGAAGACATGGATAGTCCCTTTATGGAAAAAGAGCCACTGAAAGAAACCTATCAGCCCAGATGCACATGGCAACATTATACTTCGTGTTTGGTGACAGAGATGGTTTTAAGCCAATCGGATCAATTGATCCCAGATGGGCCAAAAGCACATGGGGACCCCAAACTAAGATAATCTACTTTTTTCTTCTAAGCAAAAATAAAATAAAATAAATATTTCTGTTAATGCAATTCACAGTCACTAAAACAAGTGGTTTTGTTACAAGTGTGTGCCACTTAACTTGCTGCGATTCCCATTGTTATACGATTAGGTCCTTAAGTGAACATTCAGCCCTCTCTAGTGTTTTTGTTGTGTAATCAGACACTCCCTACCAGACACTCACTTGCTGAAAAGGCTACTGGAGACTTATTTTTTCTTTGAATTAAGAGCCTCTTTCTTGTCTACTCTAAATGCACACTTTGCTGCAGGCTATGAGGGACATGAGTGCCTCATTTAGAGCCTCTCTGTTGTGCTTTAACCACCATTGCATATGAGGTCCATCATTAAGCAGTAGGTTGTTAAGTGGCATACACCTGTATTTATTTTTCAAAGGTAATCTACACATTCTCCGTTTACTTCTAGGCCTACATATATGCAATTTTATATTAAAAATATTAGATCAATTTTGGGCACAATCCTAACCAATTCAGGCCAGCACAACTCACCAGTCTGCCTCTTCCTGTGATAATGTGGGGAGGCTGACACATATCCATGCAATGGCCTAAACACCCTCCTAGAGTGGCGCAGCACTTTTGCAACATCCCTAAGCCAGCATTGAAGGTGGCACATATCCAAGTAGAACCATTGGGGCTTCTGCCACATTACCCAGAATAAGGGGAATAGTTTTCCTTTGAGTCATGGTACCATGACAGCAGCTCTGAATGTGCGCTGAATGCAGCTCAGGTAAGTCAGCCTTCCTTCTTCAGTGCTTGTTAGGATTGTGATGCCTGAGTCTACATATTCTGTAAGGCTGCAATCCTAAAGACACTTTCCTGGGAGTAAAACCCACTGAACACAATGTGCTTACTTTTGAGTAGACATGGTTAGGATTGTGCTCTTTGTGATCCTAGCAGTAAACAAAAAAATGTTGGCAATTGGGCACCGCAGCCCCTAAGCCCATTTCTATTGGACAGCATTTCTCCTTTAACTGTTGCTCTAAGTGTCTGATGATTAACCAAGTTATGGTGCTTTGCATAATTCTGACATTTTTTTAACGATGACATTTCTGTAATCTGTTTGGAATGGCATGCACTAAAACGGGTCATCATTGGTTCATCGGGTTTATAGGCTCTGCACCCTTTGGGAATAACTGCCATTTATAGACAATTGATTCACAGGATGCAACAGCAAGTAAGAGATGATTAATGATGATTATGGGGGCATGTTTCCATTTGGCCCCATTTTTATGCTGAAAAGAAATCAATTTGCTAATATTTTTGATTCTTCTGTACCACAAAAGAAAGGGCCATACATCATAAACGGAAAGCAACAGCCTATAGATCAGGTCAAGATAAAGGCCGGGTACATGTACATTGAAATCAGTAGTTCAAGAAGCATTGATTGTGGCATATGTATAACGGCGCAAGTGGTTAGGACACTATGCCTGTTAACCAGCAGGCCAGGGTTCGAGACCTGGGTCCCCACAAGATGAGGATTTCCTGCTACAGGCGTGAGGTTGGACTAGATGATCCACTAGGTCCCTTCCAACTCTATATATGGTACTTATCTTCTCCTCCCAATGTCTTTTGCCTTCTTTCTCAACTCTTGCCTATAGAACATCCACGTTCTGAAGTCAACTTTAAATCAAAATATTTGTTACACTAACCTATCAGTGTAAAAACAACTGATGGTGTGCCTTGACAATTTCAGTGCTTTATTAAGTGTGCCATGAAATGAAAAAGGTTGAAAATCACTTCAATACATCAGTGAGTTGGTTGGTGTTTTGTCCAGTAACAGCCCAGACAGGTGCAAAGGAGAGCACATTAATGCCAAGAAGAATTTCGGATTTTATTGCTTCACTCCAAAATTTGCCGTATGTGATTTTTAAATATAAAAAGAGTTCATCAGATTTCAGTGTGCTTCCTTTAACTCACAGTGGCCCAGAGAATGCCTCAGAGATTACACAAGATATCTGCATCCTGTTGCCGCACCTAGATCCAGAGACAGGCAACTTCTAAACCTGAGACTGTGTCCCTGAACATACATTTCTGAATACGCTTTCAACTGCACATTGGCCCTGGAAATGAAGTCCTTCTTTTGAACAGTGAACATGCAACTGAATGGTTTGTGCTGTACTCATTTCTTTATAAAACATAATTCATGCCTCGGTCTGTTGTGCTGAACAGTGCTTTTTTAATGAAGAGGTTACCATTTTGCATTTGAGGACATGATGTAGAATGGTTACCCTGATTCACCAATCTCTCTGAATTAACAAATGAAACAAATGGAAATAATGGCATCTCCCATTATTCACATGAACCACTTTCAAGAACAAAAGCAACTAAGGATCCAATGTGCAAACATGACATAAGAAGGCGAGGAGGCGTTCTACGCGACCAATCTAAACTGGACCGAGAAAAAGGCAACCTATATTCCTGAAAATTATTTTGACTCAATCTAAAAGATAAAATTTTTAAAATATATTTCCTTCTAGTTTGCTGTCTGTTCTGGGCAATGTTCCCATACATTAGCAACCTTGACTACAAATACATTTTATTTAAACTCCTTTGCCAGTCATCACTTCCGAAGCTTTAATTAATTTTCTTTTTGTTCTGGCATTTGCTGCTAGTTTGAATGCCCTTGTATATTATGAGGCCTTGTTATTCCCTTCAGATTTCAGCCTGCTTTACAAAGAGGTGCCTTTCATCTCTTCTTCTCCAAAGGCAGCAGATGCACTATAGCACTTTCTAAACCTTTTTTAATAATTACGATCTAGTATCATTTGACTTGCCCTCCCTCGCAACTTCTATATTTGCATTATATTGTCTTTATAATAAGGTGACCCAAGCTGTGAATAATATTTCAGATGTGATCCTGGGAGCCTCATGTACCACTTGAATAATTTTTAGTGACATGGATCAATTCTTTCTATCAGTTGCCATTTACTAATGATCAAAGGAACAAACAAACAGCACGCTCAGAGGTATGTCTCTGAAAATCTGTGGAAATGCTAAAGCAAATATTAGATTTGACAATCAACCAAGACAAAAAGAGAGGTAAATAGTGAGTTTAGCCAATCTTCCACCAGGCAAGATTTTAGTACAGTATTTGCATAAATTGATCTATTTTGCTGGATGCGAGTACTATTGCTACGTTGGTTTCAGATAAATGAAAGGAAAAAAGGAAGGTGACTTTTTTCCTAGAGGAAATTTATGGATGAGAGAGTGGACCCTTTTACACATAGGTCTCTAAGTTTTCCTGTGTGGAATTGTTTTTCTTTGACTAAACTGCATGAATATTATGTATACATTTTAATTCTTTATTATAATTTCATTCTTGTAGATATGTTCGTACTAGCTGCCAAAAAAACCAGTCCTATTCAAATTTCCAGCACCAATGAAGCCATGCTAATGGGGTGTTCATGTTAAAACACACTGTGCATATTAGTAAGTTATTTGTGCAGTGAGGAGGTAGTCGTAGATGCCTCCTCAAGGTTAGGGAGAATTTGTACCCTTACCTTGGGTCTGCATTATGGCTGCATCAGTGTTGGAAAGTTTGATGGTATTGGGCCCTTAGGCATTTTGCAAAGTGATTTTTGGCAGCACATACAACACACTGCCAATAGCCATTTTGGGAAGCTGCTTGCAAATGGCAGCAGCATAGCATGCCTGTTGCCCAATCCAGAAAGCTGGGGGGCAAAGTGTGGGCAAAATGGGAGGGCAGGAGGAGTCCAAGTAGCAGAAAGGGGCAAATCAATGAATGGGGAACTATCAATAGCAGCAGCTCCTCCTGTTTTATGTCGGTCAAAAAGTCATTGGTATATACAGTACTCCCAACCACCACTATTTTTGTGGCCAATCTGACCTGTCGTTTTTTTGAGATTGATGCATCTTGAAATGTCCTTTGATCAGATGCCAGTTCATATGTTTGGAGATAGAATGGAAGTTTTGCAGCTTTTGTTCAAATCTCTCTTTTTACTGCTAGAATTAAGTGCCTAAATTTTCATACTTTCAGATGCGAGTGTGATGTGATGCCATTAGTTCTTCCGCTAAAATATCTTGATTTTCTTGCAGAATGCTAATTTATGTCGTTAATGCTCATAGAAGCTGTAATACTATTTGCATTCAGCAAACCAGGAAAGGGAATGACATCCATTAGTTTCACTCAATAGAGCAAAAGTTTTATTTTATTCAACAGAAGGGGTGCCACAAACCATTACCAAATGTTGCTTCCTCAAACATTACACAGGATGCTTCTTAAAAATCATGGCTGTATGAGCTGCATACCACTCTGACTACTTTAGTTTTTATGAAATGGATCCGACAGAGAGAGAAAAAATCAATATGATTTAATTACTTGGGAAGGAAAAATATACACTGGGTGTAATTTTAATAGAGGTTCCATCAACATAAATCTGAAACAACTGTGGGATGATCAAAATTCCCACCCATTCCAACAAACCATAATTGGGGAACAATGTGAATAGAAACTTTTTTGTGCATAATATGAACAAATCCAGTTACCTCATACAGGGTTAGAGCACAGATCCATCTCACCAGGGCTTTTTTCTAGAGGTACTCACTGATACTCAGTACTAGCACCTTTTTTCCACCTGCCTCCCAACCATTATATATAATTAGCCATTATATAATTAGTGATATGGGGATGACTTGTGGTGAGGACCAGCACCTTTTTTTCCCTAGAAAAAAGCACTGCATCTATCCCTTTACTGTCTGCCTGGCAGTAGCAAACCAAATGAAGCAAGATCTTTCTCAGTTTTCCTACTTTTTATTATCAGTAACTGAAACACAGAAGTCACAAAACTAATTTCCTTTTCATGTCTGCAAATTATCTCAAGAGAAACACACTGAAGTGGATAAAAACAACTGCATGTTTGTTATCCTTTCCATACTTTCTACAGACAAATCCGTATGTCATCTCCTCCAATTTCAAGACCGGATCCTATGCAGGGACTGCATCACCAGCCACTTCACTACCCCTGCAACCACCAGTACACATAGGAAATAGAGACAAATAGTGCAATCCTAAGCATGTCTACGCAGAAGTAGGTCCCATTGTTTTCAGTTGTTCTTATTCGCAGGAAAGTGTGGCTTAGGCCAGCCTAAGCCCCAGCATAAGTCATGTGCTGACCTGGGGATGTCACAAAAGTAAGGCAATGGTCCTCAGCTCCTTGGCCCCAGGGACCAGTTCTGTGGGAAAATTATTTCTAAGGACCAGCGGGGTGGGGGGGAAGAGTTCTCCCTTGGGCAACCTGGAGGAGGGCTTCCCTACCCGGAGCACAGCTGCCTCCAGCTATAAAATCCCATTATAATAAATTAATAAATGGAGCTATTGCTAGGTTACTGTGGATAGCATTGCAGGTGACAGTCCAATGTCTCAATGCATGTCTACTCAGAGAGCAAGGATTATCAACATTTTTTAATGCAGGATGCATTGAAAATGCACAAAGCCATCCTATTCTCTCTTACTGGAGAGTAAACCTCATTGACTTTAATGCAGCTAATTTCTGAGCAGACAGGAATTGGATTGGACTCTGAGGCTGCAATCTTATCCACACTTTCCTGGGAGTAAGCTCCACTGACTACAATGGGACTTACTACTCAGTAGACAGGAAGAGAATTCACATTCTGTGGTGGGGGAGTCCCCCAGCCCAAAGTCTCATGGCCAGGGTGGGGCTTTGAATTTGGATCTTCTGAGTCAACCACATAACAACTACACTACCCTGCCCTAACCATCCCACCTCACAACAACCCTGTGAGGTAGACTAGGGCAAGAGCAACAGATAGGAAGCCTCTATGCTGAGAGGGACTCTGAATCTGGATACTCCAAATCCCAGTCCAACTCCCTAACTAGCACACATCCAGCCCTATCCTTCCAGCTGAACAACTATCCTGTGAGGTGGTGCGGCTGAGAATGTATGACAGGAAGCTCTTGGCCACTGGGAATCTGAATCTGAATCCTCCTGATCCCCATCCATTCCCTAACCACTGCACCATCCAGCCATATCTCTCCACTCTGAACAACCCTGTGAGGTAGGCAAGGTTGAAAGTGACAAGAAGTATCTTGGCAGAGGACATGGTACCCATAAGTCACAACCTAAAAAGAGGACAACACCCCCCTCCGAACATAAGACACTCAAGAAAAATGTAGGACATGACAAAATAAAAGCTAAAAACACACATGCATTTTGCATCATTCTCATCATTCTCTCTCCTCTCTACATCTCATGTCTAGAATGGGGGTCTGTCATTTCTTCTTTCTCCTTCCCCCTCTCCTCTTCACATCTTTCTGGCTGGGATGAGGAGATGCATCATATTCCCCACCTCTCTTGCAAGCTGGTTCCTTGCTGGCTGGCTAGCCACGCAATCCTCCTGCATCTGGGGTCTGGCAGGGAAACTCTACATATACATGTAAGTTTCCTCCACAGAGCCCTCCTGCTGAGAGGAGGGGAAAGGCACTTAGTGGAGCTGGACAGAGACCTCCTCCATCCAATTCCTCTTGTGTACTACTCAGGCAGATGCTGAGGCCAGCCTTTGGTCCCCTGCTGGGAGAAGGGACAGGGACTCCTCTCATGGACCAGTGGGGCAGTCGCCAAGGACCTCCAGTGGTCCCCAACCCACAGATTGAGAAACCCTGCCATAAGGCACTTCTGCCCCACTCCTGGGAGAGAGTTAGGCCAGTGCACAGACATGTGCTTGCCTCCCTACATCACCAAGGGAATAGGAAGACAGATGAGTTGTGCCAGCCTAGGTGAGGAGTTGTGCCAGCACCCCAAATGTTTACACTTGTGGGCCAGGCAGAAAAGGGTTACGTGACCTGGATTTCCTTCCTGGACTTTCTTCCTTGACGTTTTTGTCTTTAACATGAGTCATGAGTGACGGCAGTAGCATTGTCATCTATAGGCACCAACTATTTTTCTTGACTAAGGATGGTCCACTGTGAAAAAACTGGAGGGTACTTATCTTAAATGAGTCATGCCTGAATATACTGCTGGAATCTGCTACAGTACTACAGTTCCTGAAAGTTGAATAAGATAATTAAAATAAAAAAGTTATTTGGATTGAAATGCTAATGTTCGTTTAGCTAGTTCTTCAATAGGAACTGGCAGTTTCAAAGATGCCCATGGGAGAGCCAGAATTCAAGGTGGGAAAATATCACTTATATACACATTGACACTCCAGGACATTTCTTCTCTCCCTGTTCCACATGCCAAAAGAGAGGTTTCAGTTCTGTATTATGTACTGCTGGAAACTTTTTTTCCATTTGTGTTGTATAATTATCACATTGAAATGATGTATAATCTCCATTACTATAACAATCACAATTGGGGTGTGTAATAAATATTTATGGATGCAATAAACTTTGAAAGAGATGTATTTATTGATGTAATAAACATTAATAAAGATATAATAAACATTCCAGACATGTTATAGGCATCCAAGTGATTCACATACATTATCAGTAAGTTCACACAGATGAAATGATTAAGGAGTGGATCCCATGCAAGCAGAAAAGCAAAACAGCACATGCACTTGCATGAAAGAGGATTTCCATTGACTCTCTCCCCCTCCATTAGCAGCCCCTTGCACCATGTTCCATTCTATTTTTGGAGTTCCCCCACCTTCTAAAACCAGCTTTGAGAAACACTGAAGCTGTGGGAGAGACAAAGCAGAGGAGAATTTCGCACACGCTACTCATGGTTGTCTATATCCATGCCGATGCCCATATCTGTCTTACATACACTATCAGCTAGCTTACTTAATAAGTCTTTTCCGCATAAGATACTAAGGGCCAAAGGGGTGGGCTGATGCACGTTCCTTGCACCAGCCCAGAAGTGTCACAAAAGTGCCATACACTGGGATAGCTAATGATCATGTAGTCTGGTACAAAGCTCAAAATGTCGCCCCGAAAGTGATGTCACAGCCTGAAGTGATGTCATCTCTGGGTATTTTTTTAAATTAAAATTTCTCCCCTGCAACAACAAAATCAAATTTAATCAAGTTTTAAAAATGAAAATTGTGTCCCTTATTGGTTAGGGAAACTGTCCTGGGCAAAGAGAAATTGTTATTCTTTCCCTGCTAAATATAAGAGGAGGACCAGTTAGAGGTGCCTATATACCCAGTTATCAGGGTTAACTGTATTATGATATATGTATATAGAAATGAGAACTGATTCATATTAACACTGTATTAGTTCATACATTATCATAATGACATCTCAATGGCTCTCAGAACCAACAGTATCATGGAAAAGTTCTGAGTTAAGAAAATCCACTTTTTGTTCCATAGGCTTTTGTGTTTTCATTTTCTGGTTATATCAACTATCTGTAAGGGGTGAAACCGTGTGTGCATCTCAGCAAGTGAATATGAAAAAAATATGAGGTAGCCTTGAATATTGGCTGCAAGTCATCAAAATGGAAAACTTGGAAGGTAACATTATCCTTGTTGAACGAAGAATACAAACAGCTTTTCAAAGGTACTAAAATATGGCAACGATGCTGACAAGCCAGAAAAATTGGCCATGTTGTACATCTTATTTTAATCAGACTTAAGAGAATGGGTAGCACTGAGTCCTAGGCAAATTGTCACTCCTAGCATTATGGCCATCCTGTGAGAAGACCTTTTTTCTTCAGGCTAAGAGCAAAAATGTGCTTTCTCAAAAGTTGATTAAAAAGGCTTACTTCAATAAATATTGATGGTTGGCATCTCCCAGATCTTAGGCACCCACCTTCTAAGATTTCAACGAAAAGGAGATCCTTTGACATAACGTCGCCTCAAATAGAAGAGTTGAGCTTTGCAACTGGCTAGCAAGAAGCCTGCGGATGGTTGGTGGTAATTAATGCTAATACATTCTGTTTGCTTTAGGGGAACTGATACTGCCTTAAAGATTCGCCACACTGTCTGGTTGCTTGCCAGCTCTCACATGCTCAATGTGTATAGATCCAATAAACAAATGTTATAAAGTGTATGTTTCCAACACTCGCTCTTTCCCAAAGAAATGCATCCTGCAGCAACTGCCCTGAAATATCCGACTCCACAAAAAAAAGGGGAATGCAAAACACAACCTTATGCCTTAGCAACATTTCTCAAACTGACATATGGGAGCCCTTTGGAGACACAGAATTGCTATGGAAGGCATAAATCCTGTCCCGAGAGCCCCTCGCTGGCCAGTTTCCCATGTGTAATATGGGTGTGTCTTTTGTCAGCAATGCATGTTGATAGAAATATTCCATTGGAAACTTTTACTTTAACCATGATTTCCAATATGAGGACATTTATTGCATATATTAAAAATATTTATACACCACTTTCCAAGAGAGTACCAGTAGTTCCCAATGCAGTTTACATTAAAATAAATCAATAAATGGTTCTCGGTCCTCACAGGCCTTATTCTTTAAAACAGTTGCTCCCAACCTTTGTTAGAAAGACCCTTTAGTAGGTAAGTTGTCCTCTTAAGAAAGTGTGTGATCCTGGAGTAGTTGGCAGAAGTCCAAAAAGACCCATATGAGATCTAGTTAAGACACTGTGCCTGTTAACCAGCAGGCCAGGGTTCAAGACCCGGGTCGGCCCCACAAGACAGGGTGAGCTCCTGTCCTTAGCCCAGCTCTGCGACGCCAGCTGGATCCAATCATATTGGCTCTGCCTTTCCATTGGACTAATTCAGTGGCGTGGAGAGGGGGGATTTGCTGCTTGGGTAACAGCCTATCCTCCATAACAATCCAACCCAGGCTTCCGTGCTTCGCATGCAGCGTATGCAGTACACAGCACGATACCATAGTTTCTCAAGACTTATGGATATGGTAGAAAAAAACAAATAAAATTGTGCTCTTTTCCAATACACCATAGATAACACTTATCCTACCATTGGTAGAGGCTGTTCATAGAGGGCTCAAATTCCCTTGTTGTGTTACCCTGCCCAAACCCTTGCACCATACCTGAGAGTCATCCACAGCACACTGTTTGAACATTACTATTATAGACGCTCCAGGAGATTTCTATTGGTGCCTAAGTATTCATTTCTTAATCTTCTCTTGGGTATAGGGTGAGAAGCTTCAATTGTTTTGTTTATTTTAATAACAGTAGTCAGTTTTACACTTCATTATATTTTTTCCTCCATCTTCTAGCGACTCCAAGTGATGAAGAGTTGTGTGGCGGCATCCTGCACATTTCATTATTTTAGCAGGGAGTGTACATGTGTTTTCTAAACTGTGTTTTGATGTGACACGTATGTACCAGAGTCTTTGAAAGTGTCACTTGATGGAATTTGCCTAGAGGAGGCTGAGCCAAAAAGGATGCTCACACCAGAGAAAAGCTCATGCCAAATGCTTTGAGACAGCTGCAGAGGCTTTTGGAGACTTGCACATGTGAAGACCCACCAAAAGAACTTTGGTCCCCAATTGCCTTTACCTTCCCTGCAGACACAAAAGCAAAAGGAAGGAAAAGAGGGCAATAAAAGTGATTAATGCTATCAGATTCATGAAACAACCAGCATGAGGAGGAACAGAAAGCTTTGTTAACTGAATCTGCCCTTGGATCTCCTTGGATCTGCCCTGGCTGGGCAAGTGCTGGAGGTCACATATCCATATCCATCCAAGATCTTAGATAGTGAAAGCTTCTGTCCTCATATTGTTTTCTCATAGAAACAGTCTTGTGCAAAGGCCCAGCTTGGATTAGAACCCCAGCACTCAGATAGGGAGTATTTAAGGCTTTATTTGTGTGCCATTTTTGTCCTAAAATTCACCCGTCCATCCTCAACCTATTATTTAACTATTTAATGGAGGCTTCCAGGACTGGGTGGATTTGGCTTAATATTGAATTAAGGCCTTATTGGAATTAATATTGAATTATTGGGTTTAACATTGAATCCATGGCCTTTGCCTCTTGACTCCATATTCCCCCCCCCCCCCGGCTTGGTCCACATGAGGAGGGATTGCTTGAGGATACCCAAGGATTGTTCTCTTGCATGTGTGTGCACACGCACATGCATGCACACAAACACAAATGGCATAAATGGGCATGTTGTTGAACATGGATTTCAAATCCTAAGGTTGTTTATCATTTGCAGCCAGCAATCAACTTAAAAGAGATACAGAGGTACAAGGAGCGGAGGAGAAGAGAGAAAGAGTAATGCAATATTTGTGGTCTTTTATTTGCTTTACAAAGCAAACCTGTTAAGTTGAAAAGTCCTTTATAAATAAGTAATAATGTGCTAGCAGCACAAGATGTCTGCTAGAAGCTCTGGTCTCACCAAGTCTGACATTTTTTGGTGCATTTGGACAACAAAAAGGCTGCAGAAACAGGTTCAATCTGACTCCTTATGAAATCAGATGGAGTGAGAGTAGAAATATATCCTGAATTTGCATGGTGGCTATTCAGCCTTCAAATTGTTTTGAAAAGAAAGCCTGCTATATCTTTTGTGCATTTTATTATGCATGTTTCTCTTTTAATGGGAAGCAGGATTTGGAATGGATTTGGTCAAAGATCTGTAAGGCTGTTCCTGGGTTTTGCAGACACAGATTTTTGTTTTATTTTATGTTTAAAGCCCCTGCATAGGAACTATTTTAAATGGCCTAGCAAATAGGAGAAGCAATTGGACTAGCCAATGAAAAATTAACAAATCCAGTGGCTCACACTCATGGGATTCACTTTAATTTTTAGTTTAGTTTAAATTTAGTTTTCCATCTTACACAACAGAGAGCACTGGAAATACCACTTGCACTTTACACTCACACCTTGTAAAACAGCAAATGGCCATTGATCTGGGGCAGTTTTCTTATTCACAGCCATCTGCTGCTGAGCAAGGGCAACAAACATTAAATGGCCTATAGGACACTATAGGATAAGCTCATCACTCATAGTTCTATGTGTAACATTATTCCAATGTCTGCTAAAAAGAGGTTCATTGCATAATGACATAAATGCTTATATATTAACATTGAATGGTTTTAAAATATCCATTTGGTAAAAATGAAAAAGTCCAAAAAGTCCTGATCTTGAGGGAAAGAAAGTAGGATATGTGACATCATAGAACAAAAATTTCTTTACACCTAATAAACTCTCATTTAAATATTTGCAATGCATGAATTAAACAAGATCAAACAGTGATAAGCTTTCATTGTCTGTCATTTGCCTCTTGGAAGGCGCAACCCTGTGCTTGAATACCAAAATGGCAAATTGCCTACAAACTCAAGCTACAAATCATGTCTTTTCAAGTCATTCACTTTATCACTCAGCAATCCTAACCAACTTTCCAGACTGGCACTGACATTCTAGGGGGAATTGTACTTTTTTCTGAATTGGGGGGCACTCATGGAGGCCTCTTCCAAGTAAGGCAATGTTTGTTTCTTTACTTTGGAGTTGCATATTCCTTACACCAGAACTGGAAAATTGTTAACGATTGTACATGGAGATTTTTTTTATTAGCTCAAAATTAATTTTGATACATCTTAGTACCTTACACTTTGATAGAAGGCATGTTGCCACATGAAGCTGGCATTCACAAGTTCACAACAGCTATGACATTAGAAAAGGTTTGTTCATGCACCCTAAAAGCTTATGGAAGGGAGACTCTGGATTGGTTGGCTGTTCTCACCTTCCTTTTGGAAAACTTTTTGTTCAAGCAATCATTCCATTCTTCAGTCCCAGAATCAAACCCCTGCATGTATTGAGGCATTACCCAATTCCGCTAGGTACATCAGAGGAGCAAGAAACCTGGAAGTAGTTCTTTAAATCTATTTTTCCATCGTTTTCTTTATACATGGATTTTTTTAATCTATGGGAGGTTCCAGACTGGGCACCTGTAAAGTCTTCTCTTTACAAGCACATGGAACGAGCCTGAGACAGAATATAGCCAAAATATGATTCTTTGCAGCTCAGATCTAAGAAAATGTGCATAAGATCGCAACCTTCATCATACTAGATGAAGAACATGCCTGGTGACGCTTTGTAGCCCTCAGCAGCATATTGAAACAAGCTTCTCTTCATTTGCATCTATTGCCTGGCACATCTTTGCAAATTGCTAACACTGTGTCACTTGCCTTCCACTCGTGCCAAGGTCCCATCTTGTGTATTTTGTTATAGGCATACTTTTTTTGACTTGCTGTCAAACTCCTGCTTGATCTTCCTTATGCAGCAGCTGATTGCATCCTGTAGGCATTCTCTGCTTGTGCCAGTTGTTGCAGGGGGCACTTGTTTCCAAAACAATAGTGACCTTAGGCTTTGGGCTCAAGGTCTTGTTTTCAAAAAATGTGTCACCTTGTGAAAACTATCCAGATAGAAGGGCATACATTGATAATATCCAAGAAACCCCACACCAAATCACCCCAACAGAAAATAACACTGTGAGATTATACTGAAGCTAAATGCTGTGCCCTGCTGTACATGCCATTTTGGGATTTAAAGCTTAAGAGGATTTGTTATGAGCCTCTCTCTCTCTCTCTCTCTCTCTCTCTCTCTCTCTCACACACACACACACACACACACACACAATAAACTGCAGAAGGGAATTGCAATGGTTTTCTCCAATAAAAGGATCTGGTGGTTCAGACCATGGTTCCATCTAGTCTAGAACTATGTTTCCCACTGTGGCAAATGCACGTAAAAGAAGAAGAGAAAACTGGATGGAGAACCACATGGTGCTATCACACAGTCTCATCAAGCAATAGTATTAACCAATTCAAATTTGTATGCTCGAGATGTAGATAATGCAATTCAGCACATGACCACTGTATGGTGGCATCAGTACACACCATAAAGTGGGGCAACAGCTTTTTTTTCACTAAACCTGTGTCTTTGAGCACTTCCGTTTCACTTTGCATCAACCTGTCTGCCAAGAAAACTTTGAGCATCTTCCCTGGAACTCCTGAGCTTTGTAGGAGATTCTGGGGTACATTTCATGATAAATTCAGTTTATGAACGAAAGTGTTTGGACAGGTTCAACCACTATACCACACAGTTAGAAAGCAAATGAACCAAAATTACACCATTGGACTATGCATTTTTTTCTTGCATCCACACATTGTCAAAGAAGATCAGTATGGAGGACAACCTGGTTTTTCAGAGATATTTGCTGCTGAGAGAGGAATCCCGCTTAACTTCCAAGGAAGCCTAGATTTCCCACGAACAGAGTTTGACAACCATGATATTATAATGCTATTCAAAACCACTACATTCAACCATGTGTGTTGCAAATACTCGCTTCAGTTCTGCTGTTTACAGTTCCCCACAATTTTGGTCTCAGCAAGGAGCCAAGTGATTGCTAGTTGTCATAGGAAATTATTCCCCTGGACATATCCATTCACCACCTAGAATATTATGTCTCTTTGAATCCATGACTGTGACATTCATGATCTCCTAACTAAAAAAAACAGAGATAAAACTTTCAGTCTTTATTTTGTGGTAGACAGAAAAATTTACCAACTCTGCATACATATAAAACAAAAACATTAAAAAATATAAGAAGACAACCACATTGCTAGATCTAAATCATCTTCAGTTCTTACTTACCCACTGGAAATTTGTGACAACTCAAATTATCAGCATGTTTCACACCCATCTAATTTCAGATGTGGGGAGGGGTGAAGGAATATTTTTAAGCCATGACCTTCCCAAAGCCCATTTGCTGGTGCTGGTGCTACTGTTGCTTGTTTTAATACATCAAAGGTGATTCCAAATGTTCAGGGTAATCCTTTTTTTGTAGTTAATTGGCCAAAATGCCTTATAGATGCACTCACACAAAGCATGGGTTTTACCATTCCAAGCCACAAGCTGGCTTTGCACTTGCCCTAATAGTATGTTGTGATGCCAGATGAAAAGGGTTCTGGGCCTGTTAGGAAGCACAGCAATTATGCTTTGGTGAATGAAGGAAAATACCTACCCCTGGACACACAATAGAGAATAGTGAGGTCCAGCATTTTTCCAAAAGCATCTTGAAATGACAGATTTTGCACAAGTGACAAAGCCAAAGCTACCCAGCTTAGCGGCAGGTATTGAATGCCAAGCTTGGGGTAAACAGTGCCACCATTATCAGTAACCAAAGAAGGTAAATTGTTCTATGTTTCGTCCCTGCATGTTTTATATAATGGCAGAAGATTTTATGCTTTTATGCTGTAATCTCATGCTTTAGCTATTGCCTACTTAAAGCATATTCCAAGAATTGCTTTTCCCAGGGACTTGAACTAAGCCATGGCTCATGCAGCAGACAGCATCTGAAACTGCACTCAATTTCGAGTCTTGGAACATGGAAAGCAAAAGAAATAGGAAAAAGAAAAAAATAGGAAAAAAGGCCTTTAAACATGCACAGAGTGCATCTCACACACACACACACCCAAAAATATGCTCTCATTGCCAGTGGCCACAAATGTGGGATCAGGAGAAAGAGATTTTCTTATCAACCCTGGGGAATGGAGATAGATCTGGACTTAGGAGCTGTGGGGCCCAATTAGAAACATTTTTGCAGGACTCCAACTTCACTGCAACTGTCCGTTAAACCTTAGAATTATAAATAAATTGTATAGAATTTATATTGCAGAAAGGTAAGCAATTGAAATATGTTTATAAAAGTGCCTGAGAGTTAATGGACCAAATGGATCTCTCCACACATTTTAATATAAAATTGCATACATGTAAGCCTACATGTAAATAAAATGAGTAAATTACCTTTGAAAAGCAAATAAACCCCTGTGGATGCCAATTTTGCATTAAAAGCAATTTAAAAATAACAGTCCTAAGCATGTCTACTCAGAAGAAAGTCCCATTGTGTTCAATAGTACTTTCTCCCAGGAAAGTATGGTTAAGATTGTAGCCTTAATCTTTAGGTAGTGGTTTACAGATAGCCTGCTTTCCATGGTAAATAAATAAATCTCTTCCTCTCTCTTGAGAGCTTAGAACTGATTCGTTTCAACTGTAATGCAAACCTTTCCATTGAACACAATGGGACTTACTTCCAAGTAGACATGGAGGAGGTCTGGCATCACAGTGATGTCACATCCCAGTAAGTTTGACAGGTGGTCCTGGATAGATTTTTGAGCATGAAAGAGTCTCAGGTTGAAATGCCCGAGTACTACTGGATTAACATATTACAAAATTCAAGTACAGTAAAAAATTCAAAATATAATCAATTGCAATGTGTTTTGTGTATTGCACCATAGAGAAGGGGGCCCTACTTGTGGAACCCAATTGGGAGCAATTGGTCCAGTTGGCTTAAAGCCAGCCTTGAATGTTAACCGTACTGAAAGACTAAACTAGATGCTTTGTTAAATCTGTCTTGGCTGCAAATACACATGGCAGCCCTTACCCCCCATTTTTCAGCCCACCCCACAACATCTTAGACATGTGCCAACTATGTAGCTGGTTTGGGCCCAGGAGTCCCATTTGTCATTAGGGGGCCTATGCAGAAGATAAACTACTTATTTCTGGCAGGCCTCCTGGTTGCATTGGGTATGCACACCAGTCCAGCTGCCTCAGCACCAATATGGTGGGGAATAAGAATGGACAGTTAATCACCTATCTATCAGTAGACAGTATTTATATACCACCTTTCAACTAAAAACTTCACAGCGTGGTTTACAAGAAAATGAAAAAATTAGTACTCCAGTGGTAGTTTAGCCAATTATAGGATTTATTTTTTTTAAAGTTCAAGGATTGTTTTAGTCATCCAGAAAGACTCTTAATTGCCAGTTTTGCTATTTAGGAAACCTCAGTTACAAAAACAAACACACTGAGAGCAATCAAAGTTGGATGCACTTAAATCCAATTGAAATTAATGAGACTAAAACACCTAATTAAGTACTTTAATCCCATTAATTTCAATGAATTTAAGCATGACAGACATTTTTCTGGGATTTAACACATTGTGATTGAGAAACAAACTTGTATGTCAATGGTGGTAAGAGGGTCAGTTGTGCTTCACCTCTTAAGAAGGTAGGCACAACATGCAGCTAATATTCAAAGACAGAAGGGAAATAACTCACAAAGCAATCCTATACACATCTACTCAGGAGTCATTCCCATTGTATTCAAAGGACTTACTTCCAGGAAAGTTTGTATAGGATTGCAGCCGGGCAGCCCAATCCAGAGCAACTAATCCGTCGACGCAAGAGTCGTTGTGTCGACGGAACGGCATTTCCGTCAACAGAAACGCCAGTTCCGTTGACGCAATTATGCCGGCGCATCGTTGCGTCGATGCAACGATGGCGCAATTACTTCAACGTCGGCGCAACTACGTGAACCCTCCGTCGATGTAACTCAGTCGATGGAGGGATTTTTTTATTTTTTCAGGGGGCGTTCCGGGGGTGTGTCGGGGGTGTGTCTTAGGTTCCACCCCTTTGCACATAACTATGCTGTATCCTGAACATTTTCAGAGGCTTATGGGCACACGTAAATGCCTCCGGAGTTATACTACCTCAAGAGGTAGTTTAGTAACGAGGAGACCCATAGCTCTCCATGTTAAGGAGAAGTAGGGGCTGGGGAAAGTGGGGACTTTGAAAAATTTTTGCACCAAACCTTACGGGCAGTACTTTCCTACTTGAGGATACGGAGTACCTGGGTCACCCCAGTGGCCGACCAATCCCCTCACAGCTACCCTCCCATAAAAAGCCCAACCCCTGGACCCACAATTCCCTTTCAGAGAAGCAGAGTGCTTGGCCACGGACCATGTCACTCTGCTCTCTCAATGGGCACTTTGCTCTTGGGGAGCGTTCTCCCCACAAACACACGAACACATAAGGTGCATATATGATGATATATTGATATGATATAGATGTGATATGAAACAATATGATATCTGTGATATGAAATGGTTAGAGTGTAGACTTTGCAATTTTTTTGTATGTTTGTTGCTCTCTCTCTCCCCCTCTCCACAGGTACCCCAATCAGATAAGTGGGAGTGTTGAGCAATGTTTGCACTCAAAAACTCAAAAACACTTCTACAGGCAATCTTGCAATGATGAAATGTTACCAATACCATATTTCAACCCAACTGGTCCCCCAAGGTAAGGGGGGGGGGGCTGTAGAGTGAAAGGGGGAAGGGGTGCACACAAGACCCACCAGGAAACAAGGGCACTCGCCCCTCAAAAGTGTGTGTGGTCTCTGTCCTTGCAGCCCCTCTGACTGACTGCCAGATCACCCAGCCAGCAGGTGCTGCTGATTCCACTCATCCCTGCCGCAAGCATGATCTGACTCCATGCTCAGCTAATACCAATGAAAGCTTTGCCTGTGATGCTTCTGTCTTTGCAGGATGGTGTCTCACCAGCAAGGAGGCTAAGCAGGCAGTGCCCAGGTCCAGCTGCCTGCAGAAGCCACTCTGCACATGCTCTTACTCCCCCCTCTCTTATTGCAGGCTGCCATTCCACTGGAAAGGAGGCACAGAGTGCAATCCTAAATATGCCTACTCAGAAGTAAGCCGCATTGTGTTCAATGGGGCTTACTCCCAGGAAAGTGCATTTAGGATTTCAACCACTGGATCCCTGCTAAGGAGCCCTGGGAAACATCTCCCTACAGACATATGTTTGCACAAGCACTTACCTAGAACGGAAACCCCACATCCCAATCACACATGAGTTTAACAAGCACAATTCATCGCTAATAAAGTTTGAGCCATTGGATCACTTTCCCCCTCCACAGCCAAAGTTATTAATGATGACGAATGAACATTTACATACCTCAACCTACCTGACGCATTGACAATTGCATTTGTCAATGCAGCTGATGAAATTACGTCAACGTACGTGGTCAGATAGTTGTTAACATTAATGATGTGAACATGTGTAGTAGTAGTTATTTTAAGGTCTTCACAATGAACATATGATTGCTATCATCACTTACTGCCCTGAGAAAGCTAGTTAGAGCTCCAGGGATGACCTAAGGATGGGTGAGTGGGAGCAGTGCCTTCCTGGTTTGGGGGTGGGACAGGGGTGCCCATCCTCAGTGTAGACCCCCAATGGCATCCAGACCTGGTCCTCTGTTTTTGGAGAGGGGGCTGCCTATAGCTTCCTTAGCATTGGATAGACCACAACAAGAGGCCACATGGAAGCAGTGAGACCACCTGTGAGCATTGCAGAGATGAGGGAATTCAGGCAGGTGCCAGTGCTGGGTTCAAACTGCCTACAGTCTGAAGGTACTTACAGGTCCAGGCAGTGCTTAAAGGTGCAGGCACTGTGTCATCCCTTCCATGTGCTCAATCTGAATGTGGTTGATTCTGGGGTCCCACTGCATCCTCACTGGAGACTGTTCTGTATCTGGAAGCCCCCCTACCCTGTGACCCTCTGAATGAGCAAGAGCAACTGCAAACATATGAACAAGTAGACATGTGAACCAGTGATGGGCATCAAAGAAATTAAGAACCGGTTCTTTGTCCATCTGGCAGCCACTTTTAAATGGCTATTTTTAAACTTTATATGTACTATCTCTTGTTAACAACCGGTTCTATAGAGTAGGTGCGAACCTGCTAGAGCCCACCACTGATGTGAACTGACCCCACTTTTGTGTCTGCATCTTCCTGGGAGCGTCATTGCCATGGGAGGGGGAGGCCATCTGGGGTCACTGGGGTGGGCTGAGAGAGGGTTCCTGGGGCCTGATGTCACCCCTTAGGCTTGTGAAGTGAGAGGTTTTGGGTGGGCAGTGGCCCCACAAGTGATCAGACACCCTTGCCCTGTTTTGGGAGCCCCAGGATGTGCTTTTACTCCTTGGCAGAGCCAGGTGGGCTCCTGTCCTCTCTTCCGGGATTCCCTCCCCACAGATGCCCCTGGCAGCCACCTTGCCTCCCCTTGCCCCCTGCTCTGCCAGCTGCTTGGGGGACCCTTGCCCCTCCCCTGCCTGAGCCAGCAAGGGGGTCTCTTTCCTGGGCCTTCTGCCGTCTGGATGGGGTCTTCCCTCTCCTCCCAGCCCACCTGAGTGTGGACCCTGTGTCTGGCGTGCTGTACCTTTAATGCTGGTGTTTCCTCTGGACTGTTGCCAAAGACCACAGGACACTCATGTTTATCTGTTGATGTTGTTTTTATTGACAATACACACACATATGTATCCCTCTGTGCATCTTGCCCCTGCTGATGCCTGGACTTTTCCTGGGGCACCTTGCCTGTTTGGTGGTGCAGGGGGGCAGCTGGTTTCCCATTTCCACCCCTGACAGCCCTGTCCTGTCCACCATGCTGGGGAGGCACTCTGACAGCTTGACAGCTACTCCACCCCCCCCCCCAATTTTGCTAGCTGGTTCCCCATGTGATCAGGAGGGGGCAGCAGTTTGGACAGCTGCTAGTGATTCTGAGTGATGTGGAAGCTTGTCAACTTGTGTGTAACTGCAAGCCATGTAGCACTTACAGGCTGCCTTCTGAGCATGCCCAATGGAGTAACTTATGTGGATCACTGCACCAGAGCAGTTACGGGCAGACCTAAGTTACGGGCAGACATAAGTTCTCTGCCTCACACATAACTCTGTGTTTAGGATATAGCATAGTTAGGGCAGAGCAGTTAGGGCAGAGCAAGCAAAAGTTGCTCTGGATTGCACAGTAAGTCCCAGAATTGGCAGCCCATCCTACTACTCAGAAAAGCAGGATAAGTACATCTGGGCTTGGTGTGCTATAACTGGACCAGTTTTACATGCTGACTTGATCCTAACTTGCTCAATAAGGTGAGAGCATGTTTGAAGTTAGCAATGGCTAAGTTCCAATTGGTATGTTCAGGTATAACCTAATTATCAGTGTTTTATTTATCAGCAATTTTGTCTCAGCACTAATGAGGTTGGCTCTTTAAATTGAAAGATAAAACATCCCTTAAGTAGCAGTTAATGGCTTAAAAGCAGCCTGCTTACCATGAAAACATGGTAGGCAATTAAGGTTGACTGAGAAAAGATCATAAAGGGTTCCTTTGGTTTCTTTTTCAGCTGGGAGGGAGACTCCTCCCTTTTCCCATGTGATAATCACATTAATAAAAAGTGAAAATAACTTCTGAATTTCTTTGTAAGGGGAAGCTTCTACCTCTGAGCTGGAATTATTGCTGTAATCCTAAACACACTTTCCTGGGAGGAAGGCTGATTGGGGCTTACTTTAGAGTACGGATGGCTAGAATTGTGCTGTTTTAAGCCTGAGGAAAGGGAAATGATTAATATTCATTGCCTGTTTGTTATCACAGTAAACAGTTGCTTTTATATAACGCAAAAATGGGTATCCACAGAAGTTTCTGGAACCAAACAATCTGAATGCTGAGGTTCAACCTGTATATAAAGTTTCTTTCTTGTCTATTCCTGTCTATCACATACAGAGGACAAATGTACGTAAATAGTCTAGTTTGCCTTTCTCCACTAGGCAAATGTGAATGTGAATTTTCCACTTTGAATATGAATGGTTACCCAGTGTAGGAATACAGCTTCTTACACAGCTCTGATGCCTAATATCATTACAGACTGTCTCAGCTTTAATTCAGCTATGATTTTCAAGTGAGATCTGGTTAAACACACACACACACACACACACACACACACACACACAAGAGTGAGAGAGAGAGGACTCAGGCCTTACCACTTTAGGCCACCACAACTCACCTGTTACTTGTTCCTGTGGAGGTGTGGGGAGGCCAAAACATGTCTGTGCACTAACCTAATCCCCCCAGGAGTGGCACCAAAATGTCTTACGGCACTTGTGCAACACCCCAAGGCCAGTACCAGACTTGTGCCAAGACTTATCCGGGGTTAGGATTGCAGCCAGTGAGTAGGGCCATTGCGTGTAGCCTGGCCTCCTCTGCAAGAGGCCAGGTCTGTTGAAGATGGATGCCAGATGTCTGCCACAGCAAGGGTCAGGTGAAAGGAGGGAATGATTGGATGGTGATGGATGAGAAGAAGATGGATTGGAGAGAAGGGCAGATTGGGACTGGGAAGGATTCAGATTGGGACTGGTTCAGTGGTGGCCAAATTCGCCTTCATGGATAGAGATGGAATTGCACAAGCTAAACTGGCACACATCTGAGTTGACCCATGGTGCTGCTGGAACTGTTCCTAAGGCAAGGAAACAAATGTTCCCTTACCCCAAAAGTCCTCAACTCCCTGTCACGGGTCTGCCTGCCTCCCCTCTCCCTTCCTCCACTGACAGTGACTTGCTCTTCTAAGATCACAGATATTTGTGTCCCGTCTTCATCTTCCTCCCCCAAGGTGTATATTTGTAACAGAAGACCAGGCAAGTGGTAAGTATCACAACATACGTTTACTTGTGGAAAGCTTAGTGGTTACAGAAGTTCTTGCTTTTAACTGTTTCTTTTCTTTCCCCCAACAGGATCCCTCTTCCCCAACATGAAGCAGGTTGATGACTACAATACACCAGGTAAGTAAACTCAAACAACAGAGTCCAAGGGGACTACACTGTCCAATGTCTAATCCTTCCTTTCTCTTTCAGGTGGGGTCTCCGGACATCTTAGTTTCCTTTATCCTCTGAATCAGGAGGAGTCCCTTCTCTCGGCCCTGTCATAGGCTGGTCACCTTCTCCAACGGCTCTACGCGACTGCCTCTCTCTCCTTCACTTTTCAATCCAAGAGTCTCTGCTTTCCTCTCCTCCTTTCTCCTTCATTCCCTGCTGACAGGGAGATAGTGGGTCTCCAGCCTGCCCCGGGTTCTCCCTGTAAGCTTTGTAGGTGCTGCGCTCCTTCCAGGGAAAATCTTCTTGCCACAGCGTTTCCCGCCGACCGCCCTCCAACTCCTGCAAATCCCACGGTCCTCCCCCCATTTCCTCCCGCCAAACTCCTGCCAATGACTGCACCCCTCCGGGTGTGTACCACCTTGTAGATGGACCTACAGTAATGCCTCTCCTTGTTGGTCCGCCCCTCCCACCTGTCTTCCACATCTCCACCATGTCCTCCATCCTCCATACTTCCACAGAGTCCAGGAAGAGTCAGATATCCAAGGGGGGGGGGGTAATTTGGACGATCCCAAATCCCCAGGCTCTCTCCCATATGGACTCCCATGGGCTCCATGTTATAATCCGTGTAGGCATCCCAGTCTATGTGACACTCCCCATAGGAGTTTCAGCAGAAGCTGCATTGGCAGTGCTGCATCACCACATAGGGAATTAGGATTTAGCTGTAAGACTTTCTAGTTAAAATGCTGGGCACACATCTATCTATCCTCTCACCATTATAACAAAAGCCAATCACAGCATCATCTTGACCTACTCTAAAGACTCATGTGGGATTACAGGCCACGTTTCTGAAGGGATTAATAGAATACACAATGGTGACAGAGACCCAGGACAAGAATGTGTAGTACGCATGAGGGTTAACTCATCACAAATGGTTCTGCAACTGTCATTTTCCTTTCCCTGGCTCCCTGCAGGGCAATTGGCTTCAGCAATGGGGAAGTGATGAGTCACAACTGACCACAACAGGCAATCTGAATGGTGACTTTAAAAGAACATCCCCTTATCTTCCATGCTTGAGCATCTTCTTCCTCTGATATAGAAAAGAGTAACTATTCCTGTTATTCTCTTGCAATGGTATTTTCCTTGAACAGGGGCACATTAGATGCTCTGTCCTCTTCAGCAAGCGTACAGCTTGTGTGGAGCTCTGGTGACATGTTGTGGCTGAGCTGGCTAATCACAAGTACAGACAGATTTCCTTTCCACTCTCTGCCCTTGGTTTACCTTATAGCTCTCTTAAACTGCAAAGGCCACTCATCGAACTTGTGATCTCATAATGATTCCCAGTGTGTTCATTGAATGATTGTACTGTCAAGTCTCCAGTAGCCCAAAAATGATGTTTGCAATTATAAAGAGTTACCCCCAAAAGCTTTGAAATTGGCATGCAGAAAGGAAACCTGAGAAGTTCTGTTCAGTTCTGTTCAGAAATTATAGATCTGTAGACAACAGGGGCAACTCAAGACCTTCTGGTTGATGCTCAAGGCTTTGTTCAAAATATCATCTCCTCTTACTTACTAGGTGATGTACCAGCCTCTGCTCCTCCAATTCCTGGATTAAAATGGAAGCACCACTTTAGGTAAATATAGAAACCATTTAAGAAATTGGGCAACATTTAATTAATCTACCTTTTCCAATTCAGGTAAGAAAGGAGAGCAGCAGATGTGAATGGACAGACAGAGCAAATGTATTGAATGTTGGAGCAAATCCCCCACTGTCAGCCCAATCCTATACCTGTCTTCTCAGACATAAGTCCCAGTACAGTCAATGGAGTTTACTCCCAGGAAACTGTGGATAGATTTGCAGCATCAAACTGCTGCCTGATGGAAAGTTCAGTAGTACCTAAATCCCTGTGTGGCTGTGCAGGTGTAGCAATTTGAGCTAGATGGATCAACTCTGATTCAGTAGAAGTATTTAAAAATATTCAAAAGAAGTACTATTAAAGTATTTATATACTGCTACTGAATCAAAATTGAATTTTTGCCCAGCTGCTGCCAACCTAGCAGTTCGAAAGCAAGTAAATACAAGTAGATACCACTTTGGTGGGAAGGAACAGTGTTCTGGCCACATGGTGTCTTCTGTCTTCTACAGAGGTGTCTTCTTACAACACTGGTTCTTCAGCCTTCTAACAGAGATGAGAACCACTCCATAGAGTTGATCACAACCAGCAGGGCAACCTGCAGGAGACACTTTTACCTTTATTCAGCAAAACAGTTCACAAAGTGCTTTACAGAAAAAATCAAATAACTACATGCCTAATCCTAAGCCTTCTATTGTCCATGGCTCCAGCGATGCCCAATTTTCCACACTGGCTATTGCTGGAGAAGCTGCATCAGCACTAGAAAGTTAGATAGAACTGGACCCTTGCAAATCTAATCTAGAACCTTGCATTTTATTTGTTGCATTATGCAGTTGGTTTTCATTTTATTTTACTATTTCTTTTACATCAAAAACTCTTTCCTGATGGAAAACTAGCATGTCCCAGCCCCGTCTTTTCCTTCTCATACTAGCTTTCTGTGTGAGAGAAATTTTTGCTGTGCAGAACAATGCATTTTTAAATCCTCAACCCACTGTTCTAATGTGATAAAAATCCTTGTGATTTTTCTGAACAGGTAGATTAGGTTTTTGATACAGTGTTCTTCCGCATACAAAAGCATGAATAAGATATTGCCCAAATTCCGGAACTGTTAAGCAAAGCCATAAAGCTATGAGAATTATTCATCTAGTTTTTCATATAACAAAAGAGGAGTGGGGATCAAAGTTATACAGTGTGTGTCATTTATCATGACAACTCGGGATTTCACAGAAATTAATTAAATGTTGCCCAATTTGTTAAATGGTTTCTATATTTACCTAAAGTGGTGCTTAAGCATGTCAGGATTTTCTTAAATAACTCCTGGGCCTGGAGCTTGTTTTCGTTTTGTTTGGGGTTTTTGTTCATGTAGCAGGGATGGATCTTCATGGCTTTAAGAATCAGTTTCTCCTGAACACTTAAGGCATGACTTGGAGGAATCTGGTGAACTGATTCTGTCAAGATGGGTTTGTATATTCTTCAGGGCTTGTTAGGGGAAAGGGAGGAAATCTAAATGAATTTTGACATTTGTATTTTGAATGTTATCTGTCAAACATGCCAGGAATGGGATCAGAAATTTCCTAAGGACCACTGTGGCTCTCTAACATATCAATAGCAATATGTAACTCATACACATGATTTAGCCTGAATGTCAAAATACAAAAGGATATATTTATATTCATGCATACACGTTTGCAGGAAAAGCCACTGCAGACAGGCTAATACTGTTTTTAAAATGACATTGCTAGATAAGCAATGCCTGACAGGTCTACCTCTGAAATGAGGAGCAGAGAAGTCCATAATGATCATTGGTGTGTAGGACTCTCCATGGCAGATGACATTCAGAGAGGACATGGAGATGACAACAACAAGTTTTGTGGATTCTGAAGAAGCATAGGACAACACGGGAAGAAGTGCTGTACAGAGATCCAGCATTTGTACAGAGTTCCACATTTAATCCCTGGTATCTCCATGTAGAAATGGAAAAGACATTGCCTGAAACCTGGAACAGGCAATGCATGTAAATTAGATAATACTGAGATGTTCTGGATTCCCTATCTTGCTTCCTGCCTCCCCTGAGATATTGAATCTGGTGCCACTACTTGTTTGATGGATCAGCCTGTTGGGCTCTTTGATGGCCATGGAAATTCAGCAACTGTCCAACCTGGCCATTTCTTGGTGTTATCTCTGAACATTTTTTTGAGTAAATATAACCAAGCTCCAAAACCACAAGAGTCAAAACTTCATGAGCAGCAACTACAACCTACTTTAACACCAAGCGATCATGACAATAGAGAACTTGCACATGGCAATTAACAAAAGCCCTAAACAGATTAACAATCACAGTTCTGTGAATATTGATGGCTCCAAAGCACAAGGCAATAAAACTTGTGAGAAAAGGTCAGAGCTCCTCCAGCCTAATATGAGCCTTCTTGATACTATACTGGTTCTTGAGCCATCAAAGAATCAGTGTGCCCCACACTGTGCTTCATTCTTTACCAGGGAAAGAGGACAAATGTCCTCTTTTCCTGAAGAGCCACTGGCACCTGTCCAACATTTTTAGAAAGCTATGACAGCCATTTCAGTACAGTGGAAGCCCCTCACACCCAGGGTGACCAGATGCCAAACCCAAAATTCCTGAACCCCAAGGCCAAAATTCCTAATCCCAAGCCAAAATTCCTACCCGCTGAAAAAAATGGCCAAAAAATGTATTTTTCTTGTGTTTTTTTTTACCATAACTTTTGATAGGAAGGAGATATCTCAAAACTGATTTTTGCATTGGATTTTGCTCTTCAATACAAATCCAATGACATGTGGCATGATGGGTACAGTGCACTATCGCAAAGTTTCAAAATGAAGCCAAAATGTAGGACAATTAAGCCAAAATGTAGGACACCTGGACAGGAGGCTAAAAATCCGGACAAATCCGGGTTTTTCCGGTCATCTGGTCACCCTGCCTGGAGTCACACCCAGCAGCTCAGGACTGAACAAGTTTGGAGCTACTGTACTGACTTTTTAAAAAAATCAGATGTATTTTTTTTAAGTTCAAAAAAAAATTAAAATTCATTTTGGATCTCTGGCATCATATATGGTTTGATCCCGAGTCTTCCAAATAACTTATGAACAGGACTTAACAAGCAAACTAAAAATTCAAAGGAATTATGCACCATACAAAGAGTTAGTTCTGTGTCCCACAGATACCTTTTAATACACAAACTTTAATAACATAATTGTGTTATTAAGACAACTTCACTGTGGTGCAATCCTAAGAAACGTTCCAGCACTGGCATAAGGATGATGGGAACATAAGATATACCCATATGGTATGGGAACAAACTTTGACTTGCCTTGAAGAGGCCTTCATGACTGCCCTCTAATTATAGGATGCAACACATGATGACCTACTACAACAGCTATACCAGAGCTGGAAATTTAGTTAGGATTGTGCCCTATGTTTACTTAGAGCCCAGTCCAAATGTTTCACCACCAGGACTCCTGGCACCTGGGGATTTCAGCTGGGCAGCTAGAGTCTCTGCTTACATGGGGCAGGGGACAAGTATCCCCACATTTAAGGTAGCCTTGGATGGTCCACAGAATACTGCGGCATCCTTTTTGGTGCCACAGTAGACCTGGTGCTGTAAGCAGCTCAGGGTTGAGCTGCCTGTTCTTTATACCCTGGTTCTGACCATATAATTGATTGCAAGCAAGGCTTCATATTTGTATCCAAGTTGCTCTGTACAGTTTCCGATTCTCCTACAACACTTAATCAGACATATTTCAAGGTGATCCTGACAAACAGCCTTCCAAAAATCATGTTATAATCTTATTTCCTATTCCTTTGCTTCATTTTAATAATATACAGCAGGTCCCATTATTGTGTTAAATTAAAATGCATTGTATCGGAGACATTTGTGAAATTTAATGGATTTGCATTGCCAGCACACTACCGCCCAATTTCATCCTGCCCAGCTTGCTGTGCATATTAGCCACATTGATTTGTACATAGAGAATGCGCATAGACATTGTGCAACAGTACTGTATTATAACTAAACTGGCAATAAAACATAATGCAATGCAAAGAAATACAATTTGTTTTCAGCTGCGCTCATGACTGGACTCCAGGGTGATCGGGGAAAGTGATGAATGCAAACAAAATCATTGGCATGTCTAATTCACCTGAAATCATGCATGCGGTGCTGATGGGATTTTGTTTTAGTTGATTATAACATTGGTATTACAAGCAGTATCATGTTCCTGCAAAAATAAATACTAAAACATATCCTCACTCTCCAGCTTCTCCATCATTCCACTGGAGCCATAAAGATAAGTAGGTTTATAGATTAAGAGAGAAGGGTGACCTGGACTCTGGATTAGGCCTTTTTCTACTATGTGAACTGCCATCAAAAGGCATGGAAATTTGATTCCTTTACCGTGATGCACCACTTTAGTCTTTCATGGCTTTTTAGGTCAAATCCTATCCAATTGCTGTGCTTTGGAGATTTAATTAATATATAAATTCAAGCTCCTGGAAGTCACATATGTTTGAGGAAAGGTAAAATTTAATTATTTTGCCTGCACAGCTCCATATGTCAACTGTTAACTCAATTAGTTTTTGCAAGGAAGTACATCTTCCCACATCTGTAATTTCCATTCATTTAGGATGCACTGTGGCTAATCAACACCCTATGTGACAGCATGCCTATCCTTAAACATATGCATGCAGACTTCAGTACAGTGTATATTTGTATGTATTTGTAATGTTTATATTCATAGCATGCTTCATATGGTCCAAAGACATATTGGCACATAATTATGACAACAGCAATAATATAACAAACCCTTCAATCCAGAGTAACTACGGGAGCATGGAAGAAAAATTTACGTTGACATAGTTGCGGCACCTTACTGGTCAAGAGGCAGTACTTTCTTTCAAGTGGGTGTTCATCTTTTATTTAGCAGGGGGAGAGAAACTGGCCCTCCACACCCCAGCAATGTTTGTTCTAGTGGCTTCTCCTGGTGTTCTTTTTGCACTTTGATTGTGAGCCCTTTTGGGACAGGGACCCATTAGCTATTAATTAGCTATTAATTTTTTTCATTTTCTTGTAAACCGTTTTGTGAACTTTTTAGTTGAAAAGCAGTATATAAATACTGTAGATAGATAGATAGATAGATAGATAGATAGATAGATAGATAGATAGATAGATAGATAGATAGATAGATAGATATTGAAATCCAGAGTAAATTGTTCTTACGTCAGAGCAAGGACTCTCCATATTTACTCTGGATTGCACCCAAAAACTACATCACAGTTTGGATTAACAGACAATTTATACAATTTATTATAACAACTAGCGAAAAGCAGGGCGTCCAGATGCCCGGAAACCCCCGGACAGGTCCGGAATTTCACTTCCTGTCCGGCCTGTCCGGGCAGGGGAGGGCTTGTCCGGGGATGGGGGCTCGTGCGTGCTTTGCTGCTACTTAAATGTGCTGCTCGGAGCGACGCGCGCCTACAGCGGCCGTCCGAGCAGCCTCCTTGGGAAAGAGAAGCTGTGCGCATGCGCACAGCCTCTCTATCCCTGCCTGGTGCGCTCTTAAACAAGTAGACGCTGTGCGCATGCGCACAGCCTCTACCTCTGAGAGACCGCCCGGTCTCTCCTCAGATCGGAGCGGTCTGCAGCGGCGGAGCGTCCATCCACAGACCGCTCCCTTCAAGCGCGCCTGGCTGGGGCCAGTGCCAGAGGTGAGAGGGAAAGAGCCCCAGCCAGGCGCGCTTGAAGGGAGCGGTCTATGGATGGACGCTCCGCCGCTGCAGACCGCTCCGATCTGGAGCACTGGGGATGATGCTCGGAGGAAGAGGTTGCACTGGCGAGGATGCTGACCATGGGGGGAAGTTGCGCCTGGGGGGAAGTTGCACCTGGGGGGAAGTTGCGCATGGGGGAAGTTGCGCACGGGGGGACGTTGCGCACAGGGGGACATTGCGCATGGGGGGAAGTTGCGCACGGGGGAAAGTTGTGCATGGGAAAGTTGCGCATGGGGAACTTTTGCATGGGGAAGTTGCACATGGGGTTGATGCACATGGGGGATTGATGCAGATGGGTGATGTTGCATATGAGGAGTTCAGGCACAAGGGGGAAGATGATGTGCATGGGGGACTGATGCGCATGGGGGATGATGCACATGGAGGGAAGTTGCGCATGGGGGAAGTTGCGCATCGGCGAAGTTGCGCATGGGGTGTTGATGCGCCCTGGGGGGATGGCATGTGGGGAAATGTTACTCCCACAATGTGGGTACACTTTTCACCAGGGTGACCATATGGTACACCTCCAAATGTAGGTGAAAATCCGGACTTTGTGAAAATCCGGACTTTGGGAGGACCTTGTCCTACATTTTTAAAAATGTAGGACAAAATGCACCCAATTGGCTGGATGTTGGTCAGTCTTCCATGTTAAATATAGGACAGAAACACGTTGCCCCCTTTTCAGCCCCTGAAGGGTTAATTTCTCCAGATGGTTCTTGGTGGGAGTTCAGGTGACAGAAGGAACTCCCAGAATTCCATGCTTCAGGCCCAGCAGTTGGGGAGGAATATTGATGAGTCAGCAATTCTCAAAGTATAGGGAGGAAAATGCGTTGCGCCCCTTTTCACCCTCTTCCCGTCGGAATTTCCGAAAACCAGTTCTTAGCGCACCCTTCCGTCACAGAAGGAGCACCCACCCCTAATTTCACATTTCTAGGCCCAGCGGTTTTGGCAGGGCGGTGATGAGTCAGTCAGTGAGTCAGTCACTTTTCTCTTTTATATATATAGATTTATACAAGCAGTCCTTTGAATTCTTTTCTTTAGGCAAGTAGACAGTTTTTTCCCCCTCATTCAAATTAGATCTTCATATTCTAGTCTCATTTTATTTAAACTTCCCCGTTCAATTAAACAGAATTGTCTGATCTTCTTGACTTCCTTTACTTCTCTGAATTGTAAATTCAAAGCAAGGTTTAATTTTAGCTCAACCCTTTATTTTAATATTCTGTTTTGTTGTACAATCCAAAGATATTTCCTTTATAGACTGAACTTTCAAGAGTGTACTTGAGATAAAGATTCTGATCTGAACAGGTCAATAAAGATATTTGGTTTGGAAGACATTTGCTCAGTTCTCATTTGAATCTCATTCTCATCACACACCACCTGTACTTCGAGTAATAGGATGTGGAAATTCATTCTTGACTTGATGGATAAGTTTAATTAACACATGGAATGTCTGCAAACACACGTGCAATGAAACATACAAATCCCTTATGTGTGATCATCATAGTGAATCCATGATCTGCCAATCAACAGAGAAAAAGAAGACAAGATTAACTTCTGATTTTGCAAAAGTGTCTCAAAAGAGGGCTTTATCACAGCTGGCCAAAACTGAATTTTATTTTATTTTATTTATTTAGAAAATTTATACCTCACCTTTCCTCTGTATACAACAGATTCCCAACACAGCTTGCAATGGTCAAATAAAAACATACAATAAAAACATTGATTTAAAAGCAAAATTAACAAAATAACTATTTGAAGGAGGGCAAAACTTGGAGTTATGGTACTTTAAAAGAATAGGAGGAACAGGTAAAAATTTAGGAATTTTGCCTGTTTTCATGACATTCGAACCCAACCAGCAATTTTAGCTATTCTGCTTCTTAACTGGAATGCATGTTATTCCCTACATATGCATCATATTAGTTTGGCCCACTTTTTCTATGGTGTCCCCTATTCCAAATCAGTCCCAGTCCCAGTGGTGTCACTAGGAAATTTCTCCTTCCAATCAAAAGTTATGGCCCCAAAACAAAAAACAAAAATAAAAATGCATGGAGCCCTATGGAAAGTGAAAGTGAGTTGTATTGCACCTTAACTCATGAGTAGACATGCCTTAGTCCATTGTAAAAGGCAGACTCCAATGCCCCCAAATGGTCCTGACCCAGTAAATGCAGCCTTCACAAATCAACCCCGCCGGAAGTTACTGATAATTGCATGAAGTTGTATGGAAAGTAGAACTGAGCTACACAGCTGCATTTACTTGCAAATAAGCAAGCATAGTCTTGGCTGGTGTTCAGGTCAGACACAGAGGAATGCAAGGCAACCAGAATAGTCCACATCCAGTGAAAGTAGAGCTCAAACAAGTGTTACTGGAGGTTCACCCCCTTCCAAAAAAGAATAAAAGGCTTACACAGCAATCCTAAACACACTTTCCTGGGTGCAAGTCCCACTGAACACAATTAGGCTTCCTTCTGAGTAGACATGGGTCATGGTTAGGATCATGCTATTGGTAAGGTAATTTTTAAAATATGAAAATATTAATTAAAACCCTCTCATTCGGCTGATATAACACTGAACATTAAAAAAATAAATCCATGCAGGGACAGCAGGGAGCTGTCCAGCAATTGCCCAGGACTTCAACTGCCCCAGCCGATTGCTCTGTTGCCCTTGGTTCGGCTTCTACACATTTGTGTAAGGAGGTTCTCAGCCAGATTCTAGGGCCCTGGAGCTCAATAGCTGCAATCTGCTGCCTCATGGTTCATCCAGAGGACATTGCCTTATTTGAGAAAAATCCTCAGCCTTGCTGGAGCCAGATAAATTGCAGGAGGTTCATTTGAAGGAATTATTTTTACAGAGGGAGCCTATTTGAGCCATTCAAACTGTGTTCACAAAATAGCCAAGGCAATCCTGCCATCTGCTAGCTCTTCTGAGGAAGCACATGGGCCTTTTTAATACCAGGAACTTTAAAGTGAATGGAAATTTTGTTCCTAGCATTTTATATGAATTTTTATCTATCCGTACACAAATGTGTTTTCACGGGCTGAGAGGGTTTCTAATTAATTGTATTAATATTGATAATAATTAATTAAATAATTGTGGGGGTGTCAAAAAATTGTGGGCCCTGGGTGCCAAATGACTGCCCAGTTCTATCTTCTCAATCATTGATGCAGATGGTACCACTTCCCCACTTGTAGGCTTTCCCCATTTGCTAACACATTGTTACTACTACTTGAACTAACCAAGAGTAATGTAAAACAGCCCAATCCTTACCAGTGTTGATGTGGGGGAAGCACATGGCCCACACTGTATCCAGCACTGGCAAGGAGCAGGCTAGAGGTCTCGTTAAGGTGGGGGACATTCAGTGGTGGGCTCCAGCAGGTTCACACCTACTCTATAGAACCGGTTCTTAACAAGAGATAGGGCATATAAAGTTTAAAAATACCCATTTAAAAGTGGCTGCCAGATGGGCAGAGAACCAGTTCTTAATTTTTTTGAAGCCCATCACTGGGGACATTTGTTCTCTTACCCTACGTATACCCCCAGCGTGCTCAGTGCAAACAACTGGGATCTGTGCTTGCTAAATAGCCAGCCTTGGTCCAAGCTGACCCTTATCAGGTTTTCAGGTCCAGAAAAAGGGATAGGATTAGGTATATAACAGTCCTCCTGATCCTGAAATGCCTTTATCTCCACCTTTGCCCCCACCTTTGTTATACCTGCTCTCTTACTTCACCCTGTTCTCCCCAGTGGCATGGCTAGGAGGGGTGCAGGGGGTGCAGTTGCACTGGGCTACAAGCTTTAGAGGGGTAACAAGGTGAGCTTGACACTAGTGGCTAAAATTGTGAAAATAGGGTAGGTATGAATCATAATACCATCATGTTATATATCTTTGGAAAGGTAATTTTATGCAGCATACAATGAAAGGAACTGCATTGGAATATCTCTACTCATTGGCCAGACGTTATGGCCAATGACCCAGAAAATGAAAACACAAAAGTTTATAGAACAAAATTGGATTTTCTTAACTCAAACTTTCTCATGATACCGGTGGCTCTGAGAACCAATGAGATACAATTCTGATACTGTATGGAACTAATAAGGTGTTAATATGAATCAGAGTACATATATCATATTCATTACACATATCATAAAACAGTTATCCCATGCTAACTGGGTATACAGGCACTTCTACATGGTAAGGCAATTCGCTTGTTGTGGATTGGAGTTTCCTCCAATCCATGATGGACTCAACATGTGGATAGCTGGCCGGCCTGTCGCAGAGACCTGTCAACACAGGCACTTCTAAGTGGTGCTCCTCTTATATTTAGCAGGGAAAGAATAATTATTCCTCTTTGCTCTGCACAGTTTCCCCAATCAATAAGGAACACAATTTTCTTTTTTTTTTCTTTTTTTTACTTAATTAAATTTAATTTTGTCCTTAGCCCAGCTCCTGCCAACCTAGTAGTTCGAAAGCATGTAAATGCAAGTAGATAAATAGGTACAACCTTGATGGGAAAGGTAACAGCGTTCCATGCACCTCGGCATCTATTCACACCAGCCCCATGATTACGAAAGTGTCTTCGGACAATGCTGGCTCTAAAGGCTTGGAAACGGGGATAAGCACCGCACCCTAGAGTCGGACATGACTGGCAGTTAACCTGCAGGGATACCTTTACTTTACCTTTTAAAATAAAAAGAAACCACTTTTCACCACTAGATGGTGCTCAGGATGATGATTCTTGTGTGGCCAGACTAGTTTTCAAAAACAGACTTTCCCTTGTAGTGGAAGGGCTAAATTACATATGTGTCCCTCGTAAAAATTGCTGGAATCATTGTGTCAGCTACAAAAATGTCATTTCCAAGAAAGCTGATGAAGGCTGAGACAATAATTCAAAGCACATTGAAAACTCAATCATTTATGCAAAATAGTTCTGTTCACCATTCTGCTCTGCCGGTGGAGTTTGCATCCGTGGCATAGCTAAGGGCAGTGGTATTCAGGCACTTCAGCCTGGGACCCCCTTTCAAATTTAAAATTTGTCCGGCACCTCCTGTCAAACTAACTGGCATGCTCCTCCATGTCTACTTGGAAGTAAGTCCCATTGTGTTCAGTGAGACATACTACCAGAAAAACCCAGTTCCAGTTTCCAAGATGGTGGATCCCACTCTCTCATGACCCTCCTGACCTGGGATTGGGACCCCGAAGGGAATCCCAAACCCCACTTTGAAGACCACTGGGTGTGCAGGGGGTAACAGTTGCAACAGGTAGCAAGCTATAAGGGGCAACAAGCTGAGTTTGACACTAGTGGCTAAAATTGTGAAAACTGGGTATGTTTGAAGAATAATACCATCATATTATACATCATGGGAAAGGTAATTTAATGAGAAATGCAATGAAGTGAACTGCATATTCTATCAAAAGTTATGGGCAATTAACCAGAAAATGAAAATACAACTGCCTAACAAAAAATTGCATTTTCTTAACTCAAAACTGACCCACGAGACTAATTTCTCTGAGAGACCATGAGATGTAATTATGATACAGTATAGAACCAATAAGTTGTTAATATGAGTTAGCTCCTATTATAATACAGTTAATCCTGCCAACTGGGTAAAGAGGCACTTCTAAGCAGTCCTCCTCTTGTATTTCAAAGGGAAAGAATAACCATCCATCTTTGCCTCAGAACAGTGTCTCTGACCAATAAGGGCCACATTTACTTAGTTAAATCTGATTTTGTTGTTTAGGGGCCTACAAACTCTCCCACTCCAGATAGTATATAGGTGTCTTGGCTATGCCACCAGCTGGGGAAAGGCAGCAGAGCAGGGGGAATTAGGAGTGGCAGAGGTTTTTATATAAAGCAGAGGTTTCCAAAATCCTACTTGAATATTGGGACCTCTCTGAGTGCTTGCAGAATGCAACAGCTGCAGGGACCACACCAATGTGAAAGAAATCAGAATAATTCAGGGACCCTTGGGCATCCCCATGTTCCAGTTTGAGCTCTGCTATCAAAATGGAGTTGAAAAGGGAGCCTCCGGAAGGCTGCAGGACTTCCTCGGGGACATGGGGATGTCCAAAGGTCTCCACAGTGTTGTAATCATTGCAGCTCTAACAGGCATCCATCCCTGGCCCACTTTCCTTAAAGGGGAATGGCAATGACCCAGTTTACATTCCCAATTATAGGTCACAACTCACAATTTGGGGGACCACTGATTTAAAGATTGCCTTCAGATATCCAACAAGAAAATTGAAAAACTGAATTTCCTACATATCAGAATGATGCAGTTCTGAAGAAAAGCAGTGCCAAGACTTACTTTTTAGAGATCCAGAAGTAACATGCCTGTTCCCTCATCTAAATGAATGGAGATCTAACAAATGGAGAGGCCAACTTACAAGTTCCAAAAAAGGTACAGATTGACATTCTACTGAACTGCCACTCCTAATTCCCAAAGTACATGTGCTTTTCCTTCCTGCTAGTCATAGTTACTATGCCTGACCCTTCTTAACTGGAGAGATCTGACAAGATAATTGCCCCCTGTGGCATTGCTACAGGCTAATCACTGTCTCAGCGGAGCTGTGGCGAAAAGTGCCATTATGTGCAGGAGGCACTGAGTGACACAGTGGCTGCTGAGCTCCTGCCATTATTTGCTCGCCATCCTGTTACTTTTTTATAGTTGCAGTGATGGTATCAAAGAAGGCACAGTGAGACCCAGAAGAACATCATATCATATGTGACATCATAGGTGATATGAGGACGGAGAAGAAAGGAAAATACATTGAAGGGGGGAAATTTTCCTGGGAGGCTGGTGTAAGCAGAGATAAAATGATCACTTGGCACAGAGCTGACACTGACAGTGCATATTGCACCATGCTCTCCACAGTGCACTAAGCCACACTACGTATGCAGTTTGCCAGCCAGCAGACTGTCCTTCATCCCTTGTCCCCAGCCTGTCTGGCCAGCTGCCTACATTCCTCCAAGATTAGAAAATTATTCAAGGGAAGAAAGCCAGAAACAGAAAAAGACTATGATCCATTGGACACCTCCATCCCCCAATGGTCTCAGGACAGTCTGGAGCAGTGGTTCTCAAAGTAGGAGTCAGGACCAGTGGTGTTTGTAAGGAGGACTGGAGGGCCCTGGACCCCAAGTACCACGCTCATGGGAGTGACACACTAGTGCATGACGAAAATTACTAAAGTCATGATCATTTGGAATAATCCATCTTGTTATATACTGTTGGATGTGTATTTTCCAGCAAAATCCAATGCAAAAAATTGCTTTGAGATGTTGCCTTCCTATGAAAAGTTACATCCAAATAACAAAAAAATGCATGGAATGCTATGGAGAGCCCCCATCATCATCTTGGTGTTATTCCAATGTAGGTAGGGTATGTTTCGTCAGACATAGCCATTGACACGACTGAGATATACTTCAACTGATGTGTTGCTCCATCTGTTGTTGAAGGCGTTTTATATCTACTGCCAGATTCTTATTTATCTACTCACATTAACATTATTTCAAACTGCTAGGTTGGCAGGAGCTGGACCAGAAACAGGAGCCTACTCCAACTTGCAGCACTCTGGAGTCTTGAATGCTGGTCTTAAACTACCAACCTGCCAACATTCCAGTTGTCCAGTTGGCAAGCACATTCACTGAGCGACTGCCGCAGCACCACTCCCAATAAAGTGTTTTGTAATTTGGAATATAGTGACATAGCTAAGGGGGTGTCTGGCTGCTACAGGCTGGGGAGATACACACCCCCCATCACCTGGGGAGGTGATGTCCCCTTTCCCCATGTCCGAGTTCCAGACTGTCCAGGGACGACTCCAAATTACTGGACACGTACTGCCTTGGGTGTGAGGGTGATGCTCCGCAGGGCAGATGCTGGGCTGGGAGTCTAACCGCCTGTGAACACTTGGAATTCCACATGTCTACAAGACACTGGTACCCCTCAGTTACCAAGTCCCCTGCCCATGCTGGCCAATGGAAAACATGCTGAACCCGGTGAGCCACATGGCACCTTGGCAGTCGCAAATTCTTTGCAGCACCCCTTAATGCTGCAGTTGAAGCATTCCTCGACTGCTGCAGCGATGCCCTCAGCCAGCGCTCTTCGGTGCTGCACTCCCCTCCCCTTGGAACAATTGGGCGCCCGCTCCACAGCCAAGGTGGACATCTGTGCATCCAAGAGCCACATCAAATATCTGGCATGTTGTTGAGGACCGAAAAAAATCTAATTATAAAATTTAAATAAATATTTTTGAGATGGAATTCTAATTCGGAGGCCCTCAGAACACCTTCTGAATACAAAGCACAGATCTGGTTGTGTTCTGTTGAGTGGGCCTCAGTGGATGAAGGGCCACTGAGGGATAGCTTAGGGCCAGATACTGAGGTTTGCTGTGGGCCACATCTGGCCCCCAGGCTGGGGTTTGGAGACTTCTGATTTAAAACATGGCTTCAGGCTCAAGCTTATGGTAAAATCATGCCTCCTTGGCATAATGGAGGTTTGTGGACACTGCTCTGCAATGTTTCCTCTCCTTCTTATCTAGCAGTTCCCATATGGTGACACTGAGTGATAACTGTTCATCATCTTGGTCCTTATGATATGGGGTGCCACAGGGATCTATCCTTTCCCTCATGCTTTTTAATATCTACACGAAACCACTGGTGGAGATCATCTGTGGATTTGGAGTGAACTGCCACAAATATGCAAACAACACCCAATTCTTTCTCTCCTTACCAATCCGCTCTGAAGGAGCTGTGGAAGTCTTGGGGTTCCAATGGCACTAAATGCCATTAGTGACTGGATGAAAGTCAACAAGCTAAAACTAAATCCTAAAAAGACCCTTGTACTCCTAATCAAGAAATCCTCAATGAGGGTGCAATCCTAATCAATTTAGAGCACAATCCTAACCAGGTCTACTCAAAAGTAAACCCCATTGTGTTCAGTGGGTCTTACTCCCAGGAAAGTGTCTTTAGGATTGCAGCCTTAGGCTGGCATAATTCCCCTTCTCACAGTGGTGGGGAGAGGCTGGCATAATGCATTCTATGTGGGATTACTGGCAAAAACAATTCAAAAACTTCAGCTAATTCAGAATGCAGCAGCACAAGTGATGATAGGGGCCAGATGTTGTGATTCGCCTGGACCACTGCTACAGCAGCGGCATGTTAAATGTTTTTTTTTAATCTTGTTTTTATTCTGCACTTTAAAAAAACTTGTAAACCATCTTGGGCATTTACATTGGAATGGGTAAGGTGATTATAAATCCTTAAAATGAACAAACGAAAGAACGAACGAACGAACAAACGAACGAATACATACATACATACATACATACATACATACATACATACATACATACATACATACCAGAACTGGCCTGTGACGACTTTGGTGGCCTGTGAATGGCATCCACTACTCATTCAGAAACACTCTACCTAGCTACAGTATTTATATATTGCTTTTCAATTGAAAAGTTCACATAGCGGTTTACAAGAAAATGAAAAAATGATAGCTAATGAATAGCTATTGGGTCCCTGTCCCAAAAGGGCTCACAATCTAAAATGCAAAAAGAACACCAGCAGAAGCCCCTAGAACAGGCATTGCTGGGGTATGGAAGGCCAGTTACTCTCCCCCAGCTAAATAAAGGAGGGACGCCCACTTGAAAGAGTGTCTCTTGCCCAGTTAGCAGAGGTAACTCTACCCCTTAGTTGGCATGTAAATACAAAGGAAAACAGCATCTACTAGTGTGGAATATGAACCAATTCAGGTCTGAAATCCTAAATAATTTCCTGAAAGCCCTTTCTTTGCATAAACCTGACTGGTATAGGAATGCAAACATTGGGTGCAACTGTGCCAATCCACAATGGCTATCTAAGTTTATCTAGACAGGGGCTTTTACAGCCATATTCAAAGCTGGCAGGGTTTTGAACCTGGACCTTTCTGCATCAGAGGCCAGTACCTTATCACTGAGTTGCAGACTTCAGCCCTGCCATATGCCTCGTAGGTTACGGGACAACCACATTCCAGCTGCAGATCCATACAATAGTGGCCCAATGTCTATTTTTGAGAGAGAAAAAGTGCTTCTTGTCAGAGAAAAGAATATGGCATTTTAAAAAGCAGAGAGAATATGGCAATTAACCCTTTCCATGTCAGTTGTTTCCCTTGCTCCAAATCACACACTCACACAGATACAATGCAAGCACATGCAGCAGAGTCTTTTTCCCTGCAAGTTTCCAATTCCAACCAAACATCTGTGAAGGCAAACATTCCTGCTGAAATGCTGGCCAGCTCTGATGCAAACACAGTAGTGACACACACATCCCAACCAGTGGTGGGCTCTAGCAGGTTCGCACCTACTCTATAGAACCGGTTCTTAACAAGAGATAGTACATATAAAGTTTAAAAATAGCCATTTAAAAGTGGCTGCCAGATGGGCAGAGAACCGGTTCTTAAATTTTTTGAAGCCCATCACTGATCCCAACACTGCAGTACTCCCAGTCGGATCCCACTAAACTGGCAGATTGTCAATAGGCTGTTGTCATTGCTGTGGTGACAGGCACCCCCCTCGGGGCAATTCAATATCTCTGGCGTCTGGAAGCAGCCTTATGCAGTCGCTCAGATATGGGCACACTGTCCATCCAAAAAGAGTGCTATTCTAATCATCTGCCCAGACTATGCAGGTGTCATGCTATCAGTCAGTACAGGAATGTAATCCCCTTTCTTTTTTATTTTAAATGAACTAGTTACACATTGTCCCCTTGTTGCCTACTTCATGTTTGCTGGTAATCCAATGGGATGTCACATCTGATCACTGGTGAGTGCTGCACTGGTTTGCTTTCAAATGAAAACCCTGGGATTCTGTGCCCTTTTAGAACGTCATCAGTGATGTTTCCAGTAAAGCTGCTTTTTGTAATTGTAAGATAGTAATTTATGTGGCCCTCATGCTGTTCTGGTACTCTTCAAGGTTGTTCAGGTGCTCTATAAGGTGTTCTTAGTAGTAGTAGTAGGAGGAGGAGGAGTATTTACACACCACTAGTCTGGAACATTTCACTGCTGACCAATAAAAAGGGAAAACAGAGGGCAGGAAGGGATATGCAAGTGCTAAACCAGGGGTGTCCAAACCCTGGCCTTGGGAGCAGATATGGTCTTTGGCAAGGCTCAATGTGGCCTGAAGCAGGATTCAGCCAGCCTGCTGGCAAGTCTTATACTGTGTATAATCAGGGTAACCATATAGAATGGAGGACAGAGTGCATCCATTCCTTTAATGCTTAAATACCTTTAAGCATTGCATAGAAGAGGTACTGCTTCTCAAACCCTTCCATGTTTGAATGGCTTCTGCTGGTGTTCTTTTTGCACTTTAGATTGTGAGCCCTTCGGGGACAGGGACCCATTAGCTATTAATTAGCTATTAATTTTTTTCAATTTTTTGTAAACCGCTTTGTGAACTTTTCAGTTGAAAAGTGGTATATAAATACTGTAGATAGATAGATAGATGTTGAGCTAAACCTGCCTAACCCCCAAATCCAGAGTAACTATGGGAGCACCTAAGAGACTTCACATGCACCAGTAGTTACTGCACCACCTAGTGAAAACCTATGGGAAATTCATATTGGAATCCAGAGCAAGTTGTTCTTACACCGGAGCAAGGACTCCCTGTAATTACTCTGGATTTTGCCCTAATTCTCTCTTCTATACAAAGCTTAAAGGTAAAGGCACGCTGTCCTCTGTTCTATACAGTCACCCTGTCTCTAATACTCTCTTACATGTAAATTTATTCCAATTTGAAATATAAATCATTTTACTGACCCACAACACAGTGTCAGAGAAATGATGTGACCATCCTGCTTAAAGGTTTGGACACCCCTCTGCTAAACACTAAGCACTACTCCATTTCATCAGCTTCCTCCAGGTTACCTTCTTTGATTCCTCTCCTTCTAAAAAAATGACACATTTGCCTGTGTCCTGCTCTGATTCTCCCTGTATGAAGAGTATCATATAGCAAGGTGGGGGGGGGAGTGTCATGATAACTCCACTGTAAAGAAATTGGGCATACCATAGAAATGTATAGGAACATAAGAATATTGATCATCGTCACGCCTTGCCTACGCCAACTGTTTGTAATCAGAGCCCTTCTTCACTGCCTGCAAGATGATTATACTCAGAAGAGCATCCTTTGTTCACAGAAGAGGTTAAATGCTCTCTTCTTCCTTGAAATGTAACAGTGGCTTTCTCAGTCTTCTCTTGGCACTCTTCGCATGCATTTTGAGGGCTAATGGAACCAAACTGCAAGGGGCCAAGTGAGCGACATCGTTTTTAGCACATCAGCGTTCTCTCTGTCTAGCTAGGGTAAATTCTATTATCTCCCTTTACACCCTTTGGCGCTTTGAGGGTTGTAAGTGGCTGGCTATTGATAGCATGCAGAGAAGATATTAGAAACCCCACACCCACCCCTAACAAGAAACTACATTTTTGCAACTGTAAAATCTGCTTGCTAATAGAAAATTAAAGTCTGTGTCGGACTCCTATCTCGGAACAGAAACTGGAGCTATCTTGTCCCAGCATGCTGGTGGCAGAACCGTCCTCCTGTCATTATTTCATCGCTGTGGGTTTCTTTCAACCAAATTTCACATATAATCGGCTCTGTGGCTGGCAAGGCCTCCCTTTTCCAACCTCTTTTGCCAACACATGCAACAGAATGAGGAACCCGAATGCTGAGTTGGTCAAATGGACCTTAATGTGAGATTGCAGGTGGGGGAATCACATTTTGGTTGCAATGCTAACCTAGGCCGGCACAACTCATTAGTCTACCTGGTCCTGTGGTGATGTAGGGAGGCAAGCGCATGTCTGTGCACTGGCTTAACCCTCCTCCAGGAGTGGTGCAGAATGGTCTTATGGCACTTTTGTGACACCCCCAGGTCAGCACAGTACTTATGCCAGGGCTTAGGCTGCCTACCAGGAGCTTAGGATTGCAGCCTAATTCCCAAATGTCGTATCTCCCTGCAAATTGATCAGCATGCTGATACAGGACATTTTTACCACATGAACACCTTAATCTAAGTGTTGTCTTCAATTCATACACTCACTGAACTCTGTAAGACCATTGGCTAGCTGTGCCCCTTGGTGCTTTTGAGTCACAAACCCTGGCCTCTGGAGGGTGACCAAATTTTGGCATGGAGCAGCACCAGAGATAGGTGACAATGTGGAATTTCAGTAAATCATTGGCACTGTGGGGTGTGGTTAGCCATGTGCTCCCTTTGCCTCATATTCTAGGTTTTAAGGCACTGTTGGTCTCAAACTGGATATCCTAACAGCAGGGTTTGAGCATCTTACTCCTTACGCTGCCTAAGGCATGTCCTAAAACGCTGAAGGCTTCTCTACTGCTCCGAGTTTGATGCCTTCCTCACAGGGTAACAAATGTTTGTGTTAAGTGAAATACAAGCAAACCAACATGGTCATTAGCCCAATGAAGGATTTGCCAAGGTTAGATCCAGTGGTGGGCTTCAGGGGGTTCTCACAGGTTCTATAGAACCCTTTGCTAATGAGCGCCTGGTTCTGAGAACTTGTTACTAATGGGACATAGAACCTGTTGTTAATTATTTGAATCCCACCACTGGTTAGATCCCATATTAATAATGCACAGATTGTGTTATAGCCTTGGGTGAGAGATTGTCATACTGCATATGCATATCCCATAGACACAGATGGGCACCCTGTAGAAAGAAAGCATACTAGTTTACACTATAGTGAAAAGGCCTCTTTTTCATTGAAAACATAGCATTTTGAAAAGAAAACCTGAGACCTGAGCAGTCAAATCAAGCCAAATATTTCCATATCAAATCAATTACACAGCGAGTTTTGATAGTGACATGTTTCTATGACATTAGACAAACAATGCTGACAGTAATCAGAAACCTCATCATTCATTGTCCATAAGATCCTAACTGGTGATCCATCATAGCTTCTGCATGAACGATGGAGTCAGAGTTTTAACTGCACTCTACAGTTCACTGTACTACAAGCAAGTATGTTTCAATGCCAACTTTTGCTTCGTCAAAAAAAAAAAAGAAATTGGTTGGGGGCAAAGCAGGTCCAAGATCTTCTGGCATCTGAGGAATAATGCAATCCTATGCATATCTACTGAGATGTAAACCCCATTATGGTGGGTTGTATCTCCATTTTGCCCTCTGCTCCTCCCATCTCCTGAACTGTTGAATGAAGAGGGGGATGAAGTGGAAGTGTGGAGGTGATGAACATGATAAGCTTGAGTGGTGGTGGCACTCTTGACAGCATTCCCCTTTTCTCCATGTATCTTCCACTGATATGCTCGTCCCTTTGGTATCCAATCCAAAAAATAGAAAGAAGTGCAGTGGAAGTGAATGAGCTGATGAAGGGAGTCAACCCTTTCAGTCTGCTTCAGTGGCATAGCTAGGGGATACTGGGGATACTGTTGCGCTGGGCAACATGCAGTAGGGGGGCTAAGCTTGACACTAGTGTCAGCCCCGTAGGGGGGCTGAGCTTGACAATAGTGGCTAAAATTGTGGAAAAAGAGGGTATGTATGCATGCTATATATCATTGGAAGGTAATCATTGGAAAGGTAATTTAATGCAGAATGCAGTGGAACAAACTGCATTGGAATATCTATATTCTACCAAAGATTACGGCCAATTAACCAGAAAATGAAAACACAAAAGCCCATGGAACAAAAAGTGGATTTTTAAAAAAACTTTCCCATAGTACTGATTGCTCTGAGAACCACTGAGATGTAATTCTGATACTGAATGGAACAAATGAGGTGTTAATATGAATTAGCTCTCGTTTCCTAATCCTTTATAATGCATATATGCATATATGCATACAGCTACCCACGCATACATATGCATACAGCTACCCATTTTAACTGGGTTTACACGCATGTCTAAGTGGTGCTCCTATTACATTTAGCAGGAAAAGAATAACCATTCCTCTTTGCTCAGCAGAGTTTCCCAAAACAATAAGGGACACACTTTTTAATTTTTTACTTATGTAAATTTGATTTTGTTGTTGAGTGTTTAAATCTGCCTATAGCCTACTTGGAATAAATCAATTGCGGCTCCAATCCTAAAGACACTTTCCTTTTAACACAGTGGGACTTAATTTTGAGTAGACATGGTTAGGATTGTGCTCTATATGTATTAAATTATATATTTATAATATATAAGGCACTATATATACATATATATATATACATACATATATATTTGGCTCGCCCACTCCAGGGCAGGCACTGCGCATGCGCAGACGTCGCCCGCCCCACGCCCCGCCCACGCCCCCTGACCCCGGCTGGCCCCTCCCACTTCCGGCGTACCGGATCTTGGGATGGGGCCAGCCCATCTCTGGTGATGTGCATGGGGGTTTATGTGCATGAGGGGTGTTGCACATAGGGGATGTTGCACATGGCTTATTGATGCACATTAGGGGTTGATGTGCACAGGGAGATGTTGTGCATGGGGGAATGATGTGCATGGGGGGTTGATGTGCATGGCAGGATGTTGCGCATAGCAGGATGTTGCACTTGAGGGGTTTGATGTGCATGGGGGGTTTGATGCACATGGGGGTGTTGCGCATGGGAGGGTGTTGTGCTATGGGAGTATGGCATATGGAGAGTATTGTACTCCTGCAAGGCAGGTACTTTTCGCTAGTATGTAATAATTTTAAATGCAATATTCAGTAATATAGTGTTTAAGCACATGGAAGAAATATACACAGGTCTTTTGAGCTTTTATTTTGTTATGTTCCACACTTTTCTTGGGTGTCCTATGTTGGGAGGGTAAACTTCTCTGCCCGATTATGTCATATGGTCATCCTGGTCTAGCAAAAATAAGAAAAAACTTGCTGGGTTTAAAACATATTTAATCCCAAATCATACTGAACCTGTTTAAATATAGGAACTTAAAAATTGAGCTGGGTGTTGAAAATCTTACTGAATTTTTGTTTTTTGGTGGGTGGATGGGGGTATGAGGTTATTTACTTGATTAACTTTAAAGTATTACAATTATTTATTTGTTTTAAATTGCTTGATGATGTTACTTCCAGTCATGACATCACTTTTAGTGGATCTTGGATAGGCGTCCCTCTATAAAGTGGGTCCCAAGCTAGACTGTTTGAGAGCCACTGCAAAAAATTGTTAGAAATGTGGCACTTTTGAGACGGTGATACCACTTGTGAACAAAATGGCTAAAAATCATGGTTTTTAGAAATAATCCCATCATGTTATATACCGTTGGATGCATAATTTGCAGCAGAATGCAATGAAACAAACCACTTTGAAATATATTTATTCTCATATATTTATCAAAACATGTGGCCATAAAACAAATGGAGGTGGAGCAATGGCACATAACCATGCCCACCATCCAGGTTGTTGTTGCCCCACCCATTGCATGGGTGTGATGCGCTGGCCTCCCACACCGGGTGACGCCAACTTTAATGATGCCCCTGCTTACATCACATAAGGAATACACTCCCCAAATTTCATGCTTCTAGGTGAAAGTGTTGTGGCTGGGTGTTGATCAGTCAGTCTTTAATGTTCGGGACAAACACACATTGCACTTCTTTTTACCCGTTAGGAGTTAAATTTCTAAAAATCAGTTCTTAGTGATTATCTCCTCTTGGAAGGAATAAGTGGGTTTGGGCTGGGTGTTGACTGAGTCAGCAAGTGTCAGTTAGTGATTTTTCAGTTTTATTTATTTATATCCTGTATCTTCCTGAAGGGACCCAAATGTGAAGTAAAACCTCCTAAATGCAGACAACAGACTGAAGAGTACCTCCTGAGTACATGATCACTTGGCCCAGCAATTGTGGAGAAAAGAGAAAGGCCATAATGGTGGTGTGTGTGCAGGTTGAGCATATGATTGCAAAAGAGGACAAGGCTACCCCCCCCAAAAAAAATGTAGGACACCAATGAAAAATGTAGGACATGACAAAATAAAAGCTTAAACACTCTTGTCTATTGCATATATTGTGGTTAATTTAAACAATTATTCCTTTAATTTAAAACTATTTCATCTAATTTATTAATTACATGCTGCCTGCTCATAAGGAATATAATGAAGATTTTTTTCCAGGCTAAAATAGAGGACATGTCCTAGAAAAAGAGGACAGATGGTCAGCCTGGGTGTGAATAACCAAGGAGGTAAGGGGAAGAAATCCATAGTGGTGTTGCTGTAACAGTGTAACCCTGGAGAAAGAGGGAGGTGATACAGTAGTGATTTGTGTGCAACCTGGAGTTCCTTGAATCTGCTACTCCACTGATTCCAAAGAGCTGCACAGCTGGATTCCACGTGCAGTGGATCGGACTCATGGAGGAGGAGGAGGAGGAAGGGAGGTAGGCAGGAGGGAAAGAGGAGGAGCAGTCCAGGGTGGACGACATCACATGCGGGCTGAGTTCCAACCAGCCCTGAAAACACTACTCCACTTTCTCTACTCCCTGCCCTGGCCCCCCGAGGAGCGGTGAGTAAACAGCTCCAAGGTAGTAGTAGTAGTAGTAGTAGCAGTAGCAAGCCTGGTAGTAGGAGTAGCAGCCTGGGGTGGGGTGGGCTGCATGTCTTGCAAAAGGGTGGGAGGTGTGCAGGAAAAGGGGCTTGACTGATGTGCTGGAAAAAGGGGTGCTGCAGCACCTGCATCCCTAGGGAGGGCAGGGACACTGGGCAGGGGGAGACTTCCACCCCACCCCACCACACCACACCACACACACCCCACCCCTGGGTGCCTCTGCCTCTCTCTGTAGAGACAGCCAGGCCTTGCAAGGGGAGTCTTCCTGTTGCAAAGGAGCCCTGCTCTCCCTCTTCTTCCTTTGCCACCCTCTCCAAAGGGGGAACGTCAGGCCGGTGATCAGCCCCTTCCCCCGGGGATTCCCCTGGCTACCCTGCCTTGCTTTTCTGCCTTCCCTGCTCCGCCTCCACCTCCACAGGCATTCATTCCGCTTCCTCCAGCTGAAGATACGTCTGGGTTCTGTTGTGTTGCGTCCCCCTGCCCTGTGACAGCCCAGTCCTAGGTGTGTCTCCTCAGAAGTAAGTCCCATTGGAGTCCATGGAGCTTACTCCTGGGAAAGAGTGCACAGGATTGCAACCTCAAACCCCAATCCTATGCCTCTCTCTACTCAGAAATAAGTCCCTTTAGAGTCAATGGAGCTTACTCCTGGGTAAGAGTGCATAGGATGGCAGCCTCAGCTCCCAATCCTATGCCTCTCTACTCGAAGTAAGTCCCATGAGAGTCAATGGAGCTTACTCCTGGGTAAGAGTGCATAGGATGGCAGCCTCAGCTCCCAATCTTGTGCCTCTCTACTCAGAAGTAAGTCCCAAAAGAGTGGAGCTTGTTTCTCGGTAAGAGTACATAGGATGGCAGCCTCAGAGCCCAATCCTATGCCTCTCTACTCAGAAGTAAGCCCCATAGTAGAAAACAATGCTTATTCCCAGGTAAGCATGGATAGTATTGCAGCCTCACTTCCACTCCCCCCTGAATGTCTGAATGAGATAAACTTCTAACTTTGGGGTTGGAAGAACATGTTCCCAACCACTTGGAGAGAACCCAGGCCATTGGGTGCTGTTATGCTCTCTTGGTCTGGTAAAGTGAACGGGTGTAAAGATTCAAGTGGGTTTGCATGTGCAGTTTGCATAGCAAAATATTGCATTTACGTTGTAATTTCACTTTACTGGTGCCCTTAGTGGAAATGCAACTGGTGTGTGTTTACGTGGAAGACTCATTGTTGCTTCCAGGTAAGTGTGCACAGAATCATCTTAAGTCGGACTAGTTACTCTTCTCATACTCTTTTACTTGTTATTCTCATACATATGAATAGTTATAATAGTTAAACGCATAAGAACTCATATATAATTGTTATATTTATAACTTACAGTTACAAATATGACATGAGTTACACTTCCCATACTTCCAAACTCTTCCCTAAACCTGAATGCATAAGAATACCCAGCCTCTCAAACCCAAGTTGTTTGGAATTTGAATTGCAAGGTATTTCCATGCTATACAATTGAAGAGATCGTAAATTATGGTACTCTCATTCCTCTGCATGTACGTTCTGAGAGGAGCTACTTTTATTAGAGTGAAGCTGTGTTTTCTGAACAGGTAGATCCTACTATACTCCCAGTTTGGGTTGTAAGAGAGTAGATTTCAGAGCAGGTTCACGGGTGCAGTAAGTGTTGCGAATCACTTTAAACAATGGGTTAAATGGTCACCTTGGCCCTAAACACTTATTCAGTATAACAGTATCATAGTATACTCATGGACTACAGGTGTAGTACCACCAACATATGGACATGATCCCTTATTAATTCAGGCAGAGTGTAATGGTGTGATCTTGTGTACTTGTCCACTGTTTTGAGGTGGAGAATTTCTGACTAGTAATTGTTCCTGTCTGTTATCATTATTTACTTTTTTGGAGGTGATAAGGAAATGGATTAAACCCACTTTAATGGCACTTCCATAGCCAACACAGCACCTCTAACCTTGTGTTAGTGTAATCTTTAAACAGCAGCTTTCCCCTTTATCCAGAGTAATGTTAAATGTAGCATGTTATGTGTCTTTTAAGCCTAACTGTTCCTAACTGTTGGTTGGGACCCTCTGGTAGGTCTTGATATGATTTTTGATGGTTACGAAAGGGTGATGGATGATCAAGTAATCAAAAAGGTTAATATCTGATTAATTAGCTAAGAACATAAAGGGTTGTTCGATAACTAATTGGCTCAAGCCCTGAGGCTACTAAAAATCAGGTACTGTAACTGCTAACTGTAACTGCTAACTATATATGAGTGCAAGTTGTTGCACTCCTGAAGATTACAAGCAGGTGTAAATAAGGGAGATGAATGACTGAGGATCTTCTTTCTGGTTCTTATTACTTTCATCTCCTTTTTTTAAAATCCTGGTAAACCTTGAAGGGTCTCAATAAAGTGGATCTGGTGCTAAAATGTTTGGAAACCACTGTTTGGCAAAATAAAATTGTACAGTACTGTATTCTTAACTGGTTGTCACACATTTCAAAAGGCTGAAGCGTAAAGTGGTCTGTGTTTTTTAAAAGGGGGAATAATTTAATATACTTGGTATGCTTGATTTCTCTTTTTATTATGGTGCTTTTTGTTTTTGTAAAATTTCTGCACAGAAAAGCTTACAAAGATACTGGTTGAATCAGCCGTTGTGTGTTCATTTTCAGGGAATCCGAAAAAAAACTTCAGACCTTTCTCCTAATTGGGGTATGCCAGAGGGATACTGTGTATGCTAAAAAAACATCAACTTTCTATATATTATGGAAGTGCCTTCATAATTTTGATACCCTTGTCAGTGAGCAAAGTTCTCCTCGTGTGTATATATGTAGATTAGGGTTGCCATAATTCTCTTCCATAAAATTGGGATAGGACCCCTCTGTCCCATTTGCCAGTATGTGAATATAATCCCCTGAAATCGGGACTGTTCCTGTTTTTTGGGACATATGGCAACCCTAGTGTGGATGTTCTGCTTCCATAGTAGCAACCTGCATGTAAAGAGAGTTTATTACTATAGGCCCTAAAGTTTAAGAAAGTTGTAACTGAGAAATTCCCTTGCACAATGAAATCAAAGAGACTTGTTGCTGCAGCAAATCAGGCAACCCAGAAAAAAGTGACATACCACAGATGAGGCAGGGCTTACAAGTTCCAAGAGATTTGAGATGAATCTCTAAATTTGGATTTCAATGATGTGGCTGCCACTAAAATGGTGATATCACCTAGCAGGTGAGTAAATGATCCCTCTATATTTATCCCTCATTCTCACCTGTGTGTTTTTTTTCCATCTTCAGGTTGAAGGGAATGGAGTAGATTGAGGAGTGCTTTATTGTGGAAAGATAAAAAGAATATCGTGCTACTCAAGGTAGAGATGGTTTCCAGTTAAGAGAATTGAGGGATAGGAAATGGGACAAAAATTTATTGTATTATTTTTACTTTTACTTAACAATAGAAACATATAAGCACTCAGAGCTAATCTCTCCCCCACCCCCCGCCCAAGTACATGAGAGTTTACCAATGGATTGTGCCTTCACTGTGACTGGATACCAGAAATTCATTTGGCAGTCCTGTGCAAACTGATCTGAGAGTAAGTCCTATTGCATGCAGTTATTTCTGCTTATTCTTTCCCTGTTACATGGACTTATTTCGGAGTATGTCCAATCCAAGTGAAGCAGTTTCAAATAGTGGTTTCTGTGCTTGTAGGATAAACATAAAGTGGATTACGATCTGAGCCTGAACTCAGAAAACTGTTGGGGCAAGTTGTTCATTAATTATTACAGTATTCTCATTCCTCCAAGTTTTGTCACAGCAGGTGTACACGTGTCCCTGCTCCTAAGAACAGTTAAATTGCTTCCTGAAAACCTTGTGTGTATTGTTTTCATCCAGTTGCTACAAATGAACCAAAAGCCAAACGTGCTAGGAGTTAGGGGGTGTGGAATAAGAATCAAGATTTTTAAAAGTCTTTTTTTAATGCTATCACCCAGTGGTCTTAATATGATACTGTCAGCTCAGCACTTCTGAGTCTGTGCATTGAATTCCAGCTTCATACTGCAGTCCTACAGTTTTCATACTTAATCTGGGAGCAGAGCTGTCTTTAGAAAAGTGTGAAGCCCAGAATGGCTGTATAGAGGGTGTGTGTGGAGGGGGGCAATTAAAAATCCTGGTGGGTTATGTGGACTGACACACAGAGCTTTATTGCTTTCCATGTTAAAAAGTGTTGCTGGCTCTTCTGTCCTGGTGTGGGATCCTTGATGGGGCTAAGCTTCCACTTTGGGCTTGCCTTTCCAATTGCTGGCCACAGTGTCTTAGAGCTCTCTACTGAGTTCTCTAAGAAAGAAATTGGAATCCAGGGTGCTTTAAAGGGAAAATGGGCAACTCAAAATCATACACTCCTAGCGGAGGGCTCAGGACTGCCCTGTTGTCCTCTCCAGGGGATTGGCCTGCCTGGGAGTAAGTCCCCTTGTACAAATTAGGACTTGTCAGAGTAGGCATGTATGGGATTGCACTGTTAAGTCTCACCATGCTGTTGGTTTTAGCAGACAATATAAAGGGGGGGGGGATTGCCTAAATAGAATATAAGCAAAACCAATAAAAGGAAAATATGCAGTGTAGATACTAGCCGTTCAAAACTGCATTCCAGAATGCTTTGATTTTGGCCTTTACTATTTCTCATACAAGTTTCATGTAAAGGAGTAGATGAACATTATCTAGATCTGAAGTTCTCTAAATGCTTCATAGGCATCCTTGAACATTTTCACACACACACACACACACAAGCAAAATCAGCCAAAAATCATTGGGCAATGGACATTATCTTTTCAGATCTAGTGGATAAACAACAAGCCACAGAAGGACAAGGGTAAACTAAAAATACCACACAGAGGCCATCTACCGAAACAAAAGATGGACTGGCAGATACAGCTAAAAATGGACCATCAACATTATATGATAAAGTCCTACATAAAATTTCCTTCAGTTAAATAGTATTTAAACAATACCATAATTCTAAACTCACAAAGAACAAAATGAAAAAAGGAAGATCAAAGAAGATCACAGAACCATTCTAAAAGATAATTTTATGATGACAGAATAACATAAGAGAACATTTTATAAAAGATCAAAGCAACGCTTTGAACAGACAAATCATTCCAATTACATAAGATAAGACATTCCAATATAATAATCTCATAGTGATATCTATTCGGGAACTTGTTCATGGAATGAAAAAACAATTCGGTACACTATCTTTTGCATCAAGAACCCAATTTCAAACTTGATTCTTCCTTATTGTACTTCATATAGAGACTTACTCTACATATAGACTTACCCTACAATCCAAAGTAACTATGGGAAGACATAAGAGGCACTTACCCCCAAATCCAGCATAACTACAGGAGCACGTAAGAGACTTTACGTGTACCCGTAGTTACTGCACCACCTAGTGAAAACCTATGGGAAATTCATATTGGAATCCAGAGTAAATTGTTCTTACATCAGAGAAAGGATTCCCCATAGTTACTCTGGATTTTGCCCTTACTCTGGATTGCTCTATGCATTTCCCATAGGTGGCACCTAACTAAGTCAGTGTAAAAAATCCTGTAGTTTCTCTGGCTTGTAGCTTTAAAGCAGGATCCTCTGCTTATTTTTCTAGAAATAGGAATTCTTTGGAAAAATCTTTCCATATTCCAGATAATCTTTATAATCTCCAGAATAAACCTTTATAAATTCCAGAAACTTTTATAATCTTAATTCATACCTTTACCTAAAAGTCATGCTGTATGCAGAACAAAGGTTAAAACTATGAAAGGCAGAAGGGAAATGGACTTTACAAAATGGAATATTTTACCAAACTAACAGACTTGAACATATGCTCAGTATAACATGCCCACTTTCTAGAAAAACCAGCAAATATAATGAATTGATGGCTCTCAAAGATATGTGAATTGTGGCTTTCCTGGAGTGACTAGCATCATAAGTTGGAACCTATACCATCTTTGGTTTGCATGCAAAAGACTTGGCATAGAATTGGGGGGAAAATTCATACAGCCTCTGCTAACTACCAGCAACCGTCTTGCTGGAAGGGTAAAATAGATGCTAGCTGACACATAATACCAGAAAAGAAATGACACACACTTTCATTATCATGTAATGTTGCATTATTACACTATCACTATATTATAGTGATATAACACATCACTAATCTTCAGAACTTTGTCACAGTATAGGGTGGCAGCACCTGTCCACATTCCTTTGAATGGGGATTCATGGAGGAAAGGTCCATCACACATAGTGAACATTCAAGCATTCAATCTAATTCATTCACTAATGAACTAGATCAAGCAATTGCTTTTGTGTACCCTTTGTGCTGCATACATATGTGTGAAGTATATATATATATATATATATATATATATATATATATATATATATATATATATATATATATATATATATATATATATATATATATATATAATGTGTGTGTGTGAGTTAAAGCATGATAAATTTGACACTATAATATGTACCGTATATACTTGTGTATAAGCCGACCCGCGTATAAGCCAAGACACATAATTTTACCACAATACTGGGAAAACTTATTGACCCGAGTATAAGCCAAGGGTGGGAAATGCAGCAACAGCAGGAAAGTGTGGCTGGCCTTGTAGCTTCAGGCCCCAATCCTGGGCATGTCAACTCAGAAGTAAGGCCCACAAAGAAGTACCTGAGTCTGAGGAGGGGCTTGGCTGCAGTGGGCACCATGTCTTGCCGCCGCGCACCTCCTCCGCAGCCCAGAGAGCCGGCGCCAGCTGGAGAGGGTGCAGAGCCTTTGAGGGCGCACGCTGGAGGTCGCGCCCGCCATGTTGTGCCGCCGCACACCTCCGCAGCCCAGAGAGCCGGCTGGAGAGGCTGCTGAGCCTCTGAGGGCATGCGCTGGAGGTCGCGCCCGCCATTTTTCTTAATATTTTTACTGACCTGTGTATAAGCCGAGGTGGGTTTTTGGGCTCATTTTTTGGGCCCAAAAAACTAGGTTTATACGCAAGTATATATGGTATGTATATTTTCTTGAGATTCCCTGCTTGACCCAGTTAATTAGTTAACTTATAAATTAATGAATTAGACCAAGTCCTGTACCCAAAATGTTCATGGATGCTATCCCCTCCTCCAAAATACTCTTAGCAGCATCTGGAGTTGCTAAATCACAGCAGAGCCCAGTTTGCAGTTCTCACAGAACATAGGCTGCAATCCTAAAGACACTTTCCTGGGAGTAAGTCCCATTGAACACAGTGGGGCTTACTTTAGAGTATACCTGGTTAGGATTGTGCTCATAGACATCTACGTTACTCCCTTGCCGTGAAAGTTGCTAATGTGTTAAGTGTTGGCAAGGCTAAAAATATAAGAGATCAATGCCTAATAAAGGTTTGTAAATATAAATGTATGTGCTCCTCATAGAAGTGTATTCGAATCAGGTAATTGTAGCAAAAACCAACAGAAGACTTCATAATTAACTTTGTTTACTGTCAGTTGTTTTGCGTAGACTCTGGGCAAATTTCCAACACTCTAAAATATACCAGATGGAAGATGTAAGAGTAATCAAGCATCAGTTACTTGATAACCAGTCGGGATCTTTGTAATGCAAAATACAAGCAATTCCATATAATCCTCTTATAAGCAAGAGGAGAGAAACCCACAAGTTGTTTTACGAGAAAGAGGGCTATGGTGTACTCAAAACTCTGACTCCAGTAAGTAAGTAGTGGTGTCTGATCAAAGATGTGTCTTAGACTTCTGCTGGACAGAATCCAAGGGCTGATCATCTGAAGCTTCAACACTTTAAAAAGCCCAACATCTTGATAGAATAAACCCATATGATTTATTGATGGCTTGCTTCATGTATCCTTTCAAACAGTGACTCAGAGATGAAGAGCATGATTTCCATGTTTATCATCACAACAGCCTTGTGAGGTTAGATCCAGAATAATGAGACCAGACCCAGTGACGGGAAATTGAGTAAAGGAGGAAGCAACTTTGAGGTCACTTATCTGGAACGAGAACCCAACACTTAAAATTTCAATGTAGTCCTCTGGCCCTCATTTGCTGCCATGAGTCCTCCGTTCTCAAACTATTAGAATCTGGAAGGGTGGGAAGGAGATAAGATAATCTGTAATTCTGTTTGTTTGCTTACTTTATAGCCAGATGAAGGATTTGAAAACTTGCTATTTGATCTAGATGGAACAATATTCTTACAGCACAACCAGTTCCACAATAACAAATGCATGTGTTCACAGTTCAGGTGCATCTGAGATCTTGCTGTCTCTTCAGGGAGAGTATGGACATTTTCCTAAATTGGATGGGAGAGGGAGGAGGTTTGGTTAAAACACGTGCAATATGCTCTTAAAATTTTTTTTATAAAGGTTTTATTAATTTTCAGGTACAGGTAAAGTGAAAAAATAGGAACAAAAAAGGGAGGGGATACACATGGGTACACACAATAGGTCCTCTGTTGTACAACACATATTACCGTATCTTCTCTTTAACCAGGTCAACACTCCATCAGCTTATAATCATACTATCTGTACTGTATACTTAGCATTTATTCAATTTCATACTAACACATTTGAAAATGTGTTAAACTTCAAACTTCATTAATCTCTATAATAGTATACCTGAATATACCTTCAGGTTCTATCTTTCATTAGCTTACTTCAGTGTAGCCTGAGTTAATTGTTTAAGGCTGCAATCCTAAAGACACTTTCCTGGGAGCAAGAATAATTGAACACAATGGGGCTTACTTTTGGGTAGACATGGTTAGGAGTGTGCTCTAACCCTACAATCCAGAGTAACTACAGGAGCACGTAAAAGACATTATGTGCACCCATAGTTACGGCACCACCTAGTGAAAACCTACGAGAAATTCATATTGCAATCCAGAGTATATTGTTCTTACACCGGAGCAAGGACTCTCCATAGTTACTCTGGATTGCGCCCTAAATCTCTTGCTTAATCCTGTCTTCTATCTTATTAAAAGAAAAATCTTACCACTCCAAACTTGTTATAATCAAAAATATTCTTCATATATATCTAAACTGACTTAACAGTAATTATTATATCTGAATCTTTAGATCATAAGCTTGTCATGGGGTCATTTATCCTTCCATTCCATTCACTCCCTCTTCCAGAGTTTTGTTTATAATAATAATTTTATCTTCCACATTTTAAAAACTCATTTTTTTAAGATTATTCAAAGTTCCTTATTCCCACTTCCTAGCCTGTGTTATCCGCTCCTCACTTTACATCCTACCACTTTAATAAAGGCAAGCCTCTTTTGTTTATCTGTCTTTCAGCTATGAAAACGAAAGTGAAAATGAAAAGCACAAATACAACAAATAATTTAGAAGAGCCTTATAATCTCCTTTATCTTCTAATGATTCAATAAAAACATCAGTCTGAAGTCTAACGTCAGTCTTGTTGTGGCCGCTTCTCTTAACTGTGGAATTTCTTTGTCCCTTATGGCCCATCTTTGCAGAACCACCCTCTTAAAGCTTTTTCTCTCCGGCTTCATGATGTACTCGATGATCTGAGAAATCCTAAACATAAAAGCTTATATCTTAAATTTATAATCCAGCATCAGTCGATCTTCCAGTTCAAGTTCTTATCCAACTTAAGTTCCAAATTCCATTCCTGATTTTTGTTTTTTGACAGTTAAAAAGAGAGGAAAAACAAAACACCCCGGTTTTCATAGTTGAAGCTGCATTTAAAGTTATCTCATAAATCTTCATTTATGGTCTGTTGCTATAAGGCTGTAGGATTTTTCGTTATTTATAGTTAGTCACATCCCACAGCTCGCCATTAGCTGTCAGAATGTTATCTAACTCCAGCAGCAGAACTTCAACATAAATCAGTTTCTAATTGCCATTAAGTTAATTAAATTGAGTCCATGGGTTGTGATCCTCGCCAAGCTTAACCTTGGAGATATGCTGCAATCCTGAACAGACTTTCCTGGGAGTAAGACCCACTGGGTACAGTGGGCCTTACTTCTGAGTAGACATGGTTAGGGTTGCAGCATATCTACAAGGTTAAGCTTGGAGAGGATCAACCACAGCCCATCCTATGTATCATTGGGCTCTCAGACTGCAACTTGGGAGTAAGCCTCATTGACTTTAACGGGGCTTACTTCTGAGTAGGTCTCAAGGGCAGCATGCAGCAGCTGGGATAGAGGCTGAGGCTGCTTTTGGGGGATGTGGGTGGGCAAGCACTGCAAGGTCTGCAGGGGCCTGAAGTGCTCTGAGTGCCGGGAGGCAGGAAGGGGAGGAGCCAGGCAGCCCAGACCAACTTTGTGGCGGCCGTCCACGGCAGTGCGCAGAAAAGCATGCCAAATTTGAAAATGGCTGCTGCCACAAAGCCGGTTTTTCCAATGGTGGTGGGCCAGTTTTGCAGGAGGGCCGCATCCACCCTCGTCCTGGGCCGCTTGCGGCCTCCAGGCCACGTGTTGGACACCCCTGCACTAAGCTATGGCCATTATCAGTGGCTGGGGTTGCCACCCCAGGCACTTACCAAGCCTACAGCAGCTCCTGCCCCTCTCCCCTTCTTCTGGGGTGACTGAAGTACCCATTCCTCCAAAACTGGAGGGAGTATGAGTTCATGCAAGGTCTGAGACTCGAAGTCTCTAGCCATCCACCATAACGCCAGGCTCTGCCTCCACCAGCAATATGCTTTTAAAGGGAAGAGGCCAGAGTATGTGCTTGGTAGCCACTGGCATCTTTTTAGCAGGTGGGCAAGTCTGACACTTGGAGTATTGTCCAAACTGGCATTCTGCTATGTTTTCATTTGCTGTAATGAAACAGTACCCTTCTTTGGGCGGTGGGTTGTTTTTCAGATGGACTGATACACTCACCTACAGTCTTGCAGGAAACATTTCAAAGAATCCAGGCAGCAGTACAACTAACCTAAACTTTGTGGAAGATGGAAATTGATAACAGAGCCTGTTTAGAAGATCTTAAATTCTGGGGGGGAGTTATCAGTCAAAAGAAATCCCTGAATTGGCCAGTGAACAACAATATTTTGTCAGTGGCAGAGCAGGTGCTTAAATGATGACTGTATTTTGATGACATTGTTAATCTCATTATAAGCTCTCTAAAGCTCATATTGGCTCTTGTGCCAAATCTAAGTGGGATTATAACATTCGTGGCAGTCTTATTTACTTATGAAAACTACTATGATTCTGGTTTTTGTATGTATCTGCATGCTACTAATGAGTTTCTGATCATGGTGTGCTACTCCCACAAGCAATGGTGCAGCAACAGTGAAACCATTTGCTTTTCCATATTCCCTTTTGGGGGAGGGTGCCAATGCCTGCTGTTTGCTGCTGCAGCAAAATGCTAGTTGGTCCCAAATCGCAGACAAGTTGGGCAAACAAAAGCAAATAATTTGATCAAAAACTATATCTGGAAAGTGCTCTTGACTTTACACAACCATATCCCACGCTGCAGCTACACTGGTGGCAATCCTGATATCTGAGAGCAGCATCACATTTTCTCAGCTTGAGCACACAGCACTTTACTTGCTTGGAAAATGTCGTCTATCTACAGTATTTATATACCACTTTTCAACTGAAAAGTTCACAAAGCAGTTTACAAGAAAATGGAAAAAAGCTAATGAATAGCTAAGGGGTCCCTGTCCCAAAAGGGCTCGCAATCTAAAATGCACAAAGAACACCAGTAGAAGCCACTTGAACAGACATTGCTGGGGTGTGTAAGGCCATTTACACTCCCCCTGCTAAATAGAAGAGGAATACCCACTTGAAAGAGTGTCTCTTGTCCAATAGCAGGGGTTTCATCCCAGAAACAGTTGCTCTATTACTACAGTAAAAGCAGTATTATTAGTACAGTAAAAGCAGTAAATAGCAGCCTGAGACTAATTGCCAGTTAATTTGTTTTATTTTTCTTCATATTTTGTATTTTCTTTCTTATTTTGGATTCTATGACAGTATTGTAATCATTTTATGTTTTTTGGGTGGGGTTGTGGAATGAGTCGTCTAAGTTTCCATTATTTCTTACGGGAAAATTTGCTTTGATAAACAAGCATTTTGGATTTCAGCCATACTTCTGGAATGAATTAGGCTTGGTACCACTGTATTGTAGTAGTAGTATGCCATTTTTTATTGCATTAAATTTGCAAAAAAAAATGTGCGTAAGGGCCCTTATGTGATCAGCCACTAATTTGCATAACTGCGCAAGAAACCTGATTTTCTTGTGTGTAAAAGGAGCCACAGTTCTGCTTTATGCCTTAATGCTATCTGTGGTGCCTGTTAAGCATACTTGTGGCCAGCATGTCCAGGTGGCCAGCATGTCACCCTGCCTACAATACAGCATTAACAGACGTAAGATCCAGATGCAGCTAAATCCTTAGACAAGTGATTCATTCCAAAGGGGATTTAAGAATTTGTTTAAGTGGAATGTTGAGTCAAACTCTCAGGCTTGGTCAGTCCTATGGAAATAACTATATTTATACACAGTTGGTTATGTAATGTGCCTTAAGGCTGGATTTTAAGTAGCAGTGTGTAGCAGTAGCAGAGCATACTATCTAATGCAGTACTAGGGTTTCAGAGAGCAAGGGACAGCATGTCCTTTTTGCTTCGACCATCAAGAGACTGTTTTGCCCTCTGCCCAGGTGTAATGGCAGTTATCAGCTTTCTAGCACCAGCGCTCAGTTAAAACTCCCGTGCAGTGTGCAATCCTAAGCATGTCTACTCTGAAGTAAGTCCCATTGTGTTACTTTCAGGAAAGTGTGTATAGGATTGCAGCCTAACCCATATAAAAATTTTAATCTTTTAAATCTCACAGCACACTGGCAAGGTGTTGAAATGGTCAAGGCACACAATCTTTTTTTTACCATTGGCAAGGCACATCAAACTGCTGGTATGGAGCTCAACTCCCCCAATAGCCCTACTCATAAATTATCTTCCTGTTGCACACCTGCAGGCTTTCCATGGCACATTAGTGTGCCACTGCACAGTGGTTGAAATTCACTCCCGCATGAGATGGTTCTTAGGAAAGGTTCTTCCAAATCCTCTGGCAAGGCATCTATACAGTCTGTCTCTGTAGAATCAGCACATTGTACAATAAGTGTAGCAGAATTGGAACCATATCGTACAGTAAATGAACACACATAGATTTGCAGGAAATAACATTTATTGTATGCTAGGATCACCACTCAGAGCTGTTATCTTTCCTCACTTCAGGAGTGATTCCCTCCCCCCCCCCCCCAATATGTCTGTGCATGTCATACTTCTTTCTGGAGTGTACAGGGTAGTTTATGGTCTGATGTCTTGGTGTCATCTGAATAGCACCCATCCGGTTTTTTCTCACTGTGGAAAATGTAGGAGTACCATCAGAATTTTTTTCTAGCAACATTTGCTGTTGGCCTTTTTCCACATTATTTTTTTACTAATGGCAGTGGCTTGTGCACAAGTCCCATGCTTGCCTGTGACTGTTACAAAAGTGCCATTAGACACTTTTGTGCCACTCCTCAATGGTTTAGGCAGGGACACAGGCATGTGCCAGCCTTCACACAAAACAATGGGAACTGAGAGATGGGTGAGCTGGGCTGGCCTAAATTGATTAGGATTGCACACTGAGTGTATAGCAAGCAATTTCTACATTCCCAATTTCTCAAAGTCATGAGTTTTCAGTCTTTCGGCCATGAATCTCCTCATTATGCAACATTCTTTATACATAAAATATAAATTGTCACACTCATGCTTCTGTTCCTATGCCTTAATAAATGTGGAAGGCACTCCACATTCAGATATAAAGATATATAGATATAGATATATAGGCATCTGTCAGTAGATGTATCATGCTCAACGCTGTATGAAAGACTGTATCATGCTCAACGCTGTATGCAAAGCACAAAAGCTTGGGTAGACTGATATGGAAGATAGGCTGTTACCCAAGCGGCAAATCCCCCCTCTCCATGCCACTGAAATAGTCCAATGAAACAGCAGAGCTGATACAATTGGTTCCAGCTGCATCACAGAGCTGGGCTAAGGACAGGAGCTCACCCTGTCTTGTGGGGTATCCGGGTCTCGAACCCTGGCCTACTGGTTAACAGGCACAGTGTCTTAACCACTTTATGCACCACAGCCCACTTTATGCACCACAGCATTTCTGGTTACAGATTCATGCTGCCTCAAACTCTTCTCTGCTTTCATGAACATGTCATTACTATTATTATTTTATCATTTAGTAATGAATTACCTCTGTTCGTGAAATCAATTCCCTTCATATTTCCCTTCCCAAAAGTGCCTATATGCTGTCTATTTAACTGCATCACCAGTCATGTTTTCTGCCAGTTTTTAGCAATCAGAATATCTGCTGCTGTAGCATCAAATTAAAGGCAGAGGACCAGATCCAAAACAAACAAACAAACCTGTATTTTTGGCTAGTCCTTGCATTCACCCAGTGGGATTTGCAGACTTAGCGTGCACACAAAACCCATGCCTGATCACAAACTGTTTATAAGTCCTATCAGTATCAAATTCTGTTTGCTGTGCAGCATCAAGAATTGCAACATCAAAACACAAAAAGTTGAGCACATGAAACTGGATGAGTGGGCTGTTGGATGCCATCCAGAGAATGTCATGCTCTTTCTCCATGCTGATATCACCTCTTTTGATGCAGAGGAAGGGTCTTCAACCAGTGATACCACAGAGTGCTTTTTCATTATTAAATCCCACGAAGGGACTTTATTTGGAAGGCATGTTATGTCTTGAGAGCTAAACTGCAGTGAGTAATCTCCAGTATCCCTTTGTCAGCAGAGGAACATCATTCTATGACAGGATGAAAACCACAAAAGGATAACGGTATCTTCCAGCTTTACAGTAAGAAAACTACTGGGACTTTACTCAAAGATAATGCTATAATGATATGCTGTATGGCACGTGTATTAGAATGCATACACTTCCCCATACCTGTGTGCAAGGAATCTTTGACCATTGGCTTGAGGCATTCCTACACTCTGTACTGGGGATTAAGGGATTAAAAGAAGAGGCAGGTGTCAAGAGTAACTGATGTGAGACAATGCTGCATTTATTAAAGGACTAGTGAAAACGTACCCGCTTTGCAGGAGTAAATTCCCCCCATATGTCATTCCCCCACTGCGCAACAAGCCCCACTGCGCACCACCACCTCCATGCATGCACCCCCATTTGAACCATCACCCTGTGTGCACCCTCCATCTCAGTGCGTCAGCTGGATGTTGATCATTCTTCAATGTTAAGTATAGGCAGAAAATGCGTTGCACCCCTTTTCAGACCTTCAGAGGTTAAATTTCTAGAAATTGGTTCTTGGTGGGTGTTCTTCTCAAATACTCCCCGAATTTCATGTTTTGGGGGTTGGAACAGAGCGTTTCTCAGTCAGGGATTCTTCAATGTATAGGGAGGAAAATGTGTTGCACCCCTTTTCACCCCTTTCTATTGGGAATTTCCGAAAACTGGTTCTTAGTGGGTGCCTCCATCACAGAAGAGACACTTGCCCCAAATTTTGTACTTCTAGATCCAGCTGTTTTGGCTGGGCGTAGATGAGTCAAGTCAGTAACTTTTCAGTTTTATATATATGAACTAGCAAAATGTTCATGCGTTGCAGGAGTAAAATACCCTCCATATAGCATCCCATCATGCACAACATCCCCCCCATGCACATCAACCCCTCATGCACATCCACCCGCCATCCCCATGCACATTCACCCCCATAAAACATCCCATATGTAACATCCCTCGTGTGCATCAACTCCCATGCGCATCATCCCCCATGTGCATCGTGTCCCATGCACAACATCCCCATGTTCATTCTCCCCATGTGCATCATCCCCCTCATGCACATCAGTCCCCTCTATACACATCAGTCCCCCATGCACATCATCTCCCCATGCACAACACCCCCATGCAGAGCATCCTCTCCAGTGCAACCCCTTCCTCCAAACATCCCCCCCCCCCCCAGTACACCAGGCACCGAGCACCAAATTGGCTGGATATTGTTCAGTCTTCCATGTTAATTATAGGACAAAAACACGTTGCACCCCTTTTCAGCTCCTTAAGGGTTAAATTTCTCCACATTGGTTCTTGGTGGGTATTGATGTCATAGAAGGAACACCCTCCCCGAATTTCAGTATAGGGAGAGAACACAAAGTATAGGGAGGAGAACACGTTGCGCACCATTTCACCCCCTTCCGGTTGGAATTTCACATTTCTTAGTGGATCCCTCCATCACAGAAGGAACACCCTCCCCAAATTTCACACTTCTAGGCCCAGAGGTTTTGGCTGGGCGTTGAGGAGTGTGTGAGTGACTTCTCAATTTTATATATATAGAAGAAGATAGATCGATTAGAGTGTTAGAGATAGGGAGATGAGCAGTCAAATTGAGGCAATAAGTGCAGGCCATACAATTTAGGCCCAAATCCTAACCAACTTTTCAACCTGACATAGCTGTGCAAGTGGGGCATGTGCTGCATCTTGGAGTTGGGTGGCAGTCAGAAGGCCTTCTCGGGGTAAGTGAATGTTTCTTCCCTTACCTCGGAGCTGTATTGCCCTTTCTTTGGTGCTGGAAAGTTGGTAATAATTATGCCCTCGGTGTGTTTCCAATTCAACTAACACAGAACATGGTGGCAGACGGGATAGGTTTGGGTCTGGGACAGAAGAGTCTAGGGAGCTGCTTAAGAATATATACTGTGAAGTGTGCATCCCGAGTATACAAATTCCCTATCACAACTTGTCACATGTTAGCTCTGACAAGAACCTGCTTAGGAGTGCCTCACTTCATTCTGTATTTTATCTCTCAGGCAGGAAAAAAAGCCAATTCATGGTAAAATACCCTTTATCTTTGGTTTGCTGGTTGACTTTCTGGGCCTATGCTAAGATCGTGCCAGATAGTTTTGACTGACTATCTTGAATATATTGTGGCTGTCTTTGGTTGTTTTTCTTTTATTTCATGTAGCATAAGATTGTTGTTTGAATTAACCTGGAATATTCACTGTTCTTATTCTGAAAGACTATACAGCAGATACAGACATGGTGTTCAAATACTGTCCCACCCCATAAGTGCATATCTACCCCTCAGAATCAATCTCCTTTTCCTCCTCTGCCACCCAGCACATCTTCAAGGGCAGGGAAGGTCTTGGGTTAATTCCACTTTTGCTTCTCTAAACCTGGCTTGTTTTGAAGAATAGTTAGGCAGCAATGGCAGTAGGTTGATGGGAGTAACAATGACTCTTCCTTCAAACAGTAACTTTATTTTCAAATATTTTTCTCCTGCTTTCCACCCAAAATACCTTGCTAAAATGTTTTATATTGCTATACTAATCTTCTATAAACAGGGGTACCTCACGTAACAGATTTAATTCATTCCAGAGGCATGTTTGTTACGTGAAACCTTCTTTACCTGAAGCGGATTTTCCCATAGGAAATAATGAAAACTCAGACAGTTGGTTCCACAACCCAAAAAATATTAATATAAAAATATTAACGGGATGTAAAAATGATGACAAAACACTGGAATTGAATTCAAAACATGCATTCAATGTACATGACCTATGAAGTCTACTTAGGCTGCAATCCTAAAGACAGTTTCCTGGGAGTAAGCCCTATTTAATTACATGGAGTTAAACATTTAAACGTTTAACATGGGAGTTAAACATAGGAGTAAGCCCCATTTAACATGGTTAGGAGACTGCAATCAAAGACACTTTCTTCTGCAGTCAGACACTTTCCAAGTGTCTCCCCACTTTCTCCTTCTCTTCATCCTGAGCCTCTCTCTCTCCCCCGCTCCCTTCTGGCTAGCCCTGAGCTGCTTCCCTCTTCTCCACTGCTGTTCTCTCCCTCTGCCCAGCAGATACCTGGCCACAGGAGGAACAGCACAGAAGTGTTGCTTTCGCTATGGGCAGGCGCACTAGGCAGCTAGACACTTTTTAAAAGGGCTACTGGCCAGCGCGTCTGCCCCAACTGCTGACGAGTGTGTTTGTTACATGAAGCACGGTTTGTTAGGTGAAGAAGAATCCTAGAGAAATTTTTGTTTGTTACGTGAAACATAATTTACGTGAAGCGTGTGTTACGTGAGGTGCCACTGTATATAAAAAATGAAAAGTGACTGACTCCTCAAAACCGCTGGGCCTAGAAGCATGACATTTGGGATGGGTGTTCCTTACGTGATGGAGAAGAGTCACTAAGAACCGGTTTTCAGAAATTCCAACTGAAAGGAGGTGAAATGGGGTGCAACGCGTTATCCTCCCTATACTTTGCATCAGTGACCGATGGATGCTCTGCCCCAACCCCTGGACACAGAAGCATGAAATTTGGGGAAGGTGTTCCTTCTGTGACAACACCACCCACCAAGAACTGATGTGGAAAAATTTAACCCTTAAGGGGCTGAAAAGGGGTGCAATGTGTTTTTGTCCTATACTTAACAGGGAGGTCTGACCAACATCCAGCCGATTTGATGTTCGGTGCCTGGTGCACCGGGGGAAGGAATGTTGTTCAGAGGGTGGGGTCGCATGTGAGAGGACACTGCACATGGGGGACTGATGCGCATGGGAGGTTCATGCACACGGGATGTTGCACATGGGGGGTTGATGTGCATAGGGGGGATGATACACATGGGGTGGATGAACATGGGGGATGGTGCACATGGGGGTGGATGCACATGGGGATGGATGTGTGGGGGGATTGATGCGCAGTTGGGGGATGGCGTACGGAGGAATTTTACTCCCGCAACGCAGGTACATTTTTGCTAGATAAATAATAAAGAAGAAGAAGAAAGATGAATATTTTTCTAAAGTAATTTTATAATGGAATAAAAATAAATTAGGTATTACAGTGGCGCCTCACGTAAAGAATGACTCACGTAAAGTATGTTTCACGTAACAAACAAAAATTTCTCTAGGATTCTGCTTCACATAACAAACTGTGCTTCACGTAAAGAACACATTCGTTGGCAGTTGGGGCAGCTTGTTTAAAAAGCATCAGGGCTGTCTAGCGCACCTGCCCATAGTGAAAGCAACACTTCCATGCTGTTCCTCCTGTGGCAGGGCGTCCGCTGGGCAGAGGGAGAGAAGAGCAGTGGAGAAGAGGGAAGCAGCTCAGGGCTAGCCAGGAGGGAGCAGGGGAGAGAGAGGCTCAAGATGGAGAGAAGGAGAAAGTGGAGAGACACTTTGAAGGTGTCTTGGATTGCAGCTTCCTAACCATGTCTACCCAGAAGTTAGCCCCATTGTGTTAAATGGGTCTTACTCCCAGGAAAGTGTCTTTAGGACTGCAGCCTATGCACATTGAATGCATGTTTTTAATTCAATTCCTGTGTTTTGTCATCATTTTTACATCCAGTTAATATTTTCATATGAATATTTTTGGGGTTGTGGAACCAATAGTTCCCATTATTTCCTATGGGAAAATCCGCTTCACGTAAAGAACGTTTCACATAACAAACATGCCTCCAGAATGAATTAAATTTGTTACGTGCAGCGTCACTGTACATGAAATCAATTAATAGGCATAAGACTCATACTTAAGTCTAGGCTGCCTGATCATCAAGTCTACAAGCACTCTTTAATATTGGATAACAGGTACAACAGCTTGACCTTTATTCAACTGCGCTGCACTGCAGTCTGCAGCTGCATGCTACATATTGCCATGCAACCAGTCCATGCAGAATATAGGCACCCTATATATAGAAATGAGCAAACCAGTGAAACTTTAGGGAGCAGGCTAGCAGGCAGAGCCCATTACTTACATTGTAGGAGCCAACACAACTCAAAACACTGTTGTTGTATGTAGGTTTAATTTTATTTGTTTTTATCTTATATTTGGAAATGTACATCCAGGTGTTTTTTTTCCTTTAAACTTGGGGGGGGCCCCAAGAGAGTGAAGCCCTAAGCTATAGCTTGTTTAGCAAATACGTAAATCCAGCACTGATAGAACCTCCTACGTAAAAATAGCATTTAAAAGTCACTATCTATCTCTAGCTATTGCAAGCTAAATGCAAGCATAACAGACAGAAATAAGCTCTCTTTCTCACCATAGTCGTATAAGAAAGGAGGCTCAAAAATAAAATACATAAAGTGGCATTCACCTACCTTTTGTGCCCTTGGTTTCCATGTTTCCAAAGGGATTGACTATAGATTTTGTCTTGCCATTAATTTTGGTTAGCTTTGTGTATAGCCAGTGGTGACTGCTTTTAAAAGGTAGCATGGCTGACAAATGTATATTCCCCAATGTATACTTTCTGATTTTATTTCCTCTTATGCCCGATCCTCCCCCCTCCCAATTTAGCATCTTTCTTGATCAAAAACCTGCTCAGATCTCAGCAGGGATGTGGCACCTGCTCTTCTCTTAAAGGAAACTTCTCCTGATTTGAGAAAGGAATTAAGCAGCTTTCTTTCCTAATGAAGCAGCTGCAGGAATTGCTTAAAAATAACAAAAATTTTGGATAAATGTTTAATTTGACGTTACCCTAATTTTTCTGCTATCCTTTAACTAATTAGTACCATGCCTGATTTTTATGCGAGATGTGTTGTATTGAATTTAATATGGGCCATGCTGGAGGTGGCAAATATGTACTACATTAAGTGGTAGGCTTCAGGCGGTTCGCACTGGTTCGCCAGAACTGTTTGCTAATGAGCACCAGGTTCTGTCGAACCGGGAGCAGGGCCCTTAGCAAGCACACCTGTGGCCTGTGAGCCTCACTCCCTCTTCCTTCCCCCCAAGAGGCACTTTCCAGTGCCAGGGCGGCTGCCCTCCAGGTCTCCCGTGCTGGGCAAGCAGCCTCTTGGAGGGAGAGGGCAGGGTGGCTTCCCCACTAGCTCCACTCCCAAGCTGGAAAGGGCCTTTCCAGATGACAAGCAGGCGCTTTGCAGAGTCCATGGAGGCAGGCAGGCACAGACAGGTACAGAGAGCCTGGAGGGAAGAGGGAGGAAACAGCCCAGGAGACAGAGGCTTCGTCCTGAGTAGGCATGCACAGGATCAGGCCTGGAGGGAGGAGGGCAGGTATGGAGGAAGCACCCCTAGAGACAGAGGCTTCCTCCTGAGTAGGCATGCATAGGACCAGGCCCTCTGGCTTTGCAAGCCCTGCACTCTCTCCTGAGAAGATGCTTCCTCCTGAGTAGGCATGCACAGGATCAGGCTCTTATTAAACCACCTTTTGGTATATCTTTTGGTATACTTAAAATGATAATTAGGACATAGAACCTGTTATTAATTTATTTTAATCCCATCACTGATGACATTACTTAGCTGTAGTTAAATATAGCAGACAGTTCTAATTGTATTGTATTTAGGAAAGAAAAAAAAACCCAAATACTGTGAAAGGTATATTCACATGAATTACACAAGTTTGTATACATACCTTTTTCCCAACAGAACTCTTTTGAAATAATTACATTTCATCGGGGTTGTCAAGAAATTAATGCCAGGCTTATCAATGGTCTGATGAGTTGACTGGTTGGCATATGGAAAGAGCATCATCTTGAATTTGTGACTGGGACACAAAAGGTTTGTTTTGTCCAGCTGTGTTCTGCAATACCCACAAAAAACAAGGCTTGTGGTCCAACCAAAATTTGAAGTGATCATCTCCCATTGAATAGTGTTCATGTTGACTAAAACCTTTCCACCAACACTTTGAATGACCTGGTTTTGATAATGTTTTCAAAATATATCATCTCATCACCGGTCAAAACAGCACAGCACTTATGAATGTTATTTATTCCAGAACATTACTGAGTAGAAGGTTTGGGTAGAACTCTGCCTTGGGAAGGCTTTTGGAAATATGTGTAAGGACTTTGGAGGAAAAAATGTTTTCAGATGTGTGTGAAAGAGTATGCTTTAGTGAGATACAACTCGTTTCAAAAACAGTGCAAGGTTTGTTCCTTCTCATCCATGCACTGCCATTCAAGAATCTCAGGAGTCAAGTTCACTCCGGGCAAAATCCAGAGTAACCATGGGGAGTCCTTGCTCTGGTGTAAGAACAACTTAGTCTGGATTCCAGTATGAATTTCCCATAGGTTTTCATTAGGTGGTGCAGTAACTATGGGTGCACATAAAGTCTCTTACGTGCTCCTTTAGTTTCTCTGGATTTGGGGGTCCACCAGCTTGCAGTTTGAAAGGGGATAGAAGAAGCCATTGCAATTAAGAAGAATTAACAATCTTACGCCTTACCAATAGTTAGGTACTCTTTCACCAGTTTTCATTTTTATACAACTCTCCCACTCCATAAGATACTGGTTTCTCAATTTACCACATATGCAGAACTGGAGTGGGATTCAAGTGATCAGCCCCAGATGAACTGTGCATATGAATGCACAAGAACCATAGTTTGGGCCACAAATGCTGCGTGACTCAGATGTCGGTGTCAACTGCAGTAGAGACCACACACTGCTGTAGAAGATTAGGGAATGCTTGAGTCAGCTTAATCTCCTCAATCTCATTATAATACAGAGATTTAAACCATGGTTTTAATTAAATCCATGCTTAATAACAGAGGTAAAACCTGCGATCTCTTGTTTTCCTTAAAAATATCCTTTCTTATGTTTTCAGACCATTTATTTGTCCTGTTTTACAAACAACACATCACATTGCTCCGGGAAAAACAAAACAGCTGGATTAGGCCAGCTGTTTATCTTGGAATACTGAAATCTTCTTGTTCATTTTCATGGCAGTCACAGACAAAAAACACCACTCCAGGAGGGAGAATTGACTTTGAAGTGTTGTAGACATACTGTGAGAGAAATCCCTGGATAATCTTACCTTTTGTGTGCTGAATATTAGTGAAATCTTCATTACTCCGATTCAAGAAAATGAATTTCGCTTACATTTCTCTTTTAATAACTTTTCCAAACTTTTATTTTTCAAAGGATCTTCTGGGATACAGCTCAGACATATCAAGTGATCTATCAAATGAATAATTAAAAAATAACTGAGGTGCAGTGTGTGTGGGGAATGGACACATGACAGGGCCTTTTTCATTTGTGGCTCCTACACTTTGGAAGTCCCTTCCCATGCAGGCTATATTGGTCCCTTCAGTTGTATCCTTCCTTAACTTGATGAAGATGTTTTTGTTCACACATGCATTTCAGTTAGCTCTCCTTTTGTTGATAATGCTTTTCTTTTTATTTCTATTCCTTTCCTGTTTTTAACTGTTTTATATTTTTATTTTGTTTGTATTTTTCAGAGTATGCAGACCATATTTGTATTGAGGTTTCCACTTAGGAGGTGGGAGGATGGCATTAAATGCCTGGATAAATGACTGTATTTACTCGAATATAATGCTCACCTTTTTAAAGCCAAATTCAGTCTTGAAAATCAGGGTGTACGTTAGATTTGATGTTAGTTAGATTTGATGTTAGTTAGAATTGATGTTAGTTAGAACTGAGTAAATACAGTGTTTTGCTTTTAAGTATATGGTGTGCATTAGATTCAATGGCGCATTATATCTGAGTAACTATGGTAGTTACAAATGAATTATTTTTCAAACACGTACTGATTCTAGAATTATCACTTCACACATTCATACCCATGTGATAACATTTAAATTTGCTATACCTTCAAGCACTCTCCCTCCCATATGTTTACAGGATTAATCGTGAGAATAACAGTCAACCAACTGACTAAGGCTACACGGCCAGTCAGCCAGCCAGCCCCATATATTAAAAGATGTGTGCATTCATTGCACACATGCTTCCTAGGCATCTGTTCACTTCCTAGGCATGCTTCCCTTGGTTCTTTTCACTTCTTGATTCCCCAAAATATAGTTCTAATTGTGGGTGAATATGCCCAAAGTGCGTGTGTGTATACACACACACACACACACACACACACACACACACACACACACTGTATACACACACACACACCGTATTTACTTGAATCTAATACACAATCAAATCTAATGTGCACCCTGATTTTGGAGACTGAATTCAGCTGAAAAAGATGAGCGTGAGATTCAAGTAAATACAGTATATGGAACTCTTCCTTTCTATATTGCTTCTTCAGATCTTGCCTGTAGAAGTGATAGTTCAACATTTCCACTCCGGCTCCACCTAACATTTAAGGATGCAGGCACATCCTGGCCCTTCTCCTTTCTGGAAAAACATTCTTCCTATCTCATGGGGAAGTGGTTCATCTATGAGTTAATGAGTACAACTGATTAAAAAGTTATGGTCGTTCATGCCTGACTGATTTGGAATGCATATCTTGTGCTTCAGTGCTCAACACTCTGAGCCCTGAACATTGGTCCCAGAAGACCTTTAGGAGCCTGTTCTTGTAGTTCAAATGAACCTCAATAAAGTGCATCCTAGTTCTCTGGTGCATGGATTCCCATATTTTGAAAGTTCAAAGGTATTCCACTTTGATGCCACTTTGACACTTTCAGGCCCAGAAGCCTGAAAAGGAAATTGTTCAACCTTCATGCAGATCTTCCTATATTATGAGACACTAGGGGTCTATTTCTATAGTGTATTAGATGTGAACATGTCTTGTTTGCTTTGTTTTAGGTTAACAGCATGCCAGCAGGTGACATGGCAAAACCACTTCTACGCCATCAAAATATGGATAGTGTGTCCAACCTTGCCCCAGCTGCTGGTAACAGGACAGTTGGAATTCTGGGAAGTGGTGATTTTGCACGCTCCCTGGCTATGCGCCTGGTATGTTCAGGTTTCAAGGTGGTGGTTGGAAGCCGCAACCCAAAGCGCAATGAGTGCCTCTTCCCTGCAACAGCTGAAGTCACCTTCCAGGCAGATGCTATAAAGAAGACCGATATTATCTTTGTGGCTGTTTTCAGAGAACACTACACCACACTCTGTGATCTTAGCGACGAACTGTCTGGCAAAATACTGGTGGATGTTAGCAACAACACTGAAATCAACCATCAGAAAGAATCTAATGCAGAGTACTTGGCGTCACTTTTCCCCATGTGCAGTGTCGTCAAGGGATTTAATGTCATATCAGCATGGACATTACAATCAGGTGCTAGAGATGGGAATAAACAGGTATTGTTGTTTTATCTGTTATGTATACTATCATGTCTGAGAGAAAGGAAACGTGGTGGAGAGCAGAAGAAAGATTATAATACAATTAGCAGACCTCCATCAGTCTTGGAAGACTATGGTATCGTGCTCGGTGCTGCATAAGCTGCATGCGAAGCACGAAAGCCTGGGTTAGATTGTTATGGAGGATATGCTGTTTACCCAAGCAGCAAATCTTCCCTCTTCACGCCACTGAATTAGTCCAATGGAAAGGCAGAGCTAATACAATTAGATCCAGCTGGCATCGCAGAGCTGGGCTAAGGACAGGAGCTCACCCTGTCTTGTGGGGCCGACCCGGGTCTTGAACCCTGGCCTGCTGTTTAACAGGCACAGTGTCTTAGCCACTTGCACCACCCACAGCGCCATAATACAATTACTGTACAATAAATTTTATTCACACTCAAGGTTCTCTTAAACTTGTGAATCTGCCATGCGAGTAGTATATAATCTTCTGACTAGCACAGGATTTGGCTCTCTGTTTTCTGAAACTAAAATTACCACTGATACCAAATCTCTAGCCCATGTGGTTGTAAAAACCATGGTTTTGGGGGGTGACCTGAAGTGGGATGAAGCAAGGATGAGGAAACCCTGAGTATTATAGAAAGGAATCCGATAAGCTGCTGCAATGTTGCAGTGAACCTTTTCTTCACTGAAAGATGTCTCCTTACCACCACCTTCATGCCAGAAGCAATGCATGAACTTCCTGCTAATACTAGGATGTACTATTTGTTCACAAGGTAGGTTCTGCAGTTTTTCAGTGATGAGAAACTGTTGGGAGATGTCCTTTCTACACACTTACCTAGGAATAAGCCCCATTCATTTCAAAGGGTCTTACTTCCAAGTAGATATGCTAAGGATTGTGCTATAAGATGAGTCCTCAACCTGTGAATTTTTTTCACAGACTGGCAGAGGCTGTGCATGCACAGTTCACTCCAGGCAAGAATGAAATGCACATATGCAGCCCTGCACCTAGTCTGCGCCTCAGCTCGCTCCTGCCTAGAGAAATCTAAGCATGCGCAATCTGAACATGGACTGTGTCTGCCCAGATTGCTCCTCCTTGAAGCAATCTGGGCATGCCCAGCTTGGACATCCAGGCTGCGCATGCTCAGATTGCTTCAAGGAGGAGCGAACTGAGCGTCCTCAGCTTGCTCCTGCCTCGAGCCGTCTAGGTAGCAGGGCTGCAACTTCCAATTCTGTGGTGGCCCAGCCAAGAAGGCACCATGGGCCAGCAGTGTGCTGTGTATCAGAGGATGGGGATCCCTGCTATAAAATATCTATAGCTGACTCTTTAGCTAATGCTTCTTCTGCTGTGGTCATGGCATTCTGAAACACAGCCTAAAATTTGTCCCAAGAGTCAAAAAAGACATTCCAGTTTTCATGGGCAGAGAAACCAGATCTACGTTGAGACAGATAATGAGGGGCCCATTTTAGAACAGGTACAAAAATGCCCTAATATTGTTGAGGCATCATTGCATGAGCAGATATATACCACTTTCCAGTGCTTCTGGTCAGAACTTTCTAGTTGTTCACATATCCTCTGTTTCCTGCAGGTCCCGATTTGCTGTGACAATCAAGAAGCCAAGCGTGCAGTTTCTGAACTTGCTCACATGCTGGGATTCATCCCCTTGGACATGGGCTCCTTGTCTTCCGCTCGTGAAGTTGAAAATATTCCTCTTCGCCTCCTCCCTGCTTGGAAGATCCCCGTCTTCTTGGCCCTGGGTCTTTTTCTCTGCTTTTACACCTACAACTTTATCCGGCAGGTTTTGCACCCATATATTCGGGAACAAAAGAATAAGTTCTATAAGATGCCCGTAGAGGTTGTCAACACCACACTGCCTTGTGTCGCCTACGTCATGTTGTCCCTCGTCTACCTTCCTGGAGTGCTTGCAGCCATGTTCCAGCTATATTACTGCACGAAGTACAGGCGTTTCCCTGATTGGCTCGACCAGTGGCTTCAGCATAGGAAGCAGATAGGCTTGCTCAGTTTCTTCTGTGCAGCCTTACATGCCCTCTACAGTTTTTGCCTACCCATGCGCCGGTCTCATCGTTACCTGTTATTAAATGAAGCCTTCAAGCAGGTACTGTCACCTTATAATTCTGATACATGTACACACAATTCTTACATGCGGACACATGTACTAGTTGTTAGACACCACATTGTGTCCGATGGTAAAGCCCCATAATGACCTAAAGCGGTGGTACTCAAAAGTGGGGGTCGGCCGCCTTGAGCTCCCTCTTGCAGGTGAGGAAAGGCGGGATATAAATTAATTAAATAAATTAAATAAATTCTTGGGAGAGTAGCGACCTCAGGTCAAGAGGATGGGATCTGTCATCTTGGAATCTGGAACTGGGCTTCCCTGGGAGTAAGGACTCTCAGTCCCAATGGGAGTTACTTCTGAGTAGACAGAGAGAGCTCTGGCATCATAATGCTGTCATATCCTGGTTTGACAGGAGGTCCCAGACAAATTTTTAAATTTGAAAGGGATTCTGGGCTGAAATGCCCAAGTACAACTGTCTTGAAATCCGAGTTTTGCTCTGTGGCTGTGAGCTAGAATATCAAATTAAAAGCTGTTCTGGCAAGGAAGTGTCAGCTTATGTTTGATATTGAGGTCAAACATATCAAATACATTCAGAATACCTATAAAAGATCAGAATGTTTTTGCATCCCAGATAGTTCCTCTGTGGGCTTTTATAGGCATTTTGTTACTGAGTCCTGTCAGCAGAATCGCCTGTCGGAGATGCTGTAGGAGGATTTCCTGCTACCAGCTGGGGACTAAATGACCTACTAGGTCCCTTCCAACTCTAGGATTCTATGATTCTATGAATGCTGAACCCTATTCTTTATCCAATGCATTTTTAATTTTTAACACAGATAGCATGCCATGTTTGCTTGCATTCATGAGAGTTAGAAACTTGTTTCTTCTGATATGAAAGCTGGGATTTCAGGAAAATGTTTCTGCATCAAAATGTGGAGTTAAATGTCACATATATGAACTTGGATGTCTTTTAAAACCCCTTGGCAGTAAGGTTTTATGTCAAGTAGATTAGTCTATATGTAGCATCAGGAGTCTTTTTGAGGGGGGTACTCACTGGTATTGAGTACTGGCACTTCTGCAGCCCCACATAGGTGGACATCCCTATTATTACAAATAACATTTTCATGGTGAGTACCCCACATTTATAAATCTTCATGGTGAGTAACCCCACCTTTTTCCTAGGAAAAAAGCACTGTGTAGCATAATCCTGTTTACACACAGATAATTTCTCTATATTCATAAACTTACCCTACAATCCAGAGTAACTACGGGAGCACATAAGATACATTACGTGCACCCATAGTTAACTGCACCATCTAGTGAAAACCTATGGGAAATTCATATTGCAGTCCAGCGCAAATTGTTCTTACACCGAAGCAAGGACTCCCCGTAATTACTCTGGATTGCACCCTTAGTTCCACACAAACCTCCACAAATAGTAGTTTCCCAGTTCTAAACTTGTTATATGGATGTAATTCACTGAAGGTATAATGGAAGCAAATTCTATATCAGAAATCTTAGCATCACTGTCTCAATCATGTTGGTTAATATTCTGTAAGTTACAACAAAAAAAGAGCAGTTTTAGTTTTTTATACTTGCAAACATTGTCTCCTCCTTGGAGACCGGGATGTAGCTGCCTTACAGAATTCAGTGCACACAACTGCCCCTTGATTCAAGCTGTGTTTCTCATCTGTGATGCTTGAAAATAAATCTCAAGCAAGTCTTCCTCTGAACATTTCTCTCTTCTAGGCTTTTTCAAGCAACATCTTTGCTTCGTGAATCACATCGATTTAATGGAACAAATGGATGGGTCTGAGTGTCGGTCTCTGTAATATAGTACAAATCCCATCTCTTTTTTTCCATTAGCCTGAATTCTTCTCTCCTAAATGCACTTAAACCAAATTCCATTAAGCCCCTAAGCAGTCAAGTATTCTGAGAGCTACGCTTGTGGTCTCCACTTGAAACAGGAGCTGACTTGCCTCGTTAATTGGAGTCCTAAATAGCAAATCATGGTCTGATCTTGCAGGCGCCAAGTTTTCGGCAAGTCCCCCCAGAGGTCAGTGAGAACCGTAGGTGTCCTGTACTTCTTGTGGTTGTGCTTTACAGTACATTTAGAAAGTCTTATTTCCTGCACGTGTTACTATGAGGGATGTTCCAGAATATTATTTTTGTTCTAGTTTCAGCAGTCAAGTCTTTCTAGTTCATCTGTCAAGAACCAAACGCAGATATACCATGCTAAATTGTTCCTAACCACTGCACCTTACAGTGCAAGTTGCTGAGACCCCATCTAGCCACTGACATGTTCATGAATGATGCTCCCACTTAAAGCACATATACCCAGCAGCAAAAAAGATGTGCCAAAAGTCTGCTGAGGAGTCCAGTATCAAAGCAAATACATACCATTATAAGTCTCAGTGAAATGGCTCCTCTTGGACAAAGGTGTATTTTTGCAAAGGTCCAGACACCTACCATTTTAAGGTATATGGATCCAAGTTATACTCTGAAAACACATACTCATCAAGGGATTATTCTTTTTATTTCTAAACAACTGGGTTGCATTCAACCAACATGAAGCAAATAAAGGGCAAAATCCATATCAGTTATGGGTCCATGCAGTTACTTCACCCTCTAGTGTTATGGAAAGGCATCTTAACTGCTCCAGAGCAAGGGACTTAATTTCACTCTAGGATGTAGGCCATAGTGAATAATGGCGTGTGATGGAAGATTTTTTGCAGAAGATAATATTGTGTGACCAAACACAAGAGTTCATTGCACTGAAAGCAGTAGTACAAACTTACTGTATTTTTTGCGGGATAGGGGAGAGATGGCACTCAGTCGTTTGTGGTCAATGGAACAATTTAGTACCTGGATTTCAGTGGGATTCAAATGTGTTCTCACCATCTTCAGCACACAGTTACAGGCAACAGTGCATGGGATCAACAACTGCTCACATGGTACAAGCAGAGCATTCATATCTTTAGGCTCCCAGTTCATTCTAGTTACATTTGCTCTTCTTTCCTTAGGTCTCTCAGAAGATTGAAAACTCCTGGATAGAGGAAGAGGTCTGGAGGATGGAGATCTATGTCTCTTTTGGTATCATGGCCCTCGGTTTGCTCTCATTGCTTGCGATAACATCACTTCCTTCCATTTCTAATGCTCTCAACTGGAGGGAGTTCAGCTTTATTCAGGTAAATGCTGTATGTGTACAGCATTTTAAGGGTAGAGACTCTGCCTTGCATTATTTTGCCCTGATAATCACTCGCATGCTTTTCTCATTCACACATTAGAGAGGAGGTGAAAAGAATGCACAGAAGAGAATCATTTGCATCTTATAAAGTCAGAGCGTTTCTTTGAAACCAGTTTTGGTGTCTTTTGTATTGTGATGTTAGCTGATACAGACGTCGTATTCACAGTCTAGAGCAGTGATTTTCAGTGAGTGTGCCATGGCACATTGGTGTGCTACAGATAGTCCTCAGGTATGCCATGGGAACTTGTGGTGCCATTGCCAGTTTTTTTCATGGTCACTACTCTTAAGGGGAAAGGGCCACCTTCTGGTTCTGTTGGTAGCCGATGACACACCATTCTAAGAATCACTGGTCTACAGCTTTCAAAACAATTAAATTCCTGAATAGAGAATATGTACGTGATTTAGAAGAGTTTGTTCCCTTCCTACCAGAGATTAGACTTCCTGAAACATTAATGGGTGAGTGTCAGTTAAAGTTACAGAACTACATGCATGCCCCCATTCCCTTCATGAGACCACCGCCCTGTAATGCTTTGTTTGAAATTCATAGACATCTTTTTGAACAGCTTTAGTCCTGGTTCCAGAATTGCACTGTTTGTTTCACAACTGCTTGTGTGAAGACTCACCTGATCCCTGGATTTCCAGAACTGTCTAGCAATCAAAGCTGAACGTCACCTGCATGCTCATTTCATAAACTCCTCTTGGGCACTCAGCATTAACTGCAGGCTTCTTTGGATTCTAGCTAGTATGGCAAGAAGTGGTTTTTGAAAGACACATTTTAAAACTGACATTCAGAGCAATTCTCCTTTCTTAAACACTGAAGGTTCAGCATAAAATCTTCAGGACCAACATTTGTTTCCTATTACTTAAATCTCCATATTAATTTTTCCTTTATCTTTTTCAGATTTTTCTAGTTATTCTGTTTAAAAAGCCCTTGCCTTCAGTAATGGCCTTTGAGTCTTTCTACTCTGCCCCCCAGTGGTGAAAGGTTGGATACATATATAAAAAATTGTTTGCATTTATATAAGGTTCCCTGAAATCTTGTGAATTGGAAAAAACAAATGTCCAGAATATTATCTGGTGTATGACTTTCCTTTTGTTTTCATGCTATTGATTTACATACTATTGGAAACCCTGTGCAAAGATGTGATTTTCTTTGTGCAAAACTGGGAAACTTGTGTTTGTTCCAAGTCTAGAAGAATATCCAAAAAATAAGGTTTCCTTTTTTATTTTTTTAAAAAATAGTGTTTGAATTTTTAGACTGGATTGAGAACAAACCTTCATCTTTAAATTTACAAAAGTTTACAATTGACTTTTCCACTAACTAACCCTGCACAGTAGCCCTTTTCAGTTTTATTTATTTATTTAATTTATATCCCGCCTTTCCTCACCTGCAAGAGGGAGCCCAAGGCGGCTAACAACGATCAGAATAAAACACCACTTAACATTGAAGACTGACTAACATCCAGCTGATGCACTAGGAGGATGCGTAGGAGGGGATGGTGTGCATAGGGGAATGGTGCACATGGGGGCCCTTTTCAGTTGCTCGCATTGCCCTTTTCAGTTGTTCGCATTGCCATGTTCAAAACTGGTTTAATTTGGCTTTTCAGTTGAAATATGTTGCAGATCATCCATTGATTCAGCTTTTCAGCTCTGCTATACATTCCTACCCAATTTTACTTTATAGAATTACTAGCAGAATGTGTCTGCACTGCAATTTCCCATTGCATATAACACCCCGTGCGCATCAACCCTCCTCCATGTGCATCAACCCCCATTGATGCACCATACGCAACCATATGCAACACCCCCATGTGCACCATTCCCCTATGCACACCATCTCCCCCACGCACACCATCACCTCCTATGCATCCTCCTAGTGCATCAGCTGGATGTTAGTCAGTCTTCAATGTTAAGTATAGGACAAAAACACATTGCACCACTTTTCAGCCCCTTAAGGGTTAAATTTCTCAACATCTGTTCTTTGTGGCTGTTGATATCACAGAAGGAACAGCCTCCTCAAATTTCAGGCTTCTAGGTCCAGGGATTGGGGCAGAGCGTCCATCAGTCAGTGATTCTTCAATGTGAAGTATAGGGAAGAAAACACGTTGCACCCCATTTCACCACCTTCTGGTTGGAATTTCTGAATACTGGTTCTTAGTGGGTGCCTCTGTCATAGAATAAACACCCTCCCCAAATTTCATGCTTCTAGGCCCAGCGGTTTTGGCAGGGCATTGATGAGTGAGTCAATCAGTGAATCAGTGACTTTTCATTTTTATATAGATAGAAGATGGTGTGGAATCACATGAATGGATCAACAAACATTCCATGTCCCCAGTGTTTCCTAAACTGTTGTTGGCAATTGTTGGTGGATTGTGAAACTGAAAATGACATGCAGAAAGCTGAAAAGGAAAATTTATTGATCCCTATAGAAAGCAAAACTGAGCCACATGTGCTCTTTACTCATAAGTAAGGGAGTTTGCCTTGGTCCATTTCAAAAAGTCAGGCCAAGAGAAATTCAGTGCCACTAGAATGGTCCCAATCTGATGAATATGGAGCTCAACAAATGTTGTAGAAATATCTTTCCCCTCCAATATCAAAAGGATATAAACAGGCTCGAGTGGCTGGTAAAGTGAAACTTTTTTTTAAGTCTTGGAAGGCTAAGTGGGTCCAGATAGTGGTTTAAAAGTGGGTCCGGGTGTTATAATTTTTGGAAACCACTATAGCATCCATGTTATAACCTCAGTTAGCCATATTATATCCCACTGAAATTAGTACAAATAGGGTCGTCCCATTAGTTTCAATAGGATTTAATTACTGCTTACCTTAGCTAAACTGGAACCTTTTGTATTTTGGACTGGGCCCATTTCAAAAATGCTTTTTGAGCAGCCCAAATCCATCCATATTGCTTCAGAAATAAATCGCACTGCTCAATCATTGTGCCTAAGATTCTAACCTTAATCTGGGTAAAGTTATAGCTGATCATTGTCAAGTTAACATAGGGAGTGATATGTGTAAATCTTAAATGGCTTGGAGAGATACAGAAATACATCATAATTTTTTACCTATTGTGGTTTTTCTCCTCTTTTTGCAGTCTACCCTTGGATTTGTTGCTCTGGTCATCAGCACTCTGCACACCCTGACTTACGGCTGGAGCAGGGCCTTTGATGAAAACCAGTACAAATTCTACCTGCCCCCTACCTTTACCCTCACCCTGCTGGTACCATGTGCAGTGATCCTGGCAAAACTCTTCTTCCATCTCCCTTGTATGAACCGAAGACTACGACGCATCAGGAATGGGTGGGAAAAGGGCAGGTATGTCAAATTTGTCCTGCCGAGAGCAGCAGGGGAATTTTCAAGTGGAGAAAGCACCAGCTCAGTGTGATGAATACTTCTTTTCCATTACAGATTTCAAAGAGCACTATGGAAGTTTTTTTCTTAATATATAATTTTGGTTTTATAAAGCTTGTAAATTTGGTATCACTAAATGTTGAGTGGTGAACCTTCATTGGGATGTTTAAGTTGAAAAAAACATTACCAATAGCCAGTTTACACAAAATATTTAAAAAAGAAAAAGTCAATTGCTAGAAAACAATGTTGCCTTAAAATAACAATGGGAAACTTCAACTATATGAAGGGTATATGGAAAAAATAAAATCATTTTGTAGATACACAGCACCATTCAAGGAGAATGCTGGATAGAGCTTGAGAGAGAATGAACTGACACCTCATAGTTTGTTATCATCCTACAATGGTTCTTCTGCTTAGCATCTTTCTCACAAGTAACACTTTCTCATAAGTTTTTTGGTTGACTGCTAGTCTATGGCCATGATCAGTTTTTTAGTGAAAAAAATTATCAATTTAAGTGAACATAAGGGACAGTCACACAGACTGAACATAAGGGACAGTCAAAATGGAAACCATAAGGTTTCCATAAGGGTCAACCAAAATGGAAATTTTAGTACACTCACAAAAACCTAATTCCTAGTATATAAATACTCTGAGCTGGAGTTACACTACGTCACTATGGGCGCAATCCAGAGTAACTACGGGGAGTCCTTGCTCTGGTGTAAGAACAATTTGCTCTGGATTGCAATTTCCCATAGGTTTTCACTAGGTGGTACAGTAACGAGTGCACATAATGTCTCTTACGTGCTCCCATAGTTACTCTGGATTGTAGGGTATGTCACATACACTATTACAGCAGTCACATACTCATGGGGTAAATTTACCAGTTACTTCTATGATGACTGCTCTCATCCCTTTGATAGCTCTCAATAAGTAAAACTATAAATCAGCTACAATAATTTTCTTTTAATAGGTCAACATTTTATCTAAGATGAACTTTCAATACTGCCTCTGTTAAGCTTTTCATATGTTGGCTACCACACAAATTCATAATTTTCTTGCAAGCAAAGGAGCATAAATTTGACAAAGTTCATTCTAAATGGTGGGTAATCCCAAACTGGTTTACCCTTGATTACTATTTCATATCTATGAATCCCTTACACTGGCACATTCTTGTGATATTTTCTTCTGCGGTGCAGCCTAGAGTCATTTCCTTGTTCTTCTCCTTCCTTGTCATCCTCCCATCCCAGATAACATGGAGAAAAAATTTAACTTGCCCACAAAAAGATCTCTATATCTTCTATTTTACCGAGCAAAGAAATGACATCTGGTTCTCTGTGCCCAGTGAGCTCAAATCACAGGAACAACAGCAGCAAACAGCCATTGGAAAATGGATGGGATGAAGGGGTGTTCCCCCATGTTAAATATAAGAAAATCCCATTCTAAAAGATTAAACTGGGAGATGGCCTGGCAAGATCAAGGGGACTTAATGAAATACAAGTAAAATTAGAAACGGTCTTCCACTAATTTTTTCCTAGCATGTATATTTTTGTGCGCTTGTGTTCACTTCTCTCACACCCCAGTCCAGCAGTGCTCAAGGCTGCCCTAGAGAAAGCAGAGAGAGGGAACGAAGGAGCACCTGCGGCCACTGTGAGATACTGATTGGTCTGTGCTGTGGTTGTCCCTCTGGCAGATACAGTGCTGATGAGGATTTGACACTACACCACAGAAGTTAGGGTGATTGAAGAACAGCCATTTTCACCATGCTCTGTAGACGAGGTGATTGACAATCCCCACCACATCTAATTGCATTTGGACTTCCAAAAATCATTTGATAATCTCTCTTCATATGCTCCTGTGCCTCAGCATTGCACATATAGCAGTGGTTCTCAAAGAGCACTGCACAAGAGCACTGCAAGGGTGGTCATGAAACATTTCTGATGGACATCTTGAATTTTTCTCTGTAATCATAGAGAGGAGAGCAAGTGACCAAAATGGCAGCCCCCACCTTGGCTGCTCTCTCTTCCTCCTCACTGTGGTCACAGGGGATCAAGACAGGAAAAATTCAAGATGGCAGCAGTGTTTTTTTTATTTCTCCTAGGCAGGTAGGAGTGGGAGAAGGTGACTGGGCCCGGAGGAGGAGCAGGTGGACAGAACAGAAGCTGAAGGCTTCAGTTTTGGCTGCCCGGTTCTCTGGAGGAGCCATGGACCCATGGAACCTCTCTGGAGGAACCATGGGTCCCACAGAGAGCAGCAAGTGGCCAGAACAGGCTTGAGTTGTGGTGGCGTGCTGCTTTCTGGAGGACTCATGGGGCAGACTCTCCACAGGTCTTTCAGGAATCTCACTTTCCTAGGAGTGTCATTGAATACAATGGGACTTACTTCCAAGTAGACATGGAGGAGGCTCTGACATCAGTGATGTCATTTCTGGTCATGACATCATCATCAGGTTGATGACATCACTTCCAGGGAGTCCTGGACAGAATGGCAGTCTCCAACTAGATGCCTGGGTTGAAGTGCGTGAGAACTTCTGTAGTACCCTGAATAGTAGAGTACCACAACTCCATGTATTCACAGTGTTATAATGCCAAATTCTGTCTGTTGCTTAAAGAAGCGAATTCCAAAAGCCATGGGTGTCACTGAAGCACAGAGAAAGTTTTCCTTGCCAACTATTGTTCTTAATTCCTTGATACTAGGTTAGCTGTAATAAAACTGATGGTGGTATGACCTCACACCTGAATGACAGATCAAGTGAAAAGCAACATAAAGTGGAGAAAAGATGCTTAAAGCACTTTTCAATATTAAATCCAACTTTTTAAAATTATCATGTGGATAACTGGAGGATATTTGAGAGCCAAAATTATAATAGCAGCTCACATTTATGGCCACAATATACTGGAGCAACGGAAATCCTTATATATAAAGTAACTTTTGCACACACACAAAATGGATGTGTAGTGTGGTGTCCTACATAGTACATTATGAATTCTCCAGTGGACTGATTGGCTGTCTTTCGATGCATTAGGGAAGCACATACTCAAGATCATTAGCTATTGCAAAGCTGAACTGAAGCCTATGAACTATATCGTACTTATCCATTGACAGAAGCAGGTGTTTATGCAAGGAGAGAAGAGTTTTCAGTAATCTCCGCTTCCATTTACAGTCTGTTACACACCCTGATAATCTAATTTTCAGGGTGTGTAACACGCAGTTAAAAGATAATTGGGGGATACAAAGAGAAGATGAGATTGGCAAAAATTGGCTTTGCCCCTGAAAGCAGAGCTCCTTCTGCCAATGGAAGAAGCACTTAGGACACAAAACAATGGCTGCAATCCTAAAGACACTTTCCTGGGAGTAAGACCCATTGAACACAATGGGGCTAACTTTTGAGTAGACATGGTTAGGATTGTGCTCAATGTTTCTGGAGCTATTCTCGTATCTGGTGGACAAGACACTGTAGTGTAGTCTATAGACTTCTAGATCAGCTCTCCACTATTAAAGATGATAGCGCTACAGTAGTATATTCTGAAGGAAATCTAGTATACGCGCCAGCTACAACTAGCCCTTATAAAAGTAATATATCTTTATTAGGTCTCACATAAAACCTAAAACAATGTCAGATTCCCTCTATCTGTACCATACTTCAAAGGAGTGTGCACACAAACCCTATCTGTACCATACACCAAAGGAATGTGCACACCAAAACTAATCATTTACTGTGATTTCTACCTGACATAATTGATTGCACAATGTTCAAAGCTATCGGCTGTAATTTAAAGGATCATGGTGCACTCTGTGCATGTTTTGCCATCTTTTGTCCAGCTGTTGCTGTTTTAGAACCTCCACATTGGTTTTTTCCCCAACTTCCCTGAGTTCAGAGAATAAAATTTGGGGAAATCTGGTACAATTACAGACATATAAACCACATTTATATAAAAATATGGTCTGCCTCATGCATTGGTAGCTGTGCCTCTGCCAGTGGCCTCATGTGTCACTTTCTTTACACTTATGCACTACTCCAAACTCAGGAAGTGAAAGGCAACTACACTGGCAGAATTTTGTATGTACTCCTTTTGATTCCTTTCTATTGATCATCAACTTATCTAATTAATTGCCAAAAGTGCATCCAAAATATTATAAGAAATTAGGGGAAAAATTGGAAGAACCAGATAAACATGAATTATGTGCATATACCTGTACATTGACAAGGCCAGACTATGGACAAAAATCCAGAGTAACTACAGGGAGTCCTTGCTCCGGTGTAAGAACAACTTACTCTGGATTCCAATAAGAATTTCCCATAGGTTTTCACTAGGTGGAACAGTAACTACAGGTGCACGTAAAGTCTCTTATGTGCTCCAGTAGTTACTCTGGATTTGAGGGTATGATAATATAATGACTATATTGACGATGAGTATATGATTGTCATGGTAATATAGATAGTATAAAAATGATGAATTCAGGTAGCAGAGATTCACATAACTAAAGATGATTTCATTCCAAGTTATCCCTCTTTGCATGCATTTGGGAAGTCAGAAACAAAATGAATCCTTTCAGAAACTACAGGGCGCAACTATGGCTAAGAGAAAAGCACTTATGTGATTCCCTCTTAACTTTTAATAAGTTCTTCAGCTTTACTTGGAGGTTTTGTCCTTCCTTGGCACTGGTTCAGTGACTTCTGAAAATCTAGTCCTTAAATTGTTGGATGTGGTATTCCAGCAGATACAAGTACATACAAGTACAGTTTACCTAATCAATGAATTCATGTGCATCCTCAGAGTATGAATGTTCTGCAGTATAATAGCAGAATGTCACTCATGTGAATATCACTTTCATAGATCTATGCTTTGCTATACACCTTCAGTCTATTTTACTCAAGTCTGCAGCTGTGAAGACTAAGAAATCTCTTTCATTAACTCTTCCTTTTTTGCTGTCTGGCAGACAACTGGGCAACTACCACCCTGTGGTACAGAAGTCATAAAGATTTAAGCCAAATCTGCCTTAGGCAAGTGAGCCCTATGTTCCGTAGTGCTCCTTTTATTGATGTTTGAAAAAGCTCAGGAACATGAGATCATGGCTGTGCCTCTAAGGCCCTTCTAGCAATTTTGAAAATTTAGTTTACATAGGTTTGAATTTGGTAGGAAGGGTTTTAGTGACAGAGAAAATGCGGTCACTGGAGAAAAGGTATGCGAGAGAACAGTGCAACTGCCTTTTGAGGTCCACCTCTTCTGTCGGTTATTACCTATGGTATGTTTCAATTTAAAGAAATTGCAAAAAAAAAATCTACTTTAACTGAGATAATTATTCCCAGCTTTCTGGGGCTCACATGAGGAAGATCTACACTTAATTTGATAGACATTCTATCCATGTTGCTAAAAGATGCTCATAGACATTCATTTCTACGCCTTCCACTCATTTAATACTAAGGCTGACTGCTTTACATGTCGAATGTCACTGAGGTCAAGTTTCAGAGTAGCTCTTTAGGCATCTTTGCTGAACATTCCTGCTCCCATGAGACATTTTTAGTTATGCTGGTTTTTGTTAAAGCTGAAAATCTTTTTCTTTGAAGTTGCAATAGAAAAGAAAATCACACACTTTTGTGAATAGTTTCTGTATTTTAAATTCACCATTATCAGAATAAGGGCGCAATCCTAAAGCACCCTCGGTCTGGCACAAGTCCCTTGCGCTGGCTCAGGGTTGTCATGTAAGGGAGTCCTGCATCACCTTCCCTTGCCAAAATGGGACCTGGAGGAGAGACAAGTTGCATTGGCCAAACTCAGCCAGCACAGGCTCTGGGAGAGCAGGGGGAAGCAGGCGGAGAATAGGGCCGAGACCTGGCACTTATGCTGGATCCTAGCCCATTCCCATGCAAGTCCTAATCTGCTTAGATTTGTGCTACAGATTTTGATGGCACATATCTGAGTGGCCCCAATGGGGCTACTGTAATATAACCCAGTATAAGGGGAAAGATTTCCTCTTCGCCCAGGCTGCTGCTGCAGCAGCTCCTAACTCGCACTGGATGCAGTGCAGGTTAGGATTGCTCTGTAAGACTAACATAATGCTGGCACAAAGAGATACTTGTGTTATTTTTCTATCTTATATGAATATATTGCTGAAAAAATGAGAGATGAAATGTATATTACCTGTATCAATGTTTTCTGCACTGCCTAATTGTGCCTTGAGAATTTTAACCAGTTACCATCCTGCCTTGTAGTAGAACTTCTATTCCTATTGTCATCATGTACAAAATGTAATCAGGATTTTATCTATGAGATGAAAGCATTGATGCTAGCAAAACCCTGCTGTTTTCCTCTTATTTGCAGTAAAAATATTATAGTTACTTTGCATTATCTCCTGGGTTTGCAAACTGTACTGCATATCTCCATTCCTTCCTGTTTAATGGGGAGACATTCAAATTTCCTGTTTAATGGGGAGATTTTCTGCTGCAGGCAGGGGGTTGGACTAGATGACCTGCTACGTCCCTTTCAACTCTCGGCTTCTATGATTCTTGATACAAAAAAGAATGTAGGAGGCTGTATCTGTCCTATTTTTCAAAAGCATGCAGCAATTAAAGCGTGTTCTTCAAACAACATACAACTGGACACACACAAACATTCTTATTGTCTACTTTTCTAAATTTAAAAGTTATGCTCAATGCTGATAATATTTACCCAAAAGTAAACCCCCATAAATTTCAGCCAGATTTGTTTCCAGACACCAAATTTGAATAAACAGCATGAAGATTTCACATGTACTGTGGCATGCGTGGAATTATTCTAGAATATGTAATGGGTTTTTTTTTACATTGCAAGAGAGATCTGGAATTTACACTGAAATTTTTTTAAATCATTGCACATTTGTGTATGCAGCCTTAGACAAAGACATCGCTTTTTTGTTCCCTGTTCATCCATTCAAGACAAAAGGACAGGCTGTACCGACACCTTGTGGCCTTTGCTGCAGACAGATTTCTCTGTGTGTACCTGTGTGAGCAAATAGCTTTCTCTTTTCTATGTAAGTAGTTTCTCTATCACATCTGTACTCATCAAAATTGTCAGAGATTGTTCTCTGCATAGCACGTATCAATCAGAACAGCTTCAAGGTGACACAGTCATGAGTCACAGCAAACAAACACTTTTCACCTCAATGGCACCAGCCAAGCACACCAATTATATCTGTTCATATAGTACAGATCACTTAATGCTTAAGGGGAGTAGGTGCCACTGCAGGAAACTATTGGCACAATCGGCTCAGCCAAAGGACAGCTGACCCGCTCCTTGCTCTCAGATGAATTTGGGGAAGGGGAAGAGAACTAGACTTGGAAACTTCAAATCTTTTGACCTGCTGTTTCAGGGCATATGGAGCTGTGGTGGGAAGTGTGGTGTGAGGAGGAAGCAGACAGGACCAGAGGAGCTCAGTTCTACTGGAAGCTGAGCCCCGTGTCAGTTGCTACCTCAGAATCAAGTAGCCCACCTCTGGGCTACTTCCCTTAACGAGGACAAAAATCCCCTTCCGTGGAGCTGGTACCAGCAGCCCAGTATATGCAGGACACTGCAATCGACATTTTGGTGCCATGCCAGCATGCACTCAGGAGGCTTAGGGTTGGGCTGTCTATGCTTTAGATAACAATAAGTTCCAGAGTATGTACTGTATATAAGTCGATACATAAGTCAAAACAACCAGTTTTTGCCAGCCCAGAGCCATCATGCCTGCACAAAAGCATCACTGAAGAATATACTACACCTGCACAAAAGTACCAATGAAGCTGTCCATAACTCAAGAAGCAGTGTATTAAAATTAACTTTTTTAAAAAGGGTCCTACTTCTGTGTTCTTCTTAAATACGTGTCAAATCTACAAATGTTGCTTCTCAAAGTTCAGTAGGCAAATGCTCTTCTTGCATTTATGTATGCTTTTTCCTTCAATAGTTTTTGTGGGTTTTTTTTCCTTCAGCAGTTTTCCATTCTTAACAACTGCTGTGCTTCCTCCAGCTATCATGATTTATTCTGCTAGAATATTCCTGTATAGTCAATTTATTTCATTTCTGTATTCACTCTAGAGACCATAAAGCAATTTTTGACCTTGAAGTCAAAGAACACTTCAAAATTGTGTGATGCCTATAATTAAAAAAAATATTTCATATGACCACAACAAAGAGCATATACCTTTGCTCTATAAACCAGTTTATCTTAGGGTGCAATCATAAGCATGTCTACTGTGAAGTAAGTCCCACTGGGTTCAATGGGTTTTACTCCCAGGAAAATGTCTTTAGGATTGAAGCCTTAGGGCTGTGATCCTTAATGCATCTACTTAAAACCAGAAACAGTTCAGACATTACATCGTTAATGAGGACTGTAGACAAAAGAATTCCTTCTGTATCCAACCCACTGCCAGGGAAAAAAGGTAACATGTTTAAGTGCCAAGACTCAGATTTGATGTCACGTAAACTCCACAGTGCAAGGAAATGAATCTGTCCCTTAAATGTGCAATTGTTTTCACACGTGGAATTCATGATAATCTTAATGATTTCTTTATTTCAATTTGTATATCTGAAGTTATTATATTTAAAACATATTTAGAATCTGAACTGAATTTAAAAAACTAAAGAATTTGAACAATTTTACAACCACTATTTTACAATACATCAGATCTAGGAATGCTTAGGATTTTTAAAAAATTGTTTATTTTTTGACTAAAGGTGTCTCTTTCCCATGGCTGAAATAGGAAAACCTGGAAGAGTAAAACTAAGAATCCCCACACATTAAGAAATGAAGGAGGATTTATCTGATGGCTTCTTATTGATCTGATGGCTCATTTATCTGATGGCTTCTTACTGATTGATTTATCCGATGGCTTCTTATTGATGATGGCCTTTATGCTGTGCCAACTCCCACAGTTACACCTCAAAGCCATGTTGTCTATTTCCAGAAACTTTACATTAACAAGAAAGACTAGACAGTGTGGAAATAGTGTGGAAACACTCAGCAAGTTTTAAAATTAATAAAAGTGACACATTTTAATAATTTTCAAAGGGAATGGAAGAGGAATAGTGTATAACTAAGAAGGACAGCTATATCATGAACAACTGAATCTCAGGTGTGCTCACCTCACTTTCAAACAAACAAAACCAAACGCTCACAAGAGTATCAAGGTTGAACAAGTATACTTCAACAAGAAAAAAGTGAGTGTTACAGAAGCATTCTGATGGTTCTCTCCTATAATACAAAAATCCTTATTATACAAATATTTATCAAATGCAACCTACCATGACATCATAACACCACATTGGAAGCTAATATCCAACCCATATGGCCAACTATCTGTGCCCAATCAGAATGTCAAGAGACTTTCAACACCTATGAGGCTGCAAGAAACTGATGGCTCCCTCTATACTTGCATATTTAATTCCCACATCTATACAGTACTTATCAATTAAAAATATAAAACATTTCTTCTGCCTCTCCAGCCACACATCTCTGCTCCTGTAGTTTGTTGGAACACGGCTTCACTTAATAAAAATTGTGCTGAAACTTCTGTTCTCTTGTACTTCATAAAAATAATACAGTTCTGATTACAACTCACTTTTAAACCTCTGCTCACAAGTCATACATAGTATCCTGTGAAAACACATTGACATATCATACTTGGTCTCAAAGGAATTCTGGATAATAATAATGTACAAAAGACAATTCAATACAGACAATTCAAGTTCCAACTTGCATCTTGGATTCCAATAAACAATACATGTAACACAATCCTTTAAGGCTGAAGAATTTTTTAAAAATCTCACAAAAGATACCAAAAAAATCCTCTTCCCAAATTCTTCACCAGGTTGCAACAGGATTCGCTTTATATTTTCGGTAATCATCCATGCAGAAAAATGCCAACTCCGTTTCATTTGCTGAAAGGAAAAATATTTTATTTGGTGAAAACATGAATTTTCGAGCCAAGGACCTATATTAATCAGAGATGTTGCTGAATATGACTACGGGCGATTGCTCGTCACCTGCTTGTTTTTACATCAGATCCAAATAAGCAAGAATGAGTCCCACACATTCAAATGTAAATGCATATTGCAGCTAGCGGGGAGAAGGAGGGTACTCTGGTTAAAAAGTTATGTGTTGAAAAACAAACAGCAAACCAGCCAAGGGCTACAGAACCAAAGCCACCAGTACTCGCTTCAAAAATCCAAGGTAATAAAGCCTGCATTTTAAAGTTCTGCTCAGGGAGGTGGAGGAGGGGAAGAGAAAGAATTTCCCCCTGAAATTAACCTGTAGCCATAATAATTTAATTCTTAGAGGATCAGTAGAATATTTTACAGATCACTTTACATTCTCCCTCATGACCCATCAAAACGTGTGTCTGAAGAAACTAATTTTTTGCCCTGCCAATGATTAATTCATGAGGCTTTAACAGTATGCAAAGTGAAAGACACAAATTGGCTGCTCCAGCAATACATTCAAATGCTGCTAATTATTCAGAGGGGAAATGGCAGAGCTAAAGGACCCACAAAGGTTCGGAGCAGTCACAATTCTTTCCACCCAGCAGGTCAAGGACTCCCTCTTCTAAAACAAGAAGTCAGCAACATTACTAATTCCAAAAGGAAATGTAGCTGAAGGAAAACCTTCACGATGCCACAACAGACAGACAGACAGACACAGACAGACAGACACGAAGTCCTTTGAAGTGGTGAGCCACTAAGTTCTACGCTTGCTTTTAAAAATTAAGCTGGAAGTTAATGAAGTCTGCCTGCATTATGCTGAAAGGAGCAGGAGGGAGACGACTCTGAATCTTGACTGGGAAACCTGCAGAAACTTATGGGTTCTGAATACCAATTCTCAACGCACCGCATACTTGGAAAACAGAAAGATGCATTTAAACTTTGCTAATCAGATAATGCCTGCAAAAAAATCATAAACATTTATTAATAAACATGCATTTAAAGCTTTGCTACTCAGCTAATCCCAGCAAAAAATGCATTCAAAATGAAAGATGCATTTAAACTTTGCTAATTAGATAATGCCTGCAAAAATTCATAAACATTTCATAAATATAATCATAAACAATCATAAACATTTCCAGCCTATCCAGATAACATTCACTCCCAGGTTCATATCCCAACGTGTTCATACACTCCCTTCACTAGTGAAATAGGAAAATTCAAATTTATTTGAATATGGAGTCTTCCCAGTTTTGTCATTCCATGTCCTTGTGCTCATCTGTGCTTGAGCTCAGTGTAGATGACCATATGTTCAGGCCCACTGAGGAACAATGAGTAACGCATATTTTATCCCAATGGTGGAAAATAGAGGCTTTGTTAAAGATCTGGGAATTGGTCATGGGACAAATAAACGAACAGTACTTTAGAAATTATTTAAAACAATTTTAAATAGTAGTAAAAGAGTACAATAGCCATTCTTGTTTGACACAAAGAACAATATTCCAGAAGCAAGTGAGGGCACCATCCTAGACAATTTTTCATCTCCAGGGTAAGGACACTGCAGTTCTGAGGTAAAAGAACAAACATTACTACCTTGAGGAAGCCTCCGTGACTACCCCCAACTGTCCCCAACATGCCAGTGCTGGAAAGTTTGTCAGGATTGCTCCCAAAGTTTTTTTTTAAAGTCTCTCTTGGCATTTACATTTAAATGGTTCAGATCATTTTAATGCAGATTTCTCCACATAAGAACCGTGACTTAGGGATGACTTTGACCAAGGAAACATAGCACGTCCCTTCAAGAAGCAAAGTTTCTATGAGAATAGGGTTTACATTCCATCTTTCTGTCAAACATTCACCCACGTTGTTACCACCCAACCTCCTGTCTCCAGCTACATAATTCACATGTTCCAAGGTCAGTCAAAAAAATGGAGCAGATTGGCTCCTATATATCTCCTCCATTAGTTTCTTTTACAGGAACCCTGGGCTCTCACTAGATGGTGCCTCTCTCACAACTGCCAATGCACCTGATCCAGCACTGCAATTAGATAAAATGCAAAAGACATTTATGGTATATTCTATTTTCTCACCAGCAGCTGCAGAGTACCACCAGCACAAACAGTTCTCCCTCAAAAGAGTTAAGACTCCTGACCGTGTGCATCACCCCAGGAACAAGTGGTTTTGCTTGCCAATTGCAGTGCATGAAATCTTGCATTTACAAAACTTTAAACATCTCTCTCAATTCCAAAATCCACCATATGCAGATATGCCCTTAATCTATTAAGTATGTAACCCTTAGATGACCAACCGGATTTTTCCCCCGGCTATTATAGTTTATGCAAATTAGGCTATTTTTAGATAGTCATCTAAGGGTGAAATCCAGAGTAACTATGGGGAGTCCTTGCTCCGGAGTAAGAACAATTTTCTCTGGATTGCAATATGAATTTCCCATAGGTTTTCATTAGGTGGTGCAATAACTACAGGTGCACGTAATGTCTCTTATGTGCTCACATAGTTATTCTGGATTGTAGGGTATGTTAAAAGACTAATCAATTAGCTAGGATGCCTGACAATATCACTCAAAGAAGCTTGATTATTCTTTTGTTCATTTACTTAGAGATTTGTCTCATTGGACTATCTCAGAGTCTAGCTGCAGAAGAACAAGTGGTTCTAGTAAAATGCTAACTCTGTCAGCTTTACAATGCTCTTAGTGCAGTGGTTCTCAAACTACAGCATCACAACACTGAAGCCAGAGAGCCCTGAGCGATCACAAACCAGAAATGGGTTGCAATCTAACTTTCACTCTCTCCACAACATGTGGGGATGCTGTAGAAGCTGGCACCAGGCACCCCACAAGCCTTAGATGAAGCTGTACTTTGTAGTGAATCCAGCAAAGCCGCTGCATCCCTCAATAGTGAGGTAATCCTAGCTATCACATCACTGCCTTTCCCCTGTCCTCACATACTTGCAGTGGGTCAAACTCAGAGTTTGAGAACCACTGTCAATCCAGAATAACTACAAGAGCACATAAGACACATTTACATCGACAAAGTTATGGCACCACCTAGTGAAAACCTATGGGAAATTCATATTGCAATGCAGAGTTAATTCTTCTTACATCAGAGCAAGGATTTCACTAGGTGGTGCAGTAACTATGGGTCCACGTAATATCTCTTACATGCTCCCGTACTTACTCTGGATTGTGCCCTTAGTGGCTACTGCTATTGTACTATGCTTTGTACTACGGTTTGCATGGTGCTACGAAATATGTAGGCAACACTGCTATAATCTTGTACAAATCATCTGGCTAAAAACAGCAATGTCTCAAAGATTTCACACTGTGGACCAATGGATAAGAAAAAAATAGAAACCATGGGAAAAAGATAATACTGTATGTCAGTTATATCATTTTATTGTTTGGTTTTTTTAAATGTTTTTATCTAGCTTTTAACAGTGTTTGATTCTGTTATTTTAAATTTTGTTAGCCACCTTGGGTATCCTTCCTAGGAAGAAGGGTGGGATATAAATTGAATAAATAAAAAATACTGTATTTACTTGAATCTAACGCTCACCTTCTTCAGCTGAATTCAGTCTCCAAAATCAGGGTGCACTTTAGGCTTGATGGATAATGAGATTTGAGTAAATGCGGTATTCTGATTATACAGAAAGGGTGCACATTAGATTCGATAACGCATTAGGATTTGAGTAAAAACAGTATATCTATCTGAAGGTAACTAATCACAAACACTACAAACCAGAGTAACTATGGGAAGACGTAAGAGGCACTTACTCTGGATTGCTCTATGCATTTCCAATAGGTGGCACCGTAACTACGTTAGTGTAAAAGGTCCCATAGTTACTCTGGATTCTAGCCATAATCACAGAATTAAATGTAAGAATGTTGGCTGTAAAGCACAAGTGTGCTTTTGTGTTGGATTGTGGCCACTGAGTTTTCCACTGATCCAGAAAAAACAGCATTAAAAACTCTTGCCCAGATCAGGAAGAACTGTTTGGGGTTAGCTGTTTCCACTTGCTACTCCTGAGCTGCTTCACTCACATGTACTACATTTTAGAAGAAAGATGCTGTACATCTAGAGGGCCAATACAAGTCCGGCAAAGCAGCAAGATCTTTGGGAGCCACATCTATTGCCAGGTAAGCTTTCAACTGCTTGCACTGAGTCAAGCAACACCCTGGAGACACTGAAGTTGCCACAACATGCTGTTCCCTTACACTTCTTACTACATGTGTGCTTTTGTGTTGGATTGTGGCCACTGAGTTTTCCACTGATCCAGAAAAAAACAGCATTGTTTTTGGCATGTTCTGTGGCACTTTTCTACCAGATGCACTATTATATGTAATTAAACTATTATATAATAGTACTATTTATAAATGTACTATTATAAACCACATACACTCATACTTCTGTTCCTTCAAGTAATGTGGCTAACTCAACAACACTGCACCACACATTATTAAACACTCATCTCATTACCCCACACTAGTTCTGCCGCTTCAATTTCCAACCAAAACAACAATTTAAATGTTACCAAAAAGACAAAGCAGACACGATGGTCCTAATAACAAAGCTGTCAATCGCTGAAAATTACCCTTAGGAAAAATTCTAAGGTTGCCTTAAAAAAAAGAGAGACCCCATTAGCATTCTGGAGAGAGAAAAAAGGAGCTCTCAAGTCCAATCATTTGAACATACATTCAGCCCCCTCCTCCCCTCTTGAATAATTATCAGGTTGCATACAGAGCATCAGGAATAGCATTTGCTTTTCAGCCAGCTATCCAAACATAATCAGCTGTTCTCAGGATAATGACAAGCACAATGAACTGAGTCTTCAGTCAATCCAAATGCACTACTTACCTACTCCAGCTGCTTTCAGAATGCTCTCCTCTGGCAAAATGAGTTTGTCATCATCTTCTAAACTCACAACAAGTTCATTGGTCTAGAAATGGGGGGGGGGGAAGGGATGAAGACAAATATGAGGTTGTCAAGGGCTGCCATTATATCATAGTAAAGGACACACATTTTTCTAACAAAGATGGATTAAATTCAGAAAGATCAACAGGGACGTAAGCAATCATAAGATGTACCTTAGAGCCATGTGCCTGATGAATAATCTTCATTGTGTCTGAAAAAGATAGTTTGCTTTGAGATACAATTTGATACTAGACATTTGAAACAGCTCCATGTTACACCCAAGTCGCATGCACACTGCAATCTTCCTGCATAAATAGTGTCATGTGGTACTATTTGTACCACATATGCACCATCAAACATAATGCACCATCAAATATAATGCACACCTTATAATCAAAATATTGTACTGTATTTCTAATAACATCAAATATAACGCGCACCCTGAATTCAGCTGAATTCACCCTGAAGACTGAATTCAGCTGAAAAAGGTGAGTGTGATATTTGAGTAAATACAGTATTTAGCAGGAAGAATTGTTTGAGTGGAAATTGCTAGAAGAACCAGAAATGTTGCTAGATCAGGAAATTCTACTTTTCTGGTGTTTCTAAGGCAATGTCACTTGCAACTTTAACAGCACCATTCCATGAGCATTTACTGAAAAATAAGTCCTATTGAAATTAAGCAGTTTCCAAATAATTGGGCAATATGTGCAAGTATTTATGCTCACTGAACTCAATGGAAATTTCTAATTTACTTGTAAAACTGTACTGTTATTTGTGGCAGGAAGTTAAGAAGACTCATCTAAACACAAGAACTTTTGGAATGATGAGAATATTTTAGAAATGTCACCCCAGAAAAATACAGAGAAAATTATTACTGAACAGTCTGCATTCTCAGCAGGCCTCCGTCAGTCTTGAAAGACTATGGTATCGTGCTCGGTGCTGCATACGCTGCATGCGAAGCACGAAAGCCTGGGTTGGATTGTTATGGAGGATAGGCAGTTACCCAAGCAGCAAATCCCCCCTCTCCACGCCACTGAATTAGTCCAGTGGAAAGGCAGAGCCAATACGATTGGATCCAGCTGGCGTCGCAGAGCTGGGCTAAGGACAGGAGCTCACCCTGTCTTGTGGGGCCGACCCAGGTCTCGAACCCTGGCCTGCTGGTTAACAGACACAGTGTCTTAAACACTCTGCATAGAGTAAGGAATTTAACCTTCAGAAAACTCTTCCAGTGCAACAATATGAATGTGTGTGCTCGTCTACCGCTTTGTGTTCACTTCCCTATAAGTATCACCTCCATTTCTAAGTATTCTGGTATGTTTAGAAAAAAAGAAAATCCAGAAGTCACACGGAAAAAAACAAAGGGCACAATCCTAACTAACTTTCCAACACTGGCATAGCTGTGTTAGTGGGACATGCACTGCATCCTGCAGTTGATAAGCAGTTAGGAAGGTCTCCTCAAGAGAAGGCAAAATTTCTTCTCTTACCTCAGAGTTGCATTGTCTTAACCTGAAGCAGGAAAATTAGTACTGCACCCAAACACTTACTAACCCTATAATCCAGAGTAACTATGGGAGCATGTTAAGAGACATTTATGTTGATGTAGTTACGGCACCACCTAGTGAAAACCTATGGGAAATTTATATTGCAATCCTGAGTAAATTGTTCTTACTTCGGAGGAAGGACTCCCCATAGTTACTCTGGATTGCGCCCAAAGACAGAGTTAAGATCTGGTTTTTGCCACCCTGGAATATCATCTTAGAACCAATCAGCTGTGCTTTTCAACTTAAAAATGAAAGATGCACATCCTTGAATGAGTGCATCCATGCACCCACCTGCATCCATGCATCCACCTGCTCCCAAAAGCACAGAGTTATGTTATTTAACATAACTTGAAATTGTTATTTAACAATTTTGAAATTATTCAGATACAAATCCAAAATGCGGCAAACTCACCCAAGTCTGCCCACATTTCAAATGACCACAAATTCCAACCTTCATCACTTGCCATCACTTGCCTTCATCATTTACCATAATCCTTATTTTCATTTTATATTATTAAATTCTTCTCTTAAAATTAATTTGGTTAAAAGTAAAGCTTAGCCCTCAGAGATCAAAGTAAGGAAATAGCCACATGATTATTTACAAATTCTGTAAACCAAGTTCATGCAGTTTTAATGGGGATATTTTTGGCTGCATTATTACAAAACTTCAGCCAAGTTTCAAGGAAAAATTCTGTTTTGCAAACCAGAGATTCTAACATGGAGATAAATTTTGCATACATTTTTACTTGTTCTTGTTCACCATCCTACAACATAACAACATTAAAACTTAACAATGAATACCGGATAAAAGCTAGTAATTTCTTTATACTCACAAATCATGTGGCAAACCCACCTGTTTGGGAAGGTGGGAAGAACAAGACCAACAACAATTATTCCAGGTTCTTTAATTTAGTCATGTTTATAGAATGTCATGCCAAAGGAAATTAATTTGGCACCATATTTTTATGCTTTTGGAAGACTAATGAAGAAAACTATCTGGTTTGGTTGGAGGATGGAGCTGGAGGGGACTGGTTTTTTAAGCTGGGAAGGTGTATTAAAGAAGGCAACTTTTAGACATACTGAATGCTAGTTGTTTATCATAACATCATGATATTTTAAGATTTAAATGTTTAAGGGCAAAGTCCAGAGTAACTACGGGGAATCCTTGCTCTGGTATAAGAACAACTTACTCTGGATTCCAATATTAATTTCCGATAGGTTTTCATTAGGTGGTGCAGTAACTACGGGCACATGTAAAGTCTCTTTTGTGCTCCCGTAGTTACTCTGGATTTGGGGGTTAGATGCAATGGATGCTGTAAGAAATATCTTTAAACACATTTAAAGGTGAATAAAACAAAAATGTCAATCTGTGACTTACCCTACAATCCAGAGTAACTACGGGCGCATAATGTCTCTTACATTATTGTCTCATTACAATGTCTCATTACATTATACAGAGTAATAATGTAAGAGACATTATGTGCACCCGTAGTTACTGCACCACCTAGTGAAAACCTATGGGAAATTCATATTGCAATCCAGAGCAAATTGTTCTTACACCGGAGCAAGGACTCCCCGTAGTTACTCTGGATTGTGCCCTTAGCTGCTTTCCCACAACATGGTTAACGACCCAGGAAACTAAACTGAAGATGGCTGGATTGAACTGTGAAGCACAAGATCTCCACCATCTGACTTCTGGAAACCAAGACCAACCTTCCCTAGTCACCAAATCATTCCCAGACCTCATTATTTTATGATTTTAGCAACAATGAGGTAGAAATTGTCTATCGATGTATGGCAAAATCAAAAATATGCCAAATATACAGTCTGATCCTTATTTGTTTGCCATCGCCATTAGAATACAAAACCTCTTCCTATTTAAAATGCTGTATGATACATACTTAAGATACATACTTAAGATGTATGACACATACTTAAGATCTTCCCTGTTTACCTTCAGCCTCATTGTCACCCTTTTCTTATTTACTATGCAAATTATTTCAACACATAAGCCCTTCGTTCCATGCTTTCAGCTTCTGCTTGGATCCCCTTCCTGACCTCACAATTAGTCACTGTATATTGAAATGCAGGCACACGCAGAAGAGCTACGATTTCAAAAGACTGCAGGTCACGAGCAGCACAAACACACCAGCCAAGTTTAAAAGGCACTTTAGGAAGATGATTAAAAATTAATACTCAGAAGACAACTCTGCCAATTAACGCCCAAATGAATAATGTGCAGGCTAATATCGAAGTAAATTTAAAAACATGTAGCTGCTATTCATTAGGTAACTCCATAACATCCAGTTCCACCTGTAATGAACTGGAACTTCTGACTTCTCCCCTTCCTTTCTCTTTAGATTGCTGTGCATTGGTTTTAATGTTTGTTGCATCAGAATTTAAGCCATTTTTAATTGGATTCATTTATCACCTTTACTCTTTTCACAGATAGTCAGTCATCACACAGAAATGAACTTTAAATTTCTTTATTGGGTCATTCCATATCAAGTGGCCTAGGGCTCCCTGCACAACCATGACAGATTTTGACAAAATTTTGTATGCAGAATCCCACATGTCTCAAACAAACTTTAAAGTTACAGCTTCACATGTGGAATAGTTATTGAGATATAGTGGTCTGTTTGACCCCGTACCATGTTGATGTATAATATGACTATAAAATTGGGAGCTGTTGCCACAATACAAAAATCATCAACTTTGTCCCTAAATCTCAGGCAATGTATGCCTGCATTGGAAAATCATACCAACTTTTTTGGAAAATTTGAAACATGCTCTTTTTTATGAGGTTGGTTTGAAAGCATTTCTAGAAAGTATATTTTTGCAAAATCAGATTGAAAATACCCTAGTTGGGGGCTTTTTACATAAATCATCAACTTTACACTCAATTTGTACACTAATGAAAAGAGCTAGGAGATTGTAATTATACATTCAGAAACAAAGTTATATTGAGATATTATGTGCTAAATTTCACATTTATTACTTCACTATTGTGGGAAGTAAACAATGTTAAATGTTGATTTTTTTGGTCGACTTTGCTGCCGTTTACCTGCTCTGTATGAACGAAGCCAAAATTATTATTAGTTCCATTGAATAGAGTGGAAAAAATTGTACATGCTCGCTCAGTTTCATTTGTTTAGAAAAAAGCAGAGGAAATATTGTATCCCAAAGTTGCCAAAATCTTATAGTTGTACTGCACATCGACACAGTATGGGGTCAAACAAGCCGCTATATCTCAATAATTATTCCACATGTGAAGCTATAACGTTACAAAAGTTTGTTTGAGACATGTGGGACTCTGCCTACTAAAATTTAATCAAAACCTGTGGTAGTCATATGGGGCACTTTTCCAAAACTAGACCATTTTGACATGGAATGACCCTATTCAAAACATTTTATCCCACACATCCATCTGGTTGAAAGGACCATTGGGGTAGTTAAATATACTGTAGTTAAATGTATAAATATACATGACAAAAACCATATCAAACATGAAGGGTGCAATCCTAACCTAGGCCAGCACAACTCATTGGTCTTCCCATTCCCATGTTGATAAAGGGAGGTAAGAGCGTGTCTGTGCACTGGCCTAACCATCCCCCAGGAGTGGCTCAGAAGTGTCTTATGAAATCATGGTTTCCCTTCCTATCGGAACCTAGTCATTGATTTAACTTCTCAAGGCACTGTTCTTATAGTTTTCACCACACTGCTCCATAAAGCACCATGTGAACAGATCACGTGGAGCAGTAGGTCAATAACTTGAATACATTTCTGGTCAATTTATAGCAATTAGGTTATACTCCTCAATAGTTTTGCAGTGTTAATAGCATTCCTGAATATTTCTGTGCTTCTTGCCTGCTCAACCAATGCTAAACAAGCCAAGCCGTTTATAATTTAAATTATGCTTTCAAGTACATATAAAATAAGGAACGAAAAAGATGGAAGAAATTAAGAAAGCCTCTCATGCATGAGCACACAATAGGTTGTTTCTCCATGTCTACAATCATTTTGTATTCATTAAACCACCTTAAATCTCAAAAAGTATGCAATGTGTTCTTAATTGAAGGAAAAGGAAAGACACGTACCATATCTATATTTCTTAAAAGGAGGTGGAAGCTCTGTCCTTGTTGCCACATCTAAGAAAAAAAAGTTTAAAACATTAGTTTTCACCTAAATTTTAACCTTTATCTTTTTAATTTTATTTTTACTAAAAGTGTAATCATGTGCATGCTTATTCAAAGGTACAGTGATACTTACCAGAGGGCAAGTATATTTAGTTCAAAACTGTAACCTAACAGCACAATCTCAGGCAAGCTTACTCAGAAATCAGTTCAATGATACTTACTCCCAGGCAAGTGAAAAAGCTCTCTTTATATGCAAACTTGCTATCCGTGACTTAGGGCAAAATCCATAGCAGTTACGGGTCCATGCAGTTACGTCACCCTCTAATGTTATCTTATGGAAAGTCATCTTAACTGCTCCAGAGCAAGGGGCTTAATTTCACTTTGATATAGGCCTTAATATTTTTGCAAGGGAAGAATTGTTCCCTTCCCCTCAACATCTATGCCTCTGTTCTTGTTATCTGTTATGCAGATACCTTCTGGAGGGTTCAGAGACCTTCAGAATGGCACCCACAACTAGCACAGACCCAATTTAGAAGGGTCCTTGCTAGTCACAAAATCCATTTTGAAGGTCTTTGCCACTTCCAGAAATGCTCTAGGATTTTCAGAAACCTATCCCTAGCAGGTAGCAAGGACTGTCTGTATAGGATTGCATCCTGTCATGTAAATCAAAGTGGCCCACCTCCAGATAAATATGGGTAGAACAAGGACGCAAGATCAAAATAGAACCAAATGCCCTAATGATGTTAGAGATTAGGCTCGGTCATAAGGTTCCCAATATCAGCAATTATCTTGATACAACAGAGTCCTTCCACATTTATATGGAAGTTATACATATATATACTCTGTTATACAACAGAATCCTTCCGCATTTCCTTGCTGCATTTATATCCGAAGGAAACTTAATCTGCAAGTACCATGGTCTCCAAGAAACTGCAAGGAATCCAAGGGATAAGCAACAGAACTGAACCATGGACTTTTCCAGTTTCGCATCCTTGGGCTATAATACAACAGGAATGTTATACTATCAAGCATGGTAGCAAGGTCTGATAATTCCTCACCACCACCAAGCATTCTTTGGCACACTTAACAGAACTAGTCAATCACAACAGCAGTATTTTTTTTTACCATTTCTCACAAAGGTAACAAACTCCTTAACAGTCTGATCCAGGTTAACACCATGGTATACAACTGGCTTGAAATTACGGTGCTCAAATGAGCGAACAAGGCGAACAGTAATGGTCACACCTTCTGACGACATGGGGTGGTCACCCACAAATTCCCTAGAAGGCAAAAAATGCAATGCATTATCAAATTATTTACTTTGTAATGGTATTCAAAAAATAAGTACTACATAAAAATTCAAAGTAAAAGGCAAGAATGTTACACACACATATAACACCAAAGAACACTTAAATTCCGCACACCCACAAAAATATGTTATTTTGAATATGTTTAAGATACTGCAATACTTAGAATTACAAAACTGGAAAGGATCTAATGGTCATCCAGTCCAACACTCTGCCTGTAGAAAATCCTCCTATAGTATTTCCAACAGGTGCTTGGCAAGTCACTGTGAAGCTCTCCAGAGTGGGAGATGCCACCATTCTTCTGGAATGTGAACTTATTATGAATGAATGAATGAATGAATGAATGAATGAATGAATGAATGAATGAGCTAAAGCAGCAAATTTTCTTCCTTTTTTATTTCATGGCACACTGCAAAGTGCTAAAATTGTCAAAACATACCATCAATTTTTTGACAATTGATAAGCATGGTCTTTAATTCCCCAATAGACAATTTGCAACAAACCAATGTGTCACAACCACAAAACACTGGTTGAAAATCACTGATCTGGGAACCAGAGGTCCTCTTTTTCCAGCACATGTACTTATTGCCAATCACAGCAGCAGCCCCAATCTTATGCTGTATACACCACAGACAAGCCAGCCTGTCTTCTCTAGCACAATTTAAGATTGTGATGCCCATATCATAACCACAAAAGACAACAAGGTCCCCAAAATGTAGGGCATCTAAGAAAAATGTAGAACATTACAAAATAAAAGCTAAAAACACTCATGTGTATTACATTTTTGTTTATAATTAAAACACTGGGGCTGAAAATCCAAATCGCCAGTTAGGCAGGCATAAGACCTGGCACGAAGTCCCACGCTGGTCTTACACCAAGTATGGGGATGTTGCAAAATGCATAAGGGGGGTTGAGTTGACCTAAATTGGTTAGGATTATGCTTTATACTGCTTATTAAATTTAAAACTAGTATATTAAGGGCACAGTCCTTACTAATTTAGTCCAACACAACTTACCCATCTTCCCAATGTGGCGTGTGGAGGACGGCGCATGACCGCATGTGCCTAACCCCCACCAGGAGGGGAGAAGAAATGCCTTGTGGCATCCCCCAGGCCAGCACAGAACTAAACAAGGATTGAGCTGATAGTTTATTTAACTACTAAATGGCAATGGCTGCAATCCTAAAGACACTTTCCTAGGTGTAAGACCCACTGAACACAATGGGGCTTATTTCTGAGTAGACATGGTTTAGGATTGCAGCCTGCATCCTGTCTTCTCACAGGGAAAAGGAGGGCAATGAAGTTCTTTTCCAGAACACAAGACTAAACAAGAGGACATGGCCTGGAAAATAAATAAAAAAGAGAACATCTGGTCCCCCTTTCTGGAAAATTTGCACAAGCAATGTTATCTAATAACACAGAATTCCTTGAATCTCATTCCGAGAGAAAGGCGGAATAAAAATTCATAAAACAAGTGAATAAATAAAATTCCTACATTGTTTTCTTAATCACATGCATAAAGCACATATGCGTTAAGAACATTGCTTTATAAAATAAAAGAGCTTATGGTGACATAAAAATACTCCATAAAAACAGCAAACTCTTTGCTGTATTTAAGAGACTTTGAGTGCAGTCCTAATCATGTTTACTCAGAAGTAAGCCTCATTGTGTTCAATGCCTCTTCTTACCCCCAAGAAAGTGTGTTTAGGATTGCAGACTTCAGAAAATATTATTAAAAAGAAGTTGGATATTTTTCACATGTGCACCACCACTAAATTCAGTGTACTGTATTTGACATGGATACCCCTTTTGACATAGATACCCCTTCCCCATTCTTAGCCTATTAACTTGGAAGGTTTACTGGATATAAGTCACAAACAGCTGTTTTGATTTAGAATAGATAAAATACCAGATTTTAAACTATGATCCCTGCACTTACCTACAAGCTAAAGAACTGCTTAATGACATATTAATGAGGAGGGGGATAATATTCCCCCAGTAGCTGTTGTGTGTTCCCACATACTGTTTTGCCCTATCTTCCATAATAATGTTTATTTAATAATAATGATGATGCAAAATAGTAAATAGGAACACACATCTTGCCATATCACTTTCCAAACAGAGAACACAGGGTACACTACACACCAAAATAGGTAAGCCCCTTTTCCAAAAGGACTCACAATCTGCAAACAGCTACTAGTTTGGAATGGAAAGGGGTTGATCCGGGTTGTTGCTCTCTTGCTAAACATAAGGACAGATCAGTCTTTAAAGAGTTATTAAACTGTCTTTCTCCAGTTAACAGAGAGCACACATGCCTACACAACACACAAACCCTTGCTCTCTTAGAGCACAATCCCAACCATGTCTACTGAAAAGGAAGCCCCAGTGTGTTCAATGGATCTTACTCCCAGGAAAGTGCTTTTAGAATTGCAGCCTTAGACCTCCCTCTCCCTTAACAACTGCTGCCTGCAGGACTACACCCTGCCTGCCTCTTCCTACCTCCAGCTTGCAGCTCACTTGCAACTCCAAGCCTTGCACACCCTACACTTGCACACATCCTGACTTCTCCGCCTCCTATGGTTGATTGGCTCTTAAAAGGCACATCATGTGCAACGCATATCACATACAGCAGGAAAGACTAGAGTCACACTCATTCCCCTTAGTTTCTTTGCATTTGGTCATTAGCAGTGTGTCTCGTGCTGATTCTGCAACGCTTCACACCCTCTTGTTTCTTTTACAAGATCCCCAAGAGAAGATCCCAAATCAGGGAGACCATATCCTATGACCACAAAAAGAGGACAAGGCTCCCGCAAACATAGGACACCCAACAAAAATCTAGGACATTATAAAAGAAAAGCTAAGAACACTCCTATATTGCTTTCAGGTGGTTAATTTATATACCGCATTACTTATTATTAAATTTAAAACTATTACCTATCATTTATTACATATAGAGCACAATCCTAACCATGTCTACTCAAAAGTAAGCCCCATTATGTTCAATGGGTCTAACTCCCAGGAAAGAGTCTTTAGGATTGCAGCCATAGTTTATGAATTGCAAGAATATTACATCATGTTGCCTGCTCACAAGGAAAAGGAGGACAATGAAGAGTTTCTCCGGGACACAAGGCTAAAATTTAGGACATATGGTCACCATGTCCTAGGCTCTTTCTCCAGTTCAAAATCAAGAGTGCTGCCACCACTACTGGGCTGCTTCTGGGGGTGTGGAGATCACTCCAGGGCTGCACATGTGCCTGCAAAGGGCGCATGTGGCCCTGAGGCCGCCACTTTGACATGCCTGCTTTAAACAATATATTACTAAAGAGCACAATCCTACCCATGTCTACTCCCAAGTAAGGGTGAAATCCAGAGTAACTATGGGGAGACCTTGCTCTGGTGTAAGAACAATTTGCTCTGGATTGCAACATTAATTTCCCATAGGTTTTCATTAGGAGGTGCAGTAACTATGGGTGCACGTAATGTCTCTTCTGTGCTCCCGTAGTTACTCTGGATTGTACCCTAAGTTACTTTGGATAGACATGGGTATGCTTGTGCTGTTAGCATTAAATTTAAAATTATTACTCATTACATATGATTTATTAATTCCCGTATATTACATATAATTCCTGTATATTACATATAATTCTCGTATATTACATATAATAAATTACATATAATTTATTAACTCATTACATATGATTTATTAATTAATTAGTTAGCATTAAATTGAAAATTATTACTCATTACATATGATTTATTAATTCCAAGAAGGCTACATGCTGTTTGCTCCCAAGGAAAAAGAGGATAATGAAGATTTTTTTTTTTCCAGGACACAAGATTTAAAAAGAGGATATGTCCTGAAAAAGAGGACATAAGGTCATCCTGGGCTTAGGATATGGCAGAGAATCAGAAAGAACAGCAGAGCCACAAGCACCACTTCATCAGGATAGTGCTTAAAAATGCAAGGCTAACTTGAGAGGGTGGGCTGGAGATCACGTGACTTGCACTGAAGCCCTGCGTTCCATTGGTGTTGCAACGTTCTACGCTTCAAAAACTCCCAAGTTTGTCTCTTTGAATGGGTACAGCTAAGCCAACGTTATACGATCAAGGGGTTCCAGTCCTTGGTTTTTAGATAGACTTCGGGTTCTCAATGCGCAGAAGCCTCCATTGCCAAAGTGCAAGAGCTCCACATAAGGATTGGCATTAAAACCAGAATGAAACAGGACTAAGAGCACAATCCTAACCATGTCTACTCAGATGTAAGTCCCATTATGTCCAATGGGACTTACTCCCAGGAAGGTGTCTTTAGGATTGCAGCCTTAAAGGAGGCACTGTTTTGTGGCAGTGTTTTGAGAATAAAAGGAAAAAAAATACACAAAGAAATGCTTCTATCAAGAGAGGTAGAAAAGAAACAGCAGTGTTGTTTCTTTCCCTAGTAGCATTTGCACTTTTTTCTCCAATGGGCAGGAAACTGAGCTCAAAAACTCAAGAAATATTAAGGCTAATAATTAATTAATATCCACAATATCACATTAGTTTACTATCACAATAATTAATTAATTATTAATTAAAATCCACACTATCACTAATTACCATCACATTAATTGATTGATTGATTAATCAAGTAATTAATTACTTTCCATGCTATCACAAATTACTATCACAATCCTATCCACCTAAGATTAAGGGCAAAATCCTAGCAGTTATGGGTCCACGCAGTTACATCACCCTCTAGAGTTATTTTATGAAAAGTCATCTTAACTGCTCCGGAGCAAGGGGCTTAATTTCACTTTAGGATATAGTTCTAAGACCACTTGACTACAATGAGATTTACTTCCATGTCAGCAGTACCCACACATGTCCAACAAAAGCAGGGTGACCGTATATCCAAGGTGACTATAGATCAGCGTTTCTCAAAGTGGGGGTTGGGACCCCTTTGGGGGTCGCCTAGAACTTTACCGGGGGTCGCTTAAAGACCCCTGGTGCAGGGGGCCAGGTCAGGCTTGCCATACCTCCAGCTATAGCTGCGCGTGCACTGGGGCTGACTGACAGCCTCAGGGCCCAATCCTATGCATGCCTACTTTGAAATAAATCCTATTGTGTTCAATGTGTGCATAGAACACACATTTCATTTGTAACAATGAAAATACATCCTGCATATTGGATAGTTACATTACGATTCATAACAGTAGCAAAATTACAGTTCTAAAGTAGCAATGAAAATAAGATTGCGGGTCTCCACAACATGAGGAACTTATAAAGGGGTCACAGCGTTAGGAAGATTGAGAATCACTGCTATAGATACTCTTTTCTAGGACATGTCCTGTATATTATTCATGTATCCTGGAAAAAGTTGCATTGTCCTTCTTTTTCTTGTGAACAGACAGCATGTAGCCTTCTTGGAATTCATAAATTTTATGTAATACTCAGGCTGCAATCCTAAAGACACTTTCCTAGGAATCACTGGCATCATTCAGTCTCAAAAGACTATGGTATCGTGCTCTGACTGGAGGTCCTGAAACAGCATCTAGTGTGGCTAAAAAGGCCAATTTGAGAGTGTCCATCCCTTCCACGCTGAGGACAAATAAATTCTGTCCCCTGCCCAGGCCCCAGGTTTCGCTGCTTTCGGGTCTGTCTCTTTGCTTCAGACTGCCGAACAAGTGTCTCTTCCAGTTGGAGAAGGCCATGCTGGGTCTTTTGCCCCCACACTGAACAATCAGAGGTCAAGGTTTCCCTTGATGATGTCCATTCCCAAGGCCTTTAGATCCCTCCTGCAGATGTCTTTGTGTCGCAGCTATGGTCTCCCTCTAGGGCGCTTTCCCTGCACTAATTCTCCATATAGGAGATCTTTTGGAATCCAACCATCAGCCATTCTCATGACATGCCCAAGCCAGCATAGATGCCACCAGTGGTGGGCCCAGCCTGCCCTAACAATCGGTTCTCTGGAAGTGGGTGGGGCCAGGATGGATCAGGGGCAGGGCCAGGGGGCGGGGTAGGGGAGGGCACACCACCTTAACCCTTAGTTTACCAAAAAAATTGTATCACTTGTGACAGCATCAATCAGTATTAAGCCCCTGGGTTCTGTGTAATTTATTCCTATGCATTATGCCTTGTTGTGCTCTGAGGGGGAATGTGTGCCACAAATAAGAACATAAAAGCATAAGAAAAGCCTCTACTGGATCACACCAAAGACCCATCTAGTCCAGCTCCTGAATCACACAGCAGCCCACCAGCTGCCTCAGGGAGCACATATGACACTTGCATCCAGGTGCCTAAGTACCAGCAGACACACCACAAGTTCCACAGGTGGTGCTCATACCACTGGTTGAGAAACACTGATCTACAGTTTAGGACCAGAGTCTGTGGTGTTCCCTCTGCAGGCTGAGGTTTGCCTCTAAGCCACTACTTAAGGCTACAATCCTGTCCACACTTTCCTGTAAGTAAACTCCATTATAACTATGATGGGACTTACCAGTACTTCTGAATGGTCATACATAAGATTTGGGCTCTTAGAATCCCAGCCTCTTGCTGCAATATAACACTTGCATCCAGGTGCCTCAGTACCAGTAGACACACTTCTAGTTTCACTGATGGTGCTCATACCACTGGTTGAGAAACACTGATCTACAGTTTAGGACCAGAGTCTGTGGTGTCCATCTGCAGTTTGAGGTTTGCCTCTAAGCCACTACTTAAGGCTACAATCCTGTCCACACTTTCCTGTAAGTAAGCTCCATTGAATATAATATGACTTCTGAGTAGTCAAGCAAAGGACTGAGCTCTTAGTAACCAGCATCTGGCTCCAATCCTATTCACTTTCCTGAGAGTAAGCTCCACACACTCTAATGGGACTTACTTCTGGGTAGGCAAGAATAGGATTGGGCTCTAATGCTGCACTCCTCTGCACACTTTTTGGGGAGTAAGCTTCATAGATTGAAATGGGATTAACTTTTGAGTAGTCAGGCATAGGATTACAAGCTCTTAGAAACCAGCTTCTTTCCAGGGAGTAAGCTTCACTATTATAATGGAACTTACTTCTGAGTAGACATATGATTGGTCTTTGAGGCTACACTCCTATCCTCACAGGGGAGTAAACCTGCTGACTTTAATAGGATTTACTTCAGAGTAGGCAGTGGATGGGCTCCTGGGGGGGGCAGCTTGGGAACTGCATGCTGCCTGCTTATAAGGAAAAGGAGGACAATGAAGATTTTTTCCCAGGCAGAAGAGTGAAAAGAGGACCTGTCCTGGGAAAAAATAAAATTTATGAGAAGGCTGCATGCTGCCTGCTTATAAGGAAAAGGAGGACAATGAGGATTTATTGTGGTCCTGGAAAAAAGTATGGATAATAAGAAGACTCCATGTTGCCTGCTCATAAGGAAAAGAAGGAGTAAAAAGAGGACCTGTCCTGGGAAAGGAGGACATATGGTCACTCAGTACTTGCTTCTGAGGAGGCATGCAAAAAATTGGGCTCTGATGCTGCCATCCTATCCACATCTACCTGGGAGTAAGCTCCATTGACTAGGATGGGACTAGGATAGGATTTACTTCAGAGTGGGCAGTGGAGTGGGCTCCTGGAGGGGCAGGATGGGAACTGGGGCTATTTCTTCAGGAACCCCCCATACTTCCTGCCCTCAATCTCAGGTGGAGGGATTTCTCAGAGGGGCAGGATGAGGTGGGGAGATCTCTTGGGGGGGGGGGGCAAAAGGTCTACAGTGTGGATAGGATTGCAGCCTGAGCCCAATCCTAACTGTGCCTACTCAGAAGTAAGTACCATTCAAGTCAATGGGGCTTACTTCCAAAATTGTGTGGTCAGGATTTTAGCCTTACAGTCCAATCCTATGCAGGCTTACTTAGAAGTAACTCTCATTCTAGTCAGTGGGGCTTACTCCCATGTAAGTGTGGATATGATTGCAGCCTCAGAGCCCAGTCCTAATCATGTCTACTCAGTAGAAAGTCCCATTATAGACAGTGGGCTTACTCTCAGGAAAGTAGGCAGGGCTGGAGGGAGAGATCCAATCCTCTGCCAATCTCCTCAGAAATAAGTCCCATTATAGTCAGTGGGCTTACTCTCAGGAAAGTGTGGATGGGAAAGTAGCCTCAAACCCTATGCTACTCAGAAGGAAATCCCATGATAGTCAATGGGAATTGCTCCCAGGAAAGTGTGGCTAGGATTGTGGCCACAGGCTGCAGTCCTCTACTAGACAGTATGGCTTACTCCTGAGTAGTACTGAGTAGTTCTCCATGCCTAGTACTGGGCTACAAGGGCACCCAGGGAAGGAGGGAGGCAGGCAGGAAGGCTTGCTGCTATTACTCACCTCAGGCTCCCAGAGGTTTGTATTTCTCTGATTTTAAAGCATGGAGCTAACAGTGATGCAAACACCCTCCCTCTCAGCAGTCAGAGTCTGGATGTGCTGGGGATGGTCACTGTGCTCTGTCTGAATGATGGTAAAAGGAACACTCTTTGTATTTTAAAATTAAAAAATAAACTTAGGGAGGGGAAGGAGGGAGAGAGAAGGGGAGGGGAGCTCAGAAGGGGAGGGGAGGGGAGGGGAGGGAGGAGGAGTAGAACTTCAGCTCTGGAAAGACAGACCCAGGGGCCCTTTAAGAGAAATGCAAACACACTGGCATGCAATTCAAAGATGATGCCCCCCAATTAACAACCAGTTGCTAATGTCAGCCCCTAATTAACAACCACCTCTACAGAACCGGACAGAACCAGCCTCAGCCCACCTGTGGATGCCACTGTTTCAGAAGTGTGAACATGCTAGAGATTCCAGCACGTTCCTAGACTGCGTTGTTTGAAACTTTGTCACGCTAGGTGATGCCAAGTATACGTCGGAGACAGCGCATATGGAAGGTGTTCAGCTTTCTCTCCTGCCATGCATAAAGGGTCCAAGACTCACTGCAGTACAAGAGTGTGCTCAGGACGCAAGCTCTATAGACCTGGATCTTTGTATGTTCTGTCAGCTTCTTATTAAGCCATACTCTCTTTGTAAGCTTGGAGAACGTGGTAGCCGCTTTACCAATACGTTTATTCAGCTCAGTATCTAAGGAGAGAGTGTCAGAGATAGTTGAGCCAAGGTACACAAAGTCATGGACAACCTCCAGTTCATGTTCAGAGATTGTGATACAGGGAGGTGGATCCACATCCTGACCCATGACTTGTGTTTTCTTCAAGCTGATTGTTAGTCTTGGCAGGCTTTGCTAAAATGGTCCATAAGCTGTTGAAGGTCTTCAGCAGAGTGAGAAGTAACAGCAGCAGCATCGGCGAGGAACTCCCACAAGCATTTCAGCTGGACAGTGGACTTTGCTCTTAGTCTGGAAGGATTGTAGAGTTTTCCGTCTGATCTGGTCTGGAGAGAGATTCCCTCTGTTGCATTTCCAAAAGCATGCTTCAGCATGACTGCAAAAAAGATCCCAAAGTTGGTGCAAGGACACAGCCCTGCTTCACTTCACTTCGGATGTGAAAGGAGTCTGATGTTAAGCCATCAAAAACTAGGAGTAAGCCCTGTTGAACTCAGTTGAACTTACTGAGTAGACACAAATAGGATTGCACTGTAATAGTTTTAAATTTAATAATAAGCAATATAGAGCTAACGTGAAAGCAATGTGAGTGTTTTTAGCTTTTATTTTGCCGTGTCCTACATTTGTCTTGGATGTTGTACATTTTGGGGGCCTGCTCCACTTTTTTGTTTATGGCACATGGTCACCCTGCCATGTGTCACAACCACGAAAGAGGACAAGGCTCCATCAAAATGTAGGTCACCAAAAAAATGTAGGACACGACAATATAAAAACTAAAAACACTCATATATACATTGCTCTCATATAGTTCATTACAATAGTATGAGCACAATTCTAACCATGTCTACTCAAAAGTAATACCCATTGTTTTTAATGGGTTTGACTCCCAAGAAAGTGTCTTGAGGATTGCAGCCTATATTACTTATTTTTTAAAAACTATTACATATAGGGCACATTGTACAATTGTTTTTCAGCCAGCCTAACTCTCCTGACCTATCTTTCCAAGATGGGGTAGGGAGGTTGGCATATGCCTGTGCATTGGCATAACCCCTTCCAGAAGTGGGGCAGAAGTATCTTACTGCACTTTTGTGGCATGCCCAAGTCAGTATAGGACTTATGCTGAAGCTTAGGCTGGCCCAAGTGGAGATTAGGATTGCAGGCATAATTTCTTGATTACAAAATGATGACATGCTGCCTGGTCAGGACAATGAAATTTTGTATGGAGGACTCAAGGCTGAAAAGAGAGGACATGTCCTGGAAAAAGAGCATATATTGGTCACCCTGAAACAAAGGAGCCTTTGCATGCATGCTTGCTTCGGGTGAGGCTTGTGGGATCAGATCAAAGTCCATGCCATGTAGTAACCCTCTTTTGCAAGAAGCCCAACAAGCATCTGATGCTAGAAACCACCCAGCTAGTTTCTACCCACTAGCTAGTCGGAGTGCCATGTAAAAAGCAGGTACAGGACATCACAGCAACGCAAGCCTGGTTACTGTCATTTTCATACCAATGCCTATGCATAGGGTTTCCAAAGGCAAAGGGGGCAGACTAGAAGCCTATAATCATTGCATATAAAGTAGAAGAAGGAATCTGGGTAGTAGCTACAGCTTTTTCAACCCTTCTAATGCTGAGCTGCATCCCTCCCCCCAAAATTCCCTCTTCTCTTCTCATGTAATGGTTAAAGATATAGGCTGGGATGACCATATGCTGTATGAAAAGCAGAATCAGGCCATCCCAAAATGCAGGACACCCAATAAAAATGTAGGACAGGAGAAAATAAAAACTAAATAAACTCATATTTATTGCTTTCATATGGATCGTTTGAACACTGGATTACTTATTAAATTTTAAAGAATTGCACACAATTTATTACATATAATCTTTTTAATTACATGCTGCGTCCTCACAAGGACAACTATATATATATATATATATATATATATATATATATATATATATATATATATATATATATACACACACACTATATATATAGTGTGTATATTTTGCATATACGGGTGTGTGTGTGCTTCGCATACAGTATCGAGCACAATACCATAGTCTTTCAAGACTGATGGATGCCAATACTATCTATCTGTGTGTGTGTGTGTATACTTTGTATATGGTATATATATATTTTGTATATGGTGTGTATACTTTCACTCTGGTATACTTTACCCCCACCCCCTTTTTAGTGATTTAAGTACTTTAGTCCCCCACCCCACAGTGTACCCAGAATTTCGTTGTATATTTGTGTACAATGACAATAAAGTTTCTTTCTGTGCATTTTCATCATCATCCCATCGCCCACCAAAGGGAAACCCGAAGTGACGATCGCCTGACCCTCTTGGGCTTTTCTGATCTCTATAATGTAGAATCCATCCATTCTTTGATGGAACGTTGGACATAGCGGAGCCCCGCCCCTCGCTGCTGATTGGTCCTCCTGAGCTGGGCTGATACATGAAAAGCTAGCAGGGGGTAGCCCACTGCAGTCCTGCATTTTCCAGCAGTGCCTGTCCTGAGCTGCAATCATGACCCAGGTAAGGATGAGAAGCTCTGCACTTACTATTATTTGCAAAAGACCTTGTGCATCTTTCCTTTCTCATAGGAGTAACTTCCCCATTTTTGTACTCAGGGGAGAAACTGGCTTGTGCATGTGTTTCCTAGCAAATTTTCATATCCTTCTCTCATGGGAGCTTGGCTCTTGTTCTGCTTCCTGTAGTATGCAAGCCTTACATGCAGTATGCCTGTACTCATATCTACTCAGAAGTAAGTCCTATTGTGTTCAATAGTACTTACTCCCAGGGAAGTGTTTAGGATTGCAGCCATAACCTGCAATTTGGAGTTAAGATGCAAGATGTTCTCAATTGCGTTGATTTCTCCTTCCAAGGGCAAGTCTGAAGTTAGTCTTTGTAATAGTGTGTCATGGCTGCTCCTGCTAAGTTTTCTCAGGGTAACAGTGAAAGCCAAGTTCAACTTGGCAGAAGTGGGTCACCTTCTGTGACTTGTCAAAAGTGTTAGGCATTAAATCTTTTGCTTCTAGAATTTTCTGCAATTTTGGGTTTTACTAAATGCTATAAAACATTTAAGATCCCAATAGCTAGGAGAAATAAAAAGCTAGGTTCTTTGGTAGAACAGGCTTGGGCTGTACCAGAATATCTTGTGCCAGAATATTTTGGAAGACATTGCTCTGAATAAGGTTGCCCATCCTTAGCACACCATCCCACCATCCTCCCCATTTTCCAAGCAGGGTAGAAGTGGCTGTTCTGATGGACCCACTGCAGCATTAGAAATCAAATAGCAAAGGAATCAAGCAAACTATAAATCTTTGTAGTGCTTTCTTCAAATTGTTTTTATCTGGTGAATTTTTGTTTGCCATTCAAGTGTCAATGTGCTTCTATAGATTGGCCACCCCAGTTTAAATCAATGTACGTCTTGTAGCATAAACTACTGACTTGATAGTACATAAGTTCAGAAATTACTGCTGATCTGTTTGCGTCATGTATTGTAAAACCATGTTTATCTGTTAGTCATAATTTGAGGGACCTGATGTAATAAGCAACACAGATGTCAGGAAAAACTATAACATTTGCATGATGGATGTGGAAAGTTACCAGTTCTTGTAGCCCTTACATGTCCAAGCTATTTCAATGCCTGTTTAGTCACACAAGGTTGCACAGTTTCCTAATGGAAGTGACTCCTACTTCTTGCAAGAGTTGGGTAACGTGTGAGGCAATCTTGATGGGAAAACTGAAAACTGAAAATACTGCCAAGTACTGTATTGGCATAGTAACTGGTTTTACAACACTTTACCCATAGGTTGACAATGGAGTTTTATGGTGTCTCACTGATGATAACCCAAATTAGCTGTGCAATAATGCGGGTTTGGTTAATTACAGCTGCTGTTCTCTACGTGCTTGCTTGGGGATAAGTAAAACTCTGTAAGAGTTAATCCCTGGGAATCTGCTGTACATTGGGACAAACGAGAGTTAAGGCAGTATTAAGAGAGATCTGAAGGTTTTCATCTGTTACTTGACAATGGTAGGGAGTCTACTGAAAAGTGTTAAATCCTATAATGCCCTTACTGATATAGGCTGAATTTGAGAAAGCTGCCGAAGCGGTGAAGGAGCTGAAGACTCAACCAACAGATCAAGATATGCTGGATCTCTACAGCTATTACAAACAGGTCACTGTTGGGGATACAAATACAGGTATGAATTGAACCTCTGTGAGATGGTGCTGCTGGTCCTACACATATCATAGAATCATAGAGTTGGAAGGGACCTAGTAGGTCATCTAGTCCAACCCCCTGCCTGCAGCAGGAATTCCCCCTAGAGCATCTCCAACAGGTGCTCATCGAGCCTCTGCTTGAAGATCCCCAGTGAGGGAGAGTCCACCACCTCCCTTGGCAATCTGTCCCACTGCCGAACCGCCCTCACTGTCAGGAATTTTTTCCGGATTTCCAGCCGGAATCTCCTCTCTTGCAGTTTGTACCCATTGGTTCTAGTTCTGCTTTCAGAAGCAGCTATGAACAAATTGGCCCCTTCCTCCCTATGACAGCCCTTCAGGTATCTGAAGAGGGCAATCATGTCTCCCCTCAGCCTCCTCTTCTCCAGGCTGAACATCCCAAGTTCCCCCAACCTTTCCTCATAGGGCTTCCCTTCCATCCCACTGATCATTCTTGTCGCTCTCCTCTGGACTTGCTCCAGTTTGGCTGCATCTTTCTTCAAGTGAGGTGCCCAGAACTGAACACAGTACTCAAGGTGAGGTCTCACCAATGCTGAATAAAGAGGAACTAGAACTTCTCATGACTTGGAAGCTACAGTCCTCTTAATGCAGCCTAAAATGGCATTTGCCTTCTTTGCAGACACATCACACTGCTGACTCATGTTCAGCTTGTGATCCACGGCGACTCCAAGATCCCGCTCACATGTTGTGCTGCCAAGCCAAGTATCCCCCATTTTATACCTATGTTTTTGGTTTTTATTGCCTAAGTGCAGAACCTTGCACTTCTCCCTGTTGAAATTCATTCTGTTTGTTACAGCCCAGGATTCCAGTTTATCCAGATCCTCCTGGAGGTTTCTCCTATCTTCTGTTGTGTTTGCTACTCCTCCCAGTTTGGTGTCATCTGCAAATTTGATCAGGCTCCCCCGTATCCCTTCCTCCAAGTCATTGATGAAAATGTTAAAGAGAACCGGTCCCAAGACAGAGCCTTGGGGTACCCCACTAGAAACTGACCTCCAGGTTGACACAGACCCATTTACTAAAACCCTTTGAGTGCGGCCATCGAGCCAGTTGCAGATCCACCTAACAATTGCCCTGTCTAGCCCATATTTTTCCAACTTCCCAATTAAAATGTCATGTGGGACTTTGTCAAATGCTTTGCTGAAGTCAAGATAAATGACATCCACAGCATTGCCACTGTCCAGTAAGCTCGTAACCCGATCAAAAAAGGAGATCAGATTTGTCTGGCAAGATTTATTCTTGGTAAATCCATGCTGGGTTGTTTTGATCACCGAGTACTTGTCTAGATGTGCACAAATTGTGTGTTTTATGATTTGCTGTAATATCTTGCCCGGGATTGAAGTCAAACTGACTGGTCTACAATTTCCTGGGTCTTCTTTTTTCCCCTTCTTAAAAATTGGGACTACATTTGCCCTCTTCCAGTCCAGTGGCACTTCTCCACTCCTCAAGGATTTCTCAAAGATGATTGACAAAGGCTCTGCAAGGACATCTGCCAGTTCCTTAAGAACTCGAGGATGCAGCTCATCCGGTCCAAATGACTTGAATTCATTTAGGCCAGTTAAGTGGTTTCGAACCAGTTCTCTGTCAATCTTCTGTTCTGCACCATCCATGTTTTCATTACCTCTTAGGGGATGTAAACACATCCCCGAATCAGTCAATGATCCCGCACCCCCATTTGCACAGCCCTCCTTCTGTGAATAGACAGATGCAAAGTAGGAGTTGAGCAGCTCTGCCTTCTGCTGGTTTCCAGACACCTGCTGTCCATCTTTGTCCAAGAGCAGCCCCACCCCCTCGTCTCTCCTCCTGTTCCTCTGGGCATATCTAAAGAAGCTCTTTTTGTTATCTTTGACTCCCCTGGCCAGCCTCAGCTCATACTGAGCTTTAGCATCCCTGACCCCCTCCCTACAGGACTGGTCTACCTGCCTGTACTCCGCTCTGGTGATCTTTCCAGTCTTCCACTCCCTATACTTCTCTTTCTTTAACTTCAGCTGATCCCCAAGTTGCCTGTGGAGCCAACCTGGTTTTTTCAGCATTTTCCCCCCTTTCTTTTTTATTGGAATTGTTTCTGACTGTGCTTGTAGAAGCTGCCTCTTAAGGAGCTCCCACCCATCTTGGGCCCCTTTCCCCATTAGATCATCAACCCATGGGATCCCACCTGTGACTCCTCTAAGCCTGTTGAAATCAGCTTTCCTGAAATCCAACATATAAGTTTCACTCTGCACTTTTTATTTTCCACATTATTCTAAATTCCAGCAGCTCATGATCACTTTCCCCTAAAGTTCCCACTATGTTGACCTGATCAACCAGTTCTTCACAATTTGTTAAGATCAGGTCAAGGATGGCCCCTCCCCTTGTCATTTCCTCCACTTTCTGGACCATGAAGTTATCTTCCAGGCCCATCAGGAATCTACTGGAGCTTCCATGTTTGGCTGAGTTTGTCTCCCAGCAAATGTCTGGGTAGTTAAAAGTCCCCCATTACTACTACCTCATATTTCCTTGCAATGCCTGCCAGTTGCTCCAAGAAGACATCGTCTACTCCTTCTCCTTGGCCTGGCGGTCTATAGTAGACGTCCACCACAATGTTTTGTTTCTTATTTTCCCCCCTTACTTTTACCCAAACACACTCCACAGGGATATCCGGACCACTCTCCTGGATTTCAGAGCAGGTATATATGTTCTTGACATATAATGCTACTCCACCTCCCCTTTTGCCACTTCTGTTCCTCCGGAACAGCTGATAGCCTTCCAATTGTGTGTTCCAGTCATGGGAGTCGTCCCACCAAGTTTCAGTTATTCCTATCAAATCAAATTCCCCTTCACTTGCTAAAAGCTCCAGCTCATCTTGTTTATTTCCCAGGCTCTGTGCATTTGTGTAAATGCAACTTAAGCCCTGGAGGTTGCAACTCAATGCATTTCCCTCCTTTTTTGTAAGGCCAGGCCCCTCTAAAGATTTTTGAGTTACAGCTGTGCCCTGGCAATTTCCATCCAGAGCATTTTCCTTATTCCTAGGTTCCCTTTGGACGTAACCCACCCCCTTCTTATTTAGTTTAAAGCCCTCCTGATAGGGTTGGCCATCTCCCGTCTGAAGACATTCTTCCCCCAACCCATAAGATGTAGTCCATCCTTTGCTAGGAGTCCTTCCTCAAGGAAGTTCATCCTGTGATCCCAGAATCCAAATCCTTCCCGATGACACCATTTTCGAAGCCAGCTATTGACCTGAAAAATCTTGCTATCTCTCTGAGGACCTTTGCCAATTACTGGGAGGATGGATGAGAATACCACCTGGGTATCCCCCAGGTCCTTAATCTTCCTCCCCAGAGCTTCATAATCCCCAACTATCTTTTGGAAAGTTTCCCGAGCAGTATCGTTTGTTCCTACGTGGATGAGTAAGAACGGGTGACGATCAGCAGGTGTGATCATCCTTGGTAGCCTCTCCGTGATATCCCGTATCCTAGCACCAGGGAGGCAGCACACCTCACGGGAAAATGGGTCTGGTCGGCATACAGCTTCCATGCCCCTCAGGAGAGAATCTCCAATCACCACCACCCTCCTCCGTGTTCTCCTTCTGTGTCTAGCTTCCCCCACACTAACTGGTTGTGGCTGCTGTCTATGAGGGGGATCTGTAGGCATGCCAGTATGGGCAATGCCAGGATCCGGTGTAGGTGTGCTAGCAAGAGGAACTTCTGCCAGCATGGTGGAATCTGAGAGACTCTGGAAACGGTTGTATAGCTCCAGTGGTTCTCGACTGCTCCTGCCCTTTTTTCTCCTGACTGTCACGTGTCTCCACGAAGAGACATCGTTGCTGGGGTCCCCACTGGTGTCATCTCTCTGGAGAAGTTCCGTGTGTGTTGTATCAAGGAACTCCTCAGATGCCTTAATTTGACGAAGGGTGGAAACTTCACCCTCCAATGCTGCCACCTTCTCCTCCAACAGTGCAACCAGTTTGCACTTGCAGCATCGATAATCCCCGGGGTCCTTGGGCAAGAAGACAAACATGGCACACGTGGTGCATGTCACGACAACTGCGCCCTTCCCTTCCATCTCCTGTCAACTTCACAAGTCCTCCTTGCTCACAGGCTCCGGTCCACAGGATTGCGCCTCAGGCCCTAATAAAGCCCTTGAATGCTCCTCCCACCAGGCAACCAGCCAATGAACAGCTAGCAGCAACTAAGCACTCAGCTAAGCAGCCCCCCTCCTCCACTCACCTGGGACTCTGTGTTCCCTCTCACCTCTCCTCAGAAAAGGAGGCTGAACCAGGAACAGGCCCTAATAAAGCCCTACAAAGCACCTCCCACCAGGCAAACCAGCCAATGAACACCTAGCAGCAATTAAGCACTCAGCTAAGCAGCCCCCATAAGACCCACCTTCATTTTGTTTCTTCTCTGGAACTGTTAAAGGGGATGGGATGTATAGTCTCAGCCAAACTCACCTCTAAGAATATATTTCTTCCAGCATGAAGCAGTTCATGCCACTTCATTATACTGGAGTGAATGTTAGTGTGAAGCTGTTAACTGGATTGTGTTAGTTTTGCCACTGTTTGAAACCTGGGTAACACTTCAGTAGCAGCAGCAGCTCTTAAAGATGTATGGTAAGATGTATGGTACACTTTAGCCTAAGTGAGGATAAAGAGAATTCCTAATGTGTTAACTACATTTAGTAAATGTAACATCTTAAATGTAACATCTTAAAAATGCCTTCAGTAACATGATGTGTTAGCAGAGGCCAAGACAGAAGAATGTAGTCTGATCTTTGTTTTCATGGTCTTGTGAGCTTGGGTAATTCTGAATATCAAAACTTTGGTGATTTAAGGGACTTGAACAACTTGTAGGAAAAAGGTCAAAGATCAATTACATGATTGCCTTAGGTGGCATGGGTCACTCACATGAACACAAGCCGCCTTGAGTCGGTTTACAACTCAAGAAAGGCAGAATACAAATTTTTAAAATAAATGTGTCTGTTTTCCTAACTGTGTAGCTACCTCCTCTAACCTCTACACTCTGGGTGGATGTCTGCATTCCCCCCCCCCTCAAAAAATCAAGTTTAATTTTAAGCAAAGATTCTTCTATTGGTTTCAGTACCTCCCTTGAGAAGCAAACTCTGTTCTTGAGACACCTACTTGCCAGATACTATGCAACAACTAAAAGACAGCCCACTATTGTCCTCTTCATGACAGCAGGTCATCATCCCAGTGACAGGTTTTTTCTGTATGGGCTGGTGGAGATGGATCTCAACAGCGAATATGCACACAAGATTCTATCCCCCTCACTATGGCCCATGGTGCTTCCTTGCTGTCCAACTTATGGCAGCTATAGAGGAGACCCAAAGGCCATTAGTGGGTTTATCTAGAGGTGAGGGAACGAAAGTTGTCCCATCACCACTGGATGCCGCAGCAGCACACATACCACCATGATACAGCTGGCAACAAGATAAGAGGCTTGAATCCACCACTCTAAAATTATTGCCACTCTATTGCATCAAATTTCGAACCCTTACAGTGTTCTGAAACTATATTCAAAGAGTATCGGAGCTGATTTAAGTTGCTAGAACTGAGATGGGGTCCTGCAAAATGTAGACTGGTGCTCTCTTGCATTCGGCCTAGAATTGATTATTCTAAGGGGGAATGTTCATTTTTTAAAAAGACAATTGTCTATTTCATGTGATAGTGGATGGAAAACATGTATAGGCAAAGCATTATGGCCACCCCGCTTATCAAATTTAAAGTACAGCAAGAGTTAAAGATAAAACTTGCTTAGTGCTACTTAGTTAAAAGAATTGGTCCATTGTTCAAGAATGCCTTGCCTATTGTAACGGACAATCCCATTCATCACTGTAAGTTTGTCAAGGCACATTTTGAATAGTTTTGCATGAGTTGCAATAAGGAAACATTTTAGTTTGTCAGCTATGGAATGCTACTCCCCAACTAAAACAGCAATTTCCTTCTGTGCAACTGGGTCCAGGAACAGAATTTGACAAAAAGGCAACATCTGTTACTTGCTTCAACCTGCATTTTTTTTTTGGTTGACTTGAGGCACAATCGTAACCAATTTAGGCCAGCCTAACTCACTTGGCACACCTTCCAATGGTGGTGTGGGGGAATCCATGTATGTCTGTGTACTGGCCTACCACCACCCCACTCCCTCAGAGTGGGGCAGAAGTGCCCAGGTCTGTATAGGACTAACCCCAGAGCTTATGCCAACCTAAGTAGAGGTTAGGATTGCAGCCTAAGTTCCTTAAACATTTGTAAATCAAAGAGCAGCTTAAACAAGGCCAGTGTTGTGAGCACCCATGAGGTACCGTCTCAACTACAAAATACTAGTAATTCAACAAGAGTGATAAAGGATGGCATACAGGTTGCAATCTGTTGCCTGGAAATATTTAGCAAGAATGAAAGAATAGTAGTAAACATAATCTGCAGACATAAGAGAGGAATGTAAACACAAATCTTGTAATAATTATGAAAATGAGTAGATTCCTTAAGTTTCTGAAATAGGTGCCAGCTAGCACCCTGATCTGCTACTGAGTAACTTAGCCAGTCAGATGGCCTTGACAGTAGTTTAAAATGGTGATCCTTCTACCTAAAAGTTTGTATATGCAAGTTAATAGCACAGTGTGGTACTTGTAAAATAGCAGCAGAGCTGCAATTACAATGCCCTGGTACCAAGTGACCAGAAGATTAGTACGAGATTCCCCCCTTGAGTAATGGGCAACAATGCTGCTACTGTTCAGCAGATGGGGGGAGGAGGAGATGCCGGGATAAGGGCTTCGGGATTTCAGCTATTATACTGCTGGTGGTGGTAGTGCAGAACAAGAGACAGAAGTTCGGCTTTCCCTGCTCAAATGAAGCTGCCAAGTAGAGCTATAGGTCATCAGTTGCACTTTAAAATCCTGGCGCACAGCTGATTCTTTAGTGGCCCCACTGCCTGCCTGGGAAGAAATGTGTTGCAAGGAACTTGTATTAAAATGTGTTTGAGCAAGATACTGCTATTGCAGCCTTCTCTATCCCAATCCTTTGCAATGGAGCGCTGATCAAAAGGAATGTTTCAACATCCTGTGACCTTCCCATATGCATTTAAAAATATATGTACTTAACATAAGTATAAAATAGTTATAAAAATGTGTATAATCACTTTTATAAAAAAATAAATATACTATATTTATAGTTGGACCAAGAATGTTGCCTCAAAAGGCTGAGTTATAACAAGTTGCCAAGGGGATGAACTGCTCTTTTAGAATAGCCAATATGATGTGCAAAGATAAGATAGTTATGAGATGGTTAAAGCTAAGATAGTTACATTAGAGCCAGGCATGAAGTTCCTAACTCTGTTCTTGACTTGAGCCAATATCCCTGCTCTGAAGAGGCTTGAGCATCAAGTGCCATGCTTGTAATGCAGAATTTCCTCAAACTGTGGGTAAATATCTGATTTTTAGTGGGGTTGCTAAAATGAGGGAAGTGAAATTTGAGGATTATGGAATGTGAAACTGAGCAGGATGTGTGCATTAACTCAAGAGATGTGAAATGTGCCTTGTTCTACTTTAAATAGCATACTGAGCAACATGTATACTACCAAAATGATCCCAATATGAACATGTGCCCCAACAGCTCTTAAAGAAATCCCCCTACTCCTGAGCTGAAAAGGAATGTATTGAGCTCCAAGGGAAGCTAAAATTAAGCCGCACATTTCCTCATGAATGGCCTTTGAAGGCCATGTGAAGGGATGTGCTAGGCCACCATAAACCAGTGGTCCATCATCAGATCCTTACAATCTGATGAATGTGGAGCTGAAACATTCCACATGGCAGGCCCTAAAAAAAGGCAACTCCTTCAGGAAAAGATAAAAAACAAAGTCTTGAGAGGCTGGTAAGTTTTTTAAAAAAAATTCTTGTAAGGCTAGGTGGATCCCAATAGTGTCATTTTAAATAATGGATACTGGTGCTAAAATGTTTGGCAACTGTGCAGTAATGCTCTGTGTGAACCCAACACTAGATAAATATAGAATATTAATGTGGCACAAGCCTAATCCATTCTTCATTGGGACATTAATGACATCTTCTCAAGAAAACTAGCAAAATAGGATCTCATTGTGACCTTATGCTGGAATGCTCAACAAACTAGAACTATGCAATGTTTAAGTCCTGTACAGAATTTCTTTAAATAGGATTGGCATCATAAAAGCTGTACTGTTGAATGTAGGCACAGCAAATATGTTTCCTGCCACTCACCACCTGATAATGCCAATGCCTCCAAAATTCAAATTAGAAGTAGATAATCTCCTTCTGCACAGAGGCAAAAACCCATGGACTTCAAGGCTGCATTTTTGTTAAAGGCATTAAGCACAAGATAGATGGTCTGCATAAGCAAAAGTGTAGGAACTTTGTGGTGTTTAGACTAAACGTGCAAATACAGTGGTGTCTTGTAAGAACAATTTGTTCCAGAAGCATGTTTGTTTTATGAAGTGGATTTTCCCGTTCTTCTTACAAAGCGTTTGTCTTACAAGGTACTACTATATCTCAATCAATGGTTGAACCTTTCCAAAAAAGGATGGGGAAACATAGGCTTGATAACAGGGATTCTGGGGGACCTGTGCCAGAGCGTAGGATTTCTTAATTTATGGAAATACATATTTGCACAAAGAGTTTCATTATCTTCAATGGAATGTTGCATTACATCGGGGCACTCCGTGTTTCTAAACCTAACATGTCCTGATGATGAAATTATGTACGAGAGCTTATCAGACCCCATGATCAGCAATAAAGGAGCATTCTAATTGGCCTACATGGGATATACAATCATTGCAAGAAGTATCTAATAGTAATTTTAGTTGGTGGCTTTTCCAGTAAACTACTATTAACTAATTTTCATCTCCAAACTTCTGTATGTGGGATTTGTATGCTTGATGTGATGATGAATATGGGTTTCCTGTAAAAGCTAATAGCAGCCTTTCTCAAAGACTAATAGCGTATGATTGTGACTATCTAGGAGTATTTTTGAAAAAGATGCCATAGCAGGATTACTGTTGAGAACAGCTAAGGATTTCAGCTTGCTGACCTTGATGTGATCAAGTTATCTGATGAAATAAGGAGATTCAAGAACGGGTGATGAGGCTTAAGATGGTGGACACCTGGGGAAGGAATGGCAGGATGATGGATGGAGGGTGGCATGATAGAATCTGAGGACCTGGATTGGTCTGAACCAATATGGGATTTTAGCATAAAAGCAAGGTATCTATCTTTTGGGTCAAAATACCCTTATGCCCAATTGAACATTGATGCTTCTTTAGGAAACTTCAGAATGCGGTATTTTATTTTTATCCCACCTTTCTCCCCCATCAGGGGGATTCAAGGTGTCTTAACATTTATACAGATTTAAAAAAACAAGTACAATTAACAGTAAAACATTAAGGATTAAAACATCTAAAACATTTAACACATTAAAAAAAATCCAGGTTGCAACAGAACAGTTAAAATCAGATTAACCTACCAACCAGCCCTTGCATCAAACAAGCGCTTATGAAGAGGAAGGCCTAGTAAATAGCTTAGCTATGTTTTACTGCTTTTAAATGTAATTTCAAATATACTTATTCTTACTCACTCTTTAATCCCTTTCCTGTTGTAGCCCCAGGTTCATTTTCAATGTGGAATATAGATTCTGTATTAAGACACTCTTGTTATAACTAAGCATGCTTTGTGGTTGGTTTGGAAGGAATTTAAATCCTGCAAGAGACCTGTTGAAACAGCTGAATAAATGGGCCCTGTACATGTCCCTCTCCTGTCTGCAGCAAGTATTAAGCTGAGAAGGAGGAAGCATCCAGCATTCTGGCTGGGTGGACATGGCTTTAAGAAGTTGGTCCAGTGTTTAAGCCATGTTGGTCCAGTGTTTAAGCCATCTGGGACCCTCATTGTCCAGAGATTTTTTGCCCTGGGGAACTGTCATTATCCGTTATCAGTCCCTTAAGTACACTACCAAGACCCTTAAACATTGATTATAGTATAGTGGATCATATAAGTTGCCAGAAGTACTGTACTTTAGCATTCTGCAGGTATTAAGCAAGACTAAAAAGTCTGACTTTTAGCCTAGGTACTTTAGTACAGTGGTCCTCAGCCTTTTTGGCCCCAGGGACCGGTTCTGTGGGGAAAATTTTTTCCACAGGGATGGGGGGAGAGTTCTGCCTCTGGCAACCTGGAAGGTGGACTTCCCCCCCAGAGCACAGCACTGCTGCCTCCCGTTGTAAATCCCATTATAATAAATGGAGCTATAACTAGGTTACTGGGGATAGGATTGCAGATGAGAGCCCAATGTCTCAATGCATGTCTACTCGGAGCAGGGATTTTCAACCTAGATGCACAAAGCCATCCTAGTCCCTGTTATTGGAGAGTAAGCCTCATTGACTATAATGGGACTTATTTCTGAGTAATTGGCATTGAATTGGACTCTGAGGCTGCAGTCTTATCAATTCCTGGGAGTAAGGTCCACTGACTTATCAATTCCTTACTTCCTGGGAGTAAGGTCCACTGACTACAATGGGCCTTATTTCTGAGTAGACAGGCATAGGATTGGGCTCTGATGCTGCAGTCCTTTATCATAGTCCTACTGTGAGGAGGGGAAAAGGCACTTGGAGTCCTCTGACGGACTAGTCAGACAGCTGTTAAGGACTTCCAGTGGTCCTGGGACCAGAGAATGAGAAACCCTGCTTTAATAAACTACATGGCTACACCAATTAGGCTACTTTTAGTTATAGAATACTTGCCCCTTTGGATGAAATTATGATTTTCTGCAATGAGAAGTTGATTTGGGTTACCTTTGAATGGTAACCCTTTAAGTTAGTATGATTTTGTGTCAGTTCTACCCAAGACACTTATTAATTCAGTGTCATAACTTTATGCCTAAGAGGGATGTTTACCATGTTAAATTTCTTTCAGAACGTCCTGGAATGCTTGACTTCAAAGGCAAAGCCAAGTGGGATGCCTGGAATGCTTTGAAAGGTAATGAGTTGTAGCCCTCTCTATAAAAGGCCTTCAGCCATAGGGGCAGATAGTGATTAATGGGGAGAATAAGTCAAACTTTGAGTTAGCTAGCTATTTCTTGGAAATTTGTCAACCACTAACATTGATTTCTCCTATAGTTTTTATGAGAGCTTTCAGTGTTAATTGCATAAAGAGTCTTGACTGCATAGTGGGTGATGAACTTGATCAACAGTCTGGCCATCACAGAAAAATGCAGAACCTTTTAAAGTCATATAGTTCTGCATGAATTTGATCTTGATCATTTTTCTCAGAACAAGTTAAATAATGGTTTTCTATCAAGTAATGGTTCCTCCTCAAGCCCCTGTACTTTTTTCCATTTTATTTAATTTATATCCCGCCTTTCCTCTCCTGCAAGAGGGAGCTCAAGGCGGCTAACATTAAGAATACAATAAAACACAGTTTATAAACAAGGATACACAAATACATACTTTTGGTAACTCAGTTCCCTGGATTGCTAAAGTCTGAGATTTTAGCAATCAATATTTAGGAATATTTTGCATTTTAGATTGTGAGCCCTTTTGGGACAGGGACCCATTAGCTATTAATTAGCTATTAATTTTTCATTTTCTTGTAAACCGCTTTGTGAACTTTTCAGTTGAAAAGCAGTATATAAATACTGTAGATAGATAGTTACCAAAAGTATATATTTGCTATTGACTTACTGACTTGCACCTTCTGCCTGGTGACCCATTTAGAGTCATGACTTCTGGTCTGTCTCCATTGGCCATACAGATATTGCATCAGTGGACCCAGTACAATCCCAAAAGTGATTGCTTTACTCTGAATGCATCTCTATCCTAAAGCTATTTCAAGCAAGTTTTTTCCAGGGGTTTTCACCCACCTTATGGCTGAAAATGTAAAAATCCCATGTTATAATCTTGACGACTGATATCTATAGATTGCTTTACTCACTGCCTTTTGCAGATACATAGCATACATTCAGTAAAAGGTGCTTCCAAAAGATATGGTTGTTGCCCGTTCATCAGAATTCTGAACAGATTCTAGTGTCTGCTACTTTCTTTCTGCATTGGTGTATAAATGGGACCATAAAATAGAGACTGGAGGCTGAATGTAGTGTTGTAAGTGGACTGCAATAGATATTGAGCTGGCTTGGGTTTTAAACATGGAAGTCTTGCTACTTAAGCACATTTCTCAAGTCTTGTTCTCCTGAAACATCAGCTTAATTTATCTGGTTAAGGGGGTTGGACTAATCTTGAATGGCTTAACCCTCCCTGTAAATTAGTTTAATTTTGTGTCAACCAAACATTTCCATGTTCCTTTATTTTCAGGGATGTCCAAGGAAGATGCCATGAAACAATATATAGCGAAAGTAAAAGAACTGCAGGAAAAACATGGAATGCAATGAATTCACACCTATGTGCCTTAATGGAAACATGCCTTCATAATACTGTAATCTACACAGCACTGCAGTGCCAAGAGCTGATGCCATGTTGGTTAATAAGTCTACACAGTTATTAGTAATAATATGTACTACTGCATTTTGAAATTGAATTTCTGCATTAATACAATCTTGTTTAACAGCATCAAAAGTATGGCTTTGTTTGCTTGTCTCTTTCTAATAAAGTACCCAAACAGACATCTGATCAATGTGGTCTATAGCTCATCTGCCTATTTTTCCTACTTGCAATAACAGAATAGTTTTAGCAAGGATTATAGGAGAAAAGTAAAATGGAGCTGCGTCTGCTGCATTAGCAATAATAGAAGATGATAGCAATTTCTCACTATTCCAAGTGTACATGCACATATACATGCTGTACATTACCATAAGACAAAATGAGAAGCCCCTCCAATAATGTAGGAGTGCAGTTTGAAATAACTGATTTGGAAAATTGTATAACAGTTGACAATAAAGCAGTTGTAACAATACTGAAGTCCTGGAGTTTAGTCAGTTGATCCACTTGTTCAAATAAAGGGAGAAATCATCTCTTGGTTGTAGTTATAAGCTTGGAAACAATATCTTGGGTTCCTTTTTCAAGGCATGTGGACCTTCGTTGGAGGCCTCAAAGAAACATGCAGTTACAATGCAGGATAAAACTCAGGTGTATTTTCGTAATTGGGGTTTATAGCCCCAATGGAATAGATGATCACATCCAAATCCATTCTAGTTCCTCCTGTGCAGTTACTTGCCATTGGAAAAACTTGCCGTGTCTGCATTTGTGGCATTAGTACTTGCCTGTCCAAAGTTGTATCTGAGGGCCATACATTTCCTGCTCCTGCTATGCAAGGGCCAGGAGGATTTTTAGTTTGCTAGTGTGTATGGTTGACCTGCTCATATTAGAGAAAGCTTCCAAGCCCCTTTTGGGACTTGTTTCTCTGTGATCTGGAGCTAGTAATTCCAGGCCAGTTTTATCTCACCGCTAACGGTACTTTTAATAAGCCCTCTTGCTGCAGCACTGGTGGTAGAAAGTGCTGCCAGGTTGCCACAACTAGAAGCGAGGCTGTGGGCTGCCATCAGGAAGAGGCAATTTGGTCAAAGGCTAATCTGCCTCTTCATGCAACACATCCAGCAAGAATCTATGCATGCCTGCTCAGAAGCAAAAGTACTACGTTTAAGGTGAATCCATTGCGATCTGGAAAATAATGCAGTACTCTGGGATTTACAATAGCTCCGCTTCAAAATGCAGTCTCTTCAGACACTCGCAGGCAAGTAGGTACTTCCTGGGCCCATAACCTGACCAATTGTACCCACCAGAACCACCCCAAGACACCATACAGGAGCAAACAGGTTCTTCAGCCAATGTCTATATTTGAATAATTCAGGGAGCAGGGGAAAGAGTGATCACAGAGCAGTCCAGAGTCCGGTACATGAAAAACAATCCAGTCTAATGCAGCAAAACATCAACCTCCTCTCCAGCAGCACTTTCCTCAGAACTCCTACTTCACCCACAGGCTTCAAGCAGACTTGCTGTACATCTGCTTATATACCCACTGCCCTCTATTTACTGTAATGTCCCTATAGGCGTTCCACATTTGCCTGTTAGGGCCTATGCCTGGGTCAGCAGGTATGCATCATCATTACAGTGATGCTCATCACATCAGCTGCTGGAGGCTTCATCATGTTACATACCCAGCATCTTCCAAACTGAAAAGCCTGGACAGTTCTCAAGAAACCATGTATGGAATAGGAATGGATCAGCAGAAACAGGGCTGCATTTTTCTCGTGTCCTCACTTGCTCTTGCTTCTATTGCCGCCTTGGGTTTTAAGGAAGAAAAGCAGAAATACAAATCTAATAAATACATATCGAATAGATATAAAGCCAAAAGCAAGGGAGATGACAAATGCTGACAGGTAGTCCAGAGTGCTATCTCAATACCTCAGGATTAAAACTGCATAGATAATATGCTGTTTGCAATCATATTTTCAAAACCCAGATTGAAGATAAGAAGTTGCATATTAAAACAGTGGAAAAGATATTTGCATTTATCGATTTTTAAATGCTAAAATTTGCATTTTAGCTAACACATAAGCTAAGGAAACCTGTGATGTAAACATTGACATGTGCAGTTCTGTGAAGGAATGTTGATTCCCATGTGAATTTTTGCACATTTGTTCAGCATTTCAGATTATGGTTCTTTAGCAATGCCGTATATTAAGAACATTAAGGAGAGAAAAAATAGACATACAAGCCTATCTCGAGTTGAGCATCGAAACATGCCTTTCATCTTTTGGTTTTCTGAAATAACAATATATATTTGCTTGAAAATTACTTTCCTTTTCCTTAGCAATGTAGGAAGGAGGTGTTTTTAGTTACATGGATCAGAGCGCACCAAACCCCAAACTGATCATTACGCTGTCTTGGTCAGCAGATGGTGCTATAGATAGCTTTAAAAGCTAATTCTTGTAAAGAATTAGTTGACTTTATGCTTACTGTGTGGTGAAGTATCTAAACCATCATTACCCATTAGCTCTTCATACTCACTACAGAAGTAGCTGCTATGTTTGCTTATAGACAAAGGATAAATAGAATCTTGCACACTTTTCGGATAGCTTTAATTCTAAAATCGCTTAGTAGTAACTGGAAAAATGTGAACTTTAGCATAACAAGTTATTTTAAAATATTTTTGTCCAGTCTTTTCCCTCTCAAGAGATTTTAAAACACAGGACAAATGATGCTAAACAGAAACAGTCACAGAAATCATGGAAGCAAAAAAAAAAACACCTCAGAACATTATGCCAACTCAGCAAGAAGAAGAAAGGTTTAAGGTGTTGATGAAATGGGAATTACATACAGATGTAATGGTGTCTGTAAGCTGGCAAAAAGAAAACTGAGGATATTAATGTGATTTATTGGGGCAGGAAGTTCCATAGATTGTGTCACAATCACAAAGACCTCTTATACCTGCTAAACAAATCTGAATAGTGGGGTGACAATATGACTGTTAATTTTCAGGTTTGTCCTCATTTTTAGCCTCTGATCCGGGTGACTTCCAAAAGGGATTCATTGTCCTCCCTTTTGGCTTCATTTTGGAACTTAGCAATGGTGTGCAGTACCCTATCAAGTCATATGTCGTTGGATTCGTATTAAAGAGCAGAATCCAATGCAAAAATTGGTTTTGAAATATATCCTTCCTATCAAAAGTTATGGCCAAAAATCTAAAAAAATATGCATTGCACTCTATGGGAAAGTGAAAGTGCCCAACATCACTCATGAGTAGGCAAATGTGCCATTGTCCGCTGGAAAGGCCAGGCTGAAACCTTGTCCTCCTTTTGAGGTTTGGGCATCTGGTCACCCTGGGGGGAACACAAAGTTTTCTTCAGGGAGCAGACAAGAGGAAGGTGGTCCTTCATGTAGTTTGGTTTGAAGCAATTCAATTCAGGACTGTAAAGGTGATTACCAGCACCTTGAATTACGTACATTTGGAAACAAAGCAATGGCCAGTGTGTTTGGCCCTACAATGATGTTGCTGTATGGAAACAACTGGTACAAGTCAAAATACATTCAGCAGTGTGTCACACCAAGTAAAGATTCTGGGCAGCATTCAAAGGCAACCCTGTATTATGAATGATACAGTAAACCAACTTAAATTAAGCAATGCATAGATAATAAAGCTCATTCTCCCATCTCAAAGGATGCAGTAGGCACAACAAGCCATCACACTTGGCCATGGCTGGAAATCCTGAAACATCCATATCCAAAAGCAAACTTTAAGAACTTAAGAAGAGCCTCCACTGGATCAGGTCAAAGGCCCATCTACTCCAGCTTCCTGTATCACACAGTGGCCCACCAAGTGCTTCAGGTTGCAAATATGACACCTGCATCCAGGTACCTCCCCCTGCATCTGACATTTTGAGGTTCTCCACCTCTACACTCACCCCTCATGGCTTGTAACCCGTGATGGTCTTTTCCTCTAGGAATTTGTCCAAACTTTTCATCACACCTCTCCTAGATACAGCCCTATTTAGGACATACTGACAAGATACAACTAGTCACAGGTTCCCTGTCTTGCCCAGATTTAATTTCAAGTTGTTTGCCTTTATCTAGTCCACTGGTGACCACGAAGAGCAGTTCAAAACTGCCACAACCTTCACTACATCTGATGAAAGGAAGATGTAGTGTCAGCTATATGTTGACACTCTATGTCCCTCCCATGGCTTCTCCTAGAGATGTAGGGCAGGAGAAAAATGCTTCAGGAAGCTTTACATGAGGAGTGGGCATTTTGTTAGGGAGGCCACATCATCTCTGCGTCTATGGCCAGGAAAAAATAAATTAATTTATAGTTCATATTTGAATACATTTGCATAAATGAATACTGTAGAGATGGAACATATGAATGAATTTTATTGAACTTATTTTCAAAACACAGGAGAACAATAATACAAGCACGTAGAACCAAATGAAAACTATGAACTGTTTGCTACATACTTCTTGCACATATAAAACATACAGACACATGGAGAGATAAGTTTTCAGAAGCAACAAGGAAAGGGGGTTAAAATAATGCCAAGGGAAAACAGAAGAAAACATGAACTGATGCACTTCAAACAAATTATGAATTGTCAGACGGTAGACCAGTGCAATCTGCAACAATCTCCAATGGGCCAGAAGTTCATTGGATACTAGGGACTCACTGAGGGTCAAACTGGAGGCCCTCAAGGGCCACAGGTGGAACCCAGGTTGAAGTTTGCCCATACCTGCATTACACCAAGGGCCAAGATGCTGAGAAGGATTCTCCCTGGCATCTTCCTCTGTATATATGAAGAAGGAACCATCCATCCATCCATCCATCCATCTATCTATCTATCTATCTATCTATCTATCTATCTATCTATCTATCTATCTATCTATCTATCTATCTATCCATGGCATACAATGTATGGACTTATTGCAAATCAGAAGTTAATATTCAGTCCACCAAGCCATTCAAAGACACTTAGACACAATGTGATATATCAGTTTGTCAAGGAGCACCACAGTCATACTTAGGGGTAGATACTAGTCCCCATTTAAACAGTTGAAGATGGATTAAAATCTCTGCATAGAACTGCTTCCAAACTCCATTCCCCACTTGGCTTTCCAGAAGGATATGATGACAGCTCATCCAAGAGGACCTCTCAGAATACCAAAGAAGATGAGCTGGATTATATGGAAGGAGGCAGTCTCTCAAATGTACTGCTCCCAAAATGTAAACAGCTTTAAACTTCAAGTCATAGGGCATGGCTAAACTTATTAATTTTCCTTTGAAGTTATCCAGGCAGTTACTTTTTGCAAATTCATATCCCTAAGCCAGTGAACTGACATGCATTGCACATCAACTCCATTTAGTCTCAAAGAATGCAGCAAAAAAGGGAGCAAGAATGTCCAGCATAATACACTTGAGCACTAAAGCCCTATACAAGTTTGGGCACTAAAGCCCTATACACATCTATGGAACAATAACCAATTAATTGATGATGGTTGGAATCCTAAGCACACTTTCCTTGGAGCAAGATCTACTGAACACAATGGGACTTACTTCTGAGTAGACATAGATAGGATTGTATCCAATATCTTTGACCATCCCGCTTGCTTTAAAAATGTCAATAGAGCATTAAATACTGAATACGGGCCAATGAGCATATGTCAGTTGAATGTATTTTCAGTGAAGGAACAACCAGAAGTGGGAAGAAGTTAACATTCATGGAGCCTGTTGAGGGCCAGAAGTTACATCATTAACCAAAAAGTGACATCATTAAGAAGAAAGTGCCATCATTGAGCAGAAGATGGCCAGGAATAAGAACTTTGTTCTCAAATAGAAGCTCATTAGTTGCAAATGAGAAAATGCACAAATCTTCTTCATATTTCCAAGATAAGAAAGAGCTGAATTACCAAGCTGGAAGAGTCCAATTATAATAGGGCTGAATAAATTATTTCAGGGGGCACATTCAGCTCGCAGGCCTTCTTTTTGCTACGCCTGAGGTAGAAGAGTGACTCTCAGCATAAAGTTTAGTTTCTTCTTCTTTCAACCCCCACATCTCCCTGCCAAAATGAACTGCTTCTTTGTGGCTGTAATTTGTTAAAAATGCAGAAAACTGTATCTGACTCAGTACTATGCAGTTGGGCCCAAAAATTGTGCAGAAATGAAGCATGTGCAGAGCACAGACCTAGAGATGTTTGATCCTGCATTTGTCTTCTATTCCCACAGTCCTGTGCCTTTTCACCGGTGCACGTATTTTGAGAAAACAGTCAAGAGAATATTTGGTAGGACCCTTACTGCTGATTTGAATACTTCAGTCCTACTAAACTTTATGCTGAGAGTCACTCCGTCACCACCCTTTGCTCACGTTCATTCAGAAACGAAAGGATAACTAGGCAAAGAACTCCTGGAGTCGATCATTGTGCCTACAAGAGCTAAAGGATCTGTGCTGGATCTTGTGCCTACAAGATCTTGGACCACAAGCTTCCACAAGGGAGCCCTTCCTTCCCCCAAATTTGTCCTTATCAGGGACAAGGATCTTGTGCCTACAAGAACAGTAGATTCTTGTCTTCCCAGCCCTCTGGCAATTTTTGTCGTCTTGCCGCAAGATGTAACCTGTTACATACCTTGTGATGGGTTCGGTATGGCTATATTCTGAAGATTATCTCAACTTTGGGTTTTAGGATCTCTCAGTGGAACTTTTCAGATGTGAAGCCCGGCCTATACATGCAGCAGAATGAGCTGATAGTCTGCACTGCTTCCGACTGTAGAAGGGGAAAATGCATTTTCTGAATTTTTCCCTAAGTTTTTTTTTTTAAAATAAACAACTAAACTGCTATGCAAGCAGAAAACAGGCACAATAGTTGGCTGGGAAAGAGCTTTTTCATTTGCTGTGCTAGTGTTATATCAGCCAGGCAATTGTTTTTCAGCAATTTGGGAGCATTTAGAAATGGCAGACTTCAGCTACAGTCCAAAGTGCTGAAGTCTGTTCTACCTCCCTATTCTGCTACTTGTATTCTGCTACTAGACAATCCTAAGCCCCAGTTAGGCTGGCTCAAGTCCCAGCATAAGTCCTGGCCTGGCCTGTGGGTGTCATAAAAGTGCCATAAGTCACTTCTGCATCACTCCTGGCAGGGCTAGGCCAGTGCACAGGCATGCACCAGCCTCCCCTCACCACCACGGGAAGTTATGCCCCAGTGGTGGGCCCAGCCCAGTTTGGTCCAGATTGCCCGAACCGGGTCCTAATTCTGCCCGACCACTGGTGAGCTGGTAGCCAGTGGTGGGGCAGAAAAGCGGCCAGACTGGTTCAGCCGGCTGCAGTGCGCACTGCGCATGCACAGTGCAGCCAGCCACAGTGCCGCCCTGAAGCTTCAACACAGCACTGCACATGCGCCAAGACTTCAACTTCAACACAGCACTGCACATGCGCCAAGATTTTGTGCGTGTGCAGTGTCCTCTGCAGGGCCATTTGACCTCGCTAGGGAGGCAGAGCAGCTGAGCCGCTCTGCCTCTCTAGTCAGGCCAAATGGCCCCGCAGAGGCGCTGACCTCCTCCTCTCCAAAGAGGAGCTGGTGGCTCCTCTTTGGAGAGGAGGAAGTCTCTTCTGAAGCCGATTGGCTTCAGAAGGCCACTGTGCATGTGCCAACCTTGGCACATATGCAGTGTCCTCTATGGGGCTATTTGGCCTCCTTCTCCTGCCCCTCGCCCCGCCCCTGACCCCAGCCCCGCCCCCTGACCTGGCCTGGCCCCACCCACTTCTGGGGAATCGGTTGTTGGGCCAGGCTGGGCCCATCCCTGGTTATGCCATGTGAGTTATGCCAGCCCAAACTGGTTAGGACTGAACCTCAGTTTGTTTTCTGAACTGGGACTTGTCTGTGCAAGCCAGAGAAATATATACTAGCAATAATAGTATTAGGATTTAACTGCTACTATAGAGAGCCACAAGGTTTAGCTGCAACAAGGAAACCCTTCCTTCCCCCAAATTTGTCCTTATCAGGGGCCCAAATAATTATCACTCCCACAAAGAAGACTAAAGCCTGCAGAGAAAAACCCATTTGAAAGCCTCCCTTTCAACTGCACAGAGTAGTCTCCAAGCTTATAGCTAAAGGTTGATAGCTGGAAAATTGGAGCAAAACTCTGAAAACAGTTCAACTGCACTAGGCTGGTAAATAGTTAAAAATATTTTAGAATATTATTGGTGAAAAAATAATAAGCGAGGGAGGAAAAGGTTAAGCAAGCTTATCACAATGCTTGGGCAGTGGAAGAATCTGAGGGAGATCTTAACAAAAGGCAATTATAGACAAGTCTTAGAGGAAAAAAATGTGCTTTACATACCTGTCTCATTTACCACAACTATAGTTACCCCAGCACCAGCTTTGAGACTCTATTACACTTTCCTCAACTCTGAGAAGTAGGTGGAAATGGCCACACACAGTTAAACATGCAAACATCTTTGGGCCTAAATTTAAGGCACGTAGGTTTGATGAGGTCACCATCCTACCTCATCTTTTAAGACCATCACGTGTTCCATCCATAACATGATCAGGTGCTCTGAATATCAAGAAGAAAGAGCTGACGCTGTATTTTCATGAAGAAGGCTCGTTCCCAAAATGACCTGTCTGTTTGGCCTCGTGGTCCTTCTAAAATGGTGATGATTTCAAAATGTCGTGGGAAAATCTCTCTGCTAGTGAGCATTGTAGTGAGGCTTCCCATAAGAGAAATACACAGAGAAAGAGAAGGGGAAAGAGAAGCTCAATCATCACATTCTTCCCTGTACTGGAATAGCTTTATGGATGCATAACTTGATGGCAACCAGCGTGTGGTAAGAGTTGGATGATCCATGCGAGCTGACAGTGCAAAATTTCAGGGCTGGTCCATAGTTTTTGTGATTGTACACCCAGAGTCAATGTGCAGCGGGATGTAGCAAAAACTAGTAAACACTTCAATTTCAACCACATCCCTCTCTCTTGTACTCCAGATTAACACATCGTTTCACAATAAGTTGGCTAGCTTGCTTTGTTTTGCACCGAACAGCTTCCACTGGATATCCTGTTTTTTATTATGATCTCTTCATCGAAAGAGACTGATTCTATCTTGCACTTATGAACTGAGCCAATATTAAGAGGCCTGCTTCCTACCCAGCAATCCATGAGATTCCTCTTATGGCCCTGAGGAAATCATATCTTCCCTGCTCCTTTTCTCCCGAGATAAAATGTGAGCCCTCTTAACCCTCTCTTATCTTGTTTGCTTGTGTCGCAACCAGCCACACATATCTATTTCTGCAGGATCTCAAGACTGCAGGAATCACCACAGACTTGGACACATTTAGACGGCAAACAACTATGTGCTTTGTTTAAAACCTTGAAAGGTGAAATATCAATTGCGAAAACACTTGAAATGCTTTGACATCTTGATTGTTTTGAACACTTGATACGTGCAACATAAAACATAACTTCCTGTTTTCATTATATGTTTTAAGGGTATTGTCAAATGAAGTTGTCTTTGGGAGTTGAACATTGATCATGGAGTGCTCCACAAGTGGGGCACATACCGACAATAGGGGCCAAAACCATACCTAGCAAATCCAGAGACAGTGAGGGTCTCCTGGTCCCCAAGATCACCCAGGGAGCCAGTCAGGACCCAGAGTCCAATGGGGACACTTACTAGTGGGTGGTGGGATGTTGGGGCTGCAGATGCAACCACCACCTTAATGCCTCCTTTGCACCACTGACCAGAACTAAAGTGGCAACAATGAAGGAGGCCACTATAATTTATCCATTGCCTGGTTAGCTCTACTGGCCAGGCACTAGCAATGGTGATCAGAGAAAAGTTGTTGGACCAATTACACATTTTCCGAAGCACGGCAAAAGTTACAATTGGGCTCTCAGGATTTTTGTTCCAGGGCATCCAAGTAGCAGGGACCATTGAAGCATTGGTACCATCTAACCAGTGTCCTTTATCCTTCACAATATTTCTCCAAGAGGTCTTTCCTAACATATTTAATGGAAATGTACCAAGGTCTGAATTTTGGGCATGCTGAATATGTGGTCTACTGTGAGCCCTCCACTAGATATGTGGTTTTGCTGTGAGCCCTCCACTAGATATGATATCATATGATAACAGCCCCTGTCTATATGAACAAGAAGTCCAGAATATTTTTCTAAGGAGTTGTGTATTCACTAATCACACTACTAAACCTTAAACTGCTGTGTTTGCAGGACAAAGTTTGGACTTTGGCAACAACAATGAAGTAGAGTTTGATAAGGTAGGGTGTTTTTCCTTATGATTCACATGCTACAGCTCCTTGAAGCAGTTGGTACTTGATCAAATACAATGAGAGTGTGCAGAGGTTGAACGTTTTATTGTCTTGATGATAAGCTTCCTTGTAACATGTGGAACATATCACATCCAAAGCACATAAAATCTGGTACAAGGGCACGGTCAGAGGGCAAAGGAGACAGTTGGATAAAATAAAGTAGGTCTAGATCTGCAGGCTGCTTGGGAACTTAGGAACAACCAATTTAAGCCAGTACAACAAACTACGCTAATTATTAAGCAACACAAGTTATCTGACATGGCAAAAGCTGCAACAAGGAAAATGAACAAACATGCAGTTCTGACAGGAGAACATACTGTATTTACTCAAATATAATGTAGCACTCATCTTTTTCAACCCAATTCAGTCTCCAAAATCAGGGTATACATTACATTGGATGTTAATTAGGTTTGAGTAAATACAGTAGTTCCTAGAAATCTCTAGAAGACAATAATGCAAAGCAATAATTAAAAATTTCAAGCAACAAACAAGATGCATTACAAAAACACATTCTAAAACAACACCAAAACAGAAAATTCTCATCATGTAAAAACGTTAGAAAAACTCTCCTTTTAAAACTGTGTATAAGATAACTTTCTGAAAAAGAAAACATGAAGTTAAAAATCATATGTTTAAAAAAATAGCATATACTGTACCTATATATTTTGAAAGCATTAAGTTAAACAATGTACATGATCCTCAACTGTATACACCATCTGACATGGGGAAAAAAGAAACCCCCCTAGAATAAAATGCAATCAATAAGAAAGTCATCAAAAATGTAGTGTTACAGTTTAGGAAAGTGTTTTAGAAATCCTCAAGCTCCAATTGTACTCCTACAATTGAAAAACAACCACCACAAACCTCAAAATGACATATCTTGCACAATAAGGAAATCTCCAAAGTGAAATAAAAGTGTTTACACTTGGGCTCGCTTATAATTGGATCCTATCCCAGTCCAGCACCAGTCTTCCAGATGCTGCCCAGGAGATGGTTGTTGCAAGCATACTGTTTTGTATTGAGTATAAGGCACATTGCAGAGCCTGGAACAACAAAGACACTGGCAGGAAGACAATGTTAATGTGTGTTGGGCCTCTGCAACAATCTTGCCCTTGCAGAGGGTAACACAGTGACTAGGTGTCTAAGAGCACAATCCTAACCATGTCTACTCAAAAGCAAGCCCCACTGTGTTCAGTGGGTCTTACTCCCAGGAAAGTGTCTTTAGGATTGCAGCCATAACCACAGTGGTGACAAGGCCCCCAAAATGTAGGACTAAGAAAAATGTAGGATATGACAAAATTATGTGTCTAAGAAAAATGTAGGATATGACAAAGTAAAAGCTAAAAACACTCATATATATCAGTTTCATGTGGTTATACACTATATTATGTATTATTAAATTGAAAACTATTAGATATAATTTATTAATTACAGGAAGGCTACAGTCTGTCTGCTCACAAGGAAAAGGAGGAGAGTGTTGATTTCCCCCCCCCCCTCCCAGGACACAAGTCTAAAAAAGATGACATGTCCTGGAAAAAGTGGACATATGATCACCCTATGGTAAGTACCCTAATGAGCAGCAGGGAGACAGGATTGCAGGCTCAGGAGGTGGGCAAGGGTGGCAGCAGAGCCTGCTGCTTCACCCAATCCCCTGCCCATGCCTGAAAGCTCTTCAGGGGACTACTTAGTTCTGTGCCAGCTGTTGAGCTGGTCCAAGTTCTAGTAGACAGTTGTTCCCTTGCCTTGAAAAGTCCTCCAGCTGCCTGCCTGACCCTGAGATACAGTGGTATAGGCAATCCCATTAGGATGGAGTTGGTACAGTAATTATGTGACATGGCATGGAAAAGCAATCAGACTCTATGATTTGAAGGCAGTGGAATAGGCAACTGAGATATCCTAAAATTTAAAAGACTAAAATGTAATATGATACCTGTTATATATGGTGTTTTGTTTGAATTGCAACCTGCCAATCAGTTACCCACTATATATCATTAGACAGTAGTGCTAAGATGATACATTTATGAGCCCCTAAGAACCATTAGAAGTCTCAATTAGCTGATGGGATGGGAAGATAAGCAGGCTTATCAGTCCCAGTACAGTGCTTAGCTCCTCTGGAAACTTGATGCTTTATACAAGTCTATTTTTCTGTTAATTTACAAATGCATGTGCTCCTTTGTAACAAAGGCTGTAGTGGCTCAGTGGTTTAATATGCCATGCAGGCCAGGATTTGAGACCTGGGTGCTATGAGACAGAGTGAGCTCTCATCGCTTGCCCAGCTCCTGCCAACCTAGCAGTTCGAAAACATGGTAAGTAGATAAATAAGTAGCATCTCAGTGGGAAGGTAATAGCATTTTGTGCATCTCAGAGTAGAGTCATACTGGCCACATGACCACAAGATACCTTCAGACAGCTCTGGCTCTTCAACTTACAAACAGGGATGAGCACTGCACTCTACAGCTGGTCATGACTATCGGTACAATCTGCAGAGGACACCACCACCAAACCATGTAACAAAACACACATCCCCTAGTGTGTAGAAGCCAATACCTTATTTGAGTGGCTCCACTTCACTTCCAAACCCAAGTTTGTTATTAAGATACTGATAGGAAGCATGTAAGTGTAGATGATAAGGTGTGAGGCTGAACATATTTAACAGAAAAAACTCATATCACTGAGTAAGAGTGTTTCTGACTACCAGTGGTGCACTCATAAATTCTGAAGTGCAGGAGTTCATTATAAAACTTTCTAAAACTCTATGTAAAACAACAACCAAAATCCATTTTAAGTTCCTTCAATTGTGCTTTCTTTCTCCTTTCTCTCTATTTACTCCCACCTGGAAATTTTTTATACTTTCCTTAAAGATCTACTGTACCTCAGGATTGTCAAATATAAGGACCTTGAGCTAAATACACTCCATGGAAACTCTTTATCTGACCCACATGATAATTGGGCTCTTCCAGTGGTCTTTCAGGATCAAGTCATTGGGCAGTGGATGCATGTACTTTCCTCATTCTCACAGTTGGTGGTGCATGCACATCACTTAGCTTTAAATTCCACAGTGTTCAGTAGGTCTTACTCTCAGGTTCATTTTCCCAGGACTGTAGCCTGATATAGAAATTTGCAATATTTTTCATTTCACTGAAAAATGTGCTAAAATTGTTAAGGCACATCCATCAGTCTTTTGATAATTGATAAGGCACATCACACTGCTGCTAGGGGTTCACATTCCTCAGTGGCCCTACTAACAGAACTTCCCCCTAATAAATGTCCCTACCCCAAATTTCTGTGGCACATCTGCAGACCATTTGTGGCACACCAATGTGCCTTGTCACAGTGGTTGAAAATGGTTGCTATAATGTAACATGAGCTGTTATCTATCTGATATAAGATGGGAAATAGGATGGCCTAGGCACGATGGCCCTTAGTCAAATTTCTCAATTTGTCTTCTACTCAGCCTGCTGCTTCTCTTCTAAAGTTCTTGTTGTCTGCTTCTTCTCTGCTAATGTCTTGGGCGGGGGACTCTGAAAAACAGTACCAAAGCACGCTTAATAGTAAAATCACCATTTCAGCTCTAAAATAAGTTCTGGAGCTTCACAAAAGTTCATTTGAGCAGTGAGAGCGCAAAAAGGTTGGTGTGCATTTCATCACTCTTTATGGGGTGATGCATGGGGACAAGCCAGGGGCTTAAACATAGAGGGGAAGAAAGAACACCTTCCCTTGAATTAAAATAGCAGGGCCAGAACATATGCATCTTCAAATCAGTTTCGTCTGACAGTTTTGCATGGGTGCTTTCTTCACAGTGTAGCAAGATACTGCCAGGGGTAGCATAATACAGTGGTGGGCTTCAGGGGGTTCTCACAGGTTCTATAGAACCCTTTGCTAATGAGCGCCTGGTTCTGAGAACCGGTTACTAATGGGACCTCTTGTTAATTTGGGTGATTAGGACATCAAATTTTTGTTAATTTATTTGAATCCCACCACTGGCATAATACAATGTACAAGCACTAGTACGAGTGCTAGTCTTAGGCTTATAGTGTATAGAAAAATGTACAAAAACTAGTCTTAGGCTTATAGTGGTTAAAGAAGTTATGTTAGCAGATCAGGAAGTAAGATGAGCACACTGAAAAATAAACATCATTAAAAATCTAACCAGAGTGCTGTTACCTGATAGAAGGGTCTTGCCCATATTTTAGTAGCTGTTATTGTGAAGTCTTGGTACGTATGCGGGGTCATACATATGACAATTTCTTGTCTTCCATGTACAAAGCTTATAAAGTTTGACAAAGAGTTTGTCAGACCTCACCCTTAGATTTGACACTACTGCTGACTTCCAGCAACAGGGGAATAAGATTATCCCTCCTTATTAAAAGAATTTAGGGTGTTATATGGTTCTCCTCATTTTATCTGTACAACAACCCTGTGTGGGTTGCCAGCTCTGACAGAATTTAAATCTGGAGATCCTCCCCAAATATGACATCATGTCATTCAATCAAAGCAGCTCTGTGAAAATATGCAGTCTTATGCACTAGCGAAATCGCACCTGTGTTGCGGGAGTAAAATTTCCCCATATGACATCCCCCCACTGTGCATCAACCATCCATACACATCAACCCCCCATGCGCATCAGTCCCCCATGCACATCATTCCCCCTTGCACATCAAACCCCATGCACATCAGTCCCCATGCTCATCGTCCCCATGCGCATCAAACCCCCATGTGCATCATCCCCCATGCGCAACAACCCCCCATGCACAACAACCCCCCATGCGCAACATCCCACCATGCACATAAGTCCCCCATGCACATCAGTCCCCATGCTCATCGTCCCCATGCGCATCAAACCCCCATGTGCATCATCCCCCATGTACAACAACCCCCCATGCACAACAACCCCCATGCGCAACATCCCACCATGCACATAAGTCCCCCATGCACATCAGTCCCCATGCACATCAAACCCCCATGTGCATCATCCCCCATGCGCAGCAACCCCCCAGACACATCAAACCCCCATGTGCATCAACCCCCATGGGCATCAAACCCCATGAGCAACAGCCTCCCCATACGCAGCATCCTCCCCAGTGCAACCCCTCCTTCTGAACAACATCTCCCCCAGTTCATCAGGCACCGAGCACCGAATTGGCTGAATGTTGGTCAGGCTTCCATATTAAGTATCGGACAAAAACATGTTGCACCCCTTATCTTTCCACATCTATTCTTGGTGGGTGTTCATGTGACATAAGGAACACCCTCCCCAAATTTCATGCTTCTAGGTCCGGGGGTTGGGGCAGAGCATTCCTCAGTCAGGGATTCTTCAATGGAAAGTATAGGGAGGAAAACACGTTGCGCCCAGTGGTGGGCACCAGCAGGTTCGCACCTACTCTATAGAACCGGTTCTTAACAAGAGATAGTACATATAAAGTTTAAAAATAGCCATTTAAAAGTGGCTGCCAGATGGACAGAGAACCGGTTCTTAATTTCTTTGAAGCCCATCACTGGTTGCGCCCCATTTCACCCTCTTCTGGTTGGAATTTCCAAAAACTGGTTCTTAGTGCACCCCTCCGTCAAGGAAGGAACACCCACCTCAAATTTTACACTTCTAGGCCTGCCCACCTGTTTTGGTGTTGATGAATCAGTGAGTCAGTAACTTTTCTTTTTTATATACATAGAAGATAAGATTGATACTAACTCCAGGAGACTCCAGGGCCATCCTGAAGGGTGGCGGATGCTACAAGGTAGTTGAGAGAGTCTCCTTAGGGTACCTTAGAGTTGCATGGTTTAGCAAGGAGTTGAGCCTTATAGATCAGTGTTTCTCAACCAGTGTATGGGTACCACCAGTGGTACGTGAGGTAGTGTCTCATGGAACGCATGGACACCTGATGCCTGGACATATTTTGTGTTTAAAATAACCAAATAAAAAAACTTTGGTGTTTAAGATATTTTCCAAAAATTTAAACAGTTTACTTTTTTGGTTTGAAATAACTTTGGCCAACGTGATCAGATATCATAACCACAAATGGTGGTTGGCCCCCACAATGTAGGACACCCAAGAAAAATGTTGGGATATGACTAAATAAAAGCTAAAAAACTCATATATATTGCGTTCATGTGGTTTATTTATACACCATATTGCCTATTATTATATTAAAAACCATTACATATAATTCTTTGCATATTAATTACAAGAACAATACATGCGGCTTGCTCATAAGGAAAAGGAGGACAATGAAGATTTTTTCCCAGAACACAAACCTGAAAAAGATGACTGGGGCAAAATCCATAGCAGTTATGGGTCCTCACAGTTATGTCACCTTTTAGTGTTATGTTATAGAAAGTCACCTTAACTGCTCCGGAGCAAAGGGCTTAATTTGACTTTAGGAAATGGGCCTAAATGTCATAACCACAAAAGAGAACAAGGCCCCTAGATTGTAGGACACCCAAGCAAAATGTGGAACATTACCAAATAAAAGCTAAAAACACTCACATACAGTGTTTTCGTGAGGTTAATTTAAACACAATGTTACTTATTGGATTTACATATAATTTAAATTTTTAAACTTTTACATAGAATTTATTAATTACAAGAAGGCTGCACGCTGCATGCCCACAAGGAAAAGGACAATGAAGTTTTTTTCCAGGACACAAGGCTTTAAAAAAGAGGACGTTTCCTGGAAAAAAGAAGATAGATAGATGGTCACCCTGGAAAAGGAGGACAGTTAAGAATTTTTTCCAGGACACCAGGCTAAAAAAGAGAATAGAGGGCCAAGAAGACCCTGCCTGGCCCATCACTTGGGTTTGGTTGGGCTTGGTGGGTGGGTTCCTGGGGGAATCTCAGTCTAAGGTCCCTCTGGCAGCTGCAGCTTGACCCCTTGCTTTGATGGGCTGTTGTGGGGGGGGGGGGGGGTCCACAGTGACACTGAGCTGCACCTCCCTGCCTTCCTCCTCAGCACTCCTCCCTCCTCTCCCTCCCCATTGTAGGCTCCAGCCTCCTCCTCCTCCCCGGCTGCTGGCTGGGCTGCTGACTCAGCCAGAGGGAGAACTCAAAGGGCAAGAAGTAGTAGCAGCAGCAGCAGCTCCAAGGATGTGGATCAGAGTGGCTGCTGCTGCTGCTGCTGCTGCTGCTGGGTCTCCAGGCTGAGTCCTCTGGATCTGGGGGTCCTGGAGAGGGGGCATCAAGGAGACTCCAGCAACCCAGCCCAAGTCCCTCCCCAAGAACAGGAGTCACTCATCATGACAGCCATAGCAGTGCAGGTAATGGGGGAAGGCTGGATGGGAGACCCCCCTGTGGTCTGGGCTGGAGGGATGGAGATGCCTGCATCCCTTGCCCTGGTCCTTTGTTCTTCCTCCCTTTGTACATGTCTACCGTTCACCCTACAGGCAGAGGCGCTCATCGCAGCCGCTTACTACGACTTTACCACCTGTTGATAGGGGTCCTTCTTTTTGGTCCTTTTAAAAAAAGTTCTTTCAAATGGTCCTGGGTGTTTTTGTTTTTAAAAAAAATCCTTTTAGTGCTTTCAGTGTAAGATTCTTTATCAAATAATAGAAGTGGTCTTCTTGTGCAAATTTAAATCTGGTTAGTTTGTTTTTCCACAGGGCAATTGGAGTTGGATTCTCTGATCAGCCTTTCTAGATTTACTGAGCTGGATCCCTGATAAACTTTCTAAGATATATTCTGCCATGATCCCTGATCATCTTTCCTAGATTTATTGAGTTGTGATCCCTGATCAGCTTGCCAAGAGTGCCAAAATGATCCCCGATCAAACTTCATTGATTTGCTATGTTGTGATCCCTGATGAGCTTTCCAAGATATATAGCTCCATAATGATCCCTGATCATCCTTCCTAGTTTTATTATACAGTACTGTGATCCCTGATCAGTTTTCCAAGATTTACTACAATGCCATAACAATCCCTGATCATCCTTCCTAGAATTATTGTGTTGTGACCCCTAATCAGCTTTCCAAAATCTATTGTGCCATAATTATCTCTGATAATTCTTCCTGGATAAAGGGCAAAATCCAGAGTAACTACGGGGAGCCCTTGCTCCAGTGTAAGAACAACTTACTCTGGATTCCAATATGAATTTCCCATAGGTTTTCACTAGGTGGTGCAGTAACTATGGGTGCACGTAAAGTCTCTTACGTGCTCTCGTAGTTACTCTGGGGGGGTTAGTGTTCTGTGATCCCTGATCAGCTTTCCAAGACTTATTGTGCCATAATGGTCCCCGATCAGCCTTCCTGGATTTACTGTGTTGTGATCTCCGATCATCCTTCTTAGATTTACAGTGGCATGATCCCACTGTTTCTTAGATTTACTGTGCCATGATCCCTTACCAGCCTAAGATTTACTGTGCCAGGATCCCTGATTTTCTTCAGTCTGCACACTGCTGTACTGTAGCAAGCTTCCATTCAGTTACCCAGAGGAAGGGCCAGCTGATACTCGGAAGAAAATATATGATTAAAAAGTGTTTCAGGGTTATTAAAATGCATTTCAGCAGAATACAGTAGATAAAAACAGATTCTTTCCAAATTTGGAGTTGCAGTGCACTTGGCGGTTCCTCTTGCACACATTTTGTCCACAAAGAAGTCAAATTATTTTTCTTAAATTGCTCCATTTCCTCCCTGCTCTGTTGGAATGCAGTGAGTTGTTTACAAAAACAGAGACTTGATCCCCTTCACTGGCATGTTATTACTGATGTTTCAGCAAAACAGTGTCTCCCTCTGTGATGACTGTGAGGCTTTGAAGAAAAGCTGTTTAAAAATAAAATGTTCCACAGTTAAGAAAAGTGAAAATATAAAAAAGGCACGTTCATGGTCAACTTTTTTTTGTTGTGAACTAATCCCCACTGCAATGGGAGTGCTATGCCATCATTTGAAAAACTATTGTTAACATTTAACAATATGAGAAGATTTTGAATGTGGATGTGCATGATTCAAAAAACTTTTGCAAGACCTACACATCTCCTTACGACATTCCCTGTAACGTAGTCCAGTGCTTACTATTCCTATACTTTGTCATTAGGGGGCTGAAGATGAGAAAGAGTAGTATTTCACAGCCCTTCATTAAATATTGCACAAGCTCTCAAGAGTTTGATGTCCTCAAAATTTATTTCAGTTCATTTTTTATCCCTCTTGCTGGAATGCAGTTAAAGTGGCATACAGATTTCTAATAATTGGATTGATATAATAAAAGCCAGAAAGCAAATCATGATTTATAGTACAATTATACAAGCCTGGCCGGTGAGGTAGCAAGAGAAACCAGACCAATTGAGAATAAGACCTAGTGGTTTGTGCTGTTACACGTCTTACGGCTCTGCACATTTCCTTTTTATGGATCAGCAGCTGAATGAGGGTGGGATGGGTACTTGAGGGTCCTTGTATCTCATGCCACCACCATCTCAGTCTAAAGAGACCAGACACAAGATGGCTATGTGGGAGAAACTCCTCTCCCAGGGGTTTCCTAAAACCCTTGTGGTAGCACCCACAAGCTATTGGGCATGACAACGCAAATAATTATTTAACTGCTTTACAACAAAGAACAGTTCACAAAACAGTTTATATAGCAAAATAAGTCAATAAATAATTCCATTTTCCCAAAGGGCTCACAGTATTAAAAAAGGATGCAGAAACCGATAGCCACTGAAAATAAAAATGACACGCTGGGATGAAAAGGGCATGTCCATCGGTTAGATTAAAAAGGACAGCACTTTAAAAGATGTCTTTTTGCCTAGATTGGACTAAGCAGGACTAAGCAGGATTGGACTCTATTGGACCAAGGAGGCGAGGAATCAAAATACAACCCATTTATTAAAAATTCCAAAGAAAAGCATTAAATAAGATGTGGAAAAAGGAGTAGAAAAACATACAATAAGCAGGTTGATGGATAATGACAGATAGATTGACACTAAGAAACTTTGAACAAATTGGATAAAATTAGTTAACACCCAGCAGAGGGTGTGCTACTGGGATGCTACTCAAGATCAAAATACACTAAAGGATTAAGACAATGAGGGCACAATCCAGAGTAACTATGGGGAGTCCTTGCTACGGTGTAAGAACAATTTGCTCTGGATTGCAATATGAATTTCCCATAGGTTTTCACTAGGTGGTGCAGTAACTACGGGTACACGTAACGTCTCTTACGTGCTCCCGTAGTTACTCTGGATTGTAATGAATCTCTTCATCAATATGGTGAAATCTGCAAATTGGCTTGAAAAGAAAAAAGAAAATGAAACAAAATTAACTCCCGTCTCTGCCTAAAAACACAGTCCTTATTTTTACCTACTTATATTGTTCCAGGACTTACTGGAGTGTATATACCTTCTGCAAACCAGCACTAGACTTCACAGCAACCCTGGCAAAAAAAATACCTGAGTATCCTTGTGCTTGAACTTAAGTAAAGTAGGCTTGATAATGCCATAAAGGCTGCAATCCTAAAGACACTTTCCTGGGAGTAAGACCCACTGAACACAATAGGTCTTAATTTTGAGTAGATATGGTTATGATTGTGCTCTAAGTTACCCAATCCTGAATGGAACCATACTGGAACCCCATCTCAACCCTTTACTGAGATGGGCTGGCTGTCCAATTGCCTGCCCTATCAGTAGGTGTGTGTCAATCTCAGTAGGACTATTGGCTACTCCTGACATCATCCCTGGAAGGGGTCCAGGGGTTCATGGTCACCATGCTGCATGGGGCATGTTGTGGCATGAATCGCCATGCTGTCATGGCACAGGCATGAAGAAAGTGCAAATCCACAACAATACATGGATTTCTGGGAATGGTATTTCAAATAAAGGACGAAGGCTTCTATGCAGGAACATGGCCCAGCACTTTTTTGACTGCTGAACCTGCAAAGAAGTTTTTGGAGTGGATCAGAAGTTTTCACAAGTAAGGAAAACTAAGCAAAAGGTAGGAGGAAAAACAGGGCATAGATAGGGCTAGATGCACAATTAACAGCAGAAAAATTATGCACCAATTGGCTTGTCAGAATAAAAAGCTTTTCAATACCTATTGGAAAGAGAGGAAGCATGTCAGAGCTTCCACATCAAGAAACTCCAGAATATCCTAAATATTGCTGGGCTGTTGAGACATTTGTCCCCAGAGACATGTAAAACTGTGCATTTTGGAACAAATATCGCTAACTCATTGTGACTGCAATCCTAAAGACACTTTCCTGGGATTAAGACCCATTGAACACAATGGGGCTTACTTTTGAGTAGACACTAAGGATTAGAGTGACGTCAGCACCTATGAGCACTCTATGAGCACAATCCTAACCATGTCTACTCAAAGGTAAGCCCCATTGTGTTCAATGGGTATTACTCCCAGAAAAGTGTCTTTAGGATTACAGCCTACGTCTGATTACTTCACTCTTGCCCACATCAAGATCCAGTCATGCCTGGAGTTCTTACCCACTGCCCACATGCTGTACCTTGTATCAACCCTTTGGCATTTGGATCAAGTGGTGTGACTTTCATGGGTGCTGACGTCATGTTTTAAAGCAAGAGGAACTCCCTGTTCAAGTGTAGCACCACTGATAAGCGAATCTGGCCTTAGACAAGCCACCACCCACATCTTTTCGACTCAGTCTCTCATCTGGTTTGTGGGCATAACCATATCATTGTATTTTATAGAAATTTTTGAGATTACTTATGTTAATGTAAGTGGAGTACTAAGCATTTAGGAAAGAAACCTATTTATATTCAAAATATAAAATATTTTTATTAACTGGCAAGTTGATTAATATTTACTGTGTGATGATGTGGTAAATGTGGCTTGAGACACATGTTGCAATGAAACACATACCGCCCAATACCAACCAGTGCCAATACAGGAGGGCCATACCGCCCAATACCAACCAGTGCCAATACATCAGGGCCATAAACCCTGGCAAGCAGCAGACTGGAAGACCCTTTGTGGTAAAAGGAAACCACTAGGCTGCACAATGGGCTGCACAATCTCTGCTAATTTACAGAAAGGGCCAGGTGGAGTAGGATGTGGTGCACACCAGTGCTATTAACCCCATACCCCCAGGGCTGCCATATGTCCTGGAAAACTGGGACTGTCCTGGTTTTCAGGGATTGCATTCACTTACTAGCAAGTTTATCAGGGAGTCCTGTCCCAGTTTTGTGGAAGAGAATTATGACACCACACACCTCCCACAACTGATGCACCCCATAACTATCCTCCCTTCACACCCTTCACCACTCCCACCCTCCCTCACTCCTCCCTGCAGAAATGCACCTGCTCCATCCAGTGCTCTGCAAGGATCTTACACTGGTGGTATTGCACAGACCTTCACACTGGCACTTCTTATATGCTACATAGAACACAATCCTAACCATGTCTGCTCAAAAGTAAGCCCCATTGCATTCAATGGGTCTTACTCCCAGGAAAGTGTGTTTATGATTGTAGCCATAGGGCACAATCCAGAGTAACTATGGGGAGTCCTTGCTCCGAGCAAGTAAATTGTAATATGAATTTCCCATAGGTTTTCACTAGGTGGTGCAGTAACTACTGGTGCACGTAATATAGTTACTCCTATAGTTACTCTATAGTTACTCTAGAGTGTAACTATAGAGTTACTCCTATAGTTACTCTAGAGTGTATGAATAGTCGGATAACACTTTATGGCACTTTTACAATAGCTGGCAACTTTGGAACTGCCTCTGCATCAGCACTAATAGAAAGGATTGTGCCAACCATCATTTAATCAGAATCATACAAACATTTAGCATGTGACTTTCCTTTACTAGGGGATGGTTCTTCTGCCATGCGGACTCTGAGCACTGTAAAATACACAAACACTCTGGGGCCTCTGATCTCTTTCTGATCTGATCGATGCATGTGCATGCACATGAGTGCATGTGTGTGCACACCTATAAGCACCAAGCATTAAGGCAGTCTTAAAGTGCATTAAGTGCATCTTAAAACATAGCATCAAGGCAATCTTATACATAATGTGCTGGGTATAGTTAATTGACTATTGACAATAGTTGACAAGTATTGCTACTGTTATGCCTCATTCTTTCTAAGCAGCCACACCACATGTTCAGTTTGATGTCTGTGATGTAACTGTATCTTGTTTTGCAACGCAGAAGCCATGTTTAACAATGCTCCCCTTTGGGGGTTTTCTCTTTAAGGCCCAGTGGCTACTTTCTCACAGAAGACCAAAGAAATCATTTTTTGAGACACTGATCAGGAGCCTGATTATCCTTTGTGTCGCAATTGCAATTGTCCTGTCCTCCATTGCGGTGTGCGATGGCCATTGGCTTTTTACCAAAGGAAAGCTCTTTGGATTGTGGCACTTCTGTACCATTGGGAACAACAATACACTGAAATGTGTCACCAACCTCAATTTGGCCAACATCAGAGAAATAAACATAGGCATGACTTTTGCAAGAAGTTTGGTGTCCTTCGCTGTCGTTGTAGCAATCTTTGGTCTGGAACTTCTCATGGTTTCCCAAGTCTGTGAAGATATCAACTCAAGAAGGAAGTGGTCAATGGGATCAGCCCTCATTCTTCTCTCGTTTATGCTTTCGTCTGCTGGTGTTTTGAGCTTCTTAATCCTTCTAAGGAACCATCTTACCCTCACAGGCTTTACATTAACCTACTGGTGTGAGTTTATTTCTGCCTTCCTTTTCTTTCTTAATGGAATCAGCGGACTTCATCTGAACAGCATCACATTTCCATGGAACACAGTTGGAAAAATTTAAGAACAAGGAACATCAGCTTTGCCAAATAAATTGGATGCATATTTGGGTCCAACAGTGTTTGAAAAATACCCCAAGATTCTATAGAAAACACCAAGAGAAACATATACAGTGTAACCACTTTCAGAGGATGTCTGCAAGATAATGCATTGTGGGAACTGAACACTGAATAAATTGGTGGGATTGTACAAAAAGGAACAATGGTAATAGAATAGCAAAGGAGTTGTTTAATTTCTGTAACATTTAATTTATAACTTAAGGGTCCTGATCCACAAAATGGTTCCATTAAAATCAAGGGGACTGGTCTGTCATAATGACTAGCAAATTTCATTTCTTTCAACAAATGTCACAACCAACGTTAGCTGGATTGGGACAAAGAGGGATTTGGAAATACAAATTCAGTTTTCAAACTATTTCCTACATTTTGGTTGTTTTATTGGGATGGGTTGGCACGTTGGGTTGTTGGAATCAGAAGAAACATTTGTACAATACAGGACACTAGGCAACACTAACTAGCGTTTCACCTCAAAATAAACCCAATTAATATCTTGCCTTTCAGCATGACCTCTTTTAAACCACAATTTGGGTCATGATCTGTATTTTCTTCGCAAGTTGATTTCTTTATGAATAATACCAATATTTTATCAGACATTGCAAAGTGCTGTATATTGTGTACTGCTATTTTTCCCAACATGTCTTCTGTTAAGCCTAATGTAATAAAATTCTAGTTATTGTGGAGACTGTCAAATACCTCATTACCTCCTGCAGTCCAACCTATATGGTCATCCTCTGCCTTAACCTATATCTTTACTCCCATGCCTTCCCAACCACATTCCCTTTAAGTTGCACTGTCACCGAGCCAAAAATTGGAGCCCCACATAGCTTCTGCCAGGAGATCCAGAGCTCAGTAATGACAATGAGATGACTGAGTGCCCCACACAGAGACTGGGCTCTTTGCATGCTCCCTATAAAAAACACAGGGAACACCCTTTCTAGTGACTGCCCAGCCTTTTTGCCCACATTGCCTACTTTCTCTTCTGTCAACTATTTCTGTTTTCCCAGGGGAAAAAGTTTGCAAAGAGAATGGCATTTTGGGGGAAAAAAGGAATTGCAGAATAATACTGGAAATGTACGTGGACAGGTTACCTGTCATTATGACATAACTGCTTCACTGATTTTAATCACAGCAAGGGAGATGGTGATGATAGCTTCATGCTCTAACAGCACGTGTATGTAAATATTTCCACTACAAAGTAACACCTGCACAGAATCCACTTATGTAAGTGTTCTTTGATTGAGTAAATTACCGTATATACTGAAAGAACACCTTAGGAACACCCATAATTTTTTTCATAATATTGAAATGGTTGACAGTGACAACCCATAGAATCAAAATGCTTTATATAATAGAATCCTTTGTCTCAGCCCAAGTTTGCACTATAGGACTTCTTATAAGATTTGGGACATAGCTGATTATGATTTATTTTACTTTAAAAAGCAAGAATGGTCCTAAATAGCTGTCCGAGAGCAAACATATCTAAGGATCAATCTTCATTTCCCTTTCTTCTGATTCCACATTCTCATTTGAGTGCCACGATGGCAAAAATTGCTTTTGTTAGACAATGCCGGCAATGTTCAGTTTTTGTAGAACAGGATGTAGATAGGTAATGCTATGATCAGGGTTTTGTGAGTTTCACTTCCGCATTATCAAAAACGCAGGAAGCAAAGATCCTGTTCTCTCACCCTTTGAGAGTATTATAAGCTTATAACCACCAAAGCTGGAAATATTGGTTCAAATTTTCTTCAGTACTGTTAAAAATAACTGATTTAAAGCATGCTTGGAAAGATCAAGAGTTTCATAACTGATTTTTTTAATCTATTACTGGCAGATTTTCTCCCCTAAAATTCTGCTAGGGAGAAATGTAATGAATATCTTTCTCTTCATAGCACTGTATGATTCACTGTCATTTTTTAGATAAAGAAAACTATCCTTAGCTTCTTACCTTCAACCTCCAAGCTTTCTGCTGTAGCCAATTTGTACCTTTTAAAGATAAATTATATCCTCTTGTGATCAATATTCAGATTAGACTGGCCTAATAGAGAACCAGTTTAGAAGTCCAGATTTTGTGTCATATGAATTTATTGACTATACAACAACAACAAAAATAGGGATTGTGTGGCAGTCATTTGATCATGATTACTTTCAGAAAACTTGAGCAATTGCCCATGAATAGGGCAGGGATTGTACTATCTGTCAGATGAGACAACTTGTACTAGCTGTAAGATGAGATAGGATAACATATGTGAAACCTGTGATCAAAAACAGAGCATACAAGTTAGCAACAAAATTGTTTTCATACACTGAGCCTGAAAGCAATGATTCAGAAAACACCGACAGTGTAAAAACCTATAATTGCTGATGTTTGTTAGCATGGATGTGGAAACCCCTGTTTGGAAGAGCCAGTTGTAATTTCTCTAGAAAGCTCTCCTAAAACTTCCTGGTTAGTTCCCCTTTTTTGGTATACTGTACATTCAAATAAGATTATAAATTAAATTAAAGTACAGTTATGTCTTTGAGACTGTTCGTTTTCCATTGTTTCCTAGCAATTCATTGTTCTTTACAATGTGGCATACATACATACATACAATGTGTATGAATTTTGTATGAATGCACTGAATTCAATTATCTGGGAACGATTATGGCTTTTTTCTTATTTTACAAAATAGAGGACTATTCCTGTGATAGTCTTACACATCCAACTCTTCCCTCCCCCTTTTAAAAGAAAATTAAGAGTGAACAAAGGATACATAAATAGAACTTCCTATCTGCCCATGAAGAAATGGCACTGAGACATAATTTCCTATCCAAGGTGCTATTTAGAATAATCACATTTCCAAGGTTCTTTAAAATACAGACATAAATTTGACAATTAACAATTGTCTAGTCAGACAATGAGCTATGTCTCATCATAAGCTTATTACAAGGATTTTTCTCAGGGTCAGCTCCTTAGTGCTTCTGCTCCTATTCAAAACTTACAAGAAATCTTTTTTTAAAAAACGCATAGGAATTGAGCCATCGTGCCAAAAAAAGAATATGTATTGAGCTGGAGAATGTGCCATGCAAAAAAGAAAGAGACTGATAGCAAGTATGCTGTTTTCTGCAAGTCTGGGAGTATGTTCACACACCATGCTAAAGTATGTGTGAAATTATGTTCTCACACCATCATACACCTTAGTGTTTTTACTACGCTGTGCCTGAGGCTGCAATTTGTAAGCCTCTTTACTAAACTCATTTGAACACAGCAGAACTTACTTTCAAGTAAGCATGCAAAGGACTGTAGAAATATGCTCTGCTTTTGTCTCTCTTCCCCTTCTCTTTTCCTGACTCTGTATATATATTCTTACTTCCTATGAATAAATATTACAGTGCAGTCTCTAATGATTCTTCACAGTTAGATCTAGTTGCTACACCTACAGCATGATTGGGATCTATAAGCTTGATTTTTTTAAAGCACACATGAGAGAGGGTAACCTGGATCAGAACTATAGGGACAGAGGTGGGCTTTAACCTTTAGTCCCCACTGCAGTTGTGATCCCGTCCTTCTGAGGCTCCAATTGGTTCAGAAGACAGTTCAAATAGGTGCCAATATTAGACAAACTCTGCTAAAACCAAAGTCAGATCTGTTCTAGGGCACCAAGACATACTTTTAAAAATTATTGGTGCCAATTCTATGTAGCTAGATGGTGTTCTGAAATAAGCATGTGTATTGTGTGCAATTGTCTTGTTCCGTAGTAAAGGACACTTCTTTAAAATAATAGGCACCTGTTAACCAGAAATGTACATCATACTACTAAGTTTATTCAAGGGCAATCCCAAACATCTGTTCAGGAAATGTGAAATTCTTTTAGAAGAATGATGTTGTTGATCTCTTTTCTGAAGCTATGTTTTCCAAGGTTCTTTCTAGGTGACTGACTTACAGCATGATCAATTTGTGGTTGTTTCTGTTTGTTGTGCAAGATCCAGGTACTGTCTTTTTAAGTAACAATTCAGATTAGAGGATTTGTGCAATTTTTTTCAGCTTTACTTTTCCACACCTTGGAGTTTCAGCCATGGTAGATGATTCCCACTTTTGTGGGACAATATAGCAAGTCTGCCCTGCATGCACTCGAGGCTGAACTCTGTAACACACAATTTCCTCTGAACTGAAGCTTTCCAGACTATTCAATGAAGGTTAAAAATACATTAGAGACTCTTTTTGAGCTGACAATCTAGATCAGCCCTAAGTGACATTAGATAGCTAATTCTTGTAAGAGCTCATGATTCAATTCTTATTAAAGGCTATTTTGTCAGTAAATGCTGGAGAGCATAACACTGGTGCTGATCTGTACAGGGCTTTTGTCTCAGTAAATGTTTTTATGATGTACCGGTAAATGGTAGACTTTTCTAAACTGTAACCATTTTATAAAAACTGTAGAAGGAAACCATGAAGAAATCCAGGGCTTGAATATCAAATGTTCAATAAACTACTTTTGAATTGATCATTCTAGTCATCTGTGAAGTTCATTCTCACAACTTGGGGGTCAGATAATTACTCACTTAATAGGGACATAAATGTATTCACACTGATTGTATATGGCACAAAACAAAGTAGAAAAGGAGCTGGAAAATGGATCTTAGGAAACTAGATTTCTACATAATGTATGTGTTCATACATTATGTACTACATAATGTATGTGTTCAAAGTAAGCAAAGTGTCATTTACTTTCTTATAATGTTTATCATTTCAAACTTATGAAATTTGGGGACTGAACATAGCTATTGTGGAGTAGGGATGTTTTAGCATGTTCCACACTGTGATCGTGGTATCTGTCTAGTGAAGCATGGTAAATCAAAGCATCTTACAAACCAAAAATTTCTTTTTGTTCCTGAAGTGCTACCAGCTGTTCCCTAAACCCTCAGATGACTATCCCTACAATCCAGCGTAACTACGGGAGCGCATAAGAGACGTTATGTGTACCCATAGTTACTTCACTATCTAGTGAAAACCTATGGGAAATTCATATTGCAATCCAAAGCAAATTGTTCTTACACCGGAGCAAGGTGTAGTTACTCTGGATTGTGCCCTACTTCTTTAAAAAAAACTGGCAACTTTTAGACCACTGACAAATTTTATGAGATTCTACTAAATCCAACACTGCACATTTCTAGAGTATATGTGATCCAATGCTGAGGAGAAAGAATGACTGGAATTGATCCAGAAATACCCTCATAGTGCAAACCAAATAAGTGATGCAGAGCTGAGCAGATCCAAATGCTGCTCCACACAACTCACTGACTGGGGTTGGGATCTGGCATATTTTGCTAGTAGAATTTCAAGCATCCTCGTGTAAGGCTGTCTGGCCTGGGAAGTGGGTTAAAATATAATCCCTCTCCTAGGACCAATCCATCACCAAGCCACCTTCCCCTGCCCTGCAATGACCCATCCCCACCTTTCAAATGCCCTCCTGCCACCCTGTCTCAGGTCTTGCTGTGATTAGTGGCAGATGTGCATTATGTGCCACCAATGTGCTTTAGCCAGCACACCAGCTGCAATGCTTCCTCAAGGTGCAGATAGAATTACATTTTGAGTTCTATACTAATGTATAATTATGTTTTGCCCATTTAATATTTAGCTTAGGCTTATATATCATGACAACAATAAGAGTTCTCCAGTATGTTAGAAACAAAAAATGTCACAGGCATACCATGCCCCCCTTCACCAGAAAGGGACTATTTATTCAGCAACCAAAGGCCCGCTGGAGACCTGTAGTGAATTTCTAGGCCACAGTTAAAATGTGCATATTTATTTACACACCATTAACAAAATACAATGAAGAGTGAGAGACAGAGAGACTAGAGGATGCTTAGCCACAGCTGACAATATTACGCTTCATCTGTGATGCCATTTGTGCAGAGTCTGATGAGAGACAAGAGACGACTCGTAAATAGTTAAGGATAATGATGTTCAGTTAATGGAGATCTTTCTTAATTTACACTAATTCAGCAACATAACACATTTCTGATGCAGTTTCACGTTGGTTTTTCATTTTCAGGAAAAAAAAAATCTAGGCATGTTGAAGATGTACATGACAATTCCTTAAATCTAGCTTGTTTTATTTTCTCTTCATCATAGATACCCATTCCATTGTTAGGGATTTGTATTTGTGCCCAGATAACATAGTGTTTGGGCACTAATTCAGTCAGTAGTTAATACAGTTTATACTGTATTCCAGAGGGGTAGCCATGCTAGATGATTGTACAAAATCACCAGAGTCCTGTGGCACTTTACAGAAATTTATTGCAACATAAGCTTCCATGGGGCATGAAATAGTCACCAGAATGGGTAGATAAACATTCCAAGTAGATTTATAAGAGAAAACACTGGTTTAGCATGCAAGAGATGGCAGTAGATGTATTACCTACTTGCGATGCAGCAATATGTGCAGAGATGTACCTATTTGTGCAGAGCACAAATGAATATAGAATTCATCAAATTAATAAAATCCAATTAGTGTAGGTGTGACTGAGAATACTATTGATTAACAACCACTGGTTATAAAGAGGGAGAGCATGATCAATAATGTAAATAAACACTTAAATTGGGACTTCTTTATGCAGCAAGTTTCCTTTGAGACTGAATTTGTGTCAAACATGTTAATGATTTCCACCAGTGCCAATGATAGACCATTTCTAGGGTACCCTCCAGAAAACTTCCTTCTTGAATCAGCTGAAATGGCTGAAGAGACATCAAGGACTTAATGCAGAGAGTAGCCTCCAGTAGTCTGATTACAAAGTATGAACAACAGTCACAAGTTTTTATGGGGTCACACACAGTCATTGCAGAAGATGAGGTGATAATGGTTCTTCTTCAGATGATAAACTGGATAAGCTGATGTGGTTTTAACACTTTAGGGTTTTTTTGTTATTGTTTTAAAGAACGCCTGTTTCCTACTAAACGTCTCCAGACAACAGAGATTTTCCCCAAGGGCCAAGTGCTTCTTATGAGTCATGTCTTGCCCAAACAGTTAAATGCAATGCAATACGATATTCCACAAAACAATTAGAGAAGTCTTTTAAGTTCAGTTCAGCTAAACTGATCAAGGAACAAAATGTAACCGACAGCACAGTTCTGTGTAAGTATACAACAAGTACTTTTCATTGTATTCAATTGTGATTACTTTCAGGAAAGGGTGGACAGGATTGCAGCAGGGAAGGGGGGTCAAAAGGAAAAACAAATAAGCCAGTGATGGGATTCAAAGAAATTAACAACCGGTTCTCTGCCCATCTGGCAGCCACTTTTAAATGGCTATTTTTAGACTTTATATGTCCCATTTCTTGTTAACATCCGGTTCTATAGAGCAGGTGCAAACCTGCTGGAGCCCACCACTGAAATAAGCCAGGCAAGTATAAATAAATTTTCATGCATCTTTTTTGTACAGTACTTAAGGTGATTATCATATTCTGGTCAAACACAAAGGTTGGCTCCAAGCAGAGCTACTCAAGGGGTGCATTTAGCTTTTAGAATTATCATCACCATGCCTGATGTGGTAAGTAAAAGCTTTCCAGTTACCTCTGAGTAATTAGTTTTTTTTCTGCGCTAGACTCATTATGCTTTACTCAATTCTGGGAGTGTAAGTCTCCTTTCCTCCAGAGGGCTGGGCTTCATTAGCTGCAACACCTGTGTAAATCCGCTTACTTCATTATGAAATGAGGAGCTGTGATGTTTATGTGAGTGAATACGTTTCTGCAAGTGCCACTGTTGCCATTTTCGTTGAATCTCCTGCTGGACCTAAGCAAAGTGTATTGGAAAGGTTTAGGCTCATGACTTCCCTATAAAAAAACCCAAAGATTTGCTACAAGTGGCAACTTCTAGCTTGGTTTTAAGGGCTATTCAAGGGCCATCATGGAGTGGGGATTCTGTGATCAGAACTGTGATATTATTTTTCTTTTTCAAAAAGCAAATCCAGGGAACCCAGTTTGAATCAGGGACATAGTGCTGGAGGGGGAGGGAAGGAATCCAGCCCTTTCCACCCATGCTACATACAGTTCTGCTGCTTGGATATGGTGTGCTGATTGATAGTCAGTGGACCAATGGAGGAATCTCTTATTTGTCATGAGCACTTTGCTTTACGCTGCTGTTCCCCTAATCCCCAGCCCAGGGGCCAGATGCGGCCCTTGGTGAGCCCCAATGTGTCCCCCCAGCAAGCCCTTGGGCAAGCCTTGTAATCCATTCCAATACATTCTTACATGTAAACATATGTAAATGTATTCAAATTTGAAATGTAAATTAGTTTTCTGGCCCCCAGCACAGTGTCATAGATAGGATGTGGCCTCCTACCAAAAGTTTGGAGACCCCTGCCCTAAAGCACCAAACACTCATCTCTTAACCGGCCTTTTTAGGGCAGAATCCTGGCCCTGAGATAGGCTGGCGCATGTCCCTTGTGCTAGCCTCAGAGTGTCACAAAAGCATGTTAAGGCACTTAGATGACTTTGGGAGCCAGTGAGCCAGAGCATGGATGTGCACTGGCCTCCAAAGACTGTCTCCAATGCCATTGTGCTGGAAGACAGGTAGATCTGCACCAGCTGAGTGAGTCCAGTGCAGGGACTTGGGTGATTGGCTTGCTCTAGATGGCCATTTTGCATGACCAAGCAAGGTTCAAATGTTATTTTGTTTATTCTTTTTGCTATTGTGCAAACTCCAGAGTCAAATCAAATGTGGGACACAACAGTCAATCACACATTAACTATGTTTAGACAAAAGCAGATTAATGTGGATGGAGATCAGAAACTTCTGATTCCTATTTGGAGCAAACTATAGTTTTCCATTTCATTCCAAGGAACAAACCATGATTTGCACTTGCAAATTTTAATTGGTGATTCTGGATTGAAGTCAAGTTCAAATCACAGGTTGCCTATTGGAGTGGAATGCCAAACAATGGTTTGTGCAAACTAGGAATGCAAGTTATTTTCTGCATGAAAAGGAAAGAGGATGGAGCATCAGGAGGATGGATTATGCAACCCTAAGGTTTGTCCTCACACATTTTCATAACCCCATGGTTTGGCATTATGTCTGAAGGCAGCCTTTGTTTGCTGGTTTAACTTTAAGAGATCCTTTCTTCCAGAAGCTAGTGTTGGTAGGGAGAGGAAGAGACTAGGTAGCATGTGTTCTCTCATTATGAGGGCAATAAATGATAATCTCTATGATTCTCCACCGTACGTAGAAAAATATGGCATGGCTGAGATATGAAAAACTATGCCTCAAGTTTTCTAACATTTGTGCATGTGGGAAACTTACCTCACCATTAAGAAAGCAGTAAAACACAGCCACCGCAAAACCCTGAAACAAAGCAAACCTGTATTAATTACACAGGCCTGAGGAGAGTCAGAAAAACATTTTTCAAAATTTATTATGCTTTTATAGGTATTTGGGATACTGAATCAAAAAAGATATCAGTTTTGACTTTTAGGTTCAGAGATATTGCATGTTAGCAAATGGTACAAGTGGCTTCTTTGGGAGGAAGCCACAGTGTAGGTTGAGAAAGTCACCATGTAGCCACTAGCAAGGTTAATCCATATCTCCAAAAAGAGAGGTTATAGAGCAAAATTGCCATTTTTTTGATTCAGCACCCCAAACATACACAGGAATAGGTCTAACTTTTAAGGCATGGTGTCGAAATCCCAGCCTGGTGCCAGATGCTGCCTACAGTAAGCCTCCACATGGCCCACAGCAAGTCCCTCCCAATCCAGTTTGGGGGTGAGCCTTGTAATCCTTTGGAGACAAGGGAAACCATCTCTGCATGATGTTCTGAGGACCACAGAAGCTGCACTCATCACTCTGGCTCTCAAAGGAGATTACAAATCTGAAGGAGATTACATGGACTCTCCACATATGCAATATGTTGTTGGTTTTTGTAGTAGGGTAGGCTCCCAAGACAAAGTAATTCCTACTAGGTGGAAACAATGTCTTCAAGTGAAACAACTGGTTGTTTCAAAAGTTGCAGTGCTTCCAACTCACAGATTCTTCTTGCATCACAAGCAGTCTCAAAGCAGAAGTAAAATGAAGCAAGACTGAACAAGTCTCAGTTTTGGTGCTGGTGGAGCAAAGCGTTTGTAAACAAAGGGTGTCGATCTTATCAGAATTCTCACACAGAAGAAAATGGTTACATAACTAACGTGAACGTGTATGATTTGAGTCAGTCTGGTTTTTAAGAGGCATGGGCTACAATCCAGAGTAACTATGGGACCTTTAACACCGACGTAGTTATGGTGCCATCTAAGGGAAACCTATAGGAAATGCATAGAGCAAGACGTAAGTGCCTCTTACGTCTTCCCGTAGTTACTCTGGATTGTAGGGATACTTTAACTAAACTTACCTTTATCCTTGCAATAGGACCTCCAAGCCAAAAAAAGTGTTTTACTGCTTGTATAACCCTGTCCTGGTTACATGGGAACATGCACCTCTGAACACCCATTTCTAAAGAAGATTCAGTTGCAAGTTGACTTCACTGACTTCATGGTGAAAGAAGGGAGGGGGCTTTTCAACCCAAGATTAAACTTTCAAATAAATAATTTACCTGGAAAGATCCAAGGGCTCGTTCAAACAAAGCCTGAATCTCCAGGGTGCCATTCTTGGTATCGAAAGGGAAAAAAGCAAAGATGATGTAATGGACTCCAAAGAGAGGGATGAGTACAAGTGTTGATTTAGCAAGTCTCCTAGGAATAAGAACAAATACTGGGCAAAACAGGAAAGCAACATCTAAAGAGGTCAAGGAATATTATCTTCAATCTAGAGTCAGCATGTGTCCCTTCCTGTAACTGCTACAGACCAAGCAGCAGGTTGTAATCCAGTGACATTCAGTAACCACACAAGGCAGACTTGCCTCTCAAAATGCCTTCAGCCATATATGAAATGGACATTTAATGGGTCATACTGTCTAAAACAAGTGGTCACAATTCTTGAGGTTTGTATTTCAGTCTTTCTAAGACTACCTGGAAATGACTAAGCTTGAGACCTTCTACATGTGAGGCACATGCTTCTCTGCAGTCCTCTTTTGTTCTTTCTGCTACACACTTTTGGTGCTGGAATTAGAAACCATGGCTGTAAGAACATAAGAAGAGCCTCCTCTGGAAGGCCTATCCACTGGAAGCCTCCACCCCAAGGGCCCATCTAGTTCAGCTTCCTATATCACACAGCGGCCCACCAAATGCCTTAGGGAGCACATACGACACCAATAGGAGGCCATATTTGCCTTACTACCTCATCCTCTGTCTGCTGTCCTAGCCCAAACTGCAGCACTCACTCACACCACTCAAGCCAGAAAAGGAGGTATCTTCCTTGTACCAATTCTATAAGATGCTCCTGTACCGTGTCAGTTGCACTTGTGCTCACTGATGGCTGCTTAGAAAAGTATTAGGGTCAACTCAACACACACACAATCAGGTGCTCCCAAGAAGAGCAAAGAAGCTGGAAGAGCTTCTTTGCTCTTAAAAACAGAAGCATGGGATGGGAAAGAATGATGCCAGTTGAGAGTAGAGAGGGAGAGGGTTTAATACTTTACATAAGTGCTGCTTTAATTCTGAAAATCTTCCCTGTGAAGTGTCATTCCTCTTATAGCCATGTGGACAAAAAATAATGTTCATGATGATGAATATTTATATGCATTTAACACTTAAATAAATGTTGTTTACTAAGCATTTACAGCAAAACCAGTAAAAGCCCACAGGTGTCACATGCCAGAGGTACAACATTCATCAGTAAAAATACCCTCTTTTCCAGCATCTCATCTTCCCATATTTTCAATGGTAGCTGGAATGTTGACAGTTGGAATGTTGACAATTCCTTCTCCTCAGCCGGCTTGATTGACACGGAATGTTGGCCAGAAGATATGGACCCACACAGGTTGAGGCAATTACGTAGATAGATTATGGTTCCCTTCCAAAAGGGCTCATATATTTAAATGATGCAAAAGAAACATAAACAAACTACCTCTGGAAGAGAGGCTATCTGAGGTGAGGAAAGATGGATAAATATAATAGGACCCCCACTTTTAAAAGTGCCTCTTGGCCCAGTTAGTAGGAGATTGCCTCTTCCAGCAGACTTTTCAAATAAAAACTGCACAAGAGGAAAGAATGAGTCTTACTTTCCCCAAATGTTCTTGTTCCAACCAGATTCACCTGGCTGTATGAGCAAGAATGAGGTGCTGCTGGTCAGAAATATGCCTTGGGAACACGTGGTTGCAAACATGTTTAGTTGTGTGCTAAGATTAGGATCTTAAAACAGAAGTAGACAGACCTGAGACTGGGGTGAGTATCTTTGAGGACAAGCATCTTACCACACAGTTTGCTTTATCACACAGAGATGCAGACTAGCAGCCAAACAGGTAAAACCCTTTTTTTGTGCAATAGTATCCTTTTATTCTTATCTGCGAAATTCAGGAAAGAAGCTAACATACTTGTATTGGTTGGATTCCTTGCTCCTTCCATCCGGCCAACTAAGCTTGCTCTTTAAAATCCTTATAATATTAACAAAGAGAATGAAATTTATCTGCAAAAACAAAAAACTGGTATCATAATAATGTATATTATGGCTCACTCAGTCCAACCTACATCTCAGGAACAAAGTGTACATTAAACACTTTATTTGGCCCTTTTAGGGTATGTGTGAACAGCAGGGTCTCATCAGTTTTGGAACCTTAGCATGGGGATACTTAACCCTTTCCCCTCAGACCAAGCTACTAACTTACAACAATAGCCATCAGTACAGGACCTTGAATGAGCCATCGGACGTGTGTGAGTTGAATATCCCAACAACTGTAAAGATAGAAAAGTCATAATTTTTCAGATCCATAATTTTTCAGATCCATTTTTCAGAAAAGTAACAGCATTTCCAGCCCCAAGATAATGCACCTCATATAGTTAGCATTTAAAAACCCTTTCATCCCAGAACGAAAATATCAGTATGCCTGATATTTTTATAAGTACACCAGTTTATTAGAAAAGTGATATGTAATATTATACATATTAAGTAGGTATTCACCAAATATCTGTGATGGTGCTAAGAACTGTTTATAGGACCTTTCTAGTCACTTCAGAAAATTCAAATTGTAGGGTTTTTTAAAAATTCTCATTTCTTTATTTAAAAATATATATTTACTGTATTTCAGTTTTAAACAAAATTATCAGGATGGCTCACAGCAATAATAAAACGATATCAATCATATAAATCCCAAATTGCAATAGTCATGATAGTTAAATCTGAAACTGCATAAAAGAAATATAAATTAATCTTGGCATTCTCTTTAGTCTCAGAATTTTCTGAACACAGCAAGTACTGGCAACTAAATGAGACCAAGTCCCAGTGGGGCACATAGCTCAGGCAATGCTAATGTAGAAATACTGAGCTTGGAAAGATTTATCGGAAATATGGCTTACCCAACATTTTCGTGTAATAGTCTAGCTAGGGCCCATGCAATTCCAAAAAAAGTGGGAGTAACTGCAAGGGAAAAAAGCAGAGGTATTTTTCATAAATCTTTCATCACCTATCACACAAATCATGTATCATGATTACATCATCGTTAATTCACAAGCCAGATAATAGTTTAGCCGAAGACAAAACCAATAGCTTACCCCAGCCCAGAGCCACAAGCCACCAGAAGAACTTCCTTTCTGAGAAGAAAGCATGAATGAGCAGGGTGTGAAGATACAGTCCTTCCACAAGAAGCCAACTGTAATTAGCCATGACACAAAAGTTAAGGAAGACTAAGACCATCTTACATCTGTCCTAAGGAAATAAAAAGAAAATATAAACAATATGTGCTTTCTTCTCCCTTAATTATGCATCTTTTCTATAATTAACAATCTTCCAAGTTTTTAAATCAATTTGCAACAACTTGCTATTTTTCAAGCAAGTCAGGTTCTCAGATCTAGTGCAGATTCACCATGTTTATCCCCCCTCCTTGGTAGAGGTGGGTAAAAATGATTATATAATAAAATTGAAGTCACTGTCTGACACACTCATTCACTCACTCACCAATGCTTAACCCAAACCTAGAAGCATAAAACTGGAGAGGGTGGTATTCCTTTTATGATGTAAGGACCCTCTAAGAATCAATTTTTAGAAATTCTAACCAGAAGGGGATGAAAAGTGGTACAACATGGTTTTGTCCCTATACGTTGAAGAACTGCTCACTCTTCAAGCCCAGCCCCAATCCCTGGACCTAGAAGCATGACATTTGGGGAACATATTTCTTATGTTATGTAAGGACCCACTAAGAACCGATTTGGTACCTGGTGGTGCTTGCAGCATGGTGTTACCCACAGGTGCTCAGTAGTGTTTGATGCCTGGTGCCCGGTAGGGATGCCCAGTGCTCAGAAGGGATGCCTGGTGCCCACTGGTGCCTGCTGGTGCTTGCTGCCCACTGGTGCCCACTGATGCCTGGTGGTGCCTGCTGCTGGGTGGTGTGTGGTACTCAGTACCCAGTAGGGATGCGTGGTGACTGGAACCATGTCTGCCACCTTGTGCCTAGTGCCTGGCATAAATGTCAAGTGCCTAGTGCTGCCCATGCTGGCCAGGGGTGCCTAGTGTCCTGTACCCACTGCCCAGTGGTGTCCATTGGTCACTGGTGCCTGGTAGGGGTGCTCAGTGGTGCCTACTGACTGCAGGGGATTGATGGTGCCCAGTACCTTCTGGTGTCTGGTGCTGCCCACTGGTGCTCAATTGGGATGCCCAGTAGCACCAACCACCCAATAGGGGTACCTGTTGGTGCCCACTGGTGCTGCTGTGCATGTCTGAGATGCACAAATATTCTTGAAATTTTACCTCCACAATTTTACCCCAGCAATGACGGGTTAATTCTGTTAGTATCAATATAAAAATGCATAACAATACATTCTGAATATCTCATTTTTCTAAAACAAAAAACCAAATCTGAAGAAACGGGAGACTGAACCTGATCAATTTGTGTTGGTGGAAAATTGTTGTCAAGTGATAGCTTGGATTGAATTCCCTGTGTCAGAGGCATAATCAGACTTTTCCCTAGTTGTGCTCAATCCTGATATTGTCCTCATGAGATGCCTCATGAGATACCAGGCACCAGAGGGTTCCATTCTCATGAGATGGCAACACTGTGAAGTATAATATATGGAAGAGTTCTATGTGCTGTCCATAGAACAAGTACCTACTTCACATGGTTGTTGTGAGGATACAAAGGAGAAAAAGCTATGTAAGCTGCCTTGGGTATTAGCTTTGGCATGGGAAAAGTAGGATATAAACCCTTTAAATAAATAAATATATTAATTAATTTAATTAAAGTTCCATGGAACAACTTGTTTTTACCAGGAGAACTGCAAATTGTAAATTATTAATGTAGTGGGCATGTGGAGGCACGAGAAGATGAAGAGACCTATACGCCTCTTTCAAAAACTTCCCTAAGGGTGCTTCTGCACATCATACTGTATGTCCCACATGGGAGAATGAATGTGAATTGTCTTGGTAAGTCTGAACAAGATTGTTTTTTCCCCTAGTGCATTTATGTTTCATTTAACCAAGCTGTGGGAAATATAATACCAGCAAGGCAATCCAAACCACAAATTGGTCATGAACATTTATCTTTATTCTTGCATGCTAATTCTGGGGAAAAGAAAAATCATTCTCTATTATCATTTTCATCTTATAGTGATCTGTTTATGGATCCCCCCTTCTTACCGTACGCAATTCACAATAGACTGTGTCATCAGTGTCCTTGGACAGTATGGGATCTTTAATGAAGTTGGCCATGGCTCGCAAAATGAATGATGCAAAGAGATGCATATGGATGTAATTCCTTGTGCAACGAAGTCTCCTGGACCCCAAAGAGAAAAGTGTTATGCAGGGTTCTGTACAGGGAATGGTTTTATAAGCCAACGGAACATATTTATTTAATTATCTTGGTCTTTATAAGCTGCCTTTCTATCTTCCAAGAGGCCTTCAAAGGGGCTTATAAGATGGTGCCAGAGGCAAAAGCTTGTCGTAGAATTGGGCCACAGGAAGGTAAAATCACATGGAATTGTGATTAGTTCCGATTAGTTGTGGACACCACTGTGATTTGATTGTTAATAAGAAACTCTGGTGTTACCTTGAAAAGGGGGTTTTGCAAACACCTCCTTCGGCTACAATCCAGAGTAACTATGGGACTTTTTACCCTGACTGGCAGGACAATCCAGAGCAACTAATCTGTCCACATAACAGCCCTTAGGTTGCCCTTAGGTTGCCCTATCTAACACTAGGTTGGAGCAACTGCAAGATGCTCCAGCCCAGTTACTCTGAAGGAGGCTTAGGGCAGAGCAAGGCAACATAGGGTGCCCTAAGAGAGGTGGACCTGCTCTGCCCTAACTGGGGCAGCCTAAGCAGCTCAGGAGAGGCAAGTTGAGGGCATGTTTAGCATTGCCTAGGGCAGAGCAGTTACTCTGAATCCAGAGCCTGTTTCCAAGGCAGAAATGCCCTCTTCCAGGCCTCAGAGTTATACCACCTCAGGAGCAGGTATAGTAATGAGTAGACCCATAGGGGTCCATGATAAGGCCCGAGTAAGAATGGCAGTGTTGACCAAAAATCTGAGTTCTTGGCCATCCTAGGTGCAACCCCTGCCTCTCAACCTCAGGATATGGAACAAACTACAGCTGCCCATAAACCTCAGGATACAGCAGGCCACTCCAAGAAGCCCCTTGTATTCACTGTAGAATGTACTGGCATCTCATCAGGGACTCCTTATAAGGCAGGCACCCAGTGGCGTCACCAGACTGGTGCGGCTGGTGTGGGCTGCATTGGGTGATGCATTCCATATGGGGTGATGTGCCGGAGGAGTTTGACTGTCCTTTGGCAGGCCCCGGGCATCAGCAACCCCATTCAGGCCTGCTCCAAGGCGGAGCAGCAGCCAGAAGCTGCCACTTGTCTGAGGAGCTGGCCTGAACGGCCATCTGAGGTGCACTGCGCAGAAACACACTGAGCATGCCGAACAGCTTCAGAGGAGACTTCCTTAGAGCAGAGAAAGTCCACACCTCTGCACAGCCATTCGGCCTCACTCAGGAGGCGGAGCGGCAGCCGAATGGCTTCAGAAAGAGTACTGCACAGGCACCAACTCTGACGCCTGCACAGTCTCCCCCGAAGCCAAAAGGCTTTAGAAAAGTACTGCGCAGGTGTCAGAGATGGTGCCTGCACAGTACTCTTTCTGAAGCCAGTTGGCTTCAGAAACAACTGCGCAGGCTCCAACTTTGGTGACTGCGCAGTCCAGGTAGGGGGAGGGGGGCGCATCCCAGGGATGACGCACAGACTTCCGCACCAGGTGATGTGCAAAATCATGTCACCACTGTAGGCACCACAGCTGTTCCTTGTTCAGTGTGATCTGAGGGGTGTCTCCTCAGGAGCAAGTCTTCCCCTTGTGTCAATTACTTAGCCTGCTCTGGAGCAGTTAGGGCAGCCCAGGCTTCCTGACTCTCTGGATTCAGCATAACTTTCTGCTCTGGATACAGAATAGTTAGGAGAGTGCAGTTAGGTCAGAGCAGGCTGAATTTGCTCTGGATTGTGTCCATAGTAACAGTGCCTGTAGGGTTTGTAGGGTTAGTGTCTTTAGCTGGGGATGGTATGAATGAAAGAACTACCAGTATTCCTCATTCAGCTGATGACTCAGCTTATTGCCAGGTGTGTACAAGATGACAGCCTTATAATTCCATACATTTGAATATGCACTACTGTCCAATATGTTAACTTTGGATTGAGTAAATCTTTTCTTCTGCTACTATACAATAAAACCTCATGTGCATGAATATATCATGGTCCTTCCCATATGATTGTAAGGAATGGCTTTCAAAATATGTCAAAGCTTCATTTTGCCGAAGAAAGGTAAAGATAACCTTTTGGATTTCGAAAGGATACACTGCGAAACAAGAGTAAAAAAATGAATGAAACACACTTCACCCTCACCTGAAAGAAGCCAGAAGTCCTAAGGCAATGGTCAGGGCTATCAGGGAGATGCTGGTTCCAACAGTATACACAGTCTCTAATTTCATTAAATAAGCCACCTGTAAAGAAATATGCAGGAAGACAGTGTGAATTTTGTTCATGTCTAAAGAATTTGGAATGCAATCCTAACCAACTTACCAGCACTGGACAGCCATATCAATGTGCTGTACAGTATCCTGCAATTTGGGAGCAGTTATAGAGGTCTCTTCAAAGTAAGACAATCTTTGTTCCCTTACTTCAGAGTTGCATTGCCCTTATCCCAGAGCTAGAAATTTACTTTGGATTGTACCCTCAATCTCTTAAAACAGGAGCATACAAGTATTACTTGTTCTTAAAGCTGCTACTGTCACACATACATTTGACCAGAATAATCACAGACAATTCTAGTAGATGGACGCCTGGTCAAAAGGGGACCCAGGGTATGATTTAAAAAATGTACCCAGGTGGGGTTATAGGTAGGTTTCCAGTACCAATGAAATGGGGTTTGAAATGAGGTTTCCAGTACTGATGCATGAAATGTTTCTCTGTCAGGAATGAATAGTCATGGCATGCACTCATCCATAAAATTAGTTCATAATGTGCACAATGGTGGGCTTCAGCAGGTTCGCACCTACTCTATAGAACCGGTTGTTAACGAGAGATAGGACATATAAAGTTTTAAAATAGCCATTTAAAAGTGGCTGCCAGATGGGTATAGAACTGGTTGTTAATTTCTTTGAATCCCATAACTGAATATGCAATATGCAATAGGTTTAAACCATAAGAGTCTGCTTATGCCATAATATTCTCATGCCACCATACAGAAATACCTCTGTCAACATGGGAGATCTACAGCCAAGGACTGTGAATCAGTACAAATGAGACACTGTTGAAGTCAATGGGACTTGACTGACTCTACCATAAACAGAATGCACTGCTCCCATTAGCTACAAAGGCAGTCAAATCAACCCAGGATGTTATTTGCTGCTTGCAAACTGCTTGCAGTTCTACAGCCAGCACTCTAGTTTGCAAAGTTATGCTGAAACACCTGGGTCTGTTCCCAAACGCTATAGAATCCCACATATAGGACAAAGATGCTGTAAACCATTCTGAGCATGATGGAAGTGACCTGGATGACCCTTCTCAGGCCTCAAAATACAGAGAATGAGCATTCAAATGGCTTCCACACAACACCTAGATCATTATGTTTTTGCTTTATTATCTGATAAAGTGAACACACTCTCCATCTTGTTGCATTTAAAGGGGCATTTACTTCTGCCGCATCAAAACCACAAGCAGCACGTAGTCGTGGAAATCGGTTTGACCAGCCATCCCTGGTGCAGTTACGATATATAAACCCTGTATTGAAATGACAGAAAGAACATGAATCACAAAATCATTCACTATAGTACAGACTAGTGATAAAAAGACAATTTCTTGTACACATTTGCAAGCAATGGAAGGGCTAGTGGGGTTGTAAAGTTCTGTTTTGCAGAGCACTCGCCACCGCACATCAACAGCCCTTCTAGCATATGCCTCTGTTTTGTTCTCTGATCCAGGATTACTCCAAAGTAGAGAGGGAGGAGGTGGATGCATGCCACAGTGACACATCCCAAAAAACTTAGCACATAGTTCTTATCTAGTTATGCTACTTTCCCCCAAGTTATAGCAGTTTGTGTTTCAGTCATTGTAAGTTACTTCAAGGCCACCATAGACCTGGAAAAGGCACAGAAGAGGGCAACCAGAATACTCTTGGGGTTATAGCACATTTCCTATGAAGAAATATTAATGTTTTAGGAGCTTTTAACTTTTTTTAAAGGCTAAGGGAAGAGGACCTGATAGAAGTTTGATTAATTATGAATGGCATGAAGAAAGTCGATCAAGGAAATTTTTCCTCCCTCTCTCATTAATAGTAGAACTTCAGGTCACCCAATTAAATTGATTGGCATTTGATTGAAGACAATCAAAAGCTAATATGTCCTCTTACAATGCATAATTAATATTTGTAGTCTGTGGTGATGGTGACTGGCTAAGATGAGTTTAAGTGGGGCTTAGGTAAGTTCAGGGAGGTTAGGTCTATCAACAGCTATTAGTCAAGACTGGTGGCTAAACATTGCCTCCATTTTTAAAGGCATGCCTCTGAATACCTGTGCTATTCAGCAATAGCTGAAGGGCAACAGCCAAGGAGGTGTCAGGACCTGCTTGTACCAGACTCTAAAACCAAGGAGACATCTTGCAGGCCTGAGCACAAATTAGGACAACAGGGAGTCCCAACAGGGACAGCCAAGGATAAACCTTTCACAACCTGCCCAATGAGACTGCAATACTGTACCCCAACTCCTCTTCAATGGTTTCTTGCCCAAGATCCTCTCTCCATCATCAATCAGAGAATCTCAGGAGCAAAGGTGATAACTGGCTCATGGTAAAAATCCAATATTTTTGCTCAGCAATGCAAGATCTCCCTACCTTCATTCCAACTTGAGAAGAGGAAGAGGAGGCAAGCACTAACCTAGCTGTCAGTCAAAGACTTGTCAAATTCCAGGAACAAATGGGGATGCAGAATCCACAATCAAACCACTCACTGGAGCTAACAACTGTTTCAAGAAAGGAAGCATTGGCATCAAAACCATTGGGAAGGGGAAATGGTCAAAATTAAAGCTTTCCTTTCTCTCTTCCCAATAGTTGCTATGTAAGAAAACAAAAGGTTAACAGAGCAAGACACCAAGGTCACTTTTAGCATCATCTGTAGGTTGTCTTTATAGGGCACCATGGTTTTCCGATTATCTCAGCAAAAATGGGCTACGCAAGATAAATTGTGGAGAAAATGTGTTGTTCTGTCCTAAGTTTCGAGCGTAAAAGCAAATTATTTATTTTTGGACTGCAATCCTATACACACTTATTTGCGAATACAGAACTGATCCTACAATGGGCTAGCGTTGGGGGCCACTGAACTGCCCCAGCAACAGTTGTTGCAAAAGTGCCATAAGGCAATTCTGCACTTGTATTAAGTCAGCAGGGCTGGGTTTCAGCACCAGGAAGACCTGCCCGAAGAGCAGGAGGTGGTAAGTTTCTAATATTTGTCATCATTTCCATCTATTTTAAAGCTATCTAAAGCATTAGGAGCCTATAAAGAAGCATACTGAGAAAGGCTTAAAAATTCACTGTGAACACTAAAGTTGCATATATATTACAGTATTATCAGCTCCCTCTAGTGACAGAATTAAGTCTTTGTGCCTCATTAGGATGTCCCTGGCAATATCTTTCCAAGATGATTATTTTAAAAAACAAAACAAACTATTCTTGGCACAATAAATTACAGTAGTCTTGATCAAGTAGCACCTCAGCCATCCTCATATTTTATGAGGTTTTAGAGGATAACCTTGCTCTGGGAGATAGCCTACTGATGTGCATAATTTTTAAAGACATTAAAGGTAGGGTTTTGTACCCACAGCAATCAATTCTCTGACTCCCCAACCCCGGTTGATAGAGAATTTCATGGAGAAACAAATCAGCAAAATTTCTGCCTTTTTCTCCCATCCCAAGTGACCAGATCCCTGCTTCTGTGTTACTCAGATGAAACATTCCCTCTACAGAATTCTTAAAATATAAATACAGTAGTGGACAATAATAAACAATGAAGCTTTAAAATTTACAACATGGAAAGGGGAAAACAGAAATATGATTCAGCACCAGTGACATCAGAGGGAAAAATCTCCAGTAGCCCATGAGACTTGGGAAATATTCTAGCATGTGGATCTATGAATATTTCCCAATTTGTATCCAACATTGAAAGCAGAGAAACAGATCTGAGCAAACAAAACATTTTCAATACCATACATGTAAAAAGCAATCTTTCACTGTGTTTTTTTGAAAACACAGAACAACAGAGATATATTGCACTAATGACTAAGTTTTTTCTTGTTCATATTTTTCATGGACCAAATTAGCAATAGATGAGAGAATCTGAATAATATGTATTCCATGCCTGGATCCGATCAGGGCCATATGAATTTATGGTCCCTAACTAGGCAGAAGTGTAAGGTATAGTGGTATACTGAGAACAGTATTGACAACTATGCTGAGAGCTATGAGAACAGTTTGCCCAGAAGATTCACAGCTCAGCTGTCAATCCAGATCTCTATCCAACATTCTTTCACAGCATCAACCCATAGCATGGATTTATTTTTCTTATTTATTCAATTTTCCTATGTTAAAATTATGAAAGCATTATCCCACTTCAGGGTCTGTCTGTGAAGCATTTTTTCCCAATCATGATATTAGAAAATGAAAGAGCCAATTATATTTAGAATTTAAATCTTACATTGTAAGCCACAAAGAGCTCTTGAAATGATTGAGATGATTTAAAGTACCAGTCCTGGCCACTCCCCTGCCCCTCTGATGCAGTAGCACCTAAATGGCAACCACTGCATCCCATGGTGGTGGTACAGCAGTCCAGGAGGTCTCCTCAGAGTATAGGAATGTTTGTTCCTTTACCTCCATGCAGTGGTGGGCTTCAGGGGGTTCTCACAGGTTCTATAGAACCCTTTGGTAATGAGTGCCTGGTTCTGAGAACCGGTTACTAATGGGATATAGAACCTGTTGTTAACTTAGATTATTAGGACATAGAACCTGTTGTTAATTTATTTGAATCCCACCACTGCCTCCATGGCATGGGGAGCAGGTATCAACTTGGACCTGCTCTAGTTAAATAGCTTTGGCCTGGAATATTGTTATTGCTCATGGGGTTGTCCTTGAAAATAAAACATTATACATATGCATATCAGGAAGCAATCTTAACCAATTTAGGGCAGCACAACTCACCTGTCTCCCTATTCCCAACGTGGTGTGTTACCAACAGAGCAGCTATAAATTATTTACAAAGGGAATTAATAAGAATTGCTCTTAATGATAACTTTTTTCAGGTTCTTTTGCAGATAATGAATAGCATCTTGACAGAGATATAATCTTGTAGAAGAATGGGCTTAGTGAAAATATGTTTCTAAATAAGAATTTATTATAAAAAACAACAATCAAAATATATGAAATACAGATAAATATCTATGGGTATCTCACTTACATGTGTGCATAAAAAGAGACTGAGAGAAAGTAGGGAAGCAGTGTAAAAGAGAAGCATTTTAAGGGATCTCTACCTATAAACGTCTAAGAAACCAGGGGAAGGAAATGTAAAGAGAAACAGATTTGAGAAAGCACCATAATTACCAATCCATGGTTCTTTCTGAGGGAAAAAGCAGGGCAGTCATTCTTTGGAGAGAGGCAAGCTCTCAGGTGAGAGACAAGCTCTGCTTGGAAGGAGAGGCAAATTCTAAAAATCTGAGGGACGGATCCTCAAATTTTATCCATTTTCTGAAACTGCCTGCATGATGGATTTTGGTTAATAAATAAAAGTTTATTTTCAAATCTGGTTTTGCTAAAGAGTAACTGATTAATATAGAAGGAAATATGCTGACCACCACTGAAAGGTCACAAATTCACTTGCCCTGAACCAGGCTCTTAGGGTGCAATCCAGAGTAACTACAGGGAGTCCTTTCTGCAGTGTAAGAACAATTTACTCTGGATTGCAATATGAATTTCCCATAGGTTTTCACTTGGTGGTGCTGTAACTACAGGTGCAGGTAGTGTCTCTTACATGCTCCAGTAGTTACTCTGGATTGTAGGGTTCGCTTGTCACAGCTAAGAATTATGGGAATAAATTCCATATTTTTGATTGTAAACCATACACGTACGTAAAATAATAATGTATCTAGGAGAGGTAGGTACATGTCTGTGCACTAACCAGAACACCCCCCCTCCCCCGGAGTAGCGCAGAAGTGTATATACAGCACTTTTATGGCATCCCCAGGGCAGCAAGAGACTTGTTCCAGGACTTGTGCTTGCCTAACTGGGGATTAGGATTGCAGTCTCACATTGCAATGTATATTTTTCAGCATTATACAACATTTTCAGCTTAGCCCAATCTGTGGCAGTGTCCAAGAAAATCTGACCTACAATGTCCCCTAAAGATTAGGCCTCATTATAATTTACCTGTTTGCCCAGTTACCATTTGAAAGGCTTTGGGGCAAGGAACACGAACAGTTTGTCCAATGGAAGCAGACAGCCAACAAGTTAAATTATCCCACATTCCAGTACATTGATCTAAAATTTAAGAACAAAAACACAATTGTTTAAATTGCAGCTCTTGTGAACAAGTATATCTGATATCCTTGCAGGCCTCTGTCAGTCTTGAAAGACTATGGTATCGTTCTCGGCGCTGCATATGTTGCATGCGAAGCATGAAAGCCTGGGTTAGATTGTTATGGAGGATCGGCTGTTACCCAAGAAGCAAATCCCCCCTCTCCACGCCACTGAATTAGTCCAATGAAAAGGCAGAGTCAATACGATTGGATCCAGCTGGTGTCGCAGAGCTGGGCTAAGGACAGGAGCTCACCCTGTCTTGTGGGGCCGACCCGGGTCTTGAACCCTGGCCCGCATGTTAACAGGCACAGTGTCTTAACCACTTGCACCACCCACAGCCCATATCCTTACTATAATCTAATTGATATCCTTACTATAAAAAATATTGGCTCAGCTTCTGTTAGAGCACATGATCCTTCAGGATGCTCCTCGGATATATTTTGAATTAGGGACCACTATCATGATAGTTTGTCATGAAGAATTCCTGCCTGGATACAGACTTCCAGAAAATATTCCACAATATGCTCCCCAAATTCCATGCTTCTAGGTCTGAGGGTTTGGGCTGGGCATTAATGAAATCTAGGGACAAATGTTAAATGTAGGGACAAAAACACGACACACCCCTTTACACACCCTTCCGGTTTGAATTTCCAAAAACAGTACTTAGTGGGTGCCTACCTCATGAAAGGAATACACTCCCCAAATTTCATGCTTCTAGGTCTGTGTGTTTGGGCTGGGCATTGTTGTGTCAGTGAGTGAATCAAAGAGTGAGTCGGTGAATCAGTGAGTCACAGGACAATCCAGAGCAACTAATCTGTCCACATAAGAGCCCTTAGGTTGCCCTATCTAACACTAGGTTGGAGCAACTGCAAGATGCTCCAGCCCAGTTACTCTGAAGGAGGCTTAGGGCAGAGCAAGGCAAGATAGGGTGCCCTAAGAGAGGTGGACCTGCTCTGCCCTAACTGGGGCAGCCTAAGCAGCTCAGGAGAGGCAAGTTGAGGGCATGTTTAGCATTGCCTAGGGCAGAGCAGTTACTCTGTATCCAGAGCCTGTTTCCAAGGCAGAAATGCCCTCTTCCAGCCCTCAGAGTTATACCACCTCAGGAGCAGGTATAGTAATGAGTAGACCCATAGGGGTCCATGATAAGGCCCGAGTAAGAATGGCAGTGTTGACCAAAAATCTGAGTTCTTGGCCATCCTAGCTGGAGCCCCTTCCTCTCAACCTCAGGATATGGAACAAACTACGGCTGCCCACAAACCTCAGGATACAGCAGGCCACTCCAAGAAGCCCCTTGTATTCACTGTAGAATGTACTGGCATCTCATCAGGGACTCCTTATAAGGCAGGCACCCAGTGGCGTCACCAGACTGGTGCGGCTGGTGTGGGCTGCATTGGGTGATGCATTCCATATGGGGTGATGTGCCGGAGGAGTTTGACTGTCCTTTGGCAGGCCCCGGGCATCAGCACCCCCATTCAGGCCTGCTCCAAGGCGGAGCAGCCGCCAGAAGCTGCCACTTGTCTGAGGAGCTGGCCTGAACGGCCATCTGAGGTGCACTGCGCAGAAACACACTGAGCATGCCGAACAGCTTCAGAGGAGACTTCCTTAGAGCAGAGAAAGTCCGCGCCTCTGCACAGCCATTCGGCCTCACTCAGGAGGCGGAGTGGCAGCCGAATGGCTTCAGAAAGAGTACTGCACAGGCACCAACTCTGACGCCTGCACAGTCTCCCCCGAAGCCAAAAGGCTTCAGAAAAGTACTGCGCAGGTGTCAGAGATGGTGCCTGCGCAGTACTCTTTCTGAAGCCAGTTGGCTTCAGAAACAACTGCGCAGGCGCCAACTTTGGTGACTGCGCAGTCCAGGTAGGGGGGGCGCACATCCCAGGGATGATGCACAGACTTCCGCACCAGGTGATGTGCAGAGTCATGTCACCACTGTAGGCACCTCAGCCGTTCCTTGTTCAGTGTGATCTGAGGGGTGTCTCCTCAGGAGCAAGTCTTCCCCTTGTGTCAATTACTTAGCATGCTCTGGAGCAGTTAGGGCAGCCCAGGCTTCCTGACTCTCTGGATTCAGCATAACTTTCTGCTCTGGATACAGAATAGTTAGGAGAGTGCAGTTAGGTCAGAGCAGGCTGAATTTGCTCTGGATTGTGTCCTCAGTCAGTAACATTTTTATTTTTATATATATATATATATATATATATATATATATATATATATATATATATATATATATATATATATATATATATATATATATATATATATATATATATATATGTGTGTGTGTGTGTGTGTGTGTGTGTGTGTGTGTGTGTGTGTGTGTGTAATATGTATTTAAAGAGAGCATAATAATATTTAATACAATATGCATTTTACACTTACATATGTACTAGGGTTGATAGTTTCTCAGAAGTCATGGCAAGCAAGTTGTATGAAAAAGCACAACAAGGAGGTGCGATAGGATCCAAACAGCCCACTGAGTTACCTAAGCGACTGGCAATTTTGCATATTACTGCTTAAGGAGGTGTATAGAGTAAAATAGCAGGGCATGCTCCTGAAAAATTAGTATTGAGAGTTGCAAAAGCATTTCAGGAAACGAACAACTTTCATACCCATACACTGTACTCAAATACAATATAATGCTTCATATACATACTTATCTTGCCAAAGCTTACAGGTATTTTTCCACCTGTTTGAAAAATTCAAAGATTAGGCCTTATGTTTCCATTTACTCTGCCTCTAATCATTCAAATACAGAGATAATTTAGGACTCGATCATGTACAGCCCAAACATCACAGGAATTGGCAGCACACAAGCATCCATTAATGCCCATTAATCCTATTTGACTTTAATCATGGAGCTTCAGGAGCCTCATAGTTATAGAAACTATGATTAGTGTGCTGGGGAGAGGACAGGTCACCTTGTATAGCCACTGTGCAGCTGCACCATTAGCCATTAATTTTTTAATTTTCTTTGTAAACCGCTTTGTGAACTTTTTAGTGATTAAAAGCGATCAGACAGAGAGAGAGAGAGAGAGAGAGAGAGAGAGAGAGAGAGAGAGAGAGATAGATAGATAGATAGATAGATAGATAGATAGATAGATAGATAGATAGATAGATAGATATCTGTTATCCATAACAATCTATTGCTATCCATTCAATCAGCCCTGGGAATTAATAAATGAATTCCCTTGAACAGCATTTACAAGTCAAGTATAGTGGGAAACAAATAGCAAATATATGGTCATTAATATCAGAGGTTCCCACATCCAGTAGTTGCTTCTTGGACATATATAATCTGAATTTGGCTTACTGATAAGCAAAGAGCACAAGGCCACAGTTTTGTTTATATAAGGCACTATGACATACCAATAAAAGATAATTAATCAAGACCAGCAAACATTGCTCTTCAATCAACTATTGTTCTGAAATCTCTTTTCTAGAAGTCAGTTTCCCTCGAGAACCCGGATCATATGCATTTACAGTACATTTGTTTGCCTTCTTCTTCAGATACCATATCAATGAACATAAATCTTTCCTTCCAAAACACACATTAATCTGATAACTCTATGTCTGACAACCATGTAGAGCCCTCCTTCGATAATATTTAAAACAAAAGCCTGCATGAAGGATACAGACAAATGTTTGTTCATTTTTCAAGTGTCACAATACAAGTGCAAAACCAGGAACTGAGACTAACCCTACAATCCAGAGTAACTAAGAGAAGGCGTAGTAAGAGGCACTTACTCCAAATTGCTCTAAGCATTTCCCATAGGTGGCACCATAACTACATCGGAGTAAAAGGTTCAGCAGTTACTCTGGATTGTAGCCATAATATGGTTAAATAATTTGAAACTGCTTTCAGGTTCCAATACATACATGTCCTTTGGAAAACATCAAAAACTAGTTTTAAATTTGCAGCTGCATGTAAGTTACAGTCAGAGTTTATGAAGAAACAAGATGCTGTAATGTTGGGAAGCAAGTTCAGTCCCAATGTCAGTGAGTGAAAGAGCATCTCATTCTCACTTTCCACTGTGCAAACCTGACATGTGTGTCCTGATGGAGAAAGCATGTTCAAACTTAGATGCACATTTTCTTTAAGTAAGGCATTCCTGCACCGCAATTACTGTGGCACTCAGCAGCCTGTGTAGTTACTGGGACTTCGCAGTCTGATTCTGTCGGTAACTTTGTATTCCAATTGCGAGAGAAACAAGACCAGTGAGGACAAGTAGACAGAAAGAGATGGACAACCCCCCAATCTGTTTGGAGCAACTGCTTCAGTTGGCCTCGTGGTGAACCAGACCTTGGAGGCAGCAATGAAGAGCAGGGTCTTCTCAGCTGTGTCAACACAGTTATGAAACACCCTTCCTTGCTGGGTGCAAACACCCCCTTTCCTGGCAGCATTCTGGGGGGCGCTAAGAATTTTGTTATTTCAGTTGGCATTTGTGTACTGCTGATTTGTGATGGAGACTTTTGTATTGGACAGTATTCCCCACTCCTAGGTTTAATGTTTTATGCGTGCTTTTATTGCCAGCTTTGACAGCTGTGTTTTATTGTTTTAGAATCATTTATTGCTGCTTATATTTTCTTGTGCTGCTGCATGTCTTAATGATTGGGTATAATAACTTTAGGGACTGAAGTGGCTCAGTAATTAAAGACACTGTGCTTGTTTACCTGAAGGCAGGGTGGCCAGATGCCCACACCTCAAAAGGAGGGCAAGGTCTTGGATTCCTCTCAGCTTGGTCTTTCCTGCGGATAATGGCAAGTAAAGCCATCATACTGGACACTTTCACTTTCCCATAGAGCTCAATGCATATGTTTTGGCCATAAGTTTTGTTAGGAAGGAGATATTTAAAATAGATTTTCGCGTTGGATTCTGCTTTTCAATACAAATCCAACGACATATGACATGATATGTAATGATGACATCATTGCAAAGTTCCAAAATGAAGCCAAAATGGAGGCCAATGAAGCACTTTTGGAGGACACCTGGACAGGGGCTTTAAAAAAGGACAAATCTGGAAATTTCCGGTCATATGGTCACCCTGCCTGAAGGTCAAAGGTTCAAGATTCAAGATAGTGGTGGTCTGGAATGAAATCCTATTAGATCACGAGGGACAACCTAAACTATGTGACACCAAACCAATGCATTCAGACAAATGTTGAAAGATAGGGGGACTGTAATGCTGTAATCCATGGGAACATGAAGAGTCAGACATGACTTAACAACCAAGTAACAACAAACTGAGGAAGACAATTTACAGCAGAAGAAGAAATTGCTTTTTGGTCACTGTATAAACCATCTCTGAACTGAGGATCCCTGCTGCAGTTCTACTTACAGATTAGGCATTTCTGGTTTAAGAACACCTCTTAAGAATGCAACTGACAGCCCAGTCACATCCAAGGCCTGCACTGACATGGTGGAACATGCATTCCACCAAAGCAGGTTGTATAAAAGCAGAGAGAAGCACTTTCATGCAGTGAGGGGAGCCAATGTTGTTGGCAGGAAGGCCAGAGCCTTCCCACATTCTGGTAGAGGCTTTCCCAAGAGATAAGGCTGCAACAGAGGGCAGAATGGGGTGGGAAAAGGCAGGAAGGGGATTGAACAGGGCAAGGGGGAGAATGGAAGATAGGACAGGGATGGGTGACTGGGGGTGCTCTGATCTTCTACCCAGGTCTGATCCCACCTGCATGGATCAACATATACTTGTGCCAGTGATGTTGAGTGTTGAATGGTTACTCCAGGGCAAGGGATTCGCATCTTTTTTCTCCAAAGTGTAGCCCATGTCAACAGGTTTTAGGCTACAATCCAGAGTAACTATGGGACCTTTTTACACCAATGTATTTACAGTGCCACCAATGGGAAATGCATAGAACAATCCAGAGTAAGTGCCTTTTACATCTTCCTGTAGTTACTCTGGATTATAGGGTTAGTCAGCATTGGCCTGTAAATGAATTCTGTTTTGATCCTCAGTGTGACCAAAAGAGAGGTAAGGTAGTGTGTCTAGGGTTGCCAGGTGTCACAGAAAGTGCCAGAGCTCCCTCTCATCCCCATGTGGCCTATGTTGTAGAGCTGCTGCTGATAAGAAACATGGAAAGAGGAAGGTGAACAGCAACTCCTTCTCTGAAGGCTTTCTATAAGATCTAAAGCTGATGCTGTCAGTGGACCCGTAAGCTGCAGGACTGCCTTCACAAAGAAGTGTCAATGCAGACTGGAATTACCGAAGCTTATGGTGAGCAAACAGAATCAGAGATTTATGCCTGCAGGCATAAAATAAATAATATCCTTTTGTATGTTAGGATAAATTTGAGAGCAGAATTATTTTTCCAACAAGGTCAGTATTTTACCTGTACTCCTTAGTAATTCATGTTCAGCTGTCCTGTTCTCTTCTTCCTGGGAGAGCATTAATGTGCAGAGTTCTTTTTCCTTTCTCATCATTTTCTGGATCTCGCATGATGAAATAATAGTTCCGATCTGTATGTGTTTTTTAAAGAAAGCAACAGCTCTGTAATTCTCCAACCACTAAATACATTATCTGCAAGATATCACATCTACATAAAGTTTTCTGTGCAGCTTGTGGCTATAGTAGATGAGTTCTTAAAGTGAAACATTTAGAAATAAAATACAAAGAAAATATTATTATTATTATTATTATTATTATTATTATTATTATTATTATTATTATTATTATTATTATTATTATTATTAATGGAATTTATGCCACTGAAATTTATGCCAAAAGTATCATCTGCCAGTGGCAAAAAACTGGTGGGACCACAAGCCTGAAAAAGTGGTCACAAATGATCAGGTCAAGCTTCTGCGGGACTTCAGGATACAGATGCACAAGGTCTTAGAACACAATACTCCAGATATCACCATCATAGAAAGCAGTAAGGTGAGGCTTGTTGACATCGCCATACCAGGTGACAGCAGAATTGAGGAGAAACAACTAGAAAAGATCTCCCGCTACAAAGACCTAAGAATCGAATTACAGAAAATCTGGTGCAAGCCAGTGCAGGTGGTTCCAGTGGTAATTGGCACACTCGGTGCAGTGCCCAAAGACCTTGGCAGGCACCTGAAAACTATTGGCATTGACAAAATATCACTCTGCCAACTGCAGAAAGCCGCTCTTCTGGGATCAGCACAAATTATGCGCCGCTACATCACACAGTCCTAGACTCCTGGGAAGGGTCCGACTGGTGAAGTGAATGAAACCAGCATGAAATTGTTTGCTGTGCATTTATGTTTGATTTTCAATAATAATAGTAGGCATTAATATACCGCTTTTCTGGTCATTTTGGATTGCTCCTCAGGCTTTATTCAAAGCGGTTTACATAGGCAGGCAAATCTAAATCCCCAAAGGGATTTTAACAAACACAGAGTGGTTCTATCTTTCAAGAACCGGCTACATTCAAGGTGTTACATTCACAGTCTGGTTAACAATTCTGGCCCCCAATGTCTGAGATGCTGGATGAATGTAAATGTAAAATGTAAAATGCCCTGGGAAGGAACAAAATCCTTTGAGCATGTGCTGAGCTACAGAAATGAATAACTACAACCAATCCCTACCAACATACGGTAGTTCCTTCAAAGTCAAAAGATGAGACTTTCAGATAATCTTCAGCCATGGTCGTTCATATTATAGAAATGAAGCACTGACAGAAAGAAAAACATTCAGTGTCAATATGGGAGTTATATGACCTGAACAGTGGCAGGACATAATATACTGCACAGCTTATAGGCTTATCACACCTAACTTGTGACTCACCAATGAAACACAGCCTACCAACCAGCTAAAAACCATATACTGGCAAGGCATTTATTTTCAGCCTTTTCCATGCTATGGTCCACTGAGAAGGCACTAAAATTGTCAAGGCACATCATCAGGTTTTTAAAAAAATATTTGACAAGGTGTCTACCAGGGTCTCACATCCCCCAAATGGCACTACTAATATCTATGTGACCTGGTCCTCAACTTCCATAGCACGCCTGCAGACCATTTGGGGCACATGAATGCGTCATGGCACAGTGGGTGAAAATTGCTGTACTAAGAGCTAGGCAACTCCACTTTTAATGAAGTCTTAAGCTAAATGACATAAAAACTTACTGCATAAAAATGGGATGGTGTGCTTGATTTTACTCTTCCCAATTGCATGTGCAGAAGTCTGACGAGGACCGGGACCACACTATGGGAAGAATAATCCAATGACTCCAACATGACCCTAGTCTAGATAGTGCTGCTGTGGGAGCTTTTTATTTTATTTTTTAAAAAAGCTCTTTTCTCCTGAGGCAAACAGTTGCCACAGCACCCAACATAGGGTGCAATCCAGAGTTACTATGGGGAGTCCTTGCTCCAATATAAGAACAATTTACTCTGGATTGCAATATGAATTTCCCATAGTTTTTCCACTAGGTGGTGCCTAGTGAAACATCAACGTAAATGTCTCTTATGTGTATCTACAGTTACTCTGGATTGTAGGGACAGTCCTGAACCAGATGGGAGGCTCCTCTTCCCTGAATGTGCATTACTGTACTATAAAATCAAGTACACAGCCCATCATGTAACAGGCTTACCCTATAATACAAATCATGTAATAGGCTTACCCTATAATTTGTCCCATAGGATCAGGTTAGAAAAAATGTTTCACATGTCACAATGACTTTCATAGTTCTCTGCCTTAAAAATAGCAATCATGCTACCTAGATCCAGATCAGGACTTCAGAGTTGATGAAAAGGGTGTTAAATCTTTTGTCCATGCACTATTTGCATATTTGGAGGCAAACAGACAGTTTGGAGGAGATTCCTGCAGAAAAAAAGAGCAGAGGCAAGGGGTTAAACCCCCCTCTTTACCCACTGATGAAAAACAACATGCAGATGAATGAGAGAACTTGATGCAAAAGGTCCACTATCTCTGATGGTGTGATTGACCAACTTGTCACAACCTGAAAGTATGCTGAGGCTCTGACGTGCAGCACTGGACGTCAAGTTAGTGTAGATTTGATTTGTACTGCTTACTGAACAATTTCCGTGCCATCTGCTCTTTTATCTAGTGTTTTTAAAAATCTAATATGCATTTTTCCCTCTTTGCATTCACATGTGGGATTATGCCAAGGTAACCAGACTGCCTCTTGAACTGTGCAAGCAGGGTTTCCTGGTTTGTTGCCTCTTTGATTGTTTTTATCTGTTCAAACACATAAGCCTCTTACCATAGAAATAATATTTCATAACAAAGGAAGATGATAAGACAAGTCCATCTCTGCCCCTAAGCACTTTCTCTCTCTCTCGCTCTCGCTCTCTCTCTCTCGCTCTCTCTCTCTCTCTCTTTCTGTCTCTCTCTCTCTCTCTGTGTGTGTGTGTGTGAGAGAGAGAGAGAGAGAGAATTTGCCAAATCTGTGAAATAAAATAATCTAATAATCTAATCTGGGCATCAAATTATTAGTGACTTACATCTAAAACACTCATACTGACTTCTATCAGGGCTGAATTTGAGGTTTGAGACGTACGGCACAATCCAGAGTAACTACGGGAGCACGTTAGAGACATTATGTGCACCCATAGTTACTGCACCACCTAGTGAAAACCTATGGGAAATTCATACTGCAATCCAGAGTAACTTGTTCTTAATCCAGGGCAAGGACTCCCCTTAGTTACTCTGGATTTCACCCATAACCTTTCAAATGTGGCACCTGTTTACAGAGCTAGTGCTCCATTGGTTGCATTTTTAAAAAATTGTGTCCTATGTTACCTAATAATGTGAGCTGTCAGATCCTGGGGTCCAGGCTCACCTCCGCCATGAAACCTAAGCAAACCATATCTCTCCCAAACTGCTTTCCTCACCTGTATTATCGGGAAAAATAATAGGCTGCATTACAGGATTGCTGGGAGGATTACTGAGAAACTGTGAGTGAAGTGCTTTGCATACCCAATTAAAGTGTATATATCTGAACTTTTGCATAAACCTATTTTTGCCAAGCCAATGAGTTTGATCCCGTTGCATATATGCAACATTGGGCAGGAATGGCTTAGGTAATAGGATTTATTTGAATATCTGTATCTGCAGTGTACAGTATCCACTGCATTTGCTCCACTTCCATTTGTATCTATGGGAGAGAGCTACCAGCTATTAGGGAAAGGCTAATGCTCTGTGGTGCAGATCAGAAGATGCATGAAAAAGTCCCAGATTTGATCTCTGACATCTATAGGTAGGACCACACGCTCTGAGATCCTGGAGAGCAGCTGCTGATCAGAATGTAGATAAAACTGAACTAAATGGATCAATATGCCAAGGCAGCCTTCTACATTTCTAGATGGAGACTTGGTTTAAAATTTGCGCACTAGCTCCAGTTCTCAGAAGGGCTTGTGACTGCAGAGTGCTCTGATTTATTATTGTTAGGAAGAATACTTAGGTTGCCTAAGCTTCTCTTGTACAACGTGAGTGGGCAATTTGTTAGTTACAATGGCAGGTTGGCTTGCATCGGTGACATCAGTCTTAAAAGGGCTGCAGGCAATGTTTATGGTACAGGCATACTCTGAATAAAATGGCAGTTTGACCATTGTAACTATTGTGGATAAACTGAGTTTTTGCAATATAATTTGTTCAAACAATTCACAATCTTATTAGGGCATTATCAACTGTGTGGATGAATTTGTTTTAAACAGGCTCCATGAATATAAGACATAGAGTGACTTCAGGCAATTTCTTTTCCAAATTATCTCCTGCATTAAGCAAATCCATACAAGATACACACACGTAAATACACACACACTTTTAAATGTTAGGTATTAAAGCACTTGACTTGCTAGGCATCTTCGGCACGGGATGTTCTTAGCCACTGTGCATTCTGGGGGAACATCTCCAAGGGTGCTTCCCTCACTTGGCTTTGCTATACCCTGCTGCCTCCCCCTACATGTGTTCTAAAGACTGGTGAGGGCTTCAGATAGCCTTCTGAAGTAAAAAAAAAACTATTAACTCCACTTTTCAGCCAAAAACTGGAAGTGATTATTTTTGGCCCCAGAACACCTTCTGAGAATGGGGAAGCTGAGTGCAGTCTCCCCTCCTCCTCCAGGGGAGGCAGTGCACATGGTTGGGGGAGCCAACTACCACCTCTAGGCATCTGCCATACTGAACTATATAGTTTCCTCGACTCCCCTCCAGGTACATCACCGGTAAAAATTAAGAAGTCCCCTGCAGGTTGCCCTGCTAGTCATGACTAACTCTAAGGTCAGTGCTCATCCCCATTACAAAGCAGAAGAGCCAGCATTGTCTGGAAACATCTCCATGGTCATGTGGCCTTATGGCCCATATTAAATAAATACCACATGGAATGCTGTTGTATTCCAACCGAAGTGGAACCTCTTTATCTACTTACATTTATATGCTTTTAAACTAATAGGTTGGTAGGAGCTGGACAAGGAGTTCACTCCATCATGTGGTACTGGGGTCATGAAATGCTGACCTCCCTACCTTCAGATTGATAGCACAGTATCTAATCAGTGAACCACTGAAGTAGTGGGGGCACCTAAGTCAAGGGATAAAGAACAGCTTTCTACATGAAATAGGGTTGCCATATGTCCTGAAAAACAAAATCCTAATTTTGTTCACATACTGACAAATGTGACAGAGGGTCCTGGCCCAATTTTGTGGAAGCGAATTATGGCATCCCTATGAAGCAAGGGCAAATGCCAAGTCAGTCACTGGGTATTATCTATCTGCCTGAGAACCTCTGCCACTACTGTGATTACTGAGAACTTAAGAGTGCTTTTGCTCTGGTGGGTGAGTTATGATGTCAAACAAATTCAGAATAGACAGACAACAGTACAATTCCAAAACTCATTTTGGAGGATTAAAAGTATAAGAAGAGTCATGCTAGTTTAGGCCAAAGTTCCATCTAGCCCAGCATCCTGTATCCCACAGTGGCACAACTCTGACAAGTCCAGAGATAGGAAAAAAGGCACATTTTTTTGTCCACCATTGTCCCCCTGAAAATAGTATTCTGAGTCTCATTGCCAATTTTTTGTTTTATTAGTGCAAGGTTTTTTATTCCATTGCAATCACCTTAAAACATCTTTAGGGATGGACACCTCACATGTGAAGATCAAGGCTGCTACTTTGCAACATCGAAAAAGAAACCAGACCTGTCTAAGACTTACAGCAAGTGTATGTATTCTGTTTATTTCAGAACCAGATGTGTTCCATTACTGAAAAAGAAGCTCTTCTACCTCACCTTGCTGGATGTAAACACATCATAAAATCTAAACATGTCATAACATTTCAAGACACTATTTAAGAGCTGAACTGTTGTCTGTCGTTATCTACCATTCTAAATACTTCACACAGGAATGGATTTATTAAACATAGCTTACATCAAATGACTAAAAATGCTCATATGCTCACTGCTGTGCACTACCAGCAAATCATAGGAATGGGTGAAGATATTCCCTTAATCCAGCTCCTTGGAACAGGAGTTGCCAGCACCACTGCTCCATCGGCTGTGGGCAAAGTATCTCTGAGGTCTAAGGGCAAAAGTTGGAGGCCACAACTCAGTGGGATAGATTCTATAACATATGAGTCCCACAGTGCAATCCTGACCTCTGGTTAGACTGGCACAAGTCCCATGCTGGCCTGGAGGTTTCGCAAAACAGCGTAAGGCACTTTTGTACCACTCCTGGGGGAGTTAAGCCAGCGCACAGGCATGCACCAGTCTTCCCATGTCACTGTGGGAAAAGGGAAATGGGTGAGTTGTGCAGGCCTATACTGGCTAGGCTTGCACCCCCGTTACAGAATCTAAAGTAGCTGGGCTGAGAAGGAAACTATTCTTTCCAAGACTTTGAAGAGACTTTTGGTTAGGTGGTTCAAAAGTCCAATTACATATCTCGCTGGTCCTTGTGGCCTCACACCATAATTCCATAAGGGGCTTTTCAAGGGGATCATTTCCACAGTCTTTGTTTTGAAACACTGTGCTTGGTTGTTGTTTCCATATTGTATTAGGATACTTGCATTCTGGACAATTCTGTCCTCATCAAATGCATTCTGATCACTGATGTCCCTGAACATTTGCATTTGTTATTTTATTTCAGTATCCCAATAATTTACAGTCCACTATAAATTGGCAGAAAAACCTATGTTATACATCCTGAAGCTGCAATCCTAAAGACACTTTCCTGGGAGTAAGACCCATTGATTGAACACAATGGGGCTTACCTTTGTGTTGACATAGTTAGGATTGTGCTCTAAGCCTCTTATCCCAGCAATTACCCTACCCAGTGGCATAGCTAATGATCACGTAGACCAGAGCAAAGCTCAAAATGTTGCCCTGCAAGTGATGTCACAACCAGAAGTGATGTCATTCCCAGGTATTTTTAGGAAGAAAATTGGGGGAAAAACCTGCCGCCACCTCCTCCTCCTCCTCAGCAGTTCACTGCCCATTTGCTCTGCTAGAGGCAGAGCTAAAGCACCTATTTCCTATCTGGAGTTGAAAAAAATTTTGCTCCCCTCCCACCTGCCCCGGAGTAACAAAATCAAATTTAATTAAGTACATAAATGAAAATTGTATCCCTTATTGGTTAGGAAAACTGTGCTGGGGCAAAAAAGAGTGGTTTTTCTTTCCCTGGTAAATATAAGAGGAGCGCCACTTAGAAGTGCCAGTGTACCCAGTTAGCATGGAGTAACTATATTATGATACTCGTATATGCATATGGAAATGAAAGCTGATTCATATTAACAACTTATTAGCTCCATAAAACATCAGAACTACATCTCATTGGCTCTCAAAGCAATCAATATCATGGGAAAATTTGTGTTTAAAAAATCCACTTTTTGTTCCATAGGTTTTCATTTTCTGGTTATTTGGCTATAACCTTTGATAGAAAATAGATATTCCAATAGAGTTTTTACATTGCATTCTGCATTAAATTATCTTGCAACGATATATAACATGATGGCATTATCATTCATACATATCCTGTTTTTCACAATTTTAGCCTCTTGTGTCTAGCTTGTAGCCCCCCTAAAGTTTGTAGCCTGGAGCAACTGCACCCCTTACACCTCCTAGCTATGCCAATGACCCCACCTTTGCATTTTAAAAATGAAAAAATGCATCTTATATGCATATATTGGGACAAAAATATCAAGAAATGACCCCAATGTCCTGTACTGGGACACATTTGACCGGGGCACAGCAATGGTCCTGTTTCTATGTCCATACACTTAACAAATGACACAAATGATGAGCCTGAGCAAATGGGTTGCAGCAGTTGAGCAACAGACAGTGTTTTTCCTTACCAAGTCTGCCACTATTTCCATCCTGCCACGAAAACCAGACTAGAAAGCAGCAATCCAGGCCCCTATTCCCTTACCTCACTACTTCAATCCCTTTAAACAAAACAGAATGTGTTCCATACATACTTTGTATGTAATCACATAAAGACCACATGAAAGATGGTGATCCACTTTCCTCCCCTCGCTCCTTCCCTGTGTAGTCCTTTTAAACATATCAAGAAGTGCAGAATGTACTGTAAAATGTACTGTACTGTATCCTGCACTTCCTGTTCTGTTTAAACAGACTGAGGAAGGAATGAGGTAAGGAGGGGTCTGGTTGTTCCCTTACACATAGTTTTTACCATGGCACCCACCCCTCTTTCATAGAAGTAATGGGTAAGAAGAAGATTGTGTGATGCCTCGATACTGGATCACTTTTCTCTTAGGCTGCAATCCTATTCACACTTACCTGGGAGTAAGCCCCATTGTTTGTAATGGAACTTATTTCAGAGCAGACATGCTGAAGATTGTGCCCTAAGTTGGGCAAATAGGGAAGTAGTGCACGGGTTAATTTTCTGTGCTTCAACTGTGATCTGCTCTTGGCCAAGATCTACGCAGAATGCTGGTGCAAAACTGTTACTAAAAATACTTTATAATAAGAGGAGTTAGGAAGGTTATGAAAAGAAAGCAAGGCACAGAAGCTTGTTCTGTAAGCTATATGCCATAAAGTCCTGGTTTATCTTGTCTGAGCCCTGAACTCATTATATGCCCTTAGACAAGACCTATTTCTCAGTCTCAGCCATCCTCCTCATGTCTGCTAGTATAGATAAATATCATATTTATCTAATAAAATTGTTGCAGGAACTATCAATACAACTAATGAAGGACATTGAACACTGTTTCTGGATCTTGTAAAACTGATGCAATATTTGGGCTTTTAGAAACAGCTAAGAGCATCCTGATAAGTCTCTCCCACACTACTCTTCTTAGTCCCAACTTCCCATGAGCAGTGCACCAATTTCCCATCCAAATATTTCATTTTTTAAAAAATCAGTATAAGAATAATTTTGTAGATCACGGGTATCGTGTAACTGCTCACAGATGGCAAAAGTGCATCTTTGGCTGCAATCCTAAAGACACTTTCCTGGGAGTAAAACCAACTGAACACAATGGGGCTTACTTTTGAGTAGACATGGTTAGGATTGTGCTGTTTGTCTCAGACATGTACCACATTAGAGCTTCTTAAGGCAAAAACATTATATCACAAAAGTCACAACCAACCTGCGATATTGCCACCAGATACTGCTAGGATCAGAAAAACTCAAGTTAAACAATGAACAAAGCCAGATAAACAGAACAGTACAGTTTCCTGACTTTGCTTAATGAACTAACTGATAAATGTGAATATTGTACCGCATATTGGTCATACCATTCTCCCGTTTCCAAGCTAAAAGGTTTCATGAACTATTGTAGTTGAGATAGAAAATATCCCTGTGTATTAACTTTTTTTAGTAGTAAGACTGACACCGTTTTGTTTTTATATATTTCACTGCAAACTATACCAGTTTTTAAACTGATTTGGTCTTCAACAGGTTATGACCACTGCTTAATCAGAACTCATAATTTTAACCAAAATTAAACTATATAGCATCTTGACAGCAGGAAAAAAGCTTCTGAATCAATGTGGGTAGACACAGATCTTAATTTGAAAGCAAAGTGAGTATATCAAAGTTAATGATTATTAAATTAACGTACGCAAATATTTATTCTTGATCTGCAGCTGTCGTATATACTTTATGAAGATGAGCATGTATGTATCATAACTGCTGTGTTTTATTGACTTAAAAATGGCAAACTGAGTTTATCTCTCTGAGCTTAAGCATTTGTGATGATTCTCATGGCACACAGAAATTGTTTTAGGACTGTGTAGTCCACCCAGTGGGATCATCACTTTGAGCACAATCTTTCCATATGTTTCTTTCAAGAGAAAAATCATGCATTTCCAAAGTATATGTATTCTAAGCCAGGAAGCTGCCAGGCAGGCATCCTCTCTCAAAAGGAAGGCTAGGCTTACATCTCTTTTCTAAAGGACACGAATCAACTGAATGATCTGCTTTCATGTGTCTCTACAATAACACAGGTTGTTACTATTATTCCTAGTTTTTAAGAAGTTTTGCATCTGAACTCAGCTCACCACAGAGAATAATACCACTACTTCTTTCTCTGACTCCAACCACACTCTTACATTTTGATTCCTCATCATGTGCCATTTCAGAGTGAAATACTCTTCGGTAAGGATTACATGTTCTTGTCACAAATATGTGCCCCTCTGGTTACTTACAGCTATTGCTGAAGATGAGGAGAGGATGAGTATTAGGATGGTCCACATGTTCCCTTCTGGTGTCTTCCTTTCATCTCTCAGGCACAGGACCAAAACTCACTTGCTTTAATGGGCTCTTGGGTGTTCAGCAGGTTCCCACAGTCTCTTTCACTTGGTCCTGTAGAGTCCTTCTGCAATTTTCATTGTGTGCCTGTGCTGCTGATGCATCTGCCACTAAGCACCAGTGACTCCCCTCAGTGCTTCTCTGCAACAGGACGATCGACTCCACCACAAGCAACAGCTTCTCCAATGGTCTGCATTACAGATATCTTCACTCCTCTCTTTCATTATTCATTGTTATCATTACCCGTCAGGGAGGAATGATCAATCCTTCAGGCTCCCATGGATAAAAGGAACAAGCAAGGCTCTTACATGACTTTTGTAAGGGCAACCACTAATTTGTCAAGGGAATAAAAGTTGCTATTCTGAAGTCTGGAAGAAGGAAGGTGGGCACAGAGCACTTCCTTGCTAAAAAAAAAACCCACAAGAACTGTGCATAAAGTGGTTGTAGGTCTGTCAAACCAAGTCCAGACTGTACATTCCTAATAGTGCAGACAAATCTGAAAGGGATAGACTAATTTCAGCAAAAGAGTCAGCTCTATTCCAGCAGAAATGTAGGAAGGAGCAAGGTTCAGTGGGCGGGTATGGAATATGATCCACTCCACTGTATACACCCACAAGGGTAGGGATTAAAATATTTCTTAGAACTATCTTCAAAGCTATAGATCCATATTCAACGCAATGGATAACAGCTGCTAGATCTCCAGCTCAGTTCTACAGTACCCACATTTACTCAAAAGTAAGTCCCACTGGGTTTAAACAGGATATATTTCCATGTTTACACAAACTTGGTTATGGCATGACCCTATGGATTTTTTTCACATAAGTAAATATTTTGTTTGTTCAACAGGGCTTACTCTCTGGTAAATGTATATAGGTTTGCAGCCTTTATTCATTTATTACTTTAAAACTGCAGCCTTTATTACTTAATTTTAGGATTTAGAATCTGCTGTTCTCCGAAAGACATTTAGGGTGTGATTCTATCCAAAATTTGGACACTGATACAGCCATGGCAGTAGGGCATGCATTACGTCTATTGAAGGGGCAGTCACAGAGGCCTTCTTGAAGCAAAGGAACATTTGTCCCCTTACGTTAGGGCTGCGTTATACAGGCATCAATACTGGAGAGTTGGAAAGGACCTGTCCCTTAATGTAGCTATCAAAATCAAACATCTAAATGCATCAGTATTCCATATAAATATTATTTTTAAATATTTTAATTCATTTATTTGTTGATTAATATGCCACCTTCCACTAGGATGGTTTTTTCAAAAATCAAACAAAATAACAACCTAGTGCTTACAGAAGTTATAAAATTGGTCCACCCTTGCTTTTTCTTACAATAATTCACTAATTATAAAGTGCTGCAAAACCAATTTATTTTTAAAGGATTAGTGTTATTGTCCCAGATAGCACATTGAAAAATTTCTTACCATTCATCACTTCTGATATTTGATAATGCTAATAGAAACAAACCTTTAACACAGAAATAAATAAAAGATATTATTTATCAGAATGTGTGAGATGGCAAGAAAGTGGACTTTGATTACTCATCAATCATCTTTTCATGAGATTGAGGCTTCACACAGTAGCTATCTTCTCTGGAATTAGCACTATTGGTACCCTCAGGTATGGTATAGAATATACACAACATTGATTGCTAGCCTGCTCCCCCATGTACCCTGCTCTGCATATTCATGTGAGAGGCAGACTGTGCGACTGTTCCTCCTATTCAAATCCTATCTAGTTTTAATAGCAGTTTTGATAGTATGCAGAGGGAAGGGATGGAATATAAAAATGCATGTTAAATCATGGGGAGGGGTTGATGGAGGGAATTGATAATTTTCTGATCAGACCATTGTCTTTGGAAAACCAGAAAGTCAGAATAGTATCTCTCAAATCACAGTTCATCAGTGTTGCTGGCTTCCCTTTCTAATTACTATTCTTCCATCTTTTAATATGATAGCAGACTAGTAAAGGATGTGCAGACTAGTAAAGGATGGCTTACACACCTGGGATAATAGTTTGGTCCATGACTGAGGCAGGTGGAGATATGATTGGCAAAGCTTCACCTTCTGAACATTGCTTGCCCTGAATATCAAGGTAGCACTTCCGACCATCACCAATCCAGTACCCCTGAAGCCCTTTCAGAAAGTTACATCTATCTATCTATCTATCTATCTATCTATAGTGCAGTGCAGTGCAGCCTTGTGGTGCACTATAGTGTCTTAGTCTACAATCCAGAGTAACTACGGGAGCATGTAAGAGACTTTACGTGCACCCGTAGTTACTGCACCACCTAATGAAAACCTATGGGAAATTCATATTGCAATCCAGACCAAATTGTTCTTACACCAGAGCAAGGACTCCCCGTAGTTACTCTGGATTGCACCCTTAGCCACTTAAGCTACCCACAGCCCACATATATATAGTGCAGAGCAGTGCAGCCTTGTGGTGCACTATAGTGTCTTAGCCACTTAAGCTACCCACAGCCCACATATATATATGTGGGCTGTGGGTAGCTTAAGTGGCTAAGACACTATAGCTTTCTTATGGTTAATTTAGACACTATTGAAAACTATTACATATAATGTATTAAGTACCACAAGGCTGCACTGTACCTGTTCGCAAGGAAAAGGAGGTCAAGGAAGCTTTTATCCCAGGACACAAGGCTAAAAAAGAGAAGACATGGGAAAAAGGACATATGGTCAGCCTGTTCACAAGGAAAATGGGGCAATGAAGATTTTTTTTCCAGAAGACATGGCTTAAAAAGAGGACACGTCCTGGAAAAGAGGACATATGGTCAGCCTGCCTCCCTCCTTACCTACCTCTGCTCTTCCACCCTCTCCTCCATCCTTCCACCAAAGTTCTCCAACAACCTGCTAACAAGTGAATGGTACAGTCCAGCTCTACTGTTCAGCCTCCCTGAGATATGTTCTGAGGGTGTTCATGCTGTATACATTTTCCTGTATACATTATCCCAGGAGCAATCCCTTGGAAGGAGAGTGCCCAAGTTTGCATCAGTTCAAACTTTTGGGGCTCCCCCCGCAGAGTGGGGAGAATGGCACAGTCCTTGGAACAGGCGTCTCTGCTGAGCCTAGCAACCAGGCAGCAGCCCTGGCAGGAGGCAGGAGAGCAGGGCAGCTGCTGGGGGGGCTGCTGGCCTCCTCCCCTATGGCTCCTTCCCTCTCCCCCAGCTGCAGTAACCTGCACACAAGGTAGGTGCCCAGGAAGGGGGGCCTTGGAGATCTCCTCTCCTGCATTTCCCTATGGCCAGGGGAACCAGATCCTCTGCCTACACTCAGGACTGTGTCTATACAGTGCCTATAACATTGTATCCAGGGTGATACAATCTGACTTGTGTGACCATATGTCCTCTTTTTCAACGACAGGTCTTCTTTTTCAGGCTTGCATCCTGGAGAAAAAGTTATTTATTTATCTATCCATTTATTTGTTTGTTTGTTTACTAGTGAAAATGTACCCGTGTTGCGGGTTCCCCTGTATGCATCATCCCCATGTGCATCAATCCCCCATGTGCATCAATCCCCCATGTGCATCATCCCCCATGCACATCAATCCCCATGCACATCATCCCCATGCGCATCAATCCCCCATGTGCATCAATCCCCCGTGTGCATCAATCCCCCATGTGCATCATCCTGAGGAAAAAAGTTATCTATCTATTGTAGTATTAGTAGTATTAGTAGTAGTAGTAGTAGTAGTAGTAGTAGTAGATAATATGAGAAGAGCCACCGCTGGATCAGGGCCAATCTAGTCCAGCTTCAAGCACAATCCTAACCACATCTACTCAAAAGTAAGCCCCATTGTGTTCAATGGGACTTGCTTCCAGTGTCTTTAGGATTACAGCCTTTCTGTATCTCACAGCACCCCACCAGATGTCTCAGGGAGCATGCAAGACAACTGCATACAGGTAGTATCCGGGTAGTATTACCTGCAGCCAGTTAATATTCAGGTAGTAGTACTACTGCAAGATGGAGTGAGCTCCTGTCTCTGGACCAGCTCCTACATGTCATGGTCTCAGGAGGTTAAACAAAATTTCTTATGAGTTAATGTAGCCATTGTTCTTTAAAGCTATTACTGGATGTACTTGTTAATATTATGGAGAAATAATATGGGCTCAGAAAATAATTACAAATTAGGCCACTCCAATGTATCTTTTGGAATGGGAACGTATCTTCATTGACCTTCTTTTCCTTGTGAGCAGGAAGCATGTAGCCTTCTTGGAATTAATAAATTATATTTATGTAACAGTTTTCAATTTAATAATACATAAAAAGAGTGCAATCCTAACTTAGGCAGACACAACTCATTCGTCTTCCTATTCCCGTGGTGATGTAGGGAGGCAAGCATATGCCTGTGCACTGGCCTAACCCTCTCCAGGAGTGATGCAGAAGTGTCTGGCATCATTTTTGTGACACACTTAGGCCAACATATGACTAAATGCCTAACTGCTCTCTTTTCTATTTGTGACATCTCATCACCCTGGACCTAGTAAGTGGGTCAAAAGCCAATTTCCAGCGGGTCCATTCATTTCAATAGTTCAAAGCAGGCCTCCATCAGTCTTGAAAGACTATGGTATCGTGCTCGGCGCTGCATACGCTGCATGTGAAGCACGAAAGCCTGGGTTGGATTGTTATGGAGGATAGGCTGTTATCCAAGCAGCAAATTCCCCCTCTTCACACCACTGAATTAGTCTAATGGAAAGGCAGAGCCAATACAATTGGATCCAGCTGGCGTCGCAGAGCTGGGCTAAGGACAAGAGCTCACCCTGGTGGCACTTGTATTTGGTGGCAAGTATTTGGATTGAACATATGGAGCTGCCTGACCAGGCCTTTGTCTTGCCATAGAACTACAACTCTATACACCGTATAACTCTACGATGGCTGTATTGAAGCATGTGGGGAGTCAGGGTGACCAGATGTCACAACCACAAAAGAGGACAAGGCATCCCAAAATGTAGACATGCAAGAAAATGTAGGACATGACAAAATAAAGACTTAAAACACATGCATCTTGACTCCGTCTGGTTACATAACAATTTTATATATACCCCAATTAATTACAAGAAGGCTATGTGTCGCCTACTTGGGCCCACTATGAGGGAAAAAGAGAATATTTAAGTTATTTTCCAGGTCACAAGGCTTAAAAAGAGGACATGCTCTGGAAAAAGAAGACGTCTGTCTGTTCACCCTGTGTGGCAAGTGCACCTCCCTGTTCCTCATTGCTGATTTGCTTCCTTGCCTAAGAGATAGGCAATTAGAAAAAGAAAGAATGCATCCTGCGTCCTGGCCACTGGCCACCTTATTTTTAAATATCAACATCCAAATGTATATTATTTGGATGTTGAACATGAAAGAGGTGACACTGTTAAGACAGGTAATGTATGGTACTTCACACAGCCCATGTTAGCACGGTGAGCCAGTTATTGGTAGCACAGGCAGCAGGGGTCTGTGACACACCTGACAGGAGGAACTGTAGGATTGGCTACGGCATAGGTAGGGTGTCATGTTTGCATGTCAGTCTTCCAGTTCCATACCGCTATTCCTTGTCTCTGCAGCTATAGGTAAAACCACCTGTGTATGTGCTGTCAGACACATTAGAGGGACACTTTTATCTTACCTTGGATTGCTTTTGCTGTATTTGCTATCTCTGTTCTAGAAATATCTCTGGGAAATCATGTTCTACTTGTTTCTCCCTGTTTATTTCAGGTAAAGGTTTCCTTTGCAGGTTGCCCTGTTAGCCATGACTGGCTATATAGGGTACAGTGCTCATCTCTGTTTCAAGTCCAAAGAGCCAGCGCTGCCCTAAAATGCTTCTGTGTTTGTATGACCAGGATGGCACACAGAATGCTGTTACCTTTCCCACCTATTTGTTTTATCATATTTATATCCTGACTTTCTTCCAAGGAACTCAGGTTAATGGGTCTTCCCTCACTCTTTCATCACATTAAGTAGCAAGCTAGGCCCCTGTCACCCAGTGTGCTTCATGGCTGAATGGAATTTAAGCCCGGCTCCCTGTGGGATTACCTAATCCACAACTCGAACCATTTACACTGTGGTTTTTTATGTGGTTTATTTAGGGTTGCCATAATTCTCTTCCACAAAATCGGGACAGGACCCTCTGTCACGCTTGCCAGTATGTGTTCACAATCCCCCCAAATTGGGACTGCCCTTTATTTCTGAGACATATGGCAACACTAGGTTTATCGTTGTATTGCTTTCAAATCAAGAGTTCTCAAAGCAGTTTGTAGCAATAACTTACATGTTTTTCGTTTGGTTAGTAACCAGCAGAGTGAAAGTCAAAAATGGAAGAATGTCAAAGCAGAACCTTATTTAGCTTTCAAATTTACAGTCAGTTCTAATTTTAGATGAGGGTTAGATTTTTGGAAAATCTAATGGATGCTTACATACCACATATTGAAATAGAAAAGACCCTTGTGCTGGCTCAGAGATGTCACAAAAGTGACATAGGTGTCACATGTGCCAGCCTCCAGAAGCCAGATCTGATGCCAGTGAACCAGAAGGCTGTCCGCCACGTCAGTCCAGGACAGGGGTCTAAGGTGAGCAGGGCAAGGCCAAACATGGGTATTATAGGCAGGAACACAAGATGGTGAGTGGCCCAGGGGAACAGAAATCTGGCACTTAAGCCAGTTTCTAGCCCACTCTCAGATGACCCCACACAGTGCTGTGCCAATGAAATAGGTAGTGCAGGTCCAAGTAGCCCCGTTGGGACTGCTGTCATGTTACCTGGGGTAAGGAATTTATTCTCCTTGCCCCAGGCTGTGCAGCAGCCAGCCACAACTCTCCACTGGGTACAGGGAGGCCTGTTATTTCCATCACAGTTTAGGGTCTGGCTGTAAGCTTATTACTAAATATTCTTTTGCAAGCTTCAAGAGGTATTTACATTCAGATAACTATATGTCATTCAACTGGACCTGTAGCCCTTCTTAGATCCTGTTGTGTGTTGCACTCATCTTCATTAAATAAACAACTCATCCTCAAGTTATTTAAAGCAGAGAACTGAAATGCCAGTGCTGCACTTTAATGTTTATTAGCTGAAGAGGAGTGGAAATGTTAAAACACCTTTAGAGATGGCCAGAGAAGGCTCGTTCAGTAGACTTGATGGAATTTGGCTGCATTTGGCAAATGTGCAGATCTGTACTTTTAACATGCTACGACGTGTATGCTTTTAACAATTATCCTAAATGGGACTTTCTCCTGGAAAGCATGGGTAGAAATGGAACCCAAATTTTAAATTTTCCTGTTTGATGATGTCACACTTGGTCATGACATCACTTCCAATGGGTCCTGACAGATTCTCGTTCCAACAAGTGGATCCTGCAGATAAATGTTTGAGAACCGCTGAACTAATAATCAGATGGACATTGAGAATGGGCGTTATTCCTTTCCTGGAGCTGTCTAGCTGGGGACAGAACTGTAAATGCATATATTTGGTCAAGACATGTTTCTTAGATGAAATAACACAGAAGCACTAGTGAATTGGAGTCCTTTCCTACAGCAGCAGTATGTTATTATCTGAGCAGCACTTACGACTACTTGAAGCTCCTTTAAATTCCTCAGTGCATGGCAAATTTTTGCTATTGGGATCTCTAAGATGCAGCCTAAATGTCAGATGGTGGAAAATTTATCTCTGACCCATTTCTAGCAGACGGAAACAGCCCCAAAAGAAGATGTACTGTATATTTCATGTTGGACACACATAAGACTTGACAGCTGAGTAGTTTGTCTAGTGACAGAGCTATCCTTGAAAGTGAGGCTCCACCAATGCTGAAGGAGACATAGAGTCTGGCTTTTAGAATATTTGGTTCAATTTCTGCTGAGCTTCCTGAATTTATCTCCTTTTTGGTTTGTTTCCAATTTATATACTAACTTAAAACTTATTTGGTAAAGAATTCAGCAACTTTTAATATCCATCTTCATGGATGATATCATGGGGGGATGAAGATGGTATCATGGGGGATGGTGCACATGGGGATGTGTGTTGCACAGGGGTTCTGGGTTCACCACTGCATGGGGGGTGTTCCATGGGTGTGTGTGTTGCACCGGAGGCTGTTGCAAATATTCTTGAAATTTTACTCCAGCAATGCAGATACATTTCACTTGTGTGCACACACACACACAGAGAGAAAGAGAGAGAGAGAGAGAGAGATCACAAAAGTTATGATTAAAATTTCAGTCTCTGTGCATTAATGCCAGACTCTTCAGCACCTTGTCAGTCAGGCTGCTGTCAGTTTGATGACATCAGTTCATAAAGTTTGATGACTTTATGAACAAATTTCAGAGCCCAATTTTTCTCCCTCTACGCCAGCTAGAGTGGAAATGTCAGAACCCAACAAGATTAGTGATACAGGAGTCAAGTAATGAACTTGCAGTGTGGAAGGTAATTATATAGATTTCAGCATCCCTATAAGGCTGTGATTTTCAATCTTTTTCATCCTGTCACACTGACATTATTAAGGCCTCCAACAGTTTTTGTGGTTTTTTGACAATTCACACCACATTGCCAGTGCTCACATCCAATTCTCTCCCAACCTAAATTCAGCCTAAATACGTGGTGACATGTCAGATTTTTGGTGGAAAAATTATCCTTGGCCCATTTCTAGAAGACAAAAGCAACCCCCACCCCAACGAAGAGTTAGATCTCATGTTGGCCAGCAATGGGGAAATGGATTTGTTGTGTTGGCCTAAATTGGTTAAGATTTGTACCTCCACTTGACATTCACAGTGATGTACTGATACTCTTTTTATTTTTTTTCTAGTCCACCATTGTATTTTGGTGACTAGCACATGTTGGATTAGACCCATATCATTCCAGTCGGGATAAATATCATGTGCCAGGCTGTACAGAAAGAGCTGTGCAGAAAGAGTGATAGAAAATAAAATTTCATTTTCATTGGAAGTTCTTATCAATTCTTTTATAGCATCACTGAGCACAGTAGAGACTGACCTTTCTGTTAGGTGTTTACACAATAGATGTGTTTGTGCATGTAGAATATCTGTATCAATAGTTATATATTTTGTACTTGATTTGCAGGGAATGCCCATTTTGATACACAGGAAGCTGTTTTCCATAAGAGGATGGAGGTGGTAAATGCAGCCCCTTCTTCTGACTTGCAGAGCTCCAAAGAAACTTTTAGGACTGCACCATCTGTTCTTTTGGAAAGCCTGGTAGAAGAGCCCAAGAAAGGAATTTATGTCCCCAATCGTCTTCTCGAATCCAGTAAGTGATTGACAGAATATTCTTGAGCAAACAAATTGTGGAATACAGTATTTTCCGGGGCTCAATCCTGCCCCTAATGGAGTTAACTTTGAAACCACAGTTTATAGAAACGATATATAGTTTCTTATATTTCATATATTTCCTAAACTTGTTTCTTATATTTCCTAAACTTGTTATAGTTTAGGAAATATAAAAGCATGGTAACTTGTCAATATTTACGGTACATTCTTTCCAGAAGCACAGTTTAATTTTTAAAACATCCCATGTCTGTTTACGTCTCTGAAGCTTCAGGTATTCATTTAGAAATAGATAAATAATTTCATCAACTGCAACAATACCAAAACAGATAAGGCAGATTTTTGGAGATGAGAGTTGATATTGGCTAGCAGCAAAGAAGAGGACAGAGCCTCTGAGCACAGTCCTAACTATGGGCACAATCCAGAATAACTACGTGGAGTCCTTGCTCAAGTGTAAGAACAACTTACTCTGGATTGAAATATGAATTTTCCATAGGTTTTCACTAGGTGGTGCAGTAACTGCAGGTGCGCGTAATGTCTGTTATGTGCTCCCGTAGTTACTCTGGATTGTAGGGCATGTCTACTCAAACATACGCCTCATTCTGTTCAATGTGTCTTACTCCCAGGAAAGTGTGTATAGGATTGCAGCCAACGGTCCTAAGATTTTATTTCTGAAAATGGGCATAAACAAGGTATTTGTGGGTGGATATGATATACTAATTGAGCAACATCTGATCATTTCCTTCATTGGGAAGGCACTGCACTAAGGGCACAATCCTAACCAATTTAGGCTGACATAACTCACCTGGCATATCTTCTTGTGGGGAGGTCGGCATATGCCTGTGTATTGGTTTAACTCCCCCAAGAGTGGGGCAGAAGTGTTTTACAGCACTTTTGTGGCACCCCCAGGTTAGCACAGGACGTTTGCTGGCCTAGGTGGAGGTTAGGATTGCAGCCTACATCATGATCCCAAACTACTCTTGGTTTCTAAATTGAAAGCAATGGAATAAAACATTTTCTACTAACTTTTGTTCCATTATTTCTCAAGGCACAGTTAATTTTAATGGACTGAGCTCTAACTAATCTAACCCAGGGTTCAATCCTAACCACCTTTCCAGTACTGGCAGGGCTGTGCTAATGGGGCATGTGCTGTATCCTGCATTTGGGAGTGGGGCAGTCATGGAAGTCTCTTTAAGGTAAGGCAACATTACTGTAGAGTTGCACTGTTCTTACCCCAGGTCTGGAAAATTGGTTAAGATTCTGCCCCCAATATACCAATTATTGCTTAAAACATTTTCCAATTTAATTTCAGAGATTTATACAAAGCTTTCAAAAAATAATGTGTTACAAGCTGAGCCTGCAGTCATGCATTATGGAGGGTATGAACTTGAAAAACATCACCGACAAGTTCTGGTAGGTAAAAAAACACCTATCTTGTTGAAACAAGATAATGACAGCACAATCCTAACCTGCACTGGAACAAGCAGGCTGGCAAGGCATGCACTGCAGTGGCATACTATTCATGTAGCATGAGGTGTTTTGTGCCATGGGCACATACTGCTGCCAGCCCCCTAGCACTTCCCCTCCCTTCCCCTAGCACCCTTCTATGCCAGCTGGAGAATACTCCCTGGCTGGCTCAGAAGAGCATGTGCGCAGTTCCAGCTGAGTTCTGCATGGGTACTTCTGGAGCAGATGTGAGCAGGCAGAGGCTGCCCAGGAAGCAAGGCTTGGATCCAACATAAGTTTTGGATCCAAGCCTACCTCCTGCTCCCCTCCATCCCACCCTAGTCTTGCCTATCCCCTACCCTCTTGCCTCCTCTCTGCCCTCTCCCTGCCCTCCCCAACCCATATGATGGCCTGGAAAGAGCAGCACAGGTCTCCCCTTCTGCCAGCCTGCAGAGGCACTGAGTGCCAGACCTGTTTACTGACCTACGTTCCTCGTGCATAGCACTTAAGTGCCTTCCAACACTTTTGCAACACTCCAAGGCTGGCCCAAGGAGCACTCTGGATTGTAAAATTATTGTACAGTACCTACTGTCCTTTCATGCTTACTAGATCATTTTATGAATATATTTTTAAACAAAGTGATTTTTTTAAAAAAACACCTTTTTATTTTACAGAAACTTGTAAATATTTCGAATGATGTCACAAATGTTCATATTATTCCACCTCAAACAAAATACTTCCACATCAAATACAGCAAAACAGTAAGTGTCAGCAGTAATCTTCAGCAACTCACCTTTACTTGAAAAGTCAATTTGTCTTGTAATGCAGTGGGTTTTGGACCACTTTTGTGAAGAGTTTTTCTTCCCTCTTTTCTAGAATCGGATTGTTCCTGGCTTGGCCTGTATAATTACAGTTGACTTCTGTCCTGATGAATGGCGATATTACTATGACAGCATTCAAATCCATTCTCTGGTAAGGTCCTATGCAGGATGCAAACAAGCCTCACCTTTACAGAATTAGTGAAAGGCTGTTATAGTTAATGGCACCCACAAATAATTGGTATTTCTTGCCAAGATTTATATTACTGTTTGGAAGTTATTTCCTTCACGTTATTTCTTTCTACAGTCAATTCAGTGATAATACATAAAACTAAAAAAAGAAAAAGGAGCGAATTTCTGAAGCATATTTCAAACTATAGATGACAGAAATGTCCAATTCAATTTTAAATTTAAAATATATGAGCATTAATTTTGGACTCTTTATGTAGGGATCCGGATGTGTTTTCCATTTGTAAAAAGAAACATTTTTATCAGACTGTGGGCTCAATCCTAACCAACCTTCCATAATAATACTAATCATGGCACTGGCAAAGCTGTGCCAGAGGGGCATGTGTAGCATCCGGCAGTTCCCAGAGGGGGGAGTGCAGTTACTGAAGCTTCCTCAAAGTAAGGCTATGTTTGTTCCCTTTGCCTTGGAGTTCCATTTCCCCTTACTCTGGAGCTGGAAAATTGGATAGGATTGTACTCTGGGTTATTTAAAATCTATATATATAAAAGAGAAAAGTCACTGACTGACTCACTCACTGACTGACTCACTCACTGACTCATCACCGCCCTGCCAAAACCGTTGGGCCTAGAAGCATGGAATTTGGGGTGAGTGTTTCTTCCGTGACGGAGGGGTGCACTAAGAACCAGTTTTCGGAAATTCCAACCGGAAGGGGGTGAAAAGGGGTGCAACGCGTTTTCCTCCCTATACTTTGCATTGGAGAATTGCTGACTCATCAACATTCCTCCCCAACTGCTGGCCTGAAGCATGGAATTCTGGGAGTTCCTTCTGTCACCTGAACTCCCACCAAGAACCATCTGGAGAAATTTAACCCTTCAGGGGCTGAAAAGGGGGCAACGTGTTTCTGTCCTATACTTAACATGGGAGACTGACCAACATCCAGCCAATTTGGAACTCAATCCCTGGTACACAGGGGGACGTTGTTCAGAGGAAGAGGTTGCACTGGCAAGGATGCTGCGCATGGGGGGAAGTTGCGCATGGGGGAGGTTGCGCATGGGGGATGATGCGCATGGGGGATGATGTGCATGGGGGAAGTTGTGCATGGGGAAGTTGTGCATGGGGGATGTTGTGCATGGGGGGAGGTTGCGCATGGGGAAAAGTTGCGCATGGGGGGATGATGCGCATGGGGGAAGTTGCGCATGGGGAGAAGTTGTGCATGGGGGGATGATGCGTATGGGGGATGATGTGCATGGGGGGAAGTTGCGCATGGTGGAAGTTGCGGATGGGGGATGATGTGCATGGGGGAAGTTGCACATGGGGGAAAGTTGTGCATGGGGGGATGATGCGCATGGGGGAAGTTGCGCATGGAGGGATGATACCCATGGGGAAAGTTGCACATAGGGGCTGATGCACATGGGGAAAGTTGCACATGGGGGGATGATGTGCATGGGGAAAGTTGCGCATGGGGAAAGTTGCACAAGGGAGATGATGCGCATGGGGAAGTTGCGCATGGGGGACTGATGCGCATGGGGGACTGATGCACATGGGGGACTGATGCGCATGGGGGTTGATGCACATGGGGAAGTTGCGCATGGGGAAAAGTTGTGCATGGGGGATGATTCGCATGGGGTGTTGATGCGCCATGGGGAGATGGCTTATGGGGAAATGTTACTCCCGCAACGCGAGTACGCTTTTCGCTAGTTGTAAATATGTGTCTCATCCCAAGTGTCTCTCAGCCAGTGAAATCCCTTTCCATTCACTGAAGGACAGTAGCATTCACAGGAAGGCAGCTCTTCCATTATCAGAACTGAAAATTAGGGATCAACCCAGTATTTTCAGGCACAACTTTGTCAAGCAAGATGATTGATTCGTGAAATCTGCTTATGAACATCATGCCTGGAAAAATTACATGCAACTATTTTCTCACTGTAATTTTATCCTGTGTTGATACTACACAAGAAACCAAATCGAAATGTGTCATCTGGATTTTAGGAAAAGATTTTATTCAATATCAGAAGTAGAAGCATATTTTAAAAAACAAAATGATGGTTCTTGGGAAAGTGCTATAGTTCGTTGTAAAACATCCTGGCTTCAGTTTCTGGCATGTCCAGATCAAGAAGGATTTTCATTCTGAAACTGTGCATTGCTTGTTTCTATGTTCTTGTGATCAGTTGTCTGATTTATTGAAAGCCATTTTAGGCTAAAAAGACAAGGTTTAATTCTCCCTGTCCAGACTTCTAAATTTGTTTCAAATTTGCTGTCTAGTGTCATCAAATTGAATAAAGCTTCTTTTTTCTTGCACTTATCTTAAGATGAGTTCCTGTGAATTAAGACTTGCATCTAGGTAAACCATCTAAGTAAACCTTAGTAAACTGGGTAAAGGGTGACCATATATCATCTTTTTTTCAGTACATGTCCTCTTTTTCAGTCTTATGGTTCTGGAAAAAATCTACAATGTCTTCTTTTCCTTGGGAACACGCAGATTGTGGCCTTTTTTGTAATTATTAAATTAAATTAAATGTAATGGTTTTCAATTTCAATATTTTTCAATTTCACTAAGTAATATGAGTGTTAAATCATGAAATTGATATATATGAGTGTTTTTAGCTTTTATTTTGTTATGGCCTATATTTTTCTTAGGTGTCCTACTTTTGGGGGTCTTGTTCTCTTGCTGTTATGACATATGGTCACCCTGAATAAACATGAAAGGGAACATAAACATTGACTGCAAGTCTTAGTCTTTCACATACTGCAGTTTTGCCTACAATGGTAATGGAGGCCAAGTCTGTTGAGGTTTATTGTGCCAGGTACTTTTACCAAAAAAAAACCTCATTGTCCACACAGGGTTGATTTTTCCTACTTGATCAGATAAAAACTAGTAAGGCTTATTTCCCAATATCTATCAAATAATTTTTATTCTTTATAATAAACTATGTCATTTTCTTTGTTTACCCCAGGGGGATGACAATTTACTGGTTCCCTTGCATGCCTATCCTGTGATGAATACTGTAGATTTTCCTTCTTATATTACTTTTTCAGATGTTCCTCTGGGACAGCGGTAAGCAGTTATTACAGCAATGATTCCTCATTTTACACGGTTCCGCCTGCATTACTAAACAATTAGCATAATGTGAAATTGGGAAAAATGGAATGTAATACCTTGTTTTTATATAATATTAACTCAATCAGGAAGTACTGTATAATTGCATCTAGTGTTACCATACAATGTGTATACATTTTTCTTTCCTTGACCTTATATTGTAAAATACTGTATATTTGATTATTTTTTTAAGATTGTCTGGTGCTGTTCCTTATTATGCCTTTTCTTTCCAAGACTGATGAGATTTCTATTGAGACAGTTTTGATATTCCAGGAATCATTGGTCACTGTGGGACCTTGGCTATCTAAATTATTAACACAGAATTATATTACAGTCATAATTCATGCCTGCTCATGATCATGTGAGAGGCTGTAGCTTGGTGTTGAAGCACATGAAGACCTTAGGTTCAAGTCTCAGCAACTGTAGTTAGAATGATTCTCTGACAGCACAATCCTAACTTGCGCTGGAACAGGCAGGCTGGCACAGCCTGTGCTATATCCAAAACAAGTATTACGGTTGGTGCTCCACTACCACCAGGAAGGGGAGACTGATCCTCTTAGGCATGCGTGGCCTGGAGAAGCCCAAGTGGGTCTACTCAAATTTAGGACAAACTACAGAAATGGTGGAAAGGCCAGAAGCAGCATCTCCTAGTCTGCACCATCCCCGAGGAGTTGCAGGACATTGTAGAAAGGAAACCAACTTTCCCTCGCAATGTGCATCAACCTAACATCCCCCATTGTGATACAGACATGCCTTTTGCAACACTGCATATGGAATTTAGACCATATTCAGCTAGGCTGTTAGACCTAGCAGGGCCAGATTTAGGTTTGAATAGGCCTTAAGCTATTGAAGGTAATGGAGCCCCTTATATGTCCAGCTGTCCTTTGTCAACAACAAATTGTCACTGTTTTTTGTGTTGAATATATGCTAAATGGTAATTTATGGATGTAATAGGTATCTAAAGCCATTTGCACATAACAAAATTTATATTTGATCAAAGTAATTGATATGTATATGCAGTTTTTTCCCTTTAATTTTTTGGGGGGGCCCCAAGAGAGTGGGGCCCTAAGCGATAGCTTGTTTAGCTTCTGACCAACGGCCTTACTCAGTAAAACAAATTCCTGATAACCATCTTTTCTCTATGTATCCTAGTTTTATCATTGGCTGTGTTCCTATCACAGAACCCACTGAGAACATGTACATCATTGCACACTGAATTTCTGCCACTCTTAGCTGTTCTGATAGTGCCTCACCACAATGTGCCGCTTTGACTGCATGTCATAAATTAAAGTAGGGAGAGTTCAAAATATTCAAAATAGAAGGGAGAAGATGCATGTATATGAGACCCAAACAACTGTGAGACTACTCTATGTATTGGCTTCGGCTGGAGCTCAGTTAACAAACATGCAGGACACAGGATCCATCTGCTCTTGAACAGCCTTCCCTGGGACTTTGGTGGTGCCCAATCCCTTCTGATTGCCAGTCCCATCTGATTTGCTATGTTTTGGGAATGAATTGAAATTGTGGACATGATCCCGTACTATTACAGTTGAGAAAGCAATCACATACCCAGTGTAGTAGTGGACAGCCTCTTCCAGTACTTGATATACCATAACTGATCTTCCATATCAGCCCAATCCAACCCCCTGTTCCCCATAGCATGCAGCAAGATTTGCTGTTGGTAGTGGCTCATAAGGGCCATAAATTTCCTTTCCATTATGTTGACAAACACAAAGAGATATGTCATGCACCACAAATTCATTTTATACTGGAATATTTATATTCATCTTTTGAAATGAAATTTACAGTAGGCCTGGATGGCTTCCACTACTTTTAGGATTCCCTTGATTTTCAAAAGCCTTTGTTAATGGAACTATGACATGAATTATTTCTAAAATGTGAGTGACAGATATCGTTAGTGATGCAACTGGACCCTCTTTGCCTTTACGTGTTTATTTTATTCTTATAAATGCAATCACTTTGTAATCCTAACCTCCACTTTAGCCAGCATAAACCCGGCATAAGTACTCTGCAGATCTGGAGGTGTCACAAAAGTGCCATAAGGCACTTATGCCACACGTGTGGGGGAGTTAGGCCAGTGCACGGACATACACCGACACCATAACAGGAATATATTCCAGGAAAATCATGCTGGCCTAAATTGGTTAGGATAGTGTCCATATTCAAAGTGTATTCTTTTGATTTCTCTGAATCTTTTATTCTGGCCACCCAGCATTTCAACCTATCTTTCTATGAACCTATCATGATCAGTAATAGCAGAATTGCTTCTAAACTGGAAATGTTTTTAAAAAATCTAACCAAGCAATGGCATATTCTAATTATATTCATGCAGTCTTTTCAAAATATACTTGAAGGAATGATAACGAGATTCATTCCTCACTAATCAGTTGGACAAAATTTTTGTTTATAACATATGGAGCTGTTGGAATAAAATGTTTTTTTTAACTTGTTGAAGAATATGCAGGGTTTTTCTAAGCCATTTTGTTTTGATTTATAAGAGGCCCACACCAAAAACTGGATGTCCTTATAGATTAGTCCATGTTCTGGAAAATGCATACCTCCAATATGGAGAGGCAGCTAGAATACATAACTGTTAAGGAGCAGAACTTCTTTGTGGGCTTACGTTACAGTACTAAATGTGCAATGAACGAAGCTTTCAGTACATGCCCAGTAAATTGTGAAGGAACTAAATTGGTATCAATAGATGTTACATGTTCAGTAATTTCACATGGCAGAATTTCCTGGATTATACTATTGCAGTTGGTAAAATTATGCTTTTGAATGGCAAAATCTCCCTGTATATCACGCTTGTCCAGTGATTCTGTTTCTTTATGAAATGAGAGGTTGTTTTTAATGTGGAGGGACACTGAGGTATCTTTCTACATAAAAGCCTTAAATTGTATGTTAGGATGTCCACATCTTCTGACCAAAAATCCATGTCAATCAAGTAGGCTGAGGAGATGCAATTGTCAACATTCCAACTGTCATCTGATAACAGATCAGACTGATAAGAGGCTAGGGAGGCAAATGAGGAGAGCCATTGAAGAGAGAGGTGGCAAACGGGTGGTCGAGATGCTGGAAAAGGGGGGTAGCTTCTTAATGTTGTTATATTGTACCTCCCCAAGTGACAGCTGTGGGCTGTTACTAGTTTGTGTATATGATCCACCACCTGCAAACTGAATGGTTCTATCATTTGATACTGCCATATTCAGCACAGTCGAGCACATGAGGTTGTGTCATTTAAAATTCAGGGTTTGAGTCTTCATATCCAAGAAGAGTGTGGTATATAAATTAAACAAATATAATTACTAGTTTGTACCTGTGAAAACATTTCAGCTGCTTTTCTTCTATTGTTTCTCTTTCTATCACAATGCAGATTGTCCTGGCCTGCTTATATTCAATTATTCTATCATGTCCATCTTTTGCAGCCGGAAATATGTGATCCCTTTGGAGTGCAGTTGTCCCATAGATTTTGAATACCATATTGAATATCTTCATTCTCACAAAGCCTTCTCTATTCATCCAATGTCTGGTAAGTTCTAAGGTTGGAAAAAGTGCAGTAGTTCATTTCAAAAATAAATTATCAGGCCAGTGACAATTGTGTATATATAAAAAATTCGTGTTTACACAGAATGAAGGTTTCGTTGAGCAGATCCAGCTGTTTCTGCTTTTTCACTGTGATGCCTAGAACCTGCCTGTTGTTTTTTCTAGTGCTTGATTCTTGAACACTTTGTCTGCTGCTTGAGATAACTAAGTGTTATCTTAAGGAGTGAGCCTCATCAAATACAGTGAGACCTGTTTCAACATTAGCATGTTTAGAATGGAGGCTTGAGTAAGCCAGACAGTCTACAACCCTGTAGACCAGTCTAGTAATGATATAGCTCTCTAACAAAAACATCTTAGGCTGGGAATATCTTATCTCTAATGGAAACATAGAAAGCAGATGCAGCATTTTAAAGATAAAATTGAGTGAAAAATAATGGACAGAAATAACAGTGGAAATAACAGGAAGCAACTTGTCAAGGATAAGTGTGTTGTCTCTCAAGAAGTCGAAAGATATAAAATTGGTACATAAGTTTACAAGGAGTGCTTTCAAATAGTATATTCTTCTGACCATTAGTAGTTTGTTTTCTGGTCAGCTTGGCCAGACTCCTATTTTCTTGGAAGCTTCTTGAGCTCGGTTCTTAAAAACTCTGGTTTTGTGTCCGTTGACTATTTAATTCCCAACTTTTCTCAGTACACTTCCTTCGGTCATGGCATGACTTCATTAGAGGGCTCACTGACTACATTTCACTGTATTTTATTACAGGAGTAATTCCAGCCAATGGGAAAGCAGAAATGGTGGTTACATTTGCGCCATTTGCATATGGAACTGCCCAGATCAAAATCCAGTTGTGGATTTCAGAGTTTAACTCAAAACCTCATCCATGTACCTTCACAGGAACATCAACAGCTTTCTGTGCTTTAACGTATGTGGTGCTACTTGCATTTGTTTTGAATATTTTTTATTTCTGTTTGGCTGAAAGCCATTTTGTTTAACAATATATCTGGGTGGGATTTTCCTTTCAAAGCAACTGTACCGTATCATGCAGTAAATGTTGAGCAAATGAATCAAAGCCCTATAAATACATCATCTTGTTTGGAGGATTGCAGTAAAAATGCTATATGGCCAGCATTCGTTCTGGCCAGTACTGGCATTACTGACACCCACCTGTCTTCTAACAGCAAATGTACATCCATGTATGGATAAGAAGCAAGAAAACCACACAATCTGTAGCCCTCCCATACCATTAAAGGGTATGGGAAACAAAGGCTTCAACTGGCAACACGAAACTTTTCTTTTTTTATCTTTCAACACTAGGTGTGTTCTAGTAATTTGGTCTCATTTCTTTTCCTCATTACTCATGGGATTTTTATGTTGTTTAGAGAGGGAAGTTTTAAATCTCAATTTAGTCCAAACACAAAAAACCTGTTGGATTTAAAATTGATTTTCTCCCAAATCACACTGAACTGGTTTAAGATCACTGTATGAGTGACTTCCACTTGCCTGGCAATGAGTGAAGAAAGACCCACATTTCCAGACTTTCTTCATTTCAGCATTTTTAAAATTGTCTCAGAGATTGAACTGTAGCTATATTTTTGTCGTTGAGTATTAAAAAATATGTCTCTTTCAAAATTCCAGGAGAGAATACTTTGAGAAGCAAGAAACACTAGTGCTGAGAAAGTCAATGTCTCCTGAAAAAATTGTGGCATCTCTACCTCTCAGGATAACCCAGCCACAACGTAAACTTCGCAAATCCCTAAAAAAAGGACGGGTATGGATTTGAAAGAAGAGCCCTCCAACCTTCACCCCCTAAAAGAAATTGTTGCTAAAATGAAATTGCGCATTTTAGAGGTTCTGACATGTTACAATTTATTCCATAGTCCGTTGAATATAAAAACTTGAGATTCCCAGCTGATTTGTCAAATCCCCATGCTGTGGCAAGAGTTTTGATACAGGAACCAGGCAAAGTTAACTTCAAATACTTAAGAGCAGGTAATGACTTTTGTCGTAGATGTTTATATGGAATTTTAGACATGATTGTTAATAGACCAGGAGTAGGTACACCCAGGCCAGGGGGCCAATTATGGCCCTCAAGAACCGCAAATTTGGTCCCACAGGGAGCCCCCTGCCTCCAATGAGCCTCTGAACAACATATGTATCCATGTGTTTCTGGCTTGGTCTGAATGATTTCACTGCTTAAGAGATGTGTGGCAAACAGTTCATTGTTTTCATGTGGTTCTACATGCCTGTACTGTAGTTCTCAGAGCTAGGATAGTTAGGGAGTTGGGCCCCTGGAGATCCTGGTTCAAATCCCTCTTTGGCCATGAAGCCACCTGGGTAACCTAGGACAAGTCACTCTTCAGCCTTACCTACCTCACAGAGTTGCTGCAGTGAGTGTGGATGTTACTGAGCTACATGGACCAACAGTCTGACTTAATAGAGGGCAGTTATGTAGGTATGTCCTTGTTAAATATGACTTTTTTGGTGAATGAAAGTGGGGTATCTGCATATGAAGAAATGATATGGGTTAGACCACACCTTTTCCTCCACAGGAATACTAAGATAGTTTTCCCATTCTGAATCTATTAAATGGTCCAGTATAAAACCAGATTCCAGGTTCTTCTCTACCTCACAACTTCACCATTCAGATTGACCCCAGGAAAGCAGAATTTCCTTGAACCTCGCTGTAATCATAGAGTTGGAATTGGTCCTCAAGGCCATCTAATCCAACCCTAATCACTTCTAGATCATACAAAGTGATCCTTTCCAATTGGATATAAAAAATCATTCCATACTGCAAAGGCAGCAAGAGATCACCTTTTTTCTCTTGCAATGCTATATGAAAAGCCACAGTGAAAGAGACCAAAGACAACAATGTTGACTTATGTATCTGTATTTAGGAACTTGACAATTGCATCTTTTGATTTCTTGCCCCTTCCTTCTCCATTGTGATACTACAATCCTTTGTACCCATGCAGTCATTAAAATCTGTGCTACTTTTAGTATGCAGTAAGCTGGAGTGGATACAGAAGCCATCTTTACTGTATCTACTCCAGTAGGCTGCACTGCAGGCAGCCTACACCAGCTAGAATATTAAAAGCTGTAACATATAAACAGTAGCGAGCCATTAAATTGTCTCTATCCATATCTTTCTCTTTAACAAAAACTTTTTACTTCTAGGTGTCTCATTGCCATAAAGAAATTTAAGACCCATTTCCTTGAAATTGTGCTTTGTAACAATCTTATGACCCATTTTCCACACTCCAGAATCCTTTTAATGTTGATGAATGACTGATTGTTTGTGACAGAGGCCTTTGGTGGTACGGATTGGGGTCATTAAATCCTTCCTGTTGCACATATATTTAATATCTGCTGGTATTTGTGCCTTTCAGCCCTGGATGCACAAGGTGATGGGGGTGCTAGAACAAAACATGTGAAAGAAGCAGTTTTTGAGCTGAAAGTCAAGCAGGATGTCCAGGAAGAAGCAACCAATCAACTTAAATGGTAAATGATGTCTCCACACATTCAAGAGGGAATAAGTGATTGTAACTTCTTGGAACAAAACAAGTCATTTTTTTTACCAAATAAATGCTGCTGCTTAATATTTTGGAGTTGGATTGGTTTAAAGAATGCAGGACTATTGTTTCTCAATTTAGATCAGACTATCGAAACATACCTGTGTTGCAGGAGTAACATCCCTGCATTACGGGAGTAAAATACCCCCCTTGTGCCATCCTCCCATTGCACACCATGTTCCCATTGCACACCATGTTCTCATTGCACATCATCCCCTCATGTGCAACATCCCCTCTTGAGCATCAACCCTGAATGCGCAACATCCCCCAATGTCCATTAACCCCCATGTGCAACATCTCCCTATTGATGTGCAACTTCTCCCCATGCACAACTTCTCCCCATGCACATCATCCCCCATGCACATCAACCCTGAATGTGTAATATCCCCTCATGCGCAACATCCAACATATGCATCAACCCCCCATGTGCATCAAACCCCATGCACATCAACCCCCATTGATGCACAGATTCCACCCATGCAAACCCTCCCTCTCAGTGCATCAGGAATTGCGCACCAAATTGGCTGGATGTTGATCAGTCTTCAATGTTAAGTATAGGACAGAAACATGTTGTACCTCTTAAATTCATGCTTCTCGGTCCAGGAGTTGGGGCTGAGCATCCCTCAGTCAGGGATTCTCAATGTAAAGTATAGGGGAGAAAACACATTGCGTTCCTTTTCGCCCCCTTCCAATTGGAATTTCCAAAACCGGTTCTTAGTGGATCCCTCCGTCATGGGATTTGGGGATCCATCTGTTAATTTCACACTTCTAGGTCTAGCAGTTTTGGCAAGGCGTAGGTGAGTCAGTCAGTGACATATATATATATATATATATATTAGGATTAGTGCAATAGTAACAGATGCCTATTTCCTTTTGCTCTGAACCCCTGCTAACTGGGCAAGAGACACTCTTTCAAGTGGGTGTTCCTCTTTTATTTAGCAGGGGGAGAGTAACTGGCCCTCCACACCCCAGCAATGTCTGCTTTAGTGGCTTCTGCTGGTGTTCTTTTTGCATTTTAGATTGTGAGCCCTTTTGGGACAGGCACCCATTAGCTATTAATTAGCTATTAATTTTTTTTATTTTCTTGTAAACCGCTTTGTGAACTTCTCAGTTGAAAAGCGGTATATAAATAATATTTATTTATATGTGTGTCTTGGAACATAGATAGATAGAAGCTGAACACAAAGCACCAGTTTTTTTAAAAAAATACCACAGCTTTTAATACCCCAGTTTGCATGTTGTTTGTGTGCTAATATAAAGCAGTATTATAAGTATAATGCATCATTTCAGTGCGTTATCACAATAAATTGTAAGTACCTGAACTAGCAGAATAGAAAGGTGTATTGAAGAATGGCAAGACAGTGCAAGGCACAATCAAGCCCACATTGGAATCCTTTTAATTTCAGTTTAAAAAATTGAATCTATTTACTCAGTTTTTATACATTTGTTGGAACTTGGTTCCAAATGATTAAAACAGTCAAAAAACATTAAAGAATACATAATCATATACTAATCATCTACTGTATATTATGATCTGATTTCAGCTATATTTCATATAACTTTTTCAGTTCTGTAATTTATTGGTCTTAATGCTGTTATTTTATTGTTTATGTGGGTGGCACTAGCGGTTAAGACGCTGTGCCTGTTAACCAGCAGGCCCAGGTCGGCCATACAAGACAGGGTGAGCTCCTGTCCTTAGCCCAGCTCTGTGATGCCAGCTGGATCCAATCGTATTGGCTCTGCCTTTCCATTGGACTAATTCAGTGGTGTGAAGAGGGGGGATTTGCTGCTTGGGTAACAGCCTATCCTCCATAACAATCCAACCCAGGCTTTCGTGCTTCGCATGCAGCGTATGCAGTGCCGAGCACGATACCATAGTCTTTCAAGACTGACTAACACAAAAATAGCATTAAGACCAATAAATTACAGAACTGAAAAAACAAGTTTGCTGAATAAAAGTTGCTGAAGTTTGCTAAATAAAAATATTTTCCTTTCTTCTCAAAAACTGCAAACATTGAAAATATGCAAGTCTCTCTCTTTTCACCCCCTGCCAAAGAAAACTGTTTCTTTTTTTTTTTTTTGCCATCCACCTGTTATAAACTCTTCCATGGAGTTTCTGTCAGATTTAAAGGATGCAATCCTAATCTCCAGTTAGGCTGGCATAAGCCCTGGCATAATTCCTATGCTGACCTGGGCATGTCACAAAAGTGTCATAAGGCACTTCCGGACCACTCCTGGGGGAGGGTTAGGCCAGTGTACAGACATGCCTCCCTACATCACAGGAACGAGAAGACCAATGAGTTGTGCCATTCTAGGTTAGGATTGCATCCAAAGTTGCTTAACTGTGACTAGAGTTTCCCCATGTCTCGTTGTGGTGAAATGCATACATTAATGCTGACTTTCAGCCCAATCCAGAGCAACTAATCTGTCCACATAAGAGCCCTTAGGTTGCCCTATCTAACACTAGGTTGGAGCAACTGCAAGATGCTCCAGCCCAGTTACTCTGAAGGAGGCTTAGGGCAGAGCAAGGCAAGATAGGGTGCCCTAAGAGAGGTGGACCTGCTCTGCCCTAACTGGGGCAGCCTAAGCAGCTCAGGAGAGGCAAGTTGAGGGCATGTTTAGCATTGCCTAGGGCAGAGCAGTTACTCTGAATCCAGAGCCTGTTTCCAAGGCAGAAATGCCCTCTTCCAGCCCTCAAAGTTATACCACCTCAGGAGCAGGTATAGTAATGAGTAGACCCATAGGGGTCCATGATAAGGCCCGAGTAAGAATGGCAGTGTTGACCAAAAATCTGAGTTCTTGGCCAGCCTAGCTGCAACCCCTTCCTCTCAACCTCAGGATATGGAACAAACTACGGCTGCCCACAAACCTCAGGATACAGCAGGCCACTCCAAGAAGCCCCTTGTATTCACTGTAGAATGTACTGGCATCTCATCAGGGACTCCTTATAAGGCAGGCACCCAGTGGCGTCACCAGACTGGTGCGGCTGGTGTGGGCTGCATTGGGGATGTGCTCCGTATGGGGTGATGTGCCAGAGGAGTTTGACTGTCCTTTGGCAGGCCCCGGGCGTCAGCACCCCCATTCAGGCCTGCTCCAAGGCGGAGCAGCAGCCAGGAGCTGCCACTTGTCTGAGGAGCTGGCCTGAACGGCCATCTGAGATGCACTGCGCAGAAACACACTGAGCATGCCGAACAGCTTCAGAGGAGACTTCCTTAGAGCAGAGAAAGTCCGCACCTCTGCACAGCCATTGGGCCTCACTCAGGAGGCGGAGCGGCAGCCGAATGGCTTCAGAAAGAGTACTGCACAGGCACCAACTCTGACGCCTGCACAGTCTCCCCCGAAGCCAAAAGGCTTCAGAAAAGTACTGCGCAGGTATCATAGATGGTTGGCTTCAGAAACAACTGCGCAGGCGCCAACTTTGGTAACTGTGCAGTCCAGGTGGGGGGGCGCGCATCCCAGGGATGACGCACAGACTTCCGCACCAGGTGATGTGCAGAGTCATGTCACCACTGTAGGCACCACAGCTGTTCCTTGTTCAGTGTGATCTGAGGGGTGTCTCCTCAGGAGCATGTCTTCCCCTTGTGTCAATTACTTAGCATGCTCTGGAGCAGTTAGGGCAGCCCAGGCTTCCTGACTCTCTGGATTCAGCATAACTTTCTGCTCTGGATACAGAATAGTTAGGAGAGTGCAGTTAGGTCAGAGCAGGCTGAATTTGCTCTGGATTGCAGCCTTTGGTGGTATTTGTGATGCTTTTATGTATTATTAATTATGACCGCTTCTTTCCTTAAATTTGTTACTACTTTTACTGTTTAATTGCACTATAGCTTTTGTGTGTCTTGGAACATTTTTTTAGGAGGACAAAGGTGGGATATTAGTTTTAATAAATATATGTAGGATTTGAATTGCACATGAATTTGGGCACATTTTAGAAGCTAGTGGAGGATATGGTGGCCTGGTGTGCTGCAGTCCATGGGGTCAAAAAGAGTCAGGCATAACTTAACGATTAAACAACAACAATGAATTAGATAACAGCTCAAATCAGTACAATACTTATCCATTCTAGGTCTGATTTTTGAGATATTTTTATTTGACTATTATATACAGTAGCACTAATGAGTGCGTCTAAGGGTAGGTGATTTACAAATGTTTATAGTGTTGTTTCTTTTGGGGGAGTTAAGTTCATTTGTGAACTGTTTATCCATGATTCTTGTCTGAACCTTTGAGTCACAACTACTCTCTTCTACTTGAATACAGGCAAGTACACGTAGGCAAAGACTTAATGTCTAAAACTTTTGAAAAGCAAGTCCTTGAAGACCGGCAGAAGGAAAAAGAACAGTATAAGGTTAGGATATATTTTTATTTTAAAATTACTGGACAGCTTTGTATACCATTGTCGTTGTTGGGGCTTGTTTAAAGGACTCCACACCCATCTACTTAGAGTAGCCAAGAGGAGTAAGATTGGGAGGAAAACCTCCCATTTTGGTGCTTAAAGACTCTTCTCTTAAAATGAAGCATACACCATCATCATTGCCAATATTATATCAACAGTGTAATCCTCCATCCTCTTCTTCAGGGTTCACATAGTAATAGTGAAACCAGTGGCAGAAGATGAATCAAATGTATCATACAGTATTTTACTAATATGCAGTAGCACCACTAGGAGAGTGTGAGGGTGCATGCTGCACTGGGTGACACCCAGACAAATTGATACCACCTTTAATCAAAATTTTAAAAATGTTTTGAAAAATGTCATCATGTTATATATCGTTCAATTTATCATTTTATATGAGATGCAGTGAAACAAACCATGTCTAAATATCTGTATTCTGTCAAAGTTATAATTTAAAAATCTAATTGAAATGGGGTAATGGTGCATCACCATGCCCAACACAGAAGGCATTGCCTCATGCATTGCATGGGAGGAGGTCCATCATGAAGATAAAAGGAGTCTTCAACTCCCAGGCTCGGGACTGGAATTAGACTGTGGTATGTAAAGCACTGGGCTGCCAGGACATGGGCAAGCAGCTACAGGAACCTGTGTGCACATTGCCTCTGTCTTTCTGTGCACATGTCCATGGCTTTGGTCTCTGAAAGATGAAGTAGCATGGGAATTGCTTCTCCTTTCCCTGCCACCACTTCAGCATTCACATCCAAGCTGTGGGCCCAAGCAGACTGAAGTGTGCATTGAGAGCAAAGGGTGGAGAAGTACTGCCACTTCAACCTTCAGGGACTACAGCCAAGCCTCAGGTGGATGCACAGAACTTAGGCAGCCTCCCAGCAACAGGTGGTCTCCTCTGGGCTGGTACTGTACTTCATTCCAGAGGACACGGCAGCTCTCCAAAGATGCCCAGCTGCTGTATTGACAGTAAGGAGAGCCAAGAGCAGTTTTGAACCCCTCGTTTTGAATACGGTAGGTACTCCTTGCCACCAACATTATGCTACTGACCCACCACTAGCACCTGTTGCAGTCTGTGGGGAAAATGTTTTTCCTTGCAACCAGTCCCTGGAGCCAAAACGTTTGAGGGCCATAGGATATACTCCTGCATTAGGTGACACAAAGCCTAGAAATACCACTGCTAATCTGTTTTTCAAGTTTCCTGGCAAACTGTATATTTACTTTGAAGATCTGTTGAATTTATATTACTAATTTTTATTTGTTTATGGTGCAACGCAGATTAAAAGAGGAGAGCCAGTTATGGATAAGGAATTTCAAAGGAAGAATGTTGCAATGTCTACCAAACGGGTCGTCCGAAATGTTGAGGAGGTATGTCAAAAGGTGGATGGAACTACAGTAGGAGGAGAAAGCTATTTGCAGCCAGGTTGGGAAGGCAAAAAAAAATATGCCACTGCTAGAATGAGTGTGCCACTAGTTGAGACTACTTACAGAAGATGTTAATTTTTCTCTGGCAGTGCATGAAGCTGCACACCGCCGGAGTGCCAGCTAGCAGGCCCCACACATGACAGAGTATCCATCAAGTGGCCCAATCATAAGCTGCTTTGAGCCCCTATGGATGCCATAGTAGGCACCAGTCTCCTCAGATGAAAGGGGCATTCATCTTTGCAGGTTACGGATACATCCCTGCAATGTGGGGATTTAGAACCATAGAATCCTAGAGTTGGAAGGGACCTAGTAGGTCATCTAGTCCAACCCCCTGCCTGCAGCAGGAAATCCCCCTAGAGCATCTCCGATAGGTGCTCGTCGAGCCTCCGCTTGAAGATCCCCAGTGAGGGAGAGTCCACTACCTCCCTTGGCAGTCTGTTCCACTGCCGAACCGCCCAAACCGTCAGGAATTTTTTCCGGATATCCAACTGGAATCTCCTTTCTTGCAGTTTGTACCCATTGGTTCTAGTTCTGCTTTCAGAAGCAGCAAAGAACAAACAATATAGTTCATGTGATTTGGTGGAGCCCCTTTCACCCTGGTTCCTCCCTGCATATCACCTTCTCCCTGCTCTGGAACTTTTCTCCTCCTACCCAGAAACCCACACCTATGACTAGCAGTATATCTTATCACAGTTGCCCCCCCCCCCCCCGTGTCAATGACACCTCCTAGCATACGATCAAGCTTTTACTGATGCTGAACCAGCACTGGTGCTCGTTGCTCTCCCAATGCCATAAACATGCTTTATGGCATGTTTATAGCACCTACTACCAGAGCTGGAGCTCACTGCTATCACTGGGAGAATTTAGGAATGGAAACTAAAGGTTTGAGGCAAGAATCCTATGCCCACTTTCCTGGGAGTAAACACTTTCCTACTTGGAAACACTGCGTAGACATGCCTAGGATTGAGCACAGCTGCTTTGGTGGAGATTGGGATGTAGCTGTGTTTCATGGAGTTCATGGATTTAAAAACTTCTTAGCCAGTGCCTCCCAAAAGTGGTTAATATGTAGTTAGTAAGGAAGAAAATAAACCTTATTTTCACAGGAAAGTTTTGATTATTTTGACAAAGTCTGAAGGCCAAACTATACAGCCTTAGAAATAAGTTCATTGGAATCATTAGATCATGCAACTTGTGTGTTGCACAGTTAAGATACAATTTACCACTAGAAGTGCACTTTTTAGTTAAGGACCATATGAAATTGTTGTGAACATATTGTTTAAGCAGTGATTTTCAACCATTGTGCCGTGGCAGAGTAGTGTGCCATGAGTGGTCTACAGGTGTTCTGTGATTGAAAAAATTATTTATTCATTCGATAATATCTGCTTCAATCCTATATTTGCTTACCTATGAGTAATTTCCATTGAACTCAGTTGGCCTTACTGTACTTCTGAATAGGCAAAGGATTGTGCTAATCATTTATTAATAGGGCCAATGAGGGATGTGAACCCTCTACCAGCAGCATGGTGTGCCTTATGAGTTGTCAAAAGACTGGTGGTGTGACTTGACAATTTTATTGCGTTGTCAGTGTGCCATGAGACGAAAAGGTTGAAAATCCCTGGTTTAGAGTTTCAGTTCATAACCAGTTACAACTGAAATGATACCTTTCTGTATGCCATGTAGTGCCCAAATTTCAAGCCTACCTTTGATGTCCTGCTTAACAACCCTTGGCACCTCAGGCATGTGAGTCTTCGAAGATTCCAGCAAGCGGCACGGAAGGTACTGAAATAGACTTGGATAACACAGATGGAGACATAAATATGTACATGAATATCACCTCCAACTGTTCCTTCTGTTTCCAAAAACTTGCTGAATTTCCTGATTATTTGATATCTTTTTGTAAGTGATCACAACTCTCCAAAGGAAAAAGACATTTGATTCAAAATATTGTGGTTCCGAAGTGCAAACACACAAAGGTTTCCCATTTCATGAGGGAGGGGGGGAAGGGGAAGGAGGAAATATCTTGGTTATGAAAAGTCTCCAACAGCACAAACCTGACTTGCACCGGAGCACATCACAAAATACTGCCAGTATATAGATTGAAAAAATGTGCTTTCTAAACATACACTGAATTATTCACTCGTGTGTAAACAATTTTTCTAGGTCTTGATTAGTTGCCGGTTAAACCATGTGTTTATTTTTCTGCATCGACTATATGAAGCTGTTAAACAGCAAGATATGGAAGAGAAATACATTGCAGGTAAACTCTCTGAGTTGCAGTTGTAAATACAAATAGTTATTTGTTGTTATAAATACAAATAGTTTATTTTAGATCAGGATTTACTCAACCTATATTTCCTTATATAGCTCCATTCATTTTACCGTATGCCTGGCAGTTATTTTTGTGTCCCTTGAGAAACTTAACTATGGGTGCAACCCAGAGTAACTATGGGGAGTCCTTGCTCCGGTGTAAGAACAATTTGCTCTGGATTGCAATATGAATTTCCCATAGGTTTTCACTAGGTAATGCAGTAACTAGGGGTACACGTAAGGTCTCTTATGTGCTCCCGTAGTTACTCTGGATTGTAGGGTATGACCCCATAATGCTCTCTTTTTTGCCATTTGACTCCTCCGCAAGAGGAATGGCATGGCCCACTGGTTCACAATGATAACAATGATTTTAGATTGTGAGAATAACTTAGTTGTTGTTCAGTCATTTAGTCATGTCCAATTCTTTGTGAGCCCATCAACTGCAACATGCCAAAGTCTCTAATTTCTGAAGTATGTCCAAATTTATGTTCATTGCCTCAGTGACACTAACCATCTCATCCTCTGCTGTTCCTTTCTCCTTTTGCCTTCAGTTTTTCCCAGCATCGGGATCAGTGGTGGGCTCCAGCAGGTTCGCACCTACCCTATTGAACCGGTTGTTAACAAGAGATTGGACATATAAAGTTTAAAAATTGCCATTTAAAAGTGGCTTCCAGAATGGCAAAGAACTGGTTGTTAATTTCTTTGAATCCCATCACTGATCGGGATCTTTTTTAAAGAGTCCTCCCTTCTCATGATGTGGCCAAAATATTTGAGCTTCAGCTACAGTATCTGTCCTTCAGTGAAAAGTCAGGATTGATTTCTTGGAGGTTGCACTGATTTGATTTCCTTGCAGTCAAGGGACTCTCAAGAGTCTTCTCTAGCACCATAATTCAAAGGCATCTATTCTTTGGCAATCAGTCCAGCTCTAACAGCCACATTACTACTGGGAAAATTATAGCTTTAAATAAATGAACGTTTGTTGGTAAAGTGATGTCTCATCTTTTAATTATGTTGTCTTGGCCTGCCATTGCTTTCTTTCCCAAACAAGGTTTTTTTAAATGCCTGGGCTGCAATCACCATCTGCAGTGACCCTAGAACCCCAAAGTGATTGGACTGCTACCATGATCTCATTTTTTTAAATGTTGTTTCAAGCCACATTTCGCACTTTACTCTTTCACCCTAATTAATTCATTCTCTCTTTCTTCCATTAGAGTGGTATTGTATTAGTGTTGCCATAATCTCTTCCACAAAGCTGAGATGGGATCTCCTGTCCAATTTGCTAGTATGTGAATACAATACCCGAAAACTGGGACTATAACAGTTTTCCATTATATATGGCTAGCCTATATTTTGTATGCATATCATAGGTTTTTGACATTTAGATCATAGATCATAGAATCATGGAGTTGTAAGGGACCCAGTAGATCATCTAGTCCACCCCCCTGTCCGTAGCAGGAAATCCTCGTCTTGTGGGGACCTGGGTCTCAAACTCCGGCCTGCTGGGTTAACAATTCAGGCACAGTGTCTTAACCACTTGCACCACCTTCTCCTGGAGATCTTAATTCTGAGTTGTAATTCAAGTGAAATAATTTTGGCATCCCAGAAAATATATCTTGACCTATTAATGCCATCACAATGGCATCACAAACTCTACCATTGTTTTATTAGTACAGCCAGAAAAATCTCATCATGAGAATATGGCTTCCATATTTTGACTGTGGAAGATTTCAAGTGTGCTGCATCCTCATCCTCTGTGGGCAGGACTACCCATTGTGAAACCATGTGGGATACTGTTATCACTGCAATTCTGCAGGATAAAATACAGAGGCTGCTGTCAAGGCCTCAGCTAATGTAAGAGGAGTCTGCTCCCTTCTTTGTAGTCCTTGTGGTCAAGATTAACTAATTCAGCATGTAAACAATGTAGAGACCTGGTTTGTCACATACTCCCTTTGAAGGGAGCCTTTGAAGACAGCCTATGAAGGGCTATCATAGGGAGGAAGGGGCCAATTTGTTCATAGCTGCTTCTGAAAGCAGAACTAGAACCAATGGGTACAAACTGCAAGAGAGGAGATTCCGGCTGGAAATCCGGAAAAAATTCCTGACTGTGAGGGCGGTTTGGCAGTGGGACAGATTGCCAAGGGAGGTGGTGGACTCTCCCTCACTGGGGATCTTCAAGCAGAGGCTCGATGAGCACCTGTTGGAGATGCTCTAGGGGGAATTCCTGCTGCAGGCAGGGGGTTGGACTAGATGACCTACTAGGTCCCTTCCAACTCTATGATTCTATGATTCTATGTCAGTGACTCAGGGCACAATCCTAACCAATTTTCCAGCTCCAGGTAATGACACTGCAACTCAAAGGTAAGGGAACAATCAGTGACTGCCTCCCAACCACAGGATGCTGCACATGCCCCATTGGCACACTTATGCCACAGCTCAAAAGCTGGTTAAGATTGTATCCTCCTAATCTTAGCATTCATACTGATTTCTTGTCTCCCCCAATGTCCAGAATGCAGCAGTACAAAGACATTCAGCACAGCAACAAGTGACACAGAAAAGAAAGTGACTTTTGTATTATCTAAAGAACGCCTTCTACCTTTTGAGTTTCCCACTTACAACCCCCCTCGGTGGGCTGATGAACTGGTAGGTGCATCAATGACATTAAAAATGATAAACGCATTATTTAAAAACAGAAAGCCTTGCTTGTTCAGCTTCATAAGACATCTTCCTGTGCTTACAACGTCATAAGCAAGATTGCAAGATCCTATTTGTGAGCAGCAAGTTTAAAAAAAAAAACACCCCAAATCTCTTGAGTACAATAAATTACTATTGTGGGGCTACATTAAAAAAGATTCAGAAAATTCTTATGCAAAAGAGAATAGAAAGTCAAAGGAGGAGGCTGGTGGATGGTGATGACAAAGAGAATGGATCAATATCTAAGAGAGGTGGAGTGGGGTCTTTGGAGTTTTCTACTCTTAGGAGCTGGAGAAACCACTGGTATTTGTGGCTGGTTTTGCAGATCACTAATACGATTTGTCCTGTCCATGAAGCTGCTTGTTGTTGCCTTTGGTGGAATCAGTCCAGCAAGGCCAGGTCTGTTTAAGTTGCAAAAGTTTCCCCTTGTCAGCTAGGATGCTTAAACCTTGGAAGGGCCAGCTTTGCCCTGGGTATTCTAGAGTCATTATTAATGGGAGTGCATCAGAGATCCATAGCTGCCACATTTTGTCACCATATCCTCTATTACAAATGGGGGTTGAAATTTGCTGTCCTCCTCCTACCATGCCAGATATATCACTGCCATTTCTCTTGTGTGTTGAATATTAAGCAAGTTACTGAATATTTATTTCTTTACTAGGATATTTCATCCTGTCTTTCTCTTCCATCTATTTGTATGGATTTCTTTCCATAAGTATTTGTGAGCAAATATAGTAAATACAACAAGACATAAAAAGGCAAAACAAACTACCCCTTTTCCATGAGTGTGTTTATAAAAGCAGAAATTGGTATCCACATAACACACTGTAGGTTGTTTTTTTCAGGCACCTGAAAGTCTTGGTATCGTTCCTTTTAAAGCTGTGGATGTTCAGCTCAAACAACTTCACCACTTCTATGATCTGAAGGTTAGACCCACAGTTCACAAATCTACGTTCAGTGCTTTTCTTAATGCAATATAATGTAAATGTAAATGATAATGTAAAAGTATCAGACAGTGGCACAGTCAGGACCCCAAACAGATCAATGAATGGACACATTTTTGTATGTGTAGTATTTCATTAGTTTAATATATTTTGGTACTAAGTACAAGTAACTGAATTTGGGCCAGTAGACAGAATTTCAGATCAATGGGATTACAGTATACCTGCATATATCCCAGCATTTTGTCTTAAGAGTTTAGTTTCCCTTGCTTTGCAAACTCAGTTCTAGTGCATGGATTTGATTGACGTGGATTTGATTTTCAGACTTCTGTCAGCAGATGACTGTTTTAAGGTTCTGATTTAGGATTTCAAGTCTGCAATCCTATTCACGTTTTTGTGGGAGTAAGTGTCATTGATTATAATGGGGCTTACTTCTGAGTAGACATGCATAGGATTGAGCTTTACGTTTGCATGATCCTCTCCAGTAATCTGTACAGTACATTATGAGTTGGCTAAATTGCTCATGTTTGGATAATCTGATTATCTCCTTTCATTCAATACTTGCAAAAAGCATACCCGTTGTGGGAGTAAAACTCCCCCATATGCCATCCCTCCACTGAGTATCAACCCCCCATGCACATCAACCCACCATACTCATAAACCCCCCGTGTGCAACAACCTCCCAAGCACAACATCCCCCATGCGCAACGTTCCCCATGTTCATCCACGCCCATGCGCATCATCCACCACATGTGCATCATCCACCCCATGCGCATCATCCAGCCATGCGCATCTGTCCCTAATGCTCATCCGTCCCCCATGCACATCACACCCCCATGAGCAACATTCCCCCATGCGCATCACACCCCAATGCACATGAACCCATGTGTGCAACATCTCCGCATGTGCATCAACCCCCCATGCGCAAGATCCCTCCATGCGCAACATCCCTCCATACACATCATCCCCCATACGCATCACCTCCCCAATGTGCATCACCCCTTATGCACAACACCCCCTCATGCGCATCCACCCCTCATGCACATCGGTCCCCCATGGCTGATGCACATTAACCCACCATGCTCACAAACCCCCACGCACAGCATCCCCCATGCGCAACATCTATGCATGTGCATTAACCCCCATGTGCATCAATCCCCATGCACAACATCCATCCATGCGCATCATCCCCCATGCGCATCACCTCTCATGCGCAACATCCCCTCATGCGCATCCACCTCCATGACATCAGTCCCCCATGCGCATCATCTGCCCATGCGCAGCATCCACACATGCACATCACCTCTCTATGCGCATCACCTCCACATGTGCAACAGCCTCCCATGAGCAACATCCTCCCCAGTGCAACCCCTCCCTCCGAACAACATCCCTCCCAGTGCACCAGGCACTGAGCACCAAATCGGATGGATGTTGGATAGTCTTCCATGTTAAGTGTAGGACAAAAATACATTACACCCCTTTTCAGCCCCTTAAGGGTTAAATTTCTCCACATCCGTTCTTGGTGGGTGTTGATGTGACAGAAGGAACACCCTCTCCAAATTTCACACTTTTAGGTGCAGGGGTTGGGGCGGAGCATCCATCAGTCACTGAGTCTTCAATGCAAAGTATAGGGAAGAAAACATGTTGCACCCCATTTCACCCCCTTCCGGTTGGAATTTCCAAAAACTGGTTCTTAGTTATTCCCTCCATCACAGAAGGAACACCCTCCCCAAATTTCACACTTCTAGGCCTGGTGGTTTTGGCAGCGCGTTGATGAGTCAGTAATGAGGATGATTAGTTTTATAAAACACATTGTGCCCCTTTTCACCCCCTTCTGGTTGGAATTTCCAAAAACTGGTTCTTAGTGGATCCCTTCATCATGGAAGGAACACCCTCATCAAATTTCACGCTTCTAGGCCAGGAGGTTTTGGCTGGGTGTTGATTAGTCAGTGATGATGATGAAGATGCCTTTTATATATACGTATAGATTATGTGACGGACAGAGAACAGAGAACTGCCTATCAGTTCATTGATAATTTCATTTACTCGGAATGCCTGCAAAGTAATAATTTTTGTATTTCACCCTAGGTCCCTCGGCATTCCAATATTATGGCTTATCGACCATTCTGCGTACAGCATGCAGCAACCAGTTACAAAGTTCCAAAATATTCTCAGTATCTGAGGATAGGTGCAGAGGTAACAAATTAGCCCCATATATGTTGTTCAATCCATTTCAGATTTCTGGGTGTAACAAATACTTTTATTTAAAACTAGCGAAATGTACCCATGTTGCAGGAGTAAAATACCCCCATACATCTCCCCCATTGTGCAACATCTCCCTCATGCACATTCACCATCTCCCATGCACAACATCTCCCCATGCAGAATATACCCCTTATGCACAAAATCTCACCTATGCGCATCAACCCCCTCCACCATACTCAGCATGCACCCCATGCAACATCCCCCCAAAACTGTATACACCCCTACCAGGCAGGAGCAGGTTTGTGGGCTGGGCACTGATCAGTCTTCAATTTAAATAAAGGCAAAAAATGCATTGCATACCTTTTCAGCCCCTTAGGGGTTAAATTTCTCCACATCGGTTCTTGCTGGTGCTCCCATCATGGAAAGAATATGCTCCCTGAATTTCATGCTTCTATGTCTGGGGGTTGGGACAGAGTGTCCATCAGTCAGGGATTCTTCAATGTATAGGAAGGAAAACATGGTGTGCCCCTTTTCACCCCCTTCCAGTTGGAATTTCCAAAAACTGGTTCTTAGTGGGTGCCTCCATCACGAAAGGAACACCCTCCCCAAATTTCACGCTTCTAGTCCCAGCGGTTTTGGCTGGATGTTGATCAGTCAGTCAGCTAGTGACTTTTCAGTTTTATATACCGTATATAGATATGTCCTTCCCAAATATTTACTGCCTTTTAATTTTTCAGGATGAGCTGATGCCATTAACATTCGCTTTAGAAGACGTACGCAGTCAAATCTCATCTGATCTAGAGGAAGAACTGGATACCCTCCTCCTAAATCTTAAAGCTCCTGAAAATTTACTTTATCCTCCAAATGATTATCCTCTTAAAGTTTTTGTAAGTAAAAAAGATTGGTCAAGTAAGATTTATGTAGAGTTGGATTAATGGTCTTTCTACCCCAACATTTCTCACCTTTTGTCTCTTACTGTACCTCTGTACCTGTTTGCATGATTGTTTGATGATTTCAGTTATTTACATATTGGAATAATTTACCTACTGGAACTGACTGGCCATGATGTCATTGCCAGATACTTCTGGATTGGGAAGCTACAAACAATGCAACAAACACTAGTAGGTTTAGATCAGCTAGGAGGGCTTTTTGAGTATTGTATATGAAAAGTGTATGCTGGAGCTCTATCCGCCAAGCTGAGCTACCTACTGCTGCTTGAAATGTTGCATCACTGCAAGGTAGCAAGAGTATGAATATTACCTGTGAATACCACTGGACAACACTTTATGTACCACCAATTGAACTTATACCACTTCTTGAGAAACACTGTTCTACTCTATTAGAAATAAGTACTAACTCTCTGGAGTGTCAGGCCCTTCATGCTCATGTCTGCTGTGATGCTCATCTGACCCAGCACATTCACATTTCCCTAGCACATTCATATTTAGGGGGCAACAAAAGCTGGACTGAAAGTAACTATAAAATCTTGCTGGCATGTGAATTACATTACAAACTAGATTACACATCCTTAACAGAGGAAGTGAATGACATCACTACCTTGGGGCAATAACACCACATCCTTCATGACTTGATTTATCATTTTCCTGCTTTTTTATTGAATGATCATCTAGCAGTTTTGAAAGAAGCAAAATACTTTATGCAAGCAAAACATAACTGATTTAAGGTACCATTAGTAATAGTACTAGTAACAGTAATAGTATTAATAGATTTATGTAGCATGACAGTGTCACTTCTTGTTTTCTTTTCAGAATCCCAGTCCAGGACTTCATGAAATCAAACAGCCATTTCCATATGCAGAAAGCACAATTGAGTATCATATTTGCCCTGTTCCCAAATATGCACTCTCCAGGAAACACCCAGAAAAATCGAGCATTACATTTACACAAAAGAAATTATTTCATCAGAGGGTAAGAAGCTGTCATCTATTGTCACTGACAGCACAAGCCTAACTTGTGCTGGAACAGGCAGAATTGAATACTTGTGTTGTATCCAGTGAATTTTATGGGGCAGCTACTTCTCTACTGCAGGGAAGGGGAGGCTTGTTCTCTTCCCCATAGTAGGGCTACAGCAGCTTCAATGGGTCTGCCTCTAGAGGTGACCAAGTCTGAGCAGACTGCTAGATCCGAGCCCCACCTCCCTCTCCCTAACCCCCCATACACAATCCTGCACTCCACCTTCTCCAGAAAGCCCTCCCCTGTCTCCTCCCCACCTCTTCCCCACCCTTCCCAGACCCAGTGCTGGTGTGCAAAGGCCAGCAAAGGTCTTCCTTTATGCTTTCACATGGAGTTGTGGGGCAGCACAGTGAGGTTTGTTCACTTCCTTGCACCAACCTAACTGTTTAGTGAGTGGCAGAATGCCTTATGGCAATTTTACTACACTTGTGCCAACCCAGAGAATGCTCTGGATCCTAACAGGATCCTAAAATCTGGAAATGTATCTTAGATTAGTAAATATGGATAGCAACTTTTCCTAATGCATGTGACAATTTTCATTTTAGGAAGTCATTCAAGGTGTCTCCAACTGGAGAAAATTTCCAGCAGTTATCTATGCAGCCTTACCTGGTGAACCTGCTCTGAACAGCACACCAGTACCATACTGGTAAAAAAGAAAAATTTATGTGTCAAAGACCTTGTCTTGCAGTACAGTCTACGCAAGTCTACTCATCAGTTCATTTTTTTAAAATTTCCTTTTATTTAGAGAATACAATATAAGATACAATTTAATACATACCATATTTTCTATGAAGAACAAAAACTAAAAACTGTATAAATTAGAAAAATTTCTACATAATAATATCTAAGAAAGTTTCCATGTAGAAAGAAGTTTGTTAATGTGAAATTGTGTTCTGTATATAACAGATTCAAATATAGATCCATTATAAATATAAATATTTATAAATTTAAATTTATAGATATGTATAAATTTATAAATATAAATTATATGTAATAAATTATAAATTTATAGTTCTATAAATATAGAATATAGCACCAGATCCTCCTTTGATTGGACATTTGTCCTTCCAAGTTTTATGTGTGCAATTTTTTTTGCAGTTGTCATGGTGCAGAGAATCCTTTTGACCTTCTGAAAGTTTCCATAAAGCTGGAATATAATTTAAAAGAATATACATGTCTGTGAAGAATAATGATTGTTCCAAAAACCAGAATAATACAATTAATAACATCTAACAAAAAAAGTTTATATAACAACACAAGATCAAAATATGTGTTGAATGGGACTGACATATATCTCATCAGTTCATCCCATTGTGTCAAATGGGGCTTACTCCCAGGGAAGTGTTTATAGGATTGCTGCACAAGTGTTTATAGGATCTGATTAGCACAGACACTGTCCAGCCCTTACAATGTATAGTATAGAAAGCAAACCCTCTTTGTGATATGTGGATAATTTTTCAAAAAAATTAGGAGGGCAATTGGGATATTAAAAACCAGGAATATATGATTAGGAGCTTCGTTTTTAAAATGATGATTATGCTTATTATACTTGTTTCTGAAGACTTTTGTCGTTATGTTTTCCATTAGCACTGATCCCTATAATGTAGATATGATGCCAACAGACGTAGCTCCACTTGTGGATGGGTTGGCAGAAGAAGACAGAGAAAACATAATTGATGAGTAAGTTTGTTTTCTTTTGTTGACTCCAAATCATTGTATTGCTTTTTAATCACTGGGATGTGATTATCAACTTATACAAAAGCATTAGCAAAAGTTGAAAGGCTTGCAAAAAATTGGGAGGACCCTCCTGGAGTGATACCTTGGATCGTGACATCAAACAGTACGTGATGTCCGCCATTGTGCCCCCACAGGAACCAACACACCTGTATACTCATAAATAAGCCCCTACTCTCAACATTACAATCCTGGCTTTACTCCAGAATTCCACAGGCATTAGCTTACATGTTTACTTACTCAGAGGTAAGCCCCCATTCTAAGAAATGCCAGCTTGGCTTTCCTCCAGGACACCACAAGCACAAGCACACATGTTTACTCAGAAGTAATACACCATCCAGCAGTGTAGGCCTCTGCAGGGAAAATGCTTGATGCCTCAGGGGGGAACGGGCAGGACCCCAGCACTGTGGGACTCCACTACACACCCACTCACCACTTGGAGGAATCCTTGCATCTGCTCTCTGGAATGCCCAGCCGCTGCTATGAGAAAGAGAAACAAGCCAGCCATAGCTGCAGAGTTCTGCAGATTCCAAGATGATGGTGTCCATCCTCATACTCACTTCAAGGTAGCAGCACGAAGCTTTTTTGTACACTCCTGGAATGAACCTATGACCCCCAGTTTGAGAACCACTGAACATACAGAATTTGACTTTCTGCTGTTGAAAATAACATGTCAGCCATTTACATAAAAAAATAAAACAAATGTAAATTAATTTTTAGAACGACCGAAGGAAAGGTTGAAATACTTCTTAAACCAGAGATGGTAAAAGCTGAATTTCCAGGAGCAGACTTCTTTCTCTTTGAGAGTAGAAGTAAAACACAGAAAGGGAGCAGGTAAGTCAGCTTACATTATGACCCTCCGTATCCCAACGAGGGTTGCTATAATTCTCTTCCACAAAATCGGGACAGGACCCTCTGACCCATTTGCCAGTATATGAACACAATCCCCCCAAATCAGGATTGTCTCTGTTTTTGGGAACATATGGCAACTCTACATCTCTCCCTATGGGTATAAGGATGTAACTGGTGACAAACTGTTGTCTTTAGAACAGTGGTTCTTGAGTATTTCAGTCTGGGAACACCCTCCCTCCAATAAATATGGCCACAAGTGTCATCTTTGTGAGCTAGACCTCCTCCATGTCTACTCAGAAGTAAATCCCATTGTGTTTGTTGGAAGGTGAATCAGCTCAGCAGAGTGATGACCACAGAGCATCCCATTCTGTGGTTCACAAGCCTTTCCCTCCACCCTGGCTGTTTGCTTAGGCGCATGCAAAAAATCAAGAGTGAGACCAGAATCAAACTATAGAACAGGTTTGCTTACGGATCATGAAGGCTCATATTTACAGCATCTGGTGAAGACCAGAGTTTCCTAACACTTGAATGGACCAGAAGCACTAAAGATGCTCCTGCTTGCATGTGGGTTTGGGACCTGATGGAGAACCATGTGCTCATATATGGAGAGAGAGAGGAGGAGGAGGAAAAGGGTCCAAGCCACACCTCCTGCAATCACAGGTGGGCAGATGCCGGTTCAGGCCTAATCGCCCGAACCGGATCTTCCCCCTGGGCTGACGTTGGTGATCCGGTCACAGCCGTGGCTGCAAGAGCTGTGGGGACTGGTTCACCAGCGTCCGCCGGCACCACGTCTCCTTGGCGCCAGGACACTCAGTGCGCATGCGTCCAGCTGGATGCAGGAGCACTAAGCGTCCTGGCGCCGAGGACACTTCAAGAGACGCACTGCGCATGTGCCAAGTCTGGCACATGCGCAGTGCTGCCTGGTTAGGGCTGGCCTGACCCCGGCCCAGCCCCCGAACTTCCGGCAAGCCAGATCTTCAGGGAGTCTGGGCCCATCACTGCCTGCAATGGTCACTAAAAAGGGGACAGGTAGAGAGGTCGGTCAGGGCAGAGGGTTCACTGCCCCCTTCTGACATGTGCAGGTCAGTGTTGTCCCTTTTCTTCCAACAATGTTCAATGAGACCTACTCTACAATCCAGAGTAACTATGGTAGCACGTAAGAGACATTTACACTGACATAGTAATGGCACCACGTAGTGAAAACCTATGGGAAATTCATATGGCAATCCAGAGTACTTTGTTCTTAAGTCTGACTCCCTGTAGTTATTCTGGATTGCGCCCTTAATCCCAAGAAAGTATTGATTGCAGCCTGAGTGCCCCATTCCAAGATGGCAGCACCCAGTGCCAGATTCTAAGATGGCAGCTCCCAACCTTTAGTGACACCTTGAAATGAAGTCATAACTGAAATGAAGGCATCCTCACTTTGAGAACGACTGCTTTAGAAGTTCCTTGGATTTACTAGCAGAGTGCATTGTAAACCATAATCATTATGTTACTGTCCTCAGTTGGAAAGATGCATCAGATGGTATCTACATTGGTGCAGATGCAAAAGGCTTTTTTTTGGATAGGCTGTCAGTAGAGAAGGCAGACTTCTGGGTTGCAGAAATCTACTTTTCTAGACAAATTATTTGAAAGCCTGCTATTCTTATTCAATTCAGTCTAGAGTTTCTGTTTCAGAGGGGTAGGGGTTAAGGACTCATAGCTCACATGGCCTCTGATAGCTCCCTTAGAAGAGAAGGACATATCTTGATTGAAGTGGGGAAGACTCGTGAATTTCATCAAAAACATCCCTGCCTTTTCCATCTTATGACCTGAGCACTGTTCAGTCCAGACCTGCCCAGACTGCTGTAGCAAAGTACCTGAAGAGTAGCTATGTTGGTCTGTAGTGGCAGAATCATTGACTCATATGGCACATTCAAGTCTAACACATTTACCCTACAATCCAGAGTAACTACGGGTGCACGTAAGAGACATTACGTGCACCCGTAGTTACTGCACCACCTAGTGAAAACCTATGGAAAATTCATATGGCAATCCAGAGTAAATTGTTCTTACTCTGGAGCAAGGACTCCCCGTAGTTACTCTGGATTGCACCCTTATTTCAGTGTAAATCTTTGTGAATGACAGTCCCCATCGTGCATGCTCAGCAGGCAGGTATATAGACACATGGCTATAGACGAAGTAGAATCCTCTCTGGGTTTTGCTACCTGAATTACTTTATGCATAAAGATGAGAATCCCTTTCTCTTTGTAGTGACACAAGTGGAGAGGCTAAGGTTCCTTCTAGCACACCTCCGCCCAGTCCAATACCTGCTTCCAGGTACAGTGAATAATGTGCTATTGAATGGCTCTGCAATTTAATCAGTAGATAGTATGATAATCCTATGATGATCAGAGGATACTAAATGATCAATATTTGATAGGCCTGAGGCAGGAGAAGGTCTTTTTTAGGCTAACTTAAAGGAAATTAGATAGAAAATTGATGACCAGGTAGGGGTATGATAAAATGCAGCAAATATTCACTGTGAATATCCATGAATCATAGTCGACATTTTGAAATGGGTGGAAATAGCTATTCTGTTATACCTAATATGGCATTTCCCATGTAACTGTGGGTACATAGTGACTTGATTTTTTGTAGGTCATTAAACTACCAAAGCAGATTAAGGGTGTAATCCTAATAAATTTTCTAGCATTGGTATAGCTCTGCTTGTGGGATATGTCCCGCAGATGGGAGGCAATTATGGAGACTCCTCAAAGTTAGGCAATGTTTTTTCCCTTACCTTCGAGTTTCATTGACTTTACTTTAGAGCAGGAAAGTTGGCTGGGGTTGCATCTTCTCCTGTGTGCATCAAGGGTTAATCAACCTGCTACTTGAGGGAAGCACTGTGGTCCTGTTATCATTACAGCAACAGAAGACTGAGTGACTGGTAAAGTGAAATTTATTTTTAAGAGAGTCTTGATGCTAAAAGGTTTAGGAACCCCTGCAATAAGAAAAATGTTGTATTAACTTCTTAGTAGACTCTCGTAAAAAAAAAATACAGGGGGAATCGAACTGAATGTTATTGTACTTCATGATTAACCTTACTGGGGTTCAGAATGAATCTTTCAATTGTTTGAGCTTTATGAAAAAGAGGATTGTAAGACATAAGAAGAGCCTCAACTGGATCAAGTCAAAGGTCCATCTCGTCTAGTTTCCTGTATCTCACAGCCACCCACACAGATGCCTCATGAAGCACACAAGACACCCGCATCCAGGTGCCCTCTCCTGCATCTGGCAATTTGAGATGCCACACACCCCTTGTGGCTTGTAACCTCTACTCACACCCCTCTACACACACCCCTCATGGCTTGTAACCTGTGATGGTCCTTTTGTCCAGGAATTTGTCCAATCCCTTTTTAAAGGAATTTCAGGAGGGACCTTTGAAGGTGACAAACATCCAATCCTATCAACCCTTCCCCCTGCCAAAACAATCACAGCACTAAAGCACATGTTTCATCCTGCAGGAGGGAACAGTCTCAGTGGTCCCAGTTAAAGGAACACCTGGGGTAGTTGCTCTCTCCTCACTGCGTATGGTACAAGTCTGAGAAGATGCAAAAAGGTGGATCAAGACCAAGAAGGAGGACAGGATATTAGCAAAGCTGGTGCTGCCAGTACTGTCCCCTTCCCATTCTTGATCCACCTCCTTCCTACCTGGCCTTCTCCTCATTCCCCCTGCCAGCTCCTGTCCCCGCCCCTCCTGCTAATGTATCAGCACTGATGGTCATTGACAAGCCACTGGCCTGCAATGGTGGTCCAACTTCACAAAATGACACATGACCTTTGGTGACAGCTGTAAATGCCCTTGTTCTGCCAGAACTCACCACATATCTCCCATAGAATTAATTCTTAATTCTACCTTAATTCTATCACCTCATGTGCATTCACACCACATTCTTTATTTGAGCCATAACTGTTTACCCTTGGTTATTGCTGCATTTCTTGATAGACTCTCCTTTGGCTGACGAGTTAATTTGATGTAAACATTTTCTTTCCCCTTTTTCAGAGATGTGAGAACCATGCTGGACTGGCATTTTGTAACGCAGGCTAACATATTTGGCCAAAGAATTGATGCCGACATGGGCAAACTGAAAGAAAAAGCAATTAAGAAACACGTGATCCTGGAATGAACATGAGTAGATCACTTCACTTTAACAGTTTATGTCCACCAACAATTCTACATTTGCATGTAGCATCCCGCCCTATAAGCCACAAACTGTTACTACTTCAGGTGAAGCCCCTTAACCTTGAATCATTACCAATGTTGATATGTGTGTATATATACAGATATATATCTTTTTTATCCATATACAAATTTTTTCCTCCTAGGCCACTAATCCCTCATACCCAAATGCATGTATTTTAATGGATTATTCCTTTCTATATGTATATATTTACACAGACTTGTGCATTTTGTGTGAGAATATTTGTTGCTTTCAAACAAAATATGGAGAAATTTATTTATTCTATATTTGTGTTTGTTGTTTCCAGCTGTGAGTGACAATAGTATCTGAATCTCATGGGTCACTGTCCTTTAGAGATCACTCAAAGTTTTCATGCTCTCTAAGAATCAAAGCACTTTGATTGCTTCTGTATTTTGAACATAGCCATGGTCAGTCCATGGTCAGTCATGCTGTGGATTTGGACAGTTGGTTTGGGCTGCTCAGATTTATGACTAAAAAATTGTGTGTATAGATCCAAATCTCAGGGTGGGATTAAAATCCCCTTACTCCATGTTGCACCTATACTTATCTTGGGCTGAATTCAATGCAGGCCAATCAGCCTTTCTGTCCCAGCACAAATTTGGATTACACCCATAATAAGACAGGATTCTTAAATAAAGAATCTCATTTAGAAGAAAGCGCCAAGGGGAGCACAAATGCCGCTGATAACTAGTATTGCAGGGTTTGTTCTATGGAATAGTTTGTGGTGAGTTGGCATGGATTTCCAGAATCTAGGAATAGTTGTGCTGTATGTTATGTTTTATACCACCATCATAGTCTTTTAAGTAATTACTGTTTTTACTATGAGTATTTGAATGCAGTGTTTCAACAGGAGTAATTCACACAAGGCACAATCCTAACTGATTTAGGCCAACACAACTCTCCCATCTCCCCATTGCTGTGGTAGTGTGGGAAAATCGGTGCTTGTCTGTGCACTGGTCTAACCCCTCTCCCCTCCTCGGGAGTGATGCAGAAGTGTCTCACAGCTCTATTGTGACACTTCCAGGCCAACGTGAGACTTGTGCCAGGACTTATGTCACCCTAACTGAGGATTAGGATTGCAGCCATAGCCATTTATGTGGTAAAATAATAAAATGCTTGCTTAGGATTGGGCTGTCCAATGACAAGCAAGAAGCACACAATGTTGTGTAAACAGTAGCAAAAAATAAAAAAGCAAAGTTTTTTTCTAGTTTTTTTTTATTCATACAAAGCTCTTCCAGTGCACGAGTCCACTTTCCATGAGAGGAAAGAGCTCTCTGCTGGTGGAAGAGCACTTTAATCCCAAGCCTATGCATTCACTTCTTTGGTCTCGCTGTGAGCTTGAGCTGTTATCTTTATGAACCGGTGCTCAGATCATAAAGATTAATTTATAATATGAATATTGAATTTACTTTCCTTGTACAGTATTGGAATTGTATTCTACTTATATTTTCAGTTAGTGATATTGTGTCTGAAAATATTCAAGTTTTGACTTTTATATTCAAAAAGTCTTTTATATTCTGACTTTTATATTCTGTCCTTTCAGTTGGGCAGATAACAGATATGGTGCCTGCCTTTTTTCCCGGTATCTTTAACTTAAGAAATTAAGTGCTGCTTTAATTTACCAGACCCCTTTCTCACAACTCTTTTTGGAGCCAATTTTGCTGTAAATAAGAGCTGCCAACAGTCTATCTGTCTGAGGCTACAATCCAGAGTAACTGCAGAACCTTTTATACAGACGTAATGGTGCTGCCTATTAGAAACCTATGGGAAATGCATAGAGCAATCCAGAGTAAGTGCCTCTTACGTCTTCCTGTAGTTACTCTGGATTGTAGTGTATCTGTTGCTTTTCAACTAAAAAGTTCACAGTTTACAAAGAAAAGAAATTGACTAATGGGTCCCTGTTCCAAAAGGACTCACAATCTAAAAAAGAGGCAAAAAATCAAATGTCTCCAATTTTTTGTCCAGTATGTTTGGTTTTTGTTCATCATTTATGCACTGCAGAAGGGATCAGATAAGAAGGATATTCCCCCCCCCCACACACACACACATACATGTCATTTTTTTCCGAGTAGATATATGAGAGTAGCATGTGACCAATGAATGATTTAGAATGTAGTTGTCCTTGTTCAGATAGTCAGCCATGATGTAGATGCTGGAGTCTTAAAATAAAACTTAAACTAAAGGGAGACACTAACCCTCCAATCGAGAGTAACTACGGGAGCTTGTAAGAGACATTTACATTGACGTAGTTATGGCTCCACATAGTGAAAACCTATGGGAAATTCATATTGCAATCCAGAGTAAATTGTTCTTACATCGGAGCAAGGACTCCCCGTCGTTACTCTGGATTTTGCCCTAAGACTGCAATCCTAACTTCCAGTTAGGCTGGCCTAAACCCCAACATAAGTCCTGTGCTGACCTGGGGGTATCACCAAAGAGCCATAAGACAAATCTGTGCCATTCCTAGGGGAGGGGGAGGCCAGTGCACTAACATGTGCTTTCCTTCCTATATCATACTGCGAATGGGAAGACTGATGAGTTGTGCTGGCCTAATTTAGGATTGCACCCTTAGCTTCAAATCCCCCTCCCAAACATCAGCCATGATGTAGAACTTGGACTCTTGAACGAAACCCAGGAACGCAGGGCTTCACATTGTTCCTCAAACATGGAGCTTCCTATGTGATCCTGGGCTACCTCCAATCATTCAGCCTAACCAATATTAAGGATTGTTGTAGAGATAAACGGAAGTAGCTCATTCAAAGGTGTTAAAACAGGGAGTGTGTAAGGGGGTTCAGATAATGTGCTGAGGTTGACACAACTACTGGCCAAAATTGTAAAATACCCAATTTTTAGGAATATCAATCTATATATACAAAATTGAAAAGTCTCTGACAGACTCACTGACTGACTCATCAACACCTCGCCAAAACCGCAAGACCTAGAAGCATGAAATTTGGGGAGGGTGTTCTTCTATGATGGAGGTATACACTAAGAACCTATTTTTGTAAATTTCAACCAGAAGGGGTGAAAGGGGGTGTTTTCCTCCCTGTACATTACATTGAAGAATTGAGGGACTTTCTGCCTCAACCACTGGACCTAGAAGTGTGAAATTTGGGGGTGGAGGATGGTGTGCATGAGAGGATGGTGCACATGGAGGCTTAATGCACATGGGGGATGATGCACATGAGAAATGTGAGGATGTTGCACATGGGGGTTAATGCGCATGGGAGATGTTGCGCATGGGGGATAATGAGCATGAGGGTTGATGCGCATAGGAGGAGGTCATCAGGGTAAAACGATGGTGACCCACACTGGGTGATGAAAACTCTAGTGAAGCCATTGAGCTCATGCATGCTAACCTGATCTTTGTAGATGTCAGATGACATAAATGTGAATAACAGCAATCATGGAAACTGGAATAGAGATAGTATTGGGAACTGTGTCAAGCCTAATGGGGATATTTTGATATACACCAGTGAAATTGCTGGTGAAAGTCTGTGAAGGCCCATGATGAACTTTCAGGATAGGGTTAGGGATGGGGATTTAGGATATGGCACTTTGGGATGGGGGTTAGGATATGGCAGAGGTGATCTGATGATGATGATGCACCTTTCCTGGCCTGATCTACTCCCTGTTCTGTTCACTCCCCGTCTTGTTACACCCCTTCCCAGAACAGTTCGTTTCTCCATCAGTGGCAGCAGATTCACATTCAACATCACAAGGCCCTCCAACTGGTGCTTTTTACAGATGAGTCATCAAAGAGTACCAGTACTTTATAGAGATTTTGTGACAAACAGAGCAAGTGCAGCAGACATGGTGCCCCATGAGCAAAACTTAGGATTGGGCTCTAAGCAGTGGCGTAGCCAAGTGAATGTTGCCCCGGAAGTGATGCCCTCCGGTTGCCCCATCTGCATCAGCTCCCTCCAGTATTCTCAGTAGCATGCCTGCAAGTGGTGGGCTCCAGCAGGTTCGCACCTACTCTATAGAACCAGTTGTTAACGAGATATAGGACATATAAAGTTTAAAAATAGCCATTTAAAAGTGGCTGCCAGATGGGCATAGAACCAGTTCTTAATTTCTTTGAATCCCATCACTGGTAATTCCCACTGTAGTCATTGAGGCTTACCCTACAATCCAGAGTAACTACGGGAGCACGTAAGAGACATTACGTGCACCTGTAGTTACTGCACTACCTAGTGAAAACCTGTGGGAAATTCATATTGAAATCCAGAGCAAATTGTTCTTACACCGGAGCAAGGACTCTCCATAGTTACTGTGGATTGCACTCTTACTCTCTGGCATGTGTGTATAGGATTACAGCCCTGAGAGCCCAAGCCCAGTATGCCTGCTCTTAAGAAGTATAGTCCCACTGTAGTCAGTGAGGCTTTCTCTCTGGCAAGTGTGTTTATCAGCATCCTCAACTCACCCCAGCCCTGATCTGCCCACCTGCCTTTTGTCCATGAACATTTTCATTTGTGCATAGACAGGTTGGTTGCATTGGAATATGAGGATTGTTGTGTTAGTACAAACTGCACCACCAGTTTTCAGTTTAACAATAAGTAAAATAGTGTTGAAATTTAGTACAGGAAAGCAGTATGGGTGTTTTAGCTTTTATTTTAACATCTACATTTGTCCTACAATTTTTGGGTGTCTTTTAACATGTCAGGAATTTTGCTTGGATGTCAGGAATTTTGGGGGACATTATCCTCTTTTGGGGGTTTGGTCATCTGATCGCCCTGCACCATACCCTACAATCTGTCACAACAAGCAATATAACCTGCAGGGGACACCTTTACCTTTATAAATGCAATATATGTTTCTCACAGCAGATGGCAGTAACAGCACACTAATATTACAGAACACTAATCAGCTCAGTGTGTGTGTGTGTGTGTGTGTAAGAATGATGAGTCTTTAAGTACTCTACATAACATTTCAACTCTGTTTTCAGTACTCTACATAACAGATCAAATCTGTTTGTAGCCAATACAGTTGATATGAAAATTTAACATCCTCACATAATACCTGCTGATTTTTTGTTTGTTATTGCCACAGAGTGTAAGGGTACTGGTTCAAATAGTTGAGTGGATGACAGAACAAAAATGCAAATGTACAATATCTAATTAAATACTAAGAACATCAGAAAATCCCTGTGGGTTCAGATTAAAGATTCAGCAAGTCCAGTGTCCTGTTTCGCACAGTGACTCATCCGCTGCTTCAGAAAAGTCTGAGCACATGAGAAAGACATACAACTCTTGCGGCAATGTTCCCCTGCAACTGATATTCAGAAGTAAGCTGCTACTGAACCTGGAAGCAGCACACAGTCATCATGATTAGATACTAATAGACACGTCCTCCATATGCTTAAAAATACTTTTTTTAAAACAAATAGCAACTTAACATTTCAATGCATCAGACAGCATTAGCAGTAACATACTACCTTTAAGTATGATGTGGCTAGCTTTGGAATACCATGTACAAATCCCCATTCACAGGAAGGATCCAACTGCTTTGTTGAACAGGCCCAACCTTGTTATACACTGATTTTTTTATATATATACACAGGTTTGACTCAACACAAATGGCCACTGCAAATCACAGTTTTAAAAACAGCTTTTCTACTGTTGTAGAGAGGCAGTCATGCAAGTAATCATTCCATTCTTCAGATGAGCCCAGCAAAGGCAGGGAGTCCTTTGCATTTCTAATTGCTGACTGCTTATCTACAACAGTAAGAAAAGATGTTTTAATGGTACACTATTTTTAACTGCTTTTATTAACACATTTTTGGTGTCAGCAGGGAGTCCCAGAATCAAACTCCTGCAGATTTTGAGGGACAATTTTATTCAATGGAGGAGCAAGTATCTTAGGTCTTTAAGGGTGCAAGCCAGAGTAACTACAGGGAGTCCTTGCTCTGACGTAAGATCAATTTACTCTGGTTTGCAATATGAATTTCCCATAGGTTTTCACTAGGTGGTGCCGTAACTACGTCGACTTAAATGTCTCTTATGTGCACCCGTAACTACTCTGGATTGTAGGGTAAATCTATTTTTACACTTTTTCATCTATTGATTTTTTTAATCCTCAGAAGTTTCTTGAACCACACTAGAGGATTTGGATAGAGGGATGCCTATACTTCAAATATGTCAAGACTCTTGAATGCTGGAGTAGATGTCATTATTTATTTACAAATTTATACCCCATTTTATCACCCTAAAGGGCATTCAAAGCAGCTTACAAATATAAAATCACATAGAAACAATCTAAACATTGAAATCTTAAAAAAAGATGCTAAACTCTGCAAGCTAACACAACACCAATGCAGGTGAGTCATGCCGTGTCCCAACCAATGCTTCCCTTTACTTCTCCATAACTCGTACTTCTTCATAACACATATTTTATATGTTTGAATTTCATGTTATGCTGCTACATTTTGCCATATGAATAAATAAATACTTCTCCATACTGTATTCCTAAAAATAATGTACTATACTAGGAAATGGACTAGATTGCAGTGTTAGTAAGATTCATGTAGAAATAATCCCAACATGTAGCAATGAGCTTTCTCTTAAAGCCCAAAAGTACCATCCAGTACCTCTTGTCTTGGGACAGAGATGGGGGTTGGGGTCACCACTCTATATCAATTCTGTCTTCCAAGACCTTCAAAAGGGACAGTTAATTCAAGTCTACCTTTGATTCAGTATGAGATACAGTAAGAGGTTCCCCTCTGTTCCCAGTGCTGCTTATCTTTTGTGTACAGCACCTGGGTGTGAACTATTTGCCAAACCCAGAAGCTGCAGTAAGTTTTCTCAATGTGTCTAGATCAAACTGAGTAATCTCATAAAAAATTGAGTGATCGCACACAATATCACAAATTGAGTGATATTGGTAGGCAGTATGGTTGTTCCTGAGGCAGGTGGTCATGTTTCCCTGCTGTATTTTTCTCCTTTCTTCATAATTCCCAGGTGAACATGGCACCTCTTGCATGCCTTTTAGTAGGGGGCATCAAGCAAGCCAGTTGTAACCTGCCACAGAAGACAGATAGCTCTTGAAAGTCAAACTAGATCAAATTCCAGAAGTAGCATGTAGCAATCATATACACACATGTAGTATATAGCAATCCTATACACACTCCCATTACTACACACTCCAGTACGTCCCATTCAACTCAATTGCACTGGCTTCTCAGCATAGGCTTGTGCAAGGGGTATTTAAAAGCTGTTATTTTACTTACAAGTAAGCCCGTTGTGTTCAGTAAGACTTGGACTGTAATCTGATCTTACTCATCAGAAACAAACACCTCTAGCTCAGTGATGGGCTGGCCCCATCCCAAGATCCGGTACGCCAGAAGTGGGAGGGGCCAGCCAGGGTCAGGGGGTGTGGGCGGGGCAAGGGGTGGGACTGGGGAGGGGCGGGGCAACGTTGGTGCCTGCTCAGTGCCTGCTTAGACACCGGCGCTCACGCAGAGCCTGCCTGGAAGTTTGCCGGGCAGGCCGCTTCTAGGCAGGCTCACGTCGGCGCTCGCACAGAGCCTGCCTAGAAGCGGGCAAGCCGCCTCTAGGCAGGGTCTGCGCGAGCGCTGATGTCGGCGCTTGTGCAGAGCCTGCCTAGAAGCGGCCTGCCCGCTTCTAGGCAGGTGGCGGTGGGTAGAAAACATGTTGGTGGGCAGAAAAAACATTTTTCATTTCCCTGTTGCTGGCGGTACGCTAGCGGCAAGGAAACGGGAAGAACCGGTACGGGCGCGTAGGCCCGTACCGGAAAGTGCCCACCACTGCTCTAGCTATGTATGAAACAAGAAAATGAAGACAGATTCTGTGGCTTCTTAAAGCCTAATGAGAAGCATTAGGTTTTGTAGACCAAGCTCCTGTTTCATCAGATGTATCACCTGGTACCTGACTACTTACTGATGAATTCAGTTAATTGCCAATGGATGTCTTGCAATGATTACAGTCTTCTGACTCACAACTAATTCCTGATGAATGCTTCAGTGGGCCATAGGTACCATTTTTTTCTTTTTTTAAAAAAGGTTTTTAAGAGGGCAAGGAGAAAGAACTATTATTAAACACTTTAAAACAAGCAGTGTTTTCCAATTAGTGTGCCATGGCAAATGGTCCACAAGAATGCTGTGAAAGTTTTTTTGGCGGGGGGACATTGGGAGATGGGCTTCCCCTACCAGGACTGCAGGTGCCACAATGCACAATGTAAGCAGCCCCTTCCACTTATTGTTGGAAAGATTTGGGACAGCAACGGCAAGATACAGGAGACACTGTTTGGTTTGGCAAGCACTTGTGTGTTGCCATCACTGCTTAGAATTGTTCCAGTGATGCGTGGGAGGGAACACTTACAGTACATGATGCCCTGCAGTGACTGTAGTACTTATTGTTTTACCCCTCCTTTTGTTCCACTACTGGATCACATACATATTGAACATTAGAAATTTTAGCCTATAATAAAACAGGGGAACAATGTCCATCAGAAGCCATGTCGTAGGCTAGCGGTCCCCTTCCACATATACAAAATGCTCTTGCCCTTATTTACAAGAAAGGCCAGAAAAATATTTATGAAGAGATATAATTTCCTGCTACAAGTTGGGTATTGGACTAGATTACCTATTAGGTCCCTTTCAGCTCTATAATTCTATGACTCTAAGGCTGCAATCATAAAGATGCTTTCCTGGGAGTAAGTAATATTGACCACAAGCTTAGGATTGCAGTGTTAGGCTGCAATCCTTAGCTCCAGTTAGGCCAGCCTAAGCCCTGGCATCTGTCCTGAACTGAGGGTGACACAAAAGTGCCATAAGGCACTTCTGCCCCACTCTTGGGCGAAAGTTAGGCCAGTGCGCAGACATATGCTTGGCTACCTACATTAACATAGGAACGGGAAAACCAATGAGTTAGTCCAGCTTAGGTTAGAATTGCACACTAAGAAATAAAGGAACGTTTTTGATCCCCTGGAATGCTTGTGACTATTTATTCCCAAGTGGTCCTATATACCACATATATAGCATTTCAATTTTGTAACTCAATTACTATATACTATATGCACGCACCAATCCGAGATAGGCGCCTGAGACAAGGTTTTCCAAATGTAATACCTGAGATAGATCCTGAGTGTTTCTCTTCGTGACTGCCACCGTAAAGAGTCAATACAGAAAAGTTGGGACTTTCAACCTTCAGTCAAAGAACAAATTCAAAAAGGCAGACTGAGATGGTTTTGCCATGTCTGTAGAATGAACACCAATTGGCTGCCCTCAAAAGCTCCCCTGGAGAAAGTGACATATCCACTGAAAAGTCCAATGAGTAGCACTGAAGAAGATGAGGCTCAAATTTATTGAGGAAGACCTAAAGAACAGCAACTGACCACATACGAGGCTAGAAACATTGCCACAAATCAGCAAGAGCGGAATCGTATCATGATAACACCTGGAATCCAGTGGCACGTACAGCAGCATATTGGTGGAGGGGACAACCTGCTCCCTGAATGCCAACTAAGGACAAAAGAAGAAGGGAGAAGGAGAAGATGATGATGAAGATATCTACTGTACTATATATCATCTCAATTTTATTGATACCTTGAAAACAAGTGGTCTGATGTTAACTGCCATTTTCTTGACTAAACTTGTTTGACTGGGGCAGGCACAGGGCTTAGGTTCTCATGAGTCTTCATCATGGCTCATTCCATTTCATTTTGGTTTGATTAACCTTTGATTTTGGTTAATCCACTTGTCTAGGAAGTTGGTTTTTCCAGTTCCTTCTTTTGTAAAACCAATTTGTAAATTAGGAAGGGACTGGACAAATTTCTGGAGGAACAGTTTACAAGCCATGATGGGTATGCATAATTTCCTGGCCTTAGATATAGGCTACCTCAAAGTACTAGATGCAAAAGAGGTATCCAGGATACAGGTCTCTTGCTGTGCTGTGTGCTCCCTGTGGTACCATATGTCATAACCACTAAAAGAGAACAAGGACATCCAAGAAAAAATGTCAGACATGACAAAATAAAAGCTCAAATCATGATAGATAGATAGATAGATAGATAGATAGATAGATAGATAGATAGATAGATAGATAGATAGATAGATAGATAGATAGATAGATAGATAGATAGATAGATAGATAGATAGATAGATAGATAGATAGATAGATAGATAGATAGATAGATAGATAGATAGATAGATAGATAGATAGATAGATAGATAGATAGATAGATAGATAGATAGATAGATAGATAGATAGATAGATAGATAGATAGATAGATAGATAGATAGATAGATAGATAGATAGATAGATAGATAGATAGATAGATAGATAGATAGATAGATAGATAGATAGATAGATAGATAGATAGATAGATAGATAGATAGATAGATAGATAGATAGATAGATAGATAGATAGATAGATAGATAGATAGATAGATAGATAGATAGATAGATAGATAGATAGATAGATAGATAGATAGATAGATAGATACTGTAACGTTTATGTGGTTAATTTAAAGACACTGTGCCCGTTAAGCAGAAGGCCAGGATTCAAGACCCAGGTCGGCCCCACAAGACAGGGTGAGCTCCTGTCGCCCAGCTCTGCGACGCCAGCTGGATCCAATCGTATTGGCTCTGCCTTTCCATTGGATTAATTCAGTGGCGTGGAGAGGGGGGATTTGCTGCTTGGGTAACAGCCTATCCTTCATAACAATCCAACCCAGGCTTTCTTGCTTTGCATGCAGCTTATGCAGCGCCGAGCATGATACCATAGTCTTTTAAGACTCACAGAGGCCTGCTATACTTATATCTATGAGGATACCAAGTCCTAAGGAAAAATTCCACCTGATTTGTGAACTTTTTAGTTGAAAAGCTGTATATATATATACTGCAGATAGATAGATAGATAGATAGATAGATAGATAGATAGACAGACAGACAGACAGACAGACAGACAGACAGACAGATAGATAGATAGATAGATAGATAGATAGATAGATAGATAGATAGATACTGTAACGTTTATGTGGTTAATTTAAAGACACTGTGCCCGTTAAGCAGAAGGCCAGGATTCAAGACCCAGGTCGGCCCCACAAGACAGGGTGAGCTCCTGTCCTTAGCCCAGCTCAGCGACGCCAGCTGGATCCAATCGTATTGGCTCTGCCTTTCCATTGGACTAATTCAGTGGCGTGGAGAGGGGGGATTTGCTGCTTGGGTAACAGCCTCCATAACAATATGGAGCCTCCATAACAATAACATAACTCCATAACAATCTAACTCAGGTTTCCGTGCTTCACATGCAGCGTATGCAGCGCCGAGCACGATACCATAGTCTTCCAAGACTGATGGAGGCCTGCTTTATGGCTACAATCCAAAAGACACTTTCCTGGGAGTAAGCCCCATTGAACAAAATTGGGGCTTACTTTTGAGTAGACATAGTTTCACATTTTTTATACAACCCATCCTCTGAGGAATGTAACATTAAATAAATTAAATAAATTGATATGTGCTGCCTGCTCACAAGGAAAAGGAGGACAATGAAGATTTTTTTCTCTTGGTTTTTAAATGTTCTATTAATTTTAAAAAAGAAGAGAGGAAAAAACAAAAGGAAAATCAGAGAAAGGTAGAACAAAAATATTCTTACAAGATATATGGCAAGTGCAGAATACTGAATTTACCTTTCTTCAGTCAAATACTGTGTTAATTTCTACTATTTAGAAAGAAGTATTAGTCCTAAACAACACTTGGCTGAACACAGCGGAACTTATTTCTGAGCAAGGTTAATATTACATATTAAGACTGCAATCTTAAGTATTCTTTCCTGGGAGTAAGATCCATTGGACACAATGGGACTTATTTCTGAGTAGACACAATGGGGTTTACTTCTGAGTAGACATAGCTAGGATTGCGCCCTAAAACTATTTAAATAAAACCATATTATAACTACTTTACATAGTGCAATCCTAACCATGTCTACTCAGAAGTAAGCCCCATTGTGTTCAAAGGGTCTTACTCCCAGGAAAGTGTGTTTAGGATTGCAGCCATAACTTCTGAGCTGTCATTGATTCCACGGAGGCTCTCCAAGGAAAGCGGTGAGAGCCCTTCTGGTTGAGGGTGTCCAGCTGTCCCCTGTTTCCAGGACAGGAGGCTGAACAGGTGTTGAAGTTGTCCAGCCTCCTCCCTGCACCCACAGCCTATCCCGTCCCTGGAAGGCGCCTTGGGGGCGTGGCGGAGCGCCCCACAACACCTGAGTCTTGGCGGGCGAGGGAGGCGCTCAGTGGGTCCGGGGAGGCGAGAGGGCGAAGCTTGCTGTGCGGTGGGGCTGCTGGAGAAGAGGGCCCCTTTTGGGAAGGCGCCGCGCGTAATTACGCACCAAGTTCAACCAGCCGGGCAAGGAGCGCACAGGGCTGCTGTGGGGAGGCAGGCAGGGAGGTTCGTCTGTCTGTGGCCAGTTCCAGAGCGGACCCCCGTCCCCCCGTCCCCCCAGGTCGCCCACCATGGAGCCCCCGGAGCAGGAGGCGCAGGCAAAGGAGCCCCCCTCGCCCTCTCCTCTCCTGAGGGAGCTGTGCGCCTTCGGGGCTCGGGCGCTGCTGTTCCTGGCGCCCGTCTACCTGGCCGGCTACCTGGGGCTGAGCACCAGCTGGCTGTTCATCGGGCTGCTCCTCTGGACCTGGTGGAGGAGGAACCGCAGCCACAAACGCTCCAGGCTCCTGGCCGCCTTTGGCCTCCTCCAGGACGAGAAGAGAGCCGTCACCCAGGGCATCGCCCTCCAGCAGCTCCCCGCCTGGGTAAGGGCTTCACCTCACTCTCAGGGCAGGGCACCACCTGCCCTCTTTAGGCTGCAAAAATCATACATTTTCTTTCCCATAGAATGCGCCTTGAGTTTTTCTATATCATCTTTGTGTTTGAAATCAATTATAAATTTCAAAATTAAATCTTACTTTACATTTCCTTTTTTGTGTAGGGTTGCCATATGTCCCAGAAAACTGGCACAGTCCTGGGTTTTAGGATCTGCATTCACGTACTGGCAAGTTTGACAGGGAGTCCCATCCCAGTTTTGTCAAAGTCCCTACTTATATTTAATGCTTAAGGTACAGGCATTCTAGTTTACGTAGTCACCCTGTTATGACTGAGGGCGCAGTCCTAACCAATATAGGTTGACACAACTCACTCACTAGCTGTTCCTGTTGTGATGTGGGAAGGTCAGTGTGTGATGTCTGTGCACTGACAGAACCCCCCCCCCCCCCACCTAGGAAAGGTGCACAAGTACTTTATGGCACTTTTGTGACATACCTAGGCCAGCACGGGACTTATGCTAGCCAACCAGGATCTAACTTATGCTAGCCTAACCAGCACGGGACTTATGCTAGCCTAACCAGGACTTATGTTAGGATTTTAAAGTATGGCAACAGTAATTACTGTGAACTGCATGCAATGAAAGGCTGTAGAAACAATGTCAGTACTGTAAATGAATATGTTAATAAGAAAAGATAAATTGAAATTAACTGTACCATATGGGCAGGTCTTAAAATGAATCTGCATCATTCACTTGCCTTGAACTTACCAAGTTACCATATGAGCTAACTGATAATTCAATGAACAATTGGTTTAGCAGAAGTGATGATTTTGTCTGTATCCATATCACAGGATGAGCAAAAGTTCCTTGTTCTCTGTCTTTAAAAAAATTGTACTGTTATTGTACTGTATTGTATTTCCATAGATTTTCAATTTTATAGCCAAATACAAATTTTAATCCCGATTAGCGTACACAATATCTGTCAGAACAGAGTGACTTTTGGGTGAGAGTTTAAGTCTGCAATCCTAACCTCCACTTAGGCTGGCCTAAGCTCCAGCATAAGTCCTGTGTTGACCGGGGGGGCGGGGTCACACAAAAGTACCCAAAGACTCTTCTGCACTACTTCTCAGGGAGGATTAGGCCAGTGCACAGACATGCACTTGCTTCCCTACATCACCATGGGAATGGGAAGACTGATGAGCTGGCCTAGGTTAGGACTGCAACCTAAGACACTCTCACCTTCAGAACAGAGTGTACTCTCAGGGACTGGGAGCTGGTTTAAACCAGTATGAAATCCTTTTTTTTGCTATTATCATATTATAGTATCTATATACTGAACTAACTTACAGGCACAAGTTGGTTAACGTAGGCACGGCTGAACATAAACCACACTTTTCATCTGGTTCTGACAAGTATAGTTTCATGAGAAATCTCACAGAACCTTTCATTTCTTTCTCTTCACAATGCAGTGTCCTAACTGCCAGCCTTTGTACTCTCTTCCCTTGCAAGCAGTTGCAAACCAAGCCCCAGATGGGTTCTCAAGATGTTATCCATTTTTTGCCTGCTGACTACTCCACAGTTCCCCATAGAGAGGTTGCTGTCCTTTGGTCAAACCCTACACTGACACCCTACACTGACACCTCATGACTCTCAATCTGCTTCCATAGTCCATTTGGTGCTACTTCTGCCATGAGTACTCAGCATTCAGTTCATTATTATGGTTGTTCCTGCTGGATTGGTCTGGATTGGCCCTTGGCAAGCACCAAATTAGGTACAGATGCAATTTCCACACTGATTTTCTCTGGTCGGTTATTCCAAGTGAACACCTGAAAATTGCTGGTGGAATGTATTTTGTCTTGTTCCGCTTGAAGGTAATGGGAGACATACCTTGCAGTCCTAAACATATGTACTCGGAAGTAAGTTACATTGTGTTCAATAGTCCTTACTTCCAAGAAAAGGGTGGTTAGGATTGCAGCCAAAGATAGTCAATTTATTGCATGAATGTTTTGTAGTTGTGCGAAGCAATTTTTAAAAGGGCCTGCTTTTTGTGAACCTCTTATTGTATATTAGCATGCTACAAATGTAATTTAATTTTACTATTGTATTTGCTGCATTCTCTGTTGCTTACTCTAAAGAACAGTTACAACCAGAAAAATACTGGTAACTTGACATACCTACCTCTGGTATGTATCTAAGGTCTACCTTAAAATACCTCTGAGGCATTCTAACATTTGAGTTGCATTGCAGAATCTTGAGTTATGAAAAAATTACTACCTGCAGGGAGACCTCCTGGCATTTAAGCATTTGTGTTGGCATACCCACTTGATGTCAATTTGGCAGCATGGTTTGAAGCTGTATAGATGTAGCAGCCACTACATCTTCCCCTAAGCTTTTGTTTTTAATGTTAGGATGGAAAAGCAAGAAAACTCATGGATGCAAGTAATGTATCATATTTTTATAGACCAGCTTTACATGGAACAGCCCCCTCCATCCATGTATTTTGTATTTTTTGGTCCTTGATCCAGTTTTATAATTGTTCCTTTTTTTAAAATGAAAGCGGAATGTTCTGTCTCTGATGGAAACTATGCCAAATAATCTGATATATTACTAAATAAACCACAACTTTAGCAAACAAATATCAAAATAGAAGGTGTTGCTAGTATTTACATGTACCTGCACGTTATGTTGATTCCTATTGATGAATCCTGTGTTCATGATTGCCACATTGATTTCTAACAACGGGGCCCAATAATAGGGCCATGTGTCCTTCAAAAGTGCAACAAACCTACAGAGGAAATTTGAGGCTTATCAAGCACTGAATGTTGAAATGCCTTAAAAGCTGCGACTGCCAGGACACAATCTGATTAAGAGTTGAGCATGTTTTGAATGCTAAGACTCCATCTTAGAAAACATAGCCATGTGGCTTCCATGCTTAGAAAGCATTTTCTGAATGCTTGAATAACCTAGGGTGCAATCCTAACCCTAGGCCAGCACAACTCATTGGTCTTCCCATTCCTCTGGTGATGTAGGGGAGGCAGGCGTATGTCTGTGTGGTGGCCTAATCCTCCCTCAGGTGTGGCACAGAAGTGCCTTACTTTTGTGACACCCCCAAGTCAGCACAGGACTTGTGTTGGTGCTTAGGGCATCCTATGTGCAGGTTAGGATTGCACCCTTAAAGACCCAAAGCATGAAGGAATAGGGGACAAGGAACTCTCGCTCAAAGGATTACTTACAGGGCCTGGCTTTGTCTTGATATGAAATAGTGAACACTGGGCATCCGGCAACTGACATTTAAAATGTGGTGTTTTAGGTCTCACTAAATTGGAAATGCTGCATTAAAGCCTGAAAAAACTTTATTTCTTTCCTCTGCAAATGTCTTTGAATCCTTTGTTTTGCAAGAACAATAAAGAAATGTTAAAGAACATATTTTTCAAACATGTTTTCTTCTATATCTTGTTGGAGATAAACAAGTGAGAACACAATCATATGAATGTTATGCTTTGAGACGAAAACATTTAAAACTTAAATACCTTTGTCAACCCCTTGTCATGCAACATGCAACTATCAGAACATAATTGCCTCAAGGTAACAATGGTGAAAAAACCAACCTATGGTAAACAGCAAGAGATGCCTCATGTAGGCCCATTTGGAGTCCAGCCTTATCACTGGGATCACCACTATGTTCATTGTTGAATTTTGTGTTTTGAATATTTTTTCATCTTTAGTGCTTTCCTGCAGTGGAACAGACACTTTCTGGGAATGAAAGGAAAAAGTGCTTGTACTGCTCTGTCAATCAGCTGAATAGTTTCATTCTCTGAACTGGAGCTGTCCTGCATCTCTTTATGAGCCCATTTTATTGTGTACAGTAGATCGGCAGCTGTAAATCCTTTGCAGAGAACCCTGCCTCTATCATGCACTAGGTTATATCATGATAGGAAAAGCAGTCTAGATTACCTGTGAAGCTATTAAAAACATACCTAACAGCACAGACCTATGCATGTATACTCAAAAAATCCTATTGAGTTCAATAGCCCTCCTCCCAGTAAGTGGGTACAAAGGACTGTAGGCTGAATGCAGTGGAACTGCATTTATTTCTGGATAAATATGCATATGACTAGGATGCAGTTGTCTTATTTTGAATTCCAGGATATTTTATTTCCCTTCTACTTGTAATATTCAATTTTATTTTCTCTTGCTCTACCAGTCTCCCTGTTTGCGTGCCATGGTCGTTTTTACCAAGTAACAAAGATGGAGCTGTTAAGCTGAGAGTTTTTTTAAACTTAAGAGCAGTTCTTCTTTGAGCACCTATACACTTGAGGTACTATTAAACTGTTCATACAAGAAAGACCACATTGGTCCTGCAGAGCTGGCTGCACTCTAAACACTAGTGTGTAGCAGATTGACAGCAAGCCATGTGCTATTCAAGTGCACACAAGCTAATAGAATGCTTTGCTTTATATGATAATTACGGTACAATTAGTATTTATCTTAAGTGTTTTGGTCTCTTTACAAGACTAGAGGTATCAGTGTTTTCCAATTGTTGTCTTTTTAATATCTTGGGATCTGGTGGAACTTGGTTGTTGGAGGAAGAAAGTCTTTTGCCAAATCCAAATGGAAACTTAAAAGACAATTGCCTGAAACATATTAAGCTATGTTGTATCATAGGCAACACAGTTCAAACTGCCCACTTGGGCTGACAAAAGTTACTTGTGCCAGTCTAGGGTGTCACAAACATGCCATAAAGGACACCTATAATATCTGGAGAAGGGAAGCCGTTGCAGGAAGTTATGACAGCCTCCCTGTCCTGCCACAAGCCACATAGGCAGTCACACTGGCCGATCTCAGAGTGTGTTTTGGGGCAGGCGGAGGGTGTTGGGGAGCAAGTGGTGGAACTTGGAATCCAAGCCCCATTTTCCAGGCAGCACAGAAAAGCTGCTGCCTGCTCTGGACTACTTTGATGCCCTGATCTCCAAAAGATACTGAATGAGTAAACTTGCTGTCTTCAGCTTGGACTGTGTGGAGAAAGAGAACATAAACCAATATTGTTTCTTTAGTATAGTGTATTTAGTATTTAGTAATTCTACATGCACAAGTTTGCTTTGAACCTACTTTATTTTCTAAATACGTACAAATGCACCATTATCCACAAAATGTGGCCTCGTCTTGTAAAGGCCTAGTCAAATGGACTGTCAACCACAGTCCTTCACCATTGATTCCTAAATTTTAGCCCTGCCTTCACAGTAGTCCTTTGTCTATTAACTCACTTTGCAAAATGAGTTCATACTATTTTTGTTTGCTTTTCTAGGTTCACTTTCCTGATGTTGAACGGGTAGAATGGCTGAACAAGGTAAGGTGCTGGATACCAAAATGAGCTTTATCTAGAAAATTACCTTTAAATGTGAGATTCTTAAACTAGGGCATAGCAAAACACCCCTGCCTTAGTGCCTTAGCCCCTGGCCCTTTAAGGGGTTGGGGAAGGGAAGAAGGAATAATAGACTCCCCAGGATCACTCTCTATCCTCTATCACCAATAGAGGACAAGGGGGTGTGTGTTCTTACTTACTGAAGCTAGTGTAAGATTCAGGAATTGTGGGCTGCTGAGAGTGATCTGTAATTTTTAAAAATATTCTAAGACCTGGAAAGCCCTGTAGGGACTCCTAGACTTTTCACTAGTCCTTGATAAAACCCTCTTTACAACACCTCCATTGGCAACACAATTCTTGGGATTGCATTGCTGCCTCCACCCCCTTCCCCCCCCCCCCCCCCGCATAGACTTACCTTGGGAGTTTTATTCCCAAACTATATGAGAATCCCTGCTTTACTTTTGAGCAATTGCGTTCTTTGAAATTTAGGGAATAGTGAACAGTTGGCTTGAATGCTATGTTGGAAGTGGCTGGTTGAATTTCAGACCTTGTTTTTGGATATTGTTGTTTTAACAACTCAATCCTAGTCAACTCTCCAGCACTGATAGAGTCTCAAAGTTAGAAAACAAGCATTCCCTTAACTTGTAGAGGCCTCCCTATCACAGAATTCAGTACATGTCCCATTGGTAGGGATCTGCAAAAGATGAGGTTATTTTTCCTGACAAAGGATAACACCTCTTTTGCAAAAATAACCTTGCCTTTCGCAGGTCCCTATACATTGGGCATGAACTGGTGCTGGAAAGTTGTTTAGGATTGGGCTTCAATTCTTTTTCATTAAGAAGATGTGCTAACACTTGTTGTCAGTCTTCCTTGGCAACACCTCATTATTGGAAGTTTCATTTTCTATGGCAGCAGGCATCCATCAGACTTGAGAGACTATGGTATCGTGCTTGGCACTGCATATGCTGCATGCGAAGCACGAAGGCCTGGGTTAGATTGATATGGAGGATAGGCTGTTACCCAAGCAGCAAATCCCCCTCTCCACACCACTGAAATAGTCCAATGGAAAGGCAGAGCTAATACGATTGGTTCCAGCTGCGTCGCAGAGCTGGGCTAAGGACAGGAGCTCACCCTGTCTTGTGGGGACCGACCCGGGTTTCGAACCCTGGCCTGCTGGTTAACAGGCACGGTATCTTAACCACTTTTCTATGGTATTTCACATTTATTTAGTGCTTTCTGGGTGTTCATAGAGTTTCATATGCAAATCTCAGTAAATCTTCCTATCACAGCATGAGAAAGTTCACCCATCAGAGACCACAGACTGAAAGAGAAATATTTTGTTTAGATGACCCAATCTTTAGTTGATGAACATGAAAATAATAATTCACTGCTCTCCATCTTCAGGAGTTTATCTAACTTTCTATGAGGGTAAAAGCATGTGGGTTGGGGCAGGGCTGATTTGTCAGACATACACACACAAACCAAATCTATATTATTCGAACACACTTGATCCATAATTGAGGCCAAAGTGATTAGTCAAGAGGCTAGAAGCAAATTAATATTTAATTCTGGACAACTAGATTTACAGTATTTAGAAAATTTCTATACCACCTTTTCCCAGCCTGGTACTCAAGATGGTTTACGCCTTGATGGTTTATGCCTTCAAGCCACATTTACTGAATATCTTCTGTCCTTCAGTGTAACCTTGTTGAAAAATTCCATGCCTAACTTTATTCTACAAACTGAAAATCTTTTTGAGAAACTCAAAGCCTATTTGCCTTGAATAAAAAATCCTGGGCTGTGGTAGTAATTCTGTTTTTAAGTTTCTAATACTGCACAGAAAAAACCAAATATTTTTATGCTGTGTTTAGGTTCTAGAACAGGCCTGGCCATATTTTGTGGTGATAATGGAAAAAAAATTTAAGGATGTCATTGAACCAAAAATCAGAGCGAAGAACCCACATTTGAAAACGTGTACGTTCACCAAAGTTCATTTGGGAGACAAGGTAAGGTTATTACCCTGGAACTAAAATGGTTACTTGACTTTTCAGCATGTAAGCTGTGGTGTAGGTATAGTATAGATCAGTGGTTCTCAAACTTTTTTGCATTGATACCCACCTTGAAAAAAGGGTTTCACTTTGCCAGCCACTCAATTTTCTGTGGCTTTAAAGGTGATTGGACAGCAGTGCAATCTCAAGGATCACTGCCTGTCAAGAAGCAGGCTGTTTAACCCTTGATGCATGTAGTCTAATCTACCCTGTCAGATTCACAAACCACCCAATATTGGGCCCTGATCCTTTTGGGGCATGATCCCACAGTTTGAAATCACAGGTAGATCAATGTAAAAGTATCAGCTGATTTTTCACTCATGATTTTATATCTATGCAAATGAAGTTGGCATTTCAAATTAAAAGATAAACATTATTCCAGGCAAAAAAGCCTGCTTGCCATGGTAACACGGAAGGCAGGCAGTAATTTAACTTCCTTCTGGGGGCTTGGAAGAGCTTCATTTCAGGTGGGAGGCTGACTCCTTCCTTCTCCCCCCAGCATGTGACAGAATTCCAAGTTATGGGGAAGTAATTATCACTGTTCATTCATTTGCTGCACTGTGGGGAACAGATCTGCCTCCCAGATGAAAGGAAGCTCTCAGAGCTTGGGAGAGTGAGGTTAATTGCCTGCCTTTCACATTACCATGGCAAGCAGGTGATATTTAAACTGCTGCCTAATCATTTAATTGCTTTTAACACAATTCCATCCATGGAGGTTCCTGGAATGGAACCCTTGCAGATGCCAAAACCTGTAGTAGTGTGTGTTGAGCTGGAAGTACATTGTAACTAGAGGTGTGATTTTTGCGATCACAAATCAAAAGTGGGTTGGATCCAAAATCCAGGAGGGCAGTTTGGAATGTTTTTGCATTTTGGAGAGTTCTGCAGTAGCTGGCATGGGCCTCTCTGCATCCCTAAGGGGCTGCTGCATCTTGTAAGTACAAGCAAGCCCTTGTGCCCCTTGAAAGCAATGTGCCTTCCGTCTTCCCCTGCAAGCACTTAACAACAGGGCCCAAACTCCCAGAGTTTGAGTACTGCTGACATCTAGTACACTTTAAAGCCATTACGATTTTTTTAAAAAATGCTCTCCTTGAACAAAAACACAACACCAGTTTCTTCATATCTCCTTGGGGCGGACGGGTCAGGACAAAATCCATTTAAAAATTAATATTTAAGAACACCTCTATTTATATCTAATTTCTGTCAACTTTTCTTGTGAGACATTCCCCCGTTATAAAAATTGTTCTTAAGTATTCTTAAGTTTACAAAGCAAAAGGGACCAAAGCCTGAGGACATCCATTTTTACACAAATGAGCCCATTTTTGCAAAGTGAACAAATTGCTTAATTTTTTTATTTTTAGTATTATAAAACAGAAATATAAATGACCTAGCCACCAACTTCTTTTTTTAGACCCCACCCCCAAAATCATTTTTGACTTTGCACTGTTGAAGAATGTTCTTTGTGATGTGAACTCTTTTAAATTGCATTGCCTTTTACAATGAACTAATAGGGACTGCTACTAAAATACTCTTGACTGGAAAACCAGAATTCATTTTCTGTGACAGATTACCAATCTAGTTGGCTCTTGATCTAGTTTGATTCAGAAGTTACCATGTTTAGCAGGGTAAGATTTAGAGGACATTCCCACCCCAAATCTTTTGCATATTTTAAAGGGAAAGAGGAAAACAGTAATATGAGGGGCAAAAACCTACATTCTATCACAGCAGTATCCTGTGCTGCCTGTGTTAACAGGATTCCTGTGACACCAGATTGATTACTGCAGGATCCCAGCAGGCAGCTGCACTGGCTGCCTGCTGTTTACTCAGGAGAAGGGGACACTCTTCCCGTTCTCCCAGGTAAGTGAACAGCGTCATAATGGGGCTACTCTTCCATGCATTGGCTCAAGAGCCTCTGTAAAAGGGCAAAACATCATGAAGGCTTTTGAACCAGAGAAGCGGAGCTCATTCAGACCCCCCTTCCTCCATCCCAGAACACCACCTCCTCACCTCCCACTATGTCCCCGCTCTCCACCAGCCAATGGATTGGGTCCTTAGGTTTATATAAGCAAGGATTCAGGATGGTTAATTTAATATTCTATTTTGTGAATACAAGTTGTCATAACAGCAAATAATACTGCTACATTTCTTGTCTGTTTTCAGTGCCCAAAAATCAAAGGAGTAAAGGCCTATACCAAAGAAGTTGATCGAAGACAAGTGATCCTGGATGTACAAATCTGGTACTACAGTTTCTTATTTTGTCCTTGCTGTCCCTGGGGCTAATTCAGAAACCTGACTGAATTATTTTTCAAGAAATTGTGTTAACAAATCTGAAACATAATGAGTTCCATACACATACAGTGTTATCTTCTCCTTGCAACATTCTTCCCTATTTGAAGCTAATGATACCTATTTTGATCCTGAGGATATTAGAAAATTATTGGGGAAATACCACACTCATTAGCCACTGTCTTTTATTATTTATAGAAGCAGAGATTGTCAGGTTGCCTGATTCTGTTGCAGACACCAGGGTCCGTGTTTGCACATGTCTATTCTTCCCATGCTTCATTACAGAGCTGGGATTCAAATAAATTAACAACAGGTTCTGTGTCCTAATATCCTAAATTAACAGGTTCCATGTCCATAGAACAACAGGTTCTATGTTTCATTAGTAATCGTTTCTCAGAACCAGATGCTCATCAGCAAAGGGTTCTATAGAACCTGTGAGAACCCCCTGAAGCCCACCACTGTATCATGCATGTAAACTTACTGGAGTTGGCCTGAAGCAATATCAGAAGTCAGTCCTAGTCTATACAAGCCAGCCACATGAACGTTGCCACTCATAAGTTCTCAACCCTTCAGATGAGAAATTTCCATTAAATATAGCTCAACGGTGCTTATAGTAATAAATACTAGCATTATATATTGCTTGGAGCTGTTCTTGCTAAGTCAGAATAGCAATAATGCATAATGTAACAGATGTTTCAAAATAATATAATATATAACTGCGTTCAGGATCAGTTATAAAAATTGACCCTAAAACATAAAAATAAATGCATCAGAGATGGGGCTCTACAAATATATAAGGCATACCTTTAAAAATACAATAAAATGCATACTTTTTACAACGCGAGAACCAACTTCTCACCATTTTACATGGTGAGAACCAGCTTCCTGACTCCAGGCAATATGAAGTAGCATATTATCTGGAACAAGGAAACGGCTTTTCTCATCTACATTGTAGACCTTCATGAAGGCTGCACCAAGGGAATTTCAAGCTGTTGATGTACAGTACATCCAGGATACTGTATAAGTTAAGATGCTACTTGGGTACAGTCAATTTCCAAGCAACAACCACAACTGTTATTTGTTGCCACTTGTTATGTAGCCTGCACAGAAGAACATAAAGTCTGTAGATACAATACTGCCTCACAAAAGCTCATAAGCAAGTCTCTGTTGAAGAAAAGAACTTGATGTTGAGAATTCCGCATCATGACAATCTCTGATTTTTGTTTTTTAGACATGCATCTTTTAATAATGCATTTTATTTTTAGTAATACATACAAAAATGTGAGTGAAACACTAGTTAGATGCTCCCGTTTTCTTTCCAGAACATGGTTTTCTGCACTCAGAGAGCTGGGGCTTTCCATACCCACGTCATGCTGTGACATCATGACACAATGCATCTTCATGTTGTCATTATGTGAATGTGCTGTGAAGGGCACATGTGCACTGCTGTGATCATCCCTGCTTGGGGGGGGGGGGGGTTGCTGAGACACTCCACAGCCGGTCAGGTGCCTGAGTGGCTCCAGAGCAGCTCCAAAAACTGTCCCCACTGGGGAGGTTGCTGAGACACTGCATGCTTTAATGACCTCCCCAGTGATGGAGTTGCTGGGGCATGCACACTGTAGCTGTTTCCTCTGGGGAGGTTGGTGGAGTGCTTTTGGGAAGGAGTCACTGAGGTGCTCTACAGCTGACTGGGCAACATTACCTGACTATGGAGTGTGGGGGTGTGATTGTGTATACTTTCCATTTCATGCCCGTAGCCTGAGCCACCTTGTTCTAAGTAGGTGCTGTGCCTCCAGCTATACTATAGTTAACACCGTTTTGGCTTCTGGATTTAGGACAATTTTATTCACAGAACTTCTATACATCTATGGTACTCTCTTATATAGCCCAAATAGCATGTCTGCAAAAGTCAGATTCCAAAAGTGTTAAATCTATGTGTTGTGTGAATGTTAGGTTGTTCACATCAGCAATTTATATGATGTCCTGGTAAGAAGATATTCAGTCTATGAGGATGATATTCGGTCTATGACCCAAGAAAGGCGGGTTACAAATTTTTAAAATAAATAAATATGCCTCTGGAGCACTAGAAGAATGCACTGGACAGTTATCTGTCCTTAGCCTTTCTTCACATGATAAAGAGAATGGATGAAATGTGTCTCTTCTGTAGGGTTTGTTTGTTTAGCTTTTCCATAGCCAGACTCACTCTGCTTGTATCTAGTCCACAATCCTCCTTATGACTCGCAGAGGATACTGGGGTGACCTCACTTACTAAAGAAGTATGAGGAATCATTCCAGTAGAAAAGAAGGCGTTAGGTGGATTGTAAAACCAGCCCATCCAGTTAAGCATCTTGAAGAATGCTGCCTTGCCCTCTGAACTGAGAGCAGATGCCAAATCCTCCCTGCAGTTTAAAGGAAAAGTGGAAGCAGCTGGCATTTTTATTTGTGCCTGTAAAATGTACAAAGCTCCATTACTTTCAGTGTTGACCAAACAGGTTGAATATGGGGGAAAGTGCTGTGCTGCCCAAAGGTGTGTGGTTGGGGGTGGTGTTTCAATGGTAAGTTTGTTCAAAGCAAAAAGGGTTGGGGGGTCTGTGGAAGGTCTGTGGAAGATGGGGACAAATTCCATTCCTACTCTACGTATTTTTGGTATATGTTTGCCGCCCTTGTTTACCTGATCTGCTGTTGCTCTTGCTTCTATTTTTCTTGAAATGTCTTTTACGGCATGAGCTTAGTCAGTTAGGGATCATATGATGCCTATGGTGATGTCATGAGCACAGTGCCAGATTTATGTATAAGCTAATCAAGCTATACCTTAGGGCCCCACTCTTTTTTGGGCCCCCCAAAAAATATAAAGGAAAAAAACTGGATATGCATTTCCAAAATATAAGATAAAAACAAAACCTACATACAGTAACAGTGTTTTGTGTTGTGTAGGTTCATAAATTAGGCCCATAAATTACCATATAGCATATATTCAACACAAAAAACAGTGACAGTTTGTTCTTGATAAAGGACAGCTAGAAAAGAAGGCGTTATAAAGAGGCCCATTACCTTCAATACCTTAGGGCTTCATCATACCTAAATCTGACCCTGCATGAGCATCGCAGCCAATAGAATATAGCTTCATATTACTAGGATCAAGTCATACCTCCCCTTGCCATCTCTTTAAATGGCAAATGATGAGAGTTAAATACCTTTATTTTCTTTTGTATTAGGCAAATGCTTGTCTTGCTGACTTTAATATAGTGGTACCTTGGTTTACAAGCATAATTCATTCAGAAAGCATGCTTGTAATCCAAAGCTGCTTGGGTAACAGCCTATCCTCCATATCAGTCTACCCACCCCTTCGTGCTTCGCATACAGCACCGAGCACAATACCATAGTCTTTCAAGACTGATGGACACCAAGTACATCAAAGCAAATTTTCCTATAAGAAATAATGGAAACTCAACAATTTGTTCCACAACACAAAAATATTCATAGAAAAATGATTAAAATACTGGAGTGTAATACAAAATAATAAAGAAATAAAACAAATTAATCTGCACTTTTGCTGTTGTCATAAAGACACTTTCCAGGGAGTATGACCTATTGAACACAATGTTGCTTGCTTTTGAGTAGACATGGTTAGGATAGCACCCTACAATCTGCCCCCCTTACACAGGAGTAAGCCCCACTGATTATAGTAGAGCTTATTTTAGAATAGACATGCAAGGTTAGGGCTGCAATCCTAAACACACTTACTTGAGAGTAAGTTCCATAGAACAGAATGGGACCTCTGAGTAGACATGCTTAGGATTGCACCCTAGATCTCTCAGACTCTTTTCCATTGCTCCCTTGCATAGGATTGAGCCCCACTGATTGTAATAGGCTTACTTCAGAGTAGACATGCATAGACTATTCTCTCAGGAAAGACTGAGAAGGTGCTGATGGAGTGCCAAAACTGGTTTCGGACAGGGCTATTTTTTGTTTGTATTGCAAGACATCACTTGTATTGCAAGTCAAAATTTATTAGAACTGTTTGCTTGTCTTGCTAAACGCTCTCAATCCAAAAGGCTCTCAATCCAAGGTTCTACTGTAGTTCCATTGCCCATTAGTGATGGAAGGCAGTACAGTACTTTGCTGTGGTTCTAATTGCAAATAGTTCGGTTTAGTTGGGGTAAAATAGGAATGGGGTGTCCATTTCATGCACATCAGGATAAGGGTTCTGCTATTCCACCCTACCTGGTCAACTCCACTAAGCTAGGTTGAGGCCAACTGTGTGGATGTATTTCTCCTTTCAACCTTCGCAATCTTTTGCTAAAGACTGTGGGAAAAGTAATGAGGAGTGCATTTTTAAGGAGGTGAAATTTTTCCAAAATATTCATGCACATGTGCACGCATGTCACCACCGGTAATTTTCTCTGTTCTGCATCATACTACTATTCTACTTATGGTCAGATTAGCATAGGTAAGTCAGATAGTACAAAGCAAGATGATTTTATTGCTACTGCTCATGACTGATTTGTTTAATTGCTTCCATTATAGTACATTGCCCTGTTAGGCTAATTCTTGTGAAGACTGTGCATGCCTATTTGCAACTGATGGTGTAACTATCTGTTGCATTACATTTTTACCGCCTAATTGGCACATGGAATGTAATTTGTTCACTAGATCTTTACAAGTTTTTGCTAACATGATCAAAGATAAGATTTAAGCTACTGAAATTTCCTGATGGACTGGTAACAAACAGGATATTGTAACCTGCTCAGGATAATTCACTTTTAAAGCGCTGCTTTAAATCATTAATATGCAAGTTAATTGATATGTGGTTTCTGTAAAGCAGTTACACAAATCCATATACAGTGGCACCTTCACGTAACAAACACCTCACATAAAGTATGTTCCACGTAACAAACAAAAATTTCTCTAGGATTCTCCTTCACGTAACAAACTGTGCTTCATGTAACAAACACACTCATTGGCAGTCAGGGCAGACGCACTGGCTGGCCGCCCTTTTAAAAAGCGTAAGGGCTGCCTACTGTGCCTGCCCTTAGCGAAAGCAACACTTCTGTGCTGTTCCTCCTGTGGCTGGGCATCCGCTGGGCTGAGGGAGAGAATAGCAGTGGAGAAGAGGGAAGCAGCTCAGGCCTAGCCAGAACCAATCGTCTGAGTTTCCATTATTTCCTATGGGAAAATCTACTTCACCTAAAGAACGTTTCACGTAACAAACATGCCTCCGGAACGAATTAAATTTGTTAGGAGAGGTGCTACTGTATATAAAACTGAAGTCATTGATTCACGCACTGACTCATCAACGCCCAACCAAAACTACTGGACCTAGAAGTGTGAAATTTGGGGAGCATTTTCCTTCCATGATGGAGGCATCCACTAAGAACTGGGTTTTGGAAATTCCAACCAGAAGGTGTGAAAAGGGGCACAATGCATTTTTGTCCCCATAGTTTACATTGAAGAATCCGATGGATGCTCTGCCCCAACCCCTGGACCTAGAAGCATGAAATTTGCGGAGGGGGTGTTGCACCGGGAGTGGTCTACAGGGGGCAAGGTTGTGTGGGGGTTGCATGGGGAGGTTGCGGGGGTGTTGCACGGGGGGTGTTATAGGTGTGCCCAGGCACACAAATATTCTTGAAATTTCACTCCTGCAATGCAGTTATATTTCACTAAAAAGGTAAAGGTATCCCCAACAGGTTATACTGCTAGTTGTCACCAACTGTAGGGTGCGGTGCTCATTCATGTTTCACTAGTCATTAAAATAAGCACAGCTTGGGGACAATAATGGTAGCAATAAATATCACAGCATCTCTCTCCCCCTAGCAAAACATTGGTGTGGGGGAAGATTTTTCTTTGCTGCTTGATGGATGTGTGTTGAAGACCTTAACAAATTGGTCGGGAACAGAGATGATAGTTGGCTTAGTTCCCTTGGTATCAAAACCATTAAGCATTCCTGAAGTGACTCACACTCGTGTGCCGCAGACTAAAGGTGTGAGTGAGCTGTGATGAACTTAATAGCCGTGTCTTGTGCTGGGACATCGGAAGTCATTTGAGAAACTGGAATCAAATTAAGTCTATTAATAGACTTGAGTTTATCAAGTCATGCCCCCCCCCCCCCCAAAAAAATCATGATGCAGAAATCTTTTTCCTTGAGGGGAGATCACTTGAGCAATATTTATTCCCCTTCCTATCACTGCACAAATCTGTTTGGTTCAGCTTTTGCTTCTGTTGTCACTATTCTTGTCATTCCTTTTTTATTCTAATAGTTGCAAAGCATCTTATAAAGTCTTGTAGTCCAATCTTATGCATTTCTACTCAGAAGAAAGTCTCATTATGTTCAATCTTCAACAACCTTTACTGGCATAAAACATTTTGTTCAACTGTCTTACACATAGGATAGTATTGGACCCTACCCTCCAAACCCCCAAAGTTTACAGTCAAATCAGACAAAAATTAAAATGGTGATAAAACAGACAAAAATTAGAATATGCCAACAGCAGCTTAGTATACTATTGTAAGTATACTATTAACACAGCTAACGTGCCAGCTAAATAAACCAGAATCTGCTTTATTTGTGGGAAGTATGAAGCATTTATAGATTTCTCAAGAGTTGTGGCAGGTGGTCCTGGAACATGTCATTATGAATGTTGTTAGGTGTGTATCTACATCTACATCTACAGTATTTATATATCGCTTTTCAACTGAAAAGTTCACAAAGCGGTTTACAATGATGTGTAAGTGTATGAATGATGTTAGGTGTGTAAGGATGATGTATAGGTTGAAGACAACTTTCCATATCATGGTTACACACATCACATAAACTAGACTAGTGTGGACTTATCATGCAACGTGCAGCTTTTTTGGCAGCCCCTGAAAGCCTCGCTAAAGCCCCCCTTGCCTCTTCTCACTCCAGAAGCTTTTCCATCTCTCTCCCAGGCCATCTTCTTTGCTCTCCATGATATAGTGGCAATTATTTTGGCTATGCTGTTCTGTGCAGCACAGGGCAGTTTAGGATTGGGCTGTCATGTTGGAAGTTGGAGTGTGAGAGTAAGAGCCAATCCTAACCCTTGGTTAGGCTGGCATAAGCCCTGGCACAAGTCTCATACTAGTCTAGGGGGGTGTTGCAAAAGTGCACCACTGTGCACAGACATCCACTAGCCCTCCTCACACCATACAAGAGCAGGGAGATTGGTGAGTTGGGCTGGCCTACATTGGTTAAGATTGTGACCCGAGAGAGATTATGAGAAAACAAAAATATTAAAGCATAAAGGAGTTATGTGCAAGCCTTCCATTGGCCCATTTTGGTCAGTATTGGCTCTGAAAGGTAGGAAGGTTTTTTTCTGCCCTGTCTGAAGATACCAGGGATTGATCCTGAGAACTTCTGCAAGCAAAACATGTGCTCTTCCCTTGTGCCATAGCCCTTCTCTAACTGCAGGTTTGTGAAAGACAGTTACAGAACTTTAACATGAATAAGAATGTTAAAAAACCAGTTTGGCATAGGGCAGGATGTGATGTCTCGCTGAAGCTTTTGAAACCAGGGGAAGAGATGCACATGGATACAGCAGAGACAGGAAATGCAGGTTTAATTGAAACCCTGTAGAGATTCACGTGATCTTCATCTTACTGATTTGCTTGTGCCATGCTAATATAGGTGAAATTCATGACCAGTGGTTTTGTACTATACTAATTCTCAGATTGACAGGTAGAGCCTTTCTGTGGCCACGAGCAAAGGCAAAATTGGTGTGGATACCAAAATTAACACAAAATGTATTAAGTCATCATATTCGTATATATATTCATTATATTATATATACAAGTATTGTACTCCATCCACATAAAAGCCTTGTGCGCTAGGCGTCTGCATCCTCTGTGACAATCAAGTAGGCTGAGAGTTCTGCTCCCATGATCCTCTGGGACACAGAGACCTGAGGGTTCTATTCATCCCAATTGTAAGCATTCCTAATGTCAACATCTCATTCCTATTTCCACTATTACTGTCTCTGGCCAGTTCTCGGTCTCTGAGAAGACAAGAGGAGCAATTATGGAAGAGAGACAAGTCCCCCTTATTGTGGAAGATGGGCAATTGTGGTAGAAACATGGCGAGTGAGAGAGTTTTCTATCATTATTTGAATTGACTAATTAAAACAGGTCTTCCCATTTAATAGATCAAAAGTTTTTTGTTGATTATTGTTATATTGTACCTACATAAGTGTCAGCTATGGGCTGTTACTAGTTACTGTATAATCTTCTGTGTTCCATTACCCAGTCTGAAGTTTTATTCATATCTTTAAGAATTTTGGGGAGCTTCACACATATGTAAGGAAAATGCCACAGCTAAAGGAAGTCTAAAATTATTTTTCTTTTTCCACAAATGGTATGTGAGTCTAAAAATGGGAGGCTGACAGCAGTGTTTTGTGCTTTTATTCCAAATTAATATTTTAATCTAAAGCATTTTAGCGAGTTGATCACTGTCATATAAGTGGAAAATATGTTTTTATGCCCGTGGCTATTGGTAGGCATGGCCACAGGAATAAAAACAGGTATAAAAGAACGCATCACTCACACACACTCACATAACACACCCAGAGTACAACTACTGTAGTCAATTACTTGAAATAATCTTACAGGAGTAAATTTGAGATTTGCATGCTACTTGAATGAACTACAGAGAACCCAATGTTGCCAAACACAAACAAATTTAAGATGTTGCCAGATTAAAACATTGAGAAGATAGCAACTTAAACTAACAGAACTGAACATTGAATTGATAGGGAAACTGGTTTTAAAGCACAGGGAAAATAATATCAGCATAGCAAGAAACTGTCAACAGTAAAAGAAGTTGCCTTGTGAGATGATTGTACAGATTTCTTTTACCTCTTGTTTGGAAGCTGTAGCACCTGGAGGTATTTTGTTAGTTTGTCATGTGGTAGGAGACCTGGCATACTTCTCAGCAGGGATGCTGCTATTTCCTGAAACATATCTCTCTGTGAGTGGTGTAGACTTACAGGCAAATACGGTATGTGTAATCTTAGCTTTGTTCTGAAGTTAAGAGACTTGTGCTAGCTGGCTGTCTTCAGAACCAACCTCTGAAGGCTCTGTGTCTGAAGTATTGCTCTAGTGCAGTGGTTCCCAACATTTTTTTTCATTTGGCAGTCTGTTCCATAAATTGTACCCCTCATATTAGCAAAATGAATAAATATAGTTTTGTTTCAAAATTATGTTTTTAACTTCTGATCCATATCTGATAATACACAATTTGATCAAAAACTAGCAACTGGTGGGGCTTTCACATCCAACTTGTTGCCTTTCTTCCTGCCTTGCCAGTCCTGCAAGGCCTTCTACTACAGACCTGCCCTTTTCTGCTATTTATTTAATTCCTTTTTAAGTACCCCTAAAGACCCTCTACCCTTTTGGGCAAATACCCCTGGAAGTACACATGCCACAGTTGGGGACCACTGCTCTAGTGTAAATCCCTTGCAAAGTTTTTTGTGTGTGTGTTTGAATGATAGCATAGATACGGCTGCAAAAACCTATCACCACTGTTGTACTATTATGCAAGAGTTAAATGCTTAGGCCCCTTTTAATGCTAAATATAAAATATAAACAGTTCTTTGTTTTTTCTTTTGTAGTTCTAGTTTTGCATAGCTACATTGGACTGCAGAAAGAGAGATTTGTAGCTTGATCATGTCCATGATTACACTTGTAAGTCCCATTGAGTTCATATCAATGAACTCATGATTACACTTGTAAGTCCCATTGAGTTCAATGGGACTTGGCAATAAGTGGCACAGAATTGCAATCTTTAGATTAATAGGTGTCTACTATCCCAAGTGCGTATAGTTTATTGGATCTAAACCCACATTTGCTGGTTGATAGCAAAAGAAAAACTAATGCTAGATATTTATTTAAATGCTAGATATTTATTTGTTTATTAATAATTTATTTAATTTATTTATTTATTAAATTTTATTTATTTTATTTATTTAATAATAATTTATTTAATAATAAATAAATAATTTATTTATTAATGCTAGATATTTATTTATTTATTTAATAGTTCATAGCTTAACTTACAGATGTGTTTGCTAAGCTTTTAAAGATGAATCATGAATAAGATAATCTGAAAGTGTATCAGACAGTAGAAACTTTTTCTATTGGTAGCCAGGTTAATCCAACAGAATATCAAGTTGCCTGTTTCCCAAAAGTCTGAGCAAATAGTTCTTACTGATTTGTTTTGAAACCTTACAAGCTTGATGCATGCCAGGCATCTTGTTTGTCCCCTCTTGCCAAAAGGGATGGCTCACAGTTGGTTTTGTCTTGATTTTATTACTTTGTGCTGATGGATTTGCCTCTTGGTTAAGCTGTTGGGAGATAAAGAAGTTCACCATTATGTGTGTGTATATATAGGTTCACTAAATGCTCACCATCTCTCAGTTATATAGGTGACTGTGAAATTCAAATGGAATTGTCAAAGTTGAATGTGGGAGTAAAAGGAGTTCAGGTGGGTACAGTACAGTTTGCGTTTTTCAAACACCATTTTCCATTTCCTACATTTGACCTTTTGTTTCTCCACTCTTATGGCGATGAATTAAATACTTGATTCAAATATCTTGCAGTTTTATGGAACGCTACGTTTAATATTGGAACCGCTTATGACTGAAGCACCTTTCTTTGGAGCTGTAACCATGTTTTTCATCCAAAAACCTGTGAGTATTGTGAAATCTAGTCTGAAACCAGGGTCCTGCTTATTTGCTAAGCAGGTCAAGGATTGCCCAAAGACCTAAGTGCATTGGAAGACCCTTCTACCTGGGCTCACCTCTAAAGCCCATTGTAAGAGTGGCGCTGGGGAAGGATGCCATTTGGGATCTAGTACAAAACTTTACCCTGGTGCCTCCACCAGTCTAACATCAGCAATAGATTTGTTTTATTTTTATTAGTAGCAGTGTTCTTGGAAGAATGTTGTCCTTGTAAAATGGTGTAAAGGAACTGCTTCAGTTAGTTCCTTTACAGAACAGAACTCAGGGCTCAATCCTAACCAATTTTCTAGCACTGGAATAAGGGAACAGCCACTTTTTGGCTTTTTTAAAAACTTTTTTTAACCTTAAGAAGGTTACCGTTACTTTTACAGTACCTATAACCTGTACAGTACCTGTAACCTGTACAGTACTTAACCTGTAACTGTTGTCCATCCATGTCCCTGTCCCCCCAACTTCAAGATGCAGCACACACCCCACTGGCACAGCTATGCCAGCAATGAAAAGTTGGTTAGGATCACATCATCAAAATGTAAGGCCTTGCACCAGCATATTCCTACACTTTTTTAGCTTTCTTTTAAGGGCCTCTAAATTTCATAGCAAAATATTATTAGCAATATTACCATGCTTCTCGATACATCTCCAGGAGATACTAAAACTGTTGGTTTAGTGTTCTCTTACAAGCATATTGTTTCAGTTGGGGTGGTAAAGGTAAAATGCCTGACTATTTTATGTGAATTCCAAAGAAATTATAGCAATTCTAAAACCAGCAGTGTGAGGTCTGGAACTGGTAACTGGTAGTTAAGTACTTAGGCATACCTAGAAAGTTATGTGGGTGGAGAAAATTAAAGTGGTATGGTCTCCACAGGAAAGGAAATGCATAGAGAATCTTGGCCTACTCATCTCCTTATGATCATGCAAGCCATTCCTCACACTGCTGCTTGAGGCTGCCATGTTCTGCCAGCTTAATCCATAATGACAATTTTAATGTGTCTATAATAGGATATAATCATCTGATGGCTGCCTGACTCCTCAGAGTCAGTGACTAGCCTGCCATTTCATTTGGTATGATGGTCATGTGGTCATTCAAAACTAAAATGCCATATACATTACAGGCAAGTGGAAGGAATGTTGAGTGGCATAATTCAGCAGTTTGACAAATTTGAGACAACAGGGAATTCAGAAAATACTAGATTTCCTTTATTTCTGCACTAGCAAAAAGCGTACCCGTGTTGCGGGAGTAAAATCCCACCAAGGTGCAAAATCCCCCCGCGCGCATCGGGCTTCCCCCCCCCGCGCGCATCGGGCTTCCCACCCCCGCGCGCATCGGGCTTCCCCCACCCCACCCCCGCGCGCATTGGGCTTCCCCCACCCCACCCCTGCGCGCATTGGGCTTCCCCCACCCCACCCCCGCGCGCATTGGGCTTCCTCCACCCCACCCCCGCGCGCATCGGGCTTCCTCCACCCCACCCCCGCACGCATCGGGCTTCCCCCACCCCCCCCGCGCATCGGGCTTCCCCCACCCCATCCCCCCGCGCATCTCCCTATGCGCAGCATCCTCCCCAGTGCAACCCCTTCCTCCAAACAACACCCCCCCAGTGCACCAGGCACCGAGCACCAAATTGGCTGCATGTTGGTCAGTCTTGCATGTTAAGTATAGGACAAAAACACGTTGCACCCCTTTTCAGCCCCTTAAGGGTTAAATTTCTCCACATCAGTTCTTGGTGGGTGTTCATGTGACAGAAGGAACACCCTCCCCAAACTTCATGCTTCTAGGTCCAGGGGTTGGGGCGGAATGTTGATGAGTCATCAATTCTCCAATGCAAAGTATAGGGAGGAAAATGCGTTGCGCCCCATTTCACCCCCTTCCGGTTGGAATTTCCAAAAACTGGTTCTTAGTGCACCCCTCTGTCATGGAAGGAACACCAACCCCAAATTTCACACTTTTAGCGCCGGCGGTTTTGGCAGGGCAGTGATGAGTCAGTCAGTGAGTGACTTTTTATATATATGGGTTTTTTTGTTTAAAGTAGTTAAATATCTCTCATTCTCATTCTCCTGTGTATTTCTTTAAAAATTTAGCACTTGGAAATCAGTTGGGCTGGACTGACAAACCTGTTAGATGCTCCAGGTATTAGGTAAGTGTTAACATTTTGAGACATGCCTTCCTTTTTTTCTTTCTTAAATAAGTGATTAGTATCCTAGAAGGCTTCACACCCCTGATTTAGGGCAAAATTCAGAGTAACTACAGGGAGTCCCTTCTCTGGTGTAAGAACAACTCACTCTGGATTCCAATATGAATTTCCCATAGGTTTTCACTAGGTGGTACTGTAACTACAGGTGCATGTAAAGTCTCTTACATGCTCCCGTAGTTACTCTGGATTTTGGGGATAGAGTTTCTCTGTGTTCTTAGCAGGTTGTGGCAATGTGAAAACTCTACATAATGTGCATGGATGGAGGTGGTGGTGAAATGTGACTTGATCATGGACAAACTATGATTACCTGTGTCACAATTGTGACAATTCATTAGCTTATTCTCTAATTGTGGATTGATTTCATGCTGTGGTCGTCCAACTGTTTGACTTCTTAGTTAAAAAAAAAAAGATTGTGCCTGCTTTTGACAATGCAGCTAAGTGTCCTAGGGTTGAGCCAAAGTAATGTCAGAAAGCACAGAAATTAACCAAAAATCTTAAATTGCATAGAAAATTTATTAAACCATCCTTAGAGTATTTTTGTTTAATCCTGTGGCTTCGTAGATTTATTTTGGCTTTCATTTTAGCCATTTATTTTAGCTAGCAAGAAAAAATATTTTTGGCACTTGGTGTGTTTTGTAAAATAAATATATAAGTTTGTGTTTCCGTTGATCTGACCATGATAATTTTACACAGTAATTTTCAAAGTATGAAAGAAACGGGGAAAAAAACTGAATTAGAATTAAAGATGAATCCAAATTAGAGATGGTTCATGGCATCTGCAGTCAACTTTTCTGTGGTTTGTTGAGGTTTGTAACAGTTGGACCGAACCAAGCTTTCACCAAGCATACAGGAATACAGCTTCTTGCAATCACTAAGGCCTCTTGCTTTAACAGTGGGCACCCTAAAAGGGACAGGGAATATGAACAGGAAGTTAACATTCACTTTCCTTTCTAGCCTGTCAGTTGTCTATTAATGCAAGAGGCATATAGCAAGAGTCTGTGACTGCTTGCTTGCTGTTTCTAGAGTCAACAAGGGCGATCAAGACACCATACCCCTTCCTTCCTTGCACAAACTGGGGGCTGCATATATGTTTTTGAGCTGAATCTGGAAGCATTTTGAAATGGGGATATCCTGTGAGCAATTCACTTTTCTGTGCAAAGGCTCAGAGCAAGGGCTGGCTTATGTGTTTCCTTACCTGGCTATTTGAAGGCAATGCCCCCTTCAAGTAAGTACGGGAAGACTTAAGGGGCACTTACTCTGGATTGCTCTATGCATTTCCTATAGGCACTGTAACAACATCAGTGTAAAAGTTCCCATAGTTACTCTGGATTGTAGCCATAGTCTCTGTTGAAAACCATAAACATTTATTTACAAGTATAATCTAGTCATGAGTGAGCTTTCTGTCCCACTTTGATAAATGCTTGAAGACACCCACGTTTGAAGGAAGTTGATGACAGCCTTGGCAACTGCAGTTGTCAGCATGAAATGCAAGGTCAAACATGTCCACTAACCATAAAATAACACTCTCCTGTTTTCTGTCACTTCTAAGTGATAAGCAAAATTAGCATAGGTGTATTCATGCATCAGTAAGTTCTTCAAGCTGAAGTATATACTGACTGTTATAGAGATGTCCCAGCATCAGTCTTTGTGATTCCTCTCTCTGAAGTGAAAGCTCCCAAACCTGTTGGATTTGATCAGTATGCACATATGTCTATATGTACTTTCTTTTCTCTCTAAGGTATTTGTTGCACCAAGCGCACCTTGTGCTTGACTTTAAAACTTTGGTTCTTCTGATCCTTTCCTAGGTATCATGGGTTGCTGTATATGAGGAGTGTGCTACAAATAACCCCAGGGATGTAAACTTAATGAGTGTGCCTTAAATGCATCCATGGTATGATGTGTTTTTTAAATTATTAAATGTTTGCATGTTCCTCCTTCCAGTGGGCTGTCAGAATCATTACTGCAGGACCTCATAGCTTCCCGTTTGGTTTTGCCAAACAGAATCACAATCCCCCTGAAAAAGAACATGAACATCTCTCGCTTGCGTTTCCCTATTCCATATGTGAGTATACCTCTTCAGCTTTCCCAGATTTGTCAGCAAGTCACCAGGCTGAAAGTATGCAATGGTACAGCCAGGACATGAGAGAACTAGCTTGCTATATGCCCTGAACTCAATCAGTGCAGTAGAGAATAATAATATTCTCTGAGAGTGTAGGCCAATGCAATGCACCTGAGCCCTCATTTCTGTGGTGAGTTGGGGATTCTCGGCACAAGGCGAGTGTCACAAAGGTGTCACAGAGGCACTTCTGCTCCACACCTGTGGGAACTAGTCCAACGCACAGATATGCACGGTCTTCCCTGTGCCACCGCAGAAATGGGAAGACATGTGAGTTGTGCTGGCCTAACTTGGTCAGGATTGCACCCTCAGGCTGCCTTCCTGGCAGTAAGTCTTATTGAAAACACTTACAAAAAAACATGGAGGAGCTCTGATATCAAGTGATGTTGCTTCCTGTTTAATGTCACTTCTGGACATTACATAATTTGGGGGAGTTGCAGACAGATTGTCATTCTCAGAAGGGGGTCCTGGGATGAAATACTAGAGTACCATTACAATAGGAAAAGAAAGAGAAGAAATAGAAGAATCCCATCCTTTGGTTCTTTCCAGCTGGATGTTTTTGATGATGAGGTACTAATAGGACAACAATTTGTGAATGGGTCCACAATAAATGCCTTTGATAGATGATCTATTTACAGTATAATCATATAACATTGTCAGATACTATAAAACTGCTCCTGTATCAGTCTTTAAGTATTTATTTTTATATTGTTTTTATAATGCTTTCTGGAGAGAATAGATGCTGCTTTTAAAAATAACAAGTTTTTCTGGTATGTTTTTTGTTTTGCTTTAAAGGGAGTAGTAAGAGTATCCCTACTAGAAGCAGAAAATCTTGTCCAAAAAGACAACTTCCTTGGGGCAATCAGGGGGAAGTCAGACCCATATGCAATTCTTCGAGTTGGCCTGACACAGTTTAGAAGCAAGACAATTCAAAGAGATCTGAATCCCATCTGGAACGAAATGTTTGAGGTATTACTAAATATTGCATTCATTTTAGCAAAAACAGTTTGCTGGGTGCTTGTAGGGGGGTAGTCTTTATGGTCTTGGAATCTTACAGTGTTGAGTATTTTAAAAAGCCTTTTCTGCTCAACTGGTATCTTCAGAAGAGTTACCATCACACAAAGTTCTGTATTTTTAAGGTATATTTTAGAATTTGACTTAGGCAGTTGATGGTTTAAAAGAGTAGGTCTTTGGAATTTTATTTATTTAAATTCTTCTTTTTCTCCCTGAAGTTTGTTGTTCATGAAATACCTGGTCAGGATTTAGAGGTGGACCTGTATGATGAAGATCCAGATAAAGATGACTTTCTGGGAAGGTGATAGATGCTGATTTCCTCTTTTATTCTATGCTTTTCTGTGCTGTACCTTTTACTGTTCTTGCAGTGGTGTAGAGGCAGTGAAATTACAGTATTATGCATTATCCTGTGAGTTCAGAAGCAGAAGGTGAGGCCCTTCTGGGACAGTATTGATGCAGAGCCCAGGTATGGTACACATGTGTGGATACTTCACTGCATCAATTCCTTCAATAACAAAAGCCAATACGTTGAAGAGGGTGTTCTTGCTGGTGTGCTAATTTATATACAAATAACCTTTAACATGGGAGCGCAGGGGGGAGCATTCAGACATGCAGATTCTGCATGATGTAGTCACGTGGAGCCATGTTTCTTTTCTCAAAATCCAATTTAAATCCAGTAAATTTAATGAATTAAATAGAAGACTCAAGAATCAAGTCTGTGTCTCATGACAGTTTTATCAGCTTTCAGTCTCCCATCCAAAATTCAAGCAAGTCTGTTCCTGCTTATGTGTCTTCAGACAGCCTTCTGTCAGTCTCCAGACCATGCCCGCTTTAAATTTGTTGTCCCTGTGAATGGGTTCAGTGTCTCAAAACAGCCAGTCAGTGCTTTGCAATTCACACATTTCCGATGAGCGTTAGTCTACCCATCCATGTCTCTTCATTTTTAGGAATGTTCATTTCTATGAATGTTCGTTTCTAGGAGTGTTCTAATTCTGTGTAAAGCATCATATTTTTTAAAAATAAGCACAATAAATTACATTTTCTGAGCCTGTCCAAATGTTGCTTTGACTGGTGAATATGGCAGACGGCTCAGCATTATATACAATGGAGAGCTACCTCCGTTTCTTCTTCATTGATTTGGGGCTTTCTTCAGTCATTGCCATGAGCTTCCTTATGGGGTATAGATTTTTAGAATCTACAAGCAGGAACCGCCCCCCCCCCTTTAAGATTTTTTTTGAAGATATTTGCAGGGGAGGGTGAATGGCAAAATGTTCCATAAAACTACAGACAGTTTCATACTTTTCTTTCTTCTTGCCACTATATTTTATTAAACTGTAGTGGGGTAGGTTTCTTTTGTTGATCTGTCCAAGTAACAAGAAAGCCTATTTAATTAATCATTCTCTTTTTTCAGTTTGCTTATAAACCTTGCAGATGTGAGGAAAGACAGAGTTGTTGATGAGGTAAAACCTGTTTCTAATTTGTTGGTGGCTTTTCCTGCATGTTTTTTTGCATTACTTAACGCCATCTGGATTTTGTGAGTAGTTTTGAAGGATGTTGTAAAACCTTAATTGTTGTACTGAGTTCTCAAACAAACATAGGTATTTATATACCGCCTTTCAGGTCATCAGAAAGCTCAGTACCACCACTGAAAATTAGAACTGCTGATTAATATTACAAGAATTCAGTGGCACACTGGGACCAGCTGATTTATTATAAGATATCTTTTGTAGGCAAGACACCACACTGGGCACATAAATGTGTGCGTATAGAGATGTTTGAAGAGATGTTTGTCTTTGTCAAAAACTGTCCTCTTAGAACAAGATTTTAACAAGCAAATATATCTTCCTGTAGGAGCAGTACCCTATCCAGAGATGTATAATCTTGAGGGTATTTAAATTGGAAGTACTATATGTTAAAGAGCTGTCCTGCTGAAGGAAGGCCAAAGCCCCCAAAAAACCTATAGGAGCTGGAAATCATCTGCATTTCCAGCTAGAATTTCATACTGGAACAGGTGTGAGCCTTCTCTCTTCTAGGAAAAGTTCAGTTTAAACTTGTCCTCCTGAAAAGTGTCTTAAGTAGACTTGGCCTCAGCTAAGGTGCATAATCTGTGCTTTCAATTCCCTCTGTGTACCCAATTCACAACATCCTTGTTGCTGAATGTGCATTTATGTCACTGATGTGTTTTTCCTTCTTGATAAAGTGGTTCCCCTTAAGCAAGATAGCAAGCGGACACCTGCATCTGAAGCTTGAGTGGTTTTCTTTGCTGAACAGTCAAGAGAAACTGTGCGAGGTGAGTGCTGTGGACAGTCTGACTCTTTGGGCAGTAAGTTTGAAATGGAACAAAAGGCAGTCACTACAGCTTTTTACTGTAACTATAGTTTACTGTATTTACTGTCACACTGTAGTAGCACCATTTATCTTGGTGCTTGTATTTAAAGCACATTATTATTATTTATATGCCGCTTTTCAATAAAAAGTTCACAACGCAGGGGGAAAAAATCAGTAACTAATGGCTCACAAAACACTGCTTGGGTGAAAAGGGTCAGTTACCCTCATACTGGTAAATAAAGTAGGAATGCCCACTTAAAAAAGTGTCTTTTGCCCAATTAGCAGGGGCAGTTGGGCAACTTCCATTGCTTGTTTGTGTTCAACATACACAGACTATGCCAGTCATTCAAGAATCCCCATTGTATGGGTTTAGGAAGGGATTTCCAGCATTCATCTCTTGAAATACATGGCTGTCACCTCCAGTTGATTTCTTCTGGGTTATGTCCAGATTTGATCCCCTACTATCCACACTCCTGATAGGCATGCAAAAAATGAGCCTGGCATGTGGGTGCAGTCTTCAAAACCATTATTGGGGTATGGACATGAGGATGATAAAGATTCATATTAGCCGTTTCAATTTTGGTTTAATGTTTTTCAGGACAAGAACGGTCTTGCCACAGCTATTCTCATAGTGTATGTGGACAGTGCTTTCAATCTTCCTGTGAGTAACCTGAAGGGCAACACTGTAATGTGCTCATTAATATGCCTCAACTGTCATGTGCTCATTAATATGTACAGGTTCAGGAAAGTTTTTCTGACAAGCATTCTTCCTTGACTGGTATAAATCAATTTTATCTGGACATGTGATCCTGCAACCTTTTTAGTGGCTCCCACATTCTAAAATCTGAGTGAGCTCTATGACAGATAAAGGATACCTAAAATGGAAAACATGGTTATAACAAAAATTAGCTGGTAATTCAGATATTTTGGAAGGGGTTTCTCAGCTGTGCTACAGAAAGAGGAGCAGAAGAAGTTAGGGAAACCAGAAACTAATAAACTGCTGTCACACTATATATGTATGTTTGCCCCTCCTTGGCCTACTTTAATTTGTTCTAAAGATTTGTTGATGGCTTTTCCAGACAATCAAGTGGTTCTGCAGTACAAGGTTTTGAACTAGGAGTGTATACTGAAATATTTTAGAAGTTATGTTTTTCCATATATGAGTTAATCTCATAATGTTCCAGCTTTTGCCATTCTTCCTTAATACTTTTAAGAAAATTGGTTTGTGCCACTTGTTACTCTTCAAATTCTGCTCCAGTCCCAGAAGAGCTTGATTGTTGGGTAAAAAGAAATTAGAATATTCTTCTTGCAAGGTGTTCTTTAGTTTATCCCTTTGCTGGTAGTGAGTTACTCCTGCATGGCCTGTTCCTTGCTCCAGATGACATCCAGGCTTTTTCTCTCATTGTAATGTTGATATTTAACATTGTACTTGGATAGCTTTTTAATTTTAAACATCTTTTCTAATGTAGAAAAATCAGTATGAATATTCTAATGGTGAATATGATGCAAGGAAATACAGAAAAGACAGATACCTCAAGGTAAATACCTCTTATTTTCCTAGAATCTCAAAAGGGTCAAGACTTTTTGGATAAGCCTTGAAAATATTTTGAATTGGTGGGGTTGAGCTGTTTCTCCATATCTGTAGCAGATGGGAGGAACAGAAGGATTCATTAATAGGAAGAATAATATACCTTATGTGATGGAAGTGGTAAGCAGCACATGAGAACAGCTCATAAGCTATATGTGGCCCAATCTTGAATTATTTCTTGCTTAAATGATCGGTGGATTTCAGTTTAAATGTTTACACTTTCTGCTTTATTTTTCAAACGTGTGTAGCTATTTTAAACCTAAAGGGATTTTTATCTTTTAATGTTTTTTAATGAATTTTTAATTCAACGAATTCAGTGAATTCAATGAATTTTTAATTCAACTTCATTTATCTATCTATATATATATAAAAGGCATCTTCAACATCCTCACTGACTCATCAACACCCAGCCAAACCCACTGGGCCTATAAGCGTGAAATTTGATGAGGGTGTTCCTTCCATGATGGAGGGATCCACTAAGAACCAGTTTTCGGAAATTCCAACCAGAAGGGGGTAAAAAGGGGCACAATGCGTTTTATAAAACTAACCTTCATCATCGTTACTGACTCATCAACGCCCTGCCAAAACTGTCAGGCCTAGGACATGGGGGCTGTTGCGCATGTGGAGGTGATGCGCATGGAGAGGTGATGTGCATGCATGGATGCTGCGCATGGGCAGATGATATGGGGGACTGATGTGCATCGGGGAAAGTTGCGCATGGGGGGTGATGCGCATGGGGCGATGTGCATGGGAGACTGATGCGCATGGGGGATGATGCGTATTGGGGGGAGATGCATATTGGGGGGACTGATGCGCATTGGGGGATGATGCGCATTGGGGGATGATGCGCTTGGAGGGTTGATGCGCATGGGGGACTGTTGTGCATTGGGGGACTGATGCACATGGGGGACTGTTGCGCATGGGGGTTGATGTGCATCAGGGAAAGTTGCACATGGGGGTCTTTGTGCATGGGGAGTTGATGTGTATGGGGGGACTTTGTGCATGGGGGTCTTTGTGCATGGGGAGTTGATGCATATGGGTGTTTGATGCACATGAGGGGTTGATGCGCAGTGGGGTATACGGGGGGATTTTAATCCCGCAACGTGGGTACGCTTTTTGCTAGTGTTGAGATAAAACCACAGGTGAAAAATCCACTGATCATTAAGTTATACCTGTATTAAAAATGCCAAACCCTAGGCTTGCCCTTCCTGTATCCTCTAGGGACCTAATTGTCGATTGACCAGATTATTATAAATTTGCTGCTGTTTCAACTCACTTGTGGAATTTCTTGCTACTAACACTGCCATTTTTTCCAAAACTGCAAAAAATGAAGAAGATGGAACGAGAACCTTGCTCTTTTGTTCTTCTCACAGTTGGCAACAAAACTCAGAAAAGCAAGGTAAGGGAAATGTTGCCTTTATTTATTCTTAAACACTAACAGCCCATTGCTTACGTTGGTGCAATGGTCTGCTGGGCCCACTATGTACGTAGTGCTAGAACTGAACAGGTTGAAGATCTCTTTCGGGTAAGGGAAACATAAGGGAAAAATAAACAAGATGAGCTGGAGCTTTTAGCAAGTGAAGGGAAATTTGATTTGATAGGAATAACTGAAACTTGGTGGGACGACTCCCATGACTGGAACACACAATTGGAAGGCTATCAGCTGTTCCGGAGGAACAGAAGTGGCAAAAGAGGAGGTGGAGTAGCATTATATGTCAAGAACATATATACTTGCTCTGAAATCCAGGAGAATGGTCCGGATATCCCTGTGGAGTGTGTTTGGGTAAAAGTAAGGGGGGAAAATAAGAAACAAAACATTGTGGGTGGGCGTCTACTATAGACCGCCAGGTCAAGGAGAAGGAGTAGACGATGTCTTCTTGGAGCAACTGGCAGGCATTGCAAGGAAATATGAGGTAGTAGTAATGGGGGACTTTAACTACCCAGACATTTGCTGGGAGACAAACTCAGCCAAACATGGAAGCTCCAGTAGATTCCTGATGGGCCTGGAAGATAACTTCATGGTCCAGAAAGTGGAGGAAACGACAAGGGGAGGGGCCATCCTTGACCTGATCTTAACAAATCATGAAGAACTGGTTGATCAGGTCAACATAGTGGGAACTTTAGGGGAAAGCGATCATGAGCTGCTGGAATTTAGAATATTGTGGGAAATAAAAAGAGTGCAGAGTGAAACTTATATGTTGGATTTCAGGAAAGCTGATTTCAACAGGCTTAGAGGAGTCATAGGTGGGATCCCATGGGTTGATGATCTAATGGGGAAAGGGGCCCAAGATAGGTGGGAGCTCCTTAAGAGGCAGCTTCTACAAGCACAGTCAGAAACAATTCCAATAAAAAAGAAAGGGGGGAAAATGCTGAAAAAACCAGGTTGGCTCCACAGGCAACTTGGGGATCAGCTGAAGTTAAAGAAAGAGAAGTATAGGGAGTGGAAGACTGGAAAGATCACCAGAGCGGAGTACAGGCAGGTAGCCTGGTCCTGTAGGGAGGGGGTCAGGGATGCTAAAGCTCAGTATGAGCTGAGGCTGGCCAGGGGAGTCAAAGATAACAAAAAGAGCTTCTTTAGATATGCCCAAAGGAACAGGAGGAGAGATGAGGGACTGGGGCTGCTCTTGGACAAGGATGGACAACAGGTGTCTGGAAACCAGCAGAAGGCGGAGCTGCTCATCTCCTACTTTGCATCCGTCTATTCACAGAAGGAGGGCTGTGCAAATGGGGGTGCAGGATCATTGACTGATTCGGGGATGTGTTTACATCCCCTAAGAGGTAATGAAAACATGGATGATGCAGAACAGCAGATTAAGATTGACAGAGAACTGGTTCGAAACCACTTAACTGGCCTAAATGAATTCAAGTCATTTGGACCAGATGAGCTGCATCCTAGAGTTCTTAAGGAACTTGCAGATGTCCTTGCAGAGCCTCTGTCGATCATCTTTGAGAAATCCTTGAGGAGTGGAGAAGTGCCACTGGACTGGAAGAGGGCAAATGTAGTCCCAATTTTTAAGAAGGGGAAAAAAGAAGACCCGGGAAATTATAGACCAGTCAGTTTGACTTCAATCCCGGGCAAGATATTACAGCAAATCATAAAACACACAATTTGTGCACATCTAGACAAGTACTCGGTGATCAAAACAACCCAGCATGGATTTACCAAGAATAAATCTTGCCAGACAAATCTGATCTCCTTTTTTGATCGGGTTACGAGCTTACTGGACAGTGGCAATGCTGTGGATGTCATTTATCTTGACTTCAGCAAAGCATTTGACAAAGTCCCACATGACATTTTAATTAGGAAGTTGGAAAAATATGGGCTAGACAGGGCAATTGTTAGGTGGATCTGCAACTGGCTCGATGGCCGCACTCAAAGGGTTTTAGTAAATGGTTCTGTGTCAACCTGGAGGTCCGTTTCTAGTGGGGTACCCCAAGGCTCTGTCTTGGGACCGGTTCTCTTTAACATTTTCATCAATGACTTGGAGGAAGGGATACGGGGGAGCCTGATCAAATTTGCAGATGACACCAAACTGGGAGGAGTAGCAAACACATCAGAAGATAGGAGAAACCTCCAGGAGGATCTGGATAAACTGGAATCCTGGGCTGTAACAAACAGAATGAATTTCAACAGGGAGAAGTGCAAGGTTCTGCACTTAGGCAATAAAAACCAAAAACATAGGTATAAAATGGGGGATACTTGGCTTGGCAGCACAACATGTGAGCGGGATCTTGGAGTCGCCGTGGATAACAAGCTGAACATGAGTCAGCAGTGTGATGTGTCTGCAAAGAAGACAAATGCCATTTTAGGTTGCATTGTAGCTTCCAAGTCATGAGAAGTTCTAGTTCCTCTTTACTCAGCATTGGTCAGACCTCACCTTGAGTACTGTGTTCAGTTCTGGGCACCTCACTTTAAGAAAGATGCAGCCAAACTGGAGCAAGTCCAGAGGAGAGCAACAAGAATGATCAGTGGGATGGAAGGGAAGCCCTACGAGGAAAGGTTGGGGGAACTTGGGATGTTCAGCCTGGAGAAGAGGAGGCTGAGGGGAGACATGATTGCCCTCTTCAGATACCTGAAGGGCTGTCATAGGGAGGAAGGGGCCAATTTGTTCATAGCTGCTTCTGAAAGCAGAACTAGAACCAATGGGTACAAACTGCAAGAAAGGAGATTCCAGCTGGAAATCCGGAAAAAATTCCTGACGGTGAGGGCGGTTTGGCAGTGGAACAGATTGCCAAGGGAGGTGGTGGACTCTCCCTCACTGGGGATCTTCAAGCAGAGGCTCGATGAGCACCTGTTGGAGATGCTCTAGGGGGAATTCCTGCTGCAGGCAGGGGATTGGACTAGATGACCTACTAGGTCCCTTCCAGCTCTATGGTTCTGTGATTCAATGATTTTCTTACTGTGTTGAATCCCAGCCTTTTCAATAGGGCTACTCGAACCACTGCTACATGAGTAGCCCCATGTAGGGCTGACAGGCCTGGGATAGGGTTAGGAAGAGGCCTTCTCTGCCAACCCCTCCTAAGTCTAAACCACCTACTCCTTGCCTCCTCACCCTGAAAACCCCTTCTCCACTTCTGTTCCACCTTTTCCTAATTGCCTGGCACAGCACTGGCGCTGTTTACACTCTGGGTGTCAAAACACTTTACTTCTTTTTATGACATGTAGCACCAGCACTTTACTTCCAGTGCCCACTTTCACCCAGCACAGGATCAGGCTGCAAGCTTACACTCACAAGGATGTGTCTTTTGTGAGTGTGCTTCCAGTAGCATAGGAATGACATATGACTTGTCCAGACCACCCCAAGACTTTGACAATGATAAAACCAGAATGAGTCCTTGATGCTATACAGATGTTTGTTTGCATCCAATGTTGATAAAAGCAATGTCAAGCAAATAGCCATACTGTTGATCTGTCACTATTTTTATTTAAATGAAGTCAGATGAGCCCTCCAGTACAGTTTGTACTTCAGAGGAGCATATAACCAGAAAGGAAATGTTCAATGAACACATAACACTTAAAAAGCAGTAGGCATTTCTGAAATGAAAGAGCAGCATTTAGGGGTTCCAGCACTTGAATTAAAACATGCTTGCTGAATTCTCAAGGCTGTGCTGGCACACTGGGGAATTCACATCCTTAGAGAACATTTTAATAAACAGGGTAAGAGAATGAGGGTTGCTAGTAGCAGTTTGGTTCACAGTAGTCAGTAGATACTGTGGCATTTGCGCAATTGTATTCTGCATAGTATTTGCAACTGAGATGCCCGTTGGGGGAAGAACATTCACATTCACAAGGCATGTTCAGCACTAGGAAGATTTGAGACCACTACAACTGAAAGGAGAAATTCCTCATTTGTTAGAGGGAAATTCTTTGCATGTTTGCATTTAAAAAACTCTCTGGATATGCCTTGAATATAGTGCTTCTGTAGGATATTGATTCACCTGTGTGTTGCATGTGGTTACACAATGATACTCCTGGAAACAAAAAAAGCACTATGGCATTCATGTCTAAATGTGTCAGTGCCCCAGCTGTTTTCTTGGTAGCAGGTTGTACAATCAAGTCCTAATGAATATCTCATTAAAGAGCAACTTGCTTTTCCCACAGTGTGTAAATGGGCACTGCATTAGAAATCTTGTCCTGCACAAGCTCGATGCCTGATTATGTTATTTATTTTTACATTGTTGAGGCTGTGTTTTTAATTCACCCCTGAACAATGGTACCAACCTCACTGAAATAAACTGGAGCAATGCAAAAACTCGGTCAAGAATCTTCCTAGGTAGATCTTCCTAGTCAGTATAGCTGTTGTTTTGCAGAACTCTAAAAGACATTTATAATTGGAAAACAGAATGAAAGGTTGGAATATTGCTTGCTTGCTCAGTTTGCAAATTGTCTGGAAATGTCTCGTTGTTTTGAATGTTAGAAAAATTACAAGTGTGTTTTGGTCTGAATCAGGGATTGTCTGCACAAGATGGCAGGAGGGCCACATCTCTCTAACACTGTGTTGGGGTCAGGAAAATGGTTTACATTTCAAATTTGAATAAATTTACATAAGAGTGCATTTGAGACATCCAGAGGGTTACAGGCTTGCCCGCAGGCCACATCTAGTCCACTGGCTGGGTTTTGGATAATCCTGTTCTAAATGCTACTTGTGACTTTTTCCTAGCCTGTATACTTACAATAAAATACACTCTAATTCACAAATAGTATTTATTATTATAAAAGAATCACTATAATTGCTTAAACCAAAATTTGATTGAATTGGTGTGTACTGCAGAATACAGGAGCCTGGAAACAGATTTCCACGCAGGGGGACAAGAGGAAAGAGAGGATTGAATTTTGAACAGTCTTCTGACACTGCCACAGAACTACCATTCTATTCAATGTGTTTTTTTAATCTGTGTTCCTTTATGGGATGAATAGATAACAAGTGAGAAGAATTTTATCCTCTCCAGGATCACTACTTACCAGGAGCTGAAAAGTCCCTTGTGCGATCTAGCTTTTAAGCAGGTTGCAAAGAGATTGCCAATATAGTGCCTCTGACTACCACTGCAGTGGACAGGTACAATTTTGGGGGAAGCAAAAGAGGAGAAAACCCTATCAACCAGTAAAGAAAGGAGAGCAGAGAGAGAGAGGTACAAGTCCCATGACAAAGGCAGATAATAAGAGCAGCACATCCCTGCCTTGGGAGCAGATAGAGTGCATCCCTGCAGACACACATGTGCAGAATCTACAGCTAGCAGCACATGGCTAGGCAGGGCAGGCAGTGCTTTTCAGCAAGTCTGAGCAGCAGGTGTTTCTTCATTATGCCATGAAGAACTGCACATAATGATATTGCCACTGGGCTCAGCAGGCCAGCTAGTGTGTTGGTAGGCCAGATATGGCTCACTGGCTATAGTGTAAGGATCCCTGGCATAAGACTTATTACAAGTGCCAAAAGCTGCAGTCCTATTCCTTCCTGTCCACTTGGTGACTTAGGAAGTATCATAAATCCTGGCAGCCTCCTTAAGGCCTTGCTGAAGTGGATGGAACTTATTTCTGAGTCAACAAATGCTGATGGGCTCTAACCTTGTCAATGCTTTCATAACAATTTCATAGTTGTGGTTCCGTTTCTGAGCATGGATGTATCTCTTTGTTGCTCTTCTCTCATAAACAGACCTGCAATTTCACCAAGGATCCTGTGTGGGGTCAGGCATTCACGTTCTTTGTCCACAGTGCTCCGTCACAGTCTTTGCATCTGGAGGTCAGTTCATTTCCTTTCACTTTCCAGGAGTGTGACACAGCTTTATTCTTTGCATAATTGTGTTCTACACATAAGTTGTGATGCTGCAGAAAGCGATTACAAAGTTGGGTCACTTTTTTTCTAATATGGGCTACTGGTTAACAAACAAGTAAGTCTGGAATAAAGGGATTTGATGTTGAGATTTGCTTGTCACACCTCTTAACCATCTTGATTTTCTCCCTTTCTCTCTCTAGGTAAAAGATAAAGAGCGAGATAATGCCCTAGGTACCTTGGTGGTTTCTTTAGCCCAGTTGCTAAAAAATTCTGAGATGACACTTGAGCAAAACTTTCCACTGGATCATTCTGGTTCAGACAGCTGTATTAAGCTGAAGATTGTATTGAGAGTAAGTGTGGAGATGGTTTAACATCTCAATTTAACATTTGCTGCCCAACTAAGAGGGGTGGGTGGGTCTGTGTTAAACTGGATAACCAAATTTGAAGAATTTGGTTCTTCATAGTGGTTCAGCATAGTGAAAGAAGTAGTGATGGAAATTTTTCCCATATCCAGATTCTCTAAGGTTAAATTATCCTGAACTCCCACCATCAAAAAATACAGCCTGATTCCATATTTTTTTAAAAAATCAAGATATCTGAGCTTTGCAAAGAGAGTTGGGGTGGCTTAACTGTTCTAGGACAGGACTTCTGGGTGGGTTTCAGACCAGGCAAACAAAAAGCTTGAAATAATGGCTATCAACAACCAATGATTTAAAATTTCCAGGAGCACAAGGAGAGTTTACAGATTCCAGTTCGTTGGAATTGTCCAAGTCTGTATCAAAGATGCAGAAGTATAGCTTATGTTGTATGCATTATTTCCCAATCAGAATCCACTTTGCTAAGAGCACTTCATTCGGGTTCACTTTTTTTCCCTAGGCAGATGCATGCAGGTGTTTTACATTGCTCAATTTTTCCTTGAAATGAAGAGCCACTTTTGTGTTGTGATGAATGAAAAGGACTGTTAAAATGAGAGTACTTTAAGTCATAATCCTACTTTTCATGGCTCTCAATCAGCTAACAGAAAAAAATGTTGCACTAAGAAGAACTTTTCCTTAAACTTTCCACATTGTGGGACTTCTGTTTGGAGCTCTTGCATTTAATATGCAGTTGAAAAGAATAAATCATTAGGTATCAGAAGATGAACTATACAGTATCTCTTTAACCTGTTCAGTGCCTCTTAATGATAGTCTGGTCCTGTTACTGATTATGGTTATTGAGTCCCTCATTTTCTGTCCTTTTTGTGTTTAGGCTTTAGGCATAGAAGAACCAGATCCAGATGCCAGCTATAAGGGGGTTAATGCCTTAAAGCAAGTTCCTATCCCTGCCACAGATGAAGATGGAAATAAAGGCACCACACAACTGCCACCCCCACTTCCTCCTCCTCCACCACCACTTCCATCAAAAACTGAACTGTCCGAAGCACCAAAAGTGACCAAAGATTCTGGTGTACCTGAATCCCAGGGTGACAGACGCGACAGTCATGCTAACCTTAATGTAAATGAGAACTGGTCAGGACCTGTTGTAAAAGAGGCAGCTGCTAGACTGAATGCACAAATAGGCTCAGGCCATGTGGATCCCAAGTTGTTGGCACCTCATCAGGCCATTCCATCACCCCGTACATCACCAGCCTTGCGGAGAGCCCAGCTTGCCCCCAGCATTGCATCTCTGGCCTCTTCACACTTTGATGTAACTTGCAGCAACCTGGACCTCATGAAGTGAGTCTTTGTCTGAATGTTCATTTAGCCTAAGCATTAGCTGTGTCTTTAAGTGGCACACAGGAGCAGCACAGGAGTCACAACTTCAGGTTCTGCTCAGTTTCAAAGAAGCATCACCAATGCTGCATTGATCAGCTACTTCTGTCCAATTAATTTTTTAAAGGCAACTATTGCTGCAGTCCTTACAGTTTCCTTTCAGGTCTTCCAGTTTGATATATAGGGTCTGGGCAAATAAAGGAGCTTCTTCATTTGTGAGATTCCTGTAAATCAAACCTGAAATCTTGAACTATGTTTGGAGAAACTGCACCTGGAGGAAGATACAGAGGCAGGTGAGCCATTTTCTGCCTGCTCTTAGCAGATAAAGTGTGGATCGCATTTATGGCAGGCTGGAGAGAGGTGGCACAGCAGACTTGAAGTGAAGAGCACCCCAAATCCACCATTCTCTTGTCCCACCCTGCAACCTGCATCAGCATCCCTAATAGATGAGCTGTCCCTGAGCAGTACTGATACAGTTTTGAATTGTTAGTGTTGTTTGAAAGATATTACTTATATGCAGTCTGAGAACTGCGTTATTTACAAATTTATGTTCCACTTTACCTCCCAAGTGGACATTCAAAGTGGCTTACAAAGTCAGTAAAAACAATATAAGGATATTGACAGTCCATATATATCAATGGTGTCCTTACCCAGGAGCCAGATGCAGCCCACAGTAAGATCTTTCCATCTGGCCCATGGACAAGATTGTATCTCAAGATTGTATGTCGAGATTGCAATCTTACATTTAAATTTAGTCAAATGTGAATCATTTTTCTGACCCCTGACAGTGTCAGAGATTATGTGGCCCTTCTGCCAAAATGTTTGGACACCTGATGTATAAACCTGATAAAAAGCAGAAATCTGAAGAACTAGCAACCATTAAAAAGAACAAGTCCCAAAACGAATACTTAAAAACTTTGAACACTGTATTAAAAAGCCAAAACCTCAAAAGACCAGGGTAAAAAGAAACCTCCTTAAGCCTGTCAAAAAGCCTCTAAGAAGGGAGCCGTTCATAAACAGAGGGAATTCCATAGAATTGGTGCCAACTACTTAATCTAGACAAGATTCCTATCTAAGCATGTACCATCAAAATTTGTAGTGGTGAAACTTGTATTTATCGAGGTCTGCATTTAGAACAGAGCAATACTATACTGCACTATAAAACACTGTATAGTTTAATGATGTTTGAGAGGCAGTAGAAGAGGACAGAATTAGAAAAGGGCTGCCATTGAGTCAGTGCACAAAGATTCCAACAACACAACCATAGGTAATATGACTGTGACCCACTGTCTGACAGGAGGGTAGGCCTTTCAGGGAGTGCTTTGCTTTTCATGATAAACACCTACACCTGGTGACACTTAAACTGATGATGATGGTCTGGTCATCAACACTACTGCAACACAGCAAACACTCAAAGTTGAAATGTTTACACAGGATGCTTGAAGATGTTGCATTCCAATACATTTGCTTAGTATAGAACTATTCTAATTGGAAATTGCTTACATTTAAAGCTTGTTTACTCTGAGGGGAGGAGATCCTTTTCATCCATTCTGTATAGTTTCTGGTTATGCAGCATTTCATCCAGAAACTAGGTGAAAACATTTGAACAAAATTGTCTTGCAGTGGGACCCTTCCTCCTGGGATGCCCATGGGAGAAATTCACCTCACTGTGCGCTATGCTTCCTTAAGGCAGTCTCTCATTGTTCTGGTCAACGGCTGCAGGTAATGTTTTGATAGAACTATTCCTGTTCCCTCTTCTGAAACAAATTTATTCTTTTAATTCTTAAATGCAATGTTTGCCATAAAATAACTGAGTGCTATGGATGTATACAATCATATTTTACCCTGCTCTTCTTGAAAGGAGACAGGTGGTAATGATTTTATAATTTATTCTGCTTCTCTTGCAGCCCCCCCCCCCCAACCCAGTGAACTAGATTAGGAGAGCAGCTGCCCACTCCATATTTGAGAGAGCATTGGAGTTTTCCCAGTCCTATTCACTTAAGTTTCAAGCATCCTCTGGCCAAGTATCTTTTCACTGACCTGCATATTAGGGATATCCAGGCCCAGATCATGTCTCCTCCTCCCCAGTTTAGCAGATATCCCTGGTGGACATTTCATGATTGTACTACTGGTCAGATTTAGGTAGTTCCCAAATGGCTGCTTAAAAGCTGCCACAGCTTCAGTCACTCCAGAAGTCATAAAGTTTATTGTCAGTGGTCAAGGGTGCACAACACTGCACATAAATGTTGTGTTGAACTCTACCTCAGCAGCAACCCTCTCTCCAAGAAAGCTTTTGATTCCCAATGGCGTAGGTACCCATTTTCTCCAATTCTTCAGATACAAGGAAAAAAAGTTATTTGTGCAGTGCCTCAAATTCTGTATAGAAATGTTTTGTGTGCTTTAAAAACATCACTGAGACTACAATATCCTTTTTCCATTTCAAAAGAAACTTAATGCCATGCTCTCTGCAAGGAGCGCATCCTTATGTCCGTGTCTACCTGCTCCCAGACAAAAGATGGACAGCCCGAAGGAGGACAACTGTGAAGAAAAGAACTCTGAACCCCCTGTATGATGAAAAGTAAGTAATTCTGTAAAGAAAGTATTATAGTTTAAACTCACTTTAATATGGCATGTTACACCTCTTATGTGCATGGATGAAGTTAGCAATGTTTATTCTTCAACTGCACAGTCACTGAATCTAAGCTTGGGTGGAGTGACCTTTATAGAAGAATTGTATTCATTATATAAGTAACAGGGTCAGACTAGTAGTCTGTGGTATGCCCCCATTCTTTTTGAGTTTCTGCTCTACTTCTAAAGAATTAAACAATCCCCTTCCCCCCAACTCTGTATTTTTAGGTCTGGTGGGATAGTATACTTGCTGGCATGGAATCTGCAGTTATTTTCACTAGTGAAATGTGCCTGCATTGCAGGAGTAAAATACCCCACGCACCATCCACCCTGTTTCCCATTCCCCTATTGCACATTATCCCTCCTGCGCATTAACCTTGAATGCAACATTCCCCCGTGCACATCAACCCCAAATATGCTCCAGTACCCCATGCATACCCACCCCCCAAACGCATTATCCCCCATGCGCACCATCCTCCCCTGCACCCTCTCTCCCAGTGCATTAGGCAGCAGGCACCAACATTGGCTGGATGTTGACCAGTCAGTCTTCAATGTTAAGGATAGGACAAACACGTTGCACCCCTTTTGAGCCCCTTAAGGGTGAAATTTCTCAACATCGCTTCTTGGTGCATGTTGTATGTCACAGAAGGAACACCCTCCCCAAATTTCATGCTTCAAGGTCCAGAGGTTGGGGCAGGGCTTGGATCAGTCAGGGATTCTTCAATGTAAAGTATATGGAAGAAAACACATTGCACCCCATTTCACCCCCTTCCAGTTCGAATTTCCAAAAACCAATTCTTAGTGACTCCCTCCGTCACGGAAGGAACACTCACCCCAAATTTCACGCTTCTATATACTGTATATAGAAGAAGACAAAAAGATAGCATATCTACAAGTAATGGTAGATATGCTATAAGCAAGCTGGTAAAGAAAAGGTAAAGCTATCAGTGTTTTGCAGATGGTTCACTCTAGGCTGTTCAATTCTAAACATGAAAAATTAGTCTAAGATTGGACATGATTTGTGTGCTACTGACATTTTCTTCCCAATTTGGGGAAAGCAACAACTAATATGGAAAGCAAGCACAGATCCCTTTCATCACGTGTCTGACCAACTCTTGGCTGCCTGACCAGTGGATAACCATTCTCTTTATCTGGGGGTTCTATAGTCCCCAGTTCATCTGCAGCATTGCTCCCTGTGCTGCAGTCATAGACTACAAAGCTTTAGGCAGAAGAGAGACCACAAAATTGAGACCTCTGAGATGAGGCAACTTTCCATTTGCATCATTAGGTCAATCAGACCTACCTTCCAGTTGCTAATGAGAAGGTACAATATTGAAAATTTCCTTCTCTAGCAAGCGGAGGAATCTGGTTTTAACTCCAGCTATTTTCCTGCATCAAAAAATCAGTTGCCCAGCATGTTTTAATGTGGTGTAAGTTCCAATTTAATTTTTATCACCCAATGGTTGAAAGGATATATAATTTATACAGTGAACATAATTACAAGAACCATATTTCTGATTGGCTTTTCTAAAAACGTTCTCAACTTCCTTTATATTTAAACATGTATACCCTTCCTGTATCTATTTAGGTTTGAATTTTTTGAAACTTTGGAAGGTGTTAAGAAACGAGCCTTGGATGTAGCTGTAAAAAACAGAAGGTCTTTTATTTCAAATGAAAGAAAAGAACTTGGAAAGGTAAGGTGTTACAGTTTAGCATATTAAAAAAAAATGAGCAAGAGAAAGTTGATTGCCATCCAGATACCCCCTTTTCCATGTCTTCCCTGTTCTTTTCTCCTTGAGCTATTGTGCACCCCTAACACAAAGTCATGTAGCACTATGTTAAACTCTGCTGCAATCAGAACAGCCTGTGTGGAGGAGCTAGCTGTTTAGCTGAAAAAAATGGGTGACTGTTCCAATACTGTGGAGAATTCAGTGTGAATTCTCTGGAATTCACTGGAGCTGCAGTTCTGTACCTGATGATTTGTTCTATTTTCCACTTGAAAATTTGAAAATTAGTCAAGCCTTGTACATTTATACTTCCTCTTAAATCAATAGCGTTTTCTTTACTGCTTTTAATACTAACTTGTTTTTTTTACATAAAAGGTACTGATTGACTTGTCAAAGGAAGATTTAAACAGGGGTTTCTCACAATGGTATGTTACTTTTCATATAAATGTTAACAGCTACCTCTGAAATATAAAGCTATCTAATAATGGAAGTTATTGATATGTTCATAATCCCTCAGCAGTGGGGAGACAATGGTGTTGCTGTGTTCAGTATTTTTATTTTTTATTTTTGAGGGGCCCTAATGAATAGATACTGGAAAGAGAGGATGATGCTATGCTACATTATGAGTGATCCATATTGAGCATGCTGTTTGCATGTCAAGAAATCAAAGACCAGTTAAGACATTAGTTGAACTTGACAACCATTTATCTGAACTAAGCCAGATCTAATCTTTTTTACAGGTTCCAGCTGACAGTAACTGGACAGCCTCAAACTTGATTCTTACCATCTCATAACCTGCTTGAGATGTAGATATGTATTTGTAGATATGTATATTTTTAACTTGAAAGTTGTAAAAGTTCTACGTAAATATTTCTCACTTTGTTAAATTATGTACAAAAGGCTTTCCAAATACCTGTATCTTTACTGTGGTGTCTTTTCTGGTATGTTTGGCAATAGCCTAAGTGAATTGCACTTTAAAAACATTCATTTATTTAATTTCCTGTACCTGTAGAATAGGCATTGATCTGCCTTATAAATTGTCTCCTGGGTTTTTTTAGTGCTTTTAGCACTTGACTGCACTTAAGAGGAAGCAATGCACTTCTCTGCAAGTGTTATACTTCTGACTGACTGACTTACTTCACAATCCCTGCTAGGGATATTGGCTATGATGCAAAGAACTCAGGTACTTTCTTGAGGGTCTGGGTACATCTGCCCTCATACCAAAGATGAATATGTAGCTATTTCTTTTTTAACATAATGCAGCTGTTTCTAAGAACTAGGATCCAATTGCTTCTGCCATGAAGCTGAACCAGCAAAGGGAACTGGTGGTGATTATTTCCATTAATGTCCCAATTGTGCTGTCTTTTAAGGGGAAGGTAACTGGGAGCTCAGCTCAATCCTGACCCAAGTGCCACAAATATGCCATAAGGCAGGGGTCCTCAACCCCAGGTCTGCAACCCAGTGCCAGTCCACAGTATCTCAGCCACTGGGCCACACCAGCTCTGGGCTCCCAAGATTTTTTTCCCCACAGAACCAGGTCATGGTCCTCAGAAGGTTGAGGCATACCTGCAGCAGGGACAGCCAGAAGCCTGCCACTCCGAGAAAGAGACAAGTTCCAAGTGGTAGAGTTACTTAGAGCAGAGTTCTGTGCTATTCAAACAGCCAGTGTAGATTTGATCAGCCCCAGTGTGGAGCTTATTCCCTTACCGAGGGAAGAGGGCAAATATCCCCTTTCCCCAAAGACTTGACTGTGTCTGCTCAGCTTGCTTTGATTACAGCAGTTGCTCCATTGGGCAGCTCCAGACTGGGCTGTGATACTCCTACAAGTAAAGCTTTTCAGGTTGCAAAGAAAACTCTAATAGAAAGTGCAACTAGAAAACTCCCATGGATGTGCAGCTTTCTAGAATCCAGCTGTTGCCTTACAGTTTACAGCCAAAGCACTTTCTGAACTTAAGTTTTATACTATTCATGTCAATGATGGAATGTGTAGTTTCAAAACTATTTCAGAATTACAATGTGAGTTTTTTAACTGAATAAAACATTTTAAACAGCTATTGACTATTTTAATCCTTTGGATAGTGATGAATCTGTAAAAACGAATACATTCTACTTATAAAGGTTTTGTCCATAAACAATTAAAACACTTGAAGAGCTGAGTTTACTGCTTTAATTAAAATAATCTATGATTATACATAAAAGGTAGTTATTTAAAATATATACAATTTGAGTGTATTTACATCATTTGGTTGCCCATTTCAACTTCTTCACTGCAGGTAATATGTCTGTCAACCTATTGACCTCTGAAACAAGACAATTAGAAATACAAATTACTAAGTTTAACACCTGCTATTTCAATGTAAACTGAAAAATGACACTTTTAAGCATTTTTGTCTCAGATCATAAAAAGGCAGACTTCAACTAAGTTGGGAGGGAGGTTGATATGCCCTGCTAGTGACAACCTAGAACCTGAACCCCTAAAAAAAAGATGAACAAATGTACTAAAACTAGTATTTGATTTAATCTTCCTTTCACAAATCTTGCCATCTTTACTGTGACCTTGTATATCAGCAAGCTTACTATGTGCCCACTCCCATAGTACTGTTGAGGATAATGCATAACTCCCATACATTCTCCCTTACACCCCATGGAAGGACATATTAAATAAAACAAATTTATACCATTCCAGTTCAGTGTCTAGCCAAACAAACTTAATTTAGGCTGCAATCCTAAAGACACTTTCCTGAGAGTAAGAGCTACTGAACACAATGGGACTTACTTTTGAGTAGACATGGTTAGGATTGTGCTCTTACTCTAGTTAAGGCAAGCAAGAGTCTGGCTTCTGGCAGTTTGATTCTTTCCATCCACAAACCTAAGACAATATAGCTCTACACCAGGGGTCCTCAAACTTTTTAAACAGGGGGCCGCTTCACTGTCCCTCAGACACTGTCAGGGGCCGGACTTTTGGAGGACCTTGTCCTACATTTTAAAAACACTCCCTGGGGTCTGACCTTTGGGGTCTGATGGAGCCTCTGGTGTTGAGGCTGCAGAGGCATGGAGGACCAGTGCGGATGGCTTTAAACCCCCACTGGCTGGCCAGGGAGAGGCAGCTGCTGCACGGTGGTGCTGCGCGAACTGCCCTGAGCCCCCCCCCACCCCATACATTCTTACACAAACATACACGCACACACACAAGCTCACCTGCAGAGGCGCTGGTGTGTGTGCTGGTCAGTGAGACCCCAGCGCCACAGATAAGTGGCTGGAGGCACACGTGCCAGCCAGAGCTCTCCTGAGCCCCCCGGCTGGCCGGGGAAGAGGCTGCTGCCTCCCTGGTCTTTGTGGACACTGGGGGGCAGTTGAAGGCTGCAGCGGCGAAGATCCACCAGCCGTGGGCAGCCATTTATGAAGGGAAGACTGTGTGCATGCGCACACAGTCTCCCTTATCCTTTGAGCTCCGCTAGAGAGCTGCAGGGCTTCTCCATGGGTGACCCCATGAAGTGAAAGTGACTTCCTGGGGTCAGCCGAGGATAGTCATCTCCACCCATGGAGAAGCCCTGCAGCTCTCCGGCAGAGCTCAAATAGGGAGACTGTGCGTGCATGTGCACAGTCTTCCCTTTGGAAATGGCTTCCGCAGCTGGGGGATCTTGACCACTGCAGCCTTCAACTCCCCCCCCCCCAGTGCCCACAAAGCACCTCCCAAACCCCCCAAAAAGCCGGCGGGCCGGATTGAGGCCCCTGGCGGGCCGGATCTGGCCCCCGGGCCGTAGGACCTCTGCTCTACACCAATTGACATCTCATCACATACAACTTAAATTATTTGAACTCCAGCCTTAAAGAAGCCTTGTGCTTGTCCCACATTTCATCTTGCAACGTTTTTATCCCCTCCATCAAAATAGATTTGGCTGCATAGACAAAGTATAAACATACATAGCAGACATTCTTACCTAGAACATGAAGCAATTTTTCAATGAGTGTTTGAAAAGCTGGAAAAAAGTCCTCATGTTCTTCTAATTTATTGATAATGCTGGGGGGAAGTATAATTGAATTAATTTTTGTTGGTTTGTTTTCTCAAAAAATAATCCACTACATTTCACATTCTAGTTTTCAAAGCAGTTATAAAAATCCATGTTTTGTGATCAAGGCAGAATTCAATTCATTTTCTATAAGTTCACCTATAGTTCACCTACAATCAAATCTATGAATTATATATATCACTAGTGCCTTTAATATTTTCTGTGCAATTCATTCTGTGATATTAGTGCATTAAAATTTGGTTAAGCACACCTCTGCTGGTTAACAGAAGAGCAGTTCATCTAATCCGAAATGACAAAAACCTAAGGCTCTGTGCTTCTCTTCCATTATTAATTGAACATTACATTTTTAACACAGCCTACAAATAAACCTGTGGACTTGCAGAATGTTGGCTATAACTTAAAACTATGATTGTTCTAATTTATATACCTCTGCTTGTGTTCAATGCACTTGCTAGTGATAGCTCCAAAACACTCATAAAGGGCTTATGAAGTATCCTTCAAGAATGAACATGCTAACTCAGCATTTTTCTTTTACTATGCCACAGGTGGGATGAAGCACACTGCTGTTTTATGATAGATTTTATTTGCTTGTTTTTTGCTTGCAGCTTCCACATGTGAAGCATTTGTAGAAATTACTGCATCTATGGCTTACTGCCTACCAAAACCTTTAACCATGCAGTCAAGGATAGAAAGTGGCTATGTCTGCACACTTGTCATAATGAAAATTGCTATACAGTATTTTATTACACCAGTAAAAGCGAGAAATTGAAAGAGAAACACTTTTCACCACAAAGTGACCCTTCAGAATTCCATATTTATTAATGATTTTAAAAGCTTTTTGCCTGATCTAATTAAGTTGAGTGAGCCATGGTATACCAACATAGTATTAGAAATGAGACTCCAAGCGAAAAAGGCATCAAATAACAATATTCCAATACTATTCTTTAATAATAAACTGCATTTGCAGCAACAATACATATGAAGTCAAGACAGCAATTTAAGTTTTTAAATCTTAAAACATGATTTATTAATAGCAAGATGAGACTAGACATTATAGTATTAGGCTACAGCTTATGCAGCTGTCCATGGAACAAGCAGTTTTTGTATGAAAACTCTGTACCTTATATGAAATGGCAATGGAAGATTTCCTAGAGATTCTATTCTTACTTTAACACATCTACATAATTAGAGGCTCACAACCATACATCATTTTTATCCAAAGAGTTCAGTATAGCATGTATGATTTACAACCCCATGCTATACTGGGAAGAAAAAGTGACTGACTTGAAGTCATGCAGTTGGTCCTGTAGCCAAGTGACACTGAACCTAGGTCTTTCATACTTAGACTTCCCATACCTAGCACACCTCAGACCTCAACTTACTCTGTAGTATTCCAGTTGGATTGTCTCCCAGTGGTTGTTTGAGAATATCAGGAAAGTACTACATACCTTTCAATGTCTTGTGTTCCCAGCAGTTGCTCTACCTTCCAGGTTACCTCCTCATTAAGTAGGTTGCATAAACTTCCAACAGCGTTCACCAAGACACTGGGTGGGGCAGAGGGATCTAGGAAGAATATATCATCAGTTTCTAGAGCAGAAGCTTGGCCTGTAAAATCAGTGATGATAACCAATGGTATGGCTAACATTTTATATCCTTATGATCTAAACAAATCATAGCATCCCTTGGTAGTAACATCCAATCTTAATATGCTGTTTTCCTTTACTAGTTAAACATATTCTTTAGAAAGCAAAGTACAGCAAAAGCTGACACATCCAAGCATCCCAGGTCCAAAAGTTGCCAGATACTAGAGCACTTCTGTTGCTGTAACTAGTAGTTCCCAAGACTTAAAACACTGCCAGGATTTACTTCAGAGCTACTTGGAATACTCTGTTGTAATAATATGCAGGTTTTTGTAATAATATGCAGAATCAAAGGCAAACCAGACATCATGGTTGCTGAGCTGAAACAGGCTGGTTAAAACTGATTTAATACAGACTAAACTGCATAATACAGCTTTGTGGACCTTTAAGTACCAGAAATGGTTACTTATTCCTATGTGGTGCAAGTGTTTAAGACACTGTGCCTGTTAACCAGCAGGCCAGGTTTCAAAATCTGGGTCGTACAAGATGGGGTGACCTCCCAACTTTGGCCCACTTCCTGCCAACCTAGCAGTTCAAGAGCATATAAAATGCAAGTAGATAAATAGGTACCACCTCTTGGGAAGATAAAACAGTGTTCCATTAGTCTTTGGCAGTCATGCCAGCCCCATGACTTTGTGTCTTTGGACAACGCTGTTCTATGACTCTAGAAATGGGGATGAGCACCATGCCCTACAGTTGGTCACAACTAGCAGTATAACCTGTGGGGGATACCTTTACTTCAGTCTTAACTGACCTTCACAATTGTTTGTGTCATAGTGATGTTTACTGAAAAATCACACACAATACCCTATTTTAAAGCCCTTGTAATAATGAACCTGAACAAAATGCTGATTAGAAAAGAATTCCTGCAAGCACTGGTAACCTTTATTGTTTCTAATACCTATTACCAAACAGCCAGTTTCTTCTACAGCAAATACAGTACCTCATAGTCAATCAACATGCTTTAAAAAACTACCTGTAGGCTTAAGAAAAAGACAACCTGGTTAGCTCATTATTTTCAGTAAAAGGTGTGCCTACAGTTATACTGTATAGTGCAGTTTCCTGAGACTTCAATATGGAATGAAAAGTACAGGCCTGCTACTCCTGTTAAACTAACCCTAAATTCTAAAGAACTGCAATGTAGACCTCTGGAAGGATTTCTGGCACAACTTATGACAGGAAATTAAGAGGGTTACATGTATTTTATTTTGCTTATCTTGGCATTTGTACTCCATCTTTCTACCAGCTAATGAGGCCCTCAAGGCAGCTTGAGTTTCAGTTTACTACCAATTCAGTCTTTAAAAATATACAGCAGGCAGTTATAGCAATTAGCCAGTTTTGCCTTTCCTCTTCTCCTCCTCTCAAAGACAGCGGGTAGTGCAGAAAAGGCACGAGGCTATCAAAGTGTGACACCGCCTTACAACTGAGCCTAGCTGTTTCATTTCCTATATGGATCGTTTTAAAACCAATTCAAAACATCACAGGGCACAAAAATTGAGATTTGGAGATATCTGAGCCTGGATATCTCAGGATAATCTGCTTCTGTGATAAGCGCACATTAACTATAAGGTAAAGCAGTAATAGAATTAAAAGCATCTGTTTTCATAGCTTCAAACAAAAATTGATCAGCAGTATTCAGTTGTCCTGAGACTGTTTTGAACAGTCTTGAAGAGACACAGAAACCATACCTAGTTCTAATATATCATGAAGATTTCTCATAGCATTTGTCATCTCTCCAAGTTTTGTGTAAACTTCATTCATTCGAGGAAAAACTCCTTTCAAAGAATTCACATCAAATAGTTTTTGAAAGTGGGAGACAATTGAATACAAGGTTTGTTGTGAAGGCACTTGACTTTTCTGTATGGACCCAAAATAAAGAGGAAGAAAAGTGATTTTCAATATAGATTTAAATCAAGGAGGAACACTAGAGATGTATTTAGTCTTAAATCTAAGAATCTTTCAGATAACAGTATAATTTATAAGCACCGGCTGGTTTAAAACTAGATCAAACAAAGTAAGGTTTGAGATCATTAAGGGGCAAACACAGCCAAATCAACTGAGACTAAGCTGCTATAGCTGAATCTACTACTAGATTAAAGAATGAAATATAACCGTATGTACTCGAGTATAAGCTGAGTTTTTTGGTCCCAAAAAGCCCCCTCGGCTTATACTCAGATAAACTGAAAAGTGGCACGATCAAACCCCATCATGTCATATAGCGTTGGATTTGTATTGAAGAGCAGAATCCAATGCAAAAATCAGTTTTGAGATCTTTCCTTTCTATCTAAAGTTATGGCCAAAAAACAAAAAACCAAAAACTATAAAAATAAAAAATACATTTTTGGCAATTTTTTTAAGCAGGTAGGAATTTTGGCCTTGGGGTTCAGGAATTTGGGGTTTGGAATCTGGTCACCCTGTCCTATGCATGTCTACTTTGAAGTAAGCCCCACTAAGTTCAATGAGACTCACTCCCAGGAAAGTGTGCTTAGGATTGCAGCCTATGAGTTCCAAGAAGGCTTCAAGGAAAAGGAGCAGTACCAGTACCTGCTGCATTTCCCACCCTAGGCTTATACTCGAGTCAATAAGTTTTCCCAGTATTTTGTGGTAAAATTAGGTACCTCAGCTTATACTCTGGTCGGCTTATACTCGAGTATATACGGTATGTCTTATCTAGACAGTTCACTGCCATACACCAAGAAACAGATTTCATACTAGAAATTTTAGAAGATAGAACCTCTAAGCAAGATTACCTTTTCATGATTTTCCAAGTCTTCCGATATTATATCCACTATCAACTGAAGGTCTTCAGCCTTAATGCATTCCTTATTCTCCTGCACAGCTGCTATACTCCAGGGCACTAACTGCATTAACAGCTTTATAAGGGATCTATACACTGTCTTGAAAGAATAAAAATATCATTAGATGAGCAGTTTTATTTAATATTTTTTTAGCTAAGAAATACTAAACCTTCCTTGTGTTAAGTTCAAGGCAGAGTTAATTTTTTTCAAGTTTCCAGCACTAGAGAGCTGGCTTTTTTCCTACTAGCATGCTAAGGTTGCATTTGTTTTTCAGGTTCTGCCTTGCTTGCCATGACACTCCTTCAATACAAAGACTACAAACATGGCCACCTCCATGAATATTATCCTATTGCTCTGATCTGAGCAAACATCTTGGCGCAGCATGGCCATTTTGTACTGGAGAGGCAGAGGAGGAGGCCTTTTTGAACTTGGTCTAAAGGAGCCATCTATTCTCAAGATTAGAAGTCACAATCCAATTCACTCACTACCACTCAACCTCATTTTTAAAAAAAGATGGAGGCAATCCTAATTATGGATCTTCTGCATCATTTTTAATTATTTTCTCTGTAAGCCGCTTTGTGAACTTTGCATTGAGAAGTGGTATATAAACACGACTGATTGACTGACTGCCTGGTCCAACTATGACATGTATGATAAATCAGTATCGACCAGTTGGGTCTTATGATCTAAGTTAGACAACATAGTATGTTGATCCATTATTGCTATCCAGCATAGCTACTCTCCAATGAAGTAGGTGCAGTACAGCCTTTTTTCAATTGTTAAGAGCAGGAAAAAGCAAAAGAAGATTATGGCTGCAATCCTAAAGACACTTTCCTGGGAGCAAGACCCATTGAACACAATGGAGCTTACTTTTGAGTAGACGTGATTAGGATTGTGCTCTATGTCATTACCATAATAGAATAGGATTCTATTATCATAATAGAATAGGATTCTATTATCATAATAGAATAGGATTCTATTATCATAATAGAATAGAATAGAAAAGCACATGCATACTTTAACTAGAGCCATTTTAAAAACAGATTTTGAGAATTTCATGCATCTAATGAAGTGCACTCTAGTTTATGAAAATTTATGCTGAAATAAATTAGTCTTTAAAGTACCACAAGTTTTTCGTAAAATAAGTCTTTAAAGTGCCCCAAGATTCTTGGTTTCTTTGGCTGCCCAAGTCAGAAGAATAACTAGACATGCATTCAAATACGTGTTTTAAAAACAAGCTTACAATTAAAAGTGCCTATTTTCTCAAACACAACTTCAATGAGGGGCAATTTTGATCAGAACTGAGTTGGAAAGTTCTACAAACCACTGCCAGAGGGTAAAGTTACCATTGTAAAAAGAGTTTACAGGATGAAAACAGCAAGAACCCTAATGACTAACCAATTAATTTCAACAACAGCAGTTCCACTACTTTTTGGGAGAACTTTTTAATCATGTCAATGAATCATGTTCCACTATCCCGGGAAAAAAACCCAACTCACACTAATGAAGAATGAGGGAAAATCACTAACTAAAGAATGAAGGATTGCATCACTTGTACCTTCAAGGCTATTAGCTGGTCAGCCCACATTTCAATAGTCAGAGGAAGGTGCTCAAATCCACAATCCTCGTCATCCTCTATAATGCCATTTCGTGAAAGCCCTCTCCTTTGTAGATGTATTACCAGGGGAGCTCTTTTTGGACTTCTCACAATAGAGTCAATGCTGGTCAGCACCTTCAACATAAAATATTCTTTAGAAATCATTTACTGCTAAAAAAAATCACTTTAATTGCTACACAACTGAATACCCAATGTAGTTCAAAGATAATATATATTATGCATATTTACTAGGAAATAAGTCCCAATAAGTGTTTAGCTGGACATAAGTGAGTCAAGAAGGGACCCACTAAGTTATGGCTTAGTACAACCTGAACTAAGTTCAAGTTCTTAGTTTTGTACTAAGTTATGGCTTAGTACAACTTGAACAAACCTTGTGCTTGCATGCTCCAAATCTCTGTATTTCTGATTTAGTTCGTTTGCCCAAGTTCTACATAATTACCATTTTGCCCACAAATAAAATATGGGTCACAAATTAACTGGATTTGTAATACTAGTCTGCAGCCAAATACTCATTTGTTCAACTTTCATGAGACAGAAATGATCATGTGATGACAAACCAAAAACAAGATGGAAAATCAAGAGCATGAAAAGAAAGGAGGGGACGTGTATCTTTTTCACATAGTGTCAACAGCAGCAAAAGAAGCTTTTTCAAACTGGAAAAGATTTTAGCAGTTAACCAGAATTAGAACGTTTCTGATTGTGCATTCTAAAAATACATTTTCTACAAGTGTAACTGGTTGCAATGCTTGTCACTACAAGCATGTTCAACAAGAGCCAGGAGCTAAGTAGATCTGTCTGTGTGTTTTGGATGTTCTCCTGCTGCAATTCATCAAGCCCTGCAGGTCTATGAGAATTTATGACTGCCCTCATCTCTTGTGAAGATCTGCAGTGACATCACCTCCAGGTTCTTCCAAGCTGACTGACTGATAGCTCCCCCCACACTGATCAAACTTCCTGCCCATCACTAATCAGCTGTAGTATGGGAGGGGCTTAAGAAACAACTATGTAGCAGGGAGAAAGGGGATGAAGCAAGAAACAATAGAAAAGAAAGTGACAGCTGTTAGATAAAAGAAAGAAAAAGGGGAAGGAAAAGGGATTGAAAAGGTGAAGAAGAGGACAAGGAGGAGGAAGAATGAAAAAGGCAGGGGGAAGAGAGCTCAGTAAGGCCCAAGGAGAACAGAAAGGAAAGGGACAGGGAGAGGAGGACAAAGGTGTGTTCCTGGAGGGCTGATGCAAGAGATGAGAGATGCCCAAAGGTTTCAAAAGCCTTGGAGTGCAAACTCTTTTTGAGAAGTCATCAGCCATGGCCTGGACTAACTGATCCAGCTAGCCAGACAGGTCCTCCATTTCACCAGTGTGGAGTTCTGTCAGACGAGTTCCCAGTGGAGCCTTTGGCTTATAGACCAAGACTGGTGAATGCAACCTGTTTTGTTAGCTTGGGGGGAGGAGGAGTATTTTATTCTTACATAAACAATTCATAAGAAGCAATTTCCAGCCCATGTGTCTTATGTCCTGCCCCAGCCCAAAGATCTGAGTGTGGCTCCTTTAGAAAAAGGAGGATGGGGTACCATCCCAACATACCCTTAGAAAAACACTCAGGGCACAGCTAAACCATAGTGAGGGTGTAGGTACCATGCTTTAATGCTCTATCTACTCTGCCATGGTTCAGATCTCCCCTTGTGCTATTTTTGGAAGAAAAAGTAGCTTTCATTGAAATCAATATATACTTGCTGTGTAACTTCTGCAAAAGCCCTTCATCTACCTACTCGCAAATATCTTCTGCATACTTCCTGTAGTTGGTCTGCTCCCGTAGTACTTCTTAATTCTCTGTTTTCTTTTACATGTTCATCTTTATGAATCTCATGTGATCTACACAGCAAATAGAAAAATCCCACCAGGAAAAAAGATAACTGTTCAAAAACAAAAATAGATTTCTACAACTCCTATTCATTCATTCACCACCCACCATCCCAAATTATGGGAGCTGAATTTTGAATTTAGAAATGAATTTTGTTAACTGGAATTCAGTTTTGTTAACTGAATTTTGAATTTAGAAATGAATTTTGTTAACTGGAATGATATTCATCATCCCAGTTTTGATTTTTTTTAAATGAAAACTAATGATCTGAAGAGCAAAACTGTAGAAACACAAAGATTATCAAAGAAAGACCTGCTGGATTAGGCCAAGAGCTTCCTGTATTTCAATTGCCCACCAAACGTCTCAAGGAGCACACACAAGACAACAGTTTACCTGTATCCTGTTGCAAAACCCTTGCATCTGGCATTCAAGAACAGCCTATTCCACAACCAGAAGCTAACATATATTCATCATGGTTATTCCTCCCTAAGTCTGCCCAATTCCCTTTTGAGATAAGGTGCCATCACCACATCCTGTGGCAAAGAGTTTCACAGATTGATTGCATGCTGAATAAAGAAAGATTTTATTATATTTTCTTTGTGAGTGCTTTTGTGAAGCTCATTTCCCTCACATTGTTAAACTAAACATGAATAAGAAAGCATAAGACAGGTTATTTAGGTAAGAATCATGCCATCAGACATTGTCAGGAAAACCAAAGATTAAATTATCTCCCTCTGTCCCCTTTTCTGCCATTTTGCATGTAAAGTTGAAGCTAAAAGGCAATGATTTACGATATCTAAGCAACATATAACATCAGTACTGTATCCTTGCATGGGTCATTTGCATTACTAGGCTCAATTTTTAGCAGTGGAATTGTATTATTTGAGGGGTGGATGCATCTGACTTTGTTAAATCACTGGTTACTTCTCCAAGTTCAGCCTGAAGTAAAGGGATGAGGTCATGATACTCTTGAATATTTAAACTTCAGGGGAACGGGCTACAACACATACTTTGGATTATTATTACACTTTTAAACAAAAAGTAGAATCATAGAATCATAGAGTTGGAAGGGACCTAGTAGGTCATCTTTTAACTACCTAGTAGGTAGTTCCCTAAGGGGTTTATGCAGCAACATAAATGGTTCATTATCCCAAAGGGCTCACAACCATCCGTTTGCAGAAGGCAGATTTCAATCCCTGGCAACTCCAGTAAAAAGTAACAAAGGACTGAGAAAAAAGTTTTGGAAAGACTCTGGGAAGACACAGTCTGAGCTAGACAGAACAAGACCAAACTCAACCAATGCTCTCCTCCCCTGCCAATGCAGCCATGCCAAAAACAAGGACAATGGAAGTAGAGAACTGCTGCTTCTTATGGCAGCACCCTCAACATTGATATCAATGAAGCACTACCAGCTCTGTCAACAGGCATTTTATGATACTGAACTGTCTTCCACTTTTGTAAATCCCTCCCCTACATAGCACAATTCTGTATAGTACTGGGTAATCAGTCAGTACAAGATGTTTCTGAGGCATATGTTGACCTACTGTAAGATACACAAAGCTGGCCTGATCCAGCAGGGCTCTTCTTATGTTCTTGAGGCTGCAATCCTAAAGACACTTTCCTGGGAGCAAGACCCACTGAACAAAATCAGTCTTACTTTTGAGTAAAAATGGTTAGGATTGTGCTCTAAATCAGCTTCCCGTGTTCAGATGCCCTAAACATGACTCCAACTTTTGTTCCCCCATCTGCCTATATCCAGAAAACCTTTAAAAACAAAGTTTCTACTATTAATAAATTGTTATAATTACTTTATATTCTTCAATGTTTTCTCCAACTTCTTCGCCTGATGTCTATAAAATTTTATGTCTTGCTCTGTTGGCCTAAAAAAATTAAAATCTTACTATTTTAATAAAATGAGAACTATGTAGCAATAGAAAATACACACACAAAACAGAAACACACATCTCTTTGTGAAGACAAATGCCAATGCTTAATTTGCATATTTACATACAGTATTTCCAGATTAATTGTAAGAGATGGCTTGATATGGTATGGTGAAAAATGTTGCACATAATTTTAAAGAGCCAGAACATTTTTAAAGCAGTTATGCTGAATTGAAATATTCTTACCTGACTGCCAACTCTTTCTTGAGATTTGAATTTTCAAGAAGCAGCTGCTCATTTTGGGATTTTGTCTCATTTATCTGATTCTGGAAAGACTTTGAAAAAATTTATAAGTACAGTACATCGTTCTTGGAACATCATTCAGTGTTACATCTTGACTTACTTGTCCTCACAACAACTTTGCTCATTCATTCACCAGTAAAGATGCCATACCAAAAATAACCATTTAGTAAAGGTTACTTTCTTTAAGATTTGAGCAAGGAATTCCAGGACAGAATTCCATAAATTCAAATTAAGATGTTTATCCACAAAAATCTATGTTTCAAAACAAGTCTGATAAAGCAAAATTAACATTATTTGACACTCAAACTGGTACACTGAGTCTGTCGTCAAGACAAAGGGTCCAGCTCAGTATGCAAGTACCATCCATGTCAATGAAGAGGAAGTAGTTTGCTACATGCAGCATAATGTATCTAAGGTATAAAAAGGTCTTTAAGTGATGGAGGAAAGAAATGCAACAAGTGTCTGGAAAAACAGATATGATCAACAGTTCTCTGTCACTTTCCACAAGGGGTTCTATCTCATCCAGTCAAACCCCTATGTGAAAAAATGCCTCCACTATTCCGAATTGATAACTACTGGTAATAAAAAAACCTCATCCTTATGTTCTTCTAAAAACCATTATACAACTGACCAAGCAAAGAAGCTGAATTGTCAAATTAAGATTATCAACATAATTAGGTGTTGGCTTGTTCAGCCTTGCCAATGGTCTTGCACAGTGGTTTGCAAATTGGTGGGTCACAACTCTTAGGGGAACCAGAAAGGTTTCCGCCAAACAGGAATAGACCAGAAACCAGCAGCAACACAATCAGGATGTCATGCTGCTACTGGGGAAGGAAGGGTTCTTTTTAACTTATCTGGGGGTTGGTAGGGCTCTCTGGATGACCTGACAAGCTTCAGCCCCATTGGTAGCCCTCCTAATAGCTTCCAAGTCCTGTAAAAAAGTAAAAAAAACTCCTAATTTTTGTGATGGAACAGGAAGTTTTTTTTTCTTTCTAACACCAGTTTGAAGCTGCTAAAAGAGCTGGAGAGGAGTAGCAGGTTCTCCAGAGAGCCTTAGCAACCCCCAGGCTAGTTTTTAAAACTCTTCCCTCCCTGACAGCAGCACAATCATCCCAATTTTGTTGCTTCCCTCCCCCACACAAGTACTTACAAGGTTTCCAAAGTCCACGTAGAACTTTGGGAACCAGTGATCTATCAGTTATGTACCAAGAGTAGAGCTTTGTAGTTTGTGGTGGAATCAACGTTCAGAAAATCTTCCTTGTCTTTTCCTAATCCATGTGTATGATCTGTTTCTCTCTTATATTTCCTGCAAAGGAAAAACACATTGAACTTTAGTGAGAAGTTTCTAGACAGACAAAACTAAATGTTGTTTGATGTACAAACAACCAATTCAACATCACTGTTCTAACAGTAGAGCACAAATACTGTCAGTATCCTGAGGATATTCAGACATCTATACATCACTACCACATCATTATGATACATTTTAAATTACAGGCTTTTCGTACCTTAGCTCTTTTCTCATGTGGTTAATATGAGACTCATAATAATCAATCAGGCAACAGATTCTAAAGACAGAGACAGAAAAGGGAAAAATTATTCAAAGGCTGACATAGGTTGACAAGACAACCACCAATACACAACTATGTATGTCTATTCATCCACTGCATCTTCATCTATGTGCATATTAAAAATAATAATTAAGTCCCATTTATCTTTTACCTTTATCACTCTGTCTGCATACATTTTACTGTATATACATATTAAAATAGGTAGATTGCCTACAAAATTACAGGAAAAACAAATTCAAGACAACCTTCCTCAATAACCATGGCTGGGTGGAAAAGGGGATTTGCTTTCAGACAAAGCATCCTAGTGCCAAATGTCTAAAACTGCAGCTTTCCCTACAGTATAGGGCTGCAATCCTAAAGACACTTTCCTGGGAGTAAGACCCACTGAACACAATGGGACTTACTTTTGAGTAGACATGGTTAGGGTTATGCTCTAAATGTTTTCAGTATGTTGGGCTCAAACAAGACATTAATATCTATGCTGGCTATCAAAAGCAATTTAATTTACAAGTCACATAGATGAGAAGTCAAAATTCAAACATATTTAAAATTTGTTATTGTGACCATTTATACTATCTATTGAGTAATTTATTGCACAATTTTATGCATGTCTATTCAGATGCAAAGTCTCACCAAGTTCAACGGGATTCACTCCCAGTTAATGGTATATAGGATCATGCTCCTCAAGTGTTTTACAGTCCTCCTCATTCATCAGCCAATCCTTAATTCCAAACTCAAATTAATAGCAAGCTTCAAAATTAACATATACAGTAGTTGTGTGGACTATTTTGTCTCTCACAGAGATGGTAAAATTCTCTTTTGCTACCACCAACTGTACAAAGCCTGAAACTCATAGTCTTGTGTTTGGTCTGAATTTGGAGTTTATGGTTATAAAAAACAAAAAGGGTAATAAAAGCATAATGTTACAGAACATACATAAGATCTGTAGGGCCACCTCTAGGATTATCTTAGATCATTTATTCACTGAATAACATTTGTCCAAAAACACTGGTGTAGTTTATCAGTTTATCTGCAGATAAATAGCATTGTGTGCAGTTTTTACATCCATGGATTTAGCTCAATGCCAGGTTCCCTAGATCCACACGGAGCCATACTCAGCAACACCTGAGCCCTCCGAAAGGGACTGCAGCTGTACTCAGGTCCCCTCCAGATTTTTAAAGCCCATAGCAACAGTGTACATTCCACCTACTACTTCTGTGGGTTTCAGAATGGCTTCTAGAACCCCAAAAGTTACTCTGGTTTGCTTGCCTGAGGAAGACTCCAGATCTTAGAGGACTTCTATGGCATAAATTTCTGGTTACACAAGTTTTCATGGGAGCAAGCCCCATTGGATGAAATAGGAATTATTTCTTAGCACTAATATTTCTGTTACAGGAAGGGCATCCCTTATCTGCAATTTCAAAATAGGGGACTTTTCAGAGTGTCTGCATGACTTTTAAAAAATAGTTTTTTTTGCAGGGGGGCCCTAAGATATCTTATTATGTACTAGCAAAATGTACCTGCATTGCAAGAGTAAAATACCCCCACATACAGCATCCTCTTGCACAACACCCACACTGAGCAACATACCCCATGAGGAACATCTTCCCATGCGCATCAACCCTCATGCACAACATCCTTCCATGCGCACAAACCCCACATGCAGTTCCCCCTTCCATGAGCACCAACCCCCATGCGCATCATTGCACAACACACCCACTGAGCAACATAGCCCAGTGTGCAACATCCCCAGACCCCCACACGCAACACCCACACGAGCACCAAATCCCCTGTGCCCATCATCCCCCCTGTGCCCAACATCCCCCCGTGCGCACTGCCCATGCACATCAATCCCAGAGGGGCACCAACCGCCCCATGTGCAGCAACCCCCCCCCAGTACATCAGTTGGATGTTGATCAGTCTTCAATATTAAGTATAGGACAAAAACACTTTGAATCCTTTTTCACCCCCTTAAAGGTGAAATTTCTCAACATCGGTTCTTGGTGGGTGTTGATGTCACAGAAGGAACACCCTCCCCAAATTTCATGCTTCCAGGTCCAGGGGGTGGGGCAGAGCATCCCTCAGTCAGGGACTCTTCAATGTAAAGTATAGGGAGGAAAACACATTGCACCCCATTTCACCCCCTTCTGGTTGGAATTTCCAAAACCAGTTCTTAGTGGATCACTCCATCATGGAAAGAACACCCACCCCAAATTTCACACTTCTAGGCCCAGCAGTTTTGGCTGGGCATTCGTGGGTGAGTGTTTTCAATTTTATATATTTAGATAAGTATTCTAAAATCTAGAAAAATCCAATATCCAGAATGCTTCAATCCCAAGCACTTCAGATAAGGGATGCTCAACCTGTTCTAGGAAATATTAAGATTTGCACAAGCACAATTATCTACCAAGTAATAAGAAAGCTGTTAAAATTGTTTCAGAAATACTTACTGTTTATCTAAATGGGTTCTTGGAGCCTGTTTACAAAACTGGCGGAACATTTTTTTCTGTGTAGAAATACGCTGCTGTTCCTCTAAGCCCAACCTAGTGAGTTCCTTCTGTAAACGAGCAATTGTCTCTTCGTACTCTTGTAATCTGTGTATCTGCTGACGGTACTTAGCCTGGAAAAAGAAATTCAAAGAACCCATAGAAGCCAGCATAGTTATAGGAAAAGAGGGATGAACACATGTTTACATGTGCCTGAAGAGGGAATGAACACATGGTGGAAAAAGGAAGCCAGATAACACACTGATGTGCAGAATATACCAAAAGGCAGGGATCCACGGACTGCCAACCCACCTGCTGAAACCAGAGGATCTCCCAGTCTGTCTGCTAGAAGTGAATCTAGTATGATAGGCCACACAAAAAGGGCTATGTAGGCTAGTCCAGTAGTATTCAAAGTGGAGGGTTGCGACCTCAGGACTGGGGGTGCCACAAGAGGGTGGGATCCACTGTCTTGGAATCTGGCAGTGGGATTTCCTACTTCCAAGCAGATATGGAGAAGCTCTAGATGTCAGTGATATAATATCCTGATAAGTTTGACAGGGGGTCCCGGATAAACTTTTAAGTTTGAAAGGGAATCACAGATGAAATGCTCGAATACAACTGGGCTAGTCAATCCCACCCTTTGCCCCAAACAGCCTACCAGACATATGAACAGCATGCAAGTCTGCCCCAAAAGCCCAATAAAACAAGGGGACAAGAAAACAGGTGGCTATTCTGATACCCACCACACAACACGTTCTTGAGCAATGTGTGACTGAAACTACATATATAGACAAGGCTCTTTTCCTGTGAGATGTGTGTGCACTTGTGAAAAAAAAAACCAATATCTTAGGCTAGTCCAAATAAAATGGTTTTCCGTCCAAATAAAATGGAAGTCCAAATAAAATGGTTTTCCAAGCCTATTAACTAGCAACTGATACTTTTTAAAATTATATTCTGTCTTTCTCATGAATATTTCGAAGCAGCTATCTTAAAAACCAGCAAGAAACCAACAATAATATCCATACACCTACAGAGACAATAGCCACTAGTGGTTATTTTTAATGGAAATACCTGTGAAGTTTGCTGATCCTTCTGAAGCTCTTTGACTTGGTTCTGTTGCTGGCAGACTTTAGCTATAGACTCATCTTCTAACTGACGTATTTTGTGCTTGATATTCTCCACAATAATGTCCAGATCATTGGCTCGCTGTTCCTGCTGTGATGCCCGCTTTTGTTCTAAATGCAATTCTTCCCTAATTTTTGAAAAAGAAACTGGTCTTATTCACTCTTTGTAATGCACCATATACACAAACTTCCTCCAATAAAGACTAGGCCAGTAAAATACAGAGAGATTAATACAAATCAGGTGCCATAGGAATAGCCATATGACAGAAGATGTGAGTGCATATAACAGATGAGATCTCTTGTTAGTCTGCTCCATGAATCTGGTTGTTCTTCAAGAGCAGGAGCAAAGCAAAGATCAGTCTGGACCTGTGGCATTCATGAAGGCCAGATCCAATACAGAGCAAACCAGTCACAGTTTCTTCCTCAGTGAAGAGCTAGACATCTCCCTCCACTTAGAGGTTTCCAAACTGGGGTGTCCCTTAAAGGTTGGGATGATAGCCATGGCAGCAACACAACCACCATAATCATGCAGCTGTTGAGAAGAAAGGGTTTAAAAAAATTATCTGCGGAACACTATGTTTCAGGAGGGTCCAGAGAGCCTGTGACCCCCGCTGCAGGCATATCCACATATTTTGCAAAACAGAAAACAAACCTATTTCTAGTTTTCATTATGAATTTTTTTTGCATTTTACAGCAATTTAAAGGTGCTGTAGATGAAAATGCAGGCTCCCCTGACCCTCTGGAGAGCCAAAACTATCCCCAGGTAAGTTTTTAAAAAGCCCTTTTCCCCTAGCAGCAGCATGTTTATGGCAATCTCTGGTGGTTTCCCTGAGCATTTGGGAACTACCAACTTAGAAGCAGGGATATGCGGATAAATCCTGGCCTTAAATATAATTCCCATAACTACCGGTAACTCACAACTCTTGATATCTGGTAGTACTTTGCTTCAGGAGGAAGAGTGTGTGGAGCAACTTCCAAATTCCACAGAAGAGTGGAAAACTTAGGGAACGATGAAATTAGTAAAGATATTAATTGAACTTAGACTGGTGAAAGTCAAAAAGTACTGGCCATGCTGTTACATAATTATGTAGAACTTGCAGCAAGAATGAGACAATGGTACCTCAAAGACCCCAACAGCTGCCAAAGCCAGTAAGTGTGGGGGAATCACGACAAAAAAAGAGAATACAGTGGAGGGTGGTGGTGATTGGAGATTCTCTCCTGAGGGGCATGGAACTTGTATGCCGACCAGACCTGTTTTCCCATGAGGTGTGCTGCCTCCCTGGTGCCAGGATACGGGATATCATGAGAGGTTACCAAGGATGATCACACCTGCTGAGCGCCACCTGTTCTTACTTATCCACGTAGGAATGAACGATACTGCTCAGCAAAGTTTCCAAAAGATAGTTGGGGATTATGAAGCTCTGGGGAGGAAGATTAAGGATCTGGGAAATACCCAAGTGGTATTCTCATCCATCCTCCCGGTAATCGGCAAAGGTCCTCAGAGAGATGGCAAAATTTTCCAGGTCAATAGCTGGCTCAGAAAATGGTGTCTTCAAGAAGGATTTGGATTCTGGGATCATGGGCTGAGCTTCCTTGAGGAGGGACTCCTAGTGAAGGATGAACTACATCTCCTGGGTTGGGGGAAGAGTGTCTTCAGACGGGAGATGGCCAACCTGATCAGGAGGGTTTTAAACTAAATAAGAAGGGGGTGGGTTATGTCCAAAGGGAACTTAGGAATAAAGAAAATGCTCTGGATGGAAATTGCAAGAGCACAGCTGTACCTCAAAAATATTTCGAGGGACTTGGCCTTAAAAAACAGGGGGGAAATGCAGTGAGTTGCAACCTCCAGGGTTTATGTTGCATTTACACAAATGCACAGAGCCTGGGAAATAAACAAGATGAGTTGGAGCTTTTAGCAAGTGAAGGGAAATTTGATTTGATAGGAATAACTGAATAACAAACTTGGTAGGATGACTCCCATGACTGGAAGTACACACAAATGGAAGGCTATCAGCTGTTCAGGAGGAACAGAAGTGACAAAAGAGGAGGCAAAGTAGCATTATATGTCAAGAACATATATACCTGCTCTGAAATTCAGGAAACTGGTCTGGATATCCCTGTGGAGTGCATTTGGGTAAAGGTGAGGGGGAAAAATAAGAAACAAAACATTGTGGTGGGCGTCTACTATAGACCTCCAGGCCAAGGAGAAGGAATAGACGATGTCTTCTTGAAGCAACTGGAAGGCATTGCAAAGAAATATGAGGTGGTAGTAATAGGGGATTTTAACTATCCAGACATTTGCTGGGAAACCAACTCAGCCAAACATGGAAGCTCCAATAAATTCCTGATGGGCCTGGAAGATAACTTCATGGTTCAGAACTTCAGAAGGTGGAGGAAACAACGAAGGGAGGGGCCATCCTTGACCTGATCTTAACAAATCATGAAGAACTGATTGACAGGGTCAACATGGCGGGAACTTTAGGGGAAAGTGATCATGAGCTGCTGGAATTTAGAATATTATGGGAAATAAAAAGAGTGCACAGTGAAACCCTTATATTGGATTTCAGGAAGGCTGATTTCAACAGGTTCAGAGGAGTCATAAGTGGGATCCCATGGGTTGATGAACTAACAGCGAAAGGGGCCCAAGATGGGTGGAGTTCCTTAAGAGGCAGCTTCTGCAAGCTCAGTCAGAAACAATTCCAATAAAAAAGAAAGGGGGGGGGAACCTGAAAAAAACCAGGTTGGCTCCACAAGCAACTTGGGAATCAGCTGAAGTTAAAGAAAATGAAGTATAGGGAATGGAAGATTGGAAAGATCACCAAGAAGGAGTACAGGCAGGTAGTCCAGTCCTGTAGGGAGGGGGTCAGAAATGCTAAAGCTCAGTATGAGCTGAGGCTGGCCAGGGGAGTCAAAGATAACAAAAATAGCTTCTTTAGATATGCCCAAAGGAACAGGAGGAGAAATGAGGGGGTGGGGCTGCTCCTGGACAAAGATGGACAACAGGTGTCTGGAAACGAGGAGAAGGCAGAGCTGCTCAACTCCTACTTTGCGTCCGTCTATTCTCGGACGGAGGGCTGTGCAAATAGAGGTGTGGGATTATTGACTGATATGAGATGTGCACCCCCAAAGAGGTAAGGGTAACATGGATGGTGCAGAATAGCAGATTATGATTGACAGAGAACTGGTTCGTAACCACTTAACTGGCCTAAATGAATTCAAGTCATTTGGACCAGATGAGCTGCATCCTCGAGTTCTTAAGGAACTCGCAGATGTCCTTGCAGAGCCTCTGTCGATCATCTTTGAGAAATCCTTGAGGAGTGGAGAAGTGCCACTGGACTGGAAGAGGGCAAATGTAGTCCCAATCTTTAAGAAGGGGAAAAAAGAAGACCCGGGAAATTATTGATCAGTCAGTTTAACTTCAATCCCGGGCAAGATATTAGAATAAATCATAAAACACACAATTTGTGCACATCTAGACAAGTACTCTGTGATCAAAAGAACCAAGCATGGATTTAACAAGAAGCTGGGAGCTTTAACAAGAAGCTTTAAGATTTAAGAAGATTTAAGATTTAACAAGAAGCTGGGAGGAGTAGCAAACACAACAGAAGACAGGAGAAACCTCCAGGAGGATCTGGACAAACTAGAATACTGGGCTGTAACAAATAGAATGAACTTCAACAGGGAGAAGTGCAAGGTTCTGCACTTAGGCAATAAAAACCAAAAACACAGGTATAAAATGGGGGATACTTGGTTTGGCAGCACAACATGTGAGCATGACCTTGGAGTAGCCATGGATCACAAGCTGGACATGAGTCAGCAGTGTGATGTGTCTGCAAAGAAGGCAAATGCCATTTTAGGCTGCATTAAGAGGACTGTAGCTTCCAAGTCACAAGAAGTTATAGTTCCTCTTTACTCTGCATTGGTAAGACCTCACCTTGAGTACTGTGTTCAGTTCTGGGCACCTCACTTTAAGAAAGATGCAGCCAAACTGGAGCAAGTCCAGAGGAGAGTGACAAGAACGATCAGTGGGATGAAAGGGAAGCCCTACGAGGAAAGGTTGGGGGAACTTGGGATGTTCAGCCTGGAGAAGAGGAGGCTGAGGGGAGACATGATTGCCCTCTTCAGATACCTGAAGGGCTGTCACAGGGAGAAAGGGGCTCATTTGTTCATAGCCGCTACTGAAAGCAGAACTAGAACCAATGGGTACAAACTGCAAAAAAGGAGATTCCGGTTGGATATCCGGAAAAAATTCCTGACCGTTTGGGTGGTTCAACAGTGGAACAGATTGCCAAGGGAGGTGGTGGACTCTCCCTCACTGGGGGTCTTCAAGCAGAGGCTTGATGAGCACCTGTCGGGGATGATCTAGGAGGATTTCCTGCTGCTGGCAGGGGGTTAGACTAGATGACCTACTATGTCACTTTCAACTCTAGGATTCTATGATTCTATGACATAATCTAGCATTCTTTTTCTACCAGGAGAATTTGACTGTCTCTGTAAAATTAGTCAGAATAAAAAGAAACTGGTAAAAGGACTCGTGTTGGAAAGAACCAAGGATGAAGAGGACCTCCTTCCAACCCTGACTTTGATACAAAGTTTTCTACAGAGAGCTACGGAATAACTCCTAGAATTCTTACCTAAGTTGGTGATTGTCTTCTATTAATCCACGAACAATTTTCCGTTGACGCTCTGTCTCTTCCAGCAAAGCTTTCAATGCATATCGTATTGCTTGTGAAGACTGGCTGTTTATAACAATCCCATCTGTATATAGTTGTTTATGAACAAAGAACAAAAACAAAAGCCATAATACATGCCAATTAAAATTAACTGCATCTCACAAAGCAGGCAGCTGACAAAAATAGAGACATGCTGTGACAGTGGGCCTGTAGAAGAACAATAAGCTTAAACAACCAAGCTTGTGTTCCTTTATGACACTTCTTTTTTATTCAAACACACTGAAAGCATACTAAAAAGGTATTTTGTGAACTCCTGTTATGGTACAGGCATCCTCAACTTACTGGACAGTTTAGGGACCAGAACACCATCCAAAAGTGAAAACTGTTGAAAAGTGTAACCCAATCTTTTAGTTTATAAATGTTGCTTCCAATGCTTTTTTAACTAGCAAATTGTAAATGCCCTTTTTATCTTGCAAATAGCTGCTGCCACACAAAGATTTCTGCAAATGTCTTCTTATTATCTCCTTCAAGGAGTGGGTTTAAACCAGGAACTACAACATGGGAGGCAATTTTGGCCTTTAGAACAGAGAGAGAGATTAAAAGAGCGAACGTGCATTGAACAAATGAGTCATGGGTATAAGTGAAAGGAGCTTAAAGACTGAATCATCAGAAAACAAACTGTCAGGAAGCAGAGAATACCTGTATCTCTAAGTAAAGATGGGGAAGGAACTCAGTCCCTAGAAGCATCTTCTGTCACCTTCTCACCAATTGGACTAGACTGAAACTAGGATGATATTGATTGCCACCACCCAACTTTAGCGAGTCCCACACGCTTTCCCCAACGTAAGGAGGTTACCCTAGGGAAGTCTCTCCCAGTTTAAAAAGCTCCAAAATCCAGCAGTATCCTTAAAACTAGACATTAGGTGAAGGTGAACCATCTCAAAAGTGGGAGGGGGTAATAGAGCTAGGATCCACTTCTAATGCTACTCCTATCCGCCTTCCTACATGACACAGCCATACACCAGGCTATTCGGATCTGCACCACCACTTTAGGCTACACACATCTCAGAAGCCCTACAGCTCGGGACCTGAAAAAGGCAAGGTCCCTACAGGGCTTCTGAGATGTGAGCAAATAACCACCCTTTATCAGGAAAAATAACCTCGCCTTTTGCAAGTCTGTATCTATGGGAGCCGCTGTTGTGCTGCATGTCTATTCCAAGTTGCACTGCAACCTGCCAGACTGCCTGCTCCAGGTGATGTTTGGATTGGGCCACCCCACATTTACAAAAGCAGGACCTATCTGTCTGCAAAAAGGTAGCAACTACTGTATTTGATTTTTTAAGTAACTTTAAAGCAGGCATCCATCAGTCTTGAGAAACTATGGTATTGTGCTTGGCGCTGCATACGCTGCATGCGAAGCACGAAGCCTGGGTTAGATTGATATGGAGGATAGGCTGTTACCCCCCCCATGCCACTGAAATAGTCCAATGGAAAGGCAGAGCCAATATGATTGGTTCCAGCTGCATCGCAGAGCTGGGCTAAGGACAGGAGCTCACCCTGTCTTGTGGGGACTGACCTGGGTCTCAAACCATAGCCTGCTGGTAAACAGGCACAGTGTCTTAACCACTTGCGCCACCCACAGTAATTAGTTATCTGTGCTTTCCATCAAGCATGTTTAAGGTTCTGCAGAAATTTAGTTCCAACTCAGTTTAAGATGCCCAATCATACTTAGAATTCTATGACAATTGAGAATGTACTTGTTCAAGCAATTATAGAAGTAGAAATTCTGAATAATGGCAGATTTAAGATTTTGTTTTTGAAAATAGATAAGCTCAGTACCTGATACATTTTTGTTATCTCCTTCAGCTTTATCAAGAAACACAGGTCTTAAACCATGTTGCCTTAATAACTTGTTCAAATTTCTCCATTCTTCTAGCTCCTGGTGTAAACAGAAGAAATTTAAAAGGCTATCATAATTTAATTAAAATACATAATATAATACACTTATGTTTTTAATATATGTTTTACAATTCTTTCTAAATATTCACTGAACAGCACTTTCCAATGCCAAATGTTAAAATACACATGTATTCAAACACGCCACAGATGTCACATCACACTTTACAAGAGAGTTCCATATGCACAAAATTTGATTAAAGGTATGTGAAAATTGCTTTGTTTTTGTAATCAATCCCTCCACTTAGTAATGTGATGAACAAAGGGCATAATACTAACCAATTTAGGCTAGCATAACTCAACTGGGATATCTTCCCATAGTGGTGTAGGGATGTTGGCATACTCCTGTGCACTGGCCCAACCTCCCTCCCCCAGTAGTGGAACAGAAGTGCCTTAAGGCACTTTTATGACATTCCCAGGTCAGCACAGGATTTATAAATGGGCTTCTACCTGCCTAAGTGGAGCTTAGGATTGCAGCCAAAGATTTTTATGCAGTTTGTTTTAGAATTAATAAATAAAATAATATAATTTTTAAGTGTGATTCCCCCCCTTTCCCCACCCTTCCCCAACATGGTCATTAGATTGTCATCTTCTTGAATAGCAATTTAAAAAAGGAATTTTGGATTTTTTCTAAAAGGCTTTAAAACATTCTATCTCATACACACAAGGAATTCCATAAACACAATAAAAGAGGAAGAGTAAAAGAGGAAAAGAAACATATGTCTAAAAATGAGGGGAAAACGCACACAAACATTACCGATCTGTATCATACCAGTACTGCATTTCATTTTTGTACTGTAAAATATGTGCATAAAGTACTTCTTTATACCTCTCTTTCACAGATTTACTTTTATATCCCACATTTAAATCCCATATATTTATATATCCCATATTTTTGAGCCACTGAGGGCACAATCCAGAGTAACTACAGGAACACATAAGAGACATTACATGCACCCATAGTTACTGTACCACCTAGTGAAAACCTATGGGAAATTCATATTGCAATCCAGAGTAACTTGTTCTTACTCCACAGCAAGAACTCCCCGTAGTTTCTCTAGATTTCACCCTAATTTTAATTTCCAGATAATTGATGTCTGGCTTAACTATGTTTCCATGAAAGCAAAACCTACTTAGTAATCAGATCATAGTTAGTTCAAACTTTGTTTTCCTTTGCTAAATTCTAAATAGCTGAGATGTAACTTAATAGTAATACAACAAAAAGCTATTTTCCACATATTCTTAGGACCAGATTAATACATTTACCTGCCTGTTCTCAAAATTCAGTCATTGGATATTCTCACTATGTACACTTGATGGCTCCCCCCTTCATCCACCTTCAACCAACATTAGCTGCAATCCACCTTTATTGTTTAAAAAAGCCACACAAGTAGCGACATCCCCTACTTATTGGACACGTAAGACTGGAGCACCATCCAAAAGTGAAAACCATGAGAAGTGGAACCTAGTCTTTCCAGCTTGCAAATGCAAAATGGCCACCAAAGAAGACATAAATATCACTTGCAAAAGCCTAAACACATATTTATTAACACATAGCCAAAATACATAACAAATTACAGAAAAAAACAAAGGCATGTGAGGGCAATGAATATCTTATGCATTTGAATAATGGTTATTGAAGAAAGTCATAAGGAAATTCCAAAAACAATTTTATCACCATGCCACATGCAGATCTACAAGACAATTTTAGTTTTTAGACCTGCAGAGAGAGGTTGTAAGAGTGGAGCATGTGTTTTAGGTATAATTGAAAGGTGTTTAAAAGGGGAACCATCAGAAAATGAGCTATCAGAAAGTGCGGAACACATGTATTCTATGCAGAATAAACGCATAGTATTCTCAGAATACTTTCAGGAAAAAAGCTCTACCTGATATCCGCCTCCATCCCTGCAAGGGGAAATACAGAGCTCTTGTTTGAGTCGAGGATTTGCTATCACAGAATCTGATAAGGTACTTCTTGGAAAGCCATATTTTGGGGAGCTCTGAAATTAAAAACAACAGAAGACATTAATGTTAAACATTATCCAATTCTACCAGTTGTCTTTACAGTACAAAGACCTAGAACTACAAGTTCAAGGTCTAACACAGATTCATAACTCATGCTGCAATTTTTTAAAAAATATTTAAGGATACATTGGGAAGATTTCATTTTTTAAAATATAGTACAATCTATAGATGCAACAGAACATTTCAACGTAAGTCTTCACACTTTATTCTATCTATTAATTGTGGAAATTCAACTCCACTACTCCTGAAAAATTCAAGATTTCCTATATGTAACTGTGTTAAACCACATACGCATACGTTTATGACTTCTAAACTACTTAAGTGTTTCTTACTGTACAAAATAAACTCAAGAGTTTAACTGTTAACATTAAAATTTAATAAAGATAAACATTAAGATTTAATAAAGTGAAACATTTAGTAATGTCAGCTTTTACAAGAGTAAAAAGAACCTTCCACATAGGTTCAATACCTTATTTAAAATATGTTTTGGAGCAATGGTGTTTGAAATACTGCAACTGTTAAAGAAATCTGGAGATTCCACATGTGTCTTATATTTGGAATTATGAGTCATATAAAGCTTAACATCAGTATACCTCTGTCATAGTAAGTGGTTTCTGAGTCGAGGTTTTAGCTGACTGAAGACAAGTGGATCACCCTCTTATATAATCTGAAAATGTAAAAATTGTGGCAATGTTAAAATAATAGTTATTACACCGTGGTAAATGTTCTCATGTTGCCTTCTCCATTTCAAATGTCTGAAGAAGACCAAGGAGTACCAAATCCACAAAAAGGAGTCCACCCATGTGGACTTCATCTCTATACCACTCTACACAAAAATGATAAGTCTCAATATAGTTTTACCCATTATTGTACTAAGTCGGCCTAGTATACAGTCCTTGGATGTTCAGTGGTGGGGTCCAGCAGGTTTGCACCTACTCTATAGAACTGGTTGTTAACGAGAGATAGAACATATACAGTTTAAAAACAGCCATTTAAAAGTGGCTGCCAGATGGACAGAGAACCAGTTGTTAATTTCTTTGAATCCCATCACTGGATATTCTCCTTTCAACCTTCCTTTAAACATAGTCCAGAACTCTCCAAAGTACCTTGTAAGACAAATAACTTGTAAGATGAATGCTGCGGTCTCCTCAGAAGGGAGCCCCATGGCACTCAGTGGGGCTTACTCCCAGGTAAAGAGGGCCAGGCTTGCACTCTCTTCAGAAGGGAGCCCCATGGCACTCAGTGGGGCTTACTCCCAGGTAAAGGGGCCAGGCTTGCTGTCTCCTCAGAAGGGAGCCCTATGGCACTCAGTGGGGCTTACTCCCAGGTAAAGGGGCCAGGCTTGCGGTCTCCTCAGAAGGGAGCCCCGTGGCTCTCAGTGGGGCTTACTCCCAGGTAAAGGGACCAGGCTTGCGGTCTCCTCAGAAGGGAGCCCCGTGGCACTCAGTGGGGCTTACTCCCAGGTAAAGGGACCAGGCTTGCGGTCTCCTCAGAAGGGAGCCCCATGGCACTCAGTGGGGCTTACTCCCAGGTAAAGGCTTGCTTCCTTGTGAGGTTTGCCCCCAGGGGGGCTGAGCGCCCTTTCAGTCTCCCTCATAACCAGGGAGGCCTCTGTGTCCCTCCCGCCTCTCAAGCCTCCTTCCCCCAACCGCCCCGCGAAGAAGCGTTACCTCCCGCCCAGGCGCTGCTCGACCCTTTCCTCTCCGCAGCCCCAACTAGCGCAGCCTCTCCCGGCCGTTATGGGCGGACTCTGGGGCTCTGCTCTCGGAGGACGTGCCTCCAGCAGGGCCGCCCTCATGCTCCGCCCTCGCCTCCGCTGCAGCACAGGGCTCTGTTGGGTCTACTCTGAGGGAGCCACGCTCAGTACTATGGGCCTTACTCACAGGAAAGTGCAGCCCTCTGCCCTCCTTTTCCAGGACACGTCCTCTTTTTCAACCCTGTGTCCTGGAAGAAAATCTTCATTGTCTTTCTTTTCCTTCTTGTAATCAATAAATTACATGTAATAAATTATATGTAATAATTTATGTCATTTCTATTTATATACCTGTAATTTATATGTTTATGTATTTAATTTACATGTTTATAAATTGTTTATAAAATGTATATATTTATATACATTTATATGTATATAAATTATATTTACTGTATATAAATGTAATAGATTATATATATATATATAACAAATTATGTCATAAATATAAATTGTCATTTCTGTTTATATACCTGTAATTTATATGTATATGTATATAATTTGTATGTACATAAATTGTTTGTAAAATGTATGTTTATATCCATGTATGTATGTATATAAATTATAAATGCATATAAATTATATTATATAATTATTTTATAATAATAAATTATATGAATTAGTTTTAACTTTAATAAATTGTACTGCATAGTTTTTCAATTAACCACATAAAAAATGTTTTTAGCTTTTATGTTGTCATGTCCTGTATTTTTCTTGCGTCCTACATTTTTCTTTTGTGCCCTACATTTTGGAAGGCCTTATCCTCCTTTGTGTTTATGATATATGGCAGGGTGACCATATACTATATACAGTATGTGCAGCATATAGAATGACTGTACCTTTAAACATTGCATAGGAGAGCGAATTAAGACAAGTTCGGCTCAACACGGTTTAAAAAAGCATCACCTGCCAAAATTCCATCTTCTATTCAATGCTTAAAGGTACAGGCACTCTGTCCTCCATTCTATAAGGTCACCCATATGGTCTCTCTGCTGGGATAGAATGAGAAGGTAGCTGCAATCCTATGCACACCTACCAGGAAACATTTACAAACCTAGCCATACTTACCTGGGAAGAAGCCCAATTTACTATACTATAATGAGACTTTCTTCTGAGTAGACAGGTGTAGCACTGGGCCCTGAGGCTGCCATCCTAACCACACTTATGTGGAAGCCCCATTGACTATAATGGCACTTATGTCTGAGAAGACATGCATAGGCTTGGGTTCTGAGGCTGTCATCTTGTCCACACTTACATCAGAGTAGTCCCCACTGACTGTAATGAGACTTTCTTCTAAGTTAAGAATGTGGTAAACAGTTCATGGTTCTCATGTTGTTCTATCTACATGCCTGCATTATAGATAGTTCTCATGTATATAATTTACACTTACAACTTTAGGGATCCTGGACCTTTTAGCAGGTGCAACTTGTGATATGTGAGATAATGAGCCACACCTGTAGAAATTCCCTCCTATTCACAAATGTTAAAAGGTCCAAGAACCCTGAAGTTTAAAGTTTGGAAACCTAAGTAGACATGTGTAGGCGTGTGCTCCGAGACTGCCATCCTGTTCATACTTACGTGGGAGCAAGCCTCATTGATTATAATGGTGCAAAGGTTTGGGCTGCCAGTGGGGTTTACATAGAAGTTGAGTTGGAAAGAAGGGGATGGAATAGAGCAGGGCAGGCCAACATGTTGGTAAGAGAGTCATATCATCTCTCTGACACTGTGAGAGAGGAAATTAATTAATATACATTTAAAATTTGAATATATTTATATAAATGAATATGTTATAGAACTTATATGAATTGATTTTTCTTATTATTTACTATATACAAGAGAACTATCCATAATGCAGGCATGTACATAGAACAACAAGAGAACCATGAACTGTTTACCACACACCTGTTGCACAATGAAAACATACAGATCAAGACTGAAACACATGGAGACACTTATTGACATTTATTGATGCACTTGTGACCTTTATGAATGCTGCAACCACCAGTTGTGAGCCAGCATGGCTTCCAACAGAGTCAGAGGCTCATTGGAAACTGGGGGCACCCTGAGGACTAAATTCAAGGAAGGCCACAAATGAGATGAGAGCCAGTGTTTTCCCAACCTTGATGTAAAAGGATATGAAAGAGATTGTGTTTTAATCATGTCTACTCAGGGTTATGTTTTCTGATTATGTTTTAGTCCTGTCTAAGCCTGTCCACTCAGAGGTAAGAACAGTAGTGGGCACAGGCAGGTTCGCACCTACTCTATAGAACTGGTTCTTAACCAGAGACAGGACATATAAAGTTTAAAAATAGCCATTTAAAAGTGGCTGCCAGATGGGCAGAGAACCGGTTCTTAAATTTTTTGAAGCCCATCACTGGGTAAGTACCATTATAATTTATGGGGCTTACTCCCAGGGCAACATGGAAGGGATTCAGGGCCCCATCCTGTCCCTGCCTACTCAGGGGTGAGCCCCACTGGAGACCGTGAGGCTGACTCCCAGGGCAGCGTGGAGGGGATTCAGGGCCCCATCCTGTCCCTGCCTACTCAGAGGTAGCCCCACTGGAGACCGTGAGGCTGACTCCCAGGGCAGCGTGGAGGGGATTCAGGGCCCCATCCTGTCCCTGCCTACTCAGGGGTGAGCCCCACTGGAGACCGTGAGGCTGACTCCCAGGGCAGCGTGGAGGGGATTCAGGGCCCCATCCTGTCCCTGCCTACTCAGGGGTGAGCCCCACTGGAGACCGTGAGGCTGACTCCCAGGGCAGCGTGGAGGGGATTCAGGGCCCCATCCTGTCCCTGCCTACTCAGAGGTAGCACCACTGGAGACCGTGAGGCTGACTCCCAGGGCAGCGTGGAGGGGATTCAGGGCCCCATCCTGTCCCTGCCTACTCAGAGGTAGCACCACTGGAGACCGTGAGGCTGACTCCCAGGGCAGCGTGGAGGGGATTCAGGGCCCCATCCTGTCCCTGCCTACTCAGAGGTAGCACCACTGGAGACCGTGAGGCTGACTCCCAGGGCAGCGTGGAGGGGATTCAGGGCCCCATCCTGTCCCTGCCTACTCAGAGGTAGCACCACTGGAGACCGTGAGGCTGACTCCCGGGGCAGCGTGGAGGGGATTCAGGGCCCCATCCTGTCCCTGCCTACTCAGAGGTGAGCCCCACTGGAGACCGTGAGGCTGACTCCCAGGGCAGCGTGGAGGGGATTCAGGGCCCCATCCTGTCCCTGCCTACTCAGAGGTAGCACCACTGGAGACCGTGAGGCTGACTCCCAGGGCAGCGTGGAGGGGATTCAGGGCCCCATCCTGTCCCTGCCTACTCAGAGGTAGCACCACTGGAGACCGTGAGGCTGACTCCCAGGGCAGCGTGGAGGGGATTCAGGGCCCCATCCTGTCCCTGCCTACTCAGAGGTAGCACCACTGGAGACCGTGAGGCTGACTCCCAGGGCAGCGTGGAGGGGATTCAGGGCCCCATCCTGTCCCTGCCTACTCAGAGGTAGCACCACTGGAGACCGTGAGGCTGACTCCCAGGGCAGCGTGGAGGGGATTCAGGGCCCCATCCTGTCCCTGCCTACTCAGGGGTGAGCCCCACTGGAGACCGTGAGGCTGACTCCCAGGGCAGCGTGGAGGGGATTCAGGGCCCCATCCTGTCCCTGCCTACTCAGAGGTAGCACCACTGGAGACCGTGAGGCTGACTCCCAGGGCAGCGTGGAGGGGATTCAGGGCCCCATCCTGTCCCTGCCTACTCAGAGGTAGCACCACTGGAGACCGTGAGGCTGACTCCCAGGGCAGCGTGGAGGGGATTCAGGGCCCCATCCTGTCCCTGCCTACTCAGAGGTAGCACCACTGGAGACCGTGAGGCTGACTCCCGGGGCAGCGTGGAGGGGATTCAGGGCCCCATCCTGTCCCTGCCTACTCAGAGGTAGCACCACTGGAGACCGTGAGGCTGACTCCCGGGGCAGCGTGGAGGGGATTCAGGGCCCCATCCTGTCCCTGCCTACTCAGAGGTGAGCCCCACTGGAGACCGTGAGGCTGACTCCCAGGGCAGCGTGGAGGGGATTCAGGGCCCCATCCTGTCCCTGCCTACTCAGAGGTAGCACCACTGGAGACCGTGAGGCTGACTCCCAGGGCAGCGTGGAGGGGATTCAGGGCCCCATCCTGTCCCTGCCTACTCAGGGGTGAGCCCCACTGGAGACCGTGAGGCTGACTCCCAGGGCAGCGTGGAGGGGATTCAGGGCTGAGGAGGGGGAAGCGGAGGCAGAGCCTGGCGGGAGGAGTCCAGGGGCGGCGGGGGGAGGCAGGAGCGTTGCCGGGTGAGCGGAGGACGCTCCTTTCCTTCCCTCCCCGTCCAGGCGCGGCCGCCATTTTGGTTGCGGGGCTAGAAAGAGCGTCGAGGGGGCGCCGTCACTGTCGGCCCAGCGGCTGCTGTGAGGGTCCCGGCGCAGGTAGGAGGAGGGCCAGCCGTTACCCCCGCCCGCCATTCTGTGCCCCGCCTGAGCTGGGCGTCTATCGCTCCCTCCTTGCCCTCGGAGCGCAGCCATGGCTTCCCGGGAACACGCCTCCCACGGAAAGGCCAGGGTCTCCGCCCCAGGACCAAGCGGGGAGCCCTGCGCCTGTCCCGGCAAGAGCTGTCGCTGTGGGACGGGCAGGTAGTGCAGGCCGCCCTCTCTCCCCCCGTCCCTGCCCCCAGCACCGTTATCTTGAACTCCCTGCTATGCCTGTCTACCCAGAAGTAAGCCCCATTGGAGTCAGTGGGGAAAACGGGTAGGGTGGCAGCCCAGAGTCAATGGGGTTTACTCACAGGTAAGTGTGGAGAGGATTATGGCTTATGAGCTCAATCCTGTCTGTCTACTCAGAAGTAAGTCCCATTGTAGCCAATGGGCCTTACTCCCAGGTAAGTGGATAGGATGGCAGTCACAGGATTCTGTCTTTTCCACACTTACCTGTGTGTAAACCCCCTTTGCTATAATGGGACTTAATTCTGAGTAGACACTACCTGGCAAGCCATCATTAATTAATGTTTTGTTAATTAATCTTTAATTTTTAATCCACGCTTACCTGGGCATAAACCCCATTCGCTATAATGGGACTTGATTCTGAGTAGACACGCAGAAGGCTGGGTTCACACACTCCCTGACATCTCATTATTAATATTTAGTTAATTAATTAATGTTTAATATTAAACAATTAATATTGTTTAAACAGTTGTTTAATATTAAATAATAAATAATTAATAATGGGATGCCAGGGAGTGCGTGGCCTCAGTTTGTGGTTCCTTCAGAGGCATGAAATGAAAATAACCATCCTCTTTGGTTTAAGAAGGTGAAGGGTAGCTTATCTGGATTAAGGCTGCAGTCCTACGTGCACACTTCCATGCGAGTAAGCCCGCTGACTACAATGGGAAAACAGTAATATTGGTCTCTCAAGCGGCAATCTGATTCACACTATCCTAGGAGAAATCTTCAGTGAATACATTGTAACTTCTGAATAGATACGATTGGGATAATGTTGCAAATGATTGTTTTTGTGTGTGTGTGTGTGTGTGTGCGCATGCCCACACATGCTTCCATTAATAAATTCTGCTGCCCTTTTATCCTCAAAGTCAAGGTGACCCGATGTCATAACTGCAAAAGAGGACAAGTCTCCCCACACCCCAAAAAAATGTAGGACCTCCAAGGAAAATGGAAGACATGACAAAATAAAAGCTGAAAGCACTCATACATATTGCTTTCATGTGGTTACTTTAAATACTATATTAATTATTATTAAATTTTGTGGGAAAAGATGACATGTAGTCACCCTGCTCAAACTTTCTTGTCCATTAAAAGTGCAGTTATTGACTCTGGATCAAATCTTTATCCAACTTCCCAGCGCTGAGGTATTTTTACCACTGAGAGTGCATTGCATCCTTCCATGGATTCAGTCATGGACTGCAATTTCCATGATTGCAGGGAAATCATGGAAGCCTCTCAAGAGTAAAGAAACAAATCTTCCCTTGTCTTGGGGCTGCTTTGTGGCTTCATCAACACTGAAATGTTAGGATAGGATTCGATCCTCCCTTCGCTACTCTTCTGTGAGAGAAGCCTGTGAGAAAAACTACTGTACTTGGGTTGGCCAAACAGTGTAAGCCATGTATGGTATTCAGATATTTGAGAGCTTAACATTTAAGATGCCTATAAATTCTTAATAAATTTATTCACCATGGATTTTAAAACATGCATTTTAATCTAGTGGACTCTCGGTTTCTACTTGGTAAATAATGATAAAAGCTTGGAGTTTCTTATTTCCTTTTTATATTCATTGTGATGCAGAAAGGAGTGCAATGAACGTATTTACAAGAACTGCACATTGTATGTCAAAGAGCCACATGTGGTTCATGAACTGTGTTTTGGCCACCCCTGAGCAGATGGACCAGTGGTCTGACTCAGGATAAGGTAGCTTCATAAGCTTCCTGTGAGGGTAAAGTTAATTGCATGTATAGTGGCAGAACAGTTTCAGGTTTCTTATATAATGGTTCTTGAGTCTATCGTCTGATCTGGTTAGGAAAATGGCTTTAGCTGCTCTGAGAAACAGACTTTAATGTAATAATTTGTTTACTTCTCAACACTACTTTATACAGTACTGTGTACAGCTTGACTAAGATGTTTGAAAATGGTTTTATTTTTTCACATATTTCATTATTTGAAAAAATAAAGCAATGTTATGTTTTTTATTTAAATATTAGTTAAGTGATATAGTGCCAGCAGATGCAGTGTTTCTAACTGGAAAAGTAAGCTTATTTAGGCCCATATCCTAAAGTCAAATTAAGCCCTTTGCTCTGGAGTAGTTAAGGTGACTTTCCATTAGATAACTTTAAAGGGTGACGTAACTGCGTGGACCCAAAACTGCTCTGGATTTTGCCTTTAGTGTCTGGAAAGTATCCTAAACACCAAAATGCTCTTTTGTGCATTTTGTGTTTTACGCACACACACAGCCCAAAAAACCCCACATTTAATCATTAAGATCTTAGAACTTATTGCACGGAAAATAACACCTAGTGATGTTGCAGAGGCTGGCATTAAACTCATCTTGATCTGTTGTTGTAAAATTCTAGAAGATTTGGTAGATGCTGTAATGTGAAGTACCATTTGTCAGTTCTGTTGTGTGTGTTATTAAGTATATGCAGAAGTATCCTGGTGAGGTTAACCTACAGTTTTGGTGTCATCAATATGGTGATGACAGTAAGTTCAAATTTTTTTTCTTAAGTGAGCAGCAGAGAACAAGCTTCACAATTCTCCATTGATATTAGGAAGGTATGGTTCGGTAGCTTGAGGGATAATGGCACCATGATGTTTTTTAAAGCTGAATTTAACCAAGAAAGAAGTTTGTTGGAGGTTCTAGGCCCTAGGTGTATAAATTTTTATGTTTTACATATAGTATTGAACTGTTGAAACATGAAAGACATCCTGCAGGGTCTGTTTGGAATCCAAGATGCAACTGCCAAAACAGTTTAAATCAATTAGATCTGATGTATTGACTCTGCCCATTTTAGAGAACTGACCTTACTTATCCATTCCTTTGTAATTTTATTCACCATTTCACAGTGGAAGGGAGGTCATGAGATGTTTTGCAAGAGTTCTAACAACAAATTCTGACTTGTTAAATATGTAGAGCTTGTAATTGCCACTACTTTGTGTAATGTTATGGGTAATGCAATTACTATATTCAAAATGTGTGTTCTTCAACTTGAGAAACCTAACCATAGAAATCAGAATAAAAAAGTGAAAAAGGATGTCATATAGCTTTCAACATTTCTTTGCTCTACCAGTATTTTGCTTTTTCTTTTCTTGCTGCTAATTGGAAAAAGGCCGTTTTGATTACTATGGCATCCTGTGATGACATTACTGACTATGAAGATGATGTAAGGTAAAAAAATACCTACTCTGTATTGTAAGATGCCGGGGGTAGCATTCTTAATAGTGAGAAACCTGCAGCTATCAACTCAGTCCCTTATGAATGGCGTAGAGGAATGTACATTTAAATAGAGTAAATTTGGGGTGCGCTAAGAAACAAAATGTTAATGACAGTTTCTTTGAAGACCATTGTTTAAAGGTAGTTGGTTTTATTGTTTATACTTATACTTAAGGGTTAAATGTACATACTAACCAAGTACAGTGATATAAAGTAGTTATTTCAGAGATCACAACTAAAAACTGATTGTGGTATTATGGTATATCAGAGATCACAACTCAAATAGATTATGGTAATACATGTTAGGAAATGGAACCTTTTTGTAGGCTCAATCATAGGTGTACTGTGCTTACCTAGTCATAAGAAAAATCTTTTGGATGTGAGAAACTTAAACAGTACTCTATGTTATATCAAAGTGAATATTCACTCCTGGTCTAACCCAAGCAGTCTTTTTGATTAGAATATGCTTGTCGTATTCAGTTTTTAATAATCTTGAGAATAACGTTCTTTCTTCTGTTAAGTTAGAAATTGGAAGAAGTGTGCTCCCAAACTGTTTGATAAAGAATGAGGCTGCAACCTTATGCACACTTTTCTGGAGTCCCTGAATATAGTGGGACGAACTTCTTAGTACGTGTACAAAGAACTTTAATACATCGGGACTAAGCCCTATAGTAGGCTTTATGTGTGTTCTTCAGCTTTGAAGTCCTTTCTTTCCGCAAAAGTCACTGCACAAGCTGACAACAAAACTTGGAGGCACTTCAGAAGCAGCCTCCAATGTAGAAAAGAGTTGATGGGATAAGGATTCCAGTCCAAGCTTTTACATGTACTCTAAAGGAACTCTCTGGATTGTAGTCTTAAGTATCAGATACACTCTCTAAAAATGTTTAAATTTACATTCCTGCAGCTCTCGCTACAGCTATCTGGATAAAATGACAGACCTGGTGGCTGTCTGGGAAGTAGCTTTGAGTGATGGTGTTCACAAGATTGAATTTGAACATGGGACTACCTCAGGAAAACGTGTGGTATATGTAGATGGCAAGGTAGGAGTCATACATAAAATGCATGCTGTATTGGGCGGAGAGCTAGCAATTTTTTTAAAGAATTAATCAAGGAAGTGGTCTTTAAGAAGCTATTTTCAGCAAATGTTTTTGCTATTTTCAGCAAATATCAGACTAAAATTGTAATGGTGCTGTTTTAACATTTTGGGTGAGGACCCAAAGAAGGAAAAAATGTTTACATGTGGATACAATGTTTACATGGCAATGGGAATTTCATCAGTAAAAAATTAATGTTAAGCTGTCCCTCCTCTGCCATGCTCCTGTGCCATACCTAAAGATAAGGTATATCCTATCTTTTATTACAGATACTTTCTAGCCAGAACAAATTCTATTGTGTAATGTTTATGAAATAATTAAGACTAGTTCTCCGCATCTGTCTTCAGTTCACCTGCTGAACTGTCTACAATAAAAGAATCAGGATGACCCCAGTTGTTATCTCCTTAATTCATACCTTCTTAGAGAAGTACAAGCAACCATGTTTGACACTGATACACACTAGGATTCATGTAATCTGTGAAGGTGTTTCAACAATTTATTCCATTTTACCTGCTCAGAAGAGACTGGTTGTGGTTTGCACTCAAGATTGTATTTTAAAGTGATAGAATGTGTTACTAATGGTAGATATATCTAAGATGAAATTTGTTCCCCTTAATGTAACAATTCAAACAACTATTTTCACATCTCCTTGTGTTTTCTGCACTTTAGCAACAATATTCATTTCTGCTAATATTAATTTTTCTCTTTTAGGAAATAATGAGAAAAGAATGGATGTTCAAACTAGTAGGAAAAGAGACTTTTACTGTTGGAGCAGCCAGGACAAAGGCAACTATTAATATTGATGCAGTCAGTGGTTTTGCATATGAATATACCTTGGAAATTGATGGAAAGAGTCTTAAGAAGTACATGGAGAACAGATCAAAGACAACAAATACTTGGATATTAGTACTGGATAGTACCCACTGCAGGATTGTTCTGGGTAGGTTATTTTTGTTATACTGTACAATAAATGTATTGTGCATGTTTCTGTTCGTTTTTTCAGACATGCTGCGATTACCCTCTGAAGAATGTTGATCTACTGCTGATTGTGATCTCTTTACCCTTAGGATCCCAACCGGTTTTTTTAACACATTGTACCGCAGGGTCCATTGGACCCGATTGGAAGTTTGTGTTGTGTTTTTTACTGGAATTTATTATTATTACTTGACAAGACTTTCTGAGTTTTTTACTGCTTATGAGACCGTTACAAATCCAAAAGCAGAAAAGTTTTTGAATTTACAGTTTTTCTGTAAATTCCAATTTATACATATCGTCCCAACCGGGTCCACTGGAAGTTTGTGTTGTGTTTCTTACTGAAATTCATTATTTTTACTTGACAAGACTTTCTGATTTTTTTTACTGCTAATGAGACAGTTACAAATCCAAAAGCAGAAAAGTGTTTGAATTTACAGTTTTTCTGTAAATTCCAATTTACACATATCATCCCAGGTCAGGTCCGTTGGACCCATTTTGCATGGATGATATGTATAAATTGGAATTTACAGAAAAACTGTAAATTCAAAAACTTTTCTGCTTTTGCATTTGTAACTGTCTCATTAGCAGTAAAAAACTCAGAAAGTCTTGTCAAGTAATAATAATGAATTCCAGTAAAAAAACACAACAAAAACTTCCAGTCGGGTCCAGTGGAGCTGGTTGTGACCCTAAGAGTATTTATTTGATACAAATTGCAAAATAAATTCTCCTTGAGCTTGGGCATGGAGACTTAACAGAATTTGAAAATAATACTTTTTAATGAATGAGCGTAAGAAATTTACTCAAATTGAGTTGCACCTGTGTTTAGCTCCTCATGCTCATTCGTTATTGCTTGTCTCTTTGCTTTGAATTACACACTCCCAACTATGTGATATGCCATATGTTGAGCCTCTGGCTTAACACACCAGGAACTTCAAAGAAGGATTTGATTAATGTTTCTTTTGGTATGTTGTTCACAGTACGTTTACTCTGAGTGTTTAGAAAAAGCTTGTAAAACTCCAAAATTTTAGAAATTAATGAATAAAAATGTATTGTTTGATCATTTTTAATAACTTAAGATACTGTACAGCTCTTAGATTAACAAGTACTGTTAGATTTTTTTCCCCAGGATCTTGCCTCAGGTAAAATCATACAAAACTATAGTCAGACACCTCCCCTTCCTAACTTATCCAAGGGTTATAGAAAATTTCTTTGTTGTGCAAACCCTACCATCATTTGTGAGTTTAACTTATACTCAAATATCTACAGTAATTGTCTCAAGCTTTGAGGCTGTTCAGTCAGACACTAGCTGCTTATTTCCCTGCAAAAAGCTCATCTCTTGTAGTTTGCAAGCACATGGAAATATAGGGAGATAAAATGTTTGAGGTTCTCTTTCTGATTATTACTACTTAGAAATAAATAAAATTATTTCTTTCTAAATCTCCTTGGTAGGTGGGCCCCAAAATAGGGTCATTCTTATAGTTGGTCCCTGTGGTAAAAAGTTTGGGAAAAATTGTTCTAGATAGATCTCTAGGTCCCACCATTCTATTGGTTTTATTTTGAATGCTCCATTAAAAATGGTTCATGTAATATTGCACACCTGTATTTTTAGCATTACATTGTTTAAAAAACAGGAACCTGACCATAGAAGCCTGAATTGGGTGAGCACATATGTATAAAAATGTACAAGCAAATATAGTCACAATGAAACTTAATTGCTAAGACGAGCTTGGATTCAGGGATTTCTAAAAGATTAAGAGTTAGGATTAAAACTTTTTTCCCCATCTTTCTCTTTAACAGAAAAAGACACAATGGATGTGTGGTGCAATGGTAAAAAAATGGAAACAGCGGTAAGTAATTTCTAAAAATATTCATTTCAGGGGGAAAAACAGTTTAAATAGAATGAAAATTTTTCCCTTTTTCAATATGTGTAGAAATAAGACAGTAAAAATAGTTACAATAACCAAAACCAAAGCAATAATATGGACAGTTGCGTTTGTATTTTGAGTGGTCATACTAGCCTTGTTGCAAAGATTTCCTTGTGGAGTAAAGGGAGTGCAGAGTTATACCTAAGCTTGTTATCCTACACTCTGATCTGTTTCTAAGGACAAAATGTATAGAGTATACCATCAGTGATGTCTTTTTAAAATCATCTTTTGAGAAAGAATCCAAATATTTTCTGGATTGTCCATCCTAGTAACATGGACAGAAAAACGCCCAAGCAGCATACACAATTAACATGTTAATGTATTTGATAATGGTCAATTTAAGAGTTTAATGGCATTTTAAACACCAAACACAAACGAGTATTAAAAGTGTCAACTTTTATTGGGCTGTATAGCCTTAGATATTATATTTAACATATGATTCCAAACTTTTTAACTTTTTTAACATATTCCCAAACTTTTAAACATTGATTCCCAAACTTGCATGGTTTCGTCAAGTCTTGAATTCATGTTGCTTCAAAATGGAAACATGTTTTCTGCAGACATATTGGCAAGCAAAACCAGGAAGTATAACTCAAAGATTCTCCAGAGAATCCACATTTACATATCTGAAGGCACAAGCCTATCCAATCTCTGTTATAGTTGTCCCAACAGGGCACAGTCTTATTTCTTCCTCCTGTCAGATCTGAAAATTTCTCCAAGTCGTTGACAGAATTTTAGCCACTTAAAAAAGGGACTGAAAAGCTAACCAATCTGACCTAAGGAAATTAGGTTTTCAAATATGAGTTTTCCAGGATTGAACATTAGTACTGTATTGTAGTTACTCTAGAGAATTTTGGCCTGTATTTTAGATCACCTTTTTAATAGCCAATGAACACTTATAGTATTTGAATACAGTTGGAAAACATATTTAACTTTTCCCTCCCCTATATATATCTGTGCTAGGGTGAATTTGTAGAAGATGGGACAGAAACACATTTCAGCATTGGAGCACATGACTGCTGCATTAAAGCTGTCAGTAGCGGGAAGAGAAGGGAAGGAATTATTCATACTCTCATTGTAGATGATCGAGAAATCCCAGAAGCTTTGGAATAGCCTTCAGTTATTTCAGGTGTTGCAGATACAAAGATCAGGGATTTCCAATTACTGTGGTAATTGACAATTTTAACTTGTACTTCTTGGTACACTTAGTTTGTGCTGTTTTTTTGCTTCTAGTTGTAGTATATTAAATTTATGGGAGAACCAGAGGAGAATGTAAAATTATGTAAAACCTTGAACATTCCTAGTTGTTTTTTAAATTATATAAGTATATACAGTAGAAGTTGCAATATCCAGCATGTCCAGGACTGGATATAATAATATTCAAGACATTATATTATCTTCATGACTGTAGCTGTTGGTTTCATTCCAGATATTGTCACTTGTATCTGTTTCACTCAGGATGCTTTTGGTTTCACTCAGGACTTCTGTCAGTTTTCTGTAGCTCTGAGAAGTGTTTGCTGCAAATGAGTTTGCTGACCTGGTTTTGAGCTTTCTGGATCATGAAATGCTAGATATCGCACTTTTACTGTATTATGACACTAAAGTGAAACTTTGACTTTGTAGAAATTGTTTATATTGAACACTTTAATAAAAATACAGAAAAAAATTGTTAATTTGAATGCTTGCTTTTACGTGTTTGCCTTTTTTCTCCTGAAATCTGGTGGGTGTAACAGTGACTTCCTCTTATTTAGTAAACATTTTTTGGAATTGTGTTGATCAAGTACCATCTAGGATTTCATATGAAAAGCTAATGTGTGCCTGCCATGTATAAATCCAGTCAGCCAACTCTACTTCATGTGTCTGTTAAGGTGCCTGAAATGAAGCTCTAAATGCCACTTTGCCTTCTGTACACTTGAAAGGGATAGGTTGCCAGAAACTTTTATCACATCATGTGTTTTCAGATGGATGTCCTGCACTTTGAAAGTGATACTGGGTGAGGACAAGAGACTGCTGATAGAGCTTCCCTTCTAAAGTCCTTTAGAAGAGGTGCATGACGAAGCGGGGAGATTCTGAACGCATGACCAGGAAACAATGAAGAACAGTGGTTCTTGAATTTGTTTGCATTGAGACCTAGTTTTTAGAATGGCAATCGGTCAGTGGCTCACCAGAAGTGACATCAATAAATGATGGAATGGCTAGAAGTGAGGTCACCTAGCTGGAAGTGTCACCATTGTGACACTAGAGCCTCGTGCTTTCCTAAGAGGGAAGCAATAAACTTGAGTGTTTTTCCAGCCATTTTCCAGTAACAGAACAAATCATAAAGGAAGAAAACCTTTCTACAACATAGACACAAGCAAAAAAAAAACCATTCAGCCTTTCCCACTTTCCAGAGTTCCCATATTCTCAATGGCAGCTGCCTTAGGTGTTAATGTGACCCGTCTGAAAGTAGTTTGCCACCCACCTAGGAAGTCCCAAGTTATAGTTTGAGGACTGGTGGGTAAAAAAATTTGCATGGTTAGATATAAAAATCTGCAGTACAATCTCTGTCTAATTGTAGTCACTGAATTTAACAATGGATATGGGCTGTGGGTGGCGCAAGCGGTCAAGATGCTGTGCCTGTTAACCAGCAGGCCAGGGTTTGATTCCTGGGTCACAAGACAGGGTGAGCTCCTGTCCTTAGCCCAGCTCTGCAACGCCAGCTGGATCAAATTGTATTGGCTCTGCCTTTCTGTTGGACTAATTCAGTGGCATGGAGAGGCGGGATTTGCTGCTTGGGTAACTGCCTATCCTCCATAACAATCCAACCCAGGCTTTCGTGCTTCGCATGCAGCGTATGCAGCGCCAAGCATGATACCATAGTCTTTCAAGACTGACGGAGGCCTGCTATTGTCACAATGAGCGTATCAGGAGGAGGGAAATTTCCTAAGGCAAGCAGTGTTACATATTTTAAAACATAACACTGGGAGAATGTTATATTTTAAAAACTATGTTGTGTGTGGATCCCGTAATACAGTATACCATTTCTAAAAATGATTATCTGGAACGAAGTTCTAACACATTTAAAGGGGTGTGCTAAACAGGACCCATTTTGTCCTTTTGCTGAAGTCCTGTCTTTGCTCACTGGGAGCTGTCATAACTGGGTATGGAACTCTGCCATGATAACTTTTGTAACTTGCACATGTTATATTAACACTTTCCAGGAAGTAATCTGGAAATTTGATTGGAGAGAGCCAGTATGGCTCATCTGCCCCTTGTATAATAATGGGTATTATTCAGGAGGGATCCTTTGGCACGTTCCTGGATTTTGCATCCACTTGCCCGTGACTGGGGACCAGGCTAGGGTTTCTGGCTGAGGAAAGAACCAATAACAGTGACTAAAACCCAAAGCTTAGGTGCTAGATAAAAGAATGTTGATAAGTGTCTACTGTATTGCTGCAGTTGTAGGATTGGTGTTCCAGTTAGAGTAGTGAAGCTCTCTGGTTGCAGGAATAGAACCGAGTCAATTTTACTTACCGTAGTCCTTATTTTAATTGCATTTTTGTTGCACAGATGGATGTGTATTTATTATTGTATTTTCCCTTAGAAAATTAGATTATAAGATTGTACTCCTACCTAATTCTGACATGTGCCAAGAATCAATGTCCCTACTTCCAGATGAATTACTCATGGTCAGTGTTATATTGTAGGTGTGCAAGGAGTTAGGGAAAGCCTGGTTTGTTGTTTTTACACCTGCACCTGGCTTTCAGGCTGAAGGATCCCAAGCTTTCAATCCCCCCAAACCCCGCCAAGATGGGAAACCTTCCTCTTTTCTCCCTCATGGCAGAAAAACTCCTTCCGTTCCCTGTCCCCCACCTGCAGGTGCTGTGAGACAGTGTTTGTTTCCCCATGAGGTACCTAAGAGCAACTGGAGAAGCTTGATGTGTGATACGTATGTGAATCCACCCATATAAGTCATAAAAAAATTGATGTCAATGGAATATACTTTCAAATACTGTAAATGCATATTCTTGAGACTGAATATGGTACAGACAGGTTGGACTTGGATACCTTGGCCTTACCTTTCTGCAGCTGAAGTAAGGCCATACGAGGCCTGTTGTAGAAGGGGTATAGATTGCCTTTAATAAGGCAGGTATTTATTTATTTAAAGTATTTATACTGTCTTTTTCTGTTTTAGCTAATATTCAAAGGCAAATCTTAAAATAACAGTTAGGATAGAATATGGCCCAGGATGCCCAAGTTAGTCCCACTGCACCCACCCCAGGACTGGCATGAAAAAATATTGTAGGAGACAAGTGTGTGTCTTCCACTGATTTTCCTGGCTCCCAAAGAGGAACAAATGAGCTTTATGCTGCATCCATAACACTCCTAAGCCGGCGTAGAGGCTTACACAATTACAATTGCACTCCCATTCCTATAACACATCATCTGGTGTTGGGGGGGAAGAACCCTCAAGAACAGATACACAAGAAAATGCAGAGATCACCTCCTCCCCCTCCTTCACAAGGCAAATGGAGCTGCTTCTGTGATGTGAGAGAGCACATCCCTGTAGTCAATGTCAAATATTTTAAGATTATCTTCTGTAAAAATTTAAATTTATAAGAATGTTGGCTCAAGGACAATACACAAAAAAAGTTATATAGGGTATATTCTTGTACTGAAAAAATAAAAGCAAACTTCTATAGGTGGTTTCAGATTGGTATTTTAATAAATGCAGCAGCTCTGTTTTAAATAAACGAATACCACAGTTTTTCCATGGCTGAAACGGCTTACGAAGGTATTTCAAGATTGACATGCAGCAAGATTTTCATTTCATTGGAGAACTGCCATCTATTTACATAAGTAACTGAAACCTAACACTATGGTAGTGGATATACTTCAGAATATCATGGATTCTCAACTGCTGACTCCAAATTGGTAGTCTGCTTTGGGTTCCAAAGTACTGAACAAGTCAACAAGTACAGTGGGAGACTTTGCTCCTTATTAAAAATGACAAAAACTTCTGGGTTGTGAATGTCGTCAACGACACTGTCATAAAGTTTCATGCTGCCAGCGTTAATTAACGGTGGTGCCACATAGCTTTGATTCCCCCTGGTATAGGAGCCTGTTACAACCTCTGCCTCAAAGATACAGATCAGGTGATCCATTTCACATTTTTCCCTGATATTTGTCACAAGATTCCTGGGATTCTTGTTAAAGTAGATGCCAGCTCCATACTTCTGGTCTGGAAAACACAACAAAAAAGCCTGTTAAATAGAATCACATTCTGTAACATCAGTCCAAAAAACTAGAGATAGCAACACTTCTCCTAATCTTTTTCCTTCTTCCCAAACAAACCCTATCACCTTTGACAGCATTGTTTTGAATACACAAGAGGTGGGACAAAAAGTGGAAGGGTAGGCTGGGGGTCTCAGGTGAGAAATCAGCTGTGGATCCCCAGTCTCATTTATTTATTGAGGTCATGGCATGCAAAGCATTAAAAACCACTGCATTCGGTAATAGAATAGCTAAAAAAACACAAAATTAAGATTACTTTAAAAATTATGATGAATTTTTTAAAAACTAAAATTACTGTCAGACTCAGTGCCTCTGAATAAAATATGAACATTCAAATATTGAAAATAAAAATCTTTGTGTTACTTAGAGCACAATCCTAATCATGTCTACTCAAAAGTAAGACCATTGTATTCAATGGATCTTACCCCAGGAAAGTGTCTTTAGGATTGCAGCCTTAGTATAATAATAACCAGATAATAAGTAGAACAGCACAGTTTACTTGGGTATCCCTGAGTCTAACTCCGGCTCAAAGCATCATCGTCTCTGCTTCTCCCAACTGAAAATCCTAAGCCTGTCCCCAGAAAATCACTGCTGAGGGTCCAGAAAATCCCTGCTGAGAATCAGGGATGGACAGTGTGGAGAGCAGGGAAGACCCAAGAAAAGCAAGAGCTAAACGTCCCCTTGTTCTTTTCAAGTATTGCTTCCAACCCTTGCTACCGTCTTGCTGCATAGATACCAATAGTGTATTCATCACATAGCATTCAAATCATATGAAAATCCATTAATTTTCTGTAGCATTTCACCTATATCATTTGGAAGGTATGTGAGTTACCTTGTGAAGAGGAGTAGGTTTTCTGAAATCCATTTTTGCACACCAGATTACAATACTGAGCTGGAACACAATGGTATAGCCTGTGGCAAACGGGGATGCCAGTATTTTTTCCTTCTATTTTCTTTTTTATCATTTGGAAGTTGGATTCTAAAACAGGATTGCTTATTTTCTCTATCTGTAGTAAAAATGGACAATAAAGTGGCATTCATTAACAAGTCTGAGTACACTTTTAATCTAATTGTATATTTGATTTAAATTTTTTTTGCTTCAACTTGGCAAATCTTGGAGAGAAAAAACCCTTCAATTTCAGTTATATTCTCTGCATGGACACACATGTAACCCTAACCAGTCTTCCAGCACCAAAGTAAAGGCAATGCAACTCCAAAGCTTCTCAAGCACTATGGATTCTACAGATGTGTCACATGTTGCATCATTGTTTTGGCATAATTTTGCCAGTGATCATCTCCTCACCTTGAGAACCCGGAGGCCAGCTTTTTCAAGCTGTTTTTCTTTGTCCTTGAATTCTTGAAGATATGACTCTATTGGAGTAACCTGGTAACAGAGTTTATTCACTGTCTCTGTGTGATGTTCTGGTTGAGAATAATTGTCCATAATTGCTGTCTCTGTGTGACATTCTGGATGAGAATAGTTGTCCGTAAGTCTTGAACGCAGGTAATATATGCTTAATCATAGTATAATAATATTATGGCTGACTCAGTTTAGAAAATAGAAGTACCGTAAATCTTATGTGCCATTTTATTCTGTTTGCTTAACAACATGGAAAAAATTTCTCAGATCATTGATAAAGGATTCTTCAGGGCTTAGGCTGCAATTCTAAAGGCATTTTCCTGGGGTTAAGACCCACTGAACAAAATGGGGCTTCCTTTTCAGTAGACATTGTTAGGATTGTGCTGTTAAGAGGCATTTTCTTTGGAGTTGATATTTGCAAGAAATGTTTTTCATACTTTCAGTTTAAATTCCTATCACATTATTTGGTTTTTTCTATCCAGATGCACTCAACATTTGGGGTGTGTATTTGTTTACTTGATATTGTTCTGATTACGGTTGTAAGCCAACCTCAGTGGGCTCCAACATAACCAATTCTCAGTCCTTCAATTAAATTAAAAGCTGACATTAAAAAGTCTACAATAAATTGTTGTTTGACAGTGCAAACGTTACCCCTGGATATGCTGGCATGAATCCTAGAACAAATCCTGTGCTGGCTTTTGAGTGTCACAAAAGTGTTGTAAAAAACTTCTCTGGCACTCCTAAGGGGTTAGGCCAGCACACTGAAATTGATGGTGTGCCTTGACACTTTCAGCACCTTCCAGTGTGTCATGAGATGAAAATCACTGCCATCAGGGTCATACCAGCAAGTGGACAACCTAGGCTGGCATAGAATTGTGCTGTCAATCAAATTCTTCACAATAAGATTATCTGATAGTGCTTGTGCCATGATACTTTTATACAACTCCACATACCATCTGTCTTCAGTAGTTCTTGCTTGCCCATGTTCTGCAGCATGAATTCGATACCAAACATTGCATCAATTACATCTAGCGGGGGTCCCTCAATCTCTAATGCTGACCCCTCGCTACTCATTTTTAAACCAGAATGCTGTTCCAGATGAGACAGTTTCACAGGGTGATCATCACCCTGGTTGAGAATGTTATAATTCTGTATAACAATCCGATGAGTTTGCTCTACTGCTATTATGTTCTGGAGCCATAATCTTGCTTCTTCCAGAGCATCATGGCTGCATCCAATGAGTTCCACAAAGGGTCCAATTTTTTCACATGCACTAGCTTGTACCTTCGTCTGTAGCTCTGAAAAAGATATGGTTGGTATATGTAGCATTACTGAATGAAAACTACACAGGCCTACTGCACATCCAGCAAGTAATGGAAGTGATAACCAGATGTGTAAACTAACCCTGATTCTTCTTGTTGTCTTGTTTTACTTTGTTTTTTGGCTGTTTTCTCCCATTACATCTCTGATCCTTATATCTAGCATATTCTGCTAATCACTGTTCTAATATCAGGGTTGCCATTTAAGGATGACAGAAAGCAATAGCCTTTTTCTCTCACACACAAAATATTTGAAACAACATGGTATTCCTAAGAAGCAGATGTAACAGCTATATTTAGCTTCCAAGTTTTGCACACAGAATATGGGTTTATGTGCAAGACGTGGCACAGATCTGTTTGCTTTTCGAAAAGGGGGATATTTTCTTTGTAATTAGCATTACTAAGGGTGCAATCCTCACCAATTTAGGCCAGCGTGACTCACGTGGCACATCTTCCTGTGGTCACCATATGTCTGTACTGGCCTAACCCACTCAGGAGTGGGGCAGAAGTGGAGCATCCACCCACAGCCTCTACCAGGCCCAGAATGCCTTATTGAGCTGCCAAAAAAGCCACTTCCAGTTTTAAACCGAAAACCAGAAGTGATGTTTTAATGCCTTTAAAGGGAAGCCGTGCACACAAGACACAAGTGGGGTCTGCTTCGAAGACCTTCTGAAGCAGCTATTTTCAACCAGAGTGCCATGGCCCATTGGTGCAACAGTAGTGGTCCATAAGTGTGCCATGGGAATTTGGAAAATGTATTTATTAAATAAATATCATTTAGTCATTGAGAAATGTGGACTCTTTGCCAGCACCATGGTGTAACTTGTCAATAGTCTAAAGATTGGTGGTGTGCCCTGGACCTCGGCAGGTGTGCCATGAGATGAAAAAGATTGAAAATCACTTCAATGGAGGGAGAGTGGCCCCTCATATCTATGGTTTCACCCCCAAGGCAACACAAGACTTATGCTGAAGCTTAGGCAGATTGGAGATTAGGATTGCAGCCTTTATTACCATATGGCAGGGATCTCCAAAGTTTTAACTTAAGGGTTCCTGGACCTTTAACAATTGTGTAGAGGAAGGAATTTCAGCAGGTGCAGCTTGTGATCTGTGAGATGAAAAGCTGCAACTGCTGAAATTTTCTCCTTTGCACAATTGTTAAAGTTCTAAGAGCCCTAAAGTTGAAACTTTGGAGACCTCTGCCTTATAGTATTGATAGCTAATCCATCTTTCATATTTAACTTACAGAATATCTATGAGTTTAACCAGTCCTATATCTCTTACCTGTAGCATCCATATTGCTACAGTCCATCTTGTCCTCCAAATACTTTTTCACTGAGATAAGCTTATTGTGAAAAGCCTTTAAAAAGAATTCAGCAAATAATCATTAATCGATACAATAAGGCCACTGACCAGTGGCCTTATTAAGGACTCTTGGAAACATTAGTGCAAGAACATTGATAAATGCATAGGGCATGGTCTGAAGATCTGAGCTGGTCTCAAGCATCTTCTGAAACCCCTGGAGAGCCTTTAAACATCAAATACTAATCTGATGTGAACAATGTATTGAATGCCTGGCATAGCCTGGAAACCGAGCTGGCAAAACAACCATCCACTGCAAAAGAGAGGACTGAGCTGAGCCCAACGGCTACCTATTGCAGTTTCCCAAACTTATTATTTTGGTGTCTTTAAGAAGCTGGCCTTTAGAGGCAGGTTCAGAAATTTGAACTAGTAACCATGCACACATAGTAGGTCACAAGTTAGATCTAATGTTTTCCATTGATCAAGATTCCAGCAGTAACATAATTACATTGTGATCATATTTAGGTTGTTATTTGAAGGTCTATGGAGCTTTTGACTCTCCTTCCATTGAGGAAGTGAGCAAGTTCGGAACACCTTTCTCACAGAGCCTCATGAAGCCAAAAGAGGGTGGGATGGCATATCCACAAATCCTATATCAGCAGATTCACTTATCTGTGGTTCTGGACTGTGTGTCTTTTCCAGGCCTCCTAAAGGGGCCACATGGTGCCATATAGCCATTAAAAACATCATTAGTTTTTATAGGCATTAGTGTCTTATAGCAGTGGTCCTCAAACTTTTTTCCCCCAGGGGAAAAAATTTGCTGCAGGACACTAGTGAGTGATAAATGATGGGGTATATACATAGCCCAGGGATGGAGGGAGAGTTGTGCATCTGGCAACGTGGAGGGAGGGCTTCCCCACTTGGAGCACAGTAATATGGGCACACCTGTACTTTTGAATCTGTTGTACTTTCCTCCTTCAAGGAGCAAGACTTTTTATGCAGTGCTAAAACCTTTCACACCTGTGGACAAGGTTTGATCAATTATTGGTATAAAAACGCAATGCAGTTCCAACCTTGTTATATATGAAATTTTTATACTTGGCTTTGACTCATCATGAACAGCCACTGCAAATGAGAAGGAATGTGCCAATCCCTACAGAAGGGGGAAAATGTATTTCTTCAAACCTTTGATGGGGTAATAGTGACAACTTCCCCAGTCAACATCTTCTCTACTTTGAACAGGAGATAGTTTGCTGCAGGACACTAGTGAGTGATAAATGATGGGGTATATACATAGAAAAGATAGCAAGGCTATCCTTACTGGCAACTAACATTAAATATCTCACCTCATAAACATCATTGTTGTGTGGTGGAATCACAATGTGTACATCTAGTTTTTTTCCAGGAGACTCCTCTGCAAAGTGTATAATCTCATCTACGACAATGTCCACCACTTCATCCTTTGGCAAATGTAAATCATCCATGCCAAGGGGAGGAAAAGAAACAGATGGAAACTGCTCCTGAGTCTTATAAAGACTTTTTGAAATGGCTGTTCTTAGAATCTGCTAGAGGAAACATAGAACATTATAGGGTGGAGTGAAGTTCCTACACTCAAAATTGAAATTAAATTGGAAATCTAACAGTAAAGGACATCACCTGCTGGGAGTTGCCTTGACTGAGTTGTGGCCATACTACATGGAACACAAACTCGCAATCAATTTTGTATCCTTTTGTACATATGAGATTGACGCAATCTGAATCAAGGTTCTGAACCTGAGAGAGAAATTGCTCCTGCAGAGGTGGACCTGCTTTTTCCAGAATTGCTCCTGAAATGGTTCCTTTTGAGAGATCATCTTGCATAACCACAGAGTTAATGATAATGGCAGTCTGGAAATTAATAAGGTAAAATGTGAATCAGTTTGATCAAAATTGAATCATAAGCTTTTGTTTCTATGTACTGCATTCAAAAAATATTCAGATATACTTGGATATACAGGTATCCCCCACTTTCTGACAGTTCATTTTCTGACAATCCACTCTTTCAACACCTTTCAGTTATACCCAGAACTCACTCATTCAATGCATGTTCCACTCTTTCAACCTCTCTCTGCTATTCTAAAGGCCAAAATTGCCCTTCCCGTATTATAGCTAATTGTTTAATCCAATTCCCTAATGAATTAATGAGAATCCATTTGCAGAAACCTTTGTGTGGCAGCAGTAATTTGCAGGATAAAAAGATCATTTGCAAATTGCTAGCTAAAAAAGAATTGGAAGCAAAATTTAGAAATAAAAAAGATTGGATTCCAGTTCGTTTTCAACGCTTTTTGAATTTCATGGTGCTCTTGTCCCTAACCCATCCAATTAGTGCGGGAAGCCTGTATACACCACCAGAACCTTCTCCTAAAACACCCATAGGACACAAAGGCCAGATATAGTACTATATAAATGCAAGAGGGTTACAGAGACTTGGCATGCCGCATATCGATCTCAAATATTTTAAAAGAATACAACTTTCAGTCAGGTTCAGAGTTAAGGTAAATTTCTATTACTTGAGAGAGAACATCTACATACAAACATATAAATACACAGGGTAGGTAGTATTGTGGAGAAATATAATCAGTGGTGGGCTCCAGCAGGTTTGCACCTACTCTATAGAACCGGTTGTTAACTAGAGATAGGACATATAAAATTTAAAAATAGCCATTTAAAAGTGGCTGCCACATGGGCATAGAACCGGTTGTTAATTTCTTTGAATCCCATCACTGAATATCATCCCTGGAGTCAGTTTGCTTGCGTGGCACTAAAAATTCCAAATCATGGGAAAAGTAATCAGAGCCCCCAATTACAGCTCAGAGGACTCAATCCTATCCTATCCTATTTCCTGTGCTGATGGGCACAGCTGTTTCGGTGCTAGGAAGATGGCTAGAATTGGGTCTACATATAATGATGTAAACTGGCAGTCAGCTTCCAACTTGGCAGTTCTTATGTCTGTCCCATCACTTACAAGAACATGGAGACTTACTTGCTGTTTTTCTATATACCCTTTTTCAATTTGTAGATAGAGATCATTGATGGTGATAGAATCCAGTGACCCCTTCAGAGACCCAATATCATTATCACCAAACAATTCTTCACAATTCCTTTTCATCATGTCGGCTGTGGCCTGATCAATGTTCACAAGGTGGATTTCTTGCAAGTAGCCAAACAACGGAGCTAGCTGAATAAAATTCTTAATGGTCCGTACAATCACGTGAGTGCACAAGTCCAGTGGGAAGTTGAATAATCCTGAGCTCAGTGCAGGAATGGCCACAGACTTGATATTGTTTTCTGGAGCATTTGCATATTTCAGAATATTTATAATGGCGGTTTCAAGTTGGACACAACATTCCTCCTTACGATCTTCTGACCATCGGGGCCCTACTGCGTGAATTACTTGCTTACAATAAAGTCTTCCTCCACTAGTGACTGCAATTTGACTGGTACTGAGTGGCCCATTCTTGTCTATGAACTGCTTGCACTGTTCTTCGATCTCTGGACCCCCAGCTTTCAGCAGAGATAAAGCAAGGCCACCATAATGATGTAGGTGTTCATTGGCTGCATTCACAAGAGCATCTGCTTCATGTCTTGTAAGATCTTCTATCCAGACAGAAACTTCGATTCCTTCCTTTAGATGCTTCCTATACACTTCTTTGGAAATCCTCGTGTTCTTAAGGATGGTGATACAGCCAAACTTCTTCTTTAGCATGCTGCTCAGGTGGTTCTCTCTTCCCTTGAGAATTGCATAAACATTCTGACTGATAGGAATTGTTAGGATTTCCTCATCCATTTGCATGCCTTCTATGGAATAAAGCAAAGAAAATAAGGGGTTCTATATAACTATTTCAACTGGCATATTTTTCAAGCTTTCCCTACTTTATTTCTGGAGGCACAAGAAAAAATACGCTTGTCACTGAGAGACAGCAAACAAAAACTCTTTAATCTTCCTTCTTTTTCCTAAGGTGAAAGTCCTATGAACCCTCATCTGAACTCCCTACATGCACCCTTACCCTCACAAGCACTGCAGAAGTCCCAATTAGGTGCACTGTTATGCCTTACGACAAAGGCTGCAATCCTAAACTCCACTTAGGCCGGCCTAGGCCCCGGCATAAGTCCTGTGCTGACCTGGGAATGTCAGAAAAGTGCCATAAGGGATTTCTGCTCCACTCCTGGAGGAATTAGGACAGTGCACAGGCATATACTCACCTCCCCGCACCACCAGGGGAAGATAGGCCAGGTGAAATAGGCCAGCCTAAATTGGTTTGGATTGTGCCCTAAATCAGTGCTTATGCTGGCCTAATTTGGGTTTAGGATTGCCATATGGTTGATGTACACAACCCTATGAGCAATAGAAGAGAACAGGCACAGCTGGGGGGTGGGGTAGTATGAGAATACCTGCTGTGTGGAAATCTAGGGAAAGGTGAGACCTATGTCCCCATAAGTTCTTTTCTGCAATTTCTGAAAAATGAGTGGTCTATTTTAACAAAAGTTATAAGAAAACAAAACAAAAATATAAACAAAAGTTATAAAGAAAATCCTTTACCTTCATGGTTATCTTCAGTTTTTGTAGAATTGGATGCCTGTGAAAGTAACATAAGCATTTTAAAAGCATTATCCCACTGAGACCAACATTTTTGGATTATGATAACAAACTCATAATTTTAAAAAGTCCCCCATAACCTTGTACTGACAGATACTTTGGTTCTCCTTTCTCTTCCTCTTTCATTTTCCCTATGGTTGTGATTTAAATGGTATATTCTTCATGGTAGTGCTACGACATCCTTGCTTTTTCTGTACCACAAAACAATGTACATACTACTGTAAAGAGTAACACAAGCAAGGATGTCAGGTCCCTGCACTGAGTTAACCAATTCAGTCGCAATGGCAGGGAAAACAACATCAACAGCGCCCAATAACGGGATGACAGATGTGCAATCCTATGCAGTTTCATCCAAACGTCAGTCCCACTATGTTCGGTGAAACATACAATACTCTCAGGAAACATATATTGTAAAATGAAATGGCAACCTTACAGAAGAATCCTGGACATGTCTACTCAGAAGTAAATCCCATTGGGATCAAAGGGACTTACTGCCAAGTAAATGTGGTGTAGGACTGCAACCCCAACAATGAAAGAATGCTCATTATATATTCTGCACATTAATGCACATATTCTTCACATTAACTGCACAATGTATACTCCAGCCATAAATGACTGATGTAGGAATGAATCCTCTGGCATCTCATTTAATTTCAACACAGTTTCATGACAAATGAATTATTGGGCTTGAGGTTTCTTTTGTTGTTCATTCGTTGGTTGAGTACAATGCCGGATTTACGTATAAGCTAAACAAGCTATAGCTTAATGCCCCGTTCTCTTGGATCCCCCCCAAAAAATTTAAAGGAAAAAAAGATGTACATTTTTGAAATTTAAGATAAATATTGCAAACTAGTTGTGCAAATGGCTTTAGACACCTAGTAGGTCCATAAATTACCATATAGCATATATAGTGGTGCCTCACATAAAGAGCTTAATTTATTCCAGAGGCATGCTCTTTAAATGAAGCAGGTTTTTCCATAGGAAATAATGGAAACTCAGACGATTGGTTCCACAACCCAAAAAATATTCATATAAAAATATTAACTGTAGGTAAAAATGATGACAAAACACTGGAATTGAATTCAAAATATGCATTCAATGTGCATGAACCTATGAAGGCTGCAATCCTAAAGACACTTTCCTGAGAGTACGCTCTATTTAACACAGTGGGGCTTACTTCTGAGCAGACATAGTTAGGAGGCTGCAATCAAAGACACTTTCTTGGGCAGCTTACCTGGGCTGCTGCTAGAGGTTCAAGGTGGTTGGGGGGGCACTTGGGGGCAGTTAGGAGCAGCTACCTCTGGAACCTCCGAGCAACTGCACCCAAGTTGGGGACAGTTAGAGGCAGCAATGCTGGCCGGCAGCCTTTTTAAAGAGTCAACATGTGGAGCATCAGGACTGCATAGCATGCGTGCCCATAGCATGCGTGTTTGTTAAGTGAAGCAGAACTTGTTATGTGAAGTAAGATTTCTTGGAAATTTTTGCTTGTTATGTGAAACGCTTATTAAGCGAGGTACCACTGTATTCAACACCAAAAAACTGCGACAATTTGTTGTTGACATAGGACAGCTAGGCATATAAAGTGCCCCATTACTTTCAATAGCTTAGGGCCTCATCAAACCTCAATCCGGCCCTGGTTGGGTATGAACCATATTATTCCCTGTCACACCATTTTTTAATGTGAAACCCATAATGTTCTTTTTTGAAGATTGTTTCAACTTGGGCTGTTATCAGAAATCTCTGCCCAAATCCTCTTTACTTTCCAACCACTCACCACCAACTTCATCATGTTCCCCATGTTGTCTCTCCTCGTTGCTCTCCCGACCTAGATGGGGTTTCTTTTTGCCTCCATTTCCTTCTTGCCAGAGAGGAGGAGGAAGATCTGCCCATCTCACAACTGCCTCCTGCAGAATCCTCTTGTCCAGTCGCTATGGACACACCTGTGGGATTGTCAAGCCACATCCCTGGTCACAATCTTCTCTTTTAAAGGGACATGCCTTGGAAAGTCACTTCATGCACCAGGATTCTCCTGTTGGAAAAGGAGCATGTACACTGAATGCACAATGTCCTCTGTCATGAAAAACACACAACTGAGCCAATGTGATGAAGCCATTTGTACATTCACTACGGTACACCCGATGATCTACATGCAAATTTCATCCCTGTCCTGAAGTAATATTTACATAGGAAGAGCTTCATGGGGTGACACTTCGATCCACTTGGAACATTAACTCAAAAAGGGAAGACTGATAACCACTGTACAACACACCTTTTATGACAATCAAAGTATATAAAACTGAAAAGTTACTGACATCAACACCCAGCCAAAACCACCAGGCCTAGAAGCGTGAAATTTGGGGAGGGTATTCCTTCCTTGATGGAGACACCCACTAAGAACCATTTTTTGGAAACTGGGGAGCGCATGGGGGGCACATGGGAGGGGGGGCACATGGGAGGGGGGGCACATGGGGGGTTGATGCACATGCAGGGTGACGCGCATGGGGGATGGTGCGCATGAGAGGGCGGATGCCCATGGGGAGATGTTACACATGGGAGGGTGATGCGCATGAGAAAGTGAGAAAGTGATGCATATTGGAGGTGCATTACAATCACCAGTAAAAAAAATATTAAGACTTTAAAATCAGGGTATGCATTAGATTCAATGGCACATTAGATTCAAGTAAATACAGGTATCATTGGTAATTGGCAGACATAAGTCCCACAGAATAATGCACACTTCCATTTTCCTTCCAACTTTCGTCCTTCCACTTGGTTATAGTCCTTGATTTATAGGCACTTGAAGCACTTGATTATAGTCCTCCTCCCATTGCTATCATAACGTCTCTATGTTACATGTCTATGAGGGAGAATCGGAGTACCCTGTGATAGTTGTGGGTTCCACATCATCCAGTAAACCTCAGGGATGTGCAAGGTTTTGAACTATGTTGCCTTTGGTGTTTTTTTCCAGCATTCTCACCACACTACGCATATGTGTTCTGCCCGGCTCTAAGCTTGTCTGCCTGGAAGTTAGTGATGTTGTATGATGACACTACCTATGATCTATGACAACACAAGTGAATGTCCAGATGCACTACTCACATCCATGGAAGCACTCCATGTGGGATCATGTACATCCATGAGCCCTGGTCTGATGTCAGAAGCATCTTATGCAAATGCCCAGTAGTGGGTGGGGAAGGCAGAAATAGGCAGTGATAGCACAAATTGCTAAGCTGAGCAAACATTGCCTGTATTAGAGGTCTTCAGGTTGGGAGTCCTTTGACAAGCAGACTTGGGCTGCAATCCTGAACACAATGGGGCTTACTTCTGAGTAGAAATGGTTAGGATTGTGTTCTTGGCTGACTTTTGACATTGACCCTGCATGGGAGCCCCATTATGTACACATGTCATATTTATGGGCAGCCATGATCATAGTGGGATATCAGGTCACAAATTCAACAGGAATTTGCTGCTCTTATGGAAACACCTTTGGGACTGTTATTACTCTTATCACTGTTATTAGGGCCCCCAAAACCACCAAGACCAGATGATTTATATCTCAGATTTGAGGTAGCATACAGCCTTCTTATAATTAATGAAACATATATAATAGTTTAAAATTTAATTGTAAGCAACATATATATTGGCATCCTTCAGTCTTGAAAGACTATGGTATCGTGCTCTGATTGGAGGTCCTGAAACAACATCTAGTGTGGCTAAAGAGGCCAATGTGAGAGTGTCCATCCCTTCCACACTGAGGACAAATAAATTCCGTCCCCTGCCCAGGCCCCAGGTTTTGCTGCTTTCGGGTCTGTCTCTTTGCTTCAGCCTGCCGAACAAGTGTCTCTTCCAGTTGGAGAAGGCCATGCTGGGTCTTTTGCCTCCACGATGAATGATCGGAGGTCAAGGTTTTCAAGCTGTTGATGTCTATTCCCAAGGCCTTTAGATCCCTCTTGCAGATGTCCTTGTATCGCAGCTGTGGTCTCCCTCTAGGGCGCTTTCCCTGCACTAATTCTCCATATAAGAGATCTTTTGGAATCCGACCATCAGCCATTCTCACGACATGCCCAAGCCAGCGTAGACGCCGCTGTTTCAGAAGTGTGAACATGCTAGAGATTCCAGCACGTTCCAAGACTGCGTCATTTGAGACTTTGTCATGCCAGGTGATTCCAAGAATATGTCGGAGATAGCGCATATGGAAGGTGTTCAGGTTCCTCTCCTGCCATGCATAAAGGGTCCAAGACTCACTGCAGTACAAGAGTGTGCTCAGGACGCAAGCTCTGTAGACCTGGATCTTTGTATGTTCCGTCAGCTTCTTATTAAGCCATACTCTCTTTGTAAGCCTGGAGAATGTAGTAGCCGCTTTACCAATGCGTTTATTCAGCTCAGAGTCTAAGGAGAGAGTGTCAGACATAGTTGAGCCGAGGTACACAGAGTCATGAACAACCTCCAGTTTATGTTCAGAGATTGTGATACAGGGAGGTGGATCCACACCCTGACCCATGACCCATAGACTGCAATCTTAAAGACACTTTCCTGGGAGAAAAAACCCATTCAGCACAATGGAGCTTACTTTTGAGTAGACAAAGTTAGGATTGTGCCCATAGTGTTTACATAAACCCCATGAAAGCACTATTGATGATCAGTGTTATTAGCTTTTATTTTGTTATGTCCTCCATTTTTCTTGGTTGTCCTACATTTTGGGGAGCTTTTCTTTTGCAATTACAACATCTGGATTTAAAAAGAGAGCATATATTACTTCTTAAGTTTAAAAGTGTTACATTTAATGTATGAGTGACAAGAAGAGTAGCAAGGAAAAGGAGGACAATGAAAAAGTTTTTCCAGGACACAGGCTGAAAAAGAGGACGTGTCCTGGAAAAAGAAGGCAGGGTGAGGTTGAGGTGGGCAGCAGGAGGCGCTGGATGGTGCCTCCTCTTTATCTTCCTCCTCCTCCTGCTGCTGCTGGAGGAGGAGTTTTGGTTGGGTTTGTGGGGTGCGGAATCGAAAGCGAAAGCGGAGCTGCGCCTTCCTAGGATGGAGGCTGAGCCTGAGCTGCTGGTGCAAGTCCAGCCTGCGCCCCCCGACCCGGAGAAAGCAAGGCAGAAGCTGCAGCTCCACTTCCAGTCCCCCAGGAGCTCCGGGGGCGGAGAGTGCACCGTCTCCCCCCAGGACCCCCGCAGGGGACTCTACAGGGTGCGCTTCACTTCCCTGGACGGTAAGGCTCAGGCTGCACCACCTCCTCCTCCCAGGACACTCCACTGGCTCCCCAGGACTTGTCCTCTTTTCCAGGACAGCACCACTGACTCCCCAGGACATATCCTTTCCTCCATGACACTCCACTGACTCCCCAGGACTTGTCCTCTTTTCCAGGACAGCACCACTGACTCCCCAGGACATATCCTTTCCTCCATGACACTCCACTGACTCCCCAGGACTTGTCCTCTTTTCCAGGACAGCACCACTGACTCACAGGGGCACTCCACTCACTCCCGGGGACGTGTCCTCTTTTCCGGGACAGCACCACTGACTCCCCAGGACATATCCTTTCCTCCATGACACTCCACTGACTCCCCAGGACTTGTCCTCTTTCCCGGGACAGCACCACTGACTCACAGGGGCACTCCACTCACTCCCGGGACTGACTCCTCCCACTGACTTTCCACTGACTCCTCCCCCGGGACACTCTACTCACTCACCAGGGCTTGTCCTCTTTTCTGGGACAGCACCACTGACCCCCCCGGGACATGCCCTTCCCCCCACCCACCCCCCGGGACACTCTACTCAGTCCCCAGGGCTTGTCCTCTTTTCCAGGACAGCACCACTGACTCTCCGGGACACTCCGCTCATTACCGCCCCCCCCCCGGGCGTGTTCTCTTTTCCGGGACAGCACCACTGAGTCGCGCACGCCCCCCTTGCCGGGACACTCCACTCACTCCTCCCCCCCCCCCCCCGGGCGCGCGTGTCCTCTTTTCCGGGACAGCACCACTGAGCCCCCCCCCCTTCTCCCAGGACATGTCCTTCCTCCCCCTCGCACATATCCACTGATTACCCAGGACATGTCTTCTTTTCCAGGACCAGGACACTGACTCCCCAGGTCATGTTCCCTTTCCCAGAACACATTAATTGACTCCCCGGGACTTGTCCTCTTTCCTCAGAGCATGTCCTCTTTTCCGGGACAGCACCACTGACTCCCCAGTATACATCCATAGATTGCCCAGAACATGTCCTCCTTCCCCCTGAGACATGTCCACTGAATCCCAAGCACTTGTCCTCTTTCTCTGGGACATGTTCTCTTTTTCCCTGGACAGGACCATTCACTCTCCAAGACATGTCCTTTTTTCCCCAGGACACATCCATTTATTATCTGGGACATGTCCTCTTTCCCCTTTCATGTCCTTTTTTCCTGGGCAGGACCACTGACTCCCCAGGACATGTCCCTTTCCCCCCCGGGACACATCCATTGACTCCCCAGTACTTGTCCTTTTTCCCCGGGATATGTCTTTTCCTAGACAGGACCACTGACTCCCCAGGACATGTCCTCCTTTCCCTGGGACATGTCCTCTTTTTCCCCAGGGATGCTTCCATTGATTTCCCCAGGACAGGTCTTCTTTTCTCCAGGACATGTTCACTGAATCCCGAGCACTTGTCCTCTTTCCACTCTTTTCATGTTCTCTTTTCCTTTCCACTGGACAGGACCAGTGACTCTCCAGGACATGTCCTCTTTCCCCCAGGACATGTCCTCTTTTTCAGCCTTGTGTCCTGGAAAATTTTTTGATTGTCCTTCTTTTCCTTGTGAGCAGGCAAGAGGGGACTTTCTTCCCATTCATAAATTAGATTTTAACACTTTTAAATTTAATAAGTTACATCATGTTTAAAGTAACCAGATGAAAGCAATATATATATGAATGTTTTTAGCTTTTGTCATGTCCTATATTTTCCTTGGATGTCCTACATTTGGGGGGCCTTGTCCTTTTTGCAGTTATGACATTTGGAAGGTTCTCTAGAGCACAATGATGGGGTAGATTTCGCAGGCTCTCTTCTCCAGGGTTGAACTTGCCTTGCCCAGTATAATGTGTATCTTTTCAGATGGTAATCAGTGGTAGTCAGTGAGGCTTACTTCCAGAAAGGTGAGATAGGATTGGAGCCAGAGAGCCCAATCCTATACATGTATCTATTCCAGTGATTTTCAACCTTTTTCATCTCATGACACACCATCAGTTGTTTCTACCATTGACAAGGCACGTCATGCTGTTCGAATCAACAAGTTTTCCTATTAATAAATGTCCCTCCCTGCAGCACACCTGAGGACTATCTGTGGCACACCAGTGTGCCATGGTGCACTGCTTGAAAATCACTGATCTACTCAGAAGTAAGTCTTGTGGTAGTCAATGGTGCTTACTTTCCAGAAAGTGTGATAGAACTGAAGCAGGAGAGCCCAATCCTATGTGTGAGTCTACTAAGTTCCATGGTAGTCTATGGGTCTTATTTCCAGGGAAGGGTGGTGATTAAAGCAGGCCTCCGTCAGTCTTGGAAGACTATGGTATCATGCTCTGCGCTGCATACACTGCATGCAAAGCACGAAAGCCTGTGTTGGATTGTTATGGAGGATAGGCTGTTACCCAAGCAGCAAATCCCCCCTCTCCATGCCACTGAATTAGTCCAATGGAAAGGCAGAGCCAATACAATTGGATCCAGCTGGCGTCGCAGAGCTGGGCTAAGGACAGGAGCTCACCCTGTCTTGTGGGGCCGACCCGGGAATCGAACCCTGGCCTGCTGGTTAACAGGCACAGCGTCTTAATCGCTTGCGCCACCCACAGCCTTGATTTATATTATTAATTCCAATTTGTGGTCCCACACTGTTAAGTGGATCTAGATGCAGTTGTTGTCTTAATACTACTTCCTAAAACCCATCTCATTTTGCTTAAATGTAACTCTTTTTTTTAAAGTGTCTTGTTTCTTTCCAAATCAAATCATGTTCCGAATGCAGAATTTAAATGCGTGGCTCCATTTCTGATCCTTGGTCTCTTTCAGGCTGTACAATGTAAGGAAAAAGAGAGGAGTACGTCACCAAGTCCGTTGCCTGCAACGCCAGTCTGGGCATTATACTTTAAGAAATGCTGCATGAGAGTTTGCTTGTTTCAAGGGTGGTGATATGATTGGAGTAAATCCATGGTAGTCAATGAGGCTTATCCCCAGGAAAGTGTGGTGAGCCAGAGAGCCCAGACCTATGTATGTGGCTACTAAGAAGCAAACCCCACTCTAGTCAATGGGGCATAATCTCAGGAAAGCATGGATGGGATTGCATGCATTCAAGTGGATACAGTGTGACCATATGACCAGATTTGTCTTCTTTTTTGCCTTCTGTCCATATGTCCTCCCAAAAAGGCTTCAGTGTCCTCCTTTTTGGCTTCATTTTGAAGCTTTGCAATGGTGTGAAGTACCCCATCATGTCATATGTCGTTGGATTGATATTGAAGAACTGAATCCAATGCAAAAATTGTTTTGAAATATCTCCTTCCTATCAAACGTTATGGCCAAAAAACTAAAAATCAAAAATATGCATTGAGCTCTATGGGAAAGTGAAACTGTCCAATATTGCAGCTTTACTTGTGAGTAGGCAAATGTGGGATTGTCTGCCAGAAAGGCCAGGCTGAGAGGAATCCACGACCTTGTCCTCCTTTTTAGGTTCAGGCATCTGGTCACCTTGTGTGGGACTTTCCCTTTCTTCATGCACCTACTGCTGCTGCTGCAACAGGTTCATTGTGCATGGAATTCCAACAGGAGAAGCTTCTTCGAGGAATTCAGTTAGAATTCAGTTTGCTCTGCAGCTGTTAAGAACCTGGAGGGCTGCCATTATAGATAAACAGGTCCCTATCTATACATGCATCCTGATCTCCCTTCAGTGAACATCACTGAAAGAAGCTCCGCGTCCCATGACCAAATGAGATGTTACTCTTTTCTCATTTCTGGGTAATCCAGGTCCTCACAAGGAGCCATGCCTTTGAGAAAGATAAGAGTAGGAGGTGTGTATTAGGAAATTCAGGCTGGAGTTGAACTGCTTATAGATTTTGCCGAATTGAAAAACATATCCCAATACTTTTGAGGTCTGCGTTGGGATTTTGGGGTTTGTGTGGAGAATTTCAATGGGGGTTTCAATGGGGGTTGTTGGTGCTTGGTGGGGGAGAAGATAGGGTGAGTTATGCTGGCTGAAATTGGTTAGGACTGCAACCTCAGTTTCACAGGATTGTGAAAATCCCCATGGTTTTTACTGTGGCTTTAGTTCTGTGTTGTCTAGGCTGCACTATAATGTCTGTATGGCCGTCCCCCCGCAGAACACATACCCACGTTCTTGTATCTTTATTGCTTTTCTCCATAAAATTAGCAAAGAAGAGAGTGAAAGCACGGGGAGAGCAATGCCTGAAGAATACGGGTATGTCTCTGAGCATCCTGCCAGATCCTGACTTGATGGATACTTCAGAAGGCTCACTTCCAAATGACTTGACAAATGCAGCAGCCGAAAAGTCACCTGTTGCTTCTCCAGAGCTTCAAAAGGATTTTGAAAAGAAGCAACTTGACAAACAAAATGCTGGTAATCTTTCTGCAAGCGTCCCCAGAAAGGTGAGATGCCAATGGTCACAGCTTCCCATTTCAGGTTAAAAATGAAAATACTGAAAAGTGAAACATGAGCTGTTGTTTTCTTTAAGCTTGGCTTAAACCCCCAGCTCAGTACAGGACTTAGGCCAGCCTCACTGGAGGTTTGGATTGCAGCTTAAATTTATTAATTGGTGTGATTTGAAAAGTGTAGAAGTATCTTGTGCTAACAATGACATTTGGGGGTAAATGGAGAAAAAATCCTGCATCACACCAGTGCTTCATTTGCTGGTGGTATAAAACACCAAAAAGAAATCCTAAAATGGAGCAACCTTGCAAAATAAGTTTGTAAAACATAGTTATCTGGAAGTGTTTATGCTAGCCTGCAGCCTCCATTTCATATAAATATATCTAAATATCATTTGTCTTATATAAATGGCTTGAAATGCCTGGATCAGTTTAAATGCCTTGATCTGCCTGGTTGGAGGGGGTCATAGTTCAGCAGAAGCATGTTTGCAGAAGGTCACAGGTTCGCTCCGTGGCATCTTATGAGAGAAATTGTGCATGCCTTGAGGTCCAGAGTTGGACTGTTGTGAATGCTTTGAGACCCTGTCATGCTGCTTGCTGAGATGCTGGGCAGATGACACTACCCAGATCCTCCTGCCCCCAATCTAGGATAACTTAATGGAGCTCACAGGCAGATGGGGCATTGGTGATATTCCCCGTGCATAGTGATAGTGCATGTGGTGATATTCCCTGTGCATAGTGGTTACTAGATTCAGCACTGCTGTCCTAAAAATGTGTGGACATTGTGAAATATTACATGCATTCAATCCTAATGATTTTTCTGGGTCGCCAGAGATCTTTTCTAGGCCTAAGATGCTGGTGTCCTGATAGGTCTTAAACCATAATTCTGCCTATACATCATATTTGGAGGAGGATTTAATGAGGCTAATAGAGAGTGGCATGCCTAAAGCCATCCTATCAGATCATGATTGAGTCACAGTCAGGAACAACTAGTTGTTAACATGGCTGCTAAAGGACTGTATTGCACCAACTCTGTTTTGTATTGTATTTCACCGACTCTGATCTCTTTTTTCAGATATTTCTCAGTGTGACTGCCAATTTAAATACTGACTTGCTGCCGAAAGAAGCAAGGGATCAAGCAATTAATTTGTTCCCCACTTTAAAAACAGTCACAGATTGGTCTGGTGTTGAAAAAGTAACGGGAGATTATGAAGAGATTGAAAAGTTGTACCGTTATTTTGAGAGAGACCTGGGACATTCCCAGAGCTGCACAAAAGTTTTGCAACCTAAAAGTCAGAATGGTTTGGAAGAGAGGGATGTGGATGATGGAGAAGGAAAAAATTCTTATCAAGAAGAGGATATGCAAGTACCTCCGGCTATCTTTGAATACTTCCACATTATCTGCCAGGAACAACTTAATGATATAGAGCGAAGATTTAATGTAAAGCTAATAAGTAAGGAAGATGGTAGCAGTGGGATGACCTCTGTACGATTTACTCCTGCTGGGAGTTCTACTGGCATAAAGAAAGCTCAGCAGGTTTTTGTTGAAAGCATTCAGAAATTAGCATCAGATCTGGTCCAGGAAAAAATTCCTTTCACTGACAGCCAGCATTGCTCTGCAACACAGGCGAGGTTCAACACTCAGTTTAAAAATGTCCTTGTTAAAAGGGAAAGAGATACATTAATAATCTGTGGCCCTTCTAAGGAGATTGCAGCAGCTAAAGGACTCGTGGAAGATGTGAAACCTGTAAGTTTCCCTCAAAGACCTACAATTCGCTCTCTAAGGACTGGCATTGAAGTTGAACCTGATTTATTTGAATTGCTGGAACCAGCCTTGGTTAAAGAAGTTGACACATTAACCCAAAAGTATGATGCTGAAATGGAAAAAAAAAGCTATATGAGTTCCCGAAAAGTGCACATCCGTTTTAAACTTAGGAGTGATAAAAATCCTGATGGACTTCAGCAAGTATATGAGTGTTTCCTCGGTGCTTATGAAAAGGCCTTAAAAACGCCCGTGGAAAAAGTGATCCCCTTGACACTTTCAGTGGACCAGAAAAGAAAACTGGGAAGAGAAGATTTTGGAGTACGATTGAAAGAAGCAAAAGACAAACTGGTTGTATCGGGTTTTCCAGAGGACGTGTGTGCTTTTGAAAAGAACATCAAGAAATTTCTGAAAATGGATGCCCGTGCTGTTCCTGATGGCCCGTTGGCATCTGAACATATTGGCAGCTTAGGAGCGACTTCAGGAGTGTCCGCTGTGCAAAACCATGACCACAAACTCGATTCATTTCCATCCAGTGCACCACCCAGTACCAAGGCAGTAGTGCAAGAGGAAATGTGCACTATCTGCATGGATAAAATCCGCCAGAAAGAAGTGCTGCCCAAGTGCAAGCATGAATTTTGCAAGGAGTGCATTGCCGAGGCAATGAAATACAAGCCTGTCTGCCCTGTGTGTAATGTATTCTATGGGAAGATGGAAGGAAACCAACCACCAGGAAATATGAAAGTTGAAAAACATCGAACTCTACAGCTTCCTGGTTATGAAGGATCCGGCACAATCGTCATTCAGTATTCCATACCCGACGGAGTTCAGGCGGTAAGGTTTTAAATGGGAGTGTGATTTTCTTCCTGTTGTCCGTAATTGTCACAGGCGTCCATGCCTTGTATCCATGCTGTTGTATTAGCAATTTAGTTAGGAGAAAATCAAGAGGTATTGTTGATTAGTAACAACCTGCAGCTGTCACTTGTGAAGGCACAATGTAACAACACTTATCAGTGTTGACCAATATATATCTTGCTGACCAGTGTTATATCTTATCAGTGTTGACCATCCATCTTTCCAGCATCTCAACTGCCCTTTCACCTCCATGGCTCTCCTCGATTGCCCTTCTAGCCTCTTTTCAGCCTGACCTTCCTCACTCGCAGTTGACATTCCATTCAATTCCATTACTCACTCTGCTAGTGGCTGAATGTGGTATAGCATTGGACACACTAACCCATTGGTTAAGATTTTTCCACTAAGCTCCAAACTCGTAACATAGGAAGATACCAAAACTAAAGTGAGTATCACTTGAGTGTACTTAAGAAAGTTCTTCATGACTTTCTATAAGAGGTAAATGCTGTGGTATAAGGAAGCAATTTGCACTTGGAGCTCCAGGAAGTGCAATCTAGGAACCATTTTCCCTTTTGCTATTTTCTGCTCTAAATTGATCTTCCAAACCAACTCTGATACCTGTACTTCGTCCCACTTGATAAAGTATAGGAATCAGGACTGAGGTAGATTAAATGGATGGTTCAGATCTGGGAAACAATGTGGGGATAAAACACCCCAGCATCCTAGGGATAAGGATAGGGAATGGGGGTTTGCGGTTTCTTCGCACCGTCACCAGGTATCACAAAAGTGGACTCACAGATCACAACTGCTTCAGGCAGCCAGAGCTCATAGAGATCAATCAATAAATTTTGGTGACATTACAGCTGATGCTCTAGGAAACAAGTATATGGCATAGATGTACTATGCAAGGAATGCTTCTGGCATTGGGGGTATGAACCCCATACTAGCATCCTTCTAAGACCAACTTGTTTTCTTAGTATTGAAAAGGGATCAGTTTCAGGATTTCCAAAGTTTTGTGCTACAGAGTGGTGCTGAAAATCTTTTTATTATGCAACTCTCAAGCATCTTCCTTAATGTTTCAATCTTCCTGTCTTCTTGTAAATGCAAAATAGTATGTTTGACAGGCATAAGTAAGGCATTGCTCTGCCTAGGGGGACAAACCAAATAAGGGTAAAAGCTAATCAAAGGGAAGGAACCATAATAGGGTGGTAATGAACCTGCTTGGTATGCTGAAGGTTCAGGGTTCACTGGTAGTCACTGGTTGACTTAAGTAGACCAAGTGGCTTTGCACATCATAAACAGGTGGTTCTAGGGTTTTTTTCCACCTGGGATCTCCACCCACTGTGCTCTCCTGCCCCATAATTGAGAGAAGGGACCATAGAAGGTTGATTCTTGGACCAGTCCTTTAGTGTCTTGATAGGTCTGGGAAAGCATGGATAGCTATTGGTGGTTACAGTAGACCATGTTGACATAGATGGATTGAGTGGCTTTGCACATCATAAAACAGCTCTATGTGTTCAAAGGATGAGAAACTCTGGCCTCCTTGCCTCCAGCTCTCATAATGCTACAACTTGGGCTAATCAGGTAAATTGATTTTAGAGAGCAATTCACCATTCTGCCCATAATTAAATTACCAGATTTATGAGCTACTTTTGGAAATATTGGAGTGCTAAAAGAGATGGATCCCTAGGATCAAACAGAGAAGGGTCCTTCCAGTTAAATATAAAGCATTTAATATTAACACCATTTTTCACATATCAGAAAAACCATCCAAATCCAGGAAAGAGATACAGTGGAACACACCGTATGGCATATTTACCTGACAACAAAGAAGGAAGAGAAATTTTGAAGCTGCTTCAGCGGGCCTTTGATCAAAAATTGATTTTCACCGTGGGCCAGTCTCGTACCACTGGTATGAAGAATGTGGTCACTTGGAATGATATTCACCATAAAACCTTCATATATGGAGGGCCAGAGGGGTGAGTAGAAGGGAAATGTGACTTTGGTTTTGTTTTATTAAAAAAGCACACTGTGGAGATGCTGATGCTCTTGGCATTTGTCCTCAAATATACTTGTTGCTCTAATCCCAACAGTTAGAGGAGGTCAGGCAGAGTCTGAGAAACCACTGCCCTGTATCCAGGCACATTTTAAACTCTTATAATATTCACAGTTTACATAGAGCATTTTTAGTTAATACATGATCCATGCCCTGCTCTATTTTCAACCCTTATGGTTCTCATAGAAGCAATATGTTCCTGAAGTGGAGAATAGTGACTTACTTGTGATGGCTGCCATCTTAGATGGCTTTAAAAAAGAATTATTAGACAAATGCATGGAATACAAATCGGTGGCTGAAAACTTGGAGAGTTGCTTCCTCTCTAAGTCAGTGGTTCTCAGACTAAGCCAAAACCCACTTTTTAGAATGAGAATCTGTTAAGATGCACTGGAAGTGATATCATGACTGGTAGTGACATCATGGAGCGTGAAAATTGTTAACATTTCTAGGCTGTAATCCTACGCACATTTACCCTAAAGTAAGTCCCATTTACTATCACCGTTAAGGACATATACATAGTAGCCTGTTAAAAGTGCCGATCTGTAACGTTTCCCCAAATGCAGTCACAAAGTAACATCTAATATTTTGGAATCACCCCTATCCATAGTTTCTGGTATCCATGGGACAGTCTGGAATGCAACCCCCAAGAACAATTTTTACTTCATTGCCCTCACTTCCATGTTTTGCAGTGGATACTCTCTGATATTTCTCACTTCTTGGTGTCTGTTGAGTACCAGTACATCAGGCTGTTCTTGAAAACTTTTTTTCCATTTTCTGTTAATTCAAGCATATATATTTCTTTATACTAAAGGAGTTTCCCAAGTAAGCAGAAACCTCCAAGCGGCCCCTATAGGCATACTCAACCACTGACTGAATATTCAGATGGTAAAAAAGGCCATTTCTTCACTGTTTGTCCTGTGTGGTGATGTGGTCTGCTTGTTCTGAATTGGAGTCATACAAACCCTGGTTGAGGTGACATGGGGAAACTTGGCAAGCCTGTTGGAAGGACCTGTCACTGTACATCTGGCAATAAAAGTAAATAGTTTTAAATAAAATCCACAGGGAAAGTACAAAGGATATGTCCTGGAATAAGCTCAGATCTAGTTTGACCTATTTGGAGAAATCTCTGAGGTTGGATGCTAATATGGTACCATAGAATCTATTTTCACTGATGTGGTTCACCTTCAAAAACCTTTGGTTACATGGTATTTTAAAAAGATGCCATTCATCCTTGATGTTTCACTGCATAATGGATTTAAACATTATCTCTCCTCCTTCTAGATTTGGCTACCCTGATCCTCTTTACCTGAATCGAGTTCGAGAAGAACTGAAGGCAAAAGGAATTGAATGAGATTTTTTTTCAGTCAACTGTCCAGAATCTGTGTACTTTATATAAAAAGTGCCATATTCATAGCAACCTGAAATTGCAATTTTCTTTCAAAGGTTAAGCTGTTGATCCAGTGCAGAAAATTTGATCTCATGTCTCAGACTGCAGTCATGCTTAGTTTTTTTCCTTGGCTTTCAAACACTGATTCTAAGTACACTGAACCAAGACTTGCTGCTTTCGTTAAAACATAGTAATGAAATTAGTGGGTCTTGACCAACCTTACACTTAAAAATCAAAACAAGCTTGTAGCTTGTCCCCTATATGAATCTGAGCAATTTGAGTTTCTTGAGACATTACAATCTGTTTTTCTTGGCTGGATCTATATATCTGTTTATTCCACTTGCTTTTCCTTGATAAGCCTTCCTTCCTTCCTTCCTTCTTTAAAACCAAATGCTAAGTGGTATTCTCCTGTACGTTAGCCTCATCTCAAAGGCATATAACAAATATGTTCATTTTTTTCCAATTATAGGAAAATATTATGAAACCTGTACTCATCTATCTTGCTTTTAGACAAACATTTTTGTGGATCTGCAATCACTACAAAGCTGACTTGAACTGGGGACATGATGTACCAAAGCACCTTGACTAGGTTTAACTATGCTCACAGATTGTGAAAAATTGCCTTAAAAGAAATACAGCTACATTCAGATTGTGTACTGCGTTCTTATTTTTTATGTACAGGGAAGACAGATGTACTGTATATAGACTTGAAAAGAAAGTGGTGCCATACCTTTTCTTTAAGTAGGCAGTTCTGAGATAAATGTTTGTACATCCTGATTATCTTCCACCTGCCCTCTCTGGTTTTCATTCAGAACACTGTGGTGTGAGAAAACATCACAAGGGCCTCAATCCTATCCCCACTTTCCAGGGATTGAGTTTTGAGTAAACACGTATAGAATTTTCATCCTGCCTTTCTCAGTCAAGGTCAACTCAAGGCAGCTAACAACAAGGACAATATATTTTTTAAAAAACATTTTAAAAAGCACCCTAAAAATTATAATAAATCAGATAAAAACAGTGGAACAGATTGCCAAGGGGAGACTCTTGCCAGTGAGACTCTTCCTCACTGGGGATCTTCACATAGAGACTCGACGAACACCTGTTGGAGATGCTCTTTGACCTTTACTGTCTCATGTATCTCTTCATTGACTTGTGGCTTTGGAGTTTGGTGTTCACTTATCATGATAGCAAGCTATTAGTTATCAGTTATCATGATAGCAAGCTATTAATTCTTGGTAATTTACCGTACCGTACTTTTGCAGATTTAATCTTGATACATTCCAGTTATAGGAAAATATTAACTGTTATAGAATGTAGGATAACTCATAGATAAAGGATGGTTATAAGATCCTGTGTATAGGATACTCATAACAGATCCATGAGTATTCATGAGTTATGTGGATATTACGTTCCTAGTTGTTACTCCTGCATAACATAACTGATGCATACTCAATACTCATAACTCATGGAGACTGGATAACATAACTAGATACTCAAGAAGGTTGTTGGAGTTTTCAGTTGCCAGAGGAATTGAGAGCCTCCAGATAATGATGGGAGGCTCTGGACATGAGGCTAAGCTCCACAGTTCCTGCCCCTCTCATTTCCACCTTCCCTCATAGTACCATTCCCACTCAGAACCACCTAGTAATTATGCACTGTCAACCACTAACATACCTTTTGGCACATTTGCAGCACTCAGCAGCAGTGGAGCACTGGTAACAAACCCTTCGGATTGGGCTGCTAATTCTTGATCATTTATCTCTGAAGATTTGATCCTACACCAATTTTCCAGTGCAGATGCAGTTGTGCCCATGGGGTATGTGCTGCATCTTGTGGTACAGGCACAATCACCAGGGGTATCTCAAGGTACATATGGTCCCTTGTCACTGGGCTGCATTTTGGCGACACTGGAGCTGAAACGTTGGATAGCATTGGGCCCTCATGGAGACTGCAATGAGCTTTTTCCAGAAAGAGGTGGTTTTGAAAAATGTTTTTGACATTTTTATCCTGCTTTTCTCAGTCAAAACAGCTAACAACAACATGGACAATAATAAATATATATAAAAATTTTTTAAGCATCCCAGCACACTAAAAATTGTACTAAACCAGATAAAAACACATTTATTTATGGAATTTTTAACTATGCAGTTGATGCCCTTTTGAATGCGCAAAAGAAAACATGAAGATGTACTACCACTCTTACAGTTATGTTCAGAGAAAAGATTGTGCTACAGTATCGCCTCAGTATTCGTCATGATACGATAATATCTATACAATAGTTTTGAGCAAGGTTTTTTTCCAGTGTAATGTTTTGCTTCCATGGCCATCTTGGGGAAGGCATATATGATGTGTTCCAAGGGGCACTCAAGATAACTTGGAAATAAAATGTTTCTTGGGGATTCTCCCAGAAAACATTTCTGGGAATGCAGACTGAAGAAGAGGAATCAAATCTGCATAACCATGGGAAGGATGCAAATTCCCCAGGCGGCTTTTACATTTACATGCAGCTTTACATTTGGAAAAGGGAAACATTATACATTGTTCAAAATGGCTTTTTAAACAGATCAGGGAGGATGCCTGAATTCAGCCTACTGTCTGCTTTGTAGTATCCATAGAAAATGTATTTTGATTCAGGACTCAGTTTTGCCACTCACATTGGAGGACAAAAGGATTTTGGAAACCTTTGTCTTCTGCTTGGCAGGCCCATAATTGTGTGTGTTTAATATCCTGTATCTTTACAAAAAGCATGTGAGAGTATATGGCTGCAATCCTGAAGTAACTCCCTTACTTCCTGGAAGTAAGACCCATTGAACACAATGGGGCTTACTTTTGAGTAGACATGGTTAGGATTGTGCTCTAGGTCACCCATATGCATATGGGGGGAATAATGGGTTTTAATCATTTTCATCTGCTCTATTTTCTTTCTGAAGATCTCCACCTTCTGCTACCTGGCTCCAGTTTTATTTTTAAGAAAATGAAGAGCCCTAACCATGTCTACTCAGAAGTAAGCCCTACTGTGTTCAATTGGTCTTACTCCCAGTAAAGTATTTTTAGGATTGCATCTGAAGTCACTTTAAACTGCTGCCCCAAGAGTATAGGGCTGCATCATAAATTTTCTAAGTTGTAAAAGTAGCTGGGACAGATTAAAAAAAAAATTTGCAAGATCATTAGCCTTATTACCTCCTAACCTTCTTTGGCTATTTTAAAGGACACTTCAGTCTGGTCCTATATAATATGTAGTAGTGGTTAGGAGGCTAGGAAGACCCACATTTATACCTTTTCATACCCATTCTTAGCCTACTTCTCACTAATATCAGATTGTCCTAAGGATGGAGGGGAAGATCAATGTCCCAGAATCAAACCCCTACACCACCTTATTCCATTAGAAGCAATGGAGGAGCAAAAAACCCCTGGAAGTGGGTCTTTTAAAATTTATTTTTCCACTGGTTTATTCATGATGGTTTTTTTTAACCATAGGAAGTTCCAGAACAGAACTTTGCATTTCTGAACAAAATCCTGACCCAGTCATATCTTGTATAGTCACTCCTGCTGGTGATTTTTTTTTTTTACATTGTGAGCCCTTTCTCTGTAAACTGCTGTGTGAACTTTTTATTGAAAAGTGGTATATAAATGTTAATTGATTGAACTAAGAAATGCAGCTACAGGGAAGGGTGGCCGACGTTAAACCAAAAAATGGTTGCGGATCACTTTTGTTACACAGCATGCAGTGTAAAACTGTTACTGATCTATTGACTCCTTTACATGTAGGCCAGCCCTAAAAGTACATTTCATCATGTACTGTATGTAGCCCAAACTTTCAAGATAAGCTTATGAAGTGGAAAGGACTAATTTTGGATGGGGCACCACCATTATGTTGCCTCCAACTCCCTGCCATTTTGTTTGGAAGAAATCCAGGAACAAATGGGAGACATTTTTCTTTTACAGTGAAGATGGCTTTCAGAAATGGACACACTGTTAAATGTCACAGAGCAAGAGTGATTGCACTTATTCCCATTATAGGCTTGTCAATAACTAACAATGAAGGTCAGATAGATGAAAATGGGCAGTATCTGGGTAAAGAGGGACAAGGGAGAATCTGGAACTTTTTAAACCTTTATTTAGGCATACGTTTTTTAGCTATACAAACTTGAAAGGTGGCCAAAAGAGGTGACGTGCTGCATCATTACTAAATGCAGATATTGCAGTCATAAGCATTTTCAAACATCACCTTACATACTAACAGTGCAATACTAAGCATATATGCTCAGAAATAAGTCCCATTGTGTTCAATAGCACTTAGTCCCAGGAAAGTGTGGTTAAGATTGCAACCTAAATATCCTTTTCCATATTACTTACACTGTTGCCATTTTTTCAACTTCTCTACATTTTAACAAATGGTCATTAGTGTTTGAGCTCCACCAATGTGTCTTGGCTTCTCTTAATGCCGTTCCACATTTCTGTATATAAGTACAGTATTAATAAATGTCAGTCCCTTGGGATATATGAAGTGACACAGCAATCACTGAAAACAAATTTTATTTTAGACATTTCAAACAGGCAAACATAAAGTGCATGAGAACATAAATGCATTTATGCTCTTCCAATCTCACAGAAGATGCTAAGCTTTAAATGCCAACTCACTTCTTTAAAAAAAAATCCCTTGGTTTTAAATGTCCTACCAACCCAAATGTGAGATTGACAACCCCAAATGACTTCAATTTTTGTTTCATGTGCACATATTAGCAAGTGATAATGTTCATCTCCATGCTTTGGAAAGGTCCACTTGATTATAGTTACAGAAGTTGGGCACAGAAGTTGTTCTGGCTGAGGAATGGCTGCTCAGTTGGCAACTACTAATGAGTCTTGGTACTACTAATGGTACTACTAATGAGTCATGTTATCTGGAACCAACATGATTTCATAGTGTATAGAAAGCTCTTTGTTTTCTATGCATTTCCATAACTCCACCAAGCAGTTAATAGAAGGGGATATTGTTTCCCATCTAACAAAGAGAAGCAGATATTACCCAACTATTCATCATTTTTAGAAAACTAGCTTGTAGGTACAAGCTTAAAATTCCAATAGAGAGCTATATTCCTTGTGATTTGTTGAGTATTGACTTCCTGTATGCAGAATGCTCAGGATTTGAGTAACAAAGACTTTAAAATGTATCCCTACAAAGCAACACTGCAATCTATTGAACGCTGATGAGAGGCACAGTGGTGAAGTTTCCAACCTGAGTCTTCTCCTGTCAAGTAAGACAAAGGCACAGACAGCAATTGGGGAACACCACATAGTAACAAACCCTACTGGTTTATATTAGACAAAGCATCTTCAAGAGTGATAAGGCACCTGTGTTTTCTGTTCAACCCCTTGCCCCCTTTTTTCATGGGGTTTATGACAAAAGTAAACTTAATGAGATTTTGTGTGAAAAGTTGCGGTGGAAAGGTAGGTGTGAGTTAACTGGTCTCCCTCTCAACTGCACTCCCGAAGCTGTTTTTTCCTTTCAAAGACAGACCCATTATTGAATTCATGTATCCAGATACTGCCACAGGCCCCTGAAAGAATACATTTGCCCCTTGTGTCTCAGTGTCCCAATGCAAAAGCTGTTTTTTCCCCCAGAGGACCAGCCACAGCTTCTGATTCAAGATAGCAGCTTATGATCATGTCTGGTGGTGTTTCTGAGGCATGGAGAGGCCAAATGTGGCCACCTTTCATTTCAAAACACTTCCTGGACATGACTGGAAATCACCAGCAGGAACCAGAAGCTACTTCTGAGGAGGCTGGAAGACTTCACACAACCTTCAGAAGGCAAACACACAAAACACATTTCAAGGATCATTATGCTTCATTTATAAGAATGCAATCTATTTTGACATTCTCATCTTTCCCACACATTTTAACTTCACAGTGTCTAATTCAACTCACTTCTATGTATAGGTAATCTTTCTGTCAACAGCAGATGGATTCACAGCCAGCCCTGTTTCCCAACTCACTACATTTTCTATAGACACTTTGCTAAAATTATTTTAATCTTTTCTAGACAAAACTCATCAATTGGCTAAAGGTTTTAAATGATAAGACCTTAAAAATCAGTTTAGAAATTATTTTACATTCAGAATAGGATTTTTCAAGAAAAAGTCTTGCTTCTGTAAAAATAAATGCTTATCTTTGGAAAGTAATAAGATATTCTGGATAAGCCTGAGCATCACGAAATATGACAAATACTGATGGCTTGGCTTGGTTGTCAGCCACACTGTCATAAAGGTCGACGCTTCCAGCTGTTTTGGATGGTGGTGTAATCAGTCCTGCTTTTCCAATGCAAAAATCTCCAGTCAGAACCCGAGCAAGGTACATATATTTTTTACCATTGCCATCTGGTACAGAATATGTATCATTTGAAGAATAATTTGCATTAACAGCAAAGTATGTTCCATTTCCAATCACTGCTGCTGAAATCCAGAAAGAAAAGAAATGTATCTTAGAAAACAAATTAAAAGTATCACATCAGATCTGAGGAATGGACTGTCAAATTACATTGGAAATAACTGCAACTCAAGCTGGAAGCTTGAAGGAATTCATTGGTACCAGATTTGATGATGATTAGCCAGATGTAAAGGACTCCACATGGAAGGAGTTCTACAAGCTGTCGGTAGAACGTAGACTAGCTTGCACCCAGGGCATAAATAGTCTAAACTTACCAGTTGCTAGACCTCATAGAGATTCTTCTAGCAATTGTAATGGCCACACAAATAAATAAAACTGCAAATCCCATGCAGTAGCTGAATAGTTATTTCTCTTGAAAAATGCGTCTGTAACACTGTTTCATTAGAATACTTTTCCTGGGTGTAATTTTTATAGTATCACAAAGGAAAATATTAAAATTATTAAAAAATTCAAAATTTCAGGGCAGAAAAATATAACTGATGTGCTTTCAGTGAACGAAAGGTGTGTTTTGGAGTAGAATTTTCTAGCTTGAATATTTTGCACTAGTGGCAGAAGTGTATCCTGCAGATCACAGAGCCAATCACTTTCTACTATTACCTAACTAGCAAGGCACTCTCCTTTAGATGCCTTCTTACAAAAGATGCCTTTCATTCCCAACGAGGAGCTACAACTTGGCTCATCTTCCTGAGAAGGCTCCACAGTGGCAAATTTCACAGCAGATTCCAAGTACAGTATCATATACTACACTACAGTATAATGGACCCATTTTCATTAGAACAGTATAAATTACTTCCTTTAGAATTGTTTCACATAGCCCTTTTTTCCAGAAACTTATCCATTAAGCATTAAAAAAGAGAAACTGTGCAATCCTAAGCATGTCTACTAAAATGTTTAGTCCCATTGGGTTCAATAGTACAGTATTTACTCCCAGGAAAGTGTGGTTAGGATTGAAACCATAGTAATATATTTATGTAATTAAACAATATTCAATAGACTAGTGGTTTTTCAAACTTTTGGGGAGTTTACTCCTGAAGTCTTTGCAGGCAAGGGGTGAAGGCAGCATGATCCCCAGGATCATGTTAATCAAGGAGATGAAAATGAGTTTATTTATCAAGGGCTGCTCCTCCCTGGTGTTTAGGATGTTCCAAAAAAGCAACAGCAAAGCACTTCCTGGTTGTGAATGTTTAGTAAGTAAAAGCACTCTTGCCCCTTTGAGCAATGCAATATTGGGGATCACATTGCTGTCTCTTCCCCTCCCCTTAAAATGGTGAAGAAAGCTTTACGTGAGCTGGTGTGTTGCAACCCATCAGTTTGAGTACCACAGCAGTAGACTCATTACCAAAAAAGAGTATTTGATAACTGGTTGACCTACCATTCTTTCCAGCGTAACTGCGATTGAATCCAGTCTGGTTTATTAAATATGTTGTGGAGCTCGGAGTTCCATGGAAAAGGATTTTTTCATTTTTCTCATGGCCATTCTTTTTATTCATTGCCTGCTTCTGAACTTGGTAAGATTGCCAGAGGAAAGGGTTTTGTACCCTCTGAATCTATAAAAAAATCATATGAAAAAGGTGATGGAAGACATTTCTTTTAAAAAATCATCTGTTCCAAAAGTAAAAACAACAAATAGTTTCTAGTGGAATATGGACACAACCAGGTTGTTAAAGTAGGATATAGAAATTTCTAGGATATGCAGAACTGCACTTTTCAATACATACAGTTCTGCAAACACAAGTTGGCTGAATATATTTATTTTAAAAATTTGTATCCTGCCTTTCTTGGGCCATTAGCCCAACTCAAAGTGGCTCACAGTAAAACATAATTAAAACAATAAATAGAAAAAAAGTGAGTTTGGTCCAGTTGCAGTTAGGTAGGTGCAAGAGGTGCAGAGTCACTGCCTTCCACTTCCCCCCATAACTCCCTTCTCTGGAAATTCTTAAGGGTATTCAACCCCTTATGAAGAGGCAGACTGTCATCAACTGGCTCAGGGAAGATTGTGCCAAAAGAGGCTACGAATTACATGTTAAAAAAACTAAAACATTAAAAAGGGACTTTCCAGAGCCACAACAGATGGAGGTCCAAATGCCAGAATTCATAAGAGTCCAGCTGGATAAGAAAGGCCATGAGCCCGGCTTTCTTTTTCACACATTGTAATGTGCTTCAGAACAATCCTAGACATTTCTACACACATGCCTCCATTCTACTGGTATGTGAAACACTGAAATGTTGAAAGTATGTTTCATGTTATTTTGCAGCTTCAATTTAATCACTTACACCTGTAATTCCAAAACACTTTAGCACGGGGATCCACTTTTCATGATGACACTCTACTAGAAGCTACCTGGTTTTACAAGACTAAAAAATTTTCTCACCTGGCCAGCCTATCGACCAGCCTCTATTTTTCTCATTTTTACTATGGTGGAAGGACTACCTGTTGAGCTCCAACAGATTGAGACCAGTCTGGTGGGTTTCTGTTCCCTTTCACCTGACCTTCAGTAAGAACCAAGAAGGCATGTTTGTCTACTTGCAAGATAATGCGCACCTGTGGCTCTGTTTCTATACAGTTCTCTACATTTTTCATGTTAGGTTTGGGGGCACACTTTCTCTTATAATTTCTTTGAGCCTTATTCATTAGATTGGGACCATTCTGATAACATCGCAGTTCCCTCAGCCTGCACTTAAAAGTGGACTGAGACAGGTTTACCTACTCTTCAGTAAGTGCATGCATGCTGTTCTAGTTTGGTTTCAAAAGGGCTGAATATATTTTCCTTGTCAGTTTGTGTGCCCTGACCTAAATACCAAGCCTGCAGAGCAGTTTTTCTCTATTGTACTTCACCTGGTCTATTTTGAAATTAGAACAGGTGCTCTTGAATTTTGCATCAACAACTTTATATTCTTGCGAGGAAGGCTGTAGCGATACCAGTTTGACATAGTTTCCCTTCATATCCTCCCATTCAGTAGGGACTCCCTCTAATAGTTTATCTGTCAAAAAAATACAATCATTACAAATTAAGAATCAGATTTTAGATTATCAGATTTAGAACTAGATTTAGATTAGGCCTGAGGCTTTGACCTGTAGAGGCTATGGTCACACTTTCATTTTTATTGTAGAAGATGCACATGGACCAATGTCTGCTGCTACCCCCTGATGACTCCAAAGGGTATTTTGACCCCTAATTTGTGTTTTGTAACACACACATATACATATTTAATGACACAAACAAGGAAAAAGTGGCAGAGATAAGGACCAGTGGGAGGGAGTACAGGAGAACTGAATGTTTCCAGAAATTGTGTTTTGGATTTTCATGTCCATTTTCTGCAGATCCCTCTGGAGGGCCTAGAAGGCTGAGGACTCCCTCTGCTCAGCCTGGATGGAGACAGAAGGAGCCAGGAAGAGCCTGGGCGGGTGCTGGGTGCTTGGAGAGGGAAAATCTGATCCCTGTACCCCTCTGTTTGCGTACCCAGTCAATGGAGCTCTGGCAGAGCACCAGATTGCAGAGCTTCAGCAAGATGCCATTGGGGCTGGAGTGAGGCTGCCAGCTGGATAGAGGTGAAGCTGGGGGGTTGTGCAGGGACAGGGGCAGAGCCTACAAGGGAGCAGTGGCCCAGGAGGGTCAGTGAAGAGAACCCCAGGGACAGCCCCCTCCCAACAAGGTGTGCGGGTATGTGATGGGCAGAGGCTTCACCACACAGCAAGTCTCTGGAGAGGAGGGGGACGGGGGCAGCAGCGGCAGCACCTCCCCCCCCCCACTTCAAGTACAGCACATTATATTCACCTATGTGTGCGAATGTAATGCGCCATCAAATACAGTGCACACCCATTCTTTTCAGCCTGGAATTTGGCTGAAAAAGCTGTGCATTATAATGTAAATATAATATAATCAAGTAAATACGGTAATTAAAACCCAGATCAGTCCAGTTTTTCATTACCTTTTTCAACACGCCTAATCTTTATACTTGTTCTCTTGCCATCTTTAGCGTGCATCTTTTTTAGGTCTGCTTGCCAGGTCTTTCCTTGCAGCTGGATGTCCACATGTGTCTTATTATTGATTTTACCATCTTCTAAATGGAGATTGGTTATTATATCAAAAGCTACGAAATCATTCCCGTTTGATTCATGCTGCCATTCAACCAGTTTATGAACAAGTTGGGCCTTGGATTTCTCTTCCTGGTCATGCTTCACTGCATCCATCAGCTGCTGAATTTCTGTGTAGGCTTCCATGACATCCCGAGGAATGCCTGACACCAGAATGCGAGGAGGAGATTTCTCCTTGTCCAACTGAATGGCAATATGAAGCCTTCTCTGGAGGTCATTCAACTTCTGGAGTTCAGCTTCATCAAATGTTTCAATCACCATATCCTGGAAACATTTTTCTTCCTGTTCCCCTTCAATAAGATCTTTTAGCCACTTCTTACAAGATTCCACATTTTCTTTGCTTTCACCACAGATTTCAAACACAGCAACCTCCTTCTTTTTTTCCATAATCAACAGGCGTTCCTTTTTAGGAGGCTTTTTAGGATTGAATACTGTTGCAAGAAAAAGACAAATCCCTTAAATATTCACAGAAAAACAAAAAAAATAGACCAACATACACAACTGAAAGAAATGTTGAAATCAACTTAAACATAAAAAAGAAGTATTATACTTACTTTTAAAATTTGTAATCAAAGAAAACATAGAAGTGGAGGTGGGCAAGGCAATACCTTCTCTCTTTTTCACAGAGTCATAAAAGGCATCTAGCATGTGTGGCTGAAAAATTAGTATTTTAACCATTTTTAAATGCTGGGGCGATTTTTTGCCAACAAAGTCAGCAATGGCCTCAATCATCTCATCAGCTACATCTTCTGGAGCTTTTTTTGCCTGACCTGTATAAGTTAGCACAGAAAAATCAGTGAATCTCTTATATATTTAAGACAACAGCTTGGTGGACTGTTTACCTGAGTCCTACAAGACTTAGAAAGACCTGTTAACTAGTAGTTGAGAGACAGCATCTGTTTTGCAAGATGAGAAGCTCCTCTCTGTCTGCATTTCCCTGATGTCTCCCCCCTCAAGCCTGGAGATGCACCTCTTTAAATAGTACTTGGAAAGGGCAACACTTTGTGCTTTCCTCCAATAAAACTCCTACTTCCATTCCCTGGAGTTACTAGTCAAAACTGCTCCAAACTAATCTGAACTCTCCAATCAATAACCAATCAGTAACATTTTCTTTAGCCCAGTGGTCAGGGAACAGGGGTAAATTACCCCAAATGGGGTAAAAATGAAATTTCTGGGGGTAATGGACAATCGTGCTGCCAAGACACAGCCGGGCATGCATATGAATCTATATGCATGCCCAGCTGTGTCTCGGCAGTGCAACAGTCCACCACCCCCAGGAATTTCATTTCACTGCATATAGAATCTATATATAGATTCTATATGCATGCCCGGCTGTATGTGTTAACCGTACTATAGTGTACAAGGACCTGAAACAGCGCACTGTATTAATAAGATATTATTTCCTTCCCTTCAAATCAAGGGGGTAACATTGGTGTATCTAAATATATTTTGGGGTAAAAGGTAAAAAAGTTCCCAGACCCCTGCTTTAGCCAATTACAGGAATTTTCCACTTATTGGACACTTTTAGGGACCAGAGCACTGACCAAAAGTGAAAACAGATGAAAAGCGGAACCCAGTCTTTTTCAGCTTGCAAATGCAAAATGGCCACCAAAACCAACATATTGGCTTGCAAAAGCCTATATAATCAGGGTGACCATATGACCAGAAAAACCCGGATTTATCCGGATTTTTAGCCTCCTGTCCAGGTGTCCTACATTTTGGCTTCATTGTCCTACATTTTGGCTTCATTTTGAAACTTTGCAATAGATAGCAACATCATGCCATATGTTGTTGGATTTGTATTGAAGAACAGAATCCAATGCAAAATATGTTTGAATATATCTCTTTCCTATCAAAAGTTATGGTCAAAAATCCAAAAAACAAAAACAAAAAAATACATTTCTGGCAATTTTTTTAAGCAGGTAGGAATTTTGGTTTGGGATTAGGAATTTTGGCCTTGGGGTTCAGTAATAATCTGGTCACCCTGCTACATAACACATATTTATGAATACATAACCAAAATACATACCAAATTATTATACCAAAATAAATGAAGGCCTATGTGGGAAATTATACCTTTTTTTAAAAAAACTGATGAATCACTAAGTCTCCCTGATGGAAAATAAGACTACTGGGCATATTTTAAGAGTGATGAAAGAGTGAAACAACCAAAAATGGGGTGGCAGAAAGAAGGGGACACCTGTAAAGTTTTTCAGCCAATCATATCTTGCTGTAACAAAACTTTACTCATAACACATCCATTTTGTCAACAGAGAGAAATTGAGAACAGAATTGCTGAAAAGAGTACTGCATTCAGCATCTGACTCGTGGGACCCAGAAAAGAATTTACTCCTTAAATTTGATATAGACCTTTTCTGGACCAATGAAAACATTCCTACTGTACGCCAACATCCAGGATCAAAGGTCTTTGAGATTCTTGTCTCCTTTTTCCTACCAAGAAATCTCTGTCTTGCCTGTAGAATTTAGCAATCCTTGAATCCTGAGAATTTTATTGTCAGTAGAAAATGCAAACCTGTTCCAATTGCAGGGAAGGCCACAGATGTGTACTTCTTCAGTTCACACTCCTGGAGCACTTTGGAGACCTGTCCTTTAATATCAGAGTTGGCAACAATGTGGATAATTTTCTTACAAAGCAGATTTCCACCTTGTGTGGTTATATATCCATTGTGACCCTGTGAAGCTAAAAAAACAGAAGAGGACAACTTGCAGATACAGGCTGCAATCCTAAGGACACTTTCCTGGGAGTAAGACCCATTGAATAGAATGGGGCTTACGTTTGAGTAGACATGGTTAGAATTGTGCACTAAATCTTTATAAATGCAAGCTTAAACCTATGTAGAGTAAATCACCATGGACCAAAGTGGGTCTAATAGCAACTATACCATAGCGTTAATCCTGGTGTTATTATCAGGTGTAGTTTAACTACCAACATTTTGGAACTGGCAAAGGTGGTACCAGGCAAGAGGCAACAGTCATCAGTCTGAGCTGCAGCCACAAGTATTCCATCACTGTACATAAAAACTCCAAATCTTTCTTAGTGGAACTGTAACTGCTTAGTATGAGAGTCCACACAGCCTAATATTCTTTATAATATTAGCCGAGCAGAAAAAAATAAACATTTTAAATAATGGAAGTACAGCCTTTCTAGAGTCTTTCTCATCCCTGAATAGGAATATGCTGAAATTGTCTAGCACTAAATTTGACAAATCAGTATGACGACTGAAATCTACCTGCCTTTCTACAGTACTTATATACCGCTTTTCAACTTAAAAGTTCACAAAGCAGTTTACAAATAAAATTTTAAAAATAATGGCTAATGGGTCAGAAATCTTTCTGACTCAATTATAAGATGCTTAAAAAATGCAGATCTTCTGAGGCCATTTCACTTCCCCAGTCCACCCTGTTTTGCTTTTCTTAATTTTTCAGCATCAGTCTGAGTATTAACTGATAGTCTTCCTAAAAATTTTGTGCCATTTTGGTTGGTCCCAATAAAGATATTAACAAAGCATGGCTTTAGGTTTTTTTTAATGGCCCAACAAGTTTTGGATCAACACAGAGCCAAATCCTATCCAAATATCTAGCACTGGAGCATTCATGCTTATTGGGCTTTGGGGTGGGGGTAGTCAAGAAGGCCTCATCCAGGTAAGAAAAGGCGGTCCCTTTCCTCTAGGCTACATTACAGCTGCACTGGCACCATATAGGATTGGGTCCACAGTAACCGATCATCAGCATTTGCAATGAGACAATATCTCCCCCTTTCTGAGAAAGAACTGCACAACTACAATTTCACAGAACTGCACCACTTCTTTCATACCAAGAGCTGCACATTCCATTTCAACTTGGGGTCCTCCACCTTCCAGAATGCATTTGGAAACACCTTTAAAGCAATTGGAAAAGGTGCATTAAAATATAAATAATATTTCATGACAATAACTGTGTTTAAAATAAAAAGATTCATTTGTCACATGAAGATTAAATTAAATTTGGCATTATGCACTCAAAGGAGTGTAAAATATTGTGGTACAGTGAGTGTTGAATTTGGATATAAGGAAATCCAAATTCAAACCCCATTTCACATCTTTTCCTGTGGATATTACACTCACAAAATCTTAACATGTCAAAAAGGTTATTCCTTTTTCCTATAAGGAATTAGTAACTAATATAGATTTCAAGAAAATAGGACAGCCTGATGAAGTTCAGCACCTGTTTTGGCATTAAAAGTGTTGTTTGTTACATTTACAATAACATCTGTATTTTCCTTTGTAATATCTCCGGTCAAGACTTGGAATGTAACTAATCCAATCTGTATTTCATGAACTCCCAAAATTGGGGTTGAAACAGATCCAAAGAAATCTGAAAGCAAGAAAAGAACGAGGATGGTTACATTCGGGAATGAAGCCCTTGATGAAAACAAAACTTGATATATATGCATATCCAACAATTAAAATCATTATTTAAGTGCCTATAAATGCAAATATATTTCGCACTCATTTGAGAGATTGATTATTTACATCTATGAACCATTTACAGCAGTGGCTCTCAATTTTTAAGACTGGAATCCATTTTAAAAATCTTTCGAAAGATCTAGAAAAAAAATTATTTATATATTTATAAATAATAACCAGAAAAAAGATCCTGGAACAAAGATCTTCTTGTATTTACACATGCTTGTGAATCAGGAGCCTAGTTAGCAGCTATCTTTAACATGCAGTAATGTTTGAAACTGCAATTCTAATCCCCAGTTGAGCCACCATAAGTCCTGGCAAAAGTACTGTGCTGGCTTGGTGGTGTCACAAAAGTGCCATAGAGCATTTCCGCCTCTCTAGGGGCAAAACCACCCTTGACAAGGGCCATGCACCAGCCATCTCACACCACCATGGGGTTATGCCAGATTAGTTGTGCTGGCCTAAACTGGTTAGGATTGCGCCCTTCTAAGGCTCTCTAGGGACTTCCCTAGACCTCAGAATGCCTTAAAAGGAATAAAAATGTCACTTTCAGTTTCCCTCAGGAAAACTGGGTGTGACAATTTTCACATCTCTGGGGCATTTTGAAGCCTGTGGAGACAGTGGGTGGAAGTACACTGTTCTTCAGAAAGCTCTCTGGAAGTGGCAGGAGCACATCTAGTATTTTTGGTATTTGAGGAAGAGTCCCCCAAGGATACTGAAGCCCAACCTGTATTCCACATTATATGTTGCTCTAACACAATATGCCTCAGGAACTCAACATAAAGAGAGAGAAAAACTGGGATGTCATTGAACAAGTTGACCTGCCTCTGTTTTGTTCATCATTCCGCGGCTCAGCTTTGGAACTTCCATTAGAGATGGTTTCGAAAACCTCCGAGAATGCCTGGAAAGAAAGCCAAAGTTACATGAGAGATGCTAAGAACAGGAGAACATCAGAACAGCTCTGTGTAAAGAGCAAAGACCTTGAAACATGAAGTCACCTGGAGTTAGTCTCCAGACCAGAAGATTGCCATACTGTTTTCCGTTAACAAAGCAGAAAAGAGACAGCACCCCTTTTTAGTCATTATTCAATGGTTTCCTGGAAAATCCAATGCAAGAAACCATGGTTTAAATACTCGCAAGAAACCTGGATATCAAACCAGCAATGATCTGTGACTTGATTATTTTGCCTCATTGGCAAAATACTTAAATTACTTAAAGTACAATATTCTTGTTCACAAGAAACAATCATTTAAGAAACCAGGAACCCAGGTACATGTGGGGGACAAGGAAAGAGAAAGATGGAAGAAAGAAGGGAAGGCTTGACTTGTTCACTTATGGTCTAATAAACTATTTCTTTATTTGGATCAAATGCATTGAGTCAGTATAAAACACCAAAGTTCTTCGCTAAAAAACATGTTTCATTAGCATGCCAAATTACCACAGAACTGAGTGAAATTTCTATTCTGTTGGCTAAAGTGAGGATAAAGGTTCAAACAACATCTTATGAGGAGTATCTATAAATGTTAACTCACCCCACTCCCCCCCAAAAAACCCTGGAATTTAAAAAAAACACCCCACAAGTCTCTTAGGAATGTTAAGGCTGTCATAAAATCAGTTTATGAAAGGAAGTATTAACATTACCTGTATATTTATTTTATTTTTTGGATGCAAGATAAAATGAACTTCCTGAAGAGACTTCAAATTCTTCCTGCTACTGAACTGAAGTACTTCTTCAAACATTACTTTGGCAACTTCAGTGGCTGGAAAGGAGAACCCCCCGGCCCCAATGGCTGGGAATGCAACAGAACTTAAAGACAATTCTTCAGTTTTCTCCAGGCATTCTCTCATAACGTCTTTAAGATTCTGTAAAATATAGCACAGATGTCTATAAATGTCATATCCATTCATACGGGCAGAATAATTTCCTCCATCTTTTTTCTGCACACCTGTTTTATTATTAAGTGCATGTCAACACTCCAGAAATGGCATGTCCAAACAGCTTTAATTCAAGGCTTATCTAGACACATCGGGGCAGTTGTGTGTTTTATTCATGTCTGCTGTGGGTATATATGAAACAAAGGGGAAAGGGACTGGCTTTTGAGAAAGGATTTCTTGTTTAAGCAAAAAGGAATGTTTTTCAGATAGATAATTTCTAGCCCAACACTGAAAAGGTGGATAAAACTGGACCCTGAGTATGTTTTGTTAAGCCACGAATGGCTGCAAGATGAAGGGATCCCTGCTTAGATGGGGGGGGGAGGGGGAGGGGGGAGGGAGATATAAGGAAAAAATAGATTTCTTCTCCAGGAAAGAATTCATAAGTGAATGTGTGCCTTGCTCCACACATGGAACTTTTGCTTTTTCCAGACAGTCAACCATTCAAACAAAGATTAGACATAGACCTGCTTAGTTTTAATATTATGTGCCCTCAAACTATGCCTTGTAAGCAACTCTAAAGTGAAAACAAATGTCCACCACCGAGAGAATAAAAGCAACAACTCTGAATCCAGCCCACTGGGCAAAGAATATTATTGCAACCCTCCACTTCAACAACATATCTTTCTTGATGAATCAGGAGGTTTGCATTCCCACAGAATTAATGATGTCAAGAAAGTGAAACCCAGAATTACCTCCATGACATTTCCTTGTCCGTCCCATGAAGGAAGAACAGCATGGAGCACAAACCTACAAGGAAGATTATGTCCACTGGTTTGGACCACAGAGCCAGCCCGAGCTCCTGAACCCTGGATTGCTTGATCAAACTCAGCTTGGAACGCTGGTCCAGCCTTCTGAAGGAGAGCTTTAGAAAGAGGGCCTGCACCGAGTTTCAGATCAGTGCCAACAGTGCTTACAACAACGTCCGTCTGAAACAGAAACAGTCAGATTACATATAGCAAAGCATAAATTGGCTGAATGTTTTATCAACTGTATCGCTAATGTTCTTAGGAACAAAAAATACACAGAGTTTGGAATATAAGACAATCCCTGGAAGCTATTTATCTCTCCCAACATAAATAACTGAGCTCTCTCATATCTTCAAATTATGAACAAGATTTGCACATTTTCTGTCCTGTCAAGTCACAGCTAATGAGATTTTTTATGTGAGAACAAAATGCTTATTTGTGGCCAATATCTGGTTAATGATGTCACTTCTGATCCTCAAGAGGCACCTTGAACTTTATGCATCTGAATGGAGGCACTACACATTATGTGGGATGGCAATATCCTTCTCATCAAATGCATTTATGGACCCATAGTGCCTCATGACAAGGGTTGGCGAAGGAAAGGGTCACAAATAGGACATTACTGGCACTTGACAATTTGTCAAAGGTATAAAAAAGGGTACTGAAAAGAACTGGAAAATAAAAAAAATTTCCTATCAATCTTTCCTGCACAAGATCTTAGAGAGTTACCTGCACCTAAACCATAATTTACTAAGGGCCAAAAAAGATGTTGCTTTAACAGTTAGTGAATCTTGGGGAACCTCACCTTTTAAAAAAAAATAGCAGGGGCTGCTAAAGCAAGATGATTGTCATGAAAGTTTATGAACTTTCTGCTATAATATGTTCCACTGAAAACCACTTCCTTGGATCTGATACTGTCATGTCATGTGCATGAGCGAAACATCCTAAAATAACATGGACTGCATACTAACTTACATGAGAATAAAGGGGTTTGCATAATAAAGTTCACCATGCCTACTGCTACCTCGATCAGCTCTTGAGAGCGCTGGGGGACCTTTCAGAATGGATATGAAGTTGGGGAGGGAATCGGCACAAATCAGGGTGGAGAAACCTTCCACTCATGAGAATTAGGCATGAGAATTAGGATACATAGATACAACCCTAAACACTTTTCCGTATGGTCAACATATTCCTAAAAACAGATCAGGCAGCCAAACGGGAAAGGTACCTCTTTCTAAAGCAAACATTATGGAAGAAATCTCTAATACAGAGAAAGCTCTCCAAAGGTTTTTTTTTAAAAAAACCCGTTAATAGCTATTAAACGCGGTTAAGAGTCCGGTTTATCTCAAAATTGAATCTACTGAACATAGAATCTAACTGTACTTACAAATGAATTGTATGAAAATTTATATACTCACTGTAGCATCTTCAATTCCTTTGTGCTGAAGTATGAGTTTCAGGCCTGCAGGAAAAGTCACAGTTTGAAGACCTTCTTTAACATCATTGGAGTGTTCAACTCCAATCCTTCGGGGAGGATCCTGAAATGTAGACTGGGGTGACTGTCTTCTGAATACCTTATTCAAGGCATCAGTGAGAGCCTGGACAGTACTGTCTGCTACATCCACAAGGCATATTCGCTTCAGGCTGCCACTCTCGGAAGATTCTTCTAAGGTTTCTTTAATGGCTGTTATGATGGAGAGGGCACACTCATTTAATGGAAATCCAAAAACTCCAGAGCTCACGGCAGGGATGGCGATAGAGCAATAGTTGTAGGTTTCTGCCAGCTTTAAACTTTCCCGCACAGCTTTCTTTAACAAATGTGTACATTTTTCTTTTTCGGAACTGTTCCACCTTGGCCCTACCGCATGAATGACCTGTTTACATGGCAGGTTCCAAGAATCTGTGATAACTGCATGGCCGGTCTTTAACTTGCCATGTTTCTTTATTAAGTCATCACATTGTCTTTGAAGCTGTGGGCCAGCCGCTCTCGACAACGCATCTGCAAGGCCACCAATGTGCTTCAGGTCTTCATTTGATGCGTTGACCACAACATCAACTCGAAAATGGGTCAAGTCTCCCTTATGAACTTCTACTACTACACCACCTTTCAACTTTATTTCAGCACACGAGCGCCCTACCCTTTCGTTAGTGTCTCCCCTCTCTTCTTCATCTTCCTGCAGTCTAAGAAAACAGCTGAAGTCTACTTTTGCTTCAAGAATGTAGGTCTTTGCTCGGGTTTTGAAAAAGGCTTTGACTCCTGGTTTATCAAATGGCACACTAACATAATGCACTGAAGATAGCAACCGCTCCAGCTCATTAGCTGCCTTCAACACTTCCACTTTAGAACCACTTAGGATAATGTTCTTGCATGCAGCTGGTTGACCAAACTCAATGTTCAGCTCTCTCATCCTAAAGTCATTCCATATATTACTTTTTTCCTTCAGAAACTGCACAACACCTATGGATTTTGCAGGCATCACCTTCCGCACCTGGGTATTTCTGTCAACAAAATCTGAAAGCTTCTGAAAAACATCTGCTACTGTTTTTGAATAACCAGCTATGATAACTTTAGTTTCTTCTCCCAAAACAAAGGAGTCACCAATTATTACAGAATTTTCAGCAGAATTGTGCCTCTTCTGTAACTGCTGAATCAGTTCTTTCCATTCCTTTTTCCTGATAACTTTCTGGTCCTCCAGTGTAATGCATTTATAATCCAGGCCTACCTTCATGAGCTCTTCTGCTTTTGAGAGACCTTCAGAGGTATGTCCTACCAACATAACAGACTCATCTGTAACTTCATAGGCAGCATTAATTTTACTTGCACCAAATATGGCCACTGAAACCTTTTTGCAATCTGCATGCTGAAGGAATTGCAAAACATGAGGATGAACATCTATTTTTTTCTCCACTATGTCTAGTAATTTTTCCAGAAGGTCACTTTTGATTTTATACACATCTTCAGGCATTCCATGGAGCCGCATTCGCTTTGCTGGAGCGTCATAAGAAAACTTAACATCAGGATTCAATTTATAGATGTTCTTTTCTAGCAAATGATGATGCAAGACTGCATGCTTTCCTGGGGTAATGAACAATATTTCTGGTATGGCTTTCTGTGCTCTTTGTGCTTCTTTGGTCAAATTGTCTACATGTTCCTTTACCCGTTTCTCTACTTTATCCACACTGAAGACGAAACCAGCTAGGGTAACAGTTTCTTTGGAAACATCAGGTATGGCTAAAACGTCATCCTTTAACAGAGTAGTTTTAATGGTTTCCCAGGCATCTGGAATTATTTTACATTCAACAGTCTTGAACTTTGACATGATGCACCAAAACTCTGAAGAAGCTTTATTTTTCCAGTCCTTGATCAATTTCAAAGTGGCCCTTCTTTGTTTAGATAAGGCAGCTGATGGTTGCATTATGATTTCAGGATGTTCGTACTTAATTTGAGGCCAGATTAGTTCACAGTAACTCTTTGACATTTCCTGATCTATTTCTTTGAGCAGTCCCTGCTGTGTCTGTAGAAACCTCCAGATAGAAGGATCTAAAGAGATTTTGAATGGCTCTGGCATCTTAATACATGGCTTCTTTTTTCCATACAAAACTATATCCAAGGAACTATAATATGGATAAACCAGAATGGGTTGCTTCATAAGAGAATGCTGCTTTCCCAGTGTTGCCTGCACAGCTAAAATAATAAATTAAAAAACATACAACGAATATTCAGAGCACTGAATCCGGCAAAGCAGATAAGACACATTGGAGATTCAAACCGCTGTATTTTTGGTCATGCTGCACAAAACTGGATGTTTGAGATTGCTTCGAAATGAACCTTCTCCTGCATTTTGTGTGATTGGCTCAGTTTTTCCTGAGAACACGAATGTTTCTCCTAAATGTTGGTTGGTGACTCAATTTTTTTCAAATTTCATTCTCATTTTAAATACAGATGACTCAGTAATTTTCTTTAATGACAAAGTACGTACAATAATTTGAAGGCTATACTAAAGCAGTGTCATTGATTCAACTGTAAAATCAATTTTGGCAATTGTGCGTAATTTTCATGATTAAGGCTACAATCCTAAAGACACTTTCCTGGGAGTAAGACCCACTGAACACAATGGGGCTTACTTTTGAGTAGACATGGTTAGGATTGTGCTCTTAGTCCAGCTGCAGAATTTGATAATTTTCAACTTTTTGAGTTCCACATAACTGCTGGATCCAAAGCCCTGTCTGCCTTCCCCACCTGCCCATCCCTGGAAATGCCCTTACTCACCCTCCCGACATCTTCACGCACCCCTCCCTCCTCCTCTCTTCCCCCTACTAACCTGTGCTACTTGGTTAGGATTATGCTGTGATGTGTTGCCAGGTAACTGGCATGTCCTGGAGAACTCTATTTGGAGTGTAGGATTACACATTTTGCAAGCCTGCAGTATGGTCACTATTTAGGATACTGTTTCAGTGTTCCCCATAATCTTGGCACAGTTCATTTGTATTTCTATTCCGCAATCAAGCCACCTCTCCATCAACAATTTTTTTAAAAGGCATCCCTAAAAATAATTACCTTTGGTATCACAAAAAGTTATAATAGCTGACTCCTCCTCAGGCAACATTTGAATTTCAGACATTTGCCCACCTCCGTAAATTGGACTTTCAAAATAGAGAGTTATATGATCTTTATTTGCACTAGGAGGAATATTTTCAACTCTGATCATCTTTGTCACTTCAAGAGGCCTGGCAGAAAGTTTGAATTCTTTAAACCTGCGATTCTTGACACATCTGTCAATAAAGTTTGAAGCACCTGAAAACAGAAAGCAAAAGGAAAATGATGTCATGATCACACAGATTCAATTACAATTGTCAGTATGTGTGCAGGGAAGACAGAAAAATCAATTAGTGGTTGACATTCAAGATAATTTAATAAAACCTTGTTATTTAGGAACAGCAAATTTCTGATTATCCCCTACCCAGGACCAAAAACAATGTATGATTAGTGCCTCCATGCCATACTTATGACTTTCCAGAAGCATCTTAGTGGTTGTTTTCAAGTTATGTGCACACCATGCCTCCTACATTTACTTTAGTCTCCTTTGAATCTCTTCATTTTTGGTTCATGATCATTCTCACTTGTGAACAAAATAAATACATGAGATAGTGCCAGCAGCATCAGCCAGGTCAGGTCTCACATCTGATCTCATGGGACCTCATAAGACGAGTACTATGAAGGCTTTATGGTGGGTCTCCTGATCAGGTGACGATGTTGGCAGTTCCTTCTTCTCATCCTGAATCCTTTTTAGAGTGCAAGGGTGGATCAAGAACCAGGGGAAGGGGCATTACTAGCTAACCCAGTTCAGGACCATTAGACACTGTGGCACTTGGCCAACTTCTGATACTCCCTAGAACAGTGGTGCCCAGCAGTCCAGGATCCACATGTGAGTTGTGACAAAATTTCTGGTGGTCTGAAAAACTGACTTGGCAAGTTAGGCTATGTGTATCAAGTGTTTAAAACAAGCCGTTATAGGAATGGAGCACTGCTGCCCAATCATCATTACAGCCATACACCCTGGTATTTAGCAATCAGACTGCAGCCTCTGGAAAGTTTGGAAAATAGCATTAGCTAATTTGTTATTTAAAACAGTTCCCTGGATTATAATTTTAAATTTTCATGATGGCTTCAAGTAGGGGTTTCAAACATAAAGCCATCTGATCCATGAGATATGCATCAGGGATGCTTTATCCACCCCACCATATAATTTGGCTTAGCACTGCCCTTCCAGCAGTGCTACTGGAGGAGGCCTCCAGAGGCAAGGAATGAGGTGGGCTGAAAGACCAGATCAAGAAGAGCAAGACAGGGTAAAGCAGCCAAGACACCAGGAAAGCCCAATTGTCACAAAGACCACCCTATGACTGGGGCTTCTTCTACCCATCCTTTATCAACAGTAATTAAAACTATAAAAATTCAACCTCAAACACAGTAAAACATTACAATTCTTAAAAGACCTGGGCAAGTTAAAAAATCTTGACCTGGAACCTGAAGCTCATGTATGCATAACAGCCAAAGCAGATATGACAGCAGATTAAACTAAACCAACTCAACATACAGCAAATAAGGCAAACCTTTGAGTCTATAAGAGTGAACTGAGCATTGCTAAAGAATTAGCAAGAATGGAATAAGAAGAATCTGTGGTTGAAAAGCAACTAAATACAGGAAGCAACTGTGCAGCGAATACCACCCTCCGTAAAGCGTGGTATCTCTTTCTCCAGAGATCTCCCAATAATTTTCCTGACCAGAACTTATTAAAAATTCAAGCAATTTTAATTAGAATTTTCTGGTGTGGTGGGCACAAAAGGTTTCCAAGAATTATCTTTTTTTGCCAGTGCTTGGGGAGCCCCTTAATACAAACAGCTGTGATGCAACCCAGAATGGAAAAGCAAGTGGAAAGTGCATCACCTGGCTCCCTATTATGCCCTTGGTACAATTTCTTCAGTTGCAGAAGTGTAGGACCTGCAATTTGTTTTAAAGGGACCATGAGATTGAATGTGCACCTCAGTTCTTGCAGTCCCTATGAATCAATCTAGAGGTCTTTCCATGTTTGAGGAAACCACACCAGGATCAGTGAGGAGGTGGGTGATCCACTTTTAAGAGGTGAAAGTGAATCAGAGGAGGCTCTCTATTCTTTCCAAAGCAAACTATTATTTCACCACCACAAGTCCAAGTTACTATTCAAGCTGATATTTCTCACCAGTATTTTGCTGAAAAGTTATCACTGCAAGGTTTCTCTCACTTATCATTTCAATTTGGAAGTCAGTTTCTGCAGAAAGGTCTGTAATAGACTCCACCAGCAGATTTAACATCTCATGGTTAATAGGTTCCAATACGTTTTCAAGAGCAATAAGAGATGGTGTTTGCAAGTTGTGCTGTGGAATTTCACTGGTTGACTGGCTTCGTACTGTGATGTCTTCATTTTGCACTCCTAAGTTGTTAAAAACAAATAAAAGATTTGTCTATTTGGTATTCCAGTCAGTATATTTCAGTATACTATACACAGATCAGTGTGATGATGAGTATTCTTTTTCAGACTTTAAATTTAATGTGCATTCTCCTTTCTGTGCAAAACTGCTTTACCTGGCAATACTGATATGATGCAACCAATTATATTTTACTCATGCCTGTAATATTCACTAGGTAAGAGGGTCATCACCACAGCAACCAGAATAATTCACCAAAATGCTAAATAATACAAAGCAAAAGAGGGAAACCTACTGGTTTCCAATTCTAATGTTTAAAGTAAGTGTGCCTTCTAGCTTACAGAAAATCAGATACGTGAAAGAAATATTTAGGATTATTAGATATAAAGAGGGAAAGAGTGCCTATATCTTTAAGCATCTTTATCTCAACAAACCTATGTTGAGCTGCACTTGCCTTTGCTTGGCTCAGCTAAAGAATGGAATGACTGCTTGCATGGTTGCCTCTCTACAACAGCAGAAAAACAGTTTTTAAAACTGTGATTTGCAATGGCCATTTGGGTTGAGACAAATCCATGTATAAAAAAATCTGGGTAGAAGAAAGAGTGAACTTATAGTCCTGAACTGATTCTCCCCTTGTACTCTTTTTTTTTAAAAAGAGGGCAAACTCTCACATCCAGTTTACCTCATATCAAGTCCTCTTCCCGGATGACTATCCCCTCTGTTCTCTTCATTGGGAAAGAACAGATCAGTGATATTATTAAATACATCCTGTTTTCAGGATAGCAGGACTATACTCCAGAAAAGCCTACTTGTCTTGCCTCCTCTAGAAAGAAAGGCCTTTAAGGGCTTGTGTCTTGCATTCAGAGAGAACATCTGCTTCTCAGATAGGCATGCAAATGGGATACCAAAACCCACTGATCTGCGTTAAAAACAAAGGCATCCACATTTAAAATGCCACTTTTTCAATTCAGTCAATGCTTAAAAATAGAATGGGAGCTACTATACCCATCATCTTTGACTGGTCTTCTTGCTTGGGAACCTAAAAACAAAATCACAACAGCATGTTAATTAATAGCTTGACAACTCTATTGAGATTGGTATTGGAATTCTAGATTCTATAAGGTTAAAGGCTGTTGGCAATAACCTTTATATCCCTAAATCTGTGACTGTCAAAAAGTGTGCCATGGCACACTGGTGTGCTGTGAATGGTCTGCAGGTGTGCTGTAGAAGTTTGGAGAATGGCTCATTTATTTATAGAGCCAATGGAGGTTTGAGCCAGTGGCCTAAAACTGATGGTATGCCTTGACAATTTTAACACCTTGTCAGTGTGCCATGAAATAAAAAAAATTGAAAATCATTGCCCCAAATAGTCTGAGACCTGAATATCTTGTCTGCCCCCTGCCCATATGTGCCTCTTACTATGCTCTAATAATCATCTCAGGGCGCATCTACTAGAAGCAGGGTCTTTCTGGCTAAAAAAGTGTCAAAAGCAAGATCTGGAAACTTCAGGCAAAGCTCCCTAAGTTCCCGTAAGCTCGAAGGTATGCATAACTGGCCACTGTTATAAAACTGTTAGCACCTATTCTAACACTGTGTGTACACCTCATTAGGGTGTACAAAGAGAATATTTGAAATCTGATTCAAAAACTGCATTTATTAAATAAACAATAAATACCGAAATTTGTAATAACAAGGAGCGAAGCTTTTACAAAAGCTGTAAAAAAGGCAACCTATACAAACCTAGTTTGTATAAGTTAGTTTAAGGGAGCAATCCAGAGTAACTACGGGTAGTCCTTGCTTTGGTGTAAGAACAATTTGCTCTGGATTGCAATATGAATTTCCCATAGGTTTTCACTAGGTGGTGCAGTAACTATGGGTACACGTAATGTCTCTTACATGCTCTCGTAGTTACTCTGGGTTATAGAGTAAGTTAGTTAAAGTTGTTAGTTAGTTATTAGTTTATAGTTGTATAAGTTATAGTTATATAAGTTAGTTTATATATATAGTTTATATATATAAGTATATATAGTTAGTTTATATATATAAGTTTATATGTATAAGTATAGTTCGCAAAAGAATCAAGGAGGGGCGAAGGTGGCCAAATTGGCCAGGGAGGTCCCCACAAAAGAAGCTGGAAAAATAACTAGGGGGGTTTCAAACAGCACCTAGAACTAAGAAGGTACTAGGAGGGGCAGACCTCTTGGCCATCATGGTGCAGAGAGGGAGCAAAAACAAAATCTCATGGAAAAAAATTTTCCAGTTTTGCACTTCCAATTAAAAAGACTGGGTTCCACTTTTCAGCCATTTCCACTTTTCATCACAGCTCCAGTCCCTAACCTGTCAGATAAGCAGGGCATGCCTGTATCTTTAAATGATGACAAAAAGAAACATCTTATTTACCTGCCCAGTGATTGTCTCTTCTTTTGAGACATTTTGTTCAGTTGTGCTTGTCGTCTGTTGTAGTGTGACTATCAGTTTCAATTTTTTTCCATTACCCAAGTCCACTTCATGAGACTTTTTGGAGAGAACTCTCTGCCTCGCTGAAACAGAAACATATTTTGGCAATCATTAAGATATTTAACTGTGATGAATTGCTGCTCCTGGAAAGCCTAGAAATGTACATCATGATGGTTGCTGCTCTCATATTGTTAATTCTACATGTTATTAGCTGCCTTGCTGAAATGGAAGAAAATGATGAAAAGGAACCAAATCAGACTAATGATTCCTGTTTGTGACTGTTTTTAAAGTCTTGGTTAAACTACCACCAGCAATACCCAATTATATAACTTCAGGGCATGAGGCATATGTAATTTCCCAGGGTGAGTAATAAAAGTTTGTTCTGACTCATGTCAATAAGCTGTAGAGTTGTTGCCAGACACACGGGCCAAATATCATGTCTGAGGACATCACACAGAAATTTGTCGTCCTTGGTAAAATAATATCCTGAACAATTCTTAGCAAGACAAACTCTTTACATAGATTACATAGAATCATAGAGTTGGAAGGGACCCAGTGGATCATCTAGTCCAACCCCCTAACTGTAGCAGGAAATCCTCATCTTGTGAGGACCCCAGTCTTAAACTCTGGCCTTCTGGTTAACAGGCACAGTTACAGTGTCTTGCTTTAAAAAAGTGGATCAGGACCCATGGGTGGGTTGCAACCTGAGTTGTGGTGGATCCCATAGCAGCTGAAGAGAGCTTCCACAGGTGATAAAAAGATCAGATAACTAATTAGCACAAACGTAACTCTTCAAGATCCTGAATTGCCTTGCAGTTTGCAAGCATGTGTAAATACAGGGAGATAAATGTTAGCACATTTTTCCAGTTATTATGATGTGGAATTTCTTTCTAGATTTTTTAAAAGGTTTATAAATATATGTGGGTTCCATATAGAGTCATTTTAAAAAAAAAAAAAGGTTTGTGCTGGTCTGACTGGATTTCAGTTCAGAACTGAGTGGTCTCTGTACTCATCCCATTAAGACAGAGGACCACGAGAAAGCTTCTTTAAGTGCCAGAGTCTATCATTTAGCACTCTGCACTTGCTCAGAGGCACGGAGATGCAAGTTGAAGTTGACTTTAGACCACTTCCTGGGTCCACCCAGTCAAAGTTCCACACTTGCTCCCCTAAAGGGTACGTTGTTTGGGGTTACCTTAAGTAGTGACACAACCACAGCCTTATAGAATAGAAATCTAATTTATTGTAAGTCAAATCACATCAGTACAGTTGAGCACTAGCACATTAAAACTCAGAATCTAAAATAATAAAAGCTAGCTCCATACATGAATTCCTACCTTAGCATGGATGTCAAAAGAGTATAGTCCAGCAAAAGAATATAGTCCAAGGGTTTAATTTCCATCCAGTGTAGGGAGTCCCACAGACTCCACTTGGTGTCTCTTGAGCGCATTATTCTCTCAGCTCCATCCTCACATGGCTTCAACCTCAGGTATATTTATAATAGTTGGAGGTACTGAAAGTCAGTTTGAATTTGGTGATCCAATCAGGATCACCTTCTGTGATTCTACAATTTCCTTTGTCTGTGAGGTGATGTAACCTAGATAGTCTCAATTTGCAATTGAAGGCACTAAGCTTTATTGGCCATCCTGCAAGATCCGGCCAAACACTTTGGATTTTTGACTTACTTCAAAGGAGGCTATTCACACCTGGCCATTCCTCCCAGCCTTCCAGAAACTAGTGGTGCCTCCCAGATGTCTCTGCTACAGGGGAATACTTTCAAGATGGAGTCACTCAGGTTCAGGGGCTGCCCAAGACCAGGTTCTAGTGCTAAGAAGCTTAGGAAAAGTAAGCTTGGCTAGCTCAAGAGATGACGTTCCAGGGAAGGTATGAGAGAGATTGGAGGAGGGAGCACAGCCACATTTCCTAGAGTACTTTCCAGCCTCCATTTATTTACTCATTCAGTGGATTTTGAACCTTCAGTTCTTAAAAACAAAACCCTCTCAAGACAGTTTTTTTTAAAAAAACAAACTGTCCTATTCCTTTTGCAAAAGTCATGTATTGCAAAAACTAAAGTCTAATAGGATTACAATCTTTTCTTTTAAGGAAGGGAACTGTAAAAAAAGCAGAACACACCCAGTGAAAAGTATGCCTGCTACAAACCTCCAATAGAAGTGCCCTAGATGAGAGTAATTTCCTACCCAGTTACACCAAGGTTACACTTACCTTTTCCAGGCATCCTCCATATCTCCCTGCCCATTATGAATCCAATATAGAGCAGTGCCATTCACATGGATATTTTAAAGCCCAGTTTCATAAATAGACACTTAAATAAGATTCATTATAGTCAATGGGGCTTACTCCCAGGAAAGCATGACTAGGATTGCAACCTAAGTATCAGTCCTATGTGTGTCTGTTTAGAAGAAAATCCCATTATAGTCAATGGGATTCATTCCAAGGAAAGTGTGGCTTGGATTGCAACCTAAGAACCAATCCTATGTCTGTCTGCCCAGAAGAAAATCACATTATAGCGCATTAGAGTCAATGAGGCTTACTCCCAGGAAAGTCTGGATAGGACTGCAGCCTTAGATTATAATGACTATAATCCCAATCCTATGAATGTCTATTTCAAAGTCCATGGGGCTGACTCCCAAGAAAGTGTGGATAGGATTGCAGCCTTAGATCCCAATCTGATGCCCATCTACTTAGAAGTCCCATTATAGTCAGTGGACTTACTCCCAGGAAAGTATGTATAGGATTGCAGCCTAAATACCATACCTATGTGTGTCTGCTCAGAAATAAGTCCTATAAGAGTCAATGGGGCTCCCAGGAAAGTATGGAAAGGATTGCAGCCTTAGATATCAATAATATGTGCATCTGCTCAGAAGTCCCATCACATTCAATGGGCTTACTCCCAAGAAAGTGTGGATAGGATTCCAATCCTATGTGCATCTGCTCAGAAGCAAGTCCCATCACATTCAATGGGCTTACTCCCAGGGAAGTGTAGATAGGATTACAGTCTTAGATACCAATCCTATATGCATCTGCTTAGAAGTAAGTCCCATCACATTCAGTGGGCTTACTCCCAGGAAAGTGTAGATAGGATTCCAATCCTATGTGCATCTGCTCAGAAGCAAGTCCCATCACATTTAATGGGCTCACTCCCAGGAAAGTGAAGATAGGATTACAGTCTTAGATACCAATCCTATGTGTGTCCGCTCAGAAGTAAGTCCCATCACATTCAATGGGCTTACTCCCAGGAAAGTGTAGATAGGATTACAGTCTTACATACCAATCCTATTTGTGTCTGCTCAGAAGTAAGTCCCATCACATTCAATGGGCTTACTCCCAGGAAAGTGTAGATAGGATTACAGTCTTACATACCAATCCTATTTGTGTCTGCTCAGAAGTAAGTCCCATCACATTCAATGGGCTTACTCCCAGGAAAGTGTAGATAGGATTACAGTCTTACATACCAATCCTATTTGTGTCTGCTCAGAAGTAAGTCCCATCACATTCAATAGGATTACAGTCTTACATAACAATCCTATTTGTGTCTGCTCAGAAATAAGTCCATCACATTCAATGGGCTAACTGCTAACTGAAAACTGGGCAAGAGACACTCTTTCAAGTGGGTTTTCCTCTTAGAGTAACTGGCCCTCCACACCCCAGCAATGTCTGTTCTAGTGGCTTCTTCTGGTGTTCTGTTTGCATTTTAGATTGTGAGCCCTTTGGGGACAGGGACCCATTAGCTATTAATTTTTTCATTTTCTTGTAAACCGCTTTGTGAACTTTTCAGTTGAAAAGCGGTATATAAATACTGTAGGTAGGTAAATAGGTAGATACTCCCAGGAAAGGGTGGACAGGATTGCAACTCCCCTTTGAGGGAGTCAGCCCCACTGATTTTACTGGGACTTACTTCTGAGCAGAAACACATCAGATTGCAACAACTGGGTGCTCCCCAGCCTTACCCTCATCCTCCTGGAAGCAGATGAAGACCCGTCCAGGGCACAGCTGGATCTCGCACTCGCCTCCTCCAGACCTTTTCTTGCTCTGGAAGTAGGAGAGGAGCTTGAATTGGATGTTTTTTGGGGGGTCGGAGCCCCCCCAGTCCCCCTGCACCAGCACAGGACAGAGGCTCTCCTCTGCAGCCATCGCCCTGACTCTGCACTGGGCTTTCGCTTTCGATTCCCTGCAAGAGGAGAGGCTTCCTGGAGGGAAAGGAAAGGGATGGGCAGGAGGAACAGCTGCCCACATCACTTGCCCTCCCCAGATCTCGACCTTGCCAGCCCTCCAGAGGGACCCCCAAAAAAAAAGATGTAGGGAGAAAGGAAGACACTCAAGAAAAATGTAGGATGTGACAAAAGCTAAAAACACTCATATATATGTTGTATATTTGAACCATTCCTGTGGTTCATTTAAACACTACTGCAATGACTTATTATTCAATTTTGCAATAATGTTAATTCCAAGAAGGCTGCCTTGTGCCTGCTGACAAGGAAAAGGAGAATGAAGATTCCCCCACCCAAAAAAAGAAAACACAAGGCTTAAAAAAGGGGATATGCCTTGGAAAAAGAGGAAATACAGTCACTCTGCCAGTCCCCTAGTGGAAGATACAATGGCTGGGAACTGCTACCTTATCCAGGCTTCCTTACTCAGGATTCAGAAGAAATAGAAGGTGTTGGATATTTTCTTAGACAAGTGGTTTTCCCACACTATTGGTCAGGACCTAATTTTGTGTAGGTCAAAATTGATTGACTCAAGCTCTAAGGCTATTCAAAAATCAGCTGTTGTAGCTGCTAAAACCCTGCAAAGAGCTCAGCTCCTCCAGTTTGCAAGATAGTTGCTAATTGTCCTGCAAAGAACAAGCTTAACAGACATTTTTTCTTTCTGTGCAAGATGGCTTCACCTATCCAATACTGATATGATGCAGCCAGTTCTTGCTGATGCCAACCCTTTCTGATGCATTATGCCAATTCTTACATATGCCCGTAATAGTCTTACTTATGCCTGTTGATGTACTTTTAAGTACGTCAGAGAAGACTGAACCTTTAGAATAGTGTCTCTCAACCAGTAGTTGGTACACAAAAAGTAGTACTCAAGGTGCTGTTTGGTGGTACTTGCAGGACCCCTGGATAACTTCTGAACCACAGCAAGACCACAACATGTGACAGACAGTGTTAGGAAATGCTTTTCCATACTAAATATAAAGCCCTCACATTAGCATTGCCATAATTCTCTTCTACAAAACTGGAACAGGATACCATCAAGCTTGTCAGTATGGAAGTGTGATCCCCCAAACCAGGAGATTCCTGGTTTTCTGGAACATATGGCAACCTTAGCTCACATCCACCCTGAGCTTCTTTGTAATGTTTGTCATATTTAGTGCACACCCCCCAGTAACTGATAATGCAGTAACTGGTAATGATTATGTAACAGATAATGATAATACTCACCAGTTGCTTCTGGTAGTACTTCAAAAGGGTAAAGTATGTGAGGTTGTACAACAGGACAAACACTGATTTAGAGCACAATCCTAATCATGTCTACTCAAAAGTAAGTCCCATTGTGTTCAATGGATCTTATCCGCAGGAAAGTGTCTTTAGGATTGCAGCCTTAGGCTGAGAGTCCCATAGAGGACAATGGGACTTACTTCTGAGTAGACATGCTCAGGATTGCACCTCAGGATTGAATAACTTTTAAGTTGAGCTCAGTAAGAAAGAAGGCCTGATTTTATTTACAATGCAGGGGAGTACAGGGATTCCAAAATAGTCCTGATCAGGGACCGTGTCCCCCTCCGTCTTCAACCTCCAAGTCACCCACACCTCCTTCTTTCCCGCCTTTCCCTTCCTTATATGGGGTCTCCCCCCTGCTCCTTTCCTTGTGGAGAGGAGGTACAGTGGGGGACACCTTCTACTCCCCAGCAATGGGTCCGGTCCATAGGTTAATACCCGGGGGTGGTAATTCCCCCTGGGTTTAGCCCCTGGACTGATCATCCTGTAACTCTCCACATAACCAGGGCTCCACTCTAGCTGGTCTTTAGCTCCATCTCCAGCTGTTGGCTCCTTCTCCTTGCAAGACAACTGCAAGGGAACCTACTCAACCCTCTGGGAGTCCTCCTCATCAGAGGGATATAGGTATAAAGAGTCCATCATGATCTCTTCAGGAGATACCAGTTCTTCAGTAGACTCCTCCTGACATGGAGATCCACACGTGTATCTGGAGGAGAAGTGGTGGAAGCAGCAGGTGGCTGGCAGCTATTCAGGCAGAGGCTCCTGGAGGAGCAAGGCTGTGCTACAAGGCAGCAGGTGGGTGGTAAGGAAGGCAGTGGCTCTAGCACGAACGAGTCTGCACTGCCAGGCTAGGTGCGCTGTGAGTGGGCAGGTGATGAGGCAGCAGCTCCTGGAGGAGTGAGGCTGTGGTGCGGGGCCAGGCAGAGAAACAGCAAGGAAAGCAGCTGAGCTGGCCTGGCTGTGGGATGGAGGTGAGAGGCTCCTGGAAGAGTGAGGCTGGTGGACAGGGCAGCGATGGAGCACAGGCCTGGGGCTGCTGCTGCTGCCTTGGTATGCTCTGGCTGTGAGGCGAGGGACGACCTTCCTTCCTGGTCCCACCTCAATATTTTACCGCTCTGGGGAAGCCCCAGAGCAGCACATAATGCATGCGTAGTAAAAAAATATAAAAAATACTAGTATTGTTAAAAAAAGGAATGGCTGCCAGTGCCTGAAACCTGGAGAGAGGTTTTTTTCTGCTTGCCCATAGACCCCTGTCCATTTTCCTTGAGGTCTCCAGGTAATACCAGTCATGTGGGCAGCCTGTCTAGTCCCTAACTCAGTGGTTCTCAATCTTCCTAATGCCGTGATCCCTTTATAAATTCCTCACATTGTGGGGACCCCAACCATAAAATTATTTTCATTGCTACTTTATAACTGTAATTTTGCTACTGTTATGAATCGTAATGTAAATATCTGATATGCAGGATGTATTTTCATTGTTACAAATGAAATGTGTGTTCTATGCACACACTGAACACAATGAGTTTTATTTCAGAGTAGGCATGCATAGGATTGGGCCCTGAGGCTGTCAGTCAGCCCCAGTGTGCAAGCAGCTACAGCCAGAGGTCTGGCAAGCCTGACCTGGCCCTCTGCACCAGGGTCTTTAGGCGACTCGCAGGAAAGCTCTAGGCGACCCAAAGGGGTCCCGACCCCCACTTTGAGAAACACTGCCCTAACTTGTCAATCTAAAGTTAGACAGGGGCTATCTAAAGGAAGCAGCAGCACCATGAGATCCAAAGCGCATAGCATTCTTCAAACTTACTACTGCTCCCCCCAAGTCTCCCTTATCCTCAGTCTTAGGATAAAGGGAAAGTCTTCTATAACAATTAGGTTTACCACATTACGGTGTTCAGTTTACTTTTGTACTGTCTCTTTTAGAGTTTTTATCAGTACTACATGTATTAATGATAGATAAGAGGTTGGAGAAAACATATAAAAGCACTGCTTTCTGCAATTCTCATTGCTGTAAAAAAACAATGTGAATACAGAGTTGTTTGTATTTTTTGTTTAATCAGGGTAGAACAACAGATGATTTCACATAAAGTTTACTTTTTAAAAGTGATCAGATATTCGGGGTAAGCTTGTATATCGTTAAATATGACGAAAATGGAAGGTGTTTTTGTACTGTCAGTTACACTGTCATACAGATTAGTAGGATCAGACTTAGTTTTGGCTTTTGGAACTACCATGCCGGACTCTCCATGACAATACTCTCCAACAAGAACTCTAGCAAGATACATGTACTTTCTCCCTTGTGCATCTGGTTTTGAGTAGCCATCCTGAGCTGAATACCGGGCATCAACAGCAAAATAAGTTCCATTTCCATAAACTGCAGCTGCAAAGAAAACAAAATGAGGCAGCCAGAATGTTACCAAGAGCTTTTGTCCCTTAAGTATTTACTTACACTTTAAGTAATTATCCTCAGTAATGCTATTTGTCACTACCAAGCATGGGCTGATACAACTAGTAGTTTTACTAAGAACACAATCCTAAACATGTCTACTCAAAAAAAAAGTCGCATTAGGTCTTGCTCCCAAGAAAGTGTGTTTAGGATTGAAGCCTTACAGCACAATCCAGAGTAACTACGGGAGCTCTTAAGTCAACGAAAAAAAAATTTACTTGGGATTGCTCTATGAATTTCCCATAGGTATCCACTTGGTGGTGCCACAACTACATCAACGTAAATGTCTCTTATGTTGATGTAAGAGCTCCTGTAGTTACTCTGGATTGTGCTGTAACTCTCCCTTGGGAAGCTAAATATTACAGTACATATAAAAACTATTTTAAGTGAGAATTTGTTTTGAGATAGCAGAAGTCAATCTTAAGTCCAGAGACACATACACCACTGACAGAACATAGTGTGTAGCTGACAATCACAGGACAATCCTAACTCCTGGTTAGGCTGGCACAAGTCCTGACACAACTGCTGTGCTAGCCTGTTGATGTCTCAAAAAGTGTCATAAGGCACTTCTGTGCAACTCCTGGGGGCTGGGGTTAGACCAGTGCACAGATGTGTGTCAACATCTTCATGCCATCACAGGAACGGGGAGATGAGTGAGTTGTGCTGGCTTAAACTGTTTAGGATTGCATCCTCAAAGTGAAACTGACAGCAACAGAGATGCATTAACTATACTCATAATCAAATCTAACTACCTTTCCAGTTCTGAAATAAAGGAAAAAGCAATCCATTAACTTGAAGATAATCACCAATCAATCAAACCTCTGCAGAAAGAACAAGCTGTTTAAATCCCTAAATGTCAAAGGTTAAACATTTGACATTTTCATTCATTATGAAGTAACAAGATTTGCCCCTAAGTGTATAGCAGATATTAATCCTTGATCCCAGAAAACCTATATGACACACATTTTTAAGTAACACACTTGAAAAATGTTTGCAGGTGTTTGCAAATAGACATAAAATAAACAGAGTAATACTGTTAATACTCTTAAAATAAAAGTAATACTGTTAAAACAGAGTAATACCCTTATGCTGCAATCCTAAAGACACTTTCCGGGGAGTAAGACCAGTGGAGGGCTTCAGGGGGTTCTCACAAGTTCTATAGAACTCTTTGCTAATGAGCGCCTGGTTCTGAAACCAGTTATTAATGGGACATAAAACCTGTTGTTAATTTAGGTTATTAAGACTTGTTAATTTATTTGAATCCCACCACTGAGTAAGACCCATTAGACACAATGGGACTTACTTTTGAGTAGACATGGTTAGGCTTGTGCTCACAATGTGACTCATTAAGAGTCATCAGCCACATATGAGTACCACATGTTGATCCTACCAAAGGTTTCCACTTACCATGCAATCCCGCGTAGCTTCGATTAAAACCCGAAGTATTTATTAAGCCTACTGTAGTACTAGCTGTTCCGTGAAACAGATACTTCTCATTATTATTCCCTGTTCTAGCATCCATCTCTTGCTTTTTTATTTGGTAGGCTTGCCACTTGTAAGGATTCTGGATCCTTTGTATCTAGAAAGTTTTTTTAAAAAGATAGATTACAATATCCAAATAGTAATCTTTGATTTTCCAAACATAATCAGAAAAATTTATTAAGTCTTTCCTAACAAAGTACAGACGTTGCCTACATGATGCTCATCTATACGTGAGGATGCTCTTGTGTGCAAAACCCATGTCCAGAAAGTGTGGAAAGAAGGTTCAGCCTCTAAGAACTACAATGAAAACAGCAAACATGTTATACTCCTGACCAAGACAGTCTAGCCTTGATGCGTTTTACAAAAGGGACAAGAGAATAACCATGAAGAAACCTTTTAAACACTTTCCCCACAATGGTCATATCTACACAAAAGTGAATAAGGGAGAGATACAGAAGAGTTCAGGTTCTCATACCAGTGTTAGAACAGGACACAGGAACTGGATGTCAGTGCACAAGACTCACTTTTATAGACTTACATACTTACACATCACATATATATAGCTGAATATGTATATCTTCTTAATAACATCAAATAACAGGTAAAGAAATCAAAGCCTTGTGTGGTAAACAGGAATGCTTCACCCAACTTGCAAAGCCTTTGGTCAGATATAAATATGGGCTGGACTGGCTTAGGATGCAAGTGCATCTCCACCCAACTGTCTGAATAAAATTAGGATAAAACCTTTAAATTAAGCTTAGGATAATACCTTCAGATTGTCCTATTGAAAAAGAGGCACCATAAACAACATGGTCTGGCTCCACTGCTCTTCTGAATAAAAAGCAAGGATTACATTGGGGTTCCCCACTGGGATTAATTGCATCCACTTACTTGGCTAATAGCTGAGTATGTGTTAGGAGATGTTTTTGTATTTTTAGACTATTCAGTGAGAAAAGCTGAGCCCAATGTCCCCACACCCAGTAAAAAATGAAGAGTGGTGGAAGATATAACAATAATTTTGGAAAGACCATGATTGTTGGTCAAGCAGGCACGTCCCTGTGGTGAAGAGGTGATTGTGTTTCTTACTGTTTATGTACTGTCCAGAAGTGCACTTGGGTTACCCTATCTTATCACTGGGCTGAGCCAACTGCAAGATGGGCCACCCTAGTTATTCTGGAAAAGGCTGGGGGCAGCCTAAGGCAACATAGGACAAAATCCATAGCAGTTTCGGGTCCATGCAGTTACATCACTCTCTAGTGTTATCTTATTAAAAGCCATCTTAACTGCTCCAGAGCAAGAGGCTTAATTTCACTTTAGGATATAGGCCATAGGCTGTCCCAATACAGCTGGACCTGGGTTGCCCTAGATGGGCCAGGCTAGGTATTTCAGGAGATGCATGTTGAAGGCATGTTTAGCACTGCCTATGGCAGAGCAGTTATTCTGTATCCAGAGCCTGTTTCCAGGGCAGAAATGCCCTCTTCCAGCTCCACAGAGATATACCACCTCAGAAGCAGGTATTACAATGAGTAGACCCATAGGGGTCCATGATAAGGCAGAGTAAGAATGGCAGTGTTGATCAAAAATCTGAGTTCTTGGCCAACCTATCTGCAATCCCTGCCTCGCTACATCAGGATATGGCACAACTACGCAGCCCACTAACCTGGGGATACAGCAGGGCCACTCCAACAAGCCCCTTGTATTCCCTGTACTTTTGAACAACTTTGCCTATAGCCCACTTTTACATGCTGCAAAGGTTTGGCATATGTCAAGGAACTGCGGTATCAAGGCACCCTGTTCACTTCTCTAGCTGGTCTGAGAGATGCCAAGATGAATGGGGCTAACTAGAATTGGAGAAAGGGGACAAGAAAGTGTCTTAGGCCAAATCCTATCAACTTTCCAGTACCAGCATTACCACAATGCAGCCACAAGGTAAGAGAACAAATGTTCCCACTCCTTGGAGAAGGCCTCTCTACCTGCCTTCCCACTACTGGATCCAGTGCACACCTCATTGGCACAGCTGGACTGGAAACTTGGATAAAATTGGGCCCTTAATCACATCTCTGGTGATAGCAAACCTAACCCCCAGATGTCAGGCTGGGACATAGCAATGCCAGTCAGGAAAGGTTGCCTGGGTGTTCTTCAAGCATTCTCTTAAAACCAGAGTCCACAGGAAGCCATACATGGGGTGTGTGTGTGTGTGTGTGTGTGGCTACCCCAATATTAAACAGTGGTCAGCAGTTAGATCATCATCACACCCACCTTTTATGTTTTAAGTGTTCCTCATGTAATTGACCAAATCAGAATGAAAAAGCCGCATTTACCTTCTCAATCCTGAATTTTACACAAGTCTTCAGAAACATCGTCCTGACCATTTGATATTCATTCGATGTGGGTTTTAGGTCCACCACTTTGACAAGCTGCTTGTCCATGTCTTCCCACATGTCTGGAACTACCAGATTATCTATGTGATGAACATAAGGTTCATGTTACTACACCTTTCTCTGGCTAAGCTTAAGTCAGTGTTGAGCTCAACTATATGAACATTGACAAGATCAAAATACGTGATTATAGAGTATATACCAAGATGGCAGCTGGAAGACAGTCACACAGCTGGCAATTCTCACATTGGGCAACTACAGGAAGTCCTTGCTCCAGTGTAAGAACAATTTACTCTGGATTGCAATATGAATTTTCCATAGATTTTCACTAGATGATGCAGTAATTACAGGAGCACGTTTTCTCTCTTACGTGCTCCCATAGTTACTCTGGATTGTAGACTGCACTGTGTAGCCCCCTGGTTCCCAATGTGGGGCATATGAGCCACAGGAGGGCAATTTGAGAATGAGTTATTAACAGTGAATTTTTTGCCTCACTTATAAAGCATGGTACCTACAAGAAAGTGTCATACATTCTCTCATATTTATGTACTTATATTATAAATAATTTTATATTAATTATATGAATTAATCATTTTGTTAACCTATGTAAGATATATTGATAGAGGTGAATTTGCTGAAGAAATGTTATTTTGTACATCATTGGAGAGCACAACTACCGCTACTGATATATATACCGTAATAATCTAAAAAAATACTTAAGAGGTCAATAATGTTTACAGGGAAAACGTAACATCTTATGCTGCAGATGGTGCTCCTGTTATGATAGGCAAAAAATGACTGATTCAAATTGATGAAAGATGAAAATCCAGAAATACTTCTTGTGCACTGTGTTATTCACAGAGAGAACTTAGTGTCCAAAAATATCATGTTCTTAATGAGGTAAGAAAATATAAAAGGAGTGCTGGCATGGCTTTGTGATAAGATAGAAACTAAATACCCAAATTCAACTAATTTTGTAAGAAAACTTGTTATAGTTTCCATCTTCATATTTAGCTGAATGTGGCTTTAGTGCTGTAAATGATTTGCAACTGAAAAAATAAATCGACCGGATATCAATAAATGGGGAGACCTGAGACTGAAGCTGACTAGTGCCTAAATAAAATCTCTCTGCAGGAGGCCTGAAGCACAAGGATCTCACTAAGGGCAAAATCCAGAGTAACTAAGGGGAGTCCTTGCTCTGGTGTAAGATCAACTTACTCTGGATTCCAATATGAATTTCCCATAGGTTTTCACTAGGTGCTGTAGTAACTTCGGATGCATATAAAGTCTCTTACATGCTCCCGTAGTTACTCTGGATTTAGGGGTCAGGCTATAATCCAGAGTAACTACGGAACCTCTGACACTGATGTAGTTACAGTGCCACCTATGGGAAATGCATAGAGCAATCCAGAGTAAGTGCTTCTAATGTGTTCCCATAGTTACTCTGTATTGTAAGGTAATTTTAGTCTCAAATTGTATTTTAAATTTGTTATGGATCTTTATTTGATTGTATAGTAATTGAAATGATTCAAGTATTATAGAAAAGGCTTCAATTAAAATTATTTTGTATTTATGCATTTCAGTCCTCTATTATGTTTTGAAACTTATTTGCTACTTTTTTTCGTACTACTCCATATTATTATTTTGACAACTTTTTAGTGATTTCTTCCTCAGTACTTTAACTATCCTTTCATTCTTTTATTAGTCTCTTTCATGGATGCCGTGTTCTTTGGAAGCTTGTTTAGACTAAGTTAATGGCCATTTAGGCTTCCTCCATTTAAATAGGAGTTCATGTTTTGAATAATAATTATTATATGTCACCCGGGGGGAGGGCATTGATATTTTAGAGATACTTAGGTAGTGCATGGTAAAAAATAAAAAGTTGGGAACCACTGGTGTTCAAAGACAAGGCAATGGAAATACAAGTTCACTGGTGGACTATTGTTATACAATGTAAGCTACACACATGCACAAGTATTCAAAGGGTATAGTGATAGAGTTTTGGCAGTTGTGGAGAATCAGTTTACCTTCTGTTTTTGATATCCGCCGAAGGGCAATACTTTTACCCCGGTCATCTGTTGCCTTCATCTTAGCTGGATCCACCTGGTAGTGCATATTGTTTATTGCTAGGTCATGGGTCCTTTGCTGCTGGAACGCAAATTCTATTTGCATATTGGCAAGTTTCCCAAAGAGCTTGAATTTCCCTTTCTCTTCATATCGCCACTCTACGATGTTGCAGAAAAGATCTGCCTTAGCCTGCTCCTCTTGGGAATTACGAATCTTTCGGAGCATCTCCTGAATTTCTAGGCTGACACCCAACACGTCTTTGGTCACCCCAAGGATATGGAGTGAGCCAGTACTTCTTATTTTAATGACAACATAATACTTCTGCTGAAGTTCTTTCAATTTCTCATATTCCTTTTCTCTAAATGATGAAATCCACTCATCGGTGATGGTAATTTCATCCTGGTTTTTGGAAATCATACTTTTAAGCCAAGATTCAGTATTTCTTACACTTTCCTGGCTCTCACCACAAATCTGGAAGATGGCAGGCTCTACAGCTGACTCCAGAAGCAATTCAGTTTTCATTTCCATAGCAGGTTTTGATTCTTCAACAGCTTTTTTCGAGGTAAAAAAATCTGCAACACAGTATGCATCAAGCAGCTGGTTACCCTTTTAACCAACACCTGAATCCAAGATTTTACACATACACAAAAGTGGTATACTTACCTGCTATTTTAGAAAAAAGTGATTTGGATAAATGTTCAGAAGTTTCAGGTTCAGTTTCTTTCTTCCTCATACTTGCATAAAATACTCCTTGCAGATGTGGCTGAAAAACCACTATTTTAATACAACTAACGACAGGGTTAGGCGTTTGAATTGCAAACTGGACAATGGCATCTATCATGTCATCAGCTACTTCAGCAGGATCGCGATTTGCCTTACCTGTAATTACAATAAGACCCCTATTCTTTAAATGACTGAAATATGCATGTTTCTTTCCTATGGACTGAAAAACCACCCATAACAAAAAGATCAAATATCATTACTTAAAATCTAATGCTATCATCATCTGAACTTGAAAATATGAAAAAGGGAATATCCCCTCCCCCCTGTCCCCCAAACATCCTGACAAACTTTCCCTTCTCTAAAGGGTTGATAGCAAGGTCTATCATGTGCTGTGATAGACAGCACAGGCCCATTATGGAATAGAGGTTGAATCCTGATGCTTCATATTTAAAATGAGCAGCTCTGAAGGTCACATCCACTGATTTTGGCCACTGCCATCAGACTTTGTTGAGGGAAAGGCAAATGGATCTCATTCCTTTGGGAACATTCCTGCAAAATGTCATGGGAAATCCAGGTTCCATAAACAGTTTATGAAAATGCTAACCACTAAGGGCTGTGGGTGGCGCAAGCGGTTAAGACGCTGTGCCTGTTAACCAGTAGGCCAGGGTTCGAGACCCGGGTCGGCCCCACAAGACAGGGTGAGCTCCTGTCCTTAGCCCAGCTCTGCGACGCCAGCTGGATCCAATCGTATCGGCTCTGCCTTTCCATTGGACTAATTCAGTGGCGTGGAGAGGGGGATTTGCTGCTTGGGTAACAGCCTGTCCTCCGTAAAAATCCAACCCAGGCTTTCGTGCTTCGCATGCAGCATATGCAGTGCCGAGCACGATACCATAGTCTTTCAAGACTGACGGAGGCCTGCTTTTAAGTGGGAACTTAGGCATGGAAGCTTAATTTTGTCAGCCAAGCTACTTTAGAGCCTGTTGAGATGTTTTTGATTTCCAGAGAGAATGTCCTAAGGGAAAATTCTTCTATCAACTAGGAATATCCCAAGTATAGAAACAAGAAGCTACAAAGCTTTCCATAGGGTCTGGATTTGGTTTTTTCTGCTTTCCAGAAGCTGATATTTGATACTAAAATGCATTGGAGCTCATTGATACTAAAACCAAAGGCACTGGAGTTCAATCTATGACTCTACCTATATATAGCAATCTTTTGGGAAACTCTACATCCCACCAGTAACTGAAGTTTCACTGTTGTGCTGCAAACCCCAAGATAGACCTTTGGATATGGAACTCCCTACCTAAGAATGCCCGAAGAGTTGGTTTTTAAGGAACTCAAAAAACACTTTGATGGGTTTTTAAGGCACTCGATGGGTTCGATGGGTTTTTAAGGCACTCGAAAAAAACACTTACTCTGAAGTATGGATGCATCCAGTGGTGCCTTGCATTTGCTGCAAGGCAATTTGTGCGTGTGTGTGTGATAAATTTGTTTTTAATGTTTTTCTAAGTTTTCCCAGTTCATTGTTACTTGCTTTGTGATTTTTAGTAAAAAGTTAAGATAAAAATGGGAATACAAATCAGCAAACCACAGAGAGCTTTGTCTTTTTTTTAGCTTTGAATCCTGATCACAACAGCCAACATGGTCACCTGACCTATATACAGTAAGTTGCCAGCCTAATTGGAGAATAGGATTGCAGCCTAACTCTTTCCACCTACACCATACATCTATGTTCTCCCTCCATAGATTAAGAGACTGCTATAGTGCTGGATCATTGGAAACCAACAGAGAACATTCAATGATGGCCCTTCCTACTCTGTTCCAAGGCAATACTGACCCGTTCCAATGGCTGGGAAAGCAACTGATGAGAAATTCTTCTGTTCACATTCTTTGAGAACTTTGAAGACCTGCTCTTTGATATTGTTGGAGAAAACAAGATGAATGATGTGTTTACACTTCAGATTCCCCGCACTTGTGCATATAAGAGTGCTTTTACGGAATGCTGAAAGGAGGAAAAAAATGTGAGATACAGAATAAAATAACTTCCCATCAAACAAACATCTTTCTTCCTGCAGCCTTTCCAACAATATTCTGTTATGTGGGTATAGCACAGAATCCATTTCTTACTCCTACAGTAAAACGATTACCTTGAAGATTTTGAAATGCAATTACCTTGCATTTTCCCAGTACCATGGCTGCAAAATTTCATTTCTAAGTGGACGTTCTGTTCTATAAAAACATATTGCTTCTGCATTTTGTGCAAACTGCATTCTGTGCAAACCAGATCAATTCTTTAAATGTGTTCTGAGGACAATTTTAAATGTGTTCTAAGGACACATTTTCCCTCGCCCGGAAAATCCTTTAACCCATATTTTCTTTATTATTAAGATACTGTGCTACTAGGTTCAGAGCAGACCTGATGGAATGATTGCAATAACAGGGGGGGAATTAAATATATTGCATGAGATGGCCCTTTCTTTCTAAAATTCCTGAACCAGAGCAGTGCCAAATCCAGAGCACTCAACACCCCCCCTAGTGCTGACTAAATCATCCCAATGTTTCAAAGCTCAAATGTCTCAAAAGCTTGTGTTAGGGCCCAATTGTTTTTATTTTTACATGGCCAGTCAACAACGTCTGATATACTTTGGCCACCGTATGCATTTGGACAGATCCTCAAGATCCCTAGATACCATCAGACAATATCATGGTTCTGTCTCCCTAGAGATGCTGAACAATGAGAAGTATTTTCCTTTCCAGAAACAAATCCATTTTCTACAATGTTCTGCACTACAACATGCCCTTTTTGTCTTTACAGTGTCGTTTCATTTAGCATTTGGCCTTCAAAGTTTGGGTCTAGGTTACCTAAAGGATCACCTTCTTCCATACATTCCAAATGATTCAAGTCATTTAAGAGGCCACTTCTTCAGATGACCCCTTTATCCCAAGTTAGAGGAATGGTGGCATGGGGTGAGTCTTGTCTGAAGTGGTGCCAAAACTATGGAAATCCTTAACAGGGGAACTCAGAACTCTGGGAACCCTGGGGAACCCTGCAGAGTGTTTGCAGGGATCCCTGTGACTTGAAAAAAGCAACAGTTGCAGCAAGTAGATTAGTTAATCTCCCCACCTGAGACGACAGACGGACCAGGTTTTACATAACCCAAAACCATTCTGTTGGACAATTATTAATGATGGTAAAGGAAAAAAACTCTTCTTCAATTGCCACAGAGTAGGTCCTAAATGAGCTCTAACTCATGTTGGATTGGATCCATCAAAACTTTTCTGCCACTATAGATATAAGCATCAACACAACACAACTGTTTTATTATGAGCACAATCCTAACCATGTCTACTGAAAAGTAAGCCCCATTGTGCTCAATGGGTCCTACTCCCAGGAAAGTGTCTTAAGGATTGCAGCCTAAGTGTAATTCTCCAGAAAAATCAGGAAACCAGTTTTGATCTAAATCAAGGCTGAGGAACTACTGGTATGTCTGTTTACAAGGCAGAAACTCTAAGGAGCCATTTTCTTAGTCTGACCAGAGATATTTGTAAGTTGCTGGTTCTAGCATAAGAAAATGGTCCCTTGTGAATATGGTAAACTGCTGGACATGAAACCAGAATAATAGTCTATTTTGGTCCCACCTCACAGCCCATGTAGCCTTGGCTGCTTTATCACCTCCTAGAAACTTACTTGGCAGACAAATCTGAGAGACCAACCATTCCCACCCTGTCTAGCCAGGACTCTGTTGGTACCACCCTCCAGAACCAAGTCCTGGATAAAGTTGGTCTCATGATTCATTAGCAGTACAAGAGTCAAAGCCTACAAAAATCACTACAATTACAGTTTATGTAGGAGTCCATCAGCACTTCAAAAAATTGATTTATACAAGCAGACCTACCTAAGTTTTTACATTCCATTTCCATCCATGGCCCAGCTCTGTCCAGAATTGCTTTGGAAACACCTAAAGTTAGAAAAAGTTACACTTGTCTAATAAGAAAAAATATATAACCACCAGGAATGCTAACATTCTATGCAAAGCAAAATACCCAGATTTAACTAATCATACCAGGCTAAACTCCATCTGTGTTTCAGCATTTGACCAAACCAAAACAGCAGTAAACTTCAAATAAGAATTGCCAACGTGATCAAGCAAGTATTTTTCAATTTGCAGAGATGTGTGGCAGATTTTAATTGAGAATGCACATACAGGCGTGTGTAGTTGAACAACCTTCCGCTTAATGTTAGACTGCATACTTTATATCACTCATCTTTGGCCATTTCAGCCTGGGACCCCCTTTCAATCTTTGGAATCTGTCCAGGACCCCCGTCAAACTTGCTACCCCCCATCTGCAACACAAGGCTTTAAAAAAGAGGAAATATGGTCACTCTGTCCCGCAAGTCCCCATGCTCTCTCCCACCCCACTGTCCCCAACCCCATTGCTCTTCTCTTATTCCCAACTGCCCCAAGCCCCCAGACTCTCTCCCACCCCACTGCCTCCAACCTCCACATGTGCTCTGAAACACACACACATTCATACCCCATGCACTCATTCACACATCCACAACACACATACCCACCCCATGCCATCACACACACATACAAATGCATCCACATACACACATACCCACTCCATGTACTCACACACGCATACACATACATACACAACCCATGCACTCACACACACATACACCCCATGCTCCTGGGAGAAGGCAGGCTTAAAAGGCACTTGTCAGGGCTCAGGTGGCACCTGCAGCCAGAAGCCCTTGCGGAGCAACAGGTATGTTGGCTTGGGAGCTTCTGGTGCTCCATTTTGATGCTCTCCCTCCCCTCCTCAAGCCTGGCTGCCCCCTTCTAAGAGCAGGCCCCTCTCAAAATGTAGGACACCCAAGAAGCTTTCATGTGCTTAATTTAAACACTACATTACTGAATCTTACATTTAAAATTATTACATATACCATTTATTACATATAATTTATGAATTCCAAGCAGGCTATAGGCTGCCTGCTCACAAGGAAAAAGACGATGAAGATTTCCCCCCTCCCCCAGATATATGTATAAAAATACTACATCCTGGAGAAAGAGGATATCTGATTAAAAAATAAATAAAAACAGGCTTAAACATCCCCCCAAAAGCATTAAAACCCCACAGGGATAGGGACAGGAAACTAAGCTTAGGGAGACGGGGAAAGAGAAGGTTGGACTATTTTTACAAATAATGTTTTTTAAAAAATTTCATATTACCATTTTCTATCAGCCAGTTTCTGTCATTTTCAGAGTTGGGGGGGCTGTCTTCTGGAGCACTTGTAACAGTGGTGGGATTCAAAGAAATTAACAACCGGTTCTCTGCCCATCTGGCAGCCACTTTTAAATGGTTATTTTTAAACTTTATATGTCCTATCTCTCATTAACAACCGGTTCTACAGAGTACGTGCGAACCTGCTGGGGCCCACCACTGACTTGTAAGCTCCAGGTGCCTGGGATCAGGGCCTTGCTGGAAGCCTTGCACCCCCTGGACTGACCTTCCACACCGGCCAATGTGTTTGCTTACTCGCAACCAAACGTGGCTGTGCAGTTTGGAAGTCAAGAACTACCTTCTGGGTGATTTTGGGGTCTGCACTCATTGGACCAGGACATTTCTGTTGTCCTTGGATTGCTCTCAGCCTGCCCTTTCCACTGGACTACGGCACATTTGCCTACTCGCGAGTAAAGCCGCAATATAAATTACTTTTATTTTCTATGCAATTTTTTTGCTTTTAGTTTTTTGGCAATAACTTTTGATAGGAAGGAGCTGTTTCAAAACAGATTGCTGCATTGGATTCAGCGCTTCATGAGCAGAATGATTCAGAAAAACCAGGGTACCCAGACAAGGCAAGGCAAGGCAAGGCAAGAGCTGCTCCAATTGATGGCAATTTTTAATAGTTCTGTGGAAAGTTATTTTACATGCCTATATTGTCTATGGGACACCATTCCAAAACCAGAGCAGATTGCCAACATCTAGCAAACAAAAAGGAGGCAACAAATAAAGCTCTTGAAAAACTCTTCAATAAGGTATTCCTGAACTTTTGTTTCAGGATGGTGTTTCTCAACGAGTGATACAGTACCACTCTCCTGTTGGTATTCTCAGGACTTCAGGGCCGCTGCTGCCCAGCAGTGTGACCAAGTACACAACACAAGAAAGAACGGGAGGCCTCAAAGCCTGCTTTTACATGCTTGCATGCTTTTACATGCAAGGTCATTATATCCACCTGGAGCCTCTTACTGGTGTTTGTCACGTAGCATCCGTCCTCCCAAAACAGAAGTAACATGTGATGTTACTTCTGGTAATACCTGTAACTTTGAATGGTACATCAAATAGGTGGACCATGTGAAGTGGTATGGTGGAGGACAAATGTTGAGAAATACTCTTTTGGGAGAAACTGGGAAAAAGGCAGGTGTGCAGCTACTCAATTTCCAGAACAAACAACTGGGAACCATCCTACAGACTCCTTACCTTCTTTAAGGTTAAATGTTTCATTGGTTATGTTCACTATAGCATCTGTGGTTTCCTTGGTTATATCTCCACATTCTACAAGCAATTCTATTGAACCAATTTGCATTTTATGAGCTCCACACGCTGAAGTTGAAATACCGTTAATGAAGCCTGCATGGAAGAAAAAAAAAAGGATGGAGATGAAATTTTGTTCAGCATCACTTGAGCATTTGAGGCTAAAGATACCATTCCATTACAACTCTCTGCTTTCCCAAGAAACTTTTCATTTTCTTCTGCCTCAGCACAGTATTTTGATGGAACCTTCAGCTGATAATCTGATATCAGAGTAACCCTACAATCCAGAGTAACTACGGGAGCACGTAAGAGACATTACGTGTACCCGTAGTTACTGCACCACCTAGTGAAAACCTATGGGAAATTCATATTGCAGTCCAGAGCAAATTGTTCTTACACCGGAGCAAGGACTCCCCATAGTTACTCTGGATTGCACCCTAATATGGATTAATATGAGAGATATCCAGATTTGACCCAATTTAGCTTCCACAAGTTCTGTTTATCATCCTAAACTACAACTTGAGGGGACAGTGAAGGAATGAAACATGAACTAGAACACTCGGACATTTTAAGATTATTATAATAAACATTGCTTTCCTATTAATTTATAAGTCCAAGCCAAATCTTACATATTTAGTCAGGAAGATTTGCTGACTAATCCAAATTCTTTACAGTAAAAATAATATTACTTATTTTCCCTTGTTATCCACTAGGATTCTGTTCCATAAACCCCCATGGATAAAAAATCAATTGATCAAAAAACAATTGATTTAAAAAGTTTAATCAATTGATTAAAAAAACATTGATTAATCAATTGATTTAAAAAATTGATTAATCAATTGATTAAAAAACCCAAAGACCCATTTACAGGTTTCTTGCGCTTCCTTTGCTCTTGTCTTAATATCCACAGGGTTTGATTGTGAAACTCCCTGCTGATACTGAAAAAATGTGTTAAATAAAAGTATCCCCTGCTGGCTCCCCATTCTGGCTCAACTGAAATGATTGATTGCATGACTTTCTCCTTACAACATTAAGAAAAGCAGTTATTTTAAAGGGATGCCTTTTTCTTATCCTCCAGGGCCTGCATGTTGCTTCTCATCTACAGTGACCTTTCATGCTGAGTCAAATCGGTGTATAAAAAACTCTGTGTATAACAAGGTTACTTTTCTACACCTCTTTATTTCTTAGAGATCATGTAAAACTGCAGTATCTTCCTATAGGTAATTTTATAGTTAAAGCCTACAAGTAATAGTAGGTATGGTGATTTAATAGTTAAAGCTTGCAGTCAAGATCCTAAAACTGCTTAGGATCCCTGCAAGGTACTTGCATTTCAAAGCGGTCAATTTACTTTAAAGCGGTCAATTTACTATGCCAAAACCTTTCAATCCCAAAGGCAAGGGATTTATTTATGTTATTTATTTGATTCATGTCCCGCCTTTCTTCCTTAAAAAGAATGTTGATACATGAGGAAAATTGTAGTGCCTCCATTTGGCTAATCCATGCAACTAGTTCAACTGTTCTCTTTGGATCTTGGCCAACTTCTCACTAGCAATGAACGAAACCAAAAAATGGTGGAGGCTGGACAGATGGAGTTAATGGTAAATGTTGACAGAAAAGTCACAGAAGTCAACCCCATGCATAGCTATAATTTTGCCTGAAAAAATAAATCTCAACTTTCAAAATATTCTCCGCAGCAGCCATTGCTTTGATCATCCTTGTCTTACCATATAATTAATCCCAGCTCTGCCCAATTTTGTTTCTCAAAATGCAATTCCCATCTGCCATCAATACTCAAACAGCAAATTGAACTTTACCTATGTTAGCAGCTCTGCAAAATGTCATGCTAGTAAAACTTGGTCTCTTTCTTAATTCATTTGTAAACACCTAAAAGAGAAAGCAACAGTAAACAGCTATAACTAAGTAGTGAAAATTTCTTCATGAGCAACTGGCTAGCAGAATAAAAGGAGGCTTTAGGAGATGTGTCCCTGTGAGCATCACAGGATGCCTGATCAACATCATCATGACCTAGCCAGCATCACAACTGGTTGAAATGGGAAGAAAAACCCATATGGAGAACAGATCAGGGGATCCTGGGTAACAAGAGCAAACTTCAAAGAGAAACTTATTCAATGAAACTTATTCAACTATGAAAGTTCCAGGTGGAACTTATTCCACCTGGCCTATTACTTAAATTCATTATTATATTTTGAAATTATTTATTTATATAAATTCAGTCAAATGTGACATATAAATCAACTCTTTTTTACAGATTACTGACACAGTGTAAGAGAGACGATGTGGCCCTCCTGCCAAAAAGTTTGCACACCCCGATCAACATCAATTTATGACAAGCATATCCATTTCTCTGTTTGTGACAAAAATGCTACCACTAACGGAACAAAAATTACCTTGATAGTGGCTACGTCACTTGGATGCAATACAAAGTGAACTTCTTGAGGGAATTTTGCCCCTGTCCGGCTAAATTTGAACACCTCCTCAATCATCAATTTAGAAACAAATGGTTTATGAGATTTTACACTGGCAGTTCTAAGTGCTGGGAACGTGATGGACTTCAGACACTGCTGTTCAGACATTCTCAAACATTTTTCAATGGTCGCTGCCAAGAGCTGAGAAGCACAAGAGAAAGCCTGTGTTTTAGAACCTGCAGTTTAATAATTCGCTCATAGGTAGCATCTGAATTACAAATAAATATGCCACAACATGTCTCAAATTTTATTTTAAGACAAAATTCTATAGAAGTCATCCATGTAAGTACAATACAATAAGTGCATCAATATAAGTACAAGCTCTTTAGAAATCATCCAACATCGCTTGACTGATCTAGAAAATGTGCAGTAGCCTCCCTGTACTTGCGGGGGAAACATTCCTACTGCTAGCATAAATGCCCCCAAACTTGTATTGTAGCAAATTCTATACCAGGGTGACCATATGTCCCCTTTTTCCAGGACATGTCCTCTTTTTCAAGCCCTGTGTCCTGAAAAACTTCAGCCTCCTTTTTCTTGTAAGTGGGCAGCATGCAGCCTTCTCGCAATTATATGTAATAAATTATATGTAATTAATAAATTTTATGTAAATCATATGTAATACAGTAGTTTTAAATTTAATAGGTAATATAGTGTTTAAGCATGTGAAAGCAATATGTATGAATGAAAGCAATATGTATGAGCAATATGTTTTTACCTTTTATTTTGTTGTGTCCTACATTTTTCTTAGATGTCCTAAGACTCATAGTCACAGCCAGAGAAAGGCCAAAGGAGTTGGTTTTAACAAGCAGCAAAGTGTAGCGTTCTCACTGCCCACTTCCTCTGCTGTTTGCTTCCTGTATGTATTGCTTTGCAAACAAAAAGAAGCGCAAAGGCAATGGGTGTGTGGAATACGAGTTCCGCAGATAACTGAACCTGTGGAACAGTGGAATGGGGGGATATTGTTAGGGGACATGGACAAATCAACTGCCTTACGGTGATAAACTTCACCAACCCCAATGAACGCAGCACATAACTACAGCAAGGACGACTGGTACCAGCTAACCCAGATCTGAACATCAAGGCAGTTTATCACTAATAATTGTGCCTCTCAAGAAAAAAAGGCAGAAATATAACGGCTGATCAAACTGGCTCACAAGTCAATGATGGAACAAAGCTCCACACTTGATAACTAAAACGGTCATGAATTAATGAAAAATGGTCATGAATTAATGAAAAAGACCATTAAAATTCCATTAATTAAGGAGTGGGCTTGTGTATCTCCATCCAACAAATATCATTGGACTGGTAAGCAAAAAAGCAGTATATGACGGTACTCAAACTTTCGGGGAGCTTTACACCCTAGGTATGTCCCTGCAGACGAGCGGCTAACACTGCAATCCTAAAGACACTTTCCTGGGAGTAAGAAGACCCACTGAACCTAATAGGATTTACTTATGAGTAGACATGGTTAGGATTGCACACTAAGGCAATGATGCAATTCCAAGACTGTGTCCTTGTTGGGGGAACAGGGGCTATTTTAAATTTATCAGATCTGGGGGATATGACCCCATAGAGTTCATTCAGAGCTTCCCCAGGCTTGACACTAGTGAAAGTAGCAATTGCATTCAAACTAGAAGTCTGACTTCTGGTTTCATCACAATTGCATTTTCGCAATTTCAGGGCCTCAGGAAGCCCCAGACCCACCTCTTTTAAAAATAGCCCCTTTCCTTGCAAAGGCACAATCCTGGGGATCACATTGCTGCTGCTGCTTTTCCCCTTTCCCCAGCCCTTAATGGGAATGGGGGAAGTTTACATGAACCCAGTTTGATTAGTAGTGCTGTATAAATCACCTTGAATACATTTCTATGAACTTTCATCAGAATGCAGTGATGATACAGCCCCACTTAGTAGGCTGTAACCTGTAATGTCTCATTAGTTTAAAATAGGTTTAAAAATAGGTAAAAGGCTTTCATGACTTGTAGGAACTCAAGTCACATGCATCAATGACTCAGGCACTGACTTGTGATTCAGGATTTTTACCCCAAAAAGAGTTCTGACTCACAAATGTACAAGTAAAAAAAGACTCAGTTTTGGGCACAAGACTGTTAGAATGATCCTAACCGCTGTTAGGCAGCACAAGTCCCATGCTGGACAGGGGTGTTGCAAAAGTGCACAAGGCACTTCTGCACCACTCCAGGTAGGGTTAGGCCTGTGCAGTCATGCGCTGGCCTCCCCACACCACCATGGGAATGGGGAGATGGGCAAGTTGTGCTGACCTAAATTGGTTAGGATCGCACCCTCAGTGATTCAGTTTTGTGTGTGTGCGCTTGGTTACTATTTTTTCACTGCTTCAGCATCAAAAGATCTCATGAGTGATCCGGAAGTGATCCTTATGCCAAACCAGCATAAGCAACAGACTTATAGAGGACGAGGGCAGATTGGCTGCAGGGGGCAGGATGAGAGAGTAGAAGGGGAACGTGAAACTGAACACAACTGGAGGAGGAACAAAAAAAGTGGACTGCCAGGCAGGGTCACCATATGTTCTCTTTTTCCAATATGTGTCCTCTTTTGTAGACTTGTGTCCTGGAAATAATGTTCATTGTCCTCTTTTTCCTCATGAGCAAGGAGCATGTAGCCTTCTTGTAATTAATAAATACATGTAAGAAATTGAATTTAAGTTTTAAATTTAATAGTAAGCAATATTGTTTAAATCAACCACATGAAATAAATATGAGTGTTTTTAGCTTTTATTTTGTTCTGTCCTACATTTTCTTGCATGTCTTACATTTGGGAGGACATGTCCTCCTTTGCAGTTATGACATACGGTCACCCTGTAGCAGTGATGGGATTCAAAGAAATTAACAACTGGTTCTCTGCCCATCTGGCAGCCACTTTTAAATGGCTATTTTTAAACTTTATATGTCCTATCTCTCATTAACAACCGGTTCTATAGAGTAGGTGCGAACCTGCTGGAGCCCACCACTGCCATGTAGCCAGGGCAGGGTGGCTCTGTTGCCCATCTCAAAAGTGATACATGACTGGTTTACTGAATGACTGGCCTGATTTTTTTCTGATTGTAACATTAAGGAGAAAGAGGAGCCCAACAGAAGGGGAGTAGGTTCTTTCCATTTGAAAATACCTGGATATCGAAGGGGCGCCACCTCCGTTTTTTTTCCCCCTGTAGAGACATAATTGACTTGTGGCGTGACTTGCTTTTTGGAAAGGCTCAGTCTAAAATGACAACAAAAACACTTTTGGAGTTGTGATGGTCTCCCATTACAATTGATTTGCAACTCTACTCAAGGGGTGAGAAGACTCATGAGACTTGCAACTCAGCGCTGTGGCTCCTGCACTTCTCTATAGAAAGATCTTTCAAAACCAACTGCAACAGGTGCTCCTGTCTCATCAAGCAGTTTGTTAAAAATGTTTTTTTTACACATACACATACTTCAGATGACAAAAAGTTATCACCTAAAAACAAGGAAATACTTCTTGCTTTGGAAGTATTGTTTCTCAAACACAAGTTCAGCAGACTGATCCATCAATTAAACACTCATGATTGCATAAAAAAAACTCCTTTTTGAGCAATGTATTCCTCCCATGTAAGGCATCTAAAATGTACTAAGATCTAACTGTACCTTCTTTTGAGATGTCTGACTCTGATACGGTTCCCGAGAAAGTATAACTGCATGCATCACATAAGAACAATCCAGAGCATAACCATCTGTTTGTAGCACACAGCCTTGGTTAATATCTTTTCCTTGGGCTTGTGCAGTTAATTCCTCCTGGAGTGCTACTCCTGCCTTATTCATCAGAGCCTTAGAGATTTTACCTCTCTCAAGTTTCAGGTCAGAGGCAATGCTGTTGACAATTGCATCTGTCTTTATAAAAAAAGAAAATTAAAACTTACAGATGAAGTGAAATACTGAAACAGCAGGAAATACTGAAAAGTCAGAGATGAACCTGTTGTTCACCACTACCGTTTCCTAAGCATTTACAAGGCATTATAGGATCTAGAGTTTTATAAAAATATTAGAGGCTTCCAGAAATTAAACCCAGCAATGAACCTGAGGTTCATCAAAAATCACAGCACTTAAAACAAGCCAGAATTTTTGTCTCCAACCCTTTCCATCAACGCTCCACTCATTAATTGGGCAACCATTTGAATTCACTATCAGTAAGCTGTCTCCCAATCATATGCTGTCTTAAGCAGCAGCAGCACCCATACAAGCCCTACAGCTCAGTAAGAAATTATCCCTGTGGAGCCCTGACTTTAAAGCTAGCTCTTCTCAGGCAGCAAGATTATATTGGTCCTACGAGCCCAACTCAGCAGATGGATGTCTCTTTTATCCAGCAGAGGTTTCTATTTTTCTTCTAAATACAACATCATCAACGAAGAAGATGGTTTGCATGCTTGCATCAGCAAAGCAAGGGCAAGAACAAGAGCATCAATGTTCAACCAAAGTGCCATGGCATATTGGTGTGCCACATATACTTCACAAGTGTGCTTCAACAAGTTTGGGGAAGGGCCATTGGGGATGCGAGCCTCCTGCCTAGCAGCATGGGATCCCTTGTAAAATTTCAAAAAAACTAATAGTGTACTTTGACAATGTTACCACTTTGTGAAGTGTGATGTGAGATGAAAATAGCTGAACGAGAGAATAAACATCTCTGTTGACAACAAGCAAATTCAAACAGGTCTCTTGCTGAATGAAGAAGCAAGAAGCATTCTCTGCAATGCAATCACTGGTCTGAATGTCCAAATCTATACCTGATCCAATTCTGTGTGGTTTCTAGTCATCATCCCACAGCATCAATCCAACCATGACAGAGAACTCTGTGGCCAGTTTTTCCAGTTCTCTTGAAAGTTTAGGATGGAATTTATTACTCAGTTTATCTTTTGAAACGCAGACCCCTATCTTTCCTAAATACCCCCCCCCACAGACAATGAAGTAGCCAGATTTGACAAGGACTATATCTAATGTCTGTCACTAAAGAGCTGGGGATTGATATAAGGAGTGGAAGGAGGCAGCATTGTAATGCTCTTGTACAAAATGGGGGCATCTTGCAGAAAATTGAGGCATCAAAACTGAGACACCCAAACAGCACACAACAATACGCAAGCCTGGAAGATGCGAGCCTGGCACATTCTCTCTCTTTTTGTTAAGGAGTGAGTAGCCCCTTCAGGTAGCAAAAGTAGGAGATGCTGTTCAACAAAAAGGGACATCCATTCACAAACTCCAGTGAACAGGCATCAGAATTACCACCATGTCAAGCTCCTAGTGTACAACTCGCCGGCCTCTTTTTTCTGACTTAAGGACCACTGGGCCATTAAAGAAGAATAAAGACACAATTCTGGAGCAGTGACATATTGCTGCCAATGCTGTCCGTGGACCTCTGTGGGGGGGTGGGGAGGAGAGAAACATATAGAAATTGATAGAAATAAATTCTTTTGAGCTGCCAGGTTTAAAACCAGCAGCCACAAAGGTTAATATATAAGCAGCTAAAACAAACAGGAGATGGCTCCATCCCAATTATTTGTTTTAGAGAAAATCCCTGAGAGGAACCGCCAAGGAACAAGTTGGAAACAAACTTATGTATGTTAGTTTAGTGCAGGGGTGTCCAAACTTTTTTTGCAGGAGGGCTATATCATCCGACACTGTGTCAGGGGCTGTAAAAAAATAATCTACATTTCAAATTTGATTAAGTTTACATGAATGAATTTAGATCAGTTCATAAACACCTTCTGACAGAGAGAAGGTGATCTTCAAAGCAGTTTCACACACAGAGAAAGGGTGATCTTCAGTCCAGTTCATAAACACTTTCACACAGAGAGAAAAGAGGTATGTGCAGCCTCCCTGACCCTCCAAACACCCTCTGAAGGCAAGAGGCTCTCAATACCTCTGGAAGATTACAGGGCTTGCCCATGGGTCAAGTCTAGAGGACCTGCTCCAGGTCACATCTGGTCCATGGGTCAGGGTTTGGGCACCCCGGGTCTAGCATGTATGTTAGATTCATACATCAATTGAGCAGCAATTTCATGCCGCTTTTAAAGTTCTTATTATACCTATATACTTACTGTAGAATCTTCAATTTTCTTCTTTTTCAGTATTATTTTCATGCCCTCCGGAGTAGTGACTTCTTCATGTTGTTCTGGTGGGAGGTCTCTGAAACAGTTATCATCTCTGGGCCTTGACACCACCTCTGTGTCGTTGAAAACATTACTGAAAGCGTCCGAGAGGGCCTGAACAGTTTCCTCCCTGGTGTCCATTAGGCATATCTGCTTCAGACTGCGGAGCCCTAATTCTGTTAAGGTTTCCCTGACGGATGTCGCAATGGTATAAGCACACTCTTTTAGTGGAAAGCCAAAGACCCCTGCGCTGATAGCGGGGATGGCTATTGATTGATGGTTGTAGGAGTCTGCTATCTGTAAGCTTTCCCTCACAGCACTCTTTAACAGCTGCGTACATCTTTCTTTTTCTGAACTGTTCCATCGAGGCCCGACAGCGTGGATGAGTTGCTTGCATGGAAGGCTCCAAGAACTCGAGATGACAGCATAGCCAGGTCTCACTATCCCATATTTCCTTACCAAATCATCACATTCACTTTGAAGCTGTGGGCCGGCCGCTTTCAGGAGCGCATCGGCAAGCCCACCAATGTGTTTCAACTCTTCATTGGCCGCGTTAACCACAACATCAACTTGACAACGAGTCAAGTCTCCCTTATGAACTGTTATCACAATGCCATCTTTTAACTTAATCATACAACGCGGGGAGCCCATTTCTTCTGGAAAATCCTCAACTTCGGTCATGATAGCCTCTTTTTCATCAGTGCTGTCTTGCATCCTGAGTAAACAATGATATTGCTGCAATGCGCCGGCAACATACAGGTGTTCCTGTTCTTTGAAAAATACTCTGGCCCCTGGTTTATCAATTAGCACAAAGGTAGCACACAAAGAAGACAGTATGTTTTGAAAGAGCTCTAATCCCTTCAGCACTGCGCGTCTAGGCCCGGCAAGGGCAATCATTTTACGTCTTGTCTGTGTACCAAAGTGGATTGCTACACCTTGCTGGATCAAGTCAAGCCAACTTTGGCACTTTTCTTTCTCCACATACATTGTAACTGCTGCCGACTTTGTTTTGATGGTTCTTTCAATGTACACATTATTATCAACAAATTCTGAGAGCTTCTGGTGGATGCTAGCAACAACTTTGTAGTAACCTACGATAATAACTTTACCATTCTGCTCATCAATCATTACAGTGTCACTTGAACAATCAGGTTCGTTGTATAAACTGTCAAGAAGCTCCGTCCATTCCTTCTTTTGTATGACAGAGCTATCCACCACCTCAATACATTTATAGATCAGATCTTTCTTTAGTACTTCTTCAGCTTCTAAAAGATCATTATGACCTACTGCTGTCAAAAGGACCCCATACTGCATAAGCGAAAACAGAGCATTAATTCTTTTGGATGAGAATAACAGTTGTGACAGTGTTTCATCATTTACAGAGTTTAAAAAAAGAAGTATGTAAGGGTGGACATCCACAGGCTTTTGGACCATACCAGTGAGTTTTTCAAGGATGATGCTTTTTATTTTAAAAACTTCAGTGGCTATACCACGCAGCGTTACAATCCCTTTGCATGTATTGTAGCCCATCTTTAGATTAGGACACTGCAAATTGATTATTTCTTGTAACCCAGCATTGTTCAAAATTGTATATTTCCGATAAGAAACCAAGACACCCTCCTCTATGACGCCCTTCTCTCTTTCAATCTTCATAGCAGTGTTTTCTATAAGAAGCTTCATATCTTGTGCAGCGCGATCTGTCACATCTGCTTCACCCACCAAAGTAACTTTTCCCATTGGAATATCTGGAAGGATCATAACCTCACTTTCTTCTAAGTTGTTTTTTATGGCAAGCCAAATCTCAGCATTCACATCACACTTCACAGCTTTCCACTTTGAAAGGAAATGAGCAAACTGGGTAGAAACAACTTTTTTCCAGGATTTGGCCACAGACCGTTTCTGCTTATACAAGGCAGGGGAAGGGCGCACTATAACTTCTGGGAGTAAACCAACATCCATGGGCCACTCTAACTCAGAAAAACAGCTTTTGAACATTTTATCACTTATCTCATTAACCAACGACTGATTCTGATGTAAATACAACCAAAGGTGTGGATCCAAGGGGATTTTGATGGGATCTGGCATAAAGGCTGGCCTCTGCTTTCCATATAAAGCTATGTCCAGAAAAATATAGTATGGAGAAACTACAAGTTGCACCCGATTTAAGATATGTTTCTGTGACAGTACTGTGATGACATCTTTAAAGAAAATAGAATATATTAGAAAATTAGAGTAATTACAACTAGAGTAATTACAAATTAGAGTAATTACAGTTACAAATTAGAGTGTTACAATTTATCCCATAGGCAGAATTCTGTAGCTATCAGGATTTTCCACTACTATTTACAATTAGACTCTTCACCTTCTCATTCCTGTATTTTTTCAGACTATTTTATTCTTTGTACATAAAACTTAAATAGTATGTTAAGATGAGAATACAGTCTGAGCAAGATTGCAATATAAACTCTGCTAAGAATCAAGTCCTACTGAACCCAGTTGGATTTAGTTTTGAGTAACCATGTATAGAAGTTCTCCTACTTATAACTGTTCTGCTTATAAACACAGGGCGCAATCCTGAGTAACTATGGGGAGGCCTTGCTCTGGAGTAAGAACAAGTTACTCTGGATTGCAATATGAATTTCCCATAGGTTTTCACTAGGTGATGCAGTCACTACGGATTACACGTAATGTCTCTTATATGCTCCCATAGTTACTCTGGCTTGTAGCCAAACTCTTTTAGCTCCAACTTCCAGTTTGTAAGCTACTGCTACCAAGTACAGAAGCCACTTGGAACCATTCACAACAGCTACAAAGTGAAACTGTTTCACCAACAGAACCAGTTTCACCCAATGATTCTGATCATCATAGGTCAGTGATGAAATTGAGATCTCCCATCACTCCTCTGTACTATATTAACCATTAGTTCTAACTCAAAAATGAAACTACATTCAACATGTGGCTCAAAATTTCTCTTCCCTTAAGATGTGACAAATTTTAGGGCCTTCTAGTGACCAGCACTGACCCTAGGTAGGCAAAATAGAAGCTAAAACCAGCTAAACCTGCATTTACACACAAAGGTAAACAGAGGCTGCAATCTTAAAGGCATTTTCCCGGGAGTAAGACCTATTGAACACAATGGGGCTTACTTTTGAGTAGACATGGTTAGGATGCTACTAACCTAGAATAATTGTGGGGGATCCATTCTTGGACCCCACAGATGCCAAATTTCAAAATAATCAAATATGTGATCTGTTTATTTAAGCCAGTGGTTCTCAATCTTCCTAATGCTGTGACCCCTTTATAAGTTCCTCATGTTGTGGGGACCCCAACCATAAAATTATTTTTGTTGTTACTTTATAACTGTAATTTTGCTACTGTTATGAATCGTAATGTAAATATCCGATACGCAGAATGCATTTTCATGGTTACAAATGAAATGTGTGTTCTATGCACACATTGAACACAATGGGATTTATTTCAGAGTAGGCATGCATAGGATTGGGCCCTGAGGCTGCAAGCCTAACCACATTTACATGGGAGTAAAGGTCCCCTGACTATAATGGGATTTATTTCAGACTAGGCATGCAAAGGATTGGGCCCTGAGGCTGTCAGTCAGCCCCAGTGCACATATAGCTACAGCTGGAGGTCTGGTAAGCCTGAGCTGGCCCCCTGCACCAGAGGTCTTTAGGCAGCCCCCAGGAAAGCTCTAGGTGACCCCAAAAGGGGTCCCAACCCCCACTTTGAGAAACGCTGATTTAAGCCCTCCAAAGGGGATTGGATCTGTGGTACTCTCCAGCGGGCTTTCTGGAGCCAGTGGAAGCAGTGGTTATCTGGAACCACAGATAATGAGGCTCCAACCATACTTATGAGATATAACTGTTCCAGAATAATCCCTGGTGGAAACTGAAAGCTTGTGCACTTTGTTCTGTTTTCCCTGCTCCTTCTATAACTTACAATCAAAATTTAGGGATTTGTTTGGAGATCTCCTACTTCCTATGATAATCAAGATTTGTGACCTGCCCAGAAACAGAGAAGAATCAGTGACGGGAACAATACCTTTCAAATCCTGATACGTAAGAACAGCTGAATTTTCTTCACGATCAAAGGCAATGTGTGACAATTTCCCAGCACCACACTTCTCACTCTCAAAATAACGAGCAATTTCATCTTGAGTTATACTGGATGGGAGGTTTTCAACTAGAATGCTTTTGGTCATCTCCAGAGAGCGTGCCGAAATGTTTAGCTGCTGAACCCTATGGTACTGGTTGAAATCCTCAATAAATTTCTCTTTGTCTACAAAACATAATTTTAAAAATAGTATTAGCATAAATACTAAATTACATAAAATCTCTCCAGAAAGTGGTCTTCCATCTTACCCGTTCCTTCAGCCCTAACTCACTGAGGACATAATCCTAACCAATTTAGGCCAGCACAACTCACCCAGTTCTTTGGTGGTACGGGGATTGTGGCAAATGGGGAGAGTGGCAAATGTCTCCCAGGAGTGGTTCAGAAGTGCCTTCTGGCACTTTTGTGACATCCCCAGACCAGCTCAAGACTTGTGCCAGGATTTATGCCGGACTAACAGAGGGTTAGGATTGCAGCATATATGCTCATCTTGTGTATCCTGCTAACTTGTCTCCTCTGCCTTTCTTTCTACCATTCCACCAACACCTCCCAGTCTCAGTTCCTTCAAAAATCAACTCAACTAATAAGTTTCTCCATTACCACCTTATTATCTGTACAATCAGGATGGTTTTAGGTTGGTTTTACAATCAGAGGGTTTCCCTAAGCCCCCCAATGCCTTTATATGGCTTTATGGATTTTCCATAAAACCAAAAGTAGGTTTATAAAAAAAAAAACCATATGGCTTAGTCTTACCCCAGCAGATGCCATGGATGGATATCCACAACTTCTGCTGAGCAAAGAGTACCTTCCACAGTCAGGATGGCATGGATTCCCTTGGCTTTGCAAGGGGGAAAGGCACTTGCCCATTCTCCAGTTTCATGTAATTATAGGGAATGGAATCCATATGGATACAGGGGTATGCCTGTATTCAATTTACCATTTTTAAGCCAAATATCTGAAGTCACCTGGGGGACCTCTTGTGGCTCTGTGGTTAAAGGCACTGTGCCTGTTGATTTGAAGATTGGCAGGTCAGCGGTACTGGTACTGGTACTGGCAGACCCAGGTACTGCATGAAGCAACATCCTGGAGACAGGCCGACCAGATATCCACATGTCGTATCCAATATCTAAAGTGGACCCTGCCTGGAGCAGGATTAACACTAAGAAAATAAAATACAAAAATGATCTGAAGTCACCTGCATTTCAAAAGTTGCCACTTGTAATTTAGGGAATGTGCAACTCTTCGCAATACTATAGTACTACTTTTTTCCTCATCCCAGCTCTGCACAATACCTCATTGCCTTCAAATTCCTCAGCTCATATTGAACTAATTTGAGTGGACTTACTGTACATGGAACTGAACCAGACTGTCTTTTCTATAGTCCTGATGCATGCAAAGGCAACAAGCCAGTGGTAGCAACAACACTCAGCTCCACGTACCTTTGTTATCCTCAGAGCACTTCACACTATGGGGCAAGTTGCACATGCAACCAGTTTGAGGCTGACTTTGTTTTTCAGTGAACTACTCCTTTAAAGAATCCTTGTATCCATTCTGTTACCAATGCTTTCTTACCAATGGGCTTGAAAAAAGTAATTACAGCAGCATCTCTCTCAGGAATCATTTCTACACTGAACTCAAGGTCCTCTTCTGATAAGCCACTGACGTTCTCAATCAACAAAGTTAGAATCCATTGGTGTACATTTTCTTCCACATTCTCGAGTAATACTTGAGAGGACATCATTTGCAGTTGATCATATGCCTGCAGCTGATACGGCCTGACATGAACTGCTATTTTATTTATTGAGTGAGTCTTTCTTTTCAGGACATCTTGAGCATCTGGTTGGGAAGAAGCAGAAGGAAAAAAAATGTACAGTCACAAATACTTGCGCACAGTATGATCTAGCCACCAGAGGCTTATTACACTGATCAGATCAACTCCATGTTTGTGTCTAATCAGGTTCCCTACTTTCTTGCACAATTCTGCTTTGCTAAGTATCCCAAGACTGGGTCTATAGATTTAAAAATTCTACCTCTGCGCTTGGTGGTCACTGTGAAACTCAGCAAAGAACACAGTTTTGTTATTTCCCCAAAGAATGTGGTTTTTTTTAAAACCACGTATTTCTCAGGAGAAAAAAGGCTTTGCCATTTCATTATCAAATATGATCTGCTATTTACATGGAATATACAAACTCACAAATTTTGTAAGAATCAAATTGCAGCCCCATGCTAGTTTACTTGTTAATCCAAAACTTAGAAGTTTTGATCTTATTTGGAAACTTGTATTAATATGTACCAGCTAAAATCAATGGCAAAGAAGAACAAAATATAGTACATAGGTTTTTTTTTCTTACAGCCTATTGGCACAATCTAGAGTAACTACGGGACCTCTTACATCAACGTAGTTATTGCACAACCTATGGGAAACGCATAGAGCAATCCAGAGTAAATGCTTCTTACATCGACATAAGAGGTCCCGTAGTTACTCTGGATTGTGCGCTAAGTTTTACTTTTCAGATAAATCTACCTTTATATCCTTGGGTTAATTCATGATCTAAACCTATTCTCTTCCAGCACTAAGCTCCAGCACAGGTGCTAAGTTCTGTAAATATGATGTAAAGCACATTAAGAGCACCAAGAGAGCAAGGAATTGGTGCTGGCCCATGAAAATCAGCGTGCAAGGCAAACTGCTGCATGGAGGCAGTGCAGGGTTACTGGGTGGAAAGAAGGGCATTCTAGGTTGGGGGGGAAGGACTTGTAAAGCCCTGCTCTGCCACATCCTATTCCTTGGGGTAGGGTTGTAAAGCCCAATGCAAAGCTTCCCCAGTCCACAGCAGCAAAACAGCCAACACAGACTTAAGGAGACCCTTTATGCCCCTGGATCCTTAGATGAATGGGATGACTCAATGGGGTCAACTGATACAGCAGTTGCCATTTTGAAGTTGCTACACCAAGCGCCAGCATGACCGTTAGGAATGGGCTGTCATTGTCTCAAAATCAGTACATTATGATTACTTGATAGTGTTTTAAGATCCAAAACAAATTTCCCGTCATGATGATTTGTAACATACAGAACATCTCGGACGTAATCAGACTTAAAGCAATCATGAGTGCAGGAAATAAAACCACCACCAAAACACCAGGCTGTCTATTTGACAAGCACAAAAAATCTTCGTCATTATCAAAATACCTTCTTTTGTTTCAAAGGTGATGATGATTTGTCGGCCACTTCTTATACAGGATTTGATAGGTCCCCCACCAGAGCGATTCTTATTTTGGAAGTACAGTGCTGCAATTTCCTCATCAAGTTCTCCCTTTGGCTCTATAATGATACTGAATTTGTCTTGGGCCACAATTTCTGGACTTTCTGAAATTTAAAAAGAAGGGGGAGAAAGAGAAGGACCATAAACTTTCCCGCATAGTTTACAGAAATTAAGTAAATACTTTATTGAAAACAAGTCTCTCTCCTAATAACATGAACTCAGTAGCCATAAAATAGGTAGATGGTAGTCAACTTTGAGAAGTCCAGGGAGCAGCTTGAGCAAGCTTCTTCCATCTACCTACCTAAATTAATCTTATCCGTTTTATACTCAACCAAGAGATTTGCTCAACATTGTATTTCAAAAGCACCCAGCAGTTTCTAGTCCTAAATCAGGAACTTCCCTTTTATATAAGAGAGGGGGAAAGAAACAATTATTGAAGATTATTTTTTTTCATTTTCTCTGTAAACCACTTTGTGAACTTTTAGTTGAAAAACGATATATACTGTAGATATGAGGCAAACAGGAAAACAGAAAAGATGTGATCCTAGACTGGCTCCAGCCCAGCCTTGCTTCAAAGAGAGCCTTACTTTAGGAAAGTATTTGAGAATACTCTTGTGTCTACATCACTGGAAAGTGACAAGTAGAGAAAAAGGAGTCCTCTATCAAGTGAGAGGAATCAGTAGTGTATTGCACAATCAATATTGCTAGACCAGATGTTGATGAGCATAGCTTACATCCCTGGCTCATTTCCCAACAAACAAAATGACAACACAAAGCCAATAGGCAGGTGTCGAATTTGGCTCGCTAGTCAAACAAAACACAGCTCCGTCCTCGTGGGGTCAGGTCAGACCACCAGGAAGGGCAGAACCTAAAGGTGGGCTATATAAGGGGGATGCAGAGGTAAGCCTGCCCTCTTTGTTCTTCAGGCAGACAAACACCCACCCTTCCCACCCTGAGGGCTAGTCTGGGCTTTGGCTGGTCGCCCCTTTTGGGAGGCCAAGTAGGAATTTTTTGCTGCCTTCCTGATTGGCAGGTGGAAGATAGTTTTTTGGCCTTCTCCAGACTATCTTCCCTTATCTTGCTATGTTCTGGCCACTTTGAGCAGGGGATGCGGGTGAACAGGTCCAAAATAAGGGGTTCGGCAACGTACAATCAGGATCAACTGGGGCACAGCAAGGGAGTGTGCCTACAAGAACCCGACCTCAGCCCTCGACAGGATGAGAACGGAAAGGCAACCCCATGCCTGCAGGTTGCCTACTTTCAATCCCTAGCGGGATGGAAGGGAGTTACCAGGCAACAGTACGATCTGACCCGCTCCCCCCCCCAGTTAGGGGAAGGGGTATGTGGGGCGGAACCCAATTAACTGGGTATGGCCAATATATAGGTACACACCAATCCTGGTACCCAGGTTTCACCTGGGGGCCCATAAAAGACCTGCAAGCTCGCTAACCCTAGACACGGGGCAGACGCTGGGGGTCTTAAAGGAATTTAACCCCAAGGTCAAGTTCAAGTTCAAGGTCTGCCCCCACTTTTGATTCTGATTGGATTATTATTTGGATTTATTGATTATTTAATAATCATGCAATAAAGTGGCCCATCTCCTCCATTTGTTTGTCTGTGTGTTTAATGGACTGTGCATAGACCAAATGAAAGAACCAGAAGAACAACATGAAAAAATATAATCACCTTCCCTTGCCCATAATACAGCAGGGGACAAGTCCTGCTGCTATCACAGATACCAAAACTGTGGATGGCAACAAACCCTATACTTATTGTTGCTTCCCACATCCCCTCCAAACTGCTTCCACTTCATGCTTATTTGTAACACTAACAATCAGCCATGAAGAGGAAGCTACTCCTGAAAAATCTTAGTGTTTTGCCCTTTTCCAAGTAATACTACTGTGCATATACACATTAGGATGTCAGCAAAGAGTAAATAAAAATATTGAGGTTAACAAAAGATTAACCTTGATGCTCCTAAAAGATCATCCAAAAGATTTTTTTGATGCTCCTACCTGTTTCTTGAGAAGTGCTTGCAATGCTGGATGCCTAGAACCAAAACAACAATTCATTAAAGAAGTCACCAAATAATTCTGTGCAGTTTTGAAACTATAGAGTACTTTTGGCTAAATTTGGTTTAACATTTACCTGATCTTTTGACTTTGGCTGTTTGGATTTTCTTTTGAGAGGGACATCATTGATGGATTCAGGTTGACTTGCTAAAAGCACACATAAAAGGTATTTTAATTCTCAGATGGTATTGGTTTGCAATGCTTTATTACACAGCATACTTGTCATATCATATACCTGATCTAAATTCATGTGCAAACATGCATACACTGTGGATGACAGTTTCTAAAGCGCAATACATGCTCTTAAAAGTCAGTTGTCGCAACCATTTCCAGACACATTTACTGTCAAAGCAGTTGTACTGAGAACTTACACTGGTGTTTCTAAGCGTGTGTTATGCTTCTAAGTTACAAATTTAGACATACTGTATCAAGCACTCTACTAGGTGGTGCAGATGTGTTTTACTATCTCTCAGCACAATCCTAACCCCTGGTTAGGCCAACACAGGACTGGGGATGTTGCAAAAGTGCTGTAATGCATCAGCCTATCCAAGCCACTGGAGGAATGGAGATGTGGCCTGGCCTAAATTTTGTTATGCTGGCCTAAATTGGTTAGGATTATGCTCTCTAGCTCAAACCCTCTGCACATTTACCTAGGAGTAAGCTTCACTGACTATTATAGGACTGACTTCTGAAAAGACATGCATAGGACTGGGCTATCAGTACATATATGCATCACTTAACAACAGGGATATGCTCCATAAGAACACATGGTTAGATTATTTCTCTGTTGTGAGAATGTTCATAGTGCACATCGCACTTCAATTCATTAATAAAGTTTCCCCTGGGGCCTATAATAAACTTTTTGCTCCTTACAAAAGATAAGTATTCTATCAATTTTCTGGGTTATGTAAGGTCAGAATGAAATAAGTTTCTTTCATAACTTGCCAAAAAAGGTATACAGAATTCCTAAGCGTTCTATACAATTCCTAGGTAAAGTTTGTAAGTTTAGAATGTAATAAACTTAAGGGCACAATCCAGAAGTGTACTTGGGTTACCCTATCTGTCACTGGGCTGACCCAGCTGCAAGATGGGCTACACTAGTTATTCTGGAAAAGGCTTGGGGCAGCCTAAGGCAACATAGGCTGCCTCCAGAGAGAAGTATGTCTCCTCTCACTTCAGGAGAGGCATGTTGAGGGTGTGCCTAGGGCAGAGCAGCTACTCTGTATCCAGAGCCCGTTTCTAGGGCAGAAATGCCTCTTGCAGCTCCTCAGACTTATACCACTTCAGGAATAGGTAAAACAATGAGCAGACCCATAAGGGTCCATGATAAGGCAACATAAGAATGGCAGTGTTGACCAAAAATCTGAGTTCTTGGCCAGCCTACCTAGAACCCCTGCCTCTCAACCTCAGGACATGGCACAACTATGGCAGCCTACTAAGCAGGGGATACAACAGGCTACTCCAACAAGCCCCTTGTATTCACTGTACTGGCAGTCTCATCAGGGACTCCTCAGGGACTCTCATCAGGGAGCCCTTGTATTCACTGGAGAGCAGTGGTATCCAACTTTTTAACTTCATGGCTCCTGGATCTTTAACAAGTTTGTAAAAGAGGGAATTTCAGCAGGTTTAACTTGTGATCTGTGGGATGAAAAGCTGTACCTACTGAAATTTCCTTCCCTGCATACTTGTTAAAAGTCCTGGAGCCCTGAAGTTGAAAGGTTGGACACTCCGGATGTAGACTGTACTGGCGTCTTATCAGGGACTCCTTATAAAGAAGGCACCAAAGCTGTTCCTTGTTCAGTGTGGTCTGAGGGGTCTCCTTGGGAGGAAGCCCTCCCCGTGTATCACTGACTTGGTGCCTACTGAGCATGCTCTGAGCTAGAGCAGCCCAGGCTTCCTGACTCTCTGGATGCAGCATAACCTTCTGCTCTGGATACAGAATAGTCGGGGCAGCCCAGCTAGGGCACTCCTCAGTGCCCTAATTCTGGATTGTGCCCTAATTCATGCTTTGCCTAAAATTTACAGGTATTAACAAATTGATATTTGATAACGAATTGATAAAACAAATAAACAATTCTAAGGTACTTTGCAACATTTTAGTCTATGTATATTGTATTGCTATGAACTTGAATGACATTTTGAATGGCACAGATCAGTAATTCTCAATCAGTGGTATGTGTTCCACCAGTGGTATGCCGGGCATGGTTGGGTGAAGCACCCACTTCCGGGCAGTGAAATCATGACAGGTACCTTCCAAAGACAACAGGCAGTTAGAGCTAACTGGTAAAGGACTAAAACAGTCTTTGAATAGACAAAAAAGATGTTCCCACCTGTTCTGACTTATCTACCTCTCATTTGTCTTACCGGTATCTAGAAAGCTTCTGTCATGATCTCTGAATCCAGAAGCAATTTTTTGCAGTTCATTGCCCGTTGCTTCCGGTGGTACCACTGAGGACAATATGATGGCAAGTGGTATGCTAGGGAGCAACTTTGAGAAATGCTAGCACAGAACATTTTTCTTAAGGCCACACTTCTGAAATCTGACATTTTTTCTTACACATAGATTCATCAAATCTTTGCCCAATTCCCTTGGACTATTGTTGACCCAAACAATATTTACAGCATGCATGTTTAAAAAAATAGGGGGATAGGTATATATACAAAAACCTAAGATCAGAACTAAGAAATAAGCTTTTTTAAAATACTTGACCAGGCATTCTAGTATAAAATGCCAGACTTCAAATAATGCCTGTAAAACATGTATTAGCAGAGGGACTCACTGAAAGTCCATAATACTCAAGCAAAACACCTCACAGGATTAAAGAAATTACAGAAATTACAAGAAAAATTACAGTATGAATCTAAACACTGAAACTACAGAATTCAGGGAAACTGCTCCTAAGAGTCGCTAAAAATGGCAGTATGGTGAGTGCTCCAATACTTCCACTATTTTTACATATATTTTAGAAGTTTTTGTGTAAGTTCAGCCACTTAAAATCCTGCTGAATGTTAACAATGCTGCATTAGATTCAAGCAAATAAGGTATATTCTCTCCTTTTCCAGAAAATGTATAAAAGCTTCCAAGATATATCTTTCTAACAATTAAGTTTTTAGTCTTTTTTTCTGTTTAAGAAGTTTACCTGGCTCCTGAGGTTCCTTATCTGCAATGGAATCCTGAAAGCAGAACAACAGTTAACTGTCTGAACATCAACATTCTTTCCAGAGAAAGACTATATTATTTACACGGATAAAATAATATCCATGAATCGACTCTACCGTAGTCATTAGCACATAATATGGACTGCAATCTATGCAATCTACCTTTAAGCATTGCATAAAAGAGGGAATTTAGGTAGGTGTAGCTCAACATTAAAGGGTTTAAAAAGCAGAACCTGCCTAAATTCCCTCTTTTATGCAATGCTTAAAGTTAGAGGCACTCTGTCCTCCTTTTTATATGGTCACCCTGCTTAAACACCACAAATGATTCTGGACACATTTCAGGTAAGGGCATTTAAGCCTTTTGGATTTCATTACTACTTCAATAAAAACTAGGGATATATTAACCCCATGGAATATATAAAACATTCCCCCAAATCAACAAACTGGAGATGAGGACTGATGGTTGCAGTTATGAAAACTGTTTTGCAAGGAAGCTTGGTCAATTTTTAATTTACAAACACTTAAATAAATGTCAAAGGAATCTCAAATTTCCCAGTATAAAGCATGGCAACCCATTATCTATGACATCAGTGGAGACAGTTACCCCTTCCCAGCAGAGATTCCTAAAATCACATAGCACATTTCAATCTACACATTTACAGAAACTGTTTCCAGCTAGCTAAAGTCATATGCTTTAAAGATCTGAAACACATTTTATTGTCCATGGAATTGAACTCCTGGCAAATGTCAGGAGTATGAAGGATGATTCTAGCTGTGAAATTGACCTTGACCGGAATAATACATAATAGGCACCTGAGCAGAATGTGATTCTCCCAAATGTGCATCTTCATCAGTTTTTTCTGCCTCTGGTGGCGGTGATAGCTTTAATTTCTTTGGTTCCGACATGTCAAGTTCATGGGTCCAAGCCAAGAACACGTCTCACTAAAACGTAAAGCACACCTATAATAAAATCTTCAATGCCACATTAATTTATAATAATAATAATAATAATAATAATAATAATAATAATAATAATAATAATAATAATAATAATAATAATAATAATAATAATAATAATGTACATATATAGTAACATAAGGGATCAGAAGTGTGCAGATTTCAAGAACTCCTATTGGAATTTTGTTTTAAATAACAAAAAAGTTTCTCAACTTCATGGTTAAGAAATACCTGATGTGATGCCTGCAGGATTACTATGAGACTGATACCTTCTATGTACTTTCATCTCATGGTTTTAAGGCACCAATAATTGTCATTGCTTCTCATGAGTACGGTAATTAACTTACCCGTATGAACACAATTAGCTTACTCTCACGAACACAATTAACTTCTGAATACAGTAAATAACACTGCTTTCAAACAACGTTACCAATCCAACAACAAAGTGGCTGAGATCCACCATTGAGCACAACATAATTTTTGATAGGTTGCAAAACTGATAAGTTGACAGACAAGGAAAATATATTGAGCCCTATTGGGAAATTTACTAATGACAATGCAAATATACTTCATCTATTTAATGGTCAGGTGAAGAGGAATGTTACACCACCATAAGGGTGCTGATCCACTGAACATGAAACTCAAATAATGCTCCAGAATGCAGGGAGGGAGTACTATATTAATAATGATTAAAACAGAGGCTTTAGTTTCTGGTAAAATGAAACTTTAAAAAAATCTGGCAAAGGTAAGTTAGTCCCAAAAGTGTTTTCTTTTAAAAAGTAAGCCCCAGTTTAAAAAAACTATCATATTCCAGTCGTTTTCAGACATTTTAACACTAGGACCCACTTTGCGATTGAGATGAACCAGAGCAGATGACAGTCAGAAATGAATAAAAAAATTTAATACTCCTATTTGACAAAATTTAAATCAATCAAGTAAATTAAAAGTTTAAAGTTTAAATATTCATTTAAAATAAAGAAGCCTCCTAACACTTCAAAACCGTTGTTCATCTGTTTTTTTATCCCCAAACTTCCCAAAAGCTACAATCCTATCCACAGTTGATAGGAAATAAGACCCCTTGTCTATCATTATTAAAAGCATATACACTGTATCTTAAATACAGATCTCCAACTGTTACCAAAGTTGTAGCCACATCCTAGTGTCGTATCACGTTTAATCCATTAAAAATAAAATTCGCATTAAAATGAATGAGGACCCACCTCCTGCTGGGTCATGACCCACTGATTGGGATGCAGTTTCAGAAACACTGTAGTGCAGTGATCTGAGAACAACTGTAATCAGCAGTTCATACAGTTTGGTTAAAAATTCTAGAATTGTCAGCTGGAAGTTTCAAATAGATACAGTATATACTGTACTTCTCTTAAAACCAGGGTTAGTTTTTTTAAAAAGACATCCACAAAATGAAGCTAAAGAGCAACTGATGTCTTGTGCGGCACCCAAAAAGGCCTATATATCACACCCAGAAACTATTACAGTATTGTGCAAATTCAATACTTCAATTCCAAGCTTAATATTAAACATTAACAACAATCATTAAGACCAAAACATATTCCCACATTAAATTATACTGCTAAGAAGCTAAAATGAAACTAAAGTTTGACTCAACAGTTCTTGAAACGAGAACTGATTTCAGTTCAACAAACCACTATCTACACACCTACATCTTTATCCCAGGCTTATTTTTTTAAACAACAACAAACAAAACCACTACCTACAAACAAAAACAACAAACCACTATTTACATGCCTACATCTTTATCCCAGGCTTCTGTATTAAGATGCAATTCCGAGCATTTCCCTTTTCCCTCCTACACTTACTCCAGCTTTAAAATTACATTCCTAATTACAGTTATGAACTGTTTGTAATTAAATCAAGTTACCGTAAGTACATGAATCACCATAATCAATTCTCAACTTAAAAAACAAATTACCAGCACTCTGTGCCTTTAGGAAATACACAGTTCAATCAAACACCAACTTTTTATATCTGGAGCTGAGAAGGGAGTGCTGTTGGCTCTACTTCAGCAATACATGACAATATACTGATCCGACTGAGGCTGCAATTCTATCCATGCTTATCTGGATAGTAACTTGTAAATACTAGTAGGAGATACTAGCAAATAGTAACCTAGGATGGGAGTAAGCTTTTTTGTCTACAAGTGGGACTTACTTCTGAGTAGACATGAATAAGATTGGGTTCTACCTCCTGTCACTATGAGTGCAATCCTATCCATGCTTTCTTGGGAGTACACAACATTGACTATTATGTTGGAACTTTTGAGTAGACATGCATAGGATTGGGCTCTAAAGTATCTCCCCCCCCCCCCCCAAGGTATTTTATATTCCTGAAAGTCACTCTCCATCTGAACCTAGAACCGTATCCTATGTAGGTGGTTAATTTCAATCCAATGATAAAAATATAAAAACTAAAAACACATATACAGAGATACTTTGATTTAAGAGCTACTTGAAATAAAAGCGTTGTATTAAGAGCAAAATTTTCTCAGAAATTTTGACTTGATTTAAGAGCACTGTCTTGAAAGAAGAGCAGAAATATGGAACAGGCTTCCAAGGCCAGGAAACTCACAGGGAGGATCTGCGGGGAGCAGCCTGAGCCAGGGCTGTATGTGTGGGATCTGTGTGAGGCAGATGTGCGTTATCAATGTTAACTATGCTGCTCCCCATCAGACGCATGGGAATGTTAAAGTTACACAAAAAGTCAAAGACTGAGCCAGTGGATAGCAGTGATTCTCCCTCCTTTCTTTTGTCTCCCTCATACCACCCATGAAAGCTTTCAAAGGTTTCATACCCTGTAATTTTCTTTGTTTTATTGGTAACAATACAGGGTATTGTTTTACCCTGTAATACAGTGCTTTGCATTAGGTTATAGGGTTCTATATTATATTATAATATACTATATTATATTAGTATGTTGTAATCATTTTAAAATGGATAAGAACATGTATGGTTTTGAAGAAACTATATCTATATTGGAGAATCAATATGTTTAGAAGAAAAACAAATTATGTTATTACCAGGATGTATACTGTAATTTATTAAAATATGAAACACAAGAACAAGACCAATGAGATCCGCCAGCTTATGTTAGGACAGTGCCATATGAGAATAAAATTTACGTTAAATATCAAACAAAATCTGTATAAAATGATGTACAGATGATGCTTGACATTAAATTAGCAAAAATTTCTGAAAAGATTCCAAATAAATGCTGGAAGTGTAAAAGACAAGGAGGAATGTTTAATTATATGTGGTGAATGTGTCATAAAGAGAAAAAATATTGGATTTTGATACACCAGCAATTGCAGTTGGTATTTAAAATAAACTTACAAATGAACGTTTTCTGATCTATGAATCTTAAGCCTTGGAACCAATTATTCCAAACTTCATAGAATCATAGAGTTGGAAGGGACCCAGTGGATCATCTAGTCTAACCCCCTGCCTGTAGCAGGAGTTCCTCATCTTGTGGGGACCCAGATCTCAAACCCTAGCCTGTTACTAAATAGGCACAGTGTCTTAACCACTTGTGCCACCAGAGGACTTACCATATGCTAGAAATGGATCTGAGCTGGGAAGGGGCTCATGCAATGCCAATATTGCATAGATCTCATTGTTTTTGTTTATGCCTAATACATTCTCTTTTCTACCCGTGGCTCAGGTACCAGCAGGTGGTATTGGAGGAGGTGATCCCTGGACCCCTGCAACATGGCAATGAGACTTGGAACATGACCAGTGGTGGGCTCCAGCAGGTTCGCACCTACTCTACAGAACCGGTTGTTAACGAGAGATAGGACATATAAAGTTTAAAAATAGCCATTTAAAAGTGGCTGCCAGATGGGCAGAGAACCAGTTGTTAATTTCTTTGAAACCCATCACTGAACATGACACAATGTCTGGAGGCTCAGCCTGGAAGGCAGATCTCTAAAGTATCCTTTTTTGCATTGGAAAAAGCCCTCCCATCCACCCTAATCCTCTAAGGTTGCAATCCTAACCTAGTCCAGCACAGCTCAACCATCTTCCTTTTCCCATGGTGATGTAGAAGCAAGAACATGTTTGTGCACTGGCCTAAGCCTCCCCCAGGAGTGGCGCAGAATTGGCTTGCGGTACTTTGCGACCGCAAAGGTCAGCATAGGACTTATGTCGGGACTTAGGCCAGACCAACTGGAGATCAGGATTGCAGCCTTAGTGGTAATCAGTCTTATCTGTCATATTTGGCCTCCCTACCCAGATCAGAGTGGTGATGACATCATCAGCAATTACTTTCCAAGGTACTTTGAATAGGTGGAAATGGTACAGCGGAGGACACTTCAGAAAGACTACTCTTACACATCCCAATGTTTGTTGTTCTTTTTCATGTGCTGCTGTGCCAAGCAGACTGGACTACCACCCACTGATTGTTGCATCACTATATTCAGGTTCCATTGTGGCCCATCATAGCTGCTATCCTATTCACACTTACCTGGGAGTTAGCCCCACTTACTATAATGGGACTTACTCCTGAGCAGACACGCTTACCTAGGCTTGAGCTTTTACTCTATGCCTGCTTTAATCCCAGATCCCAAATGACCCCAAGCTTGCCATCCTCCATGGCTTTACTTTCTACTAAGCGCACGCAGTGCTTGTTCCTAAAGGAAGAGGTGCTCAGGAACGGGATGGTTAAGGTTTCCATCTGGACTAGGCTATCAAAATGCCATAACCTAAAAAAAGAGGACAAGGCCCTTCCAAAACGTAGGATATCCAAGAAAAATGTAGGACATTTATTAGCTTTTATTTTGTCAAAAGCTAAAAACACTCATAGCTTTCATATGCTTAATTTAAACACTATATTACTTCCGAGCAAAAATGTATCTGGGTTGCAGGAGTAAAGTTCCCCAGTAAAAGTCCCCTATGCGTGTCAGTCCCCCATGCGCATCATCCCCCCTATGTGCAACACCCCCCCCCCCATGCGCAACATCCTCCCCAGTACATCCCCTCCCTCCAAACAGCATCTTCCCCAGTGCACCAGGCACCAAATTGGCAGGATGTTGGTCAGTCTTCCATGTTAAGCATAGGACAAAAACATGTTGCAAACCTCTTCAGTCCCTTGAGATTTAAATTTCTCTACATTGATTCTTGGTGGGTGTTGTCACAGAAACTCCCCAAATTTCATGCTTCTCAGTCCAGGAGTTGGGGAAGAGCATCCCTCAGTCAAGGATTCTTCAATGGAAAATATAGGGAGGGAAACCCACTGTACCCCATTTCCCCCCTTCCAGTTGGAATTTCCAAAAACCGGTTCTTAGTGGGTCCCTCCATCACAGAAAGAACACCCTCCCCAAACTTCACGCTTTTAGGCCCAGTGGTTTTGGATGGGCATTAATGAGTGAGTCAGTGAGTGAGTGACTTTTCAATTTTATATAGAGAGATTATTAAATTTAAAACTATTACAGATAATATATTACATATACTGTATTTACTCAAATCTAATGCTCACCTTTTCCAGCCAAATCTAGTCTCCAAAATCAGGGTGCACATTAGATTTGATGGTTTATTACATTAAATACATTTTTGTTATAAATATAGGGTGCACATTAGATGTGAATGCACATTATATTCTAGTAAATAAGGTAATTTATGAATTGCAATAAAGCTACATACTGCCAGCTTACAAGGCAGGACCCAAGGCTAAAATCTAGGACATGTCTTACAAAAAGAGGACACATGGTCACCGATTGGGAACGGTCAGGCTGTGTGTCTGTCAGTCTCCCTCCTTGACTAAGGGTGCAATCCTAAGCATGTCTACTCACAAGTAAGTTCCATTATGTTCTATGGTATTTACTCTCAGGAAAGTGTGTATAGGATTGCAGCCTAAAAGACATTTCAGATCCACACCAGATCAGAGTGACTGTATATCCTCTTTTTCCAGGACATGTGTAAAAAAGAAGACAGAAGTCTAAAAAAAGAGGGCATAACCTGGAAAAAGTGGGTTTATGCTCTAGAGGACCTGCTCTAGAACCAATTGTTCTGTTCTTAACTAATATTTCTGTTTGTTGATAATGGGCAAAACCATAAAGCCTGTTCCCAGTCAAAATCTATTTCCAACAAGCATTTCTATTTGTTTCTATTGAAAGGGAGAGCCCGGCTGCCCTTCCAGTGGCAACACCTCAGCACAGCTGAAAAGGTCACCCAGATAATTGAGTTCTCTGAAGACTGTCTGTTCTTTGCCTCAGTGATTCATCTAAGCACCTCATCCTCTGCCATCCCCTTCTCCTTTTGCTGTCAGTTTATCATCAGGGTCTTTTTCATCATCAAACTTTCATCAGGGTCTTTTCTAAGGAGTCCTCCCTTCTCACGATGTGGCCAAAATATCTGAGCTTCAGATTCAGTATCTGTTCTTCCAGTGAACAGTCAGGGTTGATTTCATGCAGGATGGACTTTGATCTTCTTGCAGTCCGAGGGACTCTGACCCTACAATCCTGAATAACTGTGGGAAGACATAAGAGGCACTTACGGAAAACGTAAGAGGCACTTACTCTGGATTGCTCTATGCATTTCCCATAGGTGGCACTGTAACTACATCAGTGTAAAAGGTCCCATAGTTACTCTGGATTGTAGCCACAAAGTCTTCTCCAGCACCATAATTCAAAGGCATCTATCAGTTCAGCTGTAACAGCCATACATTACACAGGGAAAACTAAAATTTTAACTATGTTGGCACTGATGGGTGATAATTCCAAGTTCAAAACCACCACAGTGGATAAAGGTTTTTGTTTTTTAAAGCTTACCTGTGTTCTGCAGTGGAGAGATTTTGTGACATCTCGTTACTACTGCATATCTGCTACTAGACTACTGCAGTTGTGTATATCCAACCACCCCCCCCCCTTGACTTGGCAACAGTAACACAAACTGCCATCTGCCTTTATGCCATGTGAAATGACATCATAGTCTTTATAACATTATAACTGAGTGATGACATAACACTCCTTAAAAGGGAAATGTTGTTTTCCATCACACCAGGATGTTCAAAGTGCTGTTTACTTCATGCTAAGCCTTGTAAACCTATGTACAGCATACAGAGTTCCATAAGGGAAGGGTGGCATAAAATTAGGATGATTAGACAGACAGACAGACAGACAGACATTCATGAATCTAGCTACAGTATTTATATACCACTTTTCAGCTAAAAAGTTCCAAAGTGGTTTACAAAGCGAAAGAAAAAATTAATAGCTAATTAATAGCTAATGGGTCCTGACCCATAAAGACTCACAATCTAAAAACCTTATGTTTGACACTTCTGCTAATATATCCAACTGCTTTTGCATGAGTTTTATTTATGAGTTTTATTTATTTTATTTATATTTTTAATTTTCAGCTTTTCCAGCCTACATATACCGTATATAAGATTTGCTCTGAACATAAGAAGAGCCCCACTGGATTAAACAAAAAGCCCATCCAGTTCAGTTTCCTGCATCCCAACAGTAGCCCATCAGATGACTCAGGAGCACACTAGACAACAAAATACCAACTTCCTGGTGCCTTCATTTGCACCTGGCATTCTGTGGTAGTCTATTCTGAAATAAGGGGGTTGTGAATACATAACATGGCTTGTTGTAACCCTTATAACCCTGATCTTGTCCACTTCCATTTTAAAGGAATTCAGGCCAGATGCCATCAACACATCCTGTGGCAAGGCGTTCCACAGACTAGAGGCTGGGCAAAGAAATATTTTTAATTATCCTAAATCTCCAGACTCTCAATTCTATGACTTTTCCCTGGTTCTGATGTTAATTCCAGCATGGTTAAAGAAATGCTCTTGTTTGACTGTTATTACACTCAACTTTAGTGGCAAGGAATTCCACAGAGTAATTAGAACCTGGGCAAAGAAATATTCCCTTTTTAAAAAACTATCCTAATTTTCCCAACTCACAGTTTTAGTGGCAAGGAGTTCCACGGACTAATTAGAGGCTAGGCAAAGAAATACTCTCTTAACTATTCTAATTCTCCTGACTCTCAACTTTAGTGGCTGTCCCCTCGTTCAGGTGTGGAGCTAGAGGAGAAAAACACATCCCTCTATCCACCACCATCATGTGGCAAGGAGTTCCACAGGATTACTGACATGCTGAGTAAATAAATTTTTTATCAGTTTCCTGGCAGTTTTGGTGGCTGCCCACTAGTGCTATGCCTATGGTACCTATGGCAGTGTCATAGTATATTCCCCATAACTGACCCTCCTTCTTTGCAAGGAGGTGTAACATTAACTCCACGGGCTGCAAAGTCAACTCACAGCGCTGGAGAGCAGCATAGTCCCTGGTCTGACTCTTCCCCACCTGCAGGGACCAACCAAGAGGTCCCTCCAACAAGCGCTACAAACGGTTTATCTTTAGAAGATGCGCTTTCCCCAGCGTTCTAAACACTTTCAACGTTCTGTTCCCGCCCCTTTTGAGCGACGTCCAATCAGAATCCGCGGTAATACTTTTCTTTTCGCTGATTGGTGAATCGGCATTGACGTCACGAATATATTTGCATACGGTGTACAGGTGCCTCGCGCCGTATCCCGGCAGCCAATTGGATTCGTCCTCGAGCGCTTCTCGGTTTCCTATTGGCTGGCACAGCTGTAGGCACCGAGAGGCCATGGAGACGCGACGGTCGTGAAGGAGGATGCCAAGATGGCGGCGGAGTGGAATGAATCGGGGCCTCCCCGCCGGCTCTCCCCCTCCCCCGCCGCCTTCGCCCTCCGGCTGCTCCTCCTCCTCCTGCTGGGCTCCGCTACAGCCTCCGCCGTCACTGCTGCTTCCCCCCTCTGTCACCACCACAGCCCCAGCCCCAGGGAGGTGAGTCTGCTCCTGACGCAACACTTTCCTGGGAGTAAGCCCCATCCACTGCAATGGGCTTACTTCTGAGTAGACAGGCCTAGGATGGAACTCTGAGGCTGCAGTCCCTGCCACACTTTCCTGGGAGTAAGCCCCATCCACTGCAATGGGCTTACTTCTGAGTAGACAGGCCTAGGATGGAACTCTGAGGCTGCAGTCCCTGCCACACTTTCCTGGGAGTAAGCCCCATCCACTGCAATGGGCTTACTTCTGAGTAGACAGGCCTTGGATGGAACTCTAAGGCTGCAGTCCCTGCCACACTTTCTTGAGAGTAAGCCCCATCCACTGCAATGGGCTTACTTCTGAGTAGACAGGCCTAGGATGGAACTCTAAGGCTGCAGTCCCTGCCACACTTTCTTGAGAGTAAGCCCCATCCACTGCAATGGGCTTACTTCTGAGTAGACATGTCTAATCATATTCACACATTCTTTCAAGTAGTGCCACTGACTCTAATGGGTTTACTACTGAGTAGAAAGCATAGAATAAGGCTAGAATCCTATCCACATTTTTCTGGCAGGAAGCCCCATTGACTATAATGGGCTTACATCTGAGAAGACATGCAGAGTGGGATCTGAGGTTGCTGTTCCTGCCACACTTTTGTGATTAAGTCTCATTCACTAGAATGGTGTTTATTGCTGAATAAGCATGTCTAGGATTGGGGTGAGAGTCTGTACTCTGACACTTTCCTAAGAGCAAGCCCATGAGTAAAATGCCATTTATATCTGGGTAGGTATGTCCAGCATTGGCCTCTGACACTACAAATCTAGGCTCACTTTCCTGTGAGTAAGCCCCATTGACAGTAATGGCACTTACTTATGAGTAGGTAAGTATAATATTGGGCTCTAAGCCTCTAAACAGGGGAGGGTAAGGTTTAGGGGCTTGAAAGTGCCTTGAAAAGCCATCAGCTTATTGGGGTGTAAGGTTAAAGCCTATCCACACTTTTGGGAGAAAATCTCATTGACAGTGATTTGCTTCTGAGTAGACTAACCTAGAACTGAGCTCTAACATTTCTCAGGGTCTTCCTCTCCCCTTTGTTGACTGGTTATTGTAGTGTTGCTGTGTTTCCTTGCCCATCTCTTGGTCCTATTGTTAATCCATTTAAAGTTTGTCACTTGATTTCTATGTAATAAATGTCCCTTATAATAAATGTACCTTACCACACACACCTCTTTGGGTTTGGGAAATCTGTGGTGACCTACTTCATGCCAATAATAACTTGTTGAGGTGTCCTGCCGCGTCCTCACATTCTGGCAACTCCCTTTTCATAAAGAGGACTGGAAAAGAGTGACTTGCACCTTTTGGGTTTTAGCCACAGGGTTTAACTTTCATGAGCTAAAAACACTGATAAAGCTGATTTTCTGGCTTTGTAACATTAATGCATGTGTAATATGTGATGGGACAGTTCATTTGAACAATTCTGTGTTGCTATGATGTGCAGTGACCAGAATTAAATCACTGTTTCATGGTGAACTCATTTTGTATTGAGATCATTCAGTGTTTCAAATATTTAGTAGTAAAGTTTCAATAATGCCTTGCACAGCTTTTGTGGGGACAAGATTGAGACATACATACTACACTTTTCCTATGCAGATGCCCAAGGTGGCTTACAAGGTTTATTAGCAACAAGCACAGAGTAAAACAATAGTAAAAAATATTAATATGGTTTTAGAACATTAGTTATAACAAAAAAATTCAAAGTCTAACATAAGTCTAACAAAAATAACAGACATTAATGTCAGTATTACCATGTTTACTCAAATCTAATGCCCACCTTTCCCAACCAAATTTAGGCTGCAATCCTATAGACACTTTCATGGGAGTAAGACCCACTGAACACAATGGGGCTTACTTTTGAGTAGACATGATTACGATTGTGCCCTTGGTCTCCAAAATTGAGGTGTACATTAGATTTGATGGTGCATTAAAGTAAATGCAGTATTCTGATTATACTGTAAGCATAGGTCGATACTTAGTTTACTACATTGTAACAAAAATGTAACAAACCCATTGTTGTGCAACATGGTAAAGGTAGTGCAATTTAGCAGTGCTGATGTCATATTATTGTTATATAACTAATTGTTGTATGCAGTAAAATTAAATTTTACATAAAAGGGTGTCTCTTCAGACTGACTTGTCCATTAGCAAGAGCTTTTCTCATAACAAATAAAATCAACTTATTCTTTATCCAGGTGGTCTACAAAGTGTATCTTAAAGAAAATCATGTTATGAAGAGAAATGTTGATCAACAATTAAGAATTAAACCAGTATATGACAAAAGTGTTGAGGAGTAAGTATAACGGGCATCCCTCCAAATTCTTATTATCAGTGGGAAGTACCTCACTTTTCTCTGCCCATCTTTCACTTCCTCTACACCCCTTCCCTCCCAAAAAATAAGTAACCCAAGAAGCAGCAGGAGGTAAACAGTATTGGGGGAAAATCCAGAGTAGGTAATTTCTGTTTGGGAGGGTTAGGAATGGGTATAAAAATTGCGTTGGTGAAGGTATATTCTTTCAATTAAAAACAATTTTCTACTTTCTTTTTTTAGATTGCTACCTGAAAAAGAGCATCTTATAAAGGTATGTCTCACTTCTTGCATATGTGAATATGAACATGTGCAAGTTGTAATACTGAGTGGAATGTTTTACTTCAACTTACAAGTTTCTTGAATCAGATCATTGTCCTTGCAAGTGGGACTTTTCACTTCCTCTTTGCTTTTCTGCTTTTGAAAAGTGTTGGCTCAGTTTGGCTCAATTTAGGTGTAACTTTGTGATATCCTAAAGTAGCTGAGAGCCAGTTGCATACTCATCTCTCTCCTTTCCTCTCAAGTGCAATTTCTTCCCTTGGCATATTTAACTAGGATACTGTTATATTCAACGTTAAATGCTTTTTAAAAAATGTCTAGAACTTCTATCTGAACTAGGGACTTGAAGGGGAATTGTATTCCATAGTTAAGTAAGAATCTTATTTAAGATACTCTTCAGTAAGAGTACTTATTTCTGTTATTAACATATGTACCATATTTGGTGATACAGTATAATATATTTTAATAACTTTGTAAAAATATGTCCATATTAAGTCCAAAGCTGTGAAAAAACTTAGCAAATGTCCTAATTTTTCCAACTTCATTCTTAAGAGTGCATCTTCATGTTATTTGTGTAAAAACCTTGTTCCCTTTCCATTTAGAATAAGCTTTTCCCACAAGCTATTTCTTATTTAGAGAAGACGTTTCAAGTACGGAAACCTACTGCTACTATCCTGTTAAGTAGGTATGTATACTATTTAGTGTTATCAGTGCCAGGCATCTTTAAGATAGCAATCTTTGTACAAGTCTGTGTCCAGTTAATTGTTGTTCCACCAGCGCCTAGGTGTAAGAGTACATCTATTTAAAGGAGTAAATTAAATTTCTTGCTTTGTATTGTTTGGCATCCAATTTCATGCACTTTATTTATATTTTATTTGACATAAATTCTCTGGAGAGACATGCATAGTGAATTTATCCATACCCTCAAACATGTATGTTTAAAGATCTTGGTAGATCTTGATCATAACGCAAGATCTTGATCATAATGCAAATTCCTACAAACACATTCCACATAAGAATAAAAGAAGTGACTGAGGGCCTAATCCTGTCTAACTTTCCAGCTCCAGTGTAAGACAATGCATAAGGGAACACGTGTTCATATATGCTTTCAAGAAGGCCCCAGCAACAGTTCCTGGTGCAGTTTGCACCCTGGTGATGCAACTGGCCCAGCACTGGAAGACTGTGAGGATTGGACGCTTAGTCCAATCAATTGAAATCAAGGAATGATTATTAAATAAACATCTGAAGTTATTAATGAAAAGGGGCTCTGGTAGAGTCAACAACAGGAAAGTGATGAAACTTGTGCTTGAACCTAAAGAGTAATTAGGTTCCATGGGAGAGGGAGAAGTTGGTTGAAATGATTCCTTTACATGATCCTACTTACATTTTTTCATACCTATCCACTCACATTCTCTCACATAATCTTTTACATTCTTCTGTTCTTAGAGAATTGGTGCGTCCTTTAGAACAGTGGTCATCAAAGTGGGGTCCTGACCCCCAAGGGGGTTATGGAGCTATTCCAAGGGTTTTTGAAAAGCTAAAGTGTACCTCTGGCCCACAAGAGTGCCCACGACAGGTGTGATGGTGGCGGTGCCAGCAGCAGAACCAGGCAAGGCTAGGAGATAGCAGGCGAAATGCAGAACTGCCTCATCTTCAACTAGCCAACTCACTTGCTGCTAGCCGTCTGTCTGCACAGGGAGGGAGGATGCCTTGTCCTGTTTTTGGTTATGGTCACCCTGGTCATAACCAAAAAAGAGGATAAGGTCCCCCCAAAATGTAGCACACCCAATAAAAATGTTGGACATGACAAAATAAAAGCTAAAAACACTCATATATTCCTTCATTTGCTTAATTAAAACTCTTTATTGCTTATTACTAAATTTTAAACTATTACATATAATTTATTGCATTTAATTTATGAATTACGAGAAGGCTACATGCTGTCTGCTTGCAAGGAAAAGTGGGACAATGAAGTTTTTTTCCAGGACAGAAGGCTAAAACTTGGGACATATCCTGGGGGGGCATAAGGTCACCCTGGGCTTGGGAGCAGTAAGGGTAAGAGAAAGCTTGGGAGCTTGGGGGGTAGTGGGTTAAGGGTGGGGGTAAAAGAGTGCCTGGGTGATTTGGAGTGACCATAAGTCCTGTTTTTCTAGGACATACACTCTCTTTTTAGCAATGTGTCTCCAATTGGTGGTAGCATGCTTGACGGGGTCCTAAACAGATTCCAAAGCTTGCCAGGGGAGTCTGGGCCGAAATGGCCAAAGACCACTGCTTTAGAAGAAGGGTGGGGATCTTAACCTACAATGTACGAAATGGGGGACTTGGCTACTTAAAAAGAACTCTGTTTGATCTGCTATTACTGCTAATCAAAGTGAATGTCAGAATATACTGTAATTCATGCTTGAGGAAGAGAATTGCAACTTACTGTAATTGAAAGAGGCATCTCAATTATTTCATGCTCTTATTGAACATCAGATGATGAACTTTCTCTGAACTGAAGATTAACTATCAAGCATACTTATGTTGTCCATGTTGGAGCTGATATAAAACTCATCTTAACTGGCTTGTGGGTCCTTTTTTTGGCAAAAAGTCAGATTGAGCATAGAACCTTCTTTCACCAGGCCTCCCAAATTCCTTATCTTTTGAAATAGGGCTTTCTATGAACATCAAAAGTTTGGTTCATGGCAAATGGCAGCTCATCTTAGGGTACAATCCAGAGTAACTATGGGGAGTCCTTGCTCCGGTGTAAGAATAATTTGCTCTGGATTGCAATATAAATTTCCCATAGGTTTTCACTAGGTGGTACAGTAACTACGGGTACACGTAATGTCTCTTACGTGCACCCGTAGTTACTCTGGATTGAAGGGTTAGTACACTGTATATTCACTTCTTTGATAAATGACTGCTTCTGATTTGCCTTAAGACAGTGTGTAACAAACCAATACATAAGGAAGAGAGATGACCCCCATAGATACTGCCACGGAGCCTGTGCAGAACATACAAGGTGTGGTCCAGTTATAGTTCCTGAGGAACATCTGCAGGTACTATATTCCAAAACTGCCTTATAGTGTATAGATTCTAGGATCCTTGGTACTGGATGATGTTTTATACTGATAAACATCTATAAAGTCTAATTAAAAATATAACCCTACATTATAGGAAAAAACAAGTTCTTAGACAACTCAACCAATATACAGATTGTTTCTCTTTATCCACAGGTTCAGTACCCACAGATTTGACTCATTGTGGGTGCTGACCCACTCTTGGAATGCTTCAAGAGAGCTCTTGGATGCAACTGTAAGTGCCTTCTGATCATGTCTGTGAGGAGTTCTGAGGTGCAAAGAGGTCTCACATGGCCTCCCCACACCTCATAATGCCTCGGAAAGGCTTGGTTTCATCTTAAAAAAGTCTTCCAGGGCCTTTTAAGGTTCCGGGAAACTATGTGTGACCTTCCAGATGTGATCACTAGGCTCTTACCATTGTGTCTGGAGGTCCCCTGAGGAGTCCCCACTGATCTCAAGAACTGCAGGGGAACTGAATCCTCTACAGGTACTAAGGGCCAACCTGTACTGTAAGTTTATAGGCTAGTGTGTTAGATAAGGTTATATTTCATGAAAGATCCTTTTTCTTTTATCCTGTCTCTTCAAACAGACTTGCAACTGAGGAATATAGACTGTCTTCCTTGCTAGTATAGACACATTGTGGTATTGAAGCAGATCAGTCAATGGTATCAAATCAGGTGGAGTTAAGAAGGGATAGTGGTAGAAGAAAACTAGACAGGGAAGTTGAGAAGCTGCATTAAGCAGGTAGGCAAAAGGTTCAAGAACACTCTGTAAGACTCGGGGAGGCAAGAATAGGAAGGGAACATGGAGCTCAAGCTAAAGTCTAGTGATGCTTGTAGCCTTCTGATCTGTGAGTCTTAGCTGGGATTTCATCTATTTCTATGTTTACCTTGTTTTATACCAATTTTTTAATTTACAAAATTGGTGAAATATTTGAAGAGACCTGACCAAATATTTATTTATTTAAAATTTTCAACTGCGCATGAGTCATTGTTTAACCAAATACTGTTCTTGACTCTGAAAGAAAAGAATAACGAAAAAGTAATTTTGGCACTGCTGTTGAAGACTCTTTAGTACATTCTGTGTGAAACGGTGTGACTGATACTTCTTTTTTAACTGTCATATTTTAGCAATGTAGGATATATAATGGAAGAACAGCTGGTCCTGCAGATCAAGAAGGGATTCGGGATGCTGACTTTGTATTATATGTTAGTGCTCTGACTACTGAAAGGTGTGGTCAAGAAAATATTATTGCATATGCAGCGTATTGTCAACTAGAAGCTGATATGGACAGGTAATGTTTCTCCCCCAATTACTCTGATAACTAATCATTTCACAAAACACAATCCTAACCATGTCTACTCAGAAGTAAGCCCCATGGTGTTTAATGGGTCTTACTCCCAGGAAAGTGTCTTTAGGATTGCAGTCATAGTTAAACATTTGAAAAAAGATTTTTTAGCTGAGTATTTTGGTAGGTTGGCATAGGTGTTTTTGGTGTTCAGTATAATGGCTAACAGTGACCGCTTGTTAACTAACAAGTTAAACAAACTAACTTGTTTAATGTAAGATCTACCTACAATAAACTCAGGTTTGAGAGCTGCAATATTTAAGAATCATTTAAATTCTCAAACATTTATTCACAGTGAACATTAATAAACTTACATTTTAATCCAGTGGACTCTTGAATTCTCCAGGATCCTACATAACACAAAACCTTGGTTTGTCTTTAAACTGAAAGCACTTTATCCCCTGCCGTTCTTCACTATCACTTCCTTCATATACTTTCAGCTGAGTGATTTCATAATTCAGGGAGGGATTAATTTTTGTGCTCTTAAATCTGTATTTCTGAATTTACATTCCATCTATTCATAGTTAAATAACAGCAATTATTCTGTTAAGATGACAGCGCAATCCTAACTTCTAGTTAGGCCAGCCTAAGTCCAGGGGATGTTGCAAAAGTGCCATAAGGTACTTCTGCTCCACTTTCAGGAGAGTTGGGCCAGCACACAGACATGCACTAGCCTCCCCACCCCACTCTGGGGACTGAAAAACAGGTGAGTTGTGCTGGCCTAAATTGGTTCCGATTGCACCCTAAAAGTAACTTTATATGTTACCTGTGGTTTAGCAGGATGAAGGTCTTATGTTTAATGGTTTCAAATTTATATCCCACCTTTCCCATTCCAAAGCAAATGCTTCCCATGTTTGTCCTCACAACAACCCTGTGAGGTAGGTGAGGCTGAGAATGAGAGGCACAAGGTCACCCAGGAAGCTTCATGGCTGAGGTGGAATTTGAACCATGATCTTCCAGGTCTCAGTCCAACTATCTACCCACTATGCCATCCTCGTTCTCCACCCCATCCTGGTTCTCATGAAATATCATGCTTTCAAAATGTGCAGTTTTAGTTTTATGCTTTAGTGTGAAAGTCATTATTGTTAACTTTCAAACTATTGGCCTGATGCAGTTTTAATTTTTTTTCCAGACCAATTGCAGGTTATGCTAACCTGTGTCCAAGTATGATTTCAACTCAAGCTCAGGAGTTTGTTGGCATGTTGTCTACAGTGAAACATGAAATCATTCATGCTTTGGTAAGAGCTGACTTTAGAAGCTTCCTGTTAAAATACCAGGAAAATATTTTATGTTGTGTTTTCATGCATTGTGGAGACGCTAGCTAGCATTTCCATCTGCTGAAATTTCCTCTGGGAACAGCAGGAAAATTGTACTTGCTGAGAGGGTCCTGAGCAGAACATGGCTATTCATGGAGGGAATTACAGTACTGGAAACAAAAGCACTAGTTTGGATTCTGTCTAATATGTAGAACTTATCTCTGTACATTTTGCTTCCAGTTAACTTCATGTGATTGTTGACAAATTGTAGTTTCCCAAATGTAATGTAAATGACTCAATTACGTTTTAAAGGGTTTTTCTGCTGGACTCTTTGCATTTTATCATGATGATGATGGGAAACCGTTGACTACCAGACATGCAGATGGTCTGCCAGCCTTTAATGAAAGGTATATATTCAAACAGTTATGATTATCTACATAAAAGCCTTAACTTGTGCAAAGGTTGTCCGCACATTCCATGGCAATCAAGCAGGTTGAGGGTTCTACTCCCCTGTGTCTCTGGGGCACAGAAGTGTGAGAAGAAAAACTGTTAATATTTGCATTTTAACTGTCGTTTCTAACTTGACTGACAATAGGTCAGGCTGAGAACAGGGTAGAGGGCAGTTGAGGAGAGAAGAGGCAAAAGGGTAGCTGAGATGCTGGAAAGGTGGATGAGTTTTTTACTGATGAATGTTGTTGTTTGTACTTTTGCAAATGACAGCTGTGGGCTGTTACTAGTTATTAAGAATATTTATATACTGCTTGCACCAGGAGCTGTGGGTGGCGCAAGCAGTTAAGACGCTGGGCCTATTAATAAGCAGGCCAGGGTTCGAGACCCGGGTCGGCCCACAAGACAGGGTGAGCTCCTGTCCTTAGCCCAGCTCTGCAACGTAGCTGGATCCAATCATATCTGCTCTGCCTTTCCATTGGACTAATTCAGTGGCGTGGATAGGGGGGACTGGCTGCCTGGATAACAGCCTATCCTCCATAACAATCCAACACAGGCTTTCGTGCTTTGCATGCAGCATATGCAGCGCAGAGCACGATACCATAGTCTTTCAAGACTGACGGAGGCCTGCTTTTATATAGTGCTTTCAACAAAGTAGTTTACAAAGCAGCTACATAGCTAAACAAATGGTGGTTCCCTCTTCCTAAAGAGCTCATAATCTGTGTAGTTTTTGTTGAGGAGCATTGTGGTCGTACAAGCAAAATACATGTAAATTCAACTTGTCTTTACAGTCTTGGTGTGTATCAGTGGAGCAATAAAGTTGTACGTAATGCAGTAAGATTATGGGATGTACGGAACAATAAAATTCTGCGTCATAGTGTATTTCTTCTAGTAACTCCTAAAGTAGTTGTAAGTATTCACTTTTTCAAAACAATCCTCACCAGGTTTTTGAAATATTTTCAAAAAACTATCCAGAGCTAGAACAGCTTGTCTAAAATGGCATAGATATATTTAAAGTGGTCCTTATTTACTCAAATACTAAAGGGGTTTGTCTGTGGTTAACTAGTTTATCAGAATAACAGCTGCCCACACATATGCACAGGGGTGTCAAACTCATTTCATACAGAGGGCCAAAGTTAGCATTAATGGTGTTTCCCGAAGGCCAGAATCCAATCATATGCATGTTTACTTGGAAGTAAGTCCCATTATAGCTAATGGGAGTTACTCCCAGGAAAGTGTGATGGAGAAGCTTTTGGGGGTCACATGAAATGGTGGGGTGGGCCACATTTGGCCCGTGGGCCCTGTGTTTGACACCTGTGGGTTAGAGGATCTGAATACTTTAATATGCTGAAAAAAGTTTTGCTGAGAGAGAGTATGGACATAGAGAACCCCAAGAGGAACAACTGAGGGCTATGCATATGTCCCTTTCTCTTGCTCTGATGGTGCCATGCCATGTCACTGCACCTGGCTACTGATTATTAGCTGCATCACTATTTCAGGCTATGCTTTATAGGACAGATCTGTCACAAATGAATCTTTACCACATCTTTTCAATTGATTTTGAATTCTGGTGTTTGACAATTTGTATCGTTTGGTTTCTCCCAAGTACTGGAAGACATATCATTAAAGATTTTTGGAGGTGGAGATTATTCCTCCCGTATTTAACATAAAAAACTTGTAGGAAGAAAGATCTTAACTTTACATTTATAACAAGTAAATAATGAGATCATTAGTAAGCTATAGTGAGCTACAACAATAGTAAGTTCATTTTTTTGAGATTTTAATGTATCTTTCTGAAGGAAGAGGCCCGAAAACATTTTGACTGTTCAATTCTAGAAGGGATGGAGCTTGAAAATCAAGGTGGCATGGGCACCGAGCTCAATCATTGGGAGAAGCGATTATTGGAGGTTAGTACAACTCATGGTGGATATAGGGTATCTTTTGATTTGTTATGTCTCTCATTAGAAACTGAAGTATAGATTTCATAATGGTTTTTTTCTCTTACGAGCACCAGAGGCTGGCCTTACGCTGCATCTGGCCCCAAGCCGTGGTTTGGAGATCCCTGAACTGAACTAAACACAAGAGTGGTCTTTTAGGGTAGTAACTTCTAAACTATTTTTGTAGAAAGATTACCTGTTGAATTAAGCTAATCCTCTTTAATAGATTTTAAGCAAAAATTATGATATTCTTCTATCACCTATTCTAACAGAGAGATCAGAGCACCTAGTAACTGTAATGCACGTTCTGACAGTTATACCATGGTTTGTTCTTGAGCACTTTAGGTCAGAACAGTTTTTATGAAGTAAATAAGTTTACATTCGACATTTTTCAGAGCATATATTAGTGATGTTAAATAGCTTTTCTGACAATAATTGGGGACTGACAAAAATTGGTGATGATTATTTCAGAACGAAGCCATGACTGGGTCACACACACAGAACAGGGTCTTCTCCCGGATCACTTTGGCATTAATGGAAGATACTGGGTAAGGATTTGTAGTATAACCACAGGCATTTGTTTGAAAATATAATGGGTTGACAGGAACATGCACAACTGGAGATGTTTGTATTTTTTGTTTTGTAGAGATGTTATTTCTATAGCAGGTTTTTCTTTACAGTTTAATCTTTTGCTTTTATGCACTTGTCCATGAATCTCTTGGTTCTTAATATCCCACCCATCCATTCCTATTAGGGATGATTCAGATTCATATGTTAGCCATTATATTATTGTGTATTAGAGGCTTTTCTAAGTCTTCCTGTGTGCCCATTATCAGCACAGAAAACTTGGGGTATAAATCTTCAGTATTAACATTCATTTATAAATATCCACTGCAGAACAACTGTAGTACGCCATGAGTAGGCTTCTTCCTTTAAAATTTACAAGATATTCAACATGTAATGTTACAAGATACAGTATTCAGTACAGCATAAGTGGGTTCCCTAAGACACTTAGCATATACAAGCTCTTTCGGATACATTGAAAGAGCTTTTTGGCATATGTTCAGACGTTCAAGCTCAATAACAGCATTTATTTTGCAATGTATCTTTACAGCTGGTATAAAGCCAATTACAGCATGGCAGAAAAGCTGGACTGGGGCCGAGGTCAAGGTTGTGATTTCGTAATGAAGAGTTGCAAGTTTTGGATTGACAAAAGACGAGAAAGGTGACAACATTTGCCTAGGTCAGCAATTTTCAAACACTGTGCCACGGTGCACTGGTGTGCCATGAAGGGTCAGCAGGGTCCTGTGGGATTTGGAGGGAGGGCCATTGGGAGATGTGAGCCCTCTGCCAGCCATGTTGTGTGACTTGTTAATTGTCACAAAAACTGATGTGTCTTGACAATTTTAGCAGCTTGTTAGTGTGCCATGAGATAAAAAAAGGTTGAAAATCACTGGCCTGGCTGATATATTCCTATTCCTGTAATAGCCGTATGATATAAATATTTGTGTAGACAGTGCTGATTATTCTAAAAGTCAGCAATGTATATAAGATCTAAACAGTTTTTTTAAAATTATTTGAAGGAAAGAATTGGTGGTCCCGTATTGTGATACTCTGAGAAGTAATCCATTGCAGCTCACCTGCAGGCAAGACCAAAGAGCAGTGGCAGTGTGCAATTTACAGAAGTTCTCTCAACAGCTGCCTCGGGAATACCAGGTAAAAAGTGTATGAGGCAAGAAGCAAAAATAATAGTTTACTTAATAGTTTAATAGTTTATTGGGCTACTTCTCTCCCTCTGTTGCTTCCATGTAACGGGTAATTTGGAGGCATTCTGCTTCTGAAACTGTATATGGCCCATGACTAATAGACATTGATAGACCTGACCTCCCTCCACAAAACCTTATAAATGAATTCATAGTGGCAATTGCCACATGTTGTGACCACAAATTCCACATACTAATGATGCATCATGTGAAGAAGTATCTCTTTGTCCAACCTCAAACTATTTAATGAATTAGTCCTCATTCTTGGATTGGGAGAGGTAGAAAAGCTTGTCTATTTAGACACTCTCTCCATACCGTATATAATCCTATGACTTTGTCATGCCCCTTTCCTCTTAAATGTCTTTTGTTCTGGGCTAAAAAGCATCAAATACTCAACCCCTCTAAATTTGGATTTTGTATTCTTTCAAGCACTCTTTGAGTGCACCGTACACTCCTCGATTCAAGTTTACTGTACACAGTAATGATAAATAACTACGCTTCGACTTTTTCAATGTTATCTGTCACTTTTTTCTGCAGTACTTTGACAGTCTATATGGAGTACCACCAGAAGATTTGCCTTATTATGGTGGGTCAGTAGAAATTGCTGACTACTGTCCTTTCAGTCAGGAGTTTAGCTGGCATTTAAGTGGTGAATTTCAGCGCAGTTCAGATTGCAGAATACAGGAGAATCAACCAGGTTTGTTACTTGCTTCTTTCTCTTTAACAGAAATAACAGGCTCAGGAAGAGCCTGAAGGCACAGTGAACATGAATTTGTGTTTGCTTGCTTTCTTTTCCTCCACTTCAGGTGTACCTTAATTTATACTATTCTAAATACATTCTACAATAATGAGGAAGTCATAGGTGATGACAGAAAATGCATTTTCTGGTCATGACATTTAATCTGAAAAAAAATTTTCTAAATTGCTAAAAAACTAACCTTTAAGTCCTACTAAAAGCTTTTCGTATAGGTTTATTTTACCTAAAACCTTTATTTTAACATCTAATAGCTCTCCAAAAGTCTACTCTGAAGTTAAATGTATGTATTTTAACATTTGTAATTTGGAGAAACAAGTCAATTTGTTTTTATTAATCTTTGCTAGACTAGATTTTATCACTTAAAAATAAAGATTTTTATCACTGAAAAACTAAATCCTCTTTCACTCAGAGGTTTACTGCCCAAAACTCACATGTGGCACAATTTTAAATAACAAAGTTAAAATAACAAATCTCCAAAATCTGAAAAAGAAAGCAAACATGCACATTTTTCAAAGATAATTTTTTGTATTAAAAATTGTATGACTTGGATTGCATACTTGTGCTAATTTACCTGATAGGAAACCCTATGTCAGTGGGACATACTTCTGAGTGGACATACATAAGGTTCCCCTATAAGAAATTTGAAGCACAATCCTAACCATGTCTACGCAAAAGTAAGCCCCATTATGTTCAATGGGTCTTACTCTCAGGAAAGTGTCTTTAGGATTGCAGCTTTAATCTAGTAATGTGATGTCTCAGGTGTGGCTTAGCAGCATTTGAAAAAGTTGCAGAGATGTCTATAGCACATTTCATCCAAAGTGTATTGTTGAAATACCCGGAATGTCATCTATTTCCTTTTAGATCCTTTCAAAAACTATGGTGCAGAGAAATATGGACCCAATTCTGTGTGTCTCATCCAGAAATCAGCTTTTGTCATGGAACAATGTAGGAAAAAACTCAGTTATCCTGACTGGGGTAGTGGATGTTATCAGGTAGCTGCCAAAGTTATTGATTGAATTTACATTTTGTAATATTGCATATTTTAAAAATTGTTCATGTTTGATTTAGTCTTGCATTATTGTGTTACATTGTGTTACGTTATTGTGTATATTGTGTTACAATTACAATTATTTGACCGCATGCTTATTCCTGTAGGGTAGGATGGAAAAACAATAGGAACTGTACATGTAAACAACTAAAAACAGATCTTACTGCTGCTATTCAGACTTTTCAAAGACTGAGCATAAGTCCCTTGTGTGCTTTCATTTTTCCAAATGCAATTTGGGATACTGTTTACCAGGACTGTTGATCATTACCGCCTATGAGCTGGATCTGCAACAGTGGAAAAGCCCTCCATTTCATAACTGGAAATTGTTCATAACTTAACATGATGATGGTAATGGTTACCATTACAATTGCTTACCATTACGATCATACCATTGCTATGATAGGTAGTAAATATGGTTCTGTACAGTTTAGCTGGCAAGATCAGGAGCAGTGTGGCAAAATGTGCTGCTTAAGACTGGGGGGGTTACTCTCCTTGATCCTGAATTTGGAGGCTTGTACATTAGATTTGTATTAGATTAGCAATTTATATATCTTAGGTGGACAGATGTAGAGAAAGCTGTAATTGTTTGATATATCCATGGGATATACTATTTTATTCAAATTTTTAATATGGCTGTAAATTTAATATGTATTTAATTGGCAGGTATAACTTATAAGCTGATATAACTTAACATCAATTGTTCATTCTGAATTAGCAGATGAAATATTCATTGTGAATGCAAATTCTGTTTCATAAATTTAATTTACTTGAGATAAACTGACTTCTGTACATTTTGATATATTCCAGTCTGACTGATTTGGGTGTCTGTTTTATTACGGTTTGGTTTGTTGGTATGTGAAAAGTTCTCAACTACTCCATACAAACATAATGGTGATTTGCTGCTACTTAATCACTGGGTAGAGATTTGTTCCATCTGCTGTTCAGCATTCTTAACTGTGATAGTTCAAGAGTCAAGAATCATGGGGTGAAGTTTTGCTGACTCTGCTGAATATGATGACTGTCACCTTTCGTTATATTCAGGGATGTGTTTCAGACCCACAGTATTGAATATAAACTCCAAGGCTGTTAAACCTAAATATTTGGATGCTTTGAAATCATGACATGTAAATACAAATTAGAATGGCCTTGAAACCTTTTGGCTGAAGGTTGTTTGCTTACATGAGAACTGTAATTGTAATGTAAGTTGGAATTTTAACTTGACCTGTGGAGTACCCAGACAAGCAAAAACCTCAACTAGTTTTATGGCAGTGGTATCGGGACACTACAATTAGTCGAGACAGTTTGCTTGCCTGGAGTGACATCCTGTACCTTTCATAGTGACAATGCCAATAAATAAGAGGATTGACATATAATTCTGCATTGGTTCTGGCAACCAAATTACAAAAAGAGAATGTATTTAAAAACTGTAAACAGAATTCTAATAATTTAAATAAACTTTGTGTGTAGCCTACTTCAGAAGCATTGCAAGTGTAACCTTTTCTTTTCCTTTTTTTAAGATTTCCTGTACTTCCGAAGGGCTGACTGTGTGGGTGAAGGACATGGCATACTTGTGTAGTCACTCAGGACAAGTGCTAACAGTGACTATTCAGATGAATGGTTGGGTACATGCTGGGAACCTTGTTTGCCCTGCATGTTCAGACTTCTGTGATGTCTGTCCCCCTGACCAAGACCCTCCTCCAGCTGCTAATTTGACAAGAATTGCATCTATTGGTAAGTGAAACCACTGTAACATTTCAGGACTGTTAAATGAAATGGAGAGAGCTCATCTCTCACTGATTCGTTATTCTACATAACTAAAAATGAAAGGAGCATTGCCACATTAAGAGACTGAGCCCAATCCTATGGACTCAGCACAGGCCTGTGGAGGTGACTGGGCATTGCAAATTATGCTGTAAGGCACATCTGTGAGTCCCACCACCAGGTCACCACGAGAGGTAGTATCACAAAGAGGTCCATGCTGGCAGTGCAAAGCTGAGGAGGGAGAGTGGTGTGATGTGTGGAAGAGATGTTCTGTGGCAGCAATGGGCAAGGAGAGGGCAGACGGGAAAAGCGAGTCAGGAAGGGAGAGGTGGGATCCTCCCAGAATCTCTGTGGAGGGCATTTCGCCCTTACATTGAGGCTTTTTTCTGCACCAGCAAAAGAACTGGAGAAGAAATGAGTAGCCTCAGTGCAGGGCTGCTCGCTTTTTTGGGAAAGGTTAAGAAAGTCCTTTTTCCCCAAAGAGGCACAAATGATAGTTTGATCACCCTTAGGATCCCATGGCATCCATTTAGCTCCCACAGGAGTCCTGCTGCCACAGGCAGGTCAGGATGGGGCTGTAAATTAGTTCTGTTTGTATTCATAGTTGAATGGTAATCTAAGTACAGTGGTACCTTCCTTAACGAGTGCTTCGAATAGAGAGTGTTCCACATAAAGAGCAAAAATTTCTGTGGGATTTTGCTTCACATAACAAGCTTGATTCACATAACGAGTGCCCATTGGCTGGGCTCTCCCTTTTCCTTGCATTGGGCTGGGCTGTTGGATTGAGGTGGGACTTTCTCCCCCTCCCTGCAGTACCAAGGAAGAGGCCAGCAGAGGGAGCAGAAGAGCCTCTTCATTGGAGGAACAAACATGGCTGCCTTCTGTAGCCAGCAAACATGGGGTGTCTGCAAGCCTCCATCAGGTAGGAGGGAAAATGCTTCCTGCACACCCTCTGTAGCCTCCTTAAATAGACCCCTTTCCCCTAAGGGATCCTGCCTGGACCCCACTACAACCACCCCTTTTCCCCCCAACAGCACCTTCCCTGCAAGCACTTTTCCTTTCCTGTGAGTAAGGCCCAGTGGATTCAATGGGGCTTGATTCTGAGGAGAAATCTTAGGATCTGGCCCCTTTTCAATGCAAGCAGAAGCCAATCTCCTGCTGCTGCTGGCATCCTAGGGAAAGAATCAGGCGTGCATCCTATGCACTTTCCTGTGAGTAAGCCCCAGTGGATTCAATCATGCTTGATTCTGCGGAGACAGCCTCGGATCTGGCCCCTTTGCTGTTGCAGACTGCGTGTCTAGTTTGCATAGATAGATATCACACACAGAGAGGTTCCTTGTTAAAGATGTTCCAAAAGATACCAGTGACTCTCTTAGTGAAAATTAGTCATCCTTGGCCATAAAGGTTTTTCTTTTCTTTTTTACTGTACAGAATATTACAGTGTTTTATTACAGTAATTGTGGTCTGTATTATATTATAGTGTTTTGAATTCAATTCCTGTGTTTTGTCATCATTTTTACATCCAGTTAATATTTTTATATGAATATTTTGGGGGTTGTGGAACCAATTGTCTGACTTTCCATTGTTTCCTATGGGAAAGTCTGCTTCACTTACAGAGTGTTTCACTTAAAGAGCATTCCTCCAGAACAAAGTAAGCTCTTTAAGTGAGGCACCACTGTACCTCAATTTATTTTTCTTTCCCTTCTCATTAATTTGGTAATGTGATGCGTGTCTCTAGTTAACCTCTGAAGCCCCTACTTCTAGTTCTGTTTGTCCAGGACTCATAACTACATTAACAACCTCTATAGGAATACTAAAGATTTTTTCCAGTGTTAATGTGATTTTTTTCCCCAATTTTAGATTTGTGTTCCTGTTCCCCTAGTCCAGTAGTTACCCTGTGGCTATTGATGGCAAACTTGCTTCCACTCTTGGCTGGATTTCTTCTCTGTGCATGGAGTTAAACTATGTTCTGCTCTCCAGTTGCCCTCACAGTCCTGTCATACTCCTAGAATGCTCTACAGCAGCGCACTTCTTGAAAGCAGCTGTCTAGAAGAGCGGTCTTCTCTCCACCTGCCTTGTGGCAAGTAGCCCAGCTGATCACAGGTTGAGAGTTGGTGAATAATAGCCTCTGGGTTCAGAAAGAGGAAGAGTTCATGGCATCATCTCAATAAGGGCCAATCTTACATAAAAGTTTTATTTTTACATTATAGCCAAAGTGGGCAGGGAAATGGACAGACAACAAACTTGCCAATTATGTATCCTGTCTGCTTCCATGGCTCTGGAGAATTTTTTTCCACAGAGCACTCTGAAAGATTGGTAGCAGGGCACATGTGGCATCTTTGGAGATACCTCAGAGTTTACTTTGGTCAAAAGCCATGTGAAATAAATTACCGTCACTGCTAATTACATGAGCCTAATGGGGATTAATGGAATATAGTAAGTCTCTCAACAAATAATGTTTGGTACTGGTTTGAGATTTTTCAGAATTATTAGATACTTTGTGTACTCTATGGATATTTCTTCTGTTAATCCTCAGGGAGCTTGAACAGGTGTGTATCATGCACATTCGATATTCAAGTTAATGGAAATATTTGCTCCCTTCTCATGTTGAAGAAAACTTTTGTGTCATAACTTTTGATCACAAACAGCACAAACCTTTGCTTGTCTACTCAGAAGTAAGCCCCATTGGGTTCAATAGGGCTTGCAATTCAAGACCGCAATTCTCAGCATGCTTGCTAGGGTATACACCCCAATTGAAATTAGGTTAACATATTACAGAGTAAACATTTTGGATTGGGCTATAAATACTTGTTTCTGACAAGGTGACTTAAGTAAATAAACCTCATTTATGAGTGTTCATTTTACTGCACTGGTTTCCTTGTTTTTACCAAAATGTCTATCCAAGATGTAAGATATTTGAAACATCCAGTTTTTGTTTTTACATTCTTGATTCAAAAGAACAACAAAATGGTTACTAGTCTCGAAATAGGTTAGAGAGGGTTTAATGCTTCATTAAAAAAGGAAAAATGACATAACTGTTTTACACAGACCATAATGGATTCTTTGGGCCAAAATGAATTACATCATTACCAAGTTAACTGTGATAATTCTTAGAGGAAAGAATAGCTGACCTCAACAACCATGCTGGATGTGAAGATTTAAATATACTTCAGTGGCTGTGCCACTGAGATGTTAATTATATAAAAGCTGCTTTGGAAGTTTTAGATAAGTGATTTTCCAACTGCAGAATGCTGCTTCTCAGAAAAGCCAGCCTTGATGCCAACAGAGCTTACCATTCAGAAGGGCAGCTTTTCTATTGCTGATCACCCCCAAAGTTGTGATGAGCAGTTGCATCTTCCTGGAAGTCTGCACGTTGACCATGCAGTGTCACCAGAATATGGAATCTGCTTTTTCGTGCCATGTTTGGAGGTGACTGGAAGCAGAGAGACCACTCTCCCACTAAACACTAAGCTCCATTTGTGTAGGGGAAAGATTTCCACAGGCACCAGATCTGGCCTGTGGGCCAGTTCTTGGCACCAGCTGTTCTAGATTAAGAACCCAGAGAGTGAAAGATCCTCAGGGACCCCAGTATTAACTTTCCTTTCTTGTAGTTGTTACATAATTATTTTAGGTGCAATTTCTTTTATCCCAAAAGTCATTCTTACTCATTGAAAACCTTGGCTGTTGCACACTCCACAGGCCAAGGATGGTGCTAAAAAGCAATTTTTTTAATTTAAGTAGTTTTATTAAATTTTCTCAAAGTATAGACAGTGTCAGTAGCCTAGTTGGTATGATGTGATTAGGTCCTTCATGGGATCAAATGAACTTTCCCATTAATGCAGATTATAGTCCCTTTTGAAGGAAAGCCTACTATAGTGCCTGCAAGATACTTTTATTGTTAAGAAATGGGTTTTGTAAAGCAGTCACAGTTAGTACAGTTAATAGTTAGTAAACTACTAATCTACAGGAGAAGAAGGCTGATGGAGAATGCAATAGTTAAGCAAATCCCCTGAATGGTTACAGTTTAAATGTACTCGGTACTCGAAATACATTAGCCTTAAAGAGAAGAAGTGGAAGATATAGAAGTATATAGAAGAAGTTGAGAAATAGCAATAAAAAATTAGAGTTAGCATTGCTTTAAACATAAAATATTTGTGTTGTATATGGAAATTAACTATCTTGATATACAGCTCAACAGCTAGTATGAAACAGTCCTGTGAAATTGAAGAATAGTCTGGAAATGCTAGGAACTAGCAATTAAAACTGGTCTGTGCAATAATAGAATTTAAATAGCATCTCTTAAGGGTGCATCTGTCTACTTGAATATTTTCTTGTTTTTCTTAAAGTAAAACAATTGCACTGTATTAACCTTTGGAATAATGTTGTATATAAGCATCTATACCAGAGATATTGTATGAGTACTAAATTAGAACTGTCACCTTTGACTGAGAGATAATCTCCTGCTGCACATCTAGTTGTCAGTATGAGAATATAATGAAATAGGTACTTTGCTTGAAAAATTCCTTCAGCTTGAAATAGGTGATGACTATAATATACTATATTAAGACTACAGTTTTGTCCACTTTTAACTTTCAAAGCTTTTGTATACAGATGTTGATTGCTTAAGTTTGTCATATGTAGTATAACTGTAAGGCTTTAATCTGATATTTTGGCTAAATCAAAGAACCTGCTTATAGCAGGTCCTGTATAACATAATTTAGGATTTAACTCTTTTAAGTTTAAAAATCAACACTTTTACATTTCTGCATTTATGTAATAAGATCTATGACAGACCAGCAAAAGACCCTTTCATACTTTCTCCTTTCCCTACTACTACATGATTCTGTGCATATTCTGTAGTAGGGTTATATACTTTGATCACTGTTTTGAATGGCTATCTGGTTTCTAAGAATCACTTAAGTACTGTGTCAGAAGCATTTATAAAATACTGTATAGTATTCTTAAAAGTATTCTGTATAGTATTCATAAAATACTGTATATTATTCATACTGTAGGCATTCATAAAATACTGTAGTCAGCGACTTCTTGGAATTCTGGATGAAAAATTGCTATGTTAATTGTGTGACTCATTATTAGAGAGTAACTCCCACAGATCAAATACTTGCATAAAAGCCTTCAGGTTTTTCTTTTGGGTGTTGGATGAAATATTTAGTATTGTTGAAATCTCAAATGTATCTTGTGTGGTCTTGAACACAAGGAAGAAATACAATTTGAATTGGTAAGCAATTTTTCAAAAAGCAGAACCTAATATATATATATATATCCTTTACCACAAAACAGAAACTCGCAGTTGGGAAAAAAATTTTTTTCCTAATAATCTGCAGGCAGCTATCGTGATGGTATTATTTTGCACTTATTCTAGCAAGAAATTGTGTCATCTAGAATTCCAGCTGAAGTCAGTTATGTATTCATATTCTTCTAATGTCTGATACTAATTTTCTTCCTTGAGCCCTTCTCTCTAAAAGACATACTACTGTATCAGCCTCTTAAGCAGAGATGGGCAAACATTTTATCAGGAGGGCCACATCATCTCTGATGCTGGATTTCTGACGCTGCCGTTAGGAGAAAAGGGATTAATTTGCCTTTCAGATTGAAGAAATTTTCATACATTAATATGATAGAGACTGAACTTGTATGAATGAACGACTTTTACTTGGCTTATTAATAATAAACATGAGAACTATAATACAGGTGTGCAAAGAAAACACTTAAGAACTATAAACTGTTAGAGCCATCAACACATAAATAAATGTCCGGAAAGGGAGAGGAAAAAATCTCAATCCATTTTTCCACCTGTCAGCCCTCCAGCCTTGCAACTCATTGCATTCCTTCCCATTCAGAAGTCCCATAACTTCACCACTCTCCAGCAATCCTCCCCTCCCCATTACACACACAACTCGACAAGCTGGGTACTAGGTTCTAGCATTGGGATAACAATGAAGGTTGTATACATGCTTTATTGCATGTTTGTAAAACTTGGCGTTGGCAGAGAATTGGCACTAAGAGCTCATGTTTTTTTGGGCTCTAAGTTGTATTTCATGTGGTTTGATAGGATATGCTGTACATTGATATGATGAAGATTATCTGTGAAGAATAAGGAAAGTGTGTTTATCACACCTGTCTCTTGTTTATGTGGGGCAAAGCTTGCCCTTTTATGTGAATGCTATTCTATGCCAAATGAATTATAACTTATTTATGGCCCAGTCCTATCCAACATTCCAGCACAGATGCACCACAAGGTAAGGGAACAAACCTTACATTAAGGAGGACTTCATTACTGCCCAACTTCACTGCCAGATGCAGTTCATGTCCTGGATTGGATTGGGCCATCAGTGTTCTTGGTTCTGCAAAGTCTTTGGGAAATGTTGTATGGATTATAGCTGCATGTTTCAGGTACTGTTATTGTCCCTGTGTGTGAGTATGCAGTATGGACGTATGTCTGAATGCACACTTATCACTCTGTGGAAGCTAGGGTTATGTTTGTACTAGTATTTCTCTTTTATGTATATGTAAAGTCTATTCCTTTTTGTGACACAAATGTTAACTTTTTAACTTGTAAATCCTACTTTGCAGATGGTTATTTTGGATGAAAATGAGTATTTACGTTATACTGTTGCTACAGAATGTAAATACAGAATTATTTTCCATTGCTCTCTATGAGTGGATTTGAGGGCTGATTATTTATGTGGCATTTATAAATACAAATATTTTTTTTAAGAATGTGGAAAATTCTTCTAGGATAAACTAATGGAGCATTATTGTCAATTAAAGAACTTTTTACAAAAATGTTTGTCTTTTTTTTAAATGAAAACACTCTTTCCAAAATCAATTATTGAAAAAATAGATGAAGTGCTACAGCTGCCTTTTGAAGTTGATTCATTTGAAAGATTAAATTGAAATATCCTGTAGTAAGTACTTAAAGCAGGCCTCTGTCAGTCTTGAAAGACTATGGTATCGTGCTCAGCGCTGCATACGCTGCATGCGAAGCACGAAAACCTGGGTTAGATTGTTATGGAGGATAGGCTGTTACCCCAGCAGCAAATCCCCCCTCTCCACGCCACTGAATTAGTCCAATGGAAAGGCAGAGCCATTACAATTGGATCCAGCTGGCATCACAGAGCTGGGCTAAGGACAGGAGCTCACCCTGTCTTGTGGGGCCGACCCGGGTCTCGAACCCTGGCCTGCTGGTTAACAGGCACAGCGTCTTAACCGCTTGCGCCACCCACAGCCCTTAGTAAGTACTTTGCACATAATTAATTGTGTATATGTTGTACAGTATGTATACTGTAGAACAGTATTTAAGTAGCATACTTAAATGGGTCTAACCTCATTAAGTAGCATACATGTCTGTATCTAGATTTCTGTTAAGTAACCCTGTATATGTGCATAATCCTTTTTAGGCTTACATTTCTCTCCAAGACCATTTTGAAGTGTTTGTCATTGACACCACCTTATTTGTATGGAAAACTATCAAGAAAAATGAGAACAAAAGGAGGCAATAGAATGAGAGAGAACAGAGAAGGGTAGGGAGAAGGCGGTTCTAGCAAAAGGGCAGAGAAGAAACAAAAGTAAATTAGGGAGGCTGTGGACAACCCTGACAACTCTAATAGCAGGATTGTGTGCTGGAAGAGCAAAGGAAACAAGCGTTAGAGGGGGCCTAAAAAGTAGTGGTAAAGAATATGAAATAAGGATGCTAAATTAAGAAGGCTCCAAGTAGGACTGTGGCAATATTTCATATAAGGTCTAGTGTGAGATGGAGTATTCTTGACAGGGAGGAAGAACTATGGAGATCTGGCACGTTGAGACTGCAATCCTAACCCCTAGTTACGCCTTCATAAGTCCCGTGCTGGCTTGGGTGTTGCAAAAGTGCCATGCAGCAGTTCTGCACCATTTTGTGGGGGTTAGGCCAGTGCACACACCTGGGCCAGCTTCACCAGCCCACCATAGGAACAAGGAGATAGGTTAGTTGTATTGGCCTAAATTAGTTAGGATTGTGCTAGTTGCACTAAATAGGAAATCTACATGGGAGGCAACAAAAACCTAAAAAGATTTGGGGGCAATGGAATGAGGTTTTGCATACCAAGCTAAAGTAACAACCACTGTTTCACTGCAGGCTTCTAGTAGTCTTAAACTTTACTTAAATACTTCTGTGAGCACAATCCTAACCATGTCTACTCAAAAGTAAGCCCCACTGTTTTCAATGGTTCTTACTCCAAGGAAAGCGTCTAGGATTGCAACCTATGTTAAACAGTAAAGTACATGTCACCATTCTGCAATAAAATATGCTTCCTATGAAGATGGTGGGTTCTCTCTTGGAAGGGTTTTACAGCAACTCTTCTAGTATATAATGTACTTCCTGCTCTTCCACTTTTGTAATGCTTTAAAAATACCATTATTATAAATACCCAAATTCATTCCAGGTAAGGCTATTTTTCTTTCCCCTGATATTAAAACTAGAATATGACCAGTATCACCCTCAATGGGCGGTTGTTACCTAACAGGGCTTTCTGTAAACACTGCAGGTTTGACTAGTTTAGTTTTGCTTGCTTTTATTTTTCAGGTCTAGCTGACAGGAGCCTTTGGCTGAGAGTACTTAAATGATGTGTCACAAGAAGGTCCTATGCATGCTGTGGATGTTTCTGCAGGCAAACGATGAAGTCTTTGACTGGCTTTCCCTCATAGCAAATCAAGTATATGTTTACGAACAATGGAAACCTAGAACAAATGAAATTCCTTAGCTGAAACACCTAGAGACACTTGAAATTCTTCTCTATACTAACATAAGAAACAATACATGGGAGTTAAAATGTCACAAAAGTAATTCTGAACTGACTTTTTATAACACAACTCATACATGACATATTTTAAAAATTATTATTTATCCATAGACTTTTATTTAGTTTTCCTATTACTGAAGGTGGCTTATATTGTATAAAAAATCAAGAAAAGGTATAAAAAATAAACTATAAAACATAAAGGAATTCAGTTATCAGGATATCTGTGTAAGTAAGCAAATACCAGCTGGCAAAAAAAAAAAAATCACTCAGCACGTGGGGGTCAGAGAGGACAGAGTTTTGTAAGAGGGGTGGTAGCCATAAACAGCTCCAGTGCAAATCTGTGGAATCGTAACCATCAATTTTGTTGAAAAGCTGCACTATAAACTGCAGAAGTGTATTATTACATTAGAATACCTGTGATAGTTCTTTTCTGAGGGATAAAGAATTTTCTCCACTACAAATTGCAGCTGTCAAGTGAGAATGAGAGCTAGGCATATATTTGCACCCTCGGTTGTAAACACTTTCTGCATATAGATATGAGTGCATCAAGAAGAAGTCTAACCTCAAACTTTTTTGTCCATGCCTGGTATCTTTTCACATGTGGTTTTTAATGTGAAAAAAGCATTCAAACTTGGTTGCAGATGAGGAAATCCGAAGTGCTACAATCCAGGAAGAGTGTATAATTCTCTGGGTGGGTAAGTTTGACGCTGAACTATTCTTTCTACATGGAGTAGCTAACTGAAGGACTATCAACCAAGGCAGCAGAGGGTCCTTGGAGCTCAGCAGAGGCCATGGATGTCCATGCAGCTTCTCCTGCAGCTTCTCCTGCAGCACTTTCCCAGGACTAATTATAAGGTATTAAAAGGTTATTTCTGATTTCAAAGAGATAAGGGAAATCACATTTCAAGCTTCTGAGTGTAGCAGAGGTAGTGGGCAGACATCTGTGGCTTCTGCTGAACTTAAAAGTCCCTCCAAGGGGAGTCAGGCTTTGCTTATCTCTGGGGAATCTAAACTGCAGGGAAGGGCATTTGCCTATATTTGGGATTTCGGCTATCCATGGAGAGTTCTAAATGGATCTCCTACGGATAAGAAGGTACATCATGTCAGGATAACCCATTGTGGAAATGATCAGTATTCCCTTGCCCAGCTCCTGCCAACCTAGCAGTTCAAAAGCATGTAAATGCAAGTTTATAAATAGTCCACCTCAGTGGGAAGGTAAAAAACCTTCGGCAGTCATGCCAGCTCCATGATAACAGAAGTGTCTTTGGACAATGCTGGCTCTAAAGACTTAGAAATAGGGATGAGCACTGCACCCTACAGTCGTTCACGACTAGCAGTACAACCTGTGGGGGACATCTTTACCTTTAAATGTTTCTTACCACAGAGACAACCCAATATGTATGCATAACAGAATAAAAGAAAGGTAATGTATCTTTATAAAATTAAAGTACTTACTTGTCAATCATATTCTTATTCTTCAGGATTTTGTACACTTCAACTGATGTCTGAGGTCCTTGTAATTTTTGCCCATTCAGCATCTCTGTTTCCAGCTGCTCAATTGTCTTGTAAATACAAAAAATAGTGACCATTTTGTTAAGGGATACCCAAAACAGTACTATTACTAAATTCTAAGCTATTGCCAGTTTAAATTGCTTGAAGCCAAGGATGAAGTGGTAAGCTCAGCCTTCCTTTTTCTGGGCAGATGCAAAGTAAAGCGTTGTGGAAGTCTGAAATTCCTCAGAAATATCCAATTTTCCCTTGAATATATGTGTGGAATTTTTAAATGTGATATTTCAAAGTGTTTTTCACTTGAATCATTTTAATCCAGGGACAGGAAAACTATAACATGTTCAACATGCTATAAATGGCTGGAATATTTGTATGTACTTTACAATTGTATCAAATACTATAGCTTTCTAGAGTATCATGTTTTAGTCCTTAGGGAAAAATAAGGGTGCAATCCAGAGTAACTACGAGGAGTCCTTGCTCCGATGTAAGAACAATTTACTCTGGATTGCAATATGAATTTCCACTAGGTTTTCACTAGGTAGTGCTGTAACTACGTCGACATAAATGTCTCTTACGTGCTCCCATAGTTACTCTGGATTGTAGGGTTAATTTCCTTAAGAAAGGCCTAGAAGGCAGAAGGTAACTAATCACCAATTGTGTCTTCAAATTTTGTGATTATAAAACAGCTAAGTGGGCTGTGGGTGGCGCAAGCGGTTAAGACGCTGTGCCTGTTAACCAGCAGGCCAGGGTTCGAGACCCGGGTCGGCCTCACAACACAAGGTGAGCTCCTGTCCTTAGCCCAGCTCTGCGACGCAGCTGGATCCAATTGTATTGGCTCTGCCTTTCCATTGGACTAATTCAGTGGTGTGGAGAGGAGGGATTTGCTGCTTGGGTAACAGCCTATCTTCCATAACAATCTAACCCAGGCTTTCGTGCTTTGCATGCCGCGTATGTAGCGCTGAGCATGATACCATAGTCTTTCAAGACTGACGGAGGCCTGTTTTTTAAAACAGCTAATTAAGTTCTGCTTGCACCAATAGTGAGTCACATGGTTCATTGAAAGACAGTGACTTGCTTAGCTATAGGGGTAGAAAGGAAGCAGTTTTAGCAGCAGGAGATAGAGTACCTTAGGACGCAATCCAGAGTAACTATAGGGAGTCCTTGCTCTGATGTAAGAACAATTTACTCTGGTTTGCAGTATGCATTTCCCATAGGTTTTCACTAGGTGGTGCTGTAACTACATCGACGTAAATGTCTCTTATGTGCTCCTGCAGTTACTCTGGATTGTAGGGTTAGTCTCTCTACTCTGGGGTCTTTCTGCAAGTACTCCCCACACGCTGGTTTTGCTCCATAGTCAAACTTCATGCAGTTTCTGAGATTGTCCAGGTGTGGCAGAGCTGAAGTTCTGTATTTTCCCCTGTAAACACTGTACCACACTGGCCATTATACCAAAGGCTGTTATAGCTTCCAATGGTCTCACTTTATCAACATCACACAAATTAGACAGTTCCCCATTACTAATATGTTAATGCAAACAACTTTGCCAGAAAATCATTAAAAATGTCAAGATCAGCCTCTTTTCCCAGTACTTGATTTGTAACAATTGCAAAGATCTGACTCTTGAAATGAAACACAGACTTACTTTTCCACCACGTGCAAAGGCTTCGGCTACCTTCCTGTTGCGACCCCCATAGCATGTGGTGATCAGATCAGCAACACCACAGCTTTCCAGAAATGTATTTATTGATACTGGGCCCTTGAGGAAGAGTTTTGTGAAGTCAATCATTTCCATGAGGCCTAGACGAATGACAGCTGCCTTGGTGTTGTCACCATATCCCAACCCATCACAAAAACCAGCTCCAACTGCCACGATGTTCTATGGTCCATTGGACAGGGGAGGAGGAAAACAGAAAAAAATCTGCATGATTAAAGTAATCAGTCACCCTGTGCTAGTCAGTGCTTAACAGTCTCAGACTGCAGACTTATCAACCATAAAGTGAATAGCAAAAAAACCCAATTACTCATAATCCTACTGGCAGCAATTCACCACAACTGGTCTTAAATGTCTAAGATGCACAGTTGTATAAAGGCACATGTTTTGCTACCTGTGATCGACAGATGGAGCCCTGAACGAGAGGCAGATTAATTTTTAAATATGATTTGAGATACGAGTCATTATAACTTATAATGTTTAATGCAGTGGTATTCAAGCATTTCAGCCCAGGACTCCCTTTTGAGAATGACAATCTGTCCAGGACCCCCCCCCCCCCGAAGTGATGTCATGACTGGAAGTGTCATTAAAGGTGCCCAGTGCCAGGTTCCAAGATGGCTGCATCCAGCTTTTCATGACCCACCTGAAATGAAGTTGCAAACCAAAGGGGGTCGCAAACCCCACTTTGAAAACTTAGTTTAATCACACTCAGAAATCTGTTTAATAAGAGATCATAGTGTGACAAGCATTTTGTGTGTGTTGCCTCATTTTACCACAACTAATCAGTCTCTAGCTTTCATGATTCTCTCAGGCAGCAATCCAATCCTCTCTGACATGAGAGTAAGACCCACTGACTATAATGGGGTCTGTTTCTGATTAGACATGCATAGGAATGGGCTTTCATTGAATTTACTTTGTGCCCACTGAATGATCTGAAAGTGCCAACAGGCACAATCCAAACCAATTTTCCAGTTCTGGGGTATGGGCAATGCAACTCTAAGTAAGGGAACAAACACTGCCATATCTTGAGGAGGGCTCTGTGACTGTCCTCCAACAGCAGGATGCGGTACATGCCCCATTGCTACAACTATGCCAGTGCTGGAAAGTTGTTAGACTAGAGCACTAGCATGCAATCCTAAGCAATTTAGGCCCACACAACTCACCCACTTCCTGTTTCCATGATGGTGTAGGGAGGCCTGCACATGTGTGTGCACTCCCAGCAGTGACACAGAAGTGATTTACAGCATGTTTGTGACACCCCCAGGCCAGCATGGAACTTGTGCTGGGACATGTCAGTCTAAGTTGGGGTTAGGACTGCAGTCTAATATGATTTGGGACATCATTTAGGAACTGTGGTTTAGGAATTGTACTTTTGATCTGGAATATCCAGGTTCAATTCTCCACTCAGCCATGAAGCTTCCTGGGTAACATTTGACTACTAATTTATCAGCCTCACCTACCTTACAGGTTTGTAGTCAAGTTATATCAATCTGAATTCCTTGGAGGAAGGGTAGTATTAAAATGTGAAAAATAAATAAGATGTAATGAGACCTCATAATCAGGAAAAGAAATGAAGATAAAATATGACCAAGAGGTAATATAATCAGAGGGTTTCTGTGACGGCTCATCATCTCCATGCACTTCTGCTTAGCAATGCTTAGCAATGGCTTTAATTAATATTAAATGCAATCTAACTGAAATTCTGGTGCCTAAATACCATTTTAACTTGCATAGCAGTTGAAATGGAAAGAACTACATATTTCCCATTTTACAGATGATGCGGTTAGCCACAAGGATTGCCAAACTGCAATTGCTCTATGTGATTTAAAGTTACTAACTTTTAAGGCACCACAGATCTCTACTGTGTCACAATCATCCACGACTTTAACTCTAAAATTTGGAGTCTGAAATAATTCCTTAAGGATCTTCCCATGAGCAGCATTTTTACAGCCTGTGGAACGAAGCACAATAGATTAGATAAAGGTTTTTGCTTGAAGTTGCTTTCAACATACCGGTACTTTTAAAGATTCAGATGTGTGCATCTGTGCTGCCAGATATACACAAACCTTATACAAACTATTTCACCTATATGAGGGTGACCATTCTTACTCAAAAGAAATGGAATCTCTGCTGTAAAATAAGCACACGCATAACCCTTCCTATATGTGCATGCATCTTAAAATGTATATGCAAAAGAATCAGTTTTCAGTGAACTGGCAACATAAGGATTTAGCAAGGTCAGGACAAAGCAACAGTTTTGTGTGTAGAATGAAGTACGTTCAATCTCTGGAGTCTCCAGCCAGTTCTGGAAAAGGCTCCTGTCTAAAATCCTGGTAAGCCGCTGCCAGTGATTGTAGACAAAACTGAGCTAGCTGAATGAATGCTTTGACTCAATACGACTTCCATATATTTGAGGGTGAAGATGGGACAGATCCATACAGCTAGGCAGTATAAATGCAAGAATAGTTAGCTGCATTTCAAGTAATATACTTTATCATGTTGAGTAACTACAGTTACACATAACTATATAGTAGAGAATCACAGATATTATCAGATGGGGTAGGGGAGAAACTAACTGAATCCATTCCAAGTATGCAGAGTGATCTCATCCCTGTATAGGGCTGTTTGTAAATTTACAGTATCATTTTCATATACTCAGGCCATCGTACTCTGGAGAGGACAATTCAATTTCGCATACAGCATCAAAACAATACGGGAAGTGGCAGCTACTTTTCCCATACAGAGCACGATACCATAGTTTTTCGAGACTGAAGGATGCCAATGAATTTCATATACTCACCAATGGTTGTTTCACAGAACTTTTCATCTGCCACTTCATTTGCTATGTTAGCACCCATGAGCACATTGACCTCTATATGAAGTTTCTCTCGAATGATCTCTGAGATGAGTTTCAGCCCTTGAGGGCCTTCGTCTATACCCTAAATATCAGGAAAATGTGATCAAAGCAAATACACACACGTGTTTTCTTTAAGTATCTGTTGTTTCAGTAGAGATGATCCTTTGTACTATGAGGTAGGCCAGACTGATAGAATCAGGAGATAGAATCAACTGGCATCATGATCCTATCCCTGAAACATTTTAGAATACTCCCTGGCTCTCCTTGGGCATATGTCAGGGGTTTCTAAAATTTTAAGCCAAAGGACTGCATGAAATAACTGGCACAGTGTAAATGCCCAGAAAAATAAATTTTAAAATAAAATTTAATAAAATACATTAGAGATGGCTCTTAGATGACTGAATCAATGAATGAGTTCAGTTTTCAAGATTTCTCCAAGCACCAACACGCATCACAGAAATATAGCATTTAGTCAAATGAATCCCCATTTTCCCTTACTGGGAAGTTTTTATTCTTTGTATTTTTGTCTACATTTCTCTTGTGTTTTTACTGTTTTTGTGAACTGCCTCAGCTATCTTATGGGATAACAGCATATTGTCATATAAGCAAAAGTAATTATTATAAACAAATATAAATCTTGGAAAAGATTTATAAGTTACCTTGATTAGTGAAATGCCAAAGGCTCCTGATTTTATATGGCCGCTGAGTTGCTCGGAAGCTTTCGGAATGAACTGATGAGGTATAACAAATATTAGGATATCTGCATCTTTTGCTGATTCCACTATATCTGGTACTGCAACCTGAGACAAAAATAAAAAAGATTACAGAACTCAGCCACTGAATGGTGGATGAGGACAGCTCTATACTGTGGGAAACAGTGAAGGGTCCAAACTGGAGATTTGTAGAAGGTGAACGAACACATACTTGTGTTTATATACTCATGTATTTCTGTCCAGGAACCATGATACACTGCTATGTACACAGCATGTTAAAGACATGCATAAGTAACAACAGTGATTTTCCACAGCAATTGTTAATATGCAAAGCAACCATTAGAAAAGTGGTCTCAGCCCAATCCTATGGAAGTACCACCAGTGCTCCGCTCCTGGTAGGTGTTGCAAACATGCCATAAAGCATGTTTAGGAGCCCCAATACTGGTCCAGAACCAGCAGTGCATCAGTACCAGACAACACTGCATGAGTGCTGGTTTGACACTGGTGCTCCACCGCTTGACATCTGATCGCTGGGCAGCAGAATGGTAAATGGAGGAATGAGGGAGGGAAGGGAGGAGGAATGATGAAGGAAGTAGCAATGTGGGAGGGTGGGACTGGCATAGCTTAGCTTTGCTAGATCTTGAACATCCGTATGGTGCTTTTCAGCTAGGATTGCTATAATTCTCTTCCACAAAATTGGGACATGATTCTTTGTTTTACTTGCCAATATGTGGACACAATCCCATAAATCTGACTGTTCCTGTTTTTCGGGACATATGGTAACCCTATTTCTGCCGATACACAAACATCCTTGATTCTGCAGAAGAATTATAGCAGTGGTACTCAGGCACTGCAAGAGGGACCCTCTTTCAAACTTAAAAATCTGTCCAGGACCTCTTATCAAGCTTACCAGGATGTGATATCACTGAAATGCCAGAAATCCTCCATGTCTACTCAGAAATAAGTAGTGTTAAATGAGACATACTACCAGGAAATCTCAGTGACAGATTCCAAGATGCGGATTCCACCCTCTTGTAACTCCCCGACCCAAGATCACAATCCCTCAAGTGGGTCCTGACTCCCACTTTGAGTACCACTGAATTAAGGAGCTCCTTTGCAGGGCTACTCCACTTTCTAAGGGGAAAGGGATAAACAACTCCTTCTGCTAGAGGTAGCCTGCCTCAGGATATCATGGCAGCCATTTCGGTGCCATGGTATTCCTGTCACCACAAGGTCTGTCAGATTGGTCTCTATGGCTGCAATCCTAACCACACTTTCCTAAGAACAATTGAACAGAATGGGACTGACTTTTGAGTAGATATGCTTAGGATTGCTCTGAAAGTCCTTTTGAAAGTTTATTAAAAAGGACATTAATGTCATTATTCCACCGGACTACTCATTCTTGCAACAAAGCATGTTAGTCTTTGAAGGCTAATATCTGAGAGTTTGAGAAAGAATATCACAGTTTTATTACAGGCATTTTTTAAAGCAAAACTCATATAAAAACACCCTGACAGCCTACGATCAATTACTGCACAACAGGATTTATTCAGTATTAAGTAGTTCTATTATGTTCAAGGAGGCCTGCCCTTACATAACTGCTCATGGGGTTGCAGCCCAGGCTTGCCTTTCCCATGTGTTATAAATCCTTGGCTATATTGGTTTATTATACTCAGGAATACAAATACTTACTAGGATCAAAGAATCCATCTGAAGTGCAAACAAGTTTTCAGCGTTGTAAGGTTCTTTCTTCCCAACAATGGTTAAGATTTCTTTCAACATTCAATTTATTTTGATTAAAGTAACATTCTATTTATAAAGTACCATTCATACTATTTGTTCTTGGATCTATATTCTTCTTCAGTCTTGATGACAATGACCTTCGTATTGGATTTGAATGAATATACAGCAAAGTGGAAATTTCTTGCCAACCTGTAGTCTGATGGGCTTAGGAGAGCCAAATCTCTTAATCCCATTTTATAAAACTGTTTTTGTTCCTTTGAACTAACTTACAATAAAATCTATGCATCAGACCTGACAAACTTCACCTTAATGGCTGTATTCAACTCACCACATTAGTAGGCAGCTTGCGCCCTGGAAGATACTTCACATTTTCATGCTCTTTGTTAATGATTTCTGAGAGTTTCTTCCCATTGATCTCCTCTTCGAATACCCACATCTTAACGGTGGGGTCAAATGTGTTGGATTTCTTGGTATTGCCACCCACAATTTTTGCAATGGCACTTCCCCTTAGAAAAAGAAAAAAGAATTCAGTCAACAATCTGTCATCTGTAATGGAATTGAAATCCACATCAAACAGAACTCTAGCAAGAAGTCTGCTTTTTCTCCCCTAACACTTGATGAAAACCTCTGCAGAACAAATAAAACCAGATTTTCAGAATTGTTAAGTGTGTGAACGTACTTCCTATTTTTAAATACTATTCTCAAAACTCAGTCTGTGCACATCTGAAACCAGAACCTATTAGTCTTTAAATTGCAAATAATAACAATATTTGCTCTTTTAATATTTTTATTTAACTACATGTAAAGGTGTCTGCTGCAGGTGTCCCTGGCAAGCTGTCCCGCTAGTTGTGACTAATAGCAGTGCTCATCCCATTACAAGTCCAAAGACTCAGTGCTCTCCAAAGACATCTCTGTGGTCATATGGCCGGCATGACTAAATGCCAAAGTTGCACAGAATGTTGTTACCTTCCCACTTAAGCTTATACCTATTTATCTACTTTCATTTAATAGTTTCAAACGACTAGAGTGGCAGGAATATGTAAAGTAGTTCAGGCAAAGGGAATATGCCCACAAAATAATCTCGGCTGAAAGAACCACTACATTATCACAAAATCTTTCATTCTAGCAGGACAGATGCCAGTATAGTGGTAGCTTGGTTTATGAGTAGAATTCTTTCCAGAAGCATGCTTGTAATCCAAAACACTTGAATATAAAATGGAGTTTCCCATAAGAAATAATGGAAACTCAGACACTTCATTCCACAACCCAAAAAATATTCATCTAAAAATACTGTAATTTAATACAAAATAATAAAGAAAATACTAAATATAAAGAAAAATAAAATAAAATAAACTGCACATAAGCTGCAATTCTGAAGTGTACTTGGTCTAGCCTATCTATCACTCGGCTGGCCCAGTTCCAAGATAGGCCAGCCCAGCTACACCAGAAAGGCTTGGGCCGACATAAGTCAACATAGGCTGGCCTAAGACAGATGGACCTGTGCCAGCCTAGCTGCGCTAACCTAGTCAGTTCAGAAGAGGTGTATTGAGGGCATGTTGAGCATGGCCTAGAACAGTTAGGCTGTATCTAGAGCCTGTTTCCAGGGCAGACATGCCTCCTCAGAGTTGGGACACCTAAGGAGAAGGAATAAATCTGATAAATTCATAGGGATCCATGATAAGTGACTGCTCATGATATAGCCTACTTAGGGCAGCTTAGCTGGGCCATTTTTCTGGCCTAAAGTCAGGATTACATTGTTAGTCTCTCAGGTCCCTCAGGCTGCAATCTGCCCTCTTACACAGAAGTGAGCCCCACTGATTAGAATAGGGCTTACTTTAGACTAGACATGCAAGGTGAGGCCTCTCAGGCTCCTTTCCATTGTTCTCCTTTCATCGGAGTGAGTCCCATTGACAGTAATAGGCTTACTTCAGAGTAGACATGCATAGGCTGGTCTCTTAAGAGAGGCTGCTCAGGTGCAGGCAGAGCACCAAAACCGGACATATCCAGACCAGAACTATTTTTATTTTGTTTATCAAGACATTGCTTGTATATCAAGTCAAAATTTATTAGAAATGTTGGCTTGTCTTACAGAATTCTCAATCCAAGTTACTCTCAATCAGTGGTGGGATTCAAATAAATTAACAACAGGTTAATGCCCATTAGTAACCGGTTCTCAGAACCAGGCGCTCATTAGCAAAGGGTTCTATAGAAACTGTGAGAACCCCCTAAAGCCCACCACTGGCCTCAATCCAGTTACTATAGCTACTTTAATAAAAGGGGGTCTTTATTTTAACCAAATAAAGTTGGTTCTCATTTACTAAATCAGGCTATAATGAAATAGCTGAAGCCCACAAAACCCAAAGTTGGGTCGTCCTGATAAGACTTCCAGCTCCTGCACATGGTTCTTCTCCCTCTTGCCACTTCTGTCCCATTCTCTCATGGTCAATCTCATTAATCCTACCCTGTATACCAATGGGATGGGGCAGCTAGGAAGTGGTTAAAGTGAACTAAAACTGCAATGCTAATCCTTACTTCGGCCAGCATAAGTACTGGCACAAGTCCTGTGCTTGTCTGGGAGTGCCACATGGCACTTCTGTTCAGGATGACCATATAGAATGGAGGACTGAGTGCCTCTACTTTAACCATTGCAAAGAAGAGACATGCTCCGGCCTTCACACACCACTACGGGAATGGGGAGTAGGTGAGTTGTGCTGACCTAAATCAGTTAGGATTGTGCCATCAGACACACAGTCCCATACCAATAACAGTCCCAGATTTTAATGTGGAGCAATATTTTATGTGGCTCCATTATGTTGTGACTCATATTCAGGTTGCAAGGATGGTGACTCTAGATTGGACTCAATTCAATTCTTGCAGGAACTCCGCATCACCATGACATGGCTGGAACAGACTTCTTGTGGCCATCTGTTGCAAGGGACAGGGAGGACTTGGCCGCAGCTTAGGCCTTATACCCTAACATTGGGCAGGTTAGGTTGCAGGTAACAGTGCCCAAAAATTGGGCACCACAAAAAATTGATGGATCCTTGTCCTGTGGACCTCCTAGGCATGAATGAATGAATGGATAATTCATCCTGGTGTGAGAGGGACAAAACTGCAAGGCGATCGTTTAGGAGAGTTAATCAAATCTTGAGCAAAGTTTCTGACTCTGAAAAGTCAGAAACAATAAAAGTCACAAGATCTAAATCAGGAAGCTTTCCAACTATGAAGAGCTATTGAGAAACTTGTGTCAGTGTGTGAGAGGTTATTTTGTTAAAGTTTTGAAATAACTGCTGAGTACTGAGTTTTAACGTCTATTTTGACGCATGGGAGGAATGTGATCCTACAAGTCATAACAAGGAAGTCCCTAGAACTGAGCACCTGGGCCGCAAAATATCTCAAAATCTTCTGTAATCCATCACAAGAACCATACCAGCAGTATCTGGGTTTGCAAACTTGCATGATACAACACTGAAGCAACTGTTATGCTACTAGGCTTCTCAGAACATTTTTGTATTGGTTCAATAAACACACGATTGTCCTTCATTTCTTGTGAGGGATCCAAAGTACATTTTTTTCAGAAGGTAACATACAGATACTCAAACTAAAATATTTTTCACTAGAAAAATTAGTTTTTTTCTACCAGGTACCATCATAATTCTTACTGCAAGTGCAATGAGTGGTATGCAGTTGAATGAGTTGCACCAGTGCCTGCAGCATCATAAGAGATAAGCAGCACAACTCTCTTGCCCTCCTTTACATGAAGACATTCTTTAAACATTAGTTTTTAAAATTATTTCAAAGAGAAAACAGGTGCTTCCTGCTGTAACACTGAAACAGGGTAACCAGATGTCTTTACCACAAAATAGGACAGGGCATTTTGTAGGATGTCCAAGAAAAAAATGTATCCTAAGCATGTCTACTGAGAAGTAATTTACATTATGGTCAATAGGGCCTACCCCCAGGTACGTGTGGTTAGGATTGCAGCCATAATGAATAAAGTTAAAAAATACCCATCAATTCATTTCATGTGACTCATTTCAACCAGGATGGGCAAACTGGGACAGTTTAGGACTCGTAGACCTTTAACCATTATATAGAACAGGGGTGGTCCAAACTTTTTGACCAGAGGGCCACATCATCTCTCTGGCACTGGGTCAGGGAAAAGAATTAATTAACATTGCAAATGTGAATAAATGTACATAAATGAATATATTAGAGATGGAGCTTCTCAATGAATGAATTCAAATCAGTTCATAAACACTTCAGAAAAAGAGAGTGCTCTTCAGTTCTTAAGGATTTTATACAGAGAGATGGGAGATGTGTGCATCCTCCCCCGCCCTCAAAATACCTACTGGAGGTAGGGGAAATGGATTTCTGGTACTTCTCCAAAGGATTACGGGACTTGTCTAAGAGCCAGATGGTGGGAGCTTGCTGAAGGTTGCACGAATGCTTGCTGACAGCCATATCTGGACACCCCTGCTCTAATGCAAAATTGCTCTCAAATCATGTCGTAAGAGGTAGCCCTTCCTCACAAATCTTTCCACAATTGAGCTGTGTGCATCTAATGTTGGTTTTCAAGCCCGCCCAACCTCCCACCTAACACAACTCAGTCTCACTGCCAAATAAAAAGGAACTGTATGTATCTGGGTGTGAGAAAATCGTAGCTCAATGGCACAGCATGAACAACAAAATAACCAGTATTCTGGTACCCATCTCCAGAGTACTGTGTGGGTTGAAGCTTACTTGCCTCTCCGATGACTGTATGTTCTGGATGGATTTAAGATACAGATATCCATCCTGTATTATTGCATGACCTGTCATAGAGTTTTTTCAGGTTCTATTTTGCGCATTCATTAAAGAAGTACAAGCTGTCAATAACGGACCTGGACAGTAGTGTCATGCGGTTCCTTTTCCTAGCTATTGCCCTGGCACTGTTATTAAAACACCCTCCTCCCACCAAAAAACAACAACATATTTTTAATGATGAATTGACATCATTGCATCCATTCATCTTCACACCATTATAATACAACATGAACACACAATATAAATTTATGCAGATAAAATAGTAAAAAGATCTATTTTCTGTCAGTATAATCCTGACCCACAAAAACCAGCCCAAGTCCTAGAGGGCTCCAAAGAAGAACACAAAAGACAAAAGGATTCCTGTCCCTGAACAGAGTGCATCTAGGACAAGGAATTCTATAACCTGCAAAATAATTTTATTTGATGATTACTTATTTGAATTTTCTCTGTAAACTGCTTTGTGAATTTTTTTTTTCTTGAAAAGTGGTATATAAATACTGGTAATACATGATTTTATATGTGCCATCCTATGATGAATCTTCTTGATGGCAGACTTTTATGGAGGATTTTTATTTGGCAAGTAGAGAATAATGTTCCATACATCAATAGCAGTGTTAATCAGGGAAATATATACTTTGGAGTGACCAAACTGGATGTTACAAATGACAAGAGATCTCTATTTGTGCATGCCATTTATTAAAAGAAAGCAAACAGAAGTTCAAACCTTATACACTTGACTATAATAAACATATGCAAGGGCTGGGAGAACTAGAAAAAGTTGTTCCAATTTTAGTTTTTAAAAAATAGTTCACTTTTCACAGATATCAAAAATTAAGGTATGCAAATATACCATATACCATGTTTCTTTTCCTCTTGAGGTGCCAACATCTCATAAAAAAAAAGAAAAAGAGACATGCCACTTCAAAGATGCCATTGTATTTTGTTTGTAAATCCTAAAAGTCACTAGAAGACCCGGATGATTCATGTCCCAAATCCCTGCACAGCCATGAACTTTCTTTGATGGCCTTGGGCCAGTTACTATCTCTCAGCCTGACACACCTCTCAGGGTTATTGTGAGAACAAACGAGGAGAAGAACCATATATACCACGTTGAGCTCCTTGGTGAAAGGGCAGTTTAAAAAAAACGTGAAAATTAAGTGACCACAGAAATATGTCTCTCCCACCTTCATCAAAGCATTTAGGAGGCCCAATTTTGCCCAGACAGATTTTGCCTACAAATGTTTTCATCATGTTACATTATGGGTTCCCCCAGGCGTCCTTTGAGAATTCCATAAGGTACATCTGAGTTCTCTCCTCAAATCAAGTCTTCAAAACTATTACTAATTATCTGCAATCGCTTTCTGCTGGTGAGCAAATGTACTGTATAGAGGAGCTTTGTGCATGTACTAGGAATATCCTTACATGATTCCCTTTACTTAACATTTACTTAACATTGCTATGAAAATCACTTTTTGCATTTTTTTATAAAAAGCAATAAATATTATTATTATGTAAAATTCTCACTCAGCTATTAAGCTCTCTGAATAACTTTGGGCCACTTAGTATCTCCCAGTCTTACTTAGCCTACTGAGTTGTTTGGGAATGAGAAGAGGAAGGGAGACCACATAAGCCATCTTGAACTCTCCCAAGGATGACATAAAATACTGAACAATATTAAGATTATTTCAGGTTGTTTGTCAGTGGTGTACTTGTATATCACTGTTACTGTTATACTTCACCGTAACCTATGAGGGATTGGTTAAATTCTGCAATTCAAGATGATTGATCTACAATCCTAGAAATCACAGAGACATCAAGGAGCTGATGATGATGATGATGATGATGATGATGGAACACCCACATACACTCACACATAGAAATCCCATTTCATCCCAGAGGGTGCCAACTAATTTGGTGGAAGAAAACCTGAACTTCTTGGGACAATAAACAAAAAGTGACCATAACTGGTAGGTTGTTCTGGGTAACTAATCCACATTAAGAGCCCAATCATATGCATGTCTACTGAGAAATCCCATTATTAGTTAATAGGGCTTATTCCCAGGTAAGTGTGGCTAGGATTGCAGCCATGACAGTCAATTGGGCTTACTCCAGGTAAGTGTGGATAGCACTGCAGCTTTACTGTGTAGCCCTTGAGGATCCAGGAACAGCTAAATCCTTGGAGCCTGCATGTACACTTAGGTATGCCTGTATGCTCATGTATGTCCTGCTTCTTTGCTTGGAGCCACTGACAGAGCACTATTCACTGCTTGCAAGGCACAACATGCACCCCCCTGCTGTACACCCATGAGAAGCAATCTCTTTGGGCACAAGCTTGCTTGTAACTACATGCATGAACATGCAAGGACATGCGAGTAGACATCTACTCAGGAGGAAGTCCCAGTGTGTTCAAATGTGACCCTACAATCCAGAGTAACTACGGGAGCACGTAAGAGACATTATGTGCACCTGTAGTTACTGCACCAACTAGTGAAAACCTTTGGGAAATTCATATTGCAATCCAGAGAAAATTGTTCTTACACTGGAGCAAGGGCTCCCTGCAGTTACTCTGGATTGCACCCTTACTCACAAGAAAATGAGTATAGTTTAGCTTGGAGTTACCAGGTTGAAGTGGAGGTATCTTGACACTGGGTCAGTGTGATCAGATTGTCAAACTGGAAAAGGGGACAAATCCATGCCACCCCTGGAAAATGCAGGACACCCAAGAAAAGAAAGATATAGAACATGACAAAAAAAACAGCTAAAATACTCATATATATTGCATAGTCTATATATTATGACTGCAATCTTAAAGACACTTTTCTGGGAGTAAAACCCATTGAACACAATGGGGCTTACTTTTGAGAAGACACGGTTAGGATTGTGTTCTATGTTATAATTGTGTATGTTATAAATGTGGGTTGTTATTTGAAGATGTTATTTGTAATCATAGGCATGTCTACTTGTGGGGCCACAGAAGTGATGGTACTCACCAGAGGTGCCAGTACTCAGTACTGGTGACTACCCCTCAAAAAGACCCCTGTATATATATTTTATGCAGAGTGATTCAAAATGAATGGGACAAAATGGCTTTCCACGTGTTTTCTTTTTGTCCCATTCATTTTGAATCACCCTATATATTATATTGCATAGATAGATAGACAGACTAACTGACTGATTGACTGATTGATTGATTGGCTACATGCTGACTGCTCAGGGCAGTCAAAAGAAGGGCAGTGAGATTTTTTTCCCAGGACACAAGGCTAAGGAAAGAAAACATGTCTTGGAAAAAGAGGACATATTGTCACCCTACATATTTAGCATATGTTACACAATCACAAGAAAGTGACATGCTTCATGCTCACAGGTAAAAGGAGAACAGTGAAGACTTTTTCCCAGGACAGGAGGCTAAAAAAAGAGGACATGTCCTGGAAAAAGAGGACACGGTCATTTGCATATATAGTATATGTTACACAGAATTCATTAATTACAAGAAGGTGATGTGCTTCCTGCTCACATGGAAAAAAGGGCAGTGATCAGTGAAAATGTTTTTCCCAGGACAGGAGACTAAGAAAAGAGGACATGTCTTGGAAAAAGAGGACAGATGGTGACCCTGTCCTGGGTGCCCCCTGGCTCCTCCACCCTGCGTTACTCCTACTGCTACTCCTACTTTACTCACCAGTTGCCTGCGCCGATGATGCAGACCTTCAAGGGAGGCATGCTGGCTGTCCAGTTCTGCTGCTGCTGCTGTGAGCCTGGGAAAGGCTGGGCTCCCCCGCCAGCCTCCTGCGATCTCTCCGGGGAAGCAGCTCAGCCCCTGCGGAGCAATGGGAGGAGTGAGAAGGGGCCCAAAGGAACCAGAGCTTCCCAGGGGGCTGCAGGAGGTACTACTCCTAAGATACTCCCTGTTAGGTGCCTGCTTGAACACTGTCAAGGGGACAATTATGTGGCTTCTCCCCATCGCCTCCAGGGGGACCAGATGTCAGAGTCACAAAACAGGGCAAGACAAAATGTAGGACACTCCCCCAAGATGTAGGACATTCCCCTTAAAAATGTAGGACATGACAAAAGAAAAGCAGGCAATGAAGGATACCCAAGAAAAATGTAGGGCATGATATGACAAAATAAAAGCAGGCCATGTAGGACACCCCCAAAATGTAGGACCCCCCCAAATGTAAGGCATGACAAAATAAAAGCAGCCATGAAGGACACCCAAGAAAAATGTAGGACATGACAAAGCAAATAGAAAAGAGTTCAACTCCTAAGGGGTTCCTTTACCTAGAGCACAAGACTAACCTTGTCTACTCAAAAGTAAGCCCCATTTTGTTCAATGGGTCTTACTCTCAAGAAAGTGTGTTAAAGATTGCAGCTCTAGTTGGCTGGAATTGGACTGTCTTGACTACAAAACAAATAAAATAGGATGGTTTTATGGCTTATGGCTTGTCTATGCCCTCTGATTGGACTGAGCTGCTAAAAATTTCTACTGTTTAAACTTAAACAAGTTTAATTCGTTCCAGAAGCATGCTTGTTATGTGAAATGTTCTTTATGTGAAGCAGATTTTCCCATAGGAAGGAATGGAAACTCAGACGATTGGTTTCAGAACCCAAAAATATTCATATAAAAATATTAACTTTATGTAAAAAAGATGACAAAACACTAATTGAATTCAGAACATACATTCAATGTGCATGATCCTATAAAGTCTACTTAGGCTGCAATCCTACAGACACCTTCCTGGGAGTAAGCCCCATTTAACACAATGGGGCTTACTTCTGGGTAGACATAGTTAGGAGGCTGCAATTGAAGACACTTTCTTCTGTAATCCATTACACTTTTAAAGTGTCTCCCCACTTTCTCCTTGTCTTCGTCCTGAGCCTCTCTCTCCTCTGCTCCCTTCTGGCTAGCCCTGAGCTGCTTCTCTCTTCTCCACTGCTCTTCTCTCCCTCTGCCCAGCAGACGCCTGGCCACAGGAGGAATGGCACGAAAGTGTTGCTTTTGCTATGGGCAGGCGCATTGGGCAGGCGCATTAGACAGGCGCATGGACGCTTTTTAATAGGGCTGCCGGCCAGCGTGTCTGCCCCAACTGCCAATGAGTATGCTTGTTAAGTGAAGCAACACTTCTTATGTGAGGCAGAATCCTAGATAAATTTTTGCTTGTTATGTGGATCACTTGTTAAGCGAGGCACTTGTTAAGCGAGGTACCACGGTACCTCCAAAATGGGGAAAGTGTTTCTCCAACTAATCATGCTCCATCTGACTTTTAGTTCAGGTGAACATTCGGAGAATAAAATGTGGAAAATAACTTTTTTACCAGCAGATGTTTGCTAACAATGTCTAAACCTGAATCACCCATCTATTATGCATCCATTTGCCAGCTGCTTGGTACAAACAAATAATGGCTGCCCCCAAAAGGAGGTGGCATGTAGTGTAATATTTAAGAGAGCAAGCTATGAGTCAGGATGGCAGTGATTTGAACCTTGGTTGCAGTGATTTTCAACCTTTTTCATCTCATGGAACAGTTAACAAGGAACTGAAATTGCCAAGGCACACCATCAGTTGTTTTTACCATTGACAAGGTACACCAGATTGTTCAAATCCCCCAATTTTCCTATTAATGAATGTCAATCTCCAAATTCCCACAGCACACCTGAGGACTATCCGCACCACACCAGTGTGCCAGGCACACTGGTTGAAAATCACTGCTTGGATACATCATTTGGTGCAGCCTGCCCAGTGATGCCCCTGCAGGTGACATTTCCATTTCATATTACTACAAAAACAGCATTTGTGGAGGTTTCTGAGTGTTTTATTACATATTGATTATCTTGATGCCATCTTTTCAACAAGATTGAAAGGTAAGAATATATTTACTGTTCCCATATTGCAGCTGGGCAACTAAGGCTGCAATCCTAAAGACACTCTCCTGGGATTAAAACCCATTGAACACACTTTTGAGTAGACATGGTTTGGATTCTGCTCTAAGTTCACCTGGGGAGTATGTGGCATAGGTGAGATTCAAGTAATATTCAGAAAAGATGGGCAGCCCAGTCATACTGCTATCCTATAAGCTTGCACTGTATTCTGCAAGGGAATTTTACAGTCTGGAGGTCTCCTCAAAGGAATAGGACATTTGTACTCTTCCCCTGCGGAAAGCAGGGATCCCACCCCCCTCTCCTGGGACCCTGGTCCCTGTTTTCTATCCCACAGAAAGAACTACCATTCTGGCATGCCTTGGCTCACAGCATCACAGCCTTTTGTAGCATTTCCATGAAAAGTGTATCTCCAGTCCAGGATATTGAGTACTACAGAGTGTTGGCTTGATACTCACATGGTGTGGGGATGGAATGCCAATGTGATGCACAGTGGGTGGTTTTTGGTATGCCAGTATGTTCAGCTGCTCTTTTATTAATGTCACTAGAATAGGATGGTTGTGATCATGAATGCAGACAAGAACACTAACAGTGTGATCCCAACATGTCAAAATAGGACATTGGTTCCACTGTGTTCAGAAAGTGTGAGTAGACTGAAGCCTAAGACTGTGAAATGGACTTCAGTAGCGGATAAAATATCCTATATCCTACATTCTATATACAGTAAAAAAAGAGTATTGTATTGATATTGGATTGAGAGCATTTTGCAGGACAAGCAAACATTTTAAATAAATTTAGACTTGCAATATAAACAGTCTTGTAAAACAAGCAAAAAATTATCCCAACAGGAATACAACCAGTTTCCACCAGCATCTGCTCATCCTCTCATAGAGACCAGCCTTTGCATGTCTACTCTGAAGTAAGCCTATTACAGTCAATGAGGCTCACTCATCTGCAAGGAGGGCAATGGAAAGGAGCCTGAGAGTCCTCAGTAAAGTAAGCCCAGTTATAATCATGGTGCTCACTCCTATGTAAGGGGGGCAGATTGCAGCCTGAGATATATTAGAGCACAATCCTAACCATGTCTACTCAAAAGTAAGTCCCCTTGTGTTCAATGGGTGTTACTCTCAGAAAAATGTCTTTAGGATTGCAGCATTAGTGCAGATTTGTTTTATTTGTTTTATTTTTCTTTATATTTTGTATTTTCTTCTTTATTTTGTATTATATTATACTATTGTAATCATTTTTATTTGAATATTTTTGAGTTGTGGAACGAATCTTCTGAGTTTCCATTATTTCTTATGAGAAAATTTGCTTTGATATCTAATCATTTTTTTTTATTACAAGCAGGCTTCCAGAATGAATTATGCTCAAAAACCAAGGTACCACTGTATATTATATATATTCTATATTCTTGAGCTTAATATATCTCGTCCCAATAATTCCTTTCATTACATATCAAACATTGTATTTGCTTTCCCTTTAAAACGTTGTCAAGTTTCTGCCTTTGTTGGGAAACTTTAGTTATCTTAGGATGCCCTTAAAGCAGGCCTCCGTCAGTCTTGAAAGACTATGGTATCATGCTCAGCGCTGCATACGCTGCATGCAAAGCACGAAAGCCTGGGTTGGATTGTTATGAAGTATAGGCTGTTACCCAAGCAGCAAATCCCCCCTCTCCACGCCACTGAATTAGTCCAATGGAAAGGCAGAGCCAATACGATTGGATCCAGCTGGCGTCGCAGAGCTGGGCTAAGGACAGGAGCTCACCCTGTCTTGTGGGGCCGACCTGGATATCGAACCCTGGCCTGCTGGTTAACAGGCACAGCATCTTAACCGCTTGCGCCACCCACAGCCCTAGGATGTACTTAGGGCTGCCAGGTTTAAGCCTGGAAAAAGTTACAGTACCTTCAAGATCGGCATAAAAAAACAGAATCTCATTTGCTGAAGCTTTCCCCGTAACATTACTACAGATTCCTCCCAGATCCCCCCTTCTATAAAGGTTTAACACCCTTCTAATGGTCTGAATGTGATGTTTGTAGCTAATTGAGACATTTGGGGTGCATTAACTTCTATGATTCTGTGGGTAAATCAAAACTACTAGCATATAAATGATTGGTTGCCCCATAGCTCAGGAGCCCCTGCCCCAGGCCAAATGTCCTGGATGCTTAAATCCAGTCTTAGCATTGCTGATGTGACTGGCTGGAGGCCAATTCAAACTGTGTAGTTGTGAAGGAAACTGACCTACCTTTGCCTAGGTAAACTCTATATTACTAGAGGCACTTGCTCAAAATGACTCAATGCTGATTAATCCCTCTTTAATATAATTTAACATAATTTAACCCCACCCTATTGGACTTGTGAGCACAGCTGAACAATGATCTGAGAATGGCTATCCTTATTGCAAGTAAGGAAAGAAGATGTGTTAGCTGTGGTTCTAAAAATCAATGAACATGGAATACAAAGGCATGTTAATGTGTTGCAAATATTTTCATGCAGTACAATTAAACTGAATTGAATCAACATAGGACCCAATCCTATTTAACTTTCCAGCTCTGGTGTAGCCACAATTCAGCCCTGTGATAAGAGAGAACACATGATCACATACTTTTAAGAAGGCACCAGTGACTGCCCCTCTACCACAGGGTGCAGCGCGCACCTCACTGAAGGATGACCATATAAAGATACAGTGCCTGTATAATCATTGATTCGAAGTGGGGATTTAGGCAGGTTTAGCTCAACACAGAAGTAAAGCAGCACCTGCCTCAATTCCCTCTTCTATGTAATGGAAAGGTACAGGCATTCTGTCCTCCATTCTGCATGGTCACCCTGCCCCATTGGCACTCCACTAGTACTGGAGAAGTGGATAGGATTAGGCCCTGAATCTCTTAACCACTGGACAAAAAATTAAGCAAATTACGACATCTGTTGCTCTAGTGTGGCTTTGCCCTGTAGCCAGGTATAAGACCATGCTTGACTATAGCTGCCACAATTCAAGGTATTAAAATCACAACAAGGCATAGGGAAATGTACATTAAATTGGACAAGAAGGCATGTGGCAGATGTAGACATGCCAGCGTTGCCATAGGAATCCACTGTTGAAAAAAAAGCAAGTGGGAGTAGCGGAAACAGCTTTAAGGAAGTACAGGCTTGTGATTAAGGGAACAAAATCCACTTGACACGTACTACATTTGGTACAGCTATTAATATAAATGTGTTAAGTTACAAAGAAACCAAGGGTCAGTTTGTAAGGCTGCAATATGAACTTCCAGTTAGGCTGGCCTAAACACCCAAGAAAAATGTAGGGTATGATATGACAAAATAAAAGCAGTCCTGCTGCTTATAAAATAAAGTCCTGTGCTGACCAGGGAGTATCACAAAAGTGCTGTAAGGCACTTTTGCACCACTCGTGGGGGTAAGATTTAGGCCAGTACACAGGCATGTGCTTGCCTCCCTACATCACCACAGGACCAGGAAGACCAATGACTTGTGCCAGACTACGTTAGGATTGCACCCCAAGTTAAGTATCAGTGCTGAAGAAGAAAACTGTGTGTGAAATGGAAGAAATGTTTATGTATGGGAGAAATATTTAGTATGGGAGAAACATACAGGCCCAGTTTGTCTGATGGAGGCATTCACTCCCCTCTCTTGTAAGATTGTTTGAAGTTTCTGAGCAATAGTTCTCCAGAGTTTCAGGCCTGCTTGGAGACACCAAGGATTGGGAACCAGGGGAGTACTTAGACTGCAATCCTAAACATATGTTCTTGGGAGTAAACCACTATTGAACACAATGGAACTTACTTTAGAGTAGATGTACTTAGGATTGCACTGTTAGTGGGGGTCCATGTGAGCAAGTGCTCAATGCAGCATGGCAGGGATGGAGCAGTGTGTCGTCGTCCCCCAACTCTGCTTCCCCAAACAGCAGAGGACTGGAGACCTTCTATAGGACTTTCTGGCTTTCAGAAGAGACCTCAAAGCAGCACAGAGTCCAAGACCACCACATTTCTCTTGCAATATAAATGCTTTCTCACTACAACTGCATTCCCACCTGACACCCTTCTCCACAACAGTTTTTTCTGGACACAACAGTGCATGTGACTTTGATGGTGCAGAAAACTCTGCTTGCAAAAACCTGATTCAAGTGCTTATTCCCTTCCTGTTTTTGAGGGGACAAATCTGACCTTTACATGGAATGCCATTGCTATGTATTATATTCTGTACGTAGGTAAGTGAGGTGCATCATGTACCCAGTTTTAGACTATGTGTGGAGGATCACCAGATGATAAGTATTTGAATTGGACCATTGTTCCATGATCTGATCACAAAGCTATGTTAACATCAGTGTGTTTTAACATGACCTACAAGTTTCCAACAACACATCTCAATTTTTTCAAACACATTTTCCAGAAATCCACCAGCCCAAAGTTGGAACCACTATGATCAGGAGGATACAATTAGTCCTGCAAGCTGTCTTAGGACCAGGACAATGTGGGCTGCAGGTGTGAAGCTGTAGTAAAAGGGGACATGGGATGGCCATCTAGGTAAGCGACACCAGAGGGGGAAAAAATGTTTCTGTGTCAGATGTGGGTGTGCTCAACCTACCTACCTACAGTATTTACAAAGTGGTTTACAAAGAAAATAGAAAAATAATAATAGCTAATTAAAAACTAATGGGTCCCTGTCCCAAAAGGGCTCACAATCTAGAATGCAAAAAAGAACACCAGCAGAAGCCACTTGAACACACTGCTGGGATGTGTAGGGCCAGTTACTCTCCCCCTGTTAAGTAAAAGAGGAACACCCACTTGAAAGAGTGCCTCTTGCTCATTTAGCAGGGGTCGACACCCACATGAATTAATATTAATATTAATAATTAATATTATCCTATCTTGAAGAGATATTTATCTTTCTTTCAATAATAATGAGTCACAGTAGCAGAAGGAATCAGAGAAAACGTCATTCTTTCAATAAGTGTTGTTTTCTCTGACTCCTTCTGCTACTGTGACTCTGCAGAAGTCTAGCTGTTCTTCCACCTCCACCTTTTGAAGGTGAAAGTTCTGCATGGTTGAGCAGCATTAATACATTGAAGAATTCACCCTGAAGGCAGCTAAATAGTTGCCTGGGAAACATCTTTGAAGCTTTTCTGAAGCACAAAGGGGCACAAAGAAGTTATTTGTTCACTTCAGGTACATTATATATTGATTTGTGGATGTGTCTTTACAGCCTGGTCACTCACAGGTCTACTCTGAATTAGGTTCCATTGTGCTGGAGCTTACTGAAAGGGATGTTTGCTCAGAAGAGCACTGGGTTGGTTCATGGTTGGGGAAACCACCTTCATATTTGCCTTTTCTAAACTCAGCCAGTTTAAAACGAAGCTTGAGTAAACATCTGTATTAATGATCTGATTTTGAAGGAAGAAATAGTAACTGTTATAAAATCTGGAAGTGAGGCAGTGCATGTGCACTCTGTCTTCTGATCACTTTATACCAGCAGAATGTAAGTTAATTTGTTTCTGGGCATAGTTTAAGGTGATGGTCCCGACCTTTAAAGCCCTGAACACTTTTGGCTGTGGATATTTGTTATATCCATATATCCACATGATGTACTCAACAAGAGAGGCCTTGTTGTGCACATGTGTACATACACACATGTAAACACAGAAAGACACAGTGCCCAGTGAGATGCAGAAGGGAGAGACACATAATCCAGCCTTCTTGATAGCAGAGCCTAGAGAACTATGGAATTTGTTGTCCAAGGAAATAACATGCCTGTTAAACATACATTTTGTGGTAATGCTAACTGGTTATTTTTTTTGTACACTGTGTTTTTTATTATTATTTATCGCTTCATCATTTTATAGTTTATTTTTTTATTGCTTCATTATTTTATAGCTTGCAGCTACTTCTCTTAGGTCTTCTCTTAGCTACTTCTCTTAGCTACTTCTCTTAGGTTCAAACATTCTATCTGGTGAAAGATGAAGGGCAAAAGGGGTTAGAATAGATAGACACAGTGACGTAACTATTTTGTATGATCACTTTGCCATACAGAAGTCTCAATTCGTCAGCAAATTAATTAGCTGATTATTATTACTCAATATTTATATGCTGCTTATCAATAAAAAGGGGGTTGTCAAAATAGTTTACATAGAAAAACAAATCCATAAATGGTTCCCTGTCCCCAAAGGGCTCACTCTCAACAATGAGATAAAGGGCACAATCCAGAGTAACTACGGGGAGTCCTTGTTCAGGTGTAAGAACAATTTACTCTGGATTGCAATATGAATTTCCTGTAGGTTTTCACTAGGTGGTGCCGTAACTACTGGTGCATGTAATGTCTCTTACATGCTCCTATAGATACTCTGGATTGTAGGACTAGAGACACTAGCAATAGCCACTGAAAAATTTGCTATGCAGCAATGAAGAGGGATAGTTACACTCCCTGCTTAATATAACCACTTTAAGAGGTGCCACATCCATGTCGATGCAAAAGCAAATAGTTTTAGTCAAGCCACTCTTAGGTCCTCTGTCAACTGGCATCAGGCAATACAATCAATAATATTTTGTAGCTCAGCTGCAATGTTTGCCTGTAAAATGTGACCTAGCGTATTTTAAGGTGTAGATAGTGTACCAAAACCTTAATTAAAGCATTTGTGTAAATGTTGCTTTTACTGATTTTTTAACACTGGTGATATAGAATATCTTGTCTTGTTACCCTGTATTTTCACATGTACAGTGATGCCTCACATAAAGAGCTTAATTTGTTCCGGAAGCATGCTTGTTATGTGAAACGCTCTTTAAGTGAAGCAGATTTTTCCATACGAAATTATGGAAACTCAGACAATTGGTTCCACAATCCCCAAAATATTCATAAAAAATATTAACTGGATGTAAAAATGATGACAAAACACTGGAATTGAATTCAAAACATGCATTCATTGTGCATGATCCTATGAAGTCTATTTAGGCTGCAATCCTAAAGACACTTTCCTGGGCGTAAGCCCCATTTTAACACAATGCAGTTTACTTCTGAGTAGACATAGTTAGGAGACTGCAATCAAAGACACTTTCCTAGGAGGCTTACCTGGGCTGCTCCTAGAAATTCAAGCTGGTTGCTGGGGCACTTGGAGGCAGTTTGGGGCAGCTGCCTCTGGCACCTCCAGACAACTGCACCCAAGTTGGGGGCAGTTAGAGGCAGCAGTGCAGGCCGGCAGCCCTTTTAAAGAGCCTCCGTGCGGAGTGTCAGGGCTGCATAGCACGCGTGCCCATAGCGCGCTTGCTTATTAAGTGAAGTGGAACTTGTTATGTGAAGCAAGATTTCTTGGAAATTTTTGCTTGTTATGTGAAACGCTTGTTAAGCGAGGCACCACTGTACTTGTTACCCTGTATTTTCACCTTGTTACTTGTAACCCTGTATTTTCACATGTATTATTTAGACTGGTCACTAGAGGGCATTAAGCTAAATAAAATTAAGCCTCCATTATGAACAGTACTGTGTCTATTGTTTTTAATATTTTGTTATTAATGAAGACAGCTACTGTCCATACTAGAAGTGTAATTAATCTTGAAACAGAGAATCCCTCGATAAATGATTGATAATTCAATTATTTAAAAAATACAGCCCTTATTTGTGTAAAAACAAATTGTCTAACACAGGAGTGTCAAATGTTTCATACAATGAGTTGAATAACATTAATGGAGCCTGTTGAGGGTGGATAGTAATGACATTAAGAAAGAATTAAGCAAATAATGACTAGAAATAAGCACTTTTTCTCAGGAACATATTAGCTGCAAATGACAGAAGGGGGGCCCATGTGATAATTGGGCTTTCCTCTCCCATATCTTGAAAATATGGCCAAAATTTGTATATTTTTTCCTTCTGTTGCTACCAGAATGGGATTTACTTATGAGTAGACATGCGTAGGAGTCAGCTGTTTAGTGACATTGAATTATGAATGGTATGAGTAGGCAGCAAACAGTATGGGGATAATCCCCAGAATCTCAGCAACAGGCAGAGACTGTTTTAATAAGAAAGTAAATATTATGGACACCACTTCCACAATTTTGTAAAGTAAGAATTTCAAGATTTTTGGGAAATCACCTCATCACTCCAAATATTGGAATTCCCCAAGTTTAATAATTCTTAATTCTAAAGGAGCAGGTTCTATCTTAGAAAATGACTAGGGCTGCGATCCTAAGCTCCTCTTAGGTCGACCTAAGCCCCAGCATAAGTCCTATGGTGTCATAAAAGTGCGGTAAGACATTTCAACCCCTCTCCAGGCCAAAGCACAGGCATACACCAACCTTTACCATATGGTCAAGTGAGTTAGGCTTGCCTAAATTTCTTAGGATTGTGCCCTGGACTAGATATAAAATATAACAACTTTTCCACAAGTGATGCCTGCCCTGCATTCATAAAAGGGAAAAGCCTATTTTTCAGGAGAAATCAAGGATTCTTTGGTAGGACAAAGTTTGCTTTGGGATTCTTGTCAAAATAAGTTTTGAGATCTGAAATGAGTGTTTCTTGAGGACTGAAACCAAGCAGTGGAAAAGCTAGCTCTGAAGGTGATCCCTTAGACATTTTGGAAGATGAAGGTTGAGTATCAGAACACAAATAGTTGAGTATCAGATGGTTGAGTATCAGAACACAAACTGAAAGGTTGAGCAGGTCAATTTATGACCCTTAGAAGGCTGATCATCTCCAATGGTTGGAGAGGTAGAGGCTGGGTGATAATTTCTGGAAGACAGATTTGCTGTTTTCTGGATGTTGACTAATGTAGCATACTTGCAAGACAGTGTTTATCCCTTTTTTAATTTCTAAGGCTGCAATCCTAATCTCCAGTTAGGCCAGCCTAAACCCTGGCTTAAATCCTGTGCTGACCTGTCACCAAAGTGCTCACCAAAGTGCTGTAAGACACTTCTGTGCCACACCTGGGGGAGGGTTAGACCAAGGCACAGACATGTGCTTGCTTCCCTACATCACCACAGGAATGGAAAACAGATGAGTTGTGCCCTCCTAGATTAGGATTGCACCCCTAGTCTCTGATGTATCAAAATGTATCCAAAAGAAGTTTCCCTACTAGAGTCTGAGTAAGTACATGGAAAAACATAGGGATTTTCTTGCTACACTATTGGCCACTAAACAGAATATAAACAGAATATAATGTGGCAGTAGAGCCTGGTGAATGTCTGAAGCAATACCACATTGTCCAAAAGGAAAGCACCACAAAAAATAAAGGAAAACTGTAGTCAAACAAGACCCTTCCAGTAGCTGAAACATAAATGTATCTCTCCCCTTCACCTTGTGTATCATAAACATAAATGTATCTCTCTCATTCTATCTCTTCCCTTCACCTTGCACTTTAGGAACACAAAATTATTTTCTCACTAACTGGATTGAGGTTTCTGGTGTGAACAATGTTTACCTAACATAGGAGCATACTTATAAAACACAGTTGGCTTCATTTGGAAAAGGCTTTTCAGCCAAATCCTATGCCTATCTACTCAGAAGTAAGTCCCAATATAGCCAATGGAGTTTACTCCAGCAAAGTATGGCTAGGACTGCAGCCTGAATCATGACTTTCCTAGCATGTCCTAGCTATTGAAATACAGTGGTGCCTCACATAAAGAGCTTAATTCGTTCCAGACGCATGCTCTTTAAGTGAAACGCTCTTTATGTGAAGCAGATTTTTCCATAGGACATAATGGAAACTCAGACGATTGGTTCCACAATCCAAAAAATATTCATATAAAAATATTAACTGGATGTAAAAATGATGACAAAACTCTGGGACTGAATTCAAAACATGCATTCAATGTGCATGATCCTAGGAAGTCTACTTAGGCTGCAATCCTAAAGACACTTTCCTGGGACTAAGCCCCATTCAACACAATGGGACTTACTTCTACACTATATGGCCACCCTGGTGTGTGTGTGTGAGAGAGAGAGAGAGAAGAGAGAGAGAGAGAGAGAGAAAGAGAGCGCTTAATATATATACATATACATACACACATGTATTTATACATATACATACATGTATACAGGACAAAATGTGTTGTCCTACATTTTCCTTGGGTGTCCTACATCCTTGGGGGATTTGTCCTCTTTTTGGGTCATATCATAGTCATCCTGGTGTGTGTGGGTGTGGGTGTGTGTGAGACAGAGTGTATACATACATACATACATACATAGAGAGAGAGAGAGTGAGTTGTCCTACATTTTTTGTGTGTCCTACACTGGGTGTGTGTGTTTGTCCTCTTTTTTGGTCATACCATACCATCCATAGTCATCCTGGTGTGTGTGTGTGTGTGTGTGTGTGTGAGAGAGAGAGAGAGAGAGGGAGGGCAGAGGGTCTTGCAGTGTGATACAGGAGCCCAGTGTGGTGCAGCCCCTGAGTGAGTGCAGAGGAAACTCCTCCACAGAGAGAGAGAGAGAGAGAGAGAGAGAGAGAGAGAGAGAGAGAACAGGGACCCTCTGAAGGTTGTGCACTTTGAAGCCAGCGGGCAGTTCCCTGGACAGCCAGGGCGTCTCTTGCCCTCAACCAAGATGGCGCCTGCCAGTCCCGCTTCCCTGGGCGGGGAAGGGAGGAGCAGCGGCAGCCGAGGCAGCTCAGCCTGACCCGGAAGGGGTGGCTGTGGCCCTGCTGCTGCTGCTGCTGCTTCTACGCCTGGGCTGGAGCTGTTGCTGTCCCGGCACTGGCCGAGCTTCCCTCCTGCACCTGACCCCACTGGAAGAGTAAGCGGGACAGGTTGGGTTGGTGGAGGTGGTACTACTACTACTACTACTACTGGTAGTTCCTTACTACTAGTAGCAGTAGTGGTGAAGGAGGAGGGGATGGGTGTGGGTGTTTCATGGTGAGCCCAGCCCCACTGAGCCTCTAGGTGGGGAAGAGGAAAGAGGAAGGACACACAGATTACTACTAGTAGTAACAGCCTTAGGGTCTCCCCCAGTGAGTATCTTCCTCCATGCAGTTGTACATTCACCCTCCTTAGAACAGCCTCCTCCACTCCTTGACACTAGAAATCTGGAGGCCACCCTTTAGTATAGTTACTCATCCACCTGCACATTTACACACACCCATTGCAACTGGGAGTATCTGAACCTCACATACACAGCTGTCTTCCTCAGTGTCTTCTCACTGGAGCTAAGGATGTGACATCTCCCTGTTCTCTTAATTTCACTTTCTGTCTCAAGGGGACTTTCCCAAATTGATCCCCTTTTCCTCCAAGACTTCCAATACACACACCTATATATATATATTTACTCCACTTAACCTATTTTGCAAGGTTCCTTACAAGGACTTTTTTGCAAGGTTTACTAGGCTGCTAGGGTTAGTAGCTGCATTTTTAAAAAGTGTTCCTCAGCACCACTGCGACTACTGTTGCACCCTCCTAAGTTGCACCTTCTAAGTTGCACCCTCCCACCCTTGTGGGTGGGAGCGGCTGAAGACCTTCTGAACCATGCAGAGTGGGGAACTTGTGACTGCACCTACAGCGCCAGCTATGAAAGTGTCTGAAAGTGAAATCAAGGTGGAGATCCTGCTCCCAGCCCAAAACTGTGCAAGCAAGAGCAGTAGCAGTAGTGGGATCAGCAGCAGCAGAGGAGGAAGCAGTACCAAAAACTGGCAATACAGGTAAGTGCCTCTGGTGACACTTGAAAGGTTTAATTGGCGTCTTTCTTGTTGTGTCTTAAGAGATGTGGTGTGGAGGGACAGTGCGCCCTTAAAACCATGATCTGCATTGCAAAGTTGTTAACCAAAGTCAACAACTATGAAAGTGGACTGTCTTGAATATGGAAATTTCATGCTTAAGGCTTAATTGAGCAAAATGGGTTGCATTCCTCTGTGCATTCCCAAAAATTATATACTTGTGGTGTTGTATCATCCTAAAAAGATTTGGTTACAAATAGTAAAGGGAGGGGAACAGGAATATCTCACTCTAAAGTAGTGGTTTTCAACCTTTCTTATCTCATGCTTCACTGACAAGATACTAAAATGGTCAAGGCATACCATCCCATTTTTGACTATTGACAAGGCACATTGTACTCCTGTCCTACTGACCCTCCTCAAAGTCCCATGGAAGATCTGCAGACCTTCTGCGACACACCAGTTTGCCATAGCACAGTGGTTGAAAATCACTGCCCTGAAGTCATTCTAAAGTCAGGTGAATCCTTGCTGTTTCACTATATGACTTCTTCCAGTTTATGGAGAAACTGCTACCTGTACTGTACATTATACTGTTGCACAGTATATATACATGGTGGTGGGATTTGTGTTTAAATATTTTGGATTATTCACTGTATATAGTCCACAGAACTGTGTCTGGTTGTGATATGATGTATTTATATTTGTGTATGTACTTCTTTGCCTCACTCTATACTGTGTTCTGTTATATATGTGGCAAGCACATGCTGCATGTACGGTGGTACTACGCTTAATAAGTGATCCATATAACAAAAATTTCTCTAGGAATCTGCCTCACATAACAAATGCTGCTTCACTTAACAAACAAACTCATTGGCAGTTGGGGCAGACGCACTGGCCAGCAGCCCTTTTAAAAAGTGTTAGGGCTGCCTAGTGCACCTGCCCATAGTGATAGCAACACTTCCTTGCTGTTCCTCCTGTGGCAGAGGGAGAGAAGAGCAGTGGAGAAAAGGAAAACAGATCAGGGCTAGCCAGAAGGGAGCAGGGGAGAGAGAGGCTCAGGATGAAGAGAAGGAGAAAGTGGTGAGACACTTTGAAAGTGTCTTGGATTGCAGCCTCCTAACCTAGATTGCATGTCTACCCAGAAGTAAGCACCATTGTGTTAAATGGGTCTTACTCCCAGGAAAGTGTCTTTAGGATTGCAGCTTAAGTAGACTTCATAGGATCATGCACATTGAATGCATGTTTTGAATTCAATTCCAGTGTTTTGTCATCATTTTTACATCCAGTTAATACTTTTAGATGAATATTTTTTGGGTTGTGGAACCAATTGTTTGAGTTTCCATTATTTTCCTATGGGAAAATCCGCTTCACATAAAGAGCGTTTCACATAACAAGAATGCTTTCGGAACAAATTAAACTTGTTATTTGAGGCACCGCTATAGTGTGAACTGGCCTTGATACTCTCCTAGGAGGTACTGTACATATTTATACCTAACAGTTGCAATGTTAAGAGTAAATATAATAAAACTTTGCTTGAAAAACATTGGTTTTATTTTACAAGCCGTCATGTGCGTGATCTGCAGACTGAAAGTATCTTGAACATTCTTTTTTTGGGGGGGGTCATCTAATATGTTGACCTTAGCTTACTCTTACATTTAGGCTATGAGGTATCTACTCTTCTGTTAACGCAAAGAGAAAATCTATCATGGCAAGGATGGAAAAGGCATTGTTACACTCAGTACTGTGGATAGGGTGCTGGGAGAAAATCTAACTTTGAGATCCATGCAGGACTGCTTTTGCCCAGGACTGTAGTTTGAATCCCACAGATCTGTGGATCATAATATTTGCCGATTGTGAGTGTAGTAGATACTTGTTTACAAATAAATGCATGGTTTTGTAGCTACTGATTAAGTATGCACAGTAGCAATTCAGTGTTTGCTCATATAATTATGTGAAATGCCTCTAGCATTGGGCTAAACAACTATTTTCTTGTCTAATACTGTATTTGTCCTGTTCCTTAGTGATGAAACATAGGAGAATACCTTGCTCCCCATTAAGCCTTTTTTACCTATTATGCTCAGTTGACCTGTGCTCAGTCAACAGTCTTAAAATTCCCCAGCTTAATAATGGTAGGTTTTATTTCCCAGAAGTAGATGACTTCTGTATTTAACTAAAATGGTTTTAAGTTGCCTCAGCTTTCACTAGGTTGCAAGACTGTCTTGGTATTGATCACAGAATGCAATGTGTTAATTATTTAAAGATTCAGAAGTCTCATATGATGAGATTTTAGTACCTCAAAAGTTGCAATCATAGGCATATTTACTTGGGAGTCAATGCCACAGAATTCAGTGGGAATAATTTTAGTAAACATGCACACTTCTGGCTGCATAGGTACAGTAATATTGGAACTGTGTCTCCTATAGCATTTTATTTTCAATGCCATTTTATTAATAGCTTGTAATTTGAAAATAGTGGTGGCAAAGCCTGTAGGGAGTCTGTAAACATAGCTTGTAATATTTTTTGAACAACAGTTGAGTCTATCAGCAGCATCTCACTTCATATTATCACTTCTAGTGTTATGTTGCACTTCCTGGAATATAACTTGATTTGCCAGTTTTCATGGAATTAGATTTTCCGAACATGTTAAGACTGAATTTATCTAATCAGATATGGAAATATTTTAGCTTTGGGCTTGATGTTGTTCCTTTTAAACAGTTTATAACTACGATACCTATCACATATGATTATAATAAGGCATTCCACATTTTAAATAAACAATAAAAATGGATGCAGAAACAAATATATTTAATTCCTCTAAGCACACAATACTACGCAGTCTTAGTGAGAGATCATTTTTAAATGGAAAAATACTTGTGGGACTATATATATATATGCTAGAAGTTCAAAACCTGATGTCGTTTGCAGTTTTGAGTTGCTTTATAAAAGTAGAAAATATTCCATTTTGTGTGGGAGACACTAGAGTAAGCAGTTTGTCAGGTTTGTTTTAGTCAGTGACGTTAAAACAAAAGAAAAATGGGTCAACAGGTATTTCATGATTGAATGTGCTGGAGGGAAAAAACATCTAACTAAAAATGTGAATTGGAAAATAGAAAACAAAACAACAATGGCACACAACAGTGGGCAGTGGCTTGGCTAGTTGTGCATTTTAAATGAGATAGAGCAACCCCAATGTGATATAAATGTTAAACAATAGATTGTCTAGTCTCAATACAGATAAAATTACAGCTTCAACTACTGTCAGTCTTTAAAAAGAATAGAATAGTGTAATGCCATTATTTTGTATGTAGGTCTATAAATAGAACAGGTGTCATTATCAGATTTATTGTCTCTTGAGCCTCAACATTATTGTTTTAGAAAGAAATGTATACAAAAGGAGGCCTACTATAGCTGAAACTGCATACTTTGTACATGCCACAGGAAGGTTTGCCCTTACCAAATCTTAACTATCCCTACAATCCAAAGTAACTATGGGAAGGCATAAGAAACACTTACTCTGGATTGCTCTATGGATTTCCCATAGGTTTTCCATTGGTGGCACTGTAACTACTTCGGTGTAAAAGGTCCCATATTGTAGCCTAAGTCACTTGACTTAGTGACTTAGTCTGGATTGTAGCCTAAGTCACTTGAGAGGTGAACCCTGAGCCAAAACTAGTCCTGCAGTTTTTTTAAAAAGTGCCTTTATTCTAGGCAGCCTGATCCCTGACTAAACCAGTCTTTGAAATTTCATTAAATGAGTTTACAAAAGATAAGTAGTCCTAACATTTACTGTACAGTAAGGCTTTCCTTCTATCTTTTGCCTGTTCCAAAAGTACATCTCATTATTTTGCTTGTTTTGGGCTGCATAACTCTGGTTTCCTTGCTCATTTGGTGAGTCTTTTTATTAAGGACAGAGGAATATGGGTTTCATGAAATTAGAGTTGGGTGGTGGGAGCCATTAACTGCTTAATATTTCTCTACAGTCAAATATTCTGTGAAATCAAAAATTCCTTTGTGCAAGGGGTGACCTAGGCTGAAATCCTACTCACATTAACTGAGAAATAAGTCCAATTTTCTATATTGTTAAAAGCATATATGTTTTTAACAGTGTGTGCTACATACAGTAGCAGTATATGAATCATAACAGTACCCTGTTAAAAGGACAGATCTGTAACATTCCCCCAAATTCAGTCACATCCATAGTTGTATCAACTCTAATGTATTAAAAGCAAAATATTGATATGAATGGGGACCCACCTGAACTTGGCTCTCAATCCACCTAGTGGGAAACAATTTGGGAAACACTAATGTAGGAGCAGACATTCCTTGTCCTATGCTTTTCAAAATCACTGTGTATAAATGTATACATATGTGAGTATAAAATATATAGATGTAAGAAGAAATATATAACAGTATGTATAAGTGCTCCAGACATTATGGGGAGCAGCAAGAACTAAGAGCTCAGTCCTATTTTAACTTTCCAGTGCCAATGAAGCCACAATACAGTCCTGAATTAAGGGAACAACATTTCCCTTATCTTGAGGGGACTTCTGTGTCTGCCCTGTCACAGCAGGATGCAGCATACAGCTTATTAAATTAAGTGGTTTTAATACACAGCAGTGGTTTGAGATCCAAGTACTTCAAGACAGGATGAGCTCCTGTCCTTAGCCCAGCTTCTGCCAACCTAGCAGTTTGAAAGCATGCAAATGTGATTAGATACTTTGGTGGGGAGATAATTTTTGGTCATTTTGGTCAAATACTAGTCATTATTCTAAGGGGCTGACTCCAAATTGGAGCCCTTTGGATGCAATTGGAGGCTACACTGGTCTCCAGAAGCAGCAGGAAGCTCACATCAGTTTATTTTCAGACTCATGAAACCATTGCTTCTAGAGGCCTGCAGTGGTGTTCTGAGGCATGTGGTGGTCTGGGACTGGAGAAGGATGTTGGTTACTATGCCCTTTCCACAGAACAGGTGGATCGCAGAAGGGTGGAATTGGAGAACTCCTTACTATAAATTATTACTGTAAATTACCCCTTAACATCCCCTTGATGCCAATGAGAAGCTGAGGCTAAAAGTCAATAACCCATCCGAGGTCTTGTTTATAAGACCCCAACATGCATACTGGTTTAATTCCAGATTAAAGCCAGGGAAATTTTGATTTCCTCGAATTGAATTGCTCTGTTCTAATTTTTATTTCTGGTGTATTGAGTTACCATTGTGAAACAACTATTTTCCCCCAGGGCTTCACAATAAGTTGACTCCTCAAAGTCTCTAACCCTGAATTTTCTTGTATTAGGGAATTGTACCATGCATTAGAATTCTATATGTACTAATAAGAGGTCTAAAGGAGATTGGACTTTTGAGACTTTGCCAAAGCTTCCATTAGATTGAGAGCTCTTAGTGTTCTGATGAGTCAGGTGGTTGGCATGCATAATGTGTTGATGGCTAATTTTCTAATTCTTTAAAAAATGCTAGATCTTCCTCTTCTCCTGTACTATTGTGTTTTGTACTGGTTCCCCCCCCCCCCCACAGGGTCTATTCTGATTTTGACAGCAATCTTAAACACACTTTCCTGGGAGTAAGACCCAATGAACACAATGGAGCTTACTTCTAAGTAGACATGGTTAGGATTGTGTTCTTTGAGTCAGAGAAATTCCACTTGGATCCTTCTTGGAAATGTAATTGGTTTGGCAGAATTAATTTGTGGATTCTTGAGTTTCAAATAAGCAACTTCTTCAGTGTTTGTCCCATGTGGTGTTGGGGTCTTCTCTTCTGGAGTGGAATTGTCCAATTGATGTTTTGATGTGACATTGAGCAAACAGGCTGGCTGTTGTTACCTTTCCACCAATGTAGTACCTTTTTGCATGCTTTCATTTGCATGCTTTCAAACAGGATCTGGTACAGAGACAAGAACTCACTCTGTCTGTGGCATTTGGATCTCAAGCCACCACCCTACAGGTCGACAAGTGCAGCATCTTGACTAGTGCACCACTAGTCTTGATAAGTGCAGCATCTTGACTAGTGTACCACTAGTGCAACACAGCCCCTTGTGTTTCAAACAAAATAACATGAATGTATTTTTGAGCTATTTAGTCTTTTGACGCTTGTGTGGTTAAGGCTCAGAGATTTCTTTAGTCTGTGAGCAGTTGAAGCTAATATGGACAAAATATGTCCTTGATTGTTATAATTTTGGGATCAACTTCTCATTTTTGACTGGGAGTGGTCTGGAAGCTATGAAATTAGAGCCTCTTTTCAGATTAAGAAAGTTAATTGTGACTAATCAGCATTGAAATCAAACAAAAGGGTTATTAATTAATTCATTTAGGTTTGGTGTAACTAACATTCTTAGGATACAGTCAGTTGGGCATTAGGATTATTGTATTTTAGGAATCTAACTAGGGGAGGCTCTTGCTCATGAAAGCTTATACCACAGAATATGTTAGTTTCATAAGATTCCACAAGTTTTTTTTGTTTCTTAAAATCTTTACCTGATATTTCCAGTTGAACCAGACATGATTGTTTGTCCTTTGCTCCCTTTCTTTTTTCTTACATGTTTTGTTTGCATCCCTGAAAATATGTCATACTTGGGTGACAGGCTGGATTGTGACATCACCAAATAAACTGCCAATCAACAGCATACTCCCTTTTTGTTGGGTTTCCATATTTTAGATTCACTGGTTAAAATGTTTATGTAATTTTTGGGTACCCTACTTAAAGATAGAAATTTGATTTCCGGAAAATGCTATAACTTCTTAGACAGTGGCTTTCCTTGGAGTTTTCTTGGGGAGATTTCTGTGAATAATATAGATATTTGAAGATTCATTTGTATTTTCAAGATAATGGTACTGAGTCTGAGTTTCAGATGAAATTTCTCCAAAGCCTCTTGTATCCCTTTGTGTGTGTTCATGTTTTTAATGTTCTTTTGTGTGTGTCTCTTCCATTGAACTTCTCTGTTCTATTTCTGTCTATGTGGCTTGAGCCTGTGCTTCTCTTTTTTATGTGACCTCTCTTTTTTATGCCTAAGGGAATTTACATCTTGATATCTTTGCAAACTTCCATAGTAACACAGTTATTTTGAGATGCTGTAAGAGCCTTTTAAAGGATTTAGCAGGGTGTATATTTTAATAATAAGTAAGATCAGCAGTTCCCAAACCTCTTAGCGTTGAGACCCACTTTTTTAGAACAAAACTCTACTGGAACCCACTGGAACACATGTACTGAAAAGTCAAGAAAGAAATATTTTATATATTAATTTATATATATTAATACAGTATATCAGATCTTATTGATATCTCCCCTGCTTCAGTGGGTTACTGCCATGGGGAAAAAACTCCAGCCATCAAAGCCTCAGTCTGCCAAATTCTGTTGTTTTAAACTTAGAAAGGTATCACCAGTCAACATCACTGAGTATGTTAGAGTAGCCTTGCCATACACTTGTTGCCTTGGAAGTAAATTATATTCAGTGGTGCCTATTCCCAAGTAAACATGGTGATTACAGCAGACAAAATTAATTCTTGCCTTATTTAATTTAAAGGATTTGCAAACAAATTAAGGAAGGAATTCTCTCCTAAACATTTTCAACTCTCCACTTTTGCAGCCCAAGACCTGGACTCAACACACTTCGTCCCATTGTTGTGGGGGGGGGGGGGGCTCAGTTTTCATGTAGTCAGTAGCTGAAGAGGTGCATGCTGAAACAGACTAATTCGTTCTGCTGCCAGAGCGGCAAGAGGAAAGATGCAGAAGCTAAGCCTACAGCTGTCAGACAAATGTGCATCTACTGGAGGATTTTATCAGTCTGCCCATACAGACATCCTCCACTTATTGAACAAGTTACGTATGGACAGGAGCACTATCCAAAAGTGAAAACAATTGAAAAGTGGAACCCAGTCTTTTTCAGCTAGCAAATGCAAAATGGCCACCAAAAAGAAAAGAAAAACCCGACATAAATATCACCTGCAAAAGCCTAAATAACACATTTATTAACACATATCCAAAACATAACAAATTACAGTAAAATGAAGAAAAGCATGTGAGGGCAATTAATCTTATGTATTTGAATGATGGTTATTTACTGAAGAAAGTAATAAGGAAATGACAAAAACAGTTTGATCACCATGTCACATGGAAACCAATATCAGGGAAGACAGTTTTAGCCTAGCAGAGAGAGACTGAAGGAGTGAAGCATGTGTTGAATGAATTAATCCTGGTGCTTCACATGCAGCGTATGCAGCGCCGAGCACGATACCATAGTCTTTCATGACTGACGGAGGCCTGCTTTAATAGAAAGGCATTAAAAAAGGCATCGGAAAAAGAATGGCAGAAAGTGGGGGATACCTGTACTTGCATCTGCTGACAGGCCCAGGGGACATGTTTGCCTGAGGCAGAGCTCTGGCAAGTGAGCCCTCAGTTCCTTCTGGACAGAAAAAAAGACAAGTGCAGGGTAGGAATTCAGTTGTTTAACCTAAATTTCTGTCATCCTCAGACACTTCCTGCAAGTTAGGCAAGATCCCACCTTCCTGTGTTTTCAGGCTTGTAAGTGTAGAACAGGAATCTCCAAACCTTGGGTCGGGGGCCAGATGTAGCCCCTAGCGTCCTCCAGATTGCCCCCCCCAAATCCCCAGTTCCCATTCACTTTGCCCCCCCCCCCCGAGACTTGCTGGGGCATGTAAGGATGAGTCCTGCCTGTGGAGAGTGTGCTTTGGGTGGGTGAGTGGGGGAAATAATGGGTAAAGAAGGTCAGGGGTTTGAATGATGTGTGTGTTGGTGGGAGAGGTCGTGCATGTGGAAAGAGGCATAGGTACAAGAAGAGGGGTGACCATCTGCCCCTTTCTCCAGGACATATCCTGGATTTTAGCCTTGTGTCCTGGAAAAAAAAAACTTCAGTATCTTCTTTCTCCATCTGAGTGGACAGCATCTAGCCAGCTTCTATTTCGTAAATTATATGTAATAGTTTTAAATTCAATAAAAAGTAATATGGTGTTTAAGGACATGAAAGCAATCTTTTATTTTGTCATGTCCTACTGTATTGTGGTGTCCTACATTTTGGGGGACCTTGTCTTCTGGCTAAGGGGTGCAACAGGGAGATCAGGAGAGTTTTGGATGGGCTTTGGGTGGTTTTCGGCAGGCCCTTTGATCAAGGTAGTTCTGGATGGGAAGGATTGGGGAACTTGCTGGAGAGAGGGAGAGAAGATTGCAGGAATTTTGAATGGGAAGGAATCTGCTTCCTGTGAGGGGCAGCCACTGAGCTGGAGAAATTGAAGTTGCTTGTTTCCCCAGGTGTATCTTGCCTTTGCTTCTTTTTTCTTTCTTGCAAAAAGTGTGTGCTTCAAGGGCATATCCTTTCTGTTTCTGAACAGTTATGTCTGGGGCTATAAAGACTGGGCCATTAATTATAATGGGGCTTACTTCATAGGATTGGACTCTGAGCGTGATTCAGGGGCATTCTGCCTCCTGAATCTTGTTTCTGGTCTTGTCTATATTTTTTTGTCCTGGCCAGGACATAGGTAGCTTCATAGGTTTTATGTGTTTTGGCTGTATTATAATTTTCATGTATGTATTATAAATAGTATTTTATTATGAATAAGTCAAGCAAAACTCATTCATATAAATCCGGCCTCTAGTGTATGTAAATTTATGTAAACTTATTCAAATAAGAATAGCAAATTAATTAATTCCTTCCCCATCCCCCCATTCTGGTCCGTGACACATTGTCAAAGAGATGATGTGGTCCTTCGGCCAAAAACTTTGGAGGCCCCTGGTGTAGTTGGCGAGAAGAGGTCTTAGTTCTCCAGCAGTTTGAGAGACAATGCAGGAAACTCCTTTCATCACTTGCCATATCAGCAGCAACCTGCAAGCTATAGAAAGCTTTTCCTTTTCCTCCCAACATGTGTACCACTAGGAGAGGCAAAAAATTTCTCTGGCTTGCTTAGGGCAACCAAACGCAAGAGGAACGCTCTTCCTGCAGGTGAAGCAGAATTGAGCCCCTCTCTTTTTCATGCTGCTTAGAGATGAGGAGCACCTCGATTGCATTGCATTGCATTCAGCTTTGGGGAACGGGGATGTGGGGAGGGAACTGCATTGCTTGCCTTCTCAACAGCTTGTAATCTAGAGACCTTGTCTCTTCAGCAAGCACCAAGAATGGGGAGGCAAAGTCTTCCTTACAAGGTGCAACTTGAGAAGGCAAGAGAGCGAGGGCCTCTACTCCATCTTTCTGTAGTTTTCCAAAGCTGCCTGCAAATAAGTGAAGATTCTGCCTCTCCTCCAGTCTGCAGTAAATACCACACCACAGGTTTCTATAGAAAAGAGGAAGGCTTTGTTCCTTTCCCCTCACCCCAAAAGAAACATTTATCCGGCCATTGTTTTATGCTTCCATCTTGGCAGGAAAAACAGCTAAGACATTGCTACCTGCTGGGCACTCCTCCAGTTGCAACCCACAGATTGGGAATTTCAAAATTGGAGCTCACCATGCAAATTTTTAAGGCTGGATTTAAATTGGTTGACCAGCTGGCAAAATAATGAACAGTCAGGTAAAGCACCACATTCAGTCTTGCTGTAATGTATGTAATAAACCGCACACCTGCTTGTGTGGTTCCTTTGATAATAATTGAAATATTTACAGTGGGAGTTATGATGAAGGCCTTTGAGGCTTGAGAATATGAATTGTCAGACAAGATTGTCTAATGACATCTAATCAACAACCTTAAGTTAGCAGAAAGATTACACAATGCTCTTTTATGTTGGACTTGCACCACATCTGACAAGCTTGCCTGGTGGTTCAAAAGACTATGCAGTCACCAACCTGTATGGGGAACTCTTCACCCCAAAGCAAGAGATGAAATCCTGACCAGTTGTGTTCCTGGATACCAGCATTCCCAGGCAAAAGCATGAAGTGTCAGTTTTCCTCCTCTAGAAGGCATTCTAAGGGCCTCCAGCTTTCCCAAGTCTCAGAATACTTCTGGGGGAACATCCCTCAGATTGGCACATTGATATTGGTGTGCTGACTGAATGCTGCACTCAAGGTAGTGCCAGGGCTGGATGGCAGGGCATTTGCATTCCTTGCCACCCTACAAGTTCACCTCACATCCTGACTAGATGAAAACCTGCCGTGTCAGATCTTGTGCCACCCTATTTGAAAATGCCCTGAATTACTCAGTGGGATTTACCAAGTAAGCATGTTTAGGTTTGAAGTCTCGTATCTAATAGCAATCAAATATTCTTTTAGTCTTGCTATTTTCAACCACTGTGCTGTGGTACACTTGTGTGCTGTGCATTGTTTGCAGGTGTATCGCGGGACTTTGAAGAGTATCAGTTATTTGTAGGGCAGTTATCTTACAATACTATTGAACTGCCAATCTTCAGGTTGACAAGCACAGTGTCTTTAGCCATTGATCCACCACAGCCCACAACCTAATAATAGGATAGCATGCACGAAATGTGAAGTGTGAAATGTGAATATGAAATGTGAAGGAATTGCAAGGATAATAATAATAATAATAATAATAATAATAATAATAATAATAATAATAATAATAATAATAATAATAATAATAATATTACGATCCAAGATCAAACAGCATAAATATAAACAATCATAAACAGTAACATATCATTTGTTATCAATTATATACATAGAATCAGCGACTATAAAATGTATCCATTACAATAGGTACTAGGTCAATTAGGATTTATAGTTAGACTCTTATGTCATCAATACTTTGCATATTTTCATTGCAGCCGCTAGAAAACTAGCACAGGATTTAGACAGCAAGTCATTTGTACCAGCCAATAGCCATCTGGCTAATTCGCTATCCCCTAAGGGCTGAGAGGACCGAATTAGAGGTCGAATAAATTTTTCGCGGATACCGCAATAAAATTGACAGGACAATAAAACATGGTCCGTAGATTTAATTTCCCCGGTACCACAGAGTGTATCAGTGGAATTCCTTTGAATTTACCCTCAAGGATCGCTGAAGGAAGTATACCCCATCTGGCCAAAAATAAGGCTCTTCTATGGAAAGGGATCTCTAGAGCTGTTAGAAAGGCTGATGGTTTAATCAGATATTTACTGTCATCCGGGTCAATGAAATTTGGGCATAAACATGCATCATTTTGCCTTTCAATATCGTGTATCTTCTGTTTAACATTTTTTTTTGCTTGATCCATGCTAAGAGTTGCAGTGAACTCAGGGGCAAATCCCAAATGACCTGATTTGGAAAGAATCAACTTTAGCCAGGAAGATTGAAAATTATCACTCAGAACCAATGGGGCTAGGCCCTCTCTTATATGTTGGAGTTTTATCCAGTGAAAAGTAGAGTGGAGGAGTACAGCAGCTTCCACTCTGATTAATCCGGATTCCAGGCGTAAGCTACTATTTGAAGCGTAGCTTGCCACCTGGAAAGCAGAGCGCAAAAATTTGGATTGTACACATTCTAGATGGGAATAACTAAAAAACAGAGGACCCACAGATGTACCGTAAAGGAGTTCGGGTAAAATGTTCACAGAGTACAGCTTAAGAGTTGCAGGAATATAGTTTCCCCCTCTTGATCTTAGAAACTTAATAATGGCTTCGGCAATTGTAAACCCTTTTTCGCTGCATAGTCGTGATGCAGGGTAATTGCAAGGATTGACAGATGACCTAAGGGGCTGAGAGATCTTCAGCTGGTGACAGGAATACAGAATATACAGTATTAATCTCTTGCTTGAGATACTTAAGGCCTGAGCTGTGTATGGAACTTTTTCTGGGCCCCAATTCAAGTTCAGGACCTGCTGCTTTGAACAACGTTAGAAGCTATCCTGTATTGTCAAGATACTGCATAGTATTCTGCTGAGTTCACTTTTTAAAAACAGATCTTGGATATCCAATCATTAAGGGTGTTGAATGTCAGGTGGAAACAATAAAGCAGGCCTCCATCAGTCTTGAAAGACTGTGGTATCATGCTCGGCGCTGCATACGCTGCATGCGAAGCACGAAAGCCTGGGTTGGATTGTTATGGAGGATAGGCTGTTACCCAAGCAGCAAATCCCCCCTCTCCATGCCACTGAATTAGTCCAATGGAAAGGCAGAGCCAATATGATTGGATCCAGCTGGCATCGCAGAACTGGGCTAAGGACAGGAGCTCACCCTGTCTTGTGGGGCTGACCCGGGTCTCAAACCCTGGTCTGCTGGTTAACAGGCACAGCGTCTTAACCGCGTGTGCCACCCACAGCCCACAGTGGAAACAAAAGATTACACATAAGGCTGTTAACCCTGGTGTATGAATGGGACACACGTGCTTCTCACCTACACACACTTGGTTAATTTTTTTGTTCTTTGTGGACATGTAGTGCAAGAAAGAATATTTAAACAATCGCTTGTGACTTCCAATCTAAAACTGCTGTACTTTTAATTTGAAAAGTGCATTTTAACTATTATTTACTGTCCTATTAGTTCTGCTTCCTTATTGTTTCTTTCTTCAAAATACAGTAGTGCCTCACATAACAAGTTTAATTTGTTCCGGAGGTCTGCTTGTTACATGAAACGCTCTTTATGTGAAGCAGATTTTCCCATAGGAAATAATGGAAACTCAGACAATTGGTTCCACAACCCAAAAAATATTCATATAAAAATATTAACTGTTTATAAAAATGATTACAAAACACTGTAATACAACACAGGACAAAACACTGTAATATACAGTAACACAAAACACTGCAATAAAGAAAATACTGTGCAGTAGTGAACTGTACTGTACCTTTGAAAACTTTCATGGCTGGTGTGAGGGTTACAGAGAGGGGAATGACTTTGGCTGCAATCCTAAAGACACTTTCCTGGGAGTAAGACCCATTGGAAACAATGGGGCTTATGTTCAAGTAGACATGGTTAGGATTGTGCTCTTTCACAATCACTAATGGAGTCTCTGCTATCCATTGGCTCAATGGAATCTTTGTTTTTTTGTGCAACTTTAACATTCCCAAACTGCTGATGGGGAGCAGCACTAGAACATTTATAAGGCACACCTTCCACGCTGCCACACACAGATCCCACATACAAACTTGGCTCAGGCTGCTCCCCCTGGACCTCCCCCATGAGTTTCCTGGCCATGGAAGCCTATTCCAAACTTTGCCCAGGGGCCCACTGTAGCTCAAGCTAGTCCCCTCATCCCGCTTGTGAGTTCCCTTGCCATGGAAGCCTGTTCCAAACTTCCTCAGAAATGCTCTTTACCCAAGACAGTGCTCTTTACGCAAGTCAAAATTTCTGAGCACATTGTGGTCTTTACTCAAAACGCTCTTTATTCAAGTCGCTGTTTACTCAAGGTACCACTGTATCTTTAAAGGTAGGTTCAGAGTCTGGTAGGAGAGTTGGGTGGTGCATGTCAGTCAGTTGTGTAATTGATTTGTTTGAGGACTGCAAATGCTTGTTCTGGACTTTGCAGCTCTGAGTACGCAGCACAGTTCCTCGTCTAATGGTTTCATTTCAGAGAAAAAGGCTACTTTCTGTCCTCCATAGTAATGCAGGCTAGGCTGCTGTGATTAGCAATAAGAACCGGGGAACAAAAAATATAGTCATATATCTGTCGTTTCATAACAAAATTGTGATGCTATGGACTTTGTATTTCCTGTCATAATGAGGCTTTACAGTGGTTCTGGTATTGCATTTCCTGCCCACGATGTATAAATAAGTCATGTTGTTTTTGTAAAGGCCCATTTGCTGTAGATCACTAGCTTTTAAAAATGTGAGGGGTGGACGGTTGCCAAGACATGCACAAAATCTATCAGCTGGCCCCTCTTGGGACAAAAAGCAGAATTTGTCCACTCACTATGACCTCCTCTTTACCACCACTGGAAAAATCATGGTGTTATATCCCATGTGTTGACTTTTCAGAGCTGAGGTATCATGGAGCCAAACAGCTAGTTTGTTTCTTTTTATCCCCATGAACAGTTTAATCCTGGAAACGTGTACAGAAACATTAAAGCTCATTCTAGGACAGTGCAAGGTCCCCTTTTGCTTTTTGTTCCCTTTCTTTGGCCTTAAAGACAAACATGTGGTTGCTAGTTGGTAAATGAACTGATGTTTTTGAATGTAATGTTTGGGGATACTTGAAGGACATTTCTAACCTTGAGGGAATTTTCTTGTGACCAAGGTTTGAACACTTCTTCAGACCAGTAAAGTTCTTGTTGCTGTGATTACTCACTGCTTCATGCGACTTCATATGGCTATAAGTTTCAATTGTGAACCTTGGCAGGTCATAGAAGAAGACCTGTTAAACTGAAAATTAGAAAAGAGCGGGGAGAGTACCTGTCTCGCTATAAGAGCAGAATTGCGTGCTTCCTTGGTAAAATCAACTCTTCCTTCTTCTCCTACATGCACTAGCTTCTGAACCAAGGAACCAAGGGAAAGCCATTTTAAATTTTTGCTGCTGTGCATTTTTTATGCTGCCTGCATTTTAATTTGCTCTTTCATTTTTACATTTTAAATTGTTTTAATTGTTTTTATTTTAATATTTGATTCAAATGTTATATGTTTTTGTGTTTGTACATTTGGGTTTTTAGAAACACAGTATAGAAATCGAATAAACCCCCACAATTACAAATAATGGTCAACAATTTTGGCCGGGCATTTGTCACCACAGCAAGATTGTGAATACCTTCTACAGACCTCCCACTCTACTTCCATTTTCCTGCTCAAAAACAGGGGCAGCAGGTTGGAGAGCTCCCTGTTTGACCAAGGATTTGAAGAGAGCAGTATCTGAGCAATTACCAAGTACAGTATGCACTTCCTATTATGGCTCTTGGACAAGAATGAGAGGTGGAAAAGCTCTGTTCAGGTGCTACTCAGCTTAGGTGTCGTGAAAGCGTGGTCACAAAACCTTTGTAAAATTCACTGAAAACAATACTCTTTGCAATATTTGAGTGATGGCTTGACAATACTTCAGAACTGTGAAGTTTTCAAACTGGTGTAGAATAAAATTGAAGTTGTTCATCGGTAGATTTCTTGCAGTAAGTCTGTAAAAACTGGATGCAGAATCTGTAATTTTGTTGCCAACTGTTCAAGTATCTGCTTTCACTCTGAACTGGTATGTTTGCAAATAAGACAAATAATACTCGGGTACCAATTTGTCCTTATCCAAAGGAAACAAAACCCTCCAGTAGTACCCCTTGGTTTCTGGCAGGGAACTAGAAGTGCTTAACAATACTATTTAAATACTGCAGATCATGCATTATGTACAAGTTGCAAACAGTTCTTCCTTGAATTAACAGTTCTCTGGAAGATTTCCAGCTATTTATTCCTAGCACTTATAGTAATATCCTTTTGTCTTGTTCTCTAGGCTAGTAGTTTGGCTTAGTTATATATTGATCTGGTAGAAAAAATTTAGGCTAAAAGTAACTAATTTAAAAAATTTCTTTCCTGGAAATTTTATGTAATAGACTGTTGCAGATACTAATCTCTATACAGTGGTGCCTCACATAACAAATTTAATTTGTTCCAGAGACATGCTCTTTAAGTGAAACGCTCTTTAAGTTAAGCGGATTTTCCCATAGGAAACAATGGAAACTCAGACGATTGGTTCCACAACCCAAAAAATATTCATATAAAAATATTAATTGGATGTAAAAAAAGATTACAAAACACTGGAATTGAATTCAAAACATGCATTCAGTGTGCATGATCCTATGAAGTCTACTTCAGCTGCAATCCTAAAGACACTTTCCTGGGAGTAAGACCCATTTAACACAATGCGGTTTATTTCTGAGTTGACATACCCTACAATCCAGAGTAACTACGGGAGCACATAAGAGATATTACGTGTACCCGTAGTTACTGCAGCACCTAGTGAAAACCTATGGGAAATTCATATTGCAATCCAGAGCAAATTGTTCTTACACCAGAGCAAGGACTCCCCGTAGTTACTCTGGACTGTGCCCATAGTTAGGAGACTGCAATCAAAGACACTTTCCTGGGAGGCTTAGTTGGGCTGCTGTTGGAGGTTCAAAGTGACCAGAAGGGGCACTTGGGGCCAGTTAAGGGCAGCTGCCTCTGGCACTCTCAGGCAACTGCCTCCAAGCTGGGGTAGTTATAGGCAGCAGCGCTAGCTAGCAGCCCTTTTAAACAGCATCCACACGGAGCATCAGGGCTGCATAGCACACGTGCCCATAACGTCCCTGCTTGTTAAGTGAAGCAGAATTTGTTATAAGAAGCAAGATTTCTTGGAAATTTATACTTGCTATGTGAAACACTTGTTATGTGAGGCACTTGTTATGAGAGGTACCACTGTATATAAAATTGAAAAGTCACTTACTGACTCATCGATGCCAAGCCAAAACTGCCAGGCCTAGAAGTGTGAAATTTGGGGAGGGTGTTCTCTCCATGATGAAGAACCCACTAAGAACCTGTTTTTTTGAAATTCCAACCAGAAGGGGATGAAAAGGGGATGAAACATTTTCCTCCCTGTACAGTGATACCTCACATAACAAGTGCCCACATAGCAAATGATTCACATAACAAGCACAAATTCCCATTGGGAATGTGCTCCTCTCAACAAGCCCATTTCATTTAACAAGCTCCAGGCAACCTGAAAGCGACCTGGCCAGGTCATCTGGGGACCCGAAAGGCAGGCAGGCACACGGAGAAACAGGAAGCATTGCTTCCTAATGGTCAGTGCACTGGGCAGCCCTGATGCTCTGTGTGGAGCCTATTTTAAAGGGCTGCCGGCCAGCGCACTGCGGCCTCTAACTGCCTCCACCACCACCAGCCCCCGGTCTCCAGCAGCAGCCAAGGTAAGCACCCTATCCTCCATTCAGCCTTCTAACTATGTCTACTCAGATGTAAGCCCCATTGTGTTCAATGGGGCTTACTCCCAGGAAAGTGTCCTTAAGATTGCAGCCTAAGTGGACTTCATAGGATCATGCACACTGAATGCATGTTTTAAATTCAATTTCAGTGTTTTGTCATCATTTTAATTTACAGTTAATATTTTTATATGAATTTTTTTTGGATTGTGGAACCAATCGTCTGAGTTTCAATTATTTTCCTATGGGAAAATCTGCTTCACATAAACAGCATTTCACATAACAAGCATGTTTCTGGAACGAATTACACTTGTTATGTCAGGCACCACTGTACTTTCCATTTAAGAATCCCTGATTGAGGGATGCTCTGCCGTAACCCCTGGACCTAGAGGCATGAAATTTGGGGATGGTGTTCCTTCTGTGACGGGAACACCCACCATGAACTGATTTCTGGAAATTTAACCCCGAAGGGTCTGAAAAGGGGTGCAAAGCATTTTCGGCCTATACTTAACATTGAAGACTGAATGATCAACATCCATCAATGTTGAGGGAGGGTGCACAGAGGTATTGGTGCACATGGGGTTGTTGCGCAGTGAGGGGATGGCTTACAGGGGGAATTTTACTCCCATAATGCAGGTACTTTTTCATTAGTAATCCTATATCAATAGAGGCCAAATATTGATGCAGGCAAGAGTGAAAATGGTAGAAAACATTAGAGGTAGTAATGGAATGAAGCACAATGGATCTTGCACTTTACAATGTTTCATCTTAAAATGTTCATCTTGTTTCAGCTACATCAAACCACTTTAAAGTGGACTCTCTATAGTAGAATTAGGTTCTCTATAAGATGTATCATTCACTTTACAATGGGCTCATGATTGCCACCAATAGGATGATAGATAAGCGAATCAGTGATACAAATGCAAATGACTGGTAGCATCTCTGCCAGTTGCAGTGTTTTTATCATTGTGGTTTTATGTATGGTTACACATTGTGGTTCTGTGGTTCTGTTATATTGGATCTGATCCACAAGAATGATTGTAATATTAAGTCACAGTGTTTATGTATTTTAATTAATAATGTGAGTCTTTTTAATTAACACACATCTGGATGTTATTAGTATTCAGCCTGAAAGAGAGTTTTGAGTTCTCCATCAAAAGAGTTGGAGAACTCAAAAGCATATTCATCACTTTAGGTAATGATATTTTAGAATCCCTGTATAACTGAAGGAACCCCAAATGCCAATCCATAATTTTAAAAATAATTGTAAGGACGGTTGGTTCAGATGGAGAGAGCGAACATGAAAAAGTGATGTGCTTTAATCACAACATCACATAAGTTGTGATGTGCTTTAATTGATGTGCTGTGATGTGACATGGTGGCCATGCATTCATTTTGGAAAGGGTACTGAGCATTGGTTTCTAGGCATTTGGCATATTGACAATTTTTTTTAAACCGCATACATTTATTTGAGTAATGTTTCTAGCTCCTTTTTTAATATTAACCAACCCTGTGAATAAAGTTATAAAAGAATTCACTTTGATATTAACTTCTAAGGGAGGAGAGGGAAAAAATAGGTCATTATATTCAGTCAAGTATCCAGAAAGGCATTACTTTGGGACAAGTTATATATAACAGGTTTTGCATAATAAAGGCAGATCTGAGAGTTATCCTGTGGAGTATGTCAAAGTTCTATTCTGTTCTTGAACTGTTTGATATCCTGTGAAACTTCTGGTAAAGATGGTTTATACTAGATTTGGAGCAGAGTGTGTCACCAATGTTTTTCTTGCACATCAAATCCAGGAGCAGTGTTGAATGAGTAAACAAAATGAAATTCATTCTGAATGGAATGAAAGATGTTTGATTGGAAATCCTGGCTCTCCAGCAATAGACAAAGTGCCATCTTAATTTGGTGTGGTTCATTTATTAACTGACTTGCTAAACTTTTCAGGTATCTTAAATAAACTTCCTTCTGTGTTGTGGCAGTGGCCAAAAATGCTCTTTTCCATTTGCACAAAAGAGAAAAACTACCTTTTCCTGAGAGTAGGATTTTGGCTACGTTTGTGGATTTATAACTACCTATTTAATTGCTTTGGGTTGTCTTTAAAAAGTGTTTGCAAACCTAAAGTAGTAGTAATCTGTGTTTGACTAGTACAGGGTAGTATTGACATGAAGTGCCTAATGGGAAAAATCTATGACATGCCAATTTGTTTCTCACAAAATTAAGGTACTGTGTTGGATTTGGGTGCAGCAATATATAAGAGTTTTCAGAGATAGATCCAGAGGATTGCAAGGCTTGCCCAATACCAGATGGAAGGGTCTTGCTGCAGGCCACACTGAGGCTTGCAGAGGGCCACATCTGGCTCCCGGGCCAGGGTTTGGACACCTCCGGTGTAAATTCTAAAATGCCTATAATAAGTCAAAACTGTGGCCTATTTTTGAATTATGGGATTAAACTGGCTGTTCAGTAAATCGTTTTTAAAGGTAATTTTATATATGTTTTTGATAAAAACAACCTTTCCAAATGGTTTGTGGCATCTTCTTTCTTGCTTTCCCTCTTCCTTATTTTCTGAACTATTGAGCTGTATTACTGGCCACTGCACTCATTCCCTGTACCCCACATGTACATATCATGCCTGTTCTGTCACACACCCGTTAAAAGCTGATATTGCAAAGTAGAGATACCATACATTTCTTTTTGACCAGAGATAATTGGGTATGTTAAATCCTTTCAAGGATTATATGCATAAGGGCAGTAACGTCTCACCTAGCTGAGTCTAGTGTTGCAACTCATTTTAATAATTCTGGAGGTGTACAGAATGGTGATAACATAGTAGCTTGCTATCAAAATACTTTGGCCTGCAAGAAATGCAGTCCAAAATATAATGAGTAATGCATCTAGAATGGGTTTCCACTCATGGTGCAGCCATCCACACATGAGAAAACAGGGAAAATTGAGTTAGTGCTGCCTGTGTATATGTGTACCTGCACACACAGGTACTCCTGACATGGGTGAAACTTTCCTTCCACTTGCAGAGGAGCCCCTGACACTTGGTGCCAGTCGGAATACTACCAGTCCAATTTAACTTTTAAGAAATATCAGTTTTGTGATTTCTTGGGCACTACACCTGCTCAAGGCAGGGAAACACTAGTTTACACAGCTTTATAGCACTAGTGATTATGAGATGACAGAACAAAAAATGGAAATATGCAGGTATGTGTTTAGAGTACAAAAATGAGTGAAATGTAGGAAAGAAAATTACAGTTTAGCAGATGTTGTATTTATCCTGTTGGCAACTATGAGCTGATATCTTAAAACATCCAGACTGCTGAGCCCATCGTTTAGAATCTGCTGTGCCAAGTGACATTAGGGCAACTGGAGATTGTATTATGGTTGTGAGTTATTGTTAAATTTGGGCATTGAAACTAACTTGGGGGCCCAGTGATTTGGCACTTAGTCTAGATTTATTGTAGCTTAAGCCAGCTAGTCCATTTCCCAATGAGTGATCTGTAATTTGTGGTGTGAACTTTCAAGTTCCAAGGATGATGTTTTATTTTGGAAATGAAGGCAACCTTTACCTTTAATTATTAGGTCCAGTGATTGATTTTCTTCGGTCCATTGTGTTAACTAAACTTAAAAGCATACATTTTAAGTGCCATATTCATAGTGAAAAGTTGTCAGGGAGCCCAACGTAATCCTTGGATCAAATTGACAACTTCTAACTGTTGGGTAATTTAATCTTAATATTGAAGTTTTGTAAAGGAGTCAAGAACTATCCGGGAACAATGTTGCAGAGTCAGGGTGGTTTCGGCATCAGTATCACTGGAAGTGGTTCCATTTAATCTGCAGACTAGTGGGTGTATTAAAAGCATCTCAATTCTGAATCCATTCTGCAAAGATGAGCAGAGGGAGTGAGCATTTGCAGCAGTCTCTCTGAGTCATTGTTTGAGATCTGTTCCGAGTTATAAAGTCCACTTCTAAAAATAAATTTGAATTGGGCACTGAAAGCGGTCTTACACTGCAAACATGAAGTTACAGAACATCTATGTGAAATGTTTCAGTTGCCGTTACGTGTCATTAACTGGTGGGTTTTGCTCTCATCTTTGTCACAGTGATCACATGGAAAATATTTCTGGCTATTTAATGAAGTACACAAATCTTGTCACAGGCTGGCAGTACCGGTAAGTACAAAACTTTTACTTCAGTTTCCTAAGCTTATTTAATTAAATGAAACTAGTCTTATTAGCAAGCAGAGAATTGTTTTAAAAAGTTAGGAATAGTAAAAGGCTGAGTTTTTTTAGAAAAAGATAACAACAGATAAGGGTAGAGGTGTGGTAATGCAAGACCTTAATTTTACAAGGTAGAATCTTACTTTAGTGCAAGTAAAATGCAGTCTTACTTTATTTTACAAGGCAGTATATTTCTCACTGATTGCATGACGTTGCCTATTTTATTTTCCTAGGTGGTGATTACTATAAGTTTATATTTATCCTTCTAGAAATGAAAGCTTTTATATAGGTCAATAACTATTCATGATGTAGTGAAACCACCACTGATATACCAGAAGTAGCACAATAAAATATATTTAAGAATGGAAATAGTGATATTTCCTTACCACTGGGCAAAGGTGGTCCTGATTTTTTATTTTTTATTTTTTGAGATAGCAGCTCTTAGGTGAAAAGGGTGTTTTCATACTTCCCCTTCAGAGACTTTCCCCCAATTTTAACTAATCCTCTAGCTGCCACTAACCCTGTAGGTTAGTCCCTATAGTGAGATAAGCACTGATTTCATCATGAATTTCTTGTCACATGTTAGGTTCTCCTGATTTACGTGTGGACTCATATTATGCTACAACAAATCAAGCAACAACCACTGTACTCTGTTGCTGGAAATTAGGTTAAATAGCAGTGAGAAACAATACAATTACTAACCTGATAGTTTGGTTAACATCTTTGAGTGCTTGGTCCTTTGAAAAGGTCTTCTCCTTTGCATCAAATAGTGTGACTCAGTAAGTTGTCCTGCTGTCCAGTTGTTAGCAATTGATATAGGGTTGCCATCTTTTGTTTACTGCAGTTCTGGTATCAAATACTAAATAGCTGTGACAGTGTGTAGAATTTCTTCCCAGATGGAAGAAATTTAAATTTATCTTTAAAATAAAAAAGCACACATGGAACGGCGAAGTTTTCCTGTATGTGTGTATTGAATACTTTTGTGTTAGGGAGGCTCCCTTGTTAGGACACCTGAAACTGGGGTGCCCAAACCCTTAATGTTACAGTGAGATGTGCATTGCTTGAGAAATGTCTCAGTGAGTGGGGGGAACAAAATAGCATAGTCATGTTCATCCTTGAAAAGGCACACATTCCAAATGACTTCATTAAGACCAACCAAGCATAACAAAATATCAAAGTACAAGCTTTTCATTAGGAAGATGGTAAATAAGAGGTTGTGTAAGAAGGAAGGTCATGTAGCCTAGTGGTCTGCAGCGTCTAGAAATGAGATTTAGGAGAGATGAGTCATTGAAAAGATGGGAAGAAACTGGCTGTGAACTGTGCCTGGCTTATATACATAACAGACAAGGGCATTCTGGTAAAATATTTTATAAAACCAAATCAATTGACAAGCATCCCAGTGCCAATTAAAGCTCAAAGACACTGAAACTTATTTTATTTGTCGCAGTCTAGTTTCCTGTATTACAGAACATAATATCTTGGCCATCTTTTAAGTGAGTTGTTCAATCTTTTGTCTTATTTTCGTTTTGCATAGTTCATTTATATACTTATTCCTGCAATTCATTTCCCGGTCGTGTTTGGAATTTTTTATTGTCCTCAATATTTTGCAAGAAGAATATGTTCCTGCCAAATATAAATTATGTATTCCATACCAGCCAGAATAGGACTGGCCAAGTGGATGAGGAGTAATTAATTATTCTTTGCTTGAGTGAGTGTTTCAATCTGTCTCTAACTTGGCAGAGGTCCAATCTGAAAAAATTCTCCCTTGACCTTCTTGAGTTGGACAACTACCAGCCAGCCTCAAGTTTGGCATTCTTATGAAAGGTCCTCAAGCCTGTAATAGGGACCTAACTCCAAGCATTTCATTTGCAATCAAGCTTTAGGCTGAGATTTGTAAAAGGAACAGTGTTAGTTGCCTTACATCACAATCCTGTATAATGTGTATCCACTGATATATGGAATATACCATTGTGCAATTGGCTTACCATGGAAGCGTGTGTTTGGGGTTGCAGTTTAGTGCATGATTTACAGTGAAAACTGGACAAGATGAATGTGCCTCTGATGGTTTTCTCAGGAATGGTTAGTGGTTTTGGCTACCATGTCCAATTACGGACTGTGGTGGCGCAAGTGGTTAAGATACTGTGCCTGTTAACCAGCAGGCCAGGGTTCAAGACCCAGATCCTTCAAAATGGGTTGAGCACCCTTCCTTAGCCCAGCTCCTGCTGACCTAGCAGTTCGAAAGCATAAAAATGCAAGTAGATAAATAGGTATGTATAAAGGTAAAGGAATAAAGATAAAGGTAATGTCATGGCAGGGTGACCAGATGCAAAACCCAAAATTCCCTGCCAAGCCCCCAAAATTCCTATCACACAAGCCAAAATTCCTACCCAGTTAAAAAATGTAGGACACCCAAAAAGTAGGACATGCTAAAATAAAGCAAGAATACTCTTATTGCATTCCTGTAAATTTCAACACTTGGCGTTCACAGCCCGATCCCTGGAGGGATGCGCTGCCCACATCTGGATTGCCCTTACAGGAAGCGCTGCTTCCTGGTTAGAGCTGTGCGTGGCTGTACTAAGCCTTGCTAATTACGGGCAGCTCTTAACCCCCCTGAGTGCCCTCCCACCCCTCCATTTTCTGGAGGAGCGGGGCCCCTTCCCTGCCGCACAGACCAGAGGCCCAATTCCAGAAGGCCTCTGGGGAAATCCAGAAGTCTGGGAATTCTGCGTCCTGGTGATAGGCCCCTGCAACAAGCCGATCAGTTTTCCCCATGTCATGTCCATTGTGGATTGGATGAAACCGATCCACAACAAGCAGACACTGTCACCACACAGTACAAACGCTGAAGAAGTTGTTCAATTATGGATTGCCTTGGAAAGACAGGAGCTTGTGGACAACATTTTATGGAGAGAAGATTGCAGTTTTGTTCTATACCTTGCGTATTGGCCTGTAATAATTCTTCAGGTTCTATTCTGTTCCCAGTGCTGTTTAACTATTTCATGTATCCATTAGGGAAGGTCATCCAGGTAGAGTTTAACATTATAAACAAAAGATAAAGAAATGAAATTAATGTTTGATCATTCTTAAAATTTTATTTTTGTTACAATTTCAGGTATTTTGTCTTAAATAATGAAGCTGGCCTCCTGGAATATTTTGTGACTGAACAGTCAAGAAACCAGAAGCCTAGAGGTACCTTACAACTAGCAGGTGCAGTGATATCACCTAGCGATGAAGATTCTCACACATTCACAGTGAACGCAGCTAGTGGAGAGCAATATAAGCTGAGAGGTAGGACTTTTATAATTTCTGGGTTGTAGTAAATGGTTTCCCCACAAGGGGGGAGTCCTGCCTCTTCTTTGTCCCTCTTTGATTAGGTATCTTTTTGACCACTTCTCTTTTGCCATATTGTGCTATCGTAAACTTACTTTGTTTGAAGGAAATGTATAATGTAGTACTTTATTTTTTCAATCCTCTAAATATCATTTCTCTATAACAGTGATTTTCAATCTTTTTCATCTTACGGCACACTAACTAGTCACTGAAATTGTCAAGGCACACCATCAGTTATTTTTACCATTGACAAGGCACACCAGGCTGTTCAAATCCCCCAGTTTTGCTATTAATTAAAAACCTTCCCCAAATTCTTGTGGCACACCTGAGGACTATCCACGGCACACCAGTGCACCACAGCACACTGGTTGAAAATCACTGCTGTATAAGAATTTTGTATTTCCAGAGTGATTGTAAAAAATGCTGGTATTTATGGACTATCTGTAATCCAGAAACAGTGGTAATTATAGTCTTGTGTTCCTAATAACGTGGCAGAAAAATATGATTGTATAGAGAGAAAATAGTCAACAGAGGTCAATAGGTTAAGACTTAATACAGTTATGAATAGTCTTTAGACTATAAACAATGAGAGTTATTTATGGAAATTGAGATTACCGTACTAACTTCTTGATATGTCTTCATGGAGAAAAGGTTTTGTGCTCCCATTTACAAACATCTTGTCCTTGTACATATTTCTTTGAAATAGTCTTCTGTGTTAATATATCCTTGATTCATTTTTCCTTGATTCATTATACATGATCCTTGATTCATTATGCATTATTTTGTAATTTTGTTTTACGGTATTGTTTATTTTCAATTAAATACAGAAGCACCATAAACTTTCCAATCCTTTGTCCCTCTAAAGATCTTAATTCATCCCTATCCTTGACCATTTTCATTTCCCTTATCTGAACCTTCTCCAGTTTGGCTGCAATCTCCTTTTGATATGCACCTAGGCCTGAACACAATACTATAGGTGAGATTTGACCAGTACAGAGTAACTTGAAACCAATTCTTTGGATGCATTGGAAGCTATGATTCTTACTGTATTCTAAAATCACACCCTTATTTGTGGTTATCACACTGCTGACTCATGTTCAGATTGTGATCAGCTGTTAACACCAAGACTGTGATTAACTGCAACACCAAAACTTTATTTTGTTAGTTTAAACACAGTATCTCATTCTACCAAAGTCCTGAATGCTTCTGCTATTTTGCAATTTTAAAAGAATTCCCTTTATTTCATCTAATATCAGTTTAATAGTTGTATCAGCTTTCCCGTATTTTACTAGCTTAATAATCAAGATGTTGTGAAAAACATTGAATGCTTACCGAAATCAAGATAAATTTACACTCACAGTATTTGCATCATCCTCTACTAAACTAATAGCCCAACTTTTTAAAAAAAGCAAAAATTGCTTTTGACAAATTTGTTTATCTATAGTTACCAAATCATCAATATTTTTGTAAAAAAGCAGTATATACCATAAATATTCTTAATAATATGTGTTTGTTTCTAATTATTCTACATTGTGTTACCCACATTTGTTCAAACTGACTATAATATTTTCTGATATCTCTCCGGGTATTGAAGTCAGACTGATGTATTAGGGCTAATTTTCTGGGTTTTCTGTTTTTTGAAGATGAGGATGACATTAGCCTATTTTCAGTCTTGTGGCATGTTGTCTGCTCCATGATTTCTCAAAATGAAATGCCAGATTCTAAGAGCCTATCAGCAAACTCTTTCAGTATTCTAGGAAGCAATTTGTCTGGACCTATAGACTTTAATTCATTCAGGCAGTTAGTAGTTTTCAACCAGCTCTCTGTCAGTCCTAATCTGCAGATGTTTGGAAGAACTGGCTCTCTGTGGTTCACTCAGAGCTGAATTCGTATTTTCCACCTCTGTAAGCACATATTTAGAATTATGGCAGAGAGAGTTGCATGCAGATGAGTTCCTTCTTTGCTTTGGGAGAGGAGGGAAAACAGGTTCAGTAAGTAAGTGAGGAAGGGTTGCTGTGGAATGTGGGATAAGGATGTGATAATACATTTAAATTATGCCTGTTCCAAAACGCAAGTACCAGGAACTAAATGGCTGCATGTCCCGAAAGGGCTCATAGTGTTAGAGATGGGGAAGAAAACCTGCAGCAGTCACTAGAAAGCCAAATGTTCCAGGAGCCATCCTGCACCATGATTAAAAGATATATGAAATGCCTTAAAATAATAAGAACGACATAACCTGCATGATTCTTGGCACTCATTGTTTTGACCTTGTTCGCTGGAGTGCTGTTGGAGTTGCATTTTAAACCCTTGATTGTCATTTACTATGAAACCAACCTTAAGTTTTTTATTCCATTTTTGTTGTGATTTCCAAAATTACCAGCCATAGGTTGCAATCTGACCTGCAGTTAGGCTGGACTAAGTCTTGGCATACGTCCTGTGCTGACAGAGGTGTCACAAAACCGCTTTAAGGCTCTTCTGCACCATTCCTGTGGTGGTGGTAATGCCACTGCACAGGCTTACACCAACCTCCCCATCCCATCACAGGAAGATAGGCCAGGGGAGTTAAGCCAGCCTAAATTGGTTAGGATTGGGAGAGTTCGGCCAGCCTAAATTGGTTAGGATTGCAAACATAGACATTCAGTTTTACAGAAATCAAGTTCATTGTAATGTAGCAGAAGTGAAGTTGCCTAGGAGCAGGATCCAGTTATTCAAGCAGAGAGATGTCATACTTCTGTTTAGGGCATAATGTGTACTCCTCACTATTTTGCAGGGCTTGAACTTAAATTGAAAGAAATGCATATATTATTTATTCACCTGTCCCTGTATTTTTCCTTTTTTTGTTTGTGTTTTTTTCCAGCAACTGATGCCAAAGAACGGCAGCATTGGGTCAGTAGGCTTCAGATATGTACACAACACCATACTGAAGCAATTGGAAAGGTACTGTTTTCTCAAACTGTCATCCGTGACATAAAGTTATAGTTTAACCTCTTCTGAAGTATAGCAGTGCGCATCTTCCAGACTATGACATGAGCTCTGAATCAGACAGATTATTAGGATGATGTTGTAAACTACCTTGAAAAGACGGTTCTTTTAACCCTTGCTTTAACATCCTTGTGAGCAATATTTTTCATCCTGAATTTGGGAAATTTTGTTTTATTTCTGTCAATTATCTTTGCAAAGCTGTTGTTATCAAGACTGTCTTATACATTTTTTTAAAGCAAGTTCTCTAATTTGGAAGTTGTGAAATTAATTAGATTATAATGAATGCAGCTAGTATTTAACAAAATGCTTGTAGTTCATAGTGTAGGGGATATTTTGAATCTTTAATAATAGAATTACATGTAAGGCCATTGCACATATTTGTCTAAACCACATAGTTGCAGTTTGGCTAGTAGATTTAGGGCATAATCCTAACCAGTTTAGGCCAGAACTCACTATCTCTCCATTCATGTGGTTGTGTGGGGAGGCCAGCGCATACCTATGCAACAGCCTAAATCCCCAGGAGTGGCCAACAGTTTATGGCACTTTTGTGACAACCCTAGGCCAGCACGAGACTTGTGCTGGCCTAAGGGGTAGGATTACAGCCTTAATCACATAGTCTATCATTCCTTGGGTTTCAACCCTGAGTTTATTCATAATTTTATGCAAATTGTCTTTAAACATTGCCACTAACTAGCCTTCTGGTGAAAGTGCATGGTGTGGCCTGATAAACGTGCTTTCTCAAAATATATGAAAAAATTCCATCAAGGCTCTTGCACCTGGCTCTCTGATTTTTCAGGAAATTGCAGTGGCTGGCCAACATTTACAGTAAGGAAGATAATAAATTAGACAATAATATAATCCTTTTACAGTGGTCCCCTGAGCTACAGGTGTTTTGAGTTGTGGATTCCTGCATCAGCACTTACACAGGCACATTATTATGTTGGTGATGCTATTGCACACGTGAGACAGCACCAACAAGAGTTAGGTTTTTTTGAGCTATGTACATTTTAACTTAGGTACAGATCTCTGGAACTGAATTAGTAAGTAAATATGGGACTGAGTATATGCAGTAAAGGGCAGGGACTATCCTTCATGGTTGACAATCCTGGAGCTAGCTAGACAATATTCAGTGTTTGAACCAGAAAAATTAATGTTAGGTTTTCCTAATTCTCAGCTGCACATTCTAGAGGTATTTGACTGAGTTTGCCTGCTTTGGAAGAGCAGAGATTTAAGAAACAGTTTTCAAGCTTTTCCTACTATGTATGTTTGTTCACCAGAACAATCCTCCTCTGAAATCTCGCAGCTTCTCTCTTGCATCACAAGGAAGTGGCTCTCCTGGTGTTCAGAGGAGGCCCAGCCAAAATGCATCCTCCTTTTTTAATGTTGGCCATCACAGGTTGCCAGCTGGTAAGAAGATTCCTGTTTTACAGCCAGACCACTTGGTTGATGTGCGAGAGGTTAGTATGAAAACGTTCAGCAGTTTGTTTGAAAGAGTGGTTTTATGTTTTGGATATAAATGCTTCTCATCCCATTAAAAAATCAACACTGTAATTTTCTGATTACAGTACAACAGTACAACTAGGCTCTCCTGCTAGTTGATAGTGATACAAATGGGAAGAATGGCAGAGTCCTAGCACTGTACCCTGATTATTGTTAACAGTATTTAATCAATTTAGGCTGTAAACCTAATCCTTGGAATAAGTAGTATTGAACATAAAGGGACTTATTTCTGAGTAGACATGTTTAGGATTGCACTGTTAATCAAATAAGGAAGTGGGGAATGTTTCTTAAAACCAGAGAATAAGTACACTGCAGAAGTGGAATTGAAACCAAATTAAATGTGGGACATTTGCCTGAGTTCACCATTTAATCTAACCCAATGTATCCGTACACAATAATTTTGTACCCTGTGATCCTATATATGTAGTTTTGAAACATTCTTCTGTAGCTTTTTTTAGAACAGATTCTCCTGTCAAAATTCTGTAGTTCCTTCTCTCGCTCTCTTCTTGGAGTCTAGAGTGATGATCAGAAAACCATCCAGTGGTTGAGCTAAGTGCAAATTAATTTTGAACAGATCAGATGCATGTCAGATGGCTCTCCTGCTAGTTGATAGTGATACAAATGGGAAGAATGGCAGAGTCCTAGCACTGTACCCTGGAATGGCAGATAAAAAGGCATCCTTTCACCATACGTTATATAAACATGGTTCTTGTTTCATAGAGTTCATTGAAGATTTGTTCTTATTAGGTTCACAGAAACCTGACTATGAGCATTTGTAGCAATGAACAATAACTATACTGGGTTGTATCCTTGTAATCCTCCCTTGCATCAATGTAAAACATTGTTGCTTGCCATAGTGGGAGTGATCCTCGCCAATCTCTCCATACCTACAGAGCATGTCTAGAAAATCCTGCTCATCAGGATTCCTGAATGCTCCAAGGCGCTTTCCTTGAGAGATGCAGATCTGCTGGGGTGAGCAAAGGGCAAGAAACTTTTGCTTTATTAGGTGCCCCTTAGGGTATAGCTAATTTCCTTTAGTGGCAAGAGTTTGAAAAGTGTACATGTCAAAGAGCATATAGCATACACATAGGCGTATTTCCAAAATGGTTTGTGGTTTCAAATGTCACTCTTTTAATAGGCCAGGAGAAATAAATAACTCAGTACATTTAATTTCCACAGTGGTTTTGTCTTGTAGTCTGTCTCTACATTTTAAAGAATTTACACAAATGTGTATATGAATGCTTTCTTGAAAAAAGCTGTTTTAAGGGGAATTCTTTTTTCCCCAAGAAATTTGTAAATTTTGAATTGAACATCCCAGATGACCTGAATTATTTTAATCTTTTAATATTGATGTCCCTTTGCAATGTCTGTTGAATGACTAATTAGTCATAACTCCCTAATAGTAATCAGGCAGACTAGAAGAGCATTTTAAAGCTTATTTCTGAGGTGCAGAAACAACACAAGGACAAAAGCACTTTTAACAATGATAGTAGAGGGCCTTACTCCTGGAAAAGAATGGATAGGATTGCACTGTCAAATTGATGATGTCACTTCCAGACATGACATCACTTCCAGATTCATGACACTTTCAGTGGGTCCTGACAGATTGTCTTTCTAAAAAATGTTTGAGAACCACTGGTGAAATCTGTAATTCAGGTTATTTTAGCATTCAGTACAATTTATGTTCAGATGTCCAAGTTTGGATGCCCAACCAGGAGTATTTCTCATATAGGTTTACACTGAGTGAATCTGAATAACCAGGAATTTTATGTAAATATGGATGTTCCTGAAGTTTCAGATTATCAAAGTCTCAATCTTTTGTCTTTTAGATGATGTCTCAAGCTGAAGGCCAACAGAGAGACTTGATAAAAAGCATAGAATGCCTTCCTGCTTCTGGTCACCTTACTTCCTTGGACCAAGACCTGTTGATGCTCAAAGCGACCTCTATGGCAACAATGAATTGTTTAAATGATTGTTTTCACATTCTTCAGCTACAACATGCATCACAACAGAAGGGCTCTTTGTCTACTAGTGAGTTATTGTTCTAACAAGTAGTATTCTAAATACTCTGTGATGATCTTTCCATTAATGGGGTTGGAACTAAAGTTTGTGCTGATGAATCCAAGCAACTTCTTGCTACCTCAAATGTACCATTTTTCAACAGAGACAGGTTTCTTACGGAAATTACTTTTAATTTCATTTTACTTTTAAATTTACTTTTAATTTTTAAGTTTTTTTAGGCAACTGTCAGCACTATTTAGTCTCTACTTTGGCAAGACTCTTCCTTTATAATGAGTGCATTGAGAGAAATATTTACATTGCAATCTTAAAAAACAGCTCCCAAAATTCTAATATTAAAACTAGTAATTTACTTGCAAAGGTCATATTAATCTCTCTCTGATAAATCTATAGTTTGGTTTTCTGTGTTTTACTGTTGTTGAACAATAACAGTATTGTTGCAGTAGGTCCTGACAGATTGTCATTCTAAAAAGTGGGTCCCAGTGATAAAATGTTTGTAAAGCTAACATTTCTAAATTATAAGTTGTAGCAATTAGTAGTTGAAAAAGTCACTTAATGATCAGTGTGCTTTTGAGGGCTGTGGGTGGCGCAAGCGGTTAAGACGCTGTGCCTGTTAACCAGCAGGCCAGGGTTCGATTCCCAGGTTGGCCCCACAAGACAGGGTGAGCTCCTATCCTTAGCCCAGCTCTGCGACACCAGCTGGATCCAATCATATTGGCTCTGCCTTTCCATTGGACTAATTCAGTGGCGTGGAGAGGGAGGGGGGATTTGCTGCTTGGGTAACAGCCTATCCTCCATAACAATCCAACCCAGGCTTTCGTGCTTCGCATGCAGCGTATGCAGCGCTGAGCACGATACCATAGTCTTTCAAGACTGATGGAGGCCTGCTTTTGAGCATGGAAACCATTGTATCTGGAAGGGTCATTCACAGAAAAGGGACTCGCAGCAGGGACTTTCAGCTGTTGCTGTAGTGTCATGACCCACACTTAGTTATCTAGATATGAACAACAGCATGTGAATGGGATATAACTACTGTATATCAAAAATATGTGAATAATTTCTGATAAGTGGGGAATATGAAAATGTTCAGGGCTTTGTGGAATGCCTTGGGAAGTGGTTTTTATTATGCTCTACCCCAAAAATTTTGCTTCTTTCAAAGGACAGAAAGACTTATTGCTGACTTGTAAATCACTTAAATACCTTTCAGAATAAGTGAGGAGAATGTTCCCACTAGACCTCCAGGAAAATCACTCAGCATCTCCAAGGAGGGCCCCTGTGTTTCTGTTTCTTACTTATTTTCATGCACATTCTTTAACAGCCATGCAGGTTGAGGCTTGTTATCTGCTGAACTTCTGATAAGAAAAATCCATAGGTACCAAATCAGTGGAATGTTCTTTGAATGGTCTTTAAAGTAGAATGGCCTTTAAAGGCTCACTTCCAGGTTTTTTGTTCCTCTTTTGTCACCCCAGAATGCTATGTTATACTGCAGGCAACCACAGATGAATTATGGAATCTAGTGGAATCTAGTGGATACCGAAATCCCCCCTGTAATTTCTGTATCTTCTGCAAAATTCTGTACCTTGCATGCTTAAAATTATTTTTGTTCTACTAAAAGTTTTTTTTAATATGCCTGGCGTCTTCATGGGAAAATAATTTAAGGTACATACTGATACAGAGAGTACTTACCATGTACTAAAATGCCAGGTAATGTATATACAGAATAGGGAAAAAGTGTAATTCCCACTTTGCTGCTTTTCGCCTGAATTTTAGTCGTAAACAAACCTTTCTGCCCACATAGGAAACTGCTGTTACAGAATTTTCTCACCGGCAAAGCTTGGAATCCAGCACTGTAGGCAAAAGATGCCAAGTTATCTGTAATGATTCTGTCCCTGACTTCCTTGATTAAGGGAGGGGTGTGTGTTTCTTTTAATAGGATTTTATTGGAGTCTACACAGAACAGAACAGAGAGCATTCAGAGAACAGAATGGAACATTTTCATTATTGATGAGGAATTGTATCCATTCCGATAGACTAGCTGGGGGTAGAGGTAACAGGAGATACTGGAGTCATTTAATGAAGAGGTGACAGTTTTCCAAGTGTTGCAGCTTTATGTTCATGCAGCTGTTTACTCAGTCGAACATACAATTTGTCTGACAGCACAAAACCAAGAATGTTTGAAAAGAAACACACGGCAGAATGTTTTGTTCTTTGGTTTGAGCATTACTTAATAGATTTCCAACCATTACTTTTTAGATTTCCCCCACCCCCGTTGATGGTATCACTGGAGTGTTTGGTGAAGTAACCTGTTCAAAGGGATTACGTAACAATCTAGTCTTATTGGTTTCTTTATCTGGTGTCTGGTTCCACCTTTCATAATACCATCTCATTCTCCTCTGGAGCAAGTTGTGTATGTCATCATTGCCCAATCACAGGCCTCATTCTAATGATCAGGGAAGGTGGTGTTCTCTTGCACACACCTTTTTGTTGCTGCTGAGCAAGTTTAGTTGCTTTTAGACTTTTGGGGGGAGGGGCAGTATAGCTGTTTAAGAGCCACCCTTTGACACTGAATTCCTAGAAAATGAGTAAGTTTCAGCGCAAACCCTCTTTTTCTTCAGGTACAACAATCAGTTGGTTGGAACCAAAGATCTCCTTGCCCAACCACTTCAAAAATGGAGCGGATCAAGATTTCTCAGAAGAACAGAATAAGCCTTCAGTCAGAGAAGATCAGTCGATTTCAAACAACAGCCAGTTAACAATGGTAAGGTGATGTGAAAGTCCTGTGATTGGTCAGGTTTTTATCCTCTTTATTTTGGGGAGGGATCGGCTCAGACATATTGCAAGTAATTATTCTTAAGAAAATAGTGGTTTCTGTGCTTGTCTTGAACTTAAACATAAAAATTAATAAATTGCCAAAAGAGTTATTGTTTCTGACCAAAACTTAGTTCTACCACTAACAATTGTAGGAGGAAATGCAGAGGGGAGAAGCATTTTTTAAAAGCAGTGATTGAGTACTTTAGTTGTAGCAATTGTCTATAATTGCAAATCAGTGTTCAAATTAACTCTGAAACAAATTAACTCTTTAAACATATGTGTTTAAAATATGTTCTGATGAACAATATAGATATTAAACACTTTCTGAGAGGAGTTTTCACATGTCATTAGTGGAGTTTTCACATAATGTCATTAGAATCCAACAGCAGGCTTTATAATTAATAGAATTACAAATCATTAGCTCTCCTTATTGTAACCACCACTTGATATAATAAATGAATTGTACAGATTCTGAGAATAAATACTGAAAAATATATATAAATTGGCGTATTGGTAATATTGGTTATAGTATATGACAAAGACAGATTTACAGGAACATTTACATGAATGAAAGCTATAACAATTAAAGTTTTTCATCTCTTCACAAAAACAGATTTAAGGGCTAGTTGAAGGTCCCATGTGTGTTTCTTTGGAGTGCGGTGCTCTTTAAATTTGGAAGCCAAATCCATGATAGTACAGTATAGATGTTACTTACAGAATAAATTTGTTTCAGACAAAAAACCTATGCTAAGGAGCTAAGTAGACTCTTAAGTTACTAAGGGCAAAATCCATAGCAGTTACGGATGCACGCAGTTACATCACCCTCTAGTGTTATTTTATGGAAAGTCATCTTACCTGCTCCCGAGCAATGGGCTTAATTTCACTTTAGGATATAGGCCTAAGTTTTACTAAGACTCTACTTCGTAAAACCATTAACTAGAGTCCATCCAATGGAATGGGGATCAAGAATGTAATTAAACTTGCTGGATCCTTGGCAGAGATTGGAGGTCTGAAGAGATGTTGTTCAGTCGTTCAGTTGTGACTATTTGTGACCTAATGGACTGTAGCATGTCAGGTCCCCCCCCCCCACCATCTGCCTAAGTCCATCCAAATTAATGTTCATTGCCTCAGTGACACTATCTAACCACCTCATCCTCTGCCATCCCCTTCTCCTTTAGCCTTCAGTTTTTCCCAGCATCAGATTCTTTTCTAAGGAGTCCTCCCTTCTCATGATGTGGCCAAAATATTTGATCTTCAGCTTCAGTATCTGTCCTTCCGGTGAACAGTCAAGGTTGATTTCCTGGAGGATGGACTGATTTGATCTCCTTGCAGTCCAAGGGACTCCCAACTCTCTTCTCCAGCACCATATTTCAAAGGCATCTATCCTTCAGTGGTCAGGCTTTATGGTCCACGTCTCACTCACATGCATTACTACGGGGAAAGCCATAGCTTTAACTAGATGAATCTTTGTTGGTAAGGTGATGTCTTGACTTTTAACTAAGTCGTCTAGCCTTGTCATAGCTTTCCTCCCCAGAAGCAAGCATCTTTTAATTTCTTGGCTGCAGTCACCATCTGCAGAGATCTTAGAGCCCAGAAAAATAAACTCTGAAGAATTAGGACAAGGATATATTGTGGGGAAAAACTTTTCTTCCTCTCTTCTTGACCCTCCTGATTCTGTTTCTGAGTTTGTGGCTGGTTTTTAAAATTTTTTGCTACTTTCACTTGTCAATGTCATGCTTTCTTGTGAGAAAATTGTTGTCTCTCCAAATGCTCATAGCATTTGACAGCTTATAATCACTGAGAAAAGTTACTGAATCTTACTGAAATAGACCTGAAGCTCAGCCTCTCCACACCTTAGCATTCCAAACTGATGAACATTCATGGCACAGAACAGAAAAGTATAAGATATGTCACATCTATGTCTCTGGTAGGTGGGTAGCATTTGTGCTTCTGAAAGTCTAGTTCTTATGTAGATGGGCATGTCATGGTCAAATGTGTTAATGGATTCATGCATGCTTTGTAATAGCTTTTTATTCAGAATATAATACTTTATATATCTACATACTTTGTGAACTGTTACATTTTTAAAAACAGCTTCAGATAGAGAGGAGTAAACTTGGAAGTCAATAGCATATTAATAGAACAGTAAGAAGTAGTTTTAGTAAGTAAGATCTTTTAGTAAGATGAAACTGGATGACAAAGGAAATCTAGTCCTATGTCCGCCTTATCAGCCATAGTTGGGGATCAGTTTCATAGCCCTCTGCTCTGCTGTCCTCTGTGTTGCCCTGTATCTGCTGTCTTCAATCCCTGATGCTGGAACAACTTACCACTTCAGTAGTGCTCTAAGGCTACAATCCAGAGTAACTATGGGACTTTTTACAGCGACGTACTTATGGTGCCACCTATGGGAAACTTATGAGAAATGCATAGAGCAGTCCAGAGTAAGTGCCTCTTATGTCTTCCCATAGTTACTCTGGATTGTAGGGCAAGTTCCTCTAATAAGAGTATGAATTGTCTTATTTCCTTATTTGCCTTAAGTCAGAGAGTGAACTCCAAGGTGGCACACCCCATTGTCCATAGAAATGCTGAGAACTACTATAGTGGCTAAAAAAATATTCTTTTTTCGGGTTTCAAGAACACATTCTCAATTCCAGATTCTAACCCAGTGTTTCATCCTAAACAATGTAGGGCTTTGTCAAGACTAAGCTAACCCTTACAGACCTAGTATAACCCTATACTAAAAATAATTAGTTCTACCAAAGCTGAAAGTTTCAGAAGAACCCTAAGCAAGAGCATTTGTAACCTGACTACATCAGAAATTACTGTCATCTAAAATGGTGTTATGCACATATGTGTGTGCACATATGTATATATATTTCTTCTTCAGTTATTAAGAGCTGTTCAAAGCCTAATTTGTTGATGAATTAGAAACTTTATATTAAAGCATATAGGTGTTGCCTACCAGAAGATAAAAAAGGAAAATAAATGGAAAGTTCTTGGCAGGTTTCTCTGCCAAGAACATATGTATGTTCATAAGAAGCTGTTTTGTACCTAAACAGCTTTGGTCACTGGTAATTTCCACTGATTCACAGCCCTTCCTGAGCCAAGTTTAATCTTGAGAGGTACTTCAGTAAAGTGTGACTAATCAGCATCTGTACCCACCCCGTTCATTCTATAACAGGTGGAGTCCCTCAAGGACGTGGATTATGGAGGCATACTATGGTTTCAATGCCTTTTAGTTTTGAGTTGCTTCATCAGTCCAAGTTATAGGAAGCTCAAAGTCTTCTCCACCTGGCAAATGGTCCCTTTAGTAGGAGGTCATGGTGGCCAAGTTGTTAGAACTCTTACTATGAAGTTCATTGACTTGTCTGCTTCAGTCTGTCTCCTAAGAGAGCTGAGACTTGATACTAGATATATCACTCTCTGTGTGCCATAGGAGCTAATATACTGTCTGCCAAGCCAGGTCATGTTACTAAACTCTCTTTTATGCTTTGTCTATACCAGTTTTGTAGTTTGCATTTAGGACAAGCACCAGTCTTCTGAAACAATAGTTTGCCAGGCCTGCTACGCATACACCTAGCATAGACATGTACAAGCTATTAAATCTTATCTGTGTAGGTTGGCACATTTCTGTACTTGTCTGTATGGCAGGTCTGTAAGAAGAGACATTATGGCATTTAAACTGTAATTCTATATAGGTCTAGGAGACATGGGCCAATCCCAGGGCCTTGCTATTTTTCTTGTTGGTTGCATTGTTGAAACTTAGAACATGAATCCAACAAGAGGCTGAGAGAGTGACCATATATACTAATTCAAGAAAAAAACGGGTACAAACAGATTTCAGAATATTATTTCCGACATGTACATTGTAAAACTGTCAGAAAAATTTACTTTGGTCCAGGTTCAGACATTTGAAATCATGTTTTAAGCCTAATACTGTAATTTTTTCTTGTGAACTTTAATTTTTCAGAAAATGAATAATTCTCAGCAAGCACTGTAGATTTGTAAATCCTGTCCCACCATCACTGTTGTATGACTATTTTTGGGTTAAACAAGATTATCTTCTGGCTTTTATTATAAGATCTAGTGTGGCGTGCAATACTTTCTGAGTCTAGATAATGAAATAACTTCCATTTAATAAGCACAAGCAGAAGGAAAGTCAGGTTAATATTAATCAATTTCCTATTTCAATTATACTGCTGACCCCAAGATGCCTTCAGAAGGGAGCATTTAGCAAACTTGGCACCAGGTTTATAGGAGTGAGATTTTCGGTATACTAACACTAATTTTAAAAAAGAACTTTGTCAGGTTTAACTGTCTATAGTTAATGTTTTTATCTGAAATATAAAGTATGGTATCTGCAGTCCTTCCCAGACTTGATAGGTATTGGGTACAATTTGCTGGTTATATAGAGGAGCTACATTATATTCTTTTTCAGCAAAACCACCTCAGGGATGAAACATGGCTATGCCATGGCTATGTCTATGCCATGAAGAGTGGTTTGCTCTTCACTTTTTATCTGACCAATTAATCAGAATGCAGATTTGAATTGCAATTAAAATTTTAGTTGCTTTAACTTGTGATTTGCAATAAAAATTGCATCCTTATTCTTAAGTGGGATACTTGGTATCTCTCTATGAGATGAGAGAAATAGAGCGAACTGTCATACTTGAAAACAAGAATGGCAAGATTTGTGGAGTCAAGATATTTTAAGATGGCATTTGTTCTTGGAATTCACCCTAGGAACAGGAAGAAATAAACCCTGAAGAGGAACTAGAGGATACAAGTGATAATAAAGAGGATGACCTTGGAGCTGTGGAAGAACAGCGTAGTGTTATCTTGCATCTTCTTTCTCAGCTCAAACTTGGCATGGACTTAACAAGAGTAAGTGACCTAAAATATTTAATCTTTCTGAAATTGAGGGGGGATGTGCTTTTGCAACTGGAGCTTGAACCCACATTTTGATTTCTCCAAAGAAAACTTAATTAACTTACATCTTAGTCACCACATAATGGTTCAGAAAAATTCCAAAATTCCCTCTACAACATGATTGTAGAGGCATTCCTATTAGACAAGCTGAAATGGACCACTTAACAGAACTTGCTCATTGTGTGTTGGTATGTATGTAACATGGGGTGTGGGGTTGATTACAGCCTCCCCAGCCCTCAGAATGCCTCTCTGGAGGTGATGGAAGCAGAACTTACCATAACTCTGGATGATTACAGGGCTTGCCCAAGGGCTGGATGGAGGTTTACTGTAGGCCGCATCTGGCCTTGGGTTTAGATACCCCTGCTGTATTAGAATTAATGAAACAAGCACCTTAAACACTTAAAACACTGCCACTAACATATGTATGGCACAGGAAGCATTATCTTTTTATCTTTCCCGCCCCACTTTTAGCTCTCTGAGTCCTTTGGACCATCAACTTTATAAAAAAAGTTATTTGAAAACAATCTTCTCTTGGCTTTGGTTTCCTTAACTAGAGTATATCAACTGCCTTAGGAAATTAGATTGTTTCCTCACAGAGTTTTGCATGAATTAATAAGATTAAGAGCCCTATTCTATCCAACATTGCAGTGCCATGAAGGGAACAAAAACTCCCTTACCTTGAGGAGCTTTCTACGAGTGCACTTCCCCCCCCTTAAGATACAGCAGATAACCCGTTGGCACAGCAGCATCAGCACTGGCTTTATGGACTAACTAGCAAAAACGTACCCGCATTACTGGAGTAAAATTCCCCCCATCTGCCATCCCCCCATGTATATCATCTCCCCATGCACATCATTGCCCATGCACAATATCTCTGTACAACATCCCCCCATGCACACCATATCCAACTCACCCTATGCGCATCATTCTCCCATGCGCACTGTCCCCCATATGCACCTTCCCCGTATGTGCAACACCCCCATACAACATCTCGCCATGCACGCCATCTCCTCATGCACATCATTCCATGCAAGTCATCCTGCCATGTGCAACACCGCCCATGCGCAATACCTCCGTACAACATCCCCCCTGCGCACCGTATCACCATGCACATCAACTACCCCTGCGCACCATCCCCCATGTGTGTCATCCCCATGCGCAATACCCCTGTACAATATCTCCTTATGCGTACATCTCCCCGTGCACATCATTCCCCCTTGCGCATCATCCTTCCATGTGCAACATCCCCAATGCACACTGTCTCCCCAATGCGCACCGTCCCCTGTGTGGAACACCCCTGTTCAATATCTCCCCATGCACACCTTCTTCCCCCGTGCACCCTCTCTCCAGTGCATCAGGTGGATGTATAGCATTGAAGTATTTTGTTCTATACTTCAATGTTAAGTATAGGACAAAAACACATTGCAGCCCATTTCCACCCCTTAAGGGTTAAATTTCTCAATATTGGTTCTTGATGGGTGTTGATGTTGCAGAAGGAACACCCTCCCCAAATTTCATGCTTCTAGGTCAGGGGGCTGGGGCAGGACCTTGATCAGTAAGGGATTCTTTATTGTAAAATATAGGGAGGAAAACACGTTGCGCCCTTTTTCACCCCCTTCTGGTTGGAATTTCTGAAAACTGGTTCTCAGTGGGTGCTTCTGTCATGGAAGGAACACCCTCCCCAAATTTCACACTTCTAGATCCAGTGGTTTTGGCTGGCCGTTGATGAATGAGTGAGTCAGTCAGTGACTTTTCATATATACTGAAAGACATTGTAAGACAAACTTAATTCATTCTGGAAGTCTTACAAAGCGTTCTTCTTAAGAAGCAAATTTTCCCATAGGAAATAATGGAAACTCAGATGATTGGTTCCACAACTCAAAAATGTTCATATAAAAATATTAACTGTACGTAAAAATTATGACAAAACACTGTAATCAAATTCAAAACACTGTAATATAATACAGAACACAATTACTGTAATAAAATACTGGAATACACTATACAGTAAAAGAGAAAAGAAAAACCTTTATGGCCAAGGATGACTCATTTTCACTAAAAGAGGCACTGGTGTCTTCCTGAGCAACTTTAACAAGGAACCTCTGTGTGTGTGTTTCCAAGTTTGCAGCAGGAGCAGCACCAAAGGCTTCTGCCTGATGCAAAAGAGGCAGGATCCTATCCTGTCTACTCAGAATAAATTCCCATTGTATCCAATGGGGTTTACTCACAGAAAAGTGGGGTCCAGGCAGCGAAGATGGTGGGGGAGAGGGGTAGTGGGGGTTACCTTGGGGGAAGAGGTTTCTATTGAGGGTTTTCTATTGGAGGAAGGGTTTTCTATTGAGGGGTCTAGGAGGGGGTTTCCCTCCTACCTGATGGTGGCTGCTGGCTGGCTGGAGGAGGCTAAAACATGCATGCTCCAGTCTCAGAGATGCTGCTTGGGAAGCTCGGAGGACGCTGATGCCTGTGTGTCCCTCTGCTGGACGGGGGCTTGTACTGCATGCAGGAGGAGAGGTCCCACCTCAGCCGCCCAGACCCAGCCAATGGGCATTCGTCTTACAAAGCACAGTTCATTTTACAAGGCAGAATCCCATAGAAATTTCAGTTCGTTTTACAAAGCATTCGTCTTACAAGGCACCACTGTATATAGATAAATTAGGATTTATGGTTTAGTAACATCTTCAAAAAGCATGATGGTGGTGGTGGTACTTGTTCAGAAAACGCTAACTTGGATAAATGAAGCTTTGAATCACAGCTTCTTATTTTTCTTAACAATTCTGAAATTAACAATTGTAACTTGATATAATTATAATTAGCTTAAAGAATGGACGTGATTTTCACATCTTTGCCTTGCCTTCATACTTAGTATTGAATTAATACTTAGTATTAATTCATAGTATTTGAATTAATATTGCTTTTTCTTTGCTTCAGGTGGTTCTTCCCACTTTTATTTTAGAGAAACGGTCTTTGCTGGAAATGTATGCAGATTTCATGTCCCATCCGGATCTCTTTATTGCAATTTCAAGTGGCTCTACCCCTGAAGAGAGGATGATCCGTTTTGTTGAGTATTACCTCACTTCTTTTCATGAAGGTCGGAAAGGGGCAATTGCAAAAAAACCATACAATCCAATCATTGGGGAAACCTTCCACTGCTCATGGAAGATGGCTAAGAACCAAGTACCATGCGACACAAATAGTAACTCTTCACTGCATTCCCTCTCTGAGCAAGTGACTGTTTCAGAAGAGTCACAGGGCCAAGCAGAATCGGACTATTTCACTGTCAGATTTGTAGCAGAACAAGTATCCCACCATCCCCCAGTCTCAGGATTTTATGCTGAATGTGCAGAGAGGAAGATGTGTGTTAATGCTCATGTCTGGACAAAAAGTAAATTCCTAGGAATGTCAATAGGAGTGACCATGGCTGGGGAAGGTATGTGGAAAACATTGCAGTTAACTACCTTTTTAATGAATTAACTGTGATTCAAAGCTGATCAATATGAAAGAACAAATTGAGCAACTTGAGTGTGTTAGAAGTTGTCCAGATCATTCAGTTTAATCCCATGGATGGGTAAGCAGTTAAGTATATTGACAACGTTGCATGTGGATTCCTAATTAGGGACTGAAAATCTAGTTATTACCTTCATTTAGCATTTTTAAAAGCATAGATTCTGGAGATTGCACTGAGCCATTTCTCTGAATATGGGCACAATCCAGAGTAACTATGGGAAGACATAAGAGGCACTTCTGGATTGCTCTATGCATTTCCCATACATTTCCCATAGGTGACACCATAACTGCTTCGGTGTAAAAGGTCCCATAGTTACTCTGGCTTATACCCATAGTTGGAACTTTCATGCAATTCACCATATTGCCTACATAGGAAAATCTTTTTACAAAGGGGTGGTGTTGATATAGAAAGGGGGATATAATGAAATTATACGGGAATATATTAGGGGAAAAAATTTCCAGCTGGATAAGATTTGGCCAGCAAGGCTTACTGTGCTATGAACATCAGTGAAGAGATAAGCAAAATATCTTAGTAAATTCAGCTGACATAACATCACAGGCTCCTGAAAAGAAGGCTTTCTGCCTTCAGAATTACAGAACTACAGTATTTGATATGGGTAGGAAGTTTGCAGGTAGCGATTATGATTTTAGTCAATAGAGAATTGTCCTTTTTTCTGTATATGAACCATGTCATCTGAACTTCTCTTATTGCTCCTAGTAGCGCTCCGATCCCTTTCCTTTCCTTTTTCTTTTGCTTTATGCACTTAAGTTTGAAATTATCATTCAGTTTGTGAATTGCACAAACTCTTCCTCTGATTGTTACAAATAATGCCTTGTGTTTTATCCATACAATGTCAAAGTAGTTTTGCTTGACATCTTATGCAGGGGAGGTATTTTTGAAATACAGGGTTGGGTACTTCGAAGTATTTGAGTTAAACAATGGCTGATTTTATAACACACACCAGGGATGTTCAACTAGGTAAAGAAATTGGATAGGAGGAGACACAAAAATGGTATGGGTCCTGTTACTTAAAATGAACCATAATTACTTTACCTTGAGGCTGAATTGGATTTGGATAGTTGGATAGTTGGATAACACTGGGTCCTAACTTAGACTCTGGAAGTGAAGCCAATTGGTTTTAATCAATTAGTTTAAGCCAATTAGTTTAAGGGGATAATGAATGGAAAGTTTTGTCGCTCTTCAACTAGTTGTAAGTATGATTCTTAGAGCCATATTCTTCTTCTAGTGAGTTCCTCTGTCAGCCCAGTAAAGGAATTATTAATGTTTGTAGATGTATCCTATTATTTCTTCTTTCATATTCCATATTGTGGTAAGAATGTAGACTGTGGTTCCTTAAAGGTATTTAGAATTTTTAGGTATTAGAATTTTAGTGTGTGCCTGGACTCCGGAGTATGGCATTTATCGCTCAGTATACCTGTACAAATAATTTTAAAAGGGCTATTACTTAGCAGTGCTAAATTGGGTGGATGAGTTTTCATCATCAAGTTGATGCTGGTATTGAAATACATGATTGGGGTTCGGTCAAATTCTTATCATCCACACCATTAAGTATAAGAAGAGTGCATTTCAGCTCTTTTTGTTTCCGCTGCTGTAGGTTTCATAATGTTGTCTCCCTGTGTTTGCAGGTATTCTCAGTCTCTTAGAACATGGAGAGGAATACACATTTTCTTTGCCTTGTGCATATGCTCGGTCAATTCTCACTGTCCCTTGGGTAGAACTGGGAGGAAAAGTCAATGTTAATTGTGCAAAAACAGGATATTCTGCAAGTATTACCTTCCATACCAAACCATTCTATGGCGGCAAACTTCACCGGTAGGTATTTCTTTTCACAGACAGTTCATGAATATGAATAAAACTTTATGTGGGTAATGTTTCTCTTTTCACTTGCTGAAGTTGCTGTGTTGAAATTGGAAGCTTATATTGTGTATATTGCAAATGAATTAAGCCACTGAATTAATACACTTAAGGTCAATTCTAACCAATTTAGGCCAGCACAATGCACCAATCTCCCTGTTCCTGTGGTGGTGTGGGGAGGCTGGTGCATGTCTGTGCACTGGCCTAGACTCTCCAGGAGTGGCGCAGAAGTGCCTTACAGCACTTTTATGGTACCACCAGGCCAGCCAGGTCCTGCGCTGGACTAACTGGGGATTAGGATTGCAGCCTTACTGAATCTGGTGTATACTGGTTCTGCTACTCTTTGCATCTTTCTGCCGTCTGTGAAATTAGAGAGGGATGCAACAAAGCAAAATGAAATGTTTTGTAAAATGCTTTCATACAGGTTGTCATGTCCACAATTGTGCTAATGAACGATCCCGAGTTTTCAGCCAAATGCTGCTTGTAGTTACAGAAAGGAGCCAAGCAAATCAGGGAGTTAGAAAAACCTGTACTTTTATGTAATAAAGTACTGTATTATATAGTAGTAACGTTGCCACACTTGCCTACAATCTCCCCCATGCACCTATGAAATAAGCTATATGTTGGATCTATTTTACAGTTTTTGAGGGAAAAGAGCTATAAGGAAGGAAGAAAGGAGATCATAATTTTCAGAAAACCTCCAGGGCTCTTTTGGAGGATAGAAAATGCTAGTTTTGCACTTCAGGTGCATATGAGAGTTATCTGCAAACACTGCCAATAGTTTCCAACTTGCACATGTTGCACATGTCTTGCATCTCAATAAACTTGAATTACTATTACTTGGATAGTTTTTGTTTTTGTTTTTATCTAAAAAGGCTTGATGGCATTTGGGTTTGGAGGGCATACCTTCCTTAGTGATGGATTAGTCTGAATATCTGAATTTTTAAAAAACATTCCTATCATCTGATAAGCATTTCTAGAACTAATTTAGTCTAGAAGTCATTCTTCCCAAAAGTAACAATATGACTCAAAAAGTTGTGTTTGTGCAATTTAAGATCATACTAGCAGCTAATGGAGAATAATTCCTGTGCAGTACCAGATCAGTGCCTCATGCCAACTCCTTGCATGGTAGAAGAACCTGGCAATATACCGTATGTCTCCTCCCTTCTACTCGGCTTACAGCATCTGACAATTAAACACTTGGGGTGGCTTACCATGAGGATATCTAAATTAGACACATGGAGCAGTGCTCTTGAAAATGTGGTTAATGGATGTGTCTAATTTAGCACTACTCCATGTGTCTAATTTAGATTTAGAAATAGCCCATCTGCTTGCTTGAAGTTGCTGCTCCAATAGGCACTCCAATCCTTCTCCAACTGTCTGGCAGCAAATTGGGAGAAGATGGCAGCAGTGGCAGAAAGTTGCCATGAATCCAGATCACCTAGCTGGTGCTTATAATGCATCAAGTAAGCAGGAAGAGGCTATTTTGAATCCACCTCTTCCTTTTGCTTTGTTCACCAACAAGAAAGCAACAGAAATCAACGAACTAGTTATTTGTAATGAACACAAGCAAAGAATGATGGGTTTCCAACTACCATTCATTCAAAGAAAAATGGTATGGAGTAGGGAGGCTGCATGATGAGCTGTTTGTAAATAAAGGGAAGGGGACAACTAGGGTTAAGTTTAGTCTTTCAGTCATCTGTCCTCCTTCGTAATGCATGAGGGATGCGTGACTACGCATGTAGCATTTCAAAGCTGAGATACAGATAGCGCAGTTGCCCCTGAGCCCTATTATAGTAGTACTTTGCACTTGGCCATTCAGTGCACATATAAGCCTAAATACATCCCTGTTTCTTTCTGTGTTGAATATCTGGGTAATGAAGATTACTCCCAGCATGAAAGTGGTTGAATATGCAATTTCTGGATATGTTCCTGTGGTTTGAAACATGAACAATTTGTGAACTTACATTGAATGGCCAGAGTATTATTTTCCTCTGATCTTAACTGCTGTGTTCTAGAGTCACTGGTGAAGTGAAACAAAATGCTACTAACACTGTGGTCTGTAGAGTGCAAGGAGAATGGAATAGTATCCTTGAATTTACCTACAACAACGGAGAGACAAAATGTATGGATTTGACAAAATTGTCTGTGACAAGAAAACGTGTACGGCCCCTTGAGAAACAAGGACCATTTGAGTCCAGGTAAGAGAATATGCTTGGAAAATGATCTTTTAACCATAACGAGAATTATACCATTCTGGGCATATACTGTCAATAACAGTAGTTATCCCAAGTAGATCAAAAGAGCTGTATGCAGACATAACACTCACTTGCTATGTGCTTGCTTTCATCTCGTATGGCCATAGCCATGTTAATCTTAACTAGGGGTTGAAGTAGTTCAAACTAAACTCAAACTTGGGATAAGAGGAAACCAGGCTTGTTTTCATCCAGGTTGGACAAGTCCATCTATATTGGCTTCAAAAGTCTAATCACCATTTCTATATAAATTGAAGAAATATTAGAGTACTGTATAGGGTGTTTACAGTGGGGTCACAATGTGATCAAATCATGGTTATTTTATACCCCCTATGGCAAAACAAGATGTTTATATTTTATTTGTTATATGATGAGCTTATGATTTCCTCCAATAGAACTTGACTAGCATCTGGTGGGATTTTGGTTTATGGTACTCAAACCTGGTCTCTAGAACCCTTTCTGCTGCTAATAACAATATCAAGGGCACCAGGGTCTCCACAGAGAAATATTGGTAAATGCTAGTCTAGGAAATGGAGGAGTAACCATGAACCAAAGGGTTATACATTTTTCAGTTGCCCTACCCTGACCACGGCATAATCATATAAATATAGACACAGCTGTATATGATGTGAAGATTCTGCATTAAATAAACTTATTCACAGGAACTGTTGCCTATTACACAAAACAAAAACACACATACTTTATTCTATTTCCATTTGTCATGGAGAAAATAAAAATACATTAATGAATTGAAATTCTGTCGGCTCCAAATCAAGGTGAATATTATTCACAGCGCAATCCTCATGGTTAGGCTGGTACAAGTCCTATGACTCTGATAACTAAGAGTCATAGCTGTTGCTAAAAGTGTCACTCCTGTGGGGGTTAAGCCTCTCCACACCACCACAGGAACAGGGAGATTGGGTGAGTTGTGTTGGCTGAAATTGGTTTGGATTGCATCCTCAATCTACTTTCTGGCACCTGTGCGTTGTGGATTTCCTTTCACAAATGCTTATGAAACACTTTTTCCAAAGATGAGAGTAAAATATTCCAGGGCTGTTGATTTTTATGCCCTATTGGCCTACAGCAAAAGTTTGAACTTGCACAATATGTTAGAATTGATTTTTCACATCCCTGGAATGAGTCTGAAAGTCATCTACTGGATCTTGCACTGTTATTGACAATGCTGTTATTGGCCAAGAGGGAGTTTTGAGAGGAGAAAAGATTCTTACTAGGATTCTCCCTTGTATGTTCTGTATTGTTTTCCCAAGTATTGATGACATACTGATCTGCGGGGAGAGCTTAAAATTGGTTAAACCTTCTGATTTACAGGAAATTGTGGCAACATGTGACCGAGTCCCTGAGGGAAGGGGATATTGATAAAGCAACAGAGCATAAAAGAGTACTTGAGGAGCGGCAGCGCAATGAAGAGAGGCACCGGGCTGAGACAGGCACACCATGGCACACTAAGTACTTTGTCAAAGAAGTAAGTGATTAAATCTGAGCCATTGCTATTAGGGGGCTGAGAGCAGTTTGCCTACAGGACTCATTGAGTGTGTTGCTGTGATGAGATTAGTTGGCTTGGATAGATACTGTGCAGCACAAGCTCTGGGGCTAAGGGAAAGATCCTGAAAGGGCATCCAAATTAGGTTGTGTTCCTATGAATTAGGAACCATTACAAGAGGTGTCTAGGGGTGAGAGCACATAGGCCAGAGCTGCTGTCATTCTTCCTCCTAAAGGCCGTGGATTATTATTTTTATGGAAAAGAAGGCTAAAATCAAGAGTACATGATCTCTATGGGCAAAATCCAGAGTAACTACAGGGAGTCCTTGCTCTGGTGTAAGAACAACTTACTCTGGATTCCAATATCAATTTCCCATAGGTTTTCACTAGGTGATGCAGTAACTACAGGTGCACGTAAAGTCTCTTATGTGCTCCCATAGTTACTCTGGATTTGGGGGCCTGTGTGGAAATTGCTTAACTTTCCACGCTTGCAGTTTGTCTACCTACACCCCTGCTCAAATTTGCTTTTACATCTTCAGGGAAGTGGGTAGGAACTCCATTTCTCTTTTCCCAAGGGATGAGAAAGCAGAGGACAAACTACACATTTTCTCTACTCCTATTTTTTTAGTCTTTTGCTTTTCATTTGAAAAAGGAGGAAAATCATTGAACTGTTGAACTGAGCTTAACATTATAGAATTATATAGTGTTTTAAGAACTATAGCAGTTGTCCCCACTTTTGCCACCTCATTTTTCTTGTTTCACACTTTTACCACTCTTAAAATATACCCAGAAGTCTGTTGTTCATCAGGGAAACTCACTGATTCATCAGGTTTTTTTTAAATGTAATTTGCCACATATGCCTTTATTTTAGCATAATTTGGTATGTATTTTGGCTATTTGTTAATAAATATATGTTATTCAGGCTTCTGCAAGTGATATTTATGTCTTTTTGGTGGCCATTTTGGATGTGCAAACTAAAAAAGACTGGGTTCCACTTCTCAGTCAGTTTTCACTTTTGGCCAGTGTTCTGGTCCCTAAATCATCCGATAAGGTGCCTGTTGTTCTTAACACTATACTTCATCTAAATGTTACTTGGAGTTAATTTTTTTTACTTCTGCCTAAACTTTGAATCTTCATATCTCTATTTTAAAGGGCTCAGATCTATATTTGGCTGTCCATTTTCTGGTACTAAGAGCCAATTTGACCCAAATGCAAATAAATAAAATTTTCTGACCCATTGCAGATGTTCAGAAATTTTTTATGACCTTACAAAGTAGCCTTCACAATTTTTGCTATTCTATTGTACAGATGTACATCTCGTTTTCCCTTCATGTTGCAAAACATGGTATGGTCTCAACTTCTGTTAGAAAGGAGCTGAACCAAAACCCCAAACCAGTTCAGATTGATTTTTCAGTGACTGGAATGCAATCTAATGTCTTCATCGCCTTGAAGAGTGACTGTGTTGCTAAATACCAAAGTGGGTAATCATTGGAAAGTACATATGTAATAATTGCGCACATAGCTTTCAGTGATACAATTGTTTTATTTTTCCTCATTTGTTTTACTTAATATGTGTTTTATTTATAAAACCTTAAAAAAATTAAATAGGTATTTTTTGTATAGAAGTAAACTATAAGCAAAATTTTTTAATATTTTCTAGGAAATGTGTATAAACCAGTTAGAAATGGTTTCGCAGTATTTGAACTATATACCATATCACTTTTTAAAAGCTAGTTCTGAACTGGAACCAACCCATAGAGTTAAAAAAAATTGAGCCTGTATTGGAACAGATTCTGTGTACTGGTTTACCTCCACGCTTTAGTAATTTAGAGGTCTGCAAACCACTTAGTGCAATTAGTGCTAATCCCTAATTTATTCTGAAAGTGATTTTTCAACTGTGTAATCTCATTCTCTGTTTAAATTGCAGGGAGACGGATGGGTTTATTATGATGCCCTTTGGAAAAGAATGCCTGCCACTCAAAATCAACAAGTGGACACAAATTAGAAGGCATTTCTTCAAATTTATTCTTATCTTTTGTCTAATTCCTACAATTTCTAAAATGCTGTATTTCACTAAGAGTCCTTTGGATTTTTTTTTACAACTGCACAAAATTAAATAAGCATAAAGGAATAAAACTGTTAGGGCACTTTAAAGCTGCAGAAAATCAAAAGGTAGAATGAGAATCTTGCCAGGTATGTCTGTCTTTTTTCACCAAAACTTTTTATATAGCTCTAAAGGTTTTATCTGAAATGTATATTGTGTTCTTTCTAAGCACACACTACTACTAAAGCTGCCTAAGATGTTGAAAAAGAAATGCAAAACTCCTATAAGCAGCAGTATTCAGAGCTGCTACATTGTTTTGTTCAAGTGGATTTACCTCTGGAATAATTACCAACAATTTTTCAGAATCTGTGCTTCAGTTTCCACTCATTCCTGAACTGTTCAGTGCCCATTTACAGAGAAGCCTCTTTTCTGCTGCGTTGAATTACCCTCACTGATAACCTTGAAGAGGAGGCTTTTCAGAAGTTGAACTTGGAATCAGTGTTATGAACCATCTGGATCAGGACTTGATACTTTCTTTTAAAAATTATTCTTCAAAGGCAACGTGTGCATGGCTGCGGAAGGAGGAGGGATTAATGTAAATCATACTTTAAAAAAGCATTCTAAAATAGGTTAGAACTGTAACTGTGGGGTTTATTCCTTAACACAGAAGTGTTAAGAGGAAAGGGAGGGTTTAGGAGCAGAGGGTTTAAAAACATTTGGAATTCTTTTAAACTCCAGGTTCTTCATTTTGTTGTCATTTTGTTAAAGGACTGCTCATAGCTGGTTCATGTTGTAAATATCATGAAAAGATGTACTATCTCTTAAAAACTAAGGCCTAGGCTGGAATAAAATGGCCTTTTAACAAAGATGTATTAATTTTCTTTCAGCTGTTTTCTCAGCCTCCCATCCCTCTGAGAGTCAGTGTTATAGGCAGTCCAGGCAAATGATTCCATTTGTCTGGTCTGCATATTCATAGTCCACCATTTATGTGCCCATCCAGGTCAGAAACTGTCATTTTGTTTTTTCTATAATCCTGAAAAGGTTTTTTTTTTCTTTTATCCTATGGGACTGCATACGTAACCAATTGCTAATTGATATCAGGAAGCCATGTTCAGGTAAAATGTCCCCTGTTTTTTATGATGCAAATATTTTATTGAAGTCTAAAAATTGCTGGCAATTAAGAAGAGTACTGATTTATTGCTTTCATTCTTGTTGTTACTACAAGCTACCTTAATTTTTCTAAGAGTGGTGCCTTACTCTGTTTCTTCTTATGTAGTCTTCCAATCAGTGTATATAGTATTAGTGGTCACCCTCTGGTTCTTGTCAACAGTGGGCCTCTCCCTTCCATCATGAAAACTTACAAATTGTGTGTATGTGTGTGTGTGCTGGTCCAGTGTTTTTATTTTTTTCTTCCATTTTAAGGAAAAAAGAATATTGGAATGAATCCAAGGGTGGTTAAATAACTATATTAATTTTTCACAAAGACTGAAAAGTGTACTGAAGAAGGTATCTGGGGTTTTATGCATACCTGCTGAGATTCCTTTGTACATTTATTATTATTATTATTATTTTGCTGTGAAATGCACTGAAATCTTAATGAGAGTAATGTACAATTCCATGTGTGAGACAAGGGAAGGAAATAAAGCTACCAAAACTAGTTTTTGGTTTGTGTGTCTTTATGGTATTGAAATGCTAATTGCATGCTGATGCTGACTGAGCTGACTCTCCAGCTCAGGGTCAGGATTTAGGGATCCTGGGAACCACTGCCCATTCCCAAACAAAACCATGCATGTTGTTTGGCTTGCATAGAATTCAATACCAGGTGATCAGATATTTCTTTTCTAGTTCAGCTTTCTTAATAAGACAAAACCCTGTGCTCAGTGAGTCTTAGGACGCAATCCAGAGTAACTACGGGGAGTCCTTGCTCCGGTGTAAGAACAATTTGCTCTGGATTACAATATTAATTTCCCATAGGTTTTCACTAGGTGGTGCAGTAACTACGGGTACACGTAATGTCTCTTACGTGCTCCCGTAGTTACTCTGGATTGTAGGGTTAGGCTACAATCCAGAGTAACTACAGGACCTTTTACACCAATGTAGTTACGGTGCCACCTATGGGAAACCTATTGGAAATGCACAGAGCAATCCAGAGTAAGTGCTCTTATGTCTTCCCATAGTTACTCTGGATTGTAGGGTTAGGCTGCAATCCTAAAGACACTTTGCTGGGAGTAAGATCCATTGAACACAATAGGGCTTTTGAGCAGACATGGTTACAATTATGCTCTTTCTGTCGGGACACACAATTCCCCTGAAATGGTTGTGACCCCCCCCCCCCCAACGGGGTCTCAACCACCATTATGAGAACCACTGATGTGAGGGATATGTTATCAGGAAGTCAAGCACTATGTGAAACAGTACCACGGAAAACATTGTTAATAAGGCAAGAAATTATACTGATTCAACCTCCTGCTTCCCAGAATGCTCCCCATTGGTTATAAGAACTAACAATCATGTCAAGACAACGAGCTCTATAATCTGTTAAAGCTGTACGTGAGATCTTGCTTGATGTGATATAGCTTTATGTGAGATATTTCAGTACTGATTTAGGTAGACCAATAGTTTGATTCAGCTATTCTGTCACTCATCCTGTGGGGCTTTATAGATGAAGATAGTGAGTGGCTTTATAGGAAGTATGTCATAGGAAGTATGAGATTCTTATGGGGTGGGGGGGTAGCCAAAACATTTTCATTCCTGACAAGAAGCAACATGTACTCTTACAGCATTATAATACTGCTTCTTAGGTTCTCCGTACAGAAAGCTTGTATAGGTCTATTCAACATGACCTTTCAAAATGGTCTGGTTTTCAGTAGATCTTATTATGCAAGGAAAACAGAAACGGGTATCATGTTGCAGAATATTGGAATTCTATAAAATCTAGTGTTTCGCACTGTAATATTATACAGCTTGAAGCAAATCCTGTTGGTTTCAATAGTATGGGTGTTCAAAGTAAGTGTGCCTACAATTGTAATTTTCGGTGAGGATCAAAACAGCTTCATCTGTCTACCTTAAGAACTTCCCTTTTTGCACAGCATCTTCTAATTGCCCCTTGGACCATGTTCAGTCCTGTCCCGGAGGGTCTCTCGGCACTTGTGAGCAGCTTTTAAGGGAGCAGAAGGTTGTGGTGGAAGCCACAAGAATGTGGAGGAAAACAACAAATTTTCATTCCTTACAAGGAACATGTATTCCTTTTTGATTCCAGTGTAGTAAATGCTATGGAAATGTAGACCCTTCTAATAAGTGAGCCATATTGGAGTGATTACTAGCTTTTCCGCTAAATAAATCCTAAGTATGTCTACTCAGAAGTAAGTTTTATTGTTTTGAATGGGGCTTTCTCCCAGGAAAGTGGGTAAAGGATTGCAGCCACAGTCAAAAAGAGACTTTACACATGCCTATCAGCACTGTTTCTGACACTGCAAGACAGAAGTAGAGGGCAGTTTAACAACATCTTCCTTAAAAATTCCTCTCCAGTGATTTAACCTGCAACTTCTATGCTGCAGTACCAGTCTGAATGGTGACTCTGCATTGGTGCAACTCATAAATAAAATAAAGCCTCTAACTCGGCAATTTTCAACTGTTGTGGCACAGCACATCAGGGTTTCATGAATGGTCAGCAGATGCGCCACAGAAGAGTAATGTAGGGCTATTGGGGGGATGTGAGCACTCCACCTGCAATGCAGCGTGTCTTGTTTGTTGTAAAAAAAAAAAAGCTAATTTTATGCCTTGACAATTTTTGTGCCTGGTTAGTGTGCTGTGGAAGTAAAAAATGCTGCTCTAACTTCATAATGGCGCAGATGAATTTTGAGTTCACCATAACGCAGGTTGTGTTAGATATGGGGGAAAAAATCCAACCTAATGGAACTTAAGTTCAGTTTGAACTTTGATTTCAAGCACTTCAGAGATCGCAGGAAGACATTTTACAAATTAGGAGACATACCCCTTGGAGCCAAAATTGTATTAATCATGGTTCCTTTAGGTTTTTGAATATGTAACAATGTTCAAAATTTTATATGCCTGTATTTAAATATACATTGTATCTATATACAGTATATAAAACTGAAAAGTCACTCACTGACTCACTCATTTATCAACGCCCAGCCAAAACCTCTGGTCCTAGAAGCGTGAAATTTGGGGTGGGTGTTCCTTCCATGACAGAGACACCCATTAAGAACTGGTTTTTGAAAATATCAATCAGAAGGGGGTGAAAAGGGGCGCAACACATTTTCCTCCCTATACTTTCCATTGCCGCTCTTCCCCAACCCCCAGACTTAGAATTGTGAAATTTGGGGAGGATGTTACTTCTGTCATATGAACACCCACCAAGAATAGACGTGGAGAAATTTAACCCTTAAGGGGCTGAAAAGGGGTGCAATGTGTTTTTGTCATATACTTAACATGGAAGATTGACCAATATCCTGCCAATCTGGTGCCTGGTGCACTGGGGGAGATATTGTTCGGAGGGAAGGGTTGCACTGGGAAGGATGCTGTGCATGGGGAGTTGATGCGCATGGGGATGATCTTGTGCATGGGTGGTTGCTGCGCAGTGGGGGGATGACATATGGGGCAATTTTACTCCCGCAATGCAGGAATTTTACTCCTGCAACGCAGGTACATTTTCACTAGTATAAATATAAATTTAATAGAAAATTTTATTTTTAAAAAGTATAGATACGTACTGTTCTTACCTGATAAGTAAGTTCCTGTGGTTTTCTTGTGTAGAGTGACAGACTAGGGTCAAGATCATCTCTGTACCTTGTCCCTCCACATAGAATGAACATGGAAGAAACAAGTTTTAAAATATCTATTAGTCTTTTTTATAAAGCAAAATGCTTTGTTTATTTTAACCTTTAAAAGTATACTGTAATATTTATAAAATGTGCAATACATAAGATTTATACTGTGGCTTTTCCTTGTGCCTAGGGAGTAAAAATGCCTTATAAATAAGTTCTGTTTTATTTCGAAAACTAAATGCAGGGTATTTGGTATTGCATTGTAGAGTGGCATGCCCACTGGTGCTTTTGTCCTCCTTTTATCTGTTCCTTCAGTCACTGGACGTTCCTATCACTATTTTGGTTCACATCTCTTGAGCAATCCATTTTGCTTGCCTCATTGTCATTGTTGTTGAGGATGTCATCGCAATCCATCTGTGCCATCAGGTTAAATCGCTCAGCAACACAATGTGCTGTGAGTCTAGCTTCAGGGTCGTGATCCCAACATTCTGTGATGGTGTCACACAGGAAATGCATTCCCTGCAATGAACATGGATCATGGAGGTTAGTAGCCTGAACAAATATACAGTGTGTTTTAAAAAAGCTGGGTTTCAGTGCCTTCTGTCATGTGCTTAACTCTGCCCCACTGCTGGCTATTGTCCACTTTTAAAGGAAAAGTCAAGTTACTGAACATGAAGAACCTGCAAGATATTATTGGCTCAGTGGTATGAATTGCATCTTTTCCTTGGTGGCACATTGTGTGCAACTGATTGACAGAAAATGGCATTGCACATGATGCTGTTGCATACCTAAATATTGAGCATAATCTCTGCTGTCACTGCATTATGCCTTACCTGATGTATCAACCAATTACTTGGTATCTCTGGACGTCCTCTTCCATGCAGGACAACATCTCTCATAACCTCCATACAGGGTTGTTCCCGGACCTTTGACCCAAATGGTAGCTCATAACTCTTTACCTCTGAGGAAATTGTATTAACATATTAGATAAGCCATATTAGCATATTAGATAAGCAATCAACTAAATGCTCATATATTGGGACAATATTCTAGTCAAAAAAACATATGGTACTGTGAAATAGTGTATAAGGAGTTGTACATGAGAGCAGTAGTATCAGAAGGATGTGGTAGAGGCATTTGGGAAGCAATTATGAGTAGATGGACAAGGAAACACCTATCAAATTCCTAAAGCTGACCAGTCCAGTTGCATTCATAGCTGCCCATCTTCAGCTTTGTAATTATAAATTCATAATTCCTATTATACCAATATTGCAGGATCTACACCTTTAGTAACAGAACCTACCCCTATGGAGACCTACATCAGGAACTACACCTAAGGTGTAATCTTCTAAGATTAGAAGCAGCACTTTCTAAATGTACTTTTGATTAATGGAAAAAATGGGCATTCCTGCTACTGTTTTAAAACATGGATTGTGTGAAGAAACAAAAGTGTTGAGCAATATATGTATCTGATAGGGCTGTGGGTGGCGCAAGTTGTTAAGACACTGTGCCTGTTAACCAGCAGGTTAGGGTTCGATTCCCGGGTTGGCCCCACAAGACAGAGTGAGCTCCTGTCCTTAGCCCAGCTCTGTAACGCCAGCTGGATCCAATTGTATCGGCTCTGCCTTTCCATTGGACTAATTCAGTGGCGTGGAGAGGGGGGATTTGCTGCTTGGGTAACAGCCTATCCTCCATAACAATCCAACCCAGGCTTTCGTGCTTCGTATGCACGATACCATAGTCTTTCAAGACTGACGGAGGCCTACTTTAGTTAGTGTTTTCACTGGGACTGAAATTGACTCCTGTAAAGCTTGTGCTCTATGGGAGGAATCCTAAGCATGTCTACTCAGAAGTCCCATTTTATTATATGGAACTTACTCTCAGGAATGTGTGTATAGGATTGCAGCCTATATTGAGCAGGTACCCTCCTATCCCAGCAGTTTGTTGGAATTGCCAGGTGTGCACTCTCTCTTTAAAAGAGCCAGATGATGATTGACTTGATCTTACCTCCTATAGCATCACATCTGGAGGCTATCTCCCATAAAACCAGGGCCATGGAATAAACATCCATTTGTTTGAAGGACTCAAGATCTTCAAGATTAACTCTGGATTCTAAAACTTCAGGAGCCATGTATCTGGCAGTACCCACCTGAACATAAAATGAACAGACATTAACAAGTGCATGAAAAATGGACCATGTGCCATCAAGGATGACAACTATGCAAACAAAACCCACACAAGTACAGCCTGTTTCATACCTGTCTCTGGGTGTAGATTTGCCACCCTTTCCCCACACTCCATGTTCAAATCACTGAGCAGTTAAAGGTAGGAAAAAAGTTTACAAAAGTAGGGGTGTTCAAACTTTTAACTTCAGGGCACCTGGACCTTTAACAAGTGTGTAAAGGAGGGAATTTCTGCAGGTACTGATTCTCATCTCCCAGATAACAAGCAGTACATGCTGCAATTCCCTCTTCTATACACTTTTTTAAACATTCAAGAGTCCTAAAGTTGAAAGTTTGGACACCCTGGTATAAAGAAAGGCAATGATTAATTGTGGAGGTAAAGTAGAAGTCGGAAAAGTTACTTGGAATCCAGGAGATTGTGGGTTAACTTTTCAAGGTAGAGAAGATTAACTGGGGGGTAGTCAAGAACCATGGTTTTACTATCTATCTACAGTATTTACCAGTATATACTGCTTTTCATCTAAAAAGTTCACAAAGTGGTTTACAAAGAAAATGAAAAAATCAATAACTAATGGGTCTCTGTCCCAAAGGGGCTCATTATCTAAAATGCAAAAGAACACCAGCAGAAGCCACTAGAACAGACATTGCTGGAGCTGTGTAGGGCCAGTTACTCTCCCCCTACTAAATAAAAGAGTTTATCAGTATCGGATAACACAGATACTGTGAGTCCCATAACAGATATAAGATAGTCAATATCAAACAGCACAGTTTAAAACTCTTTCCACTTTTATAGCTATTCTTGGTGGAAAGACCGTTTATTCATTTAGAGCTGGGGTGGGCAAGCTGGGCAACTTTAGGGATCCTGGACCTTTAACAATTGTATAAAAGAGGGAATTTCAGCATGGGGTGTTGCCATCTCACAGATGTCAAGCTATATCTGCTGAAATTATCTCTCTCATATAATTGTTAAAAGTCTAGGATCCCTAAAGTGGCCTGGGTTGCACACCCTGATTTAGAGCAGCAAGAACAACCCCATGGGTCACCTTGTTCATGCAGATTGTGTCTTTAATTTTACAAAGTTTTATTCCTCTATGCCTTGCAAATCAGTATTTAGCCCAGTGTTTCTCAAACTGTGGGTTGTGGGTCAATTTCAGGTGGGTACCCATTCCTATCAATATTTTATGCTCCCATGGTACATGACTGCATTTGGGGAAATGTCATAGATATGTACTGTTATCGGGCTACCCGTACATATGCTTTTAACAATGATAATTGTATTTACTCCTGAGGATGTGCAGGAATACCTGCCTAGGATGCAATCCTACCTACCATCCTAAGATTGCTAAAATATTTTCTTGCTTGATGATGTCACTTCTAATCATGATATCACTTCTGGTGGGTCCTGAGAAATTCTAAATATTTAAAGTGGGTCCCAGTGCTACAAGTTTAAGAACCACTGGTTTAGCCTATTGTTATGATTGTCCTTCACAGCGAATTACAAGTCCTTTGCACTGGTCTAAGTCCGCAATAAAGAAATCTAATCTAATCTAATTACAAGTGATGATTTGTGAACAGTGATAGGAGACCCATTAGCTGTTGCACCTTAGAAGAGTTTTCTCTTCCCCTGAAGTTATAAAGTTATAGCTATAAGATTATAGGTTATAGATATAAGGTTATATATATAAGATTATATTATAGTCAATATAATCCTAAACTCGGCATTGATAGCAATGTTTATCAACAACAAATGAATAGAAAAAGGAATTGGCTTAAATTTTTTTGATTTGAATCTTTTTTTGATGATTTGACTTATGGTTTGCTTTTCTCAGGTCCTTCTTCTTGTATGGTATCAATTACAATTGTCTGCATTTAGCATGTTTTGCTTTCCCTCAAAAGAATGAGTCGCTGAGCTCTTTTTGTCCTCCAAAACTTCCCTGTCCAGGGTGTGATGCCAATTCACCTCCTTGTGGTACACTCCAGATAGCACAAAAGTGTGAACTAAACGACTAGCAACAATTGACAGCCAGACGACATCGAAGAATTGGCAGCTGGTGACAATTGGCAGCCAGACATCAATGTGGAATTCCTGGCTCTCAAAATACATGGCAATGGAACATTTAACATCTGATTTTCCATAAGTCCATGTATTTGCCATATGCTCAATAAATAAATAAACTCACCTGTCCACTGTTCGCAAAATCTTCCACAGTTAAGGCTGGATCTAGTCTCAAGGCAATTCCAAAATCACAGAGAATGCATTCCTGGTCGGTCTTAATGAGGATGTTTGTGCTTTTGATATCCCTGTGTGCGATGGGGATCTTGGGAGTGCCACAGGCAGTGTAGTCGCTATGTAAGTGGGCCACACCTCTCACCAGAGAGCCAGCCATCTTCTGCAAGTCCCTCCACGTCAAAATATGCCTGGACAAGTGGTCCTTCAGGTTCCCCTGACTGTAGTAGGCTGTGATGAGCCAGTATTCTTTCCGCAGGCCGGAGTGTCTCTCTTCTGCTGCAAAGAATGGAAGGATGCTCTCATGGTTTAGACTGGCATCGGTGAAGATCTGGCTTTCGTTCTTCCAGGAGGCATACTCCTCGCAGGAGAAGATCTTAACCGCCACAGTCTCATACTGGCCTGCAGAAGCATGCTTCAGCCTTGCTCTCCAGACTTCAGCAAACTGCCCTTTCCCCACTCTCTCATCCAGCTCAATGGGCAACAGATCGGCATTATGGTTGAAATGGTTAGTGCAGACTGAGCTCGCATTTGAGCGGCGGTCTGTCTTGACGGACAGGATGTCATCATAGCTGGTGGCTCTATTTGGTTCAGTCAGTATGTGACGCTGGGCTTGCTTCTGGCCCCAATCCTTGGTTCTCTTTCTCTGCCGGTGGGTTCGGCAGAGATAGAAAGTCACAGTTATCATGATGGCAACTAGAAGCGGAGGCAACAGGCTGATGGCTGCCACTGGAATGATCTCTTTGCTTTGAAGCATGGAATATCCTGAGATGAAGGAAAATGAAAAGTATGTTTTTCTTGAAAGATTTGCACCCTACCTTTAATTAAAAATAACCACAAGGAGGTGTTACAATAGGTTGTGCAATACAGTGCAAAGTTATAATAATGCTGAGAAAGAGACTGAGGATACCTGTTATCCAGTGGTCCTGGTGGTGCAGCTTTCCTCCAGGAAGTATGCTGCCAAGCATCACAAGATGCCATTCAGCCTCTCAGTTTCACATTTGCTATTTATAATCTAGTTTTATTTGTCTTGGATTTGATTAGAGCTAATTTGAATAAGCAACAAACAAGGTTGCACATTTGCAAATTACTTAGTGCCCAGGTATAAGTCTGCTAAAAAATGCTAATGCATAATGCAAATCACTGTATCCTAATTGCCTGTAGTTCAGAAACATGTTGGGATTGAAGCTGAGTGGTATAGCATGCATTTTTGATCCATCAGGTCCCAGATTCAAGCCTGGACATCTCTAAGAACATCTCAGGTAGCAGGTTTCTCTCCTCAAGAGTGGGGAAAATCATAGATGGTATTGGGTTAGCAGAGTCAAATACCTTCCTAGGAACTTTAAAATGACTGAGGCTGCAATCCTCAGGTAGGCAGACAAAAGTCCGGCACAAGTCTCGTGCTGGCCTGGGATTTGCACCATTCCTTGGGAGGGTTAGACCAGTGCACAAATTTGTACTGGTCTCCCCACACTACCATTGGAATGGGGAGCGAGTAAGTTGTGTCAGACTAAATTGGTTAGGACTGCACCCTGAATCAAATCTTTTCACTTTCTGAAAACAAATAGGCTTTGCAGGAACATAGTCCATAGAGATCATGTATCCAGAAACACAAGAAAACAAGAATGGAAAGTGCTAGTAACTCATTTACTCCAGACCTTTATAAAGAATATAAATGGCCCTGTTATTAATGCAAGGATTTTTCAAAGGGAAGAAAATGAAAGCAGCCCATACTTTCCTTCCTACTGCGAGTCATGAAATTCAAATGAAATGTTGCTGAGAGGATTTTGGCCAAAGTAATATCGGAGGAACGACGTTTGAGAACCGTCCCGTAAGCAAAAGACTTGCTGTATGACCTCAGTGGGTTTAGCCTACAATTCAGATACTAGAGAAAGAAACCTGAAGCAGCTGACTGTTTTACTTGGCCGTTTCCAAAAGATCAGTCCCAGCTAACTTCTGCTAAGCTGTGAATGTTTCTAAAATAGGCATGGAGTTCAAACCACAAATATAACCTCAAATGATATAATTGGAGTTTGTTTTGGAAAGCAAGAAGCCTGCCTATCTGCTCCCGCACTAATGGGTTTACCTGATGGGTATGACCACATAGCTGACGTTCTAAAATTCAATGGAAAAACAGAATGTTTTTAGAAGATTCTGAAGGAGTTATGTGTCAGAGCACTAAAGTAATGACTGTATACATAACTCCCAGGAGCAGCCATAAGTATGTTGCCCCCTGTGTCGCATAGTCCTCCAATAATAGCAGCAATCATGAAATGAGCCCAAAGAAATATCTGCCAGGCTTTGTTTTCTATGAAAACAAATGTTGAAATATAAAGAAAATGAAACCACTGCTTCAACTTTCCCTGTGCTTCTAAATGCTGCCTCTGCCAGAAATGAATTGGTTCTGCAAATTATGGTCAGATGTCCCCGGAAGTTAAAAGGTACCCAGACATTTCTTACTAGAAGTTTTTGAATCTAGCAATATAATCTGTGATAGGTAAACTGTCAATGTATTGTAGCCTCAGCCACCTTCCTATATTTCTGGAGTTCTCTTTAAAAAAGGTAGAGGATAGGAAATGGCATATTTGAATTTGGCTGGGGCTTTTCTGGATCCTGAATATTACGGTACTGTAGAGTTGCTTTGAATATTCCAAGGAAAGGGATAAAAAATTAGTGACTTTAGATTAGGTAATTATTTTGAGTGCAATCCTATCCCTGTCTACTCAGGGATTATAAATCCGATTATAGACAATGGGACTTATTTCCAAGTAAGTGATGTTAGGATTACAGCCTTTGAGTGCAGTCCTAACTTAGGCCAGCACATCTCACTGGCCCTCCTATTCTAGTGGTGATATAGAGAGAAAAGCGCATTTCTGTGCAGTGACCTAACTTTCCCCCAAAAGTCTTACAGCAATTTTGTGACACCCATAGTTTAGCACAGGACTTATATTGGGGCTTAGGCTGGCCTAACTGGAGTTTAGGCTTGCAGCCTAAATCTTTAAATCTAGATAAAACTGTACTATTTCATATCTAACATTGGCAAGTTAATGTTTTATTATTGTATTATCAATACAGTAATACGGTGCATTTTGGCACTTGTAAAAAAAAACAAGGAATATGGTAATGTCAATAATGTGATAACATTAAATTCATACATGGTAGAAATGTCAGATCAAACTGATAATGGCTAGAAATAATCATGATTGGCATATACTCCTAGAACATTAATGGTTAATTATCCATTAAAGTAAAGTTGTTGATGCTCTTCGATTTATCTTTTCTTAGAAAGTAGTCAAACTGGTACATGTATTCAAGTCTGGATTCATCTTTCTATGTGTGCCATTTGAATTCTTTAGACTGACTCCCAATTATGTTTTTTAAACCTTGTTCTTTGATGGTTACAATCCAGAGTAACTACAGGACCTTTTACACCAACATAGTTATGGTGCCACCTATGGGAAATGCATAGAGCAATCCAGAGTTCTGGTAAGTGCCTCTTACCCTACAATCCAGAGTAACTATGGGAGCACGTAAGAGACATTTATGTTGACGTTGTTATGGCACCACCTAGTGAAAATCTATGGGAAATTCATATTGTAATCCAGAGTAACTTGTTCTTACATCACAGCAAGGACTCCCTTTAGTTACTCTGGATTGCGCCCTTAGTTCTTCCTGTAGTTACTCTGGATTGTAGGGTATGTGAGCTACAATGTTAATAGTTGTAGCCTAGATTTTTAACTGTAGTTTTGAAGCAAAGATATCCAAATTAAAATAAACAGCATTTCAATCATACTGTAGATTTAAAAAAGATATTAATTACAGTTCCATCATGAGTTCTGGTGCTGATAATCAGATTAATGGTGGATTATTTTATCAATTAAAAAAGACTATGTTGTTAGCCTGCAAGCTATCTATAATGCCATGCAATCCATCTTGTGATACAATGGCTATCTGGACTTCCAGCTAGAGTACTTAAAATTTGGCAACTCTCTAGTGTCACTTTCAGTGTCTTGGACATATTCTCTCCTTATCTTGAAAGCATATAGCAGTTTGATCTAAACTGTGCAGTTCCCCAGTTAGGAAAGCAGCAATGGGTAGAGACATCTCATTATAGCAGATGGTTTCTTCCCACACATGACCTAATCTGGTGTTTTATGGTTTTGATGTTTTGCCTGACACAGACTTCCAGTGGAATGTGTGTGTTGTGCCATCCTTATTTTTAAACTGTGTAGCAGGAAATGGAGCCCACTCTTGCAAAACTAACGTTTGACAAGATCAGCAGAGAGCTGTGGATATGTGTGCAAGTCTATCAGCACAATGCTATGTGGGTTTAGTCTGAACTTAGTCCTAATGTGTGCAAGGGGACTTATTCCCAGGACCATCTGCATATGTTTGCAGACAAAGATTTTAAAAAATCTACAGGTATTTCTGTTATACATGATTTCTGTTATAATAATCATGTTTAAATAAACAGGTGAGACTATTGGTCCACATGCATAAAAATCTTATGCATGTATTCTAAGCATGTATTCCTAGCATGTGGTCTTATGCATGTCTTCTAAGCTCCATTGAATTACTTTATTACATTGAATTATGGAATTAAGTGGAATCTCTTTATATTCACACTTAATATCCAACACAAACGTACCTAGAAGGGGGAGAGAGAGCATGAACAAATTTGCATGTGTGATAAGCATATTCTTCCATGATCATTTTTCTGTAGTATGTCTTGGATCTGATCCAAGGAAGGCCACCAGTTTTCATATCAAACTGAATAAATGTCCACAACCTCTTTGGATACTCACCATTGGTATGATTTTCAAATATAAGTTTGTCATTGCATTCCTGTTCATTCACACAGCCGCAGATGTAAAATATCCCATCCTCGTTGTGCTGCTGGACCATGATACACTGGGAAGTGTTATACTTGGGAACCATGACATTTTCCACAGGGAGTTGTGGATTGTGACAGAGAGTGCTCACCCTAATGCTTTCATTGTCTTGTTTCCTGAAACACAGAAGGAAATAAGAACTGTTGGAAAGGTGGAGTCATGTAAGTTGTCGCACAACTTACTGGAAATGGCAGCTTTGAACATCACTCACGTTGGGTGGGCAACCTTTCCAAATCTTGCCCCATAAAATTATTGAATTCTGTTGTTCTATTTTGCTCATCTTGGCAGCTTCTCTAACTTGAATTCATCTGACTTGATAACAGGTCACCAGCTGGTCGTGCTACTGCCAATGTAACCCCATCATTTTGTAGGAGACCAGTACTTAACTGATACCTTAAGCAATGCATCCAAGCATCACCTCTACCCTATTTATAGCCACATCACAACTGCAGACCATAGCCACTTTGGGACATTGGCTGACCTTAGGGCAAAATCCAGAGTAACTACAGGGAGTTCTTGCTCCGGTGTAAGAACAACTTACTCTGGATTCCAATATGAATTTCCTATAGGTTTTCACTAGGTGGTGCAGTAACTACGGGTGCACATAAACCCTACACTCCAGAGTAACTGAGGGAGCACGTAAGAGACATTTACATCGATATGGTTATGGCACCACCTAATGAAAACATATGGGAAATTCATTTTGCAATCCAGAGTAAATTGTTCTTACACCGGAGCAAGGACTCCCCATAGTTACTCTGGATTGCACCCAAAGTCTCTTACGTGCTCCTATAGTTACTCTGGATTTGGGGGTTAAGCTTTCTTCCTCCGTTTTTCATCTGATGACTCCTCATCTAATTAAAATTAGATGCAAATAGTTTCTCCCTACAACATGACCTGATTACTGCTGAAATTCATTTCACTTCTGTAACTTCAATTTGTTCTGCCTTTAACCATCTTCTTTGACTATGGCTGCAATCCTAAAGACACTTCCCTGGGAGTAGGACCCATTGAACACAATAGGTCTTGCTTTTGAGTTGACATGGTTAGGACTGTACTATATCACCTTACCTCCTAATTTCGAGGAAAAATAGCATATGTGAGAGAGTGTGTTAAAACAGCATTATTTGGAAATGTGGTTCTACTTGTTATATATTTTAAATTTAAGTCTAGCATTAGGATGTAATGTGCATCAGCTGAATACATTATTTTAGTGTGTGGATCTTCTTGCAAGAGGTTGCATATTGTCACTTATAATGATTACATAGTAGCAAATGATACCTTTCTTTGTACATTCCATTTATGACTATCTGAACCTACCAAGTGTACCACATTCTGCTATGGTGCATCTGATTTCATTTATTCTCTGATTAGGACTGGAGAGGCTTATCTCCCTTCTCCTCATGCTTACCATATAGACACGCAGATTTCATCCGGTTTTTCACAATAGGAGCTTAAATTACAGTTGCTGTAACACACCTGGTCTTTGCAGACTGGGTATGTGCTGTCACACCATTTGCATACATTGCTCTTCACATTTCGTCCTGCTTGGCAGTCGCATGCTGTGAGTAAAAACAACAAAAATAACACTGTTAAACACAAACATTAATTATTTTTGTGCCTTGATTGAAGGTTTGAATGTAATGCATCCATTTTAAATGAATGCCAAAGAACTGGTGCAGCTGATTGACAGGATATAGGGCCATTATTCATGATGAGGGAACACATGACAACTGTTAATAGCTCCTTTTGCATACTGTTCCAAAGCAAAGATGGGTTGGGTTCTGGATCCAAAGAAGTGCCCAACTGAATTGTTGACTTCTTCCTTTTGAGTGACAGATCCCAAGCCATAACAATTTTACCAACATTGAGGAAAGTTGGAAAAGCAGTTGATGAAATGGCACTCAAAATGAAAATGTCAGAGATCTCACACTCTTAATGTTTCATGCTTGAGCACATCTTTGGATTTGAGCTAAAAGGGGCAGAAAGCAATTTGAGAGGGGCAGCAGTTCAAGTGATAGAACATGTGATTTGTTCAGCACTAACATCTCCAAGTAGAACTTGAACGAAAACCATTTACATACCTGGAGAGCATTTATTTATTTGTTTGTTTGTTTTTCATCTGTCTTCCAGAAGGGCTAACAATCAGTTAAAACACACTAAAATACAGTAAAAAATAAATAAAATACAATTTAAAACAATAAATTACAATTAGAACAATATAAAACTCTACTAGTGGGTACAGAGTAGACAATACCAAATTAGATGGAGCAATGGTGTCATGCCCTATAATATGGCCCTTTCAATCCGTGTCCAGGGCCAGATGCGGCCGTTGGCATGCCTCAATGTGGCCCCCAGCAAGATCCCTCTATCCGGCCGTTGGCAAGCCTTGTAATCCACTCCAGTACATTCTTATATGTAAATTCATGTAAATATTCAAATTTGAAATGTAAATTAGTTTTCTGGCCCCTCCCTGACACAGTGTCAGATATATTATGTGGCCCTCCTGCCAAAAAGTTTGGAGACCCCTGCCCTAGAAGGAACCTTCATATATTCTGACATCTACAGGTACTGTATAAATAGTCTAGCATGGATGTGTTTGGTTCCCGGTGGCCTATCTCTATACTGGGTTCCAAGAAAATCTCAGAGAACTGAAAAAGTCCCATTGATTTCAAGACCCCCTCTTGTGTACTGAGACCATTGTTCTTTACTACCTTTTTATACTGAGATCTGTCGAAAACATCTGGACCCTATATTGAGGACAAGAGGAGGAATAACTGATATGACAAAAATGTGGTATCTTTTAACTGACTCATCTGTTGAAATAACGAACATGGTAGCAACATTCCTGTATCAGCTTGTTTGCATATTTATTTATTTATTTATTTATTTATTCAATTTTTATTCCACCTTTATTTCTTGGATAATCTTTTTCTTATTGAAATGAATAACCGAGAAGTTGATTTGCTTCCTGCCTGACCTATTGTAATAGTCTGTAGATCTGTGTATATATGTCAATAAAAGATTCTATTCTATAATAACATGATGCATTTAATGTATTGTCATATGAAGGCTGCAGTGGTTCAGTGGTTAAAGATGCTTTGTTTGTTGATCCAGAGATCGGAAATTCAAGACCAAGTACTGCAAGATGGAGTGAGCTCCTGTCTCTTGCCCATCTGCTGCCATCCTAGCAGTTCAAAAGCACGTTAAAGCAAGTAGATAAATAGGTACCATGTTGTTGGGAGGGGAACAATGTTCTGTATGCTTTGACATTTAGTCATGCAAACCTCATGACCACATATGCATCTATGATTGATTTCAATAGTTTGGAGATTGATGCTAATTCCTGAAGTCTTTAGAACAATCCTAGAGGATTAGTAACCTTAATCCTATCTTCATCATTCATTTACCCTATTGCCATAAATTCATGAGTACCCATCTTTTCCTTTGGGATAATCCAATAAATAAATAAATAAATAAAATTTGGGGAACAGGTATATATGGACATGACAGTGACGCATGCAATTATATGTTTTCTCCTGAGCTATCTTTTATTTTGCATCTAGAAAAAAAATTGTTCACATTAAGAAAACTAAGGTGAACAGCCTTTCAGAAATATCTGATGAACTTTAAAGTTCTTGTCTTAGAGACACTCAGGTAGAAAGTCCTTGGAAAATCCCCAGAAGTTGTTCTTTAGAAGAAACCCTCAATTTGGCTTTGAATTTCAGTTTTTTGAAAATTCATTGCTGACCCTCTGGAGAAAAGAAGGCTGTGCCTGTTAACCAGCAGGCCAGGGTTTGAGACTCAGGTTGGTCCCCACAAGACAGGGTGAGCTCCTGTCCTTAGCCCTGCTCTGCGACGCAGCTGGAACCAATCATTTTGACTCTGCCTTTCCATTGGACTATTTCAGTGGCGTGGAGAGAGGGGATTTGCTGCTTGGGTAACAGCTTATCCTCCATATTAATCTACCCAGGCCTTCATGCTTCGCATGCAGCATATGCAGCGCTGAGTACAATACCATAGTCTCTCAAGACTGATAGATGCCTGCTTTTTTAAAGTTCCATAAAGAAAGCACACTTTCTGTGAAGTAATCCACAAGTCACAGTTTCCGTGAGATCCAAAAATGAAAAAACACCATTAGGCTGTGAGTACTATACACATTTACCTGAGAATTAGTCCCCCTGAATACAATATTAACTTCTGAATAAACACTCAAAAGGATTTAACTGTTCATCATAGGAGAATTAAAGTCCCTCTCATCTGCTGCTGGAAGTTTGAATCCAACTACAAGGCTCACAATTTGGGAACTGTTGGAATAAATTTTAGGGAATAAACCAGAAGCCTATCTAAATGATAATGTGGACAAGAGTGATACCTAAGCAATAGGTGCCGAGGACAAGATAGGCAAGTCTTCCTCCATCCAACAGAGTGTTGGTAGGTGCCTTTCAAAATCTGAAATCCAGACACAAACTGCTGCTTATGATTATCAAGCACATGCTGTTATTCTAAACCATATTTTATTGCGTTACTCAAATTTGACCCTTTATTGTTCCGGGAACCCTTCTGTTTCTGGCATCCAGCAACAAATCTCCTGTCCCATTTCCTGATGCATAAGAATGATATTTGGCATTGCAAAAGAGGCAGTTTAAAATAATTATTTGTGAATTTACATTATCCTGTGTGTGTGTGTGTGAGAGAGAGAGAGAGAGAGAGAGAGAGAGAGAGAAAATGTCATGACCACAAAAGAGAACAAGGCCCCTCCCAAAATGTAGGACATCCAAGAAAACGTAGGACATGGCAAAATAAAAGCTAAATATACTCTCATGTGGTTAATTTAAAAACTATATTATTGAATTTAAAACAATTGCTTATAATTTATTACATTATAATTTATTAATTACAGGAAGTTTATGTGCTGCCTGCTCACAAGCAAATGAAAGTCAAAAAATTTTCCAGGGCACAAGGCTAAAAAAGAGGATATGCTCTGGAAAAAAGGACATATGGTCACCCTGAGAGAAAGACTGAGACTTTGCAATGACGTTGACTAGCAGTATAATTTATTGGCTCCCATCAAACACTTATGTCTTCAATTTATTCTTGGAGAGCTCATCCTCATATTTAATTAGTTTATAGTTTGTTCCCAGTTCTGCTTTTCCAATATTTTTTGAAGTTTTTATTTTGATGTTTAGCATTTGCCTCAGCAACATCTGGAAAGCTTTTTGTAGAAGCTTATTGTTACTACAACTGCTCACACAGCTTTATTAAATTATCTGAGTATTAGCATTGAAAGCATTCATCTGGATTTAATTAGGAGTGAGATGAGTGATGTGGCAGTTAAACTACAAGCTAATAGTCTAGGGACACAACGTCCTGATAGTACTTCTAGCACATTTCTTGCCTAATTTCCACTAATGAAGAGGCTGTGCTCCTACGCAAAAACTTGCTGTCCAAAACAGATAGTGAAGTTACACAATAATATCCCACCAAAATCTTTTGTTAATTAGTGGTAGGATTATACTGTATCTAGAGTTCCTTAAACTGATTATACTTTTTCCATTCTCTGTGCTCTTCAAATTAAGGCTTCAATCCAAATCATACTTGGAAGAAAATCCAAAAAAGACATTTACACCATTATTAACATTTGCTGATGCAGTGATATGTCAAACCATTATTCATTGATTACATTTAACGATTAAAGTGTAAGCTTATAATAACCTTTTTATTCCATAATGGAACTCACAGTGGCATACAGTAGGGTTCCCAGGTCATCTAGACATGACTCAAGGCTGCTGTTGCATCATGTGATTGGACATGTTGAATGGAAGGGGGAAAGCAGAGTAATTGATGGGAGCACCACTTTCCTAAGATTCAACAAAATATCCTGCCATTCAGGCTAGTTGCTAAAACAGAGGTGTGGTGGCTTGATTAAGATTTCATTAAGAAATACTTTACCGACAGCGCATAATTGTATACATGAATCTTCTGAAAATGATATGGGGCATTATAGGATACCCTAGTGCTGAATTTTGTACAGGATGAGAATAGTGAGGGGGGTATCTGTTGAAGATGGCCTGGCCAGGCATGGAGCCCTGGTAGAGCGCATCTTTCTCCTGCAATGGTCTGGATAAAAAGAGTGTGTGGCAGAGAGGAGGAAGGAAATAGCGTTAAGAACCTTGCTTCCTGCAAGAATGAAAGAGAGGACAGGTAGGTGGTATCAGGTGACCAGCCAGCACATTGTCCTCCAGAGTCTAGCAGGTGATGTTTCATCTAGATTCCCACAGTGCATGTGCCCCATGGGTCCACCTCCAACCATGCCTCCTTGTCATCAGAAGACTTGCTGCTAAACTAAGCCCTGTCTGGGAATGCTTATCAGGTAGTGTTAGGAGAGCCATCTTCCTCCTCCTTCCCAAAGGCCTGTATCATGATGAAGGTCCTGGATGTCCTGCCCATGACACTAGCTATCCTTCACCTACAACCAAGACCTTCCAGGAATTGGGCAGCAGAAGATGGGAGACTCCTTCACACAACTGCTCCTCTTGGGGGAAAGGAATTCTCCTGGGTTTCTTGTTAAATATGGGTTTATTAAATATGTCTCTACTTAAATATTCATTTAATATTTGTTTACTCCGCCTTTCCCCACAGCTGTTGAGAAACCAAGTCAGCTTAAATAAAATGGAACATTTTAAAACACAAAACACCAAGAAGCCAGAGGCAGCAGCACGAAACTCATAAAAGCATCAGCAGTAGACAGGAACATAAAAAATGTAGCAGCACAGAAAAATAAAAGCTACAATAAATGATGATGTGACAATAAAACTGAACTGTATTTAGATTGCTGCATCCTGTGCCTTTAGACTGAGACCCAGGATGTGCTCTGCTTGCAGAGATGGTACTTCAATAGCCCTTAGGTTTCCATTTGCTAGCCTTTTCTATGCCTTTTTGAGACTGGGGGAGCATCTGTTAGTGCCCCAGGAGGGTTGGGCAACCCTTCCATGACATGAACAATGTGACCTGCATCTAGCAGCAGGTCGCAGGGAACAGTACCCCAAATCTGCTATCCAGGCTGCCATGGAAGGACCCACTCCAGTGTGCTTTCCACTAGCTAAAAGTGAATGGGAAGTGGATTGAAAGGTGCTTCTCTACCTCCACATGGTTCTCCTTCCTTGTGAGGTTCTTCGTCAGTAAGGGGAGAATTGTTAGGATTGGATTGCCTGTCTACTTAAAAGTAAGCCTCTTTGTGCTTAATAGGTCTTACTCCCAGGAAAGTGGATTTAGGATTGCAACCTATAAAATGCAGTGGCTCACATTGTTCACCTCCATACAGTACTGAGGTTTACTAGATTTTACATCAGGTCTTTTGGCTGCCTATGAATGACTGCAGCATGCACTTCTGCCAGAATACTTGAACAATACTCAGAAATAGGAAGGTAACTGAATGTGGTTCATATTGGGAAGCTCAGTAGACCTTTTCCTGCTGTTGCCACCCATGACACCTCTGTTCTGCCCGCCCCTGTTATCATCCTCTCCCCCTCTGGGAAGGGGCCCAAAAGAAACTTTGTACCCCCTGCCAAAATTTCTCTTGGAGGCCATGGTGACATGTAGTCCATTTTTTGCCTCAGTGGTCGGTGGGGACCTTCGGGTTGGGAACTACTGTAAATTTGGCCCCATCTTTTCTGACTTTTAGGATTTTCTGACTTTTAGTATTTCTGACCTTTAGTATTTTCTGACTTTTAGTATTGTTTCAAGACGTTATCCCAGGTGCCTTTACTGTCTAATAAGACTTTGCAACCCGTAGCTCTTTTTGGGCTTACCAAAAAGATGGGCACAGAAATCCTGGCTCCCTGGAGAAATGCATGTCTAAGATCCCAAGGCTGAATTTCTTGTGCATATACATTATCTTTTACTTTTCTCCTTCACAAGAAGATTGCTGGCTTTTGGAAGGAAACTAATGAAGGGCTCTATGGCATTTTAAACTACAAAACATCATGAGGAAATATTCTCCATTTACTCTTAGATTAGATGCCTAGGTAATGAACATTTATAGTAATAAAACCAATTTTCTCCTCTTCAGGGCTCTCTTTCAAGTTTAATAAAATAGTTATATCTCATGCACAGATTGATGATCAAGATTTTCTTGAAGCACTCTGTAAAAAATTATTCAGATCTGTGAACAAAGAAAATACTTCAAGAAAGAGGGATGGGGGCAGGAAAACCGCATACTGAACTGATGAACTTAAAGAGCTGGTTACACATGGCCTCCTCTAAAACCCATTGACATTAACAGAAAAATTCCTACTGACTTGGGGGCTTTGGCTAAAGCCTACAAAATATTTAAAGATAAACAGCATCAGAAGGCTAAACCCCACATACTTTTGAGGGCACCACTTGAATGAAAACAATTTATATAAGCCTCTGGTTGTTCCAGACTGATATTTGCACAGCAAATGACAGATGTATAGAATAGTTAACCCACCCAATCCAAGTCTCCCTTCCTTTCTAAAAACCTTGGATTAGGGTTGCCATGTGTCCCTGAAAACTGGGACTATCCTGGTTTTGGGGGATTGCGTTCACATACTGTCAAGTTTGACAGGGGATCTTGGTCCCGTTTTAGTGGGACCAACCCTACCTTGGATTAAAAAATAAAAGTGAACCACAAGTTTTATATTTAAATGTCATCTGAGCTATACAAGACATTTCAGAGTTACAAACTATGGAGCTAAATTCTATTCTTGTAAAACTAAAACATGAAATTCAGTCTAGTTCAGCCGCATACTACTATAAGACTGGTCAAGGAACAAAATGTACTGGTGCATGATTTTACAAACATTTTGTAAGGGATCAGAAGTCCAGAAAGCAATGTGAAGTGGTTACTGTGAGGAGAACCTTATCAGGGAGAGAAGTACCGAGTTTCTGTCTGCTCTCTGCTGCCCATCCTTCACCACCAATGTTTGCCTGAAATAAAAAGCAGGCCTCCATCAGTCTTGAGAGACTATGGTATCATGCTCGGTGCTGCATACGCTGCATGCGAATCACGAAAGCCTGGCTTAGATTGTTATGGAGGATAGGCTGTTACCCAAGCAGCAAATCACCCCTCTCCATGCCACTGAAATAGTCCAATGGAAAGGCAGAGTGGATACGATTGGATCCAGCTGGCGTCGCAGAGCTGGGCTAAGGACAGGAGCTCACTCTGTCTTATGGGGCCGACCTGGGTCTCAAACCCTGGTCTGCTGGTTAACAGGCACAGTGTCTTAACCACTTGCGCCAAACCACAGCCCTGTTGTGCCACCCACACCCACAGCAATACCATTTGCTATTACTGGCTTTGGCAGTACAGTGCCTTATAAACAAGAATGATGCTGCCTACTTCTCCTCTTGTGCAGACTGAAAAGAAAGGGGGAATGGAAAAAGAAAGCAAAAGGGGAGTGATGGCTGAGAACATCAGCTTGCTCACATGTCACTTCTGGTTGTGATGCATTCTTCAATATTCTATTCATCTTTTTAATAGTACTCTGCAACAATCATGACACAACCCTTTGGCAGTCCCTAGACATGTTTTCTGTCTTTTTTTTGTAGCCTTAAGGTCTAGAAACGTTCCTATAGTGGAAGAGACTGGGGATTTTGGATAAGCACTTTTGGATAAGCACTCAGTCTGAATTTACCACCGGACAGCTCTCTAGAATCCTGGCTACAGAGGTGGTCCATCTATCAGGTGATGGATGCATCAGCAAAGGATTGGGGTGATGGTGAAATGGCAGTAGATTTAGTGTGCACTTCACCCCAAGATGCAGTTGCTAGTGCTTGCCTCTAGCCCACGATTGATATGATAAGCTGCATGGATCTGCGTTCCACTAGCTAAGACAGACTTGGAAAGCAGACCCCCATCTTATACTCCTTGCATAATTTCAAACATGGAAGAATGAGACTTCTGGTTTTATTGGAGGGCATCATCTCTCAGACAGTGTGTAGGGAGTGGGGCAGGAAAAAAAGAATTAATTTAAATTTTAATTTTGAATAAATTTACAGGCCTCCGTCAGCTTTGAAAGACTATGATATTGTGCTCGGCGCTGCATACGCTACATGCGAAGCACGAAAGCCTGGGTTGGATTGTTATGGAGGATAGGTTGTTACCCAAGCAGCAAATCCCCCCTCTCCATGCCACTGAATTACATAAATGAGTTCATTAGAGATGGAATTAACATGAATGAATGAATTTTATTGCACGTATTTTATAATATACCTGAGAACTATAATACAGGTATGTAGAAGTAGAACTAACATTCTCTGTTGTATTGCTTGTAGGTGGTTAATTTAAACACTATATTCAGAGTTGCTATATAGAATTGAGGACAGCATGCCTGTGCCTTTGACCATTGCATAGAAGAGGGAGTTTACTGGTTTAGCTCAGCACAGGCAGGTTTAGCTCAACACAGAAGGGTTTAAAAAGCAGCACCTGCCAAAATTCCCTCTTTAGGTAATGGTAAGAGGAACAGGCATTCTGTCCTCCATTCTATATAGTCACCCTGATTGTATTACTTATTATTAAATTTAAAATAATTACTTATAATTTATTGGTTACAAGACAGCTCCATGCTGCCTGCTCACAAGAAAAAAGAGGATAATGAGGATTATTTTTCAAGGACCAAAAAAGAGGACATATGCTAGAAAAAGTGGGCATATGGTCATCTTGACCTGGACATACTATGGCTTAAAATTTGGATTATTTGCATACAAAGCATATCTCCAGTCCCAATGAGTTATGAAACTCATTTTTAGATGCTAGACCCTAGGCAGCTGTAGACCTTTATGGCACAGCTATCTAGCCCCACAGATTCTCCCTGTTAAGCCCTCTTCCTATGGAAAACTGTAAGACAGAAGTTAAGCAGATGGCAGTGAAGGCAGTCACTATCCTGCAATTCCACACTTCAGCAAATGCATCCAGAATTCCTCATCCCATGGATATCCGTTTTTCCATGAAGGTTCAGTTCTAGAGACTCATGTTGTCTATACTGAACTGTATTTTCTTCTTTCTAGTGGTGGGATTCAAATAAATTAACAACAGGTTCTATGTCCCATTAGTAACCGGTTCTCAGAACCAGGCGCTCATTAGCAAAGGGTTCTATTGAACCTGTGAGACCCCTCTGAAGCCTACCATTGCTTCTTTCCCCCATTACCCTGTAGGAGTTGTTGATCCATCCAAGTGGATGGGAAGGAATGAAAAAGGCAGTGAAAAGAAATCCAGTGTTATCCTTGGAACAGTAAACATGGCAGAAATGTTATCTGTGTCGCATTTGAGCTACAGGGTTTGTGCTCGTTTTAAGTGCAAATGGTTTGCTGGTGATTTAGATGAACTTCCTGGGGAGTGTTTGAAAATTTCTGGCAGGCTTTCTATTGACCATCTGGCAGGAGGACTTTGATGAGCCAACAAAGAGATGTCAGAAACTGCTATAACTCAGTGACAAAGTTCTGTGGTCTGCTAACGCTAACCTAAGCTTCTTTTCTTTTTCAGATCCATCACTGTAATATGATTTTATTACAGTGATGCATCTACTGCTTGCAAAGTGCTAAAAAGAACAAGAAGTGAAGAGAATAATACCAGTCCCTTTTGTTCCTAAACACCAATCTCTTTGCAACTCTTAAAGCTGCCAACCTACATTTTAACCTGAGGAAGTAACTCTCATGTAATTGAAATGTAGAAAAAAAGTTGCTTTGAAATTGATCAAACTTCATATTCTTGCTCCGCTGTTTGCATTTTTAAAAAAATGTTCCATGTTACACACTACAATGAAACTGGAATACACAAATCTTCAGTGGGGAAAAATACTTGCTTGACAGCATTTTCCAGCGCAGTGCTAGACTCTCTTTATGGTGACCTGCTGGATTTTGCTCCTGCCTCCCTTGAACGAGTTGAACTTTCCGGGAAAAACAAGGACCAAGAAGTGAAAGGATGAGCTAACATTTATTTGAATTAACTAGTGAATGGTGGATTGCAAGTTTCTACTTTAAAAAAATATCCCTCTTTGTTCAAATCCCATTGCCATTTACACAATCCCTAATACGGTTGGACGTTGATAACTGCAGGAGGTCCATTTCTGAGGCCTGGAGAGGCACACAGCCTCCCTAGGCTTTAGAAAGCCTCCCAGATATGAAGGAGGATATTTCTAGTCTCCAGCATGGATCTGGACACAGACTTGAGGGGCATGGGGCTTTGCCCAGGGAAAGGGGACAAAAGTTCAAAAGTGGCACCCCAGAGGTGCCACTTGATGCAGGGGTAGCTGCTTTGGTACTGCTGCATCTGGTGATGCCACCAAGGATAGGATTGGGCTGTGAATTACAATTTATGTCATTTATATACAGTAGTGTGAAACTTCAGTGCAATTTGTCTTCTAAACCATGAACCGCTGGAAGTGAGATACCTTGAAAATATAATAAGCTATGAGCCTATAAATCATTCTGAAAAGGAAACCTGTGTTTTAATATCCTATATATCAGTGGCTGTCAGTACCCAAGCCTTAAATGACACTCAACAGTCATCTGATGTTTTTTGAGTCTGTAGAATTTTTCATCAAGGGTTGTGACTCTTGAGAAAACAAATGTTGTATTATCTTAATCATGCCAAACTGAACAGTCAGCTAATGAGTTTTAATTCTGTTTAAAGGGCTGCTGAATTATGTTGAGATGTACTCCCCCTGCCCAGTCTCCAGCACTGGTCATTAACCAAGGCTGTCCCCAAGCCCTGACTAGAAGCCAGACTGAAATAAATCCAGATAATTAGTTTTCTCAAAGACCCTCTGCAAATGAGATGCCTCCACAAGGCACAATTTGCTGTATCACCTACCCAAAAATAAGATATTTGAGATAAGCTAGAAATTGTCCAAAATGGTAGGAATCAAGAGGGCTTCTTCAGAAGGGGGTAACCCACTGCCTGGTTCAATATCAGTGGCACCACTGCTTCCTTTATCTATCTATCTACAGTATTTATATACCGCTTTTCAACTGAAAAGTTCACAAAGCGGTTCACAAGAAAATGAAAAAATTAATAGCTAATTAATAGCTAATGGGTGCCTGTCCCAAAAGGGCTCACAATCTAAAGTGCAAAAAGAACACCAGCAGAAGCCACTTGAACAGACATTGCTGGGGTGTGGAGGGCCAGTTACTCTCCCCCTGTTAAATAAAAGAGGAACACCCACTTGAAAGAGTGTCTCTTGCCCAGTAAGCAGGGGTAACTTGCCCATCACTTGCCCATCACAGCATTGCCCCCAGCCCATCAGGCTGGGGAAATCTGTGGGCAGCACTTGGTCATGACCTCAGAACCCAGGAGTCACCCAGTTTTTCCAGGGCTATGCCAAGCCTATACCTTCTCCACAACCCCACCTCCCTGCCACTACAGTCATGGCTGCTGCAGTACCCAGAAACCTAACTGGCAGATTTGGAAGAGTGTGACACTTTTCCCATCATCCAGAGACAGGTGTCTTTAATGCATACCATGTTAGTATCCTCATCCAAGATGAAATCCTGGTCTAAGCAACTTCATTATTCACTGACCTGGCATTCAGGACAAACAAATTCAGACTCAAAGGATTGTTGCCAAGAACACCAAAGGTTGGGGACAGAGGAAAGGACCAGAAAGATGAAAATTGTGTTTATGGCTAGTGTCTTGAAGCAGCCTGCATGAGCTCCATCACCATATCTTCCCTGGAAACTTGAAGAAGTCAAGAAAATCTCATAATCTCAACTGAAGTTTGCCAAGCTTGAGAGATTAAAAAGTTGACAGAAAATATAAATCTAGTGTTGATATGTTGATTTAAATTGGATTATTTCAAACACACTTTTAGCAGTTCCCATCGTTAACATGTTATGGAAAATGATTGAGTCTGATTCAGCTAGACATACTTTATATATTCTGCCAACACAATACAATCAATACATATGTAAAATGTAGAAAAATAGTTCTGACAGGCTGAAAGTCAATATGAGAAACATAATACAGTGCCCAAGAGTACTGTTGGCTTTAATATGATGTATTCCTCAGCAGTGATAAATTGTGAATACTTATGGTGCAGCAATTTTTGCTTTGGTTTGCAAGATGCTTTTATAATCCCTTCTCCTTTACAATCTAAAAATGAGATAGATGGTGAACAGAAGTCATTTACAGTTGCCAAAAAACTAGCTTCAGGTCATGTGCAGCTCAGGTGCCAAGATAGACTCTCCATGACGGGAAGTGCAATAGTGGCCACCTCAATGGAGTAATAGCCATAGACTGACTTTAGCTCAAACCTATAGTAGATGGTGATGTGCACCAAACAGAAAGAAAGCACCCAATCTAAGCTTAGGCAAACCAGAATTGGAAGGTGTCCTGATGACTACCCTCTTAAGTAAGAGCAAATAGACATGAAAGACCTAATGAAAGAGATACCATCCATCATGAAGTATGAGTGGATGAGACTTTGGCATCATATTAGCAGTTTCTCCTCCACAGGTCCTGGGACACTCACTCTGATCCTCCAAGTCCATATCCAAGCAGCAGTTTTATGGCGATTAGATGGTTCCTGTATGAATTGGCTTTTTTTTAAGGGCATAGTGCATCTAACACTTCCAAAGCCCTCCTCTTAGAAGTGCCTTAATCTTTCCCTTTGAGTTTCTTTGGAAAGAACTAGGCCCCACTTTAAGAACCTTATCCCTAAAGGATAAAAGAATAATTAAAATGTGTGGCTGAAGGGAATGCAACCCACAAGTTATCTTCCTGTACATCTGGTGAGAATATCCTACAGTATTTTCCTGCAACTTTGGAAAGATGCCTTCTCACAAATTAAAGACATAACAGAAATGAAAGCGCTGAAGGGTTATGTGGTCTTTGTGACTGTTCCATGCACCCATGATATGAAGATCACATGGATTATCTGCTTACTGGATCCATATCCTTTCTTCTTATGGTACCATGTAGCACTTTACCCAATGTCAGGACATTTCAGGAATGAGGAAAATTACTATGCATTTCATTAGCATGTAGAATTGCGACTAGCAGCTTGGACTATGCCTTTTAAAAAAAAACCTGGGTTCAAATCTTCAGTGTCAGAGTCACAGGGTGGCCTTGGCAAATGGCTTCTTGGACTTACTGTCCAATCAACTGTCTAATCAAATCCCACATGTATGGCGCAAGTTAATCTGCATCCTTTTTTGGGCTGCTGGAAGCCTACTTGAGTAATGGGTGCACCACTGGTGCACCACCTCCCTACATTGCTGCAAAATACTTTATACCATAGGCCTTGGTATTAGGCCATTAGTTTTCCATCTATAGCATAAGAATAGAGTGTCCTCTTAACCAGTTACTGAAGATGTAAATAAAATAAGGTTTGTAAAACAGTTTGCAAAGTGCTACAAAATTCCTGTATTAATACTTTTTATAAGCTGTCTATGATTTAAATGACAAGATATATAGTATTTAGTTTTTTTATGACTCTCTGTCTCCATCTTGCATATCATATAACCGAGGGATTTTCAGTCTTTTTTTATCTCATGGCACACTAACAAGGCACTGAAATTGTCAAGGCACATTGTGCTGTTCACCATTGACAAGGCACACCGTGCTGTTCAAATTCCCCAATTTTCCTATTTATAAAATGACCCTCCCCAAATTCCTATGGCATACCTCAGGACTATCCATGGCACACCTGTGTGTCACAGCACACTGGTTGAAAATAACTGATCTAACCCATTTTCCATTGTTAGTGGAACTGCTTAGAAAAAGGAAAATTCTCTTGATCTACGCAATGGATCTCTAGATTGCAGCACTTATAGTGCAATCCTATACATGTCTATTTAGAAGTGAACCCCATTTAGTTCATTGGAACTGTGGCAGAAGAAGGGCAATCATAAGATGTGACTCGGGTGAAGGGTAAAATTGATGCAATAGCTAGAAGTTAGCAGCAGCCTTCCTATACTTGCTGTCTTCCATCCCTCTTATATGGAGAGATACTGTATAAGCTTATTTGAGGATTTTGTACCACCAATATGGAGGAGGTAGCAAAGATCTCAAAAAAGTGGGGTTGACCATTTAGACAAAAAACCAAAACAAACAGAGGTCTGGGGAGCGGTCTGGGTAACTGTCACTAACCTACTCTCTCCTTAAGCCAGACATATCAGTAAACAGTAAACACAAAAAAAGAATTTGTTTGAGAACAGATAATTAATTAAATAATAAAGGAATGATATGGGCTGCAAAGAATCTGATAACAAAAGGTAAAGTTTAAAGGTAAAAACACCCCAAATTGATTTTGCCAAGATTTCAACTTACAGTGGTACCTCTCATAACAAGCACCTCACATAAAGTATGTTCCAAGTAACAAGTCTAAATTTCCAAGGAATCCTGCTTCACATAACAAATCCCTCTGGCGCCTAATGGGCATGTGTGCTATGCAGCCCTGACGCTCCACACTGAGGCTGTTTAAAAGGACTGCGCATGGGGGCTGATTTGCTTGAGGGTGTTATATGCAATGGGGATGGCGTACAGGGGGTATTTCACTCCCACAACGTGGGCACATTATCATATGCAGAAATTTAATAATTTCTCTAATTAATAATTACCTGTGTGTGTGTGTGTGTGTGTGTGTGTGTGTGTGTATATATGTGTGTGTGTGTATGTATGTATGTATGTAAATTTTTTACATATATATATATAAAAATTTATATTTTTAATCAGCAAAGGAGGTGCAATGGAATGCAACAGGGACATATTGTCAGAAACCGATGGAACTGGGTACCTCTTTTACTTTGTTTACTGCTGCCTGCTAACCCTCTGGTTCTACACCAAACTGGCAACCAAGGAAGCCTCTGTGCAGAGAGTTTCTGAGATAAATGCATGTACATCTAAGCTTCTTTCAGTTCTCAGCTCTGGTAAGTTCTCACTGATAAGCTTTAAACACAGGAAGTTGATTCCCTGGCTTATACACTTCCACATATCTCCAGTCAAAAGGCTGGGAAAGCCTCTGTCCTGAGCCTTGCAAAGCGGAGACCAGCCAGACAAGTTTGTATTCGACTAGAAGCAGGGGTGTTCAAACCCTGGCCCTGGGGCCAGATATGGCCTGAAGTGAGATTCAACATGCATGGGGGGATGACGTGCATGGGGGTTGATGTACATGGGGGTAAGTTGGGGGGGGCTAGACCCCTCCATCTAACCTTCCAACAAGCCTCTGGCTCTGTCTATAATATAAGAAAATTTATTCAAATTTGAAATGTAAATGCATTTTCCCATCAGAGAAAAGTGTCAAAGAGATGATGTGGCCCCCCTGCCAAAATGTTTAGACACCCCTGGTCTAGAGGGATAAGCAGTCTTACTCAATATAAGACTTTTTCATTCACACAGTAGCTGGACACCCTTCCAGTTGTGCCATTCAGTTGCATCAGAAGTGGAGCCACAAAGAAAAGTGCAGGATTTGGGGTAGTGATTCTTACACAATGTTTCATCTGAACAGTTCCAATTACATTGCCCCATAATATATTTGATACCCAGGAGCAGGACTCGATATATTGGCAGCTTTGTCCCTACCAATCTTGCAGGTGATAGAGGCATCAGGCATTTCTGATGTCAGGGAAATGATCTAAAAGCACCCTTATAATTTTGCTAAGTTACACAGCATCTAAGCTGTGTAAGCATCTAAGCTTTAGTGGAAATGGGGTAACATAAACAAATCCATATAAAGACAGAAATGCAGATGCTACATGCTGTGTGCTACATATATTGAAGAGAAGTGTATATACTTATTTTGACTTGTATATAACATCTGCATGTGTGCACTTTGCCATTGTGAAGTCAGTATAAAGATGTAAACAAAGAAATTTACAGCAGCAATGGAACATATTCTAAACTTGGCATGGAAGTTGCATTTTCAATATGTGCAGACCCTCATAGAAACATAAGCAGGGTGTGCATGTAACCAAGTATTTTTTGTTCACAAGGAGTGTCTTGTGAATAACTAGATTTAGTTGCAGGCATTCTTTCCCTTCTTACCTTTGCAGTTTAATACGCTCTGTACTTGTATTTGTGTGCTCATCTGTGTGCATCAAATGAGACAAGAGCAACACTGCAAACAGCTTGGCATCCAAACACTGCTGAAATCACAGCATACAAATATGCATCCAATCTCATTTTAATATACTTATATACATATATATTATATATAAAATGAGAAAACAAATGCAATAATAAACATTCTCAATACAACTGATTTCTACATGCAATGCAAAGACCAGATACTGAGGCAAAACATCAACCGTTTGCTAGAAAGCAGCACAGATCTGATTTTCATGCAAGCGTCACTGTTACATTCTTATATCAAATTCTCAGGCATTTCCTATTTTCTAGCAAATCACCAGCAATGGGGAAATGCAACAGGAGAAGGCAAATAAATAGGAGTTTCATCTAACCGAAGCAAAAATCTTTTTCTTTACTCACAGATTGACAACAGCAGTAACAGCTTCAGAGTGAAGCTCCTCAAGTAACTCATTTTTTGGATCCTGCCAGCAACTGAATCCCAGCTTCACAGTTTTGATCAGTTCATCCTCCGCCAGCCAGTCCAGAACTTGTGGGGCTCCTGGCTAAAATTGCAGGGGAGGCAGATCCAGCTGTTTCAAATCCAGCTGTGTATGTGTGTGGGGTCCGCCCAGGAACTGAAGTTTATGAGCAGGCTACGTCTGACGCTCTGAACACACACAAATATGGGGGGAGTTAGGGGGGAGAAAATTCTGGCACTGGGAACAAGACTTGATAGCACGATGACAATGCTAAGCTGCTTCAAAACTCCTGGACTTTCCAGAGCTGTTTGAAAAGCATCTAATTTCTGCCTCTGATTTTCACAGGTCAGCTAGATAAGCTGTACAAACAGTTTCTTTGGAATAATAAAGCCCTTAATATTATGGCTCCCCTCTTTTGTTAGGCTCCCCTCCCAGTTATGGCTCCCCTCTTTCTATCATTTTTCTTTAAGCAGGCCTCTGTCAGTCTTGAAAGACTATGGTATCGTGCTCGGCGCTGCATACGCTGCATATGCTGCATATGCTGCATACGCTGCATGCGAAGCATGAAAGCCTGGGTTGGATTGTTATGGAGGATAGGCTGTTACCCAAGCAGCAAATCCCCCCTCTCCACGCCACTGAATTAGTCCAATGGAAAGGCAGAGCCAATACAATTGGATCCAGTTGGCATCGCAGAGCTGGGCTAAGGACAGGAGCTCACCCTGTCTTGTGGGGCTGAACTGCTGTTATTTTATGTTAAGCATGGAAACCAACATGCAAAATTTGGGAAAACATTTGAGAGTTAACGATCTAAGCCTGTTGTCAGCTCATGTACAATGTCACTGCACAGTACAGGGGACAATGGAAAGGGGTACTGATGGGCAAGGAGTTCAATTTGGATCTAGGAGAGGGACTCACTCTGCGACTTTGAGAAAATCATTGTTTTTCAGGGTCAGTTCTTGAGGTACAAAATGTGAACAACAGTGACAGGTCAAAGTGAACGTTCCAGGTATTTGGCAGAAGGCAAATGAGATCACAACAAATCTGAACATCCAGCATTACAACCATCTGGTTGGTGGTCGGCAATCACCTGATAACACCACACAGAGTTACATAATAGAAGATTAAAAAAATATATAAAAATAGGAAATAGTGCAATCCTAAGCATGCCTACTCAGAAGAAATTCAGAGAGAATTTCTCTTTGACTACTCAGAAGACAGTCACAGTTCTCCGTGAGATGTTACCTGCTTGAGAAGTAAAATGTTCCCTTTCCTTATGTTGAGTGCTGGCAGCTTCAACAGGCCTATTCAGATCTGGACCAGATGACTGGCTGGTCCAGATCTGAGTAGTCCCATGTAGGATTTTTGGGTGCAGGAGGGGAGATTGAATGTGGTAGAAGTCTCTGTTCTCATTCCACTGCAGTCCTGGGCCTCTTTGACTTTGACCCAGTCTTGCCTCCATGTTGCTTTCCCTTTATTCTTCCCTTGCCCAAGAGCAACCACCTGCCAAACATACTACTGATGACTCCTGATGGTCTTCTGACCAGTGTAGTGGCCCAGCACCTACCTTCTTGGGCCTCCCTATGGGTGCCTCTCTCCTTCTGGCTGCTACAATTACAGCACATTTGCAACACTACCTCCCAGGCAGTGCAGGAGAGACTAGTGCTGGCCCAAAATAGTTTTGGCCATTAGTTTTTAAACTTTTTTGCTGCGAAGCAATGTATAAATTGACTTATTCATCATCATCATCATCAAGGCTGCAATCTTAACCTCCATTTAGGCTGACCAGGGGGTGTCACCAAAGTGCTGTAGACACTTCATCACCACTCCTGGGGGAGGGTTAAGCCAGAGCACAGACATGCGCTTGCCTCCCTACAACACCATGGGAGTGGGAAGACCAATGAATTGTCCCAGCCTATATTAAGATTGCTTCTAAAGGCATTTATTTTACTCAAGGGATTTATACAGTGGTGGGATTCAAATAAATTAACAACAGGTTCTATGTCCTAATAACCTAAATTAACAACAGGTTCTATGTCCCATTAGTAACTCAGAATCAGGCACTCATTAGCAAAGGGTTCTATAGAACCTGTGAGAACCCCTTGAAGTCCACCATTGGATTTATACCTGGTGGATATGATTTTAGGGAGCTCATCGTTGTTGTAGAGATGTGGGTAATGTATTTTAAAAAAAAATTGTAGGTCTGCCAAAAAGAACAGTTTAGTCATTGTTTTTTAAAGGTTGAAGGAATTTGAGAATAAAGGATAAATCTGAGGTGAACTTTGACAGTTACACTATATGTATGTGACAAACCTGACCTAGCTTAATTCTAGGCCACTTTCACTGCTGCATGGGGAGGGCCCAAGAAGCAAAAACAAACAGAAAAAAGACTCCCCAGCTTAAATTTTAGTTTATCTAGCAGAGTTTAAATCACTGTTTCTGTGATAAATCACCATGAGTATTCCAGCTTGACATTTGGGAGGCAAGAGAAGAGACAAATAGTGTGGAACTTATATTATGTTGACATGTTCATGCTTTTGGTGTAAGAATGCATCCTAGGACTTGATGTGGAGACAAATTAAAGTTACCAAGAATGAGTGTTTTGCAAGGCAGTTCTAAGTTGAATTTGGGTAGGTTGGGTGTAGAAGAGATATTTACTAGGCATTTATCTGAATGTGTATGTGATAATTTTTCTGAGGTTCTGTGTCAGTCCACAGGTCCACTAAGGCTGCAATCCTAACCAGCAGTTAGGCCAGCCTAAACCACAGCATAAACCCTGTGCTGACCTGGGGGTGTCACCAAAGTGCCATAAGACACTTCAGAACCCTCCTGGGGGTGGGTTAGGCCAGTACACAGACATGCGCTTGCCTCCCTACATCACCATGGGAGCTAGAAGACCAATGACTTCTGCCAGCCTAGGTTAGGACTGCACTTAAGTTCAGTATTGTTAGCAAGGACTGGTAGTGGTTCTCCAGCATTTCAGACAGGAGTCTTTCCCAGCCATACTCGGAAATGCCAGGGATTGCATGTTTTCCTGCAAAGCGTACACTGTACCACTGTGAGCATCTTCATGCACAGTGGGTACTGTACTATTGAACTATGACACCTCAACCACTTTCAGGCAAAACCTAAGAAAAGAGAAAGGGACACAATCCACAGGATGCTTCAGAGAGACACAGCACAGTTTGCAAGCCCATTTATGCGAAGGAAATATTGAGATAGGCTTTAAGCCTGTCTAATCTGGGAGTAAGCCATTTACTACAATTTGTCTTACTTCAGATTAAACATGGGCTCTAAAATATGTTAGTTAGGATGTTTTTGCAAATTTATTTTCTTGCATCTAAATTATGTTATCTGTATTTTATGAAATTGACAGAAGCCAATCAGCAGATGGGGCATTGTCAGTCCCCATTATGTATTGAGACAGTTGGCTTGGTTAGCTGACTGAGGGGAAAGGCATCATCCTCAGTCCACCTACTCACCTCCACTCTCTTTCACTGGAACTCCTTCTCCTCCTTCACACCCTGGTCTGGAAAAAAAAGAGGGAAAATGAGTAGATGACATAGGTTGGAGGAGAGAAAAGTGGTGGGCTTGAGTGTCACTGGAGAAGTAGGAACAGAATATTTTTAGGTACGGAGCAATTCTGATACTTCTACATCTCTGTCAGTCCATTTGACATATCGCTTCCATATGTTACAATCTCTATATGGAATGCCTTAGTGATGCTCTTTGAAAAAGCATTTATTGGTGAATGCTTTGTGAAAGTCCTGAGAAATTATCAGGAGGACTGGCTAACTGGGAGACTGATTTAAGATTGTGTAACAGTATGGAATCTGCCTTGAGAAACTGTTCCTAGACCATTATATTCCCAAGTTTTAATGGTGGGATTGACAGTGGAGGAAAGGGAATGTGGTACATTGGGGATGTAGCAATTACACAAGAGGAAATGCAGTTTTCTGCATTGTAACTGCATGAAAAGCACTTTAGAATTACTACGAGGTGGAAATTTTTTGAGCTAGAGATGCAGAAGTAACAGAATTACATGTTTCAGATGCTCTGAGGTCTTGGGCCAGCCCTGAGAAAAATTACCACAAATTAGAATTAGGCTGCAATCCAATACACACTGAGAGGAAGGGCAAAATCCATAGCAGTTACAGGTCCACACAGTTACATCACCCTCTCGAGTTATCTTATGGAAAGTCATCTTAACTGCTCCAGAACGAGGGACTTAATTTCACTTTAGGATATAGGCCTAAGTCCCATAGAACACAATAGGACTTACTTCTGAGTAGACATTCTTAGGATTACACCCAATAAGTGGGTGAACTTATTCAAACACTCTTAAAGTGCGTTGCCAGTATAGCAGCAACAACACCCATATAGCACCTAAGCGTGTGTTAGCCTTCTCAAATAAATGATGTAGGGTCAAACTATGTGCAGGGTCAAACTACATAACTGGGTGTTCAGCAGGCCATTAAGCTTTCCATTGCACATTGATGTTATAGTTGTTAAACAACTGTTGTGTAAGTGCCAGAGCAGGCTTCCTGAATTTAAGCCTGCCAATTAATATATGAGGAAGATCAGCATGCACAGGAAGAAGTGGGTTCCTCATATTTTTGTTGTATTCCTTCACTAAGGCATCCTGCTTTAGTGTGGGGTGAATAGGGAATTAACTCTCTCCACCAATAAATATAAGATAAATATAAGTGCCACTTTCGTCAAGTAGCAGTAAGACACCTCTGCTTCTACAGACTGGAAAGCTATAGGTTCTGCCATGTTTTCAGCAATAGGTGCTGCTGTCTCCCAAAGCGGAATAACAGTTATAATGACTGCTAGTCAATTCAGACATCATGCCAAACCATTTTAGTTTTCCATAAAGCTTGGATTTCCTCCTCCCTTGTGCTGTTGCATGTTAATGCAGAATGCTATTCATGCAATCCATGTGGCTATCTGGCTTTTTTCAAAAGCCTCTCCATTTTCTCATATTGGTATTTATGGGGCAAGTTCTCCTCCCATTAGACAAAGTAGCAAATCTTCTTCTGGCTTTGGCAGAGATAGAACTGGGATCCCCTCTTTCGCAGAAAACTTTCCAGAGTGTCTCTGCTTATTTTTTTAAATGCCTTTCTGTTTCTCTGCCTGGGTGTCTGGCTTTCTATTTGCTCTGATGACTGTCTTTGTTCTTCTTTTCTGCTATATGTAGAAGCACTGCTGAATAAGAGTGATATTCAGGTTTTCTGTTTTCTTTTCAACTCTCTCAATCCCATAAGACTTTGGTATCTCTTGTAAATTCTTTTGTGGGTGAAAGGGTCACCAGATATTTATTTTTAATCACTGATCACAAGAATGTTTCATCCTGTACAGTATTTTCTATGCATTATAATCTAGTGTGTTTACCCTCATTATTTATTGCCTTATCTTTTAATACCAGCCTTCCTCTAAGGAGCTCAGGGTACAATATATAGTTTCTCACCTCCTTCTGTCGTGGTAGGTGAGGCTGAGAAAGTCACCCAGGTAGCTACAGATGTGGGGGGGGGGGAAATCTTGTAAGGATTTAAAATCTTGTAAGGTTTTAAGTTTTAGTTATCAAAAGTTGGCTCTCTTGTAAGATCATACCGATGATGTTCATTTATGGAAATCAGAGGCATTTAAAGAAGCAATTCTTTATACCGTATGTGTTACCCTCCTCCATTTTTCAGGCAGTTTATTGTTCTATTTTTTTTAAAGAGAGGAATGCATACTTATTCATTTAAATGTATATTTATTCCCCCATCCATTTTAAAAAGAAGAATCTATTGTTTAGATATTGAAAACCTGTTTCAGGGGAGAGGAAATATGTTAATAATATCCCCAATACACAACTAATCAGGAATCTTCTCTGTTACAAGGAGAGAAGTTTATGGTTTGTTTCTATAATGGGCTTACTACTAAAATTAAGTGCAGTATGTCCAGATATGCACCTTTCTTACAAGTTAGATACGAAACATTGACTGGATAGTCATAAGAGGGAGATAGCATCAATTTTAAATAAATACTGTAGTGATTCTTCAACTTTTAGCACAGAAACCCACCTTCTAAAATGACAATCTGCTGGGACCCACCAGAAAGGTTATCATTGCTGAAAATGGCATTATCAAGTAGGAAACTTTTTAACACCCCATACAACAAAATTACTAAGTAAACTTTTTATTTGACTCAACAAAAATGCAAATCACAGTCTGAAAAACTGCTTTTCTACTGTTGTATAGAGGTATCAATGCAAGCAATCATTGCATTTTTCAGTACCAGAATCAATCCCCTGTACATGTAGGTTTCTATTGAGGCACTACCTTATTCCATTAGGCGCAACAGAGGAACAATAAATCTTGAAGTGGGTTTTTACACCTATTTTTCCATTGTTTTATTTATACACATATTTTTTTTTTATCAACGTGAGGTTCCAGAATGGAACCCTAGTGGATAATGAGGTACACCTCTATATGAAAAATAAAACACATATTGAAATGAATTTGAAATTGAGTCATGACTAACTTAGCGAGACCCAACACACAATATTTTATTGAGCAATATTGTAATTAGGGTGTCTAAACAATAAAAAATATAGTTAGAGAATGGAGAAAGCAAAAGTCTTGTGAACACTGAAGTTAAACTCCACAAATGCATTCTAATGAAGCAAATTTGTAACTGTAAGGAAACAGATAGTGTTGAACTGCATCTCATGTCTCAAAAATATCTTTGTCATATAGAGCATGCAAAAATCAAGCACTGCTTATGCCTCTCTGCAACTGCTACACTATAGTGCTTCTCCTCTCCTTTTTCACATTGCATGTCCAGTACAGCTGTGCCAGAGTTTTAAAGGGATTCATTGTTCAGCTGTAAGCCTCTCTCAGGAGATGGTTATAATTTATGAAAATGTGGTGCTTCAAAAGAACTGGAAAATCAGCATAGTATTCTTCAGGATAATAAAGGTTAAGAATTTATGGAAATTATTTGCTTCTAAGGGCTATGGGTGGTGCAAGTGGTTAAGACACTGTGTGTGTTAACCAGCAGGCCAGGTTTCGAGACCCAGGTTCTACAAGATGGTGTGAGCTCCCGTCCTAAGCCCAGCTCCTGCCAACCTAGCAGTTCAAAATTATGAAAATGCAAGTAGATAAATAAGTACCACTTCAGTGGGAAGGTAACAGCATTCCATGTGCATGCAGGCCACATGTCAGACAACGCTGACTATATGGCTCTAGAAACAGGAATAAGCACCACCCTAGAGTCTATCACGACTAGTAGTATAACCGGGGGACACCTTTACATTTACCTGAAATATAAGAGTATTAGATACATTATGAGGCTTGTCCGTGGACCAAATGAAGTGGTCTTGGCTCAAGCCACACTGAAGCTTGTTGTGGGCCACATCTGGCCCCAGGGCAGGGGTTTGGACACCCCTGTCCTAAGCCCATTAAGGCAAGGCCATGCCAACAGGCCTTCCCAGCAATGCCAACAGTGACCATGGACACCCTGAAACAGCCCATATCCTCAGAGCAATATCTGTGTATTTTTGGGGTGATCACCACATTGCATGCAATGGAGTATTGATACTATGAATACTGAGATTTCAGGTACAGATCTGGCTAGGTGAGACTATGGGCATAGACCCTCATAGTGCTCATCATAGTCAACTGCTGATGCCATCCTTGTACCTAATAACAAATCTATAAGTGAGTTTCCCCATTATCTGGAATATTTAGCTTTTAGTTCTCATAAGGCAAAACATTTAAAACTAATACAACCAGCATACATTTGCCCCTTTAACCTATCTTCCTTCCACAGCTCTAGTTAAAATAAACTCCAAGATGATTGTAAAGACTCAGGGAGTGCTTTCAGCATATCTGGTTTCTATTCTGTTGTCTTCACTGTTTGTACAAATTTCTTCCAGGGTTATTTTAATTGTTACCTCTGCAAGTTTGTTTTTAGCAAGATAGAGTTTCCCAGGCTTTTACAACAAAGATTTTCTTGGAACGAAAGCCTCTTTTCAGTATGCTAACTGCTGATGTGCTTTTTCAGTATGACTGATTTAAGATTTGTTTTATAAACCTACAGACCATTTTATGCATGATTGCACACTGTTGCCCTAAATCTGTTTCCCATTATGGTATGATCTTTGTGGTGTTTAGATTTAAAACTATGATAGTCTCATATGTCAATTACACTTGCATCTGAAAAGGATATGCATTTTGGAATTTTATGACTCCACACCAGTGATATGGTGATATGGGAGGGCCAAGTACTATCCAACTTTCTAGTCCTGATCCCTTTTATAAGGCTGAAAAGCTAGTATTGTCTGAAGATACCGCTGTAGCCATGTAGCTGGCATGAGTAAATGCCAAAGCACACAGAATACTATTATACTATTAAATACTATTATAATCAAAGTGGTATCTATTTACCTACTTCCATCTACATGCTTTTCAATGGCCAGGTTGGCAAGAGCTGGCAAGAGATGGGGGCTCAGTCTGTCTTGCAGTACTTGGGTCTCAAACCAGCAATCAAGCACAGCATTTTTAACCACAGGCAAATGCAACCTTTCATGTGTCCCTACCAGGGGTGTCACTACACCCATTGTGTGAGGCCAGTGTGTCACCCCATGCAGTGGGCGGGGCAACAACATGGACAGGGGCATGGTTATGTGCCATTGCTCTGCCTCTGTTTGTTTTATGGCCAAACATGTTGTTAGAATATATTTCAGAGTGGTTTGTTTCACTGCATTCTGCTGCAAATTATGCATCCAACAGTATATAACGTGATGGGATTATTAATAAAACCATAATTTTTGCCCATTTTGTTCACTAGTGGTGTCACCCCCTCAAGGATGTCACATTTCTAACAACTTATTGCAGTGGTTCTCAAGCCGTCTAGCTTGGGACCCACTTTTTTGGCTACAACTTTGGCTAGGAAGGTGCTAGGAAGATTGTTGCATTGGACTCTGCTCTTTAAGACGAATCCATGGCATGATGGGGTAGAGCGCACCATTGCAAAGTTGCTTTATGGGGTGCCACAGCTCCCCACTGCACGTCACCCTCGGGCCGCAACCCCCTCAACACCCTAATGACACCAGTGGTCTCTACGCACATTAAAGCCCACTAAAATTCCACCTTGTTCTGCCTTCGCATTTCTCATCTGATTGTTTATCTTGGAACAAGGGTCAATAACACATGGAGACAAATGGAAACATTTTGCTCTAAGAATATACTAGAGGCTTGTATAATTGTTTTTGGTGGCAGTGGGGCCGTTATGGTGGCCATTATGGTGGCAGTGGGGGCGGGATGGATCAGGAGTGGATCAAAGTGTGGATCAGGCCAGGTTGGATTTCATGGCATGGATTTCTGTGATAACCACACACACCAGATATTATCCCCTAGTGGCTGGCTTGGACATTGCTGGGTTGCCATATGTCCTGAAAAACAGGCTCAGAACGATTTTGGGGATTGTGCTCACCTACTGGCAAGTGTGACAGAGGGTTCTATCTTGATTTTGTTGAACGATTGCAACTATATAAGGCTCTTCAGACTTATGTAAGCCAAAGAGACCAGGCACCAGTCAGCCTATGAGAAGTAGGTAAAATCTTTCTTTACTGTCCTGATCTTTTTGGGCTAACTGGTCCTGTATGGCCCATCACATTCAGCCAATGTTGTATATGAGTGCTATACACTCTGGGTCAGGTCTTCAAAAGACTGAGCTATTAGGGTGAGAGAGCCAGGAATGGGCCCTTGCTAACTAGTGAGCAGAGATTCAAAATCATTTCCTACCAATTCAAATCCAAAATTCTAACCATAAATTTAGATCTAAAATTTAAACCACTGCTACACCAATTGTTGTTAAACGTTTTAGTACTGTGAACCATTTTTTTAAAAAGACAATCTATTGGGACCTACTGGAAGTGATGTCATTAACATCTCCCCTGCCCACATTTGATCCCAGTTGTGTACATGCACTGTTGGGCAGGAATGGCTTAAACTGGAAGTGATGTCGTGGCCTGAAGTGACATCATCAAACAGGAAAATTTTTAACAATCCAGGACTGCAATCCTATCCAAAGCTACACTGGTGTAAGCCCCACTGACTACCATTGTTAAAGCATGGAGTAGTGCATTTACCCAAAATGTGATCACATATCATCAAGTCAAATATATTAAAAACAAAATACACATTGAAATGAAAGAGCACCTGCCTGAAATGGGCTCATTACTCACCATCTGAGAAACACTGAACTACACAAAGCTAACTCTCTGTTGCTGTTGCTACACCACTCCAATTTAAAAATTACATTGATCATTCCATGACATCTTCACATTATTAGACCTTGTAATAGGCAGGGTCCAATTGTTTTATCTGTGATTGTTTTTTGTACCTGTACATTGAGTTCCCTTGGGGAGAGAAGCAGGATATAAATGCAAATAATTATCTATCTATCTACAGTATTTATATACTGCTTTTCAACTGAAAAGTTCACAAAGTGGTTTACAAGAAAATGAACAAATTAATAGCTAATTAATAGCAAATGGGTCCCTGTCCCCAAAGGGCTCACAATCTAAAATGCAAAAGAACACCAGTAGAAGCCACTAGAACAGACATTGCTGGGGTGTGTAGGGCCAGTTACTCTCCCCTTGCTAAATAAAAGAGGAACACCCACTTGAAAGAGTATCTATTGTTTTTACAAACAAATAAATAAAAATAAATATTAATTACAAAGAACAGTAACAAATTAAAAGGAATAGCAAAGCCTAAGAGTGCTCAGACACATGCTCTGCTTACTGTACTTATAATTCCTCTGCTCTGAGTTTACTATAATTTTCTTGCATTCAAAAAAGGGATTCACCTTCTATCAAATTAGGCTCTTCTGTGCACATTTAACAGGAAGGAAATCCCACTGGAGTCAGTGAGATAAAAATCCCATTTAACATGCAGGGATAGTGCTGCTCTGTAACAGTTAGGGCCCAATCCTAAACATGTGTATTCAGAAGTAAGTCCCATTACTATCAACAGGGTTTACTCTCAAGTAAGTGAACATAGGATAGCAGCCCTAGGGCCAAACCCTAAGCTTGTCTACTCAGAAGTAAGTCCCCGTCTGATCAATCGGGCCTATCCACAGGTAAGTGTGGTAGGATTTCAGCCTTTACTTAAGAGTTAATGTTCCATTGTCTCAGTAGGACTTGTTCCTGCTCAGTGAGGCTGAGGGTGGGTAAGCTCTACTGGGGGTGAGTAAGCTCTATTGACCCTACTTACATTGCAACCTTAAGCATGTCTACGCAAAAGTAAGTCCCATTGTGTTTAATAATAGTCCTAGGAAAGTGTGGTTAGGATTGCAGCCTCAGTGGCATAGCTAGGGAGGTGCAGGGGGTGTAGTTGCACCGAGGGCAACAAGTTGAGCTTGACACTAGTGGCTAAAATTGTGAAAATGTGTAGGTGTGAATGATAATACCATCATGTTATACAGTACATTGTTGGAAAGGTAACAAAGTCTTCTTCAACTCCAGGTAGCAAACAGTAGCTTGACCTAAGCCACTAGCAGAGCAAGTGGTGGTGAACTGCTGAGGAGGAGGCAGGTTTTTCCCCAATTTTCTTTTTTAAAATACCTGGGGATGACATCACTTCCAGTTCTAACATCATTTCAGGAGCAACATTTTGAACTTTGCACTGAGCTACATCATTTGCTATACCACTGACTCTATTGGGACTTAAGTCTGAGTTGACAGGCATAAGATTGAGCTCTAAGCTCAGATGCCTTTCTCATTTATCCAAGTAGGACTTCAGAGCCCAATGTATGCTTGCTTACTCAGAAGTAAGTCCCACTCCAGTCTATGGAGCTTACTCCCAGAAGATGTGCAGACTGGAGCCTTAGATCAGGGGTGTCCAAGCTTTCAACTTCAGAGCTCTTGGACCTTTAACATTATATAAAAGAGAATTTCAGCAGGTGCAGCTTCTCATCTCACAGATCACAAGCTGCACCTGCTGAAATTCCCTTTTCTATACTATTGTTAAAGATCCAGGAGCCCTAAAGTTGAAAGTTTGGACACCCCTGCCTAAGATACCAATCCTGTGCATGTCTACTCAGAAGTAAGTCCAGCTCTGATCAATGGAGCTTCCTTCCAGCTAAGTGTCTGTAGGATTGCAGCCTTAGATACAAATCCTATGCAGGGTGACCAGATGTCATCACTGAAAAAGAGGACAAGACATTCCCCTTAAAAAAAATTAGGACATCCAAGGAAAATGTAGTACATGACAAAATAAAAGCTAAAACCATGCATATATGTTCCTTTCATATGATTAAACGCTATACAGTATTACGTATTAAACTTAAGCTATTACATTTAATTTACAAGAAGACTACATGCTGCCAAAGAGGCCAATGAAGATTTTTTTCACAAGGCTAAAAAAGGGGACATGTCCTGGAAAAAGAGGATACATGGACATTTTGATCCTATGTCTACTGAAAAGCAAGTCCCATTAGAATCAGTGGAGCTTATTCTCAGGTAAGTGCATATGACTGCAGCCTTAGATCCCAATCCTATTATTGCCAACTCAGAAGCAAGTCCCATTAGAGTGAATGGGGCTTCCTCCCAGGAAAGTCTGGCTAGGGCTGCAGCCTCAGAGCCCTGTTTGTGCCTGTCTACTCAGAAGGAAGCCCATTGGAGTGAATGGGGCTTCCTCCCAGGAAAGTAGGTGTAGGGCTGCAGCCTCAGAGCCCTGTCTATGCCTGTCTACTCAGAAGGAAGCCCATTGGAGTGAATGGGGCTTCCTCCCAGGAAAGTGTGGCTAGGGCTGCAGCCTGGAAGAGCCTGCCCAGGAGGAAAGAGCTGGGAAGGCCGGCGAGGAGCGACGCCTCTCCAGTGGCTGCCGGGGAGAGAGAGGGGAGGCTCGGCCCCGCCTGGCTGCTCGGGGCGCCTGCGTGAGGGAGGGAGTGCGGAGGCCTGTGCCGAGCCTTCTCCGGTCCTCCATGGAGCATCCCGGGGTGGAGAGCCCGGGCGGCGGGAGCAGCAGCGGAGGCACCAGCAGCAGCCAGGAGGGGGACGAGCCCGAGTCCCCCGGAGGCCCTGCGCCTGAGGAGGACGAGGACGAGGGCGGCGGGGCGAGGCCTGCCTTGGGGACACCCTTCGCGGTGAGAACGGCTGGACCGGGACTGGAGGGGTTGCTAGGCCAAGCAGGCCCATCTCTCTCCCCGCTCTCGCCTGCTGGAGGCGGCCGGGGCAGGAGGAGAAGGCCGGGGAAGGGCTGTGGAGAGGAGGAGGCGGCAGCAGCAGCTGGGAAGGGAGGAGGAGGGAGGCTCAGCTTCATGAGTGGGTGTCCAGGTGTCCCCCTTTTCCAGGACATGTCCTCTTTTTCAGCCTTGTGTCCTGGAAAAAGTCTTCTTTGTCCTCCTTTTCCTTCTGAGCAGGCAGCAGGGAGCCTTCCTGGAATCAATATATAGTTTTAAATGTAATGTAGTGTTTAAATGAGCCACATGATGTGTTTTCAGTGTTTATTTTGTCATGTCCTACATTTTGTCCTCTTTTAGTCTTGACTTATAGTCACCCTCCCTGGGGGTGTGTGAGGAAGATGATGAGCAAGAAGGGGAAACAAGGGGTGTTCTCTGAAGGAAGGGAATCTGCAGGGTGGCTTCATTAAGGCCCCTTTATTTCTCATTTATTATTATTGCTGTTCAGTCAGTATATATAATTGGGAATTTTGAGCACAAGCCTATACTTGTCTACTCAGAAGTAAGTCCCATTGTCTTCCATGGGACTTACTTTCAGGAATAGGGCTGAGGATTGCAGCCTCTGAGCCCACTCTAGGTATGTCTACTCAGAAGTAAGTCCCATTGTCTTCCATGGGACTTACTTTCAGGAATAGGGCTGAGGACTGCAGCCTCTGAGCCCATTCTTAGGTATGTCTACTCAGAAGTAAGTCCCATTGTCTTCCATGGGACTTACTTTCAGGAATAGGGCTGAGGACTGCAGCCTCTGAGCCCATTCTAAGGTATGTCTACTCAGAAGTAAGTCCCATTGTCTTCCATGGGACTTACTTTCAGGAATAGGGCTCAGGACTGCAGCCTCTGAGCCCACTCTTAGATATGTCTACTCAGAAGTAAGTCCCATTGTCTTCCATGGGACTTACTTTCAGGAATAGGGCTCAGGACTGCAGCCTTTGAGCCCACTCTTAGGTACTGTAAAATGAACAAAGGCATGTGTGAACAATGAAGGTCTTAGGGATTTGAATGATTTACAAAAGAAAGTCATAAGGGAAATGCCAAAAACAGTCACCTGCAAATCATCATCAGGGAAAACAATTTTAGCCTAAAGACCAGCAGAGAGAGGTTGAAAGTCTAGAGCATGTGTTGAATGAATGGTGTCTGAGTATAACTGAAGAGTGTTGAAAAAACAGAACCGTCAGAAAACAAACTGACAGAAAGTGGGGGGATACCTGTATGTCAACTCAGAAGTAAGTCAGTGGGACTTACTCTCAGGATGTGGTGCACAGGATTGCAGCCTTTGAGCCCAATGCTAAGCATGCCTGCTCAGAAGTAATTACAGACACTGAAGATTGCTCCCAGGTAACCATGGTTAGGATTGCAGCTTTAGACAGGTGCAGCTTGGGTGAGGAAAGCCACACCTGCTCAAATTCCCTTATGATTTTACATAATTTGAAATTTTGTTTGCCACAATCCCAGGAGAGCCAAGGGAGCTCTTTTACTTAAGGCTGCCTGAACCAGAAAATGACAACAATTGTGGTTTAGACTGAAACTCCCTTTTCTATGTAACAACATATATAACATTGAGTAAGATAACTAACATCACTGTAAGGAGGCCTTCATTATGACTGCCGACTGGCATAGCTATGCCCATGCTGGAAAGTTGGTAAGGATTGCACCCTAATTTTCATATTTATATAGTGTTTTAACCAGTGGTTCTCAATCTTCCTAACGCTGTGACCCCTTTATAAGTTCCTCATGTTGTGGGGACCCCCAACCATAAAATTATTTTTGTCGCTACTTTATAACTGTAATTTTGCTACTGTTATGAATTGTAATGTAAATATCCGATATGCAGGATATATTTTCATTGTTACAAATGAAATGTGTGTTCTATGCGCACATTGAACACAATGGGATTTATTTCAGAGTAGGCATGCATAGGATTGGGCCCTGAGGCTGCAATCCTATCCACATTTACATGGGAGTAAAGGTCCCCCTGACTATAATGGGATTTATTTCAGAGTAGGCATGCATAGGATTGGGTCCTGAGGCTGTCAGTCAGCCCCAGTGCACCCGCACAGCCAGAGGTCTGGCAAGCCTAACCTGGCCCCCTGCACCAGGAGTCTTTAGGTGACCCCAGGAAAGCTCTAGGCGACCCCCACTTTGAGAAACGCTGCTGTATGTAGGGAGATATCTAACGACAATTGGAGAAAGTTGAATGTAACAGTACTTCTAAGGGAGCAATCCTAAGCATGTCTACTCTAAAGTAAATCATATTGTGTTCAATGGGGCTTACTCTCAGGAAAATGTGATTGGGATTGCAGCCTTAGGCTTCATTAGACCCACTGAATAGAGTGGAGCTTACTTCTGAGTAGACCTGTTTAGGATTGTGCTCTAAGGGAGCCAACAGAGAACCACATGTGGCCAACAGGCAAACACATTAGTATAGTTAGGGAAGACAGAATATAAGGAAAAGACCCACTAATGCTCAGATTATGGAGATATAGTGCCACAAACATAAGCACACCACAAAGTTCCATAAGCCATATTTCCTTATTCCTCCTAGTTTTAGAGCCTTATCCTATCCTTGTCTAGTCAGACATAAGTCCCATTATAGTCATTTGAGCTTACTCCCATGAAAGTGGGAGCTGCACTTTTAGTCTGCACTTTTAGATTTTTGAACTTTTTCATCTTAGAGCACACTGACAAGGCCCTAAAATTGTCAAGGCACACCATCAGTCTTTTGACAATTGACAAAGCACACCATGCTGCTATTGGGGGTTCTCATAGCTCAATCGCCCTACTAATAAATGTTATTATTTAATAAATAAATGAATTTTCCAACCCCCACAGCACACCAGTGTGCCACAGTACACTGGTTGAAAATCACTGGTCTAGGGGCTGTGATTCATGGTAGAATGATTAGGCCTGCTTATTTCTATTGGATCCTTAATTTTGTTTTTCAGGTAATTTTTATAGGAATACCTTTAAGTCTTGCGGTCTAACAATGCAATCCTATTCATATCTACTTAGAAGTAAGTTCCATTGAGTTCAGTGGGGTTTACTCCCAGGAAGGTGCTCTTAGGATTGCTGCCTTATAAGAGAATAAAGTCTTCGTTTAGTATAAAGTTTGTCTTTTGAGTTTTGGGGATAAACCTATTGTCCTATTATACTTTAGGTTTAAACCCATAAGGATTTATAGCTCTCGTAATAAGCTCAGTTTTTTATTACAGAGTAGCTTATGGCTTATCTAAATACTGAAATATTACTAGTAATATTAACATATTACTATCTGGATTTGAAACCTTCTGCTGTGGTGGTGGATCAGCCTGAGTAGGTGCTTAACCCAGAAGCCAGTGAATCCTGTAAGCCTTGGGGAAATTCAGGTTCCTGAATCACCTTGTTTAATCTCAAGAATAGGCAAATGATTGTCATGGTTTACTTGACTGCAACAGGTTATCCCCTTTTACTAAATAGTTCCTGGTCTGTTTCCATGTATATTGGTTGGTGATGAAACACCTGGTGAACAGAATACAATTGGATGATCTTGGGATAGGTCTAACCATTCACAAGCTATATATAGCTCAAGGCCCACCCCTTAGTATAGTACCTACTTCTCCATTATTGTAACAATACAGAGCCATATAGCAAACGTTTCTGAACAGAGGGGATATTGCTTCATTCTGGGATCTGAGGAAATGGTTGGTGGCTCTCTGTTTGCTAAGCATTTGTGTATAAAGTTGCCTGCACTTGCTTAGACTATACTGCAGTACAACACCTAGACATCTTGGTTTCTTCTTTAATCTCTGCAGCTTGGATGAACTCCAGTTTTTGGATTTCACCCATAAGTAGGAAGTATTTCTGAGGAAGTTAGAGTAAGTAAAAGAAGTATGGCTGATTTCCTACATAGTTAACTAGCACAGCTGACCAGAGTGGAATTATCTGTAAGGTACTTTGCCTGGAAGAACCAAATGTGAGACCATTGCTGAAGAAACTCTTTGGCTGATTTATCTGAACATCGCAATCCTGTGCATGCTTACTTAGAGGTTCCATTGTGTTTATTGGGGCTTGCTCTAATGCAAATGGGCATTGGATTGCATCTTAAATTCGTTATTGATTGGTTACTGGTACTTGAGAGAATGGCAACAAGAAATGTTTACTGACCATATGACCAGAATAACCTGGATTTGTCTGGATTTTTAGCCTCCTGTCCAGGTGTCCTGCATTTTGGCTTCATTTTGAAACTTTGTGATATTGCACAGTACCCCAACATGCCATATGTTGTTGGATTTGTCTTGAAGAGCAGAATCCAATGCAAAAACCAGTTTGAAGATATCTCCTTCCTATCAAAAGTTATGGTCCAAAAAGCAAAAATAAAACTTACATTTTTTGGCATTTTTTTTAAGCTAGTAGGAATTTTGGCTTGGGATTAGGAATTTTGGCCCTGGGGTTCAGGATTTTTGGCCCTGGGGTTCAGGAATAATCTGGTCACCCTGACCAGAAGAGACCTGATTCAAAGAACAGAGCCCACAAAATCACCCCAGAAAGAAGTTCCCTCCTAAAAAGCTCCCCTTTGCATTGTTTACTTGTGAGTAAACGTATTTTGGCTGGTGTGGAGGGCTTCCAGAATGGTCCTGATCCCAGGCATCTGGAGCTTGAAAGTGCTCCAGAAGGCAGACTCCCCCAGCACTGAAACCTGGCTCAGCAGGTAAAGGGAGTTTTTTTTTACTTATTTGTAAAGCCTTTGTAAAGTCCAAACTTCTCTTCACCCTTTACTCAAGCCTCATCTCGATCTCCAACTCTCTTCTCTCTGGGGGTTATAACGCCTTTGGGGGGGGGGGTGGAGGGGTTAAGGCAGTTTTGACTTTTTTAAATATTTTTCACCAGATGTCCTCTATTTCCCCGGACACATCCTCTTTTTTAGCCTTGTGTCCTGGAAAAGCCTGCCTTGTCCTCCATTTCCTTGTGAGCAGGCAGTATGTAGTGTGCTTATAATTCATAAATTATATGTAATAAATTATCTATATACAGTGGCGCCTCACGTAACAAATTTAATTCTGAGGCATGTTTGTTATGTGAAATGTTTTTACGTGTAGCGGATTTTCCAATAGGAAATAATGGAAACTCAGACGATTGGTTCCAAAACCCAAAAAATATTCATATAAAAATATTAACTGGATGTAAAAATGATGACAAAACACTGGAATTGAATTCAAAACATGCATTCAATGTGCATGATCATATGAAGTCTACTAAGGCTGCAATCCTAAAGACATTTTCCTGGGAGTAAGCTCCATTTAACAGAATGGGGCTTACTTCTGGGTAGACATGGTTAGGAGGTTGCAATCCAATCCACTTTCCAAGTGTCTCCCCACTTTCACCTTCTCTTCACCTGAGCCTCTCTCTTCCCTACTCCCTTCTGGTTAGCCCTGAGCAGACGCCCAGCCACAGGAGGAACAGCGCGGAAAGTGTGCTTTTAGGGTAGGTGTGCTTTTAGGGTAGGTGTGCTTTTAGGGTAGGTGTGCTTTTAGGGTAGGTGTGCTAGGCAGCCCTAATGCTTTTTAAAAGGGCTGCCGGTCAGTGCGTCTGCCCCAACTGCCAATGAGTGTGTTTGGTACGGGAAGCACAGTTATGTGAAGCAGAATCCTAGAGAAATTTTTGTTTGTTACGTGGAACATACTTTATGTGAGGCTTTTGTTATGTGAAGGTGCCACTGTATATAAAATTGAAAAGTCACTCACTGACTCACTCATCAATGCCCAGCCAAAACAGCTGGACCTAGAAGCATGAAATTTGGAGAGGGTGTTCCTTCTATTGTGGAGGGATCCACTAAGAACCAGTTTTTGGAAATTCCAATGGGGCGCAACATGTTTTCCTCCCTATACTTTCCATTGAAGAATCCCTGACTGAGGGATGCCCTGGACCTAGAAGTGTGAAATTTGGGCAGGGTGTTCCTTCTGTGATATCAACACCCACCAAGAGAAATTTAACCCTTAATGGGCTGAAGAGGAGTGCAACATGTTTTTGTCCTATATTTAATATGGAAGACTGACCAACGTCTAGCCAATTTAGTACTCGATGCCTGGTGCACTGGGGGGGATGTTGTTTGGAGGGAGGTGTTGCACTGGGGGAGGATGCTGCGCATGGTGGGGACCAATACGCATGGGGATGTTACACATGGGGGTTGATGCTCAGTGGGGGATGACATACAAGGGAATTTTACTCCCATAACGTAGGTACGTTTTTTGCTAGTATTTAATAATTTAAGTTTAATAATCAATAAACAGTGCAATCCATGTTTCTTCAAACCTAAGAGTGGGGGGTTGAGGTTATTTAACTTTAATGTACGTATTTACAATTGCAGCCTAAATGTAAAAGTAGTTCTTTCTTTATTCATGTCAGAAGAACAGACGGGTAAAAATTTTACAAAGAACATGAAAAAAATTTAATTAGATGTCATTTGCCTAAAACTGGGCTGCCTTAACAGCATTTTCCCTTGCCAACAGATCTATCTCTGTGCGTATAGAAGGGCACCGTATGCACTGGAGCATATGTGGGCTGGTTTTTCTTCTGCATTCGCATAGCCCATCTTTCATGGTATATCCCCATTTCCTCAGGTTGTCTTTAGATGTTCCTACTCCAGCCTGACGTCTATTTGTAGATTTCCATACAGGCCATGGTAGTTCTTGGTCAGGTGGTGGGCATGCATATGATTGGACCCATTCACTCAGCATTTCCCCACACCCTTTCCATAGTTCCATGGGAGTCTGCGGTAACTGTTAGGAGGGTAACAGTTCTATGGGAACTATTCCTTTATCTCAATCTTGAAAGTTGGTGGCCATATTGTGGGTGGTTTGTAGAGATGTTGCTTTAACCCTTTTTCCGCACTGCACTTTTCCAGTGGAATTTAAGGGGCTGGAGACCAGCTAAATAGTACACTTTTTTTATTGGTGTCAGTTTTAAACATCCCATGACCAGTTTTATGGTTTCATTTAAGGCCACATCTTCCTGCTTTATAAGTTCAGGTCTGTGCCAAACAGAGCTGGTATATTCTCCATTTGAGTGACATAATACTAAAGCAGAGAGGTTCTTAGTCTATGTTGTTGAGCTCCCCATCTTGTGTTTGGTATTTTTCTCAGGTGTTATTTCTGGTGAAAACTTTTTTGTTTGGTGTTAGAACAGTGGTTGAAATAAACTAGATGAGTAATCTAAGAAGGAAATGGGCTTTTTCCTACATTATACTTTCACATTGTCTAATAGGATAACAGAGCCTTTTTTCTCACATGGTTTAAACACATGAAAGGATTGGAATGTCATGTTATGTATCTATTGATCTTATTTTTATCAAAAGGGCTATTTCACAACATAAAACTAAATACTTTGGCATCAATATTTTAGAAACTAGTCTTTGCTTCTTAAAAAGACCTGATAAGCACCTGATATAATTTAGAAATGTAACTCGTCTTTCTTTGTTAAAAGATGATGGAAGATTGTTTATTGAAGAAAATAGAAATCAGTGTCTCGGAAGCAGAGAAACGAACTGGACGAAATGCCATGAACATGCAAGAAACGTACACAGCTTACCTCGTGGAAACAAGGTAAGTCTTGAAAGTTTTGTACAAGGTTAATTTCCAGATTAAGCAGCATTTTAAGTGTAATATTTTATGTCCATGCAATTGTTTCTGAGTTGAATCTGGTATGCATGTGTATCCTACCACAGCTTCACAAATTGCCTTGGCTTGTTAGTCAGTCTTCATTGGTTTTGATGCCAACTCTTCCTACATTCTATGTACTCAGGATATGTGCAGCAAGCTTCACAAAGAGGTAGGAGTTTTTCTTATTTTTGCTAGAGTGTAGAAAAGGCAGGTATAATGGTCAGTTGGACCATTCTGTGGACTTGCAATTTATTGTTTTAAATACTTATCTGTATTTCCTGCTCCATAAAGCTCTTACGATAATTTCTGGCATTAGCTGATATGTTTTACAATTATTTTTAAGGTTTCTGATGGATAACATGGAGCATGAATACTTTAAATGGAATAGTTAAGTAGAAAATAAGGCCTCTTGTTTTATCGGTTTTATCGGTAAAGAGGGTGATAGTGTCTAACCTTTGCAGATTTATGATTAGCTGCTGAATATCCAAGCTTTTTGATGAAAATAAGCATATTGGGGAGCTTGGGTTCTCTAATGCTTGCTCTACAGACTGTGCATTAAGAAGATTAAAAAGGGAGGTAAGGTAGGAAAGAAGGGAAATCTTTGTATGATGGAAGAACCTCTGGGTGGAAACAACCTGATGAACTTGCTGTGGCACATCCACTTTCATTCTCGTTCTTCACACTCTGAACAACAGCAGATCTCTCAATTTGGGAAACAGATGTTTCAAAGCAGTGCAGTGCAAGTGTTCAGCAGGGAACACAAGGAAAAAGAGAACAATGAAGATTTTTTTCCAGAATACATGGATAAAAAGAGAATATGTCCTGGAGAAAGAGGACATCTGATTAAAAAATAAATAAATAAAAACAACCTCCACGTGCCTGGGATCAGTGCCATGCTGGAAGCCTTGCACCCCCTGGACTGGCCTTCCACACCAGCCAAAGTGTTTGCTTACTCACAGATAAACACTGATGTGCTGTGAGGAGAGAACTTCCTTCTGGGGTGATTTTGGGGGCTGCGCTCATTGGATCAGGTGTCAAATCTTCTGGTGTACTTGGATTGCTCTCAGCCTACCCTTTCCCACTGGACTATGGCACATTTGCCTACTTGCAAGTAAAACCACGGTGTAAATTACTTTCTTTTTCCCATGCATTTTCTATGCATATTTTTGCTTTTCAGTTTTTGATAGAAAGGAGCCATTTCACAACCAATTGTTGCATTAGATTCAGCTCTTCAAGACAAATCCAACAACATATGACATGATGGGGTAGTGCGCACCATTGTGAAATTGATTTTTGGGGGGTCTCCAGGACCAAGATAGTGGTCCCTCAGCCTTTGCGGCCCCCCCTGTGGAGCTGCAACCCCTACTTTGAAGACCACTGGTTTACACAATAACAATTTGGTGTCTTGCTTTGCATTCATAACAATAGCAATTTATAGTGTGTAAAAGACATGCCGGTATATCCCTCTTACAGTGTAGCTAGAAGTTATGGAATCTTTTTAGATTAATGTGGAAAATGAAAAATTATGTCCAGCTCTGACTTAAAACAGGAGGAAGTTTGAAGGCTTGCTTAATAATACTGCTTATAAGAAACATGGTTGGCAGTAAAAATGTTGCGCTTATGTCTGCTGGTCTTGCATCCAACCTCCCAGTAGACGGTCCTTATGCCAAAGGGTACAAGAATAGTCTTTTAACCATTGTGTAACAAGGAAATGAAACAAGTTGTAATTGTTCTATAGAGTATAATGTGCAACTTGTTTTCCGGTACTGCTGTTGCTCATTTTATATACATCACATATAGTGTGGATACAATTACATAGAGCTGGAGGGCAAGCCTAAGAGGTACAATTGAAAATGTTCTTAATTGTATCCTGGTTTATTTGTGTATTTGACAAAAGGGAGTATGAATTATGAATATTTATTTTATTTAAGGATTTTATACCCAGCCTTTCCCATGCCAAAGCAAATGCCTAAGTTGGCTTACAAAGATTTTATCTTTTTGTTCTCACAAAAACCCTGTGAGGTAAATGAAGCTGGGGGTGAATGATTGTCCTCCAAGGTCACCCAGGAAGTTGCTGAGGGGAGATTTAAACCTGGATCTTCCAGATCACAGTCCCTCACCCTTACATCATCCTAGCTTTATGTATGCACTTATGTGTGTTTACTAATATGCTCAACTGAATTTAATGGTGCTTACTTCCAAACGAGTGCATTCAAGATTGCAGCATAAATGTTATATATTTTCCTTATTTGTGTTTGTGTCCTGCCCTTCTATATTACTCCAGATGACATTTTAGCTTCCCAATAACCTGTGAGGTAGGCTGAAAGCAGGTGACTGTGCCAAGATCACCCAATGAGTTCATAGCTGAGTTGGAATTGGAACCTAAGTTTCTCTCAGATCCTAATGCATCACACTACACTGGCTTTTATAGTATAACACAAGAAAGCTGTGTTGGAACGAAAGTTCTCCTTAAACCATCGTTGAGAAAGCTAAGCAACATAACCACATAATTCATGCAGTTAAAGTGTTGTATTTTTACTAGGAAATGAACTTGATGTACTTCCTTCCTTTTCTGATTTTAAGGTTCTTGCAGTTTAATGGCTCATTTCAGATAATTAGTTTAAATAGCAAGGAGAATTAGCTGATCTTTTCCACCCTGTGTTTCATTTTGGCATTTCTCATTAGGATAAATAAATGTGGCTTTTAGAGTAATGCAATCTCTTAATCACCTTATGATAACATTAGTTAAAAGGTGGAAGTTGAGAGTTTTAACTCTTCTGGTTTTTCCCAAGCCTCTTGGTTCAGTTCATGAATAAGAACATTGTTAGATGTATATGGACAAGCATGTGGTTTTCTTGTCAGAACACTTACTAGTATCAGATTGCATTTTTTAAAACTAAAACAAGTTGAAGGGTTAGATTAAATGTCAAGAAGTGATTGTCATCTTAACTGAGGTGCTTGAATATATAGATGAATTTTATAGAGTGACTTCAAAATTTAGATGATGGTGAAATACTCGGAGTAATGAATACCTTTTGTGGGTTTTGGTTCCTTTCGGGAGCTACGTTCCCGGGGAGTGTTCTTCTCCTATCAGTGATATTTTATTGTTTCATATTTAGCTGATGGAGAAATATTTTGTGTAAAATGGCTCCTAATTTGCTTCTCTGCTAATGCCACTGTTATGTAGCTTTTGATTTTAATATTTACCACCATTCAAGGTTGAAGGCAGTGTATAATAAAAATAATACAAGTAAAATATATGAAGACATTAAAAACGACTTAAAACGTTACGATAAAAATATTAAAAAGCAACTCACACAATAGCAATGGTATAAAAATCAGTGACAGAAGATAGAAAGGGTCCCTTAGACTTCCTTTCTTCAGCAAAGTGAAATAAATGTTTTTCAACCACTCTATATATCATATAAACGGGGGAGTTCTCAAATATTCCAGTACATGATTCCAGAGTTGTGGCATCACAACAGAAAAAGCCCTGTACTTTGCTAACATCCCATGGCTTCAGATGACAGAGGAATCCTAAGCAGGCTCTTAGGATTGTAGGAGATAACATGATAGATGGAGGAGTGTTTTGAGGTATTCCTGTTCAAAGCCTTTTTTCTTTAAAAAAAAACGGAAAAAATGACAAAATAAAGCAAATATACGCTGTGGCTATATCTCTGTATTTATCTGTCTCCAGAAGGATGCAGGAAAGGATAACAAATGGGCCTCTAAAACAGAGAATTACAAAATTCTGAGGCTTTTACTTTCCTCTTTATTCATGACTATTAATCTAGATCAGTGGTCTCCAAACCCCAGCCTGAAGACCAGATGTGACCGGTGGTGAACCTCTAACTGGCCCATGGCCAGCCTCTGGTTCCCTAAAAGTCTCTGACCCAGTTGACCAAACACAGTTGGAGCTATGATGGCGGGTAGGGGGATATGGGAGTTCATTTGTGTGCTTTATTTCTGTGCTATGCTTGCAGAAATCCTGGAAATTTGAGCCCATTTATTCATAAATCTCAGTTCCAACTTTAGTTTGTTTAAATTTTATGTTTAAATTTTTTTTAGCCGTCAACACTGTGCCAGGTATTTTGATGTGGCCCTTGCTAACCCCTTGCGAACCCCTGCTAACTGGGCAAGAGACACTCTTTCAAGTGGGTGTTCCTCTTTTATTTAGCAGGGGGAGAGTAACTGGCCCTACACACCCCAGCAATGTCTGTTCTAGTGGCTTCTGCTGGTGTTCTTTTTGCATTTTAGATTGTGAGCCCTTTTGGGACAGGCACCCATTAGCTATTAATTAGCTATTAATTTTTTTATTTTCTTGTAAACCGCTCTGTGAACTTGTTAGTTGAAAAGCGGTATATAAATACTGTAGATAGATAGATAGATTAGGCCAAAACGTTTAGAGACCCCTGATCCTAAGAGAGATGGTACTATTAGGAGGGATAGTTGGCTGACCTAAAATTTGAGGTGAGTCATAGAGGTTTAAATTCTTAATAAGCTCAGGACTAATACAGCTTAAAATTGAATATTTATAGCTGTTTATTGAACCATTTTGCATCCATCAGTTGCAGTCTAAACCAGCCAGACAAATAAATGCATGAATATTTTTTTATTGGCATCCTTCAGTCTTGAAGGACTATGGTATCGTGCTCTGATTGGAGGTCCTGAAACAACATCTAGTGTGACTAAAGAGGCCAATTTGAGAGTGTCCATCCCTTCCACACTGAGGACAAATAAATTCTGTCCCCTGCCCAGGCTCCAGGTTTCGCTGCTTTCGGGTCTGTCTCTTTGCTTCAGCCTGCATGTAGCAAGGCTAAAAATCTATATACCAGTATAAATAAAAGAGAAAAGTCACTCACTCATCAATGCCCAGCCAAAACCGAAGGGGATGTTGTTTGGAGGGAGGGGTTGCACTGGGGAGGATGCTGTGCACAGCGGGGAGCATTGCACATGGGGGGCCATTGCATATGGAGGGTGCTGTTGTGCATGGGGGGTTGATGTGCAGTGGGGGGATGTCATATGGGCAATTTTACTCCCGCAAAGTGGGTACGCTTTCACTAGTTACTAAATAATCACTGTTGAGCAAATGGGCACCTTTTAAAGTGAAGCCCTCTTATATTTAGCAGGAGAGAACAGCTGTACCTGTTTACCATAGTTGTCTTTGCAGTGGCTGTTGGTGTGCTGGTGTCTCTTCTTCATCTCTTTTCAGACTATAAGCCCTTTGAGAACAGGGAAATTATTTTGCTATGTAAATCACTTTGTGAACTTTTTGTTGAAAAACAGTATACTGTATAAGTATCCTTCATAATAGTAATTCAGAGTCTTGACCTTTGAAGTGCTAATGCTATGTTCTGATTTTTTAGGGCCGTGGAGTCTCAAACAGAAGGACAGTGTTCCCCTCCAGACTGTCTTTGGAGGCGATACAGCGAATTTGAATTGTTAAGGAATTATTTGCTGGTTAACCACCCCCATATTATTGTACCACCTTTGCCAGAAAAAAGGGTAAGAGAACTTTGTAACTCCAGCTTCTTCTCTTTTTTCCATACCCCTCTTCTGTACCATAGCCATACTTTTGTTTTATCTAGAGTTGTCCAGTTACTGTTTTGCTATCTTTTGCTGTTCAGGAGGGAATCCCAGCTTTCAGCTACAGACATCCTCCCATATCCACAGTGGAGGTGTTCCTGCCCCTTCTACAGATACAGGATACCAAAGATATAGGGCAACTCTATCTCTGAAGTTTCCTATTCCCCCTCCATTCCCATTACCTTTGTTATTTACATACACAGAGGGTCATCTCTCTATATTGTATTACCGTCCTAGATTCTATAAGCAAAGAGCTGATAGCAAAGACAAGCATGCTAGAAGAAGCATGCTAAAGGGGCCCACTTGGTTAACTTAACAGGAAGCTGGAAAGTAATGGGCATGGGAAACTGCACATACGAGATCTGCGGATACTAGGGGAAGCCTGTATTTTAAAACATACATTTAGTTTTTAAGGTAGCGAAGTTGGGATTCCAAATGTGAGTGAGCCAATAGGATCATAATCTAATCCCCTGCCTCTGTCTAGGTTGGACATCTGTTCAAGTCCCCTTCTTGAAGCAGGAGTCTTCTCTAAAGTATATCTGAAAGACATTTCCGTAAAGTATTTGATTTGTTTAACATAGGAATTAAATATATATTTTGATGTAGAATTTAGGTTGCAGTCCTAAAAACACTTTCCTGGGAGTAAGACCCATTGAACACAATGGGGCTTTCTTTTGAATAGACACGGTTAGGATTGTGCTTATTTACATTTATATGTAGTGCAGAGGTTCCCAAACTGGGAATGTTATCACAACAGTCCAAATAGAGAAGCCTGTCTGCTTTATTAAGGGGCGAGACAATGGTGAAGGTGTGATCACAAGAATCTTGCTGCTCTCAGTGACGAAAGGGTTGTTTTTAACTTGCCAGTGGGAGTGCTAGTTCCACAGGGGATGTCTGGATCCTGTTGTCTCCTCTACAGGGCTCCTCAAGCCTTGGAATATCTAAAACAGTGGTCTTCAAAGTGGTGGTTGGGACCCCCTTGGAGGTTGCAACTTCATTTCAGGGGGGTTGCAAAAAGATGAATGCAGCCATCTTGGGATCTGGCACTGGGCACCTTTAATGACACTTCCAGCCATGACATCATTTCCAGCGGGTCCTGGTCAGATTGTCATTCTCAGAAGGGGGTCCCGGCTGACTCAAATACTACTAATTTTAAAAACAGTGATTGTGACCCACTTCTATTTTCGCAATTGCAGAAGTTAAAATGCAAAAGTATTAAAAATCCTTATATCTCTAGTAGCAGTAAAATCCACGGATTGAATTACACCTTTGCCTCTCTTTTGCAACTCTTGGAGAATTCGAGGCCACTGCTGTATTCCATGCATGTCTATTCAGAAGTAAGCCTCATTGAGTTTAATGGGACTTATTCCCATGTGTTTAAGATTAGAGTTAGTGTGGAATATGCATTCTCTTCCTGTTACTTGTTTTGTTCTACAGGCAGAGTTTGTTTGGCATAAGTTATCGGCAGATAACATGGATCCAGATTTTGTGGAAAGACGAAGGATTGGCTTGGAAAACTTTCTCTTGCGTGTGGCTTCTCATCCTGTCCTTTGCCAAGACAAAATGTTTACTGCCTTTTTAACCCAGGTATCTCAGTATGCTTGTCTGCTGGATTTAAAAAAGTAATAATTTATCAATCTTTATCCTAATTTGTAACATACATCTGTGTAGATATGTTTCTAAGCCAGTAATGCTTGAATTATTTTGCTCATAGTTGCTAGAGTTTCATTCTGTGATTTAAGCCAAAAACTTGATTTTTGTATACAGCATATTGACAGCATTATCTGTGCTGGCTCATACGCTGATTCTTGGATGCAGCTAATGAAATATGTTACAACATACCCATATTTACATACCCATCAAATCTAATGTGCACCTTTATTTTTAAAGGTTTGAGATAATAAAGTGTTTACGAGTGAGTGAATTGCACAACTCAAAGCAGGTACAAAATTTAATTTTACTTCATTAAACAGTAAATGGCTCCCTAAACTATGAGCACTCCCAAAAGTGCTCATAGTTTAAGAAGATGCAAAACACCACCATTAATAGCCCTTGAAAAGTCTTTGTGCTGTACTTTTAGGGCTAATAATGTTGTGGATTAATTTGCAAGACTCACATAGACACAGACACATTTGCAAGGCCAAGTCCTATTAATTTTGATGGGTATGAGCTGAGTAAACTGATGTTTAACCAGTGCTGTTACGGATGTTTTATTCCTATTCATAACAAATTGAAAATAAAAATGTTCATTTCTAGGAAGCTGGATGGAAAGAGATGGTGAATGAAACAGGGTTTCAGCTGAAGGTAATTATACTTGGTAAATATGCTGTGACACCTTGACCTAAATATGCTGTGACACCTTGACCTATCATGACTATAATTTATTTATGGTAGGAAACTTTAGGTCAAAATTGCATTTAGGTCAAAATTTAAACTTGGAGTCCAATCCTGAGCTTTTATTGCTGGGGTTCTCATAAATTTAAGTTCTCTTAAACTTACAAGCTCACAGGGCTGGCCCATTACCATAACTTAGTTCTGGGTGGTGTTAGGCTACTTCCAGTGGAACACCAGTGCTCTGTTACTTGGTGGTGGCCAGACAGTAGAGAGATGAGTATGAAATGGTGTTCTGGGTGGGGGTAGGAGGGGAGAGAGCAGGAAGGTGGCCTGCTGGGAGAGAGGGAAGGAGCTTAATGGAAGCATGGTGGGACTGGTGGAGCTCAGCTCACTGGATCCATATCCACAACATTGGGCCTCATAGCCTGACATAGAGGCTCTTTTGATTCTACATCAGCCCATGGGTTCCTGCAGAATCAAGTAGCCTCATTGCAGAGCTGGCAGAAGGGGAAGAAAGTCTTATTCACCCAAGGAACTACCATCAGCTGCTTGACTGTGCACAGGATGTTTCAGCAGCCATTTTGGCATTGTGGCCATCCTGTCTGGGCTGTCAGAACAATGACATAATATAAACAGTTCTAGGTTGTGTTTTGAAACATGATAGCTGGTTCAATCTTTCCTTAAATTCAAAATGCAATAATCTCATACTAAAATTTGACCAATTTAGAATAGTTTTCCTGTGGCTGCTTCTTCTGCTTCTTTAAATTGTACTTCAGACAGTGAAGAGCATCATACATTTGGGCTGTCGATGAAAAATGGTTCTTTTCCTACATAAAAATGCTTTCAAAGCAGGAATTTTACATGAAAATTACCTCTTGGAGGGCTGATTTCATGTAATGATATTTTTTTAAGTGCACAGGGCATACTGTATTTGTTTAGAATAATTGCAGATTCTGAGAAAACTGTCCACTGTTAAAATTTTAAAATTTCTTGATGCATGTCATGAGTTTAAAATACATTTGATTAATAAAATGTGTATGCCTGTGTTTTTTTCCTTCCCAGGTAGATTCTAGGTTAAAAGCTCTTAGTGCAACATTCAGAGTGAAAAACCCAGACAAGTGAGTGTTTTTTTAAATTCTGTTTAGTTACACATAGTTTTAAAAATGCTTAATTTCTCCTTAATTATCATTGATAATTATCAATGATAATATTGTGAAGTGCACTCACTCATCCATCAAAAAGTGAGTTACCCAAAGAAATGAAAGCTCCATTCTTTGGAGAAAGTATGCAATTGTTACTAAGGAAGAAGATTTTATTTCTGCAGAAGCCAAAACTCAATATAGTTGAACCCCCAAAGTTGACCACCTTTTCTATTATAAAAGCTCAACTAAAATATAAATACATTATTGCATATTTTTCCATATGTTGTCCACCTCCCTATTTTTCCATATGTTTTCCAATTTTTTCCAGTCGCTTGGTAGTCAACTTAAAGAGGTTGTACCGTATTAAATATATAAATGGAGTCCAGTTGCTAATGTTGGATTTTGATCTTGCATTGTATGTGGCAATTTTCTGTACTTCATCATGGTCGAAGGAGAACATCCACTGTTACAGAATCAAGAATTGAAGAAACAATGTAGTGACGTGATAAGCGTGATGATCTCAGAACAATTTTTGTCAACTTATTTATGCACTTAATACTATTTTTCCATTTCTATTTCTTCCTATCCCAGCAGTCAGACTCATGTCAGGAGCATCTGACAATCATAAAACAGCAGCAATAAAATCAAAAACAGAAAATAAAAATACAACTATATTGTCAAGAACTTCCCATAGGACATTTGGGCTGTTTAAATTGCTAGAGTCATTTTCTCTGTTGATCTCTTTTTTTGTTGTTATGAAAACCTTATTGTGGAAACAAAGGTTAAGAGCCATTTTTCCAAGGAATACTTTCTGCAGCTTCTATAATTTCACTTTTTTATGGCTATGCTATGAAGCTTCTGGTTTTGGCTGGTGTTGAGCTGAATTCATGGCTACCTAAAATGCTTTTTGAGAAATGTAACTAATACAAAAGGGAAGTGTTTCTTCTAGTACAAGACTGATTGCCAGTTATAGTTCTTTCTATATACAGTGGTACCTTGTAAGACTAAGGTCCTGTAAGACTAATGCTTTGTAAAATGAATTAAAATTTCTATGGGGTTCTGCTTTGTAAGACAAATGTGCTTTGTAAAGACGAATGCCCATTGGCTGCTCTGGGTGACTGAGGTAGGATTCTCCTCCTGCTTCCAGTACCAGTGACTGGCCAGCAGAGGAACTCACAGGCAGCACCTTGTCTGAGCCTCCCCAGCAAGCATGTCTGAGCCTTCTGTAGCCAGCCAGCTACCATCAGGTAGGAGGGAAACTCCCTCCCTGCCTGGACCCCACTGCAACTACTCCTCTTCCCCCCCACCTTCCCTGCCTAAAGCCCTCCCCACCCTACTTTCCTATGAGTAAGCCCCACTGGATACACTGGGATTTGATTTTGAGTGGACAGTAAAGGATCTTGCCCCTTTTGCATCAGGCAAAAGCCTTTGGTGCTGCTCCTGCATCCTACACACATTCCTGTAAGTAAGCCCCAGTGGATACAAGGGGAATTGATTCTGAGTAGATAGCATAGGATCCTTTCCCTTTTGCATCATGCAGAAAGAAGCCTTTGGTGGTCCTCCTGTTCCTGTAGACATGCTTAAGACTGCAGTTTCTATCTGTTTTACTGGTCAGAAGACTGATCCTGTGAGTGACCAAGAAGACTTCAAATTTTTGCTTTAAAACAACTTTTTTTATTAAAACAGTGGGTTTCCAGTTGCAAATTATGTCCTTTAAAAATACTGCAGTTGGTTCTGAACTAAAATGTAAAAACACAGGATTTCTTTTTTTATGCAAAAGCATCATAAACAGTAGACGGATGAAAATGTAGTTGTGATAAAAAATAACTATCCAAATGATGCATTAACTAAATCCCTCCCATTTACCTCTCTCTCTCTCTCTCTCTCTCTCTCTCTCTCTCTCTCTCTCTCTCTCTCTCTAGATATACCCAAATTTAAAACAAAATCAAATATTTTGTGCTTGGTGAACCATTTATTATTCGTGTACAGTCCCACCACCTACTTCCTAAAAGGCAAATGCAGAATATGTCAGTGGCTCACATGATGTGATTATTGAATTTGCTTTTGTTGGCTGAACCATGCGCTGATGTGGGCAACTCTTAGTAATACTCGTACAGCTCCAGGCCACTTCTCACATTTATTTAAACCACGCTTTTTACTCATTTTTAGACATCTTCCTCCTCTGTTGCTATGAGAGAGAGAGATGGGTGTAATTATAGTCTGTCCCTTTGCGTTTCAAATGCTGGCAAAGGTGCAAAATCAACAAACAGTAATTGGGAGGAATGGTCCCATTTTCTGATTTTGTAAGGAAAAGCTTGTTGAATCAGGCCAAAGGCCCATTTAATCCTGCATCATTTTACTCACAGTGGCCCACCAGCTGCCTCTGCTGCCCAAGCAGGAGAGAAAACCATACTTCTATTTTGCCACTGCACTGCTATGGATGATATTTAGAGGTGTATTGCTGTTGAATCTAGAAGTAGCTCACAGCGATCATGATTAGTAGACGCTGATCACTAGTTGCTGATCTAGTAGCTGATAACTTGTAGTGGACCAGTGATTTTCAGTCTTTTTCATCTCATGGCACACCATCAGTTTTTACCATTGATGAGGCACACCATGCTCTTCAGATCCCTAAGTTTTTCTATTAATAAATGTCCCTAAAATGTGCCACGACACATTGGTTGAAAATCATTATGATAGACCTATATGGTCCAGTAAGTATTACCTACCCTGATAAGAGGCATGTTCACTTTGACAAAAACTGTTTAAAAAATTACCTGTATTTTTCTCTCCATAAGACACACCCCCCCCCAAAAGGGGGTGGAAATGTCAGTGTGTCTTTGGAGCAAAGGGCCCAATCTTGGAGCACCTTCTGCAGCTGTCCTTAGGCAAGCCTATAGGACTGTGAGGGCAAGCTGGGGAGGAGGGACAGAGGCTTCCCCACAGGCTCCTCCCCCAAAGAAACGAACCCAGAGGATCGAGGCAAATAGCAGAGCATGGAGGCAGGCAGGCAAAAACAAGGGGACAGTGGTGGGAAGAGGCCTGCTGCTGCATGCCTATACATCCTTCCCTGGGTTGGTAGGAGACTTGCACTTTGGTAGACATGCACAAGATCAGGTTCCTAGGGCTGCAGTCCTATGCATCCTTTCCAGAGGTGGGAGGAGGCTTGCGCCTGAGTAGACATTCACAGGATCTGCCATAGAGCTGCAAGGCTAAGCATTCCTGCTTGCCTGGATCCCTCCTCACTTACCTCCTGCCTGGATCTCCCCACCCCCCAAAAGAAACACCCCTACCCTTCCCTATCTACCTAGATCCACCCTTCCCTTTCTACCTGATATCTAATGTCTACCACTGTTGACTTTACATGGTTGAAATATTATTCTACTATATTTTATTAAATGTATTAGTACAGCATTTCTCAAAGTTGAAGTCGGGACCCCTTTCGGGGTCGCCTAGAGGTTTCCTGGGGGTCGCCTAAAGACCCTTGGTGCAGAGGCTAGGTCAGGCTTGCCGGACCTCCGGCTGTAGCTGCACACGCACTGGGGCTGACAGCCTCAGGGCCCAGTCCTATGCGTGCCTACTCTGAAATAAATCCCATTATAGTCAGGGGGCCTTTGCTCCCATGTAAATGTGGATAGGATTGCAGCCTCAGGGCCCAATTCTATGCCAAATCCTCTAAAATAAATCCCATTGTGTTCGATGCGTGCATAGAACACACATTTCATTTGTAACAATGAAAATACATCCTGCCTATTGGATGTTTACATTATGATTCATAACAGTAGCAAAATTACAGTTATAAAGTAGTGACGAAAATAATTTTATGGTTGGGGGTCCCCACAACATGAGGAACTTATAAAGGGGTCACAGCGTTAGGAAGATTGAGAACCACTGTTTTAGTACAACACTAGTGAAAAGCGTACCCGCGTTGCGGGAGTAACATTTCCCCATATTTCATCCCCTCCGTGCGCATCATCCCCTCTGTGTGCATCATCCCCCCGTGCACAACTTTCCCCATGCACATCATCCACCACGCGCAACTTCCCTTCAACGCAAGTATCCCGTGCGCAACGTCCCCCCGTGCGCAACTTCCCCATGTGCCTCATCCCCCTATGCGCAACTGTCCCCATGCGCAACTTTCTCCATGTGCAGAATCCTCGCCAGTGCAACCTCTTCCTCAGAACAACACCCTCCTGCCAGTGCACCGGGCACCAAGCACCAAATTGGCTGGATGTTATTCAGTCTCCCATGTTAAGTATAGGACAGAAACACGTTGACCCCTTTTCAGCCCCTGAAGGGTTAAATTTCTCCACATGGGTTCTTGGTGGGTGTTCAGGTGACAGAAGGAACTCCCAGAATTCCATGCTTCAGGCCCAGCAGTTGGGGCGGAATGTTGAGGAGTCTTCAATTCTCCAATGCAAAGTATAGGGAGGAAAACGCGTTGCGCCCCTTTTCACCACCTTCCGGTTGGAATTTCCGAAAACGGTTCTTAGTGCACCCCTCTGTCACGGAAGGAACACCCACCCCAAATTTCACACTTCTAGGCCCAGCGGTTTTGGCAGGGCAGTGATGAGTCAGTGAGTCAGTGAGTCAGTCAGTGAGTGACTTTTCTCTTTTATATATATAGATTTGGTTCAGAATTTTTTTCTTGTTTTGCTCCTCTAAATTTTGGTGCATCATATGGTTAGGTGTGTCTTATGGAGCGAAAAATATGATGTTTTGCTCTAGGTTAACTGTCTTTATTATCATAATTCCTATTCAGGAACAAAAAAAACATTCCAAAGAGAGCACTGCTTGAAAGATTTTTCTTTTGAATTTGCGTACTCCCCACAGAATAGAGCTAAAGGGTCTTCTGGAAAAACCATCAGGAAAAGTTGAAATATATCCTGCTTATTTACTATTGCTGACTGCCATTTGTGTTTTTGCATTGCTGAACTGAATTTCAAATTCTGTAATGTTTGAGTATGCTCATTTTAAGTGTGTCTGTGTTCATGCCAGCTGAAATTCTTTCCAGGACAAAGGAAAATGAACTTTTCCAGTTTGTCTCTTGTTTTAGTTTATTCACTGAGCTCTTATGGGTATAGTTTGCTTTCATTAAGTACTGAAATTACTTGCAAGTGTATTTCCTAGTGAAATGATATTCACAAGTACAGTGGAGCCTTGTTTTATACTTTACAGTTGATTCTCCATGTTAAACCCAAGTTAGTTATAAAATCAGTTCACTTTACAACAGCCTCATGATTGTTCCCAGCAAGACCTTGTGGGTGATAGATAAGCCAAGAAACAGTGCCTATATTAGCTTTTGGTAATGTCTACGAGGGTAGGCATTTACTCATATCTGTGGATTCAACCATCCACAAGGGGATCCAATAAAACTCTCTGTAGATATGGGGGTGCACCTGTATAGCCAGTACAAATTCTCTTGCAAACAAAAGCCTGCTAGGTAGAGTCTCGCCCAGTAACAGCATTTCAACATTATAGCTATGTGTATTGAGAGAAGGTTACAGCCTTCTAGCTTGTGTTTTAATAATTATAATGTTGGACACATGGATAAAGTTGGCCCTTAAAGAGCAAAGTAAGCACCTTTTAAGAGGGGCATAGGTTAGTTCTGTGGTAGAAATTTCATCTTCAAAGATCTTGGAATGAATTAGGCCTCAAAAAGCAAAAAATTATAGTGTCTTTTCACAATATGGTATGAATCCAGAATGGATTACAATTGTAAAGTCTTCTGTGACTCGGGTGCAATCCTGATCCCAGTATCAGCCCCAGCATATGTCCTAATGCTGACCTGGGGATATCACAAAAGTGCTGCCCCACTGCTGGAGGGGTTAGGCAAGTACACAGACATACACTTTGCATACACTACCATTGGGAGATATACCTGGTGAGTTATGCTGGCCTAAATTGGTTAGAATTATGCCCTCAGCCGTCTATAACTTGGTGATCTAGAGTCCTGAGTATATTGTTGTGTTTGCTCATTCTATTGAAAGTGTTCTGGTTAAGCTACCTTCTAAACATGAAGCAAAATTGTATCCTGAATATCTTTTATGAAATTCATTCCCCAAATCATATACTGAATTTTTCTAGATTGTGCATTCAACTTCTCCCCATTTTTGATCAGTGTAGTTTTTCAACTGCAATTATTTGCAATTTTATTGCAAATTTGCAAACCAGGATATAAGTGTTCAACTTTACAATCAGAGTTTTTGATTTTTTAAAAGAAGCTTTTAGGAAGCTTATAGTTCTTAGTTTTGGCACAGAGTGGTGGCAATTAGCCCTGCCCTTCCACCTCTTTTAGGATTCCTTTAGGTTTTAGATAAAGGAGTTAGACCATGGTGCTGACTCTGAAAGACTATGGGTGGAATTTTAAGCATGATTACTCAGAGGTAAGTCTCATTGTGTTCTATGCAAGAAAGTGTGTTTAGGATTGCAGCCCATGTATAATTTCAACCTTTGTGATCAGACTTTATTTTGTGTTCCTTTTCATTTTGAAAATAGGTGTGGAGTTCATATAATGAATTTGTATACTGTATTTCCTTCCAGTACCCCAAAATATTTGTCCTATTATTGCATTATAAACTAACAAATGGAATCCTAAACAAGCTTGTGATAAAACCAAATCCTTACTTCACATACATATACACACCTATCCTATACATGGCTATAATGTATATGTATCATATTAGCTATCCTAATAAGGGGTTACTTTTAGCATATGAATACTTGTCCAACAAGTCAGAAATATTGTACTTTTATTTAAGAAAGTCAGGTTTATTGTAACTAAGCTGTCTTATGCCATTTTGTAGGTGCTTGCTTTTCAGTTTGCTAATGATGTCCTAACCTCTCATTTCCAGAAGATTTACAGAGCTTAAACATTACAGTGATGAGCTGCAGTCTGTTATATCACACCTCTTGAGAGTCAGAGCAGTAAGTGCTTCTCTTTGGATTCTGTTATCTCTTAATGTGTCAAATAATAGAGCGGTTAGTCTGTCTTGTTGAGACTGGTTTGACTGTAGTGATGAGTAGATGAAGCTTTCCTAAAAATGTGCCCTTGCTATGATAGTGACAAATTGAATAGTGAACTGTTGTATGTATAAGTGTGAAATTCAAATTGGCACAATTTTACATATTAAACAAATGGCACTCAAAGAATGAGATAACAACTTCTTGGGAAAGTGTGGCAGTTTTTCTAACTTCTTCTCTGTTCATTCATCTTCCAGTTTCATTACATAAATGGTCACATATGGAGACCTTCAATCACTGTGTTAATTCCACTATACAGTATAATCTAATTTTCAGCGGATTTTCATCTGTGGTTTTATTTTAATGTGAATGCAGTTGGCCCATTAACTTAAAAGATAAAACATCCCTTTAGGTTTTAAAATAGCCTGCTTACCAGGGTAATGTGAAAGGCAGGCAAGGCAATCAGTTACACTCTTCCTCTCTTTCAGGAGCTTAGAACAGCTTTGCTTCATCTCAGAGGCTGACACCTCCCTTCCCCTGAAGCAGCAAAATTATGCAAAGCAAATTGGCAGTGATCATAACTTTGCAATCTTTTGCTGCTCCAGGGGGAGTGAAGGGGTCTGTCTCCCAGTTGAAAGCTGTTCTAAGCCCGGTAGAGAGATTTTCTGCCTGCCATGTTTCCATGTTTAGCAGGCTTTTAAAAAACTGCTGCCTTAAGGATAGTTTCTCTTTTAACTGATTTTGCTGAATGTGAAAATTGGCATCAGCAGAGATTTATGGAATGGAATACTCTCTGGTGCAGAGAGATATTGGCATATCAGTAATTTAAATTATATAGCTTTTCATAACTATTTAATTTCATTTTTTAAAGAAGAACTTTAGACCATGTTGTGATCTCATGTTCTTGTTTTTCCTTTCTTTTTTCTTTAATTTACTTGCTCTGGGGCCAGAAGACAAAAACATTCACTACCAGGATAAAAACAGAGATTTCTGTTGAGGGGAGTTCTACAGGATTGTGCCTTAAATGTGCTCAGTAGAATACATCAAAGCTCCTGTGTTTGAAAACTCTTTGGTTTAATAAAACTAAATAACCTGACAGCATAGATCTAAAAACAGGAATATGAGGTTGTCTTCAGGCTGTATACCAGAGAACTGGAAAGTAGCTAAATGGTAATCGTTAAAAAATTTTTTTAAGTTTCTGTTGAAATTTATCCAAATCTCAGGGCTGGGCACATTGTCAAAAATCATTTCACACAGGAAAATCATACCTTAAATCTTGAACCTTTAAGATCTTAAATCTTTAAAGAATATAACAGACTTGGCAAGTAAAGAGTTGCTAAGCTATTCATATGTTCTTGAAATTGTAAACAGAAAAGTTCTTTGAAAAGGGATTTCTGTTTTAATTTTTTTAATCAAACAAGCAATGATGCTGTTAAATGGTATTTCTTGGTGGTTCAAGATGTGAAATAGAGGGGCAGAACAAAGTGCTACCTCTTACTACAATATTTTCATATTTTGATTAGACTGGTCAGGCAGGTCTCTTCCTCCTGACACCAGTTTTGGGATCAAAGCCTACCTCAGCCATGGACTGGCATGGGTCTGGCATCTGCAGATTTCATTATCCTTGGATAGCAGGATCCCCTTTGAAAAACATTTTAAGACATAAAACTTAATAATAGAGTTACTTGTCTTCATGCTGTAGAACTGTGCTGTTTGCTGAGCAGTCTTTTACATTCACGGAAACCCATGTCCAGCTCAAATCCCTGGCCCTGGCTTGTCTCAGAATGTCTTCTTGGGGTACGAAAGACTGCCCTGAAGCCCTACAAATGGTGCTTTTTGTTGTGCGCATGTGGATAAGTCTATTTTCTTTTTCTATTTTTATTTTTTAAACCTTTTTTAAAGATCTCATGGGAGAGGGGTGAAACTGTGAACAACCATGGATACTGAGGGATGATATGGATGGCAGTTTTGTAAACATGAACAGTTTGTTTAATAAAATTTTTCCCGAGCACATGAGGAAAACTTGTCAAGAAAACTAACTGCTATTTATAAATATTTATTATAGAGAGTAGCAGATCGACTATATGGTGTGTACAAAGTCCATGGAAATTATGGCAGAGTTTTCAGGTAAGAAATAAGAGGTGTGTGTTTTCTTTCCAAACAAAATTACTTTGTATGTCCATAATTTTCTAATTTAGAACACCAGAAGTAATTTTGGTAGAATTTGTTCATTATAGTGGATGTCCTCCAGTTCTGTTGTTGTGTGTGTATGTGAGGAATTTCCCTCTCCCTATCCCCTGCATAAATAAGTGGATGTCCTCTTGTTCTGTTGTTGTTGTGTGTGTATGAGGGGAATTTCCCTCTCCCTATCCCCTGCATCAGGGCCTCCAAGATAAATTTTTTAGGTGGTACAAAACCCGTTTGGGGCCCCTAAGACTTGCAAAATTATTTTGAAATAAAAAATATTGAGGCTAATGTGCAACAAACTTCAACAAGTGCTCATTTTTTGATCATATAAAACATAATGTTAAAACATACTGATATTCAAGTAATGTGACAATATAAAATACTAAAGTCCTTCAGTCATGGGCCCCTCCGTAGCTCTTGGGCCCCGGAACAATGCACCTGCTCGACCCTCTCATCGGCCCTGCCCTGCATAAATAAGTTTCAATCATGTCCCCACTTGGGTGCTTTCTTTCTGCTGAAGAGCCCCAAACGCAGTCTGTAGCTTGCAGTAAAGTGTTAAATGCACAAGTACAGAACACCTTATTTAGTCCAAGTTAGAATTAACTGGTTGAGACCTTATTCTTAATTAGTTTCACATATTTTAGAAGCTGAATTTTATTTATCTGCCATTCTCAAAAGCTTTTTAAAAAATGTTCTTCAATGTGAAATCTCATGTGTGTGGGGGTGTTGCACTTCCGATCATAAATTTTACTCAAACATCTGGAACTCCTTTAATGAGATTCAACTAAGCACCTTGCTTACTAGGAAACTGAGAATACAAACTGTAGTTTGGACCTCTACAAACTACAGTAAGAAAAGAAAGTAGGAAAATACCAGTAGGAAAATAAAGAATTCTCTCTAAGCCTGAAAAATGTTTGGGATTGTTGAACATTCTATTAAAGTGAAAACACAGATTAACCCACATGTGCTTTCCTTTCTCCTTGCCTGCCTTGCATTTTTGAAGGTAGAGTGGAGGCTTCTTTTTCAACATAAGCATTTTTAATGGAGTCAGAAAGCAAGCTCCAAATGTAACAGTTGTACAAAATGCTCTATTTTTAGTTCAGTTTAAAGAGCTGACAAGTTTTCTGTGATTTATAGGCCTGGATTGTTTGCTTAACTTTTCCATCTCATTGAGAAAGTAAAGACTGTCTCTGGTACTGGGGAATCTCCTCCTTTCTGCTGTTGGCAACTGGCAAATTTAATCCACTGGGCTAATAGATTGCAGATGTGTACCTCTGAATTTAGAAACTTGGAAACTGTGAGTGGCACTCCCTTAATCTAGATGAGGTTAACAGATCACTATCAACAAGCTTTATTTACTTAACAGCATTTCCTTGCTGTCTTCAGCTAATGCTCCAAAGTGGTTCTCAATTAGTCTCATTAAAGAAAAACCTAGCAGAAGAACCCTACAAAGGCCTGACTACGTAGTCCATAGCTGGCTCAGTGGTTGAGTACATGCCTATCATGCCCCGCTTATGGGCTATAGGCTTTGCAATCTTGCTCTCAGAAGTACTGGTTGAATCTCGGCAGTCTTGAGGTTTCCATTCCAGGATGCTGATTTTTGAGATAAACAAAAGCAATTACTTTAAAAGATTAGGCAGCTGTTTAAAAATAGCTAGCTTACTATGGTAAGAGGGCAGGTAGGCAGGGCAGGCAATTATTTGCGTGACAGACCCCTCCATTTCCACTGGAGCAGGAAAAAATGCAAAGCGATAATCACTTTGTTATTGTTTTGCATTGTGTGTCCAGGTAAGGTAAGGTAGACGGACTCCTAGCTGAAAGGAAGCTGTTCTAAGTCCCAGAGAGTGAGAGGAAAGTTGATCATTACAGGCAAACAGGCTATTTTTAAACCTAAAGGGACATTTATCTTTTAATGGGCCAAGCTAATTTATATTGAGATAAAATCATTAGTGAAAAAATCAACTGATAATTAGGTTATATCTATACTAGCGAAAAGCGTACCTGCATTGCAGGAGTAACAGTTCCCTATACGACATCCCCCAACGGCGCAAATTCCCCCCATGCGCAACTTCCCCCCGTGCGCATCAGTCCCCCATGCTCAACTTCCCCCCATGTGTAGTATCCTTGCCAGTGCAACATCTTCCTCTGAATAATATTCCCCCTGTGCACCAAGCACCAAATTGGCTGGATGTTGGTCAGTCTCCCATGTTAAGTATAGGACAGAAACACGTTGCCCCCTTTTCAGCCCCTGAAGGGTTAATTTCTCCAGATGGTTCTTGGTGGGTGTTCAGGTGACAGAAGGATCCCTCCCAGAATTCCATGCTTCTAGACCCAGCAGTTGGGGCGGAATGTTGATGAGTCAGCAATTTTCAATGTAAAGTATAGGGAGGAAAACGCGTTGCGCCCCTTTTCACCCCCTTCCGGTTGGAATTTCTGAAAACCGGTTCTTAGTGCACCCCTCCGTCACGGAAGGAACACCCACCCCAAATTTCACGCTTCTAGGCCCAGCAGTTTTGGCAGGGCGGTGATGAGTCAGTCAGTCAGTCAGTGACTTTTCTCTTTTATATATATAGATATATTCATCATTGCTAATAGTAGTCATTGATAAACCTCTCTTCCATGCAAGTGACTTATTTATTAGCTATCTAATCTAGTGGCCATCACCACTTCTTATGCAGTGTGATTTAAGTTTAAGCTCATAAAATAGAAAACACTTTAATAAAGCAATATAAAATATATATTCAGTATTATTTTGAATAAATGAAAAGTAAAACATGGGAGAAATAGAATAGACTTTTTTGTTTTAAAATATTTCAGAGAAACTCTTTCGCTTATACCTGAAACTTTATTCTCCGTTCCCTCAAGCAGTTCCCAGAACCTCCCATAAAAACCATTTATAGAGTCAGGGAACCTTTGGGAACATGAGGGATATGATGTGCTCTCTGTTTGGTTCAAACTGGAGAAATTAATCCCAAATACACATCACGTTTTCTTTGCAATTTTCAAGAATTTTCCCCCTGTTCTCAGCTTCTTGAAAAAAGGCTGGAATATAAATGCAGTAATTCATTTTAAAAACATGTGTATGGTGAAATAATCCAAATTGTTCTTTTCTTTACATTTTTCTGGTTCTTTTGTTGTCCTCTCATGATTACTTCATTCTGTCAGGTCAGATATAGGTGATATTTCAGTCAGGAACACTGAGAGGCTATCTTATCAAATGTAGTGGCATTTGTCTTAGGCATATTTATTCCAGTCTGAGACAGAACATGTGGACCTATAGGCTAGAAATTTCTAGAGCAAACACCCTACCAGAAGCTTCCATAACAAATTAGGTCAAGAGAAGAATTAAAAAGCAGACACAAATTCCTCAGACACAGAAGTATAGACACACAGAAGCAGTTTGGGAAAGATTGGTGGCGATGGTGGTTGGACTGGACAACACTAATCATGATCTATGAATATGGCTGCAATCCTTAGAGCACTTTCCTGGGAGTAAGCCCCATTGAACTCAATGGAACTTACTTCTGTGTAGACATAAATAGGATTGTACTGTATGTCACACATAATACTGTCAGCACAATCCTAAGCCTGTCTACTCAAAAGCAAGCCATATTGTGTTCAATGGGTCTTACTCCCAGGAAAGTGTCTTTAGGATTGCAGTCTGAGTCTTTTAACTGAAGATAATGGTCCTGTTCTGTTTTTAATGCCTAGGAACTATACAGAATAAGGATATGTGTAAGCATCTTTAATTTCAGTCTTTCCTGGCAATGTATTAACCTTTTCTCAATTACATTTCTGGTTTGGGTTATAATCGCATACAAAGTCAGAATTCTTCTTTCTAAATAATGCATCTTGTGTCAGGTCTTTGTAACCTGATGGTGTTGGTAACCTGATGGCGTCTGTTATGCTATGCTACTCAAAGTAGAAAAGGGGGGTGCAGACAAAAATCCCTTCTTTGTTGCAGTTGTTTTTAACCTAGCAGGACTCTATGAATTGGATTTCTGCCCATAATAAAATTGAGGAAGAAATGTGAGGATACTGCTCTAGACTACTGAAGACTCAGTAATTTTAAAAGGTGGAAGTATTTAATGGAAATATCATAATTTTCCTCAACTGGTGGCAGTGAAAGTCTTCCGACCTTTTCTGTACTGAGAGAATAGGATGGGGGGAATATAAATTATTGTCCATGTAATCCATTAATTTTTGAGATTTCAGTTTTTCTGGAATTTCCTTCACTAGGTAGAACTGCATACATACAATTCATTTTACTACAGAATCAATTATTTTTCCCCCTAAAAGTAGCATCTTGCATAGGTTTAATAATGTACATTTGGAAGAAGAAAATATTTTTTAAAGGTTATCCCATTTTTTTCCCATTCACCAATTTTCTTCTAAAAAGTGAAGCATAGAACAAGGAAGGAATTTACCAAGCAAGAAGGAAGCATTTTTTAATGCTGACGCTTTCCAATATTAACTATTCAATCAAAGCTTCCTTTTGGGATCTGGGTCTTGGGTAGCCCAATCCTATCCTGCCCTGGAGCAGACCTGCTGGCTGGAAAGCAGTTCAGCCTGGGGCAAGGGGAAATGCTTCCCCTTAACCCTGTGCCCTAAACTGCTGAAGTAGATTAAAGGCCCAGTCCTAAGTCAGGGCAGTGCTGGTGGCCAGCATGCTGTCCTGGCAACTGTTGTCACACAAGTGGTGTAAAGCACACTGCTGCCATCGGTAAGCCTCCGGCTCTGGTACAGAAGCTAGAGCTGGTCAACTTGGCACTAGGAACATGTTCCATGGGAACTCCATCTGGTAAATGTTCCCACTGATGTGAGGTTTTTCAGAGCCAGAGGGAAGGTGGGGGAGGGAGACTTCAAGGGAGGCTTGGGCCTGAGAGAGGGACAGGGACAACAGAAGAATTTCACCTGCGCAGAAGGTGTAATTAGAAGGTAGAGTTGTTAGGCCTGAAGGTAACATCTGGAGATCGCCAGTGTGAGAAAACCAGAAGCTGTATGGTGAGACCTTCTGTGCTGAATCAAACAAGAGATAAGGAGCCAGTGCAGCTGTTTCTCAGTGAAGAGCAACATGGCCAAAATGATGACCAAGACAGAAAATGATCTACCTGGAGAGTAGCTTGTTTCTGAAAGTCAGAACTCTTTTTTGTTGTAAAAATCCTCCTGTGGATTAGTTATCTGCGTCATGAATAAAATCAAAGGACCAATATGACAACCTATCTACAACAGAAAAAAAAGTTTCTAAAACTGATTTGTAGTGACTATAAGCGTTGAGTGAAATTCATGTATAAAAATCTGTGTATTAACAAGGTTGGACCTGTATATAAATACAGGTTGTCGCTATTCAGTGCCTCCTCGTGAGCTTGAAAAGGCCAACATGTGCCTTCTTAGTTCTATACCTGCTGCATAGTGGAAGCATCTCCAAAGAGACCAATTGCTAACTGCAGAGCTTGACATGGGTTAAGGGAACAACCATTCCCTGATTTCAGGGAGACTCATGTGGCTGCTCTGGCCCCATAGAACACAACAGTTGCCATTTTGGCATTGTTATATTGTTGGGCACTGCTGGGGCAAAGTAACTGGTTTGTAAAAAAATTCAGATGTTATGAGATGGAGCAGTAAAAAAAATACACAAATTTGGCTTTCAGCTTGACAAGTTGAGCTAAGCATAATGTGGAGGTTTCTTTACATAGATACTGTGTAGGGAGAGCTTATTAACTTTCTCACCATTCACGTGTGATGTTGTTTCTTATTTAATTTTTTGTGTTTGTCTCTAGTGAATGGAGTGCAATAGAGAAGGAGATGGGGGACGGGCTGCAGAGTGCTGGTCATCACATGGATGTGTAAGTACAAACTATCTGAGACTTGATGGAATCCAGATGGGCATATTAAGAAGTGGCTGGAGGTAGGAAAATGCAGTCTTGAGAAAATGGTGTGTATTTGAAGAACAGCGCTGTGGGCTGTCCAGTGGTTTTGTTTGGGCAGCTCTAGAGGCTGTTGCATTAAGTAGTCCAGGGTGTCCCTTGTGATTTAAAAGGATTTCTTTTATTATTATTTTGAAACTATAGGAGAACATGGCACATTGCCAGTGTTTCCCTTCCAGCTACTATGCCAGGAACTGGTGAAATAAAACCTAATGTGCTGCAGACCTGATGTTCTCCATTTGTTTTGACAGCAGTAGCTTTGTACTTTTCCATAGGCAGTATGTGAATTTATAAGTTTTGGTTAGTATCCCAACTGGGGCTTCCATCATTAGGAACAGAAGGAGGGTTCTACTGATATGAAGGGTCTTTACAGAAGCAGAGGGACTTGCACAAGTGGAATTTTTCCATTCATGGAGGGAGTTTCCAACAGTGGAAGTGCTAGTCAGGATGCTACCATTTTGTTTTAATGCTGTTAGTCTGCATTTTGCAAAAGTGTTGTGTTCTGAAGTCCTTGGAATTGGCTTCCAAAAAAATCTGAGAACACCCCATTCTCTTTATGGTATGGCAGGGGTTAAAAACAGTTTTATTTTGCTTGTTTTTTGAGGAGGGTAAAACCTCCAATGTCTTGTTGCTATGTTTATATCATTTTAATTAATATATTTATGCTGTTGTTGCATCTTTTAATTTCTCCCATATGATTTTCATTGCATTTAGTGTAATGTTTTTCATGTTTTGTTTTTAATTTTTTAAAATGTTTTTATTATGTGGCATAGTGGTGTATGCTGTTTGAACATTGAAAAACTAGTATGTAACAGTGATTGTTGGCATCTGCGGGGACTCAATTTCCAGAATCTGCACAAATGCATACACATGCAGATAACCAGATCTGTGGGTCTGGGCATTCATCTTACCTCAGACAACACTTATAGAAGTAAACTGAGGCCTGGAGAGAAGATCATGTTCTGTTTCTCCAAGTCACAGAAAACCAGGTAACAGTCAGGAGGCATTTCTGACTGCTTCCAAGAGGACAGGTGGGGAGCCTGTAACTCTTAACTGCAGGTTCATAATCAGTTCTGAGTCAAATCTGCAGGTTCCAAACACAGAATAAAAGGGCCTACCTACTGTATATCTATATACTGTATATAAAACTGAAAACATACAAACATAGGTATTTATATACCGCCTTTCAGGTCATCAGATTTCTCTTTTGACTTTATTCTCAAGGCGGTTTACATTGGCAGGCTTACTAGCCCTGGAAGGTTTTTACAATTCAAAAAATGGTTCTCTATTCAAGAACTCCTCCATTCTTAGATGTTTCCTTTTATGTCCAGTTTCACGTACACTTGCTCACTGTTATGCCTTTGGACAGAATCCACTGCAACTGCATTTCTTTCTTTACACACCCACAGTGCAGTATCAACGTCTGGGCACAGCTTCCAGTGTTGTCGAGACCATGACCTTAAGATCAGGCAATTTACAGTGGCTCAGCCCTCTAGACCAGACCTTTTCCCCTTTTACTGACTGACTCATCAATGCCCAGTCAAAACCGCTGAGCCTAGAAGCGTGAAATTTGGGGAGGGTGTTCCTTCCATGATGGAGGCACCCACTAAAGACTCGGTTTTAGGAGATTCCAACCAGAAGGGGGTGAAAAGGGGTGCATCACGAGTTTCTTCCTATATTTTACATTGAAGAATCCCTGACTAAGGGATGCTCTGCCCTCACCCCAGGACCTAGAAGCATGAAATTTGGGGAGCCTATTCCTTCCACGAGGGGAGCACCCACCAAGAACCGGTTTCTAGAAATTTAACCCCAAAGCGGCTGAAAAAAGGTTCAATGCATTTTTGGCCTATACTTTACATAGAAGACTGATCAACCAAAGCCCAAATCCTGCACCTGCCCGATATGAGTGCCCACGGTTGACGCATATGGGGGGTATGTTGTATGGGGAGGGGATGACACAGGGAGAATTTTATTCCTGCAATGCAGGGACATTTCGCTAGTTTATTTTATATAACTGATTCTATATCTCAAAGATCACATTTAAAGTTGCATTCTAATTGTACTTTTTTGTGTCTTAACATTTTACACTCCAGAGAGCAGCTGGGAAACCATATGTAACTGCAATATTTCTTATAAGTTATTTAGTATCATAACTGACCAGAAGACGAACAGCTGTAATGTTTTCCTTGCCTTATCAGCCATTTGTCATAAAATTACATACCCTACAATCCAGAGTAATGACGGGAGCACCTAAGAGACATTTACGTCGATGTAGTTAAGGCACAACCTAGTGAAAACCTATGGGAAATTCTTATTGTAATCCAGAGTAAATTGTTCTTATGTCAGAGCAAGGACTCCCTATAATTTGGATTGTGCCCGTAGTCACCTTTAAGTACAGTATTTGTTGTTTTTTAATTCATCTTTTAACTGCCTAATTGACAAGTACCAGAGAATTAATCATTAATCATAACCAACCGTGTCCTTTATGTCTTTATGTACTTTCTTAAAAACTGATCAAGTTTTGAGAGTCTGGCTTATCTGATATCGTCTTCCCCTAGATATGCAGCTTCTATTGATGACATTCTAGAAGAAGAAGAACATTATGCTGACCAGCTGAAAGAATATCTCTTCTATGCAGAAGCTCTTCGGTAAACATTCGTACATCTTTTCAGATTTGGTTTAAAGTGTGAAATAATTGTTGCTTGAGCATTTTGTAAAAGTTAATGGTCACTGAAATGCAGTGTTAATTAGTGATTTCAAAATCCTGCTTCTCCAGAACAGCTGTGGTAAAGATTCTGTCTGAAAGTCTTGTTACCTCTTTTGGATGAAACATTTGAATAATAGTTGCTTGTGTATTATAGGTGTAATGAGGTGTGCCTATTCTAAGACCTTTGGGTACAATGTGCTGTATTCATTCATTGTCCAAATTGTTCATTCAGCTGCTGCTATTCTGTGTAGCCACAGTAGGAGTTACTGAGAAGGGCAATGACACAATCAATTATGATTTGAAAATATTTGGACACCTGACCAATGCTTACCTATTTGCTTTCTTGGAGGTAGTTGCTGGTGAGCTTGAGCCTGGAATTTGGTACACTTGTAGTCTGATACTTAAATTAATATAAAACCAAGAATATTTTTATACCTCACTCTCAAACAGAAGTCTCAAAATTTATACCAAATTTCAGATTTGCAGGCTATCCTGATGGGTGCAGTTCTAATCTAGGTCATCCTAACTTATTGGTCTTACCATTCCTGTGGTGATGTAGGGAGGCAAGAGCATGGCTGTGCACTGGCCTAACTGTCCCCCGGGAGTGATGCAGAAAGTGTTTTACAGCACTTTTGTAATACTCCCATGTTAGCACAGGATTTGTGCTGGGGCTTAGACCGGCCTAACTGGAGATTAGGATTGCAGCCAAAACCACTTTGTGAACTTTTTCATTGAAAAGTGGCATATAAATACTGTTAAAAATAATAATCTGGCACATCCATAACCAAAGACTTGCAGATTACTAGAAGCACATGAAAAGTTGTGCCCTAACAATGGTAACCAAGGTGGTACTTGGCCATGTTTGGGACATGAAATTTACCTGATAAAATAGAGATAGTCTTTCAGTATAAAGCAAGCCAAGCCATGAAGGCATAGGATGTTAGTTGGTGAGAGTACTGTTGACTCTTCACATGCTTGGATTGTGCTGGTGTATTGGGCTGTCACAATATTCTCAGAATTCAGCTTTCAAAGGGGTGTTAAAGAGTGAGGGCATAATCATTATCAATTTCTGCCACTGCCATAACTGTTCCAGTGGAATACATGTTGGATGTTGCAGATGGGGATGGCAGTCATGAAATCCTTCTCAGATAAGGCAGTGTTTGTTCACTTTTCTACCTTCAATAGAAAAATCTGATCTTAGAAACATAATAGCATAAAAGTGAAATCCTATCTTTGTTTCCAGGACAGTTTGCAGGAAACATGAACTTCTGCAATATGAATTGGAAACAGCCGCTCAGGATCTTACATTGAAGAAACAGCAGTGTGAGGAATTGGCAACAGGAGTAAGCTTCTTTCCCCTCCTCCCCATCCCTGTTTTCTTTTCCAAGATGTAAAATTATGGAATTTGGTTCTTAAATGAAATTAATGAATTGCTTGCTGAAGGAGGCACATGAAGAATCTTGTACAGGTTACTGTATATACCTGCACATTTATACCAGTAAACCTTGATGATTTATTTCCTAATAATTTACAGTGTCCCAGCAAAACTAGTTTTTGGAAATACTAAAGTGTATGTATTGACCACAAGTGCATTTAGTATGCTGCTGGTTGAAAGTACATATTTTGAACCAGGTGGGATGAATAAAATTGTTTCCTTTTTGGATACTTAATGGATTATAATACAACTGCACATTCAGTGACTTGGGAAGCACCTAGTAAATGTGGATAAATGAAAGTGCTGTATGACTCAAGTGGTAATGATATGACATATATAAAGGGAATTTGAATCAGTATCACATCCAGAGTGCTACATTAATTAGTACATTGCTCAAAAGCATTCTATAATGTATGGCCTTGTCTGACAAAGAACATGTGTGTGAAGGAAGGTGAAGTGTAGTGTTGCTTATTGAGTAGGTCAAGAGAAAAGATATTTGGAAATTTTTTTAATCTGCCATGGAAGGGACGAATGTAAATAATAAAAAAAGATGACATGAAGTAAGGGAAAAGTTAAAAATACGTACTATAAGTTTCCTTGGCCCAATATGATTGTGTGTGAGAGAGAGAAAACAGTGAGGCAAACCAAATGGGTCATGAGCTAATTTTTGGTGAATTGTGAAAAGTTATGAAACTTTAAAAAAAACACAAAAAACATTGCAAGAATCCTCACGTGGTTTATAGAAGAAAATACAGGACATATAGTAATCATACCACCAAATTAAAATGTCAATTTTTCCTATTTTCTCTTGTAAGTGGTATGTCATAGATCTTCTGTGAACCCAGTTGCAGCCTTTTTTCTTGCCTACAAGTCACTAACGGCACATTTGGCTCTCCAGTTCAGCCTTCTGTGTAAAAGAATGATGGTAATGGAATGATTGTAAAAGGTTTGAGAGAACAGTCTTGAACTCCTTTTCTAGGGAGAGTCCAGCAAATGTCTACATACACATACAAGATGCAAGGTTTCTTACAGCATCAGAAGCACAGGACCTCAATTATTATTAGTTAATACAGTAATTTATTAAAAATTAAATATTATTCATTTCTATTTTGCTTTTTTGTCTGAGTCACTAGATTTCATTTTTAAAAGTGGGTCCCAGTGCTAAAAAGTTTGGGAAACACTGCACTAAGGTTGCACTTCTGAATACAGTAAAGCTGGGAAAGGCCACTGAAATAAATGGCCTTTCCATAGAAGCTCCTCCAAACTCCATGCATTGAGCTCTCTATGGAAAGTGAAACTGTGCTACATGATCACATTTCTTTTCCATAGAAGGAAGTTGCAATTGTAAATTCCACTGCTGCTGATAAGGTAGATGTGATAGCTTTGATGATTTAAAAGCAGGATTGATGATGCAACAACTATTAAACTGCAAGTACAGCTTACTAAAAATATTTTCATTGATTTACTGTAGTCCTGTTTTCTCCACATAACACAAGGATCGTGTTTTCTCCACATAACACAAGGAACACATGAAAGACTGGATGGGCTTGCTTTAATTGAAAATCTGGATTGCAAATCTGTGTGTACACCGGGATAGCCTCAGGACTGGAAAGGCAAATATGGGGCACTCACGCCCCAAGACTTCCAAACTGGACAGAATAGTTTCAAAGTTGAACAAGGTTGGCTTGAGATGGGAGATGTAACTACACAGTTTTTAGTATCATGGTTTTGGACAATTATTTGAATTGTATCCTGTAGAACTGAGGAAAAAAGAATACCTAAAATAAAAATAGTTTCTATTGCAACAATTTTCAGTGCAATCCTGAGCATATTTGCTCAGAAGTCTCACTATGTATTTGCTCCCTTGTAGCTATGTTTAGGATTGCATCCATGTTTTGAACACCTCATTTACTTGAAAGATAATATAGTACACTTGTTTTCTAGACTAAATGTGTCTATATTGTTTCAGACTGTAAGAACGTTTTCCTTGAAGGGAATGACCAGCAAACTGTTTGGTCAGGAAACTCCTGAACAAAGAGAAGCAAAAATAAAGGTGCTTGAAGTACAGATACATGAAGAAGAAGAACAGCTCAAAGCAAAGAATTTAGAGAGCCGGTAATTCTGTTTAAAGAAATTGTAGATTATTAAAGCCATGAAAACTAAGTTTATTACAGTGGTGTTTCTAGTGGAGGGGGGTGGAGAGGGCAATTCACCCAGGTGCCATCCATGGGGAGGTGACACTCTGGGGGGTGACCAAAATTGTAACTGTGAAGGATCAAGTAACCACATCATGTTCTATCACTGGATGCAAATTGAAGAGCAGAATCCACTGCAACAATAGCTTTTGAGATATCTCCTTTCTATCAAACGTTACTGCCAAAATACTGAAAAACAAATAATATGCATGGAATTCTGTGAAAAGTTAAAGTAACTTGTATCACTACTTTACTCACAAGTAGAAGAACGTGCCCTAGTCTGCTGGAAAGGCCAGTCAGTCTGAGGAATCCAAGGACACCAGAATGGTCCCAATCAAATTAAAGCATCCCAGATTAGAACAAAGTCCCTGATAATTGCATTGACTCTATGGAAATTGAAATGGAGCCATATTGCACCTTAACTTGAAAGGGCAGGCTGAGAGGAATCTGGTCCTGATCCAATAACAATTGGATTTAGAATTGCAGCCTCAGTTCTGTGTCATCTTCTGCAACCTGTATATATGTATGTTGCGTATCTGTAGATTTGTTCACATAACTACAAGTTTTTGTCAAAAGTCTGACATCTTTCCTGTTGTCTGTACTTCTGATTTAGTCATGAAGTAGTGTTTGCAAACAGTGGAAAAGGAGCAAATTTAATATTTAAATGTTCTATGGATCGAAAGTTTCAGGTTATTATGTTTTTTGTTAAAGAATGTAAATGAAATTGAGGTGGTTGTGAAAAATAAAAATTTGTAAAATAAGTGATTGTAGTAAGAGAACAAATAGAAGTAGCAGCCACCCAGAAAAGTATCTAACATTACCATCTTGCATATATGTGACACCTTCTTATATGGTTGATTTGCCTATTTGAACTTCATTGTTGGTCCAGTAATTCCAGAAAGGACAGCTTGGCCTTCTGTGATGTCTTTTTTTTGTTTTCAATTCTTTTCAGAGACTTTGTGAAAAGTGCCTGGGCTGATATTGAGCGCTTCAAAGAACAAAAGAACCATGACTTGAAAGAAGCCCTAATAAGTTATGCTATAATGCAAATCAGTATGTGTAAAAAGGTAAGGCTCATGGACAAACTTTTTTTAAAAAATATCGAACCACAATTTACACAAGTACACCAGTCTTCAGGAAAGGTGGCTTCTGGGAGGCTTATTCTACGCAATGGTTCTCAAAGTGGGGAGGGAGTCACAAAAAGTTGAGTGCAACCATCTTGGAATCTGGCGCTGGGCTCCGCCATTTTGGACTGGGGCACTCAAGTGGCAGTCCATACTTTCTTGAGAGTCTCATTGAAGACAAGGGGATTCAAAGTGGAAATGAAAAAGCTGTGGCATCACAGTGATACCACTTTCTGTTGATAACGTTAATCCCTGGGGGGTGGGGAGGCTTGACTGATTGTCATTATCAGAAGGGTGTACCAGTTTGAAATGCTTGGGAACTACTGTTCTACAGCATGTATTGTGTGACGTAATGTGCCCCCCTTATCAGAACGAATCGGGGCTACAGTGGCTCAGTGGTTAGAACGCTGGGTTGAGAACACTGCTTGGCCAGATTTCTACTTAGCAGGTCAACAGTTCAAGAACTAAGAACTGCAAGTTGGGGTGAACACCTGTCCTTATCCCAGCTCCTACCACCTTAGCAGTTTTAAAGCATGCAAGTGCCATATTTTTCGGCTTATAAGATGCACATAACCATAAGACGCACCAAAGTTTAGAGGAGCAAAACAAGAAAAAAATATTCTGAACCAAATGGTGTACTAATATATTTAATAAAATATAGCAGAATAATATTTCAACCATGTAAAGTCAGCAGTGCTATTAAGAATCATCACCACTGTCATTCTAAGGTTCAGGCACTCTTCTAATTTTCTGGAAACCCTAAAAACTCATCATCTCTAGTGTCAGTGATTTGTGACTTTTGCACACATCTTATTGCACGTGATCAGACACCAGCATTTTGCACAAATCTCAAATGGTCCAGGGAGACAGGTAATTTTGGAGGAGAGAGGTTTATTTTGGGGGTGGGGGAATCCAGGTAGGTAGATAGGGAAGGGTGGAGATGTTTATTTTGGGGGGGTGGGGAATCCAGGCAGACAGGTAAGTGGAAAGAGAGGCAGGTAAGTGGGGAGGGAGGCAGGCGGGAATGCAAAGTACTGCAACACTAGGGACTAGGTCCTGTGCATGTCCTCTCTGGAGCAAGTTTCCAACCCAGGGAAAGCTGCTTAGGATTGCAACACCAGGGACCAGGTCCTGTACATTTCTACTCTGGAGTAAGTCTCCAACCCAGGGAAGTCTGCTTAGGATTGCAACATCAGTGATCAGGTCCTGTGCATTGTCTGCTTTGGAGCAAGTCTCCAACCCAGGGAGGGATGCATAGGCATGCAGCAGGGACCTCTCTCTCCTGCGCTGCTTCCTCCACCCCTTCTCACCAGTGCCCCCTTGTTTTGCCTGCCTGCCTCCATGCTCTGCTATTCCTCTGATTTTCTGGGCTCTTGTTTCTTTGGGGGAGGAGCGTATGGGGAAGTCTCTGTCCCATCTCCACAGCTTGCCCTTGCCTTCCTAAAGGCTTGCTCTGCCCAGGGGGGGGACAGAGCACAGCTGCAGAAGGTGCTCCAGGATTGGCCTCTTCACTCTATAAGATGCACAGACATGTCCACTCCCTTTGGGGGGGGGGTAATAGTGTGTCTTATAAGCCGAAAAATATGGTAGACTAATAGGTACCACCTCGGTGGGAAGGTAACAGTATTCTGTGCACCTCAGCTTATTGTCATGCTAGTCATATGACAACAGAAGCATCTTTGGACAACACTGGCTCTTTGGCCTAAAATGAGGATGAGCACTACTCCATAGAGTCGGGCACAACTGGCCGTACAACCTCTGGGGGACACCTTTACTTTTTAACCTATCAGAGTGAAATTTAAGTGCATGGATGTTGTCAGCTGATTTTATCCAACTGCCTACTCAGAGACTGACTTCAACTACAATAATGTTTTTTCCCCTTTTTATTTCTTAAGGGAATTCAAGTTTGGACAAATGCAAAAGAATGTTTCAGCAAGATGTGACTTCATGGAACTCAGTCCTTGGCAAAGTGCCAGAGAACAGAAGCACAAGTGCATGAACATGGATATTAAGTTGCTACCATTGTTAAATCATGAAATCAGTGTAGTTATGAAAGTAGGGCACAAAGAACTGGTCTCTGTTCCTTGGTGGCCACCTTGTGGCTTATTTTGCATGCAGTAGCAAACTGAACATTGTAGCTCTCTCTTGAGGTAAGGCTATAGGGAGGATCCAAGACGGCGCCAATGAATTACCGAAAACACAACTAAACTGATCACTGTACTGAATATTTGAACCACCAATCTTTGCACTATGTATATCGTTTCCAAATGCCCCTTTCTCATACTTGCTGTTACACATTTGTAATACTGTTACTGATGTAGAGTCTGCCTTTCTTTATGTTCCCTCCAGGTTTGATTGGTACAGAATTGTTTTCAAATTACAATCCTATCCATAACATGCATTGTATCTTGTGTAATAGTTTTGTTTTTCCAAAGACAAGCTACTCTTTGTATCTTTGAATATTTGATACCCACTACAGTAAAATGTTCTGTACAGTACTTTCAATGTGATGTTTCTGTACTAGGAGTTTAGAATTGATAAGAATCCATTATATAATTTTTTTCTACTTTCCAGCGCACATAACTGCATAAGTAGAATGCCGATTGTACCATCTCTGTTCTTAATCTAAATAAAAATGTTTGACACTCACTTTAAGGTTAATTGGCAACATCCATTTTAAGTTGGCAGTTAGAAGTATCTGTCTGGTTCACAATTCTTTAAGATTTATGCTGAGCGCAGGAACATCATCTTTTTTTAAATACAATTGGTAGAGAATTCTGAATAACATTATTAACCTGAGCTGGGTTTGCTTTGCATGTCATGTGTACTGTCGTTACATTCATTTTGTTTACTGCACTGGTTTCGTCTAGTTTTTTGGAAAGAGAAATGAATAGAATGAACTCTGTGGTGTCCTCTGGTACAGTGTGTTCAAAATCAAGGTCTCATTTGCTGACTGCTGAATCTTAAAATACAAGAGACTGATTTCCAGTCGTTAGACAGTTCCAGTGCTCATTGACCTCTTCTGCATCGTGGTATTTAAAATGTCACTTGGATTAATATGGAATCAGGCCAGACTTTATTTCAGCAAAGCTTTTGAGATTAATAGTACTCAATTGAAAGGCATGTATTTAATTATTTCAGGTGATATCACCTTATTAGTTTACATACACCAAAAAGAATCTCTTAAGCTGTTTATTTCCCCCAATTAAATATTATTTCTTGATCCAATAGAAACTAGTTTGCAGAGTAAAATATTTCCAGCTGACTTACATAATTCTTGATTATTTGTGTCGGTTTTTATTTTAAAAAGCCAAATGAGTAATTTAAGAATTTAATTTTGTTTTAGTAAGTAGAAAATGAAGTCTGTAAGATGCATTTATCATTCCATTTCAAAGAATTGTGTAGAATCTGGGTCCTGAACTGATAACTTGTACATTCCAAAAACAATAAGCAGCTACAAAGTTCAATTTTTCTAGTAAACTTCCTAGAGTAGTTGTGCCTTAATACGACTAGGCACTTGGAGTCAATATTTTCCATGCACTTGATCTACCTGGTGCCTTCCCCCTACCCTTTATTTCATAAGCTGTATAACTTAAATGTATTAGTATGCCTTTTTCTTGCTAACTGTATTGAATTTGAGAAGGGATCAAAAGGTTCTTGTATGCTTTGTGCCAAATATGCTAAATAAAACTACACTTGATTATTTGTTTTGTTTTTATGACATTATTTTTGATTTTCCATTTCAGAAAATGGGTTTCATTATTAGCACTTGCTTAATTTTTTCAAGTGGTACATTTTCAAATGGGCTGGGATGCAAACTGTACTTGCATTTGTGGATATACCTTTCTGAAAAAAAAATCTCATTTTTTATTTATGAAAATCTTAAGTCTCATTGGCTCAAATACATTTCTGGTCTGAGCACTAGTGCTGAGTTCCGGTGCTGGCATTAGGTGTTGCAAATGTGTTGTAAAGCATGTTTGCTGGACTTTCAGCAATAAAGAGCCAGTTGGCACCTGGAAGAGGGCTGCATGCAGTGATAGTGGTTAGTGGCAACACCAAGCAGTAGGAGGCATGGCAAAGACTTTGAAAGGGTGGAATTGGTGGGAGGAGATGATCAGGCATGGGGCAGGCATGCCATCAGGCTCGACTGCTTAATGCTACACTGCCTTCCAGCTTGGGCAGCCTGACACATGCCTCAGTTCTCTTGCCTATTCAAAAGCCGATGTGGATCTGAGTAGACTTACTGGTGCAGCAGAGTGTTACCCCAGGGAAATTCCCAGTGGTAGTCCAGTGTCCATAAGATAATGTTTGCCATTTTGATGCTGCTGTAACCTTGGGTGCTGGCAAGGAAAGGATCTGGCTGCCCATCAGGAAAGGACAGGGCACATGAAACAAAAGATAATTCATGCTGCCCAAAACAGATTTATGTCCATTAGCTACATACAAATTATGGAAACTGCAGTGGAAAAAATGGGAGCAACAAAGTGCCATAGCAGATGTACTATAGTTGGGTGTGTGAGTCTCAAGCATCAAATTTATAAGCAACAAGTACTATACATGTTACTGATATTGAGTTGGACCAGCTGTGAAGATATTGCCCATTCAAGTTTCCAAAGCAAAAGCTTTCCTAGTTTAGTTTTCCTAGTAAAACAAAACATCAGATATGTCAGTTGCAGATGTGGTTACCATGTGAAATACCAGGTGGCTCAAGAACATCCAAGAATTTAGGAAGACTGGAGCAATACTTCTTGAATCCTGAAGATGCCTCGTGAAGCAGAATTGGCTCCATTCTCCTTGTTTATCAAGTTTAGTTTTCCACATTTTTTATGATAATTGGAGTTACTAATGTCATTGCTGAAGTGCTTGTTTTTTCCAAAGACCATCTTAAGAGGAGAAGGTGTAATGGGTGCTATCTCTGCTTCAAGCTGATGTCTAAATCAGCTCAAGTGCTTCCAGTTGGGCAAAATTCCAAGCCATGATTTGCCAAAGGGAACTTGCCCCAAAATCTTCACTTAGGGCAAAATCCAGAGTAACTACGGGGAGTCCTTGCTCCGGTTTAAGAAACAACTTACTCTGGATTCCAATATGAATTTCCCATAGGTTTTCACTAGGTGGTGCAGTAACTATGGGTGCACGTAAAGTCTCCTACATGCTCCTGTAGTTACTCTAGATTTGGGGGTTAGGGCGCAATCCTGAGTAACTACGGGGAGTCCTTGCTCCGGTGTAAGAACAATTTGCTCTGGATTGCAAAATGAATTTCCCATAGATTTTCACTAGGTGGTGCAGTAACTACGGGTACACGTAAAGTCTCTTACGTGCTCACGTAGTTACTCTGGATTGTAAGGTGAGTCTCCCTTTCTGTGATCTACTTTCCCCTTCTGGCAAACACATGATTAGTGATTTGCTTTCAAACTGAGGTGAAGCAACCTTCAAAAGACCATTGCTAACCAGTCTTTCAGTTTGGACATTGCCATAAATTATTGCTTCCGGGAGATCCTCATATGAGCAAGGATAACAGAGATACTTGACTAAAGCTGCACTCCTAAAGACAATTTCTTGGGAGTAAGACCCAGGAATTTCCTGGGAGTAAGAACACAATGTGACTTACTTTTGAGTAGACATTTTGTAGCATGGTTTTGTGCAATTAAATTGAGTTACTGTTCACGTTGCTGTTACAGTTCCGTGGACAATATTGTTTTCTATGTTATATTTTGCACATTTTGTTTTGGGTAGAGAACCCTTTATATTACAATCATGTGGTTTACTTCATTAATATACACACACACATTTCCATCAACAATTTAGGTAAGAATTTTGCATTAATGAATTTTTCATATGTATTCTATTGTTTTCAACTTTTTAGACACACATTCGAAGTGGCAGTCTTGAAACGTTCTGTTCTTGAGCCTTCCAATAAATGATTCCCTTTCTGCCATAAAAATCCATATAACGAACCAAAAATATAAACTGTTGAATAGTGAAAATAATTTTTCAGATTGCTTCCCCAGTCACCATAGAATTGCACTGAAAATGGATTAAAGCTGTAGTGGAAACACAGCCCTGGATAGACTGAGATTAAACTACTCAAATTTTGTTCCCCATATAGTTTGTCATGACCTGACCCATCGATTCCCCTCCCCATCTCTCTCTTCTCCGACCTTTTGTTGGAGGCTGCACAGCTTTTTCCACTAATTTTTGGGGTGACTTTTTAGAGAGTACAACTGAATCTTGTGGAAAATTGGATATATCTGACATGGATTCAGTGCTGGCGAGTTGTACTAAACCACCAAACTGTGGCACATTTGTTATCCGCCTGGAACAGATTTTGAGGAACTGATGAATGTTTTATAATGTTGGCTGCTTTGTGTAGATCAGTAACTAAACCATTTCTTCTTCCACTAGTGTTTGCTCATTAAGGAAAAAGAAATGTTTGCTATGTATTGCCCCCTAGTGTTTCAAGAGGAAAGTAGCCAAAATAAAATGTATTTTTTGTCACATAAAAATACCATCCATCTTACATCTATACGTTTGGGGAGGAGGGCCACATCATCTTTCTGTGTTGGGAGGAGAAAGTTTTTTACACAAATTCACATAAATGTATATATTAGAGACAGAATATATTTGAATGAATAAATGAATGAATGAATGAATTCAAATTAGTTGATAAATACTTATTTCCCAGTGATGGGCACAGCCTAGCCCAAGAACCGTTCCGGAAGTGGGTGGGGCCAGGGGCGTGGCCGAGGTCAGGGGGCAGGGCCAAGGTTGGGGGCGGGGCTGGGGAGAATTTAAAGGATACTTTTAAAAAAAATCTAAAAATTTAAAAAAATTAATTTTTTTAAAAAATCTACGTTTTTGTTAGTGCAACCTTAACCACACTTTCCTGGGAGTAAGCCCCATTGACTGTCATGGGAATTACGTCAGAGTAGTCATCCTAGGATTGGGCTCTCAGGCTGCACTACCAGCCACAGTTTCCTGGGAGTAAGTCCCATTGACTGTAATAGTGCTTACTTCTGAGTAGAAATGCATAGGATGGGACTCTCTGGCTGAAATCAGGCTCTGTGAGTAAGCTCCATTGACGATCATTTTGCTTACTTCTGAGTAGACATGCATAGGTTGTGGCTCTCAGGCTGAAAACATCTCCTCACTGCTCTGTGAGTAAGCTCCATTGACGATCATGGTACTTCTGAGTAGACATGCATAGGTTGGGGCTCTCAGGCTGAAATCAACCCGACTGCTCTGTGAGTAAGCTCCACTGACGATCATTTTGGTTACTTCTGAGTAGACATGCAGAGGATGGGCTGTGACTGTGAGGCTGCAGTCCCATCCACACTCGCTGGAGTGGTAGGGGCAGCCAGCCAGGCGGTTTTATATTTGCTGTCCAGCCCTGCCAGGCGCCCCACAATCCCAAACAGCAGGGGAAAGGACCTGGCCGGCTGCACCCTTTAACTGCCGAACCGGTCCTCTAGTAATCGCCCCCAGGCGTTGCTACTGGATCACCACCATCAGGAAATTTTAACAACCGGTTCTATAGAGTAGGTGCGAACCTGCTGGTGCCCACCTATGCCATAGGTTTTCATTAGGTGGTGCAGTAACTAAGGGTGCATATAATGTCTCTTATGTGCTCCCACAGTTACTCTGGTTTGTGCTTTTAATTTCATATTAATAAAGCTATTTATAATTATTAGTAGTTTGTATCATATTTACACCTAATATAGCAAGTTTCTAGATATTTCTAGATTATGAGTCTTTGTAAATGGTGTTTCTAAAGGAACTTTTGTTTTTGCCAAATGTCAATGTGTTTGCATTATTTAGTTTGTTATGAATAAAAACTCATTTTAAGTTAGAGCTTAATAATTATTTCACTATTAATATACTACTTCTTAATTGTATTTCACTATCAATACACTTCTTTTTAATTGTATTTCAGTTCAACAATTATTTTGATAAAATACACATTTTGTTATGTGCAAATGGCTTTAGATACCTATTAGGTTCATAAATTACCATATAGCATATATGTTTTTCAACACAAAAAACAGCAATTTGTTGTTGACAAAGGACAGCTGGACATATAAGGGGCCTTCAATAGCTTAGGACCCCATCAAATGTAAATCCAGCCCTGAGAGCAGGTTTGCGGCTAGGATGCAGCCAGGCTGGGGGAACAACACCTAAGGGCCAGCCACATTTCCTGCAGTGCATCTCTAAGAAGCTCCCCTTCTTAAATCTCCTTTTGGTTTGAATTTCTATAAAGTGTGCCTACATCACGGAAGGAATGCCTTCTCCAGATTACACACTGGACTGGAAGAGGGCAAATGTAGTCCCAATTTTTAAGAAAGGGAAAAAAGAAGACCCGGGAAATTATAGACTAGTCAGTTTGACTTCAATCCCAGGCAAGATATTGGAGCAACTCATAAAACACACAATTTGTGCGCATCTAGACAAGTACTCGGTGATCAAAACAACCCAGCATGGATTTACCAAGAATAAATCTTGCCAGACAAATCTGATCTGCTTTTTTGATCGGGTTACGAGCTTACTGGACAGTGGCAATGCTGTGGATGTCATTTATCTTGACTTCAGCAAAGCATTTGGCAAAGTCCCACATGACATTTTAATTAGGAAGTTGGAAAAATATGGGCTAGACAGGGCAATTGTTAGGTGGATCTGCAACTGGCTTGATGGCCGCACTCAAAGGGTTTTAGTAAATGGTTCTGTGTCAACCTGGAGGTCCGTTTCTAGTGGGGTACCCCAAGGCTCTGTCTTGGGACCGGTTCTCTTTAACATTTTCATCAATGACTTGGAGGAAGGGATACGGGGGAGCCTGATCAAATTTGCAGATGACACCAAACTGGGAGGAGTAGCAAACACATCAGAAGATAGGAGAAACCTCCCGGAGGATCTGGATAAACTGGAATCCTGGGCTGTAACAAACAGAATGAATTTCAACAGGGAGAAGTGCAAGGTTCTGCACTTAGGCAATAAAAACCAAAAACATAGGTATAAAATGGGGGATACTTGGCTTGGCAGCACAACATGTGAGCGGGATCTTGGAGTCGCCGTGGATCACAAGCTGAACATGAGTCAGCAGTGTGATGTGTCTGCAAAGAAGGCAAATGCCATTTTAGGTTGCATTAAGAGGACTGTAGCTTCCAAGTCACAAGAAGTTCTAGTTCCTCTTTATTCTGCATTGGGGAGACCTCACCTTGAGTACTGTGTTCAGTTCTGGGCACCTCACTTTAAGAAGGATGCAGCCAAACTGGAGCAAGTCCAGAGGAGAGCGACAAGAATGATCAGTGGGATGGAAGGGAAGCCCTACGAGGAAAGGTTGGGGGAACTTGGGATATTCAGCCTGGAGAAGAGGAGGCTGAGGGGAGACATGATTGCCCTCTTCAGATACCTGAAGGGCTGTCCTATGGAGGAAGGGGCCAATTTGTTCATAGCTGCTTCTGAAAGCAGAACTAGAACCAATGGGTACAAACTGCAAGAAAGGAGATTCCGGCTGGAAATCCGGAAAAAATTCCTGATGGTGAGGGCGGTTCGGCAGTGGAACAGATTGCCAAGGGAGGTGGTGGACTCTCCCTCACTGGGGATCTTCAAGCAGAGGCTCGATGAGCACCTGTTGGAGATGCTCTAGGGGGAATTCCTGCTGCAGGCAGGGGGTTGGACTAGATGACCTACTAGGTCCCTTCCAACTCTATGATTCTATGATTCTATGACTTCTAACTCCAGTGGTTTTGGCTGTGTGTTGATGATTCAGGCTGCAATCCTAAAAACACTTTCCTGGGAGTAAGCCCCTTTGAATATAATGGGACTTACTTTTGAAGTCATAGGATTGCACCCTCAGTCAATCAGTTACTAGACAGACAGACAGACAGATGGATCGATCCACTGCCAGCTCTAGGAGGGCTTTTTATCTTTGAACTGGGTCCCCACTTTCTATACAGAAAAAAATGTTACAATCCAGAGGAATTTCAAAAGTAGTTTACAATGCAACAAAGTGACTACCTCATTCAAAGAAAATTGGTTCAAGTTCTCACCATCTTAATGCAAACACTTTGCATGCTTAATAGTTTATGTGGATGTCATTCATAATTATAGCATTGTGGAAACTTGAGCAAGTTTCTCAGTGCTTTAATGGGAAAGAACTGTAGTCTCCATAAAAGTCATTCTGAATTGACCAAGGAACAGCAGCATTAAAAAAACCCACAAAAATAAAAGTTGACTTGAGAATACAGCATCTTCCTGTTGTTATTTCCACATATGTGCTTTACAGCCAGATATACGGCTAGAGGCATAATCCCCTCTCTCCCTCCACTGCAGGTAAGAAAGATTTACAGCCTTTTACAGAGCAAAATGGGCTTATTTTCTGAATAGGCAAATAACACTGTTTTCAAACACTATCTATGGAACATTACATTTTGTAAAGCATGCTGCATTGCTGGACACTGCCTTTAGATGGGATTGGGGTGCTTGTTTCTTCAGCTTAATAATCAGAAATTACATTGTGTGCTGATTGAAACAACAGCTTTACATAAACAGCAGTACTGGATCTGCAACAATGTTGAGGTCCTAATGATTGGGATGAGACTGGATGCTTATTGAAAGAACAGTCTCAGGATTCACCTGTGGTGCAGGCAGTGCAAGGGGTGGAAGCGGGTGATAGGAGGGTGCTCTGGGGATGGGATGTTTCTGGACAGGGAAAGGGCGGAATAGGGGAGCTGGTGCAAAGGGCAGGATTGGCAGCAATAGTGCACCCCGTATCCTAATATAACTGGGTCGGGCAGCCTTACACAGGCTGCAGTTTGTACCAGCATAAATTGCCAGTGGATCTCAATAGTGCCATAGTACAGGATGGGCCTGTTGTAAGTAAGGAGGAAAATATCCTCTTACCCCAGGGTGACTTATTTTTATTTTATTTATTTATTTTATTTATTTGTATCCCACCTTTCTTCCCAAGGGAAATCAAGGTGACTTACAACATTGAAAAATTACAACATCAATACAAATTAGCTTTAACTTTAGCTTTTTAACTTTAGCTGGATCCAGTGCAGGTGATTATACTATAGCCTGACTATACAGGTTTGGATTGCACCCTAAGGCTACAATCCTATGCATACTTTCTTGGGAGTAGGCCCCATTAAACACAACAGGATTTACTTCTGAATACATCTGCCTAAGACTGAACTGTCACTCAACTACCAGCATCTGAATTTTGCATTCTGCAATCTGGGGTTGAATCTCATGTCTCCCTTGTTTAATACTGTTTATGAAAAAGCAGATTTACATGTGCTCTTCCCTAGTGCTAGTTTCAGGAACATCAATATGCCATTGATGGTCCCTGAGTAAACCCCTTCAGCTATGCAGATAACTAGAGCTCTGGTCTCTTCACTTGACACAAAACAATGCTTTTCTTCTGTATGTTGCTGATGGTATGAGAGGGAAAGCTGTAGAAGAACCAGAAGAGAAGCATCACAGACCTACTGATGTTTCTATTAGTAGTTCAACAGTAATTTTCTCACAGTTAAACTAACTAATTAAACAAATTTGAGAAAGGATTGCAAGTGATGCAGCCTTGGAAAAAGGTGTGACTTTCATTGGAACATCTAATTCTCATTTTCATCACCAAATGTGATGGTGGCAATTCTGCATGTTTAAACCTGAATGTGACCCACTCAGTCAGACATGTAGAAAGAGAGGGTGGAGATCCAATTAAAGAGCAAACAAGCTACTGTTAGGTCTGACAGTGGATGCTGAAGTCTTCTGCTGCCCGTGATTTACCTCCCTAAATTCTAACTTCCTTCCCCACCCATTCATCATTCTTCTTCTTTGGTCTCTAAAGCCTAGTTGCAAGGGGGAGATAAGTACAGTATACTCATAGAAGAAGGTAGGGGACAGTCCGGCAGTATCAGCAAACTGCATGGAGGTTCCTAAGTCATAATGCAATCCTATGCATGTCTAACAGAAAGAAAATCTCAATTGGTGTATAGTGATGTCCTTTGGGGGAAAGCCACCCCTACTTTTCATATCTACTGCTGGTGTCTAAGCTGTTGAGGACAAATTAGAAATTTTCAGAGTATGGTGAACTGCTCAATGAAAAAGTATGCAGCAGCTTTGAAGGAGGCAAATTCCATGCTAAGGGTCATTAGAAAAGGAGTCATACATATATTTATGGTATTAAGTCTGTATCTGTGCTTCTACTGGATGAACTTTATTCTGAATAGCATTTTTTGACTCTGGCTGAAAAAATTACCTTGGCCTCGAACTCAGGCCTTTATTACTCTTCTGCTTAACAGGTTTCAACTCCTGAACTGTTAATACTGCAAGAAGAGTAAAAGTGAGGATGGAACAAGTGTAGGATAGACCATTAAGGTCAGGTAGTTTCTATGATCATACTCACTATCCTAGGTATGATTACTCAAAAGTAAGTCCTGCTGTATCAGTGGGGATTACTCCCAGGAAACTGTGTGCAGAATTATAGCATATGACTCCTTGGCTATGTGGTGCTATGACTATGCTCCTATATACTTATGAAATGGTTTAACAACATAGCAGTTTCTTGAATAAAAACCAGTACAGAAATATTTAACATTGGCTGCAATCCTAACCACACTTTCCTGGAAGTAAGTACCAGTGAACTCAATGGGACTGTATTTCTGAGTAGACATGCTTAGGATTGCACTGATTGTTTAATTATGTTAATGTAGAATGTTTATGTAAATACAGTTATTATGTTTACATGTGCTCTTCCCTATGCTTTCTTTATGTCAGTTACTTGGGCATTTCATCCCTGGACTCCCTATCAAACTGTCTGGGATCCTCTGTCAAACTTACCAAAATGTGACATCACTGTGATGCCAGAGCTCCTCCATGTCTACTTGGAAGTCCCATTGTGTTCAATGAGACTTACTCCCAGGAAAACCCAGTCAGATTCCAAGATGGCAGATCCTACCTTCTTGCGACCCCCACGATCCCAACTCCCGCTTTTGAGTATCGCAGTTTTAAGTAACTTTTCCCATGTGCTTTCTGGCCTTGCATAATTGTCTCCTACATCTAGTGCAGAGTTTAGTCATAAGACCATAATAAGAAGATCCCTGATGAATTAGGGCAAAGGCCCATCAAATCCAGCTTCCTAGATCTCACAGTGGCCGGCCAGATTCCTCAGCGAGCATGCAAAACACGATCCTGTTATGACTCCCTTACACCTGGTGTTCTCAGGTAGCCCACTTCTAAAAGCAGGAGGTTGCAGGAGGCTGCTATGGACTTTTCTACAAAATTCTTCCCTTTTGAAGACATCTAGGCCAGGTACCATCAACTCATAATGCAGCAAGGAGTTCCACAGATTGAGGGATTATTTATTTATATCCTACTTTTCTTCCTAAAAGAGAGGATACCCAAGGCGGCTGTGTATGTTTACATAGGAATATAAGAAGAGCCCAACTGGGTCTTGCCATAGGCCCAACGAGTCCAGTTCCCTGTATCGCAATGTGTCCCATCAGATGACTCATGGAGCACCAAACAAATAAGAGACCTGCATCCTGCCATGCGTCTGGCATTTCAAGTTCACCCACTTCTAAAACCAGGAGGTCACAGATAGCCATGTGTCAGACATTTCCTCCATAAAAAGGAAAGCGTTTGTGGATTGCAGAAGTATATCAGAGTCCTGCTAGATCAGGACAAAGGACCACCAACTCCAGCTTCCTGCATCTCCCAAAGGTTCACCATATACCTCAGGGACTAGCGTCCAGCAGTTCAAGCCTGCTAGAACCAAGGCAGGGATTTAGGAACACTGTTTGTGGACAGTAAAATGCACTCTTTACATGCTCAGAGGGATCCGTGATGTGATTTCAAAGGATTCACAAATAGGTTCTGGGGCTGCAACTTGGCTCCACCACAGGACCTACTTCTTCATGTGTGACCTTTCCTGCTCTTGTTGTAAACTACTAGTTACTCAGTTTTCGGAGGAGAAGAGAAGCAGCCTCATTGTTTGTCTATAACTAACACCCATTCTAGGCAATGGGGCTTACTCCCATGTAAGCGTAGATGTGAACACAGTCTGAGACGGCTACCCTATGCAGTCTCCTCAGGAGCAACTCCCATTCTAGGCAATGGGGCTTACTCCCGTGTAAGCGTTAATGGGAGCGCAGCCTGAGAGGACCACCCAGTGCAGTCTCCGCAGGAGTAACTCCCTTTCTAGGCAATGGGGCTTATTCCCGCATAAGCGTGGATGGGAGCGCAGCCTGAGAGGGTCACCCCATGCAGTCTCCTCAGAAGAAACTCCCATTCTAGGCAATGGGCTTACTCCCGTGTAAGCGTGGATGGGAGCGCAGCCTGAGAGGACCACCCAGTGCAGTCTCCTCAGGAGCAACTCCCATTCTAGGCAATGGGCTTACTCCCGTGTAGGAGCGGAGGGGCTTGCAGTGCAGCCCGAGGCCTGGTGGCGGGTTCGGATCCTGCGGCGCCTTCCCAGGCTGCACCGCGGCGTGGCAGTGGCTGTCTGTCTGGCTGCGCTCTCCGCTGGGCCCGTCGCTGTCACCGCCAGGCGGAGGCTGAGGCTGGGCTGAGCTTCCCTGCCTGACCGTGGCTGCTGCAGCCGCCGCCATGACGGTGCCCGGGGCAGGAGTAGAAGCAGGAGCCGGAGTCGGAGCCGCGGCGGCTGGGGGGCTCTGAGGGCCCGCCGCCCCCTCTCCTGACGGCCCTTCTCCCCCTTCGTCGTCACCGCGCCGCCGCCTCCGCCCTTCTCTCCGCTGCTGCGGCCGCCGGTAAGGAGCGGAGACGAGCGCGGGGGTGGGCCTGCGGCAGGGCCTGGGCGCCCGCGGCGTGGGCAGGGAGGCCAGCGAGGCCTCGGGGGTGGGGAGCGTGTGGGCCGCGGCGGGGAACGGGCAAGAATCAGCCTCGCTTTTTTGGGGCCTTCGCGGCTCCGGAGAAAGGGTCAGCCGCAGTGCAGGCCGCGCTCGGGCTCCTCTGTCCCACGCTGCTCTACCCAGAAGGAAGCCCCATTAAAGTCAATGGGACTTACTCCCAGGAAAGTAGAGGGTAGGATTGCAGCCGCAGAGCTCATCTTGTGCGGGTCTACTCATAAGTAAGCCCCATTATAGTCAATGGCTTTCACTCCCAGGAAAGTGCAGCCTCAGCTCAATCCTTTACTCATGAGTAAGCACCATTACAGTCACTGACTCCCAGGAAACTGAGTAAAATTGCAGGCTCACAACCCAATCCTGTTGCAGGTCTACTCAGAAGTAATCCCCATTGAAGTCAATAGGGCTTTCTCCCAGGAAAGTGTGGATAGAATTGCAGCCTCAGCTGAATCCTGTGCAGGTTTTTCTCAGAAGTAAGCCCCATTATAGTCAATGGGTCTTACTCCCAGGAAAGTGTGGATAGCATTGCACCCTCAAGAGTCACCATTCTGTGCAGGATTTCTCAGAGGTAAGCCCTATTATAGTCAATGGGTCTTACTCCCAGGTAAGGATGGATGGGATTGAAGCCGCCCTGAATCTGAAAGCCCAAAGCACCAAAGACCAGCAGGCAAACAAAGGAAGAGGTTGGGGGAAGATCTTGTTATCTTGGAGGCTCCTTCCAGCCTCTCTGCAAGGTGGTCTCCTTGGAAAGGGGGGAGAAGCTGGCAGACAAAAGGACTTAATGGAAAAACCAAATTCCTATATCTTTGGTGATTTATTCCTCTTCTCTCTCCAATCCTATGCATGTCTACTCAGAAGTCAGTTCCTTTATAGTCAATGGGGCATACTCCCAGGTAAGTATGGCTAGGATGGCAGTCTTAGCTGTTCTGTAGGCTTGGGGAGAAGGAGGCACACACAGACCCAAGACGCCAACCCATCCAATATTTGACACAGCCTTTCCCTCAGCCCGGTCCCATGCACTCGATCACAACCACAAAGATCACAACTATAAAGAGTGACCGCTGATTTAGGGCCCTTGATGTGCCTGGCTGATGTAGTACAGCCTGATCCAACCACACGACTCTTACTGGATTCTGGTTAGCCAAATGTTTTCCAGGGTGCCTAAAAGTCAGCTTGATTAATGTGGGAGACAAAGAGACTTGGGGATTGACAGATCCATTTAAATGGGCGCTTTGGTCTACCTGACAACCCCACAAATGTTTCTGTGTTGGTGCAAGCCTTGCATTTTAGTGTTGAAGCATAGACAGGTCTCTTGCAGCACTTTCAACCCATCTGCCTTCAAAATTGTTGCCTTAGAAATAAGTCATACTGAGATCCAGAGGTCATGAATCTGAAGGCTCTGAAAATAGATAGGCAGAACTGGAACTATCTAGCTGCAGGCTCCGGTCTCCTTAGAGACAGGCTGTCAGGCAGCAATCCTGTATTTAGTACATTTGCATAGGAGTGAATGCATTTTTTGTGCTTTTGGAGCATACTTCTGAGTAAATATGTGTCACTGTGAAAAATGCAATTGTTTTAGATCAAGGCCCAATAATGCACATGTTTCCTGTTTCTCTCTTTTCCCCTTCCCTCTGTACAGGCCTAAAGGCCTTCTGTTCTTGAACTGAGAAATTAAAAAAACACACTGAGGTCATTTACTTTCTACCTTTGCTGTTTGATTAAATTATTTGAGGCTATTTATCTTAGTTTATATTCCTGTACAGTAATAATGTGTTTACTTTTGGGGTTCAGTTGTTTTCCCAGAGCATCATTTAGGCTGCCATCCTACGCAGTAAGTTCTATTAAACTCAGAGAGGCATATTTCTGAAGGGATGTGCATTGAAATTGCGCTGCCAATCTAAGGACCCCGATTCTATCCAGCTTTCCCATGCCTTCAGCCTCAAAGTAAAATCCATTACCTTGAGAGGTTTCTGTGACACCTCCCCACCTCAAAATGTAATACATGTCCAGTTTGGCATTGCTGAATCTTATGCAGATCTACTCAGAACTAAGTCCCACTGTAGTCAGTCATGCTTTCTCTTGGTTAAGTTTGGATAGGATTGCAGGCTCAGTGTTGGAAAGTTGGATAAAATTGGGCCCCTAGATAATTTTTTTAAACATTTATCTCCTCAGGTGTCTTCCTTGCTACAAAGGATATTAATTTTGTTAATAAGGGCAACTATTCCTCATGAATGGAAAGGGAAAGGACCATAGAAAGGTAACTCAGTAGACACCCCTCGTACCTCTATTTCTAGACTGAACATTGATGAATGTGTTTTATTAAAATAATAAGACATAGGGCGCAATCCAGAGTAACTACGGGGAGTCCTTGCTCCGGTGCAAGAACAATTTGCTCCGGATTGCAATATAAATTTCCCATAGGTTTTCACTAAGTGGTGCAGTAACTACGGGTACACGTAATGTCTTTTACGTGCTCCCATAGTTACTCTGGATTGTAGGGATAATGTTATGTAGTGCTTTCTTCTGTACTGCACTTAAAATAATTTGAATTCAATATGTAAGTGGAACACTAGAATTGGTAACCCATGTGATTTTTTTGAGGGCATTTGTCAGAAGAAGCTTGGAACCATCTCATGTTGTGATAAATTCCATCAAATATATGTAAGGGTGCATGAAAATAATGTGAAGAGTGTTCCCATGAAGTTTTAAAATGAAAATATCCCTTAACATCTTAACAGATGTTATATATTTGTCTCAAGATTTTTCAGAAATATTTTATTGCGGAATGGTCATGAACACACAGATTGAAATGGAAGTACATAAAGGTTAAGAACCTCTGAATGTGAAACATAGGATACAAAGGAAACAGTTATATACTGAGCCAGACCATTGATCTATCTAGCTTAGTATTGTCTGAACTAGCTGGCAGCTGTTCTCTGGTGTTTCAGGCAGAAGTCTTTCCCAGGAATGCCTGGGACGTTTTGCATGCAAAATATGTATTCTACCACTCCATCCGCTAATGTACTCAGATGTATGACAATGGGCTGACTACCATCATAAAATCTCCTATTCTGTTTTCTCTTTAACCTTACAGTCCATGCATGCATGCAACTGGGCTGTGGGGCATGAGAGTTACAGAACTCCCAGTTTAAGATTAACATCCCCATACATGTACTTTCAGATTTGGATTATCTAAAATGTGAAACCCATGTTCAGTTTAAATGTTTGGGAACATGGAGGCTAAAATGCATGAAAACAAAAGATGCTTCATGTTAAGATAATAGGAATGTTCATGCTATGATCTGTCTAAAGTAGGGTTTCTCAATCCCCGGTCCAGCGACCACTGGAGGTCCTTGGCAACAACCTGACCGGTCCGCGAAAGGACTCCTCTAAGTGCCTCTTCCCCTTCCTCACTGTAGGAGGGCTCTGTCAGAGGATTGTAGCCTCAGAGACCAATCCTATGCTTGTTACTCAGAAATAAGTCCCATTATAGTCAATGAGGTTTACTCTCCAATAAGAGTGAGTAGGATGGCTTTGTTCATGTTCAATGCATCCTGCACTGAAAAGGATGAAAATCCCTGCTCTGAGTAGACATTCATTGAGACATTGGGCTCTCTCTTGCAATCCCATCTACAGTAACCTAGCAATAGCTCTATTCACTACAATGGGATTTACAGCTGGAGGTAGCAGTGCTGTGCTCTAGGTGGGGAAGACCTCCCTCCAGGTTGCCAGAGGCAGAATCTCCCACCCCCCAAATCCTGGGCTGGTCCCTGGCAAATTTCTTTTCCACAGAACCAGTCCCTGGGGTCAAAAAGTTTGAGGACCACTGATCTAAAGAATGGGGATCATTGAGTGAAAGAAGGAATTCTTATTAAATAGCATTAGTGTTTTTTGTTGTACAATTTATAAAAAGGTAGATTCTGAGCTCTTAGCATCTTTTCAGTTACTTCCTGTGAAAGTTGCCATTACTAGTTTTACTGGTTTTACTCTTTATCTTATAAATGATTTTGCTGGCTGGGAGAATGTTGAATTCTCAGAAATGCTTTGGTAATAGACTATTTGGTATAGATAAGTATCTTTTGGCTAAACTGTGAACAGGACTTTAGTTTTTGTTATTTGATAGTTCTAATAAGTGTTGATTGAGATATTCACTTCTATATCTGTATCTGTAATATCTGTAAAATCTGTATGCAAACCCGGCTTGATTATGTTAAACAAACTACCTGTGTCTGGTCATTATATCACATCCTGCCATAAAGAAAAAAATACACAACAGTGGATGTGTATGTGATGTATATTTCTTTTGTTTTTGCACAAGATTTGGCTTTAACCTGTACCTTTACACTCTGAGATACAGTACTTCTAAGAGATAAGTAGGCCTCCGTCAGTCTTGGAAGACTATGGTATCGTGCTCAGCGCTGCATATGCTGCATGCGAAGCATGAAAGCCTGGGTTGGATTGTTATGAAGGATATGCTGTTACCCAAGCAGCAAATCCCCCCTCTCCACGCCATTGAATTAGTCCAATGGAAAGGCAGAGCCAATATGATTGGATCCAGCTGGCGTCGCAGAGCTGGGCTAAGGACAGGAGCTCACCTTGTCTTGTGGGGCCGACCCGCGTCTCGAACCCTGGCCTGCTGGTTAAGAAGTACAGTGTCTTAGCCACTTTCGCCGCCCACAGAGATAAAAGTACAGTATAAGAGATAAAAGTACAGTATATCAAAGTAATCAAAGAAAACATCAATTTAATTGTTCTTATGTTTTCACAAGCTGAGGTCATGCTGAGAGTCCATAACTTCATTTTGACTCCTTTAGAATAATTTTTACTCCTTTAGTAAGAATAAGAAAATATTGCGTGATGATAAAAGGGCATTCTTTCTTCAGTAGCTCCCATAATTTTGCAGTGTGAACACAACTTGATAGAGCATTGCAGATATTGAATTTTTTAGCTGTATATTTTGCCAGTTGAGATGTAGAGACAATTGTCACCATTTAAGATCTGCTAAGATACTTTCACTTAGTTTTATTTTTATGCCAATGGATATAGCAATATTGGATGTCATGTTTTTCATGTTAATATGTGATAATTTTTTAAACATAGCCCAAAGGTTGTATCTAAACCACAGTTTGCATGAGCAGATTTTCTCAGGAGCAAATTTTCAACATGCTCAAGGAGCTGAAGATCTTAGGGGAATCATATCTTCCTTTTTCTATTATGCAGGAGCCAGCACTTGGCTAGAAGAAAATAGCCACCATTCATATAGTGCATGAAAGTTAGCTGCAGTTTAGATATAACCCATATTCATTGGCTGTAATTTACTTTGTTTACAATACTTTGCTGCTGGAAGGTGGAAAGTTATGATTCCTTTACTGAGGACCTGAATAAAATCATAACCATATGATAGGATCAGTAATGTAACTAGCAGGGTAAGGAGGCAGTCTTCCTCAGGTACCATCCTTGGGGTGGTGGTGAAACTATTAGTAACCAAAATTGCAAAAAAATTGTGGTTGTTCAATATACCACCATGCTATATACCGCACATGCACATGTGTAACTTATAGTAGCATGCTCTATTTCACATTTTTATGGCCATAAACAAAACTGTCTTATGTAATAAAAGATTACTTTAACTCAAATTGTACCAATGGGAGTATTATTTGAAGAGCCAATGAGATGTTATTGTGACACAGCATGGAACTGATGAGGTATTAGTAAAGTGACACCTTGGGGAGGGGTGACATAGGGTCAGATGAAATGTTTGTATTTAGGAGGAGCCATGAACACTACCTTGAAATGCAGAACCCAGGTCAACCAATTGGGTAGGCTTCAAGTCTGGTCTCCCATCCAGACATGAAGCCCAGATCTAATTTTTGACAGAAAGCAATAGCAGGGAAAGACACTGATCTTCATCCATTTCTTGTGGGGAAATATTTACTGCATTTATTTTCTGGCCATTTTTATTATTCATTTCGTGTCATGACCATTATTACTATCTCTCAAATTCACCTACCTCACAGGGTTGTTTGGGGACAAAAAATGGTGGGGAACCATGCATTCCATCCTGAAATCCTTAGAGGAAGGGTAGAATAAAAATATTAATATCAATTTAGTAATGATAATAATTATCCAATTATGTTGTCTGGAGTTGCCAAAATTTATGAGTGTCTATGACCCAGCTATGCCACTGGATAGAATGCAAGTTCCTAGTAGCAGTATTCATCAACAGGAATCATGAAAAAATGAATAGCTCAGTGATGAAACAGTTATTTTGTATGATACAAGGAAGGTGATACAGTCAAGGTTCTAGCAGCTAACATCTCTGAGACCAGAGGTTTGCCAGATATATTGTAACTAACTTCATTGGTAACACCCTTCAAAAAAAAACCACCTTTACAACGCCAAACAAAGTTACTTGTCAACTCTTAATGCCACCACTTGCAGCTACTTGGAAAGAAACATTAGTGTTCTGAAGTCTCATTGCCATTCAGAATAGCTGCTGATTGATATCAGTAAATACAGTAGCAAAATGTAATGGGACTTTTAGTCAATTGCCAATTAATAGAGCTTTTTGGATCATTGTGCCAGCGACAGCAACTTTTACTATACAGTATATTTTATAAAAATTCTGTAGTGTTTAGAATCTTGGCTTTCAGTGTAATATGCCAGGTAAAGATTGGTGGCTTGAATCACAGTTAAGGAATGTTTATATTTAAATTAATTTTTGTAGAGAAAACTATTATTGGTATTTATTTATTTATTTTGCATTCTTCTATAGCATGGTGTCCAAACCTTTTGACAGGCAGGCCACATCATCTCTCTGATACTGAGTCGGGGACTGGAAAAATTATTTACATTTCAAATTTGAATGAATTTTCATAACACACACTCTCTCTCTCTCTCTCTCTATATATATATAAATGAAAACTCACTCTCTCTCTATATATATATAAATGAAAACTCACCAAACTGCTGGACCTAGAAGTGTGAAATATGGGGTGGGTGTTCCTTCCATGATAGAGGGAGTCACTAAGAACCAGTTTTCAGAAATTCCAGCTGGAAGGGAGTGAAAAGGTACGCAAAGTGTTTTCTTTCCTGTACTTTCCATTGAGGAAACTCTGACTGAGGGACTCTCTGCCCCAACCCCCAGGCCTAGAAGTGTGAAATTCGGGAAGGGCATTCCTTCTGTGACATGAACACCCATCAAGAACCAATGTTGAGAAATTTAACCCTTAAGGGACTAAAAAGGGTTGCAATGTGTTTTTGTCCTATTCTTAACACTGAAGATTGATTAACATCCAGCAATTTGGTGCCCAGTACCTGATGCACTGGGAGGATGGTGCGCATGCGGGGATGGTGCGCATGAGAGGATATTGCGTATTGGGGTTCATGCACATGGACGATGTTGCACGAGAGGATGTAGCGCATGGGGACTTGATGTGCAGGGGAATGTTGTGCATGAAAGGATGTTGTGCATGAAAGGATGTTGCACATGGGGGTTCATGTGCATGGGGGATATTGCGCATGGGGATGTTGCGCATGGGTGTTGATGTGCCTGAGAGATGTTGCACATGGGGGTTCATGCGCATTGGGGGAATGTTATGCATGGGAGAGCTGCGCATGGGGGATGATGAGCATGAGGGATGTTGCTCATGGCATGTTGATGTGCATGGGGAGATTGATGCGCATATGGGGTTTGATGCGCATGGGGGTGAGACACATAGCAGGATGTTGTGCATGGGGGATGTTGTGCATGGGGCATTTGATGCTCATGGGAGAGTGTTGTGCAATGGGGGTATGGCGTATGGGAGGGTATTGTAGTCCTGCAACGCAGGACTCGTTTTGCTCGTTTAAATATATATTTAAATGCGCATGTATTTAAATGTATTAAATACATTCCAGGGTTGTGGGCCAGATGGAGGGGTGTTGCCGTAGGTTGCATTGAGGCTTCTACATCTGACTCCAGGCTGGGGTTTGCTACCCATGCTCTATAGCAATTACTAACCTGGGGTGTCAAATCTAAGACCAGCAAGCAAGTTATTGCTCCTTTAAGCTATTTATTTGGTCCCAGTGATAAATGGGCTGTCCCATCAGCTTCTCTTAGTTGTTAAACTGGACATGATGCCTTGGCAGAAGAAGACTTGCTAAAAAGGTGACACTGGGAGTCATACAGGCTAATATTTCAGCAGGGCTGCTTCTGCTGGGAGGATGGCCTTCATAATAATTGGGTTATCCTCTCACCAACCTTCTATGTTGCCACTTATGCTGGGAGGGAGAGGCCAAAGGAGGCCTTGCCTTCTAAGGAACAGTACTGGGTAAGGGGCAGACCAAGAGAGGTGAGAGGAAGAAGGGAGGCACTTCCTGTGGGGGCACCCAATAATCATTCAGGTTACCCTTTTAGCAATGCCTCTTCTATTGAAGAGCTGCTCTTGACTTCTGCACTGTGAAGTGTTGCCTTGGCAAAAACAGTACAGCTGAAATGGCAACCTGTGTGATACTCTAATTGGGCTCACCCATACCATTGACCATATCTTGATCTTTGAACAAGATTAGCATGTTTTCTGTTTTGCCATTTGTAACTAATGACTTCCTAGGTGAGAACAAAGTGCTTGTGGCTACAATTCAGAGTAACCACAGGACCTTTTACACTGACGTAATTACGGTGCTACCTATGGGAAACCTATGGGAAATGGATAGAGCAATCCAGAGTAAGTGCCACTTGCATCTTCCTGTGGTTACTCTGGATTGTAGGGTGTATCTGCGTAATGACATTACTTCCAACCCCCCAGCAGGTACCACGAAAGCTATTTGACCCACTCTATGAATTGAGTTTGGCACTCCTTTACTAGCCAATTTCAGATTACCATATTTATCTATATATATAAAAGGCATCTTCATCATCATCACTGACTCATCAACACCCAGCCAAAACCACCGGGCCTAGAAGTGTGAAATTTGATGAGGGTGTTCCTTCCATGATGGAGGGATCCACTAAGAACCAGTTTTCAGAAATTCCAACTAGAAGGGGGTGAAAAGGGGAGCAATGCGTTTTATAAAACTAATCATCATCATTACTGACTCATCATCGCCCTGCCAAAACTGCTGGCCCTAGAAGCGTGAAATTTAGGGTGGGTGTTCCTTCCGTGAGGGAGGGGTGCACTAAGAACTGGTTTTCGGAAATTCCAACCGGAAGGGGATGAAAAGGGGCGCAACGCGTTTTCCTCCCTATACTTTGCATTGAGAATTGCTGACTCAGCAACATTCCGCCCCAACTGCTGGGCCTGAAGCATGGAATTCTGGGAGTTCCTTCTGTCACCTGAACACCCACCAAGAACCATCTGGAGAAATTTAACCCTTCAGGGGCTGAAAAGGGGGCAATGTGTTTCTGTCCTATACTTAACATGGGAGACTGAACAACATCCAGCCAATTTGGTGCTTGGTGCTTAGTGCACTGGGGAGATGTTTGGAGGGAGGGTTTGCACTGGGGAGGATGCTGCACATGGGTGATGTTGCGCATAGGGAGTTGATGCGCATAGAGAGTTGATGCACATGGAGGACGTTGCGCAAGGGGGGTTGATGCACATGGGGGGATGTTGCAGATTGGGGGATGATGCGCACGAGGGATTGATGCGCATGAGGGGATGTTGTGCATGGGGAGATGTTGCGCATGGGGGGTTGATGCACATGGGGGGTTGATGCGCATGCGGGATGTTGAGCTTCGGGGATGATGCACATGAGGGGTTGATGCGCATGAGAGGATGTTGTGCATGGGGAGACGTTGCACATGGGAGATGAACATGGGGGATGTTGCGCATGGGGGATGTTGCGGATGTGGGGATGTTGCACATGGGGGGATGTTGCACATAAGGGGATGTTGCACATAGGGGGATGTTGCACATAGGGGGATGAACATGGGGATGTTGCGCATGCGGGTTGTTGTGCATGGGGGTCTGATGTACATAGGGGGGATGATGCACATGGGGTGCATGAACATGGGGGATGTTTTATGGGGGTTGATGTGCGTGGGGGATTGATGCGCAGTGGGGGGATGGCGCGCGGGGGAATTTTACTCCTGCAACGCGGGTACGCTTTTTGCTAGTTACAATATAATGCACCATCAAATATCATCAAGTATACATCCTATACTTATAATCAAAATACTGTATTTATTCAAGTCCTAATTAACATTGAATCTAATGTGCACCCTGATTTTGGCTGGAAAAGATGAGTGTTATATTTGAGTAAATACAGTAGTTAATGTTTAGTCCATATCAGTCTCTCTCAAAGTTTTGTGGAATACTCAGTCTAAGTATTTGTATGTATTAGCTATATTTTTAACATTCTTATTCACAAAAGCAGTGCTGTGTAGCTCAAATAAGTTCAAAAAAATAACATGTTAGAAATGAAGGAAATAATCCCCAATTGTTCAGCAAAATTAAATTATCAAACAGGAGATGTCTGTATGATAATTCATTGGTCATTTACATATACAGTGGTGTCTTGCAAGATGAATCCTTTGAATAATGAATCATTCTGGGATTCTACTTTGTATGACGAATGTGCTTTAAATGAATCTCGATTGCCTGGGCTGAGACGGGCCTTCTTCTGCCTGCAGTACCAGTGACCGGGCAGCAGAGGGAGCAGCCAGCTCCAGGCATGAGCGTCCTCTCAGCCTCCCGAGCCAGCATGCAGCAGCCACCATCAGGTAGGAGGGAAACCCCCTCCTGGACACTCTTCTGAACCCCCCTCCTCCCAAGGAAGCCTCCCCTGCCTGGACCCCATTACAACCACCCCTCTTCACCCCCCTACATTCTCTGCCTGGACTATGTTTGCAGGCTTGCTTAGAGCAGGTCTGTTTAGCAACTGTCGGTTGCTAACTGTAGACCTAGGCAAGACCCTGTGGACTACTGTGGTGGCATAGCTAAAGGGGGGTTGGAGCAGTCAGGCTTAGAGTCAGTCAGTCTCTCACCCCGCTTTTGCATCCAGGCAGAAGCCTTTGCTGCTGCTGCAAATTGGAAACAGTCAATCTGGCATCCTGTGAGTAAGCCCCAGTGGATTCAATGGGAGTTGATTCTGATTAGACAGCATAGGATCTTTGCCTCTTTTGCATTCAGACACAAGCCTTTCCTGCTGCTCTGCTGCAAACTCCCTATCTGATTTGCATAGATAGATCTCACATACAGACAGATGGGTTCCTTGTTAAATTTGCTCAAACAGACACCAGTGACTCTTTTGGTGAAAATGAGTCATCCTTGGCCATAAAGGGTTTTCTTTTCTGTTTTAATGTACAATTTATTTTACATTACAGTAAAATTGTAATAAATTGTAATAAATTTACAATTTATTGTGTTTTATTACAGTGATTGTGTTCTGTATTACATTACAGTGTTTTGAATTTGATTACAGTATTTTGTCATCATTTTTACATACAGTTAACATTTTTATATGACTATTTTGGGGTTGTGGAACCAATCATCTGAGTTTCCATTATTTACTATGTGAAAATCTGCTTTGTAAGAGGAATGCTTTGGAAGACAAACTTGCTTCTGGAACGAATTAAGTTTGTCTTGCAAGGCACCACTGTATATATTTTAACAAGGTTAAACAAGCTCATGGGCAAAATCCAGAATAACTATGGTGAGTCCTTGCTCCAGCGTAAGAACAACTTACTCTGGATTCCAATATGAATTTCCCATAGGTTTTCACTAGGTGGTGCAGTAACTACGGGTGCACGTAAAGTCTCTTACGTGCTCCTGTAGTTACGCTGGATTTTGGGGCATGTCTCTTTAAAATGAAATCTGAGTCTTGTGCCCCAAACACTACTGTGGCATTCAGGTGATAGCAAGCAGAGATGAGCTAGACACCCTGCTGGGTTCAAGATATAAAGGGACAGCCTTTTGTTATAGCTCCTTGCATAGGACAAGTCTGTATTAATGTGAGGAACTCTATGGGTGCTTGTAGTGAATCCTGTAGTTTTGCTCCCTTCCATTCTCATTGTTCTGTGCTTTTGTTATGCGAGGGTATTAATGCCAGTGGCTGCTCCTGCTTTAATATTGAGGTTGAGGCCAACCTCCAGTGCCAGATGAAGAGTTGAATGTGGCATATTCGTCGGTGGTAGCACTGGGATATCACACAGCAGAGGATTAAGCTCTTGGAATGTATCAGTTGTCATTTTTTTTGGTTTGGCTGTTTCACTTTTGAGAGTTTCTTTTCTTTGAACTATTCATAGCATTACCACGAAACTATTGGTTTGCTCTCTGTACCTGTAGCTTTCACTTTCTTATTTGTCGCATCTTTGAGAGTGTTGACTTCTGTGAACCATCTGCCAGGCTGAAACAAATAGAATGGTTTTTTTAGCAGCTGTGACTCCACTTGTTATTTCCCTGGCAGTTTGTAGAACACCTATCCAGAGTATTTTCTTGAAGCACCAGAAGACCTTGTTTGTATTGACTCACAAAAGGTCTGTCAAAAAAGAAAAAGAGAAATAGTGGTGTGATATTTTACCCGGTAGGCTATTTCAATTTCCTGGAAATTTTATTTTACCAGTTTTATTATTCAATCTTATACATGTTTTCTCAAAAGTAGCCCCTTAAGTTCACTTATTCCCAGAGAAGCTTTTATTGAATTTCAGTGTTACTTTTTTAATTAGTTCACTTTACTCCAAGCTTTTGAAATAGAATGGTCAGAGGTATATAAATATATTAATAACACCCTATGAATCTATGATTCTGAGTATAAAAAATGTCTTAAAATTCATTAATATCCAAATCCACAATTCATTTGAATTGAAATATCAATTGCGGTTCACTGTTAAGTTTATTTTTTTTACTGTGATGTCAATTGCACAAGATGGTTACTATATTATTTCTTTGATGGATGTACCAGTACTTCAGATAGATATGCTAAGATGCTTATGCATTTCATGTGTGAAAATCAATGTCCACTTCATTTAAACTTGGTTCTATGATTTAACTAGTTTCTATATTGACAGAAGGATACTGAATTTATAAGCTCTGAATTTTCCATACTGTTTTTTTCACTTATCAGTATATTACACTTACATGAACATAAGAACATAAGAAAAGCCTCCACTGGATCAGGCCAAAGGCCCATCTAGTATCACACAGTGGCCCACCAGATGCCCCAGGGAGCACATATGACATCTGCATCCGGGTGCCCTCCCCTGTATCTGGCTTTTGGAGATTGTCCACTTTTACACACACCCCTTGTGGCTTGTAGCCTTTCCTCTAGGACTATGTCCAATCCCTTTTTAATGGCATTAAGGCTAAATGCCATCACAACATCCTGTGGCAGGGAGTTCCACAGACCAATTACATGCTGGGTAAAGAAATATTTCCTTTTGTCTGTCCTAACCCTATCAACATTCAATTTTAGTGGCTGTCCCCTAGTTCTGGTGTTATGTGAAAGGGGAAAAGAGCATCTCCCTAGTTACTCTGTCCATCTCTTGCCAATTTTTGTATGTCTTAATCATCTCTCCCCTCAAGCGCCTCTTCTCTAGACTGAAGAGCCCCAAACGCTGCAGCCTTTCCTCATACGGAAGTCACGCACCATCAGTCATTATAGACACCCTCCTCTGAACCTTCTCCATTTCCTCTATGTACTTTTTGAGATGTGGTGACCAGAACTGGACACAGTACTTCAGATGTTGCCTCACCATCAATTTGAGTGCAGTTTTTAGAAAATACTAATCTATGTAGAAATTGTAGCTCAGTTACAACAGATTTGCTGTGTAGTCTGGTGCTAAATATTTTTTTTCCTGTAAGAGTTAGGCTGGAGAATATACTGGTATTTGCTTTCATTGTACAGTAATTTAGTTCACATGGAGTCCAATATACAGTATGCAAGTGATTCCAAGGGTAGGGCCACATGTTGTGGAACATAAATGTAGGGAGTATTTTGTACTTGTAGAAATAATGGTTTGTATAAAAATTATTCTGCAAATTAAAGGCACCTCTGGTTCAGAACTAGAGAGGGAATTTTGGCTACTTCTCTTGCTAGAACCTTGTGTGCTGCATGTCATCATGTTAGGGTCTCCTAACACATAGGAACAGATGGGCAGGGAAGATTGGGGCTACAATTGCTAAGAACCCCTTCTCCTTTGTGTGAGTGCCTTCTGTTCAGAGATCATCACCATGGCATACAACTCATTTGCCTTTGCTTAATATATAAATGATCAAGAAATATACTTTAATCAATATACATAAATATACCAGTATTTTTAGGAGTTCATAGCAAAAATAATGTAGGGAGTTGCGTATTTATTTTGCTACGATGGTACACTAGATCTATTTTATAATTTATTTTATTCCTACTATATTCAACTAACTTTTAACTTTATAGTGTTTGTACTTTAAGGAGCTCTCCATGGGAAACTTCAGAAATGTTTGTCTTTTGATTGTGGCATTTTTATTAGTGGATAATTAAACAATTGGGGAATAAAATGAAGTTTGTTTAAGGAAGATTTAACTTAGAGGAAATAATTTGTCAACCTTTTAGGAGCATGCAGAGCACTTTTATTGTGCAAAATTTGCTCCAATGGAAATAACAATGGAAATAACTTGTTTGCAAGATAAAGAGTTTAAGATTCAAGTTTAATTTTAAATCTTCCTATGTGCATAAAGTTCTTATTTGAGGAAGTACTCTGTTCCCACAGCTTCCCATCAAGACTGTATAGGATCAAACATTTAAAAGCCCTAAACATTTTAGTCATTTATTTAAGAATTTTATATCCCACCTGTGTCATGCTGAAGCAAGTGCAAAAGGCAGCTTACAAAGCTTTTACAACCAAGTACAGAGTAAGACAACAAGTAAAAATATCAAACATCACACTAGAACATTAATTTTAACAAGTTTAAAAAGGCATGAAAAACATGATGTTTATCATTAGAAACATTAATATTAGCATTAAAAACATTAAATTTTAGCATTACATGGTGAAAGACTAATAATGAAGGAAGACTGTTCAGTATTGAATAGTCTTCTTTCACTATTCTTCTTTCACTATTATTTCAGTGTGAGATACTCCTCTGGTACTCTTGACACGTATTCTCTGTAAAAACTACAGGGTCTGCACAGGGCATTTCCACCTTAGCTGTATATGGATGGCCCCTTGATGGTAACAGGATCCACTGAATAAGCAAGTGACAACTGTGGTCGGGAATGCCTTTGGCCAATTTTGACTGCAATCTGAAGAGCACTTTCCTGTGAGTAAGCCCCATTGAACTCAATGGAACTTACTTCTGAGTAGACACTAACAGGATTGCACTGTTTGCCTTGTGCCCATTCCTAACTTGATCAGTCCTGGTAATGATCACTCATAGGTTGATGGTGGCTAGATTGGATTGCTGTAGTATTTTCTATGTGTTAGTGTCCTGAAGACTGTTTGGAAACTCAGTAGAATGTGGCTGCCTATCTGTTGTCCTTGTTATGCCCCATTACAAAATTTGCATTTGTTGTATATGTTTTTGAGCACCACTGAGAGTATAAGTTTTGTCTTCTACAATCCCTGGCAGCCAGAATCCCATAAGATATGAAGAACCTTGTCTCCCCAAGTGAGTATGTCTGGACTTTAAGATAACTGGGAGACCTTCTTGGTGTGCTTAACAGTAACTTAGCGTAGGGTGTTGTGGAACCTGGCCTGTGGAACTTCCACCCATAAGTGATACTACATCACTGCCAAGGTTTCATAAAGCTTTGAACACTTTTTGTTTTCTGCAAGCTTTTAATTTTTAATTTCTGAATTGTGATTCAAAACTTATTTCTTTTAGGTTCCTGGACGCTTAAGACTTGTGTATGATTTTTCTTGCAGGGTTTTTTTCTTGTTAGTTGTTGAGTCATAGGCTTGAAAGTGACCTACAAGATAGTTTAAGTTCAAGCCTCTTCAATGCAGACTGCCCTCATCTATAATGTCTCAACACTATAATTAAATGCCTCTGGTACTAGTGATTGTCACCTTCTGAGGCAGACTGTGCCTTTGCTGAACAGTTGATACCATTAGGAAGTTTTTGTTTGATTTTTTTGGTTGGTTTGCTTTATTTTATATTGTTTATAATCTGATTTCAACTTCCCATTGGAGAAGGAAAGCAGACTATATAACACTAGCATAATGAACCAGCTGTTGTGGAAGTAAAATATCAAGAATATTTGTGGTCCATGGGCACAGCTAGGCACTCGTGAGAACTGGCACTGAGTGGCTTGCAGCGGTGGGCACTGAACACTGTTGGGCAAAGTCAGGGTACCAGAGTGTCAGTGTTGTGCAGCAGCAGGCACTGTTGCGCATTTCTATTGGGCACCAGCAGGCATCACTGGGGACCATGTGGTAGTGGGCATCACTGGGCACAGGGGTGAAAAGGGGTGCAACATGTTTCGGTCTTTGAAGACTGACCTATCAACACCCAGCCCCAACCCCTGACCTAAAAGCACGAAATTTGGGGAGTTTATTCCTTCTGTGATGTAAGCATCCACTAAGAACTGATTTGGTGCCTGATAGTGCCTGATGTTGCTTGCTTGTGCCCAGTGCCCACTAGTGCTGGGTAGGTATGCCTGGTGTTGTTTGCTGCCCACTGCTACTAGTGGTGCCCAGTGGTGTCTGGTAGGAATGCCATTGCCTGGCACCCAGTGTCTTGTGCCCTGTACCTGCTGTCTGGGGGTGCCTACTGCCATGTAGTGGTTGCCCAGTAGGGGTGCCTGGTGGTACCCAGTAGGGATGCCCAGTGGTTCCCGCTGCCACATGGTGCCTGGTGGTGCCTGCCAGTGCCCCCTCCCCACTGATGTATGGTGGTGCCCAGTGGTGCCCAGTTCCTGGTAGCACAGTTCCCTCTAGGCTCTGAACTAGCAGCAAACAGCAAACAAGTTTCTACAAGTGCACAAAGCCAGTTCCAGGCTCCTTCATGTACTTTGACAATGGGCCTGATATGCCTCCTGATAGGAACTTTTACATTTCATTTGCATTCTGAAGAAACATCCACCTGGATGGACCTCATACTGTGAATGCCTGATGGGAGGCAAATGAGAGTCCTCCAGTTTGATGAACTCTCCTTGCATTCCACAGCTTTTCCAGCCCTCTCTTCCCTGGACTTGCACAGCCTGGGTCAAGGCTCCCAAGCAGCCCCCAAGAGCAAGCACATGCAGCCCATCCTGCGCCCATCCAGAGCACTGAGCCACTCTGCTCCTCCCCTCCTTTCCCAGGACTTGGTGAGCCCAGGTCACCTCAAGCTCCCAGGTCCAGGAGCACACCTGTACAAAGCTTCCTGCGCCCATCCACTGAGCACTGTACCCACTGAGCCACTTGCACCTGCTTCCAGCCCAGGTATGTGCTACCTTTGTCTCCACAACCATTCATCCTATGATGAATTGTCCTTTTTCCTTGGATAGGGACCATACATCACAATAAAGAGAGAGAACAAAGCACCCCCCCCAATGTAGGACACCTAAAAAATGTAGGACATTAAAAAATAAAAATAAAACACTCATGTATATTACTTTCATTTAGTTAATTTAAATAATGTGTTGCCTATTATTTAATTTAAAACTATTACACAGGATTTATATTTATTACATATTTATTACAAGAAAGCTACATGCTTCCTGCTTACAAAGAAAAGGGGGATATTGAAGTTTTTCCAGGACATAAGACTAAAATCCAGGACATGTCCTGGAAAAGGGGGGACATATGGTCATGTGCATAGTACAGCTTGTTCCATTTTGGTTATGGGGTGACAAAAAAATTTGGGGGGGCGGGCGCTGGGTACCCTTTCTTCCAAAGGAATTGCTAGATCCCAGGAGGAATTGCTGCCCCAAAAGGTGTTTACAGATACTCCATTTTTCCCTCCTTCCTCTCTGTGCCCCAGGTAAGGCAACTGACCACTTGAAAGCAATATATATGAATTTTTTAAAAAACTTTGACCGTATTTTGTCGCATCCTACATTTGGGAAGGGGGTTGTTCTCTTTTAGTTATGACATATATAATGCTAAACGTATATGTGGTCAGTATAAACACTGTATTATAATTAAATTAAAAACTATTACATATAATTTATTGCATATAATTCTGTCTTGGTACCCTTCCTTCCAAAGATGAAAGGAATGAAGAGAAGGGATGAAGAAGAAAAATTTTGACAATGATAACTGGCAATGACATTAGCAATGATAAAAATTTTGACATTGACAACTGACAATGATTACGTAAACTCATTATCTTCTGCCTTACATTGTATTATACATATGTAATAAATGTACATATTGTTTTCTTATGTGTAGTCCGTATATAACTCCAGTTGTCGTTATGGGGCACACAAAAATTTAATCTTTATTCAAAAACTGCATAGCTAATATTTTTTGTGCATACAGCCTACGAAAAATTACGTAGAATGAACATTGAGGATGCCCATTGATGCCTGCTGCTGCCCAAACTGGTACTCGGTGCCTCTTGTTGCCCAGCAGTGCTCTCAATTCCTACCAGTGCCCAACCATGCCCAGGGACTACAAATATTCTTGAAATTTTAGTCTTAGTGGGCTCATTCCACTAGTATATAATATAAATTTTAAAATAGAAAAATAAAATAAATAGTAACACATTATTGAAGGAAAGAGAAAAGATTGGTACTGTGTGGTGATTTGGCAAAAATTTGTAAACTTTGTAAAATGTACAAAGCAATTATTCACTTGTGACTTGTACTTTTCTATATCATTGTATTGGCATCCATCAGTCTTGAAAGACTATGGTATCGTGCTCAACGCTGCATGAGAAGCACAAAGGCCTGGGTAGATTGATATGGATGATAGGCTGTTACCCAAGCAGCAAATCCCCCCTCTCCACGCCACTGAAATAGTCCAATGGAACGGCAGAGCTGATACGATTGGTTCTAGCTGCGTCTCAGAGCTGGGCTAAGGACAGGAGCTCACTCTGTCTTGTGGGGACCGACTCGGGTCTCAAACCCTGGCCTGCTGGTTAACAGGCACAGTGTGTTAACCACTTCCGCCACCCACACCCCACATTTCTACATAATAGCACTCAAATTGGGAAGTCATGACCCCCCAGCTTGTGTAATGTTGCCCTGTTCTCTTTAAGGACTGTAGCAATGTAAAAATCATGCCCCTGCAGGGGAAGGGTGCTGCCAGGATCCTGGAGTTTGTGGGGAGTCCCGCGGAGCACTTGCCAGGCTTCCCGCTGCTTCTAAATAGTGAAAGTTCCACCTCTAGTTCAAACATGATGGTTCTTTCACTGTTTGGAAGCTGTGGGGAGCCCTGCAGGCACTACACAAGGTTGCCCATACCCTATGGACCCCAGAAGCACCTCAGTTTAGTTTAAGCATAGTCTTCTTCCTCTGCAGAGGTACAATCCTGGGAAAGGTGCTTCAGTGCTTCAACCCCTCCCCACAAAAATACTAAGAAAATAAATGTCTCTAACCATACAATCCAGAGTAACTACAAGAAGACATAAGAGGCATGTAGGCCTATATCCTAAAGTGAAATTAAGCTCCTTGCTCCGGAGCAGTTAAGATGACTTTCCGTAAGAACACTTGAGGGTGACATAATTGCGTGGACCTGTGAGTGCTTTGGATTTTGCCCTTAGTCTGGATTGCTCTATGCCCATCCCATAGGTTTCCCATATGTGGCACTGTAACTATGTCAGTGTTAAAAGCTCCCATAGTTACTCTGGATTGTAGCCTAAGACTGTAATAAGCATTGTTCTATATGTTTGTTTCAAAAATTTCTCTCATGTATTCATGTTTTGGTAGAATGTGCTTATCTAAAGAGAGATAAGATGCTTTTAGTCCTCATAATTATGCTTACCTGCCATGCAAACTCCAACAAAAAGTAACAGTTGCAAAAACATCAATACAGAAAATTATGGAACTTGGGGACAAAGTAGACCTCACTGTGGAAGTTCAGTTGCTTTGCACAGTCTGAGTTTAAATTAACCCTATTTATTCGAATCTAACACTCACCCTTTTCAGCCAAATTTAATCTCCAAAATTGAGGTGTGCATTAGATTTGCTGGCATGTTAGATTTTAGAAAATACAGGTATTTTTATTATAAGTATAGATCAGTATTTAGTTGAACAGTTAACTATATTGTAATTAAAATGTAACATAAACCTACTGTTGTATTAAGTAGTGCGATTTAAGTAAAAATCATAACAAACCCATTAACATTTTATTATTATCATATAACTCATTATTATATGCAGTAAAATTAAATTTTGTACCTGATTTGCAGCTGCGCATTACAATCACCAGTAAACATTTTTTAACCTCAGGCCTTTTAAAATCATTAAAAGATATGCGCATTAAAGATGTGCATTAAAGGTATGCGCATTAGATTCAATGGCCATTAGATTTGAGTAAATGCGGGTAGGTGATACATTCATGGGGCAGGAAAGGTTTTATAACAGGGTTAACTAACAAAGATTATTTCCTGTCATTTAAACAGAACTTTAAGTTGAACACTGTATGAATGAACGCTGTATTAGAGCACTGATACACATTGATGCATTTAGATTCTATCCTAGAGAAAAGTAATTTTTTTGGGATTTAAAAAGAACCTATTCGCAATATTAGGTTAGGAAATCATAGTAGTCTCATAAACTATTATCCATTTTACTCCATGAATTCCAATAATTAATACTGAATGAAGATCTTGTATGTACTGGTAAATGAAGCTTTAGTATGCTTTTAGTAATTATTCTTTCTGGTCTATTACAATGTACAGGTACTCTAATTGGTAACCACACTCCAAATTCTGTGATCTTTCCCACTACTACGTGAGATGCTTTTTAAAAAGGAGTGATATTGGTTTGAACCTAAAACCTTGTGGATGCAAATCATGTGGTCTGCCACTCAGTTTGGATGGTGCCTGGTGTTTCTTAAGGTTCATGTGTTGCCCTAGAAAAGCAGTGACCTGGATTATGATGGATGGTCCTTGAGAATTTTTCTGTTTTTAAATATAATGGATCATAATATTTCTTTTCCAGGACAAATATTGGAGGTTCTGACTTCTAGTTTAAATTACAGCCTTCATCTTCATTCATATATTACAGGTTTCATCTTCTCTTTTCCATAGTTGTGCCAATTGGCAACAGCATCACTAAAAATACTCCTAGAAAATAATTTCTGTTTTCTTGTCTTGTACCATGTATAGTTATAGCAACAAATAAAGACCAGTATTTCAGATATGTGGGTATGGGGCAGTATCCAGAGCAACAATGACAGGCTTTTTGGGCCCATTTGGATTAACGCTTTCCAAAAGAGATAGATTTTGATGATGTTTCTGACTGAGTTAGAGGAATCCTGTTTCAGCATCATCATGTTTTGCTTTGAGATCTTTTTCCACACGTGATTAAAAAAATCTTTTAAAAATAAATAAAAACAAAGTCCAGGAATTTAATAGGCAGTGTGTTTAATAGGCAATAAGAAATATTTTCTCATCTAGGAGAAAATATTTAAACACAGTTATCTAGACATCTTATTATCTTTGCTTTCTGTAAATTATTTGGATTTCTTGATTATATTGCTTTGAGGCAATATATTGTACTTCAGCATTTGACTAATTCAGGAAATGCTTTCTAAAGGCAGATTTAACTGCCAGTTCTTAACTTTAGAAGCCTTGGCAAAGAGAAAGGCAAGGGAATGTCCCATTCCTTGACCTATGATGACAAGTTGTTCTGTCAGCTCTTGTTTCCTTGTGGCCGTGATGGGAGAGAAAGCATGGATGGGAAAGGGAAAGAACAAGTGAGCATGTAGACTGGAGATGAAGAATCCAAGATGATGAATAAATGAGATTTGGTTTGGTTAAGAGGAGAAGCTGTTTTGTTCATTTAATTGCAATTTAATTAAAACTAAAGCCCATAATTGGAGATTGATGTAGTTAATTCAGGGAAATTCAAAACCTTGAATGCTGTCTGCTCCACTCTTTCCACTCTTCTAAAGAAAGCAAAGTTCCTCTGAAGCACCTGTGTTTTTCAGTCATTCGACATGCATGGGAATCAGTTCCTCAGATTCCTGCTTCACTCTTTGTCAGCACAGGACTATCTTCTCTGCAATTCTTGGCTTTATATCTCTTGTTCTCAATTCATTGTCTGTTCTACCCACACTGGAAAGCTGCAGTCAGTGTATGGAAAACAAAACCAAAGTGCCACAGTCCAACAGTCCATTGCACCTGTGTGTTTTGTTTGTACTCAAGTGGTTGCCTTCATATGGTAGAGCAAAGTAAAAGTTTTTGGAGAGAAGTCTACACAAAGATCTCTGACACTTTTCTATTAACCTCACTGTTCTCCAACCAAAACTGACCTCTGACTTCAAGTTATGGAGGACTATGAAACCATTTCAGCTATTTTGTAGTACACCTTAAGACCCTTGTTTTGAAGAGTACATAGATACCTGTGTACAGGTCACTCTCACAGATAAGTCATGGGTAATATTTGGTTAGGAAATATTAGGTTAGGATAAGATGGAAGTAAGGATTAGGGGTGTGTGAAATTTTTTAAAAACTTTTTTGAAAACAGAATTTTTTTAAAAAACAGAACAGGAGGTATTCTGAGGTAGTGGCAAAAAGAAAAAGAACCATTTTACTTCCTCTAAATAAGGAGAGGAAAGAGCTTCTGGGAGTTGAGCTCTTTGTGAAAAGTACAGTTCTCTATTTCCATAGCAGCTGCCTTCATACAGACTATAATTCCCATAGCACCTTCACTTCTCTTTCTGTCTGGAGCAGAAGCTAAAATGGCTACTTTTTTGTCAGCTTTCAAAAATTAGTCAATTCCTCCTCCCCTATTCTGCTTCTCAGCCCAGTCCCACCTCCATCTCACCAGGCATTAATTCATTCATTCAATCATTTTGTTACTAGCAAAAAGCATACCTGCGTTGCGGGAGTAAAATTCCCCCGTATGCCATCCCCCCACGGCACATCAGTCCCCCCCATGTGCAATATCCTCCATGTGCAACATCCCCCCTTGCGCATCAGTTCCCCCATGCGCATCATCTCCCCATGCGCAACCCTCCATGCGCAGCCCCCCATGCGCAGCATCCATCCCAGTGCAACCCCTTCCTCCATACAACATCCCCCCACTGCACAGGGCACCAAGCACCAAATTGGGTGGATGTTGGTCAATCTTCCATGTTAAGCATAGGACAAAAACACGTTGCACCCCTTTTCAGCCCCTTAAGGGTTAAATTTCTCCACATTGGTTCTTTGTGGGTGTTCATATGACATAAGGCACACCGTCCCCAAATTTCATGCTTCTAGGTCCGGGGGTTGGGGCAGAGCATCCCTCAGTCACCGATTCTTCAATGCAAACTTTAGGGAGAAAAACGCGTTGCACCCCATTTCACCCCCTTCTGGTTGGAATTTCTGAAAACCAGTTCTTAGTGCACCCCTCTGTCACGGAAGGAACACCCACCCCAAATTTCATGCTTCTAGGCCCACCAACTTTGGCTGATGAGTGAGTGAATGAGTGTTGATGAGTCAGTGAGTGACTTTTCATTTTTATATATAGAAGATTAAAAACTTTACCATATTGAACTGTGTATAAATTGACCCATGCTTTCAGGGTCTCTTTTAAGGTATGCATTTTAACTTGTATACAACCATATATTGTAGGTGTACAAATGTTTCATATTTAAAAAAATTAAGGCTGCAATACTTTATGCACTTACGGTACATGAAAATGAATCCTGTGGAACTTAGTTCCTTGTGTATGTAGGTATGCATATGGTGCATTATAAGTTTTCTTGGGCATATTTGTTAAAAAGTCTGCATTTGTAATTAATCAAAGTGATATAACTTGAGTTTTTACAGTAATGCTTCATACCATTTTAATTAAAAGAAGAAATGTATTTTTCCTGTCCCCAATATCTCTTGTAATCAGAGTATCTTAGGCAGCATGCAGTGATGTAACTAGGGTCTCTGTCATCCATGCGAGAAGCTAGTATGTCATCCCCATGACAGACCTCCTATGCAAAGGGCGGGAAGTATTTAGGAAATAATTGCTATGTGTTAGGCTAGTCATGTAATAGATTTCAGCTCTAGTCATGTAATAGATTTCAGCTCAGTACTCAAAAGTACTTGTTTAGTCTTCTTTTTGTCCCCTCGTTTTTAGGAAGAGATTTCCAAACATCCAATTTTCAGGCTTTTCTTGTCATCTCTTCCCCTATAAATGAGATCTCAACCTCTCAATGAGAATGTTTTCTGAAAGTCAGTGAGACCTGAGCATTTCTACCTTTGTATGTGTCTATCTGACCAAAATTGTATAAAGTGTGTAAGAGTAAGTTTAAAATGCTTTGCTCAAATTTGCTAACTTAGCTTTTCTTTGTAGGTTATTGCACTTAAGAATGAACATTGAAGATAAGCTGGGAGGATTGTTTCTTAAATGTGGTAGCATAGAGCAAATGCAGTCATCCAGGGATATGGTTGGAATGGGTGCTGCATCAGACCAGTCAGCTGTTTCAGGGGAACGGCAAGAAGCAGTGCTTCAAGACCGGGCTATGGCACACCAAGACATTCTTTCTGCAGATGAAGTGTTACATGAAAGTGAACTTCGACAGCAAGAAATGATCCCTCACGATGAACTCATGGTCCATGAAGAGACGGTGAAAAATGATGATGAGATGGATGCACATGACAGACTTCCTCAAGGGCTTCATTATGCCATAAATGTCCCTGTAAGCATTTTCCTAGCAGATTTTTACACAGTGTTGAGAAAACTCTTCTGCCTCACATACTCACCCACCAAAATATAAGTATTCAGGAGATATAAATATTTATAATAAAGTACTAACACAAGTAATACACAATATAAGTATTTATTTTAGGGCAGGTGGTTTGGACACATGGTTCTGAGATTTCCTGCTCCAGCTTTTACAGGGGAGTTTTTTTTACCCTCATTCCTTTCCCCCATGTTTTCTGCTATTCTGCTCTTGAACCAAGGAAATGGGCTCCCTTGGAAGGAACTCACATTTGAAATGATGGGGCATACTGTTCTGCACATTTGAGTGCAAGTACTGGTACATGTGATGTCTTGCCCATCTCAGACAAGTGTGCCTCCAGCATTTCTAAACCCTGCAGTAGGTCTAGGGCTGGAATCTTTCATTCCTATCTTTTCACTAGTGGAGTGAAAAGATATTCCATTTTCTGTACACTCTTGATATGTTTTGTTATTTACAAAGAATTCAAGCTTTCTCCAAAGGGATCCCCTCTCCAAAAATTTCACGAGACTCTGTCTGTAAAATCTGCATGGAGAACAAGATGGCTAAGAGATGTGCACAGTGGAAGCAAACTGAAATATAGTTTGTCTATGGTTGGCACTTTATATACAAGGCCATGGCAATATGAACAGAGAAATAAAACCACCCTCAAAACTTGAGGTGGGTTATAGTGTGAAATAATACTTCCTAAAATAGCCACAACTTGTTGGTTATTTTTAAAAATTAGTTTCAAGGAAGAATCTTGAGATCTTCTAGTTGAGACATTTGCATAAATACACCTAAAATTCCTCATTGAACAAATACTTAGATGCATTATGTTCTCTCCATCTGTTCTCCCCAGAAACTGGTGTGTTAGTGATGGGAAAAATATAGGTTTAACATAAGAAGAGCCCCACTGAATCAGGCCAAAGGCCCATCTAATCCAGCTGGATGGATTAGAGCCCCACTGGATCAGGCCAAAGGCCCATTTAATCCAGCTAACAACCACACATCTAATCCAATAACAACCACACAGCAGCCTACTAGATGCCTCAGGGAGCACACATGACACCTGCATTTTTTGGTTTAATTAATGCTGGTCTTGGACTGTAATAATAAATTCTATTCACCTGCATTCAGGTGCTCTCCCCTGCATCTGGCATTTTGAGGTTGTCCACATCTATACACATCCCTCATGGTTTATTACCAGTAGGTTTGGGCAGTAGCGTAGTGATGCAGCAGCACAGTAAGTACAGCAGGTAGTACAATTCCTAGAGTATGCTGCTCCTTCCAGTTTCCATCAAAACAGTGGTGAGATTCAAAAGAATTAACAACGGGTTCTATGTCCTGTAGACATAGGTCCTATAACAACAGGTTCTATAGAGTAGGTGAGAACCTGCTAAAGCCTCTGCATCAGAACCATGTTGGACAGTGAAGGCAACATCTAGGTGCATGCCAGATGGTTTGCAAGTGCCTGCACATTGGTATCAGAGCCCCTTCCATTCCCACTAAAATGGAAGTAGTAATAGCAGTCTTCCATGTTGTTACAGAAATGAATGAGACAATTATAGTTGGTTTAACTGTGAAATTTCTATTTTAAATGTGTAATAATATATGACATGTGAGTCAGTTAATTAGAGCATCTGCATTGGAAGGTATAAATGAAACATTCATGGTTTTTCCCCTTCAAAGGAAATGAAAATAAGTCCCAAATGTATTGCCTTTTTTTTAAAAAAAAACCACATACAAAGGCTTCTTCTATCATGTAATTAATATGTTATCTAATATTGGTGCTTGGTATTTTAGCACATCAGCGTGAAACAAGAGATTACCTTTGCTGATGTTGCAGATCAGCAGAAAAGGGACAAAAAGCTCATACGGGAAGGGTTAGATATGCAAAAAAAGAAGAAAAGGAAACAGCGTTCACCAGCAAAGGTAAGACTGAATTAAAATCTAGAAGGCATCTAGAGAATTCATAGGATCTTGTTTATACATCTTGAGATTGTACATCTTGAGTTGCTTCTCACTAAACCTTTACAAAAAGTGCCCAGCTTTGATTTGCTTTGCCAAAAGCTGACATTTAATTTTGGTTTAAATTTTCCTGCTGCTCAATTGATGTCTGCAAGTTCAGACAGATTGGTTGCTTGCATTAGTTTCCACACAGAAATTTTAGCCTAGGGAACACCTATGTGGTTCAAGTGTAGTGTTGTAGCCTAAGAATCTCAGGGTGCAATTCAATCCAATTTTCTATTTCCGGGGTAAGGGCCATGCAACTCTAAGGTAAGGAAACAAACATTGCCTTATTCTGAAGAGGCATCCGTGACTTCCTTTCAACTCCAGGCAGCATGTGACCCACTGGCACAGCTATGCCAGTGCTGGAAAGTTGGTTAGGATCGTAGCCTCAGCATCATGCCCTAATGAGTTCAAAACAATCCCTTGCAAATTTTGCCCCATTTCAAAATTGCTCTTGTGTAATATGCAATTCTTGAAGTCTTCCCTAATTAGTATGCAGCATTAATTAGAAGCTGTTTTCATCAACAGTGGTACCTTGCAAGACAAATGCCCTATAGGACGAATGCTTTGTAAAACAAATTTAAATGTCTATTGGATTTTGCCTTGTAAAATGAATGTGCTTTGTAAAATGAATCCCCATTGGCTGGGCTGGGTGGCTGAGGGGGGGACTTCTCCTGCCTGCGGTACCAGTGCAGCAAAGGGACGCAGGCAGCAGCCTTTTCTGGGCCTCCCATCCAGCATGGGGAGAGCCTAGGCCTGGATTTCTGAGCTTCCCCACCAAAGCCTTTTGCAGCCTCCCCTAGCCAGCCAGCATCAGGTAGGACGGAAACCCCCTCCCTGCCTGGACCCCCTTACAACCACTTCTATTCACCACCACCACCATCTTCCTTTCCTGGACTCCACTACCACCCCACTTTCCTGTGAGTAAGTCCCACTTTTGCATCCTACTTTCCTGTGAGTAAGCCCCACTGGATTCAGTAGGACTTGATTCTGAGTAGACAACATAGAATCTTGCCTCTTTTGCATCAAGGCAGAACTTTTGCTGCTGCAAACTGGTTTGCATAGATCTCTCTCTCTCTCTCTCTCTCTCTCTCTCTCTCTCTCTCTCTCTCACACACACACACACACAGAGAGAGAGAGAGAGAGAGAGAGAGAGAGAGAGAGAGAGAGATGGGTTCCTTGTTAAAGTTGCTCAAAAAACACCAGTGACTCTGTTAGTGAAAATTAGTCATCCTTGGCCATAAAGGTTTTTCTTTTCTGTTTTACTGTACAGTGTTTTACTTTTACAGTGTTCTGTTACAGTAATTGTTTTCTGTATTACTTTACAGTGTTTTGAATTTGATTATAGTGTTTTATCATCATTTTTACATACAGTTAATATTTTTATATGAATATTTTTGGGTTGTGGAACCAATCGTTTGATTTTCCATTATTTCGTATGGGAAAATCTGCTTTGTAAGAAGTATGCTTTGTAAGACAAACATGCTTATGGAATAATTCAATTTGTCTTACAAGGCACCATTGTAGTTGTGTCATTCATGCTTTGAGGATATTGAAAAAGCCTACATATCTCCTTTTTGGATTTTACAGGTTGTTACTTTAAATGTACATAATGTTCTATAAAGCATTGTTTCCCAAATGTTTATAACTAGCACCCTAAATACAGATTCTTTTTTATCCAGTGACACTCAGAGTTTGGTCATGTTAATAATAATTTAAAATTACCAAATAATTTGGGTAATGAATAAAATAGTAATTAGGTTTTTTTCCCCGAGTGGGTACCATAATTTTGCTTTATTTTGTGGGCAAGGTCTTTAAGGGTGAAATCCAGAGTAACTACGGGAAGTCCTTGCTCTGGAGTAAGAACAAGTTACTCTGGATTGCAGTATGAATTTCCCATAGGTTTTCACCAGGTGGTGCAGTAACTATGGGTGCACGTAATCAGTGGTGGGCTCCAGCACCTACTCTACAGAACCAGTTGTTAACGAGAGATAGGACATATAAAATTTAAAAATAGCCATTTAAAATTGGCTGCCAGATAGGCATAGAACCAGTTGTTAATTTCTTTGAATCCCATCACTGCATGTAATGTCTCTTACGTGCTCTCATAGTTACTCTGGATTGTGCCCTAAGTTATCTGTTGATGGATCAAGCAGAATATAAATCACGCTGAGAATGCATATGACTCCTGAATTCATATCTGTCTAGTCACTTGCCCAGCTTCTTTTCTCCTGTTTTCCCTCTTTTCCAGACCTGACCAGTTTCTTCCTTGTCTCCCTCATCACATGATTAGTCTCTTGTGAGATCAGTATGTTGAGAAAGGGATATTCTATGGATTGCAAGTTCACATGCTTGTACATATCATAAACCTTGAAAAGACTGTTTTCTTAAAATAGTTGGTTGACTTGCGTTTACCACCCTGCTGTTTTGCATTGTAATGTTGTCTAAAAGCATGGTTTCCTCTATTATATATTCATTTGGATCAATAAAATTTCATCAGATTGAGACTGAATTTTGCCCTTTTTAAAAATAGATCCTTACAATCAATGAAGATGGGTCACTTGGTCTGAAAACTACCAAATCTCACATTTGTGAACATTGTAATGCTGCCTTTAGAACCAACTACCATTTACAAAGGCATGTCTTCATTCATACAGGTACTTCTCAAATTTAAATTGCTTTCTCTGTTATTTAAAGAACTGCTGAGTCTTAAATAATGCACTGACTAATGTATATTTTAAATTTCAAAATGTTAGAAACATGGCATCAAAGCTTAGGTATTCCATGCACCAAAGTGTCAAAAATACCAGAAAAAAATTAGTGTTGGACTTAATTTGAGACTTTACTATGCTTCTTTACTTTTTGTAGAAGGATATAATGGATTGGCAGGTAATCCATTTTCTACTGTTGTCTTCTCTGTAAAATAAGCTGTGAAATTTTGCTTGGCCCATGGGGTGTCTTTTGCTGAAGAACTGAAAGATTCTTAGTGTTGTGTGAGCTTTTATGATTTAACTATTAAGAAAGCTCACACAACACTAAGAATCTCTTTCAGTTCTCACTTCCATCTGATTTTGCTCCCAAGTTTCACGTGTCTGTTAGCTTTCTAGGCTCACAGGACAGAACAGTCAAGATTTATAGTCCATTTAGTTTAGAAGGCTCTTTGTAATAAAATATTTTGGAATTCACTCAGATGTTGGATTCCAATAGACTACACTTTTATTTCTCAACAGTATTTGTTAGAAACAAATTTTTGTAGCTTTTAACTTACAGATGTGGAATTATATTGTTTAAGGTGAAAAACCATTTCAGTGCAGTCAGTGCGAGATGCGTTTCATACAGAAGTACCTGCTACAGAGACATGAGAAGATTCATACTGGTGAGTATACCTTGAGTATCTTTGCTGGTGTGCTTAAGCAACTGTTTCCCAATCATGGTCAAATAGTGGCAGAATTATAAAACTTTTATTTTCACGTGTGCACTTCAAGAAATGCTAGAACAGGAATTTAGGTGTATGCTTTAGGCCTGCTTTTTTTCCTTCCCCCATACCCACTTCACTTTTAATGGATGTGAACAAAACTTAGAAGACAACATATTATTGAATAAATGGTTAACGTGATCACGTTTCTCAAATTATAATGGCCAAAATGCCTAACCCCTAGGTATCTGAACCCTACATTAAAAAGTCAAATAGTAAATTCTATTGGTGTGAGAACTTCAGCTTTAGAATTAATGAGGCTCAAAGTTAAAGCAAAAGAGTTACTTGTACTGATTTGTTTTAAAATACTACTTCTGCAAAACCACATTCTGCAAACGGGCTTGACTTCAATGGGTTTTTGGCATTTTGGTGCATGGCCTTTCAGTATCTTTGTAAATATTTAGACAAATAGTTCTTTTGGACTAGATGCCAGTTTTCATTTTTTTCTTCTTCAGAAAGCAGAGCTTGCAAGTATGCTGGGTGTTGCTTGGTAAAATGTTTTGTATCTGATAAAGTTCTGATATTTAGTATTTGATACGTGTATATAAACCTTGAGAAAGCAAAAGAAAATATTGTTTTCACAGCAATACACAGGGGAGTTAGAATGCACAGATATCCTGTTGCTATTGATATGTTTTTCCTTGGTTATTTTCAAACTAATCTAAGGGAGTGTTAGGGTTTGCACTTTGTCTTACACTTGGTTCTCCTCTTTACCCCAAAAAATGCTGCTTTATTTATTCCTATAATGAAAATATATTTGCTTTTTCTATCTGTTGCTATTCTTCAATATTATTATGGGCAAAATCCAGAGTAACTATGGGGAGTCCTTGCTCCAGTGTAAGAACAACTTACTCTGGATTCCAATGTGAATTTCCCATAGGTTTTCATTAGGTGGTGCAGTAACTACGGGTACATGTAAAGTCTCTTATGTGCTCCCGTAGTTACTCTGGATTTGGGGGTATGTTCAGTTTACTTAATCATTGCAATGCTGTATGTGTTCTGCATTGAGGGGGGGAAATTTCCATTTTCTCCACTGACACCTGTCTATTTTCCAATTCATTGTATCTGTAAGTTGATGAAATGATTTTAGTGAACATTAGAAATATGAATCAAAAGTAGATTTTCAGTGCTTTAGCAGCATGCAAAAATATGTGAAATGTGAAAAACTCAAACTTGCTCAGATAAATTCTGCAGATTTTTTTAATTGCATAAGCTGATTTAATTTGTATAATTTATTGGGATATTTTTTCCACTAGAAAAAGACTTCTGGTCTCTTTTGGGTGAAAAAGATTGCAGTGAAAAGGATAAGTCTTAGGAATGATAGGATTGGAAAAGCAAACGATAATGTACTTTTTAAAAAGGTGTCATTTTAGTGGATTCTAATTAAAGTTGCTGAACAAAACTCATGCAAGGAATCTTCCCCATTTGCTGTAAATGTAACTGCCTGGTTTCTAAGGATTTTTAGCTTCCATTACTGTCCCCATTTCACATCCCATCCTGTTCCTAAAGTCCCTCTGCCTTAAGGAAGTGAATCTTTGAGTGGATGAATGTTGAAGATTCTTTGTACAAGATCCATAAGGCTGGCCAAAAACATTTTGCTGCCTAGAGTAGACAAAGATGCTTCTCCCCTTCTCCATCCCTGCTTCCCAATTCCATCTGCACTTTGGTTTACTTTGTACAGCAGAATCATGTTTTGACAAACTCTTTCGTCGATTTCAGTTTTTAAATGATCTCCCATTTAAAATTATTTCACAATGAAAAACTGTGTGTTGTGGAGGACTCGAAATCCTCAGGAGCAATGGCATTATGGCTACATTTTAAACAGAATGTGCAGAAGCTGAAACTGCATTGGCTCAATGCATCCCAGTCCTTGCTAGATTACCCTTTCAGTTTTAAAACTCAGTCTACTTTCCTATAACTATTAGTAAGTCGCCTGAGCAATACTTAAAACAGACTGGCATTGATGTAAGTAAGGCAGGAGTTCTCCTCTCATATGCTGCTTTTTGTAATATATTCAAGGTTTAGTAAACCAAGTAAGCTGGTGACATTAGCGCTGGAAGATAAAACAGTAAAGGTGATTTAAAACTGCAAATAAACCACTAGCCAAAATATCAGATCTTAAGATCTATCAACAGGGTAGACAGTACAGCAGGCCTCCGTCAGTCTTGAAAGACTATGGTATCGTGCTCAGCGCTGCACATGCTGCATGTGAAGCATGAAAGCCTGGGTTGGATTGTTGTGGAGGATAGGCTGTTACCCACACAGCAAATCCCCCCTCTTCACACCACTGAATTAGTCCAATGGAAAGGCAGAGTTATTAGATCCAGCTGGCGTCACAGAGCTGGGCTAAGGACAGGAGCTCACTCTGTCTTGTGGGGCCGACCCGGGTCTCAAACCCTGGCCTGCTGGTTAACAGGCACAGTGTCTTAACCACTTGCGCCACCCACAGCCCACAGAAAGTAATCCTTTTAAAAATCCACATCAAAATTCCTCTGGGATAACCTTATTTTAAAGAGCTATCATGTAGAAAACATGTAATCCTATGTGGTCCCCTGCATCTATCACTTACCTTTCACTTATCAGGTCTTCACCCCTCCCTGCACCTCCACTAAAGGCCTGGATTCTCTTCTGAGCCTAACAGAGGCTTTACAAGTCTCTCCACAGCCTCTGCCAGGCTCGGAAGTACTGCTGGAGGCCACATAAACGCTAATGCGTATTTTTGGCTAAAATCTGGAAATCCTATTCTTATACCTTCAAAGGCATTAGGAGAACTGTGGAAGCCCTGTGGGGGTTCTTTGGTCTTCCTAATGTCTTTTAAAGACATAAAAAATCACTTCTAGTTTTGGGCTCCAATGGTCATTCTGAGCCTGGCAGAGGCTGTGCGTGGCCTCTTTTGCGCATGGGCTCTGCTGTGCTCAGAAGATTCTGTGGGGTATTTTCTCATATCCGTGGTGTCACTGCAGGCTGTTCTGGAACAAAACTGCTATGAATATGGTGACACATCTGTACATTTTTGTTTTAGGTAGAGTATACTTTCAGCTTCTTGGATGGTGGGCTAAATATTAATATTTAATTTTCTGAGTTTCATGGCTACTCAAAGGGGCTCAAATCCCTTTTGCTTGTGAGATGTCTCTCACAAACTTATGGTTTAATTTTATACCTCCCAAGTCTCAATTTGCAGCACACTTGATAATTGAAGCAGAAATCGCAGGATTTCTAATAAACATAACAAAAAATTATGTCAAAGTGAATTGTTTAGGCTTGTCTTATTGCTTCTGAATTTTGTCAAGCATTTTAAGTGTTGAAACATTCATGCATTTTCTTTCCTTGTGGTGCTATAAATAATAACTGATTAAAAATACACTTGTTGAAGGAACATAATGAAAGTGTGAGTGTTCTACTGGTGTCTGCTGTGGGAATAAGAAATCAGCAATTCTTTTCCAGTTTTATTTCAGTGGTTTTATTCTGAATCAATAAGACAATAGGATTTGGATGGTTCTTATTCTATATTCCTTCTCTGGCAAGGTGATAACAACTTCGGGTAGCAGAGTAGCCCCATCAACCTTGTGTGACGCTTGACTGTGCAAACCTGGTAGTAATTGGTGGTGACATCATCATGTCACCTTTAATTACCTATGAGTTCTGACCCTCTAAAGTAATTTGGCAGGTTAAGGGAGGAAAACAGCAGAGTTTTGGGGCTTTTCATTCTGTAAGGCATTTCTTATATCTTTGTGTTTTCTGTGGCTTATTTTCTAAGTCAGAACTAGAAGTAAACTGCTTCCTGAAGACCTTGTAATATTGCACAAAAGGAGAATTCTGAATTTGTGTGACATTTGAACTAGTCATCACTCATTTTAAGAATAATAATATACAGGAGATTCTCAGTGAATATATATCCCCTAAAGCCTAAAAACTTTTGTTCTCTTACTGTGGATAAAGCCCGGTGGCACCAATGGGTCTTCTCAGAGCTGTGCTAGCCATTTTAGGGCTCTGCAGATGAGCAAGAGGTATAAGATTTGGATGCAGAGTCTTCTGCCATCTCCATCCCCCATTCAGGCCTGATCACCCAGTTTTGGTGCAGCCCATGTGCTGCCCAGGAATAGAATCAGGTCTGTAGACAGTAGTGATGGTCAGGGAGGAGGCTAAGGGCACAGTCCTAACCAACCAGTGCTAATGCAGCCACAGTGCACAATAAAATAAGGGTTTCCTAATTTTGAAGAGGCCTCTGTTGTTATGCATGTTGTTGTGTACACCCCATTAGTATGGCTACATCAGTGCTGGAGATTTGGATAGGATTGGGCCCTTATTCAAGTAGGAAACTTACAAGGATTCTTAAGTGTCCCATTGGCACTGAAGGAGCAGATATTTTTTTCATTTTTATAAAGGTGCAAGCAGTTTGTTCAATACAGATAAATTTTGTAATTTTAGAGGTCTTGTTAAATTTGTTAATTCTGGATTACCTGATTTCTTCAGTTTTTTGCCTATATAGTGCAAAAATAGAAACTGAAAAACACTAAGGATTGGATGGTAAAAGACAAAATAGTTAATGGCTTCACATAGGAAGATGGGAGACACTTTAGAACAGGGGTCGTCAAACTTTTTAAACAGGGTCCCTCAGACACTGTCAAGGACCGGACTTTTGGAGGACCTAGTCCTACATGTTTAAAAATGTATTTTTAAAAATCACCCCATGCATTTTTGAAAATGTAGGATGTCCTACATTTTGCCCTACATTTTAAAAACACTCCCTGGGATCTGACCTTTGGGGTCTAACCTTTGAGGCCTGTTGGTGTCTCTAAACCCCCCCAGCCGGCTGGGGGGAGGCTGCAGAGGTGCAGAGGACCAGCACAGGTGGCTTTAAACTCTCCCCTGGCCAGCTGGGGAGAGGCTGCTGCTGTACAGTGGTGCCGCGCGAGCTCCCCTGGCCCCCCCACACACCCCATGCATTCTTACACACACACACCCCAAGCATTCTTACATACACACCCCCCATGCATTCTTACACACACACACACACACGCATACACACAAAGCACACACACCAGGCTGCTGCCTCCCCGATCTTTGTGATCTCATCTGGATTAAAGGCAGTGTGGTGTTCCATGATCAGCCTGAATCCACATAAGGAAGGGCAGAGACCTCATTGAGAAATCAGATGGCTAGTGTTTGGGTTTTGGGAGAGAGAAGGGAACTAAAAAGAACCAGAGGGTACGCAGTAGGGAGGCAGGATTGGTGAGCAGAAGTGAGCTTCTTGCTCACAGAAAACACTGTCTTGTTTTTTGTTTTTTGTTTGTTGTTGTTTTTGGTCTTGGACACTTCTAAAATAATTTAGACCAAGATAGTGAGGTGCTGTAATGAGGCATAACAAGCTCACTCCAATTGGCAGTGCTGAGATGGAAAGCCAGGTCGTGGCTGTGTGACCAGGTCTTTTATAGGTAATTTTTCATGCCCAACGTGTATAACCCCAAATCCAGAGTAACTATGGGTGCACATAAGAAACATTATGTGCACCCATAGTTACTGCACCTCCTAGTGAAAACCTATGGGAAATTCATATTGGAATCCAGAGTAAATTGTTCTTACACCGGAACAAGGACTCCCCATAGTTACGCTGGATTTTGCCCTAAGAGTGTTTTTTTCCTATGTGGAGGAAATGTATTTTTGCTGTTCCCATGTAATGCATTGGCTGTTCTCATGTAAATGTTTTCTAGCATGTCTTTTTATGTACAGTGGTACCTTGTAAGACAAACGCTTTATAAGAAGTATGCTTTGAAAGATAAACTAAAATATCTAAGGAATTTTGCTTAGCAAGACAAACAGTTTTGGCAGAGTTTGACAAATAGTTTTACAAGGAAAATTTGTTGTAAAACAAACAGATTGATGGATTTGTATTAAGAGCAAGCGGTTCTGGAGGAGATCCCATCTACAGAGGAGGAGGAGGAGAATAAGGAGTCCCTGAAATCAAATGAGATTCAGGACCTTTGTAAACATTGGGAAATTGTGCAAAATTTTGTAGAAAAGCACCACCCAGATAAGGTTGTAGCAGTGGAAGCAAGTGAATCTGTTTAATGACATTTCTGTGAAATCCTCAAAAGGAGAAAAAGCAAGTGTCATTAGAAGGTTTCTTGTGAAAGCTGCTGAAAAAGACACCAGCAAAAGATTGTTTTAGTGAAAATTAGTCATCCTTGGCAATAAAGGTTTTTCTTTTCTTTTTTACTGTACAGTATATTACTGTGTTTTTATTAATATTACAGTAATTTTGTTCTATATTCAGTGTTTTGAATTCAGTTACAGTGTTTTGTCATCATTTTTACATACAGTTAATATTTTTGGGTTGTGGAACCAATCGTCTAAGTCTCTATTATTTCCTATGGGAAAATCCGCTTTGTAAGAAGAATGCTTTGTAAGACAAACATGCTTCCACAATGAATTGTGTTCTTTTTACAAAAAAGGTACGATTGTACATGCATAGCCAACCCAAGCACTGCAGTGGCTCAGTAGTTAAAGACACTGTGCCTGCCAATCTGTGTGGAGAATCTAAATCTGAACCATCATCTCTTCCAATATTTTTGATTACCATACCAATTCTGAATATACTGCTGTTATTATTCCTTTTTATAACAATTTTAAAAGAAAGTTATAAAAACAGTAATTCACTCCATGGATATGCATTTTGCTGGGAAATGGAGATGAGTTACCGATAATTGGAAAGGCATTGAAAATTATCTTTTTAAGCATAGCCTTGTTAATTCTGAATATTAAAGCATAGGGAAAAAATTAGTATTAGAGAAAAGCTTTCCCCCCCTATTTTTTCATTTTGCTAGTTGTACATACAGTGCTAACTCTTGGAATGGAAATGGAAACCTCTCTGCTCTTTCTCATTTTATTTCAGCTTCACCTGTTATAAATACTGTGCCATTCTTCTACTGTGATATTCTATATGTGATCCCTTTCCCCCGTATCTGTCCAATAAATTCTTAAATTGATGATGCTCATGAAACATGGTATAGATAGATAAGACGGTAGACAGGAAGTCAGCAACTTAGTCATTTGGAACAAAGTTTTTTTCCAAAAAGTTAGTAAGTAGCAGCATTGTGGTGAGATCCACTGCACCTGGGTTTATTTAAACACATTTTGCTCAGACAGCACCTTCTTTTGTCATTTTTTCCCCAGGTGAAAAACCATTTCGATGTGATGAATGTGGCATGCGGTTCATACAGAAGTATCACATGGAAAGGCACAAGAGAACTCACAGTGGAGAGAAACCTTACCAGTGTGAATACTGCTTACAGGTGATTTGAGATAGGAAGGAAAAGTTTATAGGAAATCATTTGAAGTATTTTTGAAATGTGATTCCAAGTAATACAGATAAGTATTTTAGGCTATTTAAGATTGCTGAACTGGTTTTGCTAGTATTGTGTTGCTTAATTTGTTGGTGTGCACACCTAAGAGAGCATTTTGACTAGTCCTCTTAAACACACATATCCTTGTGTGTTTAATCAAAAACATTTAAAAACAAATCTTAACACTAGGGAAAATTAGTATTCAGTATAATAAGTACTGGTATATTATTGCCCAGAAACAGAAACAATATTATCTAAGAATACTATCTACCTATCTATCTACAGTATTTATATACCACTTTTCAGCTTAAAAGTTTACAAGGCTGTTTACAAAGAAAATGAAAAAAATAACGGCTAGTGGCTCACAATCTAAAATGCAAAAACACACCAGCAGAAGCCACTATAACAGACATTGTTGGGGTGAGGAGGGCTGGTTACTATTCCCCTGCTAAATAAAATACTTATGGTTGATTGAGGCAAATCAGAGTTACCGGTAGTTGGGTGGGGCTTTCTGGGTGTCTTATTTTTTCACTGTTCTGGACTTGCTGGTAAAAGCTGGTAAGAGCTGGTAAAAGGGGGCCTAATCCACTGTAGAAGAGTTCTGCAGAAGAATTAAGGCTTTTAGTATCTGGAATTGGTTAAAACTTAGAGGTGGCTCACATCTCTTTACATGGAAAGTTTTTCACAGTGACTTTACTATCTAATTCCAAGTGCAACAATATTAATTTGTGATGTCAGCAAAGTCAATAAGGAGAACTTCACCATGTCAGAAAAAATGTGAATTGGCTAGAAGGCTACCTTTAATTTTTTATTTTGTCTAATTCAAAAATGTTTTCTACAGTTCTTTTCAAGGACTGACCGTGTATTGAAACATAAACGAATGTGCCATGAAAATCGTGACAAGAAACCCAACAGAAGTGCCACCAAAGTTGGCCTTTTGACTCCTGATGAAGATCAAGGCTTCCCTTTGCCTTTGAAAGATAGCTCTTTGCCAAAGAAGAAAAGGCAAAAAACAGAGAAATCAAGATCTGGGCTGGACAAAGAAAGTGGGACAGATAAATCTGATCATAAGAAAGATAAGAATGATTTTTTGCCTTTATATGCTGGTAGTGCTAAGATAAAGGATGAATATATGGTGGCTGAATATGCAGTTGAACTGCCACATTCTTCTGTCAGTGGCGGGCACTTGCAAGAAGAAAATTCTGGTGAAATACACCCGCCTAAGCTGGTGCTCAAAAAGGTTAACAGTAAGAGAAGTTTAAAACAGCCACAAGAGCAAAGTCAGACCATTTCATCCTTGGCCTCTTACGAAGATAGCAAAGTTTCAAAATATGCCTTTGATCTTGTGGATAAGCAAGGTCTGTTGGACTCTGAAAACAATGCTGACATTGACCAAGTTGATACTTTACAGGAAGGTCCCAGTAAACCTGTACACAGCAGCACAAACTATGATGATGCAATGCAATTTTTAAAGAAAAGGCGGTATCTCCAAGCAGCTAATAGTAATAGCCGAGAGTATGCCTTGAATGTGGGCACTATCGCCTCTCAGCCTTCGGTCACGCAGGCTGCTGTTGCAAGTGTGATAGATGAAGGGAGTACAGCATCCATATTGGATACAACAGGACTAAATGTAGAGATTAAAGGTAGCCATGACAAAAATGTCATTCCAGATGAGGTACTTCAAACACTTTTAGACCATTATTCCCATAAAGCTAATGGCCAACATGAAATAGCTTTCAATGTGGGTGATACTGAAGTGACTTCCAGTATATCAATCAATTCTTCTGAAGTGTCAGAGGTCACGCAAAGTGAAAATGTTGCATCAAGTTCTCAAGGTTCCTCATCTGATAAAGCCAGTATGTTACAGGAATATTCCAAGTTTCTTCAGCAAGCGTTGGACAGAACTAGCCAAAATGATGCCTATTTGAACAACCCAAGCCTTAATTTTGTGAGTGACAGTCAGACTCTTACAGGGCAACCAGCATTTTCCTCCATAGACAAACAAGTTTATGCATCAATACCAGTCAACAGTTTTCGGTCAGGAATGAACTCTCCATTAAGAACAACTCCAGACAAGTCTCATTTTGGACTTATTGTTGGTGATTCCCAGCACTCTTTCCCCTTTTCAGGTGATGAGCCAAATCATTCTTCCTCATCTTCTACCCAGGACTTCTTAGATCAAGTGACTTCTCAGAAGAAAGCAGAGGCACAGCCTGTCCATCAAGCGTATCAGATAAGTTCCTTTGAGCAGCCATTCAGGGCTCAGTACCATGGAACAAGAGCTGGAATATCATCTCAGTTTAACACTGCTAATGGACAAGTAAATCTGCGAGGGCCAGGGACAAGTGCTGAATTCCCAGAATTCCCCATGGTGAATGTAAATGATGCTCGAGCTGGGATGAACTCTTCACCTGATGCCACAACAGGCCAGACGTTTGGCTAAAAAAAATCTGTAGAAATAACAGTGGCACTTTAGCACAGGTCTTTTAAGAATGAACATGTTCTGTATAAGAGGGGAGTCCTAGTCCTATACAGATTTAAGGCCTTGTGTTATAACAAAAAAGTGAGCTGGTACAGCAGGTATCGGTTACAGCATTTTTTTGGTTAGTTGCCATTCTTTTTGAATTGCCTTATAAGTGGATGTCCACTGAAAAGGCAAATGGTTATTCGCTTGAATGAGATCAGGAAATTGCTACACTGAGAGTTAAAACAACATAAAACAAACCAAAAAATCAGAGAAGATTTATCTCCTATAATAATTTCCCCGTTTGGAATCATTGAATATTTTTGAAAGAATGAGAATTATGAGATTATTCACATTTGAATTTCACAAGTAGTCTAGCCATTGCACTTCAGCAGGGAATATTAATAGACTATATGGACATAAAGCCTAAAAGTTTAAATGTCAGGATAATATGGCTAGACAACTATACTGCATTTTGACATCAATCAAGTTTCATTCTATTGACTTTTAAGAATGAATACACGTTATATTCCCTTTGTTTTCTTTGCATTTCCTTCCTCTATGTTTTGAGAAAGGTAATGATACTTGCTAGACACACTTTCCTATTTAAGTGTCTAGTTAATGAAAAATACTTTGAAAGCAAAATACCTATCAATACATTTACTTCCCACCTGAAGTATTGCACATTTCCTTTGTACCTCTGAAGCAAAACAGAACTTTTTATGATTTTTTCCCCAAATGTTAGGAATCAAGAGTTTACTAAAATGCTTTGTAGATTACATTCCCAGTTTCCTAATGCTTATGAATGGTGAACTTCTAAGATTTAAAAGTTTAATTGTACTTCATCCTACAAATCCGCAATAATTGATATTAGAGCACTTAGATTATTTTCCTTTTTTCTTTCTCAATAAATAAATAAAACAGAACTATTTTAGACCTGTTTTAGGCTTGATGTGGCTGCATCATTATCACCTTAAATAACAACAGAAGGTTTTCTTAAAATATATATGAAAATGAATGAAATGCCTTAACATTCACATAAACTGGATTTTCCCTTTTGGAATGTTTGCCAATTTATTAGATACTGTAAATTACTTTCAAAAATGGAGGAAGTAGACATTGTCACTGCATACCTCACCTTAACAAATGGTTTTTCATTGAGTTTTGCCAACAAAAAGCTGATGATTAATAACAACAACAATCCAAAAATGCATGGTCAAGCTTTTATTGCATTTCAGACAAAAACTGTAAATTTTATCCCTCTTCCATGTATATATTTTAATAGTATTTTTGTCTTGAGTTATACAGTGTGGTGCAACAATTATACACTTTGAAATTGTGTGGTTTGACTTAACGTATATGTTGGGTAATTTAACCATTTTAAAAACTGAAACTTTATTTTCATTCTACTATACATTCACTAATAGGATAATTAGAGGCAGCATTTTACCAAAAGTTGAGTGGCAGGCTTGTAGGTCTCTCCCCTTTGCCTCCCAGTATGTTAAGATTTTACACACAATACTCCATCTTTCAAAGAATTTAGCTACACAAGGCGAGACCTGCATAACCCAAAGTACTGGTTGAAGAAAAGACATCCTTGCCCCCATGAAAAAATCCTCATTTTAAATTAAAACACTGATTTCTGGTCTTTCACTCTTTGTTCCATCACTTCAATTTGAGGGATCTCAGATTATACTCATGAAATTCATAGACAGCTACCACACTAACACTTCTCATGGATAGATCCATCGATTAGTACTGATTCATAGGTCACAAAATGCACAGATCATGTCTACATGTCACAAAGATGTTGACTTTCCAGTAAGATGATGCAGTATCCTATAGCTTGCCATAAAAGGCTAAGTAAGTAGATGCAAGCAAGATTCAAGTAAAAATTGCTCTCTTAGTAATGCACTCACACATGAAAATTTGAGTGACCTTTTTATCTTTTCATTTTCATATTTTTAGTTTGTCTCTTGCACTCTCACTTGAATGATTGGCAGATACAATGTGCTAATTTTCATAAAGTGTATCTATCACAGTGTATCAGTACTTCCCTGTTCCTTAACACTCAATTGTGACCCAGGGAAATAAGCAGGATGGGCAACCTGCTATATGTATTATACATATATACAAGTCGTACTGCAGTTAGATTCTTTTAATGTGATTGAGAGAACTGAGAAATGTATCTACATTCAGTAGCTGAAGAAAGAAGGGCTAAAAACAAATTGACGGTGTGGATACATCAAGATGTGGCCAGGCCAGTGTATAAAGTCTACAGAGAAATCTGGAGTGACTATTTCTCTGGAAAAATATCCTTTATAAACAGCAAACAGGGTTTAGTGGAAGGAACTCTGGGCAGTATCTTGAGAGCCCAGTGTGTGCAGTAAAGCACTTTCACATTACAGCAGACCTCTCTTAATGTACCGATCTGGGAGCTCCTTATGCTTCATTAGAAGCTGCTTCAGAGAGTCAGATTTCTGGAGGAAGAGCTGAGGTGGGAGGGGGCCCCTGAATCCTGGGATTGTTTATGAAATATCAAGTATGAGCAGAAGCTATGCTATGATTCTTTAGATCCGGTTCTCTGAAAACATGCAAAATTTTGAGATAACCTCTTCAGCTGATAGCAAATTATAAAGTTTCTCTAAAACTTTGTTGATTATTTTATGAATCTATTTGTATGCATGTTGAGAGACAGCACTAATAGATGTACTATTTTATTTTTAACGGAATATGGCTTATTAAAAGCATATTAGGGCATCTTTGGCTGTTAGTTGTACAGACCTGTTTTAACTTGGTTGGAAATTTGTTATTCAGCTAACAATCTCATTGTCATCAGGCTTAAATGCAAATGTGCTGCTTAGCTATTTTTTAATCTCACTGTAACAGATTATATTTTAGGTGTATGTTGGATTTAAATGTCCCTTTTAACACTAAATTGCTGTTCCATTTACTATGAATACAGATATAAGCATATTAATGAAGGAATAGGCTCTCAGACTTAAGCTGAAGTAGCCACATTAATTTCTCTTGGTCTTCATGATTCAGTGTGAACTGATAGATCAAGGATAATAAGTCCAGAGAAAAATTTAGTCTCATGTGCTGCAGTTTTGAAGAATAGTTTAGAAGGACTTGTTTTCATTTATGTTGAATCATCTCTTCTAAAATTAGTGTAAAATAATTACAGGTTCCCAGACAACAGGTTGCCAAGGTTTTTAAGAAAAGGATCGGTTAAGAGGAAGTATAATGAAAGCCTGCAATTTTGCTGATTGTTAATGAAAATGCCTGATAGTCTCCATACATGATGGTTTCTTCTTTTTTCTCTTTAGTAGTGTAAATTCATGTAGATGAAGTCTTACAACAGTATGACTGTAATCAAGTGTACTGCAGAATTTTTGTTCAAATAATGCAGACTAAGCCACAGTTGTCAAGATGAATGAAATACATTGTAATGTCATATATTTGCTTTTGTTTGTTTATTTATTTTGTAATTTTTAAAATGAGTTTTAAGTCACTAGTGTGAATGAATGAGTTCTTAGTGTAGCTATTGGATTTCTTCCATAGTTTCTGGCTTGTCCTTTAAAAAATCTTCACTTGTATACATACAAATATTCCATGTTTCTTTAAACTTTTTTATGTGTTTTTCATGTTTCATAAATATTTGAAGAGGATCCAGGATCAGCATATTTGAATATTTCAGTATTAACTCCCTTTGTGTTTGTAAACTTGCACCCTAATTTTTGAAATAGAATTCAGAACTCCTTCACAGGTTGCAGGGGAATAGCTATTGGAATATAGTTCAAAACTTCAGAAAGCAGAAATGTATTTGTGAGCTGGGTTTTCCAGTTGACATGATTATTAGAAAAGCAAAAATTATTTTTTATTTTTTAAGAAAAATTCTGCTCAACAAAAGCCTGGCAACTTTTGGAAATGCTTTCATTTTATATTAGTGCATGTTTGTTAATTATGTAGCACATTTAACTACTCTTTTTGCAGAAAACGTGCTGAGAAAGTATTACAATGATTGAAAATCATCATTATGTTAAAACTAACTCGTTATTTTTAAATGGACTTTGTTTCAGGGAAATTTTCTAGTTGCTTTTGCAAGCTATATATATGAATATATATAAAAATCATTGTTTCCTCTTTTCAATAATAATAAAAAGAGAGATCTTTTGGTAGCAAACAGAAACGAAAGCAAGCAAACCTTTCTCAGAGTTGTTTTCTTGCTTTCCTTATTCAGTGGATGAAAAGGTAAAAATTGTGTAAACGTTTATTTTATTTTTTTATGCAATATTGGTCTGTAAATATGAGTTATCAAATAAGGATGTACCTATGATTGAATCTTTGATTCTGCACAGTTAGAGTTTATATATAAAATATAAATGTGTCTTGACAATCAAGGACTTACTGTCAGTCTTCCTTTATGATGTTTTATTAATGTTATGCATTCCATTTGTTAGACTTGAGTACCAGTGTGGAAATTTGTATTGTCTGTAAAGTATGTAATGTTTTTACAGCTTCGAAAAAAGGAAAAAAGAAACTTGTATATGTACAGATCCCAGTACCGCTTTATATCAGGAGGCATATGATGTACTGTATGTAAGCAATAATGCCCAACAGTGCTAACTTTACAAGTAGCATAAGGATAGTTCCAAAAACTGTTTGGAGAAGTTAATAGTTTTGTTTAAGTTAATGGATCTTCTTAATTGTTTTTAATCAATAAATTCAACCATTTTTCTGTTGTAGTATATAACCTTGTTTACACAGCACAATCTGATTTGTAGGTGGAGCTGTCTGTAGGTCTGAGATCACACTTGCACATACATTCATTATGAATCTAATGGCTCGGCTGCACTTCTGCAAGATAGAGAAGACTGCAAAAGTTAGCATCCATGTCCTGCGAAAATGAATGATGTTGTTGTCTCCTCTTTGTGCATCAATTTCCCATTCTTGTGATTTACTTTGAAATTTTAAATCCAACATGGATTCAGTATAAATCGGTCTCTGTGATATAAAAAGTGGTTCTGTTCATAATTCATGTTGCAGTTGAACATGTTTCAACTATGTTTCATAGAGTTTATTATGTTTCATAATTTCATAGAGAAATAGCTACTTTTTGCATAAATACATTTTCACCGTAGGAATTTATCAGCGACTCAGATGAGCTTTATTCAGTTCAAGTAAAACAAAAAAGTCAAACTTAAGGTGTGTTTGAACTCTGCTTTAGGTCTGTACAGAGCAACAGAATTATTTGAAAACTGTCATCATTGCTTTGAAAATGGGGGAAAGATGGCCAATTTATAAATGTATATGACCTACATTTTATAGGAGGAAATGTTTTTAAATGCTAGACATTTATATAATACGTGCTTTGAAGGATTTGCTAGTTCACTTCTGTCACTTTTAGTACACTGGTATCTTTTTATATGTAATGTATGCTTTTTATTATTGTAGCAAGGCATTTCAGTAGAAGGAATTTTGCAATTTGCTGGGGAAAATTATATTGTTGGAAACTAATTATACTGGATTCAGTCTCTGTAGTTTTGTCTTTATTTTAATTGTGTAGGGAAAAGACCTTGGCATTGACATAAACACAATGATCATTTTTTTCCTTTTTAAAAAAGGTATATTGTGTGGTCTGCAAATAAGTCCAGAAGTCTCATAGCTTTGGGATAAAAGTATACTCAATTAAGAAATTAAATGCTTTGAGATTTAAGCAACGTATACTATAACAGAATGACATCTAACCTTACAATCCAGAGTAACTACAGGAGCACGTAAGAGATATTACGTGTACCTGTAGTTAATGCACCACCTAGTGAAAACCTATGGGAAATTCATATTGCAATCCAGAGCAAATTGTTCTTACACCAGAGCAAGGACTCCCCGTAGTTACTCTGGATTGCACCCTTAATGAAGTTTTTAATTATAGTATAATTTTCTTATCTATATGACTTTATTGTCTTTTAGTTTATAAAATCCACTTAAAATACTTGCAGAAGAGATTTGTTTCAGTGGTAATGCAGTATTACTTTAACATACAATAGCAGATATGTCCATTTTACTGTGAGTGTTGATTTTTTTTAAAAAAGCAATTGAATTCACAGTTTATCAATTTCATAATGTGTATAAGTAATACTGATGCTTTTGTATAAACCTGGAAAGTATGAATTTGTGTAATTATTTTGTATTTGAAATAAATTAGGTGATGCAGGATTCCTGAAATCAGGAATTTCGTGATGATAAAATGTCTTTGTGTGGTGGTTATGTATGGACCTGCATTAGAAAGGTGTATGGCTTTTGTGAGAGACATCAAGAAGTAACTGTAAGTATACCATACATTTAAAATTTATTTATAGTCTTTCATATTTTCTTTACAATGACATATGCAATTACTAAGAGTGGTGTCAACACCTTTCTGCCACTCATGGCTAATACTTATGCATATTTTGGACCAGAAAATACAAATCTAGATCTTCAGTTCATGGCCAGCTGTTTGTCTCTCCAATCTGGGTTGACTCGGAAAATTATTAGAAACAAATGGAATACCTTTTTCCCTCTTCTGCAAGACTTCTCTCAAGACTGAAAAGTCCATTACAAACAAGCATTGTTTTGCTTAGTTTCCTATGGTCCTGTGTTCTTCTAACGCTACAATCCAGAGTAACTACGGGAGCACGTAAGAGATATTATGTGCACCCGTAGTTACTGCACCACCTACTGGAAACCTATGGGAAATTCAATCCAGAGTAACTTGTTCTTACTCCGGAGCAAGGACTCCCCGTAGTTACTCTGGATTGCATCCATGGTCTAGGTTGAAAGTGTATATTTGCACCAAGCTTAATTTTTTTTGTTCAGGCAGCCTCATTATCTAGACTGCTTTTGCTACAGTGGGATAAGCATTGACTTGTATAGGTGAAATCCACCTAGAACTTAAGTGATAAAAATAGAAACCACCTGCTAACACAATCAAACTAGCAGCTTCATCCTGTACATGTTTATTTGGAACTTTTTATTTTGGATCCTTTGCCTGTCTACTCACAGGTAAGCTCCGTTGTATTCAATAGGACTTACTCCAAGGAAATGTGTATAATTTGGCCCAACAGCCCTAAACCCTTTGTCTCACAGAGAGATGCAGTGTTGCCAAAACAGCCTGTATTGCATAATATATCTGATGGAGGCTAGTGGTGGGCGCATCTTGGGGTAAGGGAACATTCATTTTGTTGCCTTGAATAAGCCGCAACGACTGCAGTGCAACTACTAGGACTTTGGAGCCAGCAGAATAGCCAGTTCAAATCTAAGCAGCCCTGTGTCAAGACCTGCTGTTGCCACCTACTCCTCAGCCAACTAGAAGTGCCTTTCAGTCACATCTCTGAGGTTGTTTGCGACATTAGGAGGCCACACGCAATCTCCCTGAGCCTCATGACCTTCCAGATGCCTCAGAACCTCCATGTGCCTCAAAACATCACTCAGATGTGATGGGAAAGCCATTTTATGAGGTTGCATCCAGGAGGTCCTCTGAGGCTCTCCAGCCATGGGCGTGGCCTCTACAGATATTAAAATCCATAGATACAAAGCCTGCTTACAGGGCTCACTGTTTAGGATTGCATTCTTAAGGTCTAAGTTAGGAAAAGGATTTCATCCCAAAGTCATCAGAATCAAACGTTTTGACCAGGCTTGAAAATATTTTCAGGTACTGTTCATTACTAGTATAATTTTGATAATTTATCATATCTTTAGCTCAAAATCAAAACGTTACTAAACACATCTGGTGAGAACTATAATGTACTGCTTCAGTAAGCACTTCACAACAAGAGCAAAATAGTAGGAAGTTACCAAATAAGATGGCATCAGTTATCTATGAGTCCTCACCCTTTCAATTAACTACAACCAGTGTAAGCAAAATGCTGACCATTTACAACCCCCAGTATATTTCTATGCAACTCATGCTTGTGTTGGAACAGTTAGAAAGTCTTTCGTCTGATTGCCAGTATATGAGATAAATGTTTTTTGCCCAGATTCAGCTTCATTTTTTCAAGGGCTGTCATAGCTATTTTCAAGGTAAGAATGAAAATATTTTCATGATATTTAAACATCACAATATTTAGTAAGTTCTTTATGTGAAAGTCCATTTGTTTTATTTATTCTGACTTGGTTCTCGGTGGTGAACAACTTGGCCACCGAATAAATATCAATTATTTCTATGTCCACAAAATTCATGGTGCTGAAAATAAACAATTTAAAATGGAATTTTTTAAGTGGAACTGGAGAGTTATGTTGTCTTCTGGTGCTGAGAAAGGAATCTTAACACTAATTTATATGGAGTATAAACAGTAACTCAGTTTTAATAATGTACAGTATTTGGAGGAAGTCAGGATTAAAAAAATTCAAACTCAGCAAATTTGTATTTTCAGTGGTTGTAATTTCATTATGCACTTTTATGGGTTACAGCTTTCTAAGCAGAGATTACATGGTCATTTAATTTTTTTAAAGGATATGTTGCTTTATATATTCAGCACAGCTGAATATAGAAGAAGATAACAATACATGTTTCTACTACCTAACCAGCTTTTATCCAAAATGGTACAATTACTTTCTCTGTAGCCAAGAAAAACCTAAACCCCAGAAGTCTTTATTGTAAGAATGTACCATATTTACAGTAAAGACCATAGAATCTAATGTGCACCCTATACTTATAATAAAAATGCTATATTTACTCTAATCTAATTAACCATCAAATCTAATGCACACCCTCTTTTTGGAGAATAAATTTGGCTGAAAAGGTGAGCATTATATTTGAGTAAATACAGTGTGTCACACTTTGAATCATTCTTGTACTTCAGTTTTTTATGTAAAAAAATATGGACAAAAATACAAATGCACAGAAGAAATCTACATATAAAACCAAACATACACAATTTGGTGTGTTTAAAAGTTGACAGTATTAAAATCACATTATCTATGGCTTGTACATGTGGGGATGGGGACAGTGATGGGATTCAAAGAAATTAACAACCGGTTCTATGCCCATCTAGCAGCCACTTTTAAATGGCTATTTTTAAACTTTATATATCCTATCTCTTGTTAACAACTGGTTCTATAGAGTGGGTGCGAACCTGCTGGAGCCCATCACTGGATGGGGAAATGAAAAATGTCAGATCTGTCAGGTAAAGAATGCACTCTTTGGAAGTACGGTCCAAATTTTTTATACACTGATTTGACTAAAAAGAAATGGTCATTGCAAATCAATTAAAAAAACTGCTTTTCTACTGTTGTAGAGAGGCAATAAAGCAAACATTCTATTTTTCGGTCTCAGAATTTCAGTCTGCAGATATTGAGGCACTACCTTATTCAATTAGGCACAATAGAGAAGCAAGAAACCTGAAAGTGTGTCTTTAAACCTATTTCTCAATTTTTTTTAATACAGGGGTACCTTGATTCACAAACTTAATTTCATGACTCTGGTTGTGAACGAATCAATTATTTTCTCGATAGGGTTCAATAAAAATTTGGTCAATCCATTCTGAAACTTGTTTGTTTTAACCACAAAAATTAGAACACTAACCTTGCTTGTATCAACTTCTGCCGTGGAGGACAAGAAGGTGTTTGGGGAGAAGGTTATTGCTTGGAGGGAGAGTCCCACTCCATAAGGACATTTCAGATATCTCTTTCAGGGATTTCCTCTCTTCTTTGTTTCTTAGCTGGAGACTCCCCCTCCATAAGGACATTGGAGGACAATGTCTTCGGAGGTTTTGAAGTGTGCACCAGTCACCAGAAACCTCACAGCAAGTGTGCACAGGTGACAAAAAGGCTTCACAGCAAGTGTGCAAAAGCCTAGAGGAAGCCATGACCAGGTGACAGATTGGTTCATCACCAGAGGCAGAGTTTGCAAACTGAGGCAAAATTTTCATGAACTGAATTGTTCGTAAACAAGTGTTCATGAACCGAGGTACCGCTTTACATGGATTTTTTTATCCATGGGAGGTTCCAACACAGAACCCTAGTGGTTAACAAGGGACACCTATGTTTAATGCACAAAACTTGTCATAGAATACAGTGCCTTAGATGACAATTGTACAACTGTACAATGACATAGATGTCAGTACAATGACATCTTGCATGGAGAAGGCCCCAGCAAAATTCAAACCAAAGGTAAGAAGAGAAAAATTGTTCTCTAAAACAGTTCTCTGATGAATTGCTGCTTATCAGTGTTGACTGCACTATGTATGATCCTGTGGTCTATGTAAGGCAACTTGTTATTAGGATAACAAACCAGCTACAATGTTTTTGAATTCATGAGCCACTACTGAAGAGCTTGACAGTTGAAATTTGTCTAGATAATGAAGTTTTTATTTTTACGCCAGTATGAATTAACAGATTGACTTTTTAAATGTTTTATAACATAATTTGTTTGAACAAAATTTTATTAATGTTTGTGTTTTTAATAAAGTCATGATTTGCAAAACTTGCGAATCTTTCAAAAGCACCAACTTGATTTAGTTTTATAGTTGGATTTCATTTGTGCAGATCTCTACAGTGTTCAGATTTTCACCAGCCATTGAGTTCCTGCTTCAGTAGTACAACAGAGGTGAAAACCTGATGAAAGTCATGAAGACTGGATTAAAAATTAAACATTTGATACCTGGTAACGGGTGTTCAAGAGGCTGCCAGTCCTTTGCCTCTCCATAAATCCCAGTATATTCAGTGGCGCTTACACTCAGGAAAGCTTGGATAGGACTGTGGCATAAGCATGTAGTCCTAGCCAAATTTCCAGGACTGGTTTAGCTCTGCCAGTTGTGCATGTGATGCAGTGGGAGGCAGAGGCCAGCACAGCCTTGAGAAGCTCCATTGCAGAACTTGTGGCTTTCCATGGGAAAAAGAAACAAAAGTCACTTCATCTGGTGGCCTTTGAGGTACTGCTGGATGCAATGAGCTATTTTAGTGCTGTTGCACCTGATGTCTTCAAGATTTGGGGCTGTCTTGGGATAGAGGAGTGGTGGAAACTCATGGGGTGTTTGTTTTGTTGACAAATCTGCAAGCAGAACATATTGGGGGCAAAAATAAACACAGAACACTGCTATTAATGCCCCCCAGACGAGCAGCTGCATTCTAAGGATGCTTCAGTTCCAGCCACCTCTCAAATTCATAGCTTTTCTCTGTTGCTCCATCAGAAGTCTGATGTAAGTCACATTCCAAAAGCCAGAACTCTCAAGTAATGTTTAGAGGATTTGGTTTATATCTGACTCATCATGTCAGGCACTTCAGGCAAAATTATAAAGATAGGCACCTTCTCCATTATAAACGAACTTTGTTTTCCTTTGTAAACAGAAAATCTGCCAGTATTGCACTTCTATTGCTCATGAAAGTTATTTAAATGCTAAGAAGTGGTGTTATAAAAGTCAAGATATTTTAAACTATCAAGAAATGTAGAAGGCCCCTCTAGTCTACCTTTTTTCCTTTCAAGTCATTGCTAGCTCTTCAGTTACCCATTTGAATGGCTTTCAGATAAGGAGAATTTTGTTCCTTTTGGTGAGACCATTTTTTTATACCGAATTTATTGAATTTAGGTTTTGAAAATGGATAGTTTTTGTGGGAAAATTGGTGGGACAATTTGTGAGACAATTTTTCCAATACAAGAGTTTATTGAATCTATATGTTTTGAACAATAATGAAATGGATCATTTTTTTCTTGCCTTCCAAAACTTACCTTATTGTGCAAGTTCTCAGTGAATTGGAAAGACAGCTTGAATGCTGCTGTGGCAACTTGTAGTGAAGAAAAAAAATAAGAAAGGCACTTAGGAATGGCATTCCCCAGACACAGATGATACTTGTCACAGTTCAGCTCACCAGAAATTCTTTTGGCAAATGCTGGTTTTCAAGACACATGATTTTTCCTGGAACTGTCCCAGTTTTGAAATTGCTGAGTGGAGTATACCAGTGCCTACTCACCAGATGTAGAGCCAGAACAACCACACAATTATTGTGTGGGAATTTGCTGGAATTTCTTCAGTGGTTGTTCACCTTGTGGAAATGAAATCACACATTCAGAAAGTGGAGTTGTTGGCCCCATCTGCCAACCATCACACATGCACACAACATGAATTTCTTGTCAAACATTACTTAAGTGGAAATAAAATGACTTATTTCTTGCAGAGGTCGCACCAGCTGCATAGAAAACCAAACCAGAGCTGAAAATCTCCATACTAAAAACATCCATATCAAATTGCAACTGGGTAACCATAAAAACTATAGTGGTCAAAGTAACATTTCTTCTGCTTCTCCCCTGTAAATTAGAAAATACTCCATTTGAATCGTGCCCAACCAGCCAATTTACTTGGTCTCAAGGCAACCCATTATATCATTCTTCAATCTGCAATATGTGGCTAATACTGATGATACACCTCAGATCTGCAGTCCAACCCCATGATTTGGATTCCAAGTTATATGAATGCAGCAGTGTTTCATTCTTGCCTATTTCATTTTGAATGCTAAAACCTTATGCCCACTACAATAAGTCCCATTGAACCAGGCAAAATTTACTTCCACATAAATATGCACAGGATCCCCTTCACATTTTGTAATGTAAGGTGACGAAAGGCAGATTTCTAGAGCAGAAGGAACATATTGGTAACACCTAGACTATTTAGCCCAAATTTGTATTTCCCCAATCAGTATTGAATGGTGGAGGAGAAAAAAAGAGTTTTGTATGTTTATGGACTGTACATAAGCTGCTAGCACATATGATGGCACAAGAAAACTTTGGTGCAAGGCCAGCTTGTTTACAAGGCAACGTGAGGTGGCTGTGTTTATACCCAATTCCAAGGTGGCTTAATAAAGCTTTTTATCCTTTTTGTCCCCTCAACAACTCTGTGTGGTAGGTAGTTGTTCTATGACAGTGGTCTTCAAAGTGCAGGTCGTGACCCTTGGGGACCCTAAAAATCAACTTTGTGATGATGTATCATACCACATCATGTCATAGTCATTGGATTCATCTTGAAGAGCAGAATCCAAAGCAAAAATCTGTTTGAAATATCTCCTTCCTATCAAGGTTATGGCCAAAAAACTAAAAAGCAAAAGTATGCATAGAAAATGCATTGCAAAATGTAAGTAATTTCACGGCTTTACTTGTGTGTAGGCAAATGTGCCATAGTCCAGTGAAAAGGGCAGGCTGAGAGCAATCCAAGGACACCTGATGGGTCCTGATCCAATGAGCACAGACCCCCCCCCCAAATCATTCCAGAAGGAAGTTCCCCCTTCCCCTTTGCATTGAGCTCAATTGAAAGTGTGGAAGGTCAGTCCAGGGGTGCAAGGCTTCCAGAATGGCCCTGATCCCAGGCACCTGATCTGAGTTTACAAGTGTTCCAGAAGGCAGGCCTACCCACAACACAGAAAATGATAACAACTGGTTCTGCAGGTAATGTGAATTTTTTTTCTTTTTAAAATTATTTGTAAAAATGGTCCAAACTCCGCTTTCCCCTCTCCCCAAGCTTAATGTCCTGTCCTTATTTCTCTGGGTTTTTAATGCTTTGGGGGGACGGGGACGGCTCTTTTAATTTTATTTTTTATTTTAAATTTAAATTTTTATTAAGTTTATTTTTATTTTTATCAAATGTCCTCTTTCCAAACCACCAAAGAACCAAGCTGTTTAGACAAACTGGTTCTGTATTTGATCAAAACAGTTTTAACTTATAACTTCTTACACCTCTCTGGACTATCCAGGGCATTTCAGGCTTCCACGTTACACAAGGCCTAATAGGCTTTTACAGCTTCTAACAGTCCTTACATTAACAGACTGAAACACCTGCAGCAAACAAAGAGACTGGGCAGACCAGAGACCTGGGCAATATATGTTTCCTTTATATAAGCTACATCACCTGACCACCCTCGGCCAATCACTGCAACAAGCTGAGTTCCACTGTATTAGGTTCATGTTGCAAAAAAATTCCTATTGCACCTTCCTTTGCAATGCCTGACATATTCCAGAGATTGAAAGCGGGTCCCGGGCTGAAACGGCCAAAGATCACTGTTCTACGGGCATCTCATACAACTCTTCCAGATGGAGTCCTTCATGTTGTGGCCATCACATTGGCATCAGGAAATGCCTTCCAAGCTTCCACCAGGTGGTCAGCTAAGCAGTAAACAGTGACACCTCCTGGCTCTTGTCTCATGACCTCTTTATTAGGGTGGCTTTGTATGGGCAGCAGATTGATGCCTGTCTACTGACCACACATCTTCCCTGCTGCCATCATCTTCCTCTTTGCTATCCTTACAAGCGAACAGAGACAAAGCAGAAAAGAGGGTTTGCAGAGGGATTTTTCTTATGTTCTTATGTCCTCCAGTCCCAGTACCGCAATTACCACGCTGGTTGAATGTGCTTTTCTCTCCCCGTTTTAGGATCACTTTTTCACTTTAAAAATAAAACCCTGTTTTATGAATAAGGTGAAAATTGAACAGGAAAATGGAAAACTGCACATATAGCACTTTAAAATAAAAAGACACAAACAGCCTCCCTAAAGGATGGGGGATCTAGGCAGATCAATGTTTCCTTTGTTGTCTGTAGGTCCATCATTCAGTTGGTAAAGCCAAGAGGAAACCAGGCTGGTTTGTAGCTAAATTTGCTATGAATTTTTAACATTTATAATACTGTATATGATTTCTGCTTTCACTCTTAACGTGGGCCATCAGGTTATCAAATATACTGCAGTGGGATTTTCCCCATCTCTACTGTATATTTGAAGAAAGGAGGTTAGATGCTCCAATATCTAGTATGAGCTTACCTTTGAATGATGTACACTTTGACTTGCATGCATGCAAACTGTGAAAAGGAAAGTACCAAAAAAATAAATGACTTTGAAGTAACTGGGCATGATTTTTTAAAATCTCGAATCTGAGCCAATTCACAGTAACTTTTGGTAGCCTTCTTTTTTCTTGGTAAAACGTATAAAGGGCTAACAGGATAATATGCATGCTTATCTGGGAGCAATTTCCATTAAACACACTGAAATTTCCTTCTGAGTAAACCTGCAGAAGACTGTATGGTAAGAGATTGTTAATTATTCAGAGGCAGATCATTTTTCCTTTATCCAGAAATGAATACTTGTATCCATTGTTAAGTGTGACGTATTATGACTGGTATGACATAGTGCAATTTTATGTATGTTTATCCAGAAATCAGTCTTCACTCAATGAGACTAGGCTGCAATCCTAAAGACACTGTCCTGGGAGTAAGACCCATTGAGCACAATGGGGCTTACTTTCGAGCAGACATAGGATTGTGCTCTTAGGATCCAATCTTATCCAACTTACCTACTCTGGTGTAGCCGCTATGCAGCTCTGTGGTAAGGGAACACATGTTCCTGTACCTTCAGAAGATCTCAGTCTCTACCCCAACACAGGATGCAGTGCACACCCCACTGGCGCAACTGCACCAGTGCTGGCAAATTGGATAGTGATTATGCTCTAGTGCAGTGTTTCTCAACCAGTAGTATGGGCGCCAACAGTGGAACTTGAGGTGGTGTCTTGTGGTACGTGTGGGACCCCTGGAGCATGCCACTGAGACCTCTTACTGGTGTTTGTTGTGCTGCATCTGGCTTACCCAACCGGAAGTTACCGGTGATTATGTCATTGCCAGTTACTATCAGTGCTATGTTGAACAGGTGGACCATGTGAAGTGAAAGAAAAATTTTGAGAAACTGGTCTAACAAGTGGGTTTCACATTGCAATTGTACTGTATTGCCTCTTGTGATTAGGGACTTTTAAGTACTGTAATTACTTGGGATTTAGGGTGCAATCCTAATTTAGGTTGGCATAACTGGCATATTTTCCTGTGGTGGTGTGGGGAGGTCAGTGAATGCCTTTACACTTGCCTGTTACCCTCCACGAGTGGCATAGAATTGCCTTATGGCACTTTTGGGGCACCGCCAGGTCAGCACAGGACTTGTGCTGGGGCTTATTCTGGGTTAACTGCTGGTTAGGATTGCAGTCTCAGTGATACTTAAGTATTAAGTATCAGGGACTTTTGAGTATTATCCCCCCATAATTTTGTTATTTAACAGCAAGCAATAAACCCTTTTCAAAAATAATCTTCTCGTCTTCATTGACTTTAAGCAGATACCTCCATGTAAAATGTTATTTGACAGGACAGTGGCAGCCATCTCTCCAAATCCTATCCCAGAATGAAGAGATGTCATAACCACAAAAGAGGACAAGGACCCATAAAATGTAGGACATGACAAAAAAGTAGGACATGACAAAATAAATCTTTAAAACACTCATATACACAGTATTTCTTTTATGTGGTGAATTAAAACACTTATTAAATTTAAAACATACAATAAGGGTGCAATCCTAAGCATGTCCATTGTGTTCCGTGGGGCTGAGAGTACAATCCTAACCAAGTTTACTCAAAAGTAAGCCCCATTGTGTTCAATGGGTCTTACACCCAAGAAAGAGGATTGCAGCCTTACTCACAGGAAAGTGTGTATTAGGATTGCAGCCATAATTTATGGCATATAATTTATTATATGCAATAATAATTTACTGCTAATGAAATAATTTATGAATTGCAAGAAGTCTCCATGCTGGAGGACCCTGGTCAACCTGCATAGTGAGTGGCACAAGTGTGAGAGCTTCTGGCCCTCTCAGGTCCCAGCAAATGTTCTCCAGGGCAGGGCAGGGCAGGCTGCAGGGAGCGCCTCAGCCCTGCAAACATCCTGGGAATATCCCTTCCTGGCTGCCCTGCAGAGCCACCCACAGTCGCCCACGTGGCACTCCCTGCCCTGGGTCCCTGCTGGGCTGGAAGCGCCTCTGAGGAGAAGAAAGGACGGACGGTGAGGCAGGTGAGCCCAGGGATAGAGGGGCTGCAGCCAGGGGCAGGGGAGGGAAGAAGGGCTCAGGCGCACCTCCAACCTGCTTAGATGCCAAGGGGTACAAGCGTCTACTCAGAAGTAAGTCCCACAGTAGTCAGTGGGGCTTACTCCCAGGTAAGTGTGGTGAAGTTGGAGCCTCAGAGCTCAATTCTCTGCATGTGTCTACTCAGAAGTAAGTCCCACAGTGGTCATTGGGGCTTACTCCCAGCTAAGTGTGGTGAAGTTGGGAGCCTGAGAGCCCAACTCTCTGCATGTGTCTACTCAGGAGTAAGTCCCACAGTGGTCATTGGGGCTTACTCCCAGCTAAGTGTGGTGAAGTTGGGAGCCTGAGAGCCCAACTCTCTGCATGTGTCTACTCAGAAGTAAGTCCCACAGTAGTCAATGGGGCTTACTCCTAGGAAAGTGGTGAGAAGTTGGAGCCTGAGAGCCCAATTCTGTGCAAGTGTCTACTCAGAAGTAAATCCCACAGTAGTCTATGGGGCTTACTCCTAGGAAAGTGTGGTGAAAGGTTAGCGCCTGAGAGCCCAATTCTGTATCTACTCAGAAGTAAGTCTCATAGAAGTCAGTGGGGCTTACTCCCAGGAAAGTGTGGTGAGAGTTTGGAGCCTGAGAGCTCAAGACTCTGCATGTGTCTACTCAGAAGTAAGTCGCATGGTAGTCAATGGGGCTTGCTCCCAGGAAAGCATGGTGATAGGTTGGATCCTGAGCCCAAGCCTGTGTGTCTACTTTTAGGTAAGTCCCATGATAGTCAATGGACCTTATTCCTAGGAAGCAGTAGAAGCCACCACAGCTGGAAGGGGAAACAGGCTGCTGCAACAGGTGTGTCCCGGATCTGGGAAGTGCCAAGGGGAAAGCTGGCACTGCTCCACATAAGCAGCCACAACCAAGCTTCACTCACCTTGGAACACAGTTCCCTGCATTTCAGCCTTGAGTCCTGGGAAAAAATACTCATTTTCCTCCTTTCCTTATGAGCAGGCAGCATAGAGCCTTCTTGGAATAAATTATATTTAATGCAGGCATCCAGGGCCTCCAAGAGAAATTTTTTAAGGTGGTACAAAATCCATTTGGGGGCCTTAAGACTTGCAAAATTATTTTGAAGTTTTAAAAAATTGAGGCTAATTAATGTGCAACAAACTTCAACAAGTACACATTTATTGATCATATAAAACATTATGTTAAAACATACCAGTATTCAAGTAATGTGACAATATAAATACCGGTACTAAAATCTTATCAAGAAAAAAATTAGAAAAAATTTAACTAGTTAATAAGGGCTTTTCTGGCTTTCTTATGTGCGAAACTTCTAATTACGCTATCAAAATCAACTTGTCTGGCAATGCTAGACTCAATGCTTAGCCTTGCTAAGTCAACAAGTTGAGTTTGTGACATTGTAGACCACAAATAATTTTTTTTATAAGTTTAAGCTTACTGAAAGATCTTTCAGCAGATGCTACTATAGCTGGAATTGTCAACAATATTCTCAAGCTAATACAAACATTTGGAAATAATTCACACACTTTGTATTCTGTTAACAAATTTAGTAATTCTAAAGGTTTCAGCTCTGGTTTTCCAAAATTGGCCTTGTATACAACTGGTAAATGTTGTATTTCTTCTGCAAGATCTTCATCATCAAGGTCTGAAGGTCTGATGACCTTTTTGCTTTCCCCCCTGTATGTATGCATGCATGAATGCATGTATGTGTGTATATATATGATATGCGTGTGTGCACATATACCGTATTAATTGAGCTAACCTTTTTGCTTTTTTCCCTGTATGTGTGTATGTGTGTGTGTGCACATATACCATATTAATTTGTTAATAACAAACACTCAAATAGTCCTTCAGTCATGGGCCCTTTCGTAGCTCTCCGGCCCCGGAACAATGTACCTGCTGGACCCCCCTCTCATAGGCTCTGCAGACATCCCTCACTTTCTGATGGTTCTGCTCTTTCAACACCTTTCAGTTATACTCAAGACTCATTCATTCAACACATGCTTCACTCTTTCAACCTCTCTCTGCTGGTCTAAAGGCTAAAATGGGGTTGCAACCTTGAGGTTGATATGCCTACCTACATACCTACCTACCACTTTTCAACTAACAAATTCACAAAGCAGTTTACAAAGAAAATGGAAAAAATAATAATAGCTAATGGGTCCGTGTCCCAAAAGGGCTCACAATCTAAAATGCAAAAAAGAACACCAGTAGAAGCCACTTGAACAGACACTGCTGGGGTGTGTAGAGCCGGTTATTCTCCCCCTGCTAAATTAAAGAGGAACACCCACTTGAAAGAGTGCCTCTTGCTCAGTTAGCAGGGGTTAGTGGTGTGTTAGCAGGGGTTAGTGGTGAACATGAATTGGGCAGAGTTATATCAAACCTATTAGGATTCAGACTGTTCAAGCAGAAGAGACACAATGGATTGGGGAAACCTCTTGGAGGATCAATTTGTAGATCAGTTTGTGCTTTGGAGGAGACATTAGGAAGAATCAAACTGGGTCAGATCTAAGTGGCTGACTAAATAAGTGCTCCTGGAAAGCCCTCAAGCAATGAACAGGCCACAGACTGCATGTTATCCTTGAGATATTCATTTAGTCCATTGCTTGCTTACTTCCATCATGAAAACCGTTCTCTGGTGTTCAGTAAGTTATTGAATTACTAAAGGACGTGTCCTCTCACCCCATGAATGTTAAAAGTCTTTGCTGACAGAGGTTTTGCTAAAAACCTTTTGGGCTACAACCTATATATATTTTTGAAGAGAGGATGCGCCAATAAACACAGTAGCTCTTTTGAATGGATATGTTTAGGATTGTGCTCCTGGAAGTCTAACTGCACATTCCTATACTTTTGTACTCGGAAGTACCGGTGATTCCAAATTAGTTTAAAGGGGCTTAGTCCAGGTTAAGTGTGTACCATATAGGATTGAAGCCCAAGTGTTTGAGTACCTCTGCCCATGTGCTTGACATTCTCAAAGAACTCCAAAACTTTGGTTCAGATTTATGCACAAATTGAGTAAATGGCAGATTTGGGCCTCACAATATAAGTGTCTGCTGTATATCAGGGGTCTCAAACCCAGCCATCAGATGCAGCCCATGGCCAGCCTCCGATCTCCTGCAAGGTTCTAGCCTTGACCAAACATAACTGGAGCCATGCTTTTGTCATGTCTAGAGGGTGTTCTGAGGGTCTAAAAATCACTTTCTGGTTTTCCTCAAAGCCACAAGTAACCTTTTGTGCCATCTGAAGGTCATAAAGGTGCTTAGGAGGTAGAGGAAATGGGGATCCATTTTAATATGTGATTTATTTCTGTAATGTGTAATCGGTTCTTGGAAAAATCTTAGAAATTTGAGCCCTTCATTCCCATTTATTCATTCCTCTAGGATCTCTATTTAATTTCATTACCTAAATTTTATATTTAAATTGTTTTCTGGCCCTGGAAAACAATGTCAGAATTTGATATGGCCCTCTTGCAGAAAAATTTAGAGACCCCTGCTGTAGATTAAAAATCTTATTTGCTAATTAAGATATCCCAAAGACAGTGAAGTGTTCATTTGAAAATACTTGATTATTCAACTTGGCTTAATGCAAGATATATGTTTAATGATTTTTTGTTGCAAGTTTGTTTTGTTTACAAATATAGGCAGATATAATGCTTCTAGATTTGTGTGTAGTTTCTGTGTCCTGGATCCACAATTACTCCTAGACATCCAGGTGGCACCTTCAGCCAGAGGAATATTTGCCAAGTTTTGGCTGTTGTGCCAGCTGAGACAGGCCATAGTGGTCCATGCTATGGGACTGGCACTGGAAATAATCTGAAAGTTGCAGTTGATGAAGAATGTGGCAGTGTACTGTACAGTGGTGCCTCACTTAAAGAGCTTAATTCGTTCCGGAGGCATGCTCTTTAAGTGAAACACTCTTTAAGTGAAGCAGATTTTCCCATAGGAAATAATGGAAACTCAGACGATTGGTTCCACAACCCAAAAAATATTCATATAAAAATATTAACTGTTTATAAAAATGATTACAAAACACTGCAATATAACACTGTACAAAGCACTGTAATATACAGTAACACACAACACTGCAATAAAGAAAATACTGTACAGTACTGAACTGTACTGTACCTTTGAAAACCTTCACGGCTGGTGTGAGGGTTACAGAGAGGGGATGACTTTGGCTGCAATCCTAAAGACACTTTCCTGGGAGTGAGACCCATTGGACACAATGGAGCTTACATCTGAGTAGTCATGGTTAGGATTGTGCTCTTTCACAGTCGCTAATGGAGTCACTGCTATCCATTAGCTCAATGGAATCTATTGTCTTTATGTGCAACTTTAACATTCCCAAACTGCTGATGGGGAGCAGCACTAGAACATTGATAAGGCATACCTTCCTCACTGCCACACACAGATCCCACATACAGATGTGACTCAGGCTGCTCCCCCTGGACGTCCCATGAGTTCCCTGGCAATGGAAGCCTATTCCAAACTTTGCCCAGGGCCCCACTGTAGCTCAAGCTAGTCTCCTCATCCCGCCTGTGAGTTCCCTTGCCATGGAAGCCTGTTCCAAATTTCCTCAGAAGTGCTCTTTATTCAAGACAGTGCTCTTTAAGCAAGTCAAAATTTCTGAGAAAATTTTGCTTTTTATACAAAACGCTCTTTATTCAAGACGCTCTTTATTCAAGGTACCACTGTATATGGTTCCTGGAGTTTTGATTTTGTTTGGCCTCTGCTCTAGCAGCTTCATTTGGCTGCCCATTGTTTTGATCATAGTTTGGACTGTTGGTTTAGACTTTTAAAGCCCTTAATGGCCTGGGCCAGAGATACCTTAGAAACCTCCTGTACGTTTTGACTCTGAGGGAACTTGCCTCACATGCTATACTTGAGAGAAATGGGAGGTGAAGTGTTACCTATAATTTGGAACTCCCCTCTTTTACATGAAGGATGATGCTCTGTCTGGACTCTGGAGGGTTCTGGTAAGGACTTAAGATATTTTTTATTTTGTAAAAATAAATGAAATGGCACTCACTTCTGAGTAGACATGCAAAGGGTTGCACTAATGGGAATGCTATGCTGCATATTTTTTGTTAGAAAAAAGTTTTCACAGCAGTTTCATTAAGAGCTCTTGAGGGTGTACCAGCCAGATCTGGTGACTTGTTAATTTTTAATTTGTCAGTTAGTGTCAGTATTTTTGTAACCAATTTTGACTTGTAGCCCAGCCCTATTCTATTCTCCCCAAACTGTAGCATGTAACTGCACAATAACAGGCATGTACACTGTGATGGGTGGTTGGGAAGCTTCAAAGAAGGAATGAAAAAATATTTTCCTTTGCCCGTCCATAAGCCCCTCGGTCACCATTGTCTCTTCTAAGGCCCACTGTATTGTTAGCACAAATACAAGGAGAGAAACGGGGTGTTTTGAGGCTCGAGAGGGACCAGCATCCTGGAACATGTTGTGTGTCCATTTTAACTTCTTCAGGGAGCTAGGATACCTTTTATATAATCCCATGTAAGCCCCTGTCTCCCTATATGATAATTTTCTCTTTGCCATTTAAATGACCTCCTCTTGAACACCAGGGCTACAATCCAGAGTAACTAAGGGACCTTTTACCACTGACATAGTTACAGTGCCACCTATGGGAAACCTCTGGGAAATGCATAGAGCTATCCAGAGTAAGTGCCTCTTACGTCTTCCCATACTGATTGTAGGGTTAGCTGATTTTCTATATAGTAAACTAGGGGCCTCCAAAGTTTTTGGAAGCAGGGTCACATCATCTCTCTGACACTGTGTCAGGGGCCGGGAAAACTAATTTACATTTCAAATTTAATATATTTACATAAATTTACATATAAGATTGTATTGGAGTGGATTGCAAGTCTTGCCCAAGGGGCCAGATACAGGGGTCTTCCCAAGGGCCACATTGAGGCTCACCGGGGGCCACATCTGGACTCCGTGTTGGGGTTTGGAGACCCCTGCAGTAAACTGCTGCCAGAGCTGGCAACTCACCCAGCTCCTTGGTCAATCTCTGGAACATGGAGATGACCAGGGCCCTAGATGAGATTGCTCCTGAGCGAACTCGGCCCTGCTGTAGATCAAATGCAGCTCCTTGGTTTACTGGGGAGCTGCGGGCTTTGAAACAGCAAGGTCGACGTTTAGAGCGACAGTGGCGAAAAACTCATGTCGTTTCTGATCTGGCAGAGGCCAGGGCTCACTGGCGAGCCTACTCTGCAGCGGTGGTGGCGGCAAAAAAGTTATACTTTGCTACCACCATCGCATCCGCAGGGAACCGCCCAGCAGAGCTCTTCCGTGTGGTCTGGGGCCTACTCCATTTGGCCCCTCGCAATGATGTGGTAGAGCACACGGAGGCCCGCTGTGGCGAGTTCACCCAACACTTTGCGGACAAGGTCGATCAGATCCGGCATGACTTGGACGCCACTTTAATAACATCCAACGATGTCCCTGGGGCACCTGTCTTGTCCATCTTTTGGGATTCTTTTCAGCTTGTAGAACCTGAGGATGTGGACAGGATTCTCTGTAGTGTGAGACCATCTGCTTGCCCGCTGGACCCTTGTCCAGCCTGGCTAATCACATTGGCCCGGGATGGACTGGCCAAATGGACAGGGAGGGTGGTGAACTCATCTCTGAGGGAGGGGGTGCTGCCTTCTGCATTAAAGCAGGCGATGGTTCGCCCCCTCCTGAAGAAACCCTCCCTGGACACTAAAAATCTAAACAACTATTGGCCAGTCTCAAATATCCCATTTCTGGGCAAAGTGGTCGAGCGGGTGGTGGCGTCCCAGCTTCAGAGGGTCCTGGATGAAGCTGATTATCTGGATCCCTTCCAATCTGGCTTCAGACCGGGGTTTGGGACAAAGACTGCCTTGGTGGATGACCTATGCCGGGGAATGGACAGGGGGAGTGCGTCCCTGTTGGTCCTGCTGGACCTCTCAGCAGCCTTCGACACCATCGACCATGGTGTCCTTCTGGGGCGACTGGCCGGGTTGGGGATTGGAGGCACTGTTTTGCAGTGGTTCCGCTCCTTCCTAGCTGATCGGTCCCAGAAGGTGGTGCTGGGGGATGCTTGTTCGGCACCCTGGCCTCTTCGGTGTGGGGTGCCACAAGGCTCCATTCTATCCCCCATGCTATTTAACATCTACATGAAGCCGCTGGGAGAGGTCATCCGGAGGTTTGGAGTGAGGTGTCATCAGTACGCCGATGACACCCAGCTCTATCACTCATTTCCTCCTGAGTCCAAGGAGGCAGTTGAAGTCCTGAATCATTGTCTGGAGGCAGTGGGGGACTGGATGAGAGTGAACAAGCTGAGATTAAATCCTGATAAGACAGAGATTCTCCTGGTCCGGAAGGCCTCGACTCGGGTATTGGAATATCATCCTGTTCTGGATGGGGTTGCACTCCCTCTGAAGAAGCAGGTTCGCAGCTTGGGGGTTCTCCTGGATTCGCAGCTGCTCCTGGAGTCCCAGGTGGCGGCTGTGGCCAGGGGAGCCTTGCTCAGCTTCGGCTGATCTGCCAGCTGCAACCTTACCTGAGTCGCTCGGATCTGGCCATGGTGACCCATGCCCTAGTGACATCGAGACTAGATTATTGTAACGCGCTCTACGTGGGGCTGCCTCTGAAGACGGTCCGGAAGCTGCAATTAGTCCAGAATCCGGTGGCCCGTGTGGTTGCTGGGGCTCGTCGGTTCGACTCTGTCGGGCCACTGCTTCAGCGACTACACTGGCTGCCCATTCGTTTCCGGGCTGAATTCAAAGTGCTGGTCCTGACCTTTAAAGCCCTAAACGGCTTGGGTCCAGGTTATCTGAGGGACCGCCTTCTTCTGTACAATCCGACCCGTCACCTAAGGTCATCTGAGGAGGCCCTACTGACTGTGCCGCCACTTAGAGATGTGAGAGGTGTGGCGGCCAGAGATAGGGCCTTCTCAGTGGTGGCACCCCGGCTTTGGAACTCCCTCCCCACTGAACTGAGAAAAGCTCCCTCAATACAGAGCTTCAGGCAGAGCCTTAAAACCTTCTATTTTAAAAAAGCATTTTAAATGCGGCAGAGGTGGGGGGGACAGTTGTTGTTGTTTTTAATTTTTTTATTGTTTTTAACAAATTTTAATCTGCATACTTTTTACTCAATTTAATTGTATTTTAATTATATTTTAATGGTGTTTTAATCTTAATTTATGAACTGTTTTAATGATGTTTTATTCCCTGTTCTCAGCCGCCTTGGGCTCCCCCTTGCGGGGGAGGAAAGGCGGGGTATAAATTGATTAAATAAATAAATAAAAAACCATCCCTCAGAAAAATAAGGCACTAAAATTGAAATGAGCAGCAAACTGCTTTAATATCCCTGAAATGCTCAATACTAAATAAATTCCGAAGACAATGCTGGAGCTCCTACAAAATGAAATGTCTGACTAATCTGTTCTGGAAATTTTTTTTAGAACAGCCTTTTAAGAAACCATTTTACCTGCCTTGGTATGTTATTTTCCTTTCTGGTTTTTATGACAGAGGCTGTTTGCATAAAAGCTCTCACATTGTTCCTGAGAGTTCATCAGCTCCTGCTGCTTTTTTCCCTGTGTGAAGCCTCAGTTGCACTGAAAAAGGGCAACCAGTGGTGAAACTGGCAAGGATTCCTTCTTTCCACTGGAGGGGAATGAACATCAGGGATTCAGTGAACCTTAACTGCTTCACTGCTGCTTTAACAGGCAGCTTGCACAGTAGAAAAGAACTGCACTGGGGTTTAACAATGTGTGTGCATCTTATTGTTACAGGCGGGATATGCCAAGTAGTGGTGGGCTTGCTTGGCATAGCATCTGGGGAAGGCAAGGGACAGGGAAGGAGCCACACAGCAGAGGAGATGAGGAACAGCTTCTTCATCCCAAGGAGAGGTGGTGGTAGTTTCTGAGCTGCAAGGATCAGATGAAGCAAGAAGTCAAGGAAGATAAATCCTCTGCTCTTGTATTAGCACTTTAGGGCCTAGCCTTTCTGTTTTTCTTCTTAAGAATAAGAAGTTGTAAGCTTCATACTTCCCCCAGCCATTTTGGGGGAATTGTACAAATGAAATGTACAAATACAAATGAATTGTATTTGGACAGAGTTGTCTGTTCAGCAAGATGTCTCCTCCTCATTTGGCCCATTCTTCCCATTGTTGCAACAGTGATAACACTGCAGAAAGCTAAAGTCAAACTTTACACACCTGGTCAAAGCAAAGGCTGATCTAGTGTACAGATAGGTGCACTGACCCTGTTGCATTTTTAAAAAATGCAGATTGTGGTCTTTGATTCTAGCACTGTGGAAACCAGCAGCTCTGCTATCACATTTGGGCTGCAATCCTAAAGACACTTTCCTGGGAGTAACACCCAATGAACACAATGGGGCTTTGTAGTAGACAAGGTTAGGATTGTGCTCGTAAGCATTATCCCATGGTTGTGGTATTATTTCAGTTTTTGCTCACAGTACAGGTTGTCCCTCAGCATCCATTGGGTTCCATTCTGGTAAAATAGCAGTATAAAAATAGAAGGACCACTTCCAGGTTTCTTGCTCCCCATTTTTCATAATAGAATAAGGTCATCCCTTGATATCCACAGGCGTTTGATTCTGGGGCTCCCTGATACAGAAAGCTGATACAGAAAAGGTGTTAAATAAAAGCATTTTGGGAAAAAAATAAAATTACACTTGTTTGAAAACAGCTTTTCTTCCAGTTGTAGAGAGGCAGTCAGCAATTGGAAAGCAAAGGACCCCCTTTCCTTATCCAGTTCAGCTGAAGAATGGAATGATTGTTTGCACGACTGCCTTTATACAATAGCTTGAAAAGTAAAAACTGTGTTTTAAATTGTGATTTTAAAATTGGTTTTAAAGGGATGCATTTTCCCCTTCCTCCAGTGATTGGCCCATTCCTTCTCAATTGCATTTGCCATTCATGTTGAGTCTAATGTACAGTATAGTAAAAATCCATGTATAAAAATTTGGTCCTGTATATACTTTATGGACCTGTTTATACTATCTGGGGGCTGGGCAGGGGACTGACTGTATCTGCCCTCAGTGTGGAAGGGATTGCCACTCTCGAATTGGCCTGTTTAGTCATAAAAGACGCTGTTTTAGGACCTCTACTTCTGAGCACGATACCATAGTCTTTCGAGACTGAAGGATGCCAATGATACTTTTGAGAAAACTGTTGGGCCTACATCTCTGAATGTGACCTTAGACACTGTTTCTTTCCATTGAATCAGGTGAAATTAAACAATGACGCTTCTTCAGTGCCTGTCTCAGCCTTGCAAGAACTCACCTGCACAAAACAGCTGACCTCACTGTTTGGTCTCCAGTGGCTTTTCTTTGGCATTATGGCAGCACCACTCAGCTACAGCCCTAACATGAATGGCAGGCCATTTGTGCCTGGGGCCAGTACCAATATGAGGAGTGATGGGCATGTGCAAGAGCTTTTCCATGAAGAAGCACAGCAGGTATGTTGAAAAAGCCCTTTGTCCATGTAGCTACATTCTTCTGAAACATTGCACAGCAGTTGATGAAATATAATATGTAGGGCTTTATTATTATCACCAGAAGAAGGGATGCCATCTGTGATAATAAACTACTTCTTTTGGTAGGGTGAAGATAAGAAAGAGTTGAAATGTTACATTTTACCCCAGTTCCAGTATTGAAATGGCCAATTAGGGCTTTCAGTCCCTAAAATCACTATGAGCTCCTGGTTTGGTAGGCTTCACAAAGTCACAAAACTTCTAATGTCACTGACTTGAGATTCTCCCTCTGGAGATAATGAACAGTGCAGGTTCTGACGTCCATAATGCAAGGCATTCCATATGAATTGCAGTGTTGGCCTTTTGGTGACTCTTTGCTGTCCATTGTATCTAGAAAGATGAAGGAACAAAAGTAACATGAAATGAATACTTTCTTTCAGAGTTCTCAGATACACCACAGACCCTGGTGGAAGATTCAACTTTTTGTCTGGGAACCAGTACTCTTTGGAACGTGGGATGGAGTCTTTACATCTTGCATGATCAACATTTTTGGAGTAGTTCTCTTTCTGAGGACAGGATGGCTGGTGGTAAGTATAGGTGACCAAATCCTATGTTCACGTTCAATCTACAGTGGCGCCTCACATAAAGTATGTTTCACGTAACAAACAAAAATTTCTCCAGGATTCTGCTTCACGTAAAGAAAGTCCTTCACGTAAAGAAAACATTTGTTGGCAGTTGGGGCAGACACGCTGGCCGGCAGCCTGTTTATAAAGCATCAGGGCTGCCTAGCGCACCTGCCCATAGTGTAAGCAACACTTCTGCGCTGTTCCTCCTGTGGCCGGGCATCTGCTGGGCAGAGGGAGAGAAGAGCAGTGGAGTAGAGGGAAGCAGCTCGGGGCTAGCCAGAAGGGAGCAGGGGAGAGAAAGGCTCAGGATGGAGAGAAGGAGAAAGTGGGGAGACACTTTAAAGGTGTCTTGGATTGCAGCCTCCTCACCATGTCTACCCAGAAGTAAGCCCCATTGTGTTAAATGGGTCTTACTCCCAAGAAAGTGTCTTTAGGACTGCAGCCCTAGTAGACTTCATAAGATCATGCACATTGAATGCATGTTTTGAATTCAGTTCCAGTGTTTTGTCATCATTTTTACATCCAGTTAATATTTTTATATGAATATTTTTGGGGCTGTGGAACCAATCATCTGAGTTTCCATTATTTCCTATGGGAAAATCTGCTTCACGTAAAGAAAGTTTCACGTAAAGAAACTGCCTCTGGAACGAATTAATTCTGTTACGTGAGGCACCACTGTATTTTGTAGTGTCACTCAGGCAGAAAGCAAATGTATCATAGTAGGCTGAATACAGTTCTGATAGTTTCACATGATCAGACCAAAGACCGCAATCATTCATCCATCCATCCATTCATTCATTCATACTCCACCTTTCTACCTAAAAAGGCAGCCTTCAGGGAAAAAAAACATTAATCCCAAAGTACATTTTTAAAACAGCAACATTTTAAAAATGCAACAGTATGTGGCGGCACTCTGGTTGAAAATCCACTGGTCTGTATACTGTATGATGAAATGTGCAGAGGGTGTGATTGTGCGGAGGGTAACATGCACTGATGTGGCCTAGCAAATGGTACACATCTGCCAGGCAGCTGCAGTCCTATTACTTCAAAATTTCAGTTTTACACTGACATCACTGTCTCCTTTGGTTTCAAACATGTCTTTAGGATGTTGCATGTTTTTTATTTCAGTTCTGCATTGTGGAGCTGATGGCTGTTACCTGCATAGCAAGTACTGCTTGTGTAATTTCCTGATTTGACTCACTGTGCCTAAAACAGTGCCAATGGGGGTCAAACATTATGCTAATGCAGCAATCCGTTCTCCTTAGAGCCTGTTCCTGCTGTGTTTACTTACGAATCATTTGAACTGGCTTCCAAGAAAGCTGTTTAGGATTGCAGCTTCCAGACCCTATTTCCAATCCCATGGTTCATGAATTGACTTGTAAATTCCATTTTTTTAAGTAATAAAAGGCTCACAAATGACTTACTTAAAATATGCTTGGATTCCTGTGGTTTTGTTAGCTTTTTATACATCCTGTTTTACAAATGTCAAAGTAAAATTAAAGAATAGCTTGGATTATTTATGGGAAAGTTGATCAAATATAAGTGTTCAGGTGAAACATGTTGCTATGGTTACATGTCCTCCCACACACTCCTCAAAACATTACTTAAAGAATATGGTCTAGTCTGAAGTGATATTCTTAGTAATTCATCCTTCTACCAAATTTAAAAACAAACATAAAAAGTTTGTTTTTTTACCCTTTTTGAACATGTTAGAAGTATTGAACAAAATGGTATTTGTGCATGGCCCAAACTCAAAACCTTGTAAAGTGATCTCCCAATACTTCAAATGCTTCACTGGGAGTTTGCCGTCCTAAGTAACCCACTGCTGTGGTGTAAAATTAGAGAGAGCGAGAGAGAGGTTCAGTTCACTGAGCTGAGCATTAGGTAGGACTAAAGGTCTTACAGATTTTTTTTGCAGGGGTGGGTGGGAGGGTTTGTTAGGTTATTCACTTGGTTTACTTTCATGTATTTACAGTTATTTATTTATTCTAATTTGCTAGATGATGTGATTTCATTACTTCTGGTGGGTCCTGGCCAGATTGACCCTCTAAAAAGTGGTCCCCAAGCTAAAGTTTGGGAATCCCTGAAATAAGGTGATGGAAAGGTGGCACCTTTGGGTGGTGGTGACCAGGGGTGGGCACAGCTTGGCCCAAGAACTGGTTCTCCAGAAGGGAGTGGGGCCAGGGTCAATTTAAAAATAATTTTAAAATTACTTACTTCAGAGTTGACCCGTATAGGATGGGGCTCTGAGGCTGCAGTCTTCTCAACACTGGCCTGGGAGTAAGTCCCACTGACTATGCTGGGACTTACTTCAGAGTAGACCTGTATAGGATGGGGCTCTGAGGCTGCAGACTTCTCAACACTGTCCTGGGAGTAAGTCCCATTGACTATACTGGGACTTACTTCTGAGTAGACATGCATGGGAAGCTCTCAGCCTCCCCAGCTGGCCAAGGGAGGCAGAGAGAGCGGCTTTTGAGCCCCCCAGCTGGCTGGGGGAGGCAAGGAGAGCTGCTTTTAAGCCTCCCCGGCCGGCTGGGAGAGGCAGGGAGAGTGCGCTCGTGCCGCGTGCCTCCCCTTTAAGCCTCCCCGACCCGCTGGGGAAGGCAGGGAGAGTGCGCTCATGCCGCGCACCTCCCCTTTAAGCCTCCCCAGCTGGCCGGAAGAGGAGGCACAGTGGCGGCCGAACTGGTCCCCATGGTTCTGGGGGCCCCCTGCCGGCTCACCAGCAGCAGGGGGATTGGAAGAACCCCCCCCAGAACCAGACCGAACCGGCCTGTGCCCACCAACGGGGGTGACACCACAAGTGATCAAAATGGCTAAAATCATGGTTTTTAGGAATAATTTACTAAATAATTTACTGTTGGATGCATAATTTACACTTCGAAATATCTTTATTCTATCAAAATGTGTGGTCAAAAAACAAGTGGAGGTGGGGCAATGGCTCATAACCACATTTACCACCCAGGTTGTTGCCCTGCTGACTGCATAGGTGTGACATGCTGGCCTCCCACATGGGGTGATGCAAACTCTAGTGCCACCACTGCTTCTGAGGTGTCCCAGACAGATTGTCATTCTCAGAAGGGGGTCCTGGTCTGAAATGCTTGTGAACCACTGACGTGGAGGTCCACTGTACATTGCTAGTCTTAACTTCCTGCTCTACTTGTCAACATCCTATCATTATCGTGAAATAGAACACTACTGTTACTGTACTTGTGTACAGTTAGTGGTTCTATACCCTTTACTCAATTACAAAATCAAATGATTATCAAATTGAGCCTACATCTTGTATTTTTCTTCAGGGCAAGGAAGCTGTTGCTTCTTCTCCTGTTGCCTTCATGAAATTGTTTAGTTTGATATCCTGCTGATTTAGATGACATTTGAATCAGACCAAGCAGGACTGGAGCCAGGAATCAGCATGACCTCATCTGCTAGTATAAAGTACTTTTACGCCCTCTGCCTAAACAGCAATTTAAAAAAAAAAATAAAGCTTTGTAATAACTTTGCAACAATTGTTAAAGATAAAGTGTTGTCACTATTACATATGCCAAATTTCTTGAATTTTTAAAAGTGACCAGGAACAGTGGGTACTATTTGGAGGTGCTTATGGCACAACAATAACCTACCAAGTTCTTCACAAAAACACAATTAGTAAGGAAAATAACCTAAAAATCAACAGCTGCTCCTTCACAGGAGTCATCACAGGAAGGAACACACCACGCCTTTGGGATAAGAGCAACATACAGAGAGCTTTGAAGATGGGCTAAAAGGAAGTAAAATGCTGGAGTTTGTTCACAATGGGGATCTCTAAAAACTCAGAGGAAAAGCTCAAGAGGTCACTTTTTAATTTGGAATCTGCAAGCTTGTAACACTTGAAGGTCTCCTCCTGGAGCTCATATATGATAAGGTCTTTGGAAACAGAAATGTAAGATCTTCTACCTTCCACATCTTTCCAGACAGCAGTTTGCAAATCCCCATCTTGGGGTGGGTCTGCAAATTATCCTTTTACAAGAATATTTTTGAGAATAGTGCCAGTATAGTACTGCCAAGTCACTTCCAAAGTTTGGTGGTTTCTGAGAGAATCAGACATAACCATTATTTAGGGCGCAATCCAGAGTAACTACGGGGAGTCCTTGCTCCGGTGTAAGAACAATTTGCTCTGGATTCCAATATGAATGTCCCATAAGTTTTCACTAGGTGGTGCAGTAACTATGGGTGCCCGAATTGTCTCTTACGTGCTCCCGTAGTTACTCTGGATTGCAGGGATAGGAAGAAATCATTAGCACACTTTCTTGGGAGTAAAATCCATTGATCACAATGGGACTTACTTCTGAGTAGACAAGGATAGGATTGTGTCCTCATGAGATTTATACCCTGCTTTTCCTATGCAAAAGCAAATGCCACTAGATTCAAGCATTAGTTTTAACACATTTTGAAATATAAAAAGCACTGAGTTTTAACATTTAAAAAAATTAATGTTAATATTAAAAGACACTGGAAAAAAATTTAATTATATGGTGAAAGACCAAGAGGCAAGTTTTGAGCCTTCGCTGAAAAGAGAGGTTATTTCCCTGGGACAGAATTCCATAGTTGTGGGGTCACTATAGAAAGTTTGCCCCTGAGTTGCCACATTGTTCTATGAGATTGATAAGAGATTCTATGAGAGTATTCCATACTGTTCTTCATGAGATTGATTTGCAAAAGAATTCAAGGAATCCGAGTCCTTGTATGTGGAATGATCTCTTTAGGGATGTTCATCTCTTTACTAATCGCCAGAACTTTTGGGGGGTTTTTCCACCTGTCGTCCCCCCCAGCATCTAATTAATAGTTATTCATATGGGGACTAACTAGTGAATAAACTAGTGAGTATACCTTTTCCCAGAAAAAACACTGCTAATCCCTAATGACTGGTTAATCATTAATTATTAGTCATTATTGTTATTAGTCACCAATGTCCTTTTTGTGCCATAAAATCACCTTTTTGTTTTCCTGGGACTTTTAACTTGATTTACTTTTTAGCTGCTATTTTTATTTGATTGTCCTAATTATCTTGTTTTTATTATGTACTCATTGCTTTATAGCTTTTTATGTGCTCATAAATTTATTGCAGAAACAGTGTGGTTAATAAATGCATTCTAATATTCTCTTTGAGACCTTAATTTCTTTTTCCTCCTCCATTTCAGGGAAATACTGGAATTATTATGGGCATGTTTTTAGTGTCATTTGTCATCTTGGTAGCCTTAGTGACTGTCTTGTCTGGCATTGGGGTTTGTGAGCGGTGCAGCATCGGAAGTGGAGGAGTCTATTCAATGATTTCTACTGTCCTTGGAGGCCAGGTTGGAGGAACTGTTGGCTTCCTCTATATTTTTGGTCAGGTAGGAGTGCTTTTGAAAAAAAATACTTCATTTTTAAAATGTATACAGTGGTACCTCGCATAATGAGTGCCTCGAATAACGAATGTTCCACATAACGAGTTAAAATGTCTGTGGGATTTTTCCTCACATAACGAGCATGATTCATATAACGAGTGTCCATTGGCTGGGCTCCCTCTCCTCCTGTCTGCATTGGCTAGGCTGAGGCACTGAGGTGGGACTATTTCCGCCTGCCTGCAGTATATGAAAAGAGGGATGCCAGCAGAGGGAGCCAGCAGAGGGAGCTCAGGAGATTCTTCAATGGAGTAACAAAGATGCAGCCAGCAAATGTGGCGAGCCCTGCCTCTGCAGCCTTGATCCGGTAGGAGGGAAAACTCCTCCTGCATCCCTCTCTGGCGCCCCCTTCAAACAAACCCCTTCTCCACCAAGGAAGCTCCTCCTGCGTGGTCCCCACTACAACCACCCTCTTCCCCCCACCAGCTTTCCTACCTGCACTTTTTCTGTCCTGTGAGTAAGCCCTAGTGGATTCAAAGGGGCTTGATTCTGAGTAGACAAATCTGGCCCGTCTGCTCTTGCTCTTCATGCAAACTTGGAGTCAGGCTGCATTCTACACACTTTCCTGTATTTTTATTTTTAAAAATAAAATGCTATAATTATTTTTTAATTTTTGCTAGGCAGTATAAAAACTTTAAGCATCTGCTAAGTGTTAAGTGTTAAGTCTAAATCTTCTTTAGACTCACTGTAGAAGGTGTTAAATGATGGAAATTATAGCTCATTTTTTAAAAACAATTTTTTTAAAAAAGAATTATTTTGCCAATCCGGTGTTTTAAACCCTGCCTTTCAGCTGTGATGGCTTTCAAGAAAGCAGGTTATTTGAATAATTGCAACAATAAAATTCCCAGCAGTGTTTACTGGGACTGACAAATGTTGACAATGTGAAACTTCCACCTAACTTATTCATATGTGTTGTTATTCGATATTTGGAAATTATTTTGATAATGAGCCTTTTCTTGTTTAAAAATCTCCAAGCCTGTGCCTCTGTATAGGATCTGTGGCATTTATAAAATCCTTAAATCCAGTTTTCAACAGTAGGCCCCACATGTGAATTAGGGTGCAATCCAGAGTAACTACGGGGAGACCTTGCTCCGGTGTAAGAACAATTTGCTCTGGATTGCAATATGAATTTTCCATAGGTTTTCACTAGGTGATGCAGTAACTACAGGTACACGTAATGTCTCTTACGTGCTCCCATAGTTACTCTGGATTGTAGGGTTAGTCACTTAACAATGCATGTCTACTCAGAAATCTCTTCTAATTCAAATGAAAATTCAAATCCCAGGAAAGTGTGTAGGACTGCAGTCTTACAGCCCAATCCTAAACTTCCTGGCACAAGAAGTTGTGCCTGGGTGATGAAATAGCTACTGCTATATCCTTTGGGTGTCGGAAGTCAGCTGGAAGTCTGGAGCACATAGCAAGCGCTGATGCTATGGGCCAATAGGATTGGGCCCTATGTCACATTGAATACAAAGGGACTCCCTTCCAAGTAAACATGCATAGGATTCCATTGCAAGCCAACGAAGTCATTCGGGAATGGGTTTTCCATAGTTTCTGTAGTGTGAAAAGTGTCTGAATCCAGGATTGCATCCTAAGGCTACAATCCAGAGTAACTACGGGACCTTTTACACCAGTGTAGTTACAGTGCCACCTATGGGAAACCTATGAAAAATGCATAGAGCAATCTCAAAGTAAGTGTCTTCCAGTATTTGCTCTGGATTGTAGGGTAAGCCTCCTTATAAGGGTGAAATGCCCTTCAGGGGGGCTCTGGATCTGGAAGAGTGGAGTTCTTCCATTACCATCTTCCTCCCTCCCTCTACATACATCCTGCCTGTTCTCATCCCTTCCTAGAATACCTCCTCCCCCACCTCCCACAATGCCCCTTCAGTCCACATGATCTGCCAAATATCAGGGAAAGCATGCTTTGCTAGTGCTAACATAGCACCTCTCTGCAATGTGCTAGTTCCAGCAGTGGCCTGGCAATGAGGCTTTTAGGATGCCTTACCCAGTTGCTGCCTTTGCCCCTTGCTGAACCCTTAGGATAGAGCACATATTGTTATAACTGTCAGTTATTGTTGTGAGTGGCGCAAGAGGTTAAGACGCTGTGCCTGTTAACCAGCAGGCCAGGGTTCGAGACCCGGGTTGGCCCCACAAGACAGGGTGAGCTCCTGTCCTTAGCCCACCTCTGCGACGCCAGCTGGATCCAATCGTATTGGCTTTGCCTTTCCATTGGACTAATTCAGTGGTGTGGAGAGGGGGGATTTGCTGCTTGGGTCACAGCCTGTCCTCCATAACAATCCAAACCAGGCTTTCATGCTTCGCTTGCAGTGTATGCAGCGCTGAGCACGATACCATAGTCTTCAAGAATGACGGAGGCCTGCTTTTTTATTGTTGACTAAATTAGCATAAGTGTATTAGCATAAGTGTCAGTTACCACTAACTAAGGCTGCAATCCTAAAGACACTTTCCTGGGAGTGAGATCCATTGAACACATAAGGGCTTACTTTTGAGTAGACATGGTAGGATTGTGCTCTCAAATATCTTTATTTTTTCAGCAAAGTTAATGCTAGACAGGTTAACTCAGCAAAGTTAACTTGTCCCAGCAAAGGTAATGCTTTGAAAATTCTTGGTCATTAATTGTTCAGTATTTGGTAGTTTTTGACCATTTTTAAAATTAGACAAATGACTAATTTGATCACTCTCCCTTAATGTGTTTAAACAGTCCAACTAGCTCTGGACTAGAAAACATCCAGCACCTAAAAGCAGTTGGACTTTCAGGAAGTCTCACTGCCAGATCATTTGGCAATCTTGCTTTCTTGCTCACACGCATGATCAATTTGGATTGCAGAAAATTTGTTTTTAATCCCACTAACAACCACAGCCAACATTCCAGTACTGATGCAGCCCTGAGTCAAGGGAAGAAATTTGCCTTTTCCTTGAAGAGGCTTCTTTGACTGGCCACCCACTGCACTGTAAGTTGCAATGTACAGCCCATTGGCACAGCTGCATTGGTGCTAGAAAATTACAGTGGCACCTCACGTAACAAATTTAATTCATTCCGGAGGCATGTTTGTTACGTGAAACATTCTTTACATGAAGGGGATTTTCCCATAGCAAATAATGGTAACTCAGTTGGTTCCAGAACCCAAAAAATATTCATATAAAAATATATTAACTGGATATAAAAATGATGACAAAACACTGGAATTGAATTCAAAACATGCATTCAATGTGCATGATCCTATGAAGTCTACTTAGGCTGCAATCCTAAAGACACTTTTCTGGGAGTAAGACTTATTAGACACAATGGGGGTTATATCTGAGTAGTCATGGTTAAGATTGTGCTCTTTCACTATCACTAATGGAGTCACTGCTATCCATTGGCTCAAAGGAATCTTTGTCTTTTTGTGCATCTTTTAACATTCCCAAACTGCTGATGGAGAGCAACATTAGAACATTGATAAGGCACACCTTCCATGCTGCCACACACAGATCCCACATACAAACCTGGCTCAGGCTGCTACCCCCCCCCCCCCGGACCCCACATGAGTTCCCTGGCCATGGAAGCCTATTCAAAACTTTGCCCAGGGCCCCACTGTAGCTCAAGTTAGTCCCCTTGTTCCACCCCCCCCTTCCCTCGTTCCCCCTGTGGGTTCCCTTGCCATGGATGCCTGTTCCAAACATCCTCAGAAGTGTACTTTACCCAAAACAGTGTTCTTTACGCAAGTCAAAATTTCTGAGAAAATTTTGTTCTTTACCCAAAACGTCCTTTACCCAAGTCGTCCTTTATCCAAGGTACCACTGTAATTAGGCTTGGGTTGCCAGTGACGTTAATTGACCAGTTTCTCTTTGATCAGATTGGGTACTAATTTCATATATCAATGGATGTATACTATTTGGCATCCACTAGTATATGAATATCAGTTCTTTCAGTGTATGACAGGAAATTCTCTGTCATATCATGAAAATCAGAATGCATATTTCATTTTAAAGTAAAATCCCATGACATGAAAGAATAGGGTTTCATAAACAGTAAAGAAATACTGCCTGGTCCTCACTGCAAACTGTTTACCCTCTTCTGCTATTGCTATCTGAAATGGCATCCCTCTGCTTCCAAAACATTTAATAATATATTATTTTTCAGTACTGTAAAAACGTTGTATCTTCTTTCCCAGAGATATTCATAAATATCACAGTAACGTTGTAGCTTCTTTCCCAGAGATATTCATAGATCGGTCTACACTTTCTGAAAATTATTGAACATGCTTTTATTCTGAAGGCATTTGGCCAGTGAGACATATGTTTATTTTTTTGAACTGGGCTATATTTTGTCAACTATCATGAGTATTGTTATTTTAAACTGCATTGAATTATTAGAGTTGATACAGCTATGTTGTAAATACTAATTAGTATGGAGTTGCAGTGGCTAAGTGGTTAAAGGGGCTGTGCCAGCCCATCTGAAGATTGGTAGGTCAGCAGTTCAAGACTTGCCGTTCAAGTACTGCAAGACAGGGTGACCACTCATCCTTAGCCCAGCTCCTGCCAACCTAGCAGTTCAAAAGCATGGAAATGCAATTAGGTAAATAGGTACGACTTTGGTGGGATGGTAAAAGCGTTCCATGCTCCTCAGCATATAATCATTCCAGGCACATGAGCCATAGTGTCTTTGGACAATGCTGACTCTTCAGCTTAGAGATGGGGATGAGCACCACACCCTAGAGTTGTCACTACTAGCAGGACAATCTGCTGGGGACACCTTTAACCTTTACCTTTAAGTACAGTAGTACCTTAAGTTACAAGCATATGAAACCTGCTCATAATTCAAAAGGCTTGAATATTGAAACAAGCCTTCCCAGAAGAAACAATGGAAACTCAAGTGACTGGTTCCTTTGCCTCCTTCACCCACCCCTTCAAAGCCGCAAACACTACCAGCGTTGGAGGGGGGCGAAGAGAGCCCCCTTCCATCCCTTTCCAAGGCAATCATTCCTTGGAAGGAGAGGGGACGGAGAGCACACAACCTTCAGTCCCCAGATACGCAGAGGATAGGCACTGCTCCTCTGCGTCTCTGGGGGCCGAATCAGAATGCTGGGCTGCCTAAGCACACACATGCTCAGGCATATGTTAGGCAGGTTATGGTAGCATGTGTTAGCAGACACATGCTTAGGCAAACCTAGCATTCTGACCTGGATTATTGGCAATGCCTTGCTCATAAATACATTGCTCGCAAATCAAGTCTTGTGAAATACTTGCAATTCGGGTCACTTGTCATTCGAGGCACCACTGTACAAATTATTGCTTTCATTTGATAACCTTCATCAAGACACCAGGCACGTACTCCCTGTGTGTATGTATGTATGTATGTATGTATGTATGTATGTATGTACGCATACATATGTATGTTTTCTGGAATCTTCATCATTTTTTAAATTCAGATTTCTTATGACATTTATTAGCAATTTCACTGAAGTAGAACTGCCTTCTAGTGTGTTGCAGGTGCTATGTATGTTACTGGATTTGCTGAATCCATCTCTGATGTCCTGAACTTTAGCAGCATTTGGGCAGTAAGAGGCATCTCATTGGTTGTCCTGCTGGGTTTGCTCGGAATTAATCTTGCTGGTGTGAAATGGATAATCCGTCTCCAGCTGTTGCTGCTCTTTCTCCTGGCTGTTTCCACCCTGGATTTTGTTATTGGATCCTTCACGCATTTAGATCCAGGTAAAAAAATTCCTTTATGCTTCAGATCAGTAACCACTGTTAAGTTTTTATGGGAAAATATTACTTTTTTACAAATCTTATTTGTTGCTTATCGTTCAGAGCCAAGCAAAAAGTGTACATCAGACCACGCATTAGAGTACTATGAATGTACAAAACAGGTTATTATGGCATTCAACACATTAGAGTCTCAAGTCTAGGCATATTGAAACAATTTGACTTGGCTCCTTTTCCTTACAGCCCAGCCACTGGATGCATTATCTCTTGATGGTTTTAAAGCTTCTTTTAATATACTTTAATTTCCTGTGTACCACTGCCACCAGTGGAATATGTGTACCATTGGCAACAATGGCCTTATAGAATGACTAGCGAAAAGTGTACCCGCTTTGTGGGATTAAAATTCCCACATACGCCATCCCCTCACGGCACATCAGTCCCCCATGCGCATCAGTTCCCCCATGCGCATCAGTTCCCATGCACATCAGTCTCCAATGCGCATCTGTCCCCATGCGCAACATCCCTTGTGCATCAACCCCCATGTGCAACTTCCCCTCTGCGCAACTTCCCCCATTCGCATCATCCCCCTATGTGCATCAACCCCCATGTGCAACTTCTCCCCACGCACAACTTCCCCCCATGCGCATCAATCTCCCATGCGCATAAACCCCCCATGTGCATCAGTCACCCATGCTCATCAGCTCCCTGTGCGCATCAACTCCCCGTGCGCAACTTCCCTCCATGCGCAACATTCCCCAATGCGCAACGTCCCCATGCTCTTCAGTCCCCCATGTGCAACATTCCCCAATGTGCAACTTCCCCCATGCTCATCAGTCCCTCTTGCTCATCAGTCCCCCATGCGCAACATCCCCCATGCGAAATTCCCATGCGCAACCCACCATGTGCAGCATTCTCCCCAGTGCAACCTATTCTTCCTAACAACGCCCCCCCCCCCCGTGCACCAGGCACTGAACACCAAATTGGCTGGATGTTGTTCAGTCTCCCATGTTAAGTATAGGACAGAAACACGTTGCCCCCTTTTCAGCCCCTGAAGGGTTAATTTCTCCAGATGGTTCTTGGTGGGTGTTCAGGTGACAGAAGGAACTCCCAGAATTCCATGCTTCAGGCCCAGCAGTTGGGGAGGAATGTTGCTGAGTCAGCAATTCTCAATGCAAAGTATAGGGAGGAAAACGCGTTGCACCCCTTTTCACCCCCTTCCGGTTGGAATTTCCGAAAACCGGTTCTCAGTGCACCCCTCCGTCACGGAAAGAACACCCACCCCAAATTTCACGCTTCTAGGCCACCGGTTTTGGCAGGGCGGTGATGAGTCAGTCAGTCAGTCAATCAGTCAGTCGGTGACTTTTCTCTTTTATATATATAGATTAAATGTGCTCCAGTAGGAAGACACATATTCACATGCATGTAGTCCCCTGCAGGTCTATCCACTGACTCCCAAGGCTGGCTTCAGAAACAGGAAATGAGTCTGGCTGGGAGAAAAGCACTGTGGGGGCAAGAACTGTGGTGCAGAACTACTGAGGGAAGGATGGTATATCAGCATCATGTGTAGATTGGGCATTAACTTCTTCCTTCTGTCTGGATTTTAAGTGTGCTGTTTAAAAAATAAGAACCTTCCCTTTTAAGGCTCATTAATAATTAAGATTTCTCACTTTACTGCTGCTGTATTTCTGATTGTGAATAAATACCCCTACTCTTCTACCTGTTTTGCATTTTGAGACTTTTACTTTACTGTCTGTTCCTAATTCCATTTTTACTATTCCTATTGTCAGACCCAAAACTTTCAGCTTCCCTGGAATATGGCTTTTTGCCATCTGTTTTTGTTAGAGCCTTTTAAAATGTGCAATTTAGTAAATGCCTTTGGGACCAGATTTAATGCTAGCAATATAATTAAAATGGCTCAAGTGGTTGCTTCTGGTATTCTATTAAGGCAAGATAGTAACTCTCTATTGTGCAGCTGAGTGGGTTTTCTTGCCCCTCAGATATGTGGTATCAAGCACGTTGGTGTGAGACGCTTATGGGTCATTCCAAGTCAAGTGGTCTAGGGCTCCCAGTGCAAGAATCATGGATTTTGATGAATCATAGAATCATAGAGTTGGAAGGGACCTATTAGGTTATCTAGTCCAACCCCCTGCCTGCAGCAGGAAATCCCCCTAGAGCATCCCTGACATGTGCTCGTCAAGCCTCTGCTTGAAGATTCCCAGACATTTTGTACGCAGGGTCCCACATGTCTCAAACTAACTTTTGTAAAGTTATAGCTTCAAATGTGGAATAGTTATTGATATACAGTGGTACCTGGCACAAAGAGCATCTTGAATAAAGAGTGTTTTGTATAAAGAGCAAAATTTTCTCAGAAATTTTGACTTGCTTAAAGAGCACTATCTTGAATAAAGAGCACTTCTGAGGAAGTTTGGAACAGGCTTCCATAGCAAGGGAACTCACAGGCAGGATGAAGAGACTAGCTTGAGCTACAGTGGGGCCCTGGGCAAAGTTTGGAATAGGCTTCCATTGCCAGGGAACTCATGGGACGTCTGGGGGGAGCAGCCTGAGTCACGTCTGTATGTGGGATCTGTGTGTGGCAGCGTGGAAGGTGTGCCTTATCAATGTTCTAGTGCTGCTCCCCGTCAGCAGCTTGTGAATGTTAAAGTTGCACAAAAAGACAATAGATTCCATTAAGCTAATGGATAGCAGTGACTCCATTATTGATTATGAAAGCACACAATCCTAACCATGACTACTCAGATGTAAGCCCCATTGTATCCAGTGGGTCTTATTCCCAGGAAAGTGTCTTTAGGATTGCAGCCAAAGTCATCCCCTCTCTGTAACCCTCACACCAGCCATGAAGGTTTTCAAAGGTACAGTACAGTTCAGTACTGTACAGTATTTTCTTTATTGCAGTGTTGTGTGTTACTGTATATTACAGTGCTTTGTACAGTGTTATATTGCAGTGTTTTGTAATCATTTTTATAAACAGTTAATATTTTTATATGAATATTTTTTGGGTTGTGGAACCAATCGTCTGAGTTTCCATTATTTCCTATGGGAAAATCTGCTTCACTTAAAGAACATTTCACTTAAAGAGCATGCCTGCAGAACGAACTTAGCTCTTTAAGTGAGGCGCCACTGTATAGCTATTTGACTCCATACTGCGTTGATTTAAAGTACAACTATAAGATTTTGGCAACTTTGGGATACAATATTCTCCCCTCAGAAGGAGGGAGGACACTCCGTGACATGTGGGTTGTCCCTCTTTATCAGGAGAAAAATTGCATGTTGAAATATAGCCTGTTTCCCTGGCAGCCTCTCCGAAGTTATCCCTAAATTTCGGGCATTGTATGCATTTTATGCCTGCGTTGGAAAATCAAACCCATTTTTTGGAAGGTTTCAAACATGCTCTTTCTTATGAGGTTGGTTTGAAAGCGTTTCTAGAAGGTACTTTTTTGCAAAATCAGATTGAAAATACCCTATTTTGTGTTTTTTTTTTTTTACAAAAATCATCAAATTACATGTAATTACTCAAGTAAACAGAAGGTGTCACTTTACCTTCATTTTTTTGTCGCACCAGTCTTCTTCTACCAAAAGTAATACTTTGGGGCGGAGGAGGTTTATTTATGTGGAAGATCAACCTAAAGCAAAAATGTAACTCTCAGAACAGGAAGATGAGTTATCTTGCAAATGTCTTACCTCAGGTTGTCTGAAAAAGATTTCACAGATTATTTATTTACAAGCAAAATGTGCCTGTGTTGTGGGAGTAAAATGCCACCCCCCATTGCACAACATCGCCCTTTGAGCAACATTCTCATTGCGCAAAACCCCTCTGCGCAACAACCCCCCCATGCACAACATACCCTCCCATAATCAACAGGCCCCCATGCACATCAGGCCACCCTTGCACCATCCCCCCACAACCATGGGCACCCTACTGGGCAGGTGCAGGATTTGGGCAGGGTGTTGATCAGTCGAATGTAAAGTACGGGCCAAAATGCATTGCACCCCTTTTCAGCCCCATACGGGATAAATTTCTAGTCACCCCAGAGGATGCTTTAAAAATTCTTTCACATAAATGTGGAAGTCCTGCGTTACCACAGAGGTCCTCTGAGTGGTATCTTAGCACTGATTTTGGGGCATTCAAAAGTGTTTGATATGTCTTGCGTTGTGGTAGCATTTTAAATAAAATAGATGTGTTTGCATGTGTGAATGGGTGACATTTTTTCCCCTCATTGCCTTATGAATTCCAAAGGCACTACAATTAATAAGGCACTACAATTATAATTTTTTTAAAAAAATGAATTGATATTTGCTAATGCAGCCAGTGTAGCAATGCAAGAGACTATTTTGTGTCTGGCGCACAATTTGAATAACTGCAATCCTGTTTGAAGACTCGTTGTGTGCTTAGATTTGAAATATATCATGTTGTTGTAGAACTGGGAGTTTGATAGAATGAATGATTTGCAAAAATTAATGTACAGATACAAAAGAGGGCATGATACAGAGGTTTTTAGACTATGGGTGTATTTTCATCCCAAAGTCTCTCAAATTGCTTGATGTATTTCATCAAGGAAACAATTTATCTTGCTGTTTCTCAGTTTTCACACTTTGCAGATCATTTATGACAGCCTCCATAGGAAATAATTAAAATAAGTAATGCATTTATTGTATTGTACTCCTCTTTAGAGATACAAAACTGTTCCTCTTCACTCCAGTGTGGTGTCTTTACCAGTAGCTATTAACTGGTATCCTCTGTATTTTTTTAAGATGGTGAGATATTTATGGACAGGGAAACATTTACTGACTTATTTCAATATGTAAAGTGCTTTGTGACCTACTCCTGCTGGAAAAACAGTATGTAAATATTCTTGATGATGATGATGATACGATAAATCAATTTGTAGTTATAGTTACTAGTGCAAATCTTTTAAAGAACTTACATGGGAATAACTTCTATGAACTCACTCTGGAGTTTACTTTGAAGTAGGAGTGCATAGAATTACCATGTAAAGACATTTTTGTATAAGCGTATTGGCATTGGATAGAGTATTATTTTTTTATAATAATGTCCGTAGGGTTTTTTTCCTGTTGAATGTACAGGAATAAAGCCTTCAGACTTGTGTACATCCTTCTTGTAGCTCTCAAATGAAATCCATTATGCTTGGGTGGAGTTTCCTAGCTGTGCACTCCCATTTCCCCAACCAACCATACACACTCACACCAATATTATCCCAGTGTTCTCTCACTTCCTTCCCTTTGTTGCTTTTATTTTTAGAATTTTAAAGCAGAGACACTTTTACAGTAAAAGGATTTTCTCTTATGAGCTCTCTATGCCTTTGTACTATGTTGTTTTGTACAAGAGCCGGTCAAAGTTTTATGGCCTTGAATACTGGAACTGAGAAACACTGGCTGATTCTTTTGGTAGGGCAGTTGGAATAGCTCTATTCTCTGCAGCAGCAATTTTCAGCCTATTTCATGGCACATGGACAATATGCTAAAATTGTCAAGGCACACAATGGTGCTAGTGGAGGGCTCACATCCCCAAGGGCACTAATTATAAATGATCTTCCTCTAAATTCCTATGGACACCTGCAGACAATTTGTGGCCGCACTGGTTAAAAATCTCTGATCTATAGTATCTTGACCATGCCCACCCTACTCTTTGGAATTGTGTCTTGAGAAGGCTAGGAAACAAGCCTAAAATTCATGCTCTCTTTCCCCTCATTATCATATAGAGAGAAATCTTTGACCCAGTGAGATTAAACTTGTTTATTTTCTTTCCAAGGTTAGAGAGATTTTGAATTTGAGATTTCCCAGATTTATTCATTTGCTTTACCTTGTACGGGTGGGAAGAAATACAGAGCTTCTTATCTTTCCTTTTGATTGTCTGAAGAGAACAGCCAGTGATCTGGCAAATGTCACAGTGCAATTCTCGACAATCTTTTGGGCCAACACAAGTGACTTGCGCTAGCCAAAGGTGTTGCAAATGTGTCATAATGCATGTCTGTGCCACCCAGAGAGGAGGAAGGATGACCCAGGAAATTGCATTAGCTTCCATACATTGCTCTCAGTGACGCAACAAGATGAGATGTGCTGGCTGCTCCTGACCAGTGCAGAGATTGGTAGGGGGAAGGCAGTAAGTTTGACTGTGGGCAGGTAGGGAGTGGGAGGCAGGGCTTGGACAGACAGTCGTACCAATTCCAAGCCTTGCTCCCCTGGCAGCTGAGAGCAGCACCTTCAGAGGTGGCCTAAATCCAAGTAGATCTGTTGGGGCTGCTCTTTCCTTACCCTAGGAAAGAGAAAAAAGTGTCTCCTTCCCTGTAGTAGCATAGCAGCAGCCTTGTGTTGGATTCAGTGCAGGCTAAGCCTACCTGCCTGTTCCTGAGCAAGTTAGGATTAAACTGACATATCCTACAAGAAAAAATGGAAGGGAAAGAATTGTTACCATCATAAGAACATAAGAAGAGCCTCCACTGGATGAGGCCAAAGACCCATCTAGTTCAGCTTCCTGTATCACACAGTGGCCCACCAGATGACTCAGGGAGCACATATGACACCTGCATCAAGGCACCCCTTACCTGCATCTGGCATATTGAGGGTGTCCACATTTACACACACTCGTAATGGATTGTAACCTGTGATGGTCAGGAGCATGGAACCTACCCCTGTTCACTTTCCCCATTCACCCTTACTGTTTTTAGACACAGGCCTAAGGAGACTCATTGGGGAAGTGGAAGATTACCCAAGGTAAGGGAATAAAAGATCTCTTATTTTGAGGAGACTTCTGTGACTGCTTCTCACCACAGGATGCAGTGGGAAGTGTAGCTGCATTGGCACTGAGGTAGTTAGTTATTCAGGCCCTTACTTATTTTTGTTCAAATACACTTCTAAATGCACCCTGCAGATAGGTACCCATATTCCTGTTTTGGTAAGTATTTTTAGGAATTCTATTAAAACAAAGTTATTAAGAGTACAAGTAAAACTAAGGGGCACTTTTTCAATTCCAAAAGATCTGTTACTAATTTTCCTTTTTTCTCTTTTTTCTATGTACAAGAAAGGTTTAAGGAGAAACGGCTGTTGCAAACATTTTGCAATGATTTTTTTGTTTGTTTTCAAATTAAAAAATTATCTGTTTCTTCTTGCTAGGACTTTTAATTTGATATTTACATATATAATAAAGTTAGGGTGGAAACATTTGACTTGTTTTATGTTTCATAATTATAACAAATTGGTAACAATTTGCAGTAGATGGTAATGCAAGGATGCTATTTTTATCATGAACTTTTTTCTTTTCTGGACACAACTGAGTGCCAAAAGGCATCTGAATATAGGATACATGCATTTTAGTAAGCTATAATTCTTGGACAAGAAAACCAAACAGTCTCCACCTAGTACTGATTTATTGCTATCTGTGACATTTAAATACAGATGGTTTGGAAGCCATTCTCTCTCTCTAAGGTGGTGTGCTACAAAGTTTGAAATAGTTAGATTGGAAGCCAAATTTTACATACATTTCAGATGACGTGTTGACCACATGGTAAGGCTCTCAAATTTAAATAGCTGCTGGGGGGGGGGACGACCACCAGGATCAAGACTGTGTTACAGGGATTGTTAAGTCATTGCCCTCACCATGGTTTTGATCTGGATGAGGCCCCTTGCAGACGCTATTTGTCCTAAAAAAAGTTTCCATTTGCCAAAGTTTTGATCCAGATATGGTAGTGATAGACCCAGCATGAGAAAGTTTAAATGTGGGACGATGAATAGTTATTTGGCTTTGCTTGTAGAAGATCTCAAGTTCCATCTCCAGCTTAAAAACTGATCTCAGGATCTAAGGACACATAAGCAAGCTACCTTCCAAAAGGAAACAGATCTCAGTTTGGTCTGTGACTGGTTGGGTTTTGGAAAACCCATTCACAACATATGTTCCTTGATGGAAGAAAGCTGTACGTGTTTTAGATAAATGTGATTTTCATTTTTATGTGATCTTGAGTAGCCTCTGGCTGGGAAAGAAATTTCCTGAAACTTGAAAAGCCTGTTACTAGTCAGAATAGACAGTATTACTACTGGCTTAGAGAGACCAATCACCTAGTTTTTGGGACTTACATGTTCCATTTCGGTTCAATGACCAGGTATAGGGGGAGCTGGTCCATCCCCTGCCATACAGAGTGGGCAGCTCAGTGCTAAACTCCACATAGTGCCAGGAACCCAGTGGTGCTGAAATGACTGCCACAGTATCCAGAGCGCTATAAATTACTGCTGGCGACTCAGGAGAAGGGGAGTTTGTTCCCCTTCCCCCTCTTAAGGGATGTATCTCCTCAATGGGGCTACTTGATTCTCTGGTAGCTATAGAACTTAGGCAGAATCTAGAGCTTCTATGCTGTACTGGAGCTCAGGATCCAGTGGAGCTGAGCTACATCAGCCTATCCCACTCCCTTGTTCACCATACCTCCTCTCCACCCTCCAACAATGACCCTTTGGCCCTGGAATTGCCTTGTTGCTTTTCCCTACCTCCTTGCATATCCCCATTCACTTCTCCACCAGCAGGTGGTCTGTGCAATTACCAACCTACAGAGCATTGGTAGTGAACAGGTGATAGTGCAATGCAGGTTGGTGTTGAGCTAGTTCCAGTGCTGGACTGATGCAGAAGCACACAAACATGCTTTACTGCACCTTTGTGACACCCACCGCCAATGGAGTGCAAGCAGTATAAGCTCAGGATTGGGCTCTCAATCTGATTCAGCGACCTGCATACAAATTGTATATTTTATTTATTTATTACATTTTAATCCTATTTTTCCTTCAAGGATCTTATGGTAGTGCACATGCAATAGTTTGCAATAGTGCAAACTATTTTCCTTTTATCCTCTCAACAACATTGTAAGGTAGGTGAGGCTGAGAAATAATAACTGATCCAAGGTAATCAAGGAAGCTTCATGGCTCAGCAGGGAATTAAACCTAAATCTTGCACATATACACCATAACTTTTATACCTTTCTGGCTCTTCTCCCAGGATCTGTCTGTATAATCAGGCCATGCATCTTGCAAAAAACTATACAATTTGTGTTTTGTTCATGTGTGTGTGCCTTTCCAAATTATGCTGAACATGTGCAAACTTGTGAGTGCAACCCCTGCTCTTTCTGTAAGTTTATTTATTGCATGCATAATATGTAGCATGTAAACAGTTATACATGTTAGAGCTGAGGTGTAGTGATATGCAGCTAATCCTTTTTCAGGGCTTGCCCTCCTGACTTTGAGTTCTAGTATGAAACACATCTGGAAACTGGCACTAAATTCCTGAGCTTGAATGAAAGCAGCAGCAGAAATCCCACTCAGCTACTGAATAAGGTAGACACCATGGGTGAACAAAGCAGGAGATGGCAAATGCAATCTTTTATTTTCAAAAAACCACCATGTTACTTCCACCCACATTTTTCCAATTATAGCACATTGAATTGATGTGACATCACTCTTGACCATAGGCCAGTCTATTCAACAGTCTGGCAAAGAAATTTATTAACTGGTTATCTGCCAATTGTCTGGTGTCTGGATTGCTATATAGACATTTTCCTTTTTTCATGATAACATTGTTAGAGGACCATACATTGACAAGGCCTATGGAGGTCTGCAGAACCTCTGAAGTAGCTTTTTCAATGACAGATTGTGATTAAAATGGAAGATTTACTTCCTATTTTCAGGATGAAAGATGGAAGGAAAATTAACCCTGCTTCCCTTTGCCAACATCTGGGCACAGTAGGAACTACATTGTTGTTGGTGGTGCCTGTTGGTGCCTGGTAGGGATACCTGAAACACACTGCCCACTGTTTCCAAATGGTTCTTGCTGCCCATTGGTGTCTGCCACTGATATGGTGCCACTGATATGGTACCTGATAGGGGAGTACAAAGTGTCCAGTGGTGACCGTTGCCACCTGCTGGTGCCCCAGCCCACTGGTGCCCACTGCCTGTTGGTGCCTGCTCGTACCCGGTACCACGTAATGATGCCTGCTAGGGATGCCTGTTCGGTAGGGATGCCTGCTGCTGCCCCCTGATACCCTCCGGTGCCTGGTGCCTGTTGTTGCCCAGTGGTGCCAATGCCTGCTGGTCCCCATCACCTGGTGGCACTGCCACCAGGCATGTCCAGGACCCACAAATATTCTTGAAATTTTATGTCCTCAATGGAGATTCATTCTGCTAGTAAATGAATAAAAAGGGCTCAATTCAGCCTGGGATGTTAAAGGTGAGAAATTTGAATTGGCACAGTAAGAATGACAAGCATTACTGATGTAGTCTTATCTGAACTAGAAGGGTTAGTGTTTAAGTGGTACAATGTTCCTTGCATGTAGAAGGCCGAGGTAATTTCAATTTAGAGCTGGGAAAGGCTGATAGAGACTTTGGAGGGCTACTAAAGTCAGAGTCGACAATTCTGAGCTAAATGGATCAACAGTCTGTCTCCATGTAAAGCAGCTTTATAGATTAACTAGTGAAATGTACCCACATTGTGGGAGTAAAATTTCAAGAATATTTGTGGGCCTGGGCATGGCTGAGCACTGCTGGGCACTGTGCAGCAGGTCGTGGGCATTGGTGAACAATGGACACCACTGGGTACTGATAGGCACTTGGCTTCAGGCAATGGCAGGCAGCAGTGAGCACTGGGCATTCCTACTGGGTATTGTTGCGCAGCAGAGACCACTGCACCACCATGCAGTAGTGGTCCCTTAATCCTCCTGAGCAACATTTTCCCCTATGCAACACACATTCTTGTGCAACAACCTCCCATTCAACACACAACCCTCTTTCGTTCCACCCCTTCCCCCAGTGCAACCATTATGCAACATCACCTCCCCCATCAACCCCTACAGGGCATGTGCAGGGTTTGGGGCTGGGTTTTATCAATCTTCAATGTTAAGTATCGGATGAAAACATGTTGCACTCCTTTTCACCCCCTTAGGTTAAATTTCTACAAATCTTACTTGGTGGGTGCCTACATGATGGAAGGAATACCGTCCCCAAACTTCATGCTTCTAGGTCCAGGGGTTAGAGCTGGGCGTTGATCAGTCAGCAATTCTTCAATGTTAAGTATAGAGATGAAAACATATTGCATCCCATTTTACCCCCTTTGGGTTTGAATTTCCCAGAATTGGTTCTTAGTGGGTGCCTACATCATAGAAGTGAGAGAGGGGGGGGGGGCGGGGGGAGAGGCGCTGCAACCCTATACACACTTTCTTAGGAGTAATCCTCATTGAACATAATGGGACTTACTTCTGACTTGACATGCATAGGATTGTGGTGTCAGTCAGTGAGTTTCTGTTTTATATACACTATATAGAAGAAGATATAACAATTTATATGCATGAAATTGAGCCTGGTGTTTTATTGTTCCATTTTCCACCTCTATAAAGACCAGCACACTGCGTTAAGCACCATTTCTAACTTTATTTGAGGTGCTTTTACGTAGCCAGAATATGATTTGAATTGTTCTAATGCCCTTCCAAGGCCCAGAACTGGTTGTGTAGATTGAATACATATGAGAAACGCATGCACTAAGTTAACAGTCCAATGATGGAGCATAAATTATTGTTTCCAGATGTGTCATCATTGCCCGGGTTGGTTCTCTGGCAGTTGTCACTTTTTTACAGTTACTTTTGGCACCTGTGCTTCATTTTTATGATGTATATTAACTGATTTGCAGCCATAGATCTATGACTCAGCTACAGGAACAGCAAATCCATAATAATTTTGGGATTCCAACACTTCTGATATAGAAAACTAGCATTTCATATGGGGATGGATTGCCAGTAGAGTGAGGACCCACCGTACATATACTTCATCTTAATGAACTTGTGGCCATTTTTCCTTGTCTCCTTTTGCACTCAGCACTCAGGGATGTGCTGAAAACAGTGCGCCTAGTTCAAGAGTCACATTGTGAATAGCTGACCCTTGAACTTTAATAATGAGTCATACTGGATGGCTGTCATGACTTGGCCCGAGCACCTTATAAAGACATTTTGACTTAATCCAAGTTATTCAGAAAAATGTGTTGTGGCACGAGAATGGTGCGACTCAGCAGAAAAAATAAGATGTGCTGATGGGTGCTTCAAACTTTGAAGGGGCTATAAGACTAACAGTATTTTTTTAAATTCTGACCTAGGTCTATACAGTACTTTTTAATTGTTATTGGTCAGCTGAACTTAAGTAGTAGTAAACACTTTTGTGAAATTCTGATTATACCAGAAATTTGGAAGCAATGTTCATGCATCACTATGGTTGCAATCCTAATCACACTTTCCTGGGAGTAAGTAATATTGAACTCTGTGGGACTTATGAGTAGACATGCTTAGGATTTCACTGTGTCGTCAATTACTGGCACAACTTTCACTACTTTTTTTTATTCTGAAATAAAAAAATTTATTGCCTAGAATTTGCAAATCTACACAAACATGTTTGCTTACATAAATTATCCTTTAAAATACATTAATTCTGCAAGGCATATATCTCTTTATTATGTATAATAAAAAAGACGTGATAATGAGGTGGGGCCTGTTTGATCAACTTAGGAGGTACCAAGGATGTGGAACAAGATAGCAATGTCTATTAGGAAAAAAATAGTTTTTAAAGTTGAGAAAAACAATAGGAATCTAGATAGGCTTGTTTTCCTTAGTCTTTCTCTTTGATTTTGGTCATAGGATGGGAGTTGGTTAATAAACTGGGCTGGGCGGACAGTATCTTATAATTCCACTCGCCGTTCTAAAGCCGTGACCTTTTTCATCAAGATTATCAAATGGAATTATTTTCTGCCCTCATGAAAGTTTTGTTTTCTTTGATTTAATTAATCTTTGATCTTTTTTTCTGCCTTTAAACAATTTTCCATCTAGACATCTACACTTTGTTTTGCAAAAAGTTTGTCCCCATCTACAGTGTTTCTCCTTCAGTGGTCTTTCTTTTCATATCCCTGAACAACGCCTTCATCTGCCCTTCCCTTGTACCCTACTCCACATCCAAAATTTCAAACCCTATATATTTAAGACAAGATGACATTTATGCAGAACTGGTCCTAGAGTTTTGTTTGCCTTATGTAAAAGAGAATCATTGGTCTTCCTTTGATACAACCTCTTCATTACTGTCTCTCCCTCCTCAAGCCACACCCTTTTCCAAACCACATCTATTTCCACTTTGGCTCTTCCTTTCTCTTGAAATGAAAACATTTACATTACATATGACATAGTGTAAGTCAAAAATATCAACACTGGGTTGAAAATGGAGTATTGGACCATCTGGCACAATCCAGAGTAACTATGGGGAGTCCTTGCTCCGACGTAAAACAATTTACTCTAGATTGCAATATGAATTTCCAATAGGTTTTCACTAGGTGGTGCCGTAACTACGTCGACGTAAACGTCTCTTACATGCTCTGGTAGTTACTCTGGATTGTAGGGTAAGATAATGTAATTTTTTGAACTTCACTGGTGGCATTTTATTATTTTTTTGTAAAGTTATATTATTTTGATATGAGTAGAGAATATATACCTCAAAACCAAGCAGTCAGGATCAGTTACACTCTCGCCATATGAAATGCAGGTTCATTTCCATATATGGAAGTTCATTTCTATGTATGAAATGCAGGTTCATTTCTATGTATCTATGAATTAACGACCTTGTGGATCTGACTAATGCATAATTGCTCCCACTGCACTCACAGCTTCAGCATGAACCTGGGAAGGAAAATTGAGGCTGCAAAGAAAGATAGAATATTGACAGCATTGTTGCCACTGATATCACCCACTTTCCCACATTACTCCACCCCAGTTCCACCCTGTTTTGCCCTCAGTCCTAGTCTGTAGCCTGGCCAACCTCTGATGCTACCCCCTATTGATGTCATTCTTGTATCTATTTACTTAAGAACATAAGAGTCTCCACTGGATCAGGCCAAGATCCATGTAATCCAGCTTTCTGTATCAAGACAGCAGCCTACCAGATGCCTCAGGAAGAACATCAGCACCACGTGCTTTCTACTGCATCTGGCATTTTGAAGTTGTCTGCATCTATCTATGCACACTTACACACTCACACATATCCATCATGGCTTGTAACCTGTGTCAGTCCTTTCCTCTAGGAATTTATCCAATGCAATACTATGCATTGAGGTATAGTATATCTTCCTTTAAGATCCTCAAAGTGTATAACCCCAAAGGTTAAAATACAAAATTGCAATAAAATACACTGAAACACTAATATAACAATAAAAAGAAAGATCTAATGTGAGGAATCCTGTTCCCCTGGTCATTGGAAAATACTGCTTTTGACTTCTCAGATTTCTACACACATGTTTATAGTCCTCTTTGCAGTCTTATGGACTAGGAGCATGGCTTTGTTTTTTTAATGAAAGTGGAGACTCTCAGGTGGATAAATTTTTGTATGGTCTGAAAGCCACTTTTGTATTTGTGGAAAATTTTCAATACAAATTTTCATTCTAGTCCCATGCTATTTAATATCTTCATGAAGCCACTGGGAGAGGTTATCCGGAGGTTTGGTGTGGGTTGCCATCTGTATGCTGATGACACCCAGCTCTATCTCTCCTTTCCCTCTGAGTCCAAGGAGGCAGTTGAGGTCCTGAATTGCTGCCTGGAGTCGGTGGGAAGCTGGATGAGGGCAAGCAGGCTGAAATTAAATCCTGATAAGACAGAGGTTCTCCTGGTCCGGCAGTCATTGACTCAGGTATTGGAATATTGCCCTGTTCTGGATGGGGTTGCACTCCCTCTGACGGAGCAGGTCCACAGTTTTGGAGTTCTGGATTAACAGCTGCTCCTGGAGTCCCAGGTGGCTGCTGTGGCCAGGGGAGCCTTTGCTCAGCTTCTGCTGATCCACCAATTGCAGTCGTACTTGAATCGCTCGAATCTGGCCATGGTAACCCATGCCCTAGTGACATCAAGATTGGACTATTATAACACGCTCTATGTGGGGCTGCCTCTGAAGATGGTTTGGAAACTCCAATTAGTATAGAATGTGGCGGCTTATGTGGTTGCTGGGGCTCATCAGTTGGACTCAGTCGGGCCACTGCTTCAGCGGCTATACTGACTGCCCATTTGTTTCTGGGCTGAATTCAAAGTGCTGGTCTTGACCTTTAAAGCCCTCTATGGTTTGGGTCCAGGGTATCTGAGGGACCACCTCGGTCCATACAATCCAACCCGTCACCTAAGATGGTCTGGAGGGGGGCTCTGCTGACTGTGCCACCATTAAAAGAGGTGAGAACTGTGGCAGCTATGAGCAGGGCCTTCTCGGTGGTTGCACCCTGCTCTGGAACTCCCTTCCCTTTGACTTAAGAACTGCTCCCTCTTTGTACAGTTTTCGGTGGGGCCTAAAAACGTTTCTGTGGACAAAAGCTTTTTAATCATGTTGGAAGTCAAAAGAGGTGCTGTTTTTAGCTGGTTTTATTGTAAATTTTTAGGAGAGATGCTTTAACATTTCTGTATAATCTGAATTTTAACTGTATTTTAGTTGTGTTTTAATCTGTATTTATTATTATCTACTTTTAATGGTGTGTTATTGTTGTTTTTAATTGTTAGCTGCTTTGGAAGAAAGGCGGGATATAAAATAAATACCCCACATATACTCGAGTATAAGCCAACCTGAATATAAGCCAAGGCACCTAATCTTAGCACAAAAACTGGGAAACCTTATTGACTCGAGTATAAGCCTAGGGTGGGAAATTTGCAGGTGGGGACCTGGGTGGGTGAGGCAATACTTGGCGGCCTTGGGAGGAAAGGTAAGTAGCTGGGTGGCATAGCTAAGGGGGGTGAGATAGATGGGTAGGTAGATAAGTAGATGGATGGGTAGGTAGAAAGATAGGTGGGTAGATAGGTAGGTAGGTAGATAGATAGTGTATAGATATACGTAGATAAATATATAGTGAGTGAGTGTGTAGATAGATAGATAGGTAGATAGGTAGGAAGGGAGAAATAGAGGGGGGAGAGAAAGAGGAAGGGAAATATAGAGTGGAGAGGGGAGAGAGAGAGTGGAGGAGGGAGGTTGAGAGAGTGGGGGGAGGGAGGGGGAATAGGAAGGAAGGGAAGGAAGGAGTCATCGTGAAGGCAGCGGTGGGGGACTCCTGCAGCCAGCGCTTGGCTGCAAGAGTGCCCTGCTGACCCCACTGCCGCCTCTGCGGGCTTTTGGGGGGGCTTCCCCCCCAGAAAGCCCACAGAGGCGGAGGAGCAGGGCTGCGGGGACCTCTCCCTGTTGGCGCCGGCAGGGAGAGGTCCCCCGAGCCCTTCTCCGATCGCTGCAGAGAAGGGCTGGGGGGACCTCTTCTTGCCAGCGTCAGTGGGGAGAGGTTCCCCCAGCCCTTCTCCAATCGCTGTGGAGATGGGCTGGGGGGACCTTTTCCTGCCAGAGCCAGCAGGGCGAAGTCCCCGCAGCCCTGCTCCGCCACCTCTGCAGTGATCCTGGGACCTCTCCCTGCTGGGGCGGCAAGGAGAGGCGGTGGAGAAGGGCTGCAGGGACCTCTCCCTGCCTTGACTCTAGTACAAGCCGAGGTGGCTTTTGGGGCCCAAAAAACTTGGCTTATACTCAAGTATATACGGTAAATTAAAAATAAACACTTGTGTGGTGGAGTCCCAGAACTCCACACATGGCCTTGCTTGTACTGACAGCTTTGTTGTGTTTTTAAATGTGCCTTTTTTAGTTCTTCTGAGTGTGTATGTGTGTCAAGGAAGTGTCTTCCCTTGGAAATGGATGCATATTGTGTCGTGTAACTGGAGATGAGTCACTCTTGGAGTGGGAGGGGATGAAGCCCAGAAGACTTTAATTGCCTTTTTGTCAGAAAAAGTCTCTTCTGTCTAACTATATAATGAACAAGACAGCATGACCTAAATAGCAAACTTTCCCCCTTCACTGACATTGACAGCAGCTGGGATAACAGGTGGTATACATTCTTCTAACTGCCCCGCAGGGTGGCTTTCAGGACAGGGTTAAAATGTGGGGTCCTGACTAGCCAGACTTCCAACAGGAAATTGCATTGTACGCTTGCTTTAAATGGGAAGGTTTGGGAGATCAACTCAAAATCGGCAGTGACTTGGAAGGAACAAACAGTCAGTGCTTCAGAAGGGTGGGGATTTCCTTTTAGGTAAACACATCATTAATCTAAGGGAGCACATTCTTTCCCATCAATAGATAAGGAGGACAAATTTTCTGTGTCAGAGCTGAGTTTTGTTAGGCTGTTTTTAACTACTTCACTGTGTAATCTTTCCCTTTTGAAGGTTTGCTTTGCCTCAGAAAGGAAGATACAGCGAAATTAGTGCTAGATTTGTTCCCAGCCTTTTCAACCTGTCGGTGCTTTTTTTGTTGAAATATTCCCTGTCTTTAACCCATCATAAATGGGTTCTCTGCATTGGGTTCTGGGCAAGAAGCTGAACTGGACTTAAACCTTTGAGGGCTTTATAGAAGTTGTGATTCTATCCTGTGGCAGATCGGATGGGATGTGCCAGTGTGAACACCTTATACTGTTTCACAATGTTGAGAACAGTGATTTCCAAATTTTTTAGCACTAGGACCCACTTTTAAAAACCTACTCTGTTCCTAAACATTTGTAGCAAAGTATAGTTAATGCTAAAATAGCACCATTTTTTATTTGTACATCACATGGTACTTCCTTTCAAGACACCTATGGATTGATTTTTGCTCTACATACATTATAATTTTGGGAAAATGTTCTTAACCAGGATTTAATTCTAGTTTGGTGTTGTCCTAATGCCAATATTGTGAGCAAAATGTCAGCACAGATGACACAGAGACTTCGAGCACCATTAAAGGATCCCACCAGCCAATCCTACAGACTTCCCTATGTCAGTAAAAGAGTCCCACACGAATGCCTTAAAGCACAATCCTAACCATGTCTACTCAAAAGTAAGCCCCACTGTGTTCAGTGGGTCTTACTTCCAGAATGTGTCTTTCGAATTGCAGCCATCATACTATTCATTAGTTTATATAATTTCAGTTGATTATATTTTGTGGTGAATATCTAAAAAAAGGGGTAGACCACAGGCTACAATGCTAAGCTCCAGTTAGGTCGGTCTGAGCCCCAGAATAAGTCCTAAGCTGACCTGGGAGTGTCACAAATGTGCTGTAAAGCATTTCTGCCCCACTCCTGGGGGAGGATTAGGTCAGTACACAGGCATGTGCTTGCCTCCCTACATCACCATGGGAATGGGAAGACCAATGAGTTGCGCCCTTAAACTGCATCATGTTTCAAAACCCCACCACCAGGTTTGGTAATAACTTGTGGAAATTTAATCATGAAGAAAAGACAGAAGAAAAATATAATGGGGATTCTGTGTAGTTGTATGAACACTTCCTGATTCCAGCATCTGAGAACAATATTTTAAGTGCTTGAATGTAGTATTTCTTTCTCAGTTTTTGGAATGATTATTGAATTATTTTTAAATACCTGCTAAATGTCATTGTCCATTTTCCTCCCTATATTACAAGCACTGTGCAATTTAGTGATCATTGTTTTGGTTTATTTTCAGCATTGCATTACTGAACCTCACGCTACAAGTCCTGCATTTGTGCCAGGGTTTTCTTAGCTTTAACTTTATGAACTGGCTTTATCTTGAATTTGACTCAAAACTTGACTAATCTGTAATGAAGTCCAGGTTTTCCAAAACTTGGCATGGTGGAGATCCTTTCAGCAGTTGCATGATGGCTCACCCCCATAACCACTGTTCACTGGCAGCAGTTTAACATCTCAAGTCTTTTTCCAAGTTCTCAAAGCATTAGGCGGAAACCTCAAACTTTTCCAAACCTCTAAGGTGTGTCTCTGTATTCCAAAGCTCCAAATGTTTCTCAAATCTTAGAAGTTTCTTTTACCACCCATTTCTTAAAGGCAAGTTAAAACTGTGTAGAAACAAAAGTTTCCAACTTCAGTGTGTCCGGATTACATTTGGATTGCAAATACTATTAAGAAGCTTTTCCTCCATCTGCCACAAGAAGCCAGCAAGGACTACAGATACTTTTTGTTTTTACAATAACATGAGACATTGCAAAAAGGGAATGTGAACACAGCTATTTTGCTAAATCTTGTTCAACATTCTCTTATGTGATCTTTTTTTTTTCTTCCTATGGTGCATGACCTTGTCTGAGAAACACCCTTTTGGGAGCCTTAAGTTTAGTTTTATAGCAAATTCTGCCTGTTGCCTCTATGAATAATAGACACCAAGTCCCAGTTTTCATGGATCAGTGATCACCCAATTTAAAGCACCCAAAAATTATAGTTTTCCTTTTCATGAAGACTTATGGCCGCCATAGAAAGCTGTGGCTTCATTTGACCTCAACAACAAATTTGGTTGAAGACTTGCCAGATATCAGTGGACTCAATCTCTGGCAGCATTAGGTCCATAAGCAATGGGGATAAACTCCAGATTTCCAATAAGGACTTCACTGCTGTTAAGCCTCTGATAAACTTTCACCAGAGAAGAGTAATAAAAAATGGAAGCTGACTACTACATATAATGTATATTAATTCTTATATAATAATTAAGGATTGGATAAGATTTTGGGTCCATACATATACCCACCGTATAAATATATAGTGGCTTGGTTAAAAGCATAATTAATTCCGGAAGCATGCTTCTAATCCAAAGCAGATTTTCCCATAGGAAATAATGGAAACTCAGACAATTGGTTCCATAACCCCAAAATATTTGCTGTATATAAAAATGATTACAAAACACAGCAATATAGTACAAAACCCTGTAATAAAGAAAATACTGTACAATACTGAACTGTATTGTACGTTTGAAAACTTTCATGGCTGTTGTGAGGGGGATGAGAGAGGAGGGATCATTACAGAGTCACTGCTATCCTTAGCTCAATGGAATCTTTGTTTTTTGGTGCAACTTTAACATCCCCATACTGCTGATGGGGAGCAGCATTGCAACATTGATAAGGCACGCACCTTCCATACTGCCACACAAAGATCACTCATACTCCTTCCACATTGCCCCATACACACCTGGCTCGGGCTGCTTTCCCCAGATCCCCCCTCTGTGAGTTCCTTGGCCATGGAAGCCTGTTCCAAATTTTCTCAGAAGTTTTCTTCTTCTAAGACAGTACTCTTAAACCAAGTCAAAATTTCTGCAAATGTTTTGCTCTTAATCCAAAAGGCTCTTAGTCCAATTCACTCTTAAACCAAGGTTCGAGACCTGGGTCCCCACAAGACGAGGATTTCCTGCTACAGGCTGGGGGCTGGATAAGATGATTCACTGGGTCCCTTCAAACTCTATGATTCTAAGGTACCACTCTGTGTGTGTGTGTGTGTGTGTATTGGTATGTATATACGTTTACAGACACATAGCAGAAGTGCTCAGAAATGTTAAGAATTCTACACAATTAAATTTGCTATTTCTAATTAAAATAACTGTAAGTTGTTTTATATACCTGATTTTACTATATGCCATTTCTTTACAGTTTCTTTTTCTGTAAAAAGAAAAACAATTTCTTTTTCTAAAGCACCTCAGTATAGAAGCACAATGGATATGTCTTCAGTCAGAAACTGCAATGGCAAAAACTCCTTGAACATGTGCTATAATTTACCTGAAATTCTGTTGGCTTTACGGGATGTGTGTAAAAAATGAACCATCTCCAAAGATGGGCAGAAACTGATACAGAAAGCATACAGAAGCTATAAATAAAAAGAGTATTAATAAAGCCTGAAACACCCTGACATATTTAACATGTGTTTTTCTTTTGTTTTACTTTGATTCATGCAGAACATGGTTTTGTTGGCTATTCTAAGGAACTTATGTTGAACAATACACTGCCAGACTACAGCCCTGGGGAGTCTTTCTTCACTGTCTTCGGAGTATTCTTTCCTGCTGCTACAGGTGCTGTAAAACTTAATATGATGTATTTAATTGATCTGTGGCTGTGTGCAAAATATAAAGTCCTAAATCTCCATTTTTGATGTTTAGATAATCATATTTTAATCATTCCTTCTTATTGCTATTTATTCCTTTAATTATATAAATAATAATTCATTATTTTTTCAGTGATGGTCCTGGGTTGGGGGTTAGGGAACACCTACCCAGTGGTGGGATTCAAATAAATTAACAACAGATTCTATTTCCTAATAACCTAAATTAAGAATAGGTTCTGTGTCCATAGAAAAACAGGTTCTATGTCCCATTAGTAACTTGTTCTCAGAACCAGGTGCTCATTAGCAAAGGGTTCTATAGAACCTGTGAGAACCCCCTGAAGCTTACCATTGCCTCTACCCACCACCCACTCACCATGCCGCCATGTCCATCTGCCCTCTAGAGCCATTTCATGTGCACATGAAGCCCCGCAGTGTGTCTGCAGGTGCTCCGAAAGCCTTCTGAGACATCTGGAGTTCCTTTAAATAATAGTTTAGTGGTGCTCTGAAGACCTCAGAAGATATTTGGAGTGCCCAGAAATGCTTTGCAAGGCTTCATAGGCTAGATATGTACCCAGGGGTGGACAGTGTGTTGCTTTGTACCCTAGGGCAGTGCATGGAACCAGGTCTACAACAGTATTGTTTTGAAAAAAACTTGAGAACAGTATATCCAAGGGCTCCTCCCTAGAGGTGGATGTTTCACAGTGAGGGAAAATGAATTATGGAATCCACATAGCTCCTTGTTTTCTCCTTTTGGCCTGTAACTCTGCCTCCTCCCTCTCCACATACACAGAGTATATTCTTTGTCATCTGTTATCTTAGTGCTGCCCAAAATGTTGAAATTCTGCTAAACTGAAGACTTTGTAGCTCAGATATTCTTGGAGAAAAAAAATAAACATTGATGCAAAAGTTGGCTAACTTCTGTGGATAGTGGTTTTGCTAAAGAATTTGGAATTTTGATTTGAAGAAATCTAGGCTTCTTGAATGTACAACAAAGATAAATATAAATTCAAGCACCCTACTGCACTGTATAAGGAATAATACAAGGACAAGCAATAAATCTCTTTACAAAGTGAAAAATGGACTTTCAGGAGCATTATGTGCTCTCTGAAGGCAGAACAACAAAATACAACCAAATATCACATCATAAATGAGGTTTTAAAAGAATACCATCCCCTATGCAATATTATCCCAGTTGTGATGAATAAATCTCCCTTCGTTCCATGGGTATGGCAAGGTATGGGTGCATCCCAACTTGTCAATGTAGGCACGAACTGAGTGAGCGAGAGCAACCCACTATGGCTCAGCAGAAGGAAACAAACAGGGATGTGCTGGGCTGAATGCCTGTTTTGGCATTGTGTTCATTTTAAACATTCCCCATTGTGCCCCCTCCATCCCACCTGTCAGACTGCAAAGCAGAACATGCTGACTTGAACCCTTCCCTTCCTTCCCCCACACAATCCCACCCCAGAAGTGACCTTCCCCTTCACTCCATGAGCATGGCAGGATAAGGGTACATCCCATCTCACCCAAGCAGAATGGTGTGGGACAGGGATTGCACAAGCTGAGCAAGCCAGAAGAAGCCTACCACAGCTCAGCAGAAGGAAACAAATGGGGACACGCTAGACTGAATTTCTGTTCTGGCGTTATGTTCCCTTGAAAATAGGAATGTCCAAACTTTTTGGCAGGAGGACCATATGATCTCTCTGACACTATGTTGGGGGCTGGAAAAATGATTTACATTTCAAATTTGAATTAATTTACATAAAACAGTAAATATTTGAAGGATTACAAGGTTTGCCTGAGGGCCAGAAAGTCGAGTTTTGCTGTGGGCCATATTGAGGCTTGCTGCCTGCTACAGCTTGCCCTGTGTCTGGGGTTTGGACACCCTCCTGCTGTGACCCCCTCCACTGCATCCTGCAGTGGGTGGGTGGTCACAGAGTCTTCCTCAAGGAAAGGAAATTCTTATTCCATTACTTCAGAGCTATGGTTGTATGGGCCCCCAAAAGTTGGATAGGATTGGGCCCATGTTCCATTTAAAAATCTATACGGTATCTAGAAGCATTTGCTAGGAATGAAAGAACCATCAAATCAAATTAGAAGACCTTTTGTTGATGCTGATTATAAAATACTAGCGAAAAGCGTACCCGCGTTGTGGGTGTAACATTTTCCCGTATGCTATCCCCCCACAGTGCAGAAACACCCATGTGCCACTTCCCCCCATGCGCATCATCCCCCATGCGCATCATCCCCCCATGTGCAACTTCCCCTCATGCACAACTTTCCCCCATGTACATCATCCTCCAATGCGTAACTTTTCCCTCATGCGCAACTTTCCCCCATGCGCATCATCCGCCGATGCGTAACTTTCCCCCATGCCCAACTTCCCCCATGCCCAACTTCCCCCATGCCCAACTTTTCCCCATGTGCAACTTTCCCCATGCACATCATATCTCCATGTGCAACTTTCCCCCATGTGAAACTTCCCCCGTATGCAACTTCCCCCACGCACATCAACCCCCATGCGCAATTTTCCCCCATGCACAACTTCCCCATGCACATTATCCCCCATGCGCATCATCCCCCCATACGCATCATTCACCTATGTGCAACTTCCACCCATCCGCAACTTCCCCCATGCACATCATCCCCTCATGTGCAACTTTCCCCATGTGCAACTTCCCCATGCGCAACTTCTCCCCATGCGCATTATCCCGCATGCGCATCATCCCCCATGCGCATCATCCCCCATGCGCAACTTCCCCCATGCGCAACTTCCCCCATGCGCAACTTCCCCCATGCTCATCATTCCCCATGCGCATCATTCCCCATGTGCTTCATTCCCCCATGCGCATCATTCCCCATGCACATCATTCCCCCCATGTGCAACTTTCCCCCATGAGCAACGTCCCCCATGAGCAACGTCCCCCATGCACAACTTTCTGCCCATGCGCATCATCCTCCCATGCGCATCATCCTCCCATGCGTAACTTTCCCCCATGCGCAACTTTCCTCCATGTGCAACTTTCCTCTATGCGCAATTTTCCTCCATGCGCAACTTCCCCCCATGCGCAGCATCCTCACCAGTGCAACCTCTTCCTCCGAACAACATCCCCCAGTGCACCAGGGTCTGAGCACCAAATAGGCTGGATGTTGTTCAGTCTCCCATGTTAAGTATAGGAGAGAAACACGTTGCCCCCTTTTCAGCCCCTGAAGGGTTAAATTTCTCCAGATGGTTCTTGGTGGGAGTTCAGGTGACAGAAGGAACTCCCAGAATTCCATGCTTCAGGCCCAGCAGTTGGGGAGGAATGTTGATGAGTCAGCAATTCTCAATGCAAAGTATAGGGAGGAAAACGCGTTGCGCCCCTTTTCATCCCCTTCCGGTTGGAATTTCCAAAAACCGGTTCTTAGTGCACCCCTCCGTCACGGAAGGAACACCCACCCCAAATTTAACGCTTCTAGGCCCACCGGTTTTGGCAGGGCGGTGATGAGTCAGTCAGTCAGTCAGTCAATCAGTCAGTCAGTGACTTTTCTCTTTTATATATATAGAAGATAAAACATGCTGATTGTCAAGGGTTTCCATAATGATGGATTATAGATTGAAGCTGCTCAGAATTTGTCATGAGTAAGTAGACAAAATGAAGTAGCTGAGAGGAGGCACAAAAAGAGGATTGCAAACATGGTTTCTCACATCTGTGTTACATTTTTAGTCATATATGTCAGTCATATTAGGGCACAATCCTAACCTTGTCTATTCAAAAGTAAGCTCCATGGTGTTTAATGGGTCTTACTCCCAGGAAAGTGTCTTTAGGATTGCAGCCATAATCAAACACCTAAAAGGCATAATAGGGCATGGTCTGAAACTTACTGAGGCTAAGGAGGGTTGAGCCTTCTCATTGCTTGGATGATGGGAAAGTCCCTATAAACTACGCTGAGTTCTGTCATGGTAAAAGACAAGATAGAAGAAGAAAAATAATATGTGGTGGCCTAGAGAGAGACCCTGTGCCTCGTGCCAAAGTACAGTTGGTTTCAAACCAAGACAAGTGAGTATGGAATAAGGAATATTTATGAGAACTGCAATAAAAATTAGCATTAGTGTTGTTAAAGTTTCTTCGTTCCTGCTAATTCTTGGCAAACTAGGAAAGAAGCCAAAGCTAACTGATATGATTTATTTGAAAAGTTCTAGTGATTTATCACAGTATTTCATTAGTGTGAAAACTCGTAGCTGTGCTATAAATGCTCTCTGAGCATTTTTTTTTGTAAATATGTCATTAATTTGGTCACCACAAAATAGCTTTTTCTTTTATCTTTAAGTTGCTTTTGATGGCCATATGTCATTGACAGTGGTAAATTTTCTTCCTTCTTATTATTTGTGTTCAAGTAATTTTCATGGATACTAATTAAGTCTAGGTCTTTAACCTAAAGAAGAGCCTAGTGAACTCTAGAAAACAGCACAAGGTTTAGAGAGATAATTAGTCAATTCAAAGGTAGTGTACAGTAGGAGTGCAAGCTAATAATTTAGAAAAGAGTGTCAGCTTATTTGCTGGAGGGAAAAATACAGTAGATATCAATGTGTTTTCACACAAAATGCAGTCTTCAACGTGCTTATTTCGATATCCCATTGAATAAAATTTGGGACTGGTTTTAGATTTGTTTGTGAGTAGATTATCATTGCCATATGGTAATACTAGTAAGATGGCCTTAGCTCTGGGATGTAGAGCAGTGGATTGGGATTGGGATTGGGACTGTGGATTGGGACTCACTAGGTGAGTTGTGAGCCAATTTCAGATGGATCTCCATTCACCTCAATGTGTATGTTATTTTTAAGGTTTTAGATTGGATGCTACCATGATATGTGACTGCATTTGGGTATAATGTTGCAGATATGTACTTTTATGTGCATGCTTTTAATAATTATACTAAATGAAGCTTACTCCTGGATAAGTGTGGGTAGAATAGTTTAAGTCCCTGATTGTTTAAGTCTATTATGAGATCATTTAGACCCAACTGTTTCACAGACTGATTCTGTTTTCTCTTACAGTCTATGCCTGTTTGTTAAAGTCAGGTGGAAAGGATGTGTACTGGGGCAGGAGGAAGGAGGAGAATGGCAACAGCCATTCCCAGGGCCAGATGTGGAGCATGAGGTGGGGCTATGATCAGGCACATATGTCTGAGACCATTCCCAGGCAGCCTGAGCCAGTCCCATGCTGCTGGATTTGCACAGCAGTGTGAGGTGGTACATATCTGAGTAGCTACATTGGGGCTGCAGTGGCTCTCCCTGGGGTAAAGGGAAAAGTTTTCTCTTGCCTTGGGCTGATGCAGAAGCAGACAAAAACCTGCTATAAATGTAGTGCAGGCAAGCCTGCCTATGGGAGCTTAAGTTAGGATAGTGCTAACCCTTGTAAATTTTTGAGATTTCCTGAGAGATTAATAATGATGATGATGTGGATCAAATTTTGTCCTCCACACCTTTGCATTTTTTGTTTATCATGTTTCAGCAATGAAAATGGAGTTATTTTATAGTTAGAAAACCAAAAGAAGAATATAGCTTTGTTATATATAGAAGAATAATGCTTTCATAATAAAGCATTTCAGATGAAATTCCTGGCTTTATCCTGGCTTTGTAATGTGTTTTCCCTCATACTTCGTAATGTATAAGTAATGTATAAGTAAAGAAGGGGCTCTGTTATTCAGCAATTCAGCTGTTGCATGGTAACTTGTGGGTGTGGAATGTTTCTTTTACTGAGATAGATAAAAAAAGATTTTGACATCTTTAGATGGTTTAAAAATACTCATGGGAAAGTCATTTCACATGTAGAGAAACACTTTCCATAGAATAATTTTTGAATGCAAAAAATATATTTCAACACGTTTGAGATCTTGTATGTTGCTGTTCACAAGTCCAGTAAAGTCAGTGTGAAGGTGATACTAGAGTAGCTTTCCACAGTTTCTGGAAACAGACTGGGACAGTGGAGCATTTTTGCAGAAGGTGACAATGCAAAATGTCAAGTGCTAATCTGAAGATGGAGCTGAAAAGAATCCAAGAGTTAGAATCAAACAACACAGCCAATAAAGCAATACAGTATCTTACTAACAAGTGGTTCAAAGTCAGAATTTGGGCAGAGGCAAAACTAGATGACTGAGAACTCAGGTGAATATAAGAGCTTGGGGCAAATCAGGCTGTGGGAAATCACTCTGTGTGGGTTACTATGAGCTTCAGTGTTGGAAAACATTGCTGTGGGTACCCTTTGATTTGGAAAAAAGATGTTAGACCTTTTCAGTCATTCTTTCCCTTACCTACAGAATATATTTTTTGTTTTCCAATAGTTATCTTCTTGAATAGTTGCAGTTTAACACTTTATTTATTTAGAGAGGGAGCCCACCCTATCTGAAAGTGAGAGGGTACATAATAGTAATCACAGGCATAAAAGGCAAAAGATGGATCTCTGTCCTGAAGGCTCATGATCTAAAAACCTAGAATTGTCTTTTGTGAATGCTTCAGAACCTGTGATGTATTTAGGGCTAAGTACTTGCGAAATGTTCATGGCCTGTCTGACCAATTTGCCAAGTTGAATGTCAGTGGACATTTGGAGGACTGCTTTCAAGAGATAGTTTTGAGATAAGCCATTTCTGTTTAATTCTGTACCTTTTCTTCGTGTGGCATTGTCCAGTTTGGAACAAAGGACTTCTTTGTGGACCTGTAGTTCAGCAGCTTGTTGCCACTGGATACCTGATTGCTTAGTCACAAAGCTTGTATACATGACACAGATATCAGCACATGCAGCGCTGATGTGAAAAGAAAAAAGAAATGCTACTGTCTTACAGAGATCTAACACAGCATCCTGTTTATTTTTGTGTCCAAAATGCAGGAGTGATGGCTGGCTTCAATATGAGCGGTGATCTCAGGAAGCCTGCAACAGATATCCCTGTAGGATCCCTGTCTGCTATAGGCATTTCGTAAGTTCCCTGAAAACAAGAAAATTTAAAAAGAACCTTTCCTTGTAACTTTCTTTCTGCTGTGCTATCTCCTCACTGTGATAAATCCATATTCCAGTAATTCCCATATAATTTGATCAAACCTTAGATGCTCCAATAAGCTTTCATCATCACCACCTGCCCTGTCTAGTTTAGCAAAAAGATTAATGATCTTATCTATCTTCCTGAATATCTCTCATTTTTAAAATGCGTCATAATTCCAATATGTCCAGCTTATACTGGTACAGATATAAGATTAAGTGCTACAAAAAACAAACAAGCTAAGATGGCATTCCTGTACACTTATGTGAGTCAGTCCCATTGAGCTTAATGGGACTAACTGCATGCATAGGTTTGTGCTGTGAGATCCACTTCTGAACTCCAGTAGAATTCTGTAAAAATTCTGATTTTTAGGAGGTATGCTTCAATAAAAGTTGCCCATTTGATGCAAGTTCATTGTAAATGGGTTACACTGTCATCTGTATGATATTTCTCAAATGTCCACTTGGTTACAGACAAATAATTTCTTTGGCAGCTGGAAACTGTAGTACATTAAGTAATTAGCTAATTACTTAGATGTTGGCTGGAATCCTAACCATACTTTTCTGGGAGTAAGAACTATTGAACACAATGGGACTTACTTACTGAATTGACATGATTAGGATTGCACAGAATGTGTCTTACTACATAGGTTCTCCCAATCCACATAGTTAAACATGAGAACCAGACTCTGAAGTAGGTGCAAACATGCTTTACCCACCCCCCCAGGCCCTCACAAGGAACTAGTGCTGGCCCAGTGCAATCTCAGGATTCTTCTGTGAATAATTTTAACACTGCAAAACAACTAATGTTCAAACATATATATTTTTTTAAATTGTCAGTGTCCTTATCTGCTTTTTTGTTTGTTTGCAGGTGGTTTCTATATATAGTCTTTGTTTTTTTGCTGGGAGCCATTTGTACCCGGGAATCACTCCGCTATGAATTTATGATAGCAGAAAAGGTAATTTGTTAATGTTGTCTAAATTCATAAGAATGATGCAGTCAGCTGTGAAAGTTTTAGAGATACTTTAAATTGTAGAAATTCTGTGTTTAGAAGCATGGGGTCAGTTCAGATCAAGCCATTCTTTGGTCCAGATCCTTTCCAGTGCTCCAGTACTGATGTAGCTATGACAAAATGGCATATATTGCATCTTGTGGCGGGGGGAACTATGGATGATTCCTCAAGGTAAGTGAAAGTTTGTTCCTTTTCCTGGGGGTTGCACTACGGCTGCATCAGCACTGGAAAATTGGATAGAATTGGTCTTGGTTTTAAGAATAAGACCTGTGTTTGTTAATTTCTTCCTCTCCTCCTCCCCACATGCTTTTGCTTTTCCTCTCCTGATTTAGTGGTAAATCATATTTTGTCCTCTTCAGCCCTGAAATGGAGATGAATGTCACATCTAGCAGGGCAACCTGTGAAGTATACCTTTATCATAGGGTCTCGTGGCTTACAAATCAAAACATTAAAACCAATAATTTAATAAAATGTCACAATCATTCCTGATTAGTATAGTCTGTTGAACAATAACAATCATAGATAAAGCATACATTAATAATAAGCAAAAACAAGGTGCTGCTAATTTTTTTAAAAGTCAACTTACCATCTTAAAATCCAAATCTCAGAGTGATTTAGGCATTGTGACAAGAAGTTGCAGCTTCCCAAAGTGGAAGAAGAGGTTATAAAAGTAACGTAGATATTATACAGAAGTAGCATGTGTAAACCAAGTGTGATGTGTGAACCATATGTAGTTTCAAGAGGGAACAATGATCCATAGTGGAAAATTCCCTGGAAGCTGAAGGTCTTGGTTCACAACATGCTCATCCCCTTCCTCTGGCACCTTACTATTTGGGGCTGAACCATTTTGGATCTAAGTCCACAGACCAATTTCCGTATCATTGATACGGTAATCTCAACCACATGTATAGATAAGTGGTAGAGGACATGTACTGCAGGCAGAAGATCCCAGGTTTATTCTCGAGCATCTCCAGGGAAGGCTGGAATCTGAACCCTGTCTGAAACCCTAGGAACCTTGTTAATCTGTGTAGGCAATAATACTGACTTTGATCAGCCAGAGGTCTGACCAGCATCAGGCAGCTTTATATGTTTAAGGAATTCTCTTGTGGTGAATTTATCTGAGCAGCTTACTTTATAAGGAATCCAGTGGTACCAAGTCTTAGTATAATCTCTCAGTTAAGAGCCTTGAGAATTAATGCAGGGCAACAATAAAAGTTCCATACTGTTCAGGGTATCCCAGTCTTTATTAGAGCCTCAGACGTTATATAATCATGAAAGAATTGTGTTGTCTCTCTTTTAGACACCAAATTTTACACTTTTGTTTTCAGCCCATATAATACAAATAAAAATAAGAGGATTATGAAATTCTAGACATTCCAGACCAGTATATATGTATGAAGCTAGTTTATAGTAATGAGGTTTCATACACAAAGCTTCCATTTGTTTCTCTGCTTACTTATTATGTTGGGAATTATTCTTCATTAGTTTGAAAGTCTAGGGATACCATAGCTTGATCAGGGGCTGTCAAAAATGAGCGATAGGCAGCTATTAAATAGGAATTCAAATTAGGAGGTGGAAAAGTTTTTGCAGTCCTGGCAGAATCCCAGCTGAATAGGAAACTTTAATTACATTTCTATCCAGAAAAGCCAATGGCCAGCTAGGTGGGTGGAGTCATTTCAATGACATTTGTTTACTATCTTGTTTGTTTATTATTAAGGAGATACTCTAATTTTATGTTTCCCAACCTGTGAAGCATGGCTCTGGAAGCCAATGTAGCAAACAGGACATCATGAGATTGTGTGCTCCCTCTTGGAGCCGCTTAGTAGCAAAAACACAGACATTGGAGCTACTGAAAGCAATAAGATGCTCAGCTTGATGGGCAGATCTCCGTGAGTGCTGTATTTTGTCCATCCGCTCTGAGCTGTTTTCCACCATTTTTTTTGTTTCTTTCTACTTTTGAACCCAGAAGTAATGGTAGTTGCATGATGATGTCATATGTTTCATTTTCTCTGTAAACCGCTCTGTGAATCTTTTGTTGAAAAGCGGTATATAAATACTGTTTGATAAATTGACTAAGTGCTGTAGCCCTGTTGGTTTATCACAACATTGACTGGACATTAAGCAGGCCTCCGTCAGTCTTGAAAGACTATGGTATTGTGCTCGGCATTGCATACACTGCATGTGAAGCACAAAAGCCTGGGTTGGATTGTTATGGAGGATAGGCTGTTACCCAAGCAGCAAATCCCCCCTCTCCACGCCACTGAATTAGTCCAATGGAAAGGCAGAGCCCATACGATTGGATCCAGCTGGCCTCGCAGAGCTGGGCTAAGGAAAGGAGCTCACCCTGTCTTGTGGGGCCGACCCGGATCTCGAACCCTGGCCTGCTGGTTAACAGGCACAGCGTCTTAACCGCTTGCGCCACAATGTACAGTATAAAGTGCAGAATTCTAGGTTCTAATCTTTACATCTTCTAACAAGTGTTACCCAGATAACTGCTTCATGTTAACCTTAATCTAGTCTTTTTGAGCATTCAGGCAGCCAGGAGGTAGTCTGAGCATTTCTATAAGTTTGTAGGCATATAGGGACCATGCAAAAAGAATATTTTCATTGGGGCAAGCTTTTAAGTAACGTTAATAGGCATGCAGGAAGCACAGATCCACAGATAAAAGGGACCCACCTACACTTCCTGGAAATCTTTTAGTTTAATTAATGCCACCCAGATTTCCTGCCAGATTTTCCCAGGATAAGAAATTAAAAACAAATGTTTAGATTGCTTCGACATCTTAATGCTTCTGTGACTCTGCTCTACATTATGATACGGTTTCACACAGAGACACATGCATATAATATGAAATATTTTAATCCTCACTCGTTAATCAGGAAGAGACTTGACAGAAAAACTTAATGTGTAGTAGAAATTTTGTTATTGAACCAGTGATATAGAAAAAAAATACTGGCACAGGAAGTACCATATGTAGCTATAGAGAAATAATCCTGGGCACAATCTTATCCACCAGATAACAGTAAACCAGATCTTTTGCACTGTTGGTTTCACATTGCCAGGTACATAAGGTTGGAGGCAGACAACTGATTTTTAAATCATTTACAGTGGTACCTTGTAAGACAAATGCTTTGTAAGATGAAATAAATTTTTTCTGGAATTCTGCCTTGTAAGATGAAAAGTGCTTCGTAAGACGAATGCCCATTGGCTGGGCTCCTTCTCAGCCCTCCTGCAGTACCAGCACCATCCAGCAGAGGAATGCTCAGGAAGCAGCCTCAGTTGTCTGAGCCTCCCCAGCCAGCATGTGGTCTCAAGCCAGCCAGCTGAGCCCCTTCAGCCACCACCATCAGGGAGGAGGGAAACTGCCTCTGGACCCCCCTCAATAGAAACCTCCTCCCTGCCTGGATCCCACTACCTCTCCCCTACCATCACCTTCTCTACCTGGCCCCCACTCTACCCCACTTTCCTGTGAGTGAGCCCCACTGGATACAATGCGATGATTCTGAGTAGACAGCATAGGATCATGTCCCTTTTGCATCCAGACAGAAACCTCCACACTTTCCCGTGAATAAGCCCCACTGGATACAACAGGACTTGATTCTGAGTAGATAGCATCTGGTTTGCATAGATCACACACACACACACACAGAGAAAGGTTCCTTGTTAAAGTTGCTCCAGTGACTCTTTAGTGAAAATTAGTCATCCTTGGCCATATAGGTTTTTCTTTTCAGTTTTACTCTACAGTATATTACAGTATTTTATTACAGTAATTATTTTCTGTATTAGCTATATTATAGAGTTTTGAATTCGATTACAGTGTTTTGTCATCATTTTTACATACAGTTAATATTTTTATATGAATTCTTTTCGGTTGTGGAACCAATTGTCTGAGTTCCCATTATTTCTTATGGGAAAATCTGCTTTGTGTAAAGAACCCTTTGTAACCATACAATCCAGAGTAACTACGGGAGCACGTAGGAGACATTTACATCAAAGTAGTTATGGCACCACCTAGTGAAAACCTATGGGAAATTCATATTGTAGTCCAGGGTAAATTGTTTTTGTGTCAGAGCAAGGACTTCCCATGGTAACTCTGGATTGTGCCCCAAGACAAACATGCTTCCGGAACGTATTATGTTTGTCTTACAAGGCACCACTGTACTTAGATTTACCGTTACGTCTTGCCTGCCTTCCGCCATGGGATTTAAGGCAGCATATGTGGCACTCCCATTTAGTCATCCAACCATTGACAAGATCTAGATCTGCTTATCATTAGCAAATGGCTGTTATCAAGTGCCTCGGTTTGAGAGAGGTTTCTTTTTCCACAGTGTTCCAAAATGTATTTCTTTCATACCTTCTGGTCAAACAGGTTTGAAAGGACTTTGAAACAACAGAACACTTGTTCATTAGAGATCATGGGATGAGCGTTCATTTCATTGATTCTTTTTTCAGACCACCTTCAGCCCTTAAAAAAAATGGTTGCTGTTCCCAAAATAAAATTTTGAATGTGGAGCAATTCTGGTTTAACTGCATTTGATTTGACTGGGTAGAACTTTAGTAAAACTAAAGCAGAATTTTAACCCAAACCTGTTAACTGGAGTAGCTAAGACTTTTGTGTCTTGTAGTATGTTGCAGATGGGATGAACACAGTAGAGTGTTCAGATACCTTTTGTATTTTGCTTCCTGATGTGTTTTTTGAAATCCATTCTACTTCAAAAAGTCTTCTAGCTGGAAATTTCATGGTATCATTACTTTGGAACCCACCTTCCAGATATTCATGTGTTATTTGGTTTCTGTGCTTCACGGTAATTTTGTTAGTGACTGAAAAATTAAACTAGTGTACCAGTGGCACCAGTAGGATTTGCATCATCCTACATAGGAGGCCAGCATGATGTACCTTCTATGCAGTCGGCAGGACAGGACAACAACCCAGGTGGTGTGCATAGTGATATATCTGTGCCCTGCCTCTACTGATTTTTTTTGACATGCATTTTGATAGAATAGAGAAATTTCAGAGAGGTTTGTTTCATTGCATTCTCCTCTAAATTATGCATTGAATGGTATACAGGTCCAACCTTGTTATACACAGATTTTTTAATACAGTGGCGCCTTACGTAACAAATTCAAATACAAATTTGTTACGTAACAAATTACGTAACAAATTACGTAACAAATTCGTTCCGGAGGCATGTTCTTTACGTGAAACATTATTTACGTGAAGCGGATTTTCCCATAGGAAATAATGGAAACTCAGACGATTGGTTCCACAACCCCAAAAATATTCATATAAAAATATTAACTGGATGTAAAAATGATGACAGAACACTGGGATTGAATTCAAAATGTACATCATGAATACCATTGAATATGGTATTCAATGTACATGATCTTATGAATTCTACTTAGGCTGCAGTCCTAAAGAAACCTTCCTGGGAGTAAGCCCCATTTGAACACAATGGGGCTTACTTCTGGGTAGACAAGGTTAGGAGGCTACAAACTAAGACACCTTCAAAGTGTCTCCCCACTTTCTCCTTCTCTCCATCCTGAGCCTCTCTCTGCCCTGCTCCCTTCTGGCCAGCCCTGAGCTGCTTCCCTCTTCTCCACTGCTCTTCTCTCCCTCTGCCCAGCAGACATCCAGCCACAGGAGGCACAGCATGGAAGTGTTGCTTTCACTATGGGCAGGTGCGCTAGGCGGCCCTGATGCTTTTTAAACAGGCTGCTGGCCAGTGTGTCTGCCCCAACTGCCAACGAATGTGTCCTTTATGTGAAGCATTTTCTTTATGTGAAGCAGAATCCTAGAGAAATTTTTGTTTGTTACGTGAAACATACTCTACGTGAGGCATTCTTTACGTGTGGCACCACTGTATACAGATTTGACACAACATGAATGACCACTGCAAATCACAGTTTTTTTTAAAAAAACTGCTCTTCCACTGTAAAGAGGCAGTCAGGCAAGCAGTCATTCCATTCTTCAGACCCAGAATCAAAATTCTGCAGATATTGAGGAACTACCTTATTCCATTAGGTGTAATGGTGGAACAAGAAACCTGGAATTGGGTATTTAAACTTATTTCTCCATTGCTTTATTTATACATAGATTTTTTTCAATCCACGGTAGGTTCCACAACAGAATCCTAGTGGATAATAAGGGACACATGTATAACATTATGGTATTATTCCTTCAAACAGCAATTTTAATAATTTTGGTCACTAGTGCTGTCACACACAGCCTGAGGGGTATCTTTCTAACACCTTATTGGTTCCATGCCATGTCATAATATTTTATATTAGCTCTTTGAACTATCAATGTCACTGTTTTGCATTAAGAAAATGTATTTTTAGTTACAAAAGACATTTTCCTTGTCTGGTTTTTAAGCCATAATGTTTGATAGAATGGAGATATTTCACTCCTTTTTTCCATTGCATTATGCTGTAAAGGACACATCAAATTGTATTTAACATGATGGTATTATTCCTACAAATTGTTATTTTAGCAATTTTAGCCACCAGTGGTGTCACATCCTATAGTATGTGTCACTCCTTGTGTGCATGTCATCCAGCATGGGCCATACCTCTTGCATCCCACTAGTGATGTCATTGTGCTAGGTTATCAGTTTGTCAAGACTGAATATCTGGTGATCTGTCATACTAAACAAATCTGCCTAGATACGCATTTCAGCCCCTTAGGAACTCAACAATTCCCCAGCCAACCCAGGACTTTAGAAACGTGATGATTGTCAAGCCCTGGCAAATCACCATGAACAGCTGCTTGGTGGCATTTATTACTTGCATTTATATCCCACCCTTTCCCTGCTCCAAGTTGCTATCTCCCTCCTAATAATGGTCCTCTCCCAATTTCTTGCAGCATACGTGACAACTATGTGCAGCATACCACTGGCATAGAGCGTCTCAATCCAATACTCCATTTATCACAACAGATTTGTGTTATATATTAAAGTTTTTGTGTACCCTAAAAACACTGTGAAAGAGGAAATTTTTTATGGGTAACAGAAGACAGTTTTTGATGTATCACCTTGTTTAATTGAAAATCAAAGTCACATTATTTGCTCCTGTTGAGAACACAGACTGCATTTAGCTAAACAGCCTTGCTGTTCACAGTGTATACCTATATTTAAGTAGAGAAGTATTGAGTAGAGACCATAACTAGCTGGTATTTTAATGAACAGGTACGGTGAAGTCCATTTAGAAAACACTTGTTTAAAGTCTAAAGTTTTTGGGAAAGCAAATCTTATTGGAAAGCTTGTTTCTCCCATAGTGCATCATGAAAACATAGCAAGCACAAGTTTTCTTTCAAATTTGTGGGATTCAAAGTTCCAGTAATGCAACAAAAGGATTAAAATATTGGTTGCTGTTGGCAGCATTACATCTCCCTTGTGTGAGAAATTCCATTTTTTTAAAACAAATGTATATGTAAAACATGTATATATCATTTATTCTTATGTTATTAATGCTTCTGAGGAAAGAATAAGGAAGTGAAGTAATGGCCTTGGAGAGGTGAGCAGGCTAGAATTACCAATTCCTTTTGAAAAATCCGTCTTTATAACAGTCTTTTCTTGTGCTTTTGACCATTCAATTAAATGACTGTTTCCTCCTATGCTATGAATGGAATGTCAAGAAGCACTTTTCAAATGCTGGCACTTGGGGTAACAAATCATATGCAAAGCTCAATACAATCAACTGTTTTCAAATAAGACTACTTTTAAAGTTATTATTATAATTTGTAACAATGCTATTTTGAAATTGTTTATTTTCCCAATGGTAGCTTGTATGTCCCATCCGATTCCACCCCTTCGCTCTGCACATTTTACCAGGATCAACAGTTTGTTGTACAGAGAGAAAGAAACTTGTTCTATTTTGTAGGGCTTTGTGGATTTTAAAATGCTTTATGAGTTTAACATCGTCTTCACTATGCTGGAAAGTGTTTTAACAAAAAACGAACTAGGGCTGAAATCCTAAACACACTTTCCTGGGAGTAAATCCCATTGAATATAAAAGGACTTCCTTCTGAGTAGACAGGCTTAGAATTGCATCCTAAGTTTGAATACTCGGGTTTTTACTTTTTTAAATATGCATGTGTTGTTGTTGACATTGTATTTAGAAATGAGGGAATAAGAAGATGCTTTAACATAACAATGCTATATAATAACAATATAATAACAATACTATAAAAATGCTAATTTAGCACAATTTTGTATTCTAGCATCTCTATTTGATGGACTCTGTTTTCAGACAGTGCTCAAGACAAGGCTGCTTTATTGAATCAATATCAGCCTGACTTGATGTGAAACTCTGCCTGCACGGAATATTTCCTTTCCTTGTCCCTCATAATTTCCATCCAAAATCATTCACTGCATCCAATGCTTTGGAACTTATTTTAGATTCAAATGGAAGATTTTATCTGTTTTTGTTGCATGTTAAGAACATCTAATATTGATTTTCTTCATTTAGATAGATAGGATTGCCTTGTAGTTATAGGGAAGCTTTTAGACTTGTATGTATTTTTTGTTTGATGATCTGCCTACATAAGTGCACTTTCCTGAAATCAAACTCTGTTCGGGCCGGATTCCAGTTTGTAAGTGGAACCAAATATCTGCTGCTCCGCTGCATTTCCTGTAAGAGGTACAGGTTTCTTCTGAAACGGCAGCTCAGTGGAGTTTTTCCTCCATGGGATTGGTTCACTATGTTCATAGCTTATCATTGTCATTCAGTGCAAATTAAAGTTTTTACTTTGATGGTGTTAATTAGAGGAGTAGTATCTACAAGGATGCTTTCCTGGGCAAGCACCATTGAAATACTGTATTTTAAATTGTTCCTGTTCCAGCTGCCATTCATTTCAGTAATCTTACGTAATGGAGATTCCCAGTGGATTGTTAACTGTCATTTTCTTTGGCTAAGTTCTTTAGAGTTAGAATTTAATCTTGATCTCAAAAGCATTTAATTTTAATTATACTTCACATTTATATGCTGTATTTCAAATGTTCAGAGCTTTGTATGTGTTTTATCTCAGTAACCTTTTTGTCAGCCTTTACCTGGAAAAGTATCCCATATTACAAATAGGAGCTGAGGCTGAGAAAATAGTGGTTGGCCAAGGACCACCTATTGAATTGATGGTTTGGGTGAGATATAAACACTAGTTCACCCAGCTCATATATTTTGCTACTATTCTTAATATGTTTTCTCCACTTATTTTCAACTTGTTAAGTAGCAGTGCTTAAGATTGCTACAAAAACCAAGAAAAAAATATCAATTTGTGTTTTTGCTTTTTAGGTGTCCTTGGTGGGCTTCTTATTCTTAATTGGCTTGTACATCTCATCCTTAGCATCCTGCATGGGAGGCCTCTATGGAGCACCCAGAATCCTTCAGTGTATTGCCCAAGAGAAAGTGATACCAATTCTTGCATTCCTTGGACAAGGGGTTAGTGAATCTGCCTTTCCTTTCCACTGCATAAGAGATGAAGCGTGTGTACCTCAGAGTTTATCTGGTATCTTTAGCCAAGCTAGTAGCTGCCTGATAATTGAAATTCCAGAAGCAAAGGGATCTTTGGAACAGAACTCCAGTCATTCTGAATAGAAAACTCTGGAATATTCCTAATGTTGTGTTCAACAAAACAAAAGTCAACTCCAGCACTATGATATTACTCAGAACACAATTTCATTCTGCACAGATAGTGCTTCATCTAGTATTTTTTAACATAACTATTGGACTACACTCAACTTCCAAATAGCCTCTTTACCAGCTAATTTTAAAGGGATTTTGTTGAATGGCACTATTTGTGCGTTTTGAAGGTTTATGACGTACATCTCCCCAGAAAAGCTGTATATCAGGCAGACTAGACACAAAACACTGCTTAAAATGGGGTGAGTGAGTAAAGGGGGAGGATCAAGCTTCTAAATCTAGAACAGTGGTATATGAAGGGTGGACCATGACCAGAAAAAGGCACTTTAAAATTAATCTAACCCATTATACAATAATACTCAACCTTCCTACCAATGATATCACTGCTTTCCTTATCAGGTGAAGGGGATTAAAGTCCCTTTGACTCAAAGATCTACCAGCCAGTCTGGTAGCACTCAAAATACCACAGTAGCCATTTTGGTTCTGTGGCAGTCTTGGTTCTCTGGGCAGTTTAAGATTGAGCTCCTCTTTCAGAAGGATGAGACTAGAAAGTTCATACAGTATATATCAGAATACTGGTTGTTAGTAACAAATGTTTCTTTTACTTTTAATGTAGAAAGGCCCCAACAAAACCCCAGTGGCTGCAATCTGCTTAACAAGCCTGATCACCATGGCTTTCATTTTCGTCGGTCAAGTGAATGTCCTTGCTCCAATAGTCACAATAAACTTCATGCTTACCTATATTGCAGTGGATTATTCCTACTTTTCTGTCTCCATGAGCTACACTCTTCAGCAAAACTACAAACAGTTGCACAGAGAGGACTCCAGGGTTGTGCTAAGCTGTTCTCGTCCTTTAATACTTGACAAACGTTCCTGTTATGGATCGTATGGAATAATTCAGAACAGGTCAGATGGTACCTTGCTAGAATTCACAAAAGACATGGACCATCTTTTTCGGCCTCTCGGGAAAGATGAACTAAATGAAAAGGACAAGTATATTAATCAACCAGTTAAGCGAAAAAAGAAAAAAAAGGCAGCCAAACAAACATTACAGGACAGCTTTCTTTTGAATCTTGACAGCAACGTTGCCTCTGCTCAGGATCTTCACAGTGATGTCCCAGAATCCAATGACAAAAGTATACAGACTTCTTCAGAACAAAGTGATGTGGATGGAGAGAGTTGTTCTTCATCGGCAACTGCAGAAGACAAACAGGAGTGTAACCAAAATGGAAACCAGCATTTTGATGACATGCAGAATATTCCCAGTAAGAAAATGGAAGATTAAATAATTAGAAGCACAGTACAGTTTAATTTTTTATTTTCTCTATAAACTTTTTTTTGTTGAAAAGCACTATATAAATATTCTTAATAATACTAACAACAGCAACAATAATATTTAAATGAAAAATCTTGCTGGCACTCCTGTGTAAGCAAGAATAGAAACCAGTTTTACATGACCTATCTCTCACCTGTGGAAAAATAGATTTTGTTTTTTATACTATTTATTTTAATGATTCACAGAAGATTCTAAGCAAATTTATTTATTTATTTATTTATTTAATCAATTTATATCCCGCCTTTCCTCCCCCGCAAGGGGGAGCCCTAGGCGGCTGACAACAGGTAATAAAACATCATTAAAATAGCACATAAATAAAGATTAAAACACCATTAAAATATAATTAAAATACAATTAAATTAAGTAAAAAAGTATGCAGATTAAAAAGTTTGTTAAAAAACAGTAAAAAACAATTAAAAACACCACAAGTTTTTTTTTAACCACAAGTTAAAAAAAAAAGTAAAAAAATTTTACTTGTGGAATAGCAGTCTAGTGCAGAAAGGTTAATTACAACTTTCTACCTATATTGTGGGTATACAGGTGTGCCCATGGTCTGGACAGATGATCTGGCAGTCTGTGTTTCTAAGACCATATATGTGGGCTGGATCCTCTCCAGTCAGTAATGTTTGGGTGTAAGTGGGGAAGAAACACTAGAGCTGATCTTTTGGAATGAGTGAGGAGGGGCGCACTGAACGATAGCAAGGCATAAGATGTTATAGCTAGCCAGAATCTAAGGTAGTGCAGTACTTTGAGTGATTCATGCACTAGACATCCCCAAATATAGGTGGACACTTTCAAGCTGGTCACTGTCAAGCAATAGACACTTCCCTTCAGAATCTATCCATCTGATATACTGGTGTTTTTTTTTCCTGCAGATATAAATGTAAAACAACAAAACCAAGAATTAGAAATTCAGAAAATGCCAACATCCTTCTACTCCAGACTCTGCAATCATTGGGTTTCCCTTATTGGTGTGAGTCACTCTGTAGTACTTTGAGCATTTAAATTTTTTTAGGATACAGTAATATTTATTTCTCCAGAAGCACATTTCAGGTCCAACGGCAACTGTTAGATATCATACTAGAAGAGGATTATTGTAAGCAAGGTTAACCTTGTTAGCTGTAACGCTAAGGTGATTTTAAAAGAGGATAAGACAGATTTATAGAAATATATTATTAGCCTTCATAGATAAATGGAACCACCAGGTTCAGAGCCAAATATAATAGGAAAGGGAAAATCAGGAAGAGCTTTTTGCTTCATGCTCATATTCTACTTTTCCAAAAGCATCTGGTTGATAAGTTGAAGCCAGGATGCAAGCCTGAGGCTGCAATCCTAATCTCCAGTTAGGCCGGCATAAATCCCGCCTAAGTTCTGTACTTACCTGGGAGTGTAACAAAAATGCCATAAGGCACTTCTTCCCCCACTCCTTGGAGGGTTAGACCAGTGCATAGGCATACACCAACTTCCCCACACCATCTCGGGAAATTGGGCTGTCTGAGTTAGGCTGGCCTAAATTGGTTAGGATTGCACCCTCAGCCACATGACCAGATTGGCATTTTGAAAATGTGGGTCATATGGGAAGCATCACACCACATTTTCAGATTTCCTGTAGTGCGACAGTTAGACGCTTAAGCCAAAGTTGGAAGAACTTGGAACCAAAAAGAAATGGGTAATAACCAAAAGTGCATAGAAAGTGAGGAGAATGTAAACATTCTTCTTCCAGTGCCATGTAACATTTATCATGAGAAATAATATAAATATTCTACAAAGAATATTTTTTGTACCAATTTAATGACATACCACACATAATCCAAAATATTACATTTTCAACAGGCAATAGGATCTCTTGCCATTATGTTCGTAATTCAGTGGATCTACACCCTTATTAACTTGGGCCTAGCAATTATTCTGTATTTCTATATTGGTCAAGTGAGCCCAGGACTACCACCTGGTAAGTATTTTCACTCTATGGGAAAAGAAAGAGTATTCTGCTCTGCAGCCAGAAGGACCCAGGTTCAGTCTCCGACACCCCCATGTAGAGAAGAACTCCTATTTGAAAACTTGGAGAATAACTACTAGTTAGTTTAGGCCAGTGTTACTCAAAGTGGGGGTCGCAAATTCATTTCAGGGGGTGGCAAAAAGCTGGGTGCTGCCATTTTGGAATCTGCCCCCATCTGGGAATGGGGCACTCAGGTTGCTTTCCTAAGAGTAAATTTTATTGAACACAATGGGACTTACTTCCAAGTAGACATGAAGGAGCTCTGGCACCATAGTGATGTCACTTTTTCTTTGATGTCATTTCTGAATATGACATCACTTCCAGGGGTCTCAGACAGATTGTAAATCTCAGAAAAGGGTCTGAAATGCTTGAGTATCACTGGTTTAGGCAGTAATAAGCTAGACAATCCAAGTCTGACTCATTTTAGGCAGCCTCCTGTTTTCCAAATCTGATTTGGTTTTTCTTTATTTTACTTGAAATTCACTTGAAGTTGAGACAAAACATTTTTATTCACCGCTATCTCTAATATTTTTTATCTATTTACATTTAGAGACTGTCCCATTCCAAATTGTTCAGGATGGGTAAATAATGAAAAGAGTGTATAAAATCCCATTGGAGCAGAATAGAATTTGGTTCAAATAAAATATAGTTTACATTCTCACATTCTTCTGGCTTAGCCTTAAACTTGCAAAGCCAGCTCAAACAGATAGCCCGCAGTATTTCTAAACGATGCCAGGAAATTTATCCAGAGAAAGGGTATTTCACAAGGGGCACTCACTGAGGAACCTCTCCCTGTGACCCTATGTTATTGGTTATATGACATCTACATTGGACTGGCCACCACTTCCCTTCCTCCAAGAAAGATGTTTGGGGACACTCCTTTTTTAAAAGCACACGCCAGACAAGCAAGGATTTGAGCTCTTCATGTGTTTATAGTTGTAGCCTGAAAGGCTGCAGTTCTGTCCACACTTACCTGGGAGTTAGCCCCATTGACATCATTGTTGAAAAACATACATACTGGCCTGCCTGCACAGTTTAGGATTTTTCTGTCAATTACCTTTCTAAAGCTTCAGTTTGAAAAGAAGGCTGAATAAAAAATTTTCCACCATTATTAAATCATTAAACTTGAAGGAAACTCAGATTATTAAGGATAAACTTTTTTTAAGGTTTTTGATTAATTTTATATCTGGAAAAAATTATCATGTGTATTTTTTCAACAGGTGCAGCAGCCAACTTCAGCTTTTTCAAGTGGATAAAACTAGTTTTGCACAATGCCTGCAGGTTAGTGTTGGTAGCTAAGAAATGACACATTCCATATGCTTAATTATTAGAGATTAAGTGATTAGGTTTTAGCTATATTACAAAATACCATAAAAGTTATTTCTGCTAAACAGTCCAGCATAGGTCATAAGGGAAAGTTCGATGTTTTGTCTCCTCCTTGCTCGGCGCAAGCGGTTAAGACGCTGTGCCTGTTAACCAGCAGGCCAGGGTTTGAGACCCGGGTCGGACCCACAAGACAGAGTGAGCTCTTGTCCTTAGCCAAGCTCTGGATCCAATCGTATTGGCTCTGCCTTTCCATTGGACTAATTCAGTGACATGGAGAGGGGGGATTTGCTGCTTGGGTAACAGCCTATCCTCCATATCAATCCAACCCAGGCTTTTGTGCTTCGCATGCGCCGAGCATAATACCATAGTCTTTCATGATGGAGGCCTGCTCCCCCCTTTATAATGAAAGCCAGTTTTCCTATAACTCATCTGCTTAACCTTAAGCAGAATCATATCTAAATTGAATTATGGTTGTAAAGTATAGATTCTGAGACTGAAATTGTAGAACTTTCTAAGGTAAGATATCCATGCTAACATTTCAGAGACACAGTAGCAAAAACCTCATTGCTTTATGCAACCATATATTTGCTCTGTTTCTTTTGCTTTGAATTATATTGCCTCTGCAGTGATCTAGAATGTGTTTTTTGTCCATTAACATTGCCTGAAACCATTAATACTTTCCAAAGCTAAATTAACTTGGTGCACCGAAATAAACTTTGTACAGTAATTCCTTGAATTCCCAAGAGGTATCACAATTGCTTTATTGATCAGAATGCTCTAGTAAAGGCAAAACTGTTCTGTCCAGGTAAAGCAGAGGGAGGAAGGCCTAAAATGGTAGTTAAATGAATTTTGGCAGTGACTTCTGGCCAGTTTTGAAGGTCTGCACAATGGTTAATCCACATATCTAAGGCATTCTTGCTTTGTTGGATTTAGAGCCACATGTGATTTTTAAGCCTCGTATATAGAACCATGTTACAGTGCTAATACTGTATCTGTGGTGCTACTTTTTCTCGAGTATGTCTTCTACTCTTAGATTTGTAGTGCTAGTAATAGTGCTAAGAGCAGAATACATGTAATGTATTTCTATGATGCTGTCACAGACTTCTTATTTTAATAAAATGCAACTCAAACGTACAATTTTGAAGGAGAAGCATCCTCTCCGCCCTTTCTGTTGGTTGTTTTCTCACTGAAAGAAATTCTTTCTAAGCTATTTTTTTTCCTTAAAAGGAAAAAATGCAGGTAATGTTACTGTGTTTAAACTGATTTTTTCTGTCATTTCCTGGGTTCTTCTGAATTCCCCTTCCATTAGCACAGCGTTTCTCAAAGTGGGGGTCGGGACCTCCTTGAGGGTCGCCTAGAGGTTTCCTGGGGGTCACCTAAAGATCTCTTAGGAGACCTGGGGGTCACCTAAAGATGGTGCAGGGGGCCAGGTCAGGCTTGCCAGACCTCTGGCTGTAGCTGCACGTGCAGTGGGGCTGACTGACAGCCTCAGGGCCCAATCCTATGCATGCCTACTCTGAAATAAATCCCATTGTGTTCAATGTGTGCATAGAACACACATTTCATTTGTAACAATGAAAATACACCCTGCATATCGGATATTTACATTACGATTCATAACAGTAGCAAAATTACAGTTATAAAGTAGCAACGAAAATAATTTTATGGTTGGGGGGTCCCCACAACATGAGGAACTTATAAAGGGTCACAGTGTTAGGAAGATTGAGAACCACTGCATTAGCACATTTTGTTAGCTCTATGTATTAATTTCTTGCCATGAAGAAAATGCCTTTTCATCAGGCTGTCCTTTTTAGGCTGCAATCTAAATCTCCAGTTAGGCAGGCCTAAGCCCCAGAATAAGTCCCATTCTGACAGAGGGGTTGTCACCAAAGTCTGGTAAGACATTTCTGTGCCAGTGCACAAACATGTGCTTGCTTCTCACGCATCATCATGGAAATAGGATTGGACCCTTATTGATATACTGCTTATTTTCCAAGTTACTGTATTTGTAAAAAGCAAGTTAGCAAATTCTTGGGGAAAGTTTGATTGGTTATCAAAAAAGCAAAATCTGTCATTTAGACTTCTGGCACTAGACTGCCTTGCTTAGTGACCCTGTAATATGATGAGAGAAACTGAGGTCCTGAGAGTCACTTCCTTCAGCTTTCTATATCTCTTTTTTAAAGCTGTTCTGAATCTATAGCACAGGATGAACAAAATGGAATCAACCTTACTTTTTGCAAATGTCAGAAATTACTTAATTTTTTGATACCAGTGAGATGCCAAACTGACCAGAATCCTACTCAGAGGCAACCTGATGATGAAGCTGACTGAAATGGCTGTTTTAAGTGGCAAGTTGGGGAGAGCAGCAAATAGACAAAGGCTGCCCTGCACTCCATTTTTGACTTATGCTCCTTCTGGTTTGCCATTCACTGAATGGCTTCATCTCTGCAGGAGAGGAAGCGAGGGCGGCAATAGCCGACCTCTTTGGAGGATGAAAAGAAGCCACTGCTATCTGCACACCCTCCTGGCTGCTTAGGAAAGCACATGGGCAGGCTGGACATTTGGAACATAGTCCAGAGCCTGCCTCCTTTCCCCTTACCTTGAGTTCCAGTACCTCTTTTTTCCTCTGCAGTTGTATATTGGTCTTTTGACACCATAAATTTTTTTACACTCTCATAAATTTTTGACATTCCCATATGGCAAAATTATTGTTTAATATAACATACAGTGGCGCCTCACGTAATTTATTATTATTTTCATATTTTTATACCACCCGTTCCTTTAAGAAACTCAGAACGGTGTGCATGGTTCCTCCCCTCCTTTTAAATATTGTTGATTGATGGTCCTCACAATAACCCTGTGGCAGGTGAAACTAAAGGTAGTAATAATCATGAAATGACATTAAATAAATTAATAACTGCAGTGAATATTTCCCACAAGAAGTGGGTGAACAGTACCTTCCCCTACTATTGATTCCCTGCACACAACTCACAGTGACATACTGCCTTTGGATGATCCATGCAGCCATCATGGTTAATAATAATGGATAGACTGCAGTCCACCATGAATATTTGGAATCTAGATTGTGCCTGGCTGGAACATCTACCCTCCTGGAAAAGGTGGCTCCAGAGGTCACTCTCAGAATGGGAGCCTAAGTCTACTCATCTCATTGTTCTGGGCTCTACAGTAACATAGTGCTCATGGACCGACTTAACACAAACACTCCCCAGCGTCACCTTACTAATATTAGTTCATGCTGTGTCAGAATAATATCTCATTGTCTCCTCAAATAATCAATCTATCTTTGTAAATTTATACTTTTTTGTCCATAACATTTGATAGAATTGAAGTATTTCATCCCAGTTTTTTCATTGCATTCTGCTCTAAATTACACATCCAGCAGCATTATTTCTATCAACCATGATTTTTATTATTTTGGTTGCTAGTGATGTCACCCCCCAGGATGAAAGCTGCAGTGAATTGCCTCCCTTTGAATCTAACAAGCCATGCTACTGTTCCTCTGTATCATTCTGTTTTTAAATAACCAGGACACTACCAGTTTAAGCCATGGGATAACCAGGGATAAGCCATGTTCATTCTGTGTATTTCAGATACAAAGGTGTACTGTAGAGGAAGGAGGCAGTGCCAGAGTTCAAAGTTAGAAGGTGGAGAGTGGGTTTGGGACTGCTGTGCTCTGAAGCAGCATACTTCACCTCTCCTAAGCAGCTGAATGGACGAGGAGAAAGATGTGGAGGCAGCAAGAGAAGTGGTGTGGTGAGCATGTGGTAATGCACATGCAAAGTTTGCCAGGCACAAAGATGAATCATCATTTGGATGGAATGAGAAAATCTCCAACTTATGCTACAAACTGCAGCGTAAATAGAAGCAATTTTGGTTCATTTAGTGAGATTTGAGACAAGCTGGCACATTGCGAGAGCTCTCGCCTGATTACCAGTTCTGCAGTGACAAAGGAGAAGTGGTAAAGGCATGTAAGGGAAGGTTGCCAGCAAATGACCTTTTACAGTCCCCCTATCAGGAACAATGTCTTCTGGGACATCTGCCAGGGTTAGCACATATTCTGCTTGATGAAACCAACACCCCAACAGGAGTCTTGTCGCCTTAACTTCTGTTCACCATTCAGTGCATCTCCCTAAGTCTGGAGCCACATACTTGTCTTTCCAGATAATTGATTTATAATTAATCAAATGTAAAGGTTTTTTCCCCCTGTGGGTGATGTCTTAAGGAAGCATGTCAGTTGAAAACATCTAATTTTCCAAAGCAATATGCTAATTCTTTGAAAATGGAGTTTTTAGCCACCTACTAGAATATAGTAATTTAGGGTGCTGTCTGAGAAGCAGTGGAACAATTGGTATGGGAGTCTATTGAGTACTGCTATGACATTGGTCAGCTCTCTTCGCTCTTTCTCATGCCCATACTACAGAGATTTTAAACCTTTTTCATCACATCACACTGTCAAGATACTAAAATTGTCAAGGCACTCCATCAGGTTTTTTCCCTGTTAACAAGGTATACTATGCTGCTGATAGGGAATTCAGCTCCCTAAATAACCCTCCCCAAAATCCTGTGATACGCTTGCAGACCATCTGTGACATACCACTGTGCCTGAAAATCATTGCTAGTATTTTGTGGCCCCCAAACCATTTGCTTGTCCATGTGAAAAGTATCTTGAGACCAGTAGCTGTGTACTTAACTAGGAGTTGTGTAACTAAAGGCAAAGTAACATACTGTTGTTTAGGAGCTACTTGCCAGTTATGCTTTCAGCAGCTAATTTTCGGATTTTGCTTTGAGCATTTCATTGGAACAGCACTGTGAGTTCAAGCTGGAACCATTCAGCAGCTGACAATGTGAGAAAAATATTCTTAGAGAAATGTCCTTTGTTGTGCGGTTTCTTTTATAGATGAAAAGGCTGGTTTCTTTTATAGGTGAATAGTTTGGTTAAAAACAAACTGCCCAACTGTGATGTCTCAGACGTTTACGTTTTCTGATAAATTCAAAGGAGTGTCAATGTCTGCTTAAGACTTCTGTACTCTGGCAAATAAAACATTGTAAGAAAAATGCTGCTAAATGAATATAAATGAAGTTGAGATTGGTCCTAAATAGATGAGCCTTTCATTCAGCATGCAGAACACTAATGAAAAACTGGACTGAAGCTTAGCAGCTGTTAGGGAAATCCTGGAAGCACATTATAAACTATCTGGAGTTTTTGTTCTGCTCTTTGGATTGCTGTCTGCTCTCTGAAAATGGCTAGGAGAAGATACTGGCATCATTTCAAATAGTTTGATCTGCAGACACAAGGTGTAACTTTAACTGGAACAATCATCCATCTTTTTTATGACAGGAGTATATCTTGAGCAGTTATTTCCAACTGGGGAGAAGTGCAAGTGTACGTGTTAAGAAAATTTTAAAATTACTTTGTACATAAGGAAACGGTCTGTGATGGATTTTGGCTAACTCTGGAGCTGTAAGGAGAAGTTTGCATTCTTTCTTGAAGTGCCCTGTCTTTGTGCATGGTGGATTCCTTCTCTCTTCTGTTTTGTTTACATAGTTCAGAGTGCAGCTGCAGATGTCTTGGGAAACAATGGGGCATCTGAAAGTTCTGCGTTCCTTTGTTTTCCAGGGGGAAGCCATCCCCGGAGGAGCGATTTGTTGTGACACCGTCCTTTGCAACAGTTGGCATGGAGACCACTCAGCTCACCGAAGAGAATACAGATTTTGCCTCCCGGGACCGCTACCACCATTCCTCTGTTATCACTAGAGAAGAGTTTGTTAATCAGTTCCAACAAGAAAGTGACATGCCATTCACTCCGCCAGCCAATTAAACACTGAACAGAGAGACACAGCCTGATTAACAGGCTTGCCCCTTTACAATTGATTTTAATGAATACTGAAACTTCCAATTAAAGAAAAAAAGGCAAGGTCTCCAAACTCTATATTTGGTGGGGTGGGGAGAGAGAGAGAGAGAGAGAGAGAGAGAGAGACTGAACCTTCCCAGGCCATGGGGATACTTTTTGTGCAATAACCACATAGTTATTTTGCCTGAAAAGCTAAACTAATTTTTTAAATTAAAGTTGGCTTTTTTGTGAATTGTCTGTATGACATCCTTAAACAGACAAACTATCAGAGAACGAAAATCTAGTCATAGCTTTTTGAATTCTTTTAACTATCCAGAACGATGCTTCACATTATTATGGAACATTTTTTATCCATGTACTCAGCAATAGACTGTATACTGAAGAATCATAGATTGTTAAGAGTTGGAGGGTGCCTATGAAGTTATCTAGTCCAGCACCCTGTTCTGCTTAAACTTCTACAGAAGCGGTACTCGAGCATTTCAGCCCAGGGCCCCCTTCTGAGAATGAGAATGACAATCTGTCCAGGACCACCTAAAGTGATGTCATGGCTGGAAGTGACATTAAAGGTGTCCAGTGCCAGATTCCAAGATGGCTGCACCCAGCTTTTAGCAATCGCCTCCTGAAATGAAGTCACGACCCCCAAGGGGGTGCCAACCCCCACTTTGAAGACCACTGAACTACAGTATCCCTGACAGAAGGCTGTCCAGTCTCTGTTTGAAAACTCACAATAAGAGAGAGTTTGTGACTGTACAAAGCAAAATGTTCCAGTCCTAGATACCACTTACAGACAGCCCTTCCAAACAGATTAAACATACTTTATCAGGATTTCCACCATGTCATGTTTTCCTTGTGATGGTTGAAAGCCCAGCCTTGGCAATTAAGAATATGGTACTAAATCTTGAATATTTTTTCCCAAGAATTCAGCGTTTGCTCTGCAACTGAAATGATGTCTCACATGCAGATTATAAATACTTTTCAAATTAATTTACTTGCCAGGTTGACGCAGTGTAAGTTCTTCCATATTTGGAATCCTCAGGGGAGAATCATATTATTAAAAATATCTGATATTTGCTAATGACAAATGTGTGTCCTTCTATCTGTGTCCTATTTAAAATTTAATTTTCCACAAATTGCAAGAGATGAGGAAGTGTCCTGGCCAAATTGCATTTTTGCTCCCTCCCCTTTATATATGGGAGGAAATTATTGTTTCTCCCAGACTACAACATAATAATATAAGAAGAACCTCCACTGGATCAGGCCAAAGGCCCATCTAGTCCAGCATCTTGTATCACACAGTGGTGCACCAGATGCCTCAGGGAGCACACAAGACACCTGCATCCAGGTGCCCACCCATGCACCTGGCATTTTGAGGTTGTCCACATCTACACACATCCCTCATGGCTTCTAAACCATAATGCTCCTTTCTTCTAGGAATTTGTCCAGTCCCTTCTTCAAGGTGTTGAGTGTAGATGCCATCACCACATCTAACTACACACTGGGTAAAGAAATATTTTATTTTGTCCTAATCCTCCCAACATTCAGTTTTAGTGGATGTCCTCTAGTTCTGGTGTAGTGTGAAACAGAAGAGCGCGTCTCTCTACCCACTCTATCCATCCCTTGCATAATTTTGTACATCTCAATCATGTCTCCCCTCAAGTCCCTCTTCTCTAGATTGAAGAACCCCAAATGCTGTAGCCTTTCCTCATACAGAAGGTGTCCCAGACCTTCAATCATTTTGGTTGCTCTCCTCTGAACCTTCTCCATTTCCTGTATATCTTTTTGAGATCTGGTGTCCAGAACTGGACACAGTAATCCATATATGTCCTCAACATCAATTTGTTGGCATCATGATTTTTGCCTTTTTATTTTCAGTGCCTTTTCTAATTGCTCCAAGCATGGAATTTGCCTTCTTCACTGCTGCTGCACATTGGGTCGACAGTTTCATTGAACTATCCACTACGACTCCTAGATCTCTCTCCTGCTCTGTCACGGATAGCTCAGAGCCCATAAACCTATATATAAAGTTAGGATTCTTTGCCCCAATGTGCTTAACTTTACATTTAAATACATTAAAACACATTGCCATTTTGTTGCCCATTCTTCCAGTATGGATTCCTCTGGAGCTTCTCAAAGTCTCTTTTCGGGTCCTCACACTCGGAATAGTTTGGTGTCATCCGTGAAGTTGGCTACCTCACTGCTTAACCCTTTCTCCAGGTCATTTATGAACAGTTTGAAATTACTGGTCCCAGGAAAGACCCCTGGGGCACCCCACTTTTTACCTCTCTCCATTGTGGTTATGATGGTGGCAGGAGAGAAGTAATATTGTCTTACTCCCCATTGCCAATGAGCAGCACAGTCCTAAGACATGCTGGAGTAGGTAGGATGACATATCTGCCCTGTATCAGGCATGGATTTGGGATTCCTGCCATGCTACTATGGGGCACGAGGAAATTTTTTCCCTTACAGCAGCTCCAATGAATCTATTCAGTTCTGTGCCACATCTGGAAATGAACACAGAGCTGAACAGACATAAATATCCAGAGGTGTATGTGCTGCCTGGGGAATGGGATTGGGATCTGGCATTACTACTCTCCCTCACCCTATAATGCCTCCACCATGCCCTCTCTCCCTGCACCTTTCAGATGACTGTGTCAGCCAAAATAGTCTCTACAGGTTGGCACACTTGTGTACCAAAGAATAGGTGCAAACGTGCCTTATGGAATCTTTGGATTGCACCCTGAGAGTTATAGTTCCAGTTCAATCCAGATGAATTTTAAACTCAAGCCATTCAGATCATTTGTTTGGATGTAAAATGTAACCAATGAAAAAATAAAATATGGAGCAATTTAATTGAAGTTGAAATTTTTTTAATTATTACCTGCATAGGGTTGATAATGTTATAATTGTCTCTAAAGTTAGATAGGTGGGGTATACTTTTTTAAAAAATCTCTGTCCTCACTAATTGTTATTGTTCTTTTTAATCCATGTATGTTTTAAAATGTTTTTATTGAGTGTTTTAAAAAATGTTTTTTACTTGTGAGCCTCCATGAGCCTTACTAAACAAACACACCTTTTTTCTCTTTCCCGATCATGATACAGCCTGGAGAGGAGGCACAAAATGTTGTAAGCCAACTTGAGGTTATTATTCAGGCCAAAGAGGGTGACAGTATAGAATGGAGAACAGAGTCCCTCTACTTTTTACCATTGCATAGAAGAGGGAATTTAGGCAGGTGCTGCTTTCTAAATCCTTCTATGATGAGCTAAACCTGCCTCAATTAACTTCTTCTATGCACTGGTTAAATCTGTCCTCCATTCTATATGGTCACCCTGGAAGGGTGGAATATAAATCTCTGTGAGTACTAAATAGCTTAATTGTGTTAGCACAATTGCAGTTGCATATAATTGAATCAGGAGTAAACCTTCCCTTTTGGGAAAAAAAGCTTTTTCTGAATATACACACAAGTAACTTTTGTTCCTGAGGGAGAATATGGAGGGAAACAGAAGAAGAAGGTTTCTAGGGCAGACAAGTTACAGCCATATATAATGAATAGACTGCCCTATCCTATGTAATTCTATCCTATATAATGTTAATGTAACTGTATCCCGAGAGTTTCAGCATGTTCAGTATCTGAAGGCAAGGGAAAGTAAGCACCAATGATAAGTACCAACGGCTACCATGGGTCAAGCACCCCAGGCCCTGCAATGGAGCTCCTTGCATCTGGGCCAACTATTTTTCCGGCACAGGTAAGAGAAGCTCCATGTTGGGAACCTGATGTGGGTGATGGGATCCAGTTGAGGGAGGTCACCACCATTCCCACCCCCCCCCTTCTGAGTCCACTCCCTTTTCTGTCCGCCAGCTCTGGAATGTCTTCCCCTGCCCTGAAAAGCCACACCACCATCTGGTGATGCTTCTCACCAGTGGTGGTTCATCATTGTCCTGCACTGAAAGCCAGCACTGATGCTCTGTACTCTCCATGTGCTGTAAACATGCTTAAAGCTACATTTGACACCCAGCACTGGCGGCATGAGCACACCGCTGGTGCTAGAGCCCTTACGATTTGGCTCTTAATGCCTTTATAGCGCTTGGGAAAAGTGCGGTATGAATGCCTATTTATTTTATGTTCTATGATTATACTCTGCTTTTCATCCAGAAATAACAATGAACTTATAAAATGATAAAAAAGCAATTAAAATACTAAAGAATAAATTTTATATAAGTTGGACTATAGGATCAGTTCACAGTGGTATAAGATGTTTTCTGACAATAAAAGCCAAGCCTGAACTCCCTAGAAAGGGTGTTCCAGAGAACTCAGACCCCATTGAGAAGGCCCTGTCTCTGCTATCCCTCAGCGTGCGATCCTTTAAAATAACCTGATTTCTGATCATAGAGGCCTTTAAAGGCTGAAGCTAGCAGTTTGAATTGAGCCTGGAAATACACGTACTGCCTGGTAACATACAATATATTTGGTGCCAATTGGTATTATGTTCTAACAGGCCATGCTTTCCAAGAGTCCAGTTGCTACATTTCCTTAATAGGGTGAGACCTTTGAGACCATTCTTACCATTCTCATTTTCCAGGACATGTCCTTTTTTTAAACATTGTGTCCTGGAAATTTTTTTCATTGTCCTCCTTTTCCTTGTGAGCAAGCATTGTGTAGCTTTCTTGTAATCAATAAATTATTACATATACAGTGGAATCCTGAGCAAGTTTACTCAGAAGTAAGTCCCATTGTGTTCAACAGTACTTTATCCCAGGAAAGTGTAGTTAGGATCGCAGCCATAATCATTCTCAGTTTACTAATAAGTAATAGAGTGTTTAAATTAGCCACATGAAAGCAACATACTTGAGTGTTCTTAGCTTTTTTTATTGTCATGTCCTACATTTTTCTTGGGTATCCAGAATTTTGGGGAGAGTCCTTGTCCTCTTTTGCACTTACGACACATGGGATGCAATTCTAAGCATGTCTACTCAGAAGTAAGCCCAATGATGCTCAATGGGCCTTACTTCCAGGAAAGTGGTTTAGGATTGCAGTCATGGTCACCCTGGTTTCTTACCAACTGAAACTTCTGATACCCACCTCTTCAAAAGTATTTGTATTTGCTCCCATAAAAAATAGAAACTGGGAAAAATAATAGAAATTTATTTATGAACAATTTATAACTTACCTTCACAAAGCTAGACGGTTAACCTATTCAACATAAAATGCATCAGTAATTATAAAAAAAATACCACATTAACTCAGAATCAACAAAAACCACCAATAAAACCAACCAAGAGGAAAGGTCGCCATTTGCGAAGCAATTATTATGCTCTATAGCGCAAGACAGAATGCAGTCTTTCCAAAAGGTTCTATAAGGGCGGCTTCTTATAGAGAATATGACTGTAAGCCTAAAGGCAAACATATTTAATATGCAACAAAGAGGAAACAAAAAACCTGGTATGTTCACATATAACAGGAAAATGTGAAGCTGGAAAATGTTGAGTGTTAGAATGACAAGTTACTTTTTAATGGATTCGGGAACCCATGAATATAACAGCACTTGTTACGGAGAAAGAAATTCTTACTAATCATTATTATTGATGCTTGTGTCTGGGTCTGTGGCTGCAATCCTAAAGACTCCTGAGAGTAAGACCCATTGAATTCAATGGGGCTTACTTTTGAATAGACATGGTTAGGATCAGTGATGGGCTCAAAAGAAATTAACAACCGGTTCTCTGCCCATCTGGCAGCCACTTTTCAATGGCTATTTTTAAACTTTATATGTCCTATCTCTCATTAACAACCGGTTCTGTAGAGTAGGTGTGAACCTGCTGGAGCCCACCACTGGTTAGGATTGTGCTGATTATCTGTTTGTTCACAGCTAAAACACAATGTCCCCTTCCCTGTTACAATCTGGACTGGAAATGGACAGATACATGTTTGCTCAACAAGCACCCTCACAATGTGGACTTCTAAAGGTCTTTTTCTAGAGCCAGTGAAGTTGTGTAGAATCCAATACACCTATATTTTTTTCTTTGTCTGTATTGACTTTAGAAAAGATCCTACAAAGTCAGAGTTAGACCCAGTGTTTACGTCTCATCTCACAGAATATTATTTGCTGTTCTTAAAAGCCATTTCAGCCAAACATTGCATATACACAACAGGGACAGAGAGCACAATCCTAACCACGTCTACTCAAAAGTAAGCCTCGTTGTGTTCAATGGGTCTTACTCCCAGGAAAGTATCTTCGGGATTGCAGCCAGAATATGTACACCAGCGGGCTGGGCAGAATTGGGCTAATTGCTAGCAGGCAACTCAATCTACAACAAAGGTTGTGTGATCTAGTAAAAAAGCTCAGTTATTGGTTTGCTGGTTATCTATTAGCAAGAAAAATAAAGTGTTCAACTTCCAAATTCTTGTGATTTTGCCTTAACTTTCTTTAGATCATGCCCAGAATGATGGGTAGCCCAATCCTAATGAGGGCTAAGCGGGATGATGACAATGTATGTGATGATATTATTCCTATAGTTTGGATCAGATATTCTCATTTGCTATTCTGTAAGAGGTTGGAACGAGAGCCAACAAAGCTCACACTGGTTAACCCCTAGGGAATGTCTGACACCTATTTAGCAGTGCAGGCTTCTTACAATACTGGACAACCCAATCGAATGCCAGGGCAATGCTGGAAGGCTGCACACTGCCTGGCAACGGCTGTCATGAAAGTGCCATAATGGCAGGGAGAAGGTGGGTTGGAACTGGAACAAATAGGATGGACTGAAGGACAGATTGGGCCCAGAAGACAAGCAGGGACAGCAACAGAGGCTGCCACTGAATCTAATCTCCCCTACCAAACAGCATAGTCCAATAAAGTCTCCATGATTCTGTGCCAGGTAAGTAGTTGCCATGAATCTGAGTAGACCCTTCAAGGCTACCAGAGTTCTACACATGGGAAGGAACTAATTGTCCATTATTCTTAGGAGACTCCAGTTGCTGCTCTGGCCCCACCAAATACAGCTGCAGCCATTTTGGTGCTGTTGTACCGCGCAACACCAGGGCAGCATAGGATTGGGCCCTAACTCACTCCATTCTCAGTGGTCCTTCCTATAATAATATAAAATACCCTTTTAGACATTGATATATGTGAGTTTCTCTCTCTCTCTCTCTCTCTCTCTCGTGTGTGCGCGCACGCGCGTTTATTCCCACATTCCATTATTCCTCTCTTCCCTCTATCACCTGGCAAGAGTACTGTTCTCTCCTCAAGTCTAGTCACAAGGCTGAGAGAAAACAGGACAGTGTAATTTAAAATAAAGTCTGCAACAGAGAAAGGAGACACGAACTTGTACCAGGAGGAATAAATTTTATTCATGATTGTTGGAATGAGAAGAGTAGATGAAGAGCAGATCAATGGTTTCAAGCTTTTGTAACTTGATACACATGTTGTAAGATCACATAAATGCGGACTCCATAATTTGTAGTGTTTTTAGTTTCTAAAGATGTTGGCTGCAATCCTAGACACCTGTGGGGGAAGAGTTCATATTCAGGCAGAAATGTTTTGGAAGTTTTTAGTACAACCAGGCACCTGGTGGAACTGACACACCCGACCTCCACGGCTAGTTAGGACTGCAGTTATGAAAACTTATGTCCTTCTGAACTATTTACTAGTATCATGGACGTTAATAGCGGGGCAGTGGAAATGGACTCTCTCTGTATCCTTACTGTAGCTAATAATATTAGCCACAGTAATAGCTAATATTGGTAATATTGGAAAATTGGAAGGATCAATGCTCTACTACTAATTGCTAATGGATTGAGGACCTTTTGACTTTACTGACATTTTCAGCCATTAGTTTACAAACTGATACAGGCATTCCCTACTTGAACAGGTTAGGGACTGGATCACTCTCCAAAAGTAAAAACCGTTGAAAAGTGCAAACTAGTCTTTCAGCTTACAAAAGCAAAATGGCAACCACTTGCAAATATAGCCAAAATACATAACAAATTACAGTAAAATGATAAAAGAAATGTGTTGGCAATGCATTTCTTATGTATTTGAAAGATGGTTATTTACTGAAGAAAGCCATAAGGAAACGCCAAAACAGTTTTGTCACCATGTCATATGCAAATCTACATCAGGGAGATAATTTTAGCCTTAAGACCAGCAGAGAAAGGGTGAAACAGTGAAGCATGTGTTGAATGAATGAGTTCTGGGTTTAATTGAAAGGTGCTGAAAGAACAAAACTATCAGAAATGTCAGAAAGACTGTCAGAAAATGGAGGACGCCTGTATATTTGTGGATTTTTGGAAGACTCCATCAGTCTTGGAAGACTATGGTATCGTGCTTGGTGCTGCATACACTGCATGCGAAGCACGAAAGCCTGGGTTGGATTATTATGGAGGATAGGCTGTTACCCAAGCAGCAAATCCCCCCTCTCCACGCCACTGAATTAGTCCAATGGAAAGGCAGAGCCAATACGATTGGATCCAGCTGCGTTGCAGAGCTGGGCTAAGGACAGGAACTCACCCTGTCTTATTGGACCGACCCGGGTCTCGAACCCTGGCCTGCTGGTTAACAGGCACAGTGTCTTAGCCACTTGAGCCACCCACAGCCCACTATTCAACACATATAGCATGTGAAATATGTGATACTATAGATTGCTTAAATATCTTTATATTTCATTTTTCTTCCCTTTCCTGCTCCTTTGACTAAGGAGGTCCAGTGGAACCTCACAGCCTGCTGGACAGGGGTGACCTTTAACACCAAAGATTTGGGAAGATACTTGGGGAGCCAAATGACCAGGCAATACCAACTACTAAGCACCTACAATTGCCCTGGGTAATGCTAATGCTTCCCTGAAAGCTGTTCAGATATGCAACTGCATAGCTTAAAGATGAGCGAAGCCAAAACATGTGGAGCTCAGAGCTTAGTGTTCCCTGAGTCCAGTGGTGCTGTATAGCCATTGTTCCCTTTAACCTGTATGACCTCACAGTTCAAAACCAAGTGGTGCCAAGTGAAGCTCATCTCAGAGCTTGGTTTTCCTGGAAGTCCAATGATGATGACATACGGCTACCAACCTGCCACACAGCAGTGGAAGAGATCCACACAGAGGTGCAGACTCCTTGGGGGGAAAATTGCTTGAGAGGCCATCAGGGATGAGAGGAGGTTGCAGTTTGTTCCAGGCAGAAAAACTGGGCTCCTAAGCTGTGATGTGTGGCTTTCTGGGAAGCTACAGAAGCCAGCCAAGGAAGTAGCAGAATCCTTATGAAAAACTTGCTGTCCTATACAGATCCAACCTCGTAATGAACAATTTTTTTTAAGACACGGATTTGACTAAACACTTAAATCTCAACAACAGTAAGGAAAGCTGTTTTTAAACAACTGAAATGGGACATACTTAATTTTTTTGCTGCTTTTATCTATATATATAAAAGAAAAGTCACTGACTGACTGACTCACTCACTCACTCATTCATTCACTCACTCATCAACGCCCTGCCAAAACTGCCGGGCCTAGAAGCGTGAAATTTGGGGTGGGTGTTCCTTCCATGACCAAGGGGTGCAATAAGAACCGGTTTTTGTAAATTCCAACCGGAAGGGGGTGAAAAGGGGCGCAATGCATTTTCCTCCCTATACTTTGCATTGAGAATTGCTGACTCATCAACATTCCTCCCCAACTGCTGGGCCTGAAGCATGGAATTCTGGGAGTTCCTTCTGTCACCTGAACTCCCACCAAGAACCATCTGGAGAATTTATCCCTTCAGGGGCTGAAAAGGGGGCAACGTGTTTTTGTCCTATACTTAACATGGGAGACTGAACAACCTCCAGCCAATTGGGTGCTCAGTGCCTGGTGCATTGGGGGATGTTGTTCGGAGGAAGAGGTTGCGCTGGCGAGGATGCTGCGCATGGGGGAAGTTGCGCATGGAGAAAAGTTGTGCATGGAGGAAAGTTGCGCATGGGAGGATGCTGCACATGGGAGAAAGTTGTGCATGGGGGAAGTTTGGCATGGGGATGATGCACATGGGGAAAGTTGCGCATGGAAGGATGATGCGCATGGGCGGAAAGTTGCGCATGGGGGAAGTTGCGCATGGGGGAATGATGCGCATGGGGATGATGCACGTGAGGGATGATGCGCGTGGGGGGAAGTTGCACATGGGGGATGATGTGCATGGGGGATGATGCGCATGGGGAAGTTGCACATGGGGAAAATTTGCGCATGGGGAAAAGTTGTGCATTGGCGGATGATGCACATGGGGGAAGTTGCGCACAGGGGGAAGTTGCGCACAGGGGAAAATTGCGTATGGGGGTTGATGCACATGGGGACATGATGTGCATGGGGAAGTTGTGCATGGGGGAAAGTTGTGCATGGGGGAAAGTTGCGCATGGGGGTTGATGCGCATGGGGAAAAGTTGTGCATGGGGGATGATGCGCATGGGGAAAAGTTGTGCATGGGGAAAGTTGCGCATGGGGGAAAGTTGCACATCGGCAGATGATACGGATGGGGAAAGTTGCGCATGGGGGAAGTTGCGCATGGGGGATGATGCGCATGGGGGGATGATGCGCATGGGTGGAAATGGCACATAGGATGTTTCTGCACCGTGGGGAGATGGCATAGGGGAAAATGTTACACCCGCAACACGGGTACGCTTTTCGCTAGTTTAACATATTTTTTAGTATTATTGGGGAGTCGAAGAATCAAATCAGCTGTTGAGGCACAACCTTATTCCACTAGGAGCAATGAAGAAGCAAGAAACTTTGAAATGGATCTTTAAATCTTATTTTCCACTTTTTAAATCCATATATATATATTTAATCCATAGGGGGTTCTGGAACGAAATCCTATTGCAGTGATTTTCAATCTTTTTCATCTCAAGGCACACCATTAGTTGTTTTTACCACTGACAAGGCACACAATGCTGTTCAAATCCTGAAGTTTTCCTATTAATAGGAAAATTCCCAAATTCCCTTCCCAAATTCCCATGGCACACCTGAGGACTATCCGCAGCACACCAGTGTGCCATTTCACACTGGTTGAAAATCACTGCACTAGTGGATAATGAAGGACACCAGTAAAATATACAGTGGCGCCTCATGTAAAGAACACCTCACATAAAGTATGTTTCACGTAACAAACAAAAATTTATCTAGGATTCTGCTTCACGTAACAAACTGTGTTTCATTTAAAGAACACATTTGTTGGCAGTTGGGGCAGACGTGCTGGCCGGCAGCCTGTTTAAAAAGCATCAGGGCTGCCTAGCACACCTGCCCATAGTGAAAGCAACACTTCTGCGCTGTTCCTCCTGTGGCTGGGTGTCCACTGGGCAAAGGGAGAGAAGAGCAGCGGAGAAGAGGGAAGCAGCTCAAGGCTAGCCAGAAGGGAGCAGGGGAGAGAGAGGCTCAGGATGGAGAGAAGGAGAAAGTGGGGAGACACTTTGAAGGTGTCTTGGATTGCAGCCTCCTAACCATGTCTACCCAGAAGTAAGCCCCATTGTGTTAAATGGGTCTTACTCCCAGGAAAGAGTCTTTAGGATTGCAGCCTAAGTAGACTTCATAAGATCATGCACATTGAATGCATGTTTTGAATTCAATCCCAGTGTTCTGTCATCATTTTTACATCCAGGCACAGTTAATATTTTTACATTAATATTTTGGGGTTGTGGAACCAATTGTCTGAGTTTCCATTATTTCCTATGGGAAAATCCGCTTCTCATAAAGAATGTTTCACGTAACAAACATGCCTCCAGAACGAATTAAATTTGTTACGTGAGGCATCACTGTATATGATTGCTACCCTATTGGGAAGTTGTGGCCAACGGCCCAGTAGGTTAAGGGAGCTGCCAATTGAAAAGGTTTGGGAAATACTGCACTGCACTAAGCACAGTGGAATCCTAAGCCTGTCTACTCAGAAGTAAGTCCTATTGTATTCAATGGGGCCTACTCCCAGAAAAGTGTGTTTAGGATTGCAGCCTAACTCCCCCTTCTGGTGGAGGCCAACATTTATTCAAATCACCTGCTTATACTAATTGAACTTGCATGCTGTCTCTCTTCCAACAGTAACTTGTAACAATAGCAAGAGTTTATTGAAAATATTTTAAAACAAAAAAGGAAGGGAAACAAAAAAGGAAAACAAAACAGGAGCATGCAAATTAGGTTTAAAAACCTAAAGGTTCAGAGTTGGAGACAAAAATTATAACACCCTAATATATCTATCTAGGACCGGGGTGTTAAACCTGTGTCATACAATGAGTCAAATAACATTCATAGCTAATGATATCACTAGGGGAATTCAATGGTGTGTGTGTGTCTCGCTCGCACCAAGTGACACACTGGAGTTGACACACCAAAATTACTAAAATTGTGGTTTTTAGGAATAACCCAAATACCCTATATATCATTGATATACCCTATATATCAATACCCAAATTAACATATATAAATGTTTAATTTAAGCACCATGCAATTAAAAGAACCTGAGTGTCTACCAAAAATGCCAGAAAACAAAAATGCAGGCTGGCAGGTGCTGTTTTTAACTGCCATTTCAGGCTTTCGCTCTAGCACCATGTTCTGTCTGGGCTCATTTCCTTGATGAGGTTCTGAAAAATTACAAAATGAAACTCTGGATTTTTTATTTTACACAACCATAGCCTTATCACCCGGATATGATAAACTGCTGAAAAATGCAACTGTCTTATGTAACTAAATAGTACTTTTTCTTAATTCAAAACAGACCAGTGAGACTGATTGTTCAAAGAGACAATGAGATGTTATAATACAGCATGGAATCAATAAGGTGTTAGTAAGGTTTGTGTACATAGGGTGTGTGTACATGAAATATTTGTGACCAAAACTTAAATGTCCTTAATGTTGGAAGGGCTGCGGGTGGCGCAAGTGGTTAAAACACTATGCACTTCTGGTTAAGGCCAGGGTTCAAGATCTGGGTCCTCACAAGACAGGGTGAGCTCCTGTCCTTAGCCCAGCTCTGCAATGCAGCTGGAACCAATCGTATTGGCTCTGCTGTTCCATTAGACTATTTCGGTGGCGTGGAGAGGGGGAATTTGCTGCTTGGGTAACAGCATATTAATTAATTATTATTAATCCATATTCATATTAATCTACCCAGGCCTTTGTGCTTCGCATACAGCGTCGAGACTGATGGATGACAATACTACTGACCAAAACTGCTGTAATTGCTATAATTGCAGTTTGTAGGAACAATACATCATGTTATATCCCATAAGATGCATAATTTATAGCAGAATGCAATGAAATAAACTGCTTTGAAATATCTATATTCTATAAAAGGTATGACAAAAAAAGCAGGGGTGGCCATTCATATATATCTCTTGCATTGTTCTACATTTTGGGGGACCTTGTCCTCTTTTTGTTGTTATGACATCTAGTCATCCTGACACTGGCATGCTGGGAATGGGCTAAATAAATAAATTTAGCTAGCTAGCTAGACAAACAAACAAACAAACATATAAATATAGTAAATGGATTTCGAGCCTCTACCAGCAGCAAGGTGAGTGCCTTATCAATGGTAAAAAAAAACCCTGATGGTGTGCATTAAGAACAAAAGAACATAAAATTAAAGACATAAGAAGCACCCTAGAACAGGGTGACTATATGTCATAACTGCAAAAGAGGACGAGAACTCCCCCAAAATGTAGGACACCCAAGAAAAATGTAGGACATGACTAAATAAAAACAAAGGACAGTCAGATATATATTGCTTTCATGTGCTTAAATTAAACGCTGTATTACTTATTAAATTTAAATAATTACAGGTATCCCTTGATATCCACTATGATTCCTTTCCAGAACCTAAACAAAAAATCGGTGGATTAAAAAAAGTTAGAAAAAGGTTTAAAGACCAACTTCCAGCTTTCTTGCTCCTCCATTGCTCCTAATGCAATAAGGTTGGGCTTCGATATCTACATGGTTTAATTCTGGCATCTGTGCGGAAACAAAAAAAAGTGTTAAATAAAAGGAGTTAAAAATAAATAAAAGTGCATCCCTTTACAACTGTTGAAAAACAGGTTTTTTTACTGTTATAGAGAGGCAGTCAGCAATTAGAAGTGCAAAGTACCCTCTGCCTTTTCCTGGCTCAGCGGAAGAATGGAATGATTGCTTGCCTGACTCCCTCTCAAGAACAGTAGAAAAGCTCTTTTTAACACGGATTTGCAGTGGCCTTTCATGTTGAGTCAAATCTATGTATTAAAGTGTATAATAAAGTTGGACGTTTACATTTTTCAGTCCCAGAATCAAATCCCTGCAGATATTAAGGCACTACCTTATTCAGTTAGGCACAACAGAGGAGCAAGAAATCTTGAAGTGGGTCTTTAAACCTATTTTCCATTGTTTTCTTTATAACCAGATTTTTTAATCCATGGGAGGTTCTGGAACGAAACCTTAGCGTGGTGATTTTCAACCATTTATATCTCAGGGCACACTTAAGAAGGCGCTGAAATAGTCAAGGCTCACCATCAATTGTTTTTAGCACTGACAAGGCACACCAGACTGTACAAATCCCCCAATTTTCCTATTAATGAATATCACTTCCCAAATTCCCACAGCGCACCTGAGAACTATCCGTGGTACACCACGGCGCACTGGTTGAAAATCACTGCCTTAGTAGATAATGAGGGACACCTGTAGATATAATTTATTGCATCCAGTTTATTAATCTCAAGAAGGCTACCTTCTTCTCACTTACAAGGAAAGAAGGGCAGTGAAGATTTTTTTTCCCCCAGGACAGAAGACTAAAAAAGAGGATCTGTCCTGGAAAAAGAGGACATTTGGTCTCCCTGGAGCAGTTTAGCATCTTGTCAAGAGATGAAAAAGTCTTGAGAATTTTTGTGCCTGAGATGAAAAAGTTTGAGAATCCCCAGAGAGAGAGAGAGAGAGAGAGAGAGAGAGAGTGTGTGTGTGTCTTGGAAGGTGAGGATCGTCTTGGGCGCTCTGCTGTGGTCCAGCGTCCAGAGCGCTGCCAGCCTGGAAGGGGCCACCACTCATCAGCCCCTGTCTGCCCCAGAGGCTGCTCCAGGGTCTGATCCCAGTCAGGCTGTCCAGGGAGCTCCCTGCAGAGCAGATGGAGGGGGGCGTGGAGAGCAGGGAGGGGATGCTGGTGAGGTCAGCCTGCTAGGCGGAGTCTTTCGCTTTTCAGTCTGGCTGGAGGTGCTCAGCATGCTCTGGGCTGTGCTGCTGCCTCTTTCTCCAGCTTGGCTCTGGACCATGCAATCCCTCCAGCATCCCCCAGCGGCCTCTCCGTGGACCCTGATCGCCTGTAGGAGAGCAGAGGCTGCTGAGACCCCTTGATCACCCATATCCTGCCACCACCACCACCCTCCAGGACATGTGAAGCCCTGAGCATCATGCCAGCGACGTGCTCCCTTCTGCCCCATCGACTCAGCCTCCTCTTGCTGATGGTGGGGCTGCTGCACCTCTTGGTGGGCTCTGCGCCCCTCTCCACCACCTCCCAACCTAGAGGGTCTGCAGTCACCCCAGAGGAAGCCTCTTTGGATGGATCCAGCCAGGCTCCTGCAACTAGCAAGCCGGGTGAGTGGGAGAGGATGGAGGGGAAGGAAGGAGGGTGGAGGGGGAAGCTGAGCAGGGCTTGCAGGGCTGGCTGCAGCAGCTCCAGGGGGGAGGTGAGTTAGTTTCATGTCATCACCAGAAAAGAGGACCAGATCTTCCCAAAAATGTCAGACACCCAAGATGAATGCGGGGCAAGACAAAAGAAAAGCTAAAAAGAGAGTGGTTTCAAGTGGTTAGTTTATACACTAGATTATTTATTATTAAATTTTAAAACTATTACAGATAATTTATTACATATTGATGTGTTTACAAGGAGGAAAAAAATGAAGATTTTTTTTTCTAGGACACAAGGTTAAAAAAAGAGGACACATCCTGGAAAAAGAGGATATCTGGTCACCCTGGCGTAGTTTCAATCCCTGCACATGTTATCTTGGACTGGAGCATTCTGCAGCCTGACTTGGATTAGAGGGCCATAAGGAACACTCTGCTACTGGGCTGTAGAAATCTCACCCCTTCACATACATACTTCTACCCTAGTATGGTTTTTATCCTGGATAGAAAGGTTGTAGCCTGTAGCCCTGATCATCTTTTCCCCCACTGTGTCCTTGCAAGGACTGTGCCACATTATTGTAATGACTTATTAACACCCTGGCTGTGGTAGTAGTTTTCAGATCAGCATAAAACCTTTTCTTAGACTCTTTCTCCACTTACAAACAAACAAACAAACAAACAAACACTTAGGGGAGATGCTTTCTTCCATAGACACATCTCAGCTCTATCACACACTCAAGGTATTGAGAAGCCTCCCCCACCCCACACACACTCCAGTTCTTGGAAGAGACTCCTGCCACAGGGGGTTTCTGGCTTAAGGGGATTTTCAGGCTGCAAAGGGTTAAGATTTCTTAGCTCCACTGCTCTTTTAATAGCCAAGCACAAGTGGGAAAAAAGCTTTGAACAGCTGCTCTTTTACTAGCCAGGTCAGATCAGTGGCATGATGGAGCTGCCACAATAGATGGCATGATGGAGCTGCCACAGAAGGACTTGAAAGACTAGGAGGTGTGCCACCATCAACCACCACGTTGATTCTATAAAACTCTGACTTGAATTGGAATTTCTCACTAAAAAGATGATTTTGCAAAGCTAATTTAGTCAGATCTAGTCTATACCAAATATTGATTTTTAAAAATCATATTTTGTCTAAAAGTTCACTTATTTTGTTCTGGCTTGGAAAGATCAAGATCTGCCTTCCTGGAAGATTTAAGTGCCACAAACCATGAAGTTAGCACAGGTCTTGAAATGATACATTGAATTTGAGGGCTGTCTGATGTTAGATGTTAGACCAACCCAAATAGGTTTGATTCTTCTGAACTCCAAATAATTTTCGGATTCATTTGGTTAAACACACATTGAGCACAATCCTAACCATGTCTACTCAGAAGTAAGCCCCATTGTGTGCAATGGGTCTTACTCCCAGGAAAGTGTGTTTAGGATTGCAGCCATTATCTCATAGCATTTCGACTTTGTGTGTGGAAGCTTTGAGGAGTAGAATCAGGTAACACTCCTGCATATTTTCCATCTGAATACTGAATCAGCTATAACTTGTTTGAATGTTTTTCTTTCTTTGCTTTAAAAAAAATTTATAAGATGAAATCTTATAATATTATAATCTTTATAAGATTATAAGGAGTTTCCCCCCTAAGGAGTTCACAGTCTAAAAAGAGACACAAGAGAGACACTGGTGGAAGCTACTGGGAAGAAAACCAAGTTTTTAAATCAGTGAAATAATTCTATAATGTTGTTGTTGATAAAAATATTTGAATATTGCTTTCAAGTAAAACTTTGTAACGTAGTTTGCATAGCAGATTAGTAATTTGCTGGGCTGAATAGGGACAGTTGCTCTTACCCTGCTAAATAGAAGAGAATCACCACTTTAAAATCCTTTTGTCCCATATTGACTATTTGAAACTGTGATTAAAATGCATTGAAATATGCTGATACTCTCCCCCATCACCGCATTGCAAGTGTGCCAAAAGATCCATCCCTTTAATCTTTTTTTAATTCCTCAGATTGTGATGCTGGAAACTTGCTACCACATAATGGTATGGTTTGGTCAATATATTTCTGTCCAAACTAGCCTCATACATGAAATACTGTGCAGGTGAATGGGGGATGCGTGTCTTGATCTCTCCCTTTGCTTCTCCCTCTTTCCCTTTAATTCTTTCGAATTACATGAATTAATTCATTTGAAGTGTTCTGCCATGCGATTAGGGAAATTATAAAGAAAAATGGGGGTAAGTGAAGGGATGGGCCAGGACTTGTACATAACCTGAGCACACATGTCAAGAGATACATGGGACCACTTAGGGCTTAAATGAGAGATGCTGTAGTAGTTCCTTGTACTGAGCTGTAACATTCAATGGTCCTATATTATTGTCTGAACCAAGGTATAAACAATTCACAATAAGTAAGATATAGTTTTCATCCAATGAACATGAACTTAAAAACTTTCAGAGCTTCACAAGTTTTCAGAAATCATGGAAGGTTTTGAGATTGTTGAGACAGATAACAGAAGCAGGGCTGGAGATTTGTGGCTTCAAGAAATTTCCCTGCTGTAAATACATTGAGGTGTTGGTTTAAAGAGGTTGAGGATCTGGGAAGGTTAGACCAGGGGTCTCCAAGCGTTTTGGCACGAGGGCCACATCTAGTGGCATAGCTAATGGGGTGCGGGGGGGGGGTGCGGTTGCACCAGGCAGCAAGCTTTAGGGGGGCTACAAGCTGAGCTGAACAGTAGTGACTAAAGTTGTGAAAAACAGGGTTTGTATGAATGACCATCATGTTATATATTGTTGGAAAGATAATATTCATGTAGAATGCAATTCCTCTGCATTGGAATAACTATATTCTATCAAAATTTATGGCAAATGAAAACACAAAAAGGATGGAACAAAAAGTGGATTTTCTTAACTTTCCAATGATACTGATTGCTCTGAGAGCCAAAGAGATGTGATTCTGATACTGTATGGAATTAATAAGGTGTTAATATAAATCAGCTCTCATTTCCACATACCTATATCATAATTTTTACCAAAGTTAACTGGGTATACAGGTACTTCTAAGTGGTGTTTTGTATTTATCAAAGAATAACCATTCCTCCTTGCCCCAGCAGTTTTCCTAACCAATAAGGGACATAATTCTCATTTTTAAACTTAATTAAATTTGATTTTGTTGTCACTGGGAGGGGGAAACAAAATCAGAGCAAATAAGTGGTGAACTGCTGAGAAGGAAGAGGCAGGTTTTTCTCCAATTTTCTTTAAAAAAAAATACCTGGGGATGACATAACTTCTGGGGCAACATTTTGAGCTTTGCACCGGGCTATATGATCATTGGCTACGTTACTGGCCACATCATCTCTCTGACACTGTGTTGGGGGCCAGAAAAATGATTTACATTTCAAATTTGAATAAATTTACATACAGGATTATATTGGAGACATAAGGCTTGCCTGTGGGCTAAATAGAGGGGGTCTTGCTGAGGGCCGCATTCAGCCCCAGGGCCTGGGTTTGGAAACCCTTGGGTTAGACCATCAGAAGGTAACCTTATTCAGTTTCAGCTTTGAAGAAGCTGCAGCAGATCTGACATTAGAAAATGCCTGTTGGTGTTATGGATGGATGGATGCTTCAATTTCTTTCAGTAAAACAGGAATCTTGGAGAGGATATGAATGGCATCTGAATGATCTCAATCATGAACTCTGAATTAATTCTGCCTAGGAATGGTACACTGCTATCAATATGTAATGGGTGATTTGTAACTTGTTTTCTCTGCTTGGGAAATTAGTACGGGGGAGTTCAAAGAATAACCTTTGAATGGAAAGGAGTGCCGAAGCAGGGATCCTCTGTGCTTTAACACACAGAAGATTATGCACAGTGTACAAATCCAGGCTAAGGGTGCAATCCAGAGTAACTACGGGGAGAACTTGCTCCGGTGTAAGAACAATTTGCTCTGGATTGCAATATGAATTTCCCATAGGTTTTCACTATATTGCGCAGTAACTACGTGTACACGTAATGTCTCTTACGTGCTCCTGTAATTACTCTGGATTGCACCCTAAATTAGTTGTATTACTGACCAAATTCACAACACTGAATTACTGTATATACTCGAGTATAAGCCTAGTTTTTCAGCACGTTTTTTATGCTGAAAAAGCCACCCTAGGCTTATACTCGGGTCAGCTTATACTTGTCATAAGATGGGCAAAGAAGTGGATTTCTGCACAAGCAGCTCAGCTTAGGTCAGTCTTTTTTAAAAAGCAGGAAAGGCTGTTTTGCTTCTTTCTTTTTTTAAAAGAAGTCAGCAGATTGAGCCCTCTCCTCCCTGCATGTAAGAACTTGGTGGCTCACCACATTGGCTGTTTTCTCCTCATTAAATCAGAAGTAGCTGCTGCATTTCCCACCCTAGGCTTCTACTCGAGTCAATAAGTTTTCCCAGTTTTTTGTGGTAAAATTAGGTGCCTCGGCTTATACTTGGGTCAGCTTATACTTGAGTATATGCGGGTAGTTGGATTAAGGAGGCTGGAATCATTCTTTATTCTTGGCCATTGGATCTGAGCTAACTATTAATCTCTTTGGTGGTTGTATAAAGACAGTAGTACGTTCTGATATGAGTATGATTACTGTATGGTTATGAAGAAGAGCACACAGCCTTCACTTAAATGACATGTGAACACCCTTCCCTTAAAAAGCTTTGTGAACTTTTCATTGAAAAGCGGTATATGAATACTGTTGATTAATGGATGGATTAATAGATGGATGGATTCGCAGACGCAGTGACTCCTGAAGGGCTCTTGAAGGAAAAGATGCAGCAGAGATGCAACAAAGGTACAACGAATACTGCCATTGCCATTTTTGACTTCACGGAAGGGTTAACAATATTTCACCAAGGTCAAATGATTGGTGGTTATGTGATGCAGTAGTTGACATTATTTCACTTGTCTATTGATGGGTAGGTCAGTTATTAACACTTTATAGACCAGAAACTCAAGCTTTATGATGTAGCTACAGTCTTATAGTAAGTCTGTAGGGGAATCCATAAACCGATTCGCTCAACACTCCATGAATGGCCTCTGCAAATCACAGTTTAAAAAACTGCTTTTCTACTGTTGTAGAGAGGTAATCATGCAACCAATCATTTGATTCTTCAGTTACAGAATCATAACCTCGGAGATACTGGGGCACTATTCCATTTGGTGCAATGGAGGAGCAAAAAACATGGAAGTGGGTCTTTAAACCTATTTTTTTATATACATGGATTTTTTTTTAATCTGCGGGACCGGAACGGAACCCTAGCGGATTATGAGGGACACCTGTCTAGGATTGCAGGCTTAGCCAATCTGAACAGTTCTGTTTACTAGAACTACACCGTAACTCAAGTCAAGACTGTGACTTACTACAGGTGTATGCAGTCCAATACTGTTCATTATCAGTGACAGGATGCTGGTCTTGATGGTTTTGCCCCTGCCAAAGCAGCTCTTCCGCATGCAATTACAATGTATAACAGAAAATGGCACCTAACTTTAGAAGAAAGGAACGATTGTCTGGAGATGATAAGGAAGGGGGCAGGGTTTCAGAAGCGCTTAGTTAAGTCTCAGATGTCTTTGTGTGACCTTAGGAAACTGAATGAATTTTCTCTGTATCTTGGTTCCTATTTGGTTATGATGAATGTTTCAGAATTTCCTATCTCTCATGGGGTATTGTGAGGACAGACAGCAACAATAGTGAAAAGAACGCAGTCACTGCAAAATGCTTGCCCGCCACCTTCTTCTGTGTCTTGAGATTTTAAAAAACATGGTTTGCTGATTTGTTTATTACGCTAACATCCTGCCCTTCTTCTTTTTGCAAGAACTAAATGCAGGAGAATATGTAAGGGAAAGTAACAGTATTTTCAACAAAGAGCGCGGACAGACATTTTGTGGTTACTTTCTGAAACACCCTCATATACTCTTACTTACTGAGATGTGAAACCTGTATTTTCCCTTCAGGTTTGGATAAAAGGTATCCTGGTTCTTGAAGCAATAGGTGCAGGTTTAAACAGATAGCTAAGGAAAATTAATCTTGTCACTGGGAGAAAACAGAAGTGAGCGTCATAATTCCAGAATCCATGTTAGGATGTTGTACTTTGTTTGGGTCATTAGTCAAGGCCTCAAATTTTGGCCATTCACTGTACCACTGAGAGAAGTAAAGTCTATGGTTTTTGGCAAGTCCTGTGTTCCTGGAAATGAAAATAAGTATGTTTTGTAAATACTTGACTTAAAATAAGTAAAGAATTTGTGGGCTTCTCAAAGCTTTTAGCCCATTTTTTGCCATAGCCCTAACATTTGTACATAGGAGAACCTTTCATTAATTTCCTATAAAACTTGTATTGGTAAAGTCAGGATATTTAAATTAAGAGATAAAATAATCAAGTTCTTCAAAGTGTACAAACATCCTTAAGTGACTTTGGCATTATCAGTTTCTTTATTTTTCCTAATCTTCCTATACTTTTTGGAGCATTTGATGTATTAAAAACTAAGCCAAAGATTAGTTCTTGTTCTATCTGAATTTTAACTTTATCAATTATATTTTGGAAATTCTAGAAGATAGGATAGGTACCACAGGACTGGAGATGGCCTCGTCTTGTACCAATCTTCAAAAAAAGAAGACTTGGGTTGAAATCCAGAGTAACTGCGGGGAATCCTTGCTCCAGAGTAAGAACAAGCTACTCTGGATGGCAATATGAATTTCCCATAGGTTTTCATTAGGTGGTGCAGTAACTACAGGTGCACGTAATGTCTCTTGAGTGCTCCTGCAGTTACTCTGGATTTTGCCCTTAGAAAATTGTAAACCTGTCAATCTATAACAGGAAAAATATGAAAACAAATAAATCAGTCTGGTTGCATCTTGATATCAGTTCACAGACTATTAGACTAGGGAGCGAAGATTTATTATATTTTCTCTGTTGTAGGAAAGCAGTTTATATATATTTAATCTCATTTATTTAGCGTATGGCTATAATCTCCTGATCATCCCTATGGTAAGTTCTCTGCTGACCAGTGAAATAGACAGATCAAATTCAAGCCATTTTCAACCACTGTGTGACAGTGTCTCCAGGTGTGCTGAGGAATTTGGTGAAAGGTTATTGGGGTATGTGAGCCCCTCCACCAGCACGGTGTGCCTTTTCAGTTGTCAAAAAACTGGTGGAGTCTCTTGATAATTTTAGCCCCTGGTCAATGTGCCATGAGATGAAAAAGACTGAAAAGTGCTGCTCTAGAAAAATACAAGTATTTCCTATAAACATTACCTACATGTGAAAATGAAGACTTGCCCTACAATCCAGAGTAAGTACGGGAGCACATAAGAGACATTATGTGTATCTGTAGTTACTGCACCACCTAGTGAAAACCTATGGGAAATCCATATTGTAATCCAGAGCAAATTGTTCTTACACCAGAGCAAGGACTCCCCATAGTTACTCTGGATTGTGAGCCACATCACAAGACCGTCATGACAGACTAAGGCCACAATCCACAACAAGATCAACAAAAAAAATCGTTGTTTTTTGGACCATAGTTTTTGTAAGCAGATAGCATCAGGCGAGAGTAGGAGTTCAGGGACTGTGGGGAAATATCTGACTCACAGTAAAATTGAAACTTATGAAATTGAATTATTAGTGGGTTACTTTAAGCTGGATCACAGAAAAGGTTTCAGAGGTCTCATAGTATAGTGAACTGTGTAAGAATGTATACGAAGATGCACAAGCTTGTGTTTCTCTAGTCTTGTGCTGTGCGACTGTACCCTGCTGTTTTGACATGAGGTCTACCCTGTGCTTTGTTGGACTCCTATCATCCACCCTTCAGACTGAAATCATAATTAGAGTCCATGGACAAGGAGAAAAACTTTCCCACCCCAAAGGGAAATGTAAGACTGTTGCTGAGGCAGCCAGTCAAAGTAATAATATAATCTTAGAAGAATGCAGATCCCTGGAGTAAAGGAAGTTCTAAAACTTCAGCATTTGGAACTGTTAAAATAGCTGTTGCTTGTTTGGTTGTGACTGTGTGATCTAGGTTTCTCAAATGGCCATTTTATTTATTTAGCATATAGCAAATACAGTATATGCACTTATAGTAAATCAGATGTACAGTCCATTCAGCTATTCAAGGACAGCGTCATCTATCTAATGTATATTGAAAAATTCAGTTACTAGACTGGTGTAAGCTCTTGATGGACACTAACACGAAACCTCTCCCTTGCAGGGACAACCATGAGGCAAGCCACCTACTCTTGTGCATTGCTATCATCTCTCATAGTCATAGTACTCTCAAAAAGTGGTACCTGCCAATGTAGTACTTTGAAAAGTTGTACTTGCACACAAACAGAAAGTCCTGAGTTAGACCAAATCTCTGCTATTGCCCTCTGTTATCTACACAAAATTGCAAGATGCCGAGGATAAATTCAGGTTTTCAGAAAAAATCAGTCAAACTAAGATAAACTTAGGCTGCAATCCTAAAGACACTTTCCTGGGAGTAAGACCCATTGAATACAATGGGACTTACATTTGAGTAGGCATGGTTAGGATTGTGCTCTCAGTCTTTCAATATGTTCTTTGTACAAATAAATCTGTTGAACTGAGCACTGTAAGCGGGATTCTGGCTTTTATTAAACTGGAATACAATCCATTGCCAAATGGAAATCCATTATGACCAATCCGGCATCTCCTGAAACAGACAACCTAACAAGAGTTATTGCAAACTGAATCCATGTAGCTATTTCAAATGTAAGTCACATTTTAAATCTTATAGAATTACTTGTGCTATATGTTATCAGTTTTTCAACAAATCATGGAAGATGGGCAGACACTTTGCCCTTCATACAGGTTGCATAAGAGCATATGAAAAAAGTTTAGCCTGAATAGATGGATCCATTTAACAACCATCATTATTTGGATCTACTTAAGTTAAAGGTCTAGATTCTTCATTTCATCATCTTTTGGAATATTATTCTCTTTATCCCCTGTGGGACATGATATAGATAACATGGGAAATAAAGACTCTTTCAAATGCCAGTTTTTAAAGCAGAAACATGATCTCAGTGTGGAATAATAATGAAGACAAATGGGCAAATGTAAACCCAAGGAAAGATGAATGGAGTTGGTCAGAGGCCTTCTTTTTAACATCACACTTTTTGTAGTTGGATGAAAGTAGAAAGGATATCCTATCATACATCTTGTGTTTAGATTGCATTTAGATAACATTCAAAGTCGATATTCATAAAGTATGACTTGATTTAAAAAGTGATCAGAATTCAGCCTAGTGGATTAGTAAAGTGACTGCGTTCACCGCTTCGTGGCAAACCCTGGAAATTAGATTGGGCCACCTACTGGTTATATCCTGGCCTTGTTTGCTTCTGGAATAGGAGGCCTAATTCAGTGGTGTGGAGAGAGGGGATTTGCTGCTTGGGTAACAGCCTATCCTCCATAACAATCTAACCCAGACTTTCGTGCTTCGCATGCAGCATATGCAGCGCTGAGCACGATACCATAGTCTTTCAAGACTGACGGAGGCCTGCTTTGTTTTAGGAGGCAAATACCAGTATATGTCCCACTGGGGGCATATAGCACATCTGTGTTGATAACAGCACAAAGGGGGCAGGGAATTAATCCATAGCTATGGGATTAATGTGGCTCTTTTCTTCATTTTGCTCAGGGTGTTACCTAACAGAACGTGGATGTGATAACTGTGCAAGACATTTTCTGAGGATTTTGAAGCAAATTGTGGTATAGGAGCTTTTAGAATGCATGAGTTTGATGCTAACAAGATGCATTTGGTTGTGTGCTGGGACTCTGGATCAATGAGCTTCTTTGAGTAGTTTATTGGTATCCTGTAGCTGGGGAAGGGGAAAGGGTTAGGAGCAGTGATGGGATTCAAAGAAATTAACAACTGGTTCTAACTCATCTGGCAGCCACTTTTAAATGGCTATTTTTAAATTTTATATGTCCTATCTCTTGTTAACAACCAGTTCTATAGAGTAGGTGCGAACCTGCTGGACCCCACCACTGGTTAGAAGGTTATTGTGCTCCTCGTGCAAGGTGACCATATGTCCTCTTTTTCCAGGACATATATCTTTTTTTAGCCTTGTGTCTGGTAGAAATCTTCATTGTTCTCCTTTTTTTGTGAGCATTCAGCATGTAGCCTTCTTGTAATTACTAAATTATATGTAATAGTTTTTGATTTAAAGATAAGTAAACTAGCATTTAAATGCACATGAGAGCTATATATGTTTTTAGCTTTTCTTTGATTATGTCCTACATTTTTCTTAGGTATTCTATGGCCCTTGTCCTCTAGTTGCAATTATGACATATTGTCCTCCTGCTGTTGTGTTACTTTTATTGGTAAACTAGTGAAAAGCATACCCGTGTTGTGGCATATGCGGCATTTCCCCATATGCCATCCCCCCACGGCAAATCAACACCCCACGCTCAACTTTCTTCCGTGCGCGTCAGTGTCCCCCAATGTGCGACAATGTCCCCCCATGTGCATGCACACCCCAGTGTAACCTCTTCCTCCGAACAACATCCCCCCCAGTGCACAAGGCACCAAGCACCAAATTGGCTGGATGTTGGTCAGTCTTCCATGTAGAAGACAAAAACACATTGCACCCCTTCTAAGCCCCTTAAGGGTTAAATTTCTCCACATGGGTTCTTGGCGGGTTTTCATGTGACAGAAGGAACTCCCTTTCCGAATTTCATGCTTGTAGGTCCAGGGATTGGGGCGGAATGTTGATGAGTCATCAATTCTCCAATGCAAAGTATAGGGAGGAAAAACGCATTGCGCCCCTTTTCACCCCCTTCTGGTTGGAATTTCAGAAAACCGGTTCTTATTGCTTGGCTCCATCACGCCTCCCCAAATTTCACACTTCTAGGCTCAGTGGTTTTGGCAGGGTGGTGGTAAGTCAGTCAGTGAGTGAGTCAGTGAGTGACTTTTCTCTTTTATATATATGGTATATAGATTTGAGAAATACACATGCTGTAAAGCCTGTCATGTGTCAAGGCAATTCTGGGCATGCGGCTTCCAAGTCCCTTGGACTTTTTATTTTGTGTTCTTATTTATAACGATCATTGAAAATAACTTAGCATTAACTACAGATGAGGAGCTTCAGTGACACTAATTGGAGAGCTCATCCCTTTGCTGAAGATTGGAGCGCATGGGAAAGGACGAGCATGCTTTCATGGAATATATAGTGTTAGTAGAGAGATTCTAGGGAAAACCAAGGATGGCTTGGAAGATAATACTGAATTGCTTATTGAGGAAGGAGCCTTGGCTGGGCACAAAGCCTGGGTATCCCACACTCTCATTTGGAGTAAAGCAATTCCCATGGTCCCCAAAACAAGATGTGGCTTTTGTGGGGACACGTGCAGCAGATGTTCAATCGCAGAGATTGTTTCAGCCTCTGCCATCTCCCGCTGCTCGTCTTGCCTTGTGGGTTGGAGCGCAAAACTGCAAGAGGGCTCAGTGGGCTTTGACAAGCAAAGGAAAAGCCGTTCCTGAGTTGGAAGCCTTTTTCTTTTTTCCTTATGCCAGATGGCAGACTGGTTTATGTCAGAGGGAGAGAGGTGAAAATGAGAGGGCGCTGAGATCCAAGTCGCTCTCAAGCAGAAGGGACTCCACCCTTCTGAGACAATGTATTGGAAGGATGTGACTGGGAGGAACTGGAGCTGGAGAGTTCCGCTCACCCTAGGCAGTGGGAAAAGGGCCGCGGTCTGGAGGAAGGAGGCAGAACGACGGAGAAAGTCAGCCAAGGAAATATTTTGCCTGGTGCCTTGTAGCTCCACTGCAGGAGACCATCTCAATGTACTTCAATATGTGAGAAACAATTCACCACAATTCCTATCCAAATTTCCAGCACCGGTGCAACCACAATGCAGTCCTGAGATCAGAGATCAGATGTTCCCTTACCTTCAGCATGCCTCAGTGATTGCCCTTTCACCACAGATTGCGCACATTTGCACCGGCTCTGGGAAATGGGATAGGATTGAGCACTAAGTATGAGTGTTTCACAAACCATTCAGTAGAAGAGCCCTGCACTTAAGTCTGCTATATTTTGATTTTAATGAGATTGATTTGGATTTAGGGTCTTTATAAGCTGCCTATTCCAATGGCATATTTATTGCACATGTTGGGAATAAAATACTTATAGCAGCTGCAAAATTTGCTTTTTTAATGTGCAGAGTGTTTGAATTAGAATAATTAGGATAATTATCTTTTGTTAGTTATTGCACTTCAGCTAATAATGTACCACTGAATCTCGAGGTACCTTTTCATGGATGCCCACATCTTCCATGCCCCTCCATATGTTGGTTCAGTTTTGTGTGTGTAATGAAGCCTTCCCTACAGACACTTCAGGCAGGTATCTCAGAAAGACTCAACTGAATTGATATGTAACACCAGCTCAACATCTTCCCCTCTCTTGCATTTTGCACTCAAGAGGAGGTATTTCAAGATTGGGTATGGAAGGAAGATAGGGTGATTTAATGTGCCATATAATTGTGTGGTCTTCTCTAAGCACATGGACTGGTAGTAGAAATTCTGGATGGCAGCCATTGTGCCGCTCCAGATAAAATGTATAAATGGGACCCAATTCACCCTTCACCCTGATGTAAGGTATTGAAATAGATTGCCTTCATTATCTTTTCCAAAGGTGATTACTAGCCAGTGATTGCACACTCAATAATAATACTGAGCATGAAAAGCTTCCTTGGCCTCATAGTTCGTGATCCCCTGTTCTACTGATTCTCATCTTGCTATTAAAGTATTTGTCATGATTGTTATGGAGGTAGATGCTTCTTTCTAACAATCCATTTCTTGGCTGTTAAAATTTAGCAGACCAGAACCAATTACAACAAAACTCATACACCATTTGAGCTAAAACTCAGGTCCGTTTGAAAGTTGCTGTCAGGATCTGGAGCCATTAGAACCCACCCCATAGAGTCCTCCAATAATCTGAAGTTCTTGCTTGATGGAGAGTAGCAAGTGCTTTCCCATTTGCTCTTCCCATAAGATGCAATGGTTAGTTTGACTTTGCAGGTACTGTTTGATTTGATTTTACAGTGTAGATAGCAGAAGAGTATAAAGAACAAAGTGGCAAACATCTCTCACCCAACCACCTACTTCTGACATAGTGGTCTTAAGATTGACTTTTCAAGAACATATAAAGAAAAGGAAGGTGGGTATTAATTGGGGTTTAAAGTGCAGGATAGGGATCTGAGTACTATACTTAGCTTTGCTTCTAACTTCCTGGCTGAAATCCCAGCTTTGCTAAAGTCCGTAGGAGTCTGTCAATGACTTCTGTGATGCCAGGATCTATCTACACTTGGATACCAAACTGGTGGGGTGGGGAGCCACACAGATGTCCCAAACTGTTGTTTATTTCCCTGTGGAGCATCAGGAGTGATTTCTGCCTTGCTGATGTCATAACAGTGGATTAGATCCTGCGTCCAGGGGCTTAATCCAGAAGCAAATCAGGAGCACCCCCATTTTGATTTAGGGCGCAATCCAGAGTAACTACGGGGAGTCCTTGCTCCGGTGTAAGAACAATTTGCTCTGGATTGCAATATGAATTTCCCATAGGTTTTCACTAGGTAGTGCAGTAACTACGGTACACGTAATGTCTCTTATGTGCTCCCGTAGTTACTCTGGATTGTAGGGTATGTTGATCAGCAATAATTTGTGATCAACTTTTTGACTTTTATCCTAATCATGTCTACTCAGAAGTAAGCCCGATTGTGTTCAATGGGTCTTACTTCCAGGAAAGTGTATTTAGGATTGAGCTTTACTATGTGTACGCCTTAGAACTAGGCAAAAAATGGGGGGATCATGCTGCACTTTTAAACATTAATACTGTATTTTTGTTTATTTATTAAGTTGTGTCCAACTCTTCGAGACCCCATGGACTGCAGAACACCAGGCCACTCTATCCTCCATTAACTTCTGACGTTTGTCCAATATTATATTAATACGCTGCTTCTCAATGATAATTCAGAAAAGAGTTTACAGAGAAAAACCAATATGTAATGGCTCCCTGTCCCAAAAGGGCTCAATAGATTGGCATAGGGAAAAGTACTTCTACTGCTGCGTCTGTGGCTTGGTAGCACACAGCATTTTTAAGCCCATTCTGAATTTCTCAAAACTCTCATCCGAAGGTTTGGGAAGAAGCAAAAGTGCCTCTGTTGCCTTTGGAGCTCAGCAGTATGGGAGTCAATGGTCCAGTTTAGACGTAATAATCTTTATCAGGAATGAGCCCTGTGCCCTGGTTGGATATTGTGGTTTGAAGGGAAAATTGAAACCACAGTTTCCCAGTTCTGATGACACAAGAAACTGTGGTTTAATAAACCAGGGACCTTGTTGTTCAGCTGACCGTGAAAGCGGAGGAGGGAGAATGAATGAGAGAGTACACAGGCACGTGCCTTGTTCCTGTACCAGGATTGTATCTGAACTGGGCCAAATATTTGCACGTTTTCTCACTTAAAAAAAGCTACATTCTTGCTTATGTAGGCAAGCAATAATTTTCCCCATAGAGTGCGAGTGAGAATAAGTGGATCTGAAATAGTGGGATCTTCATTTCCACTAATTAGGATAAATTATCCACGTTCAGCTTGGACAACTGTCCAAACCTCAAAAGGAGGGCAAGGTCTTTGAGACCTCTCAGCCTGGCCTTTCTGGCAGACAATGGCACATTTGCCTACTCATGAGTAAAGCTGCAATATTGGGTACTTTCACTTTCCCATAGAGCTCATTGCATATTTTTAGTTTTAGTTTTTGGCCATAAATTTTGATAGGAAGGGGATATTTCAAAAATGATTTTTGCATTCGATTCTGCTCTTCAATGTGAATCCAACGAAATATGACATGATGGGGTACTGCATACCATTGCAAAGTTCCAAAATGAAGCCAAAATGGAGTACAATGAAGCCCTTTTGGAGGACACCTGGACAAGAGACTAAAAAAAGAGGACAAATCCAGAAGTTTCCGGTCATATGGTCACCCTTTCTATGTTGGAATATCATTTTATGCACATTGGCTCCAAACCAGGAACACAGCTCAAGGTTGCGTTCAATTAGTAATGTACAGAGAAAGCATGTCCTCAGTCTTGCTCTCCTGGGCTAGAAGAAATATATTAGACAGTTTGCATCTGAGTGTGTAACACACTCTGTGCAGCTTGTTATTGAGGGGGCAGGTTGGGCCTTCAAGCTTTTGAACAATTACCTGGAGAATACAAAAGTGAGTTCCAGTGCTGTAGTTCAGAGTAGGATTTCTGAAATATTGACCACTGTTTCCTTCAGAAGTTGGTTGCTTTTTCCTCATTGCCTAGTCTGATAATTAGATTTTGAGAGATATTAGTGAAATCATGCCAAGCATGACAACTTTTGGACTCGCATGGCAGAGCTATTAAGTCAAGATGCTGAGATCCTCCTCATTTTCTGACAAGACATGGGGTCTGATCAGGCTTAAACGTCACAGGAGATCATCAGTGTTGAAACATGTCCTACTCAACTTTATCAGAGCTACATAAAAGCCATGTAGTGACAGTTTACCATGCTGTTCACAGCAAACTATATACCTGAAGTGTTAAGCCATTATCAAAACTAGTAGGAGATCTTGCCACAAACCAGATCTCTGAAATATCTAGATCTTGGAGCATGTAATTTGGCATGTCCACTGGCATGCAATTTGGCCTAATCTGTAAATACTTACAAGATTTATCTTCTTGTTATTTTTCCATTCTGTTCCTGTTTAATTGTAGCTTTCCTGTGGATCATAGGTTATGTAAGAATCTAGACACTTCCTGATTATTGTCCAGGAGACTATCTGAGCTTTAACTTTGCATAACATATTTGGCATTCAGAAGACAATGAGTGTCCATATCTAGAGAGAGTCAGAGACAGAGAGAAACTTTGCATTGCCTCCTTGTGCCCTATGGAAACAGGGGAACCATATATCCTCTTTTTCCATGACATGTCCTCTTTTTTAGCCTTGTGTCCTGGGAAAAATTTCCATTCTCTTCCTTGTGAGCAGGTAGCATGTAGCCTTCTTGCAATTAATAAATTATATGTACCAGTAATTGTTTTAAATTTAATAAGAAATAATAGTGTTTAAATTAACAACATGAAAGTAGTATGTTTAGTATATAGTATGTTTTTAGCTTTTATTTTGTCATGTTGAATATTTTTGTTGGGTGCCCTACATTTTGGGGGGTCCTTGTCCTCTTTTTTTGGATATGTCACCCTGCACTGAAAGGAAATTTTTGGTGACTAAGGACATTCTGGAGAGATCTATCTTTCCCTATAGTCCTCCAAACATGACTTGCTATAAATTGACCCGCAATGTCCCTACCTGGCAATGTTCTGATCACTCAGGCCTGAAGTCATCTATCATTCCCATCAACCTGTCTTGCACACCCCACAGAGCGACACTGCTTTGCAGTGTGGCTCCCCACCCGCCCCCTGTACTCTCGGCTGGCCTCTCTTGCAGCCAGGATGTTTTCTCTTGCCTTTTAATTGTTCCAGTGACCTAGCAACTCTGCACCGGTGGAATCCTGCCAGTCAACTTCCTCTTGGAGCTGTCTGACGGACTCCAACCCTGCTGCCCTCACAAGTGAGCCAGAGTTGAAATGGTGACTGAAGAGGGCCTCTCTCACAAAGCTGCTTCCATCCATCCACCAAACCTGCATCATTTCTCACCGCAGTGTCTTTTGTAGCCCAGCAGATCCGTATTCGTATTCCAGAGATGGGGGAATAATGGGTTAACAGGAGGCTTCTGGATGGGGATGGCCGTTGGGCGGGAAATGCTATAAACAGATGAGTTAACATATTCCAAGTGAGTATTTCCTCAACAAAAAAAGCTAGGCAAATGGGGCTGGGGATGCAGTTTACTGACAAAGCCCATGTTCTCCATGCAGAAAATCCCTGATGCAGACCTTGATATCTCCAGATGGGGCTGGGAAATTGCCCTATCTGCGAGCCCCTATTGATCAGTGGATGTAACATTGAATGAGATGGACCGGTGGTATAAATTAACATTAGATGTTTGTAAGCAGCACCCTGCAACCAAACACCGTGTTTACACAAATCTAATGTGCACCTTTTTCAGCCGCATATTGTAATGAAAAATTTAACAAACCCATTGTTGTATAAGGTAGTGCAATTAGGTAAAATCATAACATAAAACCATTGTCATGTTATTATTGTCTTATAACTTGTTGAATGCAGTAAAATTAAATTTCACACCTGCTTTGCAGCTGTGCATTACAATTGCCAGTAAACTTTTTTATCTCAAGCCTTTTAAAATCAGTGTGCGTATTAGATTTGATGGCGCATTGGATTTGAGTAAATACGGGTATTTGTTGGGCCAGCCTTCTAGATGTGATGTGTGATCCTTTTGTATTTGTACAGCTTCTGTTATTATATACATACAAATAGCAGATATGTTTATCTGGCAGCACTGACAATGTTTTTATCCCTTGGCTCTGAAAAGGATGACAGCCCCACCAAATTACACCGCATAAGAGAATGTTTGCCTGATTGTTGGATTGTAGAACAGATGCTTTTTGATGAATCTTATCCGCATACTTATATTATCTGCATACTTATAATTTTGATGAATTGGTTTTTCTGCTTTGAGGTTTTTCTCAGGCTGCTCCTTTCAGGGAACAAGAACAAGGAAGGAAATTGAAAATCCCAAAGAGCCCTGAATAGTCCAGATTTCGGACCAAGGCTTTTGTTCGCACAAACTTGCTTGGCTCCAAAACGGCCTCCGCCCATAATCATTACATCCGCAGCAGTGTTTGAAAAACAGAGCCTGCCCAGAGCGACTTTCCTAGTAGCCGATAAAGGAAGAGGCTGAACTTCATATGCCACCCTGTGAGGCAGGAGAGGCCAGCTCTATTCATTATTATTCTTTTCAACTTAAACCTTGCTACTAAAGATTGCTTCCCAGAGAAACTTAGGAAAGAGGGGATTTGGATATTCCTCTGTGACTCTGTTTTGAGTGCAAGCATTGTGTGTAAAGCATGGATTTTTTTTTTTGTCATGAGATCTATTTTTTCAGACTTCACCGTGCTTTTAATAGTATGTATCAAACATACATGCTCACTTGAGGCATAATCATAAGCCTGGTTACTGCTACATTCATAGGAAGCTGCCTTAAACAGGGATCATTGGTCCATCAAGCTCAATACTGCCAGCAGCTCTCCATGGCTTCATGGTTTTTCTGCCCTTTCTCTGAACTGCACCTAGATATACAGTAGATGCTTTTCCATTGACCTAATGTCTTACTGACTGCCTCATTGTGGTACTTGCAGAATTAAAGCCATAGGAGTGGAGGAGGTAGTACCCCTTTCAGGCTCCACTTGCACCTTTTGGAAAACATTAAGAATCTCGAACACATTCTAAATCCCACATGACCCCATAACGGGCCCATCTTTACAGGCAAACTGATTTCCCTTTGTATTAATTTGAAAAGCACCCTGCTTTCCTTGCTCTATTTCATAGGAGTTTGGGACAGTACAATTCAAACCTTGTTATACAATTTTTCCATGCCTTAGACAGGCAGCAGTCATTCCATTCTTCAGCTGAGCAAGGCAATGGCAGGGGATCCTTTGCATTTCTAATTTATGACTGCCTCTCTACCACAGGAAGAAAGGCTATTTTTAAAAGGGACACATATTTTAATTTTTTCACTGTTTTCATTTAATAATTTTTATGGTATCAGCAGGGTTGAAAGTCCAGAATCGAACCCCTGCAGGTACTGAGGCACAACCTTATTCCACCAGGAGCAAGAAACCTAGAAGTGGGTCTTTAAATCTATTTTTTCCACTGTTTTTTAAATCACTGATAGTTTTATCCATGGGAAGTTTCAAAATGGAATCCTCGTATATAAAGAGGGACACGTTATTATATAGTTCTTCCTCTTATAGTTTAGTCTACTTATCTGACTAGTCTACTTATTTAGTTTACACTATTGGAAGTGGGTCTGGAGAGTAAGGAATTTTATCTGTGCTTCATGTTCCAATGGGTAACAGGGCAAAAGGGTGTATAACCCTGGAAGATTCATGGCAGTAGGAGAAATTGAACTTGGTACTTTTTTGCCCATACCTTTTGATAGAATAAAGATGTTTCATTTCAGGTTTAGTTTTTTGTTTGTTTCATTCTGCTGTAAATTATACATCCAGTGGTTTATAACGTGATGGCATTATTTTTACAAACAGGGGAGCTCTTAAGTGGCCTACCATCCAGACATTGATCAGACGGTGACCTGCTTCGCTCCAATAAGCCTGCTACAGATTATGCCCTCAGGCAGACAAACAGCAGGAACTGGTTAATTTTTCCTTGCTGCAACCTGGCTGCTTTTTTACCCTCAAAGCATTCCGGTTGAATTTTTTAAAATCCTGATTTAGTTGTGAGATCATTTTCCACTTCTTAATTAGGAACTCCATGTTTAAAGGGTAGCTGCAGGGGACTAATTGCACATGGTGAACAGTATTGCGTAGATCAGAATCACTGAGCTTGTCAAGCTGTATCTTAGTTGAAACAGCACATCCTTTCACCTCAATCTCTTCTCCACTCCGCAACTCCAGTTATTCCTTGTGTCTCCCCCTGAAATGTTTGTGATGTTGCTGTTGAACAGCTGCGGCATTCCTCTACTTCCACCCACTAATCCCCTTTTTAGGAGTGTCTCCTCCAGCAGTTAATTTAAGCTTTGTCATCAAATTGACCAGGAAAAGGATTTGAGTTGTGAGCTTATCAGGCTATACGACTTAAGTAGGGTCAGGTCTGAACAAGTCTTAGCTGGGTGACCTTTGAGGAAGCAGTACTGAAGAGTCCCATGTCTGGATGCTTTTGACCTCTGTGAAAATATAGAAAACCAAGTGAGGTTTACACTATTGGAAGCAGGTCTGGAGGGTGAGGAGTTTTATCTGTGGTTCGTGTTCCAATGGGTAACAGGGCAAAATGGGTGTATAAATAAAAACCATCACTCTACTGGTTATAGTTGAGGGAGAATATAGTTACCAGAGGTTGTGTGATAATTACATGTTACAACGAAAATATTTATCTTACAACTGAAAAGAGGAAGAGGCATTTTCTGCTTCAGTTGGGAAGTAGCAACTTTTGTCTCTTAGAAAAGTGTTCTCCATCTGTCAACAGATTTGTTTATAGAAGGAATCACTGACGTTTTTCTTCTAGGGGATCTCAAAAGACCAGTTTTCCAGTTATTTGTTTTATTTCCAGCATATCTGAGTTTCTGAGCCAATCCTTACAAGCTATGGATTTATATTTGTTGTGCATTAACACTAGGACAGGAAGCAGTAAAAGCTTCCTTAAGTCCTCACCCTCCATGCACCTTCAGTAGCTGGAGTGACTCGTTCTTACCTTATCCCTGCTACCGACTGCCACTATTAAAGCAGCAAGGTAGGGTGTTGAATCTGTCCTCCAGGGCTGTTATTTTCAACCTTTTTTCATCTCATGGCACACTTAACAAGGCACTGAAATTGTCAAGGCACACTATCAGTTGTTTTTACCATTGTTAAGGCACACCAGACTGTTCAAATCCCTCAGTTCTCCTATTAATGAATGTCAGTCCCCAAATTCCCGCAGCACACCAGTGTGCCATGGCACACTGGTTGAAAATCATTTCTCTAGGGACTTTAGCTCCTGCTAAATTTCCATAGGGTGACACACAGGGTGGTGTGGCTGCCATGACAGTATGCTCTGAGGCAGCTGACAAAAAGCACATTTTGTCCCAGTTGAGCAACAGTACAGTTTTGTTTATTTCATAATACTCAAAAAAGAAATTGCATATTTTCAAAAGCAGTTTGCTATTTTACTGCCTGCTCAAACCCTTGGAGATGAAAACCCATCATAAGCATTACCTTAACTCCAGAGCCAGGTCAATTGTGTAGGTGGACCTGGGCTCACGCCGGGACTTAGAGCCCAGATCTAGCTGCCAGATAGACCTGGGTTCCCATTCCAGATGCTTTCTGAAGTTGCTTCTTCTATGTGGGTAGACTGGGCTTCAAATTTATGCACCCTAGTTGACTTGATCCACACTACACATTGCACATGTTCATGCTCCTGGAGAAGAGAACTATAAGAGTGCATTACAGCTTGGAGTTTGTGAAGATACTGTATAATGATCATAAGATACAGAACTGGTAAGGAGATGCAGCCGCCTTAGCACATGGAGTTAGTAAGCACTTTTGACAAACTCAGTTACCTGAAATTCTGGCCACATAGACCAACAATATGCCGCTGTCTCAGCCTGAGTCAGACTATTGGTCCATCTAGCTCATGGCCTGATCTGTCTTACTTATCAAACATAGGGATTTTAAGAACAATGTGGCTTTTCAGAAACCCATATAGAAAAATGTGAACTTGAGGATTAGGAAGGCAAAGAATATCAAAGGGATAATTGGATATTCCAAGGCACAAAACTCAAAGGTTAAGGCAGTGTTTTTCAAGCATTTCAGCCAGGGGAACCCTTCTGAGAATGACAGATTTTCTAGATTTCCTAGAAGTGATTACCGGTACATCAACCTGAAAGTGATGTCATGGCCGTAAATGCCATTATACAGGATGTGACATCACTTTGATGCCAGAGTTCCTCTTTGTCTGCTCAGAAGTCCCATTGTATTGAATGAGACTTATTCCCAGGAAAGTATGGATTGCAACCTTAGTGTCCCATTCCAAGATGGTGGTGCCTAATGCCAGATTTCAAATTGGTGGTGCCCAACTCTTTGTGACCTCCCAGAAATGGTCTTGACCCTGACCCCAGTTTTAAGAACCGTTGGTAACTCATATGAATTTTGTTTCTTAACATGATTATTCTATGGAACATGTCCATTACCATGTGAATTAATGCACATGTGGTTTGGGCCTAAGTTATAACTTCTACTTTTTCCAAGCTGTCTGAGGTCATGGTATCCTGTTGCCACAGCATCCTGTTGTGGCAGTGCCATCACCTGTCTCTTCTGAGTGCCAACATCTTGAATTGTGTGAGATACCATGTGATCTCATGTGATTCAAGATGGTGGCACCTGGGAGAGCTGAAGAGAAGAGACCACTCAGGATATTCCACAACACCTCTCTGTTGCCGCAGCACCCAATGATATTATGGTGCACAGTTTGGAACCACTGCCATAAAAGATATCCCAACATTTTAGCTGAAAGGCGATGTATAAATAGCATTCTAGAAATAATAATGATAATAACATTCTATAGATAGGAATCCCCCAAGGTTATAAAAATTAGCACCCAGAGCCCATCAGTGACAAGGCTCCTAATCCTAGCCTAAAGCCTTGCTAACTAGCCACTATTTTGGCAGCCGTGTCAGATTTTCATCTTCTGATCACCTACATTCATAGCTGGATGAAACTGAAAAATAGAGCCAAAATTAGGATATTAATGGGAACCTATTCTTAATTTTCATATTATCTCAACAAGCAGCCTTGTATACATTTGAACATAGAAGGGAACAGCATGGAATACATCAGAACATCAGAGGAAAGATCAAGTGGATGGACTCCACTCTCTGAGACCCCTTATAAGAAAATAAGAGCAGATAACAGCCTTTTTTGGTCCTTCTCCCCTTTACCCCACAGCAAATCTGATCTTCCTAAAAACATTTTGGACTGGGGTGGAGAGACGCATAGAGGCATTTTTGTATGCCCACACACATACTCAACCCATTTTGCTTGAGTGCAGCTACAGTATTTAAGGACTGTGGCCCACATTGCATACCAGGTATTGAATTGCAAATTCATGTGCCCCACATCCTGCTGGGCTCCAGAATTTCAATTAGACCAAACTGGCCACAACAAACAGCTTGTTAATGGGGGGCATGGTTTACTTATTGTGACACTGTCCGATATGGGAGTTCTGGATGCTTCTGTGTTTCCTCTGGAATGCTGATAGTGACTGTGGAATGCACAGACTTTCAACAGAGGAAGGTGATCCACAGGATAAGGTTTGCCAAACTTTGAGTGCTGCAAGAAGAGCTTTGGCTTTGCCTTGTATGGACCTAAAATACATTTTCAGTCTCAAGGAACATGTTTTCTGAAAGTACATCTCCCTGCCCTTGTGTTTAGGCCAAGACATGTTAACATATGAATAATGTATGTCTTCTAGGCTTTGCTGAAGCACGGTTACCTCTTACAATCATCGCTGAATGCACATAACCACTCCTAATCCATTGGAAAGATCTTAAAAATAATTAGGAGGATAAGTTAGGTCAACAGGGTGTAATTACCACACTGGGAAATATTCCAAAGTTCAGTCGTTCATGCTTCATAAGTCTGCCAGGAGTAAGCTTAAAAAAAGAAAAGGATTCTGTGGTGCTGGAATAGCTGTGAAATAGAGTTTTTTGAAGCAGGGATGATCAGAAAAAAGCAACATCCAATATATTAAGTGTGTTTGTATAACTATAGAAGCATCTTTTGATAAATTACTTCTTGCTCAGGGGAAATTAAGATCACTCTTGGCTTCACCCCTTTTAATGTTTCTCCCCTTTCCTTTTCAGCCTTTATGAGCAATCAAAAAGCAGCTGGGAGATCAAACACAGAAACACGGACTTTTAGCTCTCCAATGCACAATACAGACACTTATAGTACCCTTAAAAGTGGTGAAGGAAGGACGACACGGGTAATAACCAATAGTATTTCTGTGTCTGAAGAGGCACTAGGAACTATTGCATCTTATACTGAAAGGACCGGATCTGGCGTTTTATCCCAGGAGTCATCTTCATTGATAGAGGCTAAAGCAGCTGATTCTTCACAAAGGACTGTGGATATTTCTTACTCTGAAACAGTGTCTTTGAAGGTACCTTTCCCAAAGACAGCAATTTCTTCTCTTCCAGAGGACAATGTAGCAGGTGAGTTTCACCATCTCTGGACAGTTCATGGTCAATCCTATTCATGGCCCACACCACTGAAGCACATGTTCTGCCAGCACAGTCTGCCACAAAAGGACCATAATTTATTTTGTGGTGGTGATGGGAAGTGGCATACTGGAGCACATAATCCTGTGCAGGTGGGACAGAGCAGGATGGGGAGGTCAGGAGTGGGTTGAATAGTGTGGGGAGAATGCTTGTAAATGCAAGTAGATAAATAGGTATCACTTTGGTGGGAAAGTAACAGTATTCTGTGTGCTTTGGTGTTGAGTCATCTCAGCCTCATGACCATGGAGATGTCTTCAGACCACACTGGCTCTCCAGCCTTGTAACCAAGATGAGCACCACCCTTCAAGTTGGTTACAACTAACGACAGTGGGGAATATTTTACCCTTATGAGGCTTGCCAAGTTCCATCAGAGGTGATTTACCTTTTCTTTTTCAAAATTTAAGTCACTGGAAATACAGGTAGCAGCATGGATACAGATGGAACAATGTCTGAGTTGCCAGCTGAAAGCACGGGCACCATTTCCACAAGAGTCAACAGATATGAAAGAACATCTCCAATTCAAATGGACAAAGTCACACTGCCTGAGTCAGAAAGGACAGAACTTGTTTCTCAAACAGAAGTCGCCATATCTTTCCATCAGACAGTGTTTTCATCTCATGCAACACACTCTAGCGGAAGGAGTACCACAACAAACACAGCTCAGTTTCCGAATTCTTCAGCACAGGTTGTGCTTACCCAGTCTTCGTTTTCTCCAAATACTGGTAATTTTTCTTTAGGAAATACCTGGTTCTTGTATTACTTGTTGATTTAGTTCAGTGATTCCCAAAATTTAAGCAGCAGAACCTATTTTTTTAAAATAACAATTTATCATGACTCAAAAAGCTTTACAAAAAAATCTAGAAATAGACCTTATTTATTAATAATAATTAATAAATGTCTAATTACGGTAATAATTCTAAGGGTCCTATACTCCCAAGCCAGGTAGGGACCTTCCATATAGAACAGATGTAGATATTTGCTAGACACTCACTAGAAAAGAAGTTCAAAGTTTGTTCCCCCAAACGCTTTTCAATTATTCAAGGATACCCTAAAGGCAGAACTGAGTAGGACATGCAATTTAGATATAAATTTATCATACTATGTGTTAGCAATAAATGTGGCCTGTCCATCTGATGAAATGAAAAGTAGTCTCTCCTCTCCATCCATTTTTCACTGCTGCAATTTTCTGTGAAGTGGGTATGGGTGTTCAAAATTTAGACCCAATTTTTAGTGAGTTGCAAAAGGTTTCTGAAATATATTATTTGAAAACTTTTCCATTTTAGGTCTTTCCTCCAGTGCTGCTTGCTCTTGATTAGTCACGAACACTCTAGGCCAACACAGTTCTCCTTTAGGATTTTGCTGCCATTTGGTTTAGTGAGGCCATCCCACCCCTGCTAGCACCTGAAATTTTCCCTTCTGCACCAAGCCATTCTCCCCCAATTGGTCTGCCACCCCTTACCTCCCTTTCAAAGGCCAAGGAAGGCAGTGCTCTTCACCCCCCCCCTTATTCTGAAGGGCTTCTAAACTTACTTTAAATTTCCTTAGAAGATGCCTTCTAAGGGCCTAAAAAGTAATTTCTGGTTTCCTCCATTGCACCGAAAGCTTTGTTTGTTTTCATCTTCCAAGGCCATCAGAGGGCCAAGAAGGCATTGTGCTGCCTCAACAGCCCTCTGCAAGCCTCTTGGCTTTCACCACAAGTGGCAAGAGGAGGTGGCAGCAAAGCTGAGGGTGAGAGTGTTGAGATACCCCCCCCCCCCCGCAAAGCCTGCCACTCAGGGCATTTGCCCCCTTTTCTCCCTCAAGTATGCTACTTTAGTTCCTTATGTTCACATATGATTTATTTGCATTGTTTTTCAGAAGATAGTGATCAACCAAGTAGCTCTAAGACAGAGAGTTCCCACATAGACAGCTCTCCTGATTCAAGTTTCTCTGCTAGAGATGGAGAGGTGACCTTACGAACGCTGAGAAATATCAGAAGCTCTTATAAAGCAACACAAACAGCCCCCATATTTAATAGTGAAATTTCCAGCTATTCAGGCTTCATGGATGCTTCTTCTCTGTCAACTCCTAAACTGACAAGTGGAATGAATTTGTCACTAGGAGGTACGGATTCCTCTGAAGCAGCACTTACACATTCCCCGGCTCCATCAGAAACAACAGGTAAAGGATTATGAGCACTGCTGTGAATCAGATTTAAGTGGACTTTTCAGTGTGCCTGGTATAAGGAAAAAAATCTGAAATCTTGGGAATATCTATATATTTATAAAACTGAAAAGTCACTGAGAAACCACAAAGAACTAGATAAAAAAAACCGTTGCTTTAATCTTTTGTAACATTTTTGTTTGCCAAGGTGCAATATTTTAATATATTATGGCAACAGTTAAAATAATAAATTGTAGCTAGGAAAAAAACACATGTCCTTCATTGTGATTCTGTGCATGCTAGGAGTAAGCCCCACCGAACAGGTAGTGTTACCATGCATAACTTTGAACTGTTAAGTCTTTCCCAAGTGTTCATTATTTTTCACGCATGGGAAAAAACTGTTTTAAGATAGAACTGTATGAGCATAACTATGGGAAGAAAAATTGTGACATGCTTTACCTATGCAAGTGGCATCTCTAACTTCCTGTTTGTGTTTCAGTTGTTGAAGAGAGCCATCGGCCAAGGAGCAACTCAAATACGGAGGAGAGCATTTCAAGTTCTCATAGCAATAGCTTGCCTGTTTCGGGTCCGCCTGACAGAAATGGAGAGAGGACATTACGAACTCTGAGAGACCTAAGCAATTCTCATAATGCAACACAAATATCAACAACCTCTAGAAGTGAAACTTCCAGCTCTTCATACCTCACTGGTTCTTCTTATGTGCTGACTCCACAGCAGAAAGTTGGAATGAACTTGTTGTCGGAAGATACATATTTAACTGATGCCACACTTAAGCATTCCCAGGCTCCTTTGGAAACAACAGGTAAAGGATCAGAGTCTTAGCTTCTATGTGCAAGAGGATTGTTCCTCTTGTTTGCTATGAAGTAGTTTTGTGGGGTGTGTGGAAAAAGGGAATGAGTACTTATTCTAAATCTCATGCAAATCCTGCTTCTCATCCTGGAATCTTATTTAAGATTATGGCTGCAATCCAAACTACACTTTCCTGGGAGTAAGTACTATTTAACTCAATGGGACCTGAGTCAACATGCTTAGGATTGCACTGTATGTCCGTTTAACCCAATAACCCAGGTTGCTTACATTTATCCAGGCTTCACTCTTTAGGGATAACCCTTAGAATAGCGATTCTCAAACTCACTGAATTTGTGACCTAAAGTAAGTCTTTGCAGGGGGCGGGGGGAATGCAGCAATATGATTCCCAGATTGCACTGCTGCATGTACAGAGAGTATGTGTACATGACTTTTCTTTAAAAAGTCTTACCTGCTCGTGGGACTTTAAGGGTGTGTGAGTGCAAGGAGCCCTGAAGATAGCTTTGCAGTGCTCCCCACTGTTTGGAAAATGCTCTAGTCACCCACTTCCAGTTTCACAATCACAAACTAGAAGTGGGTTGTGATAGCTTTTTTTTTTTACAAGGAGCCCTACAGAGCCCCTTTGGTGCTTCCTGGACCCTGACATGAGTTGAGACTTGTTTAAAAAAAACTCCCTCTATGCCTGCAGTGGCCTGATCCTGGGGATTGCATCTCTGTCTTTCTCCTGTCCCCATCCCTTAAGGGTGGAGAGTCCAGGGCTCTCTGTCTGAGGTGTCATCATGCACCAGTTTGAGAAGCACTGCCTCGGCTTAGGAGCTATCAAAAACACTTGAAGCACAATCCTAACCATGTACTCAAAAGTAAGCACCATTGTGTTCAATGGGTCTTACTCCCAGTATCTTTAGGATTGCAGCATTAGATTAAAGTCTATAGATTACACAAGTTTACACAAATTTTCTGTCTTAAATGTTAGACCTATTCGTGGGTATATTTGAAATGCTGAATCCGAAGTGGAATTGGTCTTACCTATTTGGCTCTGGTTTCGAGGATATAGTTTAGCCACTTTATATAAAGTGCTATCCCTGCAAAACTAAAGCCACTAATGCAAAACTAATGCCATTTTTTAATTCAGCATCCCAAAAAATAATCCGTTGGTTCAAACCCCCTTGGCAACTAAAAAATACCAGCTTTTTAGGGCTGTGAATAAGAACATAAAATGTATGCATGCTGTATATACATACAGAGTTCTAATTACAATTTCCTCTCTTCTAGATGCTAACAGGAGTCAGAACACCTTGAGCAACTTCAGTACAGAAACAAGGACTGCTCAGACTGAGAATATATTTTCTTCCCCCACACTCAGAAGTGGAGAACAGACATTAGGATCTCTAAATAATTGGGGGAAATCCACACATGCAACAGAACCTGCTGCTTTTGATTTGGAAGATGTTAGTCCTTTGGATTTAACTCAGACTTCATTCACTGCAGCACACAGTAGAACAAGTATCTCATCCACAGAGGTGGATTTCACTGAGTCTTCAGAAGACCCTTTGCTTAGATATTTCTCTGAAACCTCCATTTATTCATCTTCTACAAAAGATCTTTCAAGTGAGCTTTTATTATTATTATTTAAATAATAATAAAATCTGTTAAAATCTCCTAGAGATCTAGCCATTCTTGCAATTCCTGTTCTTCTGATCTTTCTCTATTTTTACCCAATTTTCTTTTTAAAAGTAAGAATCAATTTTCTTTATTTTTAATTTTATTTGTTTGTTTGTTTGTTTATACATGCACTGCCTTTCTCATGCCAAAGCAAATGCCCTTGGCAGCTTACAAAGCTTTTAGTTTATCCTCTCCTGCTGTCCTCACAACAACCCTGTGAGGTAGGTGCAGCTGAAAGTGAGTGCAAGGTCCCCCCACAAAGCTTCCTTACCTCTTACCTTTCCCTTACCTCCTTCCCCTTTTTCTTCCATTTCCCCAGCAGGGTTTTTTGAGGGGGTATGCACTCATACAGAGTACCTGCACCTCTGTGTGAGTACCAGTACCTCTATGGGTAAGTAATGGCACCTCTGTGGCCCCCCAAGTAGACATGCTTATGATTACAAATAACATCTTCATATTGAGTACCCCCACCTTTATATAATCTTCATGGTGAGTACTCCCACATTTATTTCTAGGAAAAAAGCACTTCCTCAAGGGAAGATTTCTTGCAGTTTCCCAAGCTGTGTAGTAAACAGTGCAGGACTTTGTAGCCTTGCTGTGGTAGTGCAGGTTAGGATTGTGCCCAATGCCCATAAGTACTGTTACCAGTGTTACTCATGAAATGTATATTTTAAACTCTTTTTTATCATTCTAGGAACAGGAAGCAGTAATCAACCTGCTGACGATTCAGATGGAGAAAGAACAGTAGATGCTTCTACTGACAGTGTATACCTATCAACAACATTCAAGCATGGCTCGGAAAGGACCCTAAGATCTTTACCAGATAACAGCACATCTTCTGATGGCTCAGAAAGCAGCACTTATAAAACGGATGTCTCCAAGTCTTCATCTGCAACTCTGACTTTGCCTTCTGTGGCAGAGACTGAAGAATATAATGTTTCATTAAGTGAAGTGCAATCCACTGAGCCTTCTGCACAGCACTTGCCTGAGCATTCCTCATTAGTTCCACTCCATTTGGCTTCCCCCAAGGATTCATCAAGTGAGTTTTCTTTAAGATTTTGAAGAAAAAACATTCTGTTGTTGATGTTTTTAAAAACCATATTTGTTAACTGTGTGTACCTGGAATTTTGAAGATTTTGCCTTTTATTTGTATTTACATTGGGGCCTTAGTATCTGCGGGGGATGAGTTCCATGCCCACTCCCATACTAGAATCTGTGGATTACAGTATAAATTATATAACTCAAAAGTCACTGACTGACAGACTGACTGACTCACTCACTCACTCATGCCCCGCCAAAACTGCTGGGCCTAGAAGCGTGAAATTTGGGGAGGGTGTTACTTTTGTGATGGAGGCACCCACTAAGAACTGGTTTTTGGAAATTCCAACCGGAAAGGGGTGAAAAGTGGTGCAACACATTTTCCTTCCTATACTTACATTGAAGAATCCCTAACTGAGGGATGCTCTGCCCCGACCCCCGGACCTAGATTGCAGGCACAGTTCAGGCTGGTTATGGCAGGAGGAAGATCTCCAGAGCAGTTGTGCATACCGAGGTCCTGTTTCTCCTTCCTGGCCACATCAAGATTCTCTCCAAAAATACCCTCGCAAAAGAGCTGATACAGATCCAGGAGTCTCAGTGGAGGTCGGGTGACCTATGGGGAGGTATGTAATGAAGATTTTATCTTACCTCTTTCAGGTAACCTGGTCACTCTTCCAAAGATAGTGCTCATTACACATCTTGGGAGTAGCAGATTATGCTATGATCTAACATAGGACTGGGCCGTTTATCCCATTAGGTTGTCTGAGAACAATCCAATGAAATGTCAGTATGAGCAGCAACCATTAGCAGAACTATAGGTTTCAGCCTAAGCTTTCAAAGCCTGAAAGGAATTATAACTGTGTGTCATGGCCATTATTGGCCATGCAGCTTCTGCTGAGGAGTGGTTTCCTGACTGCCATGGATTTTGTTTTTATTTTTTAAAAAATTCCTGTTTCAGCTGTTGGAAGTGGTCACCCTTCAGTTAGCAGCTCAAGAAGTGAAGCAAGAGATTCTCATACCAAGAGCATGGATAGTTCAGGGCCATTCAGCAAAGGAGAACAAACTTTACCACCTGTAATTAACACCACATTTCCAGAAGTAACAGAAAGGACCTCTTTGTATATGGAAAAATTCAACTCCTCAGAACAAAATCCTTCCTCATCAGAAGTAGATTCTCAAAGAACTGACTTCCCAGTACAAAACTTGGATGTCTCTGTGCCATCGACAGAGACGTCTCAAAGTCTCAGCTTATCAGGGATGCCAACTTATTCCTCCATCCAAAGTGAACCAGGTTAGTTTCATTGCATTCAGAATGTATAGCATTACAGTAACAGAGATCATTGATGCACTTGGGGGTTTGATGCGCATGTGGGTTGATGCGCATGGGGGGGATGATGCATGCATAGGGGATGTTCAGCATGGGGATATTGCACATGGGGAATTTGCGCATGGGAGGTTGATGTGCATAGGGGAAATGATGCGCATGGGGTGGATGATTATGGGAATGCTGCACATGGGGGTGGATGCGCATGGGGGTTGATGTGCCTGGGGGATTGATGAGCAGTGGGGGGATGGCGTATGGAGGAATTTTACTCCCGCAATGCAGGTATGCTTTTCACTAATGTACATATAAAATGGTGGTGGAATTTTCCAGTAATTGAGTCTTGCAATTGTTATTCATTTTTACCATATTTATCAAAAACTGTATTATTAAATCAAATTTTTTGCTTCTATTTCAGACACTGGAACTGGATACCAGCCAATGAGTAGCACTGACACTGGGAAAAAAAATTCTGCCTCTCATACTGACAGGACATACATTTCAACCACCTTTACAAGGGGTGGGGAAAGGACGTTATTGTCTATCTCAAATAACAGCACATCAGAAAGTTCTACTTTTTATGCAGAAATTTCCAGCCCTTCCGAGTCAGTTCAGTCCTCATTTTCTGTGACTCAGAGCAGAGGAAGTAACATGTCATCAAGTGACAGAGATTTCTCTGCACTGTCAACGGAGCCTTTGACTGTGCATTCCCTGAAAACTGCAGGATATTCTTCTGCAGGGAGTGAGCCACAGTCAACTCAGTTTTATTCAAACTCTGAATCAACATCTGCCACCACTTTGTCATTATCCCCTTCCTCTCCAACACCACAACAGTCACAGCCATCTACACCACCTCCAGTTTGGTTTTCTTCATCAGAGTCCACTTCACCATCCTTCTCCTCTGCTTTCCCATCACCACTACTGCCAACCTCTCAAACCACTTTAATGGCATTTTCACCTGTTCTGTCGTCAACAACACCACCCACATTGCCCCCATATGTGTCTTTGATGCCTGCACAGTCATCAGCTTCCTCATTGTTACAGTTCAGTGAAAGTTTTGAAACCAGTTTCTCCTTGGCTGCATCTGAAGGGACAACTGGAATTGATCTGCCCATAGCTGGGAGTTCTCATAGTGAGTACAACAATCAAACTGGGACACATCTGTTGCAGGATAGCACTGGTCTGAGATCAACACAACCTTCTCTTCTGACTGAAACTACCGAACAGGTTACACACTATTCTCCAGTGGTGACAATTACCCTGGTGGAAACCAAACCCTCAAAGGAGAAAAATGTTTCTGTTCCAGGCACCAGCGCTGAAAAAACTGTCCCCATTTTGACTACATCTCCTACATATTTGTCGGAAGGCACCACAGTTTCTAAGACAGCAAAAACAATTACTAGTATGTTTCCAAGTTCAACCACTCAAAAGGATATATTTAGTTTGGAGGAGGTTACAACAGGGGAAAAACTTACCAAGACAACACAACCAATGTTAGAGTTGACTCCTTTGGCATCAAGCACAGATTATTTAGTCACTCTGGCACCACCCACAGTTCATCCTCCCTCTTCGACTAAGGTGTCTCGCACATCTGGAACACCCCCTAAAGAAATGGAAATGAGCAGTGCAACTAATATTAAAGTCACAGAGCATAGTATCTCTGTTACCCATTCTACCAAAATGTTTTCTCAGATCAAAACAACAATCGGACCTATTCCAGCTTTGCCAGTTCCTACCAACCCAGCTAATGTTGGTAGGCCAAAGACTTCCCCAGTTTCCCCTGGAAAAGGTAAGCTTTCTTTGAAATTTATGATATCAATTTATAACACACATAACAGCAAGAAATACAAACACATATTAATATGACATATTAAGCTTAATACAGTGATGCCTCACGTAACAAATTTAATTCATTCTGGAGGCATGTTTGTTACGTGAAATGTTCTTTATGTGAAGTGGATTTTCCCATAGGAAATAATGGAAACTCAGACGATTGGTTCCACAACCCCAAAAATATTCGTATAAAAATATTAACTGGATGTAAAAATGATGACAGAACACTGGGATTGAATTCAAAACATGCATTCAATGTGCATGATCTTATGAAGTCTGCTTAGGCTGCAGTCCTAAAGACACTTTCCTGGGAGTAAGACCCTTTTAACACAATGGGGCTTCCTTCTGGGTAGACATGGTTAGGAGGCTGCAATCCAAGACACCTTCAAAGTGTCTCCCCACTTTCTCCTTCTCTCCATCCTGAGCCTCTCTCTCCCCTGCTCCCTTCTGGCTAGCCCTGAGCTGCTTCCCTCTTCTCCACTGCTCTTCTCTCCCTCTGCCCAGAGGACGCCCTGCCACAGGAGGAACAGCATGGAAGTGTTGCTTTCACTATGGGCAGGTGCGCCAGGCAGCCCTGACGCTTTTTAAACAGGCTGCCGGTCAGCGCGTCTGCCCCAACTGCCAACGAATGTGTTCTTTACAGTTCGTTACGTGTTCGTTAAACAAGCACAGTTCGTTACTTGAAGCAGAATCCTTGAGAAATTTTTGTTTGTTACGTGAAACATACTTTACGTGAGGCGTTCTTTATGTGAGGCGCCACTGTATATCTTTAAGATAACCATCTGCAAGATACGTTTCTTTATTTGGCTTGTATATTATGTATGGCCATCTTGTATTAATCCAATTATTTAATAATAGATCTGTTTGGGGCGGCTATATTCTCCAGCTTTTAAACAAGCCCAGGACTTATGGGTCAGTTTCTTCCCGCAGGACTTATGGGTCAGTTCCTTCCCATGCTATGTTTAAGATAGGTTTATTGTAAGCTTGTTATTTCCCCATTACACAAGTTAGTATTCATTTAAAGATTGCCCTGTGTACAGGTGTGTCTTCATATCTAGAGACCTCAACAGATATGGAAACTACTTCCTATGAACTATCACCAATTAACTATCCTATTAACTATGTTGTGGTGATCTTTGGTTCATGGAATTTTGATAATCCACATATGGGGTGAAATGTCAGGTATCTGTTGACACACTTTTGAACCACGTCCTTCAAACTGGGACATTTTTAATTGGACATTTCAATCATGAAAGTTTCAATAAGTATGTATAAGTGTCTCATGAACCTGCTTATTAACCACATGTCATGCATTGTGACACCCACTCAAGAACCTGCATAATTCTTATATAGTTTTACAAGCCCAAGAACAGGGCTTGTAAGTCTAAATAGAGAAGAAGCATCACACGAGTATGAGGAATGAACCCCTTTATTACCTGGATAATGAATTTTGATTTAATTTAGTTTAATCTTCTGAAAATCTTGATTTAATTTTCCAATATTTTATTTCACAGTTAATGAGTGTACAACTGATACTTGTCTTAATAAGGGGAAATGCATTTTGGATAGCTTGACCAGAAAATTCCAGTGCCAATGTTCCCCTGGCTGGCAAGGTGAAGACTGCAGTTCAGGTAAAAGATACATAGGGCGCAATCCAGAGTAACTATGGGGAGTCCTTGCTCTGGTGTAAGAACAATTTGCTCTGGATTGCAATATGAATTTCCCATAGGTTTTCACTAGGTGGTGCAGTAACTATGGGTACACATAATGTCTCTTACGTGCTCCCATAGTTACTCTGGATTGTAGGGATAATTACAGCCGCTGACTCATGCATGAGATTTGTGCTAGTGAAAAATTATTTGCTGGAAACCAGTTTACAGTGGTGGATAATCTTGCTCTGCACTGGCCTACCTCTAAGTAGGGCTACTTACTAGAAAGCTAGTCACAGTATGAATAAACATCCAATAGAGAGGATGAATTAGTTCAGATCACTTTGTAATCACTTTCTTAATACAGAGGGAGGGGGTGATCTTCAAATCAGGCTGTAAGCACTTTCATACATAGAGAGGGGAGGTGTGTCCAGCCTCCCTGGTCCTTATAATTCCCTCCAAATTACAGAAGAATTACAGGCTTGCCCATGGGCTTGATGGAAGAGTCTTGCTGCATATGGCCCTTCTCAGGGGATTGGGTACACCTATTGTAGATCATTGTAGAGTACCCTAGTCCACCTTGCCCATTAAAAAATTGGTTTTGCCACCTGATCAAGATAAACCTGTTGATCATAAACTATGCGTAGTCATACCATACGGCCATGTCTGACTACAAATGCCAATCAGCTACTCAAGGTTCATTCCAGCTGAAAATATAAAGTGTAAAGAAATGGAACAGAAAGAAGGAAAACAATTTCCCTGTTGTTCAGAGACAAGGAATCACAATAAAAGGGTTGTCAGGCTATAAGTTACTATCTGGCTCAGGTAGATTGTATTTGGGCACTTGAGAGCAATAGCCAGGAGAGGAAGATGGTCAGACTGACACGGAGGCATAATTTAAGATGTTCTTTCAGGAATAAGTCTGACTTTTACTGGTCCATGGATGGAAAAAACATTTTAAACTGGTGTTACCGATCTCTGTAATGTTTCTTTCATTGGCTGGAGCTGGATTGAACCCTTGCCAGATATTGCTTAGGCAACAGAGCAAGAGGAGCTGCTGTCACCCTGAAACAACTCAATTCTCTTCTTGTCCAGACTGGCTGTATCTGGGTCTCCCTTGAGCAAGTGAGCGGCCTTCACAGCCTTTTTCCTCCTCCTTCTATTTCAGATATTGATGAGTGTCTCTCTAACCCGTGTCCAGCCTCAGCCACATGTACAAACACTCTGGGTTCATTCCAGTGTATATGTTCCCTTGGTTACTGGATGGAAAAGGGAAAGTGCAATTTAGGTAAGAGAATTGAAGGAGCATAAAACAACAAACCCATAACAATTAAACTTCTTAGGGTCCAATCCTAGCACTTGTGCTAGATCCTAACTCTGTTCCTGGCAACCCATGGCAGTCCTAGGCTGCTTGGATTTGCCCCACCATCTATGTGTGTGTGTGTTTGTGTTTGTGTGTGTGTGTGTGTGTGTGAGAGAGAGAGAGAGAGAAAGAGAGCGCACAGCTTTGGTATTAGCTAACAGGTAATTATCTTGTCTTCAGTGAGAACATTTGTTGGCCAATTTTCACTAATGGAAGGGAACACAACAGGAGGGAAGTACTCAGAACTTCATCACATTGAAGAAGTTGTAAGAAAGATGGTAAGTGTCAAAAATCTGTTTTAAAGCATAGTATTTATTGGCCATAGCAGCTTGTGTTCTTTTTCATGAAGCACTGGAACAATATACCCTCCAATATACTCTCTAAAAGCAGCGTTTTATTTGTCAATTAAGACAGGTATATTTGGTGAAATAGTTAAATTTAGTTAAATATGGTAGGAAAGAAAGAGGCTTACTCCTACCCCCACCCAATGACCTGGTGTAATTAAAATTTTCAATACTGTAGATCTTTCAATGACTGAGATCTTTGGAGATCACATAATCAGGGTGCAAAAATGGACCTTTCCCCACAGTGTAGGACACCCTAGAAAAATTTGAGAGGACAAAATAAAAGCTAAAAGCATTCATAAGTATTGCATTCATGTGGTTAATTTAAACACTATATGACCTATTATTAAAACTATTACGTGTAATTTATTATATACAGTAAAATATACTAATTACAAAAAGGCTACATGCTGCCTGCTCATGAGGAAAAGGAGGACAATCAAAAAAATTTCCAGGGCATGTGGCTTAAAAAAGGGGCATGTCCTTGAAAAGGAGGTCATATGATCACTCTGCCTATAGTTTCAAAAAGACACCATTTCAAAGTTTCAATAGTTCAAAGCATAATGAGATCTTGGGACATTTTAACCCTATATTTTATACCATATTACTGGGTGCCCTTTTTCTCTTCTGACATCTTAGGAGTGTTCACAGTTCACAGTTATTTCTCAGTGATTCAACGGTTGGTTGAAAATTCAGAGCGCTCAGCTCAATCTGTAAATAATAATAGAAAATCTGTTCTGTTTTTCAGCTGAATGATTCCCTTTCAGTGTTGCCTGGCTATTATACCTCAAGCGTTAAAGCATCAAGGTAAGGTGCCTGATGTAGTGACATGTTTGTGATTTTTGGGGATAGGGATGGGTTGTCATTTCAGCCCTCTGCCTCCAACATGGACGTCTTTCCAGGGCCAACAATCTAAGGGTATATGATATAACCACTCTGTTGAAGCTGAGCAGGTTTAGGTCTGTGCTTGGATGTCTTGTTTGGTATTTTTTCCAGAAAATACCAGAGTCTTTCCCATATCTTTCTTCTCCCAGTCTGACATTGCTACGGATCCAGATGAGGCTGTGAAAAGCTAGCAAATTCTGCCCTTAAATTTGGCCCCAGCAACCATTTTGATACCCATATTCATCTATATATATAAAAGAGAAAAGTCACTGACTGACTGACTCACTGACTGACTGACTCACTCACTCATCACCGCCCTGCCAAAACCGGTGGGCCTAGAAGCGTGAAATTTGGGGTGGGTGTTCCTTCCGTGACGGAGGGGTGCACTAAGAACCGGTTTTCGGAAATTCCAACCGGAAGGGGCTGAAAAGGGGCGCAACGCGTTTTCCTGCCTATACTTTGCATTGAGAATTGCTGACTCAGCAACATTCCGCCCCAACTGCTGGGCCTGAAGCATGGAATTCTGGGAGTTCCTTCTGTCACCTGAACACCCACCAAGAACCATCTGGAGAAATTTAACCCTTCAGGGGCTGAAAAGGGGGCAACGTGTTTCTGTCCTATACTTAACATGGGAGACTGAACAACATCCAGCCAATTTGGTGCTCAGACCCTGGTGCACTGGGGGATGTTGTTCGGACGAAGAGGTTGCGCTGGCAAGGATGCTGCGCATGAGGGGAAATTGCGCATAAGGGGAAATTGCGCATGGGGGAAGTTGCGCATGTAGGAAAGTTGCGCACGGGAGGAAGTTGCACACGAGAGGAAGTTGCGCACGGGGCAAAGTTGCGCACGGGGCAAAGTTGTGCATCGGGGGAAGTTGTGCATATGGAAAGTTGCGCATGGGGGAAAAGTTGCACATGGGGAAGTTGCGCATGGGGAAATTGCGCATGGGAGGAAGTTCCGCATGGGAGGAAGTTGCGCACGGGGGAAAGTTGTGCACGGGGGAAAGTTGCGCATATGGGAAGTTGCGCATGGGGGAAAATTGCACACAGGAGGAAAGTTTCGCATGGGGGGATGATGCGCACGGGGGGAAGTTGCGCACGGGGGAAGTTGCGCACGGAGGAAAATTGCGCACGGGGGAAGTTGCGCACGGGGGAAGTTGCACACATGGGAGGAAAGTTGCACATATTGGAGGAAAGTTGCGCATATGGGAAGTTGCGCATATGGGAAGTTGCGCATGGGGGATGATGCACATGGAGGAAAGTTGCGCACGGGGGCAAGTTGGGCCCGGGGGGAAGTTGCGCATTTGGGAAGTTGCACACAGGAGGAAAGTTGCGCACGGAGGAAGTTGCGCACGGGGGAAAGTTGCGCATTTGGGAAGTTGCACATATGGGAGGAAAGTTGCGCATATGGGAAGTTGCGCATGGGAGGAAAGTTGCGCATATGGGAGGAAAGTTGCACATATGGGAGGAAAGTTGCGCATGGGGGAAGTTGCGCATGGGGGAAGTTGCGCATGGGGGATGATGCACACGGAGGAAAGTTGCACACGGGGGAAAGTTGCGCACGGGGGAAAGTTGCGCACGGGGGGAAGTTGCATATGGGGAAAATTGCGTATGGGGAAAGTTGCGCATGGGAGGAACGTTGCGCATGGGGGAAGTTGCGCATGGGGAGAAGTTGCGCATGGGGTTTGATGCATATGGGGAAGTTGCACATGGGGAGAAGTTGCGCATGGGGTTTGATGCATATGGGGGAAGTTGCTCATGGGGGGTTGATGTGCATGGGGGAAGTTGTGCATGGGGGGTTGATGTGCATGGGGGGGAAGTTACGCATGGGGGGTTGTTACGCATGGGGTAACTTGTGCATGCTGGGTTGATGCGCATGGGTGAAGTTGCGCATGGGGGGTTGATGTGTATGGGGGAAGTTGCACATGGGGGGTTGTTACGCCTGGGAGAAAGTTATCCATGGGGGTTGATGCATATGGGGGGATGGCATACAGGGGAATTTTACTCCCGCAACGCTGGTATGCCTTTCGCTAGTTCTTTCATATATCGGTGATTATTTAAGTAAGGATACACCCCATTCATCATCAGATGTAGCTTATCATGCAGGGTACTAAAATCTGCACCTCCTGAAATAATTTCCTGTACTCATAAAGGAACAATTGCCTGTCCTCTTTTGCATCTGGAGATTGCAACATAGTATTTTCAGTCCTCATAACTTCATATTTTTCTTCTTTCTCACTATTCCTGTGGTTCTTAGTGGAAGAAAGAACCATAGTATGATTTCTTTCTTTCCTAGACTATGTGGATCATCTTGTTTCTAGCTCTTGTTCTTGATAATAATAGAGTGTGCCTGTTCAAGGTATTTCCATGAAATACAAGTCTCTGGCTTGTATGGCTAAATACATACAAAATATCATATGATCCTTGTCATGATTCTATAGTCAGAATCAAATCATTGGCATTGTCCTCTCCTGAGACTCTGCAAAAGATCAGGCAGATGTTTAATTGTAAACCCTGTGTGAATGTATATCTTTCTGTCTTTTGATATTAGCCACCCTTGGAATACTTGAATCTCCAGTCTTTTGTAGCTGGTACCACTAAGCCAGGACTAGACAAAAGGCTGTCACTAAAATGAGAATTGCTTATAATAGTGTTACTTCTACAGCTGCTATTTCAAATTCTTACTCTTTCTTTAGGCAGTTGGATACCATTCAAATTTCTGTTCGGAGCACCTTTTCTTTGGTCTCCAATGTCACACTTTATGAAGTTGTCAGCACCATTCAAGGTCATATTCGTGCCTGCAAAGCTCCCACAGAGACTTGCCAGTTCATCTCTAACCTTACGCTGCTTTACAGAGGTAAGAGTGACATGCTTAAAGGTTATAGCTTTTCAAAAAGGCATTTAAAATAATTAGTGATGAAAGCTTTCTATCTTCAAAGCTCTCTTTGAAAAGTCTTATTTTGTGGAAGCAGAGGTAGCCTCTGTGAGATAAAATACAGATTTCTAACATCCTTTTCCTACATGTGTGAGAAATTTGACTCTCTCCCAAAACATTCCTGGAAGTGAATTGTGGGACCTGTCATGGGATTAAGGTCATTGTATAGAGGCCTTTCATCTCAGAGATGTGACATTGAATTCTGGCCAGATCTGAGAAGGGCGAGACTTAACACATACAAAAAGAGATGAGAGTTACAGCAATTGCTTATATAAAACAAAAAAACAAGACCTCTACATGTATCTTTACTCTGGATAGAACAGTCCTTCCCAAACTGTTTAGTAATGGGACCCAGTTTTAAAAACAACTGTGACCCACTAGACCAGTAATTTTCAACCTTTTTCATCTAATGGCACACAATCAGTCATTTTTACTATTGACAAGGCACACTATGCTGTTCAAGTCCCCAAGTTTTCCTATTAATAAATGTCCCTCCCCAAATTCCCTGAGGACAAACTCCTGAGAACTATCTGTGGCACACCAGTGTGCCACGGCACACTGGTTGAAAATCACTGCACTAGACTAAAATAGATCTATAAAGAAATATTTCATTATTGTCATACATATAACAATTATTAGGGTCCTATGGTCCTGTGCTTGTTGATCTGAAGGTCAGCATGTTGGTGGTTCGAGTTTTGGGTACTGCAAGATGGAATGACCTCCCATCTCTTGCCCAGCTCTGCCAACCTAGCAGTTCAAAGGCTTGGAAATGCAAGTAGGTAAAGAGGTACCATTTTGGTGGGCAGGTAACAGCCTTCCATGCGCTTTGGCATTTAGTCATGCTGGCAACATGACCACAGGAGCGCCTTTGGACAGTGCTGGCTTTTCAGCTTAAAAATGGGGTGAACACTACACCCTCCAGTTGGTCACAACTCGTAGTTCAACCTGTGGGGGATACCTTTACCTATGCTCCATAGACTTTGCACTACTATGTTTTTGTAGACATTTATTAGACTGCTTCTTAAAATCAAGTGTATAAGATAGCCCTCGTAGGGAGCCATGGCCAATGGTTTGTATTTCAAACCAGTATTCAAACCAGCTCCCAGTATTTCAAGGGAGCTGCCAGATGAAATAGCTTGGGGACCACTGCTTTACGGGGTGCCCAGAGGGCAGAACAAAATGCAAGCTATGCAATTGGTTAGTTTCAAAAAGCTGAAAATAAAGAAAATAGAAAAATGTGACATTTTAAATTTAAGGTATGGAGATTACCTCATACCAGCTTACTATTTTCTTCTGCAAGCCAAAGCAAGGGTGCTTGAAAAGTATTTTTTAATATTCCAAAAATGTTTCACAACTCACCAAAAATTGCCTTCTGACCCATTGGTGGGTTTCAACCACAAATTTTTGGAAAAACTGGTTTAGTTATAGCATGGTTTATTTGCAAGTTAGTTGTTCTTTGACTAGAAAACAAATGGCCTAATACTATTTGGGTGCAGTCCAACATGTTAGGATTGTGTCTTCGGGTGAGTGAGCTGACCTTTATGGAGAGAAACAGTCCTTTAGCAAGAACATAGAAAGCTGTCCTTTCCTGACTCAGACCATTGGTCCCTCTGCAGCATAGTCCTGTACTTGTGTACACAGACATAAAGTCCTATTTAATTCAAAGGGACTTACTCCCAGGTACATGTGTGTAGAATTGCAGTCCTAGTTCAGTTTTGTTGAACACCAGCAGCAGCTCTCCCAGGGTTGTAGATCACCTTTTATTGAAGCTTTGAAAAGTGCTGACCAATCTGACAGATGCTTTTTAATTAGTGAGGTGAGCAAGAATTGCACGAGCTCATGCTCTGTGATGTTATATCATATATCAAGAGACTAGTATTTAATCCCAATGAGATATTCAAAGGCAAAACATCCAAACTGAGTATATTTTATCTCAGCAAAGTAATGATATTTCTAATGCCATTTTTTCCCCCAACAGGTGGGGGTCTGTGTATACACAAAGATCCGGAATGTGACAAAGAAACTTCTGTGTGCAGGGACTTGGATGGCATTGCAGTTTGCCAGTGCAAACCTGGATACTTCAAATACAACAAACTGGATCATTCCTGCAGAGGTATTGTGCCTTCCACAGCTGGATTGCGGAGATTCTTTAACCTTTTTGGTTCCAGTTCAAAGGATTTTCTACAGATCAATGTGGTTCCTTGTATTTCTTTGCATGCTAAAGAGCTCATCTCTCAGTCGCATAAGTATTAGCGACTTAGGTTTCCTCCACTCAAGTGCCGTTTTTTCTACAGTCAAAATTGGGGGTATCATCCCTGGCTTGCTTTCCCTGCAGTAATAATATTATCTTTTTACACAGCATGCTGTGTAAGCCAGAAAGCTGCAATGAAAAGAATAAAAGGAGACACGCCAAGGAGGGGTCCACTCGGCCTGCAGTGAAAGTTCAGTTTTTAGAGATGACATAGTTCACTTATTTCTGTCTCTGTTTTGTCTGATCTCCAAGGAAAGCAAAAAGATTATTGCTTTTTATGTGCAGACTGTCATGTTGGATTCGGCGTAGCATTCCAAAGGAGCTGACGCAAAGTGTTAATTGTTTTTACCCCAAAGTAGATAACAATATCCCTTAATGATCATCTTGAATGTCATGTGTCAGATCAGTTAATTTCAAAATGGTCTTTCTTGCATGTGTTTGGACATCATGTTGCTGAAACTGCACAGATTTAGACATCTGTATGCTCCTTGAGAAATCAGCATTAAGAATTCATTTTTTTCCTAATCACAGACATATCGCCTGCAATCTTTCATTCATCCCAAGTTTAGGTATTAATTTGAAATAACTAGAGATATAGAAAACATTTAGAAATGCAACATCTGTACTGAGTCTGTGAGAAACTCTAGTTTCTGTGTCTTTGGGATCTATTGTCCAAGTGTTCTTTTGAAGAATTAGTTAAATGATCAGACTGTAGGACTGAGGCTGCAGTCCTAACTCCCAGTTAGGCCAGCATATGTCCTGCATAAGTGCCATGCTGGTCTGGGGGTGTTGCAAAAGTGCTGTAAGGCACTTCTGCACAGCTACTGGGAGGGTTAGGCCAGCACATAGCCTCCCCATGTGTTGGTCTCCCCACACCAACACGGGAACAGGGATACAGGTGAGTTGGCTATTCCGAAATTGGTTAGGATTGCACCCTAATACCCCATACATACAGTGAGCATAAAGGGCTTCTCACTCTGCTGTACACATGTGCACATTTACAGTATGTACATACAGTCAATGGTATGATCTATAACATGGACAAAGACAGATATAGTCTGGGCCACTGTACAAAATAGCACTAGGATCCAGAGCATTTTGTAAGAGCTTTTCTATTATGCATTGTATAGATTTCCTCACTCTTACAGTTGCAGGGGCTAAAAGTTCCTTGTTGTCTGAATGCTCATGGCAGAGTTCTGTTGTTAAACTAAGTGGATCTAGCCCTATGAATCCTTAGTATGTCATTAGTTTACTTTTGTTTGACAATTAAATTATTAATATTGTAAATGATCCAAACATTTTTCTAGTGAGATAAATTGTCTGCTCCATGAGCAGATCATTCTATCTACACAATAGTATTCTGTGGTGTGAAGCTAGAAAGACCTGTGGAACATGGGATAACATGGTGAAATACAGTGAAAGCCAATGAACCGTGCCAAACAAAATTAAAATGCACTCGCACAACTGGTCAGGCTAAAGGAATGGTAATGATACTTTCTAAGTCTGAACATATCAATCAAGCCAAGCTGACAGCAAACCCATTTACTGAACCTTCCAAGGAGAAAACAGTCTTCTTGTTTAGCCTGATTTAGTGCATGTCTTGTCTATATGTTTATGGTATTGCTTGTTTCCTGGGATTTTCTGTATGAGCCTTGACCTCAGAATTAACCAAGTGTGTTCCAATTATCCTTTACCTTTACCTGTTTGATTTGTATAGGTCCATCCTGTACAAGATCTTTAGATTAGACCTCAGTATTTTATTAGAGTACCGTATGTTTTGAGAATTGCTGTTTTGTGACACTGTAGTGGCCGGATTTGCTGTAGAGTGAAAAATACCCAGATGCTTCCCAATGCTGTCATAGAAATAAAGTATTCTCTGGCTTGAAAAAATTGCATATTTTGGAAGCAATGCTTTGGAGAGTCTCAGAGGACTAGAGGCAAGATGCCAGACCTCCCTCCCTTTCTCAGGCATAGCAGCAACCAGTGTACTCATTCCAGATCTTTTCACTGCTAAATAGAGACATTTCTTTTGCATTTCATGGTGAGTTTTTCATGGGCTATGCAAAGGGCAAGGCCAGAACCCTATGTACTTGTTTACCAACAAGACTGGTGGATGGGCTTGCTTTCAAGCAGCAAGTAAAAATTGGTCAGCGCCTGGGAATGTGGCCAAGTACATCAGGACCTAAAGTTGACTTTCATATTTCAGAAACATACAAGCTCTTTTCAGGTGTTTTATGTGCATAGAAGAAACATCCCAGAAAAGGGGGGCAACAATGCCCTGGCAGGCTCCACCCCATCTATGCATGGCCATTACAGCTGTGATGGTGGTTCTGCTCAGTTATTCAGGTACAAAAAGGTACAAAAAGAGATTTTCAGCCTAAACTCATCCAACCTCCCCAACTCATCCAACCTCAGTGGCAATACCGTAGATTATATCCAACGTGGATTATAGAAATACTGGTGGGCTCCTCAGGCCAGGGGACATTTGTCCCCTGGATTAGCATCAGCCACGACAATAGGACTATTCAGATGTGCACCTACTAAATAACTGGTGCAAATCTGAATGGATCTGTATCAGTGAAAAAAGTATACAACCTGAACTGCTGCAACTCATTCTGCCTATTCCTTTTTGAAAACTGCGGTGCAGAAATTAAAAAATTAGAGAAATGACACATTGGGATTATTTGTTTTGTTTCCAAACCTTTAGGCCAATGGTTTTCAACCAGTGTTTTCATGGCACATGAATGATCTGCAGGTGTGCCAGAAGAGTTTAGGGGAGGGTTGTTGCAAGGAGATGCAACAACCTTGTTGCCTTGTCAATTGTCCAAAAATTGATGATGTGCCTTGACAATTTTAGCAGCTTCTTAGTGTGCCATGAGATGAAAAAGTTGAAAACCACTGTTTTAGGATATCACTTTCTAAAAAAATCTTCCTGCAATGATGAGACTAGAAACTTTTACATTAAACAAGTTGCATAGTGCCTTTATCAGTCCTCTAAAGTTTTCAAAAGATGAAGCTATCTTTCTGACTGCTTAGATTTATGGTAAAAATATGAGATTGATAAACGAAATGGGAAAACAATTTTTCAAGATGTGTAATAGAAAGGAAGATTTAAGACTTTCCTTTGTAATTTTTGAGATCATCTGTTATAGACAATAATGGGCAATACATTTATTTAACAGAAAAAAACTACCAAAAGTTAAGAACTGAAACTAGATGTGATGCATATATTTTCCTTCAACTTTTCTCTCCACAGTGAAAAACAAATGATTTTTTCCCCCTTAAAGGGCGAAAAACCAGGGCGGGGGGTTGACTTGAAAATGGCTAGAAGAGGAATGTTTAAGTCACCTCCCAACATTTCTTAGTCCAAACTGTAGTCTCCAGAGCTTGCTTTTATTTTTTTTAAAAAATTTCTAGAAATACTGTATGCGTCATCTTATAAGCTACACATTTCAGAGCATGATCCTAATCATGTATACTCTAAGGTAAGCCCCAATGTGTTAAATGGTTCTTACTCCCACGAAAGTGTCTTTAAGACTGTAGTCTCAGCCTAAAATGTTAATTTGTAGCATTGCTGTGGATTAACAGTGACCTCCACTGGTTAGCTGGTTTACATACAGCTGATTACTTGCCCAGTATTACCATTGTCTGCTTCTCTCTCTCTGGAGAATACCTTATTTTGTCTTTATATACAAAACAAAAACAAATTTCATCACTGATATTCTTTATATGATTGGTGATATTTAGCTATAATTATCATAACATGCTGTTAACATGGATTTGTTGCTTAATTCAAGCTCATACAGAGCTACACTAATGTTTCATTTTGCATTGTTGTTGGTTTTCTGGCAATGTTTTCACCGAAAGTTCTTAACATGGCTTTCTGTCAAACGCTTCGTAAATAGGTAATAAAGTTTGTAGAGAACCTTTGCAAGTTTCTCATCATATTTTCCTGTAGAGGAACTTTAAATTGCTCCAAATTGGATAGAACTTAGCAATCTCTAGGATGCTTAAAATAAACTTTTCAATCCTAAGCATGTCTACTCAAAAGTAAGTCCCATTGTATTCAATAGTACTTACTCCCAGGAAAGTGTGGTTAGGATTGCAGCCTATTATAAGCTGTATTTGTTTTGTGCTTTCTGATAATTGTAAAAATTGGCGAGAATTCAAAAATAGCCCAATGTATATATACTATGTATATGTGTGTGTGTGTGTGTGTGTGTGTGTATATATATATATACACACACACACACACACGAGATATATTGCTCACTCTATATACGTATATTCTAAGGAATATAGTATCTAAAGTAGTTCACTGGATTTCAGCCATAATCACAGATATTTTTTCTCTTTTTTAGCATGTGAAGATGGGTATAAGCTTGAGAATAACACCTGTGTAAGGTAAAACTAACCAGTAAATTTTATTTTCTTTCCTTCTTTCTCATACTTCCAATAAATGCAATACTTCCAATAAATTTTGATAATTTTGCATTCCTTCAGTTAAGACTTAACTGTGGAAAACATGATGGACTCTCTTTCATTTCAGTTGCCCATTTGGACTGGGAGGATTCAATTGTGGAAATCGTAAGTATTCTATTCAGTACTTCTAACTCTGTCCCTCTCATTGACTGAGGCTGCAATCCTAACCTCCAGTTAAGTCGGCATAAGTCCTGTGCAAAGCTGGGGGTGTCACAAAAGTGCCATAAAGCACTTCTACAACACTCCCTGGGGCGCTAAGCCACTCCACAGGTTAGTGTGGGGGCCAACCTCCCACCACCGAGTTAGGCTGGCCTAAATTTGTTAGGATTGCACCTAAACAAAAAACATTATAAAGATGCAATTTTGAAGGCATGGTTTGAAAAGAAAGTTCCAATATTACTATGAAAGAATAATATGAAGAAAGTGCAAGGGTCTCCCCCTGAGAGGGCAATTCAGAACCCTGGAGCCATATCAGAAAAAGCTTTTGACTTTGACCTCCAAATAAGATGGTATATCTTGCTTATATAGGTGTAGATATATGAGTAAGATATGTTCTTGTTGAAATATCTTAAATGTTGAGATAAAGGACTCACATGGGTGAGGAGTTGTTTCCTGATACAATCAGCACAGTCACCTAAGGCTTTCAAAGTCAAAACTAGCACCTTTAAGTGAACATAGACCTCTTCTGGCAGCCAGTATAAATGTCACATAATAAAAAAATCTCAATATCTCAACCCATTAGTGTATCAGTTAAGGTGGCAATGTTCTGCACTGACACAAAATTCTTAACTTGGACCCAGTGGATTACATTAAATACTCTAATCTTTATTTCTGATAAAATGTCATAGACCGTAGGCCACAAGTGAGCATTTTCTCTTAGCCAAACTATTTGTTCAATTTCCCCAAATAAGCTGCACAATTTGTAATCATTTTGTCCACTAATACTTTCTCTGAGGATTTTTGAGAATGCTGACATTCAGGGACTATGGCTAAAAGGATTCCTAGAGCAGTGGTCTTCAGCTATTTCAGCCCAGGACCTCCTGTCAATCTTTGGAATCTGCCCAGGACCCCCCTGTCAAACTTGCTACCCCCAATCCGGGACACAAGGCTAAAAAAGAGGACCTGTCCTGGAAAAAGAAGACATATAGTCACTCTGCCCCCAAGTCTCCATGCTGTCTCCCACCCCACTGTCCCCAACCTCACAGGCCTTTTCTCACCCCCAACTTCCTCCAAGCCCCCAGACTTTCTCCCACCCCACTGCCCCCAACCTCCTCATGTACTCTCTCTCACACACACGCACATATCTTTCATCCTATGCACTCATTTGCACACCACAATACACATACACACATATCCACCCCATGAACTCACTCATGTATACACATACAACCATGCACTCTCACACAACATATGCATACACACACACACACACACACACACACACCTCATTCTCCTGGGAAAAGGTGGGCTCAGAAGGCACTTGTCAGGGCTTGGGTGGTGACTGCAACAAGAGGCCCTTGCAGAGTGATAGGGAGATTGGCTGCACTCTCTCCCCTCCCCAAGCCTTGCTGCCCCCTTCTTTCTGAGAGCAGCCACCCAAGAAAAGTGTAGAACATAACAAAATAAAAGCTCAAAACCCTTGTGTATATTGTTTTCATGTGCTTAATGCAGTATATTTTACTGAATCTTACATTTAAAATTATTGCATGTACAATTTATTACATATAATTTATTAATTCCAAGCTGGCTATAGGCTGCCTGCTCACAAGGAAAAGGAGGACAATGAAGATTTTTTTTCCTCAGGATACATGGATAAAAAGAAGACGTGTCCTGGAGAAAGAGGACATCTGATTAAAAATAAAATAAAAACAGCCTTAAACACCCTGTTAAAGCATTAAAACCCAAGAGGGATAAGTATAGGAAATTAAGCAGTGGGGGAGGGGAAGAAGAGTTTTGACTATTATTACATATATAATTTTTTTAAATTAACATTATCTGCAGAGCCAGTTTCTCTAATTTTCAGTGTTGGGGTGGGGGGTCTGCCTTCTGGAGCACTTGTAAGCTGAGATCAGGGCCATGCTGGAAGCCTTGCATCCCCTGGGCTGACCTTCCACACCAGCCAAAGTATTTGCTTACTTGCTAGTAAATGCTGCAGTACAGTGAGGAGAGAATTTCATTGGAACAGGTACCTTCTGGTGTCCTTGGATTGCTCTCAGCCTGCCCTTTCCACTGGACTATGGCATGTTTGCCTACCCATGCACTATCCCGCTACACCCACTTTGAAGACCACTGTCCTAGAGGGTCAAAGAATGTATTTTTACTGCATTATATTTATGTTGTGCCTTACATTATATGAACACAATAGTCAGACTGTAACTGAATGTCTCTTATCTCTTTATTATAGCGTATCAGCTAATCACTATTGTGATTGCAGCTGCTGGAGGAGGACTTCTGCTCATCATGGGAGTAGCTCTCATAGTCACATGCTGCCAGTAGGTATTGTAAATCAAAAGCCTACTTCTTTTTTAAAAAGGTTTTTAAGCTGTATTGTTGGCACAATCAAATGCGCATACTGTGCTGATGGAGTGCATGCTGTGCTGGCACAGGCTGGCACAAAAGTCCCATAAAACAGCGTAAGCTGCGCCAGCCCGCTGTTGCCGTATAAGGAATACTGCATCCTGGATCAGTTAAATCTGGCCCAGCAGTGGAGCTGCAGGGTGAGAGTGGGAAACAGGGAGACCAGATGCCCAAACCTCAAAAGGAGGACAAGGTCTTGGATTCCTCTCAACCCGACCTTTCCAGAGGACAATGGCGTATTTGCCTACTACGAGAAAAGCCACGATACTGGGCACTTTCACTTTCCCATAGAGCTCAATGCATATTTTTTTTAGTTTTTTGGCCATAGCTTTTGATAGGAAGGAGATACTTCAAAACCAATTTTGCATTGGATTCTGCTCTTCAATATGAATCCAACAACATATGACACGATGAGGTACTGCACACCATTGCAAAGTTCCAAAATGAAACCAAAATGGAGGACAATGAAGCCCTTTTGGAGGACACCTGGACAAGAGACTAAAAAAGAGGACAAACCTGGAAATTTCCGGACATATGGTCACCGTGGTGGGGAAGGACTGTAGTGGGATTGTGTATGGGTGACAAAGGGAGCAGATCGGGCTGCAGAGGGGGCAGGATCAGCTGTTCTAGTGCACATCATATCCTATCCTTCTTCCTGGGTCAAATCTTCCAAAACAAGTCCACTTAGCTTTGTTCTGGCAACCTGTTTCTGTGGGTGGAGGCTTTCCCCAGTGCAGGGGGATGTCCCCTTACCTTGAGGAAACTTCCAGTTGGCTCAATTTCCCTGGAGGATGTAGCACAAGCCGCACTGGCACTGTTGCATCAATGTGGGGAAATTTCCATAGGATTGGGCTGTGTGTTTTTTTTATTACATTTCTGTAAGCGTTAGGCACAGATTGGGATGTATTAAAAATACTGTACATAAGCACTGTTTCCCCTTTTACAATGAACATTCAGAGTTATAGAGTTGCCCATAAACCACAACAAAAACTTGTTGACAAACTCATACAAATAGTGAAAATCACAAGTTTGGCGTTGTTTTGGAAAGGAGTGGGACTGAGGGGATTTTTTTCCATTTTGAAGAAAGCACTGTGGAAAAGTTGAGTGAGCTTACAGGCTGCCTCCTTTTTTAAATCTGGTGCACATAAATAGTAAACATCTTTTTCCTTCAGGAAGAACAAAAATGATATAAGCAAACTCATCTTCAAAAGTGGAGACTTCCAAATGTCACCGTATGCTGAATACCCCAAAACACCTCAAGTTCAGGACTGGGGGAGAGAGACCATTGAAATGCAAGAAAATGGGAGCACTAAAAACCTATTACAGATGACAGATGTTTACTATATGGTAATGGTTCCTAAGCTTTTTTTCCTAAGGATAAAATAAAATTAGAAGTTTGGAAAGGTTGCCTACTTTGCTATGATGCCGGGACTTATATCATGTGATCTTTTGTAAGGGTAGGAACTAGCAGTTTGAAATGTAAGTTCTAGTAAGGGATTGATGTTGCTCTTACACCTTCACAGGCTGCAGCTTCTCTAAACTTTATAGTGAGAGACATTCACTCCAGGTATATTTCCTGAACGCTAGAACACTGATTTTCAACATTTTTCTTCTCATTGCACACTCATCATACGTGATGTAATCCCTATTAACTCTCTCACAACCCAATCCTATCAAGCTTTGTTCATTGACCTTCTGTTGAGCCCCAACCTGCTCAATGGGGCTACTTGGATCTGCTCCAGCAAAATTGTTGGTCCAAATCCAAGAAGCCCCATGTAGGAATTCAGGCCCACAAGGGCCTGAACAGGGTTTGGTGGAGAGGGTGAATCATGGTGACACTAGCATTCGCCAAGGCAATATCACCATGTTTCTGTCATAACATGACTGAAGCTTCCTTGAACATATGATCGATTGAAAGCCAGGAGGCTTGCAGGGAGATAAGTAAAAATATTTTTTCCTTACCTCTCCCGGGCCATCTTCTCACTTCTGCCACCATAGCATGCAGCATGGGCTCATAGTGGCTGCATAGCAAATTAGTGGAGGATAGGATTGGATATAAATATGCCAGCATTACTCATTCTACGTATTTCCAGAGTTCGGGTATTCAGAGTTCATGAGTAGGGTTACAGTATTGGAATGAACAATTGAAAAGAGGAAGAAGATGTGGAGATCATTACTCTGGAAGGTACCATGCACAATAATTTGATAACTATGCAGTTGGGGCCTTATGGGGAATATGCTATGGGTACACACAAATGCCCATAACTTTGAGTCTGCCAAGTCTTAAGATGTTACAGGGCACCACTGCTACCCACCATGACTAGCTAAACCAAGGCCCATGAGATCACTTGCTGGATGATTGTGGGGGAGCAGACATAGATCATCCTCATCTTTCCCAGCACATTTTACAAAACCTGATTCTTCTGCTTCTTCTCAACATGGTTTAATGAGCTAACCAAGTTACCCAAAACCAATGGGGAGATTTACTAGAACTTAGTAGCAAATTGGTGACATTAACTGATGTAAGTTATGATTTTTACTATAGTAGTGGAAATAGCAAGCTGTCCTCCATCCACTGCCCAATTCCCTGGCATTATGGTTGGAGGAGCAAATTGAGCCACTACTGGCAGTAGCAGTGTATGCATTAAAAAATAGTCTTTATACATCCAGTTTTAACTTTATAATAAATTATATTAATAGATCGCAGATAAATGGCACTTATTTAATTATTCTTTCCTTCCTTTCTATTCTTTAGCCAACTAATGTGAGGAACCCTGAATTAGAAAGAAATGGTGTTTACCCTCCTTACACTGGCTTGCCAGGTTCTCGACACTCCTGCATCTATCCTGGGCAATACAATCCTTCCTTCATTAGTGATGACAGCAGACGGAGAGACTACTTTTAGCAGAATTGCAGGAAATGGGCAATATTGTATGACTTGTTTCCTGGGTACAGCGTCATTGGACAACTCAGGTGGTGTTACTGTTGCATACAGAAGATGGACTTTGAAACCTTGAAGGACACAGTTTCCTGAAAGGAGCCATTTCAAGCTGCTGTTGTATAGCAAAGAGAAGGCAGGTGAAAAGCGAAGGCCGAGTCCCAGGGCGGTTGGAGAGGCAAGCACAATGCTCAGTGAAGTTCTCATGTGTGTCTTCTGCATATTTCCTCACCACTAATTGTCATTTAACAATTAGTCAGTTTGATTATAGGTCACTAAAGCAAGACTAACCAACACTGTGGATGACTCTCTAAATCTAATACCACTAGGGTGTGGTGTGTTTACAGATAAAACCTAGTGCTGCATTTATGTTGTCTACTTGGCCAATCTTTATGCAAAGCTGTCTTGAGTGAATGTCATAGAAAAATGCCTTTCTCACAAATGTGGTATCTGTTAATAGGTACTAGTGAGATGGCCACCACATGATGGCTGTTATACAGGGATGTGGCCTAGTGACAAAAGAATCCTTGAATGATGTGCAACATTCAAGGATATTTTTCTCCAAGGTTGTGGGTCCTCTTATTTTTCTTCATGATCTGTACTGTCACTCAGTTGTGTGTGTCTCCTAGGAGTGGCGCAGAATGCTTTATGGCACTTTTTGACACCCCAGGCCAGCATGGGACCTGTGCTGGAACTTGTATTGGCCTAACTGTGGGGTTGGGTTTGCACTAAGAGTGAGGAGCAGTGCTGTCCTTTCTGCTGTCAGATTAAACCCCAGGAAGGTAAATTTGCAAAACTGGTTTAAGTGGCAACTCACCAGTTGCAAATGGTGGCAACTCAACTCTCGGCTTTCTTCTCTCTGAAAAGGTAATGATCCCTGGGAAGTTGTTTGGACACAATGAAGCAAGCAAGCAGACACTGCTACCATTTGCAAGATAAAGGGTGGGGACCTGAATGAAGTTAAGCCTTCTGCAAACTTCAGTTTTCTGTAAATTGACCTTTACTGGCACTCAAATAACTGTGAAACCTTACTTGTAGATAACAATCATCTGGTCCATAGAATCTTATATAGGGAAAGTTGTGATACTGCTTATGTTGCCTGAGACTGTCAAAACCATACTGTCAAAACCACTTACAGTATGTGGGTGGCGCAAACCGTTAAGACACTGTGCCTGTTAACCAGCAGGCCAGGGTTCGAGACCCGGGTCTGCCCCACAAGACAGGGTGAGCTTCTGTCCTTAGCCCAGCTCTGTGATGCCAACTGGATCCAATCATATCGGCTCTGCCTTTCCATTGGACTATTTCAGTGGTGTGGAGAAGGGGGATTTGCTGCTTGGGTAACAACAGCCTATCCTCCATAACAATCTAACCCAGGCTTTCATGCTTCACATGCAGCATATGCAGCACCGAGCACAATACCATAGACTTTCAAAGACTGGCGGAGGCCTACTCTTATGTTGCCTGAGACATCGTATACATTTTTTCTTTTTGATCTTTCCAGAGGCCGTATGTTCACCCAGTACAACCCTCAACGTCATGCTTTCACATATATTATTTTTAAAAATTCAATCTGTAGCAAAAATAACCCTTTCCTTCTTTTACAATGGCCTATGATGCTGTAGATGGCTAGTGCCAGTACATCTGTGGCTATCTGCAGTGTCACTACTAAAGGAGAACACATACTAGGAAGTAGTTTAGCTACTTAATGAGGCTATAAGGAAAAATCTGGGGAATTTCCCCTTTTGAACATTGATATCTGAATGTTCCAAAGAGCTTCCTTCTCTGAGAAGAGGACTTTGTACATTGTGAAGGAAAGTGAACTTAGTGAGTGATGGTTGCAGCTTACTCATGACAGATCTAAAGGTGAAAAAGAGTTTGTGGATTGTGCCATAATGCTCAGAATAGTGAAATCTAAAGCAAGACTCTTGCTTTTTCTATTCCTCTGCCACTAAGGATATTTTAACCTTCAGTTGCTTATTTTTAGGGTGCATATGAGCCTATCGAGAGAAGAGAGACGAGTTCATGTTTTTGCAGAAGTCCTAGCAGGTATTCAGCATGCTTCCAAAAAGCACTTTATGGCCATTTTCAGCAGTCAGCATCAGCAAAATAAGCGTTCCTTTGTGGCAAGACCCAATAGGATCGAGCTGTTAATGCTATTTTAAAAGCCCTATATTGTGTGACTTCTTCAGAAGCTTCCTCCCTAGATGAAAGTCTCCACAGTCCCATAGAAAAAACAGGTTTACATTTACCTGATCTGTCAAAAATGATGAGCACATGCAAAAGACCTTTGAATGAATAACCTGGCACCAAGGCTGTAAAAAATGACAATGTTTGCAAAAAGAGGTTTGCAGAATCATTCCTCAACAGATGGTCAGTGCAGCCATCTCTAACAGAGCTGATGATGCCTGCCATCTGTTTGGTGGGTTCACACACAGAGATCCGGATGAAGTTGCATGTGTTCGGCCTGTCTCATCATGTGAAGATTTGTGGATCAAGAACTTTGCTTTCAGAGATTCATATGCTTTTAGGTGTCCACATTTACAGAAAAGACACTTTCCTCTGCTCATTGAAAAATGGTCCTCAGACCATTGAAAAATGGTCACCAAATACCACCAGACTTTTTGAGACTGTCAGTCAAAACTGCACCACAAACCTAAAATTTCTTATTGCAGGGAACTCAGAAACTATAGTTCTATAAAAGGAATTGAGGAATTTTCAGACTGGGTGTTCAGCACCCTCAACGTATCACAGTTCTAAGATTTTTCTGATGGTATTATGATAATTAAATTGGTATAAAACCAATATATGTTTGTGGTTATAATATAATATACCATAGATATGGTCCTCCAAATACAATAAATTTCTCCTTGGTAAATCCCTGCAGAGTCCCGTTGCAATGCCAGATGGACAAATGAATCACGCAGCAAGAACAGCACTGCCCAGTTTTACAGGGAACAAAAAACTATTACAGTACAATCCTGTGCATGCCAAATCAGAAGTAAATCCCACTGAGTGCTTTGGAACTTGCTGCTTCCAGAGTAACTGTGTGAGCATGTAAGAGACATTACATGCACCCATAGTTACTGCATAGTTTCACCTAGTGAAAACCTATGGGAAATTCATATTGCATATTCATATTGCAATCCAGAGTAAATTGTTCTTACACCGGAGCAAGGACTCCCCATAGTTACTCTGGATTTTGCCCTTAGAGCCTAATCCTGAGCTCAAAGAGCGTTGGCCAACCACTGGTGCCCACCAGTCCAAATGTGCCATAAAGCAAATGCGCATTTGCTAGGTTAATAAAGCTCATTTGCAAGGGTTAACGCCAGCCAAGTGCTGCAGCTGGCACAGCACTAGCTGGCTCTGGGTCAGCACCGATTTGAGCCAGTTTCTCCTTGCTAAGCACCTGATGGTGAAGAGGTAAGACATTGGGGAGGCAGGGAGAAGGTGTACCAGGTTGGACAGAGGGCAAAGAGAAGGTGTGGTGGGAGGAGGATGGGCAGGGGCAAGCCACGTGGCAGCCTCAAACAGGCAGCTCAGTGTTGGGCTACTATTATGCATTGAAGAAATAACCTGCTCTTTGAGACATATTTGTTTAAAACTGTAAATGTTGAAATTATTTTATGTGGCATTGATCTTTTCTTTTTTTTAGCTCTCGTGTGGGTAACAGTTTTGAATCTGTGTAGAATATTTAAAATGTTGCAAAGTTTGGAATATACTATATTTTACATTATAGTATTGGGGGTGGGGTGGGGATTAATGTGATGAGTCTAATTGCACTTAGGCAAAATAAATGCCATCAGGTCAGGCAGCATTTTCTCTGATGTGACATGCCTGAGATCGTACCTGAAATAGCAATAATTTGAAATCCTTGTTGTGACTAAATTATTACTGAGGAATATAGGAAATCTATAGAAGGAGAATAAAAAAGAGTACCGAGTTCATTGTTTCATAGAAAGTCCTATGGAATGACAAAGAAAAATTTCATATCTCATAAAGCTTATTAGAGAGTTCTATCTCTGCTACATGATTCTGTGAAAAGCTTGGAAGATAACAACTGTAACAGAATCCCGTCTGTATTTTTTAACAACTTTGTTGGTTTTTAAATGACGTCTGTCAAGATCTTATGTGTTCTTCCATTCAAAATCAAATAGAGACTTTTCATCTACAAAAAAGTTTGCTTTTCCCCCCATCACAGTTGTTTTCAGAACTGCAACATCTCTTTCACATGAGGAAGAGGTAGCCTGAAGCATGTGTTTCTCATGAAAAGTGAACCACCATTTGACTTGTGATGATGTATTATACATTGTTTTGCATTTCAGCTTTGCATACCTGGAGTCATAACTTCTGAGTTGTTTTGTTTATTTTAATCTTTCAACAGTGTTATTTAAAGTTTGTATCTTCTTTGGAACCTTCACTAATTATACTGAACTGTAGTTGCAATATAATTTTTAAGGATTGGATTATTTTTATACCAGCGTCCAACATATTTTAAGGCTGGCGTTCTAGTCAGTATGATAAACAGATACAATAAAAGTATTAATAATACTCTGATTCTGAGTTTTTATTGATGGCAAACAAGACAGTACTCAAATCTGAAGTTCTGCATGGAGGAAATTGTGTCAGATAATAAAGTTATCTAGCCCAACATTTCTGAATAGCCTCCACAGAAAAAAAGTTTCATCCACATGGAACATCTTTTGAAAACAGGTACTAGAATTCTTGAATTTCCTTCTAGGAGGGAAATAGCTTATTATCGTTAAGCAGAATCACATTGTGAAAGTATTTGTGAAAATCTCAAGTGTTTTCCAGCAAATTCCCAGCACTGAGGTAAGGGCAATTTTCCAGCACTTCGATAAGAGCAATGCAGTTTTGATATAAGAGGGAAAAAAAATCCTTTCATTGAGGAAGACTTACTTTGAGGAAGCTGTTAGTGCCCCCCAACTGCATTATGCAGCACATACCCAATTGTAACAGAAATGTCAGTGAGGGAAAGTTAGTAAGGATTTGGGCCTTAGACATTCAGACAAATGAGACAGTAGATGAAAGTCTTCTGGAAGACGCAGCAGAAAAGGAGCGGTCTGGAGGACATGTTGAACCTGTTCTTTAGCCATAGTTTCCCCCTCCCACATCATCAGCTACTTTCCCTTGCAGGGGTTCTAATTATGACTCACCTTTCTATTGCAAACAATGGGAGGGGAAGGGCTTCAGATAATGATCTTTTGGTGACATAGAAATTCAAGGTCCTCGATAACATGAAAGAATGATTGGGATCAGTAATTCATCTACTGTATGTATTACTAAAAATAGTACAGCTGTGTTTCATAGTAATAAAAAGTTGTTGGAGTCTGTGACATCTTGACTGGACTTTAAAACCAGGAAATAAAGGGCCTAGCGCAAAGCATTGTTCAGAGTTCACTTTTGTAGTGCAGTTGACTTGGAAATTTATTACAGAAATTTTTATGTTTTTACTTGCAGAATTTATCTTTTGCTGTGGGATTAACATTTCAAGAATGTTTGTGGGCCCTGGGGACAGCTGGGCATCTTCCAGCACCAGAGGGTTCTGGGGCAGTGTGGGCAGCAGCACGCACGGGGCATCCCTACTGGGCACTACTGGGCACCACCATGTCGTAGGTAGGAGGCACAGGCAGACAGGGCATCCTTACTGGGCACCGTCAGGAACCAGTGCTCAGTGGGCTCCAGGAGGTTGCGGGCCTCACCAGGCACCACCCAGCAGCAGGCACTACTGGGCAGCAGTAGGCAGCACACACCAGCGGGCCTGGTGTTAAAAGCAATTAAAAGATTAACTCTTTTTTAAAAAGCCAGTTACCATGGCCATGTTACAAACAGACATTGATCAAACTGCCCCTTAGGGCTTAAAAGAGTTTACATTTCAACCTTTCTTCCTGGAGTACAACCTGGACACCAACCCTTCTTCCTGGAGTACAAAAGAAAACAAAATAATAATCTCTTCCAAATTGGTTTGCATTCTGTTGTATGCTCCAGGGAAGGGAGGGATCTACCTCCCAGCTGATATGAAACTAAGTCCCAAGATGAAGGTTGACTGATTGCTGGGTTACCATATTTAGAAGGCCATTTTTAAATATATAAGGGCATTTATTTTTTAATTTTATGGGCCAACATCATTCCCACTGAGAAAAAACCACAAGAAAAATCAGCTGATCATGTATAGGTTATACATGTACTGAATCTGCTGTGCTGGGGTACCACAATCATCATAATTAAAATTATTCATCAGTGACCCTGTGAAATTATTTTGGTTCATAGCCTTCTTGTATTTGCATATAAACAGTTACACATTGTGCCCTCTTATCAGTGCTACTGGTGTGTGCTTTATCCACCGAGGCCCAACTCTCTCCAACTTCTCTTTGTTCTACAGCTCATTTTCAAACCCTTTCTCTTTTTGGATGATCCAGACCGTTTTGATCCTCACCTCTTAGGGATGAAAGCTACCCAGTTCCTGGACAGAAAGCAGCAGTCATAAATTAACTGATGAAATCCTCTTGAAGTTCTGACGTCAACTCAAAGCTGAACTCTGTACTTGTAATAATGATCAAGAGGATGCTACCCGGAGGTGGAAAACCATTTCCTTGTAGGATTAGCAGAGAGCAACTGCAACCATGAAAGGCTCTCTTGTTCTCACCGTTCTGATCGCCTTGTATGCTGTCCAGGCTAATGGAGGTAAGTGGAAATTTCTGTCTCTTTATTTTGGGCCTGACTGCCTTTTGGATAGTAGGATAGGATTGGACCCCTATTACATGACTTCCATATTTGGTAAATGCTTTGTATATTTTAGAGGCTTTTGAAAAATATAGAATGGTTACATATCCAATCCAGCTATAACAGTAACACGTTTTCACATCCTGATGGGAAACTGTTGCAATCAAGCTCTGCTACCTTTAAAGCGGTGATTGCCTTGTATTTAGCAACAGGAGAACCATTGTCCCTACCCCTGAAAGCACAGCATATTTTCCAGTGACTGTCTCTTCTTCTCTCACAATGTGTGTGTGTATATATAGGTTTATTGTTAGCCCTTATGGATGCTGGAAACCATTATTTATTAATTTATTTTGCAATCTAAACGGCATTGCGAACATTATTCTGTAGAATATGTTGCCTCAAGTAGTTACCTTGGGTCTGGATGATCACCACAATGCTGATAGGAATGTAATTTTGGATCTGGCACTTGATTTCATACTCAGCCAATGTAGAGAATAAATCAGTTTAAGCCAAAAACTAATTAAATCCCTGCATAGAGATTCAGCTGCACTAGGAATTTTTGTCTTTTTCCTTGAGGTAAAAGAATCTTTGTCCTCTTATCCTGGGGTGTTTGTCCTCTTATCCTGGGGTAAGCAACAACATCTGCAATGGGTCAGGTAAATGCAGACCTGCAATACTGATATGTACAGGTGAATTAGGCATCAGAATTCACTGGGGTGTTTCTGGTGGAGAGGGCAAATGCCTTAGAGCACCATGTCTTTCCTCCTCATTGTCGTCTCTGCCACCATTCTGATCCAGGGGCCTTTGGAGAACCAGGAAAGCCATGCCCTGCCTCACCAACCCTCCAAAAGCCTTCTGAAACCTCCTATTAGCCCACATATGAGTCCGTTTAGCCACCTTGAGTCTGCTTCTGCGGAGAAAGGCGGGATATAAATTCAACAAGTGTGTTTGTTGTTGTTAAGTCATGTCTGACTCTTCGTGTCCCCATGGCCTGCAGCACACAAGGCCACCCTATCCTCCACCAGCTTCCTAAGTCTGTCCAAATTCATGTTCATTGCCTCAGTGACACTATCTAACCACCTCATCCTCTGCCATCCTTTTCTCCTTTTGCCTTCAGTTTTTCCCAGCATCAGGGTCTTAAGGAGTCCTCTCTTCTCATGAGGTGGCCAAAATATTTGAGCTTCAGTATTTGTCCTTCCAGTGAACAGTCAGGGTTGATTTCCTGGTTGATTTTAATTCCTCTTAGAGCCTAGAAAAACAAACTCTGTCATGACTTCCATTTCTTCCTCTTCTATTTGCCATGAATTGATGGGACTAGAAACCATGATTTTGGTTTTTTGTTTAGTTTTACGCCACATTTTTAAGTTCTTAGCCACGTTGCACTTTCTTCTTTCGCTCTCATCAAGAGGTTCCTCAGTTCCTCCTCACTTTCTGCCATTAGAGTGGTATCATCTGTATATCTGAGGTTACTGATATTTCTCCCAGCAATCTTAATTCCCGTTTGTGATTCATCCAGCCTTTCTCATAATGTACTCTTCATATAAATTAAATAAATAAGGTGACAGTTTACAGCCTTGTCGTACTCCTTTCCCAATTTTAAACCACTCTGTTGTTCCATATTTGGTTCTGACTGTTGTTTCTTGACCCATACCTAACAAAATAAATAAATAAATAAATAAATAAATAAATATTGCTGAACATCACTACTTCATGTGAACATCTCTACTTCTGGTGATAGTGACTACTTTTGGCAGTAGCTATTTTTGGCCTCAGAAGACTTTTAGAGATATCTTTGGCCTTCTGGAGGTCTCAGGGTGACATTTGAAGAGTTAAGGAGGTGGCACGTGGCCTTTTCAGCTCTCTAAGGCCCCTAGGTAGGGGTAGAGACTAGTACTTGGAGGGAGATGGCAATTCTGTGGTCCTGGACAGATACTACACCAGTGTATGGGCTTAGATCACCAGTGAAGATACAAAACCTGCAAGCTATGTCCACCAGCCCACCTCAAGTCTAGTAACTTCACTCTTCCATCTCATCCAATCCTTTTCTTGTGCTCTCTTCTTCAAGAAAAACAATAAAAAGATGAGTAGTGAAAGCCATTTCTTCCCGCAGTGTTCCAGCTGGAGGCCATGGCAGTGGGGCTAGAGTCAGCAGGCTCCTATGATCCTGTTCTTAATAAAAGGTCTTCTCGAAGACAGATCAGAGGATTGCAGCAAAGAGAGAAGGACATGATTCTTGGTGTTTGGTGTTACATAAAACTTGACATATGCATAGGTTGAATGAGTGATTTGCTGTTGTGCAGGCTGACTTTAGTGCCATCCACCCAGATTGGGAATTACTGCTCTAGCACAAATCTAAATGTAACTCATCTGAAACAAGAAATTGCCTCCAAAAGCCATCTAGACTTTGAAATACCAGTGAAATCAAATTGCATAAAGTCCTTTAAGATACACCCGTGATCCAACTTAGTAAGATACATCCATCAGGACTTATTATCAGGAAGCTGTTAAGTTATCAGGAGATAACTGGGCCATTTTTGCAGTCAATGATTAATTTTTTCGTCTTGATCCTCTGTGAGGCATTGCAGATGAATATATTATTTGTTCCAGTAAAAATCTGTCTTTGGGTAAAGACAAGATAGGGGATAAAACAGAAGTCACCATGGTAAAAAGGGAAATTGTGCTGCAATCCTAACCCCTGAATTAAGCTGGCACAATTCCCATGCTGGCCTAGGGATGTCACAAAATACTGTAAGGTATTTCTGTGCCACTCCTGGGAGGGGGGGTTAGGCTAGGGCAAAGACATTCACCAGCCTCCTCACACCACCCTGGGGAGTGGATGAGTTATGCTGGCCTAAATGGGTTAGGATTGTACCCTCAGCGTAACATGTCAAGGTGCAATCCTAACCAACTTTCCAGCACCAAGGGCAATCCAGCTCCAAGGTAAGGGGACAAACACTGCTACCTTGAGGAAACTGCCGTGACTACTCCCAAACTGCAGGGTGCAACACAGAAGAACTCAGTCAAAACTTACTATAAGTACAACTTAGTGGCATGTGCAATATTCTGACTCAATTTCCTGATCCAAATCAATCCAGAGTTTCCTTGTACTAGTCAGATTTATTGCATAGTTTGAGGATATCCACTGGAATCCAGGTTGCCTGCAGAGAACGAAATAAAAAATGTCTTTACTCATCTATCTCAGTGCATTTTCTGTCAACAGTGGTGTATGTTCTGGGCCAGCAGGGGGCAGGATTGGGCTCTGGATTTACTGAATGTACCATAAATATCTACTACAGCATCTCAGGACATTGTTCCTCAACACTTTTTAAAAATCAACCACAAATTGTTGAATTTTGGAGGGATGACTTTTCACCTTCAAGGTTTTGGGGGGACATCTCTTTTTCTGCGCAGATTGCTATGGTGTCATGTATATGTTTGATAGCTGATGTGATCTATTCCTGTTAGTCTCCATTCAGAATGTCTCTTTTTATCTTGTCTTCTCTGTATATTTTATGGAGCTGAAGGTGCCCCATAAATATTTTTGCACTGGTGATTCTCTTGGGGGAACCGTTTTTAAAATAAGGAACAGAACATATAAAAAGGTACAAAAAAAGTCCACTGGTGTAAAAATTGTAAGGAAAGGATTCCAACCCTGGACCCAATAATGCAGGGTTTGCAAATGGGAAGACCAGGACATACATGGCTCTGAAAAAGGCAACCTGTCATTCATGCAGGCATTCACACACCTCCAATATACAGAACAAAAATGCCCAGTTGGTCATGAAGAAAATAATATGAAAGCATGGTGAAGCCTGTCTGGCTCAGATGTTATGGTTGATCCAATCCATCCCAATTTTACTGAGGCTTCTGGAATGGAGCAGAATAAGAGGGTCGGCACCATCTTTGAGCCTCTGTTGACAATTTTCTCTGCCCTTGCTTATGTCCCACTCCTTTGCCTGCCGTCCACTGGGGAGCCCATCATGCAGAATAGGTGCAGATCTGGTCTGGTCCTTAGATTATGGTTGAAATAAATTAATTAATAGTCAGCAGGCCTCCGTCAGTCTAGAAAGACTATGGTATCGTGCTCAGCACTGCATATGCTGCATGCGAAGCACGAAAGCCTGGGTTGGATTGTTATGGAGGATAGGCTGTTACCCAAGCAGCAAATCCCCCTTCTCCACACCACTGAATTAGTCCAATGGAAAGGCAGAGCCAATACGATTGGATCCAGCTGCGTCGCAGAGCTGGGCTAAGGACAGGAGCTCACCCTGTCTTGTGGGCCAACCCAGGTCTCGAACCCTGGCCTGCTGGTTAACAGGCACAGCGTCTTAACCGCTTGCGCCTCCTGAGTCAATTAATTAATAATAGTCAATTAATTAATAGAGTGACTTCCAAACCATCATGTTTTGTGAATGAATGGAGCCAGTACAAATACTCATTTCCTGTGCTAGTTTCTTATTCTATCTAAAGTATGAAGATTACTATGGTTGTTTGTTGCTTTATATACGGTATGTTCAGTTTAAATAGTTTCTATATGTTTATTGTTGACATTTCTCCTTATTATGTCCAACTACAACATTAACTATATTTTGTTAATTATAACAGCTTCCACGTTAGATCCATCAACATCAGACCCAAGCATTACTGGTAGTCCCTCAGCATCAACTACTCAACATACCTTAACGTCAATGTCATCAGCTTCTGACAGTCCCTTAACGTTGGCACCCACCAGCCCAGTATCAACACTGGGACCAAACTCCACCAGTGATCCATCAGCATCAGAACCCACTGCTACTGTTAATAGCTCAACAACCACAGTTAATTCCCCCACCACTCCATCAGTATCAACACGCATTTCTACAGGTGGGCCCTCAGGATCAGCTCCTAGCACTACTGACAGTCCCGCAACTCCTAGCACTACCGACAGTCCCAGCAACCCAGTATCAGCACTGACACCAACATCAGAAACCTTTCCCGCTAGTAGTCCTTCAACTTCAGTATCCACCAGCAATTCATCAGCACCAACATCGAATGCCACTGGTGGTACCTCAGTGTCAACATCCAGTTTCACTAATCTACCTTCTACCACCCAAGGTAATAATTACTGGTTTCTGGCTCATTTTGTTCAAATTAACCAGACATTAACTAAGCAGAACAGAACATTGCATGAAAAAATTGTACAGGAACACCCTGTATTTGTTCTGTTCCTGAATTCTGTGGTTACATGAAACCACAGATACATGAAACAGGTGAATGTCCCCATCCTTTGGAGCTGAGGGGATCCTCCACATGGTTCATGGCGAACATCCATCTGCTATCTTTGCAGAGTTCAGACTGAGCCCCACACCCTCTCAGCCCGTGAAAACACATTTGTGTACGGATAGATAAAAATTCATATAAAATGCTAGGAACAAAATTTCCATTCACTTTAAAGTTCCTGGTATTAAAAAGGCCCATGTGCTTCCTCAGAAGAGCCAGCAGATGGCGGGATTGCCTTGGCTATTTTGTGAACACAGTTTGAATGGCTCAAATAGGCTCCCTCTGTAAAAATAATTCCTTCAATTGAACCTCCTGCAATTTATCTGGCTCCAGCAAGGCTGAGGATTTTTCCCAAATAAGGCAATGTCCTCTGGATGAACCATGAGGCAGCAGATTGCAGCTACTGAGCTCCAGGGCCCTAGAATCTGGCTGAGAACCTCCTTACACAAATGTGTAGAAGCCGAACCAAGGGCAACAGAGCAATCGGCTGGGGCAATTGAAGTCCTGGGCAATTGCTGGACAGCTCCCTGCTGTCCCTGCATGGATTTATTTTTTTAATGTTCAGTGTTATATTAGCCGAATGAGAGGGTTAAGAAATGCAACTTTCGTGACTTCTGCAAGGGAAGCATTCACTCTATTCTGTCACCAAGTCCAGGTCATTATTTGTTATTAAGAAAGTATTGATTTCAATATTGCTATGTTTGACAACATTCAGACTTACATTGCTGAAAATCAGGAAAGAATAAAAGATTGGTGCACAATCTAGTTCTTCAAGAGGCCAGATGGAGGGGTCTTGCAGAGGGCCACATTGAGGCTTGCCGAGGGCTGCATTTGGTCACTGGGCCTGAGTTTGGAGGCCCCTAACTTATCAAGAGAAAAACAAACCAGTTGTCATGTTTTCATTTTAGAACCTCTTCATTGTGATAGACAACCATGTAAATATGGAGCTGCATGTATGAATCTGAAGGATCAATATGTCTGCCTGTGTCCTTATGGATTCTTCTATGGATCATTAGGTTGTCAGCCAGGTGAGTTACATAGGGTAATTCTTGGAGAATTATGTTGAAAACAAGATATTGATTCTAATGTGAAATTTCTATGAGAGACTATGAGAGGCTATGAGAGCAATGAAAAGGCAATGAAAGGTGCATTAGCCAATATCCAGTATTATGTAGCTTTCATGTTTTCATATATGGGCAGCCTAGTCCTACCTACGACTAGGCTGCCATTCATGACAGAGGTTGGTTGTTGTAAATGTCTAGGTGGTGGTGTGTGCAGTGTGCTGCCAGAAGCCATTTTGTGTTCCCTGCCACAAATGGTGGTGGTGCTGGAAATCTGCTGCTGTCTACCACCAGCATCAATGGTAAGCAGCAGAAGCAGGGGTTGGTAAAGGATGAGTGGAGTGCAGCAAGGTGGAACAGAACAGAAGGTGAAAATTGACAGGAGAAGAAGGTGGTAGATCTTGGTGGCAACCAGCATGTGCCAGATCTTAACCCCCTTCCTTGTCACCTTCCCTCTCCCTTAACTCCCTGGACTTTTGCTGGCAAAAATAGCTGGTGCAGATCCAAAGAGACCCATTTTGGCAGCCGAGGCTTGCCTGGAGGAAAGGGAACAAAAGTCCCCTTACCTCAAAGTGGGCTCTGGACTTCCTGTACCTGCAGGATACATTGGTGCAGCTGCATCAACATGGAGGATTTAATTATAATTGGGCTGTAATGCTCAAATCACATCAGAGCAGTGACAAAAGTTAAGGGAGTACAAGGGTAGCAGTTGCACTGGGTAGCAAGCATTAGGGGACAACAAGCTGAACTTAACATTAATGGTCAAAATTATGAAAAAGGGATATGTAAGAATAGTAATACCATCTTGTTATATATCAACAGAGAGATAATTTAATGCAGAAAATAATGAAACAAACTGCTTTGGAATATCTGTATTCTATCAAAAGATATGGCCAATTGACCAGAAAATGAAAATACCAACTGCTTATGGAAGGAAAATAAATTTTCTGAACTCAGAACTGACCCATGAGACTGATGGGTGACGAGCTGCTGGGAATGAGGATGCAGGTTTTCCCACAATTTTCTTGATGTCACTTCTGATTATGACACCATGTCTGGGGCAACATTTTGAGCTTTGTGCCGGGCTACATGATTATTAGCTATGCCACTGCATAAGAGCTAGTCTGAGGATGTGAAAAATCATTACTTGGGGGAGGAGGCCAGGGTATCTCCCTCATGATGAACTTTATGCTGTTCCTTGGGTGGGCCAATGCACCATCACCCCACCACACAGGTTTGTTTGTGGGTATTTTTGTTGTAACCTCTGATAGAATAGTTATTTAAACATGAATTGTTTCAATACATTCTACATGAAATAATCCTAATTAGGCTGCAATCCTAAAGAGGAGTAGTTGGGAGTAGGCCCACAATAGGACTTACTTCTGAAAAGACAGGCTTTGAGTTGTGCTGTGAATTAGATATAACATGATGGTATTATTCAAAAATACCATGCTTTAAAAAATTTTGCCCTCTAGTGCTGTCACCGACCCTGTGTGCATTAGCCACTGCGGTCCAGACCACAGTCCACTCTAATGATGCAACTGTGTAAACTCAATAACAAATAATAAAGAGATAGAAAGAATTAAAATTAAGAATTTAAACATATTAAAGTATTATGACCCACTTATGAGCCTTTCACTACACTAAGAGCACAATCCTAACCATGTCTACTCCGATGTAAGCCCCATTGTGTCCAATGGGTCTTACTCCCAGGAAAGTGTCTTTAGGATTGCAGCCTAAATCTCCCAGTTCCATTACAAGTTAAAGGTTCAGCAGCAAGGCCTCCGTCAGTCTTGAAAGACTGTGGTATTGTGCTTGGTGCTGCATACGCTGCATGCGAAGCACGAAAGCCTGGGTTGGATTGTTATGGAGGATAGGCTGTTACCCAAGCAGCAAATCCCCCTCTCCACACCACTGAAGTAGTCCAATGGAAAAGCAGAGCCAATACGATTGGATCCAGCTGCGTCGCAGAGCTGGGCTAAGGACAGGAGCTCACCCTGTCTTGTGGGGCTGACCTGGGTCTCGAACCCTGGCCTGTGCAATGGTGCAAAAATAGGACTGTTGTCAGATCAGTTGCAGCTACCACTCAAAGAACTTTATGTGCTAATTCACATCAGTTGCTACAACATGCTCTTTCTCGTGAACACTTCAGTTGGCACAAGGTAAAGAATGGTCCATTTTGTTCAGCCCTCCATTCTGTATCTATTTCAAGACAGTTCATCCTTCAGCAAAACATGGGATTATATCCAAAAATGGGAGGTCTAATATAGCTAAAGAGGGCTGATTTTGAAAACATTATATGAAGATGTCTATTCACTGTAATTGCAGGAAACGTTTTTCCAGGACAACTAGAATTGACTGTGCCATATGAGAAGGAGATGCAAATCATCAGCTCTTCCGCCTACCAGAAATTATACAACAATATCACCCAGTTTGTAAGTTTCCTTTTTTCCTGACATTTTCTGACATTGAAAAGCAGTATATAAATCCTGTTCGTTGACTGAGGCGCTGTTTTTTTCCTTTTCTTTTATGGAAGGAGAAAAAGTTTTTAAAAAGAAAAGTTCTTTAATGAAAAAGGAAAAGTACATTTTATATATATATATATATATATATATATATATATATATATATATATATATATATATATAAACATAAAAATTACAAAGGCTATTAAGAAGCCATATAAAAATAGCTTTTAAAAAAGGCACAGCAATGCAGATGAGTGGAACAGTGTGTGGAATAATGGAATAATGTGAGTCACATCAGCAGCTGGGAGGCTAACTTTAAGAGTATAGTACAATCCAATCCTTTGTGACTCTACTTTGAAGTAAAGCCCTTGCTTACAATTCAAAGGGGTAGCTTCCTGCTCCAATCTATGGCAAAAACTACCTTGGGCTCCTGCCCTCCTTTGTCCAGAGGGAAAAAAGACCACCCATCATTCATTCAATGATCATTGATTCCTTAAGAGATGGACAAGAGAGCCTGCTCTCTGCTTCCATCCTCCTACCTCTTGTTCATTAACCCTTCTTCTTCCTAGCTGGAACATTCCTACTGCTGTTAGCCCAGTCTGATTTATGGCTCCAAAAAGTGTTTCATGTGCCAAAAAATGTCAGTAACCAGACACAGATAGACTTGAGTTTGCCCAAATGGGGGATTCATTTCTGTGACTCAGGTTTGAGTTGTGCCCAAGTTAGTGACTTGATTCCAACACAGGGGCATCGTTGAGGTGGTGCAACTGGTGCACTGCTCACCAGGGTGACGCGCCTCAGGGGTGACGCGCTGTGGGAGTTTGACACTCCCTCTATGAGTCAGCCCCGCCAAGGCTGCACTGCACCACCCAGAGTGCTCTTCCGAGGGAGAAGCTGCTTGCTCTGAGGAAGGAGCTGGAAGTTCGCCCTTGCACAGTAGCATCTGGCCAGAGCGCTCCTCTAGGGGAGGAGTTGGTGGCATCTGGCTTAAGTGCCTGGAACTGCACATGTCCCGGGGGCAATGTGTGTCTTGGGGGGGGGGCAATATGTATCCTGAGGGGTGATGTGGTCTCCCCCATACCGGGTGATGCGCAGCTTTGTGTTTGCCCTGTATAAGAATATACAAGTCAGCAGAAAACAGTTGTTTTTGCAACTTGCTCTGAAGTCATCTGAGTTGAATTTCCATCCCTACAAATTACCCCCTTTCTCATGGGTCTTGTATGTTATATATTGGCAGTTTGAAGTCATGGGGAGAGTTCAATTCTTGCATGTGCACTGGGGCTGAAAGTGAGAATAGTTGGGGAGAGTGTCCAGGAAGTGTATGGGTAGAAGAGTGTCGCTAGTCAATACACTTAAATTGCTACTCCAATCAATTCCCCGTATCAGAAGGCCTGATTGTACAACAAACATATTTGATGGGTGGTTCATCAATATCTGCTCTGCCAGTTTTTGCTAACCAAAGAAAAACTTTTCTGCCCAAGTATCACAATTATCCACAATGTAATAGGATTGACGGGTAGATCAGAAATATGGAAATTAAATTTATATGGACTGCACTGACCCCCATTTCAAGATGATATTTTTGGTCCAACATGATTACTATTATTGTTAAGACTTTACTTTTCAAAATCTTTCCCCTATAGTATTTCTTTTTTTATCTAATTCTAACTTTTCATTTTTTTACAGTTCAATAAAACATTTGAAAACTATACAGACTATGAACAAACAGTGCTTGTTAGCGTGGAGTAAGTGAGGAAACTGTTGATTTGTATGTAATTACCTGTTCGCTCATTGATTGACAAGACTAGTTTAGATCAACTGAAGTACAATAAACGGGACTGAATTTGTGTGAATGTGCAACTCATAGGCTAAGAGCACAATCTTAACCATGTCTACTCAAATGTAAGCCCCATTATTTTCAATGGGTCTTACTCCCAGGAAAGTGTCTTTAGGATTGCAGCATTAGGCTGCAATCCTCACCTCCAGTGACAGTGGACTCCAAAGGCCTTGATAGAAACTGAGAGGGAATCAAAGCTGTTTATCTTTCAGAAGTGTGCTAAGGCTACAATCCTATATGTATGCCTGGGAGTAAAGCCGATTATAATAATTAGAACTTCCTTCTTGTAGATATGCACAGATTCTTGTAGATATCCTTAGTGGGATTTCTTCCAAGTCCAGGTTACATCTTGAATTAGCTCCTCATATTTTTTTCTCCCCACTCCTTGTTCAGCTAGTAGTTCCAACATTGGCTGCACCAGGGAGAGCTGCATCTCTTGCAGCCACTGTTGGATGAGCAAAGGTCTGGGTGGCAACTCAAAGTATTGCCTAGCCACTGCAGTGTACAACTGGAAGTAACTGTGCTGGGGTCATCACATCCTGACAGTTACGTCCAGGATAAATGGATGGATGGGGCACAGCATCTGGAGATGACCCAGGCAGGAAAAGCCCCACTGTGCCACTGGGAATCCGGAATCATCTAGTACTGTATCTCCATTTCAGGCAATTTCCATCAACATCCACGATGTTGTTTACTGCAGAAACTACAACTTATGTTAAAATCATTAATATGTTTGATGGAAGCACAAATTTAACTGAAAGTAATGTGACAGAGATTATACAGAAGTCACTGACTGCATTAGGTGTCTTTATACGTAAGTACAATATTAGAAATGCTGACATGTTCTTTCATCCGATTCATCAATAACTTGTTTATAGCACAATTGTGTAGCTGATGGGGGGAATCAGCTAGGTGGAATTTTTCCAGGGGGTGTGCTGCAGCTGCCAGTGTCCTGCCCCCTTGCTCCCCCCCCCCCCAATGCCTTCTGTATGTGACCGGAGCTGTGCTGTGGTTACATCCAGAGGGTGTTCTGAGGCCTTCAGGAGACCTTAGAGCAGGGTCTCCAAAAAGTTTGGTAGGAGGGCCACATCATCTCTCTGACACTGTGTAGGGGGCTGGAAAAATTATTTATATTTGAAATTTGAATAAATTTACATGTAAGATTGTATTAGAGACATTACAAGGCTCGCCTGGAGGCTGGATGGAGGGGTCTTGTTGAGGGCCACACTGAGGCTTGCTGAGGGCCACATTCAATCCCATGGCCGGGGTTTGGAAACTCCTGCCTTGGAGCACCATTTCCAGTTTTTGGGGAATCTTCCAGAGATTTTCAAAGCCTTCTTTCAAAGGCCTTCCACAGACTTCCAAAGGCCTTTGAAGGATCCTGGAAGCAGTGTTGTCATTAGGATTTGAGTTACCCTATGTGAGAGGCTAGCATGTCACTGCCATGATGTACCTCCTCCCATGGTATTTTAGTGGAAAAATGGTTTCATCGGTTTTCAGTGCCATTTTGAAGAGTCCATTTGCCAGCTGTTCCCATTCCTTGTTTCTTGAGAGAATCTGTATATGTTGTGCCATTATTTTCATGTAGATAAGAGTCCTGCTTCTTGATATGCTTTTTAACAGGTATTACACAGTGTGATGTTTACGGCTGTGATACTAATACTACAACTTGTGAGAACCCCACAAATGCTTACCAGTTTCCAACATGTACCTGTCAGCAGGATTTCGCTAAGAAGAACCCTGAGGATAAAGCTTGTTTATGTAAGTGTTTGGAAAGACCATGTTAAAGATAATTTTGCTTTCTCTGTCATCATGTTATCAGCCATTGCTGCTTTCAGCCATTGCTGTCCAACACTGTGAGGAAGCATCTACTGCTGCTATTAAGTCCACCAGATCCATCTCCTTTCCATATCTACCATATTTGCTCACCCACACCCTGCTTGCTCTTTTTTGCCCCTCCACCCCAATTCTGGCTTTTATCATGCTCTCCCAAATTTTCCTTTACTTCCTCTCCTGGGCTGACTACCTGCCTGATCTCTAGCCAGCCAATAGCTTCCAGTGTATGCCTCATCTGCAGCTCTGCATGATTTGGACAAACCTTGGTTAGGATTGGGATATTGCAGTTTAACAACCTAGAACTTTACAAGTCTTCTTGTGTGTGTGTGTGGCTGTTTCCCCTTTCAGAGGTATATGTGAATAGCATTCACATGTGTGTTCATACTGAATGGAGCAGGACTCCGTCAGTCTTGAAAGACTATGGTATCGTGCTTGGCGCTGCATATGCTGCATGTGAAGCATGAAAGCCTGGGTTGGATTGTTATGGAGGATAGGCTGTTACCCAAGCAGCAAATCCCCCCTCTCCATGCCACTGAATTAGTCCAATGGAAAGGCAGAGCTGATACGATTGGATCCAGCTGGCATAACAGAGCTGGGCTAAGGACAGGAGCTCACCCTGTCTTGTGGGGCCGACCTGGGTCTCGAACTCTGGCCTGCTGGTTAACAGGCACAGCGCCTTAACAGCTTGCGCCACCCACAGCATGGTCACACATATTTCTTCTGTATAGAAGAACTTCATCGTTCAGTGGGATTCACTGACACACTGACATGTGGCCAATTTTCAGCAAGGAGGACAATTGTAGCAGAGTGTAAATACTGTATTTACTCAAATATAATTCTCACTTTTTTCAGCTGAATTCAATCTCCAAAATCTGGGAACACATTAGATTTGGTGGTTAATTAGATTTGAGTAAACACAGTGTTTTCATTATAAGTATAGGGTGACCATTAGATTTGATAGCGCATTAGATTTGAGCAAATACGGTACATTCATAGTTTAATTTCTACCAAAATCTGTTTCGGCATCAAAGCTCAATCCTGAACCAAAACACAGTGTTTCTGAGTTGGTGCAGGTTAAATGTTCCTTGCCACTGAACCACTCTAAGGAGTCTCTATATAAGCAAGTAAGGGGAGAAAGTATTTCTGGACAGAACTGAGCCTTACATCTTTTTCTAGAAGTCACACACAGAATACTGGCTCCATCTGAATAGTGTATACCATACTGGAGTACAGGTAACCACCAGTAAATGGAGTGAAGAAATGGGAGCCATTGGACACTTGGAATACTATCTCCCCCATCACATATTCAATCCAAATACCCCCTATTTCAGCAACTTTTCATGCCTAGAAAGGGTTTCAGAAAGGGATTGTCCTCAATACTTGCTTTATAAATGCTAAAATGTTGACAATTCATTGTGTCCCATTTTTTATTTCAGTGTGTAATGATCAGTGTACTTCAGAGAATCACAAACAGTGTCTCCATGGAGAGTATGGTGTTCCATCTTGTAGCTGTCAGCCTGATTATTATAAAACCATGAATGAGAAATGTGAGGCGTAAGTATTAGGCTGCTGTAGAAAGTATATATTTTGAACAGAATGCTGCACACTATACCCCTCCTTTTAAAACAAAAATATCTTTAATGAAAATAGCAGATGGGTGCTATCAGCAATCTGTGCAACTAAGGGCAAAATCCAGAGTAACCTCGGAGAGTTTTCACTAGGTGGTGCAGTAACTACGGGTGCACGTAAAGTCTCTTACATGCTCCCATAGTTACTTCTTCATTAATTTTCATTTTACAAATTTTCATTTTTCATTCATTTTTCATTTTATTAATTTTCATTTTAAAAAGGTTTAAAGATCTTTGTGGCATCAATCAGACTGCAAATAAAATTTCTGGTTTTTTAACTAACCATCTGGCTCAGCTAAACTTTTTGTGTGGTAAGCCCAATACTTAGATTAGCAGGTTCAACCACCACCATTGCCAGATCAACGAGGAGCAGCTGGTTCTTAGAAGATTCATAGGTCTGTAATGTGTAATGTGGCTCACATTCAACTCACATGTAGCTCAGTTCGACTTTCCATAGGGCTCAATATCAGGGACTTCCTTTTGGGTTGATTTGTGGGGGCTGAGTTCACTGAATCAGGACCGCTATGGGGTCATTGCATTCCTCTCAGTCTGTCCATTCCAATGGACTAACCCAAATCCAGAGTAACTACAGGTGCACGTAAGAGACGTAAGAGGAGCACGTAAGAGACGTAAGAGGAGCACCACCTAGTGAAAACCTATGGGAAATTCATATTGAAATCCAGAGTAAGTTGTTCTTACACTGGAGCAAGGACTCCCTGTAGTTACTCTGGATTTTGCTCTAAGAGACATTTGACTACTTGCAAGTAAAGGCACGATATGGCTCAGTTTCACTTTCCATAGGGCTCCATGCATTTTTTTTAAAGTTTTTTGCCATTACTTTTTATAGGAAGACAATATTTCAAAGCTGTTTTTTGCATTGGATTCAGAAGGAAAATACGCATCCAATGGCATATAACTCAATGCGATTACTGTAAAGGATTCTAGCAATTTTAGCAATTTTTGTAATTTTGGTCACCTGAAGTGTGTCACTCTCCTAGGATGGTACCCGAGGCCAAAGGCCCCCTTGACCCTGCCTAGAAATACCTCTGTGGCTTGGCAATGCAGGGCCCCTTCTTGCAGTCTCAGGGAGGCAGCCTAAAGAATTCACTGAACCTCCAAATTGAATGCAGCATACTTATGGTCACCAGTATTTTGAGAATCCCCCCCCCCCAAAAAAAATCTACAACATATTCTCTAAAAGAGGCAACATGCTGTTTTCTCTCACCAGCCTTTCCTAAGGCAGGAAAAAAAACAGTAGGTGACTAAACTGCTTTAGAGAGTACCATTTTTGATGGTTCACTTCAGGACTTAGGATAAATTGTGGCAGTTGTACTATTCTTTGGGGGGGCTAACAAATCATCATCACAAGGATGAACTGTGGTTTTGGATATCAATCACTTGCTGATTTATGTGACTTGAACCTGAAAGAAGTGATTATATTCATAGTACTCATCATCAGTTGAATACAAGCTCATATCTTGTTTTGTGTTTGTTTAGGTGTAGTTTTGGTTTCTCTGGAGAAGAGTGTAGCGACAGTAAGTATAAGATTTTCTGATGTTTTATAAAACGGTTGGAAACTTTTTCAGAAAAGAAAGCAAAATATACCGCACCAGAATTAGCATAAAACTAGGTGTTTTATGCTCGGTGTTTTAAGCTATCCAGGTGTTCCTAAAACTTCATTCTAATCTGGAGAGATCTTTTAAGGGATAAAAAGAAAAAAATTCATCTTTATGTTTTGTGAGCGTATATAGTTTCATGCCACTTTCTATGCCCCTATTTCAAATGTTTTCATAGATTCATCTCTGTCATAACTTCTAGAATATAGAGAGATATTCTGAAACCAGAATATGTTTGATCCTTTTGACAGACTGACAGACTCATAATTCAGTGGCAGTAATATTAAGAGATATTGATACCACTATACCACTGAGAGCTTCCAGAAAACTTCTTTGGGCCATTTAAGCCACCAAAGAGGCACTCTTGATGTTAAGTCCCAGCAATATCGTAATAGTTATCTCAAGTCCCATGACAGCCTTGAAAATGCAGTCAGTTTCAACTTGATTTGGTGGTTTTATCTCCTAGTGTGTGCTTATAATGAATAGATAGTGCTATGCTCATTTTAATCCCTAACTTTTCAGATTCCTTGGCAATTCTTGTTGGAGTGGCCACTGCGTGTGGGGTTGTTATCGTGGTCTTAACTGGAGCCCTAATTTACAAACTACTGAGGTACAAATTACTGGATCTCTTTATTCTAATTTCATCTGATTAATTTGCACATTCTTTTGCCAGAGGTGTGCATGAAACTCAGTGTTATGCTGCAACCTTCTCACCAGACCTTTTTGAAAAACCCAAATGAATAACTAAATAATGAAAAGGAAGTTAGTCCAGATGCAGGGCACGTCTTAGGAGCTGTGGAAACACTTTTGCATGATCCCTTCAGGTTCACAAATAACTAATAATCACAAATGTTATAAATAACTTTGTTATTTTTACAACTATTAATAACTTTATTTAAAAGTTTATGAATTGTATACTGAAAAATCAGTTCCCTAGGACAACAATGTCCTGGAGCAAAAGATCAATTTTTAAAAGAGGAAGGGAAAAAGGCATAGTTGTTTTAATCTTTGTAGCTGAGTAAAGGAGCCATACCCTACAATCCAAAGTAACTATGGGAAAAAGTAAGAAGCACTTACTCTGGATTGCTCTATGCATTTCCCATAGGTTTCCCATAGGTGGCACAGTAACTATGTCAGTGTAAAAGGTCCCGTGGTTACTCTGGATTGTAGCCATGGTGTGACTGAGCCTGCAGTCCTAAACCTCAGTTAGGATAAGTCCTTCCTGACACAAGTCCTGTGCTGGCCTGGGGTGTTGTAGAAATGCCATAAGGCATTTCTAATGTCAGGCAGAATGCAGACATGTACCAAGCGCCCCACACCACAATAGAAACGGGAAGTGGGTGAGTTGTGGTATCCTAAATTGGTTAGGATTGTGCTCTAAAAGTCCACTTCTTGGAACGTCTACTCAGAAGCAAGTTCCATTCTAATCAATGGAACTTACTCCCAGGTAAGTGTGGATAGGTTTGGAATCTGAAAAGACAGGGAGGGGGTGGCCCAACTGATGCTCCACTGGCAGTGCCTCCATAGTCCTTCCCCTAAGGGAACATGCGGGAGTCAGGGATGTGCTAGCTCTAGAATTCTCCCACCCTAATCACACGTCTTTACAAAAATGAACATCCCAGGTTCCTCTTTTAGTTTATCTCATACCTTTCTTCAGACTTACCCTACAATCCAGAGTAACTACGGGAGCACATAAGAGACATTACATGTACCCATAGTTACTGCACCACCAAGTGAAATCCTATGGGAAATTCATATTGCAATCCTGAGCAAATTGTTCTTACACCAGAGCAAGGACTCCCCATAGTTACTTTGGATTGCACTCTTAGTGAAGATGGACAATTTTCAATTGCTGTTACATCTTTCTGATATTGTGTAGGTAGGAAAATACTTGCAGCGTTTTGGGGACGTTTTCATTGTGGACAGCCTGCAGGGGCAGGGTGCTGGACTGAATGATCTTGTAGGTCACTTCCAACTCTACAATTCTAAGCTTATTAATTCTAAACTCTTGAAATTTTTCTTTTATTATAGAGCAAAAAAGGAAGCTTCATCGGAGACGAGGAGTTTGCTAAACAGTGAAAGTTCAAGTACAGGGAGAGTTCCTGAAAACAACTATGCCACAAATGTTCCCACAAGAGAGAGAATCTTCCCCAGAGTCCAAACTAGAAATCCAACAGCAGTTAACAAAACAGTCATGGATAGCCAAGAAGGCCGAGCAAGAAATATCCAAGAACCTGGCATAGCTAACAAGGCATATATTCCCGAGCAAGACTATGATGATGATGATGTGAGTAATAGTTTCAGTGAATATTCATAAACTTTACTCACTAAAGGAGGACCATAGCTCAATGTCATATAACTCAAACTATATTCCTTGGCCCAGGATAAGTACGGAGTTACATACAGAGCAATTGGCTTTTGGCTAGTGGGCAGGCCTGATCTCTCTGAGAGGCCCAGCACAGCAGTCAGTGATGGTCCTCCAAGGGTAACTAAGGGCACAATCCAGAAATTATATCTGTTTTTAACTGTTAATATTTTCCATTTTTAAAATTAATTTTAATTGTTAATATCTACAGACTCATTGGATGGAAATGTCAGCAAGAAACAAATTCTGAGTCTTGCCCAGAGAAGGACTGATAATGTTTACAACATCTAAATATTGATGAAGAACTCAACACACCTTTGTCCTCCACTGTCTCTACTTACTTGACATTGATATTTGACAATATTTGAATGTTTGAAATATTGATGAATCCTTGAAATTATCATTGAAATAAGTGCCTGCCATTTGGATAGAACTCCACCTTCTGTCTTGTTCAACAAGAGGTAGAAGACAAAAAATATGTTTACATGCGTGTTGTACATCATGGCTTTGGAATATCTTCCAACCTATGGGCCATTGCTGAAGAAGAAATAGAAGCATCAACCGCAGTTTATAGTAAGGCCCCAATCCTCAAACTGTGGGAGTTACCCCACTAAGGGAAGATTGTGTGTGAACAAGTATATCCTGAGGCAAGTGCATGCTCCTCCTTCCACCAGCCAAAAACTGGTAGAGTGAATGGCCCCCAAGACCTTCCTTTTGGGGCTTGCAAAGGAGTCTGATCCAAACTGGTTCATCATCCCAATCTAATTTGGGAAGGTAGATCAGAATCAAACATGGCTATGTCCTGTGGTTGGTTGTGTTTGGATTCAGAATTATCTTAAGGATATCCCATCTTCTAATAATGCTGCTGGATTAGTGCATCCACCCCCAGCTGCATGCACGCAGATAGTGGTGCCATGGGGTGTGGCAATACCCCACATGGGACTTGTTGATCTGGATATATGGTGGTGATTTCTTGACACAAAGATGTCACCCATTACATCTGGAGAGAGGAGAGGTCCACTGTGGAGTGTTAGATGCAGGTATGCATGCGGGTGCATGTCAACTCCTACCATAGCAAGTGCCACTGGCTCATCTGCTCGCTGCTGTTGGACAACAACAGAACCTCCTGCTAGTTGGGCTGTGGCATGTCTTGAGATTGGCAAGGCAGGAGAAGAAGCAACACTGGAAGCCCCTTAGTGCACTCTTATGGCTGGTACTTGGGGTGGACCTCTCTCCAGCCCCATAGCTTCACAACTTTCAACACTGCTATGCCATCCTTTGCGAGCAAGGATGCTGTCATTTGCAGAAGAAAACTGGTGAAACTTTGGGGCACATGGTACTTCATACAATTGTCCCTCTTTCTCTACTTCTTTTTCTTCCTTTTTTTACTAGTTGTATTTCTTCAGCCTATTTTTCTGTCAATAAATCTCATTTTAAATTATATCTGATCTGCAGTAGATGCAATATGTTATTTATTTTGATTTGTACTGATTTGCATTAGTACTTCAACCACAGTGTATATGTATTTAAATGTATGTTTAAAATATTTTTATCTAATATTTGAAAGTTTTCCATTTGTGCTTACTTAATGCTCTCTTAAAACAAAATTTCAAGAGGGTAGCTTGAAAAATCAGAGAGCTTAATTTTCTTTGTGTACATAGCTGAAATTTATAAAAATAGAGCTGAACAGTGTAGATGAGTATACAAATAAATGTGCCAAAGTATACTTCACGTGTGAAGATCATTTTTGTCTGCTTTACCACATAATATGCAAGTTTAAGGAATTGTCATCCACTTTCCAACATATGTCTGCATGATTTTTTAAAAAGCTAGAGAGTTCATTCAGACTTGGCAACATGTGGGGAGAAACATATATACACATTTCCCCTCACCCAGTGAATCATCTGAACCACTCTTACCATGCAATTTAAATTATACTTTAAAGCCATCATTATGTCATGCATTGGAAGGCTTTTTACATGATTACATGGCAATGAGACAGAATCAAGCAAGGGGCGGTATGCACATGCAATGGAGGGACTAGTCAATCTAACCAACTCTCCTGTGGTGAGTGCTTAGAAATGCACTGTACTTAGAACTTGGAAGACACCCATTTAGATTCCTTAATGACCTAAAGCCATTTACTAGCTCTGCATTCAAAGAGTTGAAATGAACATTGATTTGAGGGGTGGACATCGTTTATGCCTTGCTGACCTATTTGGAGCAAGGGCTGAATAAAAATGTGACCTGTAATGATAAATCTATATACCGTATCATTGGTATCCTTCAGCCTCGAAAGACTATGGTATCGTGCTCTGATTGGAGGTCCTGAAACAGCATCTAGTGTGGCTAAAAAGGCCAATTCGAGAGTGTCCATCCCTTCCACACTGAGGACAAATAAATTCCGTCCCCTGCCCAGGCCCCAGGTTTCACTGCTTTCGGGTCTGTCTCTTTGCTTCAGCCTGCCGAACAAGTGTCTCTTCCATTTGGAGAAGGCCATGCTGGGTCTTTTGCCTCCACGCTGAACGATCGGAGGTCAAGTTTTCCCAGCTGTTGATGTCCATTCCCAAGGCCTTTAGATCCCTCCTGCAGATGTCCTTGTATCTCAGCTGTGGTCTCCCTCTAGGGCGCTTTCCCTGCACTAATTCTCCATATAGGAGATCTTTTGGAATCTGATCATCAGCCATTCTCACGACATGCCCAAGCCAGTGTAGACGCTGCTGTTTCAGAAGTGTGAACATGCTAGAGATTCCAGCACGTTCCAAGACTGCATCATTTGAAACTTTGTCACGCCAGGTGATGCCAAGAATACGTCGGAGACAGAGCATATGGAAGGTGTTCAGCTTTCTCTCCTGCCATGCATAAAGGGTCTAAGACTCGCTGCAGTACAAGAGTGTGCTCAGGACGCAAGCTCTATAGACCTGGATCTTTGTGTGTTCTGTCAGCTTCTTATTAAGCCATATTCTCTTTGTAAGCTTGGAGAACGTGGTAGCCGCTTTACCAATACGTTTATTCAGCTCAGTATCTAAGGAGAGAGTGTCAGAGATTGTTGAGCCAAGGTACACAAAGTCATGGACAACCTCTAGTTCATGTTCAGAGATTGTGATACAGGGAGGTGGATCCACACCCTGACCCATGACTTGTGTTTTCTTCAAGCTGATTGTTAGTCCAAAGTCTTGGCAGGCTTTGCTAAAACAGTCCATAAGTTGTTGAAGGTCTTCAGCAGAGTGAGCAGTAACAGCAGCGTCATCGGTGAAGAGGAACTCACGCGAGCATTTCAGCTGGACTTTGGACTTTGCTCTTAGTCTGGAAGGATTGTAGAGTTTTCCATCTGATCTGGTCCAGAGATAGACTCCCTCTGTTGCATTTCCAAAAGCATGCTTCAGCATGACTGCAAAAAAGATCCCAAATAAAGTTGGTGCGAGGACGCAGCTCTGCTTCACTCCACCTCGGATGTGAAAGGAGTCTGATGTTAAGCCATCAAAAACTACAGTGCCCTTCATGTCCTCGTGAAAGGACCTGATGATGTTGAGGAGCTTAGGTGGGCATCCAATCTTGGGGAGGATTTTAAAAAGGCCATCCCTACTAACCAAATCAAAAGCCTTTGTAAGGTCTATGAAGGCTACAAAGTGGCTGTCTTTGTTCCCTACATTTCTCTTGCAACTGTCGAAGGGAAAATACCATATCAGTGGTGGACCTGTTGGCTCGAAATCCACACTGTGATTCAGGATAGATCCTCTCTGCAAGCACCTGAAGCCTCTTCAGTATGACTCGGGCAAGCAGCTTCCCTACAACACTAAGAAGAGAGATGCCACGGTAGTTGTTGCAGTCACCCCTGTCGCCCTGTTGCAGTCACCCCTGTACACACCCCTGTACAGTGTGACAATATTAGCATCCTTCATGTCCTGTGGTACTCCACCTTCCCTCCAACAGAGGCAGAATATCTTGTACAGTTCAGTGGAAATGGTCCCTCTACAGCACCTCAGAACTTCAGCAGGGATGTTGTCTTTCCCGGGTGCCTTGCCAAAAGCAAGGGAATCCAGGGCTTCGTTTAGTTCTTCTAAAGTTGGTTCACTGTCGAGCTCCTCCAAGACAGGCAGGTACTCAATGTTGTTTAATGCTTCTTCAGTTACTACATTTTCTCTGGAGTATAGCTCGGAGTAGTGCTGCACCCAGCGTGCCATCTGTTGTGCTCGGTCCTGGATGACCTCACCTGTAGCGGACTTAAGCGGGGCAGATTTCCTCACTGTTGGACCTAAGGCCTGCTTGATGCCATCATACATCTCCTTGATGTTGCCTGTGTCAGCTGCTACCTGGATCTGAGAGCAAAGCTGCAGCCAATAATTGTTAGCACATCTCCTGGCAATCTATTGGACCTTGCTACGGGCGGCTTGCAGGGCTTGAAGGTTGTGCTCACTAGAACAGGCTTTATATGCAATTAGAGCTCTCCTCTTTTCCTCAAGGGCTGTTAACCTCACTGGGTACGTGGGGTTTAGGGTGAAAACCGACAAGCAGATCAACAACTCAGCACCATGCAACAAACATAAGAAAACTTCAGCCCTTAAGTTGGGCACCTGGAACATTCGGACAATGACCCCCGGCTTTTCTGACGATTTGCGAGAACTGGATGACGTACGTAAGACAGCTGTCATTGATATGGAGCTGAGCAGACTGGAGATGGACATAGTTGCCCTTCAAGAGACAAGGCTGTCTGTCTCAGGATCTATTAAGGAGAGAAATTTCTCATTCTTCTGGCAGGGAAAGCCATCAAGTGAGACTAGGGAATATGGAGTTGGCTTTGCAGTTAGAAACACCCTACTTGGATCCATTATTCCACCTACTGGAGGAAGTGAAAGAATTCTGTCTCTGCAGCTACAGACATCAGTAGGGCTGGTCACTCTTATTAGTGCATATGCACCAACACTATCATCTTCAGCAGAATCCAAAGACAAATTCTATGATGATCTGGCTGCCACTATCAAGAAAATCCCTGAGAAAGAACCATTGTTTATTCTTGGTGATTTTAATGCAAGAGTTGGATCTGACCATAGTTCTTGGCCCGCTTGTCTAGGTCGTTTTGGCATTGGGAAGATGAATGAAAATGGCCAATGCCTGCTAGAGTTTTGCTGCTATTATGATTTTTGCGTTAGCAATACGTTCTTTAACACAAAGCCTCAACACAGAGTGTCTTGGCAACACCCTAGATCGAAGCATTGGCATCAGCTTGACTTGATCCTCACCAGGCGCTCCAGCCTTCCCAGCATTAAGATCACACGTAGCCATCAGAGTGCTGATTGCCATACTTACCACTCCTTGGTGTGCAGCAGAGTAAAACTGCAAGCAAAGAGGCTGCATCACTCAAAGAAGGAAGGAAGACCACGAATCAATATCAGCAAGACCCGCAGTCTGGAAAAAGTGTTGGAATTTGACCATGCACTCGAGGAAATCCTCCCAGGCCCGGCTGAGGCAAACGCTTCTGAACGATGGGAACATTTCAAGAATGCTGTTTATACTACCACCTTGTCAGTTTTTGGTAAGCAGGTTAGAAAGACAGCAGATTGGTTTGAAGCCCACTCGGAGGAGCTGACACCAACCCTTGAGGAAAAGAGGAGAGCTCTAACTGCATATATACCGTATATAAAACTGAAAAGTCACTGACTGACTGACTGACTGACTGACTGACTGACTCACTCACTCACTCACTCACTCACTCACTCACTCACTCACTCACTCAAGCATCAATGCCCAGCCAAAACCACTGGGCCTAGAAGCATGAAATTTGGGGAGGATGTTCCTTCCATGGTGGAGGCACCCACTAAGAACCGGTTTTCAGAAATTCCAACCGGAAGGGGGTGAAAAGGGGCGCAACGTATTTTCCTCCCTATATTTTACATTGAAGAAACTCTAACTGAGGGATGCTCTGCCCCAACCCCTGGACCCAGAACATGAAATTTGGAGAGGGTATTCCTTCTGTGACATCAACAGCCACCAAGAAGCGATGTTGAGAAATTTAACCGTTAAGGGGCTGAAAAGGGGTGCAACTTTTTTTGGTCCCATACTTAACAGTGACTGACTGATCAACATCCAGCTGATGTGCTAGGAAGGAGGGTGCACAAGGGGTGATGGTGTGCATGAGGGGATGGTACATATGGGGGGATGGTGCACATGGGGGGAATGATGTGCATGGGGGAATGATACACTTGGAATAATGTGCATGGGGAGGTGGTGCATATGGAGGTGTTTCATATGGTGCACATGGGTGGATGGTGCGCATGGGGGATTATGTGCATGGAGGGTGTTGCACATGGAGGAATGGTGCACAATGGGGGGACGGTGTCCAAGAGGGGCTATTGCACATGGCAAGATGATGCACATGGCGGGTGTTGTACATGGGGAGATGATGCACATGGGGTATTGCATATGGTACGCATGGGGGGACGGTGCACCGGGGGGACAGTGCACATCAGGGGAGGGTGCGCCTGGGGGATGTTGTACAGGGGTATTGTGCAGGGGGTGTTGCACTTGGGGGACTGTGTGCATGACAGTTTATAGCCTTCGTTAGCCACTTTGGAATGAGGTATGAAAGACTGGATAATAATGAAGGAATGAAAAAACAAATAAATGTACAGTGGAAAGAGGTGGTAGAATCCTGATACAGCAAAATCGACTGCCATCACTTCCCACGTTATGCTAGAAAAAAATATTTTTTAATGTTCTCCTATCTTAAAAACTCTCTGCAAAGCGAAATTGGAAAGAACTTTCTTCCAGAATTGCTAGTTTTCGATCTGTGGGGAGATTTACATGGGGAAACCTTAAAAAAAAGCATCTCCCTATTAATAGATGAAGTGGAACAAGCCATTCTATTGTCTTGTTTTGCTTCATAGGCAAAATTTAAGCTACTTACTTCCAAGAAACAAATTCAGTCTGTTTTTTCTTGCTTTCTTCATGCAAATAATTTGGCATACAAGTATTTTCCTGTATGTCTTCATTTGCATTCTATTTGAATCATTATTCAAACATGACATAGCTTTGCCACATGTTCTTTTTAATGCCAGCCCACTACCTGTTCATTACTTACAGTAAATCATGCTCGGAACATACATGCTTTTTACCTGGCTATGAGGTGATGGTGACTGCAGTGAAACATATAACTTGGCAAGTGTAATACAGGTTGAACTGTGTTATACACAGATTTTTATAAACTGATTAGATTCATCACAAGGGGCCACTGCTGATCACTTTAGAAAACTGCTTTTCTACTGTTGTAGAGAGGCAGTCAAGCAAGCAATCATTCCATTCTTAAGAAGCGCCAGGCAAAGTTAGGGGGTCCTTGGCATTGCTAATTGCTAACTACCCCTGTAGCAATAAGAAAAGCTGTTTTTTAAACAATTGTAAAGGGACACACTTACAAAAAAATGTGTTAACTAAAAGAAGTTGTTTTTTTTTTATCAGCAGGGAGTTCCAGAATCAAACCCCTGTGGATACTGAGGCATGACTTTATTCCATTAGGCTTAGCAGAGAAGGAAGAAACCTGGAAGTGGGTATTTAAATAGATTTTTGACTTTTTTGGTATCCACTTATTATTTTTTATCCATGGGAGGTTCTGGAATAGAACTCTAGTGGACAACAAGGGAAAGCCGTATATAAATAAATGTTAAAATTGACCCATTTGCTGTATAATTACACCCCACCCCAAACTTAGAGCAATGTCAGTTTAAAGACTAGACCAGTTTGATTCTCAGGGCTATATTAAAAAACATTGTGCTGATGATTCTTATGTTGGTTTAATATCAGATGAGACCCAGTGAAAGCTACAATTAGATCATCTAACATAGGGTTATATTGCGGATGGTCAGAGGTAAGGTGCTAAGGTAAGCAGATATAATAAGTAGTTCTGGAAATGCTACAAGCCATTTCCTGAAATCACTGAAAATGAACCATGAAATTGTGAAATACCACTTTAAATTAAATTAAACCTATCAAAATGTTGTAGTTCTCTGCATATCATTTTTTTAAATCACCCTTTTGTTACTCGTGTATATTGTGATTATGTTTTCTCCTGCATGTAAAAGCAAACAAGAATATAATTATGGAGTATCAAAAGATTCTTGCACATGATCTCTTGATCTCTTCTTGTCTGTGTTGTCTTCTTGTCATGCTTCTTGTCTGCTACTTCCTTGCACAAAATCATCAGTCTTGCTCCTTGCCCAATAATAATGCCTTGGGAATGGTGGTCCCCATTTCCAAGATGTGTAGTCTTGCCATATGTCCCGAAAAACAGGAACAATTCCAATTTTTAGGGACTGTGTTCACATACTGGCAAATGGGACAGAGGATCCTGTCCTGATTTTGTGGAAGAGAATTATGGCAACCCTATAGATGTTTTCCATCTCTATTACATGTTCTGTATCTGAACTAATAACTTTTAGCTCATGCTTCTCAAAATTATTGGCAAGACAAGAACTCAGATCCCTCTATCCCATTTTTGTCTGCTAATTATTTTTTCAATAATCTACAGTACAGCCAGGGCCGTTGCTGGGGGTGGGGGCAGTACAGATATTGGTGCCTTCTGATATCACTTGGGGTTAGAGAATATTCTATTCTGGATCATGCAAATAAATTATTACAAAGCTATTGATGCTGAGGTGAAGTGGGGTGAGGAGAAGTGTTTGGGGAAATCTGGATGGGTTTCTGCTTTCAGATTTATTTTTAAATTTAATGCTTGCTTGGAGGGGCAGGGTTAGGATTTTGAAAAAATAAAAAAAATAAAAGTTTATTATAGGAATCTAAAATTTGCTCTGGGAGGCTGTGAACATGACATCGTCCACAAGGTGGTGTCGCATCACTTTGAAGTACTGCAATAACTCTAGAAACTAAATTATCAAACTTTTGATTCAATGGTGACATTTTTTGGCCAACCTTTCACCAGGATAGGAATCAAATGTAGCCTCCTTGTGCAGCAGTGGCCAAACCCCTTACAAAACCAACACATGCACATCTCAATTTTGCAATTATGGTTTCATTCTGAAATCATGAGAGAGTTCACTCTATTTCTGAGTTGCTTATTCAGGCAGAAAGCATGACTAATTTCATGCTACGTTTCTTTTGTTGCTGATCTTTTTAGCCCCTAATTGAGCTTAATTCATATGCTCATTCAGCTTGACTGTTATGATGCCACGCTCAACACTAGGGCCTCCTTCAGTTCAAAAAACCAATTATCACACTGCACTGTAGGATTCACATGGAATTGGGTCACTGTTGGTTCTGTGGTCATAATGATTTTGGAAGAGTCAGTGATCTGGATAAACAGCCCTGGTGATAGACGGTTAAGTGGAACCAGTTTCACATGGGCAGTCTTATGCAATCCTATCTGTGCATACAATGCCGACAATAATACACAAAGGTTCATCTAATTCACAGTAAAATGTCTGGTAATTCTTGTAGTTTAGGATCCACTGCAGATTTTTCCTTGGTTTGTCCAGAAAGGCTCTCTTGATTCAGCCTGAGATAATCCATGCAATCCAGGCCAGGGTTCAAGACCCATGTCGGCCCCACAAGACAGGGTGAGCTCCTGTCCTTGGCCCAGCTCTGCGACGCAGCTGGATCCAATCGTATTGGCTCTGCCTTTCCATTTGACTAATTCAGTGGTGTGGAGAGAGGGGATTTGCTGCTTGGGTAACAGCCTATCCTCCATAACAATCCAACCCAGGCTTTCGTGCTTCGCATGCAGCGTATGCAGCGCCGAGCACGATACCATAGTCTTCCAAGACTGAAGGAGGCCTGCTTTTTATATGTATATAAAGGCTGCAATCCTAAACACACTTTCCTGGGAGTAGGCCCCATTGAACATAATAGGACTTTCTTCTGAGTTGGCAGGTTTAGGATTGCATTGTATGTCTCTGTCACTTTTGTTGCAAAGCAGTATACACTGTTGATGGAAGGAAGGCAGGCAGGCAGGCAGGCAGGAAGGAAGGAAGGAAGGAAGGAATAATTATCATCCCTTGAAAACATTCCGAAAGAAACTCTCTCTCTCTCTCACTCACACACACGCACACACCACCACCATCACCACCACCAACAACAACAACCAACACCTCTCTGAGGTATGTTTGTGCATGTGCAAGGAGTCCCTTTTTGCACATCGTCTTTGCCAGAATCTGACTTCCAAACCACACTACTGGGATTTTTCATTGCAATCATGTGGTGACACCTTTCATTGTAGTATCATCACAAGATTCCAGTGAAAAATCCTGGTTCCAGTGCATCTGCTCATGTCTGACTTTTTCATCTTTTCCCTTGACTGTTATCTTGAACAAAGGATAAGACAAATGTCTCATTTTAAGTGCTGTCATGTGCAGGAATGTGGGAAGCTCTCGCATTACTTTTCTGGCAGCTGGTTGCAGCTTCCCACTGAATCCTCCAGAGTCACAGCAACATGCAGACTGGTCCGACCTCCTCACTGCTGGCAATTAGGAAGGATTTATTTGAACGCTTCTCAGGAATCTTGTTTTGGGCCACACAGAACTTTGCCAATAAGACATTGCTTCCTGCTTTCTTGGCCAACAACAGGGTCCCAGTAGCTGACCTCAGCATCTTTTTCATGGCTAGAGAGGCTGGGGAAATAAAAGGAGCAAAAGACCCTGGGTGGAAAGGCAACAACTAAAAAGAACAAAAAAATGCAATTGTATTAAGGTCATTATGGATGACCTCACTCATAATGGAAATGTGCATAATTTCAGCCTGCTGTGGAAGAGCCTTTAATGCTCTCTGACACACAGATTATCCTCTTGCTCAGATTAGGGTCAGGGGAACCTGTTTTGCCTGTTAGATGCTGAATTAAGATTGCTACAATAGACAGCCCAGGTTCTAGCAGCAAATAAGCCACTTTTCACATTTTAAAAACATACTCTTTCTCCAAGATGTTCAGGGTGATGCACACAGGTCCTTCCCTTCTTTTGCCCTCACAACAACCCTGTGAGGTAGGTGAGGCGGAGATACAGGGTCTGGCCCAACAAGGTCACCCTGGAAGCTTCATAGCTGGGCTGGGATTTGAACCTGATTCCAGGTCTTAGTCAAACTCCTAATTCACAGCATCATCATACCTCTCACCTTCCTCACCAGACACCTTTGTTTTAAAGAAAGATCTTCTAATCCCTTAAACCAGTGGTTCTCAATCTTCCTAATGCTGTGACCCCTTTATAAGTTGCTCATGTTGTGGGGACCCCCAACCATAAAATTATTTTTGTTGCTACTGCTGCAGTGCTATGCACACTTTCCTGTGAGTAAACCTCACTGAACTCAATGGGAATGACTTCTGAGTACATATGCATAGAATTGGGCTCTAAGTAAGACTGCAATCCTACCACTTTCCTGTGAGTAAGCCCCATTCACCATAATGGGACTGACTTCTGAGGAGACCTCCATAGGATTGGGATCTCAGGCAGCAGAGCCAGCCACAGTTCCCTGGGAGTAGCCCCATTCACTATCATGGGACTGACTTCTGAGGAGACCTCCATAGGATTGGGTTCTCATGCAGCAGAGCCAGCCACTGTTTCCTGGGAATAGCCCCATTCACTATCATGGGACTGACTGCTGAGGAGACCTCCATAGGATTGGGATCTCATGCAGCAGAGCCAGCCACTGTTTCCTGGGAGTAGCCCCATTCAGTATCATGGGAATGACTTCTGAATAGACATGCATAGAACTGGACTCTAAGGCTGCAATCCTATCACTTTTCTGGAGTAAGTCCCATTCACTTATCATGAACAACAACAACACTGAGGGGGCTTACTTTTGAGTAGAGCACAAGGAGCAGGGCACCCACCAGACAGCCCACCCGCCAGAGCTCTGGTGCCACGATCATACCACGCTCACACCTCAGTGCACTTCACTCTCAGCCCACAGGCGCACTGAGGATCTATGGGGAAGGGTGAGGAGGAGGAGGAGGCTGCCGTCTGTGGTGAGTGTGTCGGGTGCCTCCCCACCCCCAAGGCTCCACATTGGTCTCACACCAGCTCAGAGACTCCTTCTGAGCCGCTTCTCAGCAGCTTCTTCCAGCTGCAGTGACTCCAGTGTTTCTTCCAGCTGGCCCCCTGCACCAGGAGTCTTTAGGTGACCCCCAGGAAAGCTCCAGGCAGCCCCCAAAAGGGTCCCGATCCCCACTTTGAGAAATGCTGCCTTAAATAGTGCTTTGATCTCTTTTCAAATACTTATATTCTCCCAGTGCCTAATTTAAAACCTACACAAACTCTCTCCTAACCAACACACAAAGATATTTTGGACCCAGTTTCTGCATTGTTCAATTGCAGAAGGATACATGCTGGTTTTTTGTAGCCACAACACTGACTGAGTTAATATAAAGGGAGATAATATATGATGGAAGTCAAAGACTAGGTAACTGGGCCAGCAAAGCAAGCACTGGGAGTATTAATGTTTGTTTTGCTTGACAAGCTGGATGATTGAGCTTGCTCTTAAAGATACTTCCATGGAAAGTTAAAGGACTGGCTTAAAGCCACACGCTTGTAAAATTTTAAATATATCAACATGCAGAACAAGTTTTCATTGTGATGAAAACATCACATTTCATTGTGATATTCTAGATTAGGGATCAGCAACTCATAAAACAATTTCTGAACATGGCTCTGTTCTGTAAAATATATGCTGAGATCTGAACCTTGCCTGACACTTATTGCACTTCAGTGAGGATTATGATCAATCTGAATTTTCGCATTGATAGCTGTGTTGGCAACTTCATAGACCTTTTGGCATCAGAGAACAGGCTAAAGCCATGCTGGCAGTGTGTTGAAATCCACATTGGCAATCTTTGGACAGTCCCCCCAAAGGCTATAACCCCCCCTAAAGTCCTTCCTAAGGAGGAGGCATAAATGCTAAAGCGCTAATAGGAAGTGTTCCTACAAGCGCTGCTCATCAGGAGGCAGACTGCCATGATCACTTACAAGCTTTAAAGACATCCTGTGTGAACCATATTGTAGTAGACTACTTTTAGACTTGCCAGGGAAGAATCACATCTTTCTCAGAACACTAGTTTGTTGCATGCAGCAAGCAAGATCATGGTAGGTCATGGAAGAGTATCAGTTCCTTGCATTTCTCATATAGGTTTGAGAAAATTCCAGTCTGAAAATCTGCAAAGATATTGCCACAGTAGTGTAGATCAGGGTGTCCAAACCCTGCCTGGGGGCCAGATGCAGCTCAGAATGTGGCCTGTGGCAAGACCCCTCCATCCGACCTATTGGTAAGCTTTCTAATTTATCTAATACAGTGGTCTTCAAAGTGGGGGTTGGGACCCCCTTGGGGAGGGTGTCAAAACTTCATTTCAGGGGGGCCGCGAGAAGCTGGGTGCAATCATTTTGGAATCTGGCACTTGGCACCTTTAATGACACTTTCAGTCACTTCCAAGGAGTCCCGGACAGATTGTCATTCTCAGAAGGGGGTCCCAGGCTGAGATGCTTGAATACCACTTGTCTAAATCACTCTTTTATATAATTTATGTAAATGTATGCAAATTTGAAATGTAAATAATTTTTCTGGGCTCCAACACAGTGTCAGGGAGAAATGTAAATAATTTTTCTGGGCCCCAGCACAGTGTTAGAAAGAATCCTTGCCTTGTCTATTCAAAAGTAAGACCCATTGTGTTCAATGTGTCTTACTCCCAGGAAAGTGTCTTTAGGATTGCAGCCTACGTGGCCCTCTTGCCAAAGAATTTAGGTGTAGCGCTAGATCCAGAAAGACAATAGTTCACTGCATTCCTAGCTATAAAAAACAATAAATAAGAGCAGTGCTCTCAAAGCTGGAGTCAGATGGGAAGAGACCATGTTGACTTGTTATCAACATATTGATGGCACTGATTTCTCACTGTCTGGATTACTTCTCCAGATTACAGGATTACTTCACCAGCATCTCTGTGTATATGCTGAACAGGAGCAATGACAGGACACATCTCTTAGGGATAACAGTTAACTAAAGTCACAGATGTGGCCTCCGTACTCAAACTAAAAGTCAGATTTTTAGGGGACCTAATTTGTTAGATTAGGAACAGCAGGAACAAGTCTGGACTAAAACTATCAAACAACCACCTGACAAATAATTTGACATGACAGCTGACTTTCAATGTCAATAGTTTTTTTTTTATTTTTTGAAAGGAGCAGATGATTTTAGATTTGAAGCTACCTACCAATCTTCCAAGATCAACCTGGCCAGTAATGGGTCTAATCTCACATGACTTAGTACCAACTGGTAATTGAATGTGCCCTGTGCGTGTAGATAAGGTGTGATGATTCAAATAAACATTACAAGATATGGTTGCAATTGTATATCTTTGACTTCAGAGTAGATATGCATATGATACTGCTGTAAGAGCTGGTATTACAGACTATGAGGACAATTTCATATACAGTGGTGCTTCACGTAACAAATTTAATTCATTCCGGAGGCATGTTTGTTACGCGAAATGTTCTTTATGTGAAGCAGATTTTCCATAGGAAATAATGGAAACTCAGACAATTGGTTCCACAACCCAAAAAATATACATATAAAAATATTAACTGGATGTAAAAATGATAACAAAACACTGGAATTGAATTCAAAACATGCATTCAGTGTAAATGATCCTATGAAGTCTACATAGGCTGCAATCCTAAAGACACTTTCCTGGGAGTAGGACCCATTTAAGACAATGGGGCTTACTTCTGAGTAGACATGGTTAGGAAGCTGCAATCAAAGGCACTTTCCTTTGTAATCCAAGATACTTTCCAAGTGTCTTCCCACTTTCTCCTCCTCTTCCTCCTGAGCATCTGTCTCCCCTGCTCCCTTCTGGCTAGCTCTGAGCTGCTTCCCTCTTCTCCACTGCTGTTCTCTCCCTCTGCCCAGCGGATGCCCGGCCACAGGAGAAACAGCGCAGAAGTGTTGCTTTCACTATGGGCAGGTGCACTAGGCAGCCTTGAGGCTTTTTAAGCATGTCTGCCCCAACTGCCAACGAGTTTGTTTGTTATGTGAAGCACAGTTTGTTATGTGAAGCAGAATCCTAGATAAATTTTTATTTGTTATGTGAAACACACTTTACGTGAGGCGTTTGTTACGTGAGGCACCACTGTATTCGGTTCTTAGATTACACTGGAAAACACAAATGCAGCAACACATTTTAAAAAATAGGAATCATACAGGTCCATCAATCCCACTGTTTGGGAATCACTGGTCTAGATTGTTTTAAAATACAGAGGTAGTATATAATGTGTATCCTAAGAAAAACAGTGTAGTCTGTAAAAGGACATGATGCAAAACTGGTGAAACTGGAATAGAATGTAAGCCATGCTAGGACTATGTGGTATGATGTTGGATCATTGAAAAACAAATTTAGGCACTATGTCTAAACATGGTTTTGGTAAGAGGGAAGACAGATTATTAAAAAAGAGGAAAAAAGGAATATACCGTTCCTGGGCTGCAGAGACACCAGTTCTGTGCATATGTGCACATGAACATGTCTGCAACCACATGATACAAAAAGCATTTGGAACTGGGAACTGAGTGACAATTTACATTTTGAAAACAAGTGCCTTAACTTAAATAGCAAAGTGCATGCAGGGTATGATCGGTTGTGGATCCAAACCTTTGCATTTTCACTTATCTGTGTTCATTTCGCCCAAAGATAAACTACTTTTTTTGAAGGAGTTGCTTAGAGTGCCTCATCGTGTATTTATCATGTGTGGTGTAGTGTGGTCTATTTTATGGATAATTCCAGTTTAGCATCGACTGGGCTGAATGGACCAATGGCCAATATTAGCTATCTAATCCTCCCTTGAAATTCACAGATTCCTTACTAGGTATCAGTTTGGCAGACAGGACTTTTTCCGGTTAATCACAGTGCCTTTTCTTATAGTGCTGCTTCCCGAATTAGTACCTCTTGTGACAGGAGGAGTTCATGCAACCAAGGAAGAGTGGGCAATATGCCTGAATTGCTTGTCATGTGAGCCTGAGGTCATTCATCAAATGTGTGCAGGTATGTGTTATGGCTGGGCCATGAACTCTAAAGCTGCTGTGTCTGCTGGGGAATGACCTATTTTGAAATAGAAGCACACACATTGCTTGTTTATATGGGGCTGCCCCATAAGGTAGTGTATGGAGTGGGACTGAGACCTGGAAGATCTAGGTTCAAATCCCCCTCTACCATGAAGTTTCCTGGGTGACCTTGGGTCAGTCACTTACTCTCACCCTTACCTACCTCACAGGATTGTTGTGAGGATAAAATGTTTGTAAGCTTTGGGTACTTAGCTTTAGCATGGGAAAGGCAGGATATAAGGCTGCAGTCCTACCCCACACTTCGGAGGAAGGCTGCAATCCTGAAGACACTTTCCTGAGAGTAAGACACATTGAACTCAATGGGACTTACTTCTGAGTAGATGTGGGTTTACTTAGGATTGTGCCCTTAGCCTCATTAATCATAATGGAACTTACTTTTTCGTAGGCTTGCATAGGCTTGGCCTCTAAATCCCTTAAATAAATAAGTGCTTTGTAACTCAATCCTACGTATGTCTACTCAGAAGTACATCCCATCAATGTCAATGGAATTTACTCCTTGGTAAGTATGGGTAGGATTTGCAGCCTTGCTGTCAGTGTTGTCTCAGTTTGGACTTCTCAAAGCAGCATCCAGTTCGGTTAGGGTGCAATCCTAACCTAGGCTGTTACAACTCAGTCATTGGTCTTCCCATTCCTGTGGTGATGTAGGGAGGCAAGCACATGTGTGGACACTGGTCTAACCCTCCCCCAGGTATGGTACACTAGTTTCTTTCAGCCCTTTTATGAGACCCCCTGGCCAGCATGGGACTTGTGCTGGGGCTTATGCCTGCCACTGGGGCTTAGAACTGCAGCCTAATCATGTCAAGCCTAACCATGTCAACTCAAAAGTACAGTAAGCCCCATTCTGTTCAATGGGGTTTTACTCCCTGGTTTTACTCCCAGGAAAGTGTGTTTAGGATTGCAACATAAGTATGTTTACTCAGAAGCTACTCAGTGTTGCTGACTGCAATGGAACTGCCAAGTAAACACACATGGTGTGCCTGTCGCTCAAGGCTGCCCTCCTAAAGGCCTAAGTAAGTATCATCATGACATTTCCTGGGGTGCACCTATTTTTTGACTTGGCACCACAGATCCTTAGAGGGAGAGACAAAGTGCAAACCTAAGCAAAGTGCAAACCTCAGAAGTAAATCCTATTGTGTTTAGTAGTACTTACTCCCAGGACGTTAGGATTGTAGCCATAAACACAGTATCAGCCAGGAGGAGTGCCTGCTCAGGGTGACCACATGTCAAAACCACTAAAAGAGGACAAGGCCTCCAAAATGTAGGACATCCAGGAAAAATGTAGAATACCCAAGAAAAGTGTAGGACATAACAAAATGAAAGCTAAACACACACACACATATATCTTTCATGTAGCTTGATTTAAATGCTAGATTAATTATTACATATATTTATTACATATATTTATTAATTACAAGAAGGCTGTGTGCTGCCTGCTCCAAAGGAAAAGAACATTGAACTTCTTTCCATGGTATAAGGATAAAAAAGAGGACTTCTGGAAAAAAAGGACATATGGCCACCCTGCCTACACATGCTGCCTGTCCTACATTTTGAGTGGAGGCTTGTTCTCTTTTTTGGTTATGTTATTCTGGTCACCATGTTTCTCTCTCCCTCCACAGGATGACCATATGTCCTATTTTTCCTTATGTCTATATGTCCTCACAAGGAAAAGGAGGACAATGAAGTTTTTCCAGGACACAAGGCTATAAAAAGAGGACCTGCCCTGGAAAAAGAGGACATATGGTACCATGGACAGGGTGACCAGATAACATAACCAAAAAAGGGAACAAACCCCCACCCAAAATGTAGGACACCCAAGAAAAATGTAGGACATGAAAATATTAAAGCGAAAAACACTCATATTAATAATAAATAAATTCTTTATTGTCAATGTATGTACATACGCAGTGTACACAATGTGTATGCAATATGTATTGCTTTCATGTGGTTAACTTAAACACTATATGACATGATTAAATTTAAAACTATTGCAGGTCTCTGTCAGTCTTGAAAGACTATGGTATCGTGCTTGGCGCTGCATACGCTGCATGCGAAGCACGAAGGCCTGGGTTAGATTGATATGGAGGATAGGCTGTTACCCCCCCCTCCATGCCACTGAAATAGTCCAATGGAAAGGCAGAGCCAATACGATTGGATCCAGCTGCGTCGCAGAGCTGGGCCAACGACAGGAGCTCACCCTGTCTTGTTGGCCGACCCGGGTCTCGAACTATTACATATAGATCAATTCCAAGAAGGCTTCATGCTGCCTGCTCACAAGGAAAAGGAGGACAATGAAGTTTTTCCAGGACACAATGCAAAAAAAGAGGACATGTCCTAGAACCATATGTCATAATCCAAAAAGAGTGCAAGGCCTCCTAAAATATAGGACATCCAAGAAAAATGTAGGATATCACATGATAAAAATGAAAGCTAAAAACATTTATGTATTTTGCTTTCATGTGGTTAATTTAAACATTTATTATGAAATTTAAAACTATTACATATAATTTATTCTTTAGAAGAAGGCTACATACTGCCAGCTCACAAGGAAATAGAGGACAATCAAGTTTTTTTCCGAGGACACAAGTCTGAAATTCAGGACATGTCCTGGAGAAAAGTGGACATGTGGTCAATTCATCACCCAGATGGAGGAGTACGTGCTCCTGAGAGCAGTGGGGAGGGAAAGGAACCCTGATCGGACCACAGAGAGTTAATCCTCCCCGGACTCCTATTGGGCAGACTTACTATTCGGATACTAAGAGGAAGAAAGTCTTGGAGAGAGGGAGTGAGTAAGGGAGGCGGAGGAAGGGAAGAGCAGAGCAAGTAGAAGCAGCCCCACGGAGGGATGGTGCAGGGGTCCCTACTCAGCCCAGACCCTGAGTAGCTCCGCGGTGGAGTAGGAGGCAGCGAAGTTTGGAGAGGCAGAGCTGAGCAGGGCGCACAGGAGGGAGCGAGGCGATGGCATAGGCTGCGGGGCGGTGAAGGGGACCCCCATTTCCCCCCTGGCTGGGGGGCTCGACCTCCTGGCCGGAGAGGGAATGCCCAGGCCGGCTCCCCGTCCAACGGACAAGCCCAGCGGAGGCTCCAGCTAGGAGGGAAGGAGGGAAGGCAAGAAGGAAGGACGGCTCCCTCCTGCGCTCCAGGCGCACAAAAGACTTGGTGTTGGGGGACTGGACTTTTCTCTGCCCCCAACTCCATTGGATCGCCATGTCCCGGGGGAAGGGGCTCCTCCTGCCCTGCCCCACCACCACCGCCGCCTGCATCTGCCTCCTCTCCTCCCTTCTCCCCACTGTTGGAGGTGAGTGGATCGCACTCCAGGGGTCCCAAACTGCATCCTTGGATAGACTCTTTGGTTTGAAGAGCTCACAAGGGGCGCATTGAGACACTGAGTGGATGTGAGTTGTGTGTTTGTGTGTGTTACAGGGTGATCATGTGTCGTCTTTTTCCAGGACGTGTCCTGGGGGAAGTCTTCATTGTCCTCCTTTTCCTTAGGAGCACACAGTCTTCTTGTCATTCATAAACTAATAACTTTGAGATTGTAACATTGTTATAATTCAAATAGCAATTTTATAATTGTATAACATTGAGAGCACAATCTTTAGGCATGTCTACTCAGAAGTAAGTCCCATTGTGTTTAAATAAGGTTGACTCCCAGGAAAGTGTGTACAGGATTGCATCAAGGTGGGAGTGGGAAAGCAGTGATGTGCAAGTGAGCAAGTCACACTTTCACACTAGCTACACTTTCCTGGGAGTAAGCCTCATTGACTCTAATGGGACTTTCTTCTGAGCAGACACACATAGGATTAGTATCTAGGCTATCATCCTAGCCACACTTTCCTGAGAGTAAGCCGCCTTGACTGTGATGGAACTTATGTAATAAATTATCTGTCATAGTTAAGATCCATAGTAGTGGTCTTAGGAGCATGTATTCCTCCCTGGCTGACACTGTGTTGATGTCCAGAGTGACCATGTGTCTTCTTTTCCAGGACATGTCTTCTTTTTTAGCCTTGTGTCCTGGAAAAAAATCTCTGTTGTCCTCCATCTCCTTGTTAGGAGGTAGTAAGTAGCCTTCTTGTAATTAATAAATTCTATGTAATAGTTTTGAATTTAATAAGTAATCTAATGTTTAAATCAGTCTCATGAAAGAAATACATATGGGTGTTTTTATCTTTCATTTTGTCATGTCCTACATTTTTCTTGGGCCTCTCACATTTTGTCCTCTTTTTCAGTTGCGACATCTGGTCACACTGGTATCATAGGAAATTTGTTTGCAGAGCAAAAAGGCTGCCTCCCCCCATTTGAATAGTTCACCATTTGAATGATTCAACAACAACAACAACCTGAAAATGTGGCACACCCAATAAGAGGCAACCTGATCCTGAATTTAGGCTGCACACTCTCCCTGAAGCAAGCTCCGCTAGAACTTGCTTCTGAGTAGATTAGGGCTGTTAGGGCCCATCCTATGCATGTCTACTCAGATGTAAATCTCATTGCAGTCAATAGGGCTTACTCCCAGCAAGTGTGGCCAGAATTATGGTTGTAGTTATTATTAAATATTCAATATGCAGAATGTGTGAATCAAAAGAAATGATGGATAGACTAGGTGAACGAAAGCAAGTCACAATCAGGCTGCAGTCTTGGCCACACTTTCTGAGAGTAAGCTCCATTGACTAAGAAGGGGCTTACTTCTGAGTAGACATGCTAAGCAAATGGGTGCTAAGTCGGTAATCGTTGCGGAAAACACTGAATGTGGTGAAGAGTTAGTTCTATAATGTTTATCTTGAGTTGCTTTCTATGCCTTGACCCAATGTAGTTTTAAGAGACTAACCAACCAGGTGCAATCTGACCAAGTTAGAAAGTTGTGGAGCACAGCCTCTACTTGTTTATTAAGAAGTACTGAAAAGTGCTTGAAAATTAGGGAGAACCAGGATTATTTCTTGTTTTGGAAGAAGCCGGGGACTGGAAACAGGCAGGTGGCCAAATGGTTAGCCATAGTCTTGGCAACTATTTGCCCAGTAAAGGCTGCAGAAATGGATTCCAGAGAGCATTGGACATGCCACAGTAAACTTGCAGGTGCCAAGTTTTCATGCTGAGGGAGGATATGCTGGGGTGTACTTTGAGAAGATTCCCCCAAGACTTTTTCATTTGAAGAAAAAGACATTTTAAATGGTCTCCGTATTAATTCCTGAAAGGTATTGTGTGAAGCCTTTCCCTCCTGACAGTTCCCCAGTTCCCTTGCGAATGTGTCATCCATTTTTTTTTTTTGGCAAAGACCGCTTCTGAAAAGTAACCACCAAAGAGGGGTCATGTTTATCCTGCAACACAAAAGAGGACTCTGTGGTGGGTTTTCCAACCGAGCTGAGAAAAAGTGTGGGATGCAGAGGTGTTTACAGTGTTAGAGCTGGTCGTCATATAACGGGGCCTTTATAGAGGAGAGTTTGCAAAAACATGTTCATTTTGGGAGACGGCTGCATTTTAAAAATTTATATAGAAAAGTGGCTGGGAAATCTATCATGTGATTTTAACATCCATTTAGGAGCTCTGTCATAGTTGTACTTGGGAAGCATCATGAAAGTTTCACTGGTGACAAAGGGCTAAATCCATCGCTGTTACAGGTCCACGCAGTTACCTCACCCTCTAGTGTTATGGAAAGTCATCTTAACTGCTCTGGAGTAAGGGACTTAATTTCACTTTAGGATGTAGGCCAAAATGTAGTTATAACTGTCATTCCATCAACCATTTCCCTGTACAGGTAGGGAAAGCTGATCGTGGAAGGTACAGAGAAATACTGGTTGCAAGATAAGTGCACACGCTACAAATGTCACTGTCAGTTAGGCCTGCACAAGTTCTGGCATAAATCCTGTGCTGGCCTTGGAGTGCCACAAAAGTGCCATGAGGTAATTCTGCACCACTCCTGGAGAGGTGGGTTTAGGCCAGTGCATAGACATGAGCTGCCTCCCCACAGAAGATGGGGAGATGGGTGAGTTCTGGATATAATTGAAAGGTGTTGAAAGAGTGGAACCATCAGAAAATGAACCGTCAGAAAGTGAGGGATGCCTGTAAATAGGTACCAGTTTGGTGGGAAGGTAACAGCATTCCATGCATGTTTGGTGTTCAGTCAGGCCAGCCACGTGAACCTTCTTTGGAAAAAGCTGGCTCTTCAGCCTTGTAGCAGGGATGAGCATCGCCCTTAGAATCAGTCATGTCTAGCAAGACCATCTGAGGGGGCATCTTTATCTTTTACCTTTCAGAAGCCCATAGGGTTTTGGGCTTGCTATCTTCTACACCACTCTTCTGTCTTTTTTCAAATCACTGATCAATATAGCACAGATAATAAGTAAAGGAGCAATTGGGTGCTATGTGAGGCACATGTGAAGCCTATTGCAAGACTTGCTCTGGCCACCAGTTGTAATTATCTTTTTTTCAGATGATCTTGTCTTGGGTACACCAGGTGGAACATAATTTGTCTGAAGTGTATGGATGGACAAAACACTGTCTTTATATCTGCAAAATCTTCTTAAAAACAATTTGTCAATAACTTGGATTAATAACCACCACTTTATTGGGATTAACTAATAATCCCAACAACTTGAATTAACAACCACCACCTTAGAGAGTCTTCAAAAGTTGTCATTCAACACTCCCTCTGCTTCCCCTCTCTCCCCAGTTTGTCCTTGGAAGTTTGTACTGGGAAATAGTGAAATAGCCCATAACATTTTTGTATTCCTTAAGATTATTGCCTGTGCACCAAAAATTAGCCTTTTTGCTAATTAATGAAACACTCTCCATTAAAGAAACAATACACTTTTGGAATTGTTTACTTTTTAATTGGGGCAAATGCAAATGGCTTGTGGGTAGATCAGAGCCTACAGTTTTTTGCTTGCCAAGGCATTCCTCTTGTGTGCAAATGACTAAGTAATGATTTGCCGCACCCAAATTTTCATCCTGTCTTCCAAACTGGTGTAGGGAAAAGTGGTCAAAAAGACTTATGTTGAGTTCATGATGATGTCTATAGCTCATTTACTTGTTGTAATCTGGACCATCCAATTTTTTGTCCGTTACTATTACTCCAGTAACCCACGTTTACAAAGCTGTCCGTTACTATTACTCCAGTAACCCACGTTTACAAAGACGTTGGGATGTCTGTTTACTACACAACAACTGTGTGTCATTTTGATTTCCACTCTGGATGGACTGACTGTATTCCTGGATGCTGTTGCTAAGTCTGGAGCTGATGATTTGAGCCTCCGCGTGAATGGGACCAACTGATATGTTTCAGTTAGCTGGAAGAATTGAACATGTGAGCAGATCACAACCAGTTGTTTCCCATAATGAAGCCCTTTGAAATTCTCTTCCAGTGATGTTGGAGCTTATATGTAAGTGTTCTTGTGTGGCTGAACACAGCATTTACATGAAACAGCATCATGGCCATAACCGATTGTATATAGACACAATCCAGAGTAACTACGGGGAGTCCTTGCTCCGGTGTAAGAACAATTTACTCTGGATTCCAATATGAATTTCCCATAGGTTTTTACTAGGTGGTGCAGTAATTACAGGTGCACATAATGTCTCTTGTGTGCTCCCGTAGTTACTCTGGATTGTAGGGTATGTCTTTCCCATGAAGTCAGCACTGTCTGTGTTGTATTTACATACACAGCACCAGGCTGGTCCATCTGTCTGAGCTACAATTAATATATGGCTAACAATTTACATGAAAAGGCACCAGATACAGTTCATTATGATGTGAAAACTGGCCAGTGATCAGACTAATTTGTTACTATCTTAAGTAATGTCAGAGTTGCTATTTGATGTTGCAGAATGTGCTGAAAATGGCTTACGGATCCTGGGAATTCATGGAGGATATGCTTTCATTTATATAGGAGCATGCTAGTTCTCATGGTTTTGTTTGCTATACTTGAAGATGTGTGCTTAATGTCTGCTTAAGGCTAAGAGGCAGGGTTTAATTTGAGCCTCACTATTAGGAGATGAGCACTACATCCTGGTTGGTCACAACTAGCAGTACAACTTGTGGGGGACCCTTTTACCTTTAATGGCAGCCTCGCAGCGCAATCCTAAATCCTGGTTAGGCCGGCACAATTCCCCTACTGGCCTGGTATGTCACAAAAGTGCCATAAGACACTTCTGTGTCAGTCCTAGGGTGATTAGGCAAGTGTGTAGACATGCGCCAGCCTCCCTATACCACTACAGAATGGCAAGATGGGTGAGTTGTGCTGGCCTAAATTGGTTAGGTCTCAGGATTGTGCCCTCAGTCTTTTAATCTTGCAGGGTGGGAGACATGGATAACCTTTTTTTTCTTCTGCTGATGGGATGGAGTTATCAGCTCTATGTCAAAAGAATGCAATTGCTTGAGGGAGCAGCCCCCAAAGTGGTAGCGATGCTTGTATGTTCCTTCTGAAAGGCATTTTAAAATAGCTGCACTTTAGTAAATGCATCTGCGTCACACTCTGCATTCTCTTAATGGTTTTCCATGCTGGTTTTTTTTTTAGAGTAGAAGTACAATTTAGTGGATTTTCATTGATTTACTTTTGTGTCTGTTTTTATAATTCAACAGGCGTTGCTAACCAAGTACCTGTTAGCTGCTAGACACACTGTGGCAAAGGCTATAAAACCATATTGGCATGCTTAATCTTTTCTTTCTTCCTAGGATCTATTACGCATTTTCAAATATTGCTGTAATAAATCTGGGACATGATTCCCCACTAATAGATCCTTAAATGGAATAAAATAATGGCACAGAGGTGGATAACTTGTATAATATTTGAATAATGAGGGGTCTAGAACATCAATAAGTAAATTGGAAAGCTGCTGCAAATTTGGTATTTTACTTACATTTTAAAGAATATACTTTCTGTATTATTTCTATGAACACATTCAATTTTGGGCTGTTATATATATTTCTCCAATTGATCTGCAGTATTTAGGAATTTTAACCCAGTGGTCCAGCTCTTCAGTAAAAGTTGGTGATCTGTGATCCTTTCTAGCGACAGCAGCAAATATGTGAAAATAAACTTGTGATTTTCCTTGGTGTTTACCATTTTAGACTTTATCATATCTAGCTATGATGCTGTCAGATGCGTAAATCCTGGTATTTGGAATAGGAAAAGGGTACCTGAAATACATTTCTTGTTTCCCTACCCATCTTATATCAGGCTGGCAGCTTTCAGAATGCCAACAAAAGTAGAGACTTCTGTACTAATAAAAGGCTAATTCTGTCAGTCTGTCTGTCAGATAACCCTCTAGCTCCACCCATGAATGCTCTATATCAGTGGTTCTCAATCTTCCTAACGCCATGACCCTTTTGTAAGTTCCTCATGTTGTGGGGACCCCAACCATAAAATTATTTTCGTTGCTGCTTTATAACTGTAATTTTGCTACTGTTGTGAATCGTAATGTAAATATCCAATATGCAGGATGTATTTTCATTGTTACAAATGAAATGTGTATTCTATGCACACATTGAACACAATGGGATTTATTTCAGAGTAGGCATGCATAAGATTGGGCCCTGAGGCTATCAGTCAGCCCCAGTGCACGTGCAGCTACAGCTGGAGGTCTGACAAGCCTGACCGGGCCCCCTACACCAGGGATCTTTAGGCGACCCCCAGGAAAGCTCTAGGTGACCCCCAGTGGGGTCCCGACCCCCACTTTGAGAAACACTGCTCTACATAGACATATACCTCTTTGGAATTGGGGTGATCCCGGGATTAACCCCCACACATACAACCAACCCCACACCTCTATACCCACAATTCCACACATAACCTAAACCCCTCTAGGTCGTCCACCCCTGCTCTACATAGACATATTACCGTATACCTTTTTGGAATTGGGATGATCCCGGGATTAACCCCCACACACAAACCAACACCACACTCCAAACACACACACACACACGCACACACACAAAACACAACTCCACACACGTACTCTAGCTCCATGCACACTTGCTCTACAAAGAGTGCAATCCAGAGTAACTAGGGGGAGTCTTTGCTCCAGTGTAAGAATAATTTGCTCTGGATTGCAATATGAATTTCCCATAGGTTTTCACTAGATGGTGCAGTAACTATGGGTACACATTATGTCTGTTACGTGCTCCTGTAGTTACTCTGGATTGTAAGGACAGACATATTATAACATCCAGAATTGGGATTTGTGGCCAAATGAGGAGGGAACAATTAAAAATTCAAATTTGAAAATAACTGACAAAACCTACAGTGAGGCTTTCAAGTTCCATGGACTGATTTGAGGAATTCAAAGTTATTTCTTCTGAAGCAGCAGCCAAACTTTGTCCCCTCTTTTCTCTGCACACACCTATCCTGCACTCCTTTCCATGATAGCGTCTGCTTCCTTCATTGTCTTCTGTGGCCATTTCTCCAAAACGGATTGTGAAGAAGGAGACTGGGAGGCATAGAGGAAGTTTAAAGAAGCAGTAGGTGGAAGAAACAGAGGTGACAGTTGTGAGAGGAGTTGCTAACAACCTCCCTTGCATCCTTCTCCAGCCCTGCTCCTGTGATATTCAGAAGCGGAGGGGATGTGATGGCACAGAGAATACGGTGTTGTGGTCGGTGGACTGGGCAGAGAAGGGCAATAGGGAAAGTGGTAGAGGATTCTGCTGGACTCTGCACCTCCCTTGTGTCCAATCTGCCAGCACAAGACTACTTAGGCCTGTACCAGCCATAGAAACTGCTGCGGCTTAAGGCAAGGGGATAAAATGTTCCCTTACTCTGGGTCTCCTCCAAACTGAATACATATCGGTACTGTTGCATGGTAGTGTAGCTAGTTTGATTTGGATTGGACTGCCTAACTTATAGTAATGCATGGTGCGGACAGAAACATAGATCACCCAGTGAAACTGAGGGCACAGTCCTAACCCATTTAGGCTAGCACAATTCACCCATCTCCCCATTCTGTTGTGGTGTGTGGAGGCCGGCTCATGTTTGTGCACTGGCCTGTCTTCCCCAGGAATGGCTTAGAATTGTCTTACAGTACTTTTGCGACAGGACTTGTGCCCAGCCTAATTGGGAGTTAGGATTGCATCCTGACTGGCAGAAAACTTAAATCAGACTAAAAGAGGTACAGTGTATCATTAGTCTGATGAATTTTTTGCCACATTTTTGATCCAGGTCACAAGCCTGGATGACTTTAAAAGTGGATTGAATAAATTTATGCAGGATATGTCTATCATTCTCTGCTTTCATGATAGCAGAGCACTGCCCATCACTTATTAAGCAACCGTTGAGATAATACCTGTCTTTCTTGCTTATAGATCACCATGGATAACCTGATGCTAGATGTAAAGAGCTTCTTATCTGAGTCAGCTGGACTATTCTTAAATTGTAGCGTAACCACACTTTAGAATGATTCATTTAGCCAACACCCATGTTTTGCTGTTTCAAATATTGGTATAATAGCGAAAAGCATACCTGTGCTGAGGGAGTAAAATTCCCCATGCGCAATCCCCCACGGCGCATCAGTCCCCCCCATGCGCATCAGTCCCCCCCATGCGCATCAGTCCCCCTATGCGCATCAACCCCCCGCGCGCATCAACCCCCCACGTGCAACATCCCCCCATGCGCAACATCCCCATCAACCCCCCCATGCGCAACATCCCCCATGCGCATCAACCCCTCATGCGCATCTTTCCATGTACAGCATCCTCCCCAGCGCAACCTCTTCCTCCAAACAACATCCCCCCCAGTGCAGCAGGCACAAAGCACCAAATTGGCTGGATGTTATTCAGTCTCCCATGTTAATTATAGGACAAAAACATATTGACCCCTTTTCAGCCCCTTACGGGTTAAATTTCTCCAGATGGGTTCTTGGTGGGTGTTCAGGTGACAGAAGGAACTCCCAGAATTCCATGCTTCAGGCCCAGCAGTTGGGGCGGAATGTTGAGGAGTCATCAATTCTCCAATGCAAAGTATAGGGAGGAAAATGTGTTGCGCCCCTTTTCACCCCCTTCCGGTCGGAATTTCCAAAAACCGTTTCTTAGTGCACCCTCCGTCATGGAAAGAACACCCCCCCAAATTTCACGCTTCTAGGGTCCATGCTATTTACACTTTACACATGCTATTTACACTATAGCATTTTGGCAGGGCGGTGATGCTATTTACACTTTACACATGCTGTTTACACTATAGCATTTTGGCAGGGCGGTGATGAATCAGTCAGTCAGTGAGTGAATCAGTCAGTAAGTCTGTAAATAAAGCTATTTACACTTTACACTGGATTGTAACTGGTTTGTACACTTTACACTTTACTCTGGATTGTAGGGTGTATGTATTTACCAGGAGTAGGTTAGTCTGTTGTAAAAAAAGAATGGTCATGTGGCATACCTTTCAACTGAGCATAATGAATATTCATGAATCTGAAGAAATGGGTTCAACATCCATGAAAAATTATGCTATAACATTTCATTGGTTTTTTAGATTCTTTGTTTCTGTGCATGATGTCATTGAATCAACAGCTAAGTGCATAAAAATATCACAGTGGCTTCACTTTGTAGCCTTGGGTTATTTTTTTTCTTTTGAATACTCAGTGTCAATAAAGTGTTGTGCTGGATTCATTTTAATTAGATTTAGACAATGTTAATATCTATGAATGGAAAAATAGTTATGTCAATAATATGGATTGCTTTTGTGTTGTCTACAAATACCATTACCTTATAGCTAAGTAGGTCAAAATAAAGCACCAGCTTTCCTCCTCCCTTTGCTTTCCATCAGAAATTTTTAGATTGTTGAGCCTGCAGCAAAGCTTTTTAATTTTGCTTTGTATAGTGGTAACATTAAGTGTGAACTTGATGAATAATTTTTTTTCAGAATTTTAACATCGTGTATTGATTAACAGAGATATGAAATCTTGCAACTTTATCCATAACCCTATTATTTAGGTACTGTAAATAGCATTGTCCATAACCCACACTGAATTACCAGGAATTTCAGGCACTTCAGTTTAATTGGTGGTTCTGAAACATGTTCTCAATTACTGTATTAAATTACAGTAATTTTGAGTAATCAGTTACTCAAATTCAATGCACCATCAAATCTAATGCGCACCCTATGCTTGTAATCAAAACACCACATTTATTGTATTCTAACCATCAAATCTAATATGCACCCTAATTTTTGGAGACTAATTTTGGCTGAAAAAGATGAGCGTTAGATTCGAGTAAATACAGTATTTTGCATTTTCACTGCATTGTCTAAATGGGGCTGCATCCAAAATGAAATAAATAGGCTGCAGCCCTATAGCAGAAATTGCAGTACTCCTTTCAGTAGTACATTATTAATTCTACCACTGGAAAATGCTGTCATGGGATGTAGCAAATGGTTGCAATCTTGCTCCCTCACTTTGTGGAGAGTAGGTCACAGATGGAACATCAGCATAGCCTTTTCCTTCCCTGTCATGGTGCATCTGTGCAGAAAGTTTCACAGTTGTGCCAAGTGTGCTGACAATGTATCAGACCATCTGTGGCAAGCATATCTGACGTTACTGTGGCATGAAAACCTGGAAGATGCTATGCACTGGTAAGGGAGTAATGCTGGTGTGTTATGAAGAGCCACTTACATAGGAGGCAAGGGTGCACCCAATAGTAAGATAATTGGATTCAGCAGTGTTTGAATAGAGAAGTTTCCAAAGAATTCAGTTCAGGTATTGCCTTCATTTCCATGCATGAAATCCCTACAGGGTTCTCAGGCCATTAAGACACAACTTGTTTGTTGCTGAATAGTAGAAGTTGATTGATTAATGAGGATAATGGGTGGACTTTCTTGAGAATAACAAGTTTGCATATTTCAAGTAACTATTTTATTTGATTCTGGCTTGGGAATTGTCCAGAATTAACAAAACTTCCTACTCAACATGGATGCTCTGTGGAAACATTATTTTAATATATAAAAAATAAATAGGCTAGTACAGGTCCATACGCTGATTTTTTTTAAACAAAAGGATTTCACTCAACATGAATGGCCACTGCAAATGAGAAGGAATGTGCCAATCCAAGAGAAGAGGAAATATTCATATAATACCTGTAAATTTTACAGGGGAAATACCTGTAAAATCACAGGTTAAAAAACAGCTTTTCTTCCTGTTGTTGAGAGGTAATCATGCAAGCAATCCTTCCATTATTCTTGCAGTCTGGCAAAGGCAGGGGATCCTTTTCAGTTCTAATTGTTGATTGCTCTACAACAGGAAGAAAAGCTGTTTTTTAAAAATAATTTTAAAGGAAGACACTTCTTATTTTTAAGCTGCTTTTTTTAACACATGCATGGTATCAGCAGGGAGTCCTCGAATCAAACGCCTGCAAATACTGAGACAACTTTATTCCATTAGGAGCAAGGGAAGAGCAAGAAATTTAGAACTGGTTCTTAATTTTTCTACTTTTCTTGTCCACTGATTTTTTTTTTAAATCCAGTGTGGGTGGGGGTTTGTTCCAGAATGAAACCTGTACTCTCTTAGTTATTAAAATATGAAATTGTAATCTCTTACAAGAGGCAGACATATCAGAGGTTGTTTATGTTCTATTGGCTGTAGAGCATCTTTAGTGTCTTTAGTATGTAAAATCATTATGGCTTCTTATATGTTAACTACAAGCAAGGCTGGGAATCCCAGGCATCTGGTTACCTAGGAATTTGAAATATCTAGTCCCAACAAGCAAGTCTGAAAGCTAGAAGTGTTACTATTGGCACCATTAATTTTTTCTCCCCCCATACATCCTCCACTCCCCAGTTCTGTTCTGCATTAAGTGTATTGGTTAAGGCCTCTGTTTTTTCCCCAAGCAGGGCTCTGGCACAAATCAACATAAGACCTTTTATTCATCATTGCGCCTCTCAGGTGGGGAAAAAATAAGATCCAAAATAAGACTAACTTTGTTTACTAAAGTTACAAATCAGATGGCTTTCCTCAGTAGTGCTAAGGTTATTCCTGTGGTTTGGCTTCTGTCCTTTGTATGGGGATATCCTTTTTATTGGGAAACAACTAGCAAAATGTACCTGCATTGTGGGAGCACAGTACTCTCCGTACGCCATACCCCCATTGTGCATCAGCCCCCATGCTCATCATCCCCTCATGTGCAACATCCACTCATGCACATCAAGCTCCCATGTGCATCATCCCCACATACGCACCATTCTCCATGCACACCATCCCTCCCAGTGCACCCTCCTTCCGAGTGCATCAGGCATCAGGCACCAAATTGCTGGATGTTAATCTTCAACGTTAAACATAGGTCAAAAACACATTGTACCCCTTTTCAGACCCTTAAATTTCTCAACATTGGATTAAATTCCTTTTTAAAGGGTTAAATTTCTCAACATTGGATCTTGATGGGTGTTGAAGGAACACCCTCCCCAAATTTCATGTTTTTAGGTCCAGGGGTTGGAGCAGAGAGTCCCTCAGTCAGGGATTCTTCAATGGAAAGTATAGGGAGGAAAATGCGTGCCTCCATCATGAAGGAACACCCTCCCCAAATTTCATGCTTCTAGGTCCAGTGGTTTTGGCTGGCTGTTGGTGGGTGAGTGAGTGAGTGAGTGAGTGAGTGACTTCATTGTTTTCTATATATAGATTATTTTGAAAACTTTTTCTCTGTAACTTTTTCAAGGTCTCAATATGTGCACGAGTGGCAGTGCTATCTCCTGTGAAGAGTGCTTGCTTGTTCATCCCAAGTGTGCTTGGTGCTTTAAAGAGGTGAGTCGTCAATTTTTCTCTGTCTAATTTAAAGCAGCAAGCTGCAATATTATGCACACTTTCATGAGAGTAAGCTCCATTGAAAACTGTATGGTTTATTTCTGAGTAGTCAAGGCTGTGCTTTTGTTGAGGTTTCCATGTATATGTTTGTGGAACCTCACACCTAGGACTTTTTATGTTACCATGGGAAAAAATAAAAATAAGGAATAAAGACCATATCCTCTGCCAGAAACTGCTTCTCTGCCTTTCAAATTTTTGATTTATATCCAGGACCCAGAGAGTTCTTCTTTCTCTGTAACATGAAAACCCACACACCACACTGTGAACGTAGGTACTAAATAAATCAAAGAATGAGTACTGTCCTCCTGACTCAGATGTACAATAAAAGTAAATTTAAAAAACCAATGGAATCAGCATTTTGCAGTTATAGTATTGGCAAGTTGAACTTTAAATCTCTTGTTTATTTCCTGTGACATAGCCTGAGCCTCTTGTAATTTCTGATAAGGAAACATACCTTTAACAGCACCAATGAGATCAATTCTCTGGGCTCTTTTTGCCAAAACCTGGCACCAAGATGGCATTATTTAGAAGGAATTCTTGGAGATATCTGTGAAACACAGGGATGACTTGGGTACATTGTCTTGGATACACTGGCTCAGATCTTCTAAACAACCATGGTAATAATGTTCAAGTAATAATGTCCTAAATCCACATACAGCACAGCACTGTTTCCCAAACTGGTGGATCATGACTCACCAGCCAGGGAAGCATTTGTCTCTGCTCTTTTAAGGTTAAAAATAGGTTTTCAATTGTGATTTTTAACTGTTTTGGAGTTGTGGAGCACTCTGCAGAGGTGTCTGCAAGACTCCTTGTCTTCCCAGAAAGCCAGCACTCCTCAAATAAGTTGAACCCCCACCGGGAATCCTATGGGTTACATTGCTACCATCCCCTCCACTCCATTCACACACTTGTAGGTGTTTGGGAAGCCCTGCTTCCTACCCAGTTTTCCAGCACCAATGCAGTTAGTTCCAAGATAATGGAACAAACTTTCTTTGTGGAGGCATCCATGACTACCTGCCCTATCACAGGATGTAGTTCATGTCCCTTTGGCACAGCTGGCATCAGCACTGGTAAGTTGGATAGAATTATGACCTAAACTTTATTGAACGTTGCGACACTTGCTTCCAAGAAAGCATTTACAGGATTGTGCAATTAGTGGTCATCTGAAGTAGCAGTGTTGAAGTCCTGGCCACCTACAGTAACAGAAAATATTTTCCCGAATATATATGATATATATGGCCAGGAGAAAATGGATTTATTCAGTCATGTACGCATGTCCTTGCAGAAAGAGTGCAAATATACAGTACATAGAGAAAGGTAGAGCTTCCCCCTTCCTAGCACTTTTTCCCGAGACTTCTTGTACGCAGCTGTAAGAAGTGTGCTTCTGCCAAGGTGGTGACATCATAATGAGAAAATATTGCTTGTGAAGCTGTTGGGTATCCAGTAGTGTTGGGTTGGATTTGTTTTATTTCCTGTTACAGAGGACCAGTTTGGAATAGTCTTGCCAACACAAATGTTTACCCAGGGGGGTTGTGACTGCTAGTTATAGGTCAGCTTTTCAGCTGCAGTTGAGGGTGCTGCATTATCAAATCAATTATTTGATTTAGATTTCTTCTTCTTCTTCAGAATGCACTGGAGGGTACCATAAAGAAAAAGTCTATTTATAGGAGCTCTTGATTTAATTGACCTCACTGTAAGATGCCATTACTAATAACAGTAAGAAGCTTTGAAGTGGTAGTGAAAAAGCTGACATCTCTAGCTGCGTGCAGTGAGTTGTTGCAGAACATTTAAACTTCCATGGCTACCTGTTTGCATTAGAGTTCTAGTTTTGATAGGAAAAAAAACTCCATACATTTTGCAGCTAGGAAAATACATTTAATTTCAATTTAGGGAACAAGTTTGACTTCACAGAACTTTAACTGTAAGTAGAAAAAAAATGCATGTCCTAAATTTCAAGTTTGAAGAACACCGCCCTTCTCCCCCAGGATTATAATCATGCATTCATGTGTTACAGCATGCATGCAGAATTCAGTTCAGTTCCATTTTCTAGGCCCTGGTGGTAGACATGGGGTGGAAATCTGCATATCCAATCGAATGTCAAGCAATTCTGTTTATAATGATCTTTCTGCATGTCTGGATCTGAGACAACCACAGTATATATTAGGCTCCAATTTAGGTACACATGTGTGCTTCTGAATTTTGGAGGTAAATCTGGCCTTGTCTCATTAGGCCCTTCAGTCTATTTCTCAGATATTAACTTTTTTCTGTGTCACTGAAGAAAGGAACCACTGCCATAAATGTTGAATTTATCATAATGTGACTGGATCACTGAACTCTTGTTGTCTATGATAACCTAATTATAGCCTGCAGTTTCAAATAGCTACAAATGTAAACAATTTGAAAGAAACCACAAATAACAGAAAAAGGGGGCCAAAACCGAATTTAAATGACAGGCTCATAAAATACACACTGCAGATTATATTACTTCTATGATTGCCTTTATGAAAGGAAAGAGGTAGACCTCTGTTTCTCAAGGTTTGTCCTCAGCAGTACCACTTCATGTGGTCCATCTTTTCAAAATACCACCAGAAGTAACTGACAATGACATAATTGCCAGTTACTTCTGGATTGGGAGACCAGATACAACCCAGCTCCTCGGTTGGGAGGCAACAAGCACCAGTAAGAGGCTAAGAGTAGACACGAGGACTTTATTGAGTGAGGAAATGCATGCTTTAGAGCAGTGCTTCTCAAACTTCCTAACGCCGTGACCCCTTAGTACAGTTCCTCATGTTGTGGGGACCCCCAACCATAAAATTATTTTTGTTGCTACTTCATAACTGTAATTTTGCTACTGTTATGAATAGTAATACAAATATCTGATATGCAGGGTGTATTGTCATTGTTACAAACTGAACATAATTAAAGCATAGCAATTAATCATAAAAACAATACCTAATGATAGATAGATAGATGTGGCATAGCTAAGAGGGGTGACTGGGAAAGAGAGAAAGAAAGAAAGAGAGAGAGAGAGAGAAAGAGAGAGAGAAAGAGAGAGAGGGAGGAATGGGAAGGTAAGAACCTGGGTGAGAGGAGATCTCCATAGGATTGAGATCTCAGGCAGCAGAGCCAGCCACTGTTTCCTGGGAGTAAGTACCATTCACTATCATGGGACTGACTTCCGAGTAGACATGCATAGAACTGGGTTCTAAGGCTGCAATCCTCCCCGCCCCCAAGGCTCCACATCATCTCATAGCTGCTCAGAGGCTCCTTCTGAGCTGCTTTTCAGCGGCTTCTTCCAGCTGCAGCGGCTCCAGCGTTTCTGCCAGGTCTTCCCACCTGCCCCCCTGCACCAGGAGTCTTTAGGCGACCCCCAGGAAAGCTCCAAGCAACCCCAAATGGGGTCCCGACCCCCACTTTGAGAAACGCTGCTTTAGAGCCTCCTGTTTGTCTCATGTTCCTGATATCACTGCGGGATGGCAGGACTGTCCAAGGAGCCCTGAGTACCACTACCACCTCAGGTATGACTGGCGGTAACCATGCTGACTGAGGAAGACTGAAGTAGACAATAATTCGATGAAAGTATGTTTCAGTTGAGATCCCTGGACAGGATAGCTCTGGAGGCATTATTTTTTTGCAGTGATTGCTGCCGTTTAGACATACCTTTATTTTCAGGGGAAAGAAATATTGCATGCAGGGGATATTGCATGCCTCTGGTATTTATGCCTTGAGCAAAGGTGTGAAACAGGCAAGATCTTGCAGGAGAAACGATTAAATAGGAAGAGAACTACTGAGAGTTAATGATTATCTACTTCATGGGAGTGGGAAAGAGAACATCAGTCTGAAAGTACCAGTGCATGGATTACAACAGCGCCAGTTACTCAAGAACAATTTTCTGATCAGATTGTAGCCTAATGTGAAAAGATGGAAACGAGTAACATGGGATGGAAGGCATAGTATGCTTTGCAGGGGATGGTTAGAACAGATTGAGGCATGTTCTTTTCTTTCTCACACATCACTAGAATCAGGGGACATCTACTAAAATTGAGTGTCAGGAGAGTTGGAGCAAATCAAAAGAAATATTTCTCTACCTAATGTATAATTAATCTGTGGAATAGTTGGCATAGAATATGTGATGGCATCTGGCTTAGATGCCTTTAAATGCAAATTAGAAAGCGTTATGGTAGATCCATTGGAGGTTACATGCCATGATAAATTCAACCTCCTGATTCTAGAAATAGGCTTTCTCTGAATCCCAAATGCAAGGGAATACAGGGTAAAGCTATCTTTGTGTATGCTATGGGACATCTGGTGGACCATGGCGTGATACAGGAAGCTGGACAAGATGAGCCTAAAGATGCAGGAGTTCTGGACTAAATGGGACTAGAATAGTATTTCTCAATATTAGTCCCTCACTGTACCATTGAGCATGGCTGATCTTTTGGAAGTATCAACAGAGGCAACTGGCAATGTCATTAGCAGTTACTTCTAGATTGGGAGGGCAGACAAAACATGAGAAACATTAGTAAAGGCTCAGGGCAGATTGGATATCCTGGACATCCTGGACATCACCTCAAGTATCGCACATCGTATGAATACTACGGTTTGAGAAACACATTGTTAGATCAATAGTAGCCAACCTTTGTTGGGAGTGCCCAAACTGTATGGGATAGTGGCACTGTGTGGTTCATGTGGCTTCATGTGGTTTTGTCTCTAATCTGCTAAGTGGTGTGGGGGGAGGGGGGAGGGGGGAGGGAAAAGCATAATAGGAATCTTGGCCCCAGGCTGTGCCATAGACTGGCCCTCATCCTGCAGGCACATCACTTGTGATCAGTCTGCAGTATTACTTCATCAAAACTTTGGCAGGAAGAACAACTTTGGCATAATGTAAGAGTCCGGGAATGGTATATCATCAGTGTTTTATGTATTGTTTTGTCTTTGTCAACGTGCTTTGGGAACTTCGGAAAACTTTCTTTGCCTTTCCCATGCTGTCTGTTTTACAAAATATTTATTTTTGCTTACCAGCTTTCCCCTCTACTTTTGAGTGTGATTTTTTTGCATAATAATGAAGGATGTTCGTTTGTGGATTTCTGAGTTGGCAAGACAAGTCCAAACATATGTTGGACTATGTGCTGTATAGGTTTGTCTATGAAGTAGTATAGTTCAGACCTGACTGGCCATGCAGCAGTTGACCTCTTGTGTACTTCCCCACCCCGTGCAAAATTACTGTAAAGACACTTTTTGGTTTGTTTGTTTGGGGTATGCATGTATGTGGTTTGCTTATTTCTGGTTCTTGTGGATTTTTCAATTTTTTTCAGTAATAATTGCTCATTCTTTATTGTGGCCTGTAGAATATTATGTATAGTCAAAGAATTGGCAGTAAACTTTGTTTTGGAAGCTGTGTCAAACATATGTGTGGGTTTTTTAACAGCCAGAGGAATATTACAGATGTAGAAGAGAGATCATTGAGAGGTTCTGATTTTATTCTTCTCTCCCTTAACAAAACATCCTGTCTCCTTATTTTTCTTTCTCTTAACACATGGTTAGGCAAACAGTCATGGTAGACGGTGTGGATTTTTAAAAACCCAATACTGTGATCGACATGCCTGTGCATGAATAAGTCAAATGATTGTCTTGGGGTGGATGCACATGGTCATGTTTTCATATGGTGATATGTAATTATCATATCATGTTACTTGACAGATCAGGTTTTTCATCATATTTTAACTCTACCCACAGTAGCCCATTTTGGCTTGTTAATGTAGCAGCTATCAGGTGAGAGGAAAGACTGCTAAATGATTTATTAACCACTTCATATCATGGTCCTATTTCTCTGTATTCAGCACTAGTGTTAAAACTGAGATGGAAGATTTTTTTAAACACCTAAAGATGTCTTGTCATGGCCTTGCAAGTGTGCCCAACAAGTTGCTACTCTCAGGCTCGGGGAAAGTGGAACACTGTTGTGGAACAACACGGGAGGGCATGCTATTGTTCAGAATCGGAGCATGAAAAGGAATTGGAGCATGAAAAGCTTGGCTCTCTTGGGGGAGGGTAACTTGTGTATGCACTCAGTGCACACCTCTATTTACTCAGTGTCAGGAGGTGGGCCTGATTGACCAGAGATTAAGATATCCAGTGGTGAAATGCCCAAGAGTGAAAATGTCCAAGGACCATGAAGGAGAAGAAACTGAGTGAATTGAGAATTCCCTTTTTCCCCAAAGCCTTTGGGGCTGAAAGTTCAACCACAGAGAATCCATTGCTTACATTTTATAAAAAAAAATTCCCAAGTCTTTAATGCTTTATATTCAGCAGGTGGTCAAAAATTATTTGCATTTATGTATATGATCATGGACAACAATGATCTATGATCTGCCATGCCACCTTCAACTACTTTCAATGATAGAAACTATCTTTCAATTATTGGACAGAAACCAGAGTTCTTACTACCAAATGGCAGAAAGGGTAGTAATGTACTGTAGTGTTTCTGCTCTCATGGTTTCATTCCTTGATCTGTGAATGGAAGGATCCCCTGTGCAAGCGGCCTGCTCCTGTGTTAGTGGAGGGAGCTCTCAACAGCCAAAGTGTTAGGCTGCTACATGGTCATCTTGTTCATTATTGTCTTTGTCCTCCATATAAACAAAACCCTTCATAAAGAATATATTAAATATTCCCAGCCCATTGGTTTCCCATCTTTTCTTATTGGTGGCTCCCATGACCTACCAGGCCATTGGCTGTGGCTTGCCATTGGGATTACTATCCTGTACTTTGTATAGGATGCCCGGGAATCCGCAGCTCACAGTTTGGTACTGCCCAAGCCTTTTTCCTTAACAAGCCAAGTAAGAATAGTGGTTTGTGGGGGAACGACTAGTCATCTGAACCCCTACACTCAGTCTGCTGTGATACAGGCCAGATCCAGGTTTCCCCAAATTGTGTCATAGTGGATTGGATGAAACTCCAATCCACAACAAGTGGACACCACACCAAGTTGCCAGGTTTACCACCTCAGGGAGAAGTAGCCATCTGGTCTTTGTGTATTGCTGACAAGATGATGTCTGACATTCTCTTGGCCTCCCCTCCCCTTACTCCTCCTGAGAATCTCTGCCAAGAATTGTGCAAGTGCATATTTGCGGTCTGTAATTGTGCCTGCTTGCAAACAGACTTCTGTTGCATTTTTGTCAGAGGGTTATCTTCGGTATTTTCACATAAAAATGAATTGAGAAAACATTTAAATAATGCACTTTTCTATTTTTGGACTGGGGAAGTGGAAGCAGAGTGAAGAGGATGCTGAGATAACAACAGACACTGTTCTGCTGATGGGCAACAATCTCGTTTTACATTATTTTCATTGACATGCTTTTGTGTTTGGGATTTGAAATGACAATAATTTCCCTTTTCCTCCGCTAAAAATTCAGTCAGTTCTCAGTCCCTGATACATGTATGTGCTGAAAAATTGTTTGCATACTTTCGTTTCAGTACAATAATAGTACATTGCTATTTGGAACAAGATAGATTTATATTTCACATCCCAAATATGACTTCTAGCCAAAGGCCTTTTATTTCATTTTGACAGGAACTTGGATTTCTGTGAAAGCTCCTAAATAGCAATACTGGGACTATTTAAATAAACACTGATATCTAAAAAATATTCATAACAATGTTAAATAGAAGTGTTTTTTAAAGGCCATTTTTAAAAGCACGCTGACGTCCTTCTTGTGTGGTGTAGTGCTTAAATTAAAAGCATGAGCTGGAAGCTTTATGTTTATTGGAAGGCTTTACATAAACCTTTCTCTGTCCGTTGTCTGTAAAATTAAGATAATAATGCTGATCCATCATACAGGATTGTTGCAATGATTGTTGGAATACTGTTTGGAAGGAACTTTAAACACTTAAGAAAAGCACTGTAGAAATACTTTGTAAATTATTATACTTTTGCTTTAAATATGCAAAAACAAGGAAGGAACTTGAAGTTCCAGCAGCAGCACCTCCCAAGTGGTTAGCCTTTAAACATAGGAAGCAGCATTCCATCCAGCCCAGTAATGTGTACAGGTGTAACCTAATTATCAGCATTTTATTTATCAGCTATTTTGTCTCAACATGAATGAGGTTGGTTCTTCAAATTAAAAGATTAAGGGTGCCATCCTAACAAATTTAGGCTGGCCTAGCTCACATGGCATATCTTCCTGTGGTGGTGTGGGGAGGTCTTCCCCATGTGATTATTACATGAAGACTTCTGAATATATCACATAATCACTTCTGAATTGCTTTGTAAGGTGAAGCTTCAGCCTCTGAGTTGAAACTGTTTTAAGTGACGTGAAAGGGAAACTGATTCATATTTATTCATTGCCTGCCTTGTTATCATGGTAAAACAGTTGCTTTTGTATAGTGTGAAAATAGGCAACCATGGAGGTTTTTGGAACCAAATGTCTTGGATGGTGAAGTTCAACCTGTACTATGCTCAGGGTGACCAGATGCCAAACCCAAAATTCTTGAACCCCAAGGCCAAAATTCCTAATCCCAGGCCAAAATTCCTACCCGCTGAAAAAATTGCCAAAAATGTATTTTTTTGCTTTTGTTTTTCTGTTTTTTGACCATAACTTTTAATAGGAAGGAGATATCTCCAAACCGATTTTTGCATTGGATTCTGCCCTGAATCTCTGAATAAAAGATTCTGTTTGCCTATGCTTCCTCACAGTTCAGACTCTCATTGCCCATATTTCCTGATCATGTAGGAGAGCTTCTGTGCTCATACTGGCCCTTACTCATGCATGCTGAACATATATATTCACATGTACTCTATATTTATGTCTATTCACATAAAATCTGTTGGGAATTCATAATGTTGTAAGCAGTCTACTTGTGAGACAGAGTGATGGATTTCTCATTTCCACTCAATTATGAAACTCATTTAGCCTGTCTTTCAGGCCTACTTCATAGGGTATGAGGGAGGAAGGGAATACTTCCGAATTGGCTGTTCTTTGCTATTTGTGGGATGGCAGGATATATGTGGCCTTTCTGAGCTGAAGTGATAGTCCTTGGACAAACTGATTGTACTTTTTCCTTTCTTCTTCAACTCTGGTTTCCTCACAGGAATTTGGCAGCAAAAAGTCCATTACTTCAAGGTGTGACTTCACAGAAAATCTAATTGCCAATGGTTGTGCAGGACACATTGAGAGTACGAAAAGCACCATGAATGTAGTGAAGAATGTTTCTTTGAGCAGTAAAGGCCCTAGTGTGGCAAATTCGGATGTTACCCAAATAATGCCTCAAAAGATCTCACTAAATCTGCGGCCTGGTAAGTTACCTGTGAATGTTTGTCACTTCATATGTATAATTTTCAAATAAGAAGATTACTACATGAATTTGGTAATATTGAGTATCAAACCATGATTTGCTACTACCGGGAACAGTGCTTGTATGTATGTGTTTGTATTTGTATGCTTCTTCCTCCTCCTTTGACACTTAGTGATTTTTATTTTTTACTTTTTATTGCTTTGCAACAAACATAAGATCTGCGCAGATGTTACTAACAATAAAAACTTTCCATGGTTAGACATGAGTGTGCCGACAAACCACGTCCCCACTACTACTATACTCATGGTATAGTATTCATATCCAAATTATACTCATACTATACTCATAGTACAGTACTCATAGCCAAAGTATTTGTTTGAAGCATTGTTGTAATGCCTCTTCAACTAAAACCCAGGGAAGTAGAAGTGCTATAAATGTGAGTATGGTGATAGTGGAGACACAGCTTATAATTTTGTGAAGAGATTCCCTAGTTCAGTGATTCAGCCTGGAGAAGAGGAGGCTGAGAGGAGACATGATTGCCCTCTTCAGATACCTGAAGGGCTGTCATAGGGAGGAAGAGGCTCATTTGTTCATAGCTGCTTCTGAAAGTAGAACTAGAACCAATGGGTTCAAAATGCAAGAAAGGAGATTCCCGTTAGATATCTGGAAAAATTCCTGACGGTGAGGGCGGTTTGGCAGTGGAACAGATTGCCAAGGGAGGTGGTGGACTCTCCCTCACTGGGGATCTTCAAGCAGAGGCTCGACGAGCACCTGTCGGGGATGCTCTAGGGGGATTTCCTGCTGCAGGCAGGGGGTTGGACTAGATGACCTACTAGGTCCCTTCCAACTCTATGATTTTCAACCAGTGTACTGTGGCAAACTGGCGTACCTCAGATAGTCCTCAGGTCTGCCACGGGAATTTGGAGATTGACATTCATTAATAGGAAAATTGGGGGATTTGAACAGTCTGGTGTGCCTTATCAATGGTAAGAACAACTGATGGTGTGCCTTGACAATTTCAGTGCCTTGTTATGTGTGCTGTGAGTTGAAAAAGGTTGCAAATCACTGCCCTAGTTAGATAATTTCTTCACAAAACTATTGTTTCCAGTTACATATGAACCAGCAAATTGGTTTGTACTCATCCTGCAAAACAGGATAGCAGAGCAAGCCACAACAGTAAGTAGACTATTCAATTGTTGGAATCCCCTTTATCCCACTTGTAGGATATTTATGAGTAATGATATAAGCCAGCACAGTAGCCATCAATCCAAGTTAGTTTTATAAACCAATGCAAGGAATTATTTTCTTTAGAGCTTTCCTGTGTCTGAATTATCTTTATGTAGTCCTAACTCTCTAACAGTGTAACTGGATGCCAGAGTTATCACGCAAGGTGAACCAAATAAGTGATTCTGAAACAAAGAGGAAATACTTTTATGAAGTTCTGCTAAAATATATTCCCATTCCCTCTGAGACATGCTAGAACCAAAACTTTATAATAAACTTTGAAGTCTGCCAGTTACTCATTTCCAGAAATGATGATGCTTTTTCAATGTGTATCCCCTTTTGGCACAGACTGGTGGGTTCTAGCCCCAGCCTCCCTCTGAACTAAAACAACAAAATTGGCTTTGTTTATACTGACATTTGAACTTGTGATCCAGAAAGCTAGAATTCTTTATACTGTTAGCTTTCTGCTGAAATGAAAAATAATATAGAAAAAGCAGGGATTTTGCTGTGGCAGTAGCGTGTAGAAAAGAGGCGTTAGTGCGGTTTCAACTTTTGCAGAAAATATTTGGCCTTTGATATTTAGGAAGAAAAAGACTCTTTGTAGTGAAGTTAAAGGCAATAATAAAAGACTGATTCATTAAACTTCTGTGTATGTGCCTGGAATTTTTGTATTGTATTACAGCTCAGGCAAACGGGAGAGAGAATGACTTCCCTCTTCATTCCTCCCTGTCTGCAGGTGTTACAAGAGAAAGGCTCAGGTTTAGCATCATTATTTTTATATTCTGATAGCAAACTCAAATGGTCCTCCATTGTCTTCTTTTGGATAATCTCACCTCCAGCATGAGGAGAAAAATGAAAAAGCTTCCAGAAGGAACTGCCAAGTCCAATGACTGTGACAGCGTAGCAATTAAGCCTTAATTAGTCCAGGCTAGTAGAAGCATGATGTCACAAACCAGAAAGGAGCAGGTGAGGCCAGAGAGAGAGAGGGAGAGAGGGAGAGAGAGAGGGAGAGAGGGAGAGAGAGGGGGAGGGGGAGGGAGAGGGGGAGAGGGGGAGGGAGAGGGGGAGGGAGAGGGGGAGGGAGAGGGGGAGAGGGAGGGAGGGAGGATTCGCCTTTCTCTTGTACTGCAGGTGAGCACCAGATTATGAGGTGACCTGCACACCAGGACATGCTATCCTCCTACCCCATGAAGTCCATTTATACATTTGTATACTGAATCAATTTTATACAGGGTCATCGACTGAATCTCTTGTGGCGCAAGTTTTTGACACTGTTCCTGTTAACCAGCAGGCCAGGGTTTGAGACCCAGGTCCCCACAAGGCAAGGATTTCCTGCTACAGGCAAGGGATTGGACTAGATGATCCACTGGGTCCCTACCAACTCTATGATTCTATGATTTCTATGAATCAAATTTTATGCAACAGAGTCATTGAATCACCTCAACTGTATTGCCAGAAAGAAAGTAAAATAAGTAAAAATGTTAGGCTGTGAGCCTAAGGCTACAATCCAGAGTAACTATGTTTTACACCGACGTAGTTACTACAGGACCTTTTACACTGACGTAGTTATGGTGCTATCTATGGGAAACCTATGGAAAATGCATAGAGCAATCAAGAGTAAGTGCCTCTTACGTCTTCCTGAAGTTACTCTGGATTGTAGGGTATGGTTCCTGATTTCACCCACACCTGGGTAGGGTTTTAGTCAAGAATGGTTGTGATGCCTTTAAACTGGAACAGAAGCATCAGCATTTTGGTGAAATGCTGCAGTATCCTGGCTAGCAACAGACTCTAGAGTTTGTCAGGGCTTGGCTAGCTTCACTGACATTGGCATTCACCTCGGTGAGACTTAGCAGGGTAGTCAGTGCCATCCACTTCAGCCTTTTGGATGAAACAGGCTAGATGTGTTTATAAATCAAACTTTTGGACTGAGATTCATGGTCAAGAGTTTCACCTGCTCTTCCCTTCACTATTCCCTTTGCCCCAGTGGCCAAGCTGCTGTTGTTCTAGACTTAAATGCAGAAATAACTTTTATATAAAACAAAAAGGAAAGTTTGCTGTCTGGACTTTTGGCACACTATATCAGTTACATGTTATAACAGGAAACCATGTGCAGAAGTTCTTGTGTTTCAGCTATGAATCTGTGGCTATTTCTGGTAATAGTTAGGATGTTAATTTCACATCATGAGCTGAATAGCTTTAGAATCAAAGGAGGGAAAAGGATTTGCTTGCTTTGCTCTGCTTCATGACAGGTGTGTGTGTTTAAACCCTGCTTCTGGAGACTTGAATTACCATTTTTTAACAGGAATTCCTCATTTTGATTTCATTATTATGTCTGTGCACAAATGGAACACTAGGTGTAAATGGGTTAATAACATGTTCTAATCTGCTGTTTCCACAGGTGACCCGGCCTCCTTCCAGGTACAAGTTCGACAGATAGAAGACTACCCTGTGGACTTATATTATTTGATGGATCTTTCCCTTTCCATGAAGGATGATCTGGAGAATATTCGTAACCTTGGAACGAAGCTTGCTGAAGAAATGAGAAAGCTCACTAGCAATTTCCGCCTTGGGTTTGGCGCTTTTGTAGACAAGAACATTTCTCCCTTTTCCTACACAGCACCCAGATACAAGGACAATCCCTGCACTGGGTAAGTGTCATTGCATTCACAATAGGTCCCCCTTTTCTCTGGGGGAGGGGGTTGACGACAATACACAGCCGAATCTTAAAGTTGGTGGCTCCGCTGGTTGCAGTGTCTCTAAAATGGCTACCACTGCATCTGAGCAGACACTGCACCCATCAGGATGAAATTATTGCTAATCACTAGCTTGCCAAGAAGAGATCGTTGCCTCTCTTCATATTTTTCAGGACCCTTTAACAGTAAAGACGTTGCAAAATCCAGCACTTCATCCCACTACTATTTCATGTACCATATTCCTTTCTATGGGCCATTCGTTAACTCAGTTACGAAAATGGTAATTTGTAGACATGCCAAAGGTTATCTAGGAACTGTCCTTGCTGAGGAATACTGTACCAGAATTGCTATACAGTGGCGCCTCACTTAACAAATTTAATTCGTTCCAGAGGCATGTTCTTTACGTGAAACATTCTTTACATGAAGCAGTTTTTTCCCATAGGAAATAATGGAAACTCTGGTTCCACAACCCCCAAAAAATTCATATAAAAATATTAACTGGATGTAAAAATGATGACAGAACACTGGGATTGAATTCAAAACATGCATTCAATGTACATGATCTTATGAAGTCTACTTAGGCTGCAGTCCTAAAGACACTTTCCTGGGAGTAAGACCCATTTAACACAATGGGGCTTACTTCTGGGTAGACATGTTGAGGAAGCTGCAAATCCAAGACACTTTCAAAGTGTCTCCCCACTTTCTGCTTCTCTTCATCCTGAGCCTCTCTCCCCTGCTCCCTTCTGGCTAGCCCTGAGCTGCTTCCCTCTTCTCCACTGCTCTTCTCTCCCTCCAGCCACAGGAGGAACAGCATGGAAGTATTGCTTTCACTATGGGCAGGTGCGCTAGGCAGCCCTGATGCTTTTTAAACAGACTGCCGGCCAGCGCGCCTGCCTCAACTGCCAACGCAGTTCTTTACGTGAAGCATGTTCTTTACGTGAAGCAGAATGCTAGAGAAATTTTTGTTTGTTATGCGAAACATACTTTACGTGAGGCATTCTTTACGCGAGGCGCCACTGTACTTGTATACAAACTTGTGTATATATAGCAGATATGTCCAATCTGTTATACAAACCATTGCTGTACAAATAGACCAGTGGTACTCAAAGTGGAAGTTGGGGACCCCCTTGAGGAATTGTGACCTTGTGTTGGCAGGGGTCATGAGAAGGTGGGACCTGCCATCTTTGCACTGGGCTTTCTTGGGAATAAGTCTCCTTGAACACAATGGGACTTCCAAGCAGACATGGAGAAGCTCTAGCATCACAGTGATGTCACATCCCAGTAAGTTTGACAAGGGGGTCCCAGACAGATTTTAATTTTGAAAGGGACTCCTGGACTGAAATGCCAGAGTACCACTATACAAGACATGGTTTTGCATTGTAGATTAAGTTGTGATTTATGGCAGTCAACAAGATTTGCATTCTTAGCATCCCAACTATGAGGGCTTGAAATTTTTTAATCTTTAAAAAGTTAATATACAAGAATTAGCAGCAGCAGCTGGAATCATAATATCAGTAGCCTTTCTTAGCAAGGAAGTTGACTCATAATTAAATCTTTGGTAGCACTCCATTCATTAAGCTGTCTACAATTGATTGTAAAGCTTTCCCTCTTTTGGAGTTCTTATTGTCTTGTATAACAAAGACAAAGTCTTGTATCCAGGGTCTGTTGTTTAGGATGTGATGGCGAAATCTGCCTGACTGTTGAAATGAAACTGACAGTGAATGAAAACTCTGCTCAGGGGATGAGCAGTCTCCCTCTGAAGGTTGTCTCATGTCGTTCAGTCAAAAGAATGCTGTGCTCACCTGGTCTAGACATTGATCATAGAGTTGGAAGGGACCTAGTAGGTCATCTAGTCCAACCCCCTGCCTGCAGCAGGAAATCCCCCTAGAGCATCCCCGACAGGTGCTCGTCGAGCCTCTGCTTAAAGATCCCTAGTGAGGGAGAGTCCACCACCTCCCTTGGCAATCTGTTCCACTGCCGAACCGCCCGAACCGTCAGGAATTTTTTCCGGATATTTTTCCGGATATCCAACCGGAATCTCCTCTCTTGCAGTTTGTACCCATTGGTTCTAGTTCTGCTTTCAGAAGCAGTTGTGAACAAATGAGCCCCTTCCTCCCTATGACAGCCCAGGTATCTGAATAGGGCAATCATGTCTCCTCTCAGCCTCCTCTTCTCCAGGCTGAATATCCCAAGTTCCCCCAACCTTTCCTCGTAGGGCTTCCCTTCCATCCCACTGATCATTCTTGTCGCTCTCCTCTGGACTTGCTCCAGTTTGGCTGCATCTTTCTTCAAGTGAGGTGCCCAGAACTGAACACAGTACTCAAGGTGAGGTCTTACCAATGCAGAATAAAGAGGAACTAGAACTTCTCGTGACTTGGAAGCTACAGTCCTCTTAATGCAGCCTAAAATGGCATTTGCTTTCTTTGCAGACACATCACACTGCTGACTCATGTTCAGCTTGTGATCCACGGCAACTCCCAAGATCCCGCTCACATGTTGTGCTGCCAAGCCAAGTATCCCCCATATTATACCTGTATTTTTGGTTTTTATTTCCTAAGTGCAAAACCTTGCACTTCTCCCTGTTGAAATTCATTCTGTTTGTTACAGCCCAGGATTCCAGTTTATCCAGATCCTCCTGGAGGTTTCTCCTATCTTCTGACGTGTTTGCTACTCCTCCCAGCTTGGTGTCATCTGCAAATTTGATCAGGCTCCCCCGTACCCCTTCCTCCAAGTCATTGATAAAAATGTTAAAGAGGACTGGGCCCAAGACAGAGCCTTGGGGTACCCCACTTGAAACCGATCTCCAGGTTGATGCAGACCCATTTACTAAAACCCTTTGAGTGCGGCCATCGAGCCAGTTGCAGATCCACCTAACAATTGCCTCGTCGAGCCCATATTTTTCCAACTTCCCAATTAAAATGTCATGTGGGACCTTGTCAAATGCTTTGCTGAAGTCAAGATAAATGATATCCACAGCATTGCCACTGTCCAGTAAGCTCATAACCCAATCAAAAAAGGAGATCAGATTTGTCTGGCAAGATTTATTCTTGGTAAATCCATGCTGGGTTGTTTTGATCACCGAGTACTTGTCTAGATGTGCACAAATTGTGTGTTTTATGATTTGTTCTAATATCTTCCCGGGGATTGAAGTCAAACTGACTGGTCTATAATTTCCCGGGTCCTCTTTTTTCCCCTTCTTAAAGATTGGGACTACATTTGCCCTCTTCCAGTCCAGTGGCACTTCTCCACTCCTCAAGGATTTCTCAAAGATGATCAAAGGGCCTCTGGGAGGTTACATCCTCTGTCTTCTGTGATGAAGACCATGAAGACATGATTTTCTTAATGTAGGTAAAAGAGTAATGTTAACTATAGTTGAGGCTATCAAGGAAAGGGGGAGAGGAATTTCCAGCTGAAGAGGACACGAATGCATGTTCTTGAGACTGTCTTCCTGTTTGTAAACCATGGTAGGGAATAGCATTTGCATTGAGGTTTCCAGTGGTGTCTGTCTGATACTTTACAGAAAAAAATCTTTGAATTGTTTATCTCTTTTAAGCATCTGCCTAGTACCTCCGGGTGACTAACAACCAAAGTTTACAACAATAAGTAGACAGATTTTTTAAAACTACTGTTATTACCACAGCCAATATACAGCATACTCAATTTAATTTTTTTAAGTATGGGTGTGGAGTTGCATAAAAGACAGTCAAATGCATCTGAAAGTTTGAGAGAACAGGACAGACTGGGTAGTTCCAAAAGAGTAACAAATGTACCAACTGAACTGAGGGAGGAAATTCCACAATTTCGGAGTCATCACAGAACTATCCTCTGTTCTGGTAACCAACCACAAATCTTCACAAGGCAAGGGAAACCAGAGAAGAAGCTTTGACAATGATGTTAGCTTACAGATAAGCTCACACATAGGCAGGTGATCAGTGCCAGCTCAAGCCTTCCCTGCATCAAGCAGTGTCTGCAATCTTAACCCGTAGTTAAGCTGGCACAGTTCCTGTACCAGCGTGCAAATGTTTTATAAGGCACTCCTGGGGGAGATTAGGTCGGCGCACAGACCTTCACCAGTCTCCTCATGCCACCATAGGAAAGGGGAAACAGGTGAATTGTGCTAGTCTTAATTGGTTAATTGCCCTATGTCGTCTTATGCTTCTCTCTCTCTCTCTCTCTCTCTCTCTCTCTCTCTCTCTGCATGTTATGCCATCCCACTGATCTCTCTATCTTGTTTTTCTTACACATATACATACACCTTCTTCCTGTAACATACAGACTCTCTTCAAGGGCATGTTCACAAATCAAATTTTATAAAAGGTAAAGATGTTTTATAAAAGGTAAAGGAACCCATAGGTTCCTGACTAGTCATGACCAACTCTAGGGTGTTGTGCTCATCCCGTTTCCAGACTCATAGAACCAGCATTTTCTCAAGACACCTCTGTGGCCCACATGTGCATGGAATGCTGTTACATTCCCACTGAGGTGGTACCTATTTATCTACTTGCATTTGCATGCTTTGAAATCCTAGATTGGCAGAAGGTGGGCAATTGACAGGAGCTTACTCAGTCTTGGAGTACTTGGGTATCATACCACTCACCTGCCGATTTTCTGATTGACAGACACAGCACCTTTGACAACGAGGCCAACTTCAGCCCTCTTTACAGTGCCTTTTAGTAAAATCCAAGATGTGGATAATTGTGGACAGGTTGTACTTGTGGACAGGTGGTAAAGTATGCAAGTGATAAACTGTGACAAAACCACTGTGAGCTATTGATTCTTAAAGGATTGTAGCCTTCCCAGCCCTTCAATGGCCTTGTAAGACTTTCAAAAGGCTGAAAAGTATTTACTTTTCTGGTATTTACTTCCAGTTTCCCTGGCAGGGACCTTCTGGGACCCGTTGTAGCCCTAAATCAGTAAAAGTGAAAGCACCCTCTTCATCCTCCCTTCATCCTCCTTTTATATGGTTTTATGATGTGATCTTGGGGACTACGTTGCAGTTGTCCCCGCCCCCCCCACCTCTTTTTGTTGAATTTGAGAAACCAGTTAGAATTGTGACTGGGGAGTAAATCTCCTTAAAAGTTTGAGAAACACTATAAGGTCTTCTGAGGGTTGGAGAGGCCATGTCTGGCTACTCTGGTCCTCTGAAAGCCTCCAGACAAGGAGGCAGCACGTATGGGGTGTGTGGGACATGGCTGGGGGCATGCTGCAGACGTGCTGTTGGGGTCACTTAATTCTCTGGTCTTCTCTAGGTATGCCAGTACAGGATACAGAGTTGAACATTGAATGATTGTGGCATAGGTGTGAGTAGAAAGTGTGGTCTGGACTTTGAGCTGTCACCTTGCATGAAAAAGCTGGATCCACTGTGGATCTACTGTGGATCTACTAATCAGGATCTACTGTGGTTTATTAGGATGAGTGATTGGAAAGCCACTGGTAGGAGAATAGGAGGAGTGCTGAGTTGTGAAGGATTCAGTTGGCAAGAATGGATAACATCTTGAGAACCCAGTCAGAGGTGTGATTTGTGGTTGCTTGTGGAAGCTTGGGAGGCCAGAGCTGTAACCAGAACCATGTATAGGGAACCACAGCTGGGGAAATGGACAATTCTATGAATTTCTCTGTTAGAGTCTTGAGCCTATGAGACTAATAAAATAAATACTGTAATAATATAAAATATTATATTTTGAATCATGATTCATGTGTGTGTGCAAATCATGTGAACAAGTCCTTGTCAAACCTACCTAGGAGAAGGAAAACTCCTACTAAACGTAAGTACGTCCTACTAGACGTACGTAAGACAGCTGTCATTGATATGGAGCTGAGCAGACTGGAGATGGACATAGTTGCCCTTCCAGAGACAAGGCTGTCAGACTCAGGATGTATTAAGGAGAGAAATTTCTCATTCTTCTGGCAGGGAAAGCCATCAAGTGAGACTAGGGAATATGGAGTTGGCTTTGCAGTTAGAAACACCCTACTTGGATCCATTATCCCACCTACTGGAGGAAGTGAAAGAATTCTGTCTCTGCAGCTACAGACATCAGTAGGGCTGGTCACTCTTATTAGTGCATATGCACCAACACTATCATCTTCAGCAGAATCCAAAGACAAATTCTATGATGATCTGGCTGCCACTATCAAGAAAATCCCTGAGAAAGAACCATTGTTTATTCTTGGTGATTTTAATGTAAGAGTTGGATCTGACCATAGTTCTTGGCCCGCTTGTCTAGGTCGTTTTGGCATTGGGAAGATGAATGAAAATGGCCAATGCTTGCTGGAGTTTTGCTGCTATTATGATTTTTGCGTTAGCAATACGTTCTTTAACACAAAGCCTCAACACAGAGTGTCTTGGCAACACCCTAGATCGAAGCATTGGCATCAGCTTGACCTGATCCTCACCAGGCGCTCCAGCCTTCCCAGCATTAAGATCACACGTAGCTATCAGAGTGCTGATTGCGATACTGACCACTCCTTGGTGTGCAGCAGAGTAAAATTACAAGCAAAGAGGCTGCATCACTCAAAGAAGGAAGGAAGACCACGAATCAATATCAGCAAGACCCGCAGTCTGGAAAAGGTGTTGGAATTTGACCAAGCACTCGAGGAAATTCTCCCAGGCCCGGCTGAGGCAAACGCTTCTGAACGGTGGGAACATTTCAAGAATGCTGTTTACACTACCACCTTGTCAGTTTTTGGTAAGCAGGTTAGAAAGACAGCAGATTGGTTTGAAGCCCACTCGGAGGAGCTGACACCAGCCCTTGAGGAAAAGAGGAGAGCCCTAACTGCATATAAAGCCTGTTCTAATGAGTGCAACCTCCAAGCCCTGCGAGCCGCCCGTAGCAAAGTCCAACAGATTGCCAGGAGATGTGCTAACAATTATTGGCTGCAGCTTTGCTCTCAGATCCAGGTAGCAGCTGACACAGGCAACATCAAGGGGATGTATGATAGCATCAAGCAGGCCTTAGGTCCAACAGTGAGGAAATCTGCCCCGCTTAAGTCCGCTACAGGTGAGGTCATCCAGGACCGAGCACAACAGATGGCACGCTGGGTGCAGCACTACTCTGAGCTATACTCCAGAGAAAATGTAGTAACTGAAGAAGCATTAAACAACATTGAGTGCCTGCCTGTCTTGGAGGAGCTCGACAGTGAACCAACTTTAGAAGAACTAAACGAAGCCCTGGATTCCCTTGCTTTTGGCAAGGCACCCGGGAAAGATAACATCCCTGCTGAAGTTCTGAGGTGCTGTAGAGGGACCATTTCCACTGAACTGTACAAGATATTCTGCCTTTGTTGGAGGGAAGGTGGAGTACCACAGGACATGAAGGATGCTAATATTGTCACACTGTACAAGATCAAGGGTGACAGGGGTGACTGTAACAACTACCGTGGCATCTCTCTTCTTAGTGTTGTAGGGAAGCTGCTTGCCCGAGTCATACTGAAGAGGCTTCAGGTGCTTGCAGAGAGAATCTATCCTGAATCACAGTGTGGATTTCGAGCCAACAGGTCCACCACTGATATGTTACAAGAGAACATATCCCTTCGACAGTTACAAGAGAAATGTAGGGAACAAAGACAGCCACTCTTTGTAGCCTTCATAGACCTTACAAAGGCTTTTGATTTGGTTAGTAGGGATGGCCTTTTTAAAATCCTCCCCAAGATTGGATGCCCACCTAAGCTCCTCAACATCATCCGGTCCTTTCATGAGGACATGAAGGGCACTGTGGTTTTTGATGGCTTAACATCAGACTCCTTTCACGTCCGAAGTGGAGTGAAGCAGGGCTGCGTCCTCGCACCAACTTTATTTGGGATCTTTTTTGCAGTCATGCTGAAGCATGCTTTTGGAAATGCAACAGAGGGAATCTATCTCCGGACCAGATCAGATGGAAAACTCTACAATCCTTCCAGACTAAGAGCAAAGTCCAATGTCCAGATGAAATGCTTGCGTGAGTTCCTCTTCGCTGATGATGCTGCTGTTACTGCTCACTCTGCCGAAGACCTTCAACAACTTATGGACCGTTTTAGCAAAGCCTGCCAAGACTTTGGACTAACAATCAGCTTGAAGAAAACTCAAGTCATGGGTCAGAGTGTGGATCCACCTCCCTGTATCACAATCTCTGAACATGAACTGGAGGTTGTCCATGACTTTGTGTACCTTGGCTCAACTATCTCTGACACTCTCTCCTTAGACTCTGAGCTGAATGAACGCATTGGTAAAGCGGCTACTACATTCTCCAGGCTTACAAAGAGAGTATGGCTTAATAAGAAGCTGACAGAACATACAAAGATCCAGGTCTATAGAGCTTGCGTCCTGAGCACACTCTTGTACTGCAGCGAGTCTTGGACCCTTTATGCATGGCAGGAGAGGAAGCTGAACACCTTCCATATGCGCTATCTCCGACGTATTCTTGGAATCACCTGGCATGACAAAGTCTCAAATGACGCAGTATTGGAACGTGCTGGAATCTCTAGCATGTTCACACTTCTGAAACAGCGGCATCTACGCTGGCTTGGGCATGTCGTGAGAATGGCTGATGGTCGGATTCCAAAAGATCTCTTATATGGAGAATTAGCGCAGGGAAAGCGCCCAAGAAGGAGACCACAGCTGCGATACAAGGACATCGGCAAGAGGGATCTAAAGGCCTTGGGAATGGACATCAACAGCTGGGAAACCTTGACCTCTGACCATTCAGCGTGAAGGCAAAAGACACAGCATGGCCTTCTCCAACTGGAAGACACACTTGTTCGGCAGGATGAAGCAAAGAGACAGACCCGAAAGCAGCGAAACATGGAGCCTGGGCAGGGGACGGAATTTATTTGTCCTCAGTGTGGAAGGGATGGACACTCTCACATTGGCCTCTTTAGTCACACTAGATGCTGTTTCAGGACCTCCAATCAGAGCACGATACCATAGTCTTTCGAGACTGAAGGATGCCAATACAATATACAAATAAAATAATTAAGTGGAAGGAAACAGTCTTTTAAAAGGGTATTTTGACAAATGATCTTTTGTGAAGGAAAGCTTTTTTATCATTACCTTTGCATTTTAAGTAATTCTGATGTCCTCCTCACCTAACGTGTTGGCACTTTTGGACTATACAAAATCATATGATGATCATATGATGAGAAAACGAGATCTTGGAAAGCACAGAAGATCTGTATTGGGTTTGATTGCCAAATTCCCTTCAACCTAAGACTTGTCTGACATTTAAAACTCTGCAGGGAGCTTTACCCTAAGCTTCAAATCACAGAGAATTAGCTAAGGGAAACTGAAGCTTCTAAGCTAGTAGGAACGCCTCGTTTATAAGAGAAATATTAAACTGCAGCCATTTATCTGAAACCATAGTTTTCATAGGGCTAGTGAAACAAGCAGGGCAAACAAGATAATAAATAGGATAATTAATCTCTATTATAAAGTGGAGAAACTAAAGGTGCAATCCTTCACACACTTACCTGGGAGTAAGTCATACTGAAGTCAATGAGAGTTCTTAGTAGACGTGCATAAGACTGTGCTGTTAATTTCATTCATCTGTTTGCTGTCTGTGGAAAGTGGCAGTGGGGGTGTGGGGTGGGTGGACTGCATCCTCCAGAGTGTGTTGGGATTGGCTTTACTGGTGCATGCTGGATGTATTCTGCTTTCTGATTGTGCCTGGTCCAGGTTGACCCATTGCATCTGCTAGGGAAAGCCCATACCTGGGCAAGCCCAAGGAGACCTCCAAGAGCCAAAACTTACTCAAGGAATGCAGCATAGCCCACTCCAGCACACTGTATCACTGTATCCTAATTTAATTAGGATCAGGCATTAGTTAGGATTCGAATTCCATTAGCTGACTAGACATTTTCATTCTGCAAGCCTTTTCATTTATAGTTGCTGTTAGTTTTTATATGGTTTTACTCTGGCCTGCTTTTAATGCTCTTTTGTGCTTCAAGCCATTTAACATCTCATGTTGCTTGTCTTTTTTCTTTGTGTGTTTAATAAAGCTCATCCCTTATTGCTATTTTACTGTCCATTGCTTTTGTTTCATGGTTTTATTGTTTTGTTTTGGTCCTTAGTCCCTTTAGCTCACAAAGGACTTTCAAAATTAGTAGCTTGCTTTGGAGATTTTAATAGCCTGACTCCCTCCCGCCCCCAAGTTTAAATTACCGGTAAATATGTTCCTAAACATGACCCTGGAACATCCATGTTACATGAACATCCAGTGTGCTGCGGAAGAGGAGGATATGAAATAGCCTGAATCAGCAGCAGTGGTCAAGGGGACTTTTGTTGTAGTTCCTGTCTCAATCCCATTCATATGTACTATTTTTAATGTGAAAAATGCTTCCGCTGATGGATTTCTTCCCCTATAAAATTAGAGGATGGCAAAGGTTGTGACTGTGTAAAGTACTAAATTCTCTTCACGCTTCTGCTGTATTTTGGTCTTTCCCAACTTACATTTCAGCACTCCTTTCTTGAAGTTAAATATTCAAAATTTTTGCTGACTTTGAATGCTTTACAGCCCAATCCTAATAGCACCATTTATTGCTAGGATGCTCGTTCCAGTGAAATAAGGCTCTTATCAGGTGTTGCAAAATGTGACTCACTATTTTGTGTGGCCTAGTCACTGCTACAAGGAGCAAAGGACTGAGCCAGTACACTGATGGAAAAGAGATGCATTAAAGTACAAGCAAGATACCGCAAGGAATGGAGTAGAGAGGAAGGGGATGGAGAGAATAGCAGATTAGAGCCAGGAAGAATATCCTAACCACCTTCCCAACCTTGAGTTCTTATCTACCCCTGTAGTATTCAGCAGGTACCATGCTGCGCAGTTGCAACACCATGTGGGGATTGGGCTGTGATAGCCCAATCATGTCCATATCTACTCAAAAGTAAGTTCCAGTGCAGCCAATGGAACTTACTCCAAGTAAGTGTGGATAGGATTGCAGCCTCGGGGTTCAATCCTACCCAGTTTAGCCCAGAGCAACTCACCTGCTCCCTGTTCCTGTAGTGGTGGTGGTAGGCTAGCGCATGTCTTTGCATTGGCCTAAGCCCACCAAGGAGTGGCGCAGAAGTTCCTTACAGCACTTTTCACACACCCAGGCCATCACGGGACTTGTGCCAGTCTAACTGGGAGTTAGGATTGCTGCCTGTGTCTGTTAGTTCTAGGATGAAAGTGGTAGCAGTGTTTGCAAGGACCATATTGTTCATCACCACGATTCAGAATCTGATGTTCTTTAAAACTCAGCTAAAGCCTAAATTGGCTTTCTTCAAGCAATTTTAGTGGTGGATATACACTGTGAAGCAAAATCCAATATTCCTATCCTGCTGTAATTGCGTGCATGTTCCAGTGATTCATGTATTTTTATGTTTTCACTTTCTAGTTACAAAGTATTTCCAAGTTGTGTACCATCCTTTGGATTCCGACATCTTTTGTCCCTCACAGACAAAGTTGACCGATTCAATGAGGAAGTTCAGAAGCAAAGGGTTTCCCGGAATAGGGATGCCCCAGAAGGTGGTTTTGATGCAATCTTGCAGGCTGTTGTGTGTGAGGTGAGTAACTCTAAGGCAGCAGTTCTCAAACTCTTCAGGAGTTTAAGCACTACTGCAAGTTCTTGCAGGAGAGAGGGGACATTGAATGATGCAATCCCCTGAATTATGTGACTTTCACGGGGCACCGGGGCTTGCTCCTGCTCACCAGAAGCTGCAGCAGGTTCCCACAGTCCACAGGGAGCCCAGAGACACTCAATAATCTCGAGCCACTTCCAGTTTCATGATCACAAAGCAGCACAGTCCAGGGGACTGCATCACTCCATTCCCCTTGCCTCTTAAAGAGGCATAGCCCAGGGCACCTTGGGCTGGAGTGTCATGATGCCCCAGTTTGAGAACCACAGCTCTATGGTATAATGAATTATGGTCAAATGTTTTTCTAATTTTATGTGACATATTGATACTGGAGGTATCAGAAACAGGAAGTTGAGATATAAAATTTAAGGAATCTGTACATGAATAGATGCCCTTGTGTGATATGAGGTATTTGTACTTCAGGCTAGCATGTAGTGGGAAAGTTACTCTTGCAGTAAGAATTATAAGGGACTCCCACATGTAGAACTGATACATATCTGTATGGGATAGATGCACTTCTTTGTATTTTCAAAATGGCCCTGGAAGCACAAAATGTGAATGCATGACTCATTTGTGCTTTTTTGTAATAAGTAGCATTATCCATGATCAGTTTTCTGAAGAACATCTTTTTGAAGAAAGTACTGCTTTTACTTGTCATTTTGGCTGTTCTTTTTATGGCATATCTTGCCAATAATTCTTGCCTGAGGCTCCTATATGAACCGTATTTGTGTTTTGCATGGAACTTTAGGTAGCATATGAGGTAAATATTCTGTGTCCCTTTTTGCCCTTGAAATTTGGTAACTATGTCATAAGAAGAAATATTTGAGAAATACAGCCTGTTACATACGGTGCATCCATTTGTCAAAGCTTCCCTTTCCGTTTCTCCCTCTACATTATAAAACTGGCTTCTGTGCTGACCAAAACGCAGTCTGTTTCTTAAATGTGGGAACACAGTTGCCTCTCAGCAGCTGCCTTGGCAGCAATTCTGCTTCTGGCAAAAGGACAACTTTAATTCAAATCGCTGTCAGCATAGTCAAAGGATAATATGTTTATCACATCCTGGGAGGGGGAATTAATTCCTTCTGCCCAGAACAAGAAATAAAGATTGCATTGGGCATTAATTTGTTGCACCTGCTGATAATTATTTTATAACCCACTTTATGCCTTTGTTTTGCTTCTAGGGTGTTTCCCTGCATAGCAAGAGTAGCTTGTAAAGTGCTTGCTACTTTATGGATTTCAGAGACAGGTTCAGGATCACACCCTCTATGATAGAAATAGCCAGTGGATATGTATGGTCCAAGTTAGGGGCTGCAAAGCTTTTTCCCAGGTGTCCAACCAGTGTTAATTTCCAAGATGAGAGCTGGTAATGTAGTAGATAAGAGATAAGAGAGCTGGCAAATGAGAGGTATGAATGCAGAATGCCCTTGTTTATATTACAAGGGTATAAAGTTTCAAGAAGGCTCTGGGCAAACTGCTTTCTATTAGCCTCAACTCACTTCCCCTCCATATGATGATAAGAATACTGAGCTTCTTATATGACGGTTGTAAAGAATGCAGCTAGTTAGCATATATGAAGCTGTTTGATGTTTAAAAGTGCAGGCTCCCCTTTTTATCCACTTTTTATTCATTCTGGAAGCTTCTGTGAATAAAAAAATGTGGGGGTGGGGAAACAGTGGCAAAAATAAAGTGTGTTCCTTTACAGTTGTTTAAAAACAAGCTTTATTACTATTATAGAGAGGCAGCAATTTAAAAAGCAAAAGACCCCTTCCTTTGCCTGTCTCAGGCTGCAACCCTAAAGAAATTTTGCTGGGAGTAAAACCCAGTGAACACAATGGGGCTTTCTTCTGAGTACACATGGTTAGGATTGTGCCCTCAGTAGAAGAATGGGATATTTGCTTGCATGGCTACCTCTCTACAGTAGTAGAAAAGCAGTTTTCAGTACTGTAATTTACAGTAGCATTCATATTGAATCACATCCATGTATAAAAAAATCAGTATATAACAAGCTTCAGCCTGTGTTCTAATAATAAGAGTTACTAATTTTAGAGGTTATATTCAGTGGTTCTTAAACTTTAAGTACAAGGACTCCACTTTTTAGAGTAAGAATCTGCCAGGACTCACCAGAAGTGATATGACCTGAAGTGACATCATCTAGGAGGAAAATTTTTAACAATCCTAGGCTCCACAATCCCCTAGTCCAGTGATTTTCAACGTCTTTCATCTCATGGCACACTTAACAAGGCACTGAAATTGTCAAGGCACACCATCAGTTGTTTTTAGCATTGACAAGGTACACCAGACTGTTCAAATCCCCCAATTTTCCTATTAATGAATGTCAGTCCCTCAATTCCCGTGGCACACCTGAAGACTATTTGTGGCACACCAGTGTGCCATGGCACATTGGTTGAAAATCACTGCCCCAGTTATTGTTAAAAGCGTAGACATAGAAGCGTATTAAAGAACAGATCTATAACATTTCCCAAATGCAGTCACATCCCATGGTAGAATGAATTCTAATTTATTTTTAAAATATTTAAATGAATGTGGACCCACTCATCAATTGGTCCTGACCGCAGTTTGAGGAACATGGTTCTATAAAGATAAAAATTACTAGGGCATTGCCCTTGTTGTGAACACCTTTTCTAGGATGTTGATGCTGGATGGCAGCCAGCTATGCAAGTGTTGGCTTGAGTTCAGTGGGACTTAACTCCCAGGTATATGTGACTAGAATGCAGCATTAGAGCACAATCCTAACCAGAAATAATCTACACAATCTACTCAGAAATAAGCCCCATTGTGTTCAATGGGGCTTATTCCCAGGAAAGTTCTTTAGGTTTGCTGCATTAGATAGGAATAAGTTGTTGAGAAGGTTGATGTTGTTGCATCCAGTTGAAGTGGACCACAGTCCATGAAAGTCTATGTTAAAATAAACCGGGTAGTTTTTAAGACACTGCAAGATTTGAGGAAGGTTTCCATTAAGGAAGCAGAAGAGGATGGCACACATTTTTGCTGAATATAATATTTAAAACATTTTCATATCTTTATCACTGTTTCAGTAACCATCTTTTGATTGCAAACAGCTGAAGTTATGCATTCCAAATTATCCCAAGTATGTGACTTGGCATGTATTTGCTTACATTGTATCAATGTTTTTCTTTTATTACAGTCACCATCCTTGGAGTTTTCAGTTACAGAATTTAAAGGCATAGTTTTTCCATGTTCAGAGTATATTTTTATTTCAGTCACATATTAGTATTGTCTGCTTTTAGCTTTTTAAGTTTGGGTTTTCTATAGAGAATTTAAAGAGACTGACAAAACCCTTTCTCTTGTTAGGGTAACATAGCAACAGTTATAGCAACAGTTATCTCCATGTGATTGCTTAATGCAGGGAGAATCTGTCACTTTATGTGTTAAGACTGATGATGAATGTCTTCTTTTGACTTGGTTTTTATGTAGAAGGAGATTGGATGGCGGAAGGAAGCTTCTCATTTGTTGGTCTTCGCTACAGATGACGTCCCACACATTGCTCTGGATGGGAAACTGGGTGGATTGGTGCAGCCACATGATGGACAGTGTCACTTGAATGAGGCCAATGAATACACTGCAGCCAATCAGCTGGTGAGAATAAATACCAATTTTTTTTCTTGCTTCATTTTTTACTGGGCAGTGTCACAGTGGTAGCCTAGTTCCAACTTGTTTTGTTGTTGTTACTATATTCCACTTTCCTGATCGCTTTCATCAGTAAAGTTCAAAGTGAACATATTGAACTAAAACTCAGACCCAATGCAACTCTTTGCCCACAATGTTTTGAAAATGAGCAAGTGAAATGACCTTAATATCATTAAATATAACTTATTTTGAGATGCTTTGCCTTACTACTTAAATCAGTGTTCTCAAGCTTTTCAACCTGGGATCCCCTTCTGAGAATGACAGTCTGTCTGGGACACCCTGACATTATGTTATGGCTGACATCAAACAGGAAGTGACATCAGTGTGATGGCCAGAGCTCCTCCATGTCTACTAGGAAGTATATCCTATTGTGCTCAATGAGACTTATTTCCAGGAAAGCAGCCGGAGTGTTGTATTCTAAGATGGCAGTGCCCAGTGCCAGATTCCAGAATGGCAGCATCCAGCTTTTCATGACCCCCTGAAATTGTGACCCGAAAAGATGTGATCCCTTGATGGTGTCCTGACCCCCACCTTGAAAACCACTGAGTTAAATGATCAACATCTCAATCCTATAGGCTTCTAATAGCGGCAGGACTCATTTTTTCCCCTTTCATTAACACTATGGTGCTGCCATAAAATATGTGCTTTTTTTAGTGCTTTGGAGATGCCAGTGCAAATGGCCAGCAGATCCAACTGGCACACTTGTCCTGTTCCTGAGTGGATAAAGTGAATTTAAGGGCAGGCCAAAAGGTTGCCTGTAGGCAGTTCAGGGCAGGATTGGTGAACAGAATGGTGGTTCAAGGGTGGGTCTTTGAACGTGCACTGTCAGTAGTAGTGCATGTCAGATCCTGACTCAAAATGACCCCTTCCTCTTTTCTGATTTAAACCATCTAAGAGTCCAAGGAGACTCACTGGTGATTAAACAGCCTAGCAGGGATACCAGCTGGTCATCTGATGGCACTCACCATAACATGCGTCTCACACTCTGTTGGTATGGCTCTGTGCTGTGGAATGGTTAGGGATAAGAGACATGGAAATTTCCTGTTTGAGGTAAAATATTACAAACACATTCTGCAAAACAAACCCCATGTTTTCTCCTTTATGTTTTCCAGTCTTGCAGAGTGATGACAAAAGATGGTAGATGTAGAGTACAATCTTAACCATGTCTACTCAAAAGTAAGCCCCATTGTGTTCTATGGGTCTTACTCCCAGGAAAGTGTCTTTAGGATTGCAGCCATAATGAATAATGGTTACCAATTTTTGTCGTGATAGAAGCAGTTTGTTCCTTCATAAACATGTCTCATCCACTCTTCTTGCCACATTTTATTTCAGGATGAAATGTTACCCCCAAAGTGCTGTTGTCACAGGAAATGGCAATAGCCATATTCGCTCTATCCCTCACTTTCAAACACGAGTGCATTTTGTCCTATGAATGGTCTTTTTTTAGCAGCAGCCTTATGTTTCAATTAATGTATAAAAAAAGCAGGCCTCCGTCAGTCTTGAAAGACTATGGTATCGTGCTCGGCGCTGCATACTCTGCATGCGAAGCACAAAAGCCTGGATTCGATTGTTTTGGAGGATAGGCTGTTACCCAAGCAGCAAATCCCCCCTCTCCACGCCACTGAATTAGTCCAATGGAAAGGCAGAGCCAGTACGATTGGATCCAGCTGGCGTTGCAGAGCTGGGCAAAGGACAGGAGCTCAACCTGTCTTATGGGGCCAACCTGGGTCTTGAACCCTGGCCTGCTGGTTAACAGGCACAGTGTCTTAGCCACTTGCACCACCCACAGCCCTTATTAATGTATAGTACAGTGTCAATTTGTCTATTATTCTACTATTATGATTTTCTTTATACATGAGCAAATGTAAATATTGGTAATTAAATAAATAAAATTTGAGTTTTAACTCAGCAGAGAGGCCTATGGATGGTTCCCAGTTTTCTGACTGAAGAGCTGCTTTGAGCTTTCATGGCTATGAGAATTTTATGTAGGCCAAGCAAATCCAAATTATTATTGTCCCCTCTAATGAGCATGTCATGTTCCCCTCCTCCATGTCAAAGTGCTTTTCTGGCTGGCTGTCTCATAACCAAAGGCTGGCGTCCCAACACAGAAATTGCCTTTGCTTTCCTGAGCAAGCAAACAGATCTACACATAAAATACTTTTAAAAGCAAATACATCCAAGCTGGTGATTCCTGCAGTTGGTGAATTAGCATAGATGTTACCTGAAGAGTCATCCCAGTATGTATGATATTAAGGGATAGTCAGTATTATTTATTTAAGGGATTTATATTCTGCCTTTCTCATGCAAAAACAAATGCCCAAGGTGGCTTACATAGCTTTTATCATCACAACAACCCTGTGAGGTAGGCAGTTGTTCTATGGGCAGCTCGTAGAATTCTTCCACTTGGACTCCTTCGCAGTGTGCTCATCACATCTGGCATTGGGGAATGCCTTTCAAGCTTCCAGCAGAAATAGTTTCAGGTGGACCAAGCTGTAAACAGTGACTCCTTTTGCCTCTGTTCTCTCATGACAGCTTTTTTCAGCTTTTCAGTCTCCCATCCAAAATTCAACCCAGTCTATTCCCACTTAGCAGACTTCTGGCCGCCCCCCACTCAAACACCAGACCAAATGAACGCTTCGGTTGCAAAGGCTGGTCAATCAGCCCATGGCCTGAGTGAAACACACAGTGGATTGTTGTGCCCATGTTGTGCTGTACACATTACAATGCAAAAGACTCTACCTGGATACATTTTAATAAAAACACTATCTCTGTACTGTAAACAGATTGTATCTGCTTGGATAGAATGTGTGAATAACTAACATTCTTTAAAGTATCTCCACTAAAATACATTTAATATGTATATACTTATTAACTTTAAGCATTCAGTTACCATTCATATACATTCAGTTACCATTATGGACGAACTGTAATTGTTTTACTCTTCTCAGTTTGCCCTTTTGTTCCTCCAGGACTATCCTTCCCTTGCACTTCTTGGAGAGAAACTGGCTGAGAACAATATTCACCTAATTTTTGCAGTGACTAAAAATCACTATTTTCTTTACAAGGTAAGTTCTAGGAGCGAAGAAGAAGAGACTTGTTTCCTGTATGAAACCTGCTGGATATGGGAGGAAGCACTGTTGTTAGTTTTCTTTTAAACAAAGTATGGAAAGTCTGCTGCTTGGGAGGAAGAGAGAACAGTTCTGAATCCAAAAGAAGCACTTTTAAGGAAGTGCTGGTTATGTGTTGTATTTTAACTCCAGGGAGGTCTTATTTATATTCATTTTAATTCATCTGTCCTTCCTCTACTTCCGGTTTCATTTTCCAGTTAATGTCCTAATGGCACTTTGGCAAAAAGCAGTTAAGCTTCTTAAAATAAAGAGATAAATGTCAGCGATCAAGAGAGCACCAAAAATAGCTGCAGACATCCTCCTGATTTTGGTAACGTTGCCAGTAGAAGCATACTTAGCCAACTGACTGTGATTACTTGAATGTTATTACTTGAAAGTAGAGGGTGTGTTTTTGTAACTAATGAAAAAATGAACTAAGATGAGTCTGTTTTTTTGTTCTGTTTTATATCTGTTGCCAAAAAACCAAGCAAACTTTAAAGAAAAAAATAGCATCTGAACCATTTGGGATCCCCCACTTACTTTTAAAATGGGAGGGGGCGGATTTAAAGTAGAAAAGAAGTAGCATTCAGGTGGCTGTCATTCTCCCTATCCAATGGCTTGAGATATTCTAGAAAAAAATCAAGGTAGGCTCAGAGTAACAGCTCTGCTGTTGTAAAAGCTCTGCTGCTTCTTTGGAACTTGAATAATACAGTTTAAAGAAAGAAAAAGAACCCTCCTACACTAGTGGAAACTTTCTCCTGCCCTCTTCCACCTTCTAGAAGAGTCGCTGGGTGTCAATGGTGCATGCACGAAGTGGCTCTGAATCTCATGGCAGGGAGCTGCTCTTGCCAGAACAGGGCGTAAGACAGTAGATTACAAGAACTGCAAGACCTTGAATAGGATTGGGCCATCAAAGCAAAGCCTTCCTTTATTCATATTTCAGTAACTTGCTTTTGTTTGTGTGTTTCTGTTTTTAAAGAATATTACAGCCCTAATTCCTGGCACAACAGTAGAAGTTCTGTATCAAGACTCCAGGAATATAATTCAGCTCATAGTCAAAGCCTATAATGTAAGTTTCTCTTTTCATTGCCAAATTCATTTCATTATCAATTCATTTCATTCATTATCAATTCATTATTATAATTTGTTTTATTATCAAGTTTCTCTTTTCATCACCCAAGCAATGTCTGTTATAGTGGCTTCTGCTGGTGTCCTTTTGCATTTTAGATTGTGAGACTTTTTGGGACAGGGACCCTTAGCCATTAATTTTTTTCATTTTCTTTGTAACCCACTTTGTGAACTTTTTAGTTGAAGAGAGGTATATAAATACTGAAGATGGATTGATAGAGTCATATAGTGATGTCTTCCTACTGTGTTTCTGTGTGTGTGACTACTTTTCACTTTCTTTTGTTTGCTTATTTTTTGACATTTGGAATCTTCAAGTGAATACTATTTTGCTGTACATAAAATATAGTAATGAGCACAATAAATAGGACCTCTGAATTTGGCTGCTTAAACACAACCATCAACTAGCAAGCCTCACAGGTAGGAATCTATGCGAGTTAGTCAACATAGGGCACAATCCAGAGTAACTACGGGATCACGTAAGAGACATTATGTGCACCCATAGTTACTCCACCACATAGTGAAAACCTATGGGAAATTCATATTGCAATCCAGAGTAACTTGTTCTTACTCCGGAGCAAGGACTCCCCGTAGTTACTCTGGATTTTACCCTTAGGCTTACTTTCTTGGGAGAAAGCCATTGAACACACTGGGGCTTACTTCTGAGTAGACGTGGTTAGGATTGTGCTCAAAGGTATTTTTATTGAGGTGATGAGACTTTGGATCACAGTAACCAAAACACTCCATTATCATTTTGTAAGTTAAAGATATGGACAAGAAATTCTGTCTGGCTGGTGAAAGACTACCTGGGCCAGGTAGACTTTCTCATGCTTTTGTATGTCAGCTTGAACCCTTCTTTACTGGTTCAGCCTAACTAATCCTGTTTCTTGAATGTTTTTCTAATTGTTTTAAGGCAGATAAGTACTCTGCCAGAATGTTTATTGCTTCCTTTTGATTACTTCCTCTTCCCCTCTGAATGCCAGAGCAGCAATTTAAGACTCTTTCTCTAAAATAGCTCCATAGCTATTCATACAGCTTAAGCAAAGACTGTCCCTATTTGTTCTAGATAGATTCCTATAGTCCAGATACCTTCCACTAATAAATCACTGTCCTAATTATGCTTGATGGGAAGATTTTGGTACAAGCATGTCCTGGTATCCATTGGGATTCTGTTCCAGAACCCTCTGTGGTTTTGTAAAACTGTGGCTACTAAAGGTGCTCCAAACCTCCAGAGGCAAGGGGTTGGTCTTCTGAGCCCTGCAGAGGCTGAGTGGATTGTGGACTTCAGAATGAGTCTTTAAACAAAAAGAAAAAAATTAAGGCAACATTTTTATGTGTTTAAAAAGCATTGGGAGAATCTGTGTGGCTTCTATGCAGCTCAGAAGATCCTCAAAAGACACTATAGAGGTGAAGGGCATAAGGAGTGGGGCTCTCAAATCCATGGATACTTGGAACCACAGTTATGGTATCTGCTGGTACAGGAGTGCCTTGTATTGTCTATGAAAATAATGCCCTTTTCATCTCCCTGTCTGTTCAGATAAGTAATGTTTTGCTAAATGTTTTTATCAAAATTATGTCTGGCCCACTCCCCACCCCAATCCACTCTCTGCTGCTGACAAACCTGCATCTGTGAGCAGCTGTTCGCACATGCGGCCTCCTTAGGAACTTTTACTGGCAGCCCCCAAAGAGGCTGACAGTAGTGCAGTTTTCATGCCATTGGCCCAGAACACTGGATCTTTGGCTTAGAAATGGAGATGAGCACCACCCCAGAGTTGGTCATGACTAGCAGTGTAAAACATACAGGGACACCTTTACCTTTTACTTTATCATATACTAGCAAAAAGCATACCCCACGGCGCATCAGTCCCCCCATGGCCATCGTCCCCCCATGGCGCATCAGTCGTCCATGTGCATCATCTCCCCATGCGCATCATCTCCCCATGCACATCAGTCCCCCATGCGCGACATCTCCACACCATGCGCATCAGTCCCCCATGCGTGACATCTCCCCCTTGCGCATCAACTCACCATGCGCATCTTCTCATGCGCAGCATCCTCCCCAGTGCAACCTCATCCTTCAAACAACATCCCCCCCAAGTGCACCAGGCACTGAGCACCAAATTGGCTGGATGTTGTCAGTCTTCTATGTTAAGTATAGGACCAAAACACGTTGCACCCCTTCTCAGCCCCTTCAGGGTTAAATTTCTCCAGATGGGTTCTTGGTGGGTGTTTATGTCACAGAAGGAACACCCTCCCCGAATTTCATGCTTCTAGGTCCGGGGGTTGGGATGGAACGTTGATGAGTCATCAATTCTTCAATGCAAAGTATAGGGAGGAAAACGTGTTGCGCCCCTTTTCACCCCCTTCCGGTTGGAATTTCGGAAAACCGGTTCTTAGTGCATCCCTCCGTCACGGAAGGAACACCCACCCCAAACTTCATGCTTCTAGACCCAGCGGTTTTGGCAGGGCGTTGATGAGTTAGTCAGTCAGTGACTTTTCTCTTTTATATAGATAGATTCCCTTAAAATAATGTTCTCCAGGTTAAGCATCCCAAGCTCCTTTTAAATTATACCTTATAGGGGCTTGATTTCCAGACCCCTCACCTTATTAATTACCTTCTTCCAGCTAACTGTACTTGTGGCCTTATTAAAATGTAGTACCTAAATTTGGATGCAGTATTCTTAGTGAGGTCTGACTAGTGCAGAATATAATGGAATAATTCCTTCTTATGATCTGGATTATGTACATCTGCTGATATACCCCAGCAGTGCAATCATATTTTGATTTTGGGGACCAGATACTCCCCTACCATCTCTTTGAAATTATGATGCCCCCCATTTTTCATTCATGAAACTATTAGTTTGGGCCACTTTCCCTTTGTGGGAAAAGACAGAAACAAAGTAAGAATGGAGCTACTCTGCCTTCTCTCTGACATCTGTTACCACTTCCCCATCTTCTCCACGCAACTGGCTTGCCACTTCCTCAGTCTTCCTCTTCTTTTGAACCCAATAACTACAAAAAATTATTCTTGTTGTTTTTGGCATCCATCACCACTTTCAGCTCAGTCCTTGAGATTTCATGCAGCACTTGATCCTAGACAAAATATATCCACTTGCTACAGTTTTTTACAATATCAGTGAGAAGCAAATTGTGGCCCTCTATCCGCATACACATTGTCTAGTATTTTTGTGGTATGATCCTATTGGGCCCAGCCCCCAGTGTAGCATTCATTTTGCTGTTGGCAACTGGCAACATGCAAATGAGGCTCCAGGGAATTGTTAGTCACCTGCCAAAGCAGGTAAAACAGTGTGGGGAGACAAGTAAACTTTGGTGAAGTTTGTCATGCTTTCATTTTTCCCTGCTTAAATTCTTTCCTTTGTGCTCAGGTAGCTCCCATGTTCACTTTATGAACATGCTGCTGGAAAGAATTCATTTCAAAACACATGGAAGTCCACTTCTCACAAACATTGTCCAAGTTGTGCAGTATCTTCATAGTTTTATTTTTTTGGTGGTGGCCACACTACGGTTGGATGCATGAGTTCAAACTAAGATGTTTCTCCACCTGGTGCATTTATCACATGTTTTTCAGGTGTTTAGCTTTTGTGTATGCGCTGTATGTTAGCTAATCTTTTCAAGTTTTTCAAGCCCAAATATGACTCAAAATTATGGCTACAATCCAGAGTAACTACAGGACCTTTTACACTGACGTAGCTATGGTGCTACCTATGGGAAATCTATGGGAAATGCATAGAGCAATCCAGAGTAAGTGCCTCTTACATCTTCCCATAGTTACTCTGGATTGTAGGGTATGGCTTCCTCTCAGAAACATGTCTATGTGACAGTAGATGGATAAACTCTACTATGCCTATGTGACAGTAGATGGACAAACTGTACTGTCCATGACCATTATTGTATATTGTGTGCTCACAAATGTCTTGCTGTCCTGGTGTACCTGAGGGGGGCAGTGGGTGCAAGTGCTCCTGGGCAGCATGGTTGGGGAACACCCACTCCAGTTGTGCCACCCAGAGGTTCTTCTGAACCTTCTGCCTCCCTGTCTGGAGGCCTTCTGTGGGCCTTAAACTATCACTTCTGATTTTCCAGGAAAAACAGGAAATGTAATTTCAAGGTCTTCTAGAGTCTCCAGAAGGCTTTGTGCAGGATGGCTATATGTAGCCTCTTTTGCTCCCAGAAGACCTTTGGAGCTCATGAATCGAAGTTATTTCCAGTCTTGCCTGGATGGTACAGTGGCCAGAACTGCCACTGTCTTGAAGTGCTAAAGTGTTCAGTAAACAGAAAATGTGAGACACTATATTTGCTTTTCTTTTGATAATCAATTGAACTTTTTTTTGGTAGAGTATTCGGTCTAAAGTAGAGTTAACTGTTTGGGACAATCCTGAGGACATCAACTTGGCTTTCACAGCCACTTGTCAGGATGGTTTGTCGTACCCTGGAGTCAAAAAGTGTGGTGATCTTCAAATTGGAGATACGGTGAGTTTGATACATGGATAGGAGAGGGAATCATGAAAAGGTTTTCCTTGGGTTAGTAAAGTACCTGCTTTGGGTAAAGTGCTTTGGAACATGGAACGTAAGGAAATAAATTTGAGATCAAGCATTGATAAGGTTCAAAAGGTTCAAACACAGGCAAATTTCTATTGGTGAATTTTGCTTGGAAATCTGTACCAAAGTGATAGGTCTGAGATAACCAGTATCATACTCTGTATCTCCAGTTAGCTTTTTGGATAGGGAGCTAGTTTAATTAGAACTTTCCACACGTAATAATTTAATCAGCCATTTCATACCTCTTTACCATTTTTCCCTTTGTCACTTGCATTAGCAAAAGACTATGGAACATGTGACTGCCACTTGTACTGTTATTACACCCTCTTTTACTAACCTATGATGCATACATATAATTGATTTGTATTTGAAAGAAGCTGAGATAGCAGATTTCTTGTTCTGAAGTAGTGAAGTCAGAATAACTGTACTCCTGGATAAGCTGAATGACCTGCCTGATTCACACATGGTCCCATCTTGTAGGTATAATACACAGTGCAGTGTAGGAACAAGACATAGGCTACAATCCAGAGTAACTATGGGATCTTTTACACTGACGTAGTTACGGTGCCACCTATGGGAAATGCTTACAGAGTAATTGCCTCTTATGTCTTAGCGTAGTTACTCTGGATTGTAGGGATAGTTTTGCTCATCTTCCTCACTATGTTTAGAATATTCACTGAGAATGGGACCCTGGATGCATAAACATCTATGTGAGAAGATAATCTTTATCCCACCTATGGATAGGCAGGTGTCATGAATAGGGCCTTCTTCTCTTCAAGTGCCTTCACAAGAGGAATCAGCATTTGGCACATTAATTTGTTACTTCCTCTGAAAAAGATAAAACTAGATATTGTGATCCTAATCTGCTCTGAATGAGCTTTTCGTAGACCTATAAGCAATCCTTATAACCCCAGAATATCCCAATAGTCCTTGGTCTGACTTGATGATCTGTTTTTCTGTGTCATGCAGGAGGTGGTTTTAATCTTCTACAAATTAGGTTTCCCTGCTGCTTTCAGAAGATAGGACAACACTGCATTTCTGATGGCAAAACTGGCTGCTGAGTGCCATCTGCATGCTGCCATCTGGCATGCAAGGACAGGGCAGGCTGCATTCCAAGACAGCAGATTCCCCAACTCCCTACTCCTACTGCATATTTATCAAACAAGCTTGTTTCCAGGCATATGAGAAACAGGTTTATAGATGAACCTGATTTGCTGTATTTGTATGGGTACTTTCAAAACAGTGTCTCTCTCAAAATCATATCTTTGTACAATTTGTGCTGCCTTCTATAAGGTCAGGCAGCCTCCTTAAAATGCCTGGTTTTAAAAAAATGCTTTGAGTAGCAGTCATACTGCACTTTCCAAGTGGCCTATAAATGTGTGCTGGTTTAAAAAAAAAAAAAAAAAAGAAAATCAGCGCTAATTTGTAGTCTAAGCCTTCACTTTTCCAGGAGAAAAATATTGAGTGGCCCAGGGCTTAATATCACTTCTGAATTCATCACAATTTTATCACTGCTGAATCCATCACAATTTTTGCAGGCACCTTATCAGGTGCATATTGGGTGCATTAGGTGCACCTTATTAGGTACATATTTTGTCCAATTCTGTCATGTCAACATATCAGAAGGACACATTGCCCCCTTTTTTATCAACTCCATTCCCTGTTGCTAGGACTGCATCTATGTGCTTTGCATGTTTTCAAACTGGGTGTAATTGCTTATCAGAATAAGAAATCTGCTTTGGGAAAGCAAACTGATTTTGTCAAAAAGTCCTGGGCATTTGAGAACTTGTGTGGAGAATACTTTTGAGGCTTTTTATTAAAACTGTTTAATAAAATAGGTATAAAAGTAACAGAACTAAAATTCCTACAAAATTTGAAATTCATTTGAAGCAATGGTTTTAATCCTGAATTGTCCTCCTGTGAAAAGTGGTTCCTAATGGCTGCAGAGTAAAATGGCATTTGGGATTTGGCATGTGGGGGAAGGGGTCCAGCAGAATGTGCCCTCCCCTTTTGCACATGAGACATTAGGATACAGTCCAGTAGTTTTTCTGAGCAGTTTCTCCCAAAGCAACTCAGTTCCTTTGGTCTGCAGCTGTAGTTGCAGTGTGGATGTCTGTACAAAGCGAATGGACCTGATGAGAGATGTTCTCCAGATAAATAGTCTTGAAGGGCAAAGAGAGCTTATTTCCTTTCTAGAAATAGAGCAAGGAAAGAAAGACATGTACGCTCTAGTGTTGAAGAAGATAGTGTGGTGCTTTCTTTCAAAGGAAAAAATAACATAAACAAGAAAGAATATTTTTATTGAAATGGAAGGCCATTGCTGTAGGGGAAAAAGTAGCTTTGCTATTTTCCCTTTTGAAAATTGTTCCCAGAGGCTTCAAGGGACATCCGTTGTTATAGGGCCATACTGAAGCTGTTGTATGTTTCTGTGCTGTGAAATGCTGTGAAATATGTTGGTTATATAATCTGAAATTTAAGAACTTTGACTTTTAAAAAAACATTGGTATCTCTCCATTTTGTTCTATTTACATAAAGACACTGGTTTTCTGTCAGTGAGAATGCTAAGTAGCTCTTGATGATGTACAATAATGCAAATAATTACTTTGGCACCTCTTACCACTATGCTGATATTTCAGGCATCTCAAATTTCCTGACGTTCTTACACCTCTCTCTTCTTGTGTAGGTTTCCTTTGAGATATCAGTAGAAGCTTGGAGTTGCCCTGCTGAAAATACCTCACATACTTTCACTATAAAGCCAGATTGGTTTCGGGACACTTTAGAGGTGGTTGTCACCTACAATTGCACATGTGGATGTACCAAGCAGATTGAGCATGGCAGCAGCAAGTGCAGTGGCAACGGGACACACGTGTGTGGATTATGTGACTGTGACCCAGGTCATGTGGGAGCCAAATGCGAATGTGAGGAGGGAGAGAGTGGGAACATGTACCAGAATTTGTGTCGTGAGGCTGAAGGGAAACGTGTGTGCAGTGGCCGGGGAGAATGCACTTGCAACCACTGTGTCTGCTACAAGAGTGAATTTGGGAGGATCTATGGTCCATTCTGCGAGTGTGATGACTTCTCCTGTGCAAGATATAAGGGCGTTCTCTGCTCAGGTAAGTAGGGCTACCTAGTGTTTACTTACATTTCCATCTCTTACAGCCACAAATGGCTGTCGGGACATGAGCAAAATTAACCCCTTCATTAAAAGATTACCAGTGAACTGTCCAGAGATATATAGTAGGTTACAAAATGTGTTCTGCTTGATATATTGGAACAAATATCATGGCTGCCCTGTTCTAGTAGTTTCAGTGTGCATGTTGGTAACTTGATTCTAAGGTGATTGGTGGCTCCAAGACCACCTAAGAGATCATCAGGGTTGGGTCAGGAAGGGATTCTGCTGTGCTGCTGGGTATGCAGTACAGGATGATGGAGTAAATGATACAGGGTACAATCCTGACCAACATTCCCTGGGATAGCTGTGCCAGTGGGGCATGTGCTGCATCCTGTAGTTGGGGGTGGGGGTGGGCAGTCACAGAGGCCTCCTCAAGGTAAGGCAATGTTTATTCCCTTACTTTGGGGTTGCATTGCCCTTGTCCTGGTGTTAGAAAGTTGGGTAGCATTGAAAAAGCACTGAGGAAGAACAGGTAATTTGATTAAGGCTGTGGAGAAGGACAGAATGCCTCCATTTCATCTACATTGGTTACGGTTAGTGACCTGGTTCACCCACCCATTGATGACATTGAAATTGGACTGTTAAAACATCTGGGGCTAACTGTAAAGACTGGAAATTTCAGTTACTACAAAATACATTAACTAACCCCCAAATCCAGAGTAACTACGGGAGCACGTAAGAAACTTTACGTGTACTGTACTTACTGCACCACCTAGTGAAAACCTATGGGAAATTCATAATAGAATCCAGAGTAAGTTGTTCTTACACTGGAGCAAGGACTCCCCGTAGTTACTCTGGATTTTGCCCTAAGCTGTAGAGTAACGTGAGGGGTTATGATAACTCCGTTGTTTCACAAACTAGTGGATTCCTATATAGTGATGACCTATAAAGCCCTTTAAAACTCTGCATTTAGATATTTAAAGTACAGCGTGAGTGAATCTGTCTGTCTTGTGAGCAGATGTACTTCTTGCTGCTCTTGGGCAAAGGTCTATGAAACCCCTTCCCCTTCCACCTCCTGAACATGACAGAGCTTTGTATTACCTTTAGATGGCTTTTGTGTGGTCTTAATCTGTATTTTCAGAAAATCAGAAGTGCAGTTTCTGACTGTGTTGGGACCTCAGAAAGTTTCTTGTGTTTTCCCAGGACCCAGTGCCTGGGGCATTTGCCCCGTTTGCCCTGTACCAGGTTTGCTGTTGCTTGTGATATTTTGGGGAGCCTGCAGGTTTTTTTCAGTCATTTGCAGCTGAGTTCCCATATAAGAGCAAAGTTCCTACCTGGTTAAAAGAGTAAGACACCCTGAAAAAATGTAGGGCAAATGTATGACATGTTAAAACAAAGGACAACCTGGGGAAACCCCTAACCCTCCCTCCAGAGTGCCCTCCTGCCCCTCTATTTTCCAGAGGAGCATGGTCCCTTCCCTGTCTCCCGGTCCAGGGGACCAATTTCCTGGGGCCTCCGGAAATATCCGGAGATATGGGCAGCCTGTTCTAACTAGGTGCTAGGATCTGGTGGATTCTTTTCATGATTAAAAATATTTTAATTCTGAACTTGCAAGGCTCGTATAGAATTCCTCTTTGGCTATGGGGAAAGTTGGTGAAAACTTATGATGACTTGGGTATCTGGAAGCTTTCCCAGGAATCATTCAAAAGAAGTCTAATTGCAATGCAAGTCAGAATGGGCCCCTGTGGTTTGTGGGTGACAGTAGCATACATGTGAGGAATGAATCTTAAACCACATGGAGCTCTGACTCATGTCACTGTTGTATTTATATTTTGTGCAGATAACGTAAGATTATTCATATATTTTATGGGAAGAACTTTGAGATAATTATGGCAACAACCAAAGGATTATTATGAAAGCTCAAAATAGCCTCTTTGATATGGGATAAAATGTCCTTTTAAATATTTCTGCATGTTACGATTTGGCAACCATTGTGGATGAATTGGCATAATGTAAATTCATGTTACCGCAAATGAAGGCAATGAACTGCCTCTGCTATACAAGTCCAGCCACATCCTATACTTTAGGTAATTCTTCAAAAACAGTAGAAGGGAGGGAGAAGTAGTCTGTGGACAAAGAAAACCCATGTGACAAAACCTTTTATGACTCAGTTTGCTGAATTAGGCAGAAAACTTCCCCTACTGTGTCAAAAGTGTTATCTTGCAATATCTTGGTGCCAGCTGTCTGCTCAGATTGTGATCCAAAAGAGTTTATAAGGAACATATTGAAAGCTTCTAGAGATTTTTTATACGGTGGTGCCTCACGTAACAAGTTTAATTCGTTCCAGAGGCATGCGTGTTACATGAAATGCTCTTTACGTGAAGCGGATTTTCCCATAAGAAATAATGGAAACTCAGACGATTGGTTCCACAACCCAAAAAAATATTCATATAAAAATATTAACTGTTTATAAAAATGATTACAAAACACTGCAATATAACACTGTACAAAGCACTGTAATATACAGTAACACACAACACTGCAATAAAGAAAATACTGTGCATTACTGAACTGTACTGTACCTTTGAAAACTTTCATGGCTTGTGTGAGAGTTACAGAGAGGGGGATGACTTTGGCTGCAATCCTAAAGACACTTTCCTGGGAGTAAGACCCATTAGACAAAATGGGGCTTACATCTGAGTAGACATGCTTAGGCTTGTGCTCTTTCACAATCACTAATGGAGTCACTGCTATCCATTGGCTCATTATATGTGCAACTAACATTCCGAAGCTGCTGGTGGGGAGCAGCACTAGAACATCGATAAGGCACACCTTCCACGCTGCCACACACAGATCCCACATACAAACCTGGTTCAGGCTGCTCCCCCCAGACCCCTCATGAGTTTCCTGGCCATGGAAACCTATTTCAGTCTTCCTCAGAAGTGCTCTTTACCCAAGACAGTGCTCTTTACGCAACTCAAAATATCTGAGAAAATTTTGCTCTTTACCCAAGTCGCTCTATACCCAAGATACCACTGTACATTTGGAAGCTGATGGATCGAAACAGTTGTAGATCAAGCTCTTGTTACAAAGATGAAGTCTTTAATATCCTTCCGGGTCAAATGCTTAACTAGAAGGACCTGTCCAGTGGTGGGTTTCAGGGGGTTCTCACGGGTTCTATAGAACCCTTTGCTAATGAGTGTGTGGTTCTGAGAACTGGTTACTAATGGACATAGAATCTGTTGATGCCTGTTGTTAATTTAGGTTACCAGGACATAGAACCTGTTGTTAATTTATTTGAATCCCACCACTGCCCATATCCCCATCATATCCATTCCCTCACTCTTACCTCCTCCTGGTGCAACCATGCTGAAAAAGCATGTTTGTAGTGCTGAAAAGGCATGAGCTGAAAATGCATTTGTTGGTGGTGGCCTGGAATTCTTCAGGAGGGAAAGGGAATTAAACAGTGCAATCCCAAGCATGTCTTCTCAAAAGTAAGTCCCATTGTGTTCAATGGTACTTACTCCCAGGAAACTGTGGTTAGGAGTGCAGCCAAAATCTCTTTTCTCCTCTGCAAGTCTCCCACCTTGCAATGGGTCTCCTCAGATTAGCACCAGCTCTTTAGCTGGTGCAAGTCCAAAGAGAAGAAAGGAGAGGGGATATTTTGGTAAAGGTGAGTAGAATCCAGTATGTGACATTGTTACCAGATCCAACCACTTCTTGCAACCATCGCATCCAGTTTGTCTGCTCTACACTCTCATTTCATCCTTTCCTACTGCTGGATCAAGCTTTGGGATACACAGATGGTTATAAAGACTGATTTGAACTTCCTGTGGCTTGGTCACATTGATGTAGCACTCACTCATGTGATGTACTTCTTAGGGAGAAAAACTCTCCACAGGCTAAAAACAAAAACACACTACTCAAAACAGCCTGGATATGTTCCACTTACCACAGCATTGCTAAGCACCATATTTTTCCATGACGCTAGACTGGAGCAGACATGTCCTATTGGAGAGAATACTGGAATTTTTCAAAATAATACAGTGACTCAACTTTAATAGGATCCTTTGATATTATTTTACATGTAGCAACAGGCTATGTTGTCAACCTTGTGTACAAAAAACCTTTTATTCTGACAGAGTAGCTATGGAGCCTCTTCTCTTATCTGTTTACTTTAATGGTAATAGATTATGCAGTGCAGGGATCCTCATAGTTTAACAATACATTTGGTTAATGATATAGTGGAATGGCTTCCTATCTCTCTTTTTATTTGGTGAATAAAATTCTGGAACAAATTCCTCCTGAAGTTATGGTAGTAAAAGATGGCTTAAGTTTTTAAGTGAGTTAAATACTTTAAACCTGTGATACTTGAGCATTTCCACCCAAGACCTCTTTTTTAGAATGACAATCCTCTGGGACTCTCCAGAAGTGCTGTCATGGCTGGAAGTTATATTAAAGGTGCACAGTGTCAGTTTCCAGGATGGCTGCACCCAGCTTTTCATGACTCCTCCCAAGGGGGTCCTGACCCCCACTTTGAAGACCATTGCTTTAAACCATTGGTTCCCAAACTGTGAGAGTGGGGAGCCACAGAATTTGCTAAAAACCCACTGCTCTATATAGCATAGCCACTGGCAAAAATAGTTTGGGAATTACTACTTTAAACTGATAACATTAGAAGCCTTCATATAATAGACTTTTTGGATTCTGGTTTTATCAAATATGAATGGGGTCATCAGGACAGGCCTTAGAAGCTGCAGTGCTCAAGTGGAAACTTTTTTGGGGGTGCAGGTCTTCAGGTTCCTTAGAATCTTAAGAGATATAAATGAAATTATAATAAACTTTTTATCTCTATGGTAAAATGGAAAGCTAAAAACCCATTGCCCTATATCTTCTTCTATATATCTATATATATAAAAAGAGAAAAGTCACTGACTGTGCAACAACTCTCCATGTGCATCAACCTCCCATGAGCATCAACCCTGAAGTGCAACTATCCCCCATGAGCAACAACACTCCATGCCCATCAATCCCCCATGCACAACATCCCCCTCATGCGCATCAACCTCACTCTATTTAATTAAAACTCTTAGGGCACAATCCAGAGCAAGTTCAGCCTGCTCTGCCCTAACTGCTCTCTCCTAACTATTCTGTATCCAGAACATAAAGTTATGCTGCATCCAGAGAGTCAGGAAGCCTGGGCTGCCCTAACTGCTCCAGAGCATGCTAAATAATTGACACATGGGGAGGGCTTGCTCCTGAAGAGACCCCCTCAGATCACACTGAACAAGGAACAGCTGTGGTGTCTGCCTTATAAGAAAGCCCAGAAGTTCCTGACAACCAGTTACAGCTGCAGTTCCTCTAGTGGAGGGTGGATGTTTGGAGTGGCCTGCTGTATCCCCAGGTTACTGGGCTGCTGTAGTTGTTCCATATCCTGAGGTTGAGAGGCAGGAGTTGCAGCTAGGCTGGCCAAGAATCAGATTTTTGGTCAGCACTGCCATTCTTACTCAGGCCTTATCATGGACCCCTATGGGTCTACTCATTACTATACCTGCTCCTGAGGTGGTATAACTCTGAGGGCTGGAAGAGGGCATTTCTGCCTTGGAAACAGGCTCTGGATACAGAGTAACTGCTCTGCCCTAGGCAGTGCTAAACATGCCCTCAACATGCCTCTCCTGAACTGCTTGGGCAGAGCAGTTAGGGCAGAGCAGGTCCACCTCTCTTAGGGCACCCTATGTTGCCTTGCTCTGCCCTAAGCCTCTTCCAGAGTAACTAGGCTGGAGCAACTTGCAGTTGCTCCACCCTAGTGATAGATAGGGCAACCCAAGGGCTCTTATGTGGACTGATTAGTTGCTCTGAATTGTGCTGTTAATCTTTTAAATTAAGAACTGAATTCCTCTGTACTATGCTGCAATTTCTTTAACTTTTGAAAATCCAAAAGAAAATTTTGGAATGTATAATGATGATCTAATGATCTAATAAATATTCCAATATCCTGTAAAAGACTGCATGCATGTGTTTATGATAGAGGAACAAAGACTTCCCTTAGCATAAAATCCTTATGATTCCTACAGCTCCCTTTTTTCCAGGGAAGAAAAAAACCAAGGTTCTTTCCTAGGAAATAATTTCAGACTTAGTCCTGTGGTGAAGATAGCAATTGCAGTCCAGAAATCTCTGCAGTTCAGCTCATAACATTACCTACTTTATGTGTCTCCTTTGATTTATTATTGAAATTCAGTCTTCGTAACTCTGAACTAGTAGGGGCTTTGTGAAAAAGCAATGAAAATCCAGCAGAATCCCGAATGCCTTTTTACTTCAACTCCCACTTACTCCCTCTCTCTGACATATTTGCTTCTTACCCCTTCCCAGTTTACAGCAGCTATAAATTTATCACTTAAGCTGCTGTTATGTGTAAATTTATGGCTTCACTGAAATGGGGGCATATGGCAAGCAGTCAGTTAGAGGAAAGACGGAAGAGGAGAATGTGGGGCTGATTATGTGGTATAGAAGTATAACCTGTTGATTTTCCTTTTTTTTCAAGCGTGTACTTCTTGTGCTGTAATAAGGCAAAAAACACTGTCCCCAATTGTTGTGCAATATTCTAAGTCTTACAAATCTCCATCATAAGATACTAATGATTTTCTACAATATTTGTTCTATGGACAGCTTGTATACATTTTCCAGATGGTAACCTTCACTACATAGTTGTCACACCTGGCATCTGGATATGCCTTCCAAGCTTCCAGCAGCAGCAGTTTTAAATGGTACCATCCATAAACAGTGAATCTTCCTGGCACTATTGTCTCTTGACATATTTCAGACTCCCATTCAAAATTTCACAAGGTCCGTTCTGCTTAGCATTCTTCCAACAATCTTCTGCTGAACCACCAGACCATGACTGCTGCCTATATTGCCAGTTTTGTCAAGTTTTCATCACAGAACTACACCAAAGCACTTCTTGTCCTGATGGCCTTATAAATTACGAGGACGACAAATTATATGCAATTGAGCTTTCCTTATAGCTTAATGCTGAATGAAACAGAGTACCTAAGGCTACAATCCACAATAACTATGGGACCTTGTACACCGACATAATTATGGTAACACCCAGGGGTGGGCCCAGCCTGGCCCAACAACCAGTTCCCCGGAAGTGGGCGGGGCCAGGTGGGGCCGGGGAGAGCACACCACCCACCCCAGCACGCTGCATGACGCAGTCGCAGTGATGGGCTCCCCCGGGCGGCGAACCGGTCTGCCCGGGTTTTTGGCCCCCCGCTAGCAAGCGGACCACTAGCAGCGGGCCAAAATGAGGAACAGGTTTGGGCGATCCTGGTAACCGACATAGTTGGTAACACCTACGGGAAATGCATAGAGCAATTCAGAGCAATTCAGAGTATGTGTCTCTTATGTCTTTCCGTAGTTACTCTGGATTGTAGGGCAAATTTCTCTCCCCAGGGAAATGCTTTCCATATTATGCATTGTGCTGTTTGAAAGTGTCCTGGTGAACTCAGAGGGGCACTGCAGATGTCCCTGGTGGCTTCTCCAGGCTCTGCTAGTCACCACCATCTTAATTGCATCACCACACAAGATATCCCTCAATTCATGTTAAAGGTACCCAGACAGCCAGGAAGAGGAGGTTGCCACAAAAGAAGGGCCTACTTGGAACGACTGCTGTAGAGTGTCTCCCCCCACCTTACATGGACATGTTTCAGATTCTCAATCCCATGGTGTAGGAATAAGGAACTGCAGGATTCCACTTCCCTGGCATAGGCACACTCTCAAGTTCTCATGTGTTCCTCTTTGGAGTTCTTAATTTTGTTCTCCTCAACCAAAGAACTGCCATTGTTCATTCAGAAAGGGTAGTTTAATGCAGAAAGGCTTCAACTTGAATAGAGACAAAAAGCACAATCCTAACCATGTCTACTCAAAAGTAAGCCCCTTTGTGTTCAAAGGGTCTTGCTCCCAGGAAAGTGTCTTTAGAATTGCAGCCAAAGGCTACTATCCTATTCACACTTTCCTGGGAGTAAGTCCCATTGACGACAATGGGATTTACTTTTGAGTAGGCATGCATGGGAATGGGCTCAAAGGTTGTGAAGTTCACAAGTACAGAAGAGAAGGAGTCCCTTCCTATGCAAAGCTGCAAGGCACTTCTGCTAAATTAATTCCAGTCATTGCTCAGAACGTGCAGAGAGAATGAAAACAAGGGTGTGTATGAGAACAGTAAGGGGAGAAAAGGAGGGAGGAGAGAGTAAGTTAATTTAGGAAATTATATTTTAAAAACTGAGTTTATATAAATGGAAAAAGCCCATTCACCACAAAATAACATCATTAAGAACAGCAAGCTCAAGAGACATAGTTTGGCAGGAAAGGTTGCTGGGAATACTTGGTTTTTGCAAGATGCAGTGGCATAGCTAATGATCATGTAGCCTAGTGCAATGCCCAAAAAGTTGCCCTGGAAGTGGTCACAACCAGAAATGATGTGATCCTGGGATTTTCAAATAAGAAAATTTGTGACAAACTTGCCTCCCCCCCATTGGCTCACCACCCATTTGCTGTCTTCCCTTAATTATTAGGATAGTTAATGCACCTATCTGTTATGTGGAGTTGAAGATTTTGTAGCACCCCTCCCCAACAACAAAATCAATTTTAATTAAGTAAATAAAAAGTGTGTCTCTTATTGGCTTGAGAGACTGTGTTGGACAAAGAGTGATTGTTACTCTCTCCCTGCTAGATATAAAAGAAGCACCATTTAGATGTGCCTCTTAACCCAGTTAGCAAGATATTATCTGGATAACTTATTAAGATATATAGAAATGAGATTTGATTCATATTAACACCTTGTTAATTCCATACAGTATCATAATTGCATCTCATTGATTCTTGGAGCAATCTCAAGGGAATGTTTTGAGTTAAGAAAATCCACTTTTCGTTCCATAGGCTTTTGTGTTATCATTTTCTGGTTAAATAGCCATAACTTTTTACAGAATACAGATTTTCCAATGCAGTTTGTTTCATTGCATTCTGCATTAAATTACCTTCCAACAAAATACTGTATAATGTGATTATTATTATTCATACATTCTTGTTTTTCACAATTTTAGCCGCTAGTGTCAAGCTCAGCTTGTTGTCCCCCTCCCCAAAGCTTGCTCCCCGGTACAGCTGCTACCCTTGCCACTCTCTTAGCTACGCCACTGGCAAGAGTTCAGTGACAGCAGTGTCCATGAAATCCTTACCCATTTTCCAACCTCAAAATGCCAGATGTGGGTGGGGGGGGCCATCTAGATGCGGGTGGCATGTTCTCAACGTAGCATCTGGTGGGCCGCTCTATGATTCAGGAAGCAGGATTAGATGGGCCTTTGGCCTGTTCCAGTGGATCTTCTTATGTTCTTAACTCAGACTTGTGGCAGCTCTGTTAACTGTGTAGATCCACCTGGGCCTTGGAGCTTTAACCCTAGGTAAAAACTTCCACCACCTGGAGTATACCACCAAGACTGTGCCATGAGGGATACATTGTGTGTTCTAGTGGCATGGCTACATCAGCAGCAGGGGAAAAGGATTGAATTGGACCCATAACTCTTGCTTTGCGTCAGTCAGTGTCTGCAAAGCTGAATAAAGTGTTTAATAAGTCCACATACAGAATACTACTGTATCAGTGCTGCACTGATGCTATGGTGGGCTTCTTGTTTTGTTCCCCTTGCAACATGAGGCCGTGGCAAAATATGCAGAAAAGGAAGAGGTCACAAAATATGACCAATAGCAGATGTTTCTATACCTTTGTCAACTCCTCCTCGCATTCTTGATCTGTGATATTATTTTTATTTTCCCCAGATATTGAAGTGGGGGAAGAGAGTCAAGGACCAAAGAGGACAGAAAGCTTGGCCACCTTTAATGTTTTGACCCAAATCTCCAGTATTTCTGTTTCCTTTTATTACCTTCCATTTTGAGATGATAATTCTGGTTTTTCTTGGGTGTTCACGTTGTAACTGAGAGCGGAACACAGATACAACTACCACTCCTTCTTTGCACAGTAGCTTCTGCTAGCCCATAGGAAACATCTGCCAAAACATGTGCTGGCTTGCCCCCAATTTGCTATAAACTGTATGAAAAGACATTATGTGGATGAGAAAGATGAGCCAGCTTCTCATCGTAGGTCTCAGCCTGCTCAAATATGAGACAAATCTGAAGAGTTATTCAGCCAGTGTATGTAATCCAGTGGTCATGGCTCCACTTGTCAAGCACAGAGGCAAACAACATGTATCCCTGTCAACAAACTGCCGAAAACAATTTGCAGCATGGAGGTTGGTGTCTCAGCTGTGCCAAATCTCTTGATGTGTACTGTGCTCTGTACACCACTGAGAAAAGGCAAAGGCAGAAGAATAGAGTGCATGAAAGGGGCAGTGAAGAGATGAAGGGACTTGGACTCTTGCCTGTTCCTTGTTCATTTAACAAGGGTTCCTGCATGAAAAGGAGCAAAGGAGGCCAAGACAGTGTGTGGCCAAACTCTGAATGACAGCTGAACATGACAGTAGTTCCCATTTCGACCTTACGAAGAAAGTTAAGCATCATCTGCTAGCTTTCACAAATGCTAAGCATATGTGTGTTTGACTCATTGCACATTTCCAGGCCTCTTGTTGAGATGGGCCATGTTTCTGATAAGAACAAGACTTAAACAAGCTTCTTTGCTATTTTATGTTTCTGTTAAGACATCTCTGCAAAAGCAGAGGGTGGGTGTATGTGCCGTGTAACTCTTTGTTTTGAATATCTCAGAAATAACCATACTTGAAACTTACTAGGCGATGTGTGTGAGTTTCTTTCCAGAGGAGCAGTGAGGGGGTAGTCTGCCATGGGTGCATGCTGTAAGACAACAGTACCCAATCTTTTGGCACCTTTATGGAATCTTAAAGGATTTTGGTACTGAGGGAATCATTTCAGGAATCTTGTAAGATTGGTTAGCATTCTTTTCTGCATGTTGCTTATGGCAGAGGGAGGGCTCAGCTTTTCTTTGTGATATGGAATGGTAGGCAACCAGCATTTCAGAGTGTGGGAAGAGTGTCATCCTGGACTGTTTCTTAGTCCAGGCTCCCACAATACATCTAGGTATGACTGGGAATACTGTATGTTAATGGGCGCAAGACTTGCCACTATGCTCTCATTCCACACCCCCACTATGGCTTGAATTCCTGAATAGAGCTAATCTCCTTGATCACATACAAGAGAACGTGGGGGAGCAACCAACTCAGGGTGCAATCCTAACTTTGGCTGGCACAACTTATCCCTATTCCTATAGTGATTTAAGGAGTCAAGCACCTGTTTGTGCACTGGCCTAACCTTCCCCCTTTCCCCATAGTGGGGTAGAAGTGCCTTACAGCAATTTTGTGACAACCCCAGGAATTGTGTTGGGGCTTAGGCTGCCCTAACTGAGGTTTAGGATTGCAGCCTTCATTTTACATATCCTTGATATTACATATCAATGTAATAGTTTCAATCCCCTTAAATGATAAGATCATTATGCAGAACTGTTTTACTTTAGTGTTTAGCATGAACACCTTCATACACTTCAGCCTAGGGGGAATTCATACATTAAGTTTATTCCAATCTGTGATTAAACCTAATCATGCCATAGATAGCTGCAGATATTTCCTGCATGTTGCAGTCATGGCAACGTTTTAATCTCCTTAAGAAATAACAATAAGAATTACCTTGAAGATGTAATAAGCTTGTCTTTTATGACACCCCAAAACTCTTTGCACATTATTGCTGTGTCTGTGAGCCTTACTAGATTGCAGCTTCCATCACTGCCCTGAAGAGTAAACAAGAACATTGTATGATAGTGTGGCTGAAAAAAATCACCCAAGTCTCATTGGAGACAACTGCATTCAAACTGTAGCTCACATGGAAAAAGACACTCATAGGAAGACTTAAAAAAGGTTTCTTGCATCTTGCTGTAACTTGTCATAACATTCACTGGCAGTGATACAACAGCGCATGTGTGCACATAGCAGCACGTAGCTCCAATTATGCTGATTAGTGGGAAGAGCAGGGGAAGGCTAAAATCTGGTCCCTCCTACTGGTTCCTCATAACTGAATAAACTTTGGTGTGCCCCTGGCAGGTCCCTATTGACCTGAGGAGGTGGAAGCATTGTGCCTGTTTGAATAACACAGTTCCCTGCCCAGTTGGTGCCACATACACAGAAGCCTGTTTCCATATATACAGTACATGGCCCCTTGCTGGATCAGACTGATTGCTAATTTCTCATATGCTTGGGTTGCTCTTTTTTTCTAAATCACCACTGTGATCTAGAGAAAAGTGCTTTGAAGAGTAATTGCATGGCAGTGTTCCAATTAATGAACATCTTTTATCCTTAAAAGCACTTTAATAAAATAGGCTGTTAAATTTTGAACACAGCATTTAACTTAATGCTTTATCTGGAGAGTTGAAAAGGCTTAATATTTAATTTCTGGGCTGTAACAGAAGCTTCTTATAATAATTGGAAGTGAGGGAATTTTCCTAGAACTGCTTTACTAAATCAGACACAAAATGGAAATAAGGCGGATGGCTTTATAAATGCAGAGTATTTAACAAACTTCAGGAAGGAAAAGCTGGAACTCAGTGGCAGAGCATGCAGGAGGTCCAGGCTCAGCCCCTAGTATCTCGGGTTAGGGCAATGGAATGGCCCTTTCTGAAACCTTGGAAAGCCACTTCCGGTCAGTGTTGGTAACATTTAGGGTGCAATCCTAATCTAATCCGCCACAACACGTAGATCTTCCTGTTCCCGGGATGATGTGGGGAGGCATTATTGCTCCCTTCCCAGCCTCAGTTTTCCCTATGCTGATCTCAACCCTGTTATTCCTGCTTCCCGTCCATTGAGCTGAATCAACAGATGTAGATTGTGGTTGGTCCAGCTGTTGATGGACGGCTAGCTTGCTTGTATGAGCCAAGCCACACAGAATGGTCTATCACACTCGTGAATGGTCTTATGCTATTTGAACCTGTGAGAGGGCAATGTAATGCCCTAATGGGATTGGGCCATCAGGCAGTTCTGGGCAGCTAGTAACAACACATTAATAGAGGTGCCAGATGAGGCTGGGAGGAGAATGCAGAGGTGAAAGTTATGGGTGACAAGGAGAAGAGCTTGAGGAGGGGAAGCAAAAAAGAAAAAATACAGAAGGATGTTGACTGGAACCCTGAAGGGGGATAGAGATAACAAAACAGAGACAGGAGGTTGAGAGATAGAAGGTGGGCTCTCCTTCACTGGGGCTCTTCACGCAGAAGCACAACAAGCACCTGTCTAAGATGCTCTAGGAGAATTTCCTGCAACAGGCAGGGGGTTGGACTAGATGACCTTCTAACATGATGATTCTATAGGGTGGAAGAGGAACAAAGACTAAAGAGGAGGAAAAAGAGCCTTGGAGGCTAGAAAGAAGTCCGTCCACCCCATCCAAGAACATATAAAGATTGATGCAAAGTGTGGTTTCCATAATTCTCTTCCACAAAATTGAGACTGGACTCTCTGTCCCATTTGCCAGTTTGTGAACCCAACCACCCCCCCAAATTAGGATTGTCCCTGTTTTTTTGGGACATATGGCAAACCACTGCAAAGCCAGAAAAACAGGAAGATTCAGGGAAAACTGGAGGAAAGGGAAAACTTGGAAGGGAATGCAGTGAGCCCACTCTGGGAGAAAGGGAAGAAAAAAAGAAGTGCATTGTTCAATCTACATTCCAGCTTCCTTAGAAACAAGGACCAATGGAGGTCCCCCACTTTTCCATAATCCCTATCAGGACTGGGAAGACCCTTGCTATACCGACCCTGGACTGTTGTTAAGCTAACAAATCAACTTAACTCTGTTTTACTCCTGACACAGAGAACATGCAAAAAGCAGACAGTGACCTGAACAGGATCCTTTGGTTCTATAGGAGTGACATAACCGCCAAGTGAAACGAGATAGAACTGAACCATAAAACAACTCCATTTTCATGGACCCAGTTCTCTAATACATTTTGTTCTAGAAATCCTCCTGTGGGCATGCTGAAAACAGCATTTCTCCCTTTTCCTTTTCAGTGTATTAACCTATGGTTGCTGATGTAGGCGTCCCCCTCCCCACCCTACCCTAGGATGAACTGGAAGATGGCCTGACTTGTGCACTTTGCAGCAGCCTGATTCTTTGCAGAACTCTTCCCATGAAGTTGCATGTTGGAAGAAAACCATTTTGCCCTTGTAAACACAAATGCATTTTAAACATTCCAAAATTGTCTCTTGCTAAAATATCCCTGGCACCTTCTTTTAAGAGCAGTGTTAACATATAGCACAATCCTATCCATGTCTACTCAGACGTAAGCCTCATTGTGTTCAGTGGATCTTACTCCCAGGAAAATGTGTTTAGGATTGCAGCCTCTGTGATCAGCTGAGCCATGCAGAAATCATTCTATTTCTGGCTCTTCAAAGCTTTCCACAAAAATATATTCAAAAAATGTAAATGTCAGCCAAATGCTGTGCTAAGTTACTGCCCAGACTTTTTATTTTGCTTGGACCCCTTTCACTGGTTTTTAGAATGCACTTCCTTTCCTTGGAGTGAGATTATATTATAATTTAAGATTTATGTCTGTAGAAAAGTGCCATGCTGGTCCATACAGTTCACAGAGCTGGAATTCCTCAGGGCATGTGAGGTGGCAGATGTGGTGCCTATATGAGATGTGGTGCCTTGTATATGCTTAACTAATACTATCAAGCAAATTATCCAGGTTCAAGAATTTCTTGTTGCTTCAGTAAAGTTTGGAAAATTGATTCATTAATTGCAGGTCATAAGGAGATTGTAGCTGTGCCTGAACCAGCGTTTGATTCAGCTAGACCAGGGTTTCTCAAAGTGGGGGTCGGGACCCCTTTGGGGGGTCGCCTAGAGCAGTGGTTCTCAATCTTCCTAATGCCGTGACCCCTTTATAAGTTCCTCATGTTGTGGGGACCCCCAACCATAAAATTATTTTCATTGCTACTTTATAACTAGTTTTGCTACTGTTATGAATCATAATGTAAATATCCGATATGCAGGCTGTATTTTCGTTGTTACAAATGAAATGTATGTTTTATGCACACATTGAACACAGTGGCATAGGATTGGGCCCTGAGGCTGTCAGTCAGCCCCAGTGTGCGTGCAGCTCCAGCCGGAGATCTGGCAAGCCTGACCTGGCCCGATGCACCAGGGGTCTTTAGGCAACCCCCAGGAAAGCTCTAGGTAACCCCCAAAGGGGTCCCGACCCCCACTTAGAGAAACGCTGGCCTAGAGCTTTCCTGGGGGTCACCTAAAGACCCCTGGTGCAGGGGGCCAGGTCAGGCTTGCCAGACCTCCGACTGTAGCTGCGCACGCACTGCGGCTGACTGACAGCATCAGGGCCCAATCCTATGCATGCCTAGTCTGAAATAAATCCCATTGTGTTCAGTGTGTGTGCAGAACACACATTTCATTTGTAACAATGAAAATACATCCTGCATATCGGATATTTACATTACAGTTCATAACAAAATTACAGTTAGAAAGTAGCAACGAAAATAATTTTATGGTTGGGGGTCCCCACAACATGAGGAACTTATAAAGGGGTCATGGCGTTAGGAAGATTGAGAATCACTGATCTAGACCTTGGATACCATTCATTTTGGTGTTTCTTCAGGAAGATCAATTCAAATCAAACAATCATTTCAGCTGAATTCATTGGAAACTTGGAGGAGAAAATTGTTTGCATTAAGAAAAATAATAGTTGGATCTTCCTTCATAGAAGGAATTTCACAGCCCAACATTTCATTAAGGGAAAAAATCAACATACGTTGAACTGCGCTCTTCTGTAGAAGACTTTTCATTTACCTTGGAAGCAATTAAATGTCCATTTTACTGGCTAACCAATCAAGCAGATTCGACATGGTTACTCATCTAAGCAGGCTCGCAAAAGACTGTCATAGGCTGCAATCCTAAAGACACTTTCCTGGGAATGAGAGCCGTTGAACACAATGGGGCTTACTTTTGAGTAGATATGGTTAGGATTGTGCTCATAGTAGAAAACCAATGTAAACATAGATTACTACAAGGGAGAATCAGAACCTGCAAATTATCCCAACAATTCATTAAAAAAAAATTAGTTTCCTTTCAGATATATGATTAACCCTACAATCCAGAGTAACTATGGGAGCATGTAAGAGACTTTACGTGTACCCATTGTTACTGCACCACCGAGTGCAAACCTCTGGGAAATTCATATTGCAATCCAGAACAAATTGTTCTTACACCGAAACAAGGACTCCCCATAGTTACTCTGGATTGCGCCCTAATTCAACCACCATCAGTGTGGAGAACAAATTAATTTGAGTGTCTTCTCTGTGCCAGGGTGTTGAGTTTTCCAAGCCAGTGGTGGCTTGCCAAGCAGTGATTGTACACTTCCTGCCACCCCCGCTCCGTCTTCTGGAGAGAAGGATGACACATCATGTCCAGTCCTAACTGTGAAATTGTGGGTCTTAGGAATGATACCCAATTTTTAAAGTCACATTCCTTTGCCTTATTTACGCATGAAGCAACTGAATATCATAGGCTGATATAGTCTCAAACAAACCTTCAGGGATGAGCTTTAAATTAGGGAATGGACAAAGAGCAAGAATGTCAGCAGATATAATTTTGTAATTTTCACACAGTTTGGAGACAAGGAGGATTTCATTTGTTCAAAGGAAGTTCTAACCCACAGAAGCAATTTCCAAGCGTGTCCACTTTTTCCCCTTTCCTGTCTGTTGCAGTGTGATGTCTTCTAGTTTTTCAATCCTGTAGTTATGGAAGGACAGATGCTGGACCTGCTACAGCTGCATAATGGTATCTTATATCTAAAATCCTTACCTCTATTTAGATGACCTAAGCCGGGTATGTGACCCTGTGCTGACATGGATATGTCACAAAAGTGCTATAAGAACTTTATATGCCACTCCTGGGGGAGGGTTAGGCCACTGCACAGACATGTGCTTGCCTCCCTACATCATCACAGGAACAGGAATGGGAAGACCGATGTGTTGTGCTGGCCTAGGAGTAGACACTTTCCTGGGAGTAAGACCAGTGATGGGCTTCAAAGAAATTAAGAACCGGTTCTCTGTCCATCTGGCAGCCACTTTTAAATGGCTATTTTTAAACTTTATATGTCCTATCTCTTGTTAAGAACCGGTTCTATAGAGTAGGTGCGAACCTGCTGGTGCCCACCGCTGAGTAAGTCCCATTGAACACAGTGGGGCTTACTTTTGAGTAGACATGGTTAGGATTGTGGTCTAAGTCTTTCAGTTTGTGTAGGAGTTCCCTACACAGCTGTCCTAATGGAGAGCTTTCTGGTTAACAGAGCCTGATTCCTTTAAATGAAAAATGGTAAATGTCTTTGCCTTTGTCAGACGATCAGGTTTTATTTAAAATTCATTTTTTGTGTTGCAAATGTGAGATGTAGCTCACTTATTGCACATGTTTGCAATGAACCGGTTCTGTCTGGGCAATATTAATATTTTCCCAGCACTCAAATTTAGTACTTAGAAATTTATTTTCTGTCGTTGATGGAGCTGTTCTCATTTGGACTACAATATTTTTCATTGTCACAGCACCAATTGGACTATGTCCATCACATCACCAATAATAAGCAAATGTACACTCCTCCACCCAATGCCACACTGCGATTCCAAGACCAACATTCTGCAAACAAAAGACAGCCTCACAAGAGTTGAAGTCGATAAGTGGGACTTCCCACTACTTGAAACTGATAAAGTGCTAGTTTTCTAGACTTTGCCCTAGGTCAGTTTTCAGCTCTCTTCAATTCCTGGAGCGTACATCATGCAATCATTGCAATAAAAAGAGGGAGGAGAGGAGTTAACGCAGCTGTAGTTCACTCTTGCAGTAAAGCTATTTCCCTCCCTTTATGCATAGACAGGCTTGAAGTTATCACGACTGTTTTTGAATTGCAAGGACTGAAACAACGCGAGTATACTATGAATGTGGATGAATTCTTAGTTATTAAAACAAGTGAAGACATATTTCCACCTTTAGAATCCTCCCCACATAATGGCTGGGGTGGGGAGACTAGGCTTGGGTCACGTAGTGAGCTGAATATTAACCTAGTTTATCCTACATGATTAAGGGAGTCAAGAAGCTCTCTAGTTATCACAAGCAGAGCTGAAACCCAAGAGGTTCAAGCTGTGCATGAGGTGTGTTTTGAGTATCACCATGTAGTAAACAGTAATCTGTTTTCTTCCTCTTTTACTGAGGAGGAAGTATTTTCATTTATTAAAGTTTGTATGATGTTGTCAGTGTATTTGCTGTTTTCCAGACTTCCATTCTCTGAATGATTTTGCAATCTAAATTCAGGGTAGGTGGCAGGAGGTTAGATGGAGAGGCACTGCTGTATGAATGAAACATATGCTTTGGCAACGCAGTGACTCAAAAGGGTGTTGTGAGGACACACTCTTTCTGGTATAAGAGTCTTTGCTTCAGTCTGGTACAGGAAATTTCAGAACAGCAGTATTTCAAAAGGCATGTGTATCTGTGCATCCGTGCGCACCTACCATTTGCATGCTTCTGGGGCTCATTTCCATTCTCCAGTGCTGCAGTATGTGCAGACGGATTACATAATCACATATGAAAAGCCACGCTGGATGAGGCCAAGTCCTGCTTCCTGTATTTCACAGAAGCCCACCAGGGAGCACATAAGACAGCATAAGACAGAGACCTGCAGCTTGTTGCCACTCCCTTATACCTAACATTCTGTAGTAGCCTATTTCTAAAACCAGGTAGCCTACTTCTAAACTTCTCTTTCCTGTCTATTCTAGGGGAGCAAGGCCAGCTGCAAAACATCACTTATAAGTGGGGAGTTCTTCAAGCAGCATAGCTTGACAATGAACTTGTAATGGTTGCATGTCCAAAACAATAATCCTGGCTTGAGCCTGAACATTTCTGAAATATTTCACAGAAATGGTGGTGACACCACATCTATATAATCTTTGCTCAAAAATGGTTCACTTCAAACCCTCTCAAGCTGATGATCTTCCTCTTCCACTTTCATATGAGTGGAATAGAAGTCCAGAGCCTTTATAGGAGTGAGGCTATAGGAGTTTTTATAGGAAAAACAGGAGCGAGGCTGGGATTCTGCCATAAAACTCCCTTGGCAAATTACTCTTCCTTAGCATAAACTATGTCAGAGGATAATGTAAGATAAGAAAAGATTGCAAACCTTTCTGCTTTGGGATAGGGTGGAGTGGGAAATCTAAATTAATCAAGGCAGCACGATGTCTTAGATTATTCCTTGAGATGGAATCTCATAAACTCAACAACAGTTTTTCACATATTTCAATTTTCTGTTAGAAATCTAGGGAGGGGAGGTTGTGACATTTACTCTGCAAGCATGTTCTTCATCCTATAGGGGTTTGCCTTGGCAAGACCATACTCTTCTGCTTTTTAAACAACAAAGCTTCCAAATGTTCTACAGATCATACAGTATCCTCTGTGTATAGATGGTGTCATACGCAGTTAAGAAATGTCCCTTCAGGGATAGGTTCTTGCAGAGTGTTGTCAGCAGCAGTGCTGCTAGGTCCCTAGTAGCTTTTTAAATGTCTGTTATTGTTGGCACAGAGTAACACGAGAGTGGATGTATTATTTCAAAGAAAGGAAGAGACTTGAGGATGAAAAATATTTAATATTATTATATACAGTGGCGCCTTCACATAACAAATGGCTCACGTAAAGTATGTTCCAAGTAACAAACAAAAATTTATTTAGGATTCTGCTTCACATAACAAACTATGCTTCATGTAACAAACAAACTTGTTGGCAGTTGGGGCAGACGCGCTGTCAGGTATCCCTTTTAAAAAGCATCAAGGCTGCCTAGTGCGCCTGCCCATAGCAAAAGCAACACTTCTGTGCTGTTCCTCCTGAGGCAGGGCGTCCACTGGGCAGAGGGAGAGAAGAGCAGTGGAGAAGAGGGAAGCAGTTCAGGGCTAGCCAGAAGGGAGCAGGGGAGAGAGAGGCTCAGGATGGAGAGAAGAGAAAGTGGGGAGACACTTGGAAAGTGTCTTGGATTGCAGCCTCCTAACCATGTCTACCCAGAAGTAAGCTCCATTGTGTTAAATGGGGCTTACTCCCAGGAAAATGTCTTTAGGATTGCAGCCTAAGTAGACTTCATAGGATCATGCACATTGAATGCATATTTTGAATTGAATTCCAGTGTTTTGTCGTCTTTTTTACATCCAGTTAATATTTTTATATGACTATTTTTTGGGCTGTGGAACCAATCATCTGAGTTTCCATTATTTCCTATGGGAAAATCCACTTCACATAAAGAACGTTTCACATAACAAACATGCCTCTGGAACGAATTAAATTTGTTACATGAGGCGCCACTGTTTTTGTTATTGAAGAACAAAGGAAGATGAGAAAAAAGGAGGAAAAAGCAGCTCTGGTTTAACTAAGTGCATATTCTTTTAGCTGCATCAGGAAATAATCAAGGGCAAAAAAGAGTGTATCTGAATTTTCCCTCTACTGTAACAATAACAACTAGGAACTCTGTGTTCTGTTTTAATGTCTTGACACTTTTGTTTATGTGGAACATTGCTGCGGATGGCACAATTTCTTGAGAAATCATTCCTTATGAAGGACTATTCCAGATCATAGTGAAATATTGATCAAAGTGTTCCAGATCACCTTGGCTTTAGCATTCTGAATTTGGCAGCCAGATAGCCCTTTACAACTGTAGAACACAATTCCACTGTCATAATAGTCATGTAGTGGTGCACACACCACACAAGCCATGGCCATTTTGGGTCTGCTGCCACAAATGGTGGCCATTTAATGCTGCTTATGACCTCCAGAGGTGAAAGTAAACTGGCAGTAGATGGGCAGAATAGAATGGAAAGGGAGAAGAAGTTTCTAGGTGGTGAGTGGGTGGGAGAGATGTGGACAAGGGAAGGGGGATCTCTGCATCAGTGAAATACATCATAACTCTGTTTTCTGTCCCCTTCCTTCTTCTTTAGTCTTCTTGGGCTTGCACCAGCAAAGAGCTGGCTGCCACAGATCAGTGGAGACCTTTTCAGGCAGGAGAGGCTTGCCCTGGGATAAGAGAACTGTTCCCCTAGCCTTTTCCATCGCCTTTACTTTCATCATTACATGCTTTGGTCTGGCAATGGTACCTCCTGCTAAACGGATAAGAAGCACTCTTTCAAATGGGTGTCAAACAGCCTCTCTCTTCTAGTTTTGAAGATATTGGCATCCAAAATGGGGATCATTTCATGGGCAAAACAAATTTTCCAAGAGCATATTCACATTGTGGGCAACTAACTATGGTAATAAAACTTTTTCTGCACACATCTTGAAGACAAAACACTAAGATAAAATGAGTAACTTCGAGATATCCTACCCTTGAAAGGAAGAGAGAGATACAAATGTGGTGATGAAGGTAACTTATCAAATTTTTTTGGGCCAGTAAAGTTTGGGTTTGTTCCTTTCCTCTGTAGAGAATGGCAAAGCTGGCTTTGTCATTGTGAGACGTATGCTTTATCAATCAGTTTTTTAAGAAAAAGTTGTTTACTCACCCTGTCTGTTGGTGGCATCTGTGATCTGTATTTACTTCTTAACTTGCTTGCCTATTTTTAAAATGTGCACTTTCCACTTCTTAAAGAGCATTAAAAACATATTTATTCAGACTTCTTCAATCTATTTTGCTGGCTTAAATCCTGAGTCTTAGGAAATTTTGTAGTGGGAAATGGGGAATAGGTTCTCAGTACTACAGTAATATACACAGCTCAGTTATATGTTTGTGTATTATGGAGGATCCTGCTCTTGGACAGGAACACACACACATCCTAAATTATTGCCAGGGCAGTTTCAATCCAAGCTTCTGGGAGAAAAGTACTGCTGATTCCTGCTGATCACCTTGCCAAGTGCCACCTCCTTATCTTTCCTGGAGAGACAACAGACATAGTTTTCATTCTTTCTTGGTAGACCAGCAACAAGAGCATCCTCGTTGCTGTCCACCATGGCTTTTCCCCCCTCCACGTACGGCAGTAAGGGGGCTTGTGAGAGCTCACTTTGCCAAGGGCCTCTTGTATTGGAGCCAGTTCTGATTCTGGCCTTGTCATATCCCCGTTGTGTTAGTTTTCTGTGTGTAGCACTGTGGGGGGGGGGGAGCAATTAATTATGTGAGCCTCTATTTACAGCCTGAAGTGGTATCATTCTAAGATGCAGGGCAACACCCCATATGCCCACCACTTATATTCACAATAAGCTGTTATGGAGAAACAAACTGACTCCATTGAATAATGGCAGGAGAGGTTACTAAATATTCAGTAAGGAACATATGAGACTAAGAAAGACACTGGTTTCCAGAACCATAGATGAAGATCCTGCAGTGAGTGCAGAAATCATAGAGCGCTTGTGAAATTGGGCCTGGAGGGAAGTGCTGAAGGCTTAGTAGCCCTGTGTTGAGAATTAGCAGCCCCTATACTAACATTGCTGGTTTCCAACAGTCACACTGACCCAGTTAATATCAAAAATGGCTTAGTAGCTGGCATGCTCTTTGGTGTAGGGCACTATAGTTCATGATGTCTTCAGGCTTAGTGGCATACCAGGCCCCTACGATTCCTCAGAAGGAATTCCTCACTAGTCCTAGGCTGTAATCCTCTATGTAATCCTCTGTCCCACAGATTCTCTCTTTCCCCCTCCTCCCGAACCTTTCCTCCCCCATCCTTTCTAGGTTAAGCTCACAGCAGGGCTAATCCCATAACAGTATCGATGGCATGCTTTCTTTGGCATCCTTTTCAGGCCAGTTACCTTCACTTTTGCATTGCCAATTTCGCAGCCCCTTTGAGCAACAGCTGCTGCTATTGCTACCACTAGAAAGCACTTTACAGTATTTTATTTGCTCATTCCAGCTTTGTGAATTGAGTCAGTAATATACAGTACCTAAAGGTAAAGGTGTCCCCACAGATTGCACTGCTATTTGTGAAAACTCTTAAGGGCAGTGCTCATCACCATTACAAGGCCAAAGAGCCAATCTTGTCTGAATACATATCCCTGGTCTTGTGGAAACAGCCAAAGGCTGTTACTTTCACATCAAAGTAGTACCTATTTATCTATTTGCATTTAAATGCTTTCAATCTGTTTTGTTGACAGATACTAGGCAAGAAGTTCACTTCATCTTGTGGTACTTGGGTCTCAAACCATCATCTGCTGATTGTCAAGCAAAGCATCTTTAACCATTAAGCCACTGCAAGCTGCAGTCCTAATCTATATCCAGTGATGCTTTGAAAGGCGAACATAATTCATTCTGGAAGCATGTTTGTCTTACAGTTATTTATACAAAGCAAATTTTCCTGTAGGAAATAATGGAAACTCAGACGATTGGTTCCACAACCCAAAAGTATTCATATAAAAATATTAACTGTATGTAAAAATAACAAAACACTGTAATCAAATCCAAAACACTGTGATATAATAAAGAACATAATTACTATAATATTAATTTAAAAAACACTGTAATACAGTAAAACAGAAAAGAAAAACCTTTATGGCCAAGGATCACTAATTTTCACTAAAAGAGTCATTGGTGTCTTTTTGAGCAACTTTCACAAATGACCTGTTTAATGACACTTTTGTCTCCTTTTTTGAGGATTTTGTCTCCTTTTAAGGATTTCACGGAAATGTGACATAGCACTGTCCTTAAACAGACCTAGAAGCATGAAATTCAGGGAGGGTGTTCCTTATGTGACATGAACACCCACCAAGAACCAGTGTTGAGAAATTTAACCCTTAAGGGGCTGAGAAGGGGTGCAACGTGTTTTTGTCCTATACTTAACTGACTGATCAATATCCAGCTGATGCACTGGCAGGGAAGATGCATGGGGGTGATGGTGTGCATGGGGGGATGGTGCACGTGGGGGATGTTGTATGGGGATGATGCACATGGGGGTGTTGCATATAGGGTGCATGTGTGGACAGTGCGCATATGTGGACGGAATGCATGGGGGATGGAACTCATGGAAGGATGGAGAGCATGGGGGTTGATGAGCATGGATGTATTGTGCATGAGGGATGTTGCGTATGGGGGTTGATGCGCATGGAGGGTTGATGCGCATGGGGACGATGCACATGGGGATGTTGTATGGGGTATTGAGGGACAGTGCACATGGTGGGACGGTGCACATGGGGGGATGGTGCGCAGTGAGGGGATGATGTACAGGAAATTTTACTCCTGCAAGGCAAATACGTTTTCACTAGTATATTATTATACATACCCCATGTTCAAATGGGAATTGAAGATGAGCCCTATTGAACCCCTGACAGGCCTTCATTTGATCACAGATCCAGGCTCAAATCTGTCTTTTACTGTCTCTGGTAGATTTTCAGCTGTCTGCTGGAACCATGTCCATGTCACTGTCAGCACAGCTTATGTTTGCTCCTTGTTTGTATTGCTTTTAGGTCATGGAGAATGCCACTGCGGGGAATGCAAATGCCATCTTGGCTATATTGGGGACAACTGCAACTGCTCAACAGAGACCGAACAATGTCTCTCCAATGATGGCCAGATGTGCAGCGGGAGAGGCAACTGCATCTGTGGGAAATGCCAGTGCACAGAACCTGGTGCCTTTGGGGAGACTTGTGAGAAATGCCCTACCTGTCCAGGTGTTTGCAGCACTAAAAGGTATTGTGCTTTCATACATGGATTGTTTGTCACATTCTGTGGTTTTCCAGTGGTTTTCCACTCGCATATGGCCATGATGATTCAGACTGTTGTATTGCAACATGACATTTGATAGCAAACAGAATGACTATTTGCAACAGAATGTCTCAGAAAGACATCCATAGCTGAGTATGAAAAATTTGTGCATTTGACAGGTGGAGAAGGCTCTCAGTTGTAGAGTCATTATTTATATTTTGTTTCATGTGAAATGCCATTGTGATTTAAAACAAGAGAACAACTCAAAACGCTAGTGCTAAAATAAAAGTCATATTCACATTGGGATGTTGTCTTGGCATTATTAACATAACTCAGATTATAATCCTTAACTCTTCAGTACTGATGATACCAGTGTACACAGGCACTGTTTGTCATAAATGTGTCATAAAGCACATTTACAGCAACCTGGGAGTAGAGCAGAGCTCCTCCATATCTATTTGGAAATCCCATTGTATTCAGTGATTCAGTGGATTCAGAGCATGCTCACTAGGCATCAAGTCAGTGACAGCTGGGGAGGGCTTGCTCCTGAGGAGACTTCCCACAGATCACACTGAATAAGGAACAGCTGTGGTGCCTGCCTTATAAGGAGTCCCTGATGAGACTGCCAGTACAGTCTACAGTGAATACAAGGGGCTTCTTGGAGTGGCCTGCTTTATCCCCAAATTAGTAGGCTTCTGTAATTGTGCCATATCCTGAAGTTGAAAGGCAGGGGTTGCAGCTAGGTTGGCCAAATATTTGGCAGATTTTTGGTCAACACTGCCGTTCTTACTCTGCCTTATCATGGACCCCTATGGGTCCACTCATTGTTATACATGCTCCTGAGGTTATATAATTCTGAGGAGCTGGAAGAGGGCATTTCTGCCTTGGAAACAGGCTCTGGATACAGAGTAACTGCTCTGCCCTTGACAATGCTAAACATGCCCTCAGCATGCCTCTCCTGAACTACCCTAGCTAAGGCAGCCTAAGTCCACCTGTCTTGGGGCAGTCTATGTTGTCTTAGGCTCCCTCAAGCCTTTTTGAGAATAAGTAGGGTAGCCCATCTTGCAATTGGCTTTTGGAGGTGAGACCAGGGTGACCATATGTCATAACAGCAAAAGTGGACAAGGCCCCCTGATATATAGGACCTGACAAAAAATAAAAGCCAGAAACACTCATCCCATATTGCTTTTATGTGTTTAATTTAAACAGTCTATTACTTACCATTAAATTTAAAACTATTGTAATTTATTCATTACAATAAGGCTCCATGCTGCCTACTCACAAGGAAATGGAGGACAATGAAGATATCTTCCAGGATATATTCCAAGGCTAAAAAAGAGGCCATGTCCTGGAAAAAAGAGAACATATGGTCACCCTGGGAGGAGCCAGACAGTGGGTAGAATGGGGTGGATGGAAGGGATAGTCTGGCCTAGAAGGGGAATAGGCCTGATGGAGGAGACTTCTACCATGTCAGGCTGAAGAATGCTGCAGACTGGAAGAGACCCGTTTTAGGGGCTGCATCCTTATATAGGGAAAGGGGATGTTAAACCCCTTCCCCAGGGTGACCCCAGACAGCAGCCATAGGATGCAGTGGTAGCTATTTTGGCACCACCTCTTTTCTGGGTACTTAGAACTGTGCTGCCCATCTCCATAAAATGCCAGAAACTCAGGCAGAAATACACCTGAAGTCTAATTAAACATGTAATAACAATATATTCAGAGTGACAATCTGTTCTTGAGTTGCAAGTATTTGACTTTGATGGTTGAATGTATACAATGCAAAAGTATTGGGACATTAGCACCTCCGGCACTGAGACAAATTTTGTGTATGGATGCAGCAGGACATGCATTTTTTCTGGAGAAGAGACCTGACTCCTGTGTTTAAATGCAAGCTTGCCTTAAAGATATGCTTATACATTTTTTTAAATTTATCTTTCAAAGAGACTGCATTGAATGTGTGCTGTTTAATTCCGGAAGACTGGCTGACAACCAAACCTGCCAAAAACATTGCAGGGATGAAATCATTACACGGGTGGACTTTCTCAGTGAGTACTCCTCAATGGCTGTCCTGAATTGCTCGACAGCTTGTTCTCAGCTTAGTTCTCAGCTTGTTCTCTAGCCTAGAGACAATTACCAATGACAGTTGAAATGTGAATGAAGTACACTCCTTCTAACTGGGATTATCATCCTCTTCCACTGAGCGCACAGCTTCGGGAGGGACGCACATGGAGTGTTGAGGGAGGAAGGGGACACCCGCCTAGCCAGCCAGATCAGCCGAATCAATCCTGGCGATCAATGGGGTGACAGATGTTGCAGCCGGATAGCCCTCACATCCTAAATGAAGTATTGACAGTTCTCCTCAGCTTTCTTTGGAAGACATCAGGGAATAGAACCTTTAGCCTGCTTGATTGGAACAGAACGTGCAGACACCCCTTGCACATTTACGTATACAGATATCTTTCTGATGTCATATGTGGCTTGACTTGTCTGTGCCTGCAATTTCCAACTACATTAATTGTACACATCAGCCATGAGGCTGAAAAAATGCACTTTCTGAAGTGCATGATTCCATAGCTCAGTGGTAGAATACATGCTTTACATGATAAAGACCTAAGGTTCAATCTCTGGCATTCTCCGTTAATGAATCCCAGGCAACAGCGCTGGGCGAGCTCTCCACTTGAACAGCCGGAGTTGGAAATTTGGGGCTAGATGAAGCAATGTCTGGCTCAGTATAAGGCAGCTTCATGTATTCAGCTGCTCTTTGCTTGGAGCAAACTGGTCTGGACTGAATAAATAGTTCAGTGCAGGACTGAGATGAACCTGATGAAAGAATGGCCTGTCCTTGGGACAGAGAGTTGAAGTGGATAATCTCTCTGCTTCAAAGTACCTTACATGCAAGTGATAAAATTGTACATGATGTGGTAATGGTGACCTATTTTGTCACATTACTTTTCTCGACTGTGTGGTTAGGAAAACACACATATCTCTCTGTATGTTCAGCCATACTTGTGGCATTAGCTGCTCTGGTTTAATGGCTTTTCCCCTAATTTCACAAGGATGACTATTGGCCAATGTCTAGTTTTGTGCAAGCAGCCTTTCTTCATTTTGTTGTCTTCTTTAATTTATCTGTGGTGGGATTGTTCCTGTCAGATTCCTATTGTAGGATTCCTATTGCTGGGACTCCACAATTGGCTTTACTTCCTTTCCTTGGACAGAAACTTCAGTATTTTCATTAGGAGCACCCAAAAATGCTCCAGTGGTTTTGGGGCAGCATACTTTAGCAGCAGTTTAGTCTTTGAATTCAGTCTTCGAAATATTGCTTGAAACCCTTCTGGCTTCTGCAAATAGATGCCTTCTTGACATAAAACGCTCATAACCCAGCTTTTCCCCATCACATACTTTCCGAGCACTACAGAGATAATATGACAAAATGCTGCTGAAATCTACCCAGAATACTTCCTGTGAAAAGAGAAAAAGGATGATTGGTTAGAGACCAATTTTTTGGAAGACTAGATTAGGACTAGTCTTCCCCATTTTTGGAAGACTAGTATATGACTCTTTTCAACCATGTCTTGCTTGTTGGTAGGACTGCATTGGTGCAAGGTTGCTAGAAGGCATGAATTCTGCAGCCCCCCCCCCAAAAAAAAATTGGGGCAAAATACGGCTAGTTTTCTAAGAACATAGTTATCTATCATGTTGAACTCCTTCAAGTAGACTTTTTCCACTGACTTTCCCTTTGTGTGGTGGCTACCATCTTACCAACCACAAGTGGAAAAAGGCATCTAATGGTAGGTGACACATCCAGAGGTGCAAACAGAATTCTTAATTTTAGTCTATGAACTGGAGCTTCAGTTGCGATGACATTTGGTGTTTTGTTTTATGGGAAAACAGAAAACTTGTTTGTTTTCACATTTATACGTATAATGCCCTTTTTTAGGAACTCAGAAAGGCACACATCACATCTTCCTGCCATTTTATCCCATGAGGTAAACTAGATAGTGACTGGCCCAGGGTTACCCAGTATGCATCATGTATGAGCAGGAATTGGAACTGGAACTTGTGTCTTCCTGGCCAAACATTCTATAAAATACACTTTTTGAGTCTGAGCTAATTTTATAGACCATAACATTCAAGCTAAGCTAAATGGGTTTCAAGAGAGGCAATGCAGAAATCACAAGAGGCCATGAAAGCACATGTCTGGAATGCACCAGATCACTTTCTCCGTAGCCTAAGGCAAATTCACACATGAACTCATAACTTACATTCTCTGAAGTCTCTTTTGCACACCTTATGAAGCCAATGGTATGAATAGGAAAAGAATGTCCTAAACCAGTGGGTCCCAAACTTTTAAGCACCAGTACCTCCTTTTAAAAATGAAAGTGTATTGGGTATCGTCTAACTTTAAGAGACATTTAATGTTTCACCTTGATGCCCAAACCTTTTTTATCATTTTAGTAGGGACCTGCTGTCTGGAATGTTGCCGAGCTCCATGTGCATCAGGGCCATTCTCATGACCTTGAATTCCCCATCAGCTGGTCTTTGATAGGAGCTGAGGCACATTTGTGTACTCATAAGTAAATATGCACATGAGATTTAGTTTTGCTTTACATAGGGCATTTTCCTTGTCTGCTTGTGGGGAGGGAGACTTCCTTCACAAGAGTTTTTGGGGCTTGTTTGCATCGGTTCAGAATATAGTTCCTCTCTGCCTACCCTCTCTGCCTAGATTTGGTTATCTACCCATGAGTAAATGCAACTCAGTTTGACTATTCATATTTTTAATACATTTTCCTTCTCAATCCATCAGTTTCATGACCCATCCACAAGCAGGATGAGACATACTGGTGGGTCACAACCCACAGAGTAGGAAATAATTCCTTACACTACTGAGTTAATCTACAGAATAGGGCAAACAGTACTGTATCATTTGTTTATTGGTTTGGAACATGCTAGAATTGAGGATGTTGGAATATTTACAAAGTCATAAAAGCTCACAATTCTAAACAAGTCTCCCCTCTCCCCACAGCTCTACAATGCCACTCTGTTGTTGTATCCCATTTTTTCCCTGTCCTCCCACATTTCCGGAGATAAAACCATTCAACACATTTAGTGGAATGCAACCCTAATGAAGGGATTGCAGTTGTGATAATATCTCCATTTTGTCAGTATTTTACAACCATACTCCTCCAAATGGGACTGACTGTGGAGTATTAAAAAAATGAAATCAAGGTTTTCTTCTGTGAACAGATGTGAATACAGCATTGATGCTATGGTGTTGCACAGCACTCTGTTCCTCAATGAACTTCAATTCTTAGCTTAACACAAATAGCAGTTCCCATACATTGTATGTTGAGTCTACATTTCATAAAATGAGGATAGTCTTAAGACCTGAATGTTGTTTTCTGAGAGAGAAAATTTGCATTCAGAAAACTATTGTCTTGTTGGTTGGTCTAGAAGTAAATACCCAATGGCTTATTTTGGAAGGAAATATCAAAAGAAGTTGCAGTCTTAGGTAGCCTACGCTTTCCAGGGCAGAATTTCTGCTGGACCCCAAGGGACTTATTTCTGACCAGACATGCATAGGTTGTGTTGTGAGATTTGAATTCTGTGCAGCAAAATGTAGTGGGACTATATATCACTGAGACCTGCCTGAAGATATAAGATACTTGCTTATAAAAAGACAGCCATAATATGTTATAATTATATTTTATATATAAGGGTTATGGGGTTGGACAGAGAGCTGGAAGCTCCAGGTTCAAATCCCCCTTCATCCATGAAGCTTCCTGGGTGACCTTGAGCTAGTCACTCAGTCTCACCTACCTCACAGGGCTGTTGTGTTGACAAAAGGATTAAAGCTTTGTAAGCCACCTTGGGCATTGGCATGGGAAAGACAAAGTAGAAATCCCTTGATTGATTGAATGAATGAATAAAATTAATTAATTAATCCCTGTATACTTTTGAAACCATAATTCAGTTTAAAGTCATCTGCTAACTGCAAAATGCATCCATCAAATTATGCATTTCCAAAATGTATGTTATTGGCCTTATTTTTGTTGAATATTTTATTTCCTCTCTCCACCCTCCCCTTTCCAAGGCCCCAATTTTTAAAATTAAGCTTATTTGCAAACAATTACTTCCCCCTCACAGATTGACAGAAGGAAATTAAACTTCCTGTTTGGGAATAAAAACATCTGCCCAAGTTTTGGTTTCGTTTGGCCGTCTTTCAGCAATGCATATCAATTCCCCATTTAGGCTACAATCCAGAGTACGGTAACTACAGGACCTTTTACACCGAGGTAGTTACAATGCCACCTATGGGAAATGCATAGAGCAATCCAGAATAAATACCTCTTTACGTCTGGATTGTAAGGTTAGTAGGGTAACAAAAATCATATCTACATTTTCTGTGTAGTCTTGTTGTTGATCCATGAGTTTCTACATGCTGGCGTATAAGGCAAAAGCAATGGGGTTACACACCTGTTCCACCCACATTCCGTATCAATGGTTTCTATAACCTTTTAAGACACTTGAATGGTTCCATAATGTGCTCTATATGTACCAACAAGAAGCCTTTCATATTGAAAAGACACTAGTATCCCTAAAGCTGTCACATCTTAACGCAGTCGCCTTGGGCCAGTGCCAATATAATATAGGTATTGTTGCAATGCACTGATGTCCAACAAAACAACAGAACAAATGCTATAAATGAGATGTTTGAATTTCTTTTCAGCACAAGTTGTGATACATTTGGTTCCTTTTGTTGTATAAGTATTAAGAGGTTTTCTTAATTCTGTTTCAGAAACTGATGACCCAAACTCAATCTTGTGTGCTTATCCTGTGAAGGACTGCGTGATGAAGTTTACCTATTCAGAACTCACCAGTGGAAAGACCAATATCACTGTCCTTAAGGAACCAGGTTGTTATGTGTGTGTGATTGTTGTTTCTTCTTGATCTGTCTGTTTGGAAAAACAATAGGTAAACTTAGATTTGACAGAACTCAAAAGGCTACCTTAGAGTATGTTGAAAAGATATTACATCCTGTGAAAAACCCATTATGCACAGGCTTTAAAGAACATAAAAGGCTGTGCTGGATTAGGTCAAAAACTTATCTAAGCATCAGCAATTCACCAAGCGCAGCTAGGAAGCAAACAGACAAAACATATTTCTGTTACTTTTCTGCACCTGGCATTCACACTGCTGCTAAACCTAGAGCCATCAGTAGACTTTAACCATGACCTGTCCCACATGCATGAGCCAGTATAGTTTTTAATGAGTTGGTAATTGGAGGAAGAACAGAGAACATACTATGTAGACATTTAGGTAATGATTTTTATCAGTGAAAATTATACTTAGGTCAACTTGGGGAAGTGGACTTCAAACAGTGAGATCAGCACCCCATTAGACACAGAGAAAGATTGTGGAAAGCTCTTGAGAGAGCAAAGGAATTTGGAAAATATCACAAAGAACTTTTGAGGTGAAGCTATGCTGCAGCTGCAAGCATGGTTGCCAGAAGATAAATTAGCACCAAACTGAGTATTTTGGCTGCATCAGAATTCTGACTTATACCATATGCTAGTTAGGTTTACATATAACTATGAACAAAGCAAAAGGACCTAAGGAATTCAAAATACAGAGCAAATCCCAATTGATCTAAAATTTTCCAAACAGGTGATGGCCGTTTTCTATTTGAAAACTCATCTTTTGATATGTGGTATTTTATTGTTATAAACTTACATTTCAAGCCAGATACAAGAAAACTCTATTTTAAAAAATGTCCTGTAAGGCATTAGTCATCAACATGGAGCACTGCATGAGAAGCAGGTGCTTATGACACCCAACAACGTCACAAGGTCCACAACTCTGGAGCTTTATCTTATTTCTAAGCTTACATTGCCGTCCAAGAACCACCCCTCATCATGTTATGTCTAGACTAAAAGAGACAGCAGTGGGAGTAGTTTCCAGCATAAGAAATGTAAGCATTCTAGCAGGACTTTGTGTTGCTCTCTACCATAAGCTGATTAGCATATAGCAGTGGCAGGCACTGACTGCAATAGTGTAGTTCATATTCATGATTCTACAGAAATACCATTTATGTGATCACCTTTAGGATGAGGGTGGTGCTGCTTCATGTCCATAGTTGTAAGTGGATGGAAAATGTGTCACAGCAAAAATTTGTCAGCAAAACCACACTGCTGTGTGAACACAAACCTTTCAAAAACATTGCAATCCTGAGGAGTTGTTTAGTAAGGAGATAGAAGTGGGCAAAACACTGAATCCTGACTCCTGCTTCCCCTCCTCAAACAGCAGAATATAGGGCGCAATCCAGAGTAACTATGGGGAGTCCTTGCTCTGGTGTAAGAACAATTTGCTCTGGATTGCAATATGAATTTCCCATAGGTTTTCACTAGGTGGTGCAGTAACTACAGGTACACATAACGTCTCTTACGTGCTCCCATAGGTACTCTGGATTGTAGGGTTAACCATTAAAGGAGATGGACATATGGAAACCTGGCTGTTGGATCAGGCCATATTCTTTTCCACAAAACATCTGTTTATATTTGTAAATTCCCTGTCTAGCTAGGGATATCCAATTGGAAGCAGCCTATAGCTAGAATCTGGTGTATGTCAATTTTGCTTCTGCAACTCTCTTTCATGGGCGTGTGTATGTGCAGAAATGATTTGGCAAAGGTGATCTGGCAGTAACTTGCCTTCCAAATCCCATCGTGAACATGTCATACTTTTAGTTAGGCAGCACTAATCTTTTATCATGGTAATCATTTGCTTTGAAAAACCTTTAGATCTCCAGTTTGAGAAATTACATTACACTTGGAAGTCTTGCAAAAATTCAAAGGTTTATTTTTACAATTGTTTTGCTTCAGCTTGAAACATTATCCATACTGATTATGATTTTCAAACTTCTTTTGTTTCCTAGAGTGTGGCACTGCCCCTGATGCCGTGATGATCTTACTGGCAGTGGTAGGCAGCATTGTGCTCCTGGGGATTGTCCTCTTGGGGATCTGGAAGCTGCTTGTCACTATTCATGACAGGAGGGAATTTGCCAGATTCCAGAGTGAACGGACCCGAGCCAGATATGAAGTGGTAAGTATCGACTCATGATGGAAAAACTGGAAGGCTAGAAAAACCCTAAATATTCAAGGATGGAAAGAAACAGGTATACTGAAAATATGAGAGTAGAAAATACATAATCTGAAGGTAGTGAAAGAGAGACTATAAGAAAAGTCATGGACACCAAGAAGCACAGCACATCTGGTCAAGGTTTATTATATATGTGGGTTTAATTCTATTCCTTCCTCTCAATACAAAACATATGCATAAATGCCTCTGATGTATTATCACTACTGAACATACCCAGCTACTGCCCCATTCACAGTTTGCAGGTCCAAATCCATTTATAATTCCACCACCATTGCTCTCATAAGGAAACATCACATTGCTCATATTTAAGCAATATTCAGTTTAATTAGAGCTGCTGGGTACTGCCTTTTGCTTCCTGTCTCATGTTTAAGTCAACTGCTTTCTTTCATATAAAGAAATTCTTGGTCTACTGTCCTCCACTGTCTTTACATCACCAAAGTCTGCCTCCTTCTCTGGCTTCAGTCATAAATCCTCAAGCAGTCTTTCGCAAACCTGGCCAATGTGGAATAAAATATGCTGTACATTAACAGCATCCAAACATGACTGCAAAGCAAACTTGATGTTCAATAGGCCATGCTTCAGCACATTTGTTAATGCAAAGATCGTGGGTGAGCAGGTAAGACCTTTGTGAACAGCTGACATAAACAGCATGTATGGAAAGGCTAGTTGGATTAATGTGTGGCTTTATCTGCAGCAGGTTTAGAAATAACTCATTTTTGTCAGATTGTATACAGAGCATCTAATTTCACTAGGACAGCCATTTATTTATATCTTTTCTTTCTTTTATTTTTTAAAAGGCTTCCAACCCTCTATACCGCAAGCCAATTTCTACACACAGCTTAGATTTCACATTCAACAAACTCAACAGGTCCGACAATGGTATAATTGATTGACAGCATGCTTGAAATTGGATGACTGAGAGAGATAATAGAAAGCTTGACACTTGCTTGGCTTCCTTACTGCTACTCAAATGGAAGACAAAATCGTCTGCAGGAGGAAAGAATATCTTGAAATGCAACTTGAACATTTGGCAGTGGCTTCTAATTGCACATGAAGGACAAGTGGCCAGAAGCCCATGTGCTTTCCAGCTCTCTAACCCAAAGCCACGCTCAACGCAGGACTCTCTTCTGATGCCTTGGAAGTACCAGCAGAGTCAACAATATGCCATATAGCAGCTTCAACCATATTTCTGTAGGAAAACAGTATGCAGGTCCAAACTCATAGGAATATTGTGACATTACCAGATTTTAGAAGAACACTAGAATTGGAGAGGTTGGAAGCATTTAAAAAAAAAAACATCCAGGTGTCTTAATTATCTTTTAGGATAAATTTTTTTATAAAAAATAAAGCAATTGCAAAATGCTATGAGCAGTATTTATTCCTTTGTTTCAGCAAATGTTATGATTGCAAGGTCTGTGTACTAGAAGCTCAGTAAGTTGATTTTTATCTTTTATCAGAATTTAGAATGTATATTGATGAACTGTTGAAAATGGGCATCAGAAGTATGTTGAACACATGAATGGCTTTCCTGAGAGCACAATCCTAATCATGTCTACTCAAAAGTAAGCCCTATTATCTTCAAGATCCAGAAAAGGATCTTTAGGATTGCAGCATTACAGCCCAATCCAGAGCAACTAATCTGTCCACATAAGAGCCCTTAGGTTGCCCTATCTAACACTAGGTTGGAGCAACTGCAAGATGCTCCAGCCCAGTTACTCTGAAGGAGGCTTAGGGCAGAGCAAGGCAAGATAGGGTGCCCTAAGAGAGGTGGACCTGCTCTGCCCTAACTGGGGCAGCCTAAGCAGCTCAGGAGAGGCAAGTTGAGGGCATGTTTAGCATTGCCTAGGGCAGAGCAGTTACTCTGTATCCAGAGCCTGTTTCCAAGGCAGAAATGCCCTCTTCCAGCCCTCAGAGTTATACCACCTCAGGAGCAGGTATAGTAATGAGTAGACCCATAGGGGTCCATGATAAGGCCCGAGTAAGAATGGCAGTGCTGACCAAAAATCTGAGTTCTTGGCCAGCCTAGCTGCAACCCCTTCCTCTCAACCTCAGGATATGGAACAAACTACGGCTGCCCACAAACCTCAGGATACAGCAGGCCACTCCAAGAAGCCCCTTGTATTCACTGTAGAATGTACTGGCATCTCATCAGGGACTCCTTATAAGGCAGGCACCCAGTGGCGTCACCAGACTGGTGCGGCTGGTGTGGGCTGCATTGGGGATGCGCTCTGTATGGGGTGATGTGCCGGAGGAGTTTGACTGTCCTTTGGCAGGCCCCGGGCGTCAGCACACCCATTCAGGCCTGCTCCAAGGCAGAGAATCAGCCAGAAGCTGAGACTTGTCTGAGGAGCTGGCCTGAACGGCCATCTGAGATGCACTGCGCAGAAACACACTGAGCATGCCGAAGAGCTTCAGAGGAGACTTCCTTAGAGCAGAGAAAGTCCGCGGCTCTGCCCAGCCGTTCGGCCTCACTCAGGAGGCGGAGCGGCAGCCTAATGGCTTCAGAAAGAGTACTGCACAGGCACCAACTCTGACGCCTGCACAGTCTCCCCCGAAGCCAAAAGGCTTCAGAAAAGTACTGCGCAGGTGTCAGAGAGGGTGCCTGCGCAGTACTCTTTCTGAAGCCAGTTGGCTTCAGAAACAACTGCGCAGGCGCCAACTTTGGTGACTGTGCAGTCCAGGTTGGGGGGGGGCGCGCATCCCAGGGATGACGCACAGACTTCCGCACCAGGTGATGTGCAGAGTCATGTCACCATTGTAGGCACCACAGCTGTTCCTTGTTCAGTGTGTTCTAAGGGGTGTCTCCTCAGGAGCAAGTCTTCCCCTTGTGTCAATTACTTAGCATGCTCTGGAGCTGTTAGGGCAGCCCAGGCTTCCTGACTCTCTGGATTCAGCATAACTTTCTGCTCTGGATACAGAATAGTTAGGAGAGTGCAGTTAGGTCAGAGCAGGCTGAATTTGCTCTGGATTGCAGCCTTAGTCTTCCTATTGAGTTCATGGAAGAGTAGAGGATTTATCCAAAGACAAACGTACGTTGATAGAAGGTAGATAGATATTAAATTTCAAAGAGAGGGAGGGATTGGCCACATCTTCTTCTCCAAGTATGACCGTTAATAGATTTCTGATTTAGGATGTTGTTAATGAAGCAGGGCTTGGCAGCTGACAAAGACACTGAGCAGTTGTAAAGCAAAAAACAAGCCAATGGTTTGAGCGTCCATGTAAATTGAGAAATCAGACAGCCAACTTGTGACAAGAAAACAACTGGGCAGCACATGATCACACTGCAGAGCATTAAAAGTAACTGCACTCCCACCAGGTGATCACTAAGGGCCCAGATCTATCTTCTATCACCAGTACAACTGAGGTAAGGAAGCAAACTTTCCCTTCTGATGCAACTATTCCCTTGACGTGGCTGCACAGACACTAGAAAATGGGATAGACTTGGGCCCTAAATGAGTATGTGTACCACATCAGTATCTTAAGGCAGTTCTACATTACATGGATGGCCTTCAGAATGCTGAAAGGTAGTTCAGATTTTTGAATCTAAAGTTCCTGATGGGTTTGAAGTGGTAATTATGACATAACATTCAAGTATTTTATGAATATGCACTCACATGAATACACTTTCACTACAGAACTTTGACGCGCACAACAGGTGTACAGCCTTGTACCTCTTTAAAATCAATGGTGGCAAACTAGGTTTGGATTCAGTAACCCTACTTCTGATGCCCCGATTTCAAACTTTAATTCAGGCTTTTATGGCAGCTTAATGACATTAGACCCAATTTTTCTTGTTCATGCTCACTGAGCTGGGAATTTTTTCAAGCAACTGCTGCTTTTTAGGCCTGATGCAGAAACATGAATAAAAGCGTGCTTAGCTAGCTGCTACTGATTCTCCCACTGCAATCTGGAAGGAACACATTTTGCAGGCAATTTGCAAGGAGAAAACAAAAAGTTATTTTAATTATTCTGACTTGGCATTTCCCTGCTGGAGAGGGACTGCGCCAGTAGCTATGTTGGGCTATTTAAATAGCTTCCTATGAAGACAAATATGAGTAACCTCCTACGCACTGTTCAACAAGTTTTAATATTTTTATGCCTCCGCTTCAGGCTTAAGGCACTCTACACACTAAAATGAACATAAGCAATATAAAAGCCCAAATAAAAAAGCACCATTCAAATCAATGATCCATTCACAGAAAAAGGAGAAGGGGTGTCATCCAATTACTTATCATACTTGAACCATATTACCAGTAACTAGGGTTGCCATATGTCTCAAAAAACTGGGACTGTCCTAGTTTTCAGGGATTGCATACTGGCAAGTTTGACATGGGGTTCTGCCCCAGTTTTGTGGAAAAAAATTATGGCAACCCTAACTAACTGATTTTGTCACAAACATAAAACGCACAGCCAACGTGTGGCATATATGGAATGCAGTTCTTATCTGCTACCAGGAATAATAGATTACACTACAGTCAATGGTATAAAAGCCTTAACTATGTATGAAGGAACTATTGTTTTGTGGTTCAGTTTCACCTCAGCTCAGCAGTCAAATCAAATGGGAGAAAATATCTTAAATAAAACTTTAAAAAATACCAAACTGTGGAGAGACCTCCAGCTGAAGCAAATTTTTAATCTTCTGATTACAGTAAGCACTTTGATACAGTAACACAGATAATCAGAACAAACAACAGTCAGCACTATAGGATCTAAAAGGTCATGTTATGTTTGTGTTGATTTGTCCAAGACTCTGTAATGTGTTATTATGATAAACTACTCAGCACTGCTTTATTTGTTGATTCATTTGGGCCTAAACCAAGTACCGTAAAAATCAGTGGGTTTCTTCTTCAAACCCAGCAAGCAAATTAGATATTAGTTATTATTGTGTTTTTTTAAAAAACCATTGAACCTACTGTGTTTGTTCAAGTGTGAAGGATTACTGAAATGAACAGTCCATAGCAACAATCATCTGAAGAACACAACTCCAGCAAGTTTAAAACTGCAGCAAGATGCATGCAGAATTAAACAAATTGTTTAATGTTCATATTACAGCATTTAGTATCAAAGTATATTGTAAGCTTGTCAATATTATCGCATGAGCATCTAAGATATCTTAGATTCATCTGAGATATCATCTAAGATATCAACATTATAATACAAATGAGGGTGATTTTCTTTTGTTTTAATATAAATCCTGCCCCAGTTTCCTTGTTGTAATGACAGTTTGGATTAACAGCTGGAACCATGCATGAAGGAATGTAAACTATTGGGCACAAAGATATTAACCCTGGATTCACCAGGATATGGATTTCTTTGTAGGCACTTGAAAGAACAGGATTATTTTTCTGCAGCACATGATTACTTTCTGAAACTATGCCAATTATGGATGTATAATGCTATTGTTACATACTAATGACAAGAAATCCTGGAATATGCAACGAGGTTGGAATGGGCAACAAGAGATCAGTATAACTGTTACCAATGTTACAGCTTTCTTGTTTTCTAAGAAAAAATGTGATTGAGTTCTCATCTACTAAATTTTCAGTCTCAAACTATTATTCATAACTGGGCAGCCTTAAAACCTCTTATATGTTTTCCAACTTGTCTTTTTTATTCCATTTTTACCCTGAAAAATTTAGGGTTGCTTGGCAAAGCTAAGGGTATGCAGAGGATAGCAAGTGCACTAGGCAACAAACTGACAGCAGTGGCTCAAATTGTGAAAAAGAGGGTATGTATGAATAATAATACCATCATCATTGGAAAGGTAATTTAATGCAGAATGCAATGAAGCAAACTGCACCGGAATATCTGTCAAAAGCTATGGAGAACTGATCAGAAAATGAAAACATAATTGCCTATGGAACAAAAAGAGAATTTTCTTTTTTTTTCAAAATTTACCTATGAGTCTGATTGCTCTTGTTCAGGTATGTACTTTTAACAGGCTACTATGTATGCTTTTAATAATAATAGTAATTGAGACTTACTCCTGATTATGGGGGTTTCAGCAATCCAGGATAGGATTGTTTTAAAAATTTCCTGCTTGATGATGGCATCTCCGAACATGATGTCGCTTCCACTGGGTCCTGACAGTTTCTCATTCTTAAAAAGTGGGCTGCATAAGTTTGAGAACTATTGCTAAGGGAAGATTTGTCTATAGCTTTAAAAAGGCCAAAGTGCCCAGCAGTGGAGCCATGGAGATAAAACAGAATCTGGCTTTCATGCACAAGCTAAAAATTGTTAGGTAATACAAGCTTGCCAGCATTGTAACCAGTATGATGTTTATGTTGTATGCCGTCCCTATCAGGGAAACAAGGATGCAAAAGGGATCGATGCAAGGGAGTAGGCAGACACCACAGCCACTCCACGCTGCAGGAAATTACCCAGGAATTTATCACAACCCACTCCCTGATCACACGCCCTGCCCAGCCCCAGATGAAAGCAAACAACTCTCCTTCTCACATCACCTCTCCTACTTGGCTTAGGTGTCATTTATCCACCGACACTGCCTCACTTTCTCACCGTTCCCAAACACAGCAAGGAATACTCTCTCTTGCTTAGTCCTAGCATGAGTGAAGAAAGGAAGATGTCATGACAAAACCTTCAAATGGCATGGCAAGCTGATGTCCCAAGATTTGACAAACTGGATTATGAACTGCCTCATCATCTTGATTTGCATCAAAATAGGTGAGATACTACATCATAGAGAAAGTGAACTATGAAAGAGGGGAGACATTCAGGAGAGGGCAGGAGTACATGCGCCCACATCACACTCTTACCCTACAATCCAGAGTAACTACGGGAGCAGGCAAGGGACATTACGTGCACCCATAGTTACTGCACCACCTAGTGAAAACCTATGGGAAATTCATATTGGAATCCAGAGTAAATTGTTCTTACACTGGAGCAAGGACTCCCCGTAGTTACTCTGGATTACATCCCTAGTCAAATTTAGGAAAATATTACTTTTGGATCTTGCTCTTACAGTACCAGCACAGTGATAATGTTGAGGAGTAGACAACAACTTCCTCATATGGATTCTGGCACAAACTGTCCCAATTACCTGCCTATAGATTAGTTCCACTGGACTCAACAAGTATCAAAAAATACCCGCAAGTTATAGTCCACCTGAAGGCCTTTTCCACTAAAATGTTCACAGCACCCTCTGGTGGTGAACGTTTTACACAACGATGCAAGAGTCCTTTTTTTTCTCTCTATTTTCAAGTTATGCCAAGCTCTATCCATTATTGTAGTCTTCAGCTTGGATAACATTAACACCAGATTCTTGAAATGTGTATAAAATGCTTTTTACATTGCTAACATATTATGCTGCCGCAGTTACTAAATCAAAGGGAGTCATATTAGCTTTAAAGGGGGGACTGCGTCAATTAGCAATTTAGATAAAAGTTCCAGATGGCTGACATTTGTTTATCAAAGTTGCGGCCAGCATTAAACTCAGGCTACAATCCAGAGTAACTATGGGACCTTTTACATTGATGGAGTTATGGTGCCACCTATGGGAAACGCACAGAGCAATCCAGAGTTAAGTGCCTCTTACATCTCAGAATTCCTCTGGATTGTAGGGTCACTTTTAGCTGTGTCTATGCTCCTAACACACATTAAAATTGTCTTTGGCTGTAACCGTAACCTCCTATGCTGACCTGGAGGTGTCACAAAAATATAAGAAGATACTTTTACACCTCTCCTGAGGGAGTTAGGCCAATACACAGACATGTGCTTGCCTCCCTTCATCACCCTGAAAACAGGAAGTTGTGGCAGCCTAGGTTAGGATTGTACCTTTTATGGATTTGATTCATATGGATATGGATTCAGATTCAGTTATTAGATAAATGGTCTCAACATTAAGCAAATGTCCATGTTTAAAGCCAAAACTAATTGTGCAACAAGCTCTTTCCCAAACAACATTTGAAGTTTTAAACTGGTTTATGAGAACTTAAGGCTTTAGAACGAATGAAATTAGGTATAGAGCATACAAACAGATCAGTAGCCATTCACAGCCATTGAAAAACAGAAAATCATTTTAATAGTTGGTCAAGCTTCTGAAACTTCAAGTATACTTTATGTCATCACATCATACAGTTCAAACATTTGACAACACTAACCGAAGAAATGAGGTCCCCAAATGTGGTAGTGGGTTGAACAAGACAGAATGATCCTTCATACCTCTAACAAGATGTCTAATGTCTAACAAGAACTTCTGTGTTATTTAATACCCGAGGCACATCATTGGTTTACCAGATGATTCTGACTTCTTTCAGAGGCAGGCCTGAAATGCACTAACTTGAGACAGAAAAACTGCTAGATAAACAGGAGTCAACTTTACTGCATTTAGTCCTTAAGTTCAAATGCAGGTGAGAACAGTAATTCACATTTATTAAAACTATATTTTGTGGTGCATATAGAGTTGGTCTCTTCTGTTTTCATAATTTATTGTGCCATGTGGTTCCTAAACTGAATGGAAAAATTCAGAAATGCATCCAAATAGTCCTATTATTTTAGGAGTGCTTTCATTCAGCCACATATATATTTGAATAACAAGAGAGTTTTAAGACAGCTGACCAGGAGAACTAGGTGTTTGAATTCAGGTTGTCAAGTGTCAACCAGAGTCACAACTACAATTTGTACCAACTACCAAATGTTATCATCAGTGGCAGATTCCTTTTAAAATAATTAAACATTCACTGAAAAAGGCAACAAGAAGAACTACCTCCTCAGTCATTCCAGCTCCCAGGATTGGTTTGCATTAAAGGAATTCAGTTCTCACATTAATTTGATGAAGCAGCACTAATTCTCTGCAAGTAACTCTCCCATGCTGCTTTTCTATAAGCCTCTGCTTCTTCTAAGTGATTGGATGCAGACAAGATGCCACGTCCTACAATGATGATATCTGAACCTCGTTTAGCGATCACTTCTTGAGGACTCAGGTACTTCTGCCCAAGGTTATCACCTGCAATGAATAACACATATCCCATATGAAACCTTTTTCTTGGTCTTCAGCAGTTTCTTTTTAATAGAAATTGAGGCAAACTCTGAGAAAAATTCCCCCTGCTATCAGTAGGTATATTCATTCTGATCTTTTTGGAGCATGTTTTAAAAAGTGTTTAGAAGGTTGTGGTGCAGGAGATGTGGTGCAGTTCTCAATACTGGCTTTGGAAGTTGATATTTGGGAACACATACCTGTAAGCATTTTGATTTAAAAAGTGAGATTTGGGACCCAATCCTATCCAGTTTTCCAGCTCTAATGCAGCTGTAACAATGGAATGTGCACTGCTTTCATGGAAGCCTCCTCAAGATAAGGAAACATTTTCCCCTTACTATGGGATTACTTTGTGTCTGTCCTTCATTGAAAATCGGATTTTATATACTCAATAGTTGAGTACTGAAATATACTCAATAGTTGCTGTTTTCAAGGTTGAGCAGTAGTATTAATTCTGAGCTACAAACAGAGGTATTCAGAGCAAAGAGGGGATTTTACCTAATTGATAATTAGAAAATTGATTTCTAATTAAGGAAAATACACACATATTTAAACATCTTATTTTCCTCCCCTTAACATGGACACTAATACAGCATGACCAAGATGCTTTCTCCTGGCAACACTACTGTGTTAGTATGTTCACAAAGTAACTCACTCTCCTCAGTGCAGGGAAGGTGAACATGCAAACTGAAAAATGCTGCTACTGTTTGGATGCAGGTTCTCTCAGCAAGGGAGGGCAAAATAGTGTGGATAACAGAAGCCAATCCTACCCTAACAAGAATCCTTGGGTTTGGATTCAGGAAAAAAGTACCATATAAACAAGACCCATTAGGATCTTAGGTTAGGAGATCAATTAAGTCTGTATTAAACTTAGAATTTGTCAGCATACCTGTCAATTATGTCTACTGTTCTAGTGATTTCTGAAAGGTTTTCTCCTGTCAAAGAAACTGCCAATTTATTTCAGCAAAAGAACATCAGAAAAGTTTCAACTGGATCACCCACAAAGCAGTGCTTACCTCCTGCCTGCATCTGAACACCTGGAGTCAAGTAAAGGAATTCAGGTTTGTCAACAATTCTGGAGCCAGAAATGAAGCCCAACACAAAATCTGAGTGTTCTTCAGCCATTTTAACCTACGTTACAAAAGCAAATGCAATTTTCAGTAGCTTTATTACTGAGTGCTAAAAGTGTCTTACACCATTTTTAAAAAGGAAATATCTGGTTCAAGAATGTATATATTCTAATTCAGAAGATTACCCAATTCCCCTAAATAGGGTACTCATGGTACCCCTGCTGTTTGCTGGAAAACTATTTGCTCCAATTGCTTCTCCTTAAGCAGGAGCTTCTGCACTGCTCCTGCACTTCCACATAAAATGGACTGATTCTGAAATAGGCATCAAACTATATTATACTTGCTTCCAAGTTAGAAGTGGCACTTAAAAATTCAAGACAAATAACAATCCTTCCCTGAAGCACAGTACAAAAAACCCGAGAGTTGCCTTCAATAATTCTGGATCCTTCTCAACTTTGCTGAGCTGAAAACTCAAACTTACTGTGGCTTTAGTATAGTCACCAGTGGCCAATGATCCTTCTGAGCTCATTTCACCAATCAGGAGACACCCACGTTGTAAAGGATGTCCAACTTCTTTCAGACCCTTGACCACTCCAGGGCCAGGAACTACATGGGCATTGACAATATCTGACCAGGATGAAATTTTGAAAACACCACCTGAAAGGAAGGAAGTTGCAAGCTAAGCATCTTTTCGTCAAGTAGAAAACTACTGTGGCTATGAAACAATTTTTCCATCTTTAGTTGTTCTGCAGAAATATTCTTGAAAACCTGGCTGTTTCCCAAACCCTGCAAGACCATCACAGTGGGGTCTTTCTGGGAATATTAAGACAGTTTTTCATAGCCTCAGACTAAGGTTCCAACCTTAGAGTTCCTGAGAGTAAGTCCCATAGAATACAATGGGACTTAATTCTGAGTAGACATGCTTAGGATTGCACCCTAAGGGCACAATCCAGAGTACCTACGGGGAGTCCTTGCTCCGGTGTAAGAACAATTTGCTCTGGATTGCAATATGAATTTCCCATAGGTTTTCACTAGGTGATAATGTAACTACGGGTACACATAATGTCTCTTACGTGCTCCCGTAGTTACTCTGGATTGTAGGCTAAGTTACATTAGGTATTTTTCTCACTTTCATGTGTAGAACCAGAATAAAACATAGCACAAGAAAAACTCCCAAGGCATCAAAATAACGAGCTTGTTGAAAATCGGTCAATAACATATCATAGTCTGAAATTATAAAGGAATTCATTTAGACCTTTAGAGAAATGCATCAAGTTGATAGGTAAGAAATCAAAATCACCTTTATACTGATGCTTCACGGTATTTCCAATGTCTGCAAACTTGCGGTCTTCAAATATTAAGAATTCATGCTGGTCTGCAAGCACTCTCAAATCTTGTATTACTTTAGGAGTGAAATCATCCAGAATATCAATGTGAGTTTTCAAGACACATATGGAAGGACCCAGAGTAGCAGCCAGCTGGAGCAATTCTTCGGAACTGGTCACATCAGCAGAAAGGCACAAGTTTGACTGTTTTTTCTCCATGAGCCGGAGAAGTTTAGCAGCAAGGGGGTGAATGCCAGGCAGCTCAGCCCGGGCACCAAAACTCATTTCTTTGCAAATGCGTTTTGTGGGAGCAGTGCCATTCTGCTCAGGAGGCTTGACAACATTTTCTTGGATGAATTTTTCTACCCTTTTCACCATCTCAGGAGCAATTTTTTCCTGCTCCTCAAGGCACTTGAGAATTTGAGATAGTGTACATACTGAATGTAGGCAAATTCCTTGCTTCTCCAACATGGCTTTCCCTCCTTGCTCTCTATCCAACAGCACTATGGCATCGGTCACCTTCAGCCCCTCTTTCCGAAGAATGTCCGCTGTCTCCAAGATGCTTGAACCAGTGGTTACAACATCCTCAATTATTAGACAAGTTTCTCCAGAAATGATAGTACCTTCCACAAGACGCTTAGTACCTTTAAGAGCAAAAAGAAGTACACTTTACACTAAAGGCAAAATCCTTGTCCTTGCTCCGGTGTAAGAACAACTTACTCTGGATTCCAATATTAATTTCCCATAGGTTTTCACTAGGTGGAGCAGTAACTATGGGTGCACGTAAAGACTTATACATGCTCCCGTGGTTACTCTGGATTTGGGGGTATATCACCCATATGAAAACTTGCTTGTTTAGATTAAAAAATTATGGCTACAATTAAAAATAAAACTGGGCACCATTCTAATTAATAAACATTTACACATTGCTGCCTCTATATCACAAGCATGTGGCTTACTATTAAAAAATTAACTTTTTAGACATGATAAAGCCATTAAACTAAAATGCATGCATCTAAAGAGGAAAATTATGAAATGTATTAACATATTTATTATCCTATATTCACAAGGTTGGATAGTCTTTACTTACAAAACATGATTTGCAATCTAAGTTTGTGTGTGTGTGTGTGTATTTACCATAATCTTTAGCTTCTTTTCTCCGTATAAGCATTGGAATCTGGTTAGTTGAGCAGATAATTGTCGCCAAAGGCAATGCTGTGTATGGAACACCACACACAGAGTCATACTTGAGTGCAGCATCCTTTGCTGTTTGATAGAGGAGACCAGCTACCTGAAAGATTAAAAAAAATTAAGATTAAAGAGTAAAAAATTAAAATTAAGTTTAAAGATTAAGATTACAATTAAGATTAAATTATTAAGTAATATACCTACTTAACAAAATACCAATATATTAGTCTGCGGGCCGGCGATGCTACATGAACCTTCTCTCAATGGGTATGAAAGTACTTATAAGCTGGTTTAAAGATCACTCCCCTTCTCTGTGTTAGAAAGTGTTTATGAACTGATCTGAATTCATTCATAAGTTCTGTCTCAAATATATTCGTTTTTGTAAATTTATTCAAATTTGAAATAAAAATAAATTATTTTTTTCTGGCCCCCAAAAGTGTCAGAGATGATTTAACCCTCCTGCCAAAAAGTTTGGACACCCATTAGAACAAATGGAGAAACTAGTCAGAAAGTTGGCAGCTTCCAGAGTGTGCAGAGTATGGTGACAACATGATATCCTCTGAATGACAGATTGCAAAGATGGGATGCAGTTTTATTATTTAACTACTAAGAAATTAACCATCCTGAAATCAGGTTAGCAACAGGCTGGAAATATCACCTACACATTTTATTCTGGGTAGAAAAATGATGCAGCCTTAATTATGCTTTAAACTCAAAACTGCTGATTTCATTGCCACTTATCATATTTACTTGAATCTAACACACACCTTTTTCAGCCAAATGTAGTCTCCAAAATTAGGGTGCGCATTAAATGTGATGGTGCATTAGATTTGAGTAAATATGGGGGATTTTGATTATGAGTATTCTGCAGGTCAGTATTTAGTTTAAACAGTTTACTATATTATAATAAAAATGTAACACAAACCCATTGCATAAAGTAGTACCATTAGGTAAAAATAAAAAATACCCATTGTTATATTATTGTCAAGTATCGCATTGTTGCATGCAGTAAAATTAAATTTGGCACCTGCTTTGCAGCTGCACAGCTCAATAGCCAGTAAACTTTTTTAAAAAATCTCATGCCTTTTAAAATTGGGATGTGCAGTAGATTTGAGTAAATATGGGTATATTGATACATTTTTAAATCTGGTTGTTTGTTATTATTAATTGTTTTCAAGCTATCTTAATTGATTAAGTTAGAACTAAGTTACAAATCAATTTTTAGCATTTATATCAAAGGGGGGAGGACAGGTTGCTGGACTTGACTAGCTCCCTGCATCAGTTTGGATGAGATCAGCTGCCACTGGCTCTACCTTCCCAGTACCTCCTCTAGCAGGCAGCAGCAAAGGAAAAAAAAGTCAGGCAATAATTTCACAATGCAGTATATGACTTTCTTACTAAAAGGCACCCAGACAGGGTGATCAGATGCTTGAACCTCAAAAGGAGGACAACGTCTTGGATTCCTCTCAGCCTAGCGGCCTCAACTTTCTGGCGGACAATGGCACACTTGCCTACTCACAAGTAAAGTCATGATATTGGGCACTTTCACTTTCCCATAAAGCTCAATGCATATTTTTTATTTTTAGTTTTTTTGGCCATAACTTGGTAGGAAGGAGATATTTCAAAACCGATTTGTGCATTGATTCTGTTCTTCAATGCGATTTTTGCATTGGATTCTGCTCTTCAATATGAATCCAACGACATATGACATGATGGGGTACTGCACGACACTGCAAACTTCCAAAATGAAGCTAAAATAGAGGACAGTGAAGCCCTTTTGGAGGACACCCGGACAGGAGACTAAAAAAGAGGGCAAATCCAGAAAAATCTGGTCTTATGATCACCCTGCACCCAGAGAACTTGTAAATAAACTTGGTAAAATAACTTCAATACAGTATTATCCAGGGTTTCTCAACTCCTGTTCCGGTGACCACTGGAGGTCCTTGGCAGCTGCCTGACTGGTCTGTGACAGGACTTCTCTAAGTGCCTCTTCCCACTCCTCACAGTAGGGCTCTGTTGGAGGATTGCAGACTCAGAGACCAATCCTACACCTGTCTTCTCAGTAGTAAGTCCCATTGTAGCCAGAGGAGCTTACTTCCTGGAAAGCGCAGATAAGATTGCAGCCTCAGAGTCCAATCCTATGCCTATTACTCAGAAAAAAGTCCCATTATAGTCAATGAGGCTTACTCTCCATGAAGAGTGAGTAGGATGGCTTTGTGCATGTTCAATGCATCCTGCATTGAAAAAAGTTGAAAATCCCTGCTCTGAGTAGACTTACATTGAGACATTGGGCTCTCTCCTGCAATCCCATCTACAGTAACCTACCAATAGCTCCATTTATTATAATGGGATTTACAGCTGTTGGCTGTTGTGCTCTATGTTGGGAAGTCCTCCTTCCAGACTGCCAGAGGCAGAACTTTCACCCCACCCTGGGCTGGTCCCTGGAAAATTTCTTTTCCATAGATCCGGTCCCTGGGGCCAAAAAACTTAAGGACCACAGGAAATCCACTGTTTCTTAAAGTTTGTCCTCCACTGCACCACTTCACATGGTCTACCTATTTGAAGTAAATGGTGATGACACCATTTCCAGTTACAATGGGTCGGGAGGATGGCTGTGATGTGACAAACACCAGTAAGAGGTACAGGATGATCAGGAGGGCATTAGAGAGAGCAAAAAAAGCATGCTTTGGAGCCTCCTACTGCTGTTTGTTATGTCAGTGTTCCTGGTCTTGCTGCCAGGCAGGGCTCCAGACTTCCTGCTGGTTGAGAAACCCTGGAATAAATCAGTACAGTATACAAGAGAGATCTTCAGCCAGTGTGCTGTGGCATGTTGGGGTGTGACAAATGGGATGTTGAGGGAGGATCACATTAGTTGGGCCTTTGGGGGATATGAACCCTTGACCGCAGTGAGGTGTACTTGGCAAAAACCAATGGTGCTTTGACAATTTTAGTGACTGACATCTGAGGAGAGTCAGGCTACCATCCTATCCACACTTTCTTGAGAGTAAGCCCCATGACTATAATGGGACTTACTTCTGAGTAGATAGGCATAAGATTGGGATCTAAAAGCTGCACTTTCCTGTAAGCCCCATTGACTGTAATGGGGCGAACGTCTAAGTAGACACGCACAGGCTTAGCTTCTGTGGCTGCAACCCTATCCAAACTTTCCTGGGAGTAAGCCCATTGACTTTAATGGGGCTTACTTCTGAGTAAACATGCATAGGATCCGCTGCCAGCCTACCCACACTTTCCTGGGAGTAATCCCACTGACTGTATTGGGGCTTACTTCTGAGTAGACTTTCATAGGATAGGCTCCCAGCCTACCCACATTTTCCTGGGAGTAAGCCCATTGACTGTGTTGGGGCTGAGCTCCTGTGGCTGCAACCCTATCCACACTTTCCTGAGAGTAAGCCTCATTGACTAGAACGGTGCTTACTTCTGAGTAGACACACACAGGCTTGGGCATTAAGTCAGCAGCACAGCTGTCTAGGTGGAGTGAACAACAGCCCTGCGAGGTCGACCACTGGGTTACCCACCCAGGCCAGCCCCGCCTCAGCCAATCAGGAGCGGCGGTTGAGAGCGCGAGCCTGTGATTGGCTGCCAGGATTCTTCCCGCTCCCTCCGCGCGCCCCCTTCGGCTGAGCCCCTCCCGCTTCCAACGGCTGATTCAGTTGCTGGGCCGTTCAAACCTCCCCCGCGCGCCAGAGAGAGAGAGAGAGAGAGAGAGAGAGAGAGAGAGAGCGCGCGCGCGGGCACCTTAGTGAGGAGCGGCGGGTGGGAGACGATGACGCGCAGGTCGACGTAGACCGGGGAGAGGAGGCCGCTCTTGAGCACGAAGTCTCCGAAGCGCAGCGCCTCCACGCCGAAGAGCTCGCTGGCCAGAGACTCCATCTCGCCGGCACGCGCCTCCCTTCCTCCTTCCCTGCACGCGCTCAGCCTGCCTGTCAGTCATGACACCAGGGGGCGGGGCGCGCAGGCGTTAACGGTCGAAGGGGCGGCCAGCACTTGGAGAGACCAGGCGGGTGGGGAGGCTCTCAGTGGAGCCTGGCAGGAGAGGCTTCTGCCCAGCCCTTCCTACTAATAAGGAAGAAAGAAACTCCCTCAGAGTCCTTAAAATAGGCCCATGTCCTCCTGAGTCACCACAGTTTTCCAGGACAGGTTCTTTTGTAAGCCTTGTCACCTCTTTTGTCCCTGTGTCCTCTTTTTGAATCCCTGTGTCCTCCTTTTCCAGGGACACGTCCTCTTTTTAATCCCTTTGTCCTCTTTCCCAGGACGCGTCCACTTTTTCCCCGTGTCCTCTTTTTCAATCCCTGTATCCCCTTTTCTTGGGACGAATCCTCTTTTTTAATCCCTGTGTCCTCCTTTTCCAGGGACACGTCCCCTTTTTAATTCCTTTGTCCACTTTTTCCCAGGACGTGTCCACTTTTCCCCCCCGTGTCCTCTTTTCCCCTGGATGCGTCCTCTTTTTGAATCCATGTGTCCTCTTTTCCCCAGGATGCGTCTGCTTTTTCCCCCATGTCCTCTTTTTCCCTGGACGCATCCGCTCTCTCCCCCCCCCCCATTCTCTTTTTCCCTGGGACACGTCCACTTTTGGGGGGTCCCTGTGTCTTCTTTTTTTCTGGGACAGGTACTTTTTTTTTAGCCTTATGTCCTCTTTTCAAGGATAAGTACTCTTTAACCTTGCAATCTGGAAAAAAAACTTCATTGGCCTCCTTTAGCAAGCACAACAGGGCTCCCTGTGATATTGTGAGTAGTTCTCAAGAACTGGCCCTTGTGGGTGTGGTGCCTCCCTATTTAAGGACTTCAGAAAGGAGGACATGGCACTAGCAACCTTAAGACGCCCAAAGGGTTCAGAAATTCTTGCTAACAGGTCTGTTATTTCTTGCTAAACAGGTCTAGTTTGTGGGCTGTGGGTGGCGCAAGTGGTTAAGACGCTGTGCCTGTTAACCAGCAGGCCAGGGTTGGAGACCCGGGTCGGCCCCACAAGACAGGGTGAGCTCCTGTTCTTAGCCCAGCTCTGCGATGCCAGTTGGATGCAGTCGTATTGCTCTGCCTTTCCATTGGACTAATTCAGTGGCGTGGAGAGGGGGGATTTGCTGCTTGGGTAACAGCCTATCCTTCATAACAATCCAACCCAGGCTTTCGTGCTTTGCATGCAGCATATGCAGCGCCGAGCACAATACCAGAGTCTTCCAAGATTGACGGAGGCCTGCTTTTTTTGTGCTGTTTCACAAACCCCTTCATATTGGAAAATGGCAACACTAACATGCACCAGTCAGAAGGGGGCAGCAGAACATCTGTAAATGTCTACATAGAGTGATGTGTGGCAGTTGGACCAGGTGTTGCAACTGTGACTGTTGGAACAAATAACAGTTGCACTCTCAGACCCCCATGCAAGCAGGAGAAGCTTTTTATGGGTCTTGGTCCGTTTAAGTGACAGGGACTCTGGTCAAAACAAATGCTGTAAATATGAACCAACATGAATTTTGAGTAAACCTTGAAACTTTGGTATCAGCCTAATTTTTGTGTGCACATGAAATTGAGCAAACAGCCAGGGTGTGTTAGAAGATAGGCATGTCTCAAAAGGTGATTTAGCTCTATTTATTACTTAGCTGAGATAGTTCCAACAATTCTGAGGCTTGGAGATCAGACTGGGTTTGCCTCTAGACACACCTAAATTGCAATCCCTCTATCTAATTTCTGAATTTCTGCCCAGAGACCATCTATTGATGGGCACCCTTTCCAAACAGGAGCACAGGGGCAATGTTTGGGACCATGCTGCAGTTCCCCTGTAATGATTCCCCCCCAAAAAAATTGTTGCAAAAAACAGTTGGAAACAGCATCCTTTCTTTGTGCCTGTGTGAACACATCTGCGATAAGTGCATTCCTCAATGTTGAAGACTTAAATACAGGGAAGTATATATCTGGGAAACTGATAATGGAGACTTTTGAATGTGGCTTACATGTTCCAGATAGTCATTAGCCCAGTAGGGTAGTAGAGCACAAAATGATGGCTTGTTATTGCTGCAGTTTCACAATCTAGCATATTCAGTGTTTTTAGAACAGTTCTCATATATTTTTTTAAAAAACTCATCCGAAACTATCTTTCGTATGTAGTATTTATAAGGAAGGCCAAAGCCTAAAATGTAGATTTTGAAGCATCATCTGAAGATAATCTAACTTCAGAACAGTAAGAACATGTGAAAGCCAGAAATCACTTTACAACATTACATATGAAGAATATAAATAAAATATTTACAAATGATATCATTAGAAAACACATATGCATACAAAATAAAATTGGCAATAAAACTACAAGATAATAACACTTAAGGTAGACCAGCAAGAAACTGAAAATGATTAAGGCTGTGGAATTATTTTGCACCCTAAAAAATGTTAAGATTTTAATCATACAGTCATCTCACCAGTGTTCACATGGTTGTTGTAAAAAGAATTTTTTGCAGTTGCCTGCTGTGTTTTCTCCGTGTCAGGCCTTATTTTTACAGTCGGAGACCTACGTAGTCGGAGGAATATCTTAAGCAAATGCAGACAAAAACAGTTTGACAAAAAGAAGGAAAAAGCACCAGCACTGGACATGAAAGTACAATATGGCTTCAGTAAAACAGATGCTTGTTTACTAGCTTCTGAGCGTTAACTACAGAAATCCTGGCATTTAACAGTTACAAGTATAATGATTCCAGAGTAGCTATTTGACATTCAAAAGTTGTATAAACAGTCTTGGGTTTAAAAAGTGTGGATTGAGAGAAAGCACCATTTTCTAATGAATCCGAGATGATCAAGATGGGTGATCAACAAGTGCCCTGGGAAGAGATTTTCTTCTGCCAATTTTGGGATGGAAAATCATTCATGAAAGGGCATTGTAGAGCTCTTTTGAAAAACAGATTACTTCTTCTCAGAAGAGGGTCATGGATTGAAGTATCTGAGAACCACTAGTTTAGAGATTGAAAACATCAGAATATCTTTCAAATATCAAGTTTAGTCTATAACAAGACCATAGCAATGTACCCATTGATGAGTTTCTGTTTCTATGAGTGATTGTTACATAATGGTTTACAATTGATAACAAAATGGATTTTGTTCCCATTAAGAATTCTTGGATCATATAAGAAAGAAGCTTCAGTAACCAGAAAAACATGCACAGAAAAAAGCCCACACTAGCTTTGCTTGTATGGGTTTGCGGGGGATTTAATAGGTGTGTATGTGTGTGTGTGAGTTGTGTGTTGGTCTTCTTTCATACTAAGCATGTGTAAATTGTCCTTTTGGAAGCAAGGTTACTTAGGTAAATTGCAACTAACTGCTTCCATTATTTTGAATGGAATATATACTTGAAGCAGATCCCACCGTGTGTACTGGAATTCACACTGATGTAAGCATTGGTAGCTTTAATGGTTAACTAGCTAGATTCTGGCTGTTTTTCCAGTCCTTGTACATATCTTCTTGTTGATTGTCAGTAACAGGAGAACAGAGATAACTAAAAGCAACTTGAGAAGCTGATCATGTCAACATTTCTTACTATGACATTTCTTAAATGATTTTGTTAGTTATAAAAACTGATATGGCAAGAAATCTATGTACAGGGGGAAAATCACTTTACAACACATTAAAGAGAAAGGACTTTGACTTCTATCTCAATGGAAAGGCACTCGGCTTTATTTAACCATATTTACTAGCTGATTTGGCACCCTTCTCCAGGGCTGGCCCATATATGAAACTGATTAAAGCAGTTGTTTCAGGCAAGAGGTTGGGAGGGGACACCCACTTTTCTCCATTGCTTCTCTCAACCTAGACTAGAAAAGCTCCATCACCATGTTGACTATTCTCTCCTCCCCTGTGGTAGTTGAGCCTCCTTCCCCAGCACCTTATTTGGTCAGTCTAGTCCTACAGAGAAAAAATAATTGAGATATTGTGAAGCAGTGCACATTAAACTGAGTTAGAACTGTTATATGAAAACAGCATGACCAAAGGCTCACAAGTTATATTAAGGGCAGGGCTGAGACATCAAGATCTCACGCCTAAGGGGAAAGGACAACAAGGGAGAATCAGAACAGTCTTCTGTAATGGTGGACGAAAAAAATACCGGTGGATAAAAAAATACCTGAGAATTACAATGAGGCATGACAGTTCTTATTTAAATGACTTTGTAGTTGGTTACTCCAATCCTGTATGGATTGGAAAATTGGCACAATGGATGGAAACACCAGGTCTTCTTTCATTTTTTGTCACCCCCCAATACTCTACCATTCTCGCAGAAAAGCTGCTGGCCACCACTTTCCACACCACCAGTAATATAAAGTGAATATAGACTGCAATTTACCATTTGATAACTTCTATTGTTAAGTGGATTTAACAGTTTGAATGTTACTGTTGTGTGTTTGCAAGCCATATTGGATTTTGTTTTTCTTTTAGGACGGATGGAATATAAATTGCCAAAGACCATCTTATTGTTTCCATAAATTTCTGAGCAGGTGCTGAAGTGGAACAAGGTTATCCCAACTTTTTACAAATGAAAAGCTTACCAACTGGTTCTATGCAAACTGACCAATTCCAAGCCATTCATATTCAGTCCTATTCCTGCTGTCATTGTTTGCCTTGGGCTACAATCCAGAGTAACTACATGACCTTTTACACCGAAGTAGTTATGGTGCCACCTATGGGAAATGAATAAAGCAATCCAGAGTAAGTGCCTCTTACGTCTTCCCATAGTTACTCTAGATTGTAGGGTTGGTTTTCTATTGATGGTTCAAGACATCATGTAAAATTATAGTACTTTATCTGTGAGCATAAAATAGTGAATGCCTAAAGGTGTCAGAAGAAATTATTCACCCAACAAGACTTCGCTGCACAGAAAAGGCTGCACATATACATAGTAGACAGACATCTAAGAGGCTGGGTGCCTTGGAAATCATTGCTTCCGTGTTTAGTACAAGAAACCTAAATAGTAATGGTTCTAGCTATATTAGGCAAAAGCATGCTCTCTGCAGTGGCTCACTTCTTCACATGTTGAATGCATGTTTTGAATTCAATTCCAGTGTTTCATCATCATTTTTACATCCAGTTAATATTTTTATATGAATATTTTGGGGGTTGTGGAACCAATCGTCTGAGTTTCCATTATTTCCTATGGGAAAATCTGCTTCACTTAAAGAGCGTTTCATTTAAAGAGCAGGCCTCCGGAACGAATTAAGCTCTTTATGTCAGGCACCACTGTACTTGGTTAGCTTTCCCAGCCGGGACTCAGTGAGGAAGTTTACTGAAAGGATGATAGTTACTAGTAGAGGTGATGGTATAATTAGATAGCCAGTTTAGCAACACAGATCATATGGTTCTGATTGTAAACTTTCTACATAAAAGCCTTGTGTGTAACGGTGTCCGCATCCATTGGTCAACTGTCAACCGATAACTGGCTAGGCATAGAGGAGGCTAGAAGAGCAACTCAGGGGAGCCACTGAGGAGAGAGGTGGCAAAAGGGCAGATGAGATGTGAGAAACATTTACTGTTGAATTATGGTATATTATACCTCCGCAAGTGAGAGCTGCGGGCTGTTACTAGTTAACTCACAAGGTTAGCAGATAAAGTAGAGCCTTACTTCAGTAGTGTTGAACAGGCAAAGGGGAAAATCTCACGATATGTATGTCATATGAAGAGGCCACCATGCCTTTGCTAGTTATATATAGTAGGATTGATAATTATTTCTGGGAAAAGGAAAAAAAAAATCAGACATCAACTGTAGGCTAATCCTTCTATTGAAGGATTATGATCTATTGACTTAATACTTAAATATCCACGGTGTAACAGGCTGGACTTGTTGGTACATCATAAGATGACCATCACATGGCTCTATTCTTCCAGAGCCATATAGTTTGAAATTAGTTAAGTGATTTCTTAAGGGCCTATTCATTAGTTTAGCCTTAAAAAATAAGAATGGAATATGGTGATGGAATGGAATATGGTTTCATCTTCATAATGTTTTTGATTGATTCTACAAGAGACTTTTAGGGCTGAACAAAAATACCAGCAGGAATGTTTAGGCGATCTGGCTAGTAAGAGAATAAAAAAGGGAGATGCATATATACAAATGTTGTAAACTACCAGTCTTGCACACATAAGACCCATTTTGAAGCCATAAGCATGGATCCACACTATGTTTACCACATTTTGGCCACCTTTGGATTGGTATCACAACTGAGCATCTTTTCAAGCTGAAAACAAAACAAGATGGTTTTCGTGTCACACAACAGATGAGAATTCAACAAACACCCTGCAATAGAAAATGTCTTTAACACCTAATTTACAGGTACAGCAATTATTTTACCATAGTATTTTCTCAATGCAGTTTTGCAAAAAGATTTCTGTACAAGAGCTATAAAAAATTTCCTGTTAAAAAATGTGTCTCATTGTGCTTCAGCTAAACATCTTTTTATTCTACTTGTATTTACCATCTTAGCAGTAGCAGATTATTACTGTATGGTAGCTTTGATCATAAGTGTGCTGTAGAGTTTTTATCAATACAACAGACCTATGTCACAAGCAAAAGTGACACTGCTGTAGCACAAGTGTCACCAAACAGTAACTCTGCCACAAGCTTAGTTCTTAATGAAGATATCTGGAGTCTTGTAAGACAGATCTGGTATTAATTAGCAACAATTTTTGCAATTTCAGTTTGGTTTGTTTTTCCAGAAATGCTAACTGCTTATAATCCGCCTACCTATAGTCCTGTATTTTCTTCTGTCTTTCAAATATATTATTTAAATTTTGATCTTAGCAAGGCTTCCTAGGTCTGCCCTTTTAAGTAAGGCGAAAAGTCTTTTATTTTCCATTCTCAACCAATGTTGCTTTTAACATTCATCTTTTTAAAAATATGATTGCATCAAGAGAAGTCACCCAAATAATTGTGATCTGCAGCTCCTTAAAGGATCGAAGTCCAATTACATAATGCAACGGTTGGAACAGTACATACTGTATACCTTCTTGGATATCAAATGTAATACTTTATACAGACATATTGAAGGCATTTTATTTTAACTGTATAGTGGTTTAGCATCAAGTCAAAGTACTAATAGTGCATGTTGTTCCTGGGTTCATCCTGCTCATTATGAAGCTCTTAACATTGGGAATGGGACGCACATCAAACTGGTGTTTGCGGCGTTCAAGGAAGCTGGCCAGCCGTGAGGTATCCAGTGGGATTTTGGAATAGCTGCCATTGTGAAACTGCAACCATGGGTGCTGCAAACAAGTAGCGGCTGTTGGCCTCCTCCTGAAGTCTTCCTGAAGGATTACTGAGATGAAGTCTTGAGCTGCATGGCTTACATCACAGAAGTACTCAGTAGGGAAGCTGAAATCTACTCGGCACACATTGATGCATGTCTCTTCTCTGCTTTCATCCAGGAAGGGTGAGACTCCACTCAACATGACGTAAGTGAGCACTCCAATGCTCCAGATGTCTGTGCCCAGGGAAACGGGAACACCTTGAATAACTTCTGGAGCAGCAAACTCAGGATTTCCAAGGAGATGATGAACGTGGAAGTGGCCTGTGATTTGGACGGCATCTTCTAAATCTATCAGCTTGACACGAGGCACTGGGATCCGCAAATCAATGAGCAAGTTTTCAGGCTGTGGTGGATAATACAATAATAATTGTATATTATTTTTGTAAGCAAAATTAATTTAAGCCAACAATTGTTTTCTTGAATATTTTCCTACTTCTGGGTATTCCAGTGAACGGAATGGAACCACATGCACCAAAGCAATGGAAGGATTATGTACACTTGAGATCTGCTCATGATCAACCACAATGTGTGTGGTTGTAGTTTTGGAGACTTAAAATGTGGGAATTTAAGTGCATTCCTAAGCATGTATACTGAAAAGTAAGTCCCATTGAGTTCAATTGTACTTACTCCCAGGAAAGTGTGGTTAGGATTGCAGCCTTAATTATCATATCAGAATGGGAAGGTACCATTGCTCAATGGCCCAGCAAGTGAAGAAAGCCTTAGGTTCATCCTTGGCTTATCTTGACAATACTGGGCTAGATGAGCAATTTTCAACCACTGCTGTGGCATGTTGATCTGTCATGTTTGATCCACATGCGTGCCACAGGATTTTCAGGGATGGACATTTTTTATTGGGGCTATTGGGGGACGTAGTGCAATGTGCCTTGTCAGTTGTCAAAAAACTGATTGTGTGCCTTTTTAATATCAGCCCCTTTTCAGTGTGCCATGAGATTAAAAAACTGAAAATTGCCAGGCTAAAGAGACATCCTTCACAAAGTTAATACTTGGGCAAAAATGTTTGCTGCTTCTCTCTCCTTTACCCATCTTGGTCTGCCTTTTTCCCTGATAGCCTCCTTTGCCTTCAGATGCCTTCTTCCTTCTCTCTCCCCAGAACTCTTGCAGAATTTATGCTGCTGAAAGGGTGGCTATGGGAAAACCCATACAGAGGGCTGCATCTGGCCTGCAGGCCTTGACACCACTGCCCAAGGCAACAAAGAACTTTTAAAAAAGTCGGACATGACAATATAAAAGCTAAAAACACTTTCATACATTGCTTTCATGTTGTTAATTTAAACTATTTGGTTATTTTAAAATTTAAAACTATTTTATATACCAGTAGTTTTATATAATTACATGTAATTTATGAATTCCAAGAAGGCTCCATGCTGCTTGGTCACAAGGGAAAAGAGGACAATGAAGTTTTTTTTCCAGGACAGAAGGCTAATAAAACAGGACATGTCCTGGAAAAAGGGAGATATGGTCACCCAGGGTAAGGGGAGGCAGAATCAAGCATCAGAAGGCCTCATAGTGGTCTTGATATATTCTACTTACACCATTTCTCCTTCCTACCTTTATATCCAAATGGGCCACCCGACAATTATGAAGGTACTGTAAGGCTTCCATTGTGTCTTTTATGTAGAAAGCTACTTTCTCTTCCATCAGTTCATCATGATTCATAAGATAATCCAAGAGACGGCCATCATCCATCCTAAAATAATAATAATTTACAGCATGTGAAAATACTTGTATAATGAAATCACAAAGCATTGGTTGTATCTGAAACATGGAATTAACATGGTAGTATCTAAGTATAAAAGGAACTTTGAAAAGGAATGAGCAAAAAATGACTATATGTTATGGGGTGGTTGGGATCCACTAGAATCATTACAATTTAATAAATCATCTCAAAAAGATTATTTGTCTTTAGGTATAATGTGGCATTGATTTGCAGTGCTCCCCATACATATTGTAACCTTGGGTTTGATATCATTTCCACCTCCTATATTATTTTCATGGGAAAATGAAATGAACAGTGATGTTCCACAAATATAATGGAATAAATTGAAAAGACACACCATCACACTATGTTACAAATAAGAAACTATGCTTTTGGCAAGGAACTTACAATTCTAAAACCAAGATATACGAGGATGGTGACTCATAGGTGTCATGAATGGTGATGTACTGAGGATGCTGCAAATGTTGCAGCATGGCCGCTTCATGTGCTGCCTGTTCCTTCTTCTTCATTTTTTTATTGATGAACTTCACAGCAACATCCTTCTTGGTGGCTTTGTGGATACATTTCTTCACAACAGCAAATCGCCCTCTGGGAGAAAAAATGGCCGTGAAGATGATCAATGAATAAACCATGTACTCTATCTGTTTTGGGACAATAATCGTAATTTTCCAAAAGCTTTCTGAACCAGAATCATGGCTGCAATCCTACGCTTACCTGGAAGTAAGCCTTATTAATAATAGTGAGATGTAGAGCACAATCCTAACCATGTCTACTCAAAAGTAAGCCCCATTGTGTTCAGTGGGTCTTACTCCCAGGAAAGTGTCTTTAGGATTGCAGCATTAGGCTGCAATCCTAAAGACACTTTCCTGGGAGTAAGACCCATTGAACACAATGAGGCTTATTTTTGAGCAGACATGGTTAGGATTGTGCTCTTTGAGTAACCATGTATAGGATTGCATTGCAAGTCAACTTGTTCATAACGTAGCCTTATGAATTACGGTACTTGAAAATAGTTACAGGGAAACGTTTTCTTATCCGTTAACTAGGAAAACTGGTGGCTTGATTGACAGGTGGTACATAAGACAACACATTAAAAACAGTTGTTTTTAAAGGTTTTTCAACAGAAAAATATTTGTGACTTTAGTTGTATTTTAGTGAACAGGTTTGAATATTACCTTCCAATTTCACTCAGCTCCGTGTAGGCAAAATCAAAGTTTTCTTTCCAGGTAACAGTGGCCCCATCTGCTGCAGAGTCTTTGTCAAATGCAATGGAATAATGCAGGGTTGCAACACAAAATATAGTTATCAGTATTGTAAAAGTCAAGACTTGCAGAAAAAATTAAGTCTGAAGAGGACTCTGGCCTGAGATAGGTCTGCCCAAAAATCATGTGTTCCCCTCAATCGTTTGAGATAGCTCCTGCATGGATGGTCTCAAATTCTGCCCAGTGACTTGTGAGAACATCTTTCTTTTGAGAACCAGGAATTGTTGCATCAGGAAATAAATTATTTATGCCAAAATCTCATGATGGGTCTGTGGCACACCCAGTTAAATTGGGGGATCAGCACGAGGCTGCGATTGTGGTTGGTGCTGCTAGTCTTGTGGCTGCACAATTGCCAAGTGTAGCATGGGAAGGCTATGAAAAGATATTGTGCAACACTGAACGGGGCAAGGAAAGGGTAGGATTGCTATGGGACTGAGGATCGCTCATACACAAGGAACAAGATCTGATGTATGCTAGAAGTCAGGCATGGAAGATGCAAGTTCAAATCCATGCTCAGTCATTAAATTTTCTGGATGCTTGGGTCAGTCACTCTCAGCCTCACCTACCACAAAACTGTTGTGAAGACAAACGTGGGGGGGGGGACGACTATGTGCACTACCCTGTGCTCCTTTGGGGGGGGGGGGTGTAATAATGTGGAAAATAAATAAAATGTATCACACTTGCTGAATCCCACCAGGCCTACGACTGGGAAGTGCCTGGTGGGAAATGGCCTGGGAACCCATGTTTGGTTCCATATTTACCATGTTTGCTTTACACCACAGGTTTGAGTGAACCTTTCCAACCTTACACTATCTGTGGCCGTTACATGTGTCAGAAAGTATTCCCAGAAGGTGAGGAGGCAGTGAAACACAGGAGGATTGTATTGCCGATTTGTATATCTTACAGCAACCATGTGAAAATGGTCTCTCTGGAATAACAACTCCTACTACTGCTTTGCACTTATATCATCCACAAAAGCACCTCACATGCATTACAGTGTTTATTGAAGTGCAGCACCTCACATCCAGTGAAGAGTTCAAAGCACCTCACATCCATTACAGCCGCATTGTCAAAGGCTACCAAACAGGAGGCTGCTGTTCAAGCAACTCAGTGCTAAGCAGCTACCTAACTGCCTAACTAACCAGGTTACTGGGCTGCCTAACCCAAGGTTATTGGACAGAGGTAAAGCTGAACTGACAGAGGTACTGGCTGAACTGCACTCTCTCCTAAGGATTAGGTCTCTGCTTGCATGTTATTTGCTAAAAATCGGTGTACAGTATGTGTTACTCAGCAAAGATACAAGATGCACATCTTGTGTTCTTGGAAATGCACAAATTGTCAAGAAAGAATAGCCTGTTCTCACACAATTTCCAACTGGCAATTTAATTTTCAAAACTATACTGCCGTGTGGAAGTGGGGTTCTTTCTTGCCCCAGGTGCTCACCATTTTCTGGAAGTTTCACAAACTCGGAGGCCTCGCTTGGTAAGCTAATGCCCCAGGGATTGCTGGCGCTGACTCGGAACTGATATTTACAGTTGGGTGTGAGATCTTCAATTACGAGGTAGGTGTCCAATGTGGAGGCTACAGACTGCTGCCAGGTCTGTGACCCTAAGGTTTATGGAAAGACAGAGGAAGACAACCAACATTTCAACATGGCTAGATTCTATACAAGGAAGGTAGGCTGCCACACAAGGTACGACGTGCCATTAATTGGTCCCTGAACGTGTGTCAGAAGGTATTCCCAAGTTGTCTTAAAAGTTGTGTGGGAAGAGTAATGGATTCTTCTTTTTGATGTGTAGGCCAAATCAGGCCACGTAGATGGCTTGGTGAATGATGTGATGAATGAGTAGATGTGGTGAACGAATACTGAAGAGGAAGCAAGTACTGCTCTGCTTTATGTCTACTGCTGTTTAAATATTTCTGTTTAATGCTTATAGTATGATTGTTGATATGACTATTGATGCTTATAGTATGACTGCTTTGATATTACTTATTAAATGAACACTATTAAAAATTTTGTTGCGAGTTGGGGGGGGGGGGTAACTTGATAAACGTGGCAACCAGACAGGGGGAGCAGGTATGGTAAGTACAGCATGAACCGTAATGTGCCGTGTAAGCAATACTTCTCCTTTGATGTCAGAGACATTCAAGGTAGTAATGTTATGTATGTACATGTTTACACAGCACATGCTGTACTGCACCGCCTCCCCTCCAGCTCCGCTTCTGCAACCAGATTAATGACGTAGAAATTGAGAACATGGCTGACCAGCTATGACAATGTAATGGGAACATGGATATTTTGAACATGAAGAGAGAAAGTATGGATATAGGGAAACAATATAGAAGCTGAGGAAGTTTGGAGCTGTGTAGTGAGAAGGGAAAGGAAAAGGGCAGAGAAAATGTTTTACAAAGATTTGTGGCAAAAAGATGGTGAGGAGCCACACATGCTATCATCTAAGGCAGAAGAAGCTGTAATTTTGAACATTTCTGAAGATAGTTAGAAATGTACCTTCCCTTCAGGGAGGGAATAGGGGCTGCCACTGCCACAATCCTCTTCTGACTGCAGGGTGAACCGTAGTGGTTACTGATAAGGAATGGAGCTGAGAGCATGAACAAGCCTTTTAAGAATTACCTTCTTCTCTATACTCCACTGTGTAACCTGAAATGGTACAGTTTCCTGTGCTGGACGGAGGCAGCCAGCGAAGAATCACCGAGGTGCAGCTTCTTTCCTGAGCAATAGGGCAATTTGGGGCTGCTGGGACACCTGATTTATAGGGAAAAACATAAAAAATATAAAAGAATTACAAAGTGCAGGAAAGACACCAAGATACATCTCTTGTTGTCTTGTGTGCTTCTGGAGTCATCTGGTAGACCACGGTAGGATACAGAAACTGGACTAGATGGGCTTTTGGCCTGATCCAGCAGAGCTTTTCTTATGTTCTTAGGTGATGCTATTTTATTGAAATGCATAAGGAATCATGTATGAAGGTAGGTTAGCAAGAGTAATCCTATGCACGGTAGGATTCTTGCACCAGTCTTGCACAACTAAACAAGAAGTTTATGAATTTCATGGAGAATTTCATGGGGGCCAAAGGACATGTTGGGACTTGTTGTGCCGGCCTAACCAGGGGTTAGGTTTGGACTGTGAGTTGCTATATATCGGACCCTATGCTGTTAAAATGAACATTTCCAATGCTAATTATTCTAAGATGTACAGTATTGATTTAAACCATTAGAAGCTCTGGCACAGCAAACACTGAAATGTCTTTGTAGAATGCAAATTGGACTCTGTAAGCAAAGAGTCTTGTGGAGCAAATCCAGTACCTTGCACTTTGATTGTAGCTGAGGTGGATGCTGTTCCAAGCTCATTTGTTGCCACACAAGTGTAGATCCCACTGTCCTGGGGCATCACATTCCAGATCTTCAGGGTAATTTCACCAGAGTCACTGGAGAATAGCAGATGTAAACATTTTAGACTATTATTCTGATTAATTGCTGGATTCTCTCGGTAGTGGATGGGTCATTGTTACATTAAATGAAAACCATTAGAAAAGCAGACAAGAAGCATCCTGTAGTCATGAAATATTGAGGATGCTGTTCGCTGATTTTACAAGGTCATTGATTTTACAAGGGAAGGAAGAGATTAATTATGAATTAGTACCTTGACCTCTTTGATAAAGGTGCTGTTATACCCATACTAGATAAATACCTTCATATTAGGTATTTATAATTGTGGCATTCTAAGGTTGGAGACACCCAGTGTAGGAGGCCAGTATGTTGCCCCTATGACCACTCCCATGAAATGGGTAGGGCAGCATCCTGGGCATTAGGCATGGTGATATACCATCAGCCTTCCCCGATGATATTTTGGCTGTATATATTCTAATATTGTAATATTTGGCTGTTGTATTCTAAATATAGAATACTTAAACACAATTTCCTTGCATTCTGCATAAAATTATGCATCAATTGATGTACAACTCTGCAACAAATCCTTTTTAAAATTATGAAGAAAGTACCGTAATTCAGAGTTATGAGCAAAAACTTTACGCCAAGATTCTGCACTACTTATTTAAAGGTGAGAACATATTAAACTGGCAGCCCTATAATACAATCACTCTTGCCCATGTGTCCTTGGAAGTGAGTCCCACTGGGGACAAGATGGCTTATTTCCATGGAAAGTTACATAATGTACTTGCTCATTGAGATTAACCACCATTGCTGCAATCACATCGTGTGGAAACAAAACCAACACTTTGTACCATCACAACACCCAACATAGAAGATACATACCAGAAGGAAATGGCGTATGCAGTTGAGCTGCTGTCACTGTCCAGAATATTTTGATCAGGACCTTTCCAGGTTATGGCTGGCTTTGGCCGTCCACACACTTTGCACTGTAACATGACGGTGTCCCCAAGCAAGCAGGTGATGTCCACTAAGGGCACCAGAAACTCTGGAGCAACTGGATCAGAGGCCACACAGAGACATTACATTCACCAAAGACATAAAACTGACCCGAAAGAAGCTAAAAGAAATTTATCTGATGGCCGCCTTCGCATCAATTTTTATTTGAAAGAGGAGGTCCAGAATAATACTAATCCCTCAGCTGTTAGGCAAAAGAAAAAGGATTTATGCATTTTAATACTTCTTCCTTGTGAAACAGATTCCAAAAGGTTTGAAATCTACCTTATGGAATCAACCTAAAATTAGCAAGTGGTTGAAAAGATCTTTAATGTGTATGATTTAGGGCTAGGGTTGCCGTATGTCCTGGAAAACCAGGACTGTCCCAGTTTGGGAGGATTGTGTTCACCTATTAGCATGTTTGACAGGGCATCCTGTCCCAGTTTTGTGGAAGAGAATTATGGCAACCCTATTTAGAGTGATCAAAGGATTCTTGCTTGCAGAATTAAGATGGGGTGGATTATTTTATGATGAGTGGACGGTATTCCTTTTTATTGTATTCTGAGACCAATGCCTTCAAATCATGGAACAGGGAGAAAGATACAGAAATTGTGTGTTTACGAGTTGCTGCGTTAAGACTCGCATTATGTAAAAGCTTAAAAAAAGTAATATAAACCAGGAAAAAATGCAAGGCGATAAAATAGCCCCAGAAATGTTATTGCCCTTTATCTGAGATTGCATCATCACTGGGTGAGGATGCCAAGGCTCAACCTCCTGCATGTTTAGTATTCACAGCCGCTTCCGGCGCCAATCTAGGCTGTCTAGACTTGGGTATAAATGGCACAATTTAGTCTTCAAATATTAATATCCTGAATATTTTAAATCCAAGACCTTACAGGTAAGCTGGAACAATAACTGGTAATACCCCCATGTTTGAGTACAGCAGGACTCTCCAAACTCTGGTTTGCCGTGATCCAAAAAAGCCCATTTTTTTTAAACAAAAAGCTTACAGGTTAATAGAATGGATACACCCTGTTGGAAACACCCTGGTGTTTTGGATATACCCTGTTACAGGATAGCCAGTCACCTCTCAGATGAGGTGCGATGGTGGCACAGCCTAACTGGTCCATGTTATAGCCTACTAACTTCACAACTGATCACTGCAGGAACTCATGCTGAGTAGCCGCTTTTGCTGCCAATGACCACACCAGGCTCTGTGCCTCAGTTTCCTAATGGAAGTAGCTGCTGGAGGCAAGTTCACCCAGCGATTAGGTTGGGAAGATAGCAGATTGTGGAATATAAAGCCATCGTGTCCAAAGGCTCTTTTTGGTTACATCAGGTTTGAATTGTGAGCTGAAGACTGGAGGCAGCTGAGGCTAGTCACATGCAATATGAAAAGGGAAAGCCAAATGCTTGCTCGTAACAGTGGAGAGTAGATACAACTCATAACCAAAATGGAAGGTGCATAGTCACCCAGAAAATGGTGCATGGCAATTTATGTGCTGTTTTTGTTCTTAAGAAGCAACACTTCCATCAGCACACTTCATTTGGCATGCATCTGAATGATGATCCTGCTAACTTGCCATTAGCCACTTGCGCCTTCAAAATGGGTTCATTAAAGTGTGCATATTCTGAAAGCATTTTATTCATTGCTGGCAAAGTTGATCTGCAATATCTACCTTTATAAATTATACATTGTTTATTAGATTAATAATTGAGGTATGCTATTTCATGGCCATTTGGTGTGGGAGAGTGTTCAAGTTTTCTCCACGGAGGAAAGTCATGCCAGCCTGTTTGCTGAGGAACTCGGTTTCTCTTCCATATAAGTGAGGTACAACACAAATAATTCTGGGGCATATAGGGAATAAGCGTAGAGGCACAGGTCAGGCTTAGAGGACCTGCCACTGGCCCTACAATCCAGAGTAACTACGGGAGCATGTAAGAGACATTCAAGGCACGTAAGTTACTGCACCATCTAATGAAAACCTATGGGAAATTCATACTGCAATCCACAGCAAATTGTTCTTACACCAGAGCAAGGACTCCCCGTAGTTACTCTGGATTGTGTCCTTAATCTGAATTTAAGAAATTGTTGTACAGTACCCCCAAAACTGCCCTGTAGCTTGTAGAGCAAGATAATACTGGTGGTAGTTCACAAGTTGTCTTTCAGGGAGAATTTTAAATTCATGCTAACTGGGTTAGAAGAACTGAAATCAATCACAGCAAAAATAAATTGAACACATACAAGTGTAAATGTTCCAAATAAAAAAGCAAAGCACATCAAATTAGATTCCGAAAGATGCTTTCACCTTTGTGAGATATACTTTTAAAAACTAATATTAAAATTGGATGGGTGCATACTGAACATCTTATAGCATGTATTTGTCTTCCTCTTTTTCATATCACAACAGTGTATGGGCCCAAACAGACAGGTTCACCACACAATAAGATTCTTTGCGTTTATGGACAATATACATTTGGAAACATGCAGATACTTCTTCCCTGGGTGATTTCCCATAAAGATCTCCCAAGACACCGTTTTGTTTCCTTTCCCAGGTAACATTAAGAAAATAAGTAACTGGGCACATTTCTAACTTTTAACTCACCTTCCTGGATGAAGTTTGGGTTGATGATCTGAAAAATATATATACAAAGAAATAGAACGAGACTTATTTAATTCCTCTTTTCATTGTCCGGTTAAATCTCAGCAAAGTAGAAGAGTCATCATAAAGGTTGGTAAGAAAGTCTGGAAGGGTCTGACTTGGAGGAGTACTAGGTGCACACATTTCAACACTCCTGACCTCCTCCACAGGTCAGATGGAGACCATGTTTCAATCCTCATAGGCAGAACCACAAGATTTATGGGAACAAAAATGAACCAATCCCTGACCAAGGTGGCAGGCTGCAATGCACGGAATATGAGCTGCAACCTCACCATTCTCAAGTCTATGTTATCCACCTCCCCTTGCTCCACGTATCAGCAGGCCATGTGCAATCGATATAATTGGAGAGAATGGAAGTCCATGTAGATAGATTGCTGCTGTTAATAAAGATTGAGTTCTTCTGGTAGGTTAAATGCCTTGTTGGATCACCAGACCATAGAATCAGCATCCTCTTTCCAAGAACAGTCTACCAGGAGCTGTTTGAGAAGTGTACACACAAGGTATGAAGGTAATGTTAATCCCGTTTTGTTATTCCCAACACCTGCTCGTAAGTCGGACATTGTCTCTAAACACCAAGGTTTCATTTGTTGAATCATGGTTATTAGCCACTGATAGAATTCATATTTGTCCAATCCTTTAAACATTTTCTAAACTGGAGGTCATTGAGGTGGAGGTGACCACATCTCGTGGAACATATTTACTGTGTATGATTTATTTTCATGTTTTGCTACACATAAGCATTTTTTATTACTGTTGCCATTGGTTGACTGCCTTCTGGAACAAGGAGGTGTACTTGACAGGAATGAGCTGTTAGTGGAGGAATGCCTAATTCTGCCAGAGTTTTAGCTATACGTGTCTGGAGGTGCCTGCGTTCATCAACAGCATTGCACCCACTTAAAAATCACTTGCCTCCATGTTGATGGGTCACATAGAGAAACATCTGAAACATTAACTACGATTGCTGAATAAAAACCATCACTGCTCTTTCCCATCTACAGATGAGCTCACATAGCTATTGTGCTAAGAGTTTTGAGATGAAACAACATTTGCCCAAACTTGAAACTTCAGAATTTGAGTTTTAAAACTGTTCAAATTTCTCTTTTAAAATCAGATCTTGAGAGAATCTTTAGAAAAGTGTTTTAAGAGTCTTTTGGTGGTTTTTAAAGACAATAAATTATTAGCACATAGAATTTAATTAACTTTTTTAAAAAAATTCCTTTCTCCAACATTATCTATTAACATCAATATAAAAAAAATTAAAATATCAATTTCCATTTTGGCACTTTAAATAAAATTATCTTAGAAATTGCACATGTTCTTTGTGGTTCTTGCCCAGATGCAGCTGTTTGGCTTCAAAGGGAGTCATATTTTGCTTCTGCTAAGGAGGGCAGCTTTGTGCCAAAATTGGCAGATTCACTTCAAACCGCTTTGCAGTCAGTTAGAAATCCAACTGGTTTGCTATATTCTCTCACTGAAGGTTTGTTTTGTTCTGAAGGTGTTTAAAGGGAAGTACTATTTATAGGTGTCCCTTACTTTCTGATGGTTTGTTTTCTGATGGTTCTGCTCTTTCAACACCTTTCAACTCTGACACATGCTTCACTCTTTCAACCTCTCTTCTGGTTTAACGGCTAAAATTTTTTTTTCTGATGTTGATTTGCAATGTGATACGGTGATTTTGGAATTTTCTTATGACTTTCTTCAGTAAATATCCATCATTCAAATACGTTAGACTTTATTGCACACGCATACCTTTGTTCATTTTACTGTAATTTGTTATGTATTTTGGCTGTGTGTTATTTAGAGTTTTGCAAGTATACTTTTTTGCTGGCTATTTTGCATTTGCAAGCTGAAAGAGACTGGGTTCTACTTTTCAACACTTTTCTCTTCTGAACAGTGCTCTGGTACCTAAATAGTACAAAAAGTGGGGGATACCTTTATGTACCTTTAAGTCGACAGTCTTACCATGAGAAAGACAAGTGTTTCTTAATGTTTAAAAACACAAGACATACACTTTAACACAATATTTGTGCTGTATCAGGCCAAAGGCCCATCAAGCAGCCATGGAGTGAAGACTGACCAAAAGGCTGCCAGAAGACTGCTATTTACAGCTTGGCTGACCTCAAATGGCTCCTGATGAAAGCTTGGAAGGCTTTCCTTGATGCCAGATGTAATGACCATGCTAGGAACGAGTTCTAACAAGCTGCCTGTAGAACAAATACCTACCTCACAGGGTTGTTGGGAGGACAGAAAGGATTCAAAAGCTATGTAAACTGCCTTGGGCATTTGCTTTGGCAAAAAGTGGGGATTAATTCCAATCAATCCATCAAATCCCAAAGCTTGTTTCCTGTCGTTCAGACCAGGCAATCAAGCAGAAAGTTCTAACCACAAGGCAGGAAAGAAAAGCCATCACATGGCTGGTGGCACCCTCAGTGATTATGACACTCAGAGCCCAATACTATCTCCTTCTCAGAAGTAAATCCCACTAGAGTCAATGGAGTTTACTTCTAGGAAAGTGTGGTTAGGATTGCCACCTGAATGATCACCTGCAGTGGAACTATTTCTGTGTTGGGTTGTCAAGGCTTGGGTTGTCCTGGTAAGCCTTGCAGCTGCTCTACTCATGACCTTCTTCCTTCTCTTTCTTGCTTCTTCCTTCCCTGCTCTCCCACAATCCGTGCCACTCCGTTCAGTGTTTAAAGAGAGCATCAACACACACGGCTTAGAATCAGCCCCATTTTTCCATGGTGAGCTTTTTACAAGGGACTCAAATCGCATCCCATAGAGTCATGAAGGTGTGAATCAAGTACTCAAAGTGCCCCTACAATGACTAATTTTTGACTCAACTCAAGTCAAGCCCCGTGGACTCTTCACAACACTGCTAATCTATTCTCCATAGAGAAACACCAATTACACTTTGATGAAGAAGAAAAGCCAGGCATATCCCTCCTTTTGTACATACCCCTTGACTTCTTTATATGACTAATACATGGTGGGGAAGGAGGAGGACAAGGCAGAAAAAATATTTTAAATAAACAGAAGCATCATGGCTATATAATTGCCAGAAACCAAATCAGAATAATTCCTTATTGTATATGAGACATGTGGGAAACATCATTAGCAAAGCATAAGCTTGAGAAAGCAAGGTATACAATAACACCTATGCCCTGAGGCTGTAATCCTAAACCTCACAAGTCCTGTGCTGGCCTGACAGTGTTGCAAAAGTGCAGTAAGACACTTTTGTGCCACTCTTTTGGATTAGGCCCGTGTAAAGATATGCGCTGGTCTTCCCACACCACCTCAGGAATGGGGGGGGGGGGAGGTGAGATATGACATCTTAAATTGGTTAGGATTGGGCCCTGAATCTCCTTCCACTTGGACTGCAATCCTAAAGACACTTTCCTGGGAGTAAGACCCATTGAACACAATGGGGCTTGCTTTTGAGTAGACATGGTTAGGATTGTACCCTTAGTTTTTATAGATAAGTTTTTTAGATTCTGCCAAAACCAGTAAAGAGAAATATACCAGGTCAGCAGCCGAGTTCTAACTTTCTCTGTAACCTTTTTTGCTCTGACTTCCAGTAAGGACTTTGGCCCTTCACATCATGCCTTAAGTAAGAGATGTCATTGAACATATGACAGTCACATGTCATATGTTCTGTTTATAAGATTAGGGTAAGAAGAAGGTGGATGAGGCCCTGGAGCAGGGAGTCTGAAGAAGCAGGTAGGTGAAACTGAGGAAGGCCCAAGGCGGGTGTTGCATACTATACACTTTTGGCCAGGTTACTTGAAGCACTACAACCAGTTGAGAACCTCTGAGTTTGCACAAGTGCGACAATCATGTAAGGCTGCTTTGTGATCAACAGCATAGCAAACCTACAGAGAGTCAACAGGTTCTGGCTCTTGGGGCAGTGTAGATCCCAGTGTAAGTATCTACTATGCTGAGAGATTAATACCGACAGGGAGACTTTGCTGGGAACAAACATCCCAAGTCAGAGGGATATCAACCCTTTTGATAGAGGAAACCATACTTATGTGCAGTACCCTATGTGATACTGCATAGGGCCTGTTGGAGCAAGTTCTTCAAGGCCTTACTCCTTGTCCCTGTTTGACAAATGAAAGTTATTGCCACATTTAATTTTTTTGGGTTCATTTTCCTTTGGCTGTAGGCCTTGCATTCTGGTAAACAAAGCAATGAGGTCAACTACAACAACAATGGATATTCTATTAAAAGGATTTGAAAATAAACCGTAATTACAAGGCACAGTGAGTACTGCAGTATCACCGTACCATTGTTTAGACAAAAGCAAACACAGCAAGGAAGTTGGGAGGGAGGAATGCAAGGTCCTGTCTTGCATCCCATTTGCCTTTTTAGGTGAAATTTGCAAGGCTTTCTTCTAAAAGATGTTTGCACACACTAAATATGACCTAAAATTGTTTCAAAGTCACTGATATATACACAAAACACACAATGTGCTAACCATACACAGCTGCTAATAATAATCAGTTTGAAGCACCTTCTCACAAAGTTTGTATTCAGATGATCATCAAAAGGTGGCCAATTCCCAGGTTTTAGACTGTGAGGTTCTGTTTTTGCATAAATTGACAAATGTTTTAGTGGATCCTATGGTTATATCACCCTGAATGTGCCCCATCTTGCCTGATCACAGAACAAAACAGGGTCAGGCATGGTTAGTACTTGGATGGGAGACAAAGGTAGTGGATACTGTCAAGTGCAACCATTGTTGAAGCCACAGGTCTTGTGGTAGGTGACAGGAGTGTTCCCACCCAAAATATGTACAACGCCAGAATCAAACATGATTCACAAAGTCTTGACAATCTATGGACATTTCGAGAAAAAAGAAATGAAAGGTTTGTTTCTCAACACAAAATAAGCCAATACTCAACTCACTACCTAGAGGTGGCTCAGTTGGAAGTTATTGCAGCAACACAAGTCCGGACCAATTCTACATTGTGTACAAAGGTGGGGGTGGGCGAGTTTACCTGCTTACAAGGACCAGCGAATGCAAGTCTCACATGACTCAAATGCTGATATCGAGATTTACTGCTTTTTGCACAATTGGCTGTTCATGAAAGAGGTGTGCCAACGATACTTGTTTATCATACTAGTTCAGGCATTTTCTCTTCAGATCCCTTGTGTTAAGACACTATTTTTCCCCAACATTGTTTGCATTTATCTGGAAAGGTATCACAGTCTCCTCAAAACTGGATAATTTTTAAATGCAAGTCTAATGGGCACTGATCTTGGAACTCAAGATCAGAGCTCTGGTCAGTGGGGCTTTTCCTCATATGAGTAGATTCTCTTCGTTAGACTCTTTTTATGCATTTGTACTAGGATGCAGTGCCAAAGGGGTAAAATATAAGTAGCAGTAACATGCAGGGACTGCAGCTCAGTGGCAGAGAGCCAGGTTTGCATGCAGAGGGTCCCACATTCAACCCTCAGCATCTCCACATTAAAGCAAAAAAAATCTGGTCTGAACTCTGAGCGGTCACTGCCAGTTAGCGCTGACAATACCAAACTAGATAAATCAGTGGGATGATTCCACATCAATTGTCAATTGGAAGACAATTGAATGGAGTATTCATTGCCCTTTCATTGTGTCCCAAATCTGGTCCCAGAGCAGCCCTCTTTACCTAAGACAGGGGTCGGGGAACAGGGGTGAAATACCTCACATGGGATAAAAATGGAATTCCTGGGGGTAATGGACAGTCGACATTGTAATGCAAGGTAATGCGTGACCATCCATTACCCCCAGACACTGGTGGAAGGAGCCTGCCACGAGGGGCAAAAAGGAGGAGGACAGAGTGCTGGCGGGAAGACACAAAGTGGGCCCTGGAGGGAGCTCCTCCCCCTCTCCTCTGGGCCAGGTAATGAGAGCAGCCCAAGGATAAGCAGCAGGGTGAGCTCCGTTTCTGAAATCGCAGCCTCCAGCCTGGCAGGCAGCACAGCCTCTGCTCTTCCAGGAGCCCCTGCCTGCCCTGCCTTCCTCCTGCCACCCCCTGCCAGCCACACTCTCCAGCAGCAGCTGCCGCAGCATCTGCCACCCGGTACTAATCTGGTCTACTCAGATGTAAGCCCCATTACTTACTCCCAGGAAAGGGCATAGATCTGTCTCCAAACACCACACAGCCTCCCTCTTTCCAGAATCCAGTCTACTCAACATTCAATACACAGCCCAGTCCTAACCATGTCTACTCAGAAGTAAGCCCCATTGTGCTCAATGGGACTTCCTCCCAGGAAAGTGTCTTACTCCCAGGAAAGCGTCAGGCCCTTGTGTATGACACGCTTCCCTACATGATGCCCTGGGCCCTGCCTCCAAGTCCTTTCAAATCAAGGGGGTAACATTGGCATATCTAAATATATTTTGGGGTAAAGGGTAAAAAAGTTCCCCGATCCCTGACCTAAGAAAAGGCTGAGCCCTGAGCACATCTGGACACATCCCCAGAGAGCATTTTAAAGCAGGCACACTGTTCTTTGAGGAAAGAAATATTGGGCAAACAGGAGTAGGAGAGGATGAGAAAGGTTCAATGTCTACCTCCATGCTAGTGTTGGGGTCAAGGTCATCACATTCTGACTCCTCTGAACTGTTTGTCTCCTTTTTTGGCAGCATGGAGAAAAGAGAACAGAGTTACTATAGGTAACAAGATCAAGCCACAAGAACAGAAGAGCAAATGGATAATAAGGCAGAAATGTGCACAGGTAACATAATGCTTTCCAAACAGAAAGGCACTAAGAAACAAGCAATACACTTTTTGCAAAAGCGACAGGAGGGCAGCCATTCCGACAAATCAAACGCATTCATGAAAGCAGCAGTATGAAGAGCTACTTCTGTTATTTTACCAGGTCCCCAAACTGGCAAGGCTATTTAGGCCTCTATAACAATGTTAAGTGAAGAGGAAATTCAGAAAACTTTGATTAAAACTGGTGCATTCAGCAAATCAAATTCATTTTTTTAATGTGAGTAAAGAGGAGCTCCACATTTTTCCTAACCAATTTAGGATTTTTGCTTTAGGATTCTTGCTCTGATATTTCAATTTCTCCGTTTATAAATCTTATATGGGCATGTGGACTCCCATAGGATTAAGGCCTAATCCTATCCAGCAGCGATGTAGCCCCACCTTGTAGGAAGAAACATTCCACTGCCTTGATGAGGCCTCTGTGTCCTGCCACACCACCACAAGATGTAGCACATGGCCCACCGGCATGGCTGTGCCTATGCTAGAAAGTTGGCTAGGATTGGGCCCTTAGTCCACAAACAGAAGAACTTGTGGATTGCCTACCCTGGGCTACCAGGATTATGTTAAAAAGCTTTAAGATACTAACCAGATAAGTAAAGGGCTCCTAGATTATTATTGTTACAAAACTACAGTACCTTGAGAATTATTTTGCTCTAAAGGTGGGATATAAATCTACAAATAAAGAAGATGGGAAAAGTGATGTGATTTCTGTTCAACAGATAAACATTACTTGGGGTCTGCTGCTATCCAACATTGTAGCACCAGTGCAGGCACAATGTAGCCCCAAGGTAAAGGAACAAATATTCCCTAAGAGCACAATCCTAACCATGTCTACTCAGAAGTAAGCCCCATTGTATTCTTACTCCTAGGGAAGTGTGCTTAGGATTGCAGCCTTACTCTGAGGAGGTCTCTCTACTGTCCCTATCACTGCAGGATGTAGTATGTGTAGTACAGGATGTAGAAGGGGCACTCATTGGCACGGATAAATCAGCATTGGAAAGTTAGAAAGGATTGGATCCTGAATTAGGATAAGAAAGTAACTTTATTTTGGTTTTTATAAGAATAAGCAGGAACCAAGACAAACAGTAGAAAACTATATGATATATATTTGAAAAGGTGGTTAGTGACTATTTTATCATGAACTGACAGAGAACAGAAAATGATACACTATAGGAACTGAACGCAAACATGTATTTAGTCAATAGGTGACATTATTTACAATCTACCTGAAAAATAAGACTTGCATTTATCTTTCTCTTTGTATTTCAACTGAAAAGTAGTTTGAAGAGATTTTCTGTTCTGTTGAGAGATAATCTTGATTTTGCTAGATTCCATGAAAAATCCATGAAATTATAAACAATATATTTATGGTTTTCTGTACCAGTTTGTTACATAAGCAGGCAGCTTGTGGCTCAGTGGTTAAAGGTGCTGAGCCTATTGATTTGAAGATTGGCAGGTCAGTGGTTCGATACCCCAGTGTTGCATAAAGCAACGTCCTGGTGACAGGATCCTGGAACAGGCCAGCCAGATTTCCCCATGCTTAGATTCATCATCTAAGCAGACCTTGCCAGGTGAGGGAATAATGTTAAGAAAATGTACTAGTTATTACGTAATTGAATAGTGGTGCCTTATGCCCCAGATGGATATAAGTATCCTTTGCAGGAAACATTCAACCATGAGTGATATTGTTTAGATTAAATACTGGTTATTCCAAGAAGGATAATCACCCCTATGATTATATTAACCTAAATTTCTCTGAATATTATTTTCATGGAATACATATAGTTCAGAATTATTATTTGAACACACAGAATCATTTGATCCCCCTCTCCAGCCATTTGGGTGAGCAGATGCACCTATCAAAGAGTTTCTGAATTAGCATTACCAGATAGGAATTGGCAAAACACAGAAATCAGAACAAAAAGCAAACCACTTTCATTATAACAACGCATGCAGTGTTTGCATTGGCAGCTTTGTTGGGAAGAATGTTTCAGTTAATTTTAGTCCTCATTCAACAAAGCACTAAGCAAGGTCTTTAGCCTACCTAAACTGCATTCGTTCAAATGGAACAGAATCAATCCCAATAGCAATGCATGAGTCACTGCATATACTAGTTCCATTTAAGGACAAAACTCTACAAAGTAAAAGATGCTGGGATGGCTTCTAGCCTTGTAAGATATGCCTCCCCTACTATCAAGAGGTCCGTTTTGTCCAGGCTACTATTGCCAACTTCTATTTTGACTGTCAGGCAAATCACTGAACTTATTTACAGAGAAAAGCAACACAATAGGACTCCCTACAACATCTGATGAAATGATATCCAAAAAAGGTCTACAAGACCTAGCAGACTGAGAGTTTGACTAGGTCAAACAATTCCTACACAGTGCATAGATGAGTACCAAGAGTAAGCTGCCTGGCAGGGATTAGTTGCTTGTGTGTTCTTCCCCTTGTTAACTAATCTCTAGTGTGCATCCTGCACGCTGGTTCCTCAAGTTAACCCCTTCATTTTAATTCCTCTACCATGTACTGACGGACTAGTGCACCAGAACTGGGGTGGGAGACGATGGACGAGCAACAGGAGAATTGAACACAGAGCACAAACAAGCACAAGTAGTAGGAGTCATCATACATTCTATGCAATTCTGTTGGTGCTGCTCCATAGAGGCTAGCATAGAGGTGGTTAGGGGCAATCCTTTTGTCACATGCTTCGAGTTAGTCAAGGATTACAAGTTCAATATTCTTTTTACATTTCAACCGCAAGTGAGATTTCTTGCTTGAGCTTTCATCCCATTTTAGGCATATTCACCAGATCAGAAGGTACTCTGAAGAAAAGGGGATTTATTAGTGTAGGAATTTATTGATGTCTGAATCCACATAAGTTGCTGGGTGGTTTTTCCTATTGAGGCAGTAGTCTGGAATGGAGCTGAAGCTGTCCTGTCTGTCTTGTGGAATATGTAGAGCTGGGGGTAAATAGGGTATTTGCAGCTTCATAGGGTATTTTGTAAAGGTTGCTGCCCCTGTAAGTGCTCAAAATGTATACTATGTGAAAAAGATACATCTTATGGATATCCACAATGTTTCTCCTTCGTCACAGCAAACCACTATGACATTTTATACACCAAGTGATGAAAGCTCTAACAACTTCTCTCGATCAAAAGTATAGACTTCCTCAGTCATTATTTAAAAGTAGGAGAAGTTGTGCCATCAATTATTAGGCCAAGATGTCCATGGGCCAAGATGTTGTGGCTACGAGGACCAGTTAAAAGAACATTGGATTTGTGCCATACATGCCATCCAATAGACCCACTGAATGTTGTTGGGAAAATTAGTTCCTCAACTGTGAGACAGGAACGTTGTATTTCTGAGGACTATACATGAACAAAACTTTTGACATACTTTATTAGTCTGATTCATGAAAATAAGGGAATTATCATCTTAGGTGACAGAATCTTGCCAGCACAAATGAGGTTGGGAGTGAGTGGATGTATCTTCTGCTTTGGGGACTATAAATAAAGAACACTGATGAAGCTATTGTTGCTTCAGTAGTGTGCATCACTTCAGGATAGAGTTTCAGAAGTTGAGGAAAAGCACAAAGCAGGTAGTAGTGCAATATCTTTCAAGAATCATATGATGCACTTTGGTTTTCAGCCCTAACTCACAAGGCAGAAAGGATAGGATCCAGGGCATTATTTAGAATACATCCCTGCTACATACTTAAATGCTTGTTGCATCTTCATTGGAAAGTGTAGTTCTTCAAGGACAAACATGGTCCCTCCACAACAATGTGTACCACTCCAAAGACCCTAGGTGTTAGCATTTCTAGGGAAATGAGCATCTGACTAGATGGGTCAAGACTTTTAGTAGCTGAAGCACACTTAGGACCTTCTCCTCTTGTTTGACCTTGCATGGTTTTGTGTCACAGTTGAAAGGTTTTTCCAACTCTCATTTGATCTTGTACATATACTTTTGATATTGAATACAACCCTCCCCCTTTCAGAAACTACTTACTTACATTTTGGATGCCAGTGGCGAGGAGGAAAAAGCTGTGTTGTATCTTGCATGCAATATCTGGGCAAAAATGGCTACTACTACCAAAAAGTAACACAAAATTGAAAAATCCAAAGCCAATAACAAAATAAAACCAAAGCCAGATGTCAGCCCCTGTCCTTAGAGAGGATGCTGCAGGGGAGTGAGGATGAGAAGCAGGAAGCAGTACTGGCACAGCTTCCAGTGGCCTTACTCACTTTAACAGAGACTTTGTTGCCCAGAATATCCATGGGTTTACGCAGGCCATTGGCTTCAGTTTTGCCACTGTTTTCCTTTTCCGCCCGCTTTCTCATGCGCAGGGTATGCCATGAACATGACTTCCTGTTGTACCAAAAAATGCACCAATCAAATGGCATATCTTAGTAGGAAGAGGAAGGGATGTGGAAAGGCAATAAGCACACACATTCTTGATATTTACAACTCTCCTAAGGAGATGGAAGCCACTTTCAATATGTGCCTATTGGGGTACAAGCATTCAAATAAATTTCAGGATATTTTAAACACTGATGTTTCCTTATTTTTGCCCTTTGAAACTGGCATTTTCATTAAAGGACGACAGTAGTCTGCAGATGAAATCAAACTGTACAGAATAGTAATCGTTTGCACTATGCAAGGAGTTACAAAAGGTAGATTAAAAGTTCTTCCAGGTAAAACAGTGTAAATAATACCCTGTTAGTCAGGAATCTCCAGCAATACCAGGCTTTTATAATTCAGCGTTCAGTGCCAATCCAAAAACATCAAAAGAGAAATAACAGTCTTTATTAAATAAGACATTTCCTGGAAAGACAGGCTTCATGACAGTTAACCCAGGTAGTTCCTGTTTCAACCTTGCCTGCATTTTGTCAAATCAGCTGCTCAATGTTTATTATGAAATCTAAGCTTCTGGTCTGAGGAAGATAGCATGAAACACAAGCACCATTTCATCTTGAGCTCCAACAGCCTTTTTTGTTATGTTTTTCGTTAGGTTGCAGGAGTAGAAACAGGAAACAATTGTAAAAATAAATAAATACTAAAAATAAAAGCTATTTATTTCAACCAGAGCAAAAAAGTAAAACATAGCTATGATTTTATGCCATTTTATAAAGGAGAATTATCTTTTCAGATTTGCAATATATTGTTGTGTGTGAAGCTAAATGAAAATGCTGACATCTAAAACATGAGTGGTACTGTTAGGGACAAGTTTAAGAAACTGTAAGAACATGCCCATTTGCTTTGCTTTTTATAAGTGTAGTTAGTGCTCCAGGTTTGAAACCTACAAGTTTGCACACATGACAATTCTTGCAATTGATACTGGCACCATTCCATTGTTGCCCTACAGCAAACCTAGGAAGCTTTGGGCACCCGCATAACTCTCTTTAACATCTGACTGAGCCTGGGATTGCAGACTTGCTTGTAAAATGTGTCTTTGGACAAGTGTGCTGTGGAAACTTGTTTATCTAGTAATCCAGATAATATAAAGTATTTTGTACTCTGACTATGCACAAATCAGGAGACTGTATGCAGTGACGTGAACCCAGTGATAAATTAAATGTTCCAACAATATACAGACATATGTAAGGGAGTGAATGCATTTGAACAACCATGATTTTTCAAACAGTACAGAATTTTGAAAATTTGCCACTAACACACAGAAATGTATCCTTTAGTTCAGGAATTGGGCACAGCCTAACATCCCTTATTATAAGCACGGATAAGTCACTTTCTACCTTGGTTCCTAGTTACATCCCACATATTTCCTCACTACGTGAATGTTCTGTCTCATGCCACATCTATTTCCTGCACATTCTTTGTTCATGTTGTTGCTCAACAAGTCATTGTCTTATTTCTGAAGATACTGTTGCAATACATTAAAACTTTGAGATGTACAGATGGAGCAACATGGAGCCACTGCTGTGCAGAAAATTTTTCAGCAGGAGCCATACTGTTGCCATTAGGTATGAAGCAGCTCTGAGTAGGTAAATTGCAATTGTTTTCACATTTCTCCTTATGGGAACTACTGACTATGGGATCCTTCCTGACCAAACAGAGTTGCCCCGAGGCAACAAACCCAGAATGGAAAAGCAGAATCAAAGTAGTGGGTGTCACTTCTCAATGTTAGTTTACCAATTCCCAAATATCTTGGTCTTCACATCTTTTTGACCTTGTCTTAATGGTCTGGTAAATTTTCAAGACTGAACACCACTGATCTGATAACCATAGCTAAGATGTTTGAAACTAGATTGCCAGCTTACACACTTTTCTCTTCTCTAGTGCAATATTTCATCCTTCCTTTGTTGGTCTTAACCATGGTATTACATTACACTTGAACCAATGCTAACAATTGTTATTACAGAACAGATTTTCTGCCCAGTCAGGATACATACAACCTGCCATGATTTGCATCTTACAAAAAAAAATAATGTCATGGCTAAGCAAACAGTACGAGGCATTTATGCCCCAACATAAAGGTGGCAGCTCTTAGTTCCCTCTATCGGAACTATGAGAAAGAATTCAATGTCATGTCTTCACCAGGCCTTCCTTATTCATTAATTGCAAAGCACTATAAATTTTAGTGATTTAGTAAGTAATCAATATTTAGAACTCAAACAGAACACTCTTTTTTGCAACAGTATTCCATAAAAGCAATTTAAGAGAACCAACACTGAATGATTTGACAAATGTAGATTAAAAAAAGTATCAACAGGTTTTATGGAAAAGAACTGTACCTTCTGTATTTAATATCAAAAAATTTCTTGCATTATTTAATTTCAAACTGACAAAATTCAAAAAAGGGGCAATAGTATTCACACATTTGTTAAATAAACAATAAAACATTGTAAGAAAAAAAAGAACCGAAGAGGGTAAAAACTGGTCCTTTTTAACCTCATTAAAACATGCTCATGGTGAAAATTTATTTTACATATTTAAAATAGTACATTTAAAATTATTAGTTACATTACAAGTACAATGATGAACATTGCGACTATCCATAATATTGCACAACTTGACTTCAAATATGGGTTTCTTTAAATAGTGCAAAATACTTTACAGGAATGTACTCCAAATGGGATTTTTCAAACCATTTACAAAATATTATGTGAACAGAAGAAAAAAATTCAAAATAAAAAATGTTACAAGCTGTACAAGGAATTGCCATAGACAACATAAAACCTCTCTTCCTGGAGAAGCAGATCTCAATCCAACACATGGCCTGATGTATATGGGTTCTTTTGCTCTATGCCATAATAACCTCTCTCTATATATATTAGCAATTTAAACTCATGATAAATAGAAGTCCAGTCCAATCAGGTCCATTATTAGGAAATGATGGAAAAACATAAAACATGCCTTCTAAATTGTCTATGGATTTCAATTCTTTACAAACTATAGGAAAAAATGAACAAAACAAAAACAAAAACCTGATTATCCCAGCATGGATATCCCATGTTGTGTATCAAGCAAAGTTGTTCCAATGGCACCATAGATTAAAAGTAAAAAAAAAAGCTGGAAAATCCTACCATCTGGATTTTATTTTTCCTCAAAAAATCCACATACTGCTCCCAGGGAATCCAACACAGCACTTACTTTATGCTTCCGTCGCTATTATCTGAAGTTGATTTAGTGAGGGGAGCCAAGATATTCCCTGGGATCCATCCTTCTGCTGCTGGTGAATGGTCATTGGCTGGCTGGTACACAAGGAACATGTTCTGCTGGTTAATGGCAAGTACTTGGACCACCTCACCCTGGTTGACGCAGATTTCATTCTCCTTCAGTGCATAGTAATCTTTGATGACCACCATAGACGAGGTTCCATTGCACCCACCTAAATCATTCTGCGAAAGACACAAAGCAACAGTGACAAGGCAGCTCTGTTGCATGGGTATATTTAGCAGCACCTTCTTCTGCATGGTACTTTTAAGTGTGCCAGGAATGTAACAACACATCTCATTCCTACAATTTCCCCTGAAGGTACATCAATAGGCAAAATCCTTCAACCCGTATGGGAAAGAGGTTAGTAGCTGAGTATATTTAAAAATATTAGGTGAGGTTGCAATCCTAAAGACACTTTCCTGGGAATAAGACCCATTGAACACAACAGGGTTACTTTTGAGTAGACCTGGTTAGGACTGTGTTGTAAGAGTACTAAACTGGCTTACTGCACATGCAAATTCCTTTTCTGAGAAGCATTATTTGTTCTTTCAATGGTATGTATCTGGACATTTATGCAATATGTCCTTGCCTTTTCAATAAATTAGGGCTGGTTCCTCGGGCACAAAACTGTAGTAACATTAAGAATTTTTGAACCATCACTGTTTCAACTGCCAGTTGTGAAAAAGTTTCTCAAAACTTAAATAAAGTATCAAAGATTTACCATGAATCAAGACTGAGTAATCCAGCAATACTGTTAATTGAGATCTCAATACTGTCATTGAAAAATCTGCACAAATTTAAAGCCAGACAATTTTAAATACGTTGCAGATACTACTATTTAACAGACCATGAGTTAGGGAGTGCAATACTTGCCTTTCCCCAGGCGCTGGCAACCCACACTACACCACTGTATAGACCACAGACCTTTCCTTTATAGGAATAGGTCATGCTTCTCTTCATGACAGACAGACTCATTTGTTTGTTTTTTTTTCCAAATGACATTTTTATGGCATACCTTTGGGGTGTATGTTTTTTAAATTTCCATTTTTGGAATAATGGTAAAGGGGTGTATTGCCAGAAGCATAATATTGTCTACTGTGTCGGTGATGCAGATTATGATAGGCATGAATGAGGCGGCACTGACCAAAGACAACAGATGCGGCCCATACACATCACAAGTCATCTATTCATCTGCATGAAACACATAGCAGTAATTGGAGAAGAGCTGGTTTGTGCTTTACCATATGTTCTGATAAGGTGCTTTAAGCGTGTTTGCATTTTATTGCCTAGAAACCATTCTGCAGGAGTTAATCAGAGGAGACAAAGCAAGGGAAAAGCTGTTGAGCACTGAAGGCCAACAAATATCAGAAGGGAATTTTTACTCTTTCAATTCCTGGGAACTGCACTGCAGAGATATGTCTTATAAGTATGCCTGGACCACAGGTGTACACATTTGTTCCCTGTTGTAAATATGGTAAGCTGGACAGAAATGGCTTAGGCTCAGCCTCGCTAAGAGCCAAAGCCAGGTACGGTAACAACCTGGAACTATTCTAAGTAGGTCTGGATTAATATTTTGAGATGTCTCATCGTTAGGGGGATTGTGTGAGCATCATGGGGACAAATTACATGCAATATAATGGAGACCCTGGAAAAGGGGAGGGGTTGTTTGGAAAAATAGATGGAGAGCAAATTATATACCTTCCCATTCTCTCCTCTGCTCAAAAGCTCTTAAACATTTAAGGCTGTGTTATATGACATGTGCATTTAGTATACTTCTCCATTTCATAAAGGCACAATTTTTTTTAATTTTTTTAATAGAGGAAATAAATGTATACAAATATATTACATATTATACACATATCTTAGCCCATACAACCTATACATATGCCACAGTTACATCACATACCCTATGTATAATTCTATTTCTGTTTACATCTTCTGTACCTTCTTCCTGAATTTCCCTCCCCCTACCTTCCTTACAAGCAACTCAATACCAAAAAAGAAACTATTTATTAATCACCTGAGAACACACAAATTCTTTTGATCTCTTTTCATCAATTCCTATATACCTTAACCAAGAACAAATTTTCTGTACCCTTACAAAACTATCCTCACTTCTCCTCTCACCCATGAAAAGAACCTCGACCATCTCTTCTTTATTTTCTCCATACTGAGTTCGCATGTTTCATTTTTTAAATTTGTGATAATATAATGGATTGAATCCATTCATATAGATAAGAGTTCCATCTATTTTATACTATCTTTCCATCCATATGCTATTACCGCATGTGCTGCTAAAATCATAGCTTTAAACAAATCCTGTTTCACTACTTAATACTCCAATAAATAAGAATCTTCTGTTCAAATTTACATAAAGGCACGAATTAGATTATTTTCTTCTCTTGTGATCCTTTCAGTTTTCTTTAAGAAAACATTTTCAACCAGATTTGTACAGCTGTTCCCACGACCCAAGTACTGCCTTAGCCTGCATCTCTGACAGAAGATTTTCTCTTACATTTTTTGTCTGTGAACAGAAGGCACTTCTGTTCACCAACAGGAGGTACAATTTTCATTGACCTTCCTTAAGTTGTTAGGGAACCCTCCCTCTCTAGTCCTGTTCATGGTGGGGTTCCCTGATCACCTGGAGTGGATTTCTGGTGAAAGCAGATGTGAAAACAGGAAAACAGACTTCTGTGATCTTCCGTCTGGTATATATAGATAAAGAACACTGGCATTTTGTATGAGCAGTTACCTTTCATAAAATATGTTGCTCAAGCCCACTTGTCAGCTAGCTAAATTATGCTCCCATCAATTTACATGACCTACCATCAAGCTAGCTTCAAAACACACATACCTTGCTCTGTTCATACTTGTCACCAGGCTGGTGCTGTTCATGCCCTGTGCTGCCATTGGAGGTAGATATCTTCAAAGGTGGCAGAGATGGGTTACGCACTGTAGCCTTCAAAGGTTTATCTGACCCTACTGGACCTGAGGAATAGGGCCTGGTGATGGGCTGAGGTACCCTGCTGGTCTGGGGTCTCATGATAGCGGTGCTGCTGCTCTCTTTGCGCTGGTACTCGATGGGAGACTGTAGTGCTGAAGCAGAAGATTAAGGTAAGTACTAACTTCCCTGTTTATGAAACCACATTGTCACTGGTAAGGGACACCAGGTACTCATAGTTTCAAAAAAAGTAGTATTGTATAGAGAGAACACCCTTGAATAAAACTGAAAATACATATACAGAGCACCTAAAACATAATAGAAGTTATGAAGAACAGCAGGAATATGTGCTGGCTCAATACACATAGTACAATATCCAGAACTATAGCCTGGTCTCTCTGGAGACACTTACAGAGATGATTTTCTCTCTTAGATGGATCTTTGGTACCCTTTTAATAACATCTTATAAGGATCATTATAACAATCCTGGATCAGCGGTGCCCTTCTTGCTTCCAGAGGAAGTAGTTCTGCCACTTGATTAGCAGGTAGTCCGAAATCCGTTCTGAAAGTCAGCATTCTTAATTGAAATGGACTGTGAAAACACTTCAAAGGGCACAAAGGACAGCCCAATACAGCTATTGGAAAAGTTCCTATTTAACCAAGCCGTATACAAAAGGAGCAGAGCTGTTTTCAGAATTAGTGCCCATCTGTCCCTAGATGTATTTATATCATATGAATAACTAGATGTTCTGCAGTCTTCATCTTGATTGATCAGATTTAACTTGAACAAGATGACATGTAGACTAGCACAAGAAAAAGCATACAAAAGGTTCAAGCCAACACGGTACAGAAACGGCAAGAAAAAGGACTCTGTTCGAGTTGGGGGAAGTGTAGAAGAGGTGACAGCAGAAGAATATGCAAAGTGACATCAGCATTCAATAAGGCATGGTACAGCAATGTTCAAGTCACCACTGCTGAAATCTTTGCGAACAGGCATTTGTGGACTCTCCCATATGAACTGGATATTTCTTGTAACAAAAATTGTACTAACAAGAATAGTGCTTCAATATCTCTTTTGTTGCAGTGTGGTTAAATATGATATAGAGAAGGTAATACCTCTTTTTCTACCAAGAGAGGGGTGCTGTTTTAATGGCTCTTGCACACAGGAGACAGCTATTGCATTGTAGTGATTCAGTTATTGAGTTGGGGTGCCTATCTAGCAAGGTAGGAAATTTGATTTAAATATTAGGCAGAATTTTCAACTAGTCCTAGTTAGAGCTCTTCCTTGTGATACTTGGACCTCCTATTGCTCTAACTCAGTGCATGCATGTGGGAGGCAGTAACTAACAATTCTTGGTGAATTTAAGGATGGCTGTAGTGTGGCCCAAATGATCAGGCTAAACTAACTAGATACCAATCTAATTAGACTACTGTAGAGTAATAAGGAGCAATAAAGATTCTGTTCAAAACCACTGTGACATCCGACTACATTGTGACCACATTGTGCAATATTTTGCTAGGTTTAAAGATTTTGTAGCCTTGTTTTTAATCTTCACCCAGATATTTCTTTTCAGCATATATATGATACTTTCTTCCATCATCGTGGTGTGTGTAAAAGGGCAGACAGCAACAGGCAAGTGTTTACTTCCTTGACAGATATAAAGAGACCTGAAACAATGGTTCCCAAAATCTGAGTTGGGACCCACCAATGGGCAGTTGCCTGATTTGTGATAAGCTGAAAAGCTGATAAGGAAAATATATTAAGCTCTATGGAAAGCCAACTAAGCCATGTGTGCATTTACTTTTCAGTAGGCAACCTTGCCTCAGCTCTTATCAAAGGCCAAGTGAAAAGGAATGCAAGGCAATCACAATGATCCCAATCTGATGCATTCGGAGTTCAGAAATTCCAGACATTTGTAAAGGATGAAACCTTTACAGAGAGATGCTTAAGTGGCTCTTAAATTTTTTTTTAGTTTTTTAGTCTTATAAAGTTACGTGGTTCTCAAGAGTGTCATGTTTTAAAAGTGGGCCTTGGGGCTAAAATGTATGGGAACCTTAGGACTACAACAAAATGTCAGCAAAGTGCATGAAGGTATATATGTCAAGAGGTAGATAGATTTGACAATAAAGAAAAGCACTTACCATTTAAAAAGTCTCTTTGAGTATCCAAAACTTGATTGATGTCCAGTATCCAAGCTTGCTGGATTTCAGGATTGGCAGCTTGCAAGATGAGCCTCTCTGATGTTTCCCGGCTCATGAGAGCAAATTTGCAGGGATCATTGTCCACATTCTCCTCAAGGATTAGGTAGGTCATCTAAAGCAAAAAAAGCAAAAGCTCAGTGCTATGTGCAATTCCAAACAAATAAAAGGGCATGACCCCCAGCCTGTAGACACTGGGGTCAAATGTGACCACTACGGTCCTGCAACAGCAGATTGAAGAAATAAATGCACCTTCCCAGACAAGAAATCATCTGGAATGAGCAACCTGTAGTGTACATTTGGCTTTCAGAAATGTTCATCACTTACTACGCCAGGTGTCTTCAACTGAATTATTTTCTGATTTACTGCTTTCTTTAAAAAGGCAATGCTGTCAGAGAGAGTACTGCTAGCAATTTGCAAGAATTAAACCATCATGGAGGTTTGAAAGTTCTCCAAGACAGCAATTACCTTTCTGGCATCTTAGAAATAAAAACAATTAACAGAAAGGCATAGTCCTTAGGGGATAACCTCAGGAGGACCCCAATTAAAATTAAACAAATCTTTTCAACAAATATTTCTCCATCCAATTTGGGGTCACAAGAGCCTAAACATGTCTCCACAATAGCCTCCTTCCAGTACCTCCCTCCCTCATACAACTCCAGTATATGATAAACCAACGCTGGCTTTATTTCAAATATATATGATAAATCTGTTTTTATGCTGATGCTTTTGGCTTGGCAGACTGTGCAAACTGACCAGCTAGAGTTGAAGTACAAAATTCAAATTCACATCCACACTAATCCAACTTTCTAATCTAATTTTCTAATCTTCTAATGGATTCACCCATTCACACCTCTTTACAGCAGCCTATTTCTCAGTGGTTTTGTTTCAAGCCATCATGTCCATTTGTACTTTAGAACTTTTCCTCTGGTTCTCCAGTTATCACTATAGCCAGAGGACCATTGTGACATCTGTGTCTAACTGGAGCCCCATTAGTTCACACCTTAATCCTGGATTTATGTACCAAATTCAGGGTTAAGCAACATGGTGCATGTAAATGTGCATATCAATCGTATGCAAAGCCTCTGGGTGATCAGGAAGAGAGAATTAGAAAGGACAGAATAATGCCTAATCCTTCTGGCAGTTTTCCAAAACCAAACCATTCCAGTTGCTTCCCATTCTATTAAGTCCAATAGATTAAAACATAAGCAAGCATTTTCATACCACCTCACCAAGGAAGGCTCAAAGCAATTTACAAGTATTAAATCATAATCACTACACAGAATACAAACTCACTTCCTAAGACAAGAAATGTGGCACAGCAAAACTCACTTAGGACAACTCGTAGCAAAGAAGGCTCAAAAAGCACTTTTTGCAAGGTGCTGTCATTGACAGAGATCATTCCAAATCCTAATGGCAATTACTGGTGCTGAACCAGTTTCAAATTACATCTTGTGCTTGCTGTTGCAGATATTGTTGATTTGGAACTACATATGGAATATGCTGTGAAGGGGCAATTTAGTCATGTGAAATTGTAGACAGGGAAAGGGTTACATGCCCTGGTCTCAGTGCTGTCTCCCAAAGTTGTTTTTCATAGGCCTTTGGAGACAAGTTCATAGGCCATAGGCCTTTGCAGATAAGTCACAAGTTCAACAAACTGTTACATGCCCAGCTCCTGCCAACCTAGCATGTAGCTGTAAGTAGATAAATAGGTACCACATTGGTGGGAATGCAACTGTTCCATGTGCCTTTAGCATTTAGTCATGCCAGCCACATCAATGCAGATGTATTTTTAGGCACAATGCTGACTCTTTGGCCTTGCAGTGGGGATAAGCACAGCCCTTAGTTGGTCACAACAAGCAGGCCAACCTGCAAGGAACACCATTGCCTTTAAATATACAATGTATAGTAGAGTATGCTGTATTAAGTCTTCCCAATGATTTGAGAAAGCCAAGATGACTACAAAAAAAGCTTGATATTGACCATACACAGACTGAATGGGTTGGAACCTCCAAGATCTCTTCCAACATTCAGGATTATGATTCTTATGGTACAGCCTCTCTTACCTTTATACTCCGTTTAAATAAGTACCCCGGCGTTAGAGAGCCCTTCCTAAGGAGTTCACTGAAGATGACTATTTGTTCAAAGAGAAACACTCTACGTTCCTTTGGCCTAGAGAGCCCACCAGAATCCTGTTCTATTACGAAGAAGGTATCCTGCTGCAGCAATTTCCCTTGGGCTGCCAGCTTGCCCTAAGGAAGAAAAAAAATTAAGATAACATAGGTAGTAAGGAAAATGATAAAACCAATCAATGCAAGCAATACACATGTAATATATGTAATCTACTGTACATGTAACAATTTCTCTGATCTCTGCAAATGTTCCCCTGGCAGAGGAATTTGGCTCATAAAAATATGCATAGATTGTATGGGAATATATGGGAATTTGGCTCATAAAGATATGTATAGGTTGTCCCTTGTTACCACTAGAGTTCTGTTCTGGAACCTGCATGGATTCAAAAAAATCAGTGGATAAAAAAAACAGTCAAAAATAGATTTAAAGAAGCCCTTCCGTGTTTGCTGCTCCTGCATTGCCCTGAAATGAATAAAGTCATGCCTTGTTATTAGCTATTAATAACCATTAGGCATCTGCTCTTTCTTTTTCTCTGTAAACCACTGTGAACCTTTCATTGAAAATGGTATACACTATGGATTGATTTGATTCTGGGATCCCCTGCCGATGCCAAAAATGTGTTGGTTAAAAGCAGTTAAAAAATAAAATGTGTGTTCCTTTACAGTGGTTTAAAAACAGTTTTTCTTCCTTTTGTAGAGATTAGGAGTACGCTTTTGTAGTGATAGATATACCCCCTGCCTTTGATTGGTACACGTGAAGAATGGAATGACTGCTTGCAGGACTGTCTCGACAAAAGTAAGAAGCAGTTTTTGAAGCTATGGTTTTAAAGAGATGCACTTTTCCCCTTTTCCAGTGATTGTCACATTCCTTCTCACTGGCAATGGCCATTTGTGTTGAGTTAAATCCAAGTATAAAAAATCAGTGTATTACAAAGCTGGACCTATATATTCATGGGTGTCCCATCCCGTCCATATTGTAGCATGGGACACACACGGTCTTTCTGTGTTTTACCACCACAATAACACCACAATGGTGTTTTGTTTGAACATACACAACCAGTGTAAGGCTATGCCAAAGCTAGCAAGAAATAAGCCTTCCCATTGGGACAAAGCATTCAGTAACAATGGCATTTATCTATTCACACTAAAAAAAACAGGTTTGTACCTCAAAGCCCTGAAGGCGGCCCAGGTTCATCATGTCATTGCAGCGTTTAGGAACAAGGCACATTAACTCTACAGCATTCTGCCAGAGAGAGAACAAAAGTTTATGCATTGGGGTAGGGGCCTCCAAATATCAATCTTTCCATCAAAGCCGTCCCATCTCTGCAAGCCGAGCCACGTTAAGCAAGTGGGTGCCTTGTGGCAAGATCCAGATGGTGCTCCAGAGCATTCAAGCAAACTAAGAAGCAAATGTCACCCCCCCCCCCCAACAAAGGTTATTAGCCAGGCAGGCTTGGGAATAATTTCCTCCAACTCCGGAAAAACAGCTTTTCAGTCACATGTAACCGTGAGCAAACCCACCTCGAAAGTAATTGGAATATTTTAATGAGCACTTATTTGGCATTTCCTGTGAACACAGGAGATCTGAAGTGACAGAAGTGTCCTGAGCAAGGAAGCAAAGCTTCATTTACTTAAACATGTTCAGGCCATGTTTACCTTATTTTAAAAATCCTTTTTAGTGGCACACTGATAGTGAACATAAGCTAAAAACAGCAGCAGAACAGGACATTAGCCCTAAACGCAGTCAATTATTTAAAAACTTAAAAACAAGAAATGGTGAAGCTCACAAGTTTTCCAGAAAATCCAGTGTCTGGAAGAATACTTAAGAAGAATATCTTGAACATCCCCCCAAAAGGGCTTTCTACAGTTTAGATGCCGCCACCAAAAAAGGCCTGTGACAGTTGTACTGACAATCTCACCTAATAGAAATATGTGAAGCAGGGCTTTGCTGCTGAATGGAGCTGTAGCAAAAAAAAAATCCTTTATTTTGACTACTTTATTACTACCGATCTCAAGTTTAGATATGTAGATTGGTGCTAATAAATCCACCAATTTGTGATGGGGGAGGTCTCGCTTTTAAAGCTTCACCCAAGGTTTACAGGCATGCTTGCCATTGTCATTGTGTGAGAGGCTCTTGCAGCAGTAATGGTGGCTTAGATAAATTGCTCCAGATTGAAGAGTACTTACTTCCACTTTCCAATCCTGCCTCCAACCCATACCCACTATCCTAAAAAAATGCTTACATAATGCTTCAGCTATGAAAACCCTTTTCGCGATCTGAGTAGGTCAGACAAAATTATACAAGAAAATCTTTGCTTAAGACTGCTCAGCAAGATTCTGGTGACATTTTAAATTTGGATCTTCTCCATTCATAAAATCTTGACTGCTAGATCTCCCTTAGCCCATTTGTGACATTTCTTGATGAGAGAGGAAAGATGGAAAATGAAGATCTAAAGGATGGACATTCAGATTATATAGTAACATCAATTTCTATTCATTATATTTTAATCTAATCACTTTAGCCCTACCTTGCAATTTGCGTTGATTTTAAACACTGATTAAAATCAATGCTGTTTTAAAGCCATCATTGCAGGAGTGACAAGAAACTGGATTTTCATTCCCTGAGATTTACCCAGATTTACACTGCTTTTAAAATATGAAAGACATACCTCTATCTCCAAACAATCCAGTCCAGCTTTTTCACTGTATTTTAGGAAGTCCTACAGAAAAAAGAGAAATAATCTTAGAAATTAATCATCTTCCAAGATGAAACAGCAGTGTACTTGTTTGCCTAAATAAGTACATGAAATTAAAAAAAAAACTGGGAAAAGATCACATGGAATTATTTAAAAGTACTGCCAATGCCATCCTCCTTTGGATGGTCTCCCAACCCTCACAAGGAACAGCGCAGAGGGCTGTTGAAAGATCAACCCCTTGCATCCATCTAGGGAGCGTTTTTATTCTTTAGACCTCATTAGTAAACTTTGTTGTTGCAGTTACAGTCTTTGCTTGGTGTTTTGGTGCAAGACACAGAAGTCCATTAGAATATTTTCTTTCACCTTGAGTAGCAGCTGGTACTTGGTTATTCTTTGAATGGGTTTGATTAAGAAGTCACTGAGAGTTAGTCGCTGGTTGATTTCTTGTTGCACTTCCTGCAAAATAAAAAGCAGGCAAGAAGTTTAATAATAGCAGAAAAGTATAAGTTTTTCCAATTCAAACAGCTATACTGTCATATTGAGCTGGTAGCAAAGTTTATAGATCAAACAAGGTAACAGGTTCTGGTCACATCAGAGGAACAAGCTAACAAGCTATGCCCAGGGTTTAGGCATGTTACTTGGCTGCACCAACACAACTGAGATTGCAGCTTCAAGGCCAATGCTAGTGAAGTGGGCTCTAGTCTACTAACAAGGAGATGCTGGCTAACTCAGCTATGCGCATGCAAATGAGAGGAGAGCTCTTCCTGGCAAGGGTATGTTTAAGCAGCAACATGAGGCATCTGGCGAACAAAACTAAATCTTACCTCAAAATACGCACCATATTCTGCGACTATATATTCAGACTTTGGTTTGTTTTGACAGTATACCACATACATGTGTAGCCGCCTCTCCTGAAAGAGTAAATTGAATACAGCTGGCTGATTAAGCACTCACATTAAGGTATACAACCACAGTATACACAGCAAGACTAAAATCATTATTTCTATTGACTGATCCTCTGAGCTCAGAAGGAGCTTAAGGGTCATGGACTTCCCTGGCTTCTTTTCAGCTCCAACTATTCTCATCTGATCACAAGATGGCGGGACAAAGAAACAAAGTTTAAAATCCCTATGGGGAATATAACATGAATGATGTCAGGGATTACACCCATTTTGATATAGTTGCAAGCTATGAAACCAATCCCAAGATTCCCCCCTCTCAAAAAAACCACAACATGATATTATAACAAGAAGGGAAAGGAAATGTCCTGGTGACAGGCCAGCTAGGTTTCCCCAATTTGCATCCATCTTGGATCGGATGAAACTCCAATCCACATCAAGCGGACACAGTCACCATACAGTAGAAACGATGAAGAAGTTGCCTTGCATGACATATCAAGAAGAGTGTCTCTAAAATTGCTTTTCAGTCACATGGCAGTTGATGGCCATTCCTTGAGACCGAGGAGTTTTTACTGCCAGTAACATCAGTATATAATGTAGTTGGCTCAAAGGGGTGCGGTGTTAATGCTACAATCCTATACAGCAGTCCCAAACGGTGGGTAGGGACTCACTGGGTGGGGTCATGAGCTGATCTGTGATGGGTCGTCAAAGGGTGATGGAAGGACCAGATAACTGCTTCAAGCCTTCTGTCCAGAAATAAAGTTAATGTGGCTGCTAATTATCCTGCCAAGAGCTTAGCTCTTGCAGTTTGAAAGCATGAGTGCTTATAGGGAGCAAAATATTTGATCCTCTTTTTTCTAGTTATTATAAAATTTTTCTAGATTTTCTTTTTTAAAAGTCTGATAAACCTAGATAGGTCCCGATAGAGTATCATTTTAAAAAGTGGGTCTGAGTGCACTAACAAATTTGGGAATCACTTCTATACACAATTTTCTGAAAGTATGCCCCAGTGGACACAAGTGGTTCTCTGAGGTGATACAGGCTTACACTTTTAAGTGCAAATTATAATGGGTTGAGTCTCTGCATCTGTAGAGGTTCCATTCCTGGAACCTGTGTGAATTCAGATTTTTGTGTTGAACAAAAGCCATTAAAAGACTAGGCAGCTAATTAAGAATATCCTACCATGGAAATGTGGCAGGTAGGCAAGCAAACTACCTTCCTCTCCAGGGCTTATAAGAGCTTCACCTTAGCTGAGAAGCAGACAATTCCTTCCCCCTGGAGCATAGGCAAAAGAATGCAAAGCAGTTGGGAAGCAATGGATATGGATTCTTTTGCAGCCGTGCTAGCTCTTGAGAAAGGGAGTAATTGATAGCCTGGTAAGCAGGCTTTTTGCCTAAACCCTAAAGGGACATTGATCTTTTATTTTAAAGGGCCAACCTTGTTTGCATCAAGACAATATCAGTGGGGAGAACTCTGCTGAGAATTCAGTTATACCCGTTCTGTTTTGTGAAACATACGGTGCAATCCTAATCGATTTACACTGGCACAACTCACCTGCTCCCTGTGGTGATGTGGGGAGGCCGGCACATTTGTGTGTTCTGGCCTAAGATCGAGAGTGGCAAACAAGTGCCTTACGGGATCTGTGTTTACATTAGTTTAGTCATTCAGTCATGTCCAACTCTTTGTGACCCCATGGACTGCAGCATGCCAGGCCCCCCTATTCTCCACCAGCTTCCGAAGTCCGTCCATATTCACGTTCATTGTCTCAGTGAATCTATCTAACCACCTCATCCTCTGCCGTCCCCTTCACTTATGCAGGGTTAACTGGGGGTAGGATTGAAGCCTAAGTGACAGAAACATCAGATCCTACGAGAGGAAATTTATCAGAGGGTACAAAGTTCCTCTTAGGCATCTTCCCTTCTTCATTGGTTCATAATTTCAACAAATAAAAGTATATAAAAAGTTATTTTGGCTTACACATATGTGGTCTTTGCACAATATATGAATACTTTTAACTGAGATTCCAGGAAGTTTCCAACTTCCCCTCTTTTGGTTCTGTGTCTCACTTTTGAAGTTAAGTATGAGTACTGTTTAGATGCGTACTGTATGAGTACTGTTTAGCCTTTGTACCCTCCTTCCACGGTTCATGAGGAACACGCTCAACAACATATATCTGGGATTTGAATAGAACCAAACTCATCAAGCTACTCACAAGGACATGTTAGTTCTATAACCCCAACAGAAATAACTGAAAGTTGTGACTTTAGGCTCAAGTTGACTAGGGTAAATTCATTCAGTTCTTTACATCAAAAGGTATCCTGGATGCACGTGCACACAAAGCCAGGAAGGAAAACCATATGCAGTACTGGAGGAGGCACATTTCCAGTCAAGATTCCCCTATGGAGTTACTTTCACATTCTGTTAAGTCAACAGAAAAGGCCACATAATACATAAATACAATTATGACTTTATTGCTTCTATGGATATTTGCCAAAGTCAGTGTTTGACCAGAAAGACAAAACATATAAAAAATAAACATGCATTGTTTATGGTTTGAGGGAAATCCGGACATTTAGTGTTCTAGCCTTGTATGGATTTGGTTTTCATGTACTGAGTCAGTAAACTAGGCTACTTTCCCCTTTCAAAATGAATGACCACAACTCACATGTTTGATGAAGAGCTGTGCTAAACGGTCATGCTCCTGAAGGCACTTCTCCAGTTCAGCCAGAAAAAAACTGCAATAGGAGAAAAATGGACAATTAATCTCAATATTTCATCCATAGCACTCTTCACACAAACATTGTATGAGTTCATATGGAAATAGAGGTCAAACCTGATTATACACAAGGATTTTGTTATACATGTCGGAGATGTTTAGGGATTATATACATGTCTAGGAGGATTTCCTGCTACAGGCAGGGGGGTTGGACTAGATGACCTATTAGGTACATTCCAATTCTATGATTCTATGTCCCTGTGGTTCTATAATTTGCAGATGTCCAAATCTGAACTGGAAGTGACATTTTCTGTCATTTCCAGTTCAAATCAAATTCAGGAAAAACCCTGTCCCTTTAAAACTGTTTTACGTTAGTGAGGTAAACAGGAAACAAAGGGTTCATTTACTTTCTCCTTTGTACTACAAGTGGGAGAGCTGTAGGGTAATGACATTCTGGGAAGCGATTTCCCGGTTGTGCCAACCAGTGATGTATCTAAGAGATTCAGGGGGTAGCAGTTGCATTGGGTAACAAGTGGGTGGGTGGGGGGGGGGAAGCTCTATGCAACAAAACATGGATTTCCTTAACTCAAAACTGATCTATGAGATTGATTGCTCTGAGAGCCAATGAGATCTAATTATGATACAGCATGAAACTAATAAGGTGTTCATATAAGTCATTACCATTTCCATATATCATAATACAGTTACCCCTGCCAACTGGGTAAAGAGCCATTTTAAATTAATATTTAATAGGGAGAGAATGACTGTCCATCTTCATCCCAGCACAGTAACCAGGAAGGGACACATTTTTTATTTATTTACTCATGTAAATTTGATTTTGCTAAGGCAGTCTCCAAAACCTCTTTGATCTTAGCTAGCAGATAGATAGCTGATGGGAGAGAGCAGAGCAAGTGGGTGACAAAAAAGGAAATGGGTTTCACCCAATTTTCTTTTTTAAAAGTCTGAGCATATCATTTCTGGTTTTGATACCACTTCTATGGCAACATTTTGAGCTTTGCACCTGGCTACATGATCATTAGCGACTTTCACTGTCAACTTAAAGCAGGGTTGCCATATGAACTGGAAAACCAGGACAGTACCTGTTTTGGGGGAGTGCGTTCCCCAAAACGCACTGGTTGACAGGGTGTCCTGTCCTGGTTTTAGAATTATAGCATATAGAATGATGGCAAGTCAAGACCTGGCTAGGATTGCTCCATCTCAGAACGTTTGCACGAGCCCCTTGGAACTGTTGCCAAGAGAAAGGAGGGAAGAATGGTTGGGCTCCGAATCCCTCCCCCTAGAGGAATGCAGTCCACCAGGTGACTGGTGATCTGTGAAGCAAAGAGCTGCTTAGCTTCACCTTCTTCAGCAGCACCGCTTTGTTTTCTCTCCACAAGTAATATATTAAGAATTTAATTTTAGTAAGAACAGAATTCTTGTGAAATGTGTAAGATATCCATACATTAAGTACTAGTTATGGTGAAAGTTATCTGGAAAAAAAAGTAGCATTTTTAAGAAGGTGCCTATATTCAGTGTTCCCAGATGACTGGAAATGGCTGGACATTCCCAGCTTTTGCTTATTGGTCCAGACCATCCGGTCCAATAAGTAATTGTCTGGGCACCTGGGGGGTGGGAGGGTGCTTAGGGGACTTTTGGAGCTGCTGCGGTGCAGCCAAGTTTTGGCCGGCCAGGCATCCTTTTTGATAAACTGTAGACTGCACATGTGCGCACAGCTGCTATTTTGGAAGCAACGCTTCCAAAGGCACACACCAGGCATGGGCGGAGCATCCGCTCCTGGGACTCCCACTGGCTGCCTATGTGCGCGCCTCTACTTCCTCTAGTCTTGCTGGCTGCAGCCCAGACCACGACTTAGGTTGCCCGGCAGAGACCGGAGGCTGTGGCTGCCGCTGCCCTGGATGCCCTTCTCCGCCTCTGTGGACCCGACAGTCCTGGTCCGGACAGACTGGAGTCACTGCCATTTTTTAATGTCCAGATTTTCAGTGATCTACTTTTTGTGTTCCAGCATCTGGTAATCCTGCGTATATTTCCTTTTGAAAACTCATTTGCAGCAACCAATACTCAGAGACTTACTCTTTGTGCCAGTCATAGATCTGATGAATGTTTCCAAACACAATCTTGTCTTTTCCTTTCATGTCTTCAGGAACCCCCTTTTCTTCTATTCTTTTCATGAATCCCTTTATTAGAAAATCAGTGATTAAGCTATGGCAGAGTGGAATGGGAACAGTAATTATGTATGTTCACATCTTATGCAAAGAATAAACTAATCATAATATAGTTTTCCTCCACATCCACAAGGTTGTTAAGGATAATTTTTTAGTAACATCAATATTGCAGTTTTAGCATCTTTGAATCATACATCAAGATCCAGTGAGATCCAGTGAGATATATATAGAATATATATATTCTATATATATATATATAGCATATATAGAATATATATATATTATATATATATATATATATAGCATATATAGAATATATGCTATATTCTATACATATATAGCAAGTCAGCAGCTAAATTCCATAGCAATTTAGAAGTATAATTTGAAAATGTTTCTAGGTCTGTTGGTCAAAACATGTCTTGCTTGCCCTCAAATGGAAGGTAAACCATCCAGTTCCTGTTGATGAATCTTACAGTTTTAGTCTTTTGATAATTTAAAAAGTTACAGTGAGAGTATTTTATTTTAATATAGTGAGAATAGTTTATTTTAACTCACCTCCACTACAGTTCCTAGATCTTTCACATAGTCTTTCTCTGTCTGTACCAGTTCATTTAGAACAAACCTAGAATTCAAAAGATGTATACATTGTAATGGTCAGGCTAAATTTCTTTCAGATACAGAGTTCATCACTTCTCACTAGAATAGAATTGTTTCCATTATTGAATAACATGACAGATATGAACTTAAGTTTACATCCTGTTAGTTACCACAGCGGCGTAGTTAGGTTTCTAGGGCATCTCTCATCTAGGCACTGACTCCTATACTTGAGTGAAAACATCTACTAATGTTGTCAATTCAGACAGACTGAACAGACCAGTGCAAATAGAATTGCTAATAAAGTTTTTGATTGAAACCGAGATGCACAGAGCTTTCCTTGAAGTTTTAATCTCTGGGAGGTGGATTGTACAGAAAAGATTCATGCTTAAAATACAATTGGGATTTTTTGGTATTGAATTCCCCTCAAACCACTCAGCCTCCCTGAAGGGGGGGAATATTTGGACAATCCGCTTTTGGGGGGAAATCTACAAAATGCATGCAATATCGCTCTTGGCCTATGGAGTGAAATGAGTGCCATGCTGAAAATGGAAAGTTGTGTGAACTTTTGAATTCTAACAAGTTTAAGGTTAGCTTAAAGTGAAATGAGGTATAGCTGTGGTGCAGTGTAGGAGTATGCTCACATGGCATACCAAACTATGTGGCTTTAACTAGTTTCCTCAACCCTAGTGGCTACTACCAATGTTGTCTGTTTTTTTCTGAAACAATCAAATGATTGAAGAACATGTTAACAGCAAGTTTGGTACAATGGTAATTTGCCACTACCAAATACTGTATTTATTCAAATCTAATGTTCACCTTTTCCAGCCAAATTTAGTCTCAAAAATCAGGGTGCGCATTAGATTCCATGGTTAATTTGATTTGAGTAAATGTGGTATTTTGATTATGAGGATGAGTGTGCATTAGATTTGATGGCACATTAGATTCGAGTTAATACGGGTTTATCTTTTCCCAGACAACAGAATATTATGGATCTGCAAATTTTCAGGCTTGCTTATTTTGGGCAAAAAACAATTATTGACTACTGACTACTCACCTCACCCTAAATCCTGGAGCAGTTTTGCAACTGCTTTGCATGTTGCACATACATGCAACATTTTGCAAGTGAAACAGTGGTATCAAACCACAAAAACCCAATGTGAATACTGCTATGTCTATCTTTTGCCACATGCTATATCCTCAGTATCCTAAAAGGAGGACAGGTATGTGTAATATGTACCAGTATATCTTGGAATACCCCCACATTTTTTAGATGCCCATTTGATCTACTACTAGTAAGACATTTAACTTACATTCTGCCTCTCATAGCTTTGGCTTTCTGTTCTTCTTCAAGGTTTCTAGAAGGAGGTGTTGAAGGTTTCACATTTTCAATCAAGCATCCAGTGGCATCTTTTGAACTTCCTCGGTAGGAACCTCCTTCTAATGTCTTAAAAGCACACACAGACAGAAGATCTTAAGCATGAACCTCACATCTTTTCACCTTATAAACAGTTCTCAGAAGTTCTAGTTTTGTAAGCCTTCATAAGGCAAAAAAGCCCTTAATCTTCCCCAAATTTCAACCAGTTCACAGTGATGGACGACAACAGTGCCTTGCCATCATCTGATATAGCATTGCTCATATGTAAGGAGAACTTCATTCAGTCTCAAGAATTCTAGTATTTTAATTACTACTAAATCAGAGACTTGCTTCTTTTAAATTTCAAGACACAGGAACATGTCAGCAAACCTTTCTGATGCCTGTAAACTGTAGAAAAGGAGCCAAAGGTTCAGCAGCAGAAAATCTGCTTTGAATGCAGAAGGTTTCAAAGAATCTTACCACCACCTTCATGATTGTACGTACACATTTGTAGGAGAGTTACTAGCACTTCTAGAAACATTGTAAGAGAGAAACACTTTGTGCTGCATCACAGTTCTAAAAGTTAAAGCTGGTACTTTGTGCAGAATGCACAAATACTTCTGGCTATCCAGCAACATTAACAGGAACAATTAATGAGATCGTTTGCAAAAGCATTGTATTGTAATTTAACTATCAACTAAATGAATATGGAACCAACATGAATGTGACTCAGTTATGCATGACAAGATAGTTATGCATGACAACAACAGCAAGAAAAGCAGGGAAAAAACAAAAGGGCAAGCAGCCAAGTTTTATTGTCCCGACTAGGAGCTCTCTCACTGCAGGATCCACACTTACCAGCTTGCTTTTGACCAGTTTTTCTATTGCACTGACAAGATCCGCAGCAGTCGGGACATCGGAAGTGCTCTGTCGAGCAGCTAGCAAAGAGGAGGACTGCAAGACACCAGTTTGCAAAGGAACAGCAGGTTAACACAGGGATGAGAAGGAATTAGGAAAGCTAGCATTTTGAGACCACATATTGGAGCACAAGCAGGAACACACATGATGGGTGCATGGAAAGTCAAGGGGGTTAGGTCAGGGAATGCAGCATTCAGTAGCAAACCGGCAAAGCAGAAAGCCAGCTCTAGAACTGCAGTGAGAACACATAGTGGCTTTTCTGAAGGCCACAAAGAACCAAGGAGGAATTACAAAAGCATGTTTCCAACAGGTTTCAATATGACTCAATATATCCTGAGTTTGCAGAGTCTTTGCATTAGCTCTGCAACCACCAAGAAAAATGAATGCTAGTTCAAACCACCTCTTGGGGTTCATATATCTTTGGTTCACATTCATACCAAACATAGGAAAGCCTGCCTCATTTGCGAGCCTCACTCCTAAACATTTAAGGGCACAAAGCCACAGCAGGCCGAGTCATACCAGTGATCAGCCTAGCATAGCGCTATCTCCAAAACCTACAGACCCGACCTGCCCAAATCCTACTAAATGTCCAGGGCATCCCCAATTTCTGGACATAGTCAATTTAAAAGATGGCAACAAGGAGGACTAATATTCAAAGACATAAGTGGCAAGACAGATGTCAGACACTCCTCTAGAACACCAAAATTGCTTAAGTAGGGCCCTTCAAAGTCAAGCTATAAACTCTACATGCCACACTTAAGATACCAGAAACATGGTATCTCTGGGTTTTCTAATATTCCCCTCCATAATTTTTACTAGATTTTCTAAAGCCACAGGCAGAATATTGTGCTGCAAATTAGAACGCCATCTAGGTCTTTCTCTATTTGTCTCAACATCTCTTTGCTTTGGGCAAATCAGAAATGAAATGAGACTCATTTCAATTTTTCATCAGGATCAGAGCTTATTTGGGTATTTGATGGACAAGCCTGTATGGTTTATTCTTAATCCTTGGAGAGCTCTAAAGTTCACCATCAATGCAACTGCTAATGAAAAGTCAAGATGCAGATAAAAGAAGAGAACTTTGCCCTAGTTTGAAAGCCATGGCTACCAACCGGCATGGCCAAGTTTTCCTTGAACAGCCCTTCATCCTGATAGTACTTCATCCTGTCTCTTTTTGGCCCATGCCATAAAAGCCTTTAGCCTCATGTGGAACAATATCAACAAGATAGAAGGATATAGTCCTAGATTGAAAGAAGTCTATGGACTGAAGACTACTTCCATATTGCTCCCAGAAGCAGAAAAGGTCAGACAGAGTTTAAACACTATTAGGATTTATTTAAACAGAGTGTATTCATCCTATCAGCTGTAGACTGGTAACTTCAGAAGGAAGAACAGTATCAGCAATTAAGTGACAAGAAAAATGAAGAAATGAATAGGTGCGGCTGAACTGGATCCTAAGTAATGACAGTAAAAACTAGGCACGTGGCCATCTCAATAAGACAACCATTATAGAAGAGTCAGCCAGCACTGGCAGGTGATAGCTGGTTAAGAACTGCTGCTGAGTGATGCATCATCTTAGTTGCTTCAGCCGCAAGAACACCTATGCTAGACATTTCGGCACTCTCTTCTGAGTTTTATCTTTCACTTAGAACCAATCAACAACTCAAATTAAGTCAGCAAGAGCAGAATCCAAATATATAAAAAGTAGCCTTCAAGGCAACTCTTAGTCTCTTAGCAATCTTTAATAAAAATGAAGAAAAAAATGTATATATAAAAGGTTACTGGAAATGTCAGAGCAGAATCCAGTAAACGTCCCTTTACTGTCAAGGATTAACTCCTGCTTTTGTGAATTCATTGTGCTTCCCTCCCTTATTAAGAGGATGCCCAAAATTCCCTTAATAACACAAATACTTGGGACAGCTCCACCAGCCATGTCTCTTCTAAATACATAGCAATCAATCACACTGTAACCTTTACTAAAGCTAAGAAGGCACAAAGGTGCTGATGGCTGAAGGAGGTCATTTAATGAGTAGGGGCAAGTTGAACAACAGTCCTTTTGTATTTTGAGCCAAGAAGCTCTTCTTCAGTGTGGGTGAAACCAGACTTAGGCTACAATCCAGAGTAACTACGGAACCTTTTACACCAAAGTAGTTATGGTGTCACCTATGGGAAACCTATGGGAAATGCATAGAGCGATCCAGAGTGTCTCTTATGTCTTCCCATAATTAGTCTGGATTGTAGGGTTACAATGCATTCAAGTAAGTTTACTTAGTATTCTTTTGGAAAGACAAGAAATGAAATGAGAGTGTGTGGAATCATCAGCTATGATATGACAGCACAAGAAGAGATCCCTTTCATGTTTAGATTACCTAAAGTCATTTGTGCTGGAGAATGTTCTTTTGAAAAAAGGAGCCAAATGTCCACAAAAGATGTTTCGTATAGGTTAATGTACAACACCAGCTTACTTACTGAGGGTGGTGCAAGTGGCTAAGACACTGTGCCTGTTAACCAGCAGGCCAGGGTTCAAGACCCAGGTCGGCCCCACAAGACAGGGTGATCTCCTGTCCTTAGCCCAGCTCTGTGACACCAGCTGGATCCAATCATATTGGCTCTGCCTTTCCATTGGACTAATTCAGTGGCGTGGAGAGGGGGGATTTGCTGCTTGGATAACAGCCTATCCTCCATAACAATCTAACCCAGGCTTTCGTGCTTCGCATGCAGCGTATGCAGCACCAAGCATGATACCATAGGCTGCAATCCTAAAGACACTTTCCTGGGAGTAAGATCCATTGAACACAATGGGGCTTACTTTTGAGTAGACATGGTTAGGATTGTGCTCATAGTCTCTCAAGACTGACAGAGGCCTGCTTTTTTTAGTTTACTTCATGAATAGTGAAGTATATATTATATATTATGAATGTGGGTATAATATATTGCCATCTGAGTAAGTAGGCACCTTAAAGTGGCTTTTTTACTGTTATGCTTAGTAAGCATCTGTAGTAAACATCTGATCACCGCAACACAGCATCCTTCCCTGATGACTATTTGTTAGTGTCTCCATTGTATCTTTAAAGAAGGGGAAAAATTAAAGTTTCCTTGATACAAGACCAAATCCTTGATATGGAACCAAATAAGGACCCATTAGTCATCTTTCATGAGAAATTACTTTTTGTAATTTTTTGTTCAAAAATGATATATTATTGAAGTGGTAAGCAATTTGTGCATGAGGATCCCTACTTGGCTTAGACAGATTTGCATGATACTAACCCAAGCTATTTCCTGTAAGAGTTAAAGCTCATACATTATATGCAACTATTCCCCTGGTTATTTGCATGCATGAAATTAGAATTGGCTGAGCTTCAAGAGAAGCTAAATTCTGTATTACAGCATGGACAGTCTTATCTGCAGTGCATACATGTGTGTATATCAACTGACATCAATACAGAATATTAAAAGAATCCAAAAGATTCATTTGTCTGTCTCAGATGCCCTTTTGGAAGCATTATATCCCATATGCCTAATCCTATGAGTTTATAGTATTATAAATATACTTTCAAAAGCTGCAATCCTCATGACACTTTCCTGGGAGTATTGAATACAGTGGGACTTGCTTCTGAGTCCAGGCCCATTAACTGTTATTGTCTAATTAATGATAGTTCACTCAATTTTTTTCTGCAATACAGGTGATTGCTGGACTAACAAATACACAGTCATTGCTCCACAGCACAGGTCTTAATGACAAACAAACTTCCATGACAGACAACTTGCCTGCCACTAGTGATCTTCCCTGTACTTCATTACAGATGAATTTTGGGTATGTTTCATGTGTATATGCAGCAAAGAGATGGCAATGGCAAGAGAACTGGCCAGTGCTTTATGCAAGCTGAATAAGCATCCTACATTTACAGTGTAATGTTGCACGGTTGGTTATATAAATTGGCACGAATATTTCAAAGTTTGAAAGCCCGTGACTTGCAGCAAAAGGTATGAAGCACAAAATAAAAGACAACACAAGCTACAAAAGTAAGCAGGCAGACCGACAATATCCTGACTATAGGAAAAGATGTGCTAAAGTGGTTTGCTTAACCCTAGTGAACTGGCTGCATAGTGAAGATAACTAAGCATCAGTGCAGTGTATAGTAGACTAATGGGTTTGTGTGACTGGCTCCTCGAATCCTAGGAAACTTTGCAAAGCATCACTGAGAAGAGGTAAAGAGGAACAAAAAAAGTTCAGAGCCCTACCATCTCATCCTGTGGGGGGTCATTAACAAAAATCTTCATAGGAGGAGGGAGTGGTGTATGAGATTCTTCATCGGGTTCATCTTCGCCCCAACCTTTCTTGCTCTTCTGAAAGCAACAGAATTTATATTAAAAAAGAGGAGAAAAGTGTTAAAGTCCCTTCCAAGTATCTTTACTACTGGTAATGTGTTATCAGACAAATCAAATTATGGAGAAGGGCAAGAGAAGAAAATAGAAAGTAGTGCAGGAGAGAATGTCAGCTACTGTATTGTAATCTATTGTGATGTGGTAAATAAATTTTACGTTCTCTAACTTTTTTGAGTCTAAAGCAGGTAAACAGACTAACATATAAAACATACAATGAACACACACATGCCGCTAAGACATCATCCTTACCAGTTTCCTTTAACGACCTAAAGAAGCTCAATAAGTCCAATGCTGATTGCAACAAAAATCTTCAAAAAATTTTCCTTGTTGTATAGATGCATTAGTCAGAAATGGCTTAAAACACCATGGAACTATTTTGTCCCTGAAAGTCTCTCATAGGAATGATAAGTCTTGCTAGATTTTCTTAAAAAGCTTGCTAGATTCTCAGTGGCTTATACTGCAACTTTCTAGGCTCTTCAGCTCCATTTGTTTCCAAAATTGGTATATCATTTGCTCTGCCAAATCAGCCCCTACACCAGTGTATAAAAAATGAATATACTAACAAAGTTATACCACTACCATAATTTAAAATGCTATCAACTGCGATTGTTTTAAAAACATCCATTTCAGCAACACACAAAGGCAACACACAAAGGCCACCTTGCAGTTTGGGAGTTACACATACATGATAGAAATGAGTTATTGCTAAAGACGCATGCCTGATGTTCCCTTCGGAAACATGGATGGGAAGACAATGGACCTGCCCACAGCTACGGAAGCAGGAATTAATACAGCCTAGAAAAACAAGAACCAGAAAGAAAAAATATCTAGGTTGTATGCTGGCTGCCAGTTTCAGGTGTTTGGTTTATAAATGCCATCTTAACACATATTCCAAAACAACGTTCACAACAAGGGTTGAACAGAATGCACACACACACACTTCCATACCTCATCTGCACTATCTCCCTGAGGTGTGGTCTCATCCCCTGGCTTGGGGGATCCCAGGTCAAAGCTCTTCCGGCCTTCGCGCACTTTTTTCTGCTTTTTGATATTACTTTCTGCCTTCCCACTGTTCAATCGGCGTACCGGGCTCGTTAACCATTTTTTCAATGTGTTGGTTGAGCGCTTTGGACCAGGCGAACTTTGGATGGAATTGAGGGACGACTGGGGTTGCAAGTTGGCTACTGATTCAGTCTTCCCTCCATTTTCATTGGAGCCTGAGTAGGAATCTGCAAGAACAAGAAAACGAAAACGCTGAGTAATGCCCCATCTTAAATTAAGCCAATTGTTTTGCTATCTCCCATCATAAACACTAATGTCAAAACACCCACCAAATATATCCACCTTGTTTGTCATTCTAAGTGCATTCTATAGCCTTTCTCTTTCTACTTGCAGACAATTCTAATCTTAACTCTTTTGGCACGTTTGACTCAGGAGATCCTTGTATCAGTACAGAGGATCTACAAGACACTTTCCAGATCCACAGCTCTATTACTTGTCCAGCTAGGAAGGAAAAAGAGTTCAATTACTTCTGGTGAATGTCTATATGTGTATATTGCCAGGCTATGCAAAGCCTAGAAAATTTAGATCTCCACACTGCTTGCAACCAAGGACAGTCAAAGAGGTAAGAGACGTTGATCAGTAGCATCTGTGTATGGTGCTACTACATGTCCTGCAGCACGTAGGCAGCAATCAGGGTGACCACCTACACCATCTGTGTTGGAATATGCCGATTGGCAGATGGACAACCAAGTTCCTTCAAATGTGCTGCTGTGGGTTTGTTGGAGTCATTTGTGTCTCAAAGTGCTGCCGGACTGATATTGCTGATTTTGGATTGGACTTACTGACACTGCTTTGGATGTTCATTTGGACTCGTATGTATATGACCTCTGGATCTGGCTTTGGCTCTGCTCAAGCCTCTGAATACAGTTTCCTTTCTCTCAAAAACCTTTGTGTGTGCTTTCAGCTCTTAATTTAGAATACCATCTAAAAATAGCCTAATTTGCATACATTTGAATACATTTGCATACAGGGTCTAACGGACCCGGTTGGTATTCTAAGGGTAACATTGTGTTACTGTTTACCACCGAGGCAGTGGGTACTCTGCTATACCAGTGATGAGTTCAAGCTACCTGCAGCTACCTACCTGGCATAAGTGCATTTCCTGCTTCACACAGCTGCTTCATCTTTAAAAAGCGCTGGCTGGCACAAGCTGGCACAAACTATTAGTTGCCATGTTATTTTCATCTTGTTTCTGCACACTTGACAGCATTAAACTGCCAAGAGATAAATAAACAGTTCTACTTTGCTATCTTATATGTGATAGGCTTCAGACATTTTCCATTCACAGAAAGCACATGACTTTGAAGGATGGAAGCTAGAGAAGGGGTAGAACCCAAGCCATTATCAGAATGCCATGTGTCAGCAAATCCCAAGGTCTGAGACGGGCTAATCTAGGAGAGGAGAGAGATATGCATGATACAAGTTCACCCATGCTCATTACAGAATGAAGAACCTTTTGTACTCTGTAGGTCAGCGAAACTTTGTACTCTGAAGCAGATCCAGCTCTGCACTGTTGAGACACTTGCTTCTGTATCAGCTGATTACCCTAACTATGGCTGAATTGGTTTATAAAACTACCAATGCATTCATGGAGGTTTGAATGACTGGGAGATACATGTTACCACTGTACAATTAAGCCTTGTTCATCAATGTAAGAGGCCCCATATTAACCATTTCATATTTGAAAGCAAGATGAACACTTTGACTTGGCTACCTCTTGCAAACAAGTTACTGTAGTAGCTTTTTGACATAGCATTATTTAATCACTTTACTCTTTAGAACACTCTTAACATAGACCATATTTCTGTAGCATGTGGTATACAGTCAGCCCATATCTTATAAGAATTATATTCAGAAGTTGGCATATAAATCCAAAATTGTGTATAGTAAAAAAAAAAAAGCAGCAGGCCTCCGTCAGTCTTGAAAGACTATGGTATCATGCTCGGCGCTGTATATGCTGCATGCGAAGCATGAAAGCCTGGGTTGGATTGTTATAGAGGATAGGCTGTTACCCAAGCAGCAGTTCCCCCCTCTCCACGCCACTGAATTAGTCCAATGGAAAGGCAGAGCCAATACAATTGGATCCAGCGTCACAGAGCTGGGCTAAGGACAGGAGCTCACCCTGTCTTGAACCCTGGCCTGCTGGTTAACAGGCACAGTGTCTTAGCCACTTGTGCCACCCACAGTAAGTTAGCTAGTGTTGTACATTAATCTGGTTTATGTCCAGTTTATGAAGCTTCAGTGGAGGCAAGTAAGTTTGAGTTTGCCTCCTCAATCTCAACACCACTTTTTTCCTTTAAATCTGCAAGTCCTTGTAATAGGACTAATGCAACAAAATAAGTACTTTAAAGCAATGTGCAGCACCTTCTGATGGGAAGGGGAAATTCAGAATATGAATATTTTAAATAAACATAACAATTTAAGAATCCCAAATATGGAAGGGACATTTTGGATATACTAATATTTTGTATCAGCCAACAATAAAAATGAGATGAGTTAAAGAAATACAAGGGTTTTTATAAAAGAGCAAAAATTGACTACTGCTTTTATATCATGTTTCACAACTAATTTATGCCCTACATATAAGACCTTGAAAATAGGGTAGTTACAGAATACTCGTGCAGTATTTCAGAGTATTTTTGGAACAAGAGTGGGCAATTGCTTGGTAATAAACAAGTGCCAGGAAGGACAGCAGTTGATCCTATAGGCTTTTAAATTAGCTGCTCATAAGATTGGCTCAACTCAAATGCACTGACAGGTTATATAAAAGGCAACTTTATCTTTAGAGCTGCTGAAGTGCTTGAAGACAGTCTAAAAAAAGGCATGATTTTTACAGGACAAAATCTATATTATTTAAAGAATTTATATCCTACCATTCCTGTGCAGAAGCAGATACCCATCATAGCTATTATGACATGAACAAAGAGACCAAAGGAATATTACAGTATGCAAATCTTGATCATACCTTTCAAGATATAGGAGAGCCCAATTATCATGCAAGGTGGCCCTTTTGGCATTGTCTTTCCTGCCTAGGCAGCACTTTGCAGCTCAGCAGCTAAGAGGTGCTCTGCAAACTGATGCCTCAGCAGAAGCAGAGCTGTGGGAAAGGCAGCAGCCAGCATGATATTGGGATCTCATCAGTGGTGGGCTCCAGCAGGTTCTCACCTACTCTACAGAACCGGTTGTTAATGAGAGACAGGACATATAAAGTTTAAAAATAGCCATTTAAAAGTGGCTGCCAGATGGGCAGAGAACCGGTTGTTAATTTCTTTGAAGCCCACCACTGGATCTCATGGTGCTGTGCCCTGCATGATACTGGGGTTGGAAAGACCAAAATACTGTACTGTAGTTAGAGGACCAACTGCACATGTAGTAAGTTTCTAGCATGCTCCATTCAAGAGGGATGGACTACAGACTTTAAATATTGAAACCATTTTTTCAGAATCCAGGCCTGGAATTAACATAACTACTTAAATCCACCACAGGAACACAGAATAATTTTGGGAGAAACCAAGAGACAAGGAAAACAGGTCAAAATGGATGACAAACCTTGTACGTTTTTAGAACAAGCAGCACGAGTAGATTTCTAAAAACAATTCTTTTTTTAGGGAGCCGTTTTCTTCATACTACCAAGTTAGCTGGCGGGCTAATGGATAATATGGATATATTATCATGCATATATCATGCATGTTTTTTTAAGGAAATAATCACTAGTTCACATAAGATTTTCACATAATCACAAGTTCACAGAAGATAGATGGAGCAGTTCAACTGATATTTTGCAAAGATAATGGTCATTGTTCTCATTTTCCATATCTACAGGTGGGTAAGAAGATTCCTCCTAAAAATTATGGGAGGGACAACTGGGACTCTAAAGAGTTCAATCTTCAGATTTTCACTAAACAGAAAGAAACCATAGTAGCTAAATCCGTGCTTTTTGACTGAAGAAGTGTGCAAGAGTGCCATGGTTTCACCTTACAGAACCATGTGACACCACACCCAATGGTGTCATTAGTTCCTAATTAAAGAGGCCTACTCAAATTAGTGACTATTTCTGCCATTTGAAGGATCCATGCGATAAAGCAACTGATATATTGCATGGGACCAAGAAGGTTGACTGCAACGTTTGTCCAACACAGGGCCCCGAGGGCTGCATCTATGGGCTTTCTAAGCCAAATGCGGCCCTCGAGCCTCTTGTTGGACATGCGAGCTAGGTTTGCCTAGCCTATTCTTTAAGGTACCCCCCCAAACTCAGTATCATGTATAGCTCTGCATTTGTATTATTGCGCAATTTATTATTTATATTATTCTATGAGTGCACACAACTATGACCATGCTTACCAAATACCTCTTCAGTAAGATGTTTGCTATGGGCTGAGATATCAACAATAGATTACGGTAAATTTGCCAAGGTGTTTAAGAGTATCTCCAAAGGACACGAAAATTGGAAGGGCTTTGGTTAACTGAAGCCTCACCCAAAAATCAGACAATATAAAATATGAAGATTTTTCTGTCTTGGAGCTGTTTAGGAGGTTAACAGATTTGGGAAAATTTATGTTCTCAGATAAAACCACTCTCTGTAGTCTGTTTTGTATGCAAAGAAGATTGCTCTCCCAATCATGCCACAATTTCATTCCTGTGAATATGATCAGACTTTCAGAACACAGATGATAAAAAGCAATGTTGAATGAGAAAATTAAAATGAGGAGACTAAAGGCAGACCAAACCATGCAACAAAGAAACAAAGAAAAAACCGAAATGTTATTCCTGGTATTCACATGAGTCCACAAGATGTATGAGCACACCTGAATGTATTTTACAAAATTTTTATCCTGCCTTTCTCGGCCAAGCCGATTCAAGGCCAAATGTACAAAAAGTTTATATCCACATAACATTGTTAGAAACTCCAGATGACTTGAGAATGAACGAGGGAGAATATAATGCCTGAGGGTAGTGAAGTGAATACTGACAAGTGAATACTGACAATTTGATTCATTATCTTAGTATCAGTGATCTTGATCGGTATTGGAACATGTACAAATTGTGCTTGTGGCTGTCAGTTTTCACATGTGACTAACAGTAACCGCATGTTGGACTGTGGCTGGAAAAAAATGTTTATCTAGGGATTCACACCAGAACATCTTTAATCTGCAACAGCTGTATTTATAGAATATATATTAACAAGAAGAAAAAAAAGACTTTTGGTGCAATAATCCTGAACGCACATACACAGGTTAGATGAAAATGCAAAAAAGACAAATCTTAAGTGAAAACAAGGCTTATTTACTACCATCAATTATGTGCGTCTGTACGTTTGAAAAAGAGTCACTATTAACACAAAATATTTCAGTGTTATACTGAGTTCATTGATCATGCAGGGAACAAAGGAAGAGGAACTGGAAAGCAATTTAAAATTACAACTGTGAGTCTATTTCACAGAATCAGACAAGGAAGTTTATAAACAATTACTGATACTAAGTGACATTACAAGTCCTTAACAATTAGGATTGCCTTAATTCTCTTCCATTCTCTTCCCTTTCCTGAAGTGACTTTTTGAATTGACAACAACTTCAGCCAAAGGGACTCACAGGCTTTCTCTCAATTTCAACAGCACAGCAGCAGTAACAAGCTAGAGAGGTAACAAGAGTCCCTGAATTGTAAGGAACTTTAAAATTAGTCGGGAATAGACAGTCTGATGATGTCCAGTACTTATAACTAACTAACTACAGTATTTATATACCACTTTTCAACTAAAAAGTTCACAAAGCGGTTTACAAGAAAATGAAAAAATTAATAGCTAAATAATAGCTAATGGGTCTCTGTCCCAAAAGGGCTCACAATCTAAAATGCAAAAAGAATACCAGCAAAATACTTCTAAAAGAGTGTGGGTAGCATTTATCTAGAGCAGCAGTTCTGCAACTGATGGTCTGCAAGTATCATAGAAGTTGGGGGGGATCATTATTATTAGTATTAGCAGTCTATGCCCTTCCATAGAAGGAATATGTTCAGGTTTTGATCTATGTGACTCCTTTGCCCCACCATGTTATTTATAAGACTGAATGGAACTCTGGGTGCATCAGCAGCATCAAACTTCCGGTCCAAACAGGGTGAGCTAGTGCTATTTAATATACACTAACCAAAGTCAGGAAAAGTATAAGTGGCAGCCAAGCAGACCAATCAAAATCCCAAAAGAGACATGGTTGTGGCTTTTGGGAAGCAGTCTGCAGAATTAAATCAGTAAGAGTTTTGTCCATGCTCCCTGAGTTTGTATCTGTTAAGGAGATATATTGAAAAGTATTTTCAAATATTTCTTTCTCTTTAACTGGACGAGCAATCCATCTGTGTTAAGTGTGTGCATCAATCAACAGGACTAAGGTAACTAAGTCCTAAGTAACTAAGTAAGGACTAAGGTTGAAAATAAGCTTACAGAAATCATGAAGAACAAACTGTGCAACACTTAGGAAACAGTTGAGGTCACCAACAATTTAGACCTGCAGAATTTTACTTGTTTTTATTGTAATTCAGGGTGTTGGAATGTTTTTAAATGTTTTCAAAACATTTAAGAACTTTTCTGTATTAATTGTTCTTAATTCTTGCTGTGTTACCATTGTTAGCTAGCCACCTTGAGACCACATGTGAGGAGAAAGGAAGGATATAAATTGTAAATTATAAAAATAATTCACCCATCTCCCTGTTCCTGTGGTGACACAGGGAGGACGGCACACGTCTTTGCACTGACCTAACCACCACCCCCCAGCTTGTCGCATAAGTGCCTTATGGCACTTTTGCTATACCCCCAGGCCACTGTGGGATTTGGGCTGGGCCTTGTGCTGGCCTAACCAGGGGTTAGGATTGCACTAACAGTGGTGTTTAATTATTGAATTTTAAACTAAATCTTAATACAGTGGTACCTCAGTTTACAAGTTACATGGATTGCGAATACTTTGCGTCAATGCTCAGTTAATGAGCAACCCAGATCTCCGTTTGCCACCCCCTCCCCCCCCCGGAAAAACAGAGGAGGCACTGGGAGAGGAAGGCACTCTCTGCCATCCCTTTCAACTGCCCAGTTGTAGAGATGGATGACATCTGTGTAAAATTATTGAATGTGGGAAATATTTTTATAAATATCTTGACAGGAGCTACTCATTTCAATGAACACAATGGGTTATAGAAGCACACCAATAATTCACCCAAGGGCAGTAAGCTACATAACCAATAAAGATAACCTACACTTTCTCTTATTCATTTGTGACTTTAATAATCTGAGGCCTTCATCCTCAGATAGATGGAGATCGGCCTGTCTGGGGAGTAAGGCGCAGACTGCAGTGTCTTCTGCCTCTCCTCTGGGGTGATTGGTTGTCCCAGAGAAGAAACAGCAAGTCCTGGGATGCCGGGCAGCCTGGCATCCCAAGGTTGCAATCAATTGTCTGAGGTTCCATTATTTCTTGTGGGAAAAGAAATTTTGGATTAAGAGTATTTTGGATTACGAGCATACTTCTGGAATGCATTATGCTCATAAACCAAGGTACCACTGTACTCATTTTTTAAAAATCTGTTCTTAAGATGTGCTTTCACAGGTTTTGGCACCTTGTCAAAAAGTTGTGAGATGAATAAACCCTGTTCATAAGTAGGACATAAAATCATCCAAAAAGCATTTGGACATCTCCTACTTATATAACAACTCAAGAATACCATGACTAAGTCTACAAGACATTCCATTTCAAAAGCAAACTCCCTTGGAGCTTAGATACTCAAACTCCACAAAATTAAAATGGACTTCCTTTATCTATCTACAGTATTTATATACCGCTTTTCAACTGAAAAGTTCACAAAGCGGTTTACAAGAAAATGAAAAAAATTAACAGCTAATTAATAGCTAATGGGTGCCGGTCCCAAAAGGGCTCACAATCTAAAATGCAAAAAGAACACCAGCAGAAGCCACTAGAACAGACATTGCTGGGGTGTGTAGGGCCAGTTACTCTTCCCCTGCTAAATAAAAGAGGAACACCCACTTGAAAGAGTGTCTCTTGCCCAGTTAGCATGACTTTATTTCATGACCATGGACTTATTACATCTAGTCACACCTATTCAGTACCCTTTGAGATGACACATATGTTTCTTATGTGCTACTGTTTAAACTAGCTACCTAACCAACTGACCCCCAGATTTTATTCACAATCTGTGGATCTTCATTCATAATTATTTCCAGTCTAGGTTACACAAATTGCTGAAGATAAAAAAGCAATAATCTGGTTAAAAATCCTTCAAACACAGTTCAAGTCTAAGGTTCAAGTGGACTGCCTCAAACGTGATGAGTAGCTTCAATGTTTAAGAAGTATAAGCTCCCCAAATAGAAGTAGACTAAATACAAGGGGTAACAAACTTAGAATTTCAGCTTGCAAATCTGTTATTACAGAGTCCCAGAAAGGAAGAGAAAGCTTATTTGATTAAAAAAAAAAGTTTAGCTTATTCCATCCAGGTTGTCTAGGTCAATAAAGGCATTTTATAATCAAAGGCATTACTGTGCAATGTGCACAGAGTCAAACCCTTCCCATTTCCTCCCACCATACAGAATGTGATTATAAAGACTTCTCTTGAGAGCATTCATTAAAAACAAACACTCTCTCTCATCCCGCAGTCCATTTCCTTGACTACTTTTCAGACAGGTCTCTTTGATTGAGCAAGAAAACAGATTCAGAGCAACAGGAATTCAGCTGCTTCAGTACATCATGTAAGTGCTACTTTTTCTGACAGAAGGATGATGTTATGCCCATCAATATAAAAATACCTTATCAGGACGAAAATTGTTACATAATTTTTTTTTATTTTTAAAGGGAGAAGCCCGCAAGTACCATCAAATCAAGCTTTTGATAGAAACTATAAGGCAATGATTTTCAATCTTTTTCATCTCATGGCATACCATCAGTTGTTTTTACCATTGTCAAGGCACACCATGCTGTTTGAGTCCAAGTTTCCCTGTTAATAAATTTCCCTCCCCAAATTCCCATGGCACACCTGAGGGACTATTTGTGGCACACCAATGTACCGTGGCACACTAATGTACCATGACACACTGGTTGAAAATCACTGGACTAATGTATTAGCAAACAGATAATTTTAAGTAAGAGATGGAAACAGTCTTGGGAATGACCATAATACTCATGTTGTACCACTGACCTGACTTGGCACCTTCCATCAAAGCAACTTATGTAGCAAACTGCAAGAGATGTAGTACATACAACCATTCCCTCTTTGTTGACAGGTTCTGAAGCCATGGTGAAAACGGGACACAAGTTTTTTGGACACTGGACACAATTGATTTTATTTAATTACAAATGTTGCTTCCAATGTTTTTAGCTAGAAAATTGCTTAGGGATAAATGGCTTTTTATTTTGCAAATTCCTACTGTCCAAGATTTCTGGAAATGGACTGCAAATGGCTTTTAGGAATTGGATTAGGACTGGAGCTAAAGTTGATGTTCACTCTCTCACATATCCCTATCAGTTTGTATCACCATGTCATTTGCAAATCAACATGGTAGAGACAATTTTAGCAGAGGTTGAAAGAAAGGAGCATGCATTGAACAAGTGACATCTGTGTAAAATTATTGAAAGTGGGAAATATTTTTATAAATATCTTGACAGGAGCTACTCATTTCAACGAACACAATGGGTTATAGAAGCCCACCAATAATTCACCTAAGGGCAGTAAGCTACATAACCAATAAAGATAACCTACACTTTCTCTTATTCATTTGTGACTTTAATTTTCTTACAGCTACACAAACAGCAGCTTCAGATATTACAAAAGATCCTTGCCAGCTATACGGACAAGTATACATCTAATTGGCAAAGCTTGTTTAATGTTCCAAAATGCTCTAAGAAAAAACAGACAACCCAAACCTTCACATGCCATTTTATTGTAGAGTGCACAACACACCACCAAAAAGTTAACCCATTCAAGACTTAATCACCGGGGAGCTTACCACCACTGCTAATCTGATCACTACCATCACTGATCTGACACACTTCCTGGCTGGGCAGCGACTCATTGCTGCCATGGACAGCTTCTTTAAAGAGTGGCTAACGCTGCAATCCTAAAGACACTTTATTGGGAGTAAGACCCATTGAACACAATGGGGCTGACTTTTGAGTAGACATGGTTAGGATTGTGCTCTAACTGTGCTGCATCTCAACTGACTGAATTTCTGTCGTCTACATCAGGCATGATCAGAACCATAGTTCTGATCTCCCAACCAACACCCAAAGAGAGTCAAGCAGAAACAGCAGGTCAGCCATATAGTGGGCAGCTTTAGGCTATTCTTTTATTATTTAATGTACTTTAATGATTTAAACTTAACCTTTATTGTGGCATAGAAGGGGTTCTTCACAGCCTATGAATTTTGTCTTCAGGAAACTAAAGAGCTCTTCCAGATAGCATGTACAGCAATTAATTTTCCTCCGCCCCAGCTGTCTCTGGTGCAGCTAGCCCAAAAGATGCATGCTGTATCCAGCAGTGAAATCCCATTTTCCCTCCATAAACCTACACCACAATGGGTCTCCTTGGACATGTGCCAGAAATTTTGTGGGTACAAGCCTGAGGAAGAAAGAGGACAGGAAAGCTACTTAAAAAAAAGATCTGATGGATAACATCACTTCTAGATTTACTCTCTCTCTCAGCCTCTCTGCCCTGTTCCCCACTTCCTGCCAGTTTCTCCCTGCCATTTTCCATCCTCTCTAGCTACCTTCCTTGGCAAGAACTCCACCAAAGCATGCAGGAAGGCTCTGGGCCTTCCTGCCACTTTGCTATTCAGTGCACTGCCAGGTAAACTTTATGGCTTTTCTTTGGCAATGGCTGCCAGTGGAATGCATGATCAGCAACTAGTTATGAGGGGTCTTTATTTTATACTAGTGAAATGTACCCATGTTGTGGGAATAAAATACCCCTCTTACGCCATCCCCCCATTGCAATAAAATACCCCCGTCCCTGTCCCCCGCAATAACACCTCCATTATGCAAACCTCCATTGCACATCACCCCCCCCCCATGCGCAACTTACACCACCACCATCAGATATCAGAAGAGAGCAATCATGTCTCCTCTCAGCCTTCTCTTCTCTAGGCTGAACATCCCAAGTTCCCCCAACCTTTCCTTGTAGGGCCTCCCTTCCCTTCCATCCCACTGATCATTCTTGTCACTCTCCTCTGGACTTGCTGCATCTTTATTTAAACTGAGGTGCCCAGAACTGAACACAGTACTCAAGGTGAGGTCTAACCAATGCATGAAATTTTCATCTCATGGCACACTATCAAGGCACACCATCAGTTGTTTTTACCATTGACAAGGGACACCATGCTGTTCAAATCCCCCAAATTCCCTATTAATCCCCCTCCCCAAATTCCCGCGGCACACCTGAGGACTGTCTGCGGCACACTAGTGTGTCATAGCACACTGAAAATTACTGATCTTACAACCACAGGCTCAGCATCTGTGGATACAGGGGATCCACTGAACACATAACTCAGATGATCTTCATTACTTCCTTTTCCTCTATATCTATTTTAACACATGTATATAGGCCATTGATATTTTGAGACACACAGCACATGATATTTTAGAAGCAAACTAGATATGAAGGGAGGCTTACTAGATATGAAGGGAGGATTATTAGTGTAAAACAGCCTTTTAAAATTGTTGCCAATATTCAGACCAGCCTCTCTAAGGCTGCAATCCTAATGATACTTTCCTGGTGAAAGACATGGGAGTAAGACACTTCTGAGTAGACATGGTTAGGATAGCGCTCTAAGTAGCATAAAAGCATTTCAAAGTTTTAAAGTGGTTCCCTTCTACACTGGTTACATTAGGTAGACAGTAACTGATAGACCACAAGGGTACAAAGCCAGACCTACAATTCCCACTTACTGGGCATCCTGAACACTAGTATATCTTCAATAACCAAGAACCTGGATGTCAATATAATTTGCATCTTTACCAAGGTGAAAATATTTCTTTCCCAGATTGCAAGATAAGTTATTATCTTGTCAAACTGCCAATTAAGAGGGCTCTGAAGTAACAGTCTCTACAGTTAAGGACACTTTTAATAAAATGTTAGTGTTTACATTTGTTACTGGAAAGCTTCAGTTCCCCAACTAGTACACATTAATTAAGGGATGTTACATAGCCAGTTGAGTTTTGTGTTGGAACCTTTAAGCATTTCAATGCCATTGAAGATGAAAGAAAACTGGCCCATAGTGGATCTTGGAACCCAACAAATTCACCTCGATTTCCTGCTCTTAATTGAACTGTGGTGTATACTAAGCATTTGACAGAACCTCTCATCCCATTCTACCACCAAACAAAAATCATGCTTGGTCCAGAGAGCTCCATTGGCATTGAATGGCAATGTCTTTTGGCCCTACCCAAGGAGCCACTTTAAGTTGATGGTTTTGGAAAAATATTGCAGAGCCACACAGTATAAACTACGTGCTTCTTCTATAAACTACCGTAGTTTAACTAGCCATTTCTCTGGAAGTACTCTGACATTCAGACACTTTTATGACAGTACCATTTCAATAACTGAGGTAGATATTGATATTAATTGTTTTAAGCTCATGTATAACATAAAAATTTCCTGACTTTCCAGTTATATGCAATGTCTATTCTCAATCACATTTCAACTGAAATCCTCTTTTCGTTAAAATAATGGTATGGCCTCAAACAATATATCTGAATCGTTGAGATGAATGTATATATTAACTCCAAATCCGATATTCTAGAAGACCTACTACTTTTATTGAAAATGCCATCAACATTATGTCAATAAAAACCACTGTTTTAACCATCAAAGTTTGCATCAATATTCACCTGGCAAGCATTGCTTTTATGTACAAAGCTGCATATATGTTCGTTTATACTACTATTAAGTCGAAGATCAAAATTACCATCACACCCTCTTAGTAACATTGATGCTATAATCCAAAGTAACTATGGGACCTTTTACACTGACATAGTTATGATGCCACCTATGGGAAACCTATGGGAAATACATAGAGCAATCCAGAGTAAGTGCCTCTAACACAGGGTGACCAGATTCTAAAGCCAAAATGTAGGACGTCACCCAAAAGTTTGGATTTTCAACTGAAAATCCAGACTTTTTAAAAAATGTAGGACGACCTATATTTTCTCCTACATTTTTTTAAAATCACCCCGATTCAGGAGTAAGCTCCATTGACTTAATGGGCTTACTTCTGAATAGACATGGATTAAGCGTGCTATGAGATGAAAAGAGGACTGATGCTGCATGCGCCTCTCTAGTTTCTGTCTCACCAGAGGTCAGGTCTTATACAAGACCATATACAACTTTTTAGAAAGTGCACAAAATAATTTAAATAGCAAAACCAATTGCTTCAGATCGCTAAGAATCATAGGAAACTGCATTAACCTCCCTCTAGTTTAAAGGGTGATTTAAACTGGAACTTCTCTCTGTATAGTTCCATTTTCCCAAACCACAGAACACTTTACAGGATAATAAAGTACACATAACTGAAGTTCTGTACTATGCTGTAGTTATTTACTTTCTCTTTAACTCATGATGTAGCCTGAATGCCCATGATTTTTATAACCATTGCATAGCAATATGTACTGATTCTTTCTCATGGTTATACCTTTCCTCCTGGACAGGTTTTCACCTTGCTTTCCCCCTTTTGGCACTCAGAAGAAAGCATATTCAACAAGTACATTAGACAATTCATATTCCGCATGAAAATGGTCAATAAAACATAATATTCTTAAACTTTCCTACCATAATAAAAATCAGACACCTGTATATTCCAACTACGTCTGCTGACAGAGACTAGAAAATCCTCCTCTCAGTCCCTCCAATTTTTAAGAGCTATATAACAAAAGGTAGCCAAACCATGGCTCACCAGGCACATGTAGGTTTCTGACATAGCTGTTGGCCAATCTCTTTGCTTCATAATACAGAAGAAAAAAATGTTTTTAAGCTTTATAATTTACTGCAAATAAACTGAGAGTCCATTAAATGAACAGAAATTATGTCCACAGTATATGTATGCTTTTAATTGCTTAAATACTACAGCTCTTATTATGTCTCTTGTGGCTCTCAAACATCTGAAATTCTTCCTATGTCGCTCTCACAGGTTAAACAAGTTTGGCTACCTCTGCTATAATAAACCACTACCTTCAGAATTTATGGAAGTTTCATTGCCACTGGAATAGTAGTTTCATCTGCCCCACGGTTAAACTCATACACAAATGGATACATATCGGCCGGGTGCATCTCTTTCACATAAAATTCTGGTAGCTTTAGCTTATCTATATTGTCCTAAGTCTAGGCATCAATTATCTTTTCAAAAGCAACAGTAAAATCAGCTTGGTTTGAGCTGTCTTCAGTGAGAAACAGCCTGAGGAGCAAAGCTTGAGGACACCCAATTTTCATCTTTAAACTGCAATTTTAGTAGCTGCATTTCACAAACATCCAAAAGCTTGGTAACGTGTATGTCTACCCTCAGGGTAGAAGGGACACTCATGCTTACCTCATTGTTCAATGCATTACAATCAGGCATCTATTTATCATACAAATATGTGAAGGCTTTTAAAGGTTCTTGAACATCTGCTTGATGAACATGCTCAATTTGTTTTGGTTATCAAGACATATTCCGTCACTCAGCAGAAGCTTACACCTCTATTATGCCTTATAAAACACCTTAAGCAGTGGTATAACCACTACCAATTGGTAGATGGGTTTTCCCCAGTCAGTACATTTGAATAATTCCAGTTGTTTCCTCATAGTTATCATTCAGGAAGCACATGGAAGCCTGACAAACTAGTTTAGGAGCCCTTAATCTTCGCCATCATTTTCTCTGCTATTTCAACATGCTCTATAATTCGCTGCTTTGGAGTTCATTTGGAAAACAGAAAACACATCTTCAAGGTCCATAATATTTTCTTATATAAAAAGCATGTTTTGGGGGCAGGTGTTACTAGCTGAGATTACCACTGACTCCACACAGAGCTCAAGGTCAACCCTCAGCATGGACAAGTTTTCTCCTCAGCCTACAACCATGTTAGAAAAAAATCTCTGCTGCTTTCACGGTTTGTTTTAATACAATAGAAAGGAACCTTATCAGTATGGTACTTTGTACAGAGAGCAAATACAGATTGCTCTTTGGCACATCAAAACTTAAAAGCTCTGGTCAACTCCTAGAACTTCTCAGAATTTATGCTCTTGGGCCTGGGTTGGGGTTGGGAGGTTGCAAAGAATGGATTACCGTTGAATTTGTCCTGATGTTTGGTTCAAATATTAACTCAGTCATGAACCAGGTAACTCTAAATGTTACAGCCTGCATATCTAAAAAAGGAGAATGAGGACATTTTGGTCAATACTATATTACATTGACCACGGTAAGAATTGCATGCTTTAAAGCAGTGCTTCTCAAATTATGGGTCATGTGCCAATTTCAGGTGGGTCCCCATTCATTTCAATATTTTATTTTTAATATATTACTCATACTGCCATTGTTATGTAAATGCATTTGAGGAATATTACAGATGTACTTTTAACAGGCTACTATACATATGTTTTTAATAATGATAGGAATTGACAGCTCTGGTAACTGTGGGTGGAACTACAGCCTATGATTGCTAAAGTTTCCTGCTTGATGTCACTTCTGGTCATGACATCACTTTCAGTGGGGCCCAACAGGTGGTGAAAAGCGGATCCCAGTGCTAAAGGTTTGAGAACCACTTCTTCAAAGGAGTGTATTATAATTAGCCCAGATAAATTACCGCATTTACTCAAATTTAATGTGCCATCGAATCTAATGTGCACCCTTTACTTATAACAAAAATGTTGTATTTACTTTAATGCAATAACCATTGAATCTAATGTGCACCATGATTTTGGAGACCAAATTTGGCTGTAAAAGGTGAGCGTTAGATTTGAGTAAACCAGTATTATCAGGAAAGATACAAGCAGCAATGCTAGAGAAGAGATTCACTATTACTGCCACTTGAACAAAGAACATCTTCCCCTTTCTAGGTCCTTGCCTACAGACTTGGTACCTACCCTCAAAGCCATAGCTAGGTCATTTGACACCAAGGCCCATAAACATAAGCATAAACATAAGCCTCCCCGTGACAGGTATAATTTATATTTTCACAAATAAGCCAGTGACCAAACACCACCTATCTTTCCTATAAGTGCCGTAACTAGGGGTGGTGTCATTCCCATTAAATTTTACCATAAAACAATACCGATCAATCAACCAGCTGCAGCAATAACAAAACCAGTGGCCAACTTGACAACACAACTGAACAGGAGTTCAAGCATTAAGTTCTAAAGAGTTCTAAAAAGAGAGCCTCCCCATAACACTGTTCCATGCTCTTGTCATAACATGTGTCAGCTCTCATAACACCCTGACTTATTGGTCAGTTTTGAGATAAGGAAATCCCATTTGTTACATTAAGAACCACCACTCCGAGGTCTTGTGAACAGACAACCTCCAAATGCCAGATGTGGGGGAGGGGTCGATACCTGGATGCACATGTCATATGTGCTCCCTGAAGCATCTGGTGGGCCCTGTGTGATGTAGAAAGCTGGAGTAGATGGGCCTTTGGCCTGATCCAGTGGAGGCTCTTATGTTCATAAAATTACAACCATGTTTTACTGTCAGAATGCTCTGAAAAACTGGAATTCCTTTGGACAAGAAAGTGCCTTGCAGTACATGATGTCAGCATGTCTATCTATCTACACTATTTATATACCACTTTTCAACTGAAAAGCTCACAAAAGCGGTTTACAAGAAAATGAAAAAATTAATAGCTAATTAATAGCTAATAGGTTCCTGTCCCAAAAGGGCTCACAATCTAAAATGCAAACGAACACCAGCAGAAGCCACTAGAACAGACATTGCTGGAGGTGTGTAGGAACAGTTACTCTCCTCCTGTTAAATAAAAGAGGAATACCCACTTGAAAGCGTGCATCTGGCCCAGTTTGCAGGGGTAAAGAGTGTCTCTTGCCCTGTTGGCAGGATTTGCATGTGCAAACACATGAGCAACACAACACCGTCAAAGGTCTAAAGAGATGCACTGAGGCCAACTTAAGTAGTATAATGAGGAATATGAATTTCAAAGTAACTGCAAACTTCTGGTTATGCCGAGAGTTACACTAAGGCTGCAATCCTGAAAGACACTTTCCTGGGAGTAAGACCCATTGAATACAATGGGGCTTACTGTTGAGTAGACCTAGTCTAAGTCTTGTAAGGTTCAGGTTCTGCTCTTCCTTCATGGACTTTGATGTGGCACACCTGCATCCATTTCAATAACCCCCACAGCCAATTGGTGATCAAATTTGGGAATCATGACCCCAATTGGTCTAAAGGTCTCTAACTCCCTTTTAGGGGTGGGAAAGGGTGAAAATAATAGTGCAATCACAAGGATTGCTCCCCCACCCCATGTCTGAGTACCACTGGTCTAGTGGGTATTAGAACAGACAATCTGAGCTACCCTATTCATATTTGAAAACCAGAAAAATTAGATTGTTCGACAGCTTCTTTGTCAGCAACGTCACTGCTAAATATGACTTATTCAATAGGACCCAAAGTAACTACATTTCGAACAGAATTTGTGATTTACTATTAGAAACTGTACCTACTAGATTCTTATCTTTGGTTTCCTGACCACAAAAAGCTATCGTACTGTATGATCCATGTGGCTCTCCTTCAGATATGCAGCCAAGTTTAAGGAACAGTGCAAAACGGCCAGTTCTTCAAAATCAAATATACTTTAGAAAAGTATTTAAAACAAAACATTCAAGTGTTACCAAGTATTGAAGATGCACACAGCTGTTAACCATTTAATGGAAAAGCACTGCACAAGAGAGCAAAATTATATTTATGCAAAAATTAAGCAGTTGAGATCATTTATCAGGCATCAATTGTATGACCAACTTCATAAACAAGTATTGCTTCTGTCACATCATCACAAGGTCAACTTAAAAAAGATCCAAGTGCTAATAAAACCGTTTGAGTTCCAGAATGTCTATAGGCACACAGATATATACAATGGCCCTCACCACCACCAAAAAGTCTGGTCCTTGCTTATAAAAACTACATGTAACCAGACCTTCTGGTTATTTTAAAATAAAGCTATTTTCAGCCATCTCCACTGGCACACAGGCTTGCTGCAGGAGTTTAGGGAAAGGCCACTTAGTAGGCTCATTGAGGAATATGAGCCCTTGACAGCTATTAGGACTGCCTTGTCAATTGTAAAAAAACTGATGGTGTGCCTTGTCAGTTCTAGCACCTTTTTAGTGTGTAGCAACATGAAAAAGGCTGAAAACTGCTACTTAAAAGGAAAACATCCATTTTGTCAGTTCCACTAATAAGGACAACATGGCACTGAAAAGAACTTGCTCGCTAATTTTTAGGGATCCATACACATCATTCCCAGATGGCACATTATAGTACTTTCTGCTTCCTGCTCAATAGCAACAATATTTACATTGTTTGGCTGTCTGATCTACAGTACCAAACCCTCAAAAAGGAAGCTAACAGAAGTAATGTTTTATTTTATTAAAAGGGGAGATGTATAGAAGGATGGTCAAGAAGCAAACCAGGTCTAGCCCAGGTCTAGTATGCCAATGCTACCCATCCCAATGATTTGCCAACCTTCCCACTCTCCTATACCTCAAGCACTCCCCTTTGGTGATTCTCTTCCTTTCCTCTACCTCCTCTTCATTTCCAGTCCAGGGAGTGAAAACCGGAGAGGTTTTGGAGGTAAGTAGGCAAATGGGGGTGACAGTCACCCACAAATCTGATGCCTGAGGCAATCATTTCATGGATGGGCCAGCTCTACTGCAAACCCAAAGCAAGCATCGGCAATATCTGTACAGACGAAGAATCTGCAACTCATAGGCTTGCAGACTTGTTATCAGATGTCCTCCATTAGCTAGTTTGATCACACACACAAAACTTGATCGTCCCTAACCCAGTGATTTTCAACATGAGCCATGGCACACTGGTGTGCGAGGCTAGTCCTCAGGTGTGCCGCAGGAATTTGGGGTTCGACAATCATCAATAGGAAAATTGGGGGATTGGGGGATTTACAAGGCACAGTCTGGTGTGCCTTGTAAATAGTAAAAACAATTGATGGTATGCCTTGACAATTTCAGTGTGTTGTTAAGTTAACCGTTAAGATGAAAACGGTTGAAAATCACTGCCCTAACCAATCAGAACAAGAAAGGATGAAAGACATCATTTTACCATCTTTAAGGGAGAATATCTTAAAGTACATTCTACACGACTTTTGAGGTGGCAGTTTTACGAGGAGGGCTATGGGTTAACAAGCTAAGTAAAAGACAGGCAACACATTCAAGGGGCAGTGTAGTATATTTTGGATGGGACACCATCTGTTAAAATGGTTGGGGAGTTGATCAGTGCTCACAAAGTTATGCAATTAACCTTTTCAATGTTTTTATAAATATTATCAAATAATAAAGAGGCTAGGTGGGCACCTTGCTATTGACTGAGCCTGGCTATTTCAGAGGGTCGGACTAGAAAAGATTCTTACTTGAGTTGATAGTGATCATTATTACTCAGTTGGTTAGACTCAAATTTGTATGCTGCCAAAATGATTTCTTAATACTGAAATATCACATTTCAGCGTAATATAGAAAACAACCTTGAATCAAGCCACCACCTTTACTTTTTTATTCCAGCTCTACATTACAAAAACACACCTAAACTGTTCAAAAATTAAATATAGCCATCATCACTTGCTGGTCCCACAAACTGGAGATGGCCTTCTGTAATTAGTTGATTTGGTTAACAACCCGATCTTACAGCCGTAATAAACACCAACGCTTTTCTTTCCCTGACTGAACATTTTGTATCATTTGATACAATGAACATGTATATCACACACTAGTCATCAGAAAATTTAACTATTTCTGTGAAGAATAGATGTATGGAAAATTGTATAGACAGCTGTGTCAAATTCACTTATGCAATGGCTGAACACTGAATATTTGCTGAGAGCCAAAATGATGTCATTAAGGAGATGACCAAAAATAAGTTCCAGTGTGAGAAAATCAAGTATTTTAGCTGTAAATATCAGAAGAGAAAATATGCAAAACACGATAATATTTTCAAGATAAGGGAGAGTCCTATTTTTACAGGCCGCCCTTTGCAGCTGTCTGCAGCTCAGCTGCCTTCTGAGACCTCCTTCTAAGAACCTTGGCAGGAGAGATACTGATGAAAGGACAACACAGAGCAAGATCATGCAGGTCAGACAAAGTGGCTACAAGCCATATCAGGCCTATGGGCCTTATGTTTGACACTTTTGTCTTGCAGGGGTGTCGTACACATTTCATACAGCAGGCTGAAGGTGTCTCCCAAGGGCCAGAGTTCAATCTACTGCAAGTCTGTTCAGAAGTCCCTTTATAGTCACTGAGTCTTAGGGTGCAATCCTAAGCATGTCTACTTAAAAGTAAGCCCAATTGTGTTCAATGGGTCTTACTCCCAGGAAAGTGTCTTCAGGATTGCAGCCTTACTCCCAGGAAAGTATAGTGTGAGAAGCCCTTGTGGGCCAAATTTGGTCCATGGGCTTTGTGTTTGACACCTGTGTCATAGCAGATCCTTCATGATTTTTCTTCATTTAGTCTCTGATATCAGCATCCTCTGTAAAAGTTTCTTCCCTAGCCATGCTCACCTTCCTGCCCCACTCTTGTACATTTCTGGAATCCAGCCAAGACTTCTGTTTAGTGCAGCTTTTCTGAACTGAACATGGATTATGGATTGGTGAAGGCTCTATGTTGCTGGTCTGATTAAAAAACCAGATTGTAAATTTTAAAAAGACAAAACAAGACGTCAGGAGATCCAATCACCCTGTGGATTTTCGGGTTACTCTGGAATAAACAGAGAGGTACAGCCTGTTCCCAGAGGATTAAGTGGGAACAGCAGTGCAGATGGTGTTTCACATAACTGGTATATATAGCAGCACATCAAGAAGTCATAACAAGCTGAATGCATGCCTATTTCTGGAGAGGAACAGTTCTAGGTTACAGTTGAAATCCTCATTCTTAAGAAGCTGTGTCCAAACCCAAAGGTTTATAAACATTCCCTTACCTTGAGGAGGCCTCCATAATAGTCCCCATCACTGCAGAGTGCAGAATGTACCCCACTGGCATGGCTGCATTGGTTCAGGAAATCTGGATAGGACTGGGCCCTAAGTTTTGCTTTCCTCCAGTCTGACTCAATATATATATTCCATTCCATTCAAAGGATGGTACTTATTTCACAACATCTTTAATGAACAAGGTTACTGAAACAAACTGCACAACATACAAGAAATAACAAATACTGTACAACTCCTTAGGTTGAGATGCACTGATGCACAGTACTCCGAACGTTTACTGATACATATGTACCCCTGTGATCCTCTTACTTCACTTTTGTCTTGAGTTTCCTTGATTCAAGCTTATCACACTTTCAAGAATCCCAGGGCTTTCAGTGACATCTGTGTGCTGATGACTTACTTCCACCTCTCTACCCTAGAACCTTCTCCTGCTATTTAATCCTGAAACTGTCATACATGTCTGCATGGATATTTCATTTGTTATATCAAACCCAGCATGTCCAAACTCCTCCATACCCCGTTATGTCACTGCCTACCCTGCTGAACAAGTACAAGGACTTTGGCTTCTAACATCGACTCCTCCTCTTCAACATTGCACAAATACATCTCTTCCTCTCTACAGACATTTGCTCATAATCTTGTAATCACTTGCAACTTTCTCTTTTGGATTGTTCACTGGTTCACCTCAATCCCTACCCAGCTTTCTGCCATCAAATTTGTCTTCCACCACTCCAAGCACATCACACTGCTTGAGAAATCCCTGAACTGATTTTCTAAATATAAATTACTTCTGAAAATAGAACTGAAAGCCAGTATATAAACACAGATTAAATAAATAATTTCATTTATCTCCTCTTGCATGCAAAAAATGTACAGTATATGCATTTCTCACTGACTGGTATAGCCTGCTGACATTAGGTCAATTACCAGAACAGAAGCCTGGGATCTAGGCTTATCAAGAAATTGCCTTATCCCTAAATTGAGTTTTTATTGGTTTTCCCACTCTTATTGGCATCCGGAACTTCAGATTACCTTAGGATAAATGCCATAGAACATATGCCCCCCCCCCCCCCCCGGGAAAGATTATCTGAAAGCAGAGGTCCAATGCCAATACTTAAATTTATGACAGAAGAATTTTAGGATTACCAAGAAAAATCCAGCAGTACACATACAAAAGAGAAGGAAAAAAATGTACATCCATTTTAAATGCTTCAAGAGTCTAATTAATCTAAAAAAATATTTTTACTATCATGGTGAAACTAACCCATTGTTCTATTGTACTGCAACATGCTAAACTGAAAGGGAAAAGAAAGAAGTGTCTAAGAGCTGAGTACAGCCCATAACAGAACTCATATTTTAATACTACATCTCATGGACTGGAGCATTTTTCCTTCAGAATGAGTGCTTTAAAATGAGCAGGTGTAGAAGGTAAATATTCCTATTTATACCACCTGTTCTTTCCTCATTCCTCTCAATGGCACCTGCAGTCATCAGCCTACCAGAATGATCTGAATATAGCCAGAAAGATTATATAAGGTTACTCTACTTTTAAAGTTGATCTGGAGAAATGCAAAGAAGTACAAGCTGTTTTTTGCCAATAAAACCAGTGGTGGGCACTAGCAGGTTCGCACCTTCTCTATAGAACCGGTTCTTAACAAGAGATAGGACATATAAAGTTTAAAAATAGCCATTTAAAAGTGGCTGCCAGATGGGCAGAGAACCGGTTCTTAAATTTTTTGAAGCCCATCACTGAATAAAACCTTTATTTGCTGTGACCCTAACAAATCAGCCTCTCTTGTGCAATCAAAGTCACCATCATTTCTACTTTATGAATGGCTCCTTTTAAGTGTTTTTAACAAAAATAGGCTTTTTTTGAACTTGCATTGTGTCATGTTTGAGACTGGCAAAGGAAGATGATTTGTTTTTCCTTGTGTTTCTAAAGGCAAGTCATTCTCTTGCACTTTTAGGAAACTTCAAGTTCAAGCATCTTTGCCATCTCACACACCTATGCCCCAATCAGGAGTTTCTTTCACATAGGATCAGACTGTGTACACATGGTAGTACACAGGGAGTAACTTGATTAGAAAAAGGGTGGCATGAACATGCTTCCCTGATGATGGGAGCAGCCTAACCAATATAGAGCAGTTAGGACTGCAAAAATGTCTCCAGCTACTGCAGTCCTCCCTGTTTAGCAACAGGTTTGTAATAAGGAAAGATCTGTGCATAGAAAGAAGCCTATTTCTCCTCCATTCCCAGGGAATGGGTACAAGTACTTTCGCTAGACAGTTGCATAACTTTGGGCATTCATCCTCTTAGCCTCATTCATCTACCTACAATGTGGGAAATCATGACTTTCTGCATAGCGCTATTGAGAGGCCAGACAGAGTTAACGGCTATAGTACAAATAACTAGTGGAACCAATCCATTGTTGCAGGAGTAAAATTTCAAGAATATCTGTGAACACCAGCGGGCTTCCTTACTGGGCACCATCATGCAGTGTTCACCATCTGTGAACACCAGCGGGCACCATCATGCAGTGGGCAGTGGTCACCAGTGAGCAGCAGGCAGTACCAGGCAGTGGGTACCTCCAGGAACCATGGGGCACTAAACATCTGTACTGGGCACCAGCAGGCCCCCCCCCCCCCGGCAGCGGGGACCACTGAGCACCTGGCAGTGGGGACCACTGAGCTGGTGCTCTACCAGGCACCAACTGCCAGACACCACTGGGCACTGCACATCCCTACTGCGCACCAGCAGGTAGTGGGCACCACTGGACATCAGTGAGCAGTATGCATTAGACATCCTGCCAAGCACTGAGCAATACTGGGCACCAAGTTGGTTCTTAGTGGGGCCTAACATCACTGAAGGAATATACTCCCCAAATTTCATGCTTCTGGGTCAAGGGGTGTCAGTCTTCAATGGTGGAACAAAACCCCCTTTTCAGCCCGTAGGTGTTAAATTCCTAAAACTGGTCCTTAGTGGGAGCCTACATCATGGATGGAATATGCTCCCCAAATTTCACACTTCCAGAACCAGCAGTTTTAGCTGGGTGTTGAAGAGTCAGTTAGTGAATCAGTGAGTGATTTTGTATGTATAGAACATGGATGTCCAAACATTTTGGCAGGAGGAGGGCCCCATCATCACAGTGGAGGGCCACTGTGTCGTGGGTCTGAAAAATGATTTACATTTCAAATTTGGATAAATTTACATATAAGATTATATTAGAGACTTTACAAGGCTTGCCTGCAGGCTGGAAGGAGGGATCTTGCCGAGGGCCACATTCAGCCCCAGCTCCAGGTTTTGGACACCCCTGATTTAGAAGATGATAATGGTGACTACTTCCAAAGAATATTTATGATAATGAGTGTGATTATACATACACACTTGGCACAGAGAAGTACTTTAAAAGTTTAGAAGTGAACATGATACTGTAGCTCTAAGCCCTATCAAACGCAACAACAGTATGATGCTCATAAGTACTGAGAGCAGTAATTTAACTTTTCATTTTGCACCCGTTAAAATTTGACAACTGACGCAGCACATTACACTGCCAGTGGCAATCTTACATTGCCCAAAAGCAAACCCCCTAATACATGACACTCCGCAAACTTCTGCGGCACATCGACAGACCTTTTGTGACACAGTGGTCGGAAATAACTGAATCTTCCCACGCTTCTGTGGCTCTTTATCCAGTCTTGGGCCAGTCACCATCTGTCAGCCTAGCCTACATGGCAGGGTTGTTGTGCATGCTTGATCCTCATACCACTCCCCGCCATATGAAGGCTAGGCTACAAATGTGAGGCGGGAAGTGTAAGGGGGGGAGTGAATATTTGAATAGCTCAAGGGTCAGAGGAGTGCAGTGGAACTCAAACTATCAGCACCAGGATTCACTTTTTAGAATGAGAATCCTGACATCATCAAGCAGGGAATTCTTTAACAATCCTACCCATATTTAAACAGGAGTAAGACAAATTTACCATCTTTGTTAAAGATACATAGTAGCCTAATAAAAGCATACATGTGTAACATTACCCCAAATGCAGTCACATGCCAAGTCACATCAAGTCTAATATATTAAAAATTAGTAACAATCCACAGCTGTCACTCGCAGAGGTACAACATACATCAGTAAAATCCATCCATCTTTCCAGCATTTCAACTGTCCTTTTTTCTCCTCTTCCCTTCAGCCTGGCCTCTGTTGCAGAGACAGTTGGGAATAGAACCCTCAGCCCTGCTTGATTGACATGGAAGATGCAGACACAACACAATAAGCAACAACACTTAGGGCACAATCCAGAGCAACTACGGGGAGTCCTTGCTCCGGTGTAAGAACAATTTGCTCTGGATTGCAATATGAATTTCCCTTAGGTTTTCATTAGGTGGTACAGTAACTACGGGTACACATAATGTCTTTTACGTGCTCCCGTAGTTGCTCTGGATTGTAGGGATAGTCAAAGCTCTTATGTAGACAGATAGAATACTGGAGTGAGTGGGAACCCACTTGAAATTGGCTTGCAACACACTTGGTGAATCCTGACCCACAGTACAAGAAACAATAGAGTGGTGGATATTGGTCAAAGCTTCCTGAACTTGCTTGATAAGCCCAGGTTGATCATATGCCCTTTCTTTCAGGTCATGTCCTTTTTTAGCCTTGTGTTCTGGAAAAAAACCCGTCATTGTCCTCCTTTACCTTGCGAGCAGGCAGCATGAAGCCTCCTTGTAACTCATAAATTACATATAATAAATTCTAAGTAATAGTTAAAATTTAGTTAGTAAAAGAGTTTATATTAAGCATATGAAAGAAATATATATTAGTGTTTTTAGCATTTCTTTTGTCATGGCCTATATTTTGGGTGGTCGTTGTCCTCTTTTGTGGTTATGACATCTTGTCACCCTGGACAAGGCAAGGCAGAGTTGCAGTAAGAAGCAGCCACTTTTAAAGGAGAAAACTAGCTTCACAATCACCACCATCATCCAAATAAGAAACGTGCTTTCTCCCTCCTGTTACCTACAATGGAGGAAACCGTCTTGAGAGTCAGCAACATCTCAGGGTCCCATTCCCATCAGAGCCTTTCAGTCAGGGTGACCAGGTGTCATAATCACAAAAGAGGACTCCCCAAATTGTAGGATACCCAAACAAAATGTAGGACATGACAAAGTAAAACTTTGAAACACTCATGCATTTTGCTTTCATATGGTTAATTTAAACACTTTATTATTTATTAAAGTACTCGTGTATGCATCTAGTTTATCTATTTTTATTACATTACATCCAATTAATTTATTGATTACAAGAATTCTACATGCTGCCTGCCCACAAGGAAAAGGAGGATAATGAAGTTTTCTTTTTTTTCCTGAAAAAGAAAAAGAGTTTTTTAAAAAGAGAGCATGTCCTGGTAAAAGACAACATCTTGGTCACTCCAGTGTGACCATATGCCATTGCCAAAAAAAGATAAGACCCCCCCCAATGTAGGACACACAAGAAAAATGTAGAACATGGCCACTGATTAGATACAGCTTTCATGTCTATTAATATCTATTTTCAAGTTTTATATAGCTTTATGTGCTTAATCTGAATACTATAGCTAAAAACCTACAGACACTTTCCTGGGAGTAAGTCTCATTGAACACAATGTCTCATTGAACACAATGGGGCTTACTTCTGAGTAGACACGGATAGGCTTGTGCTCTATACTACTTAATATTAAATGTAAAACTATTACTATTCATATTAGATTCAAAACTATTACTAGACTTAAATCTATTAGACTAAAAACGATTGTAATTTCTTAATTACAAGAAGGCTACATACTACCAACTTACAAGGAAAAGGAGAACTTTAAAGATTTTTTCCCCCAAGGAAATATAAGGCTAAAATCCAGGACATGTCCTGGCAAAAGAGGACATCTGGTCAGCCAGTCCCACCCACTCCAGCAGCCACTGACCTGGACAGACTTGGAAGCAGGAGCAGCATGAGAAGGAGCAGCACCAGCAGCACTTTGCAAGGATCCAGCCCAGGCAAGTGGTGCTGGTGCTGGTGGTGGGGCAGGCGTGCCTTCTCCCCTTCATTCTGCCTGCAGGGTCTGCATGGCCAGCAGCTGCAAGCAAAACCACTGTTGAGCCCAGCACTGCCAACCCGATACTGGGAAGGTGGGAAAGGAAACCTCCCCGGGCGGAGCTCTGGCTGCAGGGGTGGAGCTGGTGCTCAGCTCCAGCTGGGGCTCTCCTTGCCCTGGTTGCAAAACTAGCTCTGCCCAGGATGATGATGGTGATGATGAAGAAACACAAGCAAACAGACACAAGGAATGTCCTCTCTGTTAGCAAAACAAGGGACAACCTGCATACCTGCTACTGCTGTTGCCAAGAATGAGGCTCACTTAAGTAGGAGCAAACCCTATGAACTATAATGACTAGGCAGGCTAATTGCTGCAATCCTAAACACACTTTCCTGGGAGTAAGAGCCATTCAACACAATGGGGCTTACTTCTAAGTAGACATGATTAGAATTGTGCTCTTAGGCTGCAGTCCTAAAGACACTTTTGAGTAGCCATGGTTAGAATTATCCTAAGCATGTCTACTCAAAAGTAAGTCCCATCGTGTTCGATAGTACTTACTCCCAGGAAAGTGTGGTTAGGATGGCAGCCATAATATTCTCTCAGGCTGCGGTCCTATTCACACTCACTTGGGAGCAAGTACAGTGGAATTTACTTTTGTAGACATGCACAGTATTGGTATAGCCTCCAACAGGTCTGCACCTACTCTATAGAACCGGTTGTTAACCAGAAATAGGACATATAAAGTTTAAAAATAGCTATTTAAAAGTGGCTGCCAGATGGGCATAGAACCGGTTGTTAATTTTTTTCAAGCCCATCACTGAGACTCAGGCTGCAATCCTATCCACACTTACCTAGGAACAAACCTTATGGATTATAATGGGATATGTAGATAAGGAGGTATGCATTGGATTGGGCAGTAAAGCAGGTAGGTGTTAGGAGTAGGGTTGCCATATGTCCTAAAAAATGAACAATCCCGATTTTTGGGTTTTATGTTCACATACTGGCAAACGGGATAGAGCATCCTGTCCTGATTTTGTAAAAGAGATGGCAACCCTACTTAGGAGTAAAGTAGATAGATGTCAATGAAAAAAGAAGAAATGAAAGCTCTTGGAATGCTTTATCTCCTGGAATAACAACACTAGTTCCCCAAAAGGAATATCTCTCCTAAAACCTGAAAGTGGATCAACCTGTCCTTGTCAATAAATGACTCACTTGGAGATCTGGGCGCAGTTCACCAGTGCAATGAACAGGTCTTGTGCCTTGGAGTAACTGTAGGCAGCTCACTCCAGGAAGGTATTCTTCCTCTTGGCTTTTGCTAAACATTTCTACTACTTTGGCAAGCTAAATGGCTGCCTGTTTATTTTCTTGACTAACAGTGTGCACAATCCTAACCATGGCTACTCAAAAGTAAGCTTCATTGTTTTCAATGGGTCTTACTCCCAGGAAAGTGTCTTTAGGATTGCAGCCAATAACTCCAAAAACTACTCTACTCCCCCCTCCCAACAAGAGATCTGCAAAGTTGAAATCAGCCCAAAGTGCATTTCATGACATGCAGCACTGCATGAATTGCTGCAGATCAAAATTCTGTTAAAATGGGCAATGGCTGATTAAGTATTAGCTCCTTATTCCTGCATCTTTAAGAAAAGCTGAAGAAAGAGGATCAATAAAGATCCAAGCTTTCCTTGAGCATGCAGAGGTAGGGGTAATAAAAGCTCAAGGTGACCATATACCTTCTTTTTCAGCCTTCAGTTTCGGAAAAAAATCTTCTTTGTCCTCCTTTTCTTTGTGAACAAGCAGCATGTAGCCTTATTTTAATTAATAAATTATATGTAATCATTTTAAATTTAATAATAAGGAATATAGCATTTAAATTAACCATATGGAAGCAATATACCTGAGGGTTTGTAGCTTTTATTTTACGTCCTACATTTCTTGTCCTCTTTTATTGGTCATGACATATGATCACCTGGAAAAAAACTTTGCTTTTTGTGATTTATGCAGGTAACAGTCCACTAAAACTCTTAAGCTAGTAAATCTTTAACATGCAAGAAGGTATTTGCCATGGGGGAAGGTGGTGAAGGACGATACACCTTTAACAGCTGCAAGATTGGGCAGAAAACTCAACAGGTGGCAACATTCATGGTCTGGAATGTAGTGATTCTGAAAGCGACACCTGCTGGAATTCTGCCTGGAAGTGCAAAGCCCAGGAATTCTGCCAAGAATAAATTGGGTAACTAATTAGTCAGAAAACAGCTTAGAGTTGTCTGTAGGGTTGTCTGGCACCTTACGGACAAACACATCTAAGATGGCACAAGACTATGGCTGCAGTCCAGAGCAAATTCAGCCTGCTCTGACCTAACTGCACTCTCCTAACTATTCTGTATCCAGAGCAGAAAGTTATGCTGAATCCAGCGAGTCAGGAAGCCTGGGCTGCCCTAACTGCTCCAGAGCATGCTAAGTAATTGACACATGGGGAGGACTTGCTCCTGAGGAGACCCCCCTCAGATCACACTGAACGAGGAACAGCTGTGGTGCCTACAGTGGTGACATGACTCTGCACATCACCTGGTGTGGAAGTCTGTGCATCATCCCTGGGATGCCCCCCCCCCCACCTGGACTGCACAGTCACCAAAGTTGGCGCCTGCGCAGTTGTTTCTGAAGCCAACTGGCTTCAGAAAGAGTACTGCGCAGGCACCATCTCTGACACCTGAGCAGTACTTTTCTGAAGCCTTTTGGCTTCGGGGGAGACTGTGCAGGCGTCAGAGTTGGTGCCTGTGCAGTACTCTTTCTGAAGCCATTCGGCTGCCGCTCCGCCTCCTGAGTGAGGCCGAATGGCTGTGCAGAGGCGCGGACTTTCTCTGCTGTAAGGAAGTCTCCTCTGAAGCTGTTCGCCATGCTCAGTGTGTTTCTGCGCAGTGCATCTCAGATGGCCATTCAGGCCAGCTCCTCAGACAAGTGTCAGCTTCTGGCTGATTCTCCGCCTTGGAGCAGGCCTGAATGGGTGTGCTGACGCCCGGGGCCTGCCAAAGGACAGTCAAACTCCTCCAGCACATCACCCCATACGGAGCGCATCCCCAATGCAGCCCACACCAGCCGCACCAGTCTGGTGACGCCACTGGGTGCCTGCCTTATAAGGAGTCCCTGATGAGATGCCAGTACATTCTACCGTGAATACAAGGGGCTTCTTGGAGTGGCCTGCTGTATCCTGAGGTTTTTTGGGCAGCCATAGTTTGTTCCATATCCTGAGGTTGAGAGGAAGGGGTTGCAGCTAGGCTGGCCAAGAACTCAGATTTTTGGTCAGCACTGCCATTCTTACTTGGGCCTTATCATGGACCCCTATGGGTCTACTCATTACTATACCTGCTCCTGAGGTGGTATAACTCTGAGGGCTGGTAGAGGGCATTTCTGCCTTGGAACAGGCTCTGGATACAGAGTAACTGCTCTGCCCTAGGCAATGCTCAACATGCCCTCAACTTGCCTCTCCTGAGCTGCTTAGGCTGCCCCAGTTAGGGCAGAGCAGGTCCACCTCTCTTAGGGCACCCTATCTTGCCTTGCTCTGCCCTAAGCCTCCTTCAGAGTAACTGGGCTGGAGCATCTTGCAGTTGCTCCAACCTAGTGTTAGATAGGGCAACCTAAGGGCTCTTATGTGGACAGATTAGTTGCTCTGGATTGGGCTGCCTGTGTTGCTTTTGCTGCAACAGATCAATGTATCAACCCCTTCACTATTCTTTCCTCCCAACTGACTTATACATTTTCTGTTACAGAACATATGCAGTCCCCTGGAAAACCTTGATTTAAGCTTTATCAGGGGTGTCAAACTTCATAAAGAGGGGAGAAATTAGAATTAATGGTGTCTTAAGAGAGCCGGAATCCAATCTTATGCATGTCTACTCAGGAGTAAGCCTCAGCATTGTTTCATAATCATGAGTGTTAAAAGCTCAAAATTTAGCACTCAGGAGGACAGAACTGGCTTCAGAGCCACAACTCATTAGTAGCGGTTTCACCACTCACTACCTTCTGTGGCCCTATTTTGGCATAAATAGTTTATAAACCACAGAGATGTGATGCCAGATATATTGAACTTGACATTGGAGAAAAGCAACACTCATTCAGGACTGTGATTCCTCACCACTCCCTTCCTTGTTTGACTTGAGAGTTATCTATTTGAAGAATGCCACAGAGATTTATTTGCTTTTCTTAGTTTATTATGATGATATACTTCATTCACTGTGCTATAAATTCCTTTGGAATGTTCTTAATAAAAGGGACTATTACATTGGGGTTAGCCACACCTTTTATTGGCCCTGCTGTCATGCCTTTAACAGCAGCTTTGATTTACAGAGATTAAATAGGAGAGACTTTTTTCTGGAAGGAAATTAAGTGATATATTTCACCTGCTTAATTGTGCATGTCAGGTTGCTGTGGCTGCATCTTAATTGGAGTATACAATGCCCTGGCACCCAGTATTTTGGACACAGTTGAAAATTTTTTTACCAGTATGACTGGGTTGATTTTAAAGTGTTTTTGTACTGGTGTTCAGGCTCTGGTTGCCCTTTAATGCTGAGCAGTGGGTAGCTGTATGCTGCTTGACTAGACAGCGGTGGCTGAAGACTAAATAAACATTGGATAACCATTTTTTAAAAAATCACACTATCCCCATAAGGTACACTTTTCCCATAAGACGACTTATAAGACACTTTTGCCCCACTCATGGATGGGGTTGTTAGGCCTACCCACACCACCATAGGAGGTTATGGCTAAATGTGTTATGCCGGCCTCAACTGGTGAGGATTGTGTACTGAGTCACAATGCATGTTTACTCATGAGTAGCCATTAGCAATCATGCCTTGGTCAGTTGAAAAGGGCAGGCTGAGAGGAATGCAATGCTACCAGAATGGTCCCTGTTCACAAGCCCCCAAAACACTCCCTCCAACCTGAAAAATGTATTCAACTTCGTAGAAAGTAAAAAATTATACCATCATGTTTACTCATAAGCAAATGTTCAATGGTTACTTGTGATATTGGTTATGTTTTCCTGCACTTTAAACCCAGTTTATTTCCATAGCAATTCAATTGGGTTTACTAGTTCGGACAAGTAGCATGTAAATTTTAAATGACTTCTGTAACTTAAATTCAAGTTGTTGACTATGTAATTGTGCTCTTCAACAAGAGAGTGTGTGATGTTTGAAATCTTTTTTGAGGGTGAACGCACTGGAACGGTGTTTAAATTCTGTTTTCCAGAAAAAATAGCACTGGTTTTATGCCTGTTGTGATTTTCATGGTTCTGCCTGCTGACATAAACATAAAAATATATACCACCTATACGAAAGTGATTTCATTCAATAAAAAAACTTCAAAGTAGGTTAAAATATTAATTTTGAATAAAAACACATAGCACTGCTATAACACTGATTTCACCCTTTTTAAGGATAATACTACCAACCTTGAAAAAAGAAAACTGTTTTATACTGCCCCTACCGATGGGGAAATGAATTTAAGGGACATAGGGAAGTTTTAATATCCCAATTTTTTGAAAATAGCATATGCCATTAGGTCAGGGCACTGAAAAAGTTAGCAACTTTGGATATAATGGGAGTGCCACAAGTTCCCTTGCAATTTTTGTCTGGTCAGCAGGCCAAAAAGCTGCATTAAAGGAGAAACATGAGAGATTTACAATTCAGTCCAAAGAAGCGCTGGAGCAGGCAGGCTAACATTCCTGCGCTGCATCTAGCATATGTTTGGGGCTGCTACCATGAGGCCAGGGGATCCTTTCCCTTACCCTAGATAATGTGGCATCAGCCCCAATGAATCTATGGTACTTGCATCTGCACCACCTTGGCTGAGCCTGGTGGCACAGAGATATTTTCTTCTGCTAAAATGTAGGCTGAATCTGGCCTCTGTGCACCAGTGCAGCTTACTCAGAAGAATAAAGAAGTCTCCTTTCATCTCCAAAGAAGGAGTTTTTATTCTAATTAAATCCAGTGTCCTCCTGGGCTACCTACTGTCCACTTATAACCCAACATTTATCAGACTGCAAGCTGTCATTCACAGTTCCGTCAGGGTTGTGTTAAAATTGGTTATGACTTGTTTCCAGCTGAACAAGACAGGTTGTGATGAACAATACATGGAATGTGAAACTGGCAGAAAATTAAGAAAACATGGAGCTTTGCCTGGGCAAAACATTTACAATGACCAAATGCAAATTCCTAGATCCATATAAGTTCTCTGAGAGACAGAGAAGCATAATAAGCCATTGTCTACCTTTGAGGAAGTACACATGTGCCACAAATGACCCTGAGAACATAGAAGAGAAGGAAACAGTTTTGTTGACTGTAAATAACATATTCAGCAAAGCTAAATCCAAAAACTTTTTTGGCTTGCGAAAATGTTCAAAATGAATGGTTGCTTCAACAAATTGCTGGTTGTGGCAGGGAACGCAAAACCTTAGCAGGTAAGTTCACGCTATATTCAGCATCAATCCCGCAGTTCCTGGAAAGTAAACTATTTACTGGAAGTGCCATCCAAACATACCCAGTGTTTTAATTCAGCAACAGACATGCTGCTGTAGTACTTCACGGCAGGCAAAACCACTAGCTATTTTTAAGCATGGAGGAAGGCAAATAATTATGTCTACAACATGAGGGTGGAGAGGAGTGTCCCTGTTTTGATGGGGAAGTGTCCAGCATTATCTGACATGATGCTGAGTATACATATAAAGAATTGGATGCAAAGAAGGCTACTTGCAGGATTGCCCCTACTCTACTCCCTGTCCTGTCACTCTCTCCACAACCTGCCTCAATTTGCCCTCCACACACTTTCCTTTAAAAAAAGTGACAGAGAGAATAGAATATCTATATATATATAAAAGAGAAAAGTCACTCACTGACTGACTCACTGACTCATCACCACCCTGCCAAAACTGCCGGCCCTAGAAGCGTGAAAATTGGGGTGGGTGTTCCTTCCGTGATGGAGGGGTGCACTAAGAACTGGTTTTTCCGAAATTCCAACCGGAAGGGGGTGAAAAGGGGCGCAACGTGTTTTCCTCCCTATACTTTGAATTGAGAATTGCTGACTCAGCAACATTCCGCCCCACCTGCTGGGCCTGAAGCATGGAATTCTGGGAGTTCCTTCTGTCTCCTGAACTCCCACCAAGAACCATCTGGAGAAATTTAACCCTTCAGGGGCTGAAAAGGGGGCAACGTGTTTCTGTCCTATACTTGACATGGGAGACTGAATAACATCCAGCCTATTTGGTGCTCAGACCCTGGTAAACTGGGGGATGTTTTCTGGAGAAAGAGGTTGCACTGGCGAGGATGCTGCGCATGGGGGAAAGTTGCGCATGGGGGAAAGTTGCGCATGGGGGAAAGTTGCGCATCGGCGGATGTTGCGCATCGGCGGATGATGCGTATGGGGAAAATTGTGCTTGAGGGGATGATGCACATGGGGGAAGTTGTGCATGGGTGGAAGTTGCGCATGGGGGGATGATGCTCATGGGGGATGATGCGCATGGGGGAAAGTTGAGCATGGAGGAAAGTTGTGCATGGGGGATGATGTGCATGGGGAAAGTTGTGCATCAGCGGATGATGCGCATGGGGAAAGTTGCGCATGAGGGGATGATGCACATGGGGAAGTTGCGCATGGGTGGAAGTTGCGCATGGGGGGATGATGCGCATGGGGGGATGATGCGCATGGGTGGCAGTTGCGCATGGGGGGATGATGCACATGGGGGATGATACGCATGGGGAAAGTTGAGCATGGGGGAAGTTGCGCATTGGGGAAGTTGTGCATGGGGGTTGATGCGCATGGGGGAAAGTTGCGCATGGAGGAAAGTTGCGCATGGGGGGATGATGCGCATGGGGGGATGCGCATGGGGGAATGATGCGCATGGGGGGATGCGCACGGGGGGATGATGCGCACGGGGGGATGATGCGCACGGGGGGAAGTTGCACATGGGGGAAATTTGCACATGGGGACATGATGTGCATGGGGACATGATGCACATGGGGGAAAGTTGCGCATGGGGGAAAGTTGCGCATTGGGGTTGATGCATATGGGGAAAGTTGCGCATGGGGAATGATGCGCATGGGGGAAAGTTGCGCAGGGGGAAAGTTGCGCATGGGGGTTGATGCATATGGGGAAAGTTGCACATGGGGAAAGTTGCGCATTGGGGAAGTTGCGCATTGGGGAAGTTGCGCATTGGGGAAAGTTGTGCATGAGGGGACGTTGCGCATGGGGGGACGATGCGCATGGAGGGACGATGCACATGGAGGGACGATGCACATGGGGGAAGTGGCATATGGGGTGTTTCTGCACCATGGGGGGATGGCATAGGGAGAAATGTTACACCCGCAACACAGGTACGCTTTTCGCTAGTAAGTTGAATAATACTGGACACTGGCTGTCAATAACATGTGTTTTATTTAAGAAATTGGTAGCTGCTGTTCACAACACCATACCCCAGAATCTCTGACTAACCTTTTAAAGGCTACAATCCAATGTACACTTTCCTGGAAATAAGCCCAATTGAATATAGTGGGACTTCTCGGTGTGCTAACACTGCAACTCTTCTTGATGACCAAAGCCCCACCAAAATTTTTTTTACATAGTTAAATTACCGAACAATCTATCAGTGGTGTTACTAGGGGTTTGTGACTCGCACCAGGTGATGTACCCAGTGAGGGCGAAATCTGCACTGGGAGTGCACAACACACCTAAAATATTTCCCTAAAACACTATTTTTTAGGGAGTGTGTAACACCCTAAAATAGCAAAGTATAGTCATAAACCCACCATGCTATATACATGATGTGCACAGCAGAATGGAATAAAAACAATGGAATGAAATATCTCCTTTGGATGAAAAGATAGTGACAAAAGAAAAAAGGAACAGAAAACAAAAGGCAAATGCAAGGAGTCCTATGGAAAATAAAACAGAGCCATACTGCATGAGAGGAATCCAGCCACACCAGAATGGTTCTGATCTGATCAATGCATTAATCACACCAGAGAAGTAAGTCCCTTCCTCTTTGAATGCATTGAGTTTTATGGGAGGACTCATTCAGATTATGGGTAGTTTTAAAAAATGTATCTTAAAATGTCTGAACCTTGTCATTAATGCAGACAAAAAGGCCTTGAGGTGTCAGCACTTTAGAGACTAAGACACCTTGTCTGTATGTGACATAGATACTCCTAAGTGTGACTAGCCTTACTAGTGCTGGACCACTCCCACTTACATTATTTTTCCTTTTAACTCTATGGTTGTATTTTTAGATTTGCTCACTTTGATGCCAATAAAGGTTTGTCTCTTTGTTTGTTTGAAAGAACTATCTTCTGTCTATAAAAAGTACATTTCCTTAACGCAAAATGGACCAAAGAGACTGATACAACCAATGACATGTAATTATGACACAGCATGGAACCAATAAGGTGTTAGGTGATAAACTTTGAAGAGATGGGTTACACCACTAATGACCAAAATTGTGATTTATAGGAATAATACCATCATGCTATATATCATTAAATGCATAATTCTAGTTTATACTAGAAAGCAGTGAAAAAAAATGAGTAAGAGTTAGAGTGAGAAATATCTCTATTAAAAGGTATGGCCAAAAATAGCAGTGGGGGCAAGATGATGGTACATCTTTATGCACACCTTCTGGTTTGTTGCCCTGCCCACTGCATAGGAGGCAGCCCATCATTGGAGAGATGCATTGGCCTCCCAAAACCAAGGTGACACAAACCGTAGTGATGCCACTGCTATCAGTCTAGGACTTTCTGATTTGGTGGATTCAATGGTAAGACAAAAAATAAAATATAGAGCTACTCTGGACATTTTATGATATAGCTAAATAAAAAGAGCACAAGGATTCCTATGGGAAAACGAGCTAATTTCAAAAGTCAGGGCTGTTCCTTTTACAGCTTCTTAAAAAACCCAATGTGAAGCTTACAGATTCATTTCATTCACAGTTTTAGCCTCTTGTTTTATGCCAGGAGAAACAACAGTCTCTGTTGTTTTCTACTGTAGTCTTTTTTATTACTTAAAGATTATAGAGCAGGGAAGAAAATATAGCAGATTCTATCTAATAAGCCTTTTCATGGCCTTACATGGCTCTTGAATTCTAAGTTAGTGGATGTAATTCTGTATATTTTTAAATAAACTCAGCTGTGTTTGAAACAGAATAGTAACAGGCTGGTTTCCCTAAAATAAGTTTTCTTCTTTCATTAGTATATTTATAGAGGAAATAAAGAACCTGAAGGATTGCCAGCTGCTGAAGCCTGAAGGTGGTTCTGTTTTAGTGCTATCTAACCACTAGAGCATTCAACAAGATTAACTGACTTTAATGAAACTTTTTGGTTTCCCAAATTGGGTGATGTTGGGGTAAATAAATATGCTTGTATTTATGCCAGGTTCCATCTTTGCCAGTTCTTAAGAAGGGCTGCCCTAATTCTGTAGCCCTGGAGAATTTTTGCCACTAGCGTATGTACTGTTAGATGGATACGTGTCTGAGATAGTCCACCACTCTCCTCCCTACCACAGTGCTGCTCCATTCACCTTTCATTTCTAAATTCCAGGGAGTGAATTCAGGAGCAGTAGCAATGGACATGGGTTATTTCATAATTGTAGTGAGAACATCATAATGTTATGACAATTATCATGACAATGTATCATGATACATACATATCATGACGTTACATAACAATACATACATAATGTTACATGACAATTGCCTACGTAAGATGATAAACTTATGCAATATTTCTATTATGCCAATGCCATGCTTGACAATGTCCTGCTTAAATAAATAATGGTGCAATACTAATCAATTTAGGCTGGCATAATTCTAGGTAAGGATGCTTTTACCTTGGTTTGCTGGCTTTCTATGTGCAGGGATTTATTTTTTTTAATGAGACAGCATTTAATCATTTGAGCCCCTAGCTGCAGTGGCCCATTCACAAAAATCAGCAAAAATGAAGCAGCCAGGCAGATTTTCATGATACACTGGTCCTTATCCTTACATCTTGGGAGAAAAAAATGGGTTTTTGTCTGACTATTCTGTATCTTTCTAGCAATGCTGTTTAGGAGTGCCCTCTTGTGAGGGACTAAGGAATAACAAAAGTTCTGGAGGGAAACAACAACCACTTGAGGTTAGTCATAATTCCTGGAAAAATTGCCTTCAGATGAACAATCTCTTTTTAACTAATTTAGGCTGCAATCCTAAACTCCAGTTAGGCCGACCTAAGCCCTGGCATACATGCTGTGCTGATTTGGGGGTCACAAAAGGGTTCACAAAAAAAGTGTATAAGACACTTCTGTACCACTCCTGCAGAAGGTTAGGCCAGTGCACAGACATGTGTTTGTGTCCCTACTTTGCCATAGGAACAGGAAGACCAATGAGTTGTGAGAGCCTAGGTTAGGACTGCACCCTTATTGCACAATTCAAACCACATCTACTCAAAAGCAAGCCCCATTGTGTTGATTGGCTCTTACTTCCAGGAAAGTGTCTTTAGGATTGCAGCCTCACCCTCTTAATAATTAAAGATAATAGTGTTAGGTTTGAAAGTTGTTTTCAAGTTTCCAATTTACACAGAGTATAGTATTAAAATTACAAATCAGCGTATTGTAAAAAAATAGTTCAGTGTATAGGATTGCAGTCTTCATCTTTTCCATAGAAATATTTAGGACAGTCAAAAGACCCTTCATTAGAGTAGGGTTGGGGCAGGAAGCATTTAACATATATGCACATATATGGGTAATCCTCCTCCTTCATCCTTATGTCTATTGAGTCATTCCATCCAGCTTTACCCTACCCTACGGATAACTGCAGTTTCTTCTCTCCTCTTAATTTTTTTTTGCTTTGGCTCCCAGTTCTTGTTGGATTCCAGCTGTTTACAAATCTTCACCCTTGTTTTATGAGACTTCACCAAGAACTGCATCAAAGTTGAGTACTCCTGTTTCTCCATTTGCAAAAACTTGCTACATGTGAAACATCTCAATGTCAAGAGAAAGCAACTGTGTTTCAGTTCTGCCTACCTTTTCCTGAAGGGAAGAAGCAGTCCATCTCCACACTGCTCCGGGAATGGGAAATGCAGAGAGCACTACTGGGGACCAGGCCTTCCTGAGGCGGACTCTTCTCCGTGGTCCGTACCAAACACCAGCCTGGCCTTTCGCTGGGCCTCTCTAGTAACTCCACTGTTTGGCCCACCTGGATGCTCAGCTCACTGCTGTGGCCAGCTGTGAAGTCTTGTAGCACCACTGTTAGTTCACATCCTCCGGATAGCTGCCAGGGAAGAAAATGGGAGAAAAGAAAACAGTGATGCCAAGATAGATATAATGACATTTGATATTGCGTTTGACCTAAATAACCAAAATCTTTGCTATGCGGAGTGTGATTACCAGTGCCATGGCAATTCTTCAGAGTCTTTGGGTGCAATCCTGTCTTAGGCCAGCACAACTCTTTGGTCTTCCCATTCCCATTCCCATGGGAAGACAAGTGCATGTCTGTGCACTGGCCTAATCCTCCTTCCAAGGGTGTCGCAGAAGTGCCTTACAACACATTTGTGACATCCCCAGGCCAGCACAAAATTTGTACTGGGGTTTATGCTGGCCTAACCAGGGGTTAGGATTGCAGCCTAAGTTAATTTTTTCTTTCTCAAAAAATCCATTTTGTTGTTGCTCATTTGCATACTGCATATTCTCCTTCAAGAACCACTTATTCTTATATCACTGATAATCATGTCTACAGTACAGAGTGAGGACTATGCTGCCAGAAAGCCTTACTTGGAATCTTGTATTTTTAAAAATTAATAGCACCTGGGGATGGGGGTGATGGACTCCCAACACAGGGTGACTATATAGAATGGAGGACAGAGTGCCTGTACCTTTAACCATTGCATAGAAGAGGGAATTGAGGCAAGTGGTGCTTTTTAAACCCATTTATCATGAGCTAAACCTGCCTCAATTCCCTCTTCTATGCAATGGTTATAGGTACAGACACTCTGTCCTCCATTCTATATGATCTGCCTGTCCTCACAGGAACACTAGGGTATGGGTTCAAATCCCCCACATTTTCTTTTTTAAAATCTGATCCAAAGCTGCTATTTGGTAAAATGCACAAGTATAATATAGATATGTATAAGGATAACTTTTCCTTGTACTGTAGTCCTGAGCAAACTACCCCTTTCCAAGTTGGTTTCAATTAATTAATTTTTTAAGGTGAAGAATCCTGATTGCAGACTATCTAGTTTCCCCCTCCTAAAAAAAGGTTAAAAAAAAACCACCAAGGAAGGACACATGATATTGCTTCATTGTGAATGCTGGTTTGGGTCTGGTTAGTAATTGGATGGAGGACTGTAAATATAAAACAGTGGTGACCTTGCTGAAAAGATATGCTTGAACAATCCCTTTAGCTGTGGTTGGACTGCTCCTACCAAGATGACCATAACTCTACAGTATGAGCTGTGATTTATGCCTGCTAATTTGCTTCCTAGAGGTCCTCTTCTAGCCAAAGATAGTTTATTGCAGGATCACTTATTATAAAATGATGGAGCCCATGAGGCATCTACAACTTCTCTTGGGAGACAAGACAATGATAATTATAATCATTGTTAGCTAAAGAGTGCCATCAGCGTAAATGGTGCATTACAAAATTAAATAAAGCAGGCATTTGCTTTAACAATTTACCATCCACAAATGAGGCAAAGGAGAGAAAGTCGCAAGGGAGTGCAGAGAAAAAACAAATTCAAAAGCACAAATACTTATAAATGTAAACTGTGAATTATCTCAGGCATCGAATTTGTGGGGCAGACATTGCTTAGGATATTCTTCATTGTTTACTGTGATGTTCTACATACAAGGAGACAATCTGTCCCAAATTGTTTCTCATGTGGAGCTTTAGGCTGCAATCTTAAACACACTTTCCTGGGAGTAAGACCCATTGAACACAATGGGCCTTCCCTTTAATCAGGAATGGTTAAGATTGTGCTCAAAGTCAAACATACAGAATATTTGCATTTTAACTGCAAGTAAGAGGTCTATTTCAGAGTAAGTTTTGTCTCATGCTTTTGAAGCCAAAGAATGATCCAAAGTATGCTTTGAATTCTGCATTCTGTTTGTATCTCTATTCCAGAGGTAGGCAACCCCTGGCACTAATGCAGAGCTCAGCACTCGGAATGGTGCTTGGCAGTACACCAAGGCACTCCGGCACACACAGCTAGGAGGTGTTGCTACTGCTGCTGTCTCAATTGCCCACAGGAAGCTGCTTGTCACCATCGCTGGTGCCCAGAGTGGCACGATCTCTCCCCCCCCCACTTACCCCACCCTGCCACTATCAGAATGTAAGGGGTGGAGAAGATTCCATCCTCAATCCTGTGCTTTTTTAATCAGAAGTAAGTCCCTTTGCAGTCAATGGAGCATACTCCCAAGGAGGGTTGGAGCAAGGCCATTCTAAAAGCCCAACCCTGAGTATCTGTGATCAGAAGTAACCCCTTATGCAAGAGGCATGACAAGGATGAAGGATGGTATAAGGCCGTTCTTCAGCATCTCCAGCACCCACAGAACCATAGCAATGGAGAAGCCCCTTGAGGGATGCAGGGACAAAGAGGGAGCCATATGCTGGCTGGAGGCCAGAAAAGCCCCAGGATATGGCCTCTGTATATACATGCTATATACTCTCTCTCTCTCTCTCTCTCTCTCTCTCTCACACACACACACACACACACACACACACTGCTACCTTTTGGGGCCAAATTCACTCTCTAAAATCAGGGTGTGCATTAGATTCGATGGTTAATTAGAATTGAGTAAATGTGGTGTTTTGATTATGTATAGGGCGCATTGGATTTGATGGTGCATTAGATTTGAGTAAATACAGTATATATGGTGTGTGTGTGTGAGAGAGAGAGAGAATGTACACAGCATATTATTATGTAATTTTATAATCATGTCCACATGCAGAATAACAATTTTAAATTCATGTCACCACACGGAATAGCATTGTAATGTAAGTTCAGCACCACACTGCTGAAAGGTTGCTGACCCCCACTCTATTCCATGCTTCATGACCTTTGGTTAAAATAATACTCTTAAGAATTTGAATACAAACAGAATTAAATAAAAAAATGCTAGAACTGAAAAATAAGAAGAAAAAAGTCAGCCCAAACTTGTGCACTGAGGTTACACTAGGTTGGTCCAACTTTCAGTGAGCCCATAAGGCCCTGGTCCCAATCCTCAAGGATGCCAATGTGGAAGTAATAGATGGTGACATCATCACCAATTACTTCCAGGTTCTGATCTGCCAAGTAATTCAGAAGGAGACCACAGGAGGAGTAGGAAGAAGAGAAAGAGGATGTGGCTGTGGGTACATTGGGCTTTTAAAAATCTCTCTTGCTGTGCATTTCCAGCTTCTCTTTTTCCACAGGAGAAGCCAGAGCAATGTGGCAAGGAGACTGAAAAGCCACAGAAGCAGGAGGAAGAGGTGCATTGCCAAAGTTTTTGAGGGCCACCAAAAGAGGTTTCACCGGGCACATTGTGAGCCACTGCCGCACATCTCTGGGTGTGTGTTGGATCAACCCGTGTCACACCATTATCACTCTCAATAGACTGATAAGAGAATGCCATAAAACACTTTTGTGCTAGTTTTCAGGGAATTAGGCTGGTGCATGGATGTGTGCCAGCCTCCCTGCATCAATGTGGGCACCAGGAAACCAGAAAGTTGTGATGGCTGATCTTGGCCAGAACAGGGATATGGAAGGGTAGGGGAAGACAGGAAACAGGAGGGGGTTTTCTGAAGTGGGAGGAGGGCAGGTAGAAGGCATTCCTAGGGGAGGTAGGGGAGCAGGAGGCAGGGCTGTGATCAATGATATGCTACTGTATATCCCAACCCACTTTCCTGGGTGGCACCAAGCAGTGTGCCTTTGGATAGCTCTGATTTTGGAATTCTGGAATTCAAGGGCTTTAGTATTAGGATCCTGTTAGGATCCTGTGAGATAAGTGTGAGATGTTTTAGATCATGCTGATCTCTCATAGAGCGCTCTGTCCTACTCACCCTTTTAGCACTGATGCAGATACAATAAGCCTGGAGTGTGCAGTCCATAAAGGTGGTTTCCTACAGGTAGCACAGTCTACTCCTATCCTGAAGGGAAGGTCAACCTTTTGCCAGAAGATTTGCTTACAGGGCCTACTTGGTAGATTCAGAAGCTGTTTCACTTGAATATGTCCTTAATATGCCACAAGTACAGAGCAAGGGGGAACCAATGATGATGACTGCAAAGGTTGCCTTTCTATTTGTGTAGTCTTTTCTTTATCCCTTCTCCCTATATTTTACTGTATCCCTTTTTCCTGCCAAGGGAGAGCCTTGGCAGTGTTCTCCCTTCTGGATAATATCCAAACCTTCATTTTTGGTTTGTGATTGTGCCATCTAATTTGCACATTTGCTGAGAAACACATAATTTGTCTGAAGTCCTGCTTCATTACTCTTGGCTTTATAAACTGTTGGCTTCATAAATACTTGTCTATAAGTCCCAAGATGTATTCAGAGTTCTGTAGATCTCACAATATCAGGTTTATTCAAACCACCACTTTGTAGCTAGAGTACATGGAAAGAAATGTAATGGAAGAACATTGGTTTAGATTTGTGACATTGGCAAGCCCTTGAGATCAGCACCTGGTAGATGATTCTCTAAGATTTGAGCTTTCTTAACATGAAATGAAAGTGGAAGGGGAAAATCCTTTTTTGGGTAACTAAACTATATACTGAAGCAGGGAAAATAAAGCATTGGTGAAGCTTTCCGTTAAAATGTACAATATCTCCATGCTTTGTAAAACATGACCACTAGGTGTCCATGTTTGCTATCTTATGGCAAACGAGATATTTGGAAACCCAGTGGATTTAGACCTGAAAGTGGGTGTGACAAGACATGCCTAAACAATGAATGGGAACTTTAAATGATGTAATAAATGCTCTGTTAGTATCAGAAAAAAAAACAGGAATTTATCCAGAAGAACAGTTCAATTTGTCACCATCATATACAAACAGGAGGATCACATAGGATCACCATCACATACATACAGGAGGATCGTTGCTCAGAGTAATAACTTGACAAGGGGAAAACCAAGGCTGAAGGAATCTTTGTCAAGCTTGGTAAGCTAATTTTTAAAAAATATAAAAAGGTCAAGGGAACAGGAAAGAATACCCCTAAATATCTGATGAGTCAGTGACTCTTGCAAGGAGACCAAGCTCCATTGAAAAATAATTCAAAGTGGCAGAATTCCTCATAATCTATATGATCCCAACTGCACAAAGAATCCAGCTTTCTAGGACAAAACTAACACACCGGTTATAATCCTTAAAAAATCACCATTTTCATTTTATTGACAAAAATTAAGTTTCTAGTCTTAACAGCTACAGCTAATACGTGTAAAAACAGAGGCCATGTCTATGTCAGAAGGCATTTTAAGGCTGGACAAGACTTTTAGATGATTGTATGAATTTCAGTTCTCATTTGCTGAAACCAAATGAACATTTGGCTTATTTTGAATGGCATTTTATTGCTTGCTGGGAGCTTTGAGGACTTAGGGGCTGAAAAGTAGAATAGTAAACAGTGACAGCATTCACATGAAATTTGTTGTGACCTCTGTTGTCAGTAAGCCCATTTCTACCCAGCCAATAGGTGGACCAATTGATCCTTGTCATGTATATGGAACAGTGGGCAGAAATAGCGCAAAGGCTAATAAAAATCAATTTATGAAATTGTTCCTGTTAATAGCTTTTCTAATTCTTAATGATCTGAGACAACAAAATCCCTTTGGGAAAGAAGGCATTTCCCATCCAAATTCTAGTGCTTAAGCAGCATCTGAACTCTTTATTGTTACCAACAAAAGAGACTTTAATCTTTTCTTATTTGTGAAAATGTGTCTCAAGGTACAAGCTGAGTATAGGTCAGTCACATAAGACTATAGCCAGACCAATTCCACAGAAGTTCACCAAGGACAGGAAACTGCCTCTAGCAAAATTACTTCAAGGACATTTGGATTGGCTTTTTTGTCACAAAGGACAGGCTGCCCTTACAGCCTTCCCAGAAGTGCAGATGAGTTTTCCTTTCTGATTGAGGAGTTAGAGATCAGACGTACACTGAGAATCATCACGCAAGGTTTAGCTGGCTGAGGAGAGGGGAAACAGTCTCTGAGCGCTGTGATGAAAGCTGATTTTCTATAGAAATCTCTATAGATTGCGATATGTGGCTTTCCCTATATCAGAGATTTCCAAATCTGGCCCAGGGGCCAGATGTGGCCCACTGCCAGCCTCTGGTCCCCAAAGACCATTTGACCAAAAACAACTAGTGTTATGATGGTGGAATGGGGTCCATTTACATGTGTGTTTTATTTCTGTGCTGTGTATTTGTGCTTGGAGGAATCCTCAAAATTTTAGCCTATTCATTACTCAAAGTTCCATCTCATAGTCTGTATTAAAATTTTATATGTAAAATATATTTCCCATCCCTCAAACATCCCTTCAGTCAATATATATGCCCTTCAGTCTCTCTCACTGGATTCAGAGCAGGCTGTGCCAACCCGCTTGATGCCTTGCAAGTTAGAACTGCGCTATAACGGTCCAATCCTATTCAACTTTTCAATGCCAGTGCTGCCCGAAGGCAAGAGAACATGATAACCTCTCCTCACAACAGGATGAAGGGCACTCTTTGCACAACCCCACTGCTGTAAAGTTGTATAGGATTGGACCCTTAGTGCAATTCTGTTCATGTCTATGCAGAAATAAGTTCCAATAGAGCATTGTACCTAGGAAGCGTGATGATGGCCGCAGCCTTAGTGGCTGTCTACTTACCCCAGAAAAAAACAGTATTATACAAGAGGAGCATTATCATTACCTCAATCACAATTCAAGGGATTTTCCCAAGCAACCCTTTTCAGAAGGAATAGGTATTAAATGTTTATTTAATACCAAAAAGTTTATTTGTGTTATATTTAAATAGTTTATTGTGTTATATGCAAATATCATATTATATAAGAAATGTTATACAAGTATAACTTATTTATATGTGAGTTATTTATATGCAATTTTGAGCACAATCCTAACCATGTCTACTCCAAAGTAAGCCCCATTGTGTTCAATGGGTCTTCCTCCTAGAAAAGTGTATTTAGGATTGCAGCATTTGTCTCAAAGCAAATAAGCCTGGCTTTTAAAATAATGTCTCTTTAGCTGTTAATGATCGGAAACAGCTTGTTTGCCTTGGTAAAGGGGAAGGCAATAAATCTTCAACTCTGTGTCTGCATAAGGATCATGTTTCAAAGCTAGGACCCATAGGCTGAAAGGACTCCTTCCTCCCCAGAGAGTGATAATCTCCTCCTATTTGCATCTGAATAAAGAAGAGATGGAGTTGTTTCAAATCAGGGAAAAGGAAACTGATTTATAATTACTATAGTTACCTCCCTGACTAATAAATCCTAAAGCACTGATTAATTAGTTAAATAAGTGCTTTAATAGAATGTGAAATTATATTGCTTTTATATAATGTGAAATAAGTAAAGAAGTGCTTTTATATAATGTGAAAATTGCTATTCACAGTGATTCTGGGAACCAGATGTCCAACTGGGAAGTCTTTACATGTAAGTGTTATACTGTATATATAAGAGACTGCATGTCACAGCACATCAGTTCTTGGAGGCAATGACCAGAGAGGGCTGTCCAACACTGGAAAGAGGATGGTGGACTAAAAAGATCCCACAGGCTCTTCTTTGGTGCAAACAGAACTATGGGTGCTCCTAAGAAATTTCACCTGGCCTATCTTTTCGTGATGGTGTGGGGAAGCTCAACCCTCTTGGAGTGGGGCAGAAGAGTCTTAATGCACTTTTGTGACAGCAAGAGATCAGCACAGGATTTATGCAAGGGCTTAGGCTGAACTGAGTTGAGGTTAGGATTGCAGCCCCATAGCTTTACATAGAAGCTGTGGGGTTGGGTAAGAGGCACTCTTTCAAGTGGATGTTCCACCTTTATTTAGCAGGGGAGAGTAACTGGCCCTACATACCCCAGCAATGTCTGTTCAAGTGGCTTCTGCTGATGCTCTTTTTTGATTTTAGATTGTGAGCCTTTTTGGGACAGGGGCCCATTAGCTATTAATTAGCTATTATTTTTTCATTTTCTTTGTAAATCGCTTTGTGAACTTTTTAGTTGAAAAGGAAGACATAAATATTGTTAAGTACTGTAGATAGATAGTTTTGTTTCCCTACCACACATTTAGGGAACATAAGAGTGGGAATTAGGACACCTCATGTTGGCCATGCTCCTAATAACAGGGCATGAATTAGGCACCCCCTATATGCACTGGAAATGAGCATGAAGGGGCTGTCGGATAGCACTTTTCAAATGTAGATGCCTATAGTTAGCACTCCTGGCCCTGGTCATCCAGACATGACATTGGACAGGATTGTGCTATTACATATTTTTTAAATGGTTGTTTATATAGTTGCTGACTGAAATAGTTTCAACTAAGTATTCTGATATGCAAATTAAAATTATTACTCATACATTTTATAGCTGATAAAAGTTGGAGCCATGAGAACAAGGGAATATGTAATGACATGGGAGGCTGATTTTCATAGATAAATGGGATTATATCATTCTGTGTAATATGCTTGCATCTTGTTATTTTTACAGTAAATCTCCCCATTAAATTTTATTCATTTTCTTTACTAGCTTTACAAGGCAGCCAATAAAAGATGAATGAAGCATTAGCAGGAGCCTGTCAATGGCAAATTGTAAGGCAAGAAAACCGGACTAGAGATAAGTATCTTATCCAAGACAAAAACTACAATAACTCTGAAAAATCATTCTGCCTCTGTACAGTATAATTAGATTTTCATTTAAAACTGAGATTCAGGAACATGTAGTGAATATACTGTAATGTGATCAGTTGATAGGGAGGTTTGGGGGGAGGAGTTGTGCTTTTAGTAGTGTTTTTTTAAAAACTGGTTTTTAAATTTAATTTTGGAAGATGGGTTATTTTAAAATGTTTTAAAATGTCTCTTTTTATATATTATTTTCATGTTATTTGTCAGCCTCCCTGAGTCAGTTTAACTGAGAAAAGCGGGGTAGAAATTCCATCTATATTTATAAAAGAGAAAAGTCACTGACTCACTCATTGACTTGCTCACTGATTCATCAACGCCCAGCCAAAACTGCTGGGCCTAGAAGCGTGAAATTTGGGGCAGGTGTTCCTTCCATGACCAAGGGATGCACTAAGAACAGGTTTTTGGAAATTCAAACCGGAAGGGGGTGAAATGGGTGCAATGCATTTTTCTCTCTATACTTTGTATTAAAGGATCGGTGACTGAGGGATGCTCTGCCCCAACACCCAGACCTAGAAGCATGAAATTCGGGGAGGAACATGAACACCCCCCAAGAACCAATGTGGAGAAATTTAACCCTTAAGGGGCTGAAAAGGGGTGCAACATGTTTTTGTCCTATACTTAACATGGAAGACTGACCAACATTCAGCAAATTTGGTGCTTGGTGCCTGGTGCAGCGGGTGGATGTCGTTTGGAGGGAGGGGTTCCACTGGGGAGGATGCTGTGCATGGGGGGTTGACGTGCATGGGGGATTGATGTGCATGGGGGGATGGTGTATTGGGGAATTTTACTCCCGCAATGTGGGTACACTTTTCACTAGTAAATAAATAAATGTGCAAAAAAGGAAAAGGCCATTGCCTCCAGGAATATACTGTATTATGCAATTGAAAGCTGCAACCCAAAGTACACTTGGGAGTGTTGGTGCAATCCTAAAGACACTTTCCTGGGAGTAAAACCCATTGAGCACAATGGGCTTACTTTTTGAGTAGAAATAGTTAGGACTGTGCTCTAAATCTTAAAATTATTAGGACTTACGTCCCAGAAAACTGAGGAACAGCATCAAGTACTTTATAGCAAAGTGTGGTGTTTTAGGATGATAATAATAATCTAGAGCTGAAATATACCTAGGTGAGCCTCTGCCCTGAAGAAGGAAATCAGAGAGAGAGAGAGAGAGAGAGAGAGAGAGAGAGAGAACGAACGAACGAACGAACGAACGAACGAACGAACGAACGAACTTATCTGGGGGAGTCAGAGGAACAGAAAATGATGGGAACTGATTGACAACAGGAAAAAATAAATTAGAATCAGTGATTCTGGCACACTGGTGTGCCGTGGAAATTTGCCGCAGGAGTCATTAATAGGAAAATTGGGGGATTTGAACAGCCTGGTGTGCCTTGTCAATGTGAAAAACAACTGATGGTTTGCCTTGACTATTTCAGTGCCTTGTTGGTGTGCCATGAGATGAAAAAGGTTGAAAATCACTGGATTCTTGAAAGTTTGAAACCTCCCTGTACTTAAATATCAGTTTTATCTCCACAGCAATAAAAATTAAGGTCTTCCTGCTTGTTGTGTTTCAATTGTACTGTGTTCAGCATTGTTTTTGAGCCCACCTGGGTAGAAAGGAATGAGAGAGACAGAACATTTTCTGTGCAATTTACATAATGTTCTCTACATAATTTCATGAGATATATTTATTTAAGGGACTGATGCACTGCCATTCTATCTGAATGAATGGAGCAATCATTAAATCTTTCTTACTAAAACAGCATCAATTACAGCAGTTGAATATAAAATGATAATTAAAACCATTCCTCTCTATGAAGAGATACACGTTATGCAAGACATAGAGTTGTCAATGAGAAGAGCTCCCCCACAAATTGTTTTCTCCTCTTCTTCCCACGAGGCATTACATATTTTTCTCTTTCTTATCATTATCAGGAAAGATATGATGTGTTGGAGACTATGATGATGTGATGCTCGATGTTATAGGGCAAAAGGGATGAGAGAGAGAGAGATAATATTTTTGACAGCAAAATTCTACTAAGTTCTACTAAGAGCACAATGCTAACCATGTCTACTCAAAAATAAGCCCCATTGTGTTCAATGGGTCTTACTCCCAGGAAAGTGTCTTTAGGACTGCAGCCTAAATCTTCACCATTGTAGGAGTTTGTGTTTAATTCTTCCATAGTGAAATCCTGAATTCGGGAAACAGGTGCTGGGATTCTTTGTGTCTTTAACAAAGGTCAGACATGTGCCTTAGTTAGGGTTGCCATAATTCTCTTCCATAAAATTGGGAGAGGACTCTCTGTCCCATTTGCCAGTATGTGAACACAATTCCCAAAAATTGGGATTGTCCCTGTTTGGGGGGCATATAGCAACCCTCACCTAAATGAACAATGAAGCCTAATGGGCAGAGAAAATTAGGGGGAGAAGGTGGCTTGCATATTTTATTCCCATTGCAGATCTGATGCCTATCATGAGGCCATCATATTGTATTTTTAGTGGAAAAAAATCATCAAAATCCCTTCAATTGGTATCTTAGAGACTGTTAATGGTCTTTAAGGTATAACTGCTATTCATGAGATAAAATAAAATTAGGGAATGTACACAGTCTTATAACCAGGATAAATTCACAGTATTCTATAACAGATGGAAGACGCGTCAATGGTAAGTGGAGCCATGCCAGTGCAAGAAAGCTGAAGGGAAATGCATTTTTATATGTTTGGACAACATGCATCTTTCAGTGTTTTTTGACAGCTTGTGCAGCTTGTGGCTCATCAGGGAGCCTTCACAGACAACTACAACTACATCCTAACTCTGCTGATTTTTGGATTGATGTCAGCATGAACATAGACATCAGAAGGACTGTGACACAATTCAGGAAAAAAGGGCCATGCTTGTGCTGTTCCAGATTATCAGCACACCTGTACAGTTTTAAGGATCAACTCAAGACTTGTGCCAGCAAGTTCACTAGCATGGGTTAGAATAAATCCATTGGCCTACCCAATGGCCAATTGAGAAGTAAACCCACTGACAGATTTGAGTAGAGACATTGAGCCTTAACTTGCAGAGACCTCCAAAATGCAGAATTCCCATGGAAATGTGGCCCTGACCATGCTGGTGCCACTGTATTGCCATAGGGGAATTTGTGTTAGAATGGACTGTTAGAATGTGTTAGAATGGACTGTTAGACAATCAGGGGTTGTAATTTTTTACCGTTACAATGTATATTTGGATGAATGTGTAGTTGTAGTAACAGTAGCAGCAGCAGCAATATGTGCCAACACATTAACAGTAGGTAGTTAGAAGCTTGTCCCATTCTGGAACTCCTGTACTGTGTGCTTAAATTACTGATCTGTAAAATATGGACTGAATTCATAAATAATTCATAATTATTTTCATAAATAATTACTCTTTTCAGTGATGACTTCAATCCTATACTCTCTTTACAAATATTTAATCCCACTAGATACAGTAGGACTTTGAACAGACAAGCTTAGTGTTGCACTGCAGGCTTAAATTTTGAGTGGGTTTCACCATAATCAAGCCATCTGATCATCTCCTTGGAAGAAAAAGATCCAATTTGGCTTCTGTACAAATAGGATTGGAGCACAATTCATTGTGAAAGCAATTAATCTCAAATAGGATGAACAACAAAAAGCAATAGCATGAACAACAAAACAGCATGAAAACTAAAAATTAGTTTTTAACTAATTGAAATGAGAACCTGATCTGTTCAACACTGCAAAGATAATTAGAATGATTGAACACACTTGGCAGCATGAACCTGAGTCACCAAATATGAATCCTGAGTGGATAAAATAAAATCCTGATGGATGGGTTCAAATTATTCCCAGGTGTTTTCTTCCCTTAAAATGCTGAAATCAGTTAACAGATGTTTTATATGAAACTGGTTTTAATTTTAATTGGAATGGATTATTTAAACTTTGAAAAATCCAGATGACTTAAACTATGTCCAGCTCCCTTTCTGAAGAGGTTTCTTTGGATATTTTGTCACATCTTTTTCAGGTTGTTCCCCATTTAAGGATCCAACTGTTGCTATTATTCATTTTTATTGCCTGTCCTTAGATGCAATTACTGTAAATTGGGTCTCATCATCCAAATCTGACACGAGGGAAGGTGGAATAAATTTCACTTAATGGTTCAGTGGCCTGAACTTACAAAGCGGAGTTGAGTTGACTACACTCACTGATGTACTGAGAGGGTGAAAAAATAATACTGAGGAATTAACAAGCAGCAATGCGGTACATAACATATACATTATACAGCCAGTTCCATGTTGTGTCTCCCTACTGTCTGTGTGCCTGGAATTCCAGGCAGATGCAGTTGGGAAGTGTATGTTTTGGGGAAATTGGGAGAGAGATTAGTGGCACTCCAGCAGAATGGTTTGCCTTACTTGCACTAGAGAAGCTGTCTTCCATGTGCAACTGTCACTGCTTTGAGGACTGTTGGTTTAGGACATTTTACATGCTACAAATAATATTCTGTGTCTATTCTGTGTCATGCTCTTAACAAACCAGAGAAATAAAATACTTTAGAAAGCCCTGTAATGATGGAATTCTGGAAGAAGCAGTCTTGTTTGATGATGGATTATCTGTATCACACTTTGATGTGTTTTAATGGCCCTCTAGAAGCCACACAAGGCCTGCTACAATAAATTGCTATACAGAATTATTCTCCCCCACTGCAGTGGTACTCAAGCATTTCAGCCCGGGATCCCCTTCTGAGAATGACAATCTGTTTGGGTCCCCCAGAATTGATGTCATGGCTGGAAGTGACATTAATGATATCCAGTGTCAGATTACAAGATGGATGAATCCAGCTTTTTGTGACACCCCTGAAATGAAGTCATGAACCCCAAGGGGGTCCTGACCCCCACTTTGAAGACAACCAACTTCTAGACTGACAGTGCAATCCTATTTGGGCTAGCAGCAGTGCAGCATCACTGTGCTGGTGCTGGCTGACTCCATGTGATATAAAGCATTTTAGCAAAGATTTTAGAGGTAAGGAGTGTTGGTGGGAAGATTTGTGCTGCCCAGCTGGTACTTAGTGCCAAGTAGTGCAGGAGTTGGGAAGGACAGAAGGGTTGATCTGGCCCAGAAGGGGGCAGGGTTAGCAGAACAAATCTCCATCATATTCTATTCCCCCCTTCCCAAGACTAGAAGCCCTACACAGGTCTTCTTGCGTTTTCACCAGTGATTTTTCTAGTGCAAATCTGAGAAGCCCCCCCTCCCGCCACAGGAAGCTGGGGCTCTACACAGGGTAGGGAAATAAGGGACCTGCTTTGTTTTTATGCTGGATATTGCATGGGGTATGTGGCAGGGTGACCATATGTCCCCCTTTCCCAGGACATGTCCTGGAATTTAGCCTTGTGTCCTGGAATAAAATTTCAATGTCCTCCTTTTTCCTTGTAAGAGGGCAGCATGTAACCTTCTTGTAATTTATAAATTATATTAATAAATTATATGTAATAGTTTAAAATTTAATATACATCCTTTACAATTATGAGGACTGTTGTGATTAATAAAACTTTAATATCAGGTTAAGTAACTCAGGAAATTGTTATAAGTGGGAAAATTCAGTAACTTAAAGATTGCTCAGTTAAATAAAACATATTGTGCATGTTTTTTCCCTTTTTGGTTAAATTTACTTTTGATGTTATTATGTGTGATTAATATTCCTAAGAAAATACAGCTTCCTTGACACAATAACTACACCTCAGGAAATGTTCCATAAATTCCATAAAATAGAATTTTAACTAAAATTGGTTAAAAGAACTCAAAGAGCACAATCCTCACCATGTCTACTCAAAAGTAAGCCCCACTGTGTTCAGTGGTCTTACTCCCAGGAAAGTGTCTTTAGGATTGCAGCCAAAGTTATCTAAAATTTATACAAAGTATACCCTCCATCATAGTGTAAACAGTTATACATTAGCATGGTTAAATGGTTAGATTTATACCATTCTTTAGGAAATAATTTTGGTAGTATCAGTAGGAGACTTGGTTTAAATAAATGATTTTAATCTTGGTGAGTTAAACTATCAATTTAAATTGCCTTGATTTAAATAAATTCACTCTGTCTCCATCTCATGAAAGTTGTATTGTAGGAACAATCTTACTGTACAGTTACCAAGCACAAAAAGTTGTTTTTATAAGCCCCTGTCATGAAGATATGTGCATCTTATTTGTACAACTGATGCAGATTTTACATCTTAGCTACAATAACAGCAAATACATCAACTTCTCATATTATGCTATTACCTCAGTTATATATTGCATCCATCCTCATGTGGAATATATTTAAGGAAAGTAAAAGCCAGAGATAACCTTGGCACTCGTTATTAAAACTATGACAGCATTGGTATTAGATATGAAATATCAAACTTCCAACAAACAACATGGGGAACAAGTTGCATTTTGACGGAATCTCATATTATGATCCTGCAGCAGTGACCATCTGTAACATCTGCCACAATCATGTACTGGCTGCAAAAATTAAAAGCTTTTGTTCACGTGCAAAGAAGGCAAAAGTAAATAAAAAAAGTGTACAGCCTGCAGTAATTAAATTCCAACGAGAAAGGAGACTAGATAAATTTACAGACTAGGTTCCTTCAGCTAAGATTTCTAGTAATTACATTTCTAAGTCAGTAAAATGAGCTGAGCCGCAATAGTGAGAAACCAAACAGATTGCTGAGACCTGGTTGCTTGCTTTCCAAAACACCTCTAAAAAGCCCACTAGACTTATCATACCAGTGGATAGAAAATGTGAAGCCTTCTGTACCTTGCCCTCCTGCTGTTGAACAGGTGTGCTCCAAACAGACTCGCACTTGTCTGGGTGTCTCTGTCAAGCTGACGTCATTGTTACTGGGTTGACAAGATGTTTCCATGACACATTTGAAAACTGATATTCTATTCCCCTTCTCATCTCAGGTTGTCTCCAGTCTAACTGTCTTTACTACTTGCTTAATGGGAGCCACCTACCTAATAATTTGGCAAGAATCATAATGGAAACTGGACTTGTCTTCTATAGAATGCTTGAGAAATAAAACAAAGGTGGCCTTTAAAAAAAAACTGAAAGTGGTTTTTTGTGTTGTCTCTTCCTTGTTCCTCTGCCCTTGTTTCCATTCTAGTCCTGCTGTGATTACACCTTTATGACCCATGACACAATGCACTTTCAAAAACTGCTGGCTGCATTCACACTAACAAACAGTGAAGAAAAATACCATTAACATTTTGATCGTGTTCCCCCCTCCCTGCCCCACAATGACTATAAATTACTATCTGTAGCAGGCAGAGTCCATAATAGCTAGCAGATGTCTGAACTTTGCATGATTAGGAAGAGATTTTGCATGGATTATGAAATGACACAGCTTTCCACATGCATCTGAGTATTTTTAGGTAATTTCTCCATATTGTGTCTAGAGTCAGGGATGACAAGCTGCAGAAGTCCAAGCTGGGAGGCTTTCTCATTTTAACTATACCCCTCCATCCTGCAATAAAAACAGTGAAGCGGGATGCTAGGTGCAGATGGAATTCCCATCATGTTACCTGTTACTCTGTTAACACAATGCAGGTCAACATGTGGAATAAAAATGCTTTTCAATCTCATTACTTTGCCAGGTTTGCCACAATGCAACACATGTTCCTTCTCTGATTACCTTTTTTGTATGAACAGATGCCAAAAGCAAATTATTAGCTTGAGGTCAAAAACCTTGCAAGGTTTCAGAAGAGCAGGTGAATAAACAGACATCTGTAGCATTTATGTTTTAGAGTAGATAGCTAAGACAGGGCTCTGACTAGGACAGAACTCCTTGCTCCAGAATCATATTAAGATCAATGGATTTATGGGTGTGGGATAAAAAGTCCACACCAGTTCTTCAAGTACCATTCTCTGCAACATTTGTAACAGACGATGGCTCCAGATGGATGAGTTCTCAATTTTTCAGAGGAGCCTCTAGCTCCTTTGAAAAGTGCAGTAAGTCAGTGGCAGAGCACATGTTTTCCAGAAAAAAAATCTCAGGTTCATTCTCTGGCATTGCCAGGACTAGAAAGGTTCCCTGGCCGAGTTCCTGAAGAACCAGGGCCAGTCAGAACAGACAGAATTATACTAAATGGACAAATATAAAGGAACTTTTATGTTCACACTCTTCACTGCATGTGGATGTTGGGGGAGGGTTAGGTCAGTAGGTGTCAGGGTGACCATATAGAATGGAGGACAGAGTGCTTCTAACTTTAAGTATTGCATAGAAGAGGGCAGGTGCTGCTTTTTAAACCCTAAATGAGCTAAACCTGCCTTAATTTCCTTTCCTATGCAATATTTAAAGGTAGAGGCACTCTATCCTCCATTCTATATGTCACCCTTGTCCCTTCTTCCGTGAGTTCAACTAACCAGTTCATTCTTCTGACCTTCCCTATGATGCTTATGCATTATCCAAGGATTCTATCTTCTAATCCAGAGGTTCTCAAACGTTTTTGACTGGTGGCTCTCTTGATCTATTGGGCCATTGGCTGTGGTCATTAGGGTTACAATCCTAGGGTGGTGGATTTTGCAGCTCCCATTTGAGAACCACTATTTGAGAACCACTACTCTAATTCATTTATACTAATTGTATTTTTCTAAAGTAGAAGACATAAAATGCAAATGAGTAATTATTTTAGGCAAGGGTGATGATCCAGGAGTAACCTAAGCAGAGTTCTCAGTGCAGAATAAATCACTGAAGCATTTCAAATTTCCTTCATTGGCAACCAAAGGAGGGAGGTAACTTTTGTTAACTTTCTGATATTCCTTTTTTGAATAAGAAAGCTATCTCTTCTAAAGAACAAAAAACAAACCAAATAATTTTTATATGGCTTATCAAGCCAATGGGAACCAGATATGCAACACTCAGAATCAAGACACCGTACATTTTCTTAATGAACTGCATCTAGTTTAAGTACTTGGCTATATTCATTTCAAACACACCATGCTATTCAAAAGCCAGATTTTTTTCTTTGTACACATGTTGCATCTAAAATGAAATCAGCAGGGGGGAAAAAGATACTATGAGACTGATGCAAGTGAGACCTTTTGCCTGAAAAATGAGACCGAGATGACACTACAAAGGATATAGTAGAAGGTTTAAGATTCACCAACCCACCTAGCTCTCATGCAACCATCTAAAGGAGATTTTGAATGCACCTGCTTCTCTCAATATGCTTCTGAATTAAATAAATAAGCAAGTTCAAATTTTCACAGAGAATGCAATTTGCTTCACAACACAAAATTTTCACCAAAGAGATCAACTCTAAGAGCACAATCCTAACCATGTCTACTAAAAAGTAAGCCCCATTGTGTTCAATGGGTCTTACTCCCAGGAAAGTGTCTTTAGGATTGCAGCATAAATCAATAACATATTTTGCAGTTCCTTTTAATTATGCTTAAAGTGAAAAACTGGATAATTTATGTAACCAATTCTGCCATATTTCAGACATATACATATACTCTCATACACCCCCATATTCTCCCCAGTGCCTTTTACAGTGGGCTTGCACATCAACACCTCCAGTCTCAGCATGTAAGAGTCTCGTAACAACACTAGCTCCACAGCAAATACATCTACTGCACTTGTCTTTATTTGATTACCACCATTTTTGGAAATTTTCTCCACGCCGCTCCGTGGCATCTATTTTAGTCCAGAGTTTTCAGAGTTCATTAATCTGCGGGTAATCTCTTTGAACAACAATGAATAATTCAGCATTTCAATCACTTGAGATCTTATGAAGCAGAAAGCACATTGTGAAGCAGTCCCCGTATTGTCTGAAAGCTGTTATTTTATGGTCCAGCAGTCGTCATAGTAACTCATGGGTAAGAACGGGAAAAAGTCCAGTACGGAAGAATTATGTGGATGTAATATTTGAGAAGGATTCCCATTCCGGGTTCCATGGACTGCGTCCTTTAAAGCTTAGGAGAGGGAATGTTAGAGAGCTCGTGTAGGGCGTGGCGATACTAGACGAATTATTACTGATCTTCTACGTTACTAATCCCCATGCTTCTCTGAATATGTTCTCTATGTTACGCACTAGAAAACAGCACATCCAGAAAAACAGTAAGAACTGCTTTGCTGGGCTATCCTGTATTTTAGAATTCTGTTTCCAACAGTGACCTAGCTAGACTTCCTTCTGAAATCTCTTTTTCGATGTGGAAGAGAAGAATACGGGTGTCAACTTGTGTCTAAGAGAAAGGTGGGATACAAACACCGTAAAAAATAAATAAATAAATAAACAAATAAATAAATAGACAGACAGACAGACTAGGTGAACATCTGGCAGAGAGTTTAAGATTTCAGAGATTCTCTCACAGCACGGTCCAAACTAATTTGAATTCTGGAATACTTGTGCTGTATCCATCAAAAGCAATAAGACTACTGCAGTGCTGCTGTGGGAAAAGGGAGTCTCCTTCCTTTCTCTACAGTAGGGTGATAGCTTCTACAGCAAGTCTACTTGTAGGACCACAGCAGGTCTACAGTAGGGCTATGTTAGCCCCTAAAGAGGCCACCTCTATAGTCAAGCACCCAATAACTGCCAGTCCAAGCCCCACATCCCACTCACTTTCTGCTCATTTCTGAACCACGCTGGTCAGGGTTGCGGCAAACTAGTCGACCCCTTCTTTTTCCCCTTATTTAGAGAGAAGAAGAGGGGGCAGTCAGATCAGCACGGAATTGTGCCAAATTGTGCCAGGGATCTTGGTCTGTAGACCTGGAGCTCGCTTCACCCTGCCCCTTCTTCAGGTGAAGGCAGGTAAGGCAGAGGCCCACATTATCTAAAGAAGAAAATACATGCATCTTACCCTTATGGGAAAAAAATAAAAAGCCATAGGAATGGGAAATTTCTTCAGTGCTCCTGTAATTTGAAAGGATAACCCTGAATCAGGATGCCACTGTGAATGGCAACATGAGTTATTAGGTTATTTTTAGATTTTATATGGCCTGAAAAGGACCTGTTTGATATGAGCCACTATCCTAGTGTTAGGATGTCTCTGAAGCACACCAATCAGTGATCACAACTGACCTGAAACAAATGCTAATGAATCCCACCACACATATAAAAATGTTTAATTAGAATATACAATTAGGATGGCTGCTGCTTCTTTTTTCTACTTTCCCTTGACTGTCCACCTCCCAGCCTAGCCTGAGATCACTGTATCACTTCTCTGTGAAATCATTCTTAATTAAGGCTAGACTCACAGTTTGTTTTCTCATCCAACCAGAAACGTCAAACAAGAGAGAGGTTCCAATGCCAAATCCCCAGAAGGAAACCCTAAGAAGAATCTTTGCTGAAATTTGGATTCAAGGCATGATCTGAACTCCCTTTTCATCTCTAGTGGCACAACTCAACTCCAGCTCTTTACATTGTAGCATTGCCCATGATGCTGTTCTCGATATAACCTTGAAACTTCAATTAAGCATTTATTTCCCTTTAGTCAGAGATTTCCCTGAAACATTAAAGAACAGTGCCAGCTGCAGAATTACAAAATTCCTTATCTAAACCCACAGAGTGGCAGTATCTCACAATGAACATTAAGGTTCTTAGTTCTGCCAAATTTGTAATATGAGAATGATTCTCTTATCCATAATATAAAAGGATGTTTCCCAAAAATGTAGTCAAATAAAAAAAAAGCAGGCCTCCATCAGTCTTGAATGACTATGGTATCGTGCTTGGCGCTGTATACACTGCATGTGAAGCACGAAAGCCTGAGTTGGATTGTTATGGAGGATAGGCTATTACCCAAGCAGCAAATCCCCCCTCTCCACATCATTGAATTAGTCCAATGGAAAGGCTGAGCCAATACGATTGGATCCAGCTGGTGTCGCAGAGCTGGGCTAAGGACAGGAGCTCACCCTGTCTTGCGGGGCCGACCTGGGTCTCGAACCCTGGCCTGCTGGTTAACAGGCACAGTGTCTTAACCGCTTGCGCCACCCACAGCCCTCAAATAAGTACTCAAATAAGTACATTCAAATAAGCTCCAATTTATACATACTTCATTGTATAAAACTTGTAACACTTGAACATTAAGGGCGAAAACCTAGTGTCCTAAAATCATAAAGCACTTTTGTACTGGCCTAAGTGGAGGGAGGCTGAATTGGGCTCTGCTGCACCAGTGAATAGGTAAGTACGTAACAACCTTTCAAGGTTATGGGAGGCAGGAGAATGGTGTTTCAGAGTGGTGGCGGGCAGTGGATGGGCAGAAGGGAAATAAGCAAATGAGAGGCCAGAATCCAGCACTTATGCCAGATCCTAACCCTGGTTCCAAGCACCATGAGCCAGCCTGTGCTGCTCAGATCTGCACCATCTCTTTAGGTGGTGCAGGTCCAAACAGTGCTATTGGGGCTACTGAAGCACAACATGGAGTAAGGAGGAAAAATTCCATGTCCCCAGGTCATGCAGCTTTCAGCCCCACTCCTGCCTTGGATGAACAATAGGCCCACCAGCCTGCCTGTTCCCAGGAAAGTTAGAATAGGTCTGTCAGAGAAGCAACTGAAAAGATGTGTAACTGTGCCAGCATATACACAACGGTGGATGTCTGCAGATCTTTGTTATCCCAAAACTACTCCTTCCCGACCAGCATAATTAGTGTTGTGCCAGGCAGAGGCAGTTTTATGACAGTCACAAAGCAGCATACATCGATGAGCAGCATAGGCCCACAGGAAGGTAGGCTGGAGTGAGGTAGAGAGAGCATGAATGGGGCTGGGATAGGCAGAACATAACAGTACTGAGAGTAAGGAGGAGGGCAGATCAGATCTGCATAGGACAGGTGGAAGCAGTGCATGGTAAATCCCAACTCTCAGGTTTTATCTGCGTCCATGGTTAATGCAGACTTGTGTCAGTGAAAAGTTGTGTCAAGCTGTGTCAACTTGTGTCAAGTTGTTTCAGGTCCAAGTTGACTCATAGTGGCTTCTGGGACTTACCCCAAGGCAAGGGGACAAAATCCCCTTTTGTACTTGAGAAGACCTCTAGCAGTGCATTGGCAGGCATTGCTGGGCACCACTGGCACTGGGTGACAGGAACCAGGTGGTGGGCTCCATCAGGCACTGGGAACCACTAGGCAGTGGGCACCACCAGGCACCAGTGAGCACAGCAACTGTACTGAGCACCAGGCATCCTTACTGGGCACCACTGAGCTTCAGGCACCACTGAGTATCACCGTGCTGTGGGCAACAGGCACCATTAGGAACTACTGGGCACCACCGGGAACTGAGCATCAGCAGGCACCATCTGAGCACCAGTAAGGCACCACTGGGCACCACCAGGCACCATGGGCAGTGATCACAACTGGACACCAATTGGGTAGCAGCACTACTGGGCACCCCTAATGGGCACTGGAGGCAACCAGGCACAAGGCAGCACCAGGCACTGAGCATCCCTATTAGGCACCCAGTGAGTGGGTGGGTGAGTCTATTTATTTAGTCAGTGACACTTCAATTTTATATATATAAGGAGTGATACTGACAGGGTTGAAGCTATTCATTGGGTGATCTGTTTATGTTAAGAAAATTATAAATTAAAACTACAAAATTTAAGAGCAATATATCTGAAAATATCTGTCCCCAGAAAGAAACATGACCCAGAGGAAAGGATTAGATACTGCATAACATTACAAATTAGCAATTCTTAACTTGTGCTTCTTTACTTTTAAGTTGTCATCAACAACGATGAATGAGAATAAGGTAAGCTTTATGGATGTAAAAGTGAGTAATCAAGAACGAAAATGAAAGATAACAGAATCACACAATCATTTCAGTACTGAGCAGCTATAAGGAAATTTCAAAGTGACTTCCAGAAGTGTGCAAAGTCGTTTATCTAAATATACTGTTAATTATCAGAATCTGGTTTAAAGCAGACCCATGCACAAGTACTGCTGTCTGTCAGCCCATATCAGCACATATATGCAAGTACATTTAGGCTACAATCCAGTGTAACTACAGGACCTATTACACCGACATAGTTATGGAGTCACCTATGGGAAACCTATAGGAAATGCATGGAGCAACTGTACTGAGTAAGTGGCTCTTATGTCTTCCTGTAGTTGCTCTGGATTGTAGGGTTAGACTGAGGCAATGGAGAGTCAACATGGTCTTTAGTAGAATTTTCCTAATCCTATATTCATACATTAAAAACAAATATCCCTTTCAGCATATATTCCCCTCTAAAATATACAACATGAAAGACATTGATGAAATGGCTACTTAAAATGCAAGTTATTTCAATTTTGCGACAGCAACAAAGCCCCTTTAATTTCATGATCACATACAATTTCCTGGATAGTTAACTTTTCACAACTGCCTGTCATTTGGGAAAACATGTTTTTAATTGTGAGCTACTCTGGATCGGGGCACAACCTTGTGCTCTACCATAGAGAGGGAATTTCTTCAAAGTTTTGCCACACTTCCAGAAAGTCAGCTAAGTGGGTGTCCTAAAGGAACACCTCCTTTGTATTCTATTTGACCCCAAAGCTTCTGATGCATCAGTAGGAAATCTGAGGACAGAAGGAACTTTATCTGAAAGAACATGGAATTATTTTCCAGGTCCCTCTCAAAACATGCAGGTGGTCTTTAATAAGTAAGAAAACAAAGTTGTTTAGGGCTTTTCATTTTTGACTCCCACACTGGATGCTTGTAATCCATGGAAACAGAGAAGTCTATTTTTCACCCCATTTGTGAGAGAACTTTGACTGAAAGAGGACCGTGGGAGAAATCATTCTACTATGACAAGGCTTCTCATACCTTTTCTGCATTTATACAAATACCACTCCACTCTGCAAATCCTTATTCCCCATCCTACATTCAAAAGCTTCAGGTTCACATCCCAAACTGCTAATATTCACAGAAAAAAGCTGCCTTTCCAACCAAGGAAAAGTCAACATGTACCTTTCTTAGTAAGAAACAAAACAGCTGTAGAACCCCGTCTTGTACATTTATCGTCTGGATTTGAGTTATAAGCTATTATCCCCCCCCCCCGATCTAACGTGATGTAAGACGAAAGGGGAGGGGTTCATTTCATACTCACTTCCTTCTTGATCTGCTTAGATTGCTTCAAACTCATCCACTTTAACATTCTGCTCCTTTGCTGGCAGTAGGCTCTTTGCAGTTGGAAAAACTGGAAATCTTTCTCTCTCTCTCTCTTCCTCCCCTCTTGTCTTTCTAACTTAGCTTTATAGGTTTGCAACGTGATTTAGTTCCTGCAATTTAGCAACATGCTGTCATTCTGAACTGAGACTTTGTACCACCTCTGCAACTTGCGCATACTGCCAAGTTCTGTGCCAGCAACTGGGCTTTCCTCCTTCTGCCTCAGAAGATTCAGTGATTCTGCCTACAGCAAGATCACATGTACATCAGGAGCATCTTGTGATTTACAGACCTCGCAGACGCAATTAGCTGGAAAAGCAAATATCCCCACCTCTATGAGCTTCAGATCCATGGCTATCGTGTTGACACAAAGAAGACATTTTATGAAAATAAACTGGTTTGTAATTTGCTTTTTGTCCACATTGCCTGATCTGCAACAGGTGATTGTAATTGGCTGCCTAAGGCCATTTCATAGAAGCAGTATGAATATTTATAAATTCAAGTTTTGCTGAGTTTCAAACTAAATATTTTTCTTTGATCTGCCCAATATGAACAGTAAACTTACATGGGAATGATTTGGCTAAGAAAACAAATTTGGGGGAATTGCAAGACATGGAGGAAGGATAATAACCCTGGTATTTCATATCCCTGCCTTACGTAGAACTTGGTCTGTTGGGATTCGTTGGGATGGACGACATCACAGAAAATTATTTACATGTCAAATTTGAATAAAGTTACATAAAGTTACATATATGATTGTATTAGAGACAATACAAAGCTTGCCCAAAGACCACATGGAGCAGTCTTGCTCAGGGCCACATTGAGGCTTGCCACGAGCTGGATTCCAGGGTTGCCAGGGCCAGCGTTTGGAGACCTCTGATCTATAGGATGAGTGATGAGGTTCACGGATATTTTAGTGAACCACAATACTATAATAGTAAGAGATATGGAAGCACAGCATGTGGTTATAGAAAGAGAAATTATTCAAGTTTTGTATGTGCCTGAACTGAAGAATCAGTATACGACCTGTGGTGAGTACCAGTGCCTTTTTTCCCCAGGAAAAAGGTGACTATTGCACCCTAAGGCTGCCTTTCCTGGGAGTAAGCCCCATTGAACTATACTGGGACTTCTGAGTAGACATGCTTAGGATTGCATTGTGAGTAACCTTATCCATTTCTGTTAGAATATAGTGGTTCACTCAAATATAGGAGACTGTTATGACTCACTTTGTATTTTGAATGAACTGCTTCTGATGTCATTTTGTGGGCTGTAAAATTTTAATCTTAGAACTCTCTCTAAAACGGATGTAGGAATAATTAACAGGACCAACTAGAAGTTAGAAATTAAAGTGCTTTGTCATGAAACGTTATTTAGCACCTGGGAAATAAAAAATGGCTTTATAACAAATACTTCCCCTTAAAAACTGAAAGCTCTTCTTTCTATAACCTGTTCATTTACTCAGTTGCTATCCTTCCTGCCTTTCACTATAGACTCTAGGCAGCTTACAAAGATTAAAGTTCAATGTGAACAAAGTCTTTCTTCTAGGAATAGAGGTGGCCCCAGGAAGTTCCTACCACCTAGAAGTGGTGCTTCAGGGTTGCTTTGATTCTCAGAAGAGGGTTTACTAGTCACAGGTGGTTTTCAGGACCTCTCAGTACCTCTCCAATCATCATTATTAATCTATTGCTCTCCATCACCGGAACTCAGCACGCATGCGCATACGCACACCCCCGTTTTATTTATTTGGTGGGGATAGCCTATGAAACTGGACTGGCATATTTGGAGTAGTGGGAAATTAATCAGAGAAATTGCATTAGTGGCTTGCTTTATTCTCATCTTGCCTTTTAACTTCTTTGCCATCCTTTGACAAACCTGATCCCTCTATAATGTGTTGTTCAGTGCTTTGGGAAAATGGTTTACTATTGAATAGTTTTTCCTTTTACTCTTTGGGTTGCTATTTTTATTTCTTATAGTAAGCTTGTTTTATTATTACTATTTTAACCTGCCTAATCTCAGACCACTTAGGACAGAGTTGGTTGCTAGACTGTTAGTTCCCAGACTGTTCAGGTTTTAAGGAGACCCAATTCTTCACAGGAGAGAGTTTCTCCAAAGCAGCCTCCTTCTGTCTAATTTCCTCTGTCCTTGGATGATGCCAGAAATCTACTGTCACAGATAAACCCAGATTTTGAATGAGAAGGACTGGAACTGGGTGAAGGTTGTTAGGTACTATGCCCTGTACTATGTTCTAATTACCACAATCCCAGATCCAACATTATGCTGTTCTCAAGAGCCTTTTGCTTTTGATCTTGTACTAAACACTGATGGGTGTTTTGGGGAAACTGTTTAGGAACAATATTGCATAGTTGCAGGATCGTCCACGATTAGGGTGACAATTTGATCTGAAATTTCCGGATTTTCCTCTTTTTTAGCCTCCTGTCCTGGTGACCTCCAAAAGGGCTTCATTGTCCTCCATTTTTGCTTCATTTTGGAACTTTGCAGTGGTGTGCAGTACCCCATCATGTCATATGCCATTGGATTTGTATTGAAGAGCATAATCCAGTGCATAAATCATATTGAAGAGGATAATCAGTACATAAATCAGTTTTGAAATATCTCCTTCCTATCAAGTTATAGCCAAAAACACTAAAAATATAAAATATGCATTGAGCTCTATGGGAAAGTGAAAGTGCCCAATATAATGGCTTTACTCATGAGTAGGCAAATGTGCCGTCCGCCAGAAAGGCCAGGCTGAGAGGAATCCAAGACTTTGTCCAGTTTGGGCATCTGGTCACCCTGTCTACAATAGACTACATATCTCAAATTGAAACCATCAACTCTTTGTCAAACTTTACAGATGGCGGAGTATGTTAGCTTGTTACAACGAAACACAAGGAAAATTCTATGACACTTTACAATAACAGGTTTCTGGTGAAATACACTTTTGGGGACAAGAACCCCCTTGCCTGAAATGTAATCTGCAATTGATGGCTATTTATTTGCATACAAAAGTTGGAGGAAATTTTTATTACAAAGAATGGGACTCTGAAGGACATGAAAAGGAAGGCTAGCAGATCTGTGAGATTTTGATACCAAATGTCTATATACAGTACAATTTATATACACAAAATATTCAAATGTCTGGAGGAAAGCCACAAGACCAAAAGAATTTAAATGACTCATTCAACAACAGTTGCTGTTGCGATTTTATTTCTAGCTACAGTTTTTATTTAATTGAACACGTGCAAACACACACACGTGAACAGGCATATAATTTTATTCTGACTTAAAATTAGAAATGTTAACATCTTTCCCCCAGAGTAACTGCTCTAAGAAAAGAAAGAAAAGTTCTGAGTTTTATGCTAAGTGATTTGGTTTGTTTTACTACACACACAAGAGCCTTTGGAATCATTCATGGGACTTAAACAAGACTGCAGAGCAATGTAGCTCTTTGAGAAAGAGCTTTTGGCTGCAATCCTGAAGTGCACTTGGGCTAGCCTATCTAACACATCTAACACTGGGCTGGCCCAATTTCAACATCGGCCAGCCCAGTTACACCAGAAAGGCTTGGGCTGGTGTAAGTCAGCATAGGCTGGCCCAAGACAGATGGCCAACCTAGCTATGCCAGGCTATGCAGTTCAGGAGAGCCATGTTGAGGGCATGTTCAGCGTTGCCTTAAACAGTGCAATTAGGCTGTATCCAGAGCCTGTTTCAAGGGCAGAAATGCTCTCTCAGTTATACCACCTCAGGAGCAGAAATAAATCTGAATAGACATATAAAGGTTCATGATAAACCAGAATAAGAACGGCAGTGTTGACAAAAATTCTATGTTCTTGGCCATCCTAACTGCAACCCCTGTCTCTCAGGATAGAACACAACTACAACAGCCTACAACCTCAGGATACAGCCACCCACTCCAACAATCCTTTTGCATCCACCCTCCACTACATGTACTGCAGACTCATGCTGCAGCCAGTACTGGCTGTCAGGGATTCCTGGGCTTCCTTATAAGAGAGGCACCAAAGCTGTTCCTTGTTCTGTGTGATCAGAGGCAGGTCTCCTTGGGAGCAAGCCGACCCCAGGTGCCACTTGCTTCGTGCTCTGCAGCCTTAGCAGCCAGTGGATTTGGTCCAACTTTCTGCTCTGGTTACAGCCTAGTTGGGGCAGCCCAGCTGGGCCATTCTCAAGTAAATGAAAAGTGTGCACACTCATTACAGAAAAGTGATTGTATTTCTCGCAAAACACCTTTGAACATATGGTTTGATGGTAAGTACAGAATTCCACTACTTACAGCTAAAGAAAGTTAAACCTGGTCTTGCATGCTGGTGATTCCTGCTGAACAGTTGTTTATCTTACATGTGCTCTGCTACAGCACAAAATTGAATTATCAATTGGAGGCTTTCCTAGGCAAGTTGAAGCATGTGGAAGTGTCCCGAGAGCAGGTTCAAGTGGAAGATTTACTGGTTGACTTGTCAAGGTTCACTTGTCAAGGGGACAAGTGGAAAAATCCTGGTAGTTGTTAATGATAATATTCCAGTGAAATGCAGCCATCAGCTTCTTTATGATCTGGTCACAATGCCAGTGCGAACTCATGAGGCACCTATCAAGAACTCTTCCATATCTAAGCAGTAGAAGCTATAATTACTCCTGAGGCAGTATGGATGGAAATAAGAATAAGCCATCACCAAGAAAAAACTGTGGCATGGCTATAAAAATTGGCTGCTGTCAAGAAATAGTTGCATATTAGAGCTCCCACCAAGGGCAACAGGCTGCGAATGACAGTGCAGACCAAAGATTGTGCTGAGTAGCGTAAAGCCCTTATGTCGGCCAGCACAGGAAGGTCACAAACATGCCGTAAAGCAGATTAGTGCCTTCCTATGAAGAAGCAGTGCTGGTGTATTGAGCCTCTGCAGTGACACAGGTAAAGGTAAAGACACTAGCTGGGTTTAGTGATTCTAGGGTTGCCATAATTCTCTTCCACAAAATCAGGGCAGGCCCCTCTGTCCCATTTGCCAGTATGTGAACATCATCTCCAAAAATCAGGACTGTCCCTGTTTTTCGGGTCATATAGCAACCATAAGTGATGCAGAGAGGGTGGCAGAAGGCACATGGAGAGGAGGCAGGAGGAAGCTTTCATGAGTGGGGAAGGGCACTCCCAGGGAATGCAGGGCTGGGACCTAGTAGACAGGGAACTAGTAGATATGCCAGATCCCAGTCCCAATCTTTGCATTGCAGCCTCTGGCTATTTGTGTTTGCATGGCTCCATGCTGCCTTCATAGGTGGTGCAGAACAAAGCAGACCAATCAGGGCTGCTCCCATCCCATGTGACCTATGTTAAGGGGAAAACTGTCCTCTTGTCCCAGAGTAGCATGGCACCTGCACCAAATGTACACTGGATGCTGCATAGGCATGCAACCCTGCCTGCTCCAATGCATTTTAGGACTGTGCTGTAAGAAGATGAATAATAACAATGAAAACATACAATGTATAGGGATTCCAGAAACTGATCACTATTTGGATCTGTTTGTTTGACTTGTTGGTTTCAGTATTTTTCCTCTCAATGCGTTTATTCCAGTGAGACAAGCCAAAGCTAACCTTGAGTTGTAACTCTTCTAAAACTATTCCTAGGGTCCCCCCCCCCAAAAAAACAATATAATGTTTGAAATTCCTTGAAAATCCAGTAAGGATTTCCAGGATTGCTTTCTATAGTCACCTGAAGATCAATACTGTTTCCTGTAGATATCAGGCCAATTCTAGACAGTTGACAACCCCAGCATACTGCCATATTTTCAGTCTTGATCTTGGACCCAAAGATACACAGAGAACTAGCAGGAGAACAATAATTTTTTTTGAATGACCCAACTTACTTTTTGTGCCTTTCCTCATGTCTATAACTACTGGGCACAGTTCAGATATTTAAAAAAGAGACAAAAAAAGAAAATCCTGCTGTATGATTCACGTACAGTATGCACTGCTTCCAAGGTGCAAATGCAAAGGGTCACATAATCACCAATTATTGCTGTGTGAAAGCTGAATTTCAGAAAGATTTGAAAACGCCTACCTGTCCCTTTTAGAAAAGAAACCCAAGGGTGGCAATGAAAAAAATGGGAGTACTTTTCAAAGCCTTGAGTGTGGGAAGCAAACACGCAATGTTTGTGCTCCTGATTCATGTTCAAGTGTATCTTTCATGTATATACAGTATATCAAATCTTCAACTGCCCTGAAGATCAACTTCTTTCTGCATCCCAGTCAATTCAAGAGCACTCTATGAGATGGGGAAACACATAGGGTGCAATCCTAAGCATGTCTACTTAGGAGTCCTATTGTGTTATATGGAACTTACTCTCAGGAATTCCAGCCATAGTTGTTTTTATGTGGGCGAACCAAAGCAGGAGGGGAGGAAGTCATCATAGTTGCACTGTGTATTGTGGGAGTACCTGACTGAACCCTGCTCAGAAGCAGATGGGAATAATCTAAATTTATATGTCTTGGATGAATTGCTTTTGTAAATAGTCAAAATTCATCATAAGCAATGGTAAACTTCTTGCTCACCCACTTTCTACCAATTATAAGTTAGTGACTTCCTGCAGCTGAAAATTAATAGTTTGAGGATCTGATGTATTTTAAACAACTTTTTTGACAATCATTTCATTGCTCATTCTAGGGACATTTAACAAATTTCAGATATATTTCTCAACATATCTTGTGAATTATTAAAATTAGACATTGTGAGTTTTAAATTTTTTTTAAATCATTCAGATTGCAATCCTATCCACATTTGCATGGTCGTAGGCTCCACTGATTATGATGGGAGTTACTTCTGAATAGGCATGTATAGGAATGGGCTCTCAACTACATATATCAACTATACTCCCTTCCTAAATGACCACACCACTTCATACAGTAACAAATTAGGAATTATACAGCTGTTAACAATCAATATTTGCTGAAGTGGCAGCTGATGTGGTACTCTCCATGAATGATACATTTAGGTAGTATATTTCCTGAAAAGTCCAAAAGTATGATCCCATCCTGCCCCACCTACTTTCCTATCTAACATCATGCTGTAAATTTTAAAGCCTGTTTTTTTATTGGTATTTTATTGGTATTTTTTTATTGGTATTTTCATTTTTATTGGTATTTTCATGGGTTAAAGTAAACCTAGAATCAACAAAACAATAAAGCGCCATGATGCTTCACAAATATAAGGAGCCAGTACTGCATCATTTATTTGATTGACATCCCAACCAGTGGTGGGCTCCAGCAGGTTTGCACCTACTCTGTAGAACCGATTGTTAATGAGAGATAGGCCATATAAAGTTTAAAAATAGTCATTTAAAAGTGGCTGCCAGATGGGCAAAGAACCGGTTGTTAATTTCTTTGAATCCCATAATTGATCCCAACCCTAGCCATGGCTGGATCAGGCAGGTCAAGTGGCTTGGACTACATCTAGCAGTACACTGCAGGCCAACTGAACTGCCTGATGCAGATCATGCTCATGGTGGCTGGATATACTTATTCCCTGTAGTTTGCCAGCAAAATTGCCAGTGCAAATCCAAGCAACCCATGTAAGGCTTCAGGGCCCAGGTATAGAGGTTAGAACATTCTGTGTTGCCACCTTTTCCAGGTCCAGTCCTCCCTGTTTTACTCTTCTCAGAAATGGACTCTCCCCATCCCTGGAATGCTCTCTCCCACCCACTGTTTTGGCCTCCCTGGTCTGGTGTAAACATAACAATTTCCGGTGTGGACCCGGTGTACAGTCCTCTGTGCCAGTCTAACCAGCACTAGAAGAGACATGAACATCCTTTATAGCAGGGTTTCTCAACTCCCTGTCCGGTGACCACTGGAGGTCCTTGGCAGCTGCTTGACCAGTCAGTCTGTGAGAGGTCTGTCTCCTCTGCCTCTTCCCCTCCTCACAGCAGGAGGGCTATCGGAGGATTGCAGTTAAGAGACCAATGCTATGCCTGTCAACTCAGTAATAAGTCCCACTGTAGGCAGTGGAGCTTACTCCCAGGAAAGCATGGATAATTCTGCACCCTCAGAGTCCAATGCCTGTTACTCAGAAATAAGTCCCATTATTGTCAATGTGGCTTACTCCAATAAGAATGACTAGGATGGCTTTAGGCATTTTCAATGCAACCTGCATTGAAAAAGGTTGAAAATCCCTGCTCTGAGTAGACATGCATTGAGACATTGGGTTCTCACCTGCAATCCTATCCACAGTAACCCAGCAATAGATCTATTTATTATAAGGAGATTTACAGCTGGAGGCAGCTGTGTTGTGCTCTCAGTGGAGAAGCCCTCCTTCCAGGTCGCCAGAGGCAAAACTCTCCCTCCACCTCCGGGTTGGTCCCTGGAAAATTTCTTTTCCACAGAACTGGTCCCTGAGGCCAAACAGCTTGAGGACCACTGCTTTATAGCACTTTGATGATACTAATGGGCCAGTGCAAAGGGTCCATGCAGGCAAAACATCAATACCCAATGCACTAATTCATTCATTCATTTCTTTATTCCTTCATTCTTTGAATTTATATCCTGCCTTTCCCATTCCAATGTTAAATTTCTCCCCACCTGCTGTTCTCACAACAACTCTGTGAGTAGGTGAGGCTGAGAATATGTGACTGCTGAAGGTCATCCAGGAAGCTTCATGGCCAAAAAGGGATTTGAACCCAGATCTTTCCAGTCTTGGTTCAACTCCCTAACAACTACATCATCGAACATGAATATAGACTCCTGAAATTTGGAATCTTTCCTGCCATCTGATTAAAGTTGTTCACTGATAATTTATTCTCCAATATTTAATGTTACGAGATGCCAAAATGTTGATGCAATTTTTTTTTCTTTTCTAATTCACACAATCACATTGTGACACTGTTGTCTTTTGAAAAACAACATTCATGAGTATGTTAGGAAGGTCTCTCTCTCTCTCTCTCTCTCTCTCTCTCTCTCTCTGTGTGTGTGTGTGTGTGCGTGTGTGTGTTTGTGTGGTGATAACTTAGACAGCTCCAGAAGTTGCATTTTTTGAGCAAAATCTTTTAAAGAGAAGCTAGAATTGTTTATGTTGCTCAAATTGCAGGAAAGTTGTTTCCCACAAAGCACAAACACATGCCTTATTTTTTAAGCAACAGTTGATCTGAAAACAGTTGTGTAAACTAGGCTAAGGGTAGCCTACAAAATGCAACAGGTTTCAAATATACAGGTGAACTGGGGAAGGGGGGAGGGAAATCTGATTGGTTCAGTTGTTGCTGACGTCAGATGCAATAATCCACAATGACCAAATAAAAGTAAACCTATAGCTAACATTTGTGATATACAGCAGGTCAAATCCTTGTTTAATCATAGCCTTACTGTGTGGGTTTTGGCAAGCTACTTTCAGCATCATTTTTCTAATCAGTAAAATGGGACTGTGACATGGTTCACAACGGTGTTCTAATAAAAATTTATAAAGAAGCACCACTTCACAAAGGATAAATAACATGCTGTGCCATAACTGCTAGATGGTATAAAGCCTATACTGACAACCAGATCTTATCCCAAAAAGCTTCCAGGATAACTAGATAGAGGCAAGATAGGTGAGGAGAAAGAAGTAATTAAGTGTAGGCATTACCAATATCAGAAAATTTCAGCTTCAATAATCATAGAATCATAGAGTTGGAAGGGAACCAGTGGATCATCTAGTCCAACCCCCTCCCTGTAGCAGGAAATCCTCATCTGCTGGGGACCTGGGTCTCGAACCCTGGTCTGCTGGTTAACAGGCACAGTGTCTTAACCACGTGCACCAAAGTATAGCTTAAAAATGAACAATTTCTCTTTCCCCTTCACAACACTGTTTCCCAAGTGCAGTGCCATTGTTTTAACAGTTTATAATATGTAAAAAATATATAGTTCATGCTGCATATTGCAATTTGAAAATCATTCATGCAGAATTGCAAAAACTTGCTCTAGGCTGAAATGTGCTCTTTGAGACAGGTGAAATTATTGCTCAGCCAGGAAAGCGAGAGATGTTAATAGAAATCCAAGAATATTGTTCTTCTGATCCTCAAAGTGTCTTGGTGATGCAGGGTCTGTTCTTTTTATAGGGCTCCAATCCATGCAAGTCCTCCCGAGAACTGGGTTGCGTGCAACTTTGCGATAAAGCAGTGTGATCAAGCACAATCTATAGATTATGATTGGCAATGATGAAACTAGGTTACAGTATTTTAGACGGGAATAAGAGATGCTGCACTTATCCCATAATATTCAACTATATCCTAAGGATAATCCTCAAGTGGGAACTGCACAAATTATGGTTAGAACATACTGTACAGATTTTAGCTCTGAAATTCCTTGCTTTTGAAGGTATGGTGTTGCCCACAGATTATATTGCTAGTCATGGCTGACTGTAGGGCGCAGTGCTAATTCCTATTTCTAAGCCTTTAGAGTCAGTGTTGTCCATATCAGTGTTGTCATGATCATGGGGCGGCAAGATTGTCAAAAGCACATGGAACGCTGTTTTACCTTCTAACCAAGGTGTACCCCCCCAACACATTATCAGAGAGATGATGTGGCCCTCCTACCCCCTTCCCCCAAAAAAATTGGAGACCCCTGATCTAGGCCAGTGGTTTTCAAACTTCGGGAGTAATTTACTCCAGGTCTTTGTGGGGGAGGAGCTGGGGCAGTGAGGTGAGCCTTAGGATCACTTACCTGAAGGGGAAGGGAGTGATTTTCTGCCTACCCAGGGGTCCTGCCAGGCTGTATCAGGGCCTGGGGAGTCTGGGGGCCCCTGGGCAGGTCTGTAGATTGCTTGGAAAAGGTCCCCATGGCTAGAAAAAGGAAAGTTTTAGTGCAATTCACACAGACAGAAAAACTATAGTGGTGTGCTCAGAGACAAAGGAGACAATGTTTTGCCACACAATGCTGTGTGATTCACAAAATAAATATTTTTAATACCTTGCCTACTTCTATAACTTGCTTGCCTACTTCTATACCTTGCATTTTTAGTAGACTGTCAGAAATTGGCATTTACATATGTAGAACTTAATTCACATAAGGTATCATCCTAACCTAGGCCAGCACATCAGTTGTCCTACTCCTGTGGTGTAGGGAGGCAAGGTATTAAAAATACCTTGGAGTAGCACAGAAATATCTAATGGCACTTTTGTCTCACCCCCAGGCCAGCACAGGACTTATGCTGGGGCTTGTGTCGGCCTAACTAGAGGTTAGGATCACAGTTTTAGAGGCAGAATCTATACGAATGAATGAATTTTACTAAGATTATGGTACTCTACAGATATATGAGAACTTAAACACTGATGCAACAGCTATCACCCTTCTCTAGTTTTCAGATGTAATATTCCTTGGTTACCCCACACTCCTATGATAGCTACTGCTGGCAAAAGTGGCACGTGTGCTATAAAGCACATTGCAGATGCCAGCACAAAAATACATGAGAACTGTAATGCAAGAGAAATATACATCCAGGGATCTCATTTCATGAAACAGGGAAGACCACATCAGAAGGGAGGATGAAGGAAAGACAAGGTGAATATATTTTGTCAAGGAGTGGGGGGAGGAGAGAATACAACACAAGGACTGTATGGGAGCCCAATCATATGTATATCTACATTATGTGTATGTGGGATTTCTGAACCCATTGGAGTCAATGGACTTATAGGAAGGTGTGGATAGGTCTGAAGTATGAGAGTGCAATGTCTACTCTGTAGTAAGTCCCATTACAGTCAATGGAGTTTACTCATAGTATGGATAGAATTGAAGCCTTACTATGCAGAGGCAAGAAGAACACATACCTTAGTGGGGGCTGAAGGCAGGAGAGGAGAGTTTGCATTGACAACAGGGACTTTTTAGGCACTGCTAAGGGCTCTGTGGATTGGCGGTTGTTGCCTCTGGGAGCCTTAGGCTGGTGGGATCCATTATGTGGCCACAGGCTTCCATGTGAGATCTTTTGTGATCTTGTGACAGGTCTCATGAAGTCCCTATGACTCAGCCCAGCACCTTGTGCTCATTGGGCTGGTAAATATGGGCAGAGTTCTCTGTTGGGTCAAAGGCCCACTGGAGACTAAGGGGTTTCTGCAGGCTTGACTTGGTGTCTCTGCAAGCAGTTACTGGCCCATTGGATGAGGTTTGGATACCCCTGATCTAGACCACTGACTCTGAGTACAACTACTGTATGTGGGATCACATAGCTGCTACACTATCAGCAGGAACAAAGAGCAATAACTGGAACCTTTAAAACTGGAAGTTTTAAAGCAAGCATAGTCCATCTCTTGCAGGACTCCTATAAAAGTTATTCATTTAAGGTATACTTAAGGTATACTTCTGTTACATAGGCTGTCACTCCTCTCAGTACTGGAACAGGAAGTTGCTTCCAACATTTGCTCTGTTTCGGGAAGGGCTTACGATATATTGCAGAGCACATGCCATAACACTACCTCAAGTCTAACCACATACCACACTCCCACACCAAATATACATAACTCCACACGCCTTCAGGGCTATTTAAGGAACCTCACATTTCTGCTACCTTCTGCAACCAACAGGATATTTCAAAATCTAGCAGCAATTTGTGTAAATAGAGATGGACACATCCCACACAGTAAGAAGTACAAATGTAAGATCTATAAATAAAAATCTCAGTAATTAAAAAATTACTCAGTAAAAAGTAATTGCTTACTTAAAAAAATTAACAGTAAAATCTCAGATCTTACAAAGTAAATTCTATTTGAACCAGAAGTTTGATAGAAAATAAATTACAGCTCAGTTGGTGCTCTTGTATGGTGCTCCTTGTCCAGAGAAAAATACAGATGAAGTTCATACATGGTAGAAGAAAGGGAAATAAAAATGTCATCTAGATCCTTTAAGACATTTTGAAAAAAGTACTAAACTTCCAAATTTGAACAATGCATTCAAAACAAATTGTGCCCCAAATACTTTAAGCAGTCCATGTCACAGACGAAAATGCTACAGGCCTCAAAAATGTCTTTCCTGCCCACTTCTTCCAGTTCCAGAGTAGAGCCTGGAGGCTCTGAAATTAACCAGGATACCAACTTTAAGAGCAGCAAGATATACCTGTTAGATCGCAGTGGCTCCCTTTCTTGCCCTAAGAAACTTGTAGGTTTTATAGGACTTTGTTTGCAATCAGATTAGGAGCCCAATCCTATCCTACTTTCCAGCACCAAGACAGTCTTTTGGTAACAGAGACTTACTTTGATGTATAGGAACATTTCCTTACCTTGAAGGAAATGTTGAAGAGAATGGCTTACCCTTCCTATTGCAGGATGCTGTGAAATCCACATTGGCTTGGCTATATTGGCACCTGCTAAAATTTGCAGCATTTCATTTTTAGGAATAAATCCTACCTTGTCACTGTCCACTGTGTTCTGAGAGGTCCTGGATGCGATTGAAATAGTGTCAGGCTGACTGCTCCCATCCCCTTGGCTATCTGCATCTTCTCCTCCCTCCCTGCAGGGAAAGAACAGGAAATTTTTGTCAATGGATTTGAGAATAACTGAGCTAGTATGTGAGAGCTGGTGCATAGCTGATCACACATGAGTTACAATTCTGTGTGTAATTTAGAATGATGTCATCATTACCATGAGCTTAGCACATAATAACCATGTTTACTCTGGGAGATTGACTATCCCAGGCTTATACAGTGACAGCAATGTGTCTCAAAATAGCTCCATAATGAAGGTGGCAGACCAACGGCCCATCCAGCTTGGATTTCTCGCTTAACCAAACCCAGCCAACTAAATTATAGCCTTGCTGTTTTGCACAGCTGATGTCAATGGGCTTTTAGTGGTTTATATTAGACAGGGAATAACAATCTTTAGGGGTGAAGAAGTACAAAATATTGACTTATTTTTTCTTTTAAATACTCTCTATAGGCTATAGTGCATAAGGTTTGGGAATATCCTTCCCTCAGATCCCCCCTCTATGCATGAGCTGTATTGTTATTTCATGACACATTTGCAAGGGGTGTTGAAGTTGCATTCCAAGTCCTTTCACTGGAACAAATGGAACCCTTTGGCAGTGAGATCAATAGGCTGGTGTGGATGATGACTCCATTCAGGAGTGACACCAAAAGCTCCAGAGCACATGCTTACTTGGAGGACCTGGTTGTCCTGATGGGCTTTTCCTTTGCAAGTTCGGCTATCCGTGAACCCAACTTAAGTCTATCTGTCTCTGGAGCCCATGGCTACCGGACTTGCAAGGTGAAGCCCAGCTCTACCCATCCTGTAGATCTGGTTTCCATCTTACTCTCTACAAAACTATGCCTACCCAAAGGGGGAGGGTTGGATTGCCAGTGGGGAAGATGAGGCATACTCAGAATGCCATAGCAGATGCAGTCCACGTCGGTGTCACTAAGAGCTACCACATAAACCAGATTAGGGTGATCCAGATTATAAAGCATGGTGAGAAATTGTCTTTGATGGAGAACCATCAACCAGAATAAGAAGATGCAAGATGGTAGATGATGTCCTCCACTGTCCAGTTGATAAACTACATTGCCATAGGCAACGCCCCCTTCAGATTTCTCTTTCTTCTCAGTTAAAAACTGGGTGATGACAACATTACCCAGGTCAGCGTTGGTCCATTAGCTGCCCTATTCTGATGCTTGCAATATAGATTTATTGTGTAGTTAGTATGTATTGATATTGTTATTTACAATTTATACCTAAACAGGGGGTCAAAACTGGACAGTTGTTGGAAGAAATGATTGATATTACCTCTTACTGTTGTTTCTTTGCTTTGCAGGAGTCTTGGGGAGCTGAATTGGCTCTTTCAAAGCTCCTTTTACATGTATAATCCTTTCCTGAATCACTTCCCGAATATTTTTAATCCATTCTTGTTTTGTTTCAATGCTGGATGCCTAAAATTCAATGATGAAAGAAGTCAAAATTATGTTATAGTATTTCCAAATATGGGTATGTATTTCAAATGCTTTGTTGCTGTTCCAACCAAACCCTTGTCTGCACTGTAGAAGAAAATGCCTGCTTGAGCCAGCTGAAGTTCATAGGCTAAGTGTAGAACACCAGCTTCACCAGTAAGATGATAAGGACCTAGTTTTGCTATGGGGTATTGGGACTTTAGGCCATGCTGGGCGATGCACAAAGAGCATGACAATACTACTGGCCAATTTTTAAAAAATCTTGGTATTTTTGAATAATACCATCGGTATTACACATATCATTTGAAGCATAATTTCATGCAGAATGCAATGAAACAAATCACAGTAAAATATAACAAAAGTTATGGGTGGTGCAAGCGGTTAAGGCGCTGTGCCTGTTAACCAGCAGGCCAGGGTTTGAGACCTGGGTCGGTCCCACAAGACAGAGTGAGCTCCTGTCCTTAGCCCAGCTCTGTGACGCCAGCTGGATCCAATCGTATCGGCTCTGCCTTTCCACTGGACTAATTCAGTGGTGTGGAGAGGGGTGATCTGCTGCTTGGGTAACAGCCTATCCTCCATAACAATCCAACCCAGGCTTTCATGCTTCGCATGCAGCGTATGCAGCGCCGAGCATGATACCATAGTCTTTCAAGACTGACGGAGGCCTGCTAATCATCAAAAAACCTACACGCGGGATGTTGACCTGTCCACTGCATGGGAGGAGATACATCATGGGAATGATGTGTCACACCAAGAGATGCCACTGCTGAAGTTATTTTACTACACATTTGAACTACATCTTCAACTGGCATCTACTTTAAGGAAATTGGGCAGATACTGCGGATGAGCTGCTTATCAGCCTCAGGAGGCATAAGACTGTAAACCAGCCAAACAGTGCAAATACTGAACTCTTCTAATACAGGATCTTCAGACAATGAAATTCTTCCACAACTTCCAACTGCCTGCTGTTTTACAACATTCACAGCATCAAGACTATCTAACAATTCCAGGTGCCAATGAAATAAAACAAATGTTAGCAGAGAAAAAACCAGAGACTCACTTTTAGCACTGTTTTGTTATCTGAGGAGGGAGTCCTTCCAGACCACAAGGCAAACTTGCAGGGGTCTCCTTCGACATGCTCTGTCACTCCCAGTTCTGAGGTCTGTTAGGAAAATAGATAGTTGGGGATAATTTTTTTCAGTAAGTTCAGAAAGTGTAGAAAGGAGAGATATATTGCATCCCTGTAGAATTAACATAGCCATAGCAAGTAATGCTAGATCTTCAGGTATCCTTTGTACTTTGATAAAAATAGAATAAAACTGGACTTCCTGGGATTTGACTGAACAGGATCAAACTGAGCATGTCTTCGAGATTTGGTACAAAGTCGTATGCATCTTTTTCTTTTTATTTAGCTAAAACCTTGAGATTCATAAAACATTAATTTTAGAAAGATTACCAGTAATTTGTTCTTGTAAACATATTTAGTGTGTCCTGCAGAATCTTTGATCTCTTTGCTGAAAACAAGAGAGATTTCAAAGAGAAACAAGTGCCTTTCCCGGCCTTTCCGGATGAGTGACTTAGGATCCCAGACTTGGAAGGAATCCTGAAGGATCAGCTCTCCCTGAACATCCAGGTTTTCATCAAACCCTGCAAATTAAAAAAAAATTGATCAGAAAGAAGATCTCTTGCAATTGGTATCAGGCAGTGACAGAACAAAAAAATAAGAGAGCTTTTTCTCTAGAGAATTGTAACAGAAAGGAAAGAAGGTTAAGGGATCTCATTTACTGTATAACAGCCATGACACTCTTTGCCACTCCAAGACTTTGTCTGACATCCTTGGCAATCAGGCTTGTTTTCTACCCTTTGTTCCACTATCCACCCTGCCCCACCTTTTCTCTTCAATGAATTTGCTTTACAGACAACTCAAATAATTGGGGTGACAAAAAATGGCTTTCTGCTGCAGAAGCTGGAGCTGTAAAAGAAAAAATGGGTTAGATGCAGGGCTGCATAAGTGAAATTCCAGTTCTGCCACAGGGTTTTTGCACTCCTCCCAGCCCAACCAAAACCCTGTCTTGAGAGTCAAGAAAACTTCTTGAGTAGGGTAAGATGGGGTGGAAGAGAAAATCTCCATAAATTGGGAAAACCCTTTCACAAGTGGAGTTTCTGCTTGTTTCCCGATTTTTAGTGATTTTCTGCATTTTGCAGCACCTCATGACCCACCATGCAGGCTTTCCTGATCATTATAAGGAGCTTTTCCAAGAAGCCTGGGTGCAACACCATGGAGGACAAACTTCTGCTCATGAAAATTTGGATCGAATCCTTTGAGCGGAATGAGAAGAGACAACGTATTATGGATGCTGTCTTTAGAAGCAAAGCATAACTGTAACCAAAAAAGAAATTCAGAACAGGATAAAATTGAACAAAGAGTGCCAACCTCACCCTGAGGTGCATGAGTGCATCTGCTATCCTTTTAGCTGGTGCTCCCTGTGCCCCCAGGAGCCTGCTGCAGAATTTGGTATGTAAAAGACAACCCCTTCTGTGCCACTCAAAAGTGTTGCAATCCTGGGAATTGTTTTGCTCCATTTCCCCCACCCTGCACTTTAAGGGAGAAGAGGACAAGGCCCTCAGGCTGGGCCATTGCAACACCCCAGTTTGATAATCACTTGTGTATAGGATTGCAGCCTACATAATTATAAGAAACTGGTGAAAAGTACCCACGTTGCGGGAGTACAATACCCTCCATATGCCATACCCCCATTGTGCAACACCCTCCCATGCACAGCACTCTTCCATGTGCATCAACACCCATGTGCAAAACCCTTCCATGCGCAACAACCTCCCATGCATATAACCTCCCATGCGCAACACCCCTCCATGCACATCAACCCCCCATGCACATCAATCCCCCCATGCACATCAACCCCCCATCCACATTAAACCCCCATGTGCAACATCCCCTCATGAGCAACATCCCCCTGTGCACATCAACGCCCCAATGTGCATCAACAGGCCATGTGTAACATTCACCATGCACATCAACCCCCCATGCACAACATCCTCTCATGCACAATATCCTTTCATGCGCAACATCACCCATGCACAACATTTCCCCTGTGCATCAGCCCCCCTGTGCATCAGCCTCCATGCACAACACTATGAGCAACATGCTCCTTGTGTATCACCCCCGTGTGCAACATCCCTCATGCACATCAACATCCATGCGCAACATCTTTTCATGGGCATCAACACTCATGCACAACAATCTCCCATGTTCAATCAACCCCCATGCATATCAACCCCCATGTGCATCTACCCCCATGCACATCATCCCTCATGTGCAACATCCCCCCATGTGCAACATTCTCTCATGCGCAACATCCCTCATGCTCATCACCCTCCATGTGCTACATCAGCGTTTCTCAAAGAGGGGGTCGGGACCCCTTTGGGGGTCGCCTAGAGCTTTCCTGGGGGTCGCTAATGACCCCTGGCAGGGGGCCAGGTCAGGCTGTAGCTGCATGCTCACTGGGGCTGACTGACAACCTCAGGGCTCAATCCTATGCATGCCTACTCTGAAATAAATCCCATTATAGTCAGGGGGGCCTTTACTCCCATGTAAATGTGGATAGGATTGCAGCATCAGGGCCCAATCCTATGCATGCTTACTCTGAAATAAATCCCATTGTGTTCAATGTGTGCATAGAACACACATTTCATTTGTAACAATGAAAATACATCCTGCATATCAGATATTTACATTACGATTCATAATAGTAGCAAAATTACAGTTATAAAGTAGCAACAAAAATAATTTTATGGTTGGGGGGTCCCCACAACATGAGGAACTCATAAAGGGGTCACGGTGTTAGGAAGATTGAGAACCACTGCGCTACATCCTCTCTTGTGCACTATCCCCACATGCACACCATCCCCCCAGTGCATCAGGCACCAAATTGCTGGATGTTAATCTTCAACGTTAAGTGTAGGACAAAAAAAGTTACACCCCTTTTCAGCCCCTTAAGAGTTAAATTTCTCAGCATCACTTCTTGGTCACAGAAGGAACACCTTCCCCAAATTTCATGCTTCTTGGTCCAGGGGCTGGGGCAGAACGTCCTTCAGTCAAGGATTTTCAATGGAAAGTATGGGGAGGAAAATGCCCCTTTTCATCCCCTTCTGGTTGGAATTTCCAAAAACTAGTTCTTAGTAGGTGCCTCCATCACTGAAGAAACACCCTCCCCAAATTTCACCCTTCTAAGTCCAGCTGTTTAGGCTGGCCATTGACGAGTGAGTGAGTGAGTGAGTGAGTCAGTCAGTCACTTTTCATTTTTATATATATAGATTAATAGCAAGTTTCCCCCCTCCTCCATACATTTATCTGTGCATTACCAATCCCTTTTCAGCTACCAAGATCTGCTTACCTTCTAGCATGCTAACATGCATTGCATCATTAGCTTTCTTGGGGACACTAAGCATCACTTCCAAACCATCCTTGAGTTCTCCCTTCCCTTCTTCACAGCATGTTAGAAGCTCCTGCCAAAACAAAAACAAAATTTAGTACCTGTTGTATATGGCAAACACTTATGGCAACCCTAAGTTGCGGGGCTACAGGCAGGCTGATAAGACAGCACTGCATCCAGCACTTTATTGGAGCTGCCCTTCAAAAGGGAATATTTTTTCCTTACCCCAGGTAAGGGCACAGTGGCCCCAAGGAGTTTACTCAGAACTGAGACCCCTCCAGGGGTGGTGCTCCTTCCAGCTCCCCAAGGAACAGGGCTTGGATCTAATCCTAACACAGGCTGGCACAATTCATTAGTTTATGCATGCAATGAAAACGGCAAAGCAATAGCTTGTATAGATATAGCACCTCCAGAGGTGCCAAAGTACTGATTTTGCCTTTGGCATTAGTGTAACTAGCCTCTGTGTGCTTGGACCAAATGACTCTTGAACCTGTCAATTTGTATAAAACTAGGGTATGACAAGGGTTTTCCAAACTGAACTTGTAAAAGTGGCCCTGAACCTTCTAGGAAAGGGGAAATGTGTTGAAATAATGTCTTTCCAATCAGGAAAACTTTCCAATCAAGAGAATGTGAAGTCACATTTATTCCCATCTTAAAATATCAAGCAAAGCATACTTTCCCCAGTGATCTTACATTTACTGTATTTATTATCACTATTCAAAAGGTCTTTTAATTGGATGTTATCATGACAACAGTCCATAAAACATACCACCTAAGATTCAAGGGTAGTTTAAGAAAACAAGACAACATGTAGCTACGTGTTTTAATAGACATATGTTTTCATGATAAAGAGGCAGAAAAAAGAAATCAGAGAATGCATACTGCTAGAGGTTGATATAATGTCACAAAAATGGGAAATGGGGTATTCTTATCAAAGAACCCTTCATTTCTGTACATGGGGAAAAATGTCTTATCTGAATGAATTTCAAATTCGCAGAGCAGCTATTTTGTATAAGTTCAAGGTAGTCAATTTAGAGCCAAATCAGTTCTGGTTAATCCGGTTTAACTCTGAATTCAGCTCTTGGGCATTTGTTGTCTGTGCTTACTGGTTTGGAAGTTTACCAAGCATATCTTGAGTATAAGTGACAATTGACAAGTGACAACTGATTACTATTACTGATTTTTGTTTATCAATTGCTGCTTGTTAACAACAAGTGCATTTGAGTTGTTCTAATGTGACAAAATGCCTTCTCTTTCTCTCTCATACAAAATCTTACATGTTGGCAATGTATCTGTGTGTGTGTGTCTAAATGGGAGCATAATATAAAATTCTGAGTTATTCCTGTATTAACAAAATTATAGGAGGTATTGATGGATTTGTGTAATGAGTCATCACATGTTTTGCCTAAGACCATAGAATGTCTGAGAACAGGGCTTCTTGAAGACATAAGATGCAATCCTAACACAGGCTGGCACAATTCATCTGTTTTCCCATTCCTTTAGTGATGCAGGAAGGCAAGCACATGTCTGTGTACTGGCCCAACCTTCCCTCAGGAGTAGCACAAAAGTGTCTTACAGTACTTTTGTGACACTATCAGGCAAGCACAAGACTTGTACTAAGGCTTAGGCGGGCCTAAATGGAAGTTAGGATTGCATCCATATGGAGGATGGTGGGTCAGGAGGTATAACTGGCAGCAGCTGAGCAGGAAAACAGTGGTGATGATACTATGGCACTGCAGGAAAGATTTTGCTTATAAAAACTAGTTTAAGAATTAGCTTGAAAGGAAATAGAAAGATGATAGACAAGTCGAGCATGTGCATAGGGAGCCATATGTGCAACAAACACGGAAGAAAGGAACCAAATAAACATGAGAGAACTGAAAAAAATGAACTTAGAATACAAATAGACATTATTACAACCATGAAGAACTCAGTGCTTCTCCAGATTTCCCCAAAGCTAAATTACAGATTGAATTTATGTGGAATTCACATTCCCAGCTGGTTAACTTAAGCAATGCCTAAATAGAGATATCTACATAAGTACGAGACATAATGGAAAAATAAGCCATTGGTGTACCTTCAATAAAAGCTGATACTTGGTAATTCTCTGGACAGGTTTGATTAAGTATGAGGAAATTGAGTTTGCCAGACCATGTCTCTGTTGAATTTCCTAAGTTTAAAGAAAATTGCAGTTAAACATACAAAAACAGATTCAACGAAATGGTTCCTAGCCTCTTATTCAGTTTCAAAACCAGCCACACACAATCAATTTCAGCTGCAAAATACCTGGGCTGACCAGTTCTTTGGCACTAGTGATCATTATGTGGTTTCTTAAAGAACAACAATAAACCACAGAGAAATTTTGTACCCACTCCTGTGACCGTTTAATGAAAACTTCTGTATGCAAGCAGTGTGCCAGTTAACACTCTGCCAAGAAAATAATAAATGGATTGCTTTAAATGCATATTTACTCTCAAATAAAACCTGGATTCTGATTTATAGGGTTTTAAATCAGATACTTACTATTAAATCCTAGACTATTTGCTTCCCAAGTCATCGCCTGTTCACTATCCTGGGTGGGATGGTTACAATTCATTTTTAAAACCCCTTAGACATTTGGAGATGTACTGTAGATTGCTCAGTAACCTACAGAGCTGTTATTCCTTAGGGCAGTGTTTCCCAAACAGAGAGCTGGGATCCAGTCGTGGGTTGTGATCAGTTTGTTAGTGAGACATGAAACTGACAAGCTTATAGGAAAATGTATTGAACCCTTAGGAAAGAGAAGCTGAGTTGCACGTGCACGTTTACTCATGAATAGGTGTGCCACAGTTCACTTTAAAGAGCAGGCTGAGAGGAATGCAACACAACCAGAATGGTCTCAATCCAATAAACACAGGCCATTGCAAACACTTCAAAAGGAAGTCCTCTCTCCAAACTGAGTAAACACACATATGGCTCATTTTCCTTTACTCATGAGTAGAACAACATGCCTTGGGTTCTATTAATGGCCAGGTGAAGGAAAATGTAAGGCCACCAGAACAGTCCTAATTCCATGAACATGGAGCTCAAAAAATTCTTCAGAAGGCAGCCTTCAGAGTAGAAAACATACAAACGGAGGCTTGAACAGCAGGAAAAGTGAAACTTTTTTCCAGTCTTATAAAGTTAGGTGGGACCCATTACAGTGTCATTTTAAAAAGTGGGTTCTGAAGCTAAAACGTTTGGGAAACACTGCCTTGGGGGATTTGCATCTAGATCCACTTAAATCTATGGAGTGCTGTGTAGTGTGCTGTGTATGTACTAGCTTTATTCTGCAAACAGGAAAATAGGCAGCATAGTCTACCCAGAGCTGGTGTAAGAGGAGTGTGTGGACTATGCTGTATGCAGTCCTGGGTTTGAACATGCTGGAGACCTCCTTGACACAAGGGAACATATGGAGACTGGAGAAATTTGTTCCCTTATCTCATGTCAAACCCAAATCTGCCCAATGGGGATACTTGGATCTGTGCCAGTGAAACACAAATGTGAGAATCCCTGTATTGGGATTCCAGGATAGGGAGCAGGAATAGGATCCTGCATTCATCAGTGCGGCCTGAACTATCTCATTCCTTGGCCCAGAAATATCTCTCCCCACATCAGTTCTACCCTTCCCCCCTCCCCCATGCTGTGCACTCAGTGCTGGTGGCTGCAGTTCCAGGTCTTAATGCAGTTCCTTGCAGTACTTTATGGAATGTTTGCGACAACTAGCACCAGTGACGCCATAGCACAGTCTTCTCTTATTTCTTCAACTTGTTCTTAATAGTAAGGAACAAGATGGCACTAGTGCACATAAAATGGAACAAGGCACTAGTGCACATAAAATGGGATAAGGGACAGGGAGGTCCCATCCCTACAAATGCAAGTTTCTGATATCCAGGTGCCAGGCATGCATGCATGCATGCATTTGGCTGTGACGTTGTGCTCAGTGCTTTACAAGGAAGTACAGTAAAGAGGGAAGAGTGAAGAAGAGTGGTTTCATCTAGCATAATTCTCTCATCCCACATGGGAAATATAAAGGGAGGTAACAGAAGCAGCAAGAACGAGCCAAAGCTGTTATGATAGGGAAGGTGTGTAGATCTCAGCTCTTCCCTATTGCATGGCCCCTGAAGAAATTAGGAAGTAGACAGAGTGTAACAACAATCCGTTTGATGGGATAAATAGTGAGCAAAGCAAATGGTTAAGACACTGTGCCTGTTAACAAACAGGCTAGGATTCGAGACCTGGGTCCCCACAAAACAAGGATCTCCTGCTACAGGCAGAGGGTTGGACTAGATGATCCACTGGGTCCGTTCCAACTCTTATGATTATATGATCTATGATCTACTCCATTCCCCAGATATGGAGCAACAGTGCAATGATCCACTCTTCTACCCTACATCCAATTCCCATTTGGACAGTCAGTTCAGTTTACTAAAATACGTAATACACACAAAAAATCAATGTGCTGATATTACTTGTGATGACCTTACACATTTTTTTTTGCATTGTGTAGGCATGCTGTGAATCCCTGGCTGTCATGGCTTCCCAGTACACAAGCACACAGTGAGCACACATTATGAAACCTCACATGTAGGATCAGTGTACTCACTGGTTGCATGTTAATTCCTACTACTAATATGAAGAAAAATGTAGTGCTTTTTCTGAAGTGCTTTGGGTACATTAACTTAAATCCTTAGAAGAGATAATTCCAGTTTGCAGCCTGAACTCTTAATGGTTACACTACACCGGCTCCAAATTCCTTCTGTGTACGAATTATGTAACAAATTAAGCATCCTAAAATAGCCCAGATTTTCTACTGCTTTTTTCCCCTTAGATCCACAGAGTGTTATAAAGCTATAATGTATTCCATGCAGAGAGAGCACAACCCAACACTTATGTACATAAGCCAGGAAGCACAGACGTGCTGCCTGCAGATCCTGCACATACTGTGACCCACAGAGGAGAAAGCCTCTATGGCAAGGAAGGACGTGTAGTCCAGTGATGGGATTCAAAGAAATTAACAACCTGTTCTGTGCCCTCCTGACAGCCTCTTTTAAATGGCTATTTTTAAACTTTATATGTACTATCTCTCATTAACCACCGGTTCTATAGAGTGGGTGCGAACCTGCTGGAGCCCACCACTGGGGTAGCCCTTCCCAGGGGTTGTGAACTTACCTGGTTGTGTCCCACAGGCTTTAAGCAGGTTGGGACAAGGTCAGAGCAATCAGTAGTGTACTGGGACACAAGGATCCCAGCAACCAGTACATGGTTGCAGAACCCATGATGTCCCTTCATTCCAGCCCCAATGGTTTGCTATCCCCACTCTATAAAGTGATAAATAGCTTTGGGGCGGTGAATTCAGGTGATTTCAAGGTGCTTATTTTGGTACAAGGAAACTTTCCACACCTGCTTTTTGTGGCTGAGGATGGATCACATTTTGTTTTCTGGAACTAGAAAATATTAAGAGAGCTATCTAGATTAGTTTTCAGTGGAAAATAGACCACGGTAACTGGAATCCAGCTAGTGCTTGAATTTTACTGCTAGCTCAATATGCAGTTATTGGCTCCCATTTAGAAAAAGTACATCTGATTTTTCAGTTTAAAGTATGAGTGAAAATGTAGATGACATTCTCCTTAAATGAATCTAGGTAACATACCGGTAATTTCTACCAAGATAGTCTATACCCCAGATTTTCTGCCACCCTGATTTTGCATAATATATCCACAGGGTCCAAAATTAGGATAGGAAGTGCTTGCAGTCTTTTTTTGGGGGGATGACTGAACCCCTAAACAAGCAGTTATGCTAGAGAAAGCTTCTTTTTGTCCCCTTCACCCTTTGCTTTCCAGGAAAAGAGATTTCCTTACCCTGCCAGCATTAAAAAAATGAAATGAAAATGAAAATCACCATCCACTTGCAAAACATAAATGGGATGAAACGTCAGCTTTTTGGTATTAAGCAATATCAGGAGGTTTCCAACTGGCGCAACACAGCTGGCCTGGAAAAGCTTAGCTAGACAAATACTTTTTAATCTGTGTCAACATCCTGTTAAACATGTAAATCTACTGAAATGTTACAACCCTTCTGGAGTAGGCTGGGACGCCACCTGCTGGTTAGTATATATTTAACTGTTAAACACATTTTCACCAAGGGAATATGGATAATTCAAGAGATCCTTTGAGATCCTGCTCAATTAAAACAATAATATTCCTTTCATCTTTTTACTGTAGTTTTTTTTTTGCTAAATTCACATGAAAAGTTCTAAACTCTGAACTGAATAAAGGAAATTTAATCAATAGCATGCAATAAAGGAAGCCATAAAAAGCTGTAACAGCTGCATCAAGGTAGAACACCTGTCAAGTGATTACCGTATATACTCGCATATAAGCCGATGCACCTAATTTTACCACAAAAAACCTGGGAAAACTTATTGACTCGCGTATAAGCCGAAGGTTGTGAAATGCAGCAGCTGCTGGTACATTTCAAAATACCGTAAAAATAGATACCAATAAAATAACATTTACTGAGCCATCAGTAGGTTACTGGTAAATGCAAAGATTTTTTTCCCAGGACACAAGAGTGAAAAGATGACATGTCCTGGGGAAAATGTGGCCCTGGGAAAAAATAAAATTTTTGAGAAGGCTGCATGCTGCCTGCTCATAAGGAAAAGGAGGACAATGAAGACTTTTTCCCAGGCACAAGAGTGAAAAGAGGACATGTCCTGGGAATATTGTGGTCCTGGAAAAAAGTATGGATGATAAGAAGACTCCATGTTGCCTGCTCATAAGGAAAAGGAGGAGAGTGAAGATTTTTTCCCCAGGACACAAGAGTAAAAACAGGACCTGTCCTGGGAAAAGAGGATATATGGTCAGAGTAATTTCCTGGTAGTAAGTCCATTGACCATGATGGCTCAATGCTGGCAGCTGACAAGGAAAAGCAGGGCAATGTACTTTTTCAACACCAAGTTACAAGGCTAAAAAGAGGATCTGTCCTGGGAAAAGAGGACATATGGTCACTCAGTACTTGCTTCTGAGCAGGCATGCAGAGGATTGGGGTCTGATGCTCCAATCCTATCCATACCTACCTGGGAGTAAGCTCCATTGACTAGGATGGGACTTGCTTCTGAGTAGGCATGGTTTGATCAGATGCTCTCTGTATTTGAATACATTTGTTTTCTAGAAGATTGTTTCCTTTCGTTTATCTGCCTTTGCGCAAAGGTCCTCCCTCTCCCTCCCTCCTACCTCAGGAATTCTTAGTAGGGCTTCTATGAACGAGCCTGGCCCAGACTACACAATGGAGGAGGAAGGAGCGTCTCATTTGCATAGACCCTCCCTCTGCAAACATACAAGAAAATACCTCCTCAAAAATAAGATTTTTAACCAAAATAAGATGTTTAGCAGAGACGCTTCCTTAATAGCCCCCTCCAAGACTTCAGGGCAGAAAATTCTTCTCACCCTGACTGGAAAGTATATCTACTTATTTGGACACCTACTTGTTTAGGCTAAATAGGAAAGGAGGGGGTGGGATGGAGGAGCCCCTGGGGAGAGGGAGGAGAAGGACTATAAAGAGACCTGTTTCTCCTGCAAACTCCTGGTGGACTAGCTGGCTGCTTGACCCGAACATAAGCTTGGCTTATATGCGAGTATATATGGTATATTTGTAATTAGCAAAAATGCACTGTGGGAGTAAAATTCCCCTCTATATGCCATTCACCCACGTACATCATCCCCCCATGCGGATCAATTCCCATATGCACTGTTTCCCATGCACACAATCTCCCATGCATAACACCCCCGTACAACATCTCACCAAGCACTCTATCCCCCATGCACTCCATCCCCCCTCCATGCATACCATTACCACATGTGCAACAACCCCCTATGCGCAACAACCCCACATGCAAACAATTGATGGTGTGCCTTGACAAATTCTGTGCCTTGTTAAGTGTGCTGTGAGATGAGAAAGGTTGAAAATCACTGGATTAGAGATACCCAATTTAAGATTAGATTAACTACTGCACTAAGTAGAGCAAACTGGAAGCCTTCCTACATGTAATTAGGAGATAGTAATACTGTATGTACTCAAACGTCATAAATACATTTTAAAAGGGAGAGAAGCAAAAAATTAAAAGAGGTTTAATTTCAATATTATATAAAGAAATAATAAAATATGTAAATCCTAAGCATAATGGGATAAAGATGGTATGGGAAAAAAATCTGTAGATTAAGATTTCAGATGATATTTGGAATTGGATATGGAAGAATCAAGCATGTAAATCTATCTCTGTAAAACGTAAAGAAATTGTATTAAAAACAACCCATAGGTGGTAATTGACCCCTATGGAACTCCATAAAACACATAAATAAATATCAGAAATTTGTTGGAGGAAATGTGGAGTAGAGGGAACTATGGAACATATGTGGCTATATTGCCCAAAAGTATTAGCTTTTTGGAAAGAAGTGATAAAATGGTTGGAGAAGATGACACATCAGAGAATAAAAGGTGATATTACTCTTTTATTGTTCTCGTTATTTACCAATGAGAATGAAAAATTAAATAATAAGAACTTGATAGAGATCTCACTGGAGTTGCAAGAATAGAAATTGCTCAGAATTGAAAAGATTTAAAAGGATTATCATTTCAAAAATATATGAAAAGAGTTTGGGATGTTGCTGTTATGGAGAAATTGACAACGCAAGCAAGAATTATGAGGTGAAAGGCTAAAAAAGATAATTTTTTGGATATTTGGTATCCACTGTTGTAGATGGAGAAAAAAATAGGTAACGAATTAGAAGACTCGCTGGTATATTGGACTGCTCGGTATTAAAAATTGAGTTGTTTTGTATTAAAAGAAATGCTTTGGTCTAAATTGTTGAATTATAATTCTGAACTCTAATTAATAAAGATTGTCAATAAACAAACAAACAAACAAATAAATACATTTTAAAACATTTGTTAATAGTTCCATCCTATGTATTTTTACTCAGAATCCAATATAGAGCAAACATCATAATTTTTCACAAACATTTTCAATAGTGCCAAAATGTCTCTTTTTGGTTATTTTCCCCACTTATTGCAAAAATGCAGATTTATTTGTATCAAATCTTCCCATGATGAAGTGGAGGTAATAGACAGATTGATTTGTGAGCATCTTAGAGAGAAGATTTTGTCTTCACAGAAATTGTCACCTCTGGACTAACCTTACAGGGGTGTCAAACTCATTCCAAAAAAGTGGGCTGAATAGCATCCATGGCACCTTCTGAAGGCCGGAAATGAAATTATTAATCAAGAAGTGATACTTTTAAATAGATGTTGGCCAGAAATATTCACTTGTTTATTGTGTGCATGGGAGATAGTGCACATGGGGGACAGTGCATATGGGAGTTGATCCGCATGGGGGGATGATAGAAACTCATTAGTGACAAACGACAGAATAGAAAAATGTGCAAATCTTGTTTTCCGTTTTCAAGATGAAAGTCCAATCATCATACTGAGAGAGCCCAATTATAGTGGGGGCCAAAAATATTGCTTTCAAGGGTTGCATCCAGCCTATTGTTACTGTTGCCATTAGCTGGGGCGTCCCCTTCATGCATTCTTTCCTTGTTGCTACTATTTCTAATTCTAATACTATTAGAATTAAAATCATCCTGTTTCCAAAAAATTAATTTTAATCAAATTTTTTTAAAAAGGAGGGAAACCAAACTATCACACACATTATTGCTTAAGCTAAGAGAGAAGAGTGATGGATGCTTACATCAAAGAATGTCCCTGCATGCTCGAGGATCAGCTGATTAGAATCTGGCTTGTTTTTGCAGTAGGTGACATACATCTGAAATTTATCTGCCTGTGAAAATAAACATAAGGAGAAAAAAAGAAAGATAAGCAAATGCTGTGCTTGCACCTTCTTTAAACTTCTAGAGAATAAATAGATTCTGGCTGCATTCCTGAACACACTTTCCTGGGAGTAAGACCCATTGAACACAATGGGGCTTACTTTGGAGTAGACATGGTGACGATTGTGCTCGATATTATTCTGACCCAATAACAAGAACAGCGTTGGAAACTGAAAACATTAAGATATGCTTAATGTTGGAATGCAATAGGAAAACCATAGTTACTTGACTTGAGATAAACATGATTTTTTTTAAAAGCAGGAACTAAACGGCAGTTCTGTTTTTTGAATATCCTATCCATAGTGCCTACTGTCATATTTCAGTGGATATTTAAGTAGGCCTTATGGACTGCTGTAAGAAGGCTGGCACGTTTGATTAGACAGATTTTTTTAAAAATAGAACCAAAAATTATCTATTTAAAGAAATATTTATTATAAATGTTTCTAAAATATTTGCACCACCATTTTGCATAATAATACAATCAAGGAAGCTTATAAAAAAAGCTGCAATCCTATAAACACTTTCCTGGGAGTACACTTCATTGACTACAATGGGATTTACAGAGAATAAGAACAGAATAGACAGATAAATAGACAGAGAATTAAAATAGAATAGACAGATAAAGGATTGAGCTCTTAAACAGCATAAAATCAAAAAGGGAAAAGCTCTGATTTCAAATGGTACAGATAATATGGTATAATAATAGTTACTGTATAGTATAAATACTATATAGTTATACGGTAGTTACTGTAAGAGTACAAATACTGTATAACAGTAAAATAAATAAAACACTCATCACAGATGCAGCACCAAAAAAATTTGCTGAAACTGAGTAACTTCCACTGCCCTCTAAAAGGCAGTTTATGATGGAGCCAAGTATACTACTTGAGAGAGCTCTATTACAACCAATGGGAATTCCTAATCTTTAAATCTAATCTCCAGATCATAAATCCTGTGTAGGCATCCCCTCTCTGGGGATCTCTTTCCAGGTACAGAGGTTCCTGTGCAAACAACATACTGCAACCATGGAATATGTGTTACAGACCACTGGTGCTGGGAACTTCCTCTTAGGTTACTCCCAAAATTTCTTGTTACATATTCTGTGTCTACAGAGACTGAAGCTCTTTGACAAAAAAACTCATCTTAACAGAATAACTTGACTTTTACAATCCACTTTAGAAGAACGCTGAAGTTTTAAAATATAAGAATGATTGGAAAATCATAATGGAGAATTATAGGGAGAAGAAATTATATTTTAACACATTAGATACTAAACCTTTTACTCAGGGGAGATTATTCTTTATTTTGGAGACTCACTAGTAACACTAAAACCATGATCAGGAAAGGATCACCTCTTATTCTGATTTTTCTTGACATCCATTGGCAGACATCATGGCATCTTGTAACAGTTGCAACCTGTCATTGGAAATCACTAGCTCATTGGATGTTTAACTCACACGCTTGAAGAAAACCTTCCTAAAAGGTTCACTTACCATTTAACAAACTATATACTACCTTTACCAAATTAAAGCTATTTAGTCCCTATTTTGAGTGCATAGGAACACTGTTAATAAATGTGCTAGGTTAAGGTTCATTACCCAGGTGACAAAGCAGTGACCCACATCTTCTGGGAGTTGTTCATATTTTTCAAGTTCTTTCAGAAAAATGCTGAAAAAGAAAGAAAAAGGGTTTTTGTCAGTTGTTGGGTCCTGCCAAGCTCTCCTCTCATTGTCAACATTATACAGCTTTATATAAAAAGGTATTAACTGGTTTTAACATCATCCAAGCCCTAAAGAACCCTGTTCTTAAAGTAAAAAAAGTCAAATCACCCATCTGGCTAACGCAGGTGCTAGATGATAAACAAACACATAGATGTTCACCTGTAAGATGAGAAATTTCTGCCAATATATCATCTAAATCATCTCCTCACCTTATCAGTCACTCAGGAAGTTAGGGCTGTTCAGGCAGAGATATTTACATCTCAGACAGAGATGTTTTTTCCAGGCAATGCCTGGCAGACAAAATCAACCTATTCGCCCCTCTCAGGGCTGTTCAGGCAGCAAAAAGATAGTTCAGAGATAATTACAGGACTATCAGCTTCCATAGAAAAAGCTTCAAAGCAAAAAAGCAAATAAGCCCCCTTCTATGTGGTAGGATCACACCCCCCCCTTCTGCACCCTCATTCAATTTTGCAAAATTTTTGTAGAGATCTGGTTTTTAAAACACTTGGATGTAATCCTCATTTCCATCTGAAATAAAGTCCCATGTTACAGTCCATTGCACTATTATTTTAGATTAACACCCATGAAAAGCAATGAGCCAACATCTGAGTAAAAGAGTTGCAACTATATGTAGCTGACTTGTTCATGCTGGGTTTTTTTGCTTGTCTCTCTGCTGTGAATTTAATTGCACACTCCCAGTTATGTGATGTATGTTATATGTAGGGTGTTTGGCTTAAAACACTAGGCATTAAAGAAGGATTTGATTAATGGTTCTTCTTGTATGTTTTTTACAGTGCACTTTCTCTGAGAATATTTACAAAATGGTTGTGAAGACCAAAATTTAAAAGGCTATGGAATAAAATGTTTTATCCAATCTTTTACTATATTTTAATAGAGATTGTACAGTTCTTAGACAACAAATCAGTGATAGGTTATTTTTCAGGATCTGGTCTCAAGTAAAATAAAAACTATAGTCAGATTCCTCACTAAGTTAACCCAACGTGTCTGAGGTTCATATAAAATTATATTATTTTAGTCTCAGAACCTGCCCTTGTCTTATCTGTGATTCTTAACCTGCCCTTGTCTTATCCTTGACTTATACTTGAGTACCTGCAGTATATTTCAGCTCCAATAAATTCAAATTTCTTCTTGAATTTTGATTCATTATAATTTCTGAATGTCCTCTAATGTAGAAAAGCTCTACAAGTAGAAAACTATCAAGGAGAATATTTCTAGCCTGTTAGTTTACTAGCTGGAGGGAGTATGATTGATTATACAAGAAAGTATTTAACTATTAACTATTTATTATTTCTGCACTCTGATTTAGGCTGCAATCCTAAAGACACTTTAGGCTGTATGAGACATTGAACACAATGGCTTACTTTTGAGCAGACATGGTTAGGACTAAGGGTGCAATCCCAAACACACTTTCCTGGGAGTAAGCCCACTGAATACAATGGAACTTACTTCTGAGTAGATAGTGTTAGGATTGCACCCTAAGCTTATAGTGTTCCCAACTCATTGTACGGCCTAGGTAGATCAGGTTTGAAATTCTTTACAATTCATGCTTTGCTTTTGCGGCCATGAATGGCTCTACAGGTGAATGGACACTTTTCACAGATGTTCAGGCACCTAAAAAACTAAATGTTTTGCCATCCTGTGGAAATACCTGTGGCTCATATCACTGTTATCTTACTCATTTTTCTGAAGCCACTATTGACACACATCATAAGGCCCTACAGAATACAGCACTTCTTCAGGAGATATTTTATGAAAATATTTACAAAAACATACTTATTGTGGAAGTCGTAAATCTCCTGGATGTTGCCAAAAATTATGTGCTCTTTATTGAGAATTCCTGGAGGTATCTCTTCAACTCCACTTGTCATTTCCCACAGGTAGGTCTGGAAGACAACCATGGTTGTTAAGCATACTGAATGTGCAACAAAAGAAAACATCTTCCTGGTTTCTTGCCAAATACACAGAATAAGGGAAATTCAATATAAAAGCCTCAGAGAAAAAATGAAGGTGGGTGCTTCAGTGACATGAAAAATCTTAACACAATGAAAACAGAAATATGAAGATATCTGCCTGAGAACAGAAAAAAATGTTCTGGTAGCCCAGCAAGTTGTGTATTTTTGGGCTGAACTGCAAGCAGTTCAAATTAAATCCTTTCCCCATGGGTTAGTTTGAATGTCACTTTTTCCTCTAGGCACAACATTGATGTAGGACTCACATCCCACTGAGGCATGCCTGCAGAAAACACTGTGTATCTATTGTGAACACAGAAGCCTCACCATGTTCTCTACACCATTTCACCTGGGAAGAACAAATTAGATCTTGCACTTGTGCAGATTATTACATAAATTAGGCTTTCTCCCATCAGCTGCTATACAATACTGGCAATTTCACAGAGCTGTGAATCATCACACAGACCTCCTGTAATGTCCTGGGTAAGTGTGTGATCTCCAGAGCCTTGCCATGGCAGAACTAAACACCATGACACCACATTACAGCCCTCTTTCATGTTAGGTTTTCAGAATTTACCACAAATCATATTATGGCAAATCATATTATGGCAATACCACAGGATCTTGCTGCCAACAACAACAACAATCGTAAGAACATATTGTATGAGTCCTGAAAAATACCTCTAAGCATTCATGTAAGTCCCTGACATACGCCTTCTCAGTCTGAAGCAGTTCAGCCATGATGAATCTAGAAAAAGAAAAGCCTTTGAGTCAACTTATACAGTACATCAAATACACATCCAAGTAAGAAAACAATTTTAAATGCTATGCAAATTAATCCTACATATATATTAATATATATATATTTACTCAAAACATTTGGTGGAACACACAAGCACACACACAAACACAGCTGAGCAAGTGATGTTTATTCTTTCATCTGCAAGATGTTTCTCTCATACCTTGAAAGGATTAAGGGGACAATCCCATGTACCTTTTCTTACTTGGATTTGTAGAATTGCAGCCTGAATCTTTTGCACTGTCTGAATGAAACCCAGCAGGTGAAACCCTGCTAACTGAACAAGAAGCACTCTTTCAAGTGGGTGTTCCTCTTTTATTTAGCAGGGGGAGAGTAACTGGCCCTACAAACTCCCAACAAGGTCTGCTCTAGTGGCTTCTGCTGGTGTCCCTTTTGCATTTTAGATTGTGAGCCCTGTTGGGACAGGGACCCATTAGCTATTAATTTTCTTTGTAAACCCATTTGTGAACTTTTTGGTTGAAAAGCGGTATATAAATACTGTAGGTGGACAGACAGACAGACAAATAACTTGCTTGCTATCTCAGTATGCATTATTGCAGTTAAATACCAGAAAAGTGGCCTTCTAAAATGATGCAGATACTAAAGTATAGAAGAGCCATGTTGAAGAGGTTATGTCACTTCATAACAAGGCAGGGTATTTTTAGGTATCTCCTGATTCATACAGTGTCTGAATAGGGAATGGGTATCCCAGTTCTGAGCTATCTGGAATACAGGGCTACTGCAGCACCAAAAATGGCTGCTTGGGCATCTAGCACACCCCAAGAAACTGCCTCTGCCTCCTCAGGAAATGAAGTAGATTTCTAATTCCTTTATTTGAGTAAAGGATGTAGTCCCAGAATGGCTTTTGGCTGACATAGAATTGAGGAGTCCCATGTTAAGGTCTCAATCCTTTCTTTTCTCTACTCCTCTAAAGAAGTCATGCTGTCAAAGCATGCGCTCCATTCTACAGGGAAGGAAAAAATCCAAGTGGTCTTCGCCACATGTGCCAAAATACGTCGACTTCAGGGTGGGCCAATATGTAGTCTATCAGTCATATGCAGCCCACAATGTCCTTTTTGGTGGCTTCTGAGAGGTTGGCTGTAGCGCCCCCCCCCCCCACCGCTACCCGTTATAGAAGCTTTACATTTTGCTTGCTGCCCAGAGAGGGTAATCAAAATGTCCTATTTCACCCACTGCCGGATGGGCAGTGCTTCCTCTGCCACTTGTATTCTGAGTCTCCTGAATTACTCTGAAAACTCAAAATGCAGAAGTAGCTGCTGGTGACATCATCATTTCATTGCCAGTTACTTCTGGGTTGACCCAGTTGAAGGCTCATGTGATCTCTTCCTTGGCTGCCCATAGTTGGACCATGCTGGCTTATTTGGACTGCACCAACAATTTCACTGTTACAAATCCTACTGGACCCAGGAAGAAAGATGGAGGATGCAATCCTAACCAATTTAGGCCTGCACTACTCACCCATCTCCCTCTTCCCATGGTGACATGGGAAGGCCAGTGCATGCCCAGAGGCCTCACCACCACCTCCCCCAGGAATGGCGCAGAAGTGCCTCATGTCACTTTTGCAACACCCCCACGCCAGTATGGGACTTGTGCAGGAGTAACCAGGGGTTAGGATCGTGTTGTTAGTGGTAGAAGGAGAATCAGGATTTTAACAGCACCCTTCAGCCCTCATTTGACCATCATCTCCTACTGTTCCTCCCTCTCCTTCCCACCCCGTGCTGACTTACTGCTGCTGACAGAACCAGTGATGAATCTGCCCTCTGGGCCACTGCTCACCACTTGGAGCAGCAGCTCAGCTGCTCTAGACAGCATGTCATGTTTTGTGACAGCTGTCAAGGACCTTATGCTGCTAGAATAATAATAACAGCAACCATCAGACTGTACTACTTCTATTGAAACAATGATCTTTTGCCCAAGTAACATTCAGTACAGCCGTACTGAGCATGATATTCCATTAGCCTCACAGCTGAAAGGGCTTGTGAAACTGCAGAATTGGAGTGACTGCTTTTGACATTCATGTGGTATGTTGTTCAGGGGTCTATTTCTCACCACTTACTCTTTTTTTCTTGCTGATTTCCGTTTTTCCTCATTAGCCTCATGATTGGCATCACGTAGTTTTACCTCACGATCTGACAGACTTGCTGGAATGATGTCCAGTTCAAGGTCCTTGTTATCCTGAAAAAGCAGTCACTTGAATTTTAAATATATTCATATGCTTTGTAAAAGTCAGCACATCAACAAACTGGGAGCGATGAAAAGAACAATAGCACTTCAGCAGCAGCAATAAAGTGGGAAGAAGACATAGATAATTACAAAGGGAAAAAAGACCAGCTAACGATGCTAATGATTAGCTAAAGGCATGTCAAATTTGACAGGTGGTGTAGGAGGAGGGCTCAAAACTGTTTGCCACAACTTCATTCACCACCCTTTCCCTGGCTGCTGCTCTACCAAGGAACTCAGAACACAGGAGAAATACAGGGGCCAAACCAACAAAGCCAGGTGTCAAACTGGGAGGAAGAAGCAGACCAACTTCAACTTCTCTTCAACTTCTGTGAAATCACAGTCTAAACTTAGGGGCAAGGGGAGGATTATGATCTTGGAAATTATATTTGGGGTTTGGCTCCCAAAGCTAGCCAACAATTACAGATCCCTGGTTGAGGAATTCCAGTTCTTTCTCCTCTCACCTTGTCCCATATACCAGTGTCCACTCCCATGGCCCTGGAGCTGCTTTTTAGGCTCTCAGGGGGGTTCCAAGCCACCCAATATCAATGGTGGCCAGATATGACTGCTCCACAATCTTGCCTGACATTTACCAAAATCCGGAGTCATAAAATATACTTTGAGTGAGCTCAGTGTTGTCACACAACTAGGTGTGTGTGTCACACGACAAAGCTCAGTGTGTGATTCATGGAAGACAGATCTCAAATGACAGTTCTAATTCAAACTAGAGTTTTTATTTAAGGAATGTCAACAAAACATGGGACTTACAGTACCTCTGTATTGATTCCAAGAGCTTTTTCCAAAGAGTAGAGGTATTTCCCCATCCTCAGTGAGAAGTCCCGATAGCGTTTGTCGACAGTGGTAACCCATTTCCTAATTTCAGTGGCATGAGTATGTCCTTTCTCTACAAAACTATCAGCCAGCTGAATGAGAAGCTTCACTTTCTCCTTGGTTTGCTGTCCAAAAGAGTTTTCTTTGGTTATCATTGTTTCCCTGAACATTTTCTTCAATTTCTATATATAAACAATAGCCATCTGGGCTTCATGTTCTTCTCAAAACAATCAAGAACATAAAATGTCTGTGAGATCTTTGGAGGCACAGCGTAGGTTGAATGCAATCTTTTCATTTTGCTAGCTAAAATGCTTTTGAATTTTCACATTCTTTTATATGCCCAGACTGTCAGCACATTCTGGGACAGAAAACCCTTACAACTTTAATACTGAAATATTTTTCCAGGAGTACTTGTAGCTACTCAGTGGAATTCAACCTTCACAGCTTGTAACACTTTTCAAAAAGGTTCCGGATCAGATATATGTGGTACTATGAAAGTGACATCATCACCATGCTTAAGTATTTTTTTATTTAAATTCTTAGAAGCGAGAATTTGAAAACATAGGAAGAGACCTTTCATAAAATTATAAGGTTTTTTTTTTTTAGGAATACGGGAATGTAAACAAGCAAAATTGTAAATGGAAAGTACCACCTGGAAGTTGTGGTTTCTGCAAATGAATCTTCTAATTCTATTTGAATTTGTATAAGAGATTGCACTATCACACTAAATAAAATGCATGAAACTATTCTCTTTGTGCATAGAGTTGCTTCATATGTAGTTTGTTATGCATTTCAAAGAAAAATATTTTGTTCCTAAGCTAGAAGTCTTGAAAATAATGCCCAGAAACAAACATATTACTAGACCCCTGAAAATGAGAGTAGAACTGAAGTCAATGAGAGAAACTCAAGGCTGGCCAATTTACCTTGGTCAGAGGTGACACCAGAGGTTAACCAGGTGAGGCAGTGGCCAAGAATCATACCCACAAGAAAGCCCACCAGACAAGACTGCCCCTTTCCTTGAATTCTCAGTAATAAAAGTGGTAGCATCCAATCTGCCTTCAGGGAGGATCATGGAAAGACCAGTGCAAGACTTTGTTAAGTGTCCCTTTAACCAATCTGACTCTAGCACTGACCTTGGTAGGTACTTTGAATTCTCCATATTCTTTCAAAAGTTCCTGAGTTTCTTCTGCTGATTCCCCTGGGGAGGTGTGAGTAGAGAGATAATATTCTCCAGTTTCCTGGATCCAGTCTAATGCCTACAAAATAAGAAATGCCAAAAAAAACTAAAACAAAATAGAATATTTATAACTGTCACAGCCCTTTACACCTTGTCTCATCTGGTCAACATTAAAAGGGACAGGGCTATAGCTCTGTGGTTGACCAGAAGCTTTGCATGTTGAAGGTCTCAGGTCTAATCCTTGTTTCTTCCCAGTTTGTGAAACTGGGCAGCCCCTTTCAGTTAGACAGAACTGGATGTTCCAATATAAGGGAGCTTCCTATGCTATGTATTCTCATCAAGTTTATTTGTGGGTCCCTTCTTGCCTCCCCTTCTCCTTTTCCTTCAATATGGACCTTCAGCTTTGTACAATCTCAGGGTTGCAATCTAGCAACCTGAATGCTTTCTTGGAATAGTGGCCTATCTATCTCATGCTGTCAGCTTCAACTAGTGTCAGGTCTTAAAACCAGCTCTCCAGTGTTTTTTTCAGTCTTGAATGATGGAAGGAGTTGCTGGGTCTCTTAATGCAACATGTGCTCTCTGAGCAATAACTTTTCCCACAGCTAATCTATTAAGCAGGCCTTCATTAGTTGACAACCCCCACAAACAAAGGAGGTGATAGAGAGTGCTACCTGCTTAGCACTGCGCTCAAAGACCACATATTGCTGGCACTGATCTAATCGCCGTTTCTTCAAGGTCCAGAAGTGAAGTACTCTATTCTCTCTCTGCAGCAACTCACTCAGAATGGCTGGGAAAGAAAAGGACAAGCCGTTACCCTCAGTGGCTCAGTAAGTGTACCGAGACATAAGTAAATGCTAATTCAACATGCTACTTCATTACAGAAATATAAGTTCCTGATGCGAAGCACTTCAGATCAGGCTTTAAAAAAGAAAACAGCAGAGGAAAGGCAGTCATTAGTGAATATACGCACACACACATCTCTATACACAAGTTCTATAACAAGGTGTCTCTTGGGCTGAATGTGGCCCCTCAGAAGCAATTTATCTGCCCCTCCTACCAGTATAACTGGGCTCTCCCAGCATGATAATTGCCCTACTCACATCTTGAAAATCTGAAAAAGATTTGCACATTTTTTTCTCATTTGCAGCTAATGAGTTTCTGTGCAAGAAGAAAGTGCTTCTTTCTGGTCCATCATCTACGTAGTGATATCATTTTCTGCTTAATAGGTCTGTTCCTCAACCGGCACATTGAACGCAAACTTTGGTGCTCTGTATGAAGTTTGACACACCTGCTCTATACTGTATATACAGCAAGAGTTAACTAAGAAATTAAGTCCTTTTTGTAAAAACACAAAGGAGTATGAACAATGCTTAGACATCAATAGTAGTGGCACCAGTAAATGTCTACCTTACACTTTGTGCTCACACTCTCTCGTAATTTGTCAATAATGCATGGAGGATGCTGCCTTACAGTGCTGTTTCAGAAACATTGTCCAGCACTTGATTTGTCTGCTCAATTTTCAGTCATTGAAGTATTCCCTCAAATCAGTTATGTATCTCACAGTGCAATCCTAACCCCTGTTTCAGCTGACATATGTCCTGTGGTGGTCTGTGCACTTCTGTGCCACATCTGGAGGTGGGTTAAACCAGAGCACAGATATTCACTGGCCTCCTCATGCTAGTGCGGACATGGGACAATGGGTGAGTTGTGCTGGCCTAAATTGGTTAGACTTGCACCCTCAGAATGTACTTTTAGAATTGTCAGGGAACATAGGAAGGCAGACTGAATAAAAAAGGTAGCATCTAGTTGTTAGTATACACAGGATTCCTTCCTGCTCCTTCCCTTTGCTGAATCAGAAGCAGACTAGGAATAACCATGGTAGTTTGTAGATAGATAGATGGATGGATGGATAGATAGATAGAGAGAGAGAGAGACAGACAGACAGACAGACAGACACACAGAGACAGACTGTTTGCACCCACTGTCTCAGGGCCATCTGGGCAAAAAAGCCCTTCCTAGGAAAACATCTCTTGCAGTTCTGAACCTGAAAGCCTTCAAAATACTCCTAATGGGTCCCATGACAGCTGCCTGGGGTAGCGATCTCAGTTTGTCTCATAGGAGGCTTCCTGTCAACATGTTCCTATCTCTTTACAAGAAAATACAGCAGACTGCCTTTGAATTATGTTCCATGCCTGCCAAAGATTTATCAGTGTAAGGGGCATCCTGCCTGTTTTTAAAATTATATTTTTTAAAATAATTATACAGGATAACATGTATCCTGTAACTTATTCTTTTTCTTTCACAAAATAGAAAAGGTTAATATATATGTTTAAAACCTGCACTTTCCATAGATGCAGGATCACAAGCATTCAATCTTGTCTAATGAATTCTCTAACAAAATTTACAAACAGTCAAAATACTATATTTTCTTTGAAATGGGGGACACTGGGACATTTTCAAACTCATAGCAGAAGGCCCACTGTCTGGAGCACTAAGGCCTAAACTGTATAATTACTGCACTGCCATTAATCTGCTCCTCTCTAGAGCTTTAAAAGTAATCCAATCAGAGACAAAAATGGCTTAGTTCTGCAGATTTATTTTGGCTCATTTTTATCAGCACCTCACAGAATTGCAGGGGACAGATTAGCAACTGTTGGATTAGGGTGACAAAAGAAAACAGCAGAAGCATCAGCACAGATCTTCCCCAATAATGTATAATCAGCACAACAGAGCATGTTCTTTTGATCATGTGAAAAAGGCTGGCACAAGGCAATAGCAGAAATGGTCATTGTGGCTAAATGGTTGAGAACAAAATGCTGAACCCTCTGACAAGGGATCATATTATGAATTTTAGTTTTTGGCTTGTCTGAGAAGGATTGGAATACAGCCTTGGTTTGTGCTCTGTAGCAGTTCAAATGTTAGGAAAGCCCACCATGGTAATCATCCTTGAATGTAACATGAGGCAGATATTCTTTTCCACTGCAATACAAGGGAATTAAGGATGGAGTTCTGTTTTGTTTTTTAAATAAAATGGTCTTGGCCAATGTAGGATACTATGTAATTCTCTTATAGTGGTGTACATTGACACACTCTTGACTATCCCTAGAGTAACTGGAGCAAAACTGTACATCTTATATCACCACTGGTGCATCTGAGGGCCCAATCTTATTCAACATTCCAGTGCTGATGAAGCCATGGCATTGGCGTATGTGCTGCACCCTAAAGTGGGGGCAGTCGTGGAGACAGTCCCACAGTAAGGGAACATTTGTTCTCTTGCTTCAGGGCTGCAAAATGCCAAAAAAATAGGTGAACAAGAGATTCTGTCCTGGACAGGTTGAGACAGAGCAAACAGACGACAGCCCTACAAACCTATAGCCCTGCACCAAAACATTGGCCTAAATGGCACTGACTTCAAAGGCAGTGTAAGTAATGAGAGGAATGGGCACAGTTTGTGTGTGGCAATATGGGTTGGCTGCTGAAAATATGGGTCAGATATAAGCCAAATGAATGCAGTGTTCCTCCTTGGTGGCTTACATGCATCGTCTCCCAGAACTGTTAGATTCATGTGGTCCCATGTGGTCCCATTTCAAGAAAGCTACACATCTTGTTCTTGAAACTGTGGTCTCCCTTGCATGAGATCTGTCACTTTGCTAGCATTCCATAAAAGGAAATTCAAACATGTCAGCCAGCATTTCTTATTGGATTTGGTTGAAACCTCCTTGATGTCTGTGCAACAGTTGCGCCTACTGTGGGAGGCTTTAATATTCTCCTTGCTCCACTTCCTTTCACAAAGGTAGCCCAAATTTCCAGGAGTATGGGACATCACAGGACTCAGGGAGGACGTAGTGGGACATAGACCCAGGGTCAAAAGGGAAGTGACAATGATGGCCTCACTGTGATGAGAAGCTGTTTGGGTTTTTCTATAGTCTCTTAAGGAGAATAGCTGGCCAGAAAAAAATCTTAGTATTAATCTAAAGATAATGATAATTTGAAAAGTATTATCTGCAGATTGCATGGTATTTGTCTAACAACAGAAGATGCCACATAAATACATTTCGCTCTGCTACGAGGTTCTTAGAATCCATATTCCAGCTTTCTGAAACAGAAAAAATTTTGTCAATTTTTTGCACCCTTGTGTCATTGCAATTGGATTGGATTTTGTATAAGAGGCAGAAAATATAAAGCATCTGTAGGTATCTTTAATCGCAAATGTTTATGAAATTCTGACTACCACAGACCGGCATCTGTCATAGAGCACAGGCATTAGCAGCACATGTGTGCTGTATTTCTATAGTGAAGCTGCCATACCATACAGACAACTCCCAAAGAAGACACTGACCTTTGACTTGTTGTTCAGGCCCTCGGGTATGGCTCACTACCCCTGGCATGCTGACGTTGTTTCGGTGAATGTACTTGAGAAACACTTCTGCATTCCTTCGGGCTAGTGTGCAGGCCTGTGGGCAGCAAATGATACCCACCCACCCCCAAACACAACAGTTACTCTTCTGACAAGTAGAAAGAAGAAGAATAAAAACATCAAGGAAGCTATTGAACTGTGACATGAGCTTCTTTTCTCATTTGACCTCCAAAAGATGTGGACGCGCATGAGAAAACACTGAGAGAACCTCAGCCTGCAATCACATACATCCATCATGTGGAGGATGGTGTGATATGAAAGGGAAAAAGGCTATGTGGAAAAATTGCCCAATTCCAGCATAACGGCAAACAAAATCACATAATGCCCCAACAGAGGACAAAATGTTTTTCTTTATTCTAGATGGTTCTTGTTGAGTAACTCTGGAATATAATCCTGTGAAATTATAGCACGACAGAATCTGCATACAGTATTGTTACACAGAAGAGGAAGTACTAAGTTTAAAATTTTTTTAAGATGTATGTGTCAGTGACAGGCTGACCACAGAATGGACAGAGTACCTCTACCTTAAAGCATTACATAGAAGAGGGAATTTTTTTAATTTTTTAAGGGTTTAATTTTTTTAAACCCTTCTGTATTGTGCCCAACCTGCCTAAATTCCCTCTTCTACGTAATGCTTGAAGGTAGAGGCATTCTCCTCCATTCTGTATGGTTACCCTGTATGAATGAGCTACGAATTGTTAGTGGGAAAGTTAGTGGGAATGCTATAGGGAAAATTGCCCAACTTTCTCCTACCTACATCCTGGTTAAAATATACAAGAATGAGCTGCCTTAAGCAACTCAGACCAATGGCCCACACCATCCTGTCCTAACCACCTTGGTTTTCTGATATCAGAGTTCTCCTTAATTGGAGATACCAGATACCATTCTGTCATTGTCTACTTGAAAAACATTTGCTCTATCATGCTACAATCCCCTCCTGCCTGCTGTAGTAGTTGAGTATGTTGACGCTAGAGAAATAAGAACTGGGAGTAAGGGAACAATGAGGTCAGAAAAAAAATGATATTGCTGGGCACTCTCAGCACATACAGCTCAGAGATTAAAAAAAAGAAATGAACAAAATAGACACTCTACTTTCTACATACTGATTCCCACCTAGGATTGGTCCAAGCTGTTTTTGCAATTATAGCAGCAGAGTATTGAAAAATGGGTATAATAAGAGCAGACCTTAAGAAAGGCTTCTTTCTGTTCCAGATGTTTGCTGATTAAGGGGATGACATGGTCTATCTCAGATGCTGGTCCAAGCTTATCCCGGCCTCCACACCAGTCTTCATCTCTTCGATACTCTTGCTCCAAACTCTCTAGCACACTGCAAACCTGAGGCACCATTCAAAACACAGACGCTATTAAAACTACCATAAAAAAAGAGAAGATTCCCTAGAAGTGCAAGAGCATATAGTTAAAAAACCAACAAGAAATAGGTTCACAGATAACATCATGTGGGATTTCTAATTCAGGATGCATTTAATAAAGGACTACAAACAGTAGCTACACTGTAGTTTGAGATCCAACTCGTAGGCTAAATAGAGTAGGAAGCTTGAGTTCTGATTTTCAAGCTGTCCCAGAACTACAAAGGCAAACAGCTACCATGGGTCAACTCAGACCTGTACCAGATCAACTGCCTGTGAACGTCCAAGCTGATTTGTGCTGCTGGTCTGGGAAGGAAAAGGGGAATCAAAGTGTACCACTGCCAAACTCATCTCTTCCCGAATTTGATCTGCCTGCCTTCCTGCTTATCATTGTGCTCTTCCACCAACTTCCACCCTTTTCCCACCTCTTGCCAACTCCTTTCTGGCCTACCTCCTCCAGTGGGCTTCTGGCACCTGGTAGCATGTGGAGCTGGATGCTTACAGCAACAGATACAGCCCACACATACTAGTTGTATTTGTGCAGCTATAAAGGAGGTTACGCCAGTGGAATTTATGTTTCTTCAATAGGACTGGACCATTAGTCACTTGGTTTGAATAAATCAGAGCTGACCACTGCCAATTGCCTTTAAAAAAATATGTTGAGCCATGGTTGAAAAAAAATCTTGAAAAGAATTGTAAGTACTCCCTATTCATCAATTAATCTGTATTTTACCACCATCCTATGTGTGTCTACTCAGAAGTAGGTCCCACTGTATTCTATTGGGCTTACTTCCAAGAAAGGGTTATAGGATTGCAGCCTAAAACAATTCAATATTTACTGATTATACTGGTTGTATAACGGGCTTCATCTTCCCACTTCATTATACATTATTATTCCTTATCACAATCCTTATTTGAAAAGGAAGATGAATCCTTAAGGATTCATCTGTGAAGAGGTGGCTAAAGGTGTCCTTTGTAACCCCCTAGGATTCGGTTCTGGAACCTCCCGTGGATTAAAAGAAATGGAAAAACAGATTAAAGACCCATTTCCATGTTTCTTTTCCCTCCATTATGCTTAATAGAATAAGAAAGTTCCTCAATATCTCTAGCGGTTTGATTATGGGAGTGAAGAATGGAATGATGGTTTACACATCTTGTCCTTTACAACAGTAGAATAGCAGTTTTTTTTAAAAAAAAACACAACTGATTTGCAGTGATCATTCATGTTGAGTCAAATCCACGTATAAAAAGTTGGTGTAAAAGAAGGTTGGACCTACACAGGCCAGAATCCTAAACAGAATGCTTGGCTCTAATGCCAATTCCCAGAGAAAACATCATTCAGCTCACCTGTTCTGAGGTTTTATAAAAAGCGACAGATGCATTCACCAGCTTCAGTCTGTCCTCCATCTTCAGCATGAGCTGTTGCCAGTGCATTGCCACCTTTTCTGCACATTCCCTGATGGCATCAGCGTCATAGTGCCCAGCCTGCAGCAAAACCTCTGCCTTCTGCTGCACCTGTAGGGCACTCTGGTGCGTCTTCTGCAAGGAAGTGGCATGAAAGAGGGACTGTGCATGAAGGGAGGAAAGAGAGATTTGTACAGATGTGCCAGTTGTATGGTAAAATAAAAAAAAGAGATGATGTGAAATATGAACATGAAAAGGTGAGAAAATGAATGAAACATTTTTAGAATGAGTTCCACAATGGACAGCTTCTCTTTAATCAAACATCCTGCTGATTACTATTTGTATGGGTTTATAAGGAAAAAGAATACCAAAATTATTAATAATTTCCATGACATTTCCTTTTAAGAATCTTATGTGGCAAACCAAGTTCTTTCAAACTCCAGTCCAGGCTCCAGAGGTTTGGACTAACCTCTCCACACAGTGAGTGGACCTTTCCATTTTATGGTATTGCTGCATGCCTTTCTCCTTGGTTAGGGGATAGGGATGCTCTAGGGATTCGTGTCTGCCTGGCCATCCTGTTACAGTCTTCTGGGACCCCGGAAGATGCAACTGCCCAGAGCATTCCTGTCCCATGATTAAGGAGAAACAGTAAGGTTTAGCCCAAACAGGGATTGATCTTTAATAACACAGCGGCCCACAAGTTTGGCTATCATAGAAGTAGACCATTATTATTCCCATTTTATGAAGGGAACTGATATAGCTCATTTGAAGTTATAGTACAGAACTTTGTTGTAGTTCACCCTTAAACCTGATGGACATGAAAGTTAAGTGTCAGAAATTTGTGGACAAACTGTTGAATGGGGCAGTACAAGAAAATCATGAGATAAAAAAATATGCACAGGTGACTACTGGCTAGTGTTGACTGGCCAGGGCCGTTGGGAAGCCATGTTTTCAAGGGGATAAAGAAATCCCCAATTTTATTGTGTGTGCTTTTGCCCTACTCATCACATGTTAAGCTTTAAAGCACCATCTATATTTAATCTGATATTCCCACTTCTGGATGAACCTTTTCTCTCTCTTCAGCAGCATGGAAATGCCTATCTCACTGGGAGGGACTTAAGTTAATATCAAGTACAAGCACATTGGAGTGCAGCAAGCTGAGATAATATGAAATGTATATCTTGCTTCACAGAGGTACCCACTTAATACTGACAAGATGTGGAGAAAATTTGTTGATAGAGAATCTCCTTCATTGGATGTCAAAACCCTCCAATCCCCTTCAGGGCTTGCCAACATGACAAATTCACATGCAGTGTGATTAAGATGATGCTCACTAAGAGATTATCAATAGCTATGTCGAATAGGGACTACATTATTTTTAATTAATCAATCATGTGGCTGCTTTAGGCCTATCAGCTCAAAGCATATTAAGAAGTTTAATGCTTTTTATTGACATGAAATAACAACCCCTATTTTCTGTTATTTTCAGGACACTTTTACAAGACATTAAGAGAGGCACTGAACCTTTCCTGTGCAATGTTGGTGTGTATGTGAATGATGTTAATGTGGGACAAAAGAAGAAGAGAGCACTTACAGTGCAATCCTAAGCATGTCTTCTCAGAAGTAAGTCCTACTGTATTCAATGGGGCCTAATCCCAGAAAGTGTGTTTAAGATTGCAGCCTTAATTAAACTGGATTTAAATTCTAGTCAGTTGAGGCTTACCTTCACATTGTAAATTACACATACAAAAACTATTAAAAGTGATTTAAAATCATGTCACTTTAACCACGTAAAGAGAATTACCAATTCTACAATCTCCAACACCACCTATATAAATCAAGGACTGCAAATCAATTACTGTAATGATAGCTATATAAGCATTTACAGGTTATCTTACACAGGTTTATCCAAACCGAATATCAGGTTTCCACCCTAAAAAGAACCTTCCTAATATTTAACAAGCTCATACTGGCTTCTACAAACATGTAGGGCAACTTTTTCGTACTGCATTCATATGTTTTTCTGGAATGAATGATAATCAGTTTAATCAGAGCAGCAGGCACACAGCTTTCCAGACTCTAATAGCAGAGCAGGGCAAGCTATTCTATAGCTGTCGCATGCCCAGCTTTAGAGATGGCAAGCAATCCAATCCAGTGGGGAGAGTTCCTGATCAAACTCCACTGAAATGAATGAGAGTTCCATTAAGAATACTTTGATTCATTTCAAAAGAATCTGTATAGAAACTGCAGCTGAATTGCGCCCTAAGAAAATTCAGGGCAAATGTTAAAGTGACAACCCTATTAATGGCCTGTGGTTGAAAGCTCTGAGATACTAATATGAGGTTTTGAGGTGACCCTGTTGTGATGTTGGCATGATGGTGCTTAATTGTCTAGGTATGCAATCCAATGCACAAATATCTGGGCATTGAATGACTGCTTCATACATGAAGTCCCTGCTAACTGGGCAAGAGGCACTCTTTCAAGTGGGTGTTCCTCCTTTATTTATGTTTTATTCTTCTATGTTAGCCGCCTTGGGCTCCCTCTTGTAGGGGAGGAAAGGCGGGGTATAAATCAGGAAAATAAATAAATAATATTTAGCAGGGGGAGAGTAACTGGCCCTCCACACCCCAGCAATGTCTGTTCTAGTGGCTTCTGCTGGTGTTGTTTTATATTTTAGATGGTGAGCCCTTTTGGGACAGGGACCCATTAGCTATTCATTGGCTATTAATTTTTTATTTTCTTGTAAACCACTTTGTGAACTTTTCAGTTGAAAAGCAGTACATAAATACTGTAGATAGATGATGCCTGTTAATTATAAAACATCACACTATTTCTGAGTCCTTGGTATATTATCATCTGGGAGAAAATGAATGGGGAATCTGTTTCTGAATCTAACAGAAAATATCTCTTTCAGGAAATAACTCTTTCAAACCTATCATTGCTCATGTCAGCAGCACCTTAGCATCACATGTTTCTACACTGTCCCTTCTGAAGCTGAACCAGACACCTCTCATGAGAGACTGTTTCCTCTTATTTCACATGTAGGCAAGATAGAGGCATTATGTTCACATCCATTCAGATTTGGATTTGTAAAACATATTTTCTATGAAGTTTAATAACTATAACATTGAGGTGCTGAGATGTTTCAATGATAGGGAAATGCTAAGAGATTGTGGTAGAACAAATTATTTCTTGTTCTTCTAAAGGCCATTTAATTTATTTGAAATGGAATTTGTAGTTGTGTGAGATATTATGCAGATTATGTTTGCTAGTTTTATGATTGCTTCTTTGTCGTGTCCCGCTATTTTCAACAGCATTTGTAAAGGTATGAAAAGATATTTTTTAAAAATCATTTTTAAAAAGGAAAAAAAAGAATTAAAGGCTGTCTTTGCAATACAAAACTTGGCAGGGTGCTTGAAAATGGATCCAGAAAACAACCTTATTAATTTTCCAACATAAAACAGATACCTTCACTTTTTTAGAAAAGTACAAAATTCCAAGCAAGTGAATATAACTAATTTCATCACACTAGAGAAAAACAGAGATTTCTATAAAGGCCACAAATTTTACAGCACAAATTTGATACAGGACAATGCAGGTGAGCATGGAACTGACAACAGAAAAAAGGCATGATTTAATCCATGCTCACTGCACACTTTATCTCTCTATATAAAATTGAATGGTCACTGACTCAGTGCGCAATTCTAACCAATTTAGGCTGACATAACTTACCTGGCATATCTTCTCATGGTGTGTGGGAAGGTTGGTGTATGCCTGTGCACTAGACTAATTCTCCCAGGAATGGGACAGAAATGCCTTAGGGCACTTTTGTGAAACCTCAGGTCAGCACAGGATTTCTGCCAGGGCTTATGCCGGCCTAACTGGAGTTAGGACTGACTGACTGACTGAGGGCACAATCCAGAAGTGTACTTGGGTTACCCTTTCACTGGGCTGACCCAACTGCAAGATGGGGCACCTTAGTTATTCTGGAAAAGACTTGAGGCAGCCTAAGTCAACATAGGCTGCCCAAGATAGTGGGACCTGGGCTGCCCTAGTTGGGGCAGCCTAGGCAGTTCAGGAGAGACATGTTGAGGGCATGTTTAGCATTGTCTAGGGCAGAGTAGTTACTCTGTATCAAGAGCCTGTTTCCAGGGCAGAAATGCCCTCTTCCAGCTCCTCTTAGTTGTACCACCTCAGGAGCAGGTATAGAAATGAGTAGACCCATAGGGGTTTATGATAAGGCAGAGTAAGAATGGCCATGTTGACCAAAAATCTGCGTTCTTGGGCAGCCTAGCTGCAACTCCTGCCTCTCAGTTTCAGATATGGCACAACTATGGCAGCTCACTAACCTGGGGATACAGCAGGTCACTCCAAGAAACCCCTTGTATTCACTATAGACTGTACTGGCATCTCTTCAGGGAGTCCTTATAAGGCAGGACTCCTTACCACAGCTGTTTCTTGTTCATTGTGATCTGAGGGAGGTCTCCTCGGGAACAAGCCCTCCCCAGGTCACTGACTTGGTGCCTACTTAGCATGCTTTAGAGCAGTTAGGGCATCCCAGGCTTCCTGACTCTTTGGAAGCAGCATAACTTTCTGCTCTGGATTCGGAATAGTTGGGGCAGCCAAGCTAGGGAACTCCTCAGTGCCCTAACTCTGGGTAAGACTGACTGACTTATCAATGACCAGCCAAAACCACCAGACCTACAAGAATGAAATTTGGGAAAGGTATTCCTTCTGTGATGTAATTCCTTCCTTCCATGATGCGGCCTGCTGCCCAATAGTACTTGGTAGTGCCTGCTGCCCAGTAGCAATGCCCAGTGGTGCCCTTTGCCCAATGCTGCATGATGGTGCTTGCTGCCCGCTGGTGCCCGCTGGTGCCTACTGGTGCCCACTGGCTGGTAGAAAAACCTGGTGCCCTCCAATTCCCACTGACATTGCCCAGTGCCCACTGGTGCTTGTTGGTGCCTGGTGCCCACCACATGGCAATGCCTGCCTCCCTGTGCTGGTGCCCGCCACATTGCATTGCCCACCAGTGTCCAACCCACAAATATTTTTGAAATTTACTCCTGCAGTGACAGGTAAATTCTAGCTAGTAGTCTAGCTGAACTAGCTAGAGCTGGTTTTAAATTCTTCTCTTTTACTCAGCTGCAACAAATCTCATTAAAAGACCTCCATTTATTTTTTATACGTCTTCATTAGAGGTTTGTTCACCACTACCTGTTCAATGCCTATCAGCAAAAAGGAAGTCTGTATGAAGAGGTGTTTCTGCCAACTGTGTTATCCAAAGCATTAAAAGCACAAATACATGCTTCCAATACTTAGAAGAAAAATATATGCTCCTATCTTCAAGTTCATTACCATGTGGTTAAAAGCTGTTCAACCATTTGCAAGACAACTGCAAAGGCATGGATGAAAGTGGAGCTTTCACGATTACTATGAGTATCTTACTCATATGTGTACACATAGTCATATGTGCTTTTGTATAGCGACAAGAAGATGCCATTTATGTACATCCTGTTCTTTTTTTAGCTATTGCCAAACTTCAAACGAGTTTAGATATTGATCAGATATCAGATATTCCAATTCTAGTCTTCTTCTAAAATCATGATGTAACCAAGATTTTGCTTTCTGTTGTGTTTGTTTTCAACACTATTCTCTTTATACCCAATTAGGTATATTTTAATCTGTGGTATTTGGATTGTTGTAGGAGCAGGGAGTAAAACTGGTTGTTGTTACCTCTATAGCCAACTGGAATTGTTCATGCTCCCTCTGGAGCTGCTCAGCTTCTGACAGGGAACTTGCATTGACAAGACTGGCGTTAAGCATGGATTCTCCATTCCGGATCCAGCCAAGAACCTAGCAGGAAAACAAGTCAAAAGATAACCTTTGATTGACACAGTAGACCCAAATATTTGGACAATTCTGATCCATTCTCCATCATTATGCCTCATGAATCATATCCCAAGACCGGGCCATTCTCAATTACTTGTGTTGAAAGACAGAATGAAACAACATGGAAAGAGCATCATATGTACCAACCATCCCACTACTGAGTGCAGACCCATAAGCACTGAAAATCATTAGACATTCCTTTTAATTGTTCCATAATGTGAGGTGTTTCAGCACTTTTGCTGTACAAATCTTTGTACTTCTGAAAGTTATAAACTTACTTTAAATTTTAATTAAAAATTAAATTCTCCAGATTTTTATATGAACCTGTGGGTCTCATACAAGAGTACTAGGTAACATGCACAGCTCTCTTGCCATATGTCATCCTTCCTTAATCAGTAGAACAAAAATTTCTCATAATGTTTATTTTTTTCAAAACGGAAAAGATTCCATCTCTTTTTTAGTTTATATAGAAATGGATGAATTAATTCCACAAAGTGATACAACCTGTTTTTAATGCATGATCAAATGTTGGTCACAATCTTGAAGGCTTTGAAACCCAATATGTTCAACATTCTAGCTAGCAGCTCCTTCCCAGGTGTGATTCATTAAAGCTCCTTAAAGGCACCATTCTCCCAGGGATCACTACAATTTACCATTCTTCTGAGTAACGCAATCTTCTTCATCTATACATATAAAATTGAAGGATCACCGACTGACTAACTCAACAACACCCAGGCAAAACCGCTGGACCTAGAAGCATGAAATTTGGGGAGGGTCTGCCTTCCATGATGGAAGTACCCACGAAGGACCAGTTTTTGGAAATTCTAACTGGAAAGAGATGAAAAGCAACACAATGTGTTTTTGTCCTATACTTAACACTGAAGACTGACTAATCAACATCTAGCCAATTTGGGGGAATGAGGGGGGGAGATGTTGCATGCGGGGGGGGGGGGGCTGTTGCCCCACCGAAGCCTTCCAAAGGTGAATGAAATGCTGTTCCAGTCACGTTTGGAGGTCTTCCTGAAGCTTCCCCTGCGGCTTCACAATGGCTATTTCAGCCAAAAAATGGTCTGGAGGAAACCAGAAGTCACTTTTTTTTTTTTTTGCAAAATTAGGGATTCTGAAACCTGAGGAAATGCTAAAAAGGCAACCAAGAGCCTCAAGATGGCTTATAGGGAAGAAAAATCGGCATCCATAGGGAGGGGTCCAAGAATGGCAACTCTGTGATACCAAGGCCCCATATTTATTTGTAATGTTTTCAAAAGGAAATATTACCACAGGTTTGCCAAACTTTGTAAGCCTACACATAAGCAGATTGACCATAGCAGATGTACAAAATGAGCAAATATATCCAGCTGAAATGCTTGCAGGAGTTCCTCTTCGCCGATGACGCTGCTGTTACTGCTCACTCTGCCGAAGACCTTCAACAACTCATGGACCGTTTTAGCAAAGCCTGCCAAGACTTTGGACTAACAAAGAAAACACAAGTCATGGGTCAGGGTGTGGATCCACCTCCCTGTATCACAATCTCTAAACATGAACTGGAGGTTGTCCATGACTTTGTGTACCTTGGCTCAGCTATCTCTGACACTCTCTCCTTTGATACTGAGCTGAATAAACATATTGGTAAAGCGGCTATCACGTTCTCCAAGCTTACAAAGAGAGTATGGCTTAATAAGAAGCTGACGGAACATACAAAGATCCAGGCCTATAGAGCTTTGTCCTGAGCACACTCTTGTACTGCAGCGAGTCTTGGACCCTTTATGCATGGCAGGAGAGAAAGCTGAACACCCTCCATATGTTCTGTCTCCGACGTATTCTTGACATCACCTGGCGTGACAAAGTTTCAAATGACGCAGTCTTGGAACGTGCTGGAATCTCTAGCATGTTCACACTTCTGAAACAGCGGCGTCTACGCTGGCTTGGGCATGTCGTGAGAATAGCTGATGGTAAGATTCCAAAAGATCTTCTATATGTAGAATTAGTGCAGGGAAAGCGCCCAAGAAGGAGACCACAGCTGCGATACAAGGACATCTGCAAGAGGGATCTAAAGGCCTTGGGAATGGACATCAACAGCTGGGAAACCTTGACCTCCGATTGTTCACCGTGGAGGCAAAAGACCCAGCATGGCCTTCTCCAACTGGAAGAGACACTTGTTCGGTAGGCTGAAGCAAAGAGACAGACCCGAAAGCAGCGAAACCTGGAGCCTGGGCAGGGGACGGAATTTATTTGTCCTCAGTGTGGAAGGGATGGACACTCTCAAATTGGCCTCTTTAGTCACACTAGATGCTGTTTCAGGACCTCCAATCAGAGCACGATACCATAGTCTTTCGAGACTGAAGGATGCAAATGATCTTTAGATTATCTTAGATTATTGTAAGAGATATAATATATGCATGGAGCTGATAACTAACATAAGGAAATCAGATGCACAAAAAACTCTGGAGACTATTCCAGCAATTGAACCATAGCAGAGTCTGAATTTCTCTACTCGCATACCCTGTCAAACTGCATCTTTGTAATGTAGCTACCTCCTGAGATTGGATCATTTAAGAACTAAGAATTAATAACCACCAGCAGTACAACTGCATTTCTACGAGAGCCTACAGTTAACACAACTAATCAATACCAACAATATGAAATTCAGTATCTAATTGTGAGCTACTTGGTAATCAATATCTTTTCTGCATCACCAGCTTTTATCGGATACAACTGTTTGGCATTTTACTGATTCCAGGCAAGAAATATAAATAACTCAGAGAAAGGAATTACAATAAATTATTCTTAGAATTTTGGACCAGCTCAGTGAATTAATCTGAAGAAGTCACTAAGTGCAGCATGTAATAGCCCCACTACCACTACTTGAGGGATGTAGACCAGGAATACTAGAACACCTGAAAGACTTAATAAATGTCCATGAGTTTTTTCCAATTATTATTACATTAAACAAACAAACAAATATTTCTAAAAGGTAAAGGTGTCATCTGCAGGTATACTGCTAGTCACGATAGGGTGTGGTGCTCATTCCTATTTCTAATCCTTTAGAGCCAGCATTGCCTGAAGACACTTCTGTTGTCTTGGGGCTGGCATGACTGCCGAAGGCGCATGGAACACTGTTTTTACCTTCCCGCTGAGGTGGTACCTATTTATCTACTTGCATTTACATGCTTTCGAACTACTAGGTTGGCAGGACCTGGGCTAAGGACAGGAGCTCACTCCATCTTGTAGGACCTGGCTGTCAAACCCTGGCCAGCCAGTTAATAGGATCAGCATCTTAACCATTACAGCCCTTTCTATTTCTATATTTCTTGATATCCTTTAAAAAACATTCTTGTAAACATAGATGAGTCCCAAATCCTGTTTCAAAAAGTGGTGCTTATACATTTAGGAACTCCTGCTCTAATCCTTAACTTGGAATACTAATTTAGAGGGGGGAACTAATTGCATAAGCTCAACAATGCAAATAGTAATGTTTTATCCTAATTCCACAGTGTTTCAACTTCAAATTAATTTTTTCTTAAAACCATTAACGTAGATCTTGGGAATTGGATAGAGATCAGCATTTATTTACATTTCTAATATCTGTCTGCATTACACAAGACATACCCTCCAACTGGTACAATTATACAGATTTAACATCATTTCAAAAAACAACAACAATAAAAGGAAAAGAGCTACAGTTGCCCCAGATACATTTATGATCACCACTTTCAATCAAATAACAGATATGGTTGTTATCTTGAAATGCACAGACAAGCAACAAAAGGCAATAACCTTTAAGTCGACATTTCCTACAAATGAAAGATTTTATCTGTTTGAGGAAACATTAAATACTTCAAGATCTAAGCAGAGTCTAAAGCCCGTTTGAAAAACACCAACTTTTGCCAGGAGAACAAAATAATATTGTGAAATGCTCTTTGCGTCTACTAGGTAGAACAATTTCAGTGTAAGCAGTTCCCCAGAATCACCATTAATTACAGCGATTGATATGGGTTCACTCTTCCTCTGAACCTGAGTTTCACTGAACAGAACATATTCAACAGAATGGAGAGATTCCACTCCCATCCGAATTGTAGGTGACTGGAATTAACTTGGACACTGTCAAACATTTATGAAATTTTGTGTTTCTATGCTAAAATCTTTGCATTAACCCCAAATACTTTTTTGAATTCTTTAGAACTTTTAAATTTTTTGAAATAGCAACTCAGTGATCAGAAACTTCTGTGCTCTCCTTGCATCCTATGTATCTTAATTCAGAAGAAATTCTCACTTTGTTCTACGGAACTTCTTTCCAAGGAATTACAGTGATGCCTCACATAACAAATTTAATTAGTTCTGGAGGCATGTTTGTTACATGAAACATTCTTTACGTGAAGCGGATTTTCCCATAGGAAATAATAGAAACTCAGACGATTGGTTCCACAACCCCCAAAATATTCATATAACAATATTAACTGGATGTAAAAATGATGACAGAACACTGGGATTGAATTCAAAACATGCATTCAATGTGCATGATCCTATGAAGTCTACTTAGGCTGCAGTCCTAAAGACACTTTCCTGAGAGTAAGCCCCATTTGAACACAATGGGGCTTACTTCTGGGTAAACATGGTTAGGAGGCTGCAATCCAAGAAACCTTCAAAGTGTCTCTCCACTTTCTCCTTCTCTCCATCCTGAGCCTCTCTCCCCCCTGCTCTCTTCTGGCTAGCCCTGAGCTGCTTCCCTCTCCTCCACTGCTCTTCTCTCCCTCTGCCCAGCGGACACCCGGCCACAGGAGGAACAGCATGGAAGTGTTGCTTTCACTATGGGCAGGTATGCTAGGCAGCCCTGATGCTTTTTAAACAGGCTGCCGGCCAGCGCGTCTGCCCCAACTGCCAACGAATGTGTTCTTTATGTGAAGCACAGTTTTTTACGTGAAGCAGAATCCTAGAGAAATTTCTGTTTGTTATGTGAAACATACTTTACGTGAGGCGCCACTTTATGTACAATAGGATTGCCAACTTAACTTACAGTTGAAACTGAATTTGCAAAGATCTTTGTTTATGCCAAACTGACAAAGTCTGATAGCAAGTTGCATCCACAGATCATCCAAACAGGAATTCAGCACTGACTTTTTATGAGGTCAGATCAGTAGTTAGAACAGATTGTTTCCTCAGAGCACAATTTAAACTGGCATAATTTGCCTGGCATAACTTCCGGTGGTGGTGTGGGGAGGTCAGTGTATGCTTGTGCACTGGCCTAGCCCCCCAGGAGGGAGGCAGAAGTGTCTTACAGCACATTTGTGACACTCCCTGGATGGCACAGTACTTATGCTGGAACTTATGCCAACCTAATTAGAGGTTAGGTTTGCAGCTCAAGGTCAGTCTTTGCAGAATTTGAATGTTTCATTTGAAGGTATCTTTAGGATTTGAGAGTTAGACAAGTTGAGCAGAATATGGATATTTGATGGCAATACAAGAAAATCAGTGATGGGCTCCAGCAGGCTCGCACCTACTCTATGGAACTAGTTGTTATCAAGAGATAGGACATATAAAGTTTAAAAATAGCCATTTAAAAGTGGCTGCCAGATGGGCATAGAACCGGTTGTTAATATCTTTGAATCCCATCACTGAAGAAAATCTTCCATGCAAGAAAAGAGAACAGGTTAGCCGCATTCTAGGAAAGTGTCTGGAAGGGGAAAAAAAACCTTTGGTGTTATCCTGAATTACTTTGGATTAATACCTGCTAATATTTTTCCATTATCTCTCACTGGAAATTTAAATTTTGCCGTTATTTTGCCAATAAGCTGCAAATCCAAGAGTAAAAGATAGAAAATCACTCCCTCCCAAAATTTATTTTTCATGTGAAAAGAATGTAAAAACTGGTTATCCATTTTACTGCGTATTCTATACCAGGAAGACCATGTATAATAGCACTCGTTCACTGCTTTCAATTGTTCCATATTTCAACTCTGCCTTGACATTCAAGTCTATGTGGTATATGGTTGAAACAGAAACCCTTCTTAAATGAGATGAAGAGAGGGATCAGTTTCAAGAGCTCTGACTGCCATTACGTTAAAATGCAAACATATGTAGGCATTCTATAACTTTCCAGTCTTTTGACTGCATCAGCAAAAGCTGAGTTTGCAAAGGTATTGGTGACAGCTCTCTCTTCCTATTTTCCTAATAGCAAAGGCAATTTCATAATGAGTTTGAGACCATTCATCGTCTCAGATATTCTAAAGTGAAAGTGAAGCACATTTGGATTTGGACTGCTAGTGAACAACAAGCCAAAATCAATACAGATTCCAATTTCACTAAGTGATTTTGATTATGACGCACCCCACAGGAAGCCAAATCCAGCCACTTTATTACAGGGCACCTCTTTCTAGGGAAAGCTAGAACTGCAATAATTCACAGGTTAATAAGCAATTGACTTTTAAAGTATTCAGCTGAACAAATAAAATGAGTTCTCGCCATGGGCTCCCTGAAAGGCCTGCAAGTGAGGAAGGCTCTGATGGTCTCTCCAATAACGTTAAAGAAACTCTAATGAACCACATCTGTTAACTTCTCTCTTGAAGTCGTTTGAAAGTTCATTCCTAAATTCGAGCACGGGAGGTTTGATATTATTCTAAGAAACAGGTCGGTGGGAAAAAAACTAGGGATGACCCTTCTTTTAGATTAAAAAGAAACTGAGGGAATGTTGCTGGGAGATCTTCTTAGTGTGTACACAGAGTGACCAAGCAGGACAAGACTGAAACCAGAAAGGACACATTTCCAAATGAATTACAACTACAAGTAAGCATCACTGATTTCCCTAAGAGTCTTAATGCAACTACCATCTGCTCTGCATGGGATACCATGAAGACAGTCTGGAAATTTCATTTGATCTAAATCACAGTTAACAGATTTTCACGAGGTTCTAGCTGCACTGATCACATGGCATTAAAATTGGTTGCCAATTTGTTTCAAGGACAAGAGTATCTCTTCCCATCTACCATCTGCTTTCCCTGAAGTGCTGATGGTGGAAGTTGTGAAGCAGAAGATCATTTTCAACAACTGTCTCTGACTGGCAGAAAGTTCAGGGCGAATGGAAATTTGGGTCCAACAACACTTCTGCAGGTTTGCAAGCAAACCTGTTTTAACAGTGGAGAAAGAGTGTCATTTGAAGTAAGATATGAGATTTAAGAAACGTCACTGGCTTAAGACTTAAGTTATGGCCACACAGAAAAACTAAGTGGTTTCATAGGCAGTACCCTTCCCCAGTATTAATCATCATCTCTGTTAGCTGTCCTTCTGATATTCTGATCTGCTATCAGAATCACATGGCTTTCAGGTTTCTTCCATAAGGGTCAATGACATGCATAGCTGCTATCTTGTAATAAAACACTAGACATTTTATGTCAGTGTTTCCTATGCTTTCACTTCAAACAAATATTCAAGGAGGAAGATGAGGAGGACATCAGACCCCTGCTCTGTTAACGGCTGGACTGTGTCTTCACCCCACTCTTTAATACCAACCACCCTATCTAGGAGAAGAAATAGAAAAGGGGGGTGGCAGACTAAGGCATCAGATATCTGTTATGCTTCTGTGATTTTACTATCATTTTAAATTTTTTATTCTGTTTTTAAAGTACATTATATGTTGTTAGCCACCTTGATTGCACTCCTGAGAAAAATGCCAAATTATTGGATGGATGGGAAAAGAAACATCTTTTTAAAATGTAAATATAATGAGTACTTCTTGCAGCTTCTCACTCAGTCATACAAACATTCTACTTCCCCACAAAGATTTTAACCAGAAACAAAATGTTGCACTTTTGTTTATTGCTGAAAACCATGTAAATGTCATTAATTATGTATGAACCTAAAGGACAGGTTTCACAATAATTGCTTTTTTGGACTTTAATTGTGAATAAATACGTAATTGTGAATTATTAAAAATAATTTAATTGTGAATAATATGAATAATTGCAATTTATTATTATTAGTTTCCTGATCAGCACTTTTGGGATACTTGTTCCACTAGGGTGAGTTTGTTCACAACAGAGGGAGAACAAATTCTGTTCAGCCAAACAAAGTGATACACCTTGGCTAAACCCTCCTGCTTGCTACGAAAACAAAACAACTTCAAAATATCTGTAATGATTTCTCAGAACTCTGCAGAACATTTCAGGAAGGTGCTCATGCTCACCATTTTGAGAGGTTCTATAAAGCTCAGCATCCCAAAATAGTTAACCTATACCGGCCTGCATATATTACACTGGATAATTCAGACACCTCCTGGAAGAGGGTGAGGAGAGAGAGTGAAATCTGGAAAGAACACCCCCAAGCCAGCACAGGACTTGTGCCAGCCTAACCAGGGGTTAGGATTGCATTGTTAATCACTCACTGTTTTCTCAGAGAATATGTGAAGGGGAAAAAATTTAAAATTTATGAAGTAGATTCCACTTGAAACATGAGTAAGTTCGCATGAATAACAAAGGCTTTTACACCATGGAAAGCAGTTTTTGCTCTCACGCATTCTGAGACAGGTGATAATATCCACACCTGGCTGTTACAAAGGATGAATCTTCACAGTATAGCAGGTGAAGCCAAGTACTGTGTAACCAAGGAGTTTAACTGCATCCATATGTAGCAAAGCATACTTTCCAGACATATTGGAGCCAACATAGAGCAGCCTTAACAATGGTGAAAATTCTAACCTGCTTGACTTCTGCTTGCAGGTGCCGAAGCTGAAGGCACTGCTCTAACCGCTTGTGCGTTTGATCAGCATTAAGCTCCAGCTCATGCTGCTTCTCGTGAAGGAACTCCAGCAGCTCCTGAACTTGTGTTGCTAGATCGATGTCCTTTTCACAGATCAGTTCAATGCCTGTAAAGAAAGGAAATGTCCTCAAATAGAAAAGTAGACAGCCATACTTCTGCCACTTTCCAAGAACAAAGGTCACCTGGAACAACATAGGCTGAAATCCTAAAGACACTTTCCTGGGAGTAAGATCCGTTGATCCCAATGGGACTTACTTTTGAGTAGACATGGTTAGGATTGTTCTCATAGTGTCCTGCCAATATCACCTGAATATTACTGCAGGTATTTTATTTCAGATGGTAAACCATCTCACATTTCCAGATGATTTGCAAAATCTTTCGGCTAGGCCTTTGGAAAAAATACAGTTTAAAAATAATAGCATTTGTACAGCACAGGTGTCTCTGGATAGCTGCTAGGGTTTTGTTCTAGAACCTCCAGTAGATTAAAAAAATCAGTGGATAAAAAATAGTGGAAATGTCTCTTATGTGCTCCCGTAGTTACTCTGGATTGTGCCCTTAGTCTACAACTTTTTTCTATCACTTTCTTCGAAGGCTGCAATCTTAACCTCCAATTAGGCTGGCCTAAGAGCTGGCATAAGTCCTGTGCTGATTGGGAACTTTTCTAGCATTTGGTATGCTTGACGTCACTCAAGTGAAGTCACAAAAGTGCAGTAAGACATTTCTGCCCCACTCCTTGGAGAATTCAGCCAATTGACAGGCATATGCTCCCCCCACCATCACAAAAAGATAAGCGAGGTGAATTAGGCCAGCCGAAATTTCTTAGGATTGCACCCTGAAGTAGGCTGAAGACAAGTTCTCAGACTGATGGAGTTCTATAATGCAGGTTGTTGTCTTAAGGGATATGGAAAGTATAAGTAATTCTATATTCTTTGAGAAGGTGGTACAGTATTATCAAATTTGCAAGCTACTATGAACGAAATTGTAGTATACTGACATTTCATTTAATAACAAAAAAGGATCCCAGAAAAGTCTGAAGCTGATGTTAGAAAGTTAATTCACCCAGTATATTAATGCATGAGCACTTTTCTGTGACCAAAGAATTCAGAAAAAACATCCAGAAATGTACTTTGTCCATAACACCAAAAGCATTTGAGAAGTTCCTGCATTGTCATTCTGTATGCAGGCAGTGTTGCAGAAAAGTGTGTGACATGTGACAAGACAGAAAGGGCAAATCATTCATCACAGGAGTGCCTGCTGCCCTTTGATAACCCAGGCCCTTTACTGATTGCTACTGATGAGTTATCGCAGTCAGAAATACACCAGCCATAAGTGTGTGTATGTGTGTGCGCGTATGCTTGTGTGTGATTGAAAATTGTGAATGTAGCAAGATCAAAGAGGTGTAGTGAAGTCAAGCATACTAAATGCTGGAAAAGTCCCGAGGACAGCACACCATATGCAAGCTAATTATAACAAATGTGTTCGATGTCTGGCATTTAGAAAAAAAACTAGGCTCCCAAAGGGAAGGATAGATTACCAGCCTCTGTATGTGAAGCTCAAGAGCCATTCTACCTTATTTGGTAACAAAGAAGTTGCTTTGTTTGAACCACAAAACAGAATGAGCCAGTTGTTTTCAATCCTGTGTCATTTTCAGCACATAAGATTACAAGACCAGAGATCCCACAATAGCAATGTTTTAGCTTGCTCTGATTTGAAACAACCTCAAAAGTTTGCACTTTCAACAGGGAAACAAAGCCTGCAACCCTATACATGTCTACTCTGAAGTAAGCCCCACTGATTTCAATGGGGCTTATTCCCAGGAAAGTGTTCTTAGGATTGCAGCCTAAGGGTATCAAATTCACCCCATCCTGAAACCCAGTCAGTCCCCCATTGCCGTCCATCACCATCATTTGCCTGCCCCATTTTCCCCTACTCCTAACCTTGGAGTTATCAGCCAGAGCAGGGTCGGCCTTAAGAGCTATGGGCCCAGAAAGCAAGAAGAGGCTGTGCAAGATTTTGGCAGTACAACGTATTATCAGACTGGATCCAAGCCCTATCTTGCACAAGCTTTGAAAGGTAGCTGCAACCCCTCCCAAAACTAGGCTTGGGTCACAACTCACAGGTTGAGGAACTCTGATGTAGTATATAATACGTACAGATTCTTGTTACATATCTCTATTTGCCTTATATTTTTGTAACAACAGATTTGCCAGGCATTAAGTCCAGCTACCTGAAGCTTGGACTTCCATGATGTACTGGTGTAAATCCTGCCCTTGCTGAATGACTTCAAAAGTCATATTGTTCATTGCCAGTTTCCGCTCAGTGTGTCGCTGGAGTCGCTGTTCTGCCAAAGTCAGGTCCTCAGTGTTGAAATCATTCATTTGCCGCAACAAGTCCTCATTCCAGGCATCTAACTCTGCTGTTACCTACAAGGTAAAAATAAGAAAGAAAGGCTAAGTCTTCAAAGTCATCCAAGATCTGGTTACTTAAAAATATTGTACTATCTAAAGCTGGCGTATACTGATCTTTTATTACAGCCATTACTTCACAGCCAAGCAAATTTAATTGGTTTTTAGTCAAGGTACAATGGATATGGAGTAAAAAATTATTTATTATAGGGTATTTCATATAAAGAAGAGAGATATAATTGTCACTACAGTAGCCTTGAGAGAGTGAATAATTTAAATTTGGTGCTGTCACGCACCACAAAGTCAATACAAAGTAGGATATTTAGGAAGCATCCTTATGCTTTGTCTGTTTTGCCTGAGAATATGTGAACTTAAATAAATAAGTGTAGTGAAAAATGTTCAAATGTACTGTGTATTCATTTATTCATTCATGAAACAATTTCACCATATCTTTTAAGGAAAAGTCAGTAAAAACTTTTCTGGACAATTGGAAACCATATATGGATTATGAGTCAAAAGGATTATGAGTCAAATAAATTGTGGATTTGATGATAATTGTTATATAATTTTTATCTCCTTTTTTCTTTTTGTTAGAATTTTAAAACAAGACTGTTGATTGTTTTGGATAGATCTTTAGGTGGTGAGAACTGCTTTGAAACTGAAGACAGGTGGATTTAAGAGTTCTGCACTTTCCTTATAATTTTTATAATTTTATACTAATTGTGCATGTTTTATTTTGTGTTCTTTTTTTCTCTAATTTTTTAAAAGTAAAACTAATTTTTTTTAAAAAGAGTGTTGGCCTGGAAGTGATGTCACAATTGTAAGTGACATCCCACTTTTTAAAAAAGTAAATTTTTTTTAAAAAGTAAAATTTGAGGGGAACCTGCCTCCTCTCACCAATAGCTCACTATGCCTTTGCTCTGCCACTCTGCCCAGCCCTACAATCCAGAGTAACTATGGGAGCATGTAAGAGACATTACGTGTACCCGTAGTTACTGCACCACCTAGTGAAAACCTATGGGAAATTCATATTAAAATCCAGAGCAAATTGTTCTTACACCGGAGCAAGGACTCCCCGTAGTTACTCTGGATTGCGCCCATAGTCATACTTCCTGCCAAAGGTGCATTTGTGTTTTAAATACCACCAGGAAGAAAATCCAGACCTTGGATGTGTAGGAAGAGAAAGCTCATTGTTCTCTCCATTTTATTCTGCAAATCACCACATGGATTTGCCCCTAAAGTGGCAATTTTGCTTCATAAGAAAATCACTACTTGGAAGGAACACTTATAATATACTCCCTTATAATATACTATATTATAATATACTACAATATCCTTATAATATACCCCCTTATAAAGGGAGTATAATAGCAATCAGGGAAAGAATGAAACTACCCTTCTGGATGTGCCAACTTCCAGCAAGGCCTATGCCTTCTTTGGTTTTAAGGGCAAGAAAGTTGTGTTTTTGCAACTTAAGTTTGTTCAAAAACTTGGCCCTTACAATTGTGTCATGCATTTGCTTTCACAATTGGATCACCATCCTTTCCAAATTACAGGGAAGGCAAAGACACGGCTTCAGGTCAATTTTCCCAAGTTTGACACATTACCAACTGTATGACAAAGGGTTCAAAAATATTTTTCTTTCTTCCTAAGCTCCATGCTTTTCTTCAGTGAGTAGTGACACTACACAAGGGGTGTCAAACTCATTTCATATAGAGAGCCGCATGAGCATTAACGGTGTCCCTCAAGTGCCGCAATAGCATTAATGCAGTGCAATCATAACCGTGTCTACTCAGAAGTAAGCCCCATTGTGTTCAATGGGTCTTACTCCCAGGAAAGTGTCTTTAGGATTGCAGCCATGGTGTCTCCCGAGGGCCACAATCCAATTTTTTGCATGTTTACTCAGAAGTGCCCTCTTTTCTCTTGGGCTCTTTCTCCTGTCCTGGGAAGCTGCTGCTGCTGAGCATGAGCCCACCTTCCTCCTGGGCTTTTTCTCCAGTTCAGAATCAAGTGTTCTGCCACCACTACTGAGCTGTTTCTGAGGGTGGGGAGATCACTTGAGGGCCGCCAGTTTGACACGCCTGCACTACACCACCAATACATTCATATCCAGAAACATAACGCCTGCTTGATTTTGTCACCATGTCATTATCTTCTCACTTTAAAATATTTCTGATTGTGCTGTCCCTTTGATGCTCCTACTAAACTCCAATCCTTTGCATTTTGAGAAAAAGCTCAACTCACTGCACCAAGTTGTCTTGTAGAAAATTGCTTCCTTTTAATATTCAGAATTCAGATGCTAATAATGGATTATTAGTCACAGCAAATAGGCAGATGAAAAATCTGTTTTCTTGTTGCATGTGTGTTACTGCACACATTCAGTTGTAAACCCCTGGAAAACATCCAGGGTAACCCTTATTCAAGGAATGCCAAAGCAGGGCTTTTTCATGGCCGCTTCCCTCTGTACTAAAGATTCCTGAGCCTCTCTTGAAGCTGCTGCTGAAGTTGGGGACCTTGAACAATGTTCTGGGATGAATGCAGAGAAGCTCTAATAAGTCATGAAACAGCGAAAAACAAGAAGCTTATTTGGAAATAAAAGGCAGGGTGGAGTAAGGACTGCACACAGGCAAAATCAGGAAAGGATCTGAAATAGGTGCAGGAAGAAGTGGGGTCCATGAGGATAGGGTTTAACCCTTAGTTGCCCAACAAGGTCATAGAATCATAGAATCATAGAGTTGGAAGGGACCTAGTAGGTCATCTAGTCCAACCCCCTGCCTGCAGCAGGAAATCCCCCTAGAGCATCCCCGACAGGTGCTCATTGAGCCTCTGCTTGAAGATCCATAGTAAGGGAGAGTCCATCACCTCCTTGGCAATCTGTTCGACACTAGAGGCTAAAATTGTGAAAATGGGTTATGTAGGAGCCCCTCATAATACCAAGATAATACCATCAAGTTATATATCATTGGAAAGGTAATTTAATTCAGAATGTAATGAAACAAATTGCACTGGAATATCTATATTCAATCAAAAGTTATGGCCAATTAAGCAGAAAATGAAATCACAAAAGCCCATAGGCTTTTCTTTACTCAAAACTGGCTACGAAAACTCTTGTGTTTAAGGAAAAGAAGAACAAAAAACTCAAATCCCATTATATAAACATAATGATCATATAAATTATGTAGGACACAACCCTAACCACGTTAGGCTGGCATAACTCGCCTGCCTCCCTGTTCCTGCGGTGGTGTGGAGAGGCTGGCAATTGTACTCTGCTGGGTGGCAGTGTCATGTTTTTTAATGTAATTTTTTTATTATTCGACAAGAACCTATGACTTTTTTAATGCTAATTAGACAGTTATAAATCCATAAGCATGAATGTTTTGAATTTACAGTTTTTCCTGTAAATTCAAGTTATAGCATCTACTACCAGCAGGGCCGATTGGACCCTTGTTGGTCTTGCGTGGTCATTCAATATTTTGAGAGCTAAAATTATAATCAAAATTCATAATTTGCACAATATTTCACAATTAAAATTAGTATAAAATAATTATACTAAAACCTGATGCAACATTTATTCATTATATGTACCAAACTATAGTACAGGGTCCATTGGACCCTGGCGCTCTTATGTGATACCAAAAAAAAAATTGGTTGACTAAGGGTTAAGTGCCAGTGTGACTGAGCCAAACAGCCTGATCCTAATGGGCTACCACACAAGTAGAACTAGTATTCCACCAGTACTTGCTGCCCTAAAGTAGTTGTGAAGTGAATTCTGGCAGTGTATTGAAGACAGAGCTTTCCTGCACATTGTGTTCCAGTGCTCTGTGTGCGTAAATTAAAGCTGCTGAATCCAAGACAAAATTTGGAAGAAGGTTATTTTGGGAGCAATTTATTATTTCAGATCACCCGCTGGAGTTTGCAAAGCTGTTTGAGGAACAGAAGTCACCCTGTCACAGAAGGAGACCTATCAGTGTTTTCCTTGCCACACAAGTCAGTGTTTATGAAGAACAAAAAGTCTTTCCTGAGACAGAAACAAGCCAGAGTGCAGACTGGAAAATGCTGAGTACGGTATGTGAAACATGGCACCCGTGTACCCACTCAAAATCTGTTCACACAAAAATCAAACATAGTTCTTTAACGGCAGTGACAAATGAGGTCTTTGAGGTTTCCTTAAATGCTTCACATTTCAAATGTTAGATTAAATTAATTGCATTAGGAAATGCCGCTCAGAGATTCATGCTGAGATTCAGGAGGAGCACTTCTATTTGTGGTGAAGAAAATGTGGTGGTTCTGCTCATACAGAACCCAGATAGTGTACAGCAAAACCTCTCAGTCAGTGATTCCTGGGATAAGCATGCTCAGAAAAAATATTCTTGGCTTTAATAGCACATTGTTCTTCATCAGGGTGAAGAACATTCTGGCATTTATTTTATTGTGGATTTTATCATTTGCATCATATTTTCTTTTTCATAGAAAAACAGAATAAAAATGCTCACATTTTATTTAAAAGATTTATTTAAAAGATTTATATCCCACCTTTCCTCTGTAAAACACAGATGCCCAGGGAAGATATAGGTAAGTTCATAAAATGTCATAGCTATGCAAAACTGGATAGAAAGGTAAAGGTGTCCCCCACAGGTTATACTGCTAGTCGTGACCGACTGTAGGGTGCAGTGCTCATTCCTGTTTCTAGAGCCAGCCATAGTGCCAGTGTTGTCCTATAAGTGGCCCGCATGCACACGGAACATTGTTACCTTCCCTCCAAAGTGGTACCTATTAATCTATATGCATTTTCATGCTTTTCATGAACTAAGTTGGCAGGAGCTGGGGTAAAGACAGAAGCTCACACCGTCCGTAGGATCCGTAGGAAGATCCATAGGATCCGGATCTTGAACCCTAACCTGCTGGTTAACAGGCACAGCGTATTAACCACTTGCGCTACCACAGCCCACTGGATATAATTCAGCTAAGGAGGAATGTTAAAACAGTTCCATTATTGATAAAGGATCAATTGTTGCACACTTATATGTTCTTTTAAAGTGAATTGTGTGCCATGGGCAGCTTTAATTACATTTTAAGCACAATCTGTTCTTGTTTGCCATCTTCATGGCCAATTAAACTCCCAGAGTGCATGGCAGCTGCAACATCATTGGAACATCTGTGTGTCGCTAAGGCTGCGATCTTAAACACACTTTCCAGGGAGCAGGACCCATTGAGCACAATGGGGTTAACTTCTGAGTAGACATGGTTAGGATTGCAGCCTAAATGTATGTCCTAGGAACAGTTGATTCTGAATTGATTAGTAGAATAACAGGAATAATTGTCAACGTTTTTATTTTTAAACATAATTTTGAACCTAGCCCCCCCCCACACACACAAGTACAATTCCCAGAAGATTGTTTGTCTGTGTGGACAAACTCTCACCTCAATTGTGTACTGTTCAAAAATCCGAAGCTGAAGGAAGATGTCTAGCTTAATTTTTCTCTCATGGAAGAGTTCTTCCATCTGTACCTGGGCTTCATCAAGCTGCTGGAGGACGGACTCAATGTGACTGATGGAACTATTGTGTGGTGTTTTATTGTTGGAGACAGCTGAATCCCTGTGGTAAAGTTAAAGACAAATGGTTAAAAACTCAGTATTGAAAAAAGCAATAAGAATTAAATGCGTTCAGTTCTATAAATAGCTGAAAACCTCAAAAGGTTGTATAAAGACATCCACTCTTCCATTTTCTGCATTTCCGGAATGCTATGCTAAGAATTGCATCTTTCCAGTTCTGGTGACATTTTGACCCTCATATATCTTGACCCCGTATTCACTAACAAGGAGTTGGAGAGTAAGGGTAGGAAATGAATAGTGCATGAGTCTCTTGAACAGTCATAATCACAATGGAGCACCTTCTTATTATTCCAAGTGACCCCAATTCTCCTGACACTCTTCCAATGTCAGAACCCTCAACCTCAAATTGCTATAAAAACCACTAGTTGAAGCCATACAAGAATCTACCAGCTGGCAGATGTCAGTATGTCAGTATTGACTGAAATACGTTAATACGGGCGGGGGATAGCATTTCCTAAGGTTTTTTTTCCATCCTGAAGGTTTATCATATGGTCACAAATGGCACTAAAATGAACCATTTTAAAACATGTCAAAACAGAGTAATGCTGCAATCCTAACCACACTTTCCTGAGAGTAAGTACTATTGAACACAATAGGACTTACTTTTCATCAGACATGCTTAGTTATGCATTGCAAGTGAAATTGTTGTTTCAAGAAAATATTATCATCCAAAAGATCCTTAGTGTGGACAAATTGGCTTCATTCTGCATTGGCCTTTGTATGCATGTCATGCACTAAAGTGATCATTGAAGTCAATGGATAAAGAAAACAATGTGGCCCTATAAACAATGCATCCAAAGACACAACCTGTGGAGGAAGAGGGAGGCCTGCAAGGCCCTATCACTGACATGGCTGCTAGAAAGGACCCTGGAAGAGTACTCGGCAGTCTCCTGAGCAATGTTCAGCTGGTTAGACCCCTAACCCTTCATTTTAGAAGGGCAGCAACATTCTTACTGTCAGGAAAAAACAACTGTGAAGTAAAAGGAACATAGTGAACTTACCACCACCAGACAGAGATTCATATTTAGCCGATGAGAAACACCTTTGAGAACTCTCTGAAGTTATTTTATAAATGTTTAAAAGTTTACAAAGCTTCAGAATAAAATAAGGTTTTTTTGTACAGTATTAAAATCCTAACCTTGAACTGGCCAGTGCCACTTCATTGAAAACAGCAACACATATTGACTTTGAATGGAAGCTTGAGAGCTCGATACTGAGAAGTGAAACAAATTTAGGCGACAAAAGCATACAAGAAAGCCTGAAATCTTCAGTATTTGTTACTCCCTCATTCAGCGTTTCCCATTTTCATTAACACTCTTGTTCACACAGTCAAGTTAGTTGGAAAGAGATAAAGGAAAGGTTTTGTGGTTTCAAACAACCACAAATCAATCACAGGATAATTTAATCTTTAGTGATTTAAAAACAAGATCCAGGAACCACATAGGTGCAGCTGACAATGTGATAGCTTATGTAGGCTGCAAACCTAAAGACACTTTCCTGGGAGTAAGGCCCATTGAGCACAATGGGGCTTATTTCTGAGTAGACATGGTTAGGATTGTGCTGTTATTCTGTTCCGGGAACTACCAGAAGCTCTTTATCCTTATTTTCAAGGCCTTCCCCACCTTGCCCTATGTCTGCTCCCTAATCAGTTCCTGCCTATGATATATGCTCCTCCAGCTAAACCACCTCTCACCCTCACCCTTCAGAGTCTTCTAAAAGGATTCCATACCTAAAGGTTTAAAGTTCCTCCTAGATGTCATGTGTGAGGGCTCTTGTGTCCTTCAAATGCCTCCTCAAAACCCATTTTTCCATGGAGGTTTTTGCATAATCTCCCAATCTTTATCTGGGGCAATCCAACTGGCTCCACTGACCAATATAGCTCTCAGCTATCAGTGTCACTGCAGTGCATGTGTGCACACACAGTCTCTCTTTCTCTCCTCCAAAAAAGCAGCAAAATCACTAGATGGAAGAACCTTGCTTCCCTTCCTTTGTATAGGGCTCTTGCTTCTTTTTCTTGTTACAATGCTTCCTTTTTTATTTTTCAGCATTCTCTGTAAATAAAACAAGAAGTCCTACAAGGAAAAGAAGCAGGAGCCATTGAACCACATTAAAATTGAGAACAAGAAGCTCTTTGCAAGAAAAATATTGGTAGCACCAAACTCCTACAAAAGGAAAATATTTCAGAACCGGGGTGCCATCACTGAACAGGTTGCCATCCACCAAATTTCTGATAGCAGGGGCACCCAAAGTAGGGCCTTCAAAGCAGATCTTAATTTCAGGCATGTTTATTTTGGAGTCGTTATAGTCACTGCTTTATTTATTAAAACATTTGTATACCACCTACCAGCAGGCTAGGTCAGCATACAAGTCCCAAGCCTTTCGAACCTTAAAGGTAAAAGTCAACACGTACCAGGTAGGATCCTTCTACTATGTAGGACCTTGAACAATGCCACAAAACACTCTCAACTAATGAAACTCCATTAATACGGGTGAAATATGAACAGACCAATGTGTCAGACCATGATACATGAACAGACAAATGTAGTTCAACTTGTCTATAGCAGTGGTTTTCAAAGTGTGGGTAAAACACCTAACTGTGGATCGTGACCCAATTTTTGATTGCTTTTAAAACCAACAGGGCAGATCAGGCTATGTGCATCAAGGGTTAAATAAACTGATAATTGGGGGGGGGGTGTGCATTTATAAATCAGGCAAAAGGCTTTTGGGCCAATAAAAAGTTTGAGAACCACTGGTCTACAGCTAAGACTGCAGTCTATATATTTGGTCTACTACTTATTAGAAATCAGTAGGAACATCTGAAAATGTTAGTTCCTTTGTTTTATTGGCAAGGTTTGCCTGGATCTCAATTCCCAGAGTACAACAAAGACATGAATGATATCAGGAGCCCCATAATTCAGTTGTACTTGAGCATTTCAGCCTTGGACCACCTTTTGAGAATGACAATCTGTCTGGGACCCCTCAGAAGTGATGTCATGGCTTTAAGAGACATTAAAGGTGACCAGTGCCAGATTCCAAGATGGCTGCATGCATCTTTTCATGACGTCCCTGAAATGGTCCCAACCCCCACTTCTGCTGTAATTCACACTGTCAGTTTTTTTTTAAAGTTGCAATGTGTTAGTGAGAGTGAAACTCCATGTCTGAGGGAAAAGACCCCTTTTGCCCTGCATCAGTCATCTCATGCTGCTGTCATGTCAAGTTTGTAAGACAGTGATGCAAGACCAAGAGTGTATACTATTGCAGCATGACAGAGGAAACTTTTTTGAAAGAGAACCAAAAAAACCTGAGAAGTTTTTGTTTTTTAACATTCTCAGCTGTGGTGTATTTTCTTAGCATACCCTACTACCAATTAAGGCTGCAATTTTAACCCCTTGTTAGGCTGGCCTAAGGCCCAGTACGTCCCATGCTGGCCTAGGAGTGTCACACTTCTGCGCCATTGCTGGGGGAGAGTTAGGCCAGTGCACAGACATCCGCTTGCCTCCTTACATCATCACAGGAACGGGAAGACCAATAAGTTGTGCCAGCCTAGGTTAAGTTTGCACCCTGCACATTTTTGATCACAAATAACTTGTTAAAATAAACAACTTCCAAACAAAATTCCAGCTGGCTTTCAATAAGTTCAAGTGAGCTGTGTAAAGCCATCATTGGATAGAGAAAATCTTAGGCTTGACTTGCAGTATCTTCTTAGCCACATTGCTTCTGTCTGGAGGAAAAAAGATCTATTCTTTTGAATCCTTAATTAGTGCATTTTTGTATAGAGTAATAAAACCATCATTTCTGATTCCTCATGGAAATGCAATTGCCGGCCTCTTTTTTAAACAGGGATCTTTTTTAAGGCATGAATATTCCACATGCATCCACATTTCTCTTAAACAACAAAAAAGCCCCTGCAGGTGGCATTCTATTTAGTATTTTATGAAAATACATGTATTATTTAATGTGCCCAGACACTGCCTAACAGCAGTAGGCATATAAATCAGCAGGCCTCTGTTTACAACAGTTTAACAATATCTTGTAACTACTGTATCTACCTCAAAATTATTTACACAGTAACCATTTAATCATACTCATTTTTATCTCCAGTTCTTCTCATCCACTACATACAGTAGCTCAAAGTGATTTAAGCCTCTTTTGATCAGTCTCAACACATCATTCCTTGCCATTTCAATAAAATTAAGTATTCTGACTTGCTGTAAATAAAACAACAGGGCTGTTAATAAATTTTTCCATTAAGTTCTAAGTTACGCCTTTCAGCTAAGCTGTAGCTCTGGAGCCATGGGACAAATTTACCTGAGCTGCTGAATTAAGTCTTCGCCTTCCTTGATGACATTGAGGGTTGCATCGAGGGTAGCCGTTTGCTGCTGCTGGAACTGCTTAATGAGCTCCTGAACAGCATCCACCGAATCTGCACAGACATCTTCCAAGAGCTCCTTCTGCAGATCTTCCATCCAGGTCCATAGCTATGAAAGGAAGAAAGCACACATGAAAAGACAAGGGGAGGGGGAAGTAGGGGGAATGAGAAAAGAAGTGATATAGTTTTAACCCTTTAATCCTCTAAAACCAGCTCAAAGAGCATTAATCAGAATGTCACAAGCACAGCATGTCAGATGTCAAAGGATTGTGAAATTACAATCTATCTTAAATGTTGGTCCATGAAATATAATTGGAAAGATCACGTTTGAAGTATGCGTACAGCATGAATACATATGGAATGGACTGTCATTTTTGACACAGGAAAGAAATGAATAAAACATGAGAATACAAAAACTTCACTATTACAGAAGATAATCAAGTCTTTAAATATATATGGGAACATATTGGTTATATGGTACCACCTGTTCCAACATAAGATTAAAATATTCCAGTTCCTATATAAACCAAGTTTAGCATGAAGCTTACTGAGTATTTAAGCTTAATAAAAAGACTTTAAATCCATTTTACTAAGGATTTCACTGAAGGTTTTTACATTCACTCTATTTTTAAATTTAGTTTTGTGCTTTTCTTTAATTTATAGCCCTTTATAAGCACATTTAATGCTTTGTTCTTTTACATATTTTTATCTGCATAAAACAAAAATAAAAGTTGTGTAAAACTCCATTTTTAAAAAGCTATTGATAAGTCCATTTAGCCAATCTTCAACTAAAGGTGTATTTTTGTTGCACGAGTACTCATACTATAGTTTAGCTTGGGAATGATAAAAAAAAACAAATTAACACTCAATCATAACTAGCAATAGGTCATTTGCTGCATCCTTCAGTGAGGAGTAATTGAAGAGTTGCCTCCACAAGGTAAGGGAAAGTTCCCCCCCCCCCTCTTAACTTGGAATTGCTTTGTTACTGCATTTGTACTGGAAAGTTGGTTCAGATTGGGCTAGAATTCAAAGGAGAAGAATCTAAGACGTGCCATTAACAATCTTCACCTGAATGTGATATATATCATTATCCTTCTTATGATACTGTCAACCTTTGTTACCATCCTTTTGCTGTGTGAATGGACTAAGGGCAGAAACTGAAACATTGATCTGAAACTTGAAATGAGGACATCTGCTTGGATGTGCAGTTTCGAATGGAAAAAATGGTCTACAATGAAAGGGTTAAGCATTTGCCACATCTTTGGGGCTTCTCTGCTCAAAACGACTGTTGATATGACTGTTACTATAACAGCTTCATTACATATATTTACCTGTAGTGCAATTTGCCCCTCAATTATATATGGAATACTTTTCCTCTGTGGTGGGATTCAAATAAATTAACATGTTCTATGTCCTAATAACCTAAATTAACAACAGGTTTTATGTCCATAGAACAACAGGTTCTATGTCCCATTAGTAACTGGTTCTCAGAACCAGGCACTCATTAGCAAAGGGTTCTATAGAACCTGTGAGAACCCCCTGAAGCCCACCAGTGCTTTTCCTCAAATCCATAATTATTGACACCCTTGCAATCCAACTGCCATTTGGAAATTAATGCCTTAAGAAATAAATACATCAAACATGTAATATGTTTGTGGCTACGTCAGCCACTCTTTTGCCAAGTGATTTTCTAATATGCAACATACGTCTGACAACTGACTATAAAAAAACCCAGAGATTGATTGATGTTATATGCTCTTACATGGGCCAAGATTTTCAGCACAGCTAAATACTGGTAATAAGTCAATTTCTTCTATGACTTTATATCAGTGACCATATTGATACATGCCACTACTTATAAAAAGTCATATTAGTTAAATGTTTTGTGTAGACTGCAACTGGGCAGGTGGTAGATCTGGATAAAGTCAAGTCTGCTGAATCCTTTCTGGCCTCAGTGTTTCAACCTTGGCCCACATGAACATGTGCCAGCTGTTGCGACCTAATTGTGCAGCACAGGCTTCCTCCATGGAAAGAAATGTTCCTTTACCTCAAAGAGGACTCTAGAGCCTGAAAATCCACCACAAGATTTAGCAGGTGCCAAGTTACTTCTCTTCCATTGTCATGCAGGAAGTCAGGATTGGGCTGCTAGTGAATATGTTTATCCAAGCAATGTTATTATGATAGAGAAATTTACTTCACTTTAAGATTATGTGGGCTCTCTTATTCTAAATCAGAAGAGTACTTGCAGGGCAAGCTTGAAGATTTAATCCTGTACAATCAAAGTTTGTGAGCAACATCTTGTCACAACTTGGCAATACAAATCACCAGCCCTCCTTCCCTCTTCAGAGTTACTAAGAGATGGGAATCACCAAGCAGTTTCTGGATTGATCCTCACCCGTATCTCTATCTCACAGGTTGGGAAGACATCTGGAGCTCATCATACATATCCTAGGAAAGGGAATCGCCTGCCATGGCAAGCACATGGAACAAAAATATGGGAGCCACAGGAAACAGGTAAAAACAGGAAAATCATGACCTCTGATAATACCGCAGAGCAGAATCATCCTACAGCAGAGTCAGATAGAATTATATTAAACCTAATTGTTTATACACATCTACAAATGTATTTGGAATCAATGTGAAAGAAAAAGCCTGGATAACTACTGGTATTTGTCTCCACTGGTGGTATGAAACTGTACATATGGGAGAGCTTAATGTATAAGCATGTGGTGAAAGCCAAGAGAGATATAGGCTGAAATCCTGAAGTGCAGTTAGGCTGGCCTATCTTCACTGGGCTGGCCTTATTCCAAGAAAGGCCAGACTAAGGCCTCTTAGCCTTGTAGATTTGGTCTAACTTTCAGATCAGGATATGGCCTAATTAGGCCAGCTTAGCTGGGCCATTCTCTCTGGCATAAGTCAGGATTGCACCCATAGATAACCAGTTGTTACCATTTAATAAAATGTATGTTCAGTAAATACTAGTATCGCTGAAAGGTAGAGAATAAAAATAATAGGAGAAGGCAACAAAATTAATTCAGAAAGAAAGGAAAAAAGAAAAGCTTTGGATAGATATTTCCCAGTGATACAAATTTATAGTACTCATGCAGATTAAAACACACAACTTAAAACACACAAACAAACTAAACTCATTTGCATCTTACCCACATAGTTCAAGATAACATTTGAATACTGTATTTCACATTAGCTTTGGTTATTCCTACAGTATGTTTTTGACAACAAGAATTTGCATTCTAAAAAATTAGTGGAATTCACTTCTTTCTGGATTCAGAAGGTTTTAGTCTTCAAAACTTCACTGTTCATAAGAAAATCCTAGTACAAAATTGGTATTATATGATAAGTATATGACCAACTGGTAATTGGTAATTATATGATCAAATCTTTGCCACTGCAATCTGATCTCAGATTATCTTTCAATTTCACACCATTCAGATGCAGTGTAATTGCGAATCTAAAGCACAATGCAAAATTGCTACTATAGTGCTTGAAAGTTTGACAAAAGCAAGGAAATGAGCTCTGAATTAGTATCACTGAAATACAAAGATGGCTTATAACCTGCTCCAATTTTTCCTGTTACTTTCACAGTCATGTTGTCCCTTTGCAGGCCATGTAGTGACTTAGGACCCAATTTTATCCAACTTTCCAGCACTGATGCAAATGTTCCATTTCCCTGAGGATGCCTCTACGACTGCTTTCCAGCCCCAGGATTCATTGAATGGTTCATTAACATAGCTGCATCAGTGCTGGAAATTTGGATAGGACTGAACCCTACTTAACTAAAGTGATGGTACAGCGCAACTGCTCTTACCACAGTGATTCTCAAACTGTGGGTTGGGACCCAGAAGTGTGTTGGGACCTGATATTTGGTGGAGCACAAAAGGGTGATGGAAAAATTATATAATAAATTACCTTAAGCCCTATTGAACTGTCAGATACTGTAGTTGCTAATCACCCTACAAAGAGCTCAAGCTTCAAGATGGCTGTTAACTGCCCTGCAAGAAGCTGAGTTCCTGCAGTTTGTAAATATAAAGAAAAATTGGAGTGCCTTTCTTCTCGTCATTATTACATACAAACACACAAACAAACATTTCTTTCTAGAACTCCCTTTTTAAAAAGTCTGGAAAACCTTTGTGGTTCCTGACAGTGCTATTTTACACTGCTGTAAGTGTAAGCAGTGAATAGCGACAACTAGGGGCAAGTGAATATATACTGGGTGATAACCACGTCCTGTGCCAGCATGGTACTAGAACACATGTCAGTGGCTATTAGGTAAACATCAGCATCGTCGTAAGACATCTCCATGGTCATGGGGCTGGCACTGCTGAACACCAAACGCTCATGGAATGTTGTTACCTTTCCACCGAAGTGATACCAATTTATCTATATGCTTTTGAACTTCTAGGTTGGTAGGAGTTGGCCAAGTAATGGGAACAGATTTCAGTGGCATCATCAGTGATGGGCTTCAAATAAATTAACAACCGGTTCTCTGCCCATCTGGCAGCCATTTTTAAATGGATATTTTTAAACTTTATATATTTTTAAACTTTATATGTCCTATCTCTCGTTAACAACCGGTTCTATAGAGTAGGTGTGAACCTGCTGGAGCCCACCACTGGGCATCATGTAGTTCTCTGGTCTTGAGCCACTGACCTACTGACTTTCAGGTTGACAAGCACACTGCCTTTAACCACTGAGCCATCACAGCCCTTAGATAATGGTCCCCTTAGATAACTGTTGGTTTTTAAGAGTTGGTGATATTGCTACCCTTTTAGTACACCTTGGAACACACTTAAACACTGCAGTTCCAACTGTGATCCCCTCATCTGTTCTGACACATTATGACAAAGGGATGATGAGAGGGTTTGGAGAAGCAGCATTAGTTCTTAAAGGGAATTTTGGCTGAAAAAACCATCCTTCTGGCATGCCAGATGTCTTAAAAAACAAATTGATCCTAGCATGGCACAGGAACATGCAGTTGAACACTGATGAATACTCCTACTCCTTGGTGAACATCAAACACAGAAGGTGGGGGTAGGACACCCTGGTGATGTGTCAGGTTGTGCTACACAGTCCTTCCATATATTTCCTGAATGAGTCTGAAATCTGCTGGAGAGCAGCTGGTTCTGCCCAATTTTAGAAGTAGGTCCAAATTAGCCACAAACAGAGATTCAGGCCAAGGTTATGGTCGGGATGAAAGTCCACCCTTCCGCTCAATGCTGTATAGGCATCTAATATCTTTTCCCAAAGTAAAGAGTTAGTTTTGCCTAAAATTTGTTCATGTTTCTAAATTCAAATGGATCAGACTGATATAGTCACAACTACTCTCTCCTGAAGACAAATGTTTTCAAGCTGGATATACTTATATCGTGTGGGCTGTGGATGGTGCAAGTGGTTAAGACGCTGTGCCTGTTAACCAGCAGGCCAGGGTTCGAGACCCAGGTTGGCCCCACAAGACAGGGTAAGCTCCTGTCCTTAGCCCAGCTCTGTGACACCAGCTGGATCCAATCGTATTGGCTCTGCCTTTCCATTGGACTAATTCAGTAGCATGGAGAGGGGGGATTTGCTGCTTGGGTAACAGCCTATCCTTCATAACAATCCAACCCAGGCTTTCTTGCTTTGCATGCAGCGTATGCAGCGCCGAGCATGACACCATAGTCTTTTAAGACTCACAGAGGCCTGCTATACTTATATCTATGAGGATACCAAGTCCTAAGGAAAAATTCCACCTGATTTGTGAACTTTTTAGTTGAAAAGCTGTATATATATATACTGCAGATAGATAGATAGATAGATAGATAGATAGATAGATAGATAGATAGATAGATAGATAACGTGAAAACAGTGTTACCGAAGGTCAGCTGCTCATATAAACTGCTTCTTTTTAGAATGTCAGCAAAGGCATATTCCCCATTTCAATATATTAATTTCTCTGTTTTAGGAATCTGGAGCCAATTGATAGAAAGAAACTCTCACAGACAATCCAAATTCTTTGTTTACTTTACAAATCAAAGTGAAAGCTGGTAAAAGTAACTAGTACCAAAACAGATACCTCAAATTTTTAACCAGTCTAAGCTGGCAGCAGAATGTGCACCTCTAAAAAAACTAGGGAAACTACATTGAAAAGGAAGCAATTTATTAGACTGTCTGGAAGGTCCCCTTAGTTAATGGTAGTAGATTCTCCAACAGCTACATGTTTTCTCTCTGGTGTGCATTAACCATTGCTAAACATGACATAGGACTTAACCCTGACAGACACTGTCAAGTACTTTGCATGACTTCCTTACCACCTCTCCAGAATTTCACAAGTAAATTACTTGTGACAACTGAATCATTCTGTGAAAACTTTATAAGAATTAAACAAAAGTTCCCATTTTTTCTTAGAAAGTGAGAATTTATCAGCTTCACCAAACATTGCTTAATTATTGCCATGTCATTCAAGTTTCAATTTAATAGTAGCTTTTGATGAAAATAATACACAGGTGACAGGCACAATGTTACAGCACACTATTGCATACCATCATGATATAGGTGACCCTTGCTCAAATGCATATGTGAATTCTTTTAAAGGACTGGCCATTTAGAATAGTCTTTACATGCAGCCAAGAAACTGTGGTTAGAAGGCCAGCTTGAAAAAACCATGCTGGCAACTATATACATATCTCGTAAGGACAGGAGAGATCCTGCATAAATGCACTTATTCTAAAGGCACATTGCAGTCATAGTGTGGATGAAGTGCATGATATATACATATGTATGTCAGAGGTCTTCAATCTTTTTTTGTGTGCCCCAACCCAAATAACTAAATTATGAAACTTGGAACCTGCCCTCTACCTGGAACTTTATCCACCAACTCCCCACTCCTATTACACCCTCCCAACAGTAATCACTATGAAAAACGTTCTTGTATGACAGAGCAGAAAAAATTATCATGAAGCCTCGAAAAACTGAAAGTCATTTTAGCACAATTCAGCAGGACTGGGGCATAATCTTCTGGTACCTGAAGAAGTATACCAGATGCCTCCCCCTTCACTTGGTGGTACTCTAGTCTAATGATCTTCAACCTTTTTCATTCTGTAAGGCTGCAATCCTAAGCTCTATTTAGGCCAGCCTAAGCCCTGGCATAAGTCTTATGCTGACTTGGGGGTGTCACAAAATTGCAATCCACTTCTGCCATACTCCTGAGAGGGTGTTAGGCTAATGCAACTGTTAGGCTAGTGTACACTGACCTCCCCACACCATCATGGAAAGACAGGCCAGCCTAATTTTTTTTGGATTGCACCCTAAGTTGCCTCCACTGAAGCTCTGCAACCCGTAGGGGTCACAACCCCAAGGTTGAAGAACAATGGTATAAGTACCTCTGTTACTCTTTTGTACAATTTCCTCATTGACATGCTCAGTTCTAATAGGGGATGAATTATTCATTTCAAATGATAAGGAAACTGGATTCCATAGGTGGCTGGACCATTACCTCCTCTTGTTCTGAAGTTCACAGATGGCAGAAATCCTATTCTAGTGGCATTTTGAGTTTCTCAAAATGACAGCAGGATGCACCTCCAGTTTTTTAATACCTGGAACAATGTTTTACATCTGGACAGCAATAATTCCTTCATCCCAAATAACCTTACCAGTTCTAAAATATTATGCCTCTGGGACCACACACGATGACATAATACTTGTAACTTGTTGCCATTCTCCTGCATCTAGAATTCAAAATGTTGCCATTCCCTTACATCTAGAATTTAAGATGTTGCCATTCTTTTGCATCTATCACAAAAATCCAGAGGTTGCATATACAGGTATATGTTGCTTAACAACAAGGATATGTGCTGAGGAGGGCATTGTTACATGGTTTCATTGTTGTGTGAACATTACTACTTGAGACAGTGTGGTGTAGCCTATTGCTCTTGGCTACAAATCAGCACAAACCTCCACTGTAACTTTATGAGACTGCTGTAATATATGCAGACTGTCATTGTTTGGAACATTACTCTGAGACACATAACCTACCTATCATGGCTTATAATGTGTGATGGACATTTACTATGTCCAGTCTCCTTTGAAAACTGTCTGGGTGAGGTGGCAAGGAGTTAATAAAAATTAATTTTTCATGGGATAAAAAAATTACTTTTGCTTGTTCTAATGCAGTCATTCAGTTTTAGTGGATTTTCTAGTTCTTATATGGTATGAGAAGAAAAACTTTATCCATCCCATGCGTAATTTTGCCTCACAGCACAATCTTCATCTTGAACTGCATTAACAATCGTTGTACCAGCAATCTAGGGTGTCAGAAATGTGCTGAAAAGCATGTTGTGACTCCCGGAGAGTAAGCAGTATGGAGGGAAAGCCTGTGATGTCCCACCAGTGCTGAATTTGAAAGAAATACCTGATAGAATAGGTAAGCTTCTGTTGGATGTCACAGAACCAGGGGAAAGTGTGTAAATGGGGTTGGGGGGATGCAAGATTGGGGTGGGTTCAGCAGCACTGGTGCATGACAAATACCATTTGCATTGTTAGGCCTGAAAGCCCAACGTAGGGCTGATTAGACTTGTGCAGGGTGAACAGATGCCCAAACCTCAAAAGGAGAACAAGGTCTTGGATTCCTCTGAGCCTGGCCTTTCCAGAGGACAATGGCACATTTGCCTACTTACGAGTAAAGTCACGATATTGGGCACTTTCACTTTCCCTTAAAGCTCAACACTTATTTTTTATTTTATAGTTTTTAGGCAATAACTTTTGATAGGAAGGAGATATTTCAAAACTGATTTTTGCATTGGATTATGCTCTTCTATACAAATCCACAAATCCAATGACATATGACATGATGGGGCACTGCACACCATTGCAAAGTTCCAGAATGCAGGACAATGAAGCCCTTTTGGAGGACATGCAGACAGGAGGTGAAAAAAGAGGACAAATCTGGAAATTTCTGGTCATATGGTCACCCTGGACTTGTGCCAGCAATTTTGCTGGTGCAAATCCAAATAGATCCTTTGCATAAATGTCCTTTGCACAAATGCTGAAAATAAAGAACCAGGCATGCTCCGCAGTCCAGTTCCTTTACACCACTTTGTCTGCAACCAACAATGTTTGTTTTCTCAGGCTTCCTTAACTCTGCTAAAGCTTATTAAAAATTACTTGTTTGTAGTATATAATTCAGCTAATATGGCAAAGCCTTCAGCTTCCGTAAATGTTTTTAAGGATCAAATGTACTATGGCACACAGATGCTACAGTGCATAAAAATGATTCAGATTAATCCTTCTTCCCCACAGAATAAAACTTATCTTCTGAAAGCACACATTGCTGAATAGCCTTTGGTCTGAAGGAAAAAAATGTGAAGTATGCTTTAATTACACCCCTGGGGCCTCCAATTTCAATGCTCTGTCCTCTGTGTCTCTGCTGTGAGAGCATCTTTGTGCATTTTTCACGTGAACTAAAACAACAGCTAGTCTAGTTCCAAGTAAGCACTGAAAACCACATGGGGACCTGAATTTTAAACCCATTTCAAATAGCCTGGAAACTAAAATTAGAGCCAAAGATTATCTAAAATATTTTGTGAGAGATTAGAAATAGCACGATAACTGTCCCTTTCTTAAATGAAGTCTTTTAAGGAATATTTATGGCACATTATGTCCCACGATGCAGATGATTAATATTGTTCTTAAAATGACAAAATATCCATTCTACTTTATCAATATTTAATTATTCCGAGCGAGTGCACTTGTTATGATACATCTGTAAATTTGTACAAACACAAAAAAATTCTTTAATTCTATATTGCTCCATTCTTCTTAGGAGTTAAAAACAGTCAAATTAAGTTTGGCATTATCAGTTTGCAATTATCATTTGTGCACATTTTTAAAGGGTACATTCCACATTCAGTCTAGCATGCCTGGGGCATAATAAAAACATATTGCGTGTTGCAGACTTTGCAACATAGGCCCAATGTTATCAGAAGTGCCATCACACTGCAAACATCTTACCTCTTTGGTATGAGTGTGGAAAGAGACAGACATGTCCAAAAGAAGTTTCCTCTGTTCAACCCTTCTGACAAAGTCCTGAATCCGCACTTCCAGATGTCGGGCGGCTTTGTAGATCTCTTCAGGGTCACACTCCCCAGTTTGAGCCAACTGCTCAGCGGCTTCCAGTAGCTTGTCTGCATTCGTATAGGTATTCTGCCAGTGAGTAGGGCAAGGAATTAGGCATTAGTCACATAAGGGAGGCAATTAAGCCTCCAATACAAGTGTTTATTCTTTCAAAATGCAGGAACTGAAACCAGCATCTTGAAACAACAGCAGTGATTCCAGCAGATGCTCCTTGCAAAGGAGCTAACAAAAACTCACATAGACTAATCTCCAAATAGGCATGAAGCAGCTTCTCATTTGAAACGCATCCCCCCTCCACAGCTAGCTTGTCTGACAGAGTAAGAAGGCTGAGCGTTCAGTTATTTCCACAGTCCCTGGAATTTTTCAAAAATGTCATAAAGAAGTAACTCAGAGAGTAACCCCTTTTGAGGCAGAAGTGGCCTCATAGACATTTCACAATGCAAGGAGTGTAGATGGTCAACATGTTGCAGCAGGTAAACCACAACCTGAGATTATATATGTACACACAAAAATGGGTCTTCCACTGGCTTTTGTGTATTACTGAGGCTGCAATCCTAAAGACACTTTCCAGGGAGTAAGACCCATTGAACACAATGAGGCTAACGTTTGAGTAGACATGGTTAGGATTGTGCTCTTAGTAAAGCATGATATCCTGTGGGATTCTGGTCCCATCCAGAACAGCAGCAAACATTGCAGTCTCATGAAAATCATTAAAACTTGACAATGTGTTTACCCGTGAGGTGAATTATTTTCAATGGAGTGAATTATTTTTAATAAGGCAGATTATTTTTCAACTGAGTAAATCATTCCCTTTAGTTAGGGGTGGAGGAGCATCTGCTTTGCATGCAGAAGGTCCTAAGCTGAATTCCCAGAGAGGGAGAGAAAAAGAGTCCCATGGGGAGGCTGATACATGTCTGTACACTGGTTTAACACCCCCAGGAGTGGCACTTTTGTGACAGCCCCAAGCCAGCATGGGACTTGTGTGTGCCAGACTAATCAGGGGTTTGGATTCCACTGATAATCAATATATGATCAGTAAATTATAAAAAACCACCAATAAAACCAGAAGACATACACCAAAAGACACCTTGCTGATGTTAGGAGGCTTTTTTGAAAGAATGTCTTTTCTTGTCAAAATGATCTTGTCAAAATGATCTTGTCAAACATGATCTTGTCAAAAATATTCTAAGGAGGGAGTAGTTCTTTAACTAAAAGGGTGGGAATTCCATATCATTACCACTAAGGCCCCAATTCTAGCAGCAGCCCCCCACTACCTCTATCAGAGTTGATATATATCCAAAAGGGTCCGTTCTGATGGATTACACAGAAGAAATCCCAAAATAAAACCCCAAAATGTTCTGCACTTTGTTATTTATTTATTACAGGATAAATCTTTTGTTCATGGCTTCTTACATAAGGAAGGTACCTGAAAAATACTCAACTTAGGGCACAATCCTGACCATGTCTACTCAGAAGTAAGCCCATTGTGTTCAATGGGTCTTACTCCCAGGAAAGTGTCTTTAGAATTGCAGCCAAAATCATTTTTTTACATTTGTGCATTTGACCTCTTTCTATTTTTCACAATTTATTGTTTTTGCAAAACTAGAAAAGGTGAAATCCCTTGAAATAAATCAGTTAAAGAGCATCTTGCTTACCATTTCAAGCACAAAACCAATTTACCATCTAAGATTTCTTAATAACCTTTATGTGATAATAACCTTTCAATTCTGGAAACTGATAAAACATGCCATTACAAGAACAAGAAACTCACTATGGGCTAAAAATATTTAATTCATAAATATTTGCATATGTAATTATTTTTTGTGAAACAATGAACAGAGTATAATTTAGTTTCTTCACTTCTAACAAAGAAATGGCAGACAAAGGATGCAATCCTAAACAAACTTTCCTGGGAGTAAGACCCATTGAATACCATGGGGCTTACTTTTGAGAAGACATGGTTAAGATTGTGCTCAAAATTACACAAAAGGTTGGAAGGGGGGAAATGCATTAAAGGCTACAGAATCAGAAGTATTTATTTACCTGACCATATTTTACTATTAAAAAGATAAACTTTAATATTTGATTCATCAACCATTGAAAATTTTAAATTAGAAATGCCTAGATATTGTTTATGAAATTAATACTGTTATTAATTTGATTACTGAAAAACCTTGGTTTGAGAGTAACTTGGATTGAGAGTATTTTGCAAGACAAGCAAACATTTCTAATAAATTCTGACTTGATATACAAGCAATGTCATGATAAACAGGTTTTATTTTCTGCTTTACCAGCACCTGCTCAGCCTCTCTTGAGAGATGGTCTACTTGGAAGTAAGCCTGACACCTGTGTCAGCCTTCCAGTGCAAGTGGAAGGAACATCACCTGGTAGAGCAGGTAAGGTCTGTACCAAACAACAGAGGAAGAAGCAGCAACTATCATGAATCAGGCTCGGTATAGGGGCATGACTAACTGCGCTGGTAAATTCCATATCCTATCCCCTATCCTGAGTGAAATCCCTTACCTCTCTCAGGACCACCTGATTTGTGCTGGTGAATGAGCAGGCACAGTCCAAGTAAATCGATTGCCATAGCTTGGGCTTTCACCAAGGCAAAGGGACAAATTAGTTAAAAGAGTCATCCCGATTGCAAATTCCCCTACAAGGATGTTGACCAAACCATGCTGGTGTTGCTATATCCACAAAGGGTAAATGAGTTATGATTGGGCTGCCGATTAGAAGGAAAGCTGCTATGACAGGGGGAATAGGGAATAGACCTTTTTATTCCCCTTCCCCACACATTTGACAAATATTTCCTTAGTGAATTTAATTAACCTGCTAAACTATCCTATACAATGTAAGATCATCTAGCTCAGTTCAATGTCATGTTTATCTAGCTAAGATTCTCTCCACAGATTAGCAATAGGGCTTCAGCCAGGGATGTTTTCCAGCCTTATTCAGCCTTTTCCAGCCCTATCAAGAAATGCTGAGAATAGAACCTAGGATTTCTGTATGCAATCAGTCTAGATGTAGCAACAGACTAATACTGCGATCATCCAAAGAATAAAAGAAATATAGTATTGTCCTTTTCTAACTCTCTGCTTTTCAATTTCACTGGGGAGAGAGAAGCACATTTATTGGCTGTCAGATAATTTTGACCCCCTTCCCTGCAAGCTCAGGAACCTTGAAGATGGCCTCTTTGAACACATAAAACAGCCTTATACAGAGCCAGATCATTGGTTCATCCAGATTGGCATTGTCTGTATAGTAACTGCCATGAACTCTCCAGTGTTTCAGAGAACGGTCTTTTTCAGCTCTACCTGGAGATGCTACACACTGAACCTGGGACTTCTGTTTGAAAGTAAGTACTTTACAACTGAGCACCAACTACTCCTTTAATCCTTTTAACAGATCAGAGGAAGAAGCCATATAGAAGCAGTGAGGAGAGGGTTTTATGAAGTGTATAGGATGGGTGTAAAGTACTTCTCTGCTATTTCAATGGACAGAAGATCAGTTCATGAAATGAAAGGAAAAAGCATGCATATGTTAACTGGGTAGTAATCAGAGTTACCGTATGTCCCGAAAAACAGGGACAATCCTGGTTTTTGAGGATTATACCTCATATTCACATACTGACAAATGGGACAGATTTTGTCCCAATTTTGTGGCGATAATTCTGGCAACCCGAGTAGTAATGAGTATTAGGAAGAAAAGATGATTAGATATATTGTCTGCAGCCAACAGATATGGCACGTTTGTAAATCAGATAACAATGCAGGGCAACTGAAGGATTTGTCCTGGGTATCAACACTGTTTTGGTCAACACAAGTGTAATCACCCTAGTAAAGAAAGATTTTCTTTAAATATTCTTTTATTTTGTTTGTTTTAATTACACTTTGGTCTGCCAAATGTGGGTTTTGCTGCTTTTATGAACCAATCAAGGTTAACTTTGTGCATAATCAATGAGAGAATAAAAGCATTCTTTCTGTTCAGAAAGAAATGGCAAATAATAAAGTGTGCTTGATAAGCCATTGTGTGGTTGTCATGTTTATTTAAATTAAAATGGTCACAAACATCTTGAAAGAAAAAAGCATGCAGCACTGTATGAATCAGAAATTCCTACCCCCATATGTTTTGCAAAATTACATGTTTTGTAATGTTTTGCATGTTCTGAAAAATTACACCAAGCATTTTCTTAGGAAACAATATGCTTTTGAAACTGCATTATATATAAAATCTACATGAGAAGTCAAATGTCTTTGCTTGAATTTGTATATTCTTCCTTCAATAGAAGGAGTTTTGATTGAGTTCAAGCTGAATACCTCACTGATCCACCAAAATCTTGGTGTGCTTCCCACACAAGCATACTTCCTCCTCCCAGAACTTCATGATCAAGGTTTTAAATATTGGCAATGCTTCATGTATGCATGCTTGTATCCATTCATCCATCCAACAATAAACCATTTAGTTTCAGCACTGTGTTGAAAAGGGAGAAAAGATGTGGAACTGTGATGATGGCTGGTTTCTGGAAGCATGAAACAGACAGATTTTTAGCTTCTGCCAACAAGAAAACTAACAAGGTGTCTAGACGAAGGATGAAGGCGTTTTGCCAGCGGCTAGCATCTCCTAGACAGGCAATGCTTTGCTAAACTGGATTGAGAAGGAAGCCTTCCATTCGGCCTTTCAGCAAGGCAGCCGTATTTCTAAACGTAGGGATGGTGCCATCTGCAGGACTAACCACACAAATCCTAATCTCCATCTCTTCAGTCCATTATGCATTGTTATTTTTATTCCATAAGGAACATGTAGCATTTGAGGGTGCAACCCTAATTAAGTTAGCCAGCATAAGTCACCTGTTTCCCTCTTCCCATGGTAGTGTGAGGAGACTGGTGCATGTCTGTGCACTGGCATAATCCGCCTGGAAATGGCACAGAAGTGCCCAGGCTAGCATAGGTCTTGTGCCAGCTTAATCAAGAGTTAGAATTGCAGCCGAGTTGTTCCCCTATACTACCATATATGTGTATAGATCAAAACATGGATATGCTAACATCTAAAACTGGTGCAATGGCAGAAAATACACAGGTTAAATGTGTTTTAGAAAATTAGTAAATGGGTTATAGCAAAGATGAAATGCAATGGTGCTAATGTATAGGAACTGCAGTAGTTCTATGCAATTTAAATGTTTGCTTGTTCTTACTCCAACAGAGGTTGGCACAAAAGGATTGTAAGCAATAGTTTAAATAGGAGGGATAAATGTCCAATAACAGTACATACTGCAGAATTTTCTTTAGGGTTTAATGATATTCTTACATTAGGGAGAGCTTAACTTTATATTCAGCCATATTCATTCCAATAGCTGAAAAAAGAACTACATAACTAGCAGAAACACTACAAATGCATAATGTTGTCTCAGTGCTGGCACTGTGTGTCACAAACGTGCCTCAGCGCCATGTGCTGGCCAGTGCTCAGGAGGTGGAAAGTGGTAACTAGTTTCAGAGTGGGAAACTATTCTGGAAATTGGAAAAATTGAGAAGCCACTAGGAAATTGGGGAGGAACATCATACTGCATGGCAACTGTGGGATTGAACAACATTACTGCACCTGAAGATGTTTCAAAGGCTGGAAGCATATGATCCAGAACACTGCAGAATACTTGGCTAACTCCTGATGCTTTCAGAGCAATGGAGCAAGAAAATTCATGTTGATACTTAAGTGCAAGGGACATATTTGTATGTTAAGGTTCACAACAAAGTTCAACAAACTAAAATATAGTTTTCCAAGACATAGTGTTCTGGGAATGGCAAGGCATTATAAGAACATTTGTTGTGGTTACTTTTCAACCTCACGATAACCACAATGCAGGCATGCTAGAAGAGATGCTTTCCTAGTCCTCCCTAAATAATGCTTCTGTTTATATTCCTGGGTAAACACCAAACTTAGAATGCTAAGCAGAGAAAGAGTGGGTGATACAATATTATCATGCATTTTATGGTGGGAAAAAAACTGTTCCCCACACCACAAAATAAAATATACTCAAGAGAGAGTTCTTCAAAAAGAATCCAACATTTGATCAATGATGACCTCTGCACTTTGCTCTAGCTATTACACTCTTGCAAAGCAAGGGGTATCATTTTCATAAGACATTAACCTTTGGTAAATTGTGGGAGTCTCTTGGTTACCCACTAAACACGTCCTGGTGGGCCACACAGCATCATTAAACTACATTTCAGACAGACGCCCATGAATCAGTAAAAGGATCCTGCTATAAATCTATCTAGGGACAAGTAAAGCTGATCCTGTTGTTGAAGGGGAATCTTTCAAAAAAGAAGAGCTACATTTCAAACTAGTACATGGCATCCTCGAAGAGTAAAGCAAATTATTACTTACAAGAGGGATGCTATGAATTCTTCTTTGGATACCTGAGCCTTGTTTTGGCTTGTGGTCTGAATATGCAAGAAAGAAGGAATTCTGCCGGTGTGACTGCCAGCAGTGCTAGTTCCTTGCTGCACAAGCCATCACTGTGCTGGCAGCCTGCTTGAGCAGGTAAGTTAGAATGAAGGGGGAGAGGAATGGGGATGGGAAGGCTGTAAGAGAGGGCAGATCCCGCAGTGATGGCTTGCGCCAGATCCTCCCAATAGCCAGCAGCCTCCTTGCCCCTTTCTCTCCTTGGTCATGCACCAATAATATTTCTGGCAAATCTCCCTTCCAAAGCCTCTCACTCAGTCCTGTCCATATGTTTTCAGCATGGTTTCATTGTGTGTGTGTGTGTGTGTGTGTGTGGGGAGATCTGAAAAGATCAACAGAGAAACGTTTCCCTTCCAGTGTCTAATGCAGGAAGCTAGTTAGGCTGAAATCCTAAAACACTTTCCTGGAAGTAAGACCCACTGAACACAATGGGGCTTCCTTTTAGGTAGACATGGTTAGGATTGTGCTCTCTGTATCATAACCAAGTGAGAAGATAGAATGAAAGAAAGTGTCATCCAAGCATACCCAACCTGAGTTTCAAGCTCTTGCCCTAAAAGTTAAGGTTGGACACCTGTCTAAAGCTAGGTTTTCTGGCACTGATTCTTAGCTCTCTTCCAGGAGTTTTCTATGATCAATAACCCAAGAGAGTAACAGGTATTCCATCTCTGGATCCACATACAGAGTTTATGCTGCATGTTTGAAAACAAATTACATGCACTCTCCAAGCTTTAAACACTCCAATGTTCCAGAAATGTCAACAAAATCAGTTACAAAGGTGTTTTTTCTCAATGAAATATACTTACCTGTGCTACTTCTTCAAAATCATCATGTCTTTTCTGAAGAGCACGGGCTCTGTGAAGGGACTTTCCAACTCCAGTATGCTTACTAAGAAAGGCTTCCCCGTGATTTTCAATCCAGTCCAACACCTGGATAGAAAAGAAGATCTCATTATATTCCATAACTGTTCAACACAAAATATCCAATTATCCATGGGTACCACTTCAAAACAACACCATTCCACATAAGTGGATTCAAAAATCTGAGGAGTCATTGGAGATTATCTACACTAACACTCAACACTGTTCCAAGCCAAATCCAATCAGATTCAAAGTGAAATGCTTTTCTGCTGCTTTCTGATAAATTGCCATTATTGAATAGCTTTTATCTGTTCATTTTCCATCATATATCACATGCATTTCTCAATGACCACTCAATGTTTTGTAGTAGAAATAAATTTCCTCTAAATTGCTACAGATTAGAAAAAACAGAAGTAAAACAAACACCACTATCATAGGCTACAATCCAGAGTAACTACGGGACCTTTTAGACTGATGTAGTTACAGTGCCACCTATGGGAAACCTATGGGAAATGTATAGCGCAATCCAGAGTAAGTGCCTCATATGTCTTCCCATAGTTATTCTGGATTGTAGGAATAATCTGGGAAAGACATCTATGTTGGTATGCCTTCTGTTCAAGTATTTGTATAAGAAGAACTCCTGTCTTATATATGTGATGAATCAGTTCACTTGAGCAATATGCCCTGAGACAGAATATCTAAAATAAATCTGAACAGACAAGGAAAGGATCAGTTTAAATTAGGAAGATGGGGAGCAGCAAATGGTTATCCAGATATGATTCTATATTCTATATATTCTATATATTCTATATATTCTATATATTCTATGATTCTATATTAAATATGAAGAAGCCGAGTGTCTTAGTTTAAGATCATAAGACATCAGAATTTCATGTAACATCACATTCCAATCTATCCACCGTAACTGATCCCAATGAAAATGAAGTGGCAAACTTGATATTCAGTGGCTTGAAAAGATGATCTTTCCAAAATATATTAGCTGCTTGCCTAGCAGCTGTCAATTAGAAGAAGAATCTTCTAAACAATACTAGCTTTTATTTTACTATTGTCTATAAAAACGACCAAAAGGCTGAGTTTTAAAAAAAAAATTCATACAGATATACACAACACTGATTCAAGACCAGAGTAATAAGACAAAAAGCGTCATATCAGAACAGGAGTCCACCAGAAAGTTTGAAGCTATATTTCAGATCTCCAAGAATATTGACACCTTTGTTTAGTGTGTCGTGTCAAATACACATTCAAAGTCAAACATATTATGATCTTATTAATACTGAGAGAACATATTTTTATTTTTTAAGAAAACACACATGACTGCAAGAAAATGTGTTTAAAATATATTTTTATACTTGTAATTTGTATAAATGTTAAATTTATATACGTACTACTCTTCTAGTTCAAAGTGGCCAGAATTAACTAAAATTTAACTAAGATGTACATATTAATATGTACTTCAGTACATACTAAAATATCAATAGCAGCACTAATTTCGAATGAATATGACAGGCAGCTATCTGAAACCCCATTTGGAACCAAATGTTCGTTTTTGCTTTTGAAAACTAGAAAAATGAGTGACCCCCAGCAAGCCTTCTTTAAGAATAATTGCATCCCATAACTGAAAAGGCCCTGCTTCTGTATTCACCAGCCTTATCTTTGATGGATGGGGAACACACAGCAGAACTTTACCTGACAATCAAAGCATATAGAATGGAATATACGGAAGACACTTCTGGTGGAATGGCACATTTAGAATGTAAAGCAGGCTGCAGGTACAACTGGGCATCATAGCCACAAAATTTCTTTCTACAGTGAACAAAAAGAAAGGCCCACCTACTGAGTACTGGGCATGACCAGGCACAACTTGGCATGACTGGGCACTAGGCAACCCTACTGAGTACCTCTGAGCTCCCGCATACACCACCAGGCAACCCTACCAAGCAACTGCTAGGCCCAGAGCACCAGCAGCCACTGGGCACCAGTGGGCAACACTGGGCAGCAAGTACCAAATTGCTTTTGTGGGTTTTTTAGCTAGCAAATTGCAAACCCCCTTTTTACCTTGCAAATTCCTGCTGTTACTCTTGTTGCAAATAGATTCTTATTCATTCCTTTGAGAATGGGGATTAGACTAGCAGCTAAAGTGACCACGTTTTCTCTCTCTCTCTCTCTCTCTCTCTCTCACACACACACACACACACACATAGATTCAAAACATGTCATAGGCAAATCAGCACAGGTGAGGGCAACTTACTCTACAATCCAGAGTAACTAAGGGAGCAGGTAAGTGACATTTACATTGACATAGTTACGGCACCACCTAGTGAAAACCTATGGGAAATTCATATTGCAATCCAGAGTAAATTGTTCTTACATTGCAGCAAGGACTCCCCATAGTTACTCTGGATTGCGCCCTGTGGCTGCAATCCTAAAGACACTTTCCTGGGAGTAAGACCCATTGAACACAACGGGGCTTACTTTTGAGTAGACTTGGTTAGGATTGTGCTCTTAGGCTTTTAGAATAGAAGAAAGAGGTTGAAAGAATGGAACACCTGTTGACTGAATTATTTTTAGGTATAAGTGAAAGGTATTGAAAGAGTGGATTGTCAGAAAATGAACTGTCAGCAAGCAGAGGATACCCGTATAGTGTAAACTGCCCATTGGAAACTGGGCCTCCTAGTATGTCCTTCTCAACCTTAGTGTGTCTTTGCATTTTTGAGAGCACATTTGCAGAAAACATACCAGAAAGGATCTCCATTCATCTACAGGACTTTGGACACACAATTGAGAGTTGTTCTAATGGCAACCAGCAGAGGGTGCTTCTGGTACATCATTACTGGAGGGCTGTGTGAAAGCCATTTGTGCAGTTTTAGTTTAACTTCTGCACAGAGAAAGAAATCATTTATGTGCATGTTGCACTGTCAGCATCAACTGCCCCTTGAAATGTTCATTGGCACTCTTACCTTGCAATGGCCTCGGAAGCAAGAAGTGAGTTGCCAGTGATATCATGATACAGCACACTTTGTGTCACCACCACTTACTTCTGGGTTCCACTAGCAGTATGTTTGCAAACTACTGTTGTAAGGGTAGTTTGCATACTACTGTTGTAAAGGACCTGTGCTGCTGCATGGATCCCAGAATTTGCTGCGCACCTACTTGGCATCATTTTCAGATACACAACAGTGACATCACATGTCATCACTGGACTTCAAGAACATCAATCTATGTAAGGCTCAGCTTCCCAGAACTTCAAGCGTCCTTATACAGGCCTCCGTCAGTCTTGAAAGACTATAGTATTGTGCTTGGCGCTGCATACGCTGCATGCAAAGCACAAAAGCCTGGGTTGAATTGCTAAGGACAGGAGCTCACCCTGTCTTGTGGGGCCGACCCGGGAATCAAACCCTGGCCTGCTGGTTAACAGGCACAGTGTCTTTACCACTTGCGCCACCCACAGCCCACTTCAAGCTACGAAGACATATAACCACACAGCTTACAGAAAACAGTACATGCCCTCTAGTTGAACAGGGGGAACATTTTTTTCTGTTCAACAAAAACTAAGCAGGCCTCTGTCAGTCTTGGAAGACTATGGTATCGTGCTCAGCGCTGCATACGCTGCATGCGAAGCACGAAAGCCTGGGTTAGATTGTTATGGAGGATAGGCTGTTACCCAAGCAGCAAATCCCCCCTCTCCATGCCACTGAATTAGTCCAATGAAAAGGCAGAGCCCATATGATTGGATACAGCTGGTGCTGCAGAGCTGGGCTAAGGACAGGAGCCCACCCTGTCTTGTGGGGCCGACCTGGGTCTCAAACGCTGGCCTGCTGGTTAACAGGCACAGTGTCTTAGCCACTTGCGCCACCCACAGCCTAAAAAACTAAGCACAACCTCCAATAAAGCATGTTCTTCCAGAGAACTATGTTCGTACATCTTCAGGATATCTCCATGACTGCTCCCTCATTAAAGGGACTGCTGCATGATTTTCTACTGATTTATGAACCAACACTGGAAATTTGGACAGGACTGGGCCCTTAATGTCAACTGAATGCATTTAGATAGATAGATAGATAGATAGATAGATAGATAGATAGATAGATAGATAGATAGATTGATTGATTGATTGATTGATTGATTGATTTGTTTATTGGCCAAGTATGATCTCCATACCCGGAATTTGGCTTCAGCAACGGCTGCGTACATACAAACACCAACTCATAAACATTCCACACACATAGGGTTGCCATAATTCTCTTCCACAAAAACACGACAGCACTTCCTGTCTTACTTGCCAGTATGTGAAAACTTTCCCCCAAAACAGGAATTGTCCTGGTTTTCCAAGCCATATGGCAACTTTACACACACATACAGGCTGAGTCTTGGCAACCACAGGGACTACGTTCTAGCAACCTCCATGGATGCAGATTTTCATGTTAAACAAAAGCAATTACAAGATTATGCAGCCCTTTAAAAATAGCCTGCTTACCATAGTAACACAATCAACCTCCCTCTCCCAGAGTTAGGGCGCAATCCAGAGTAACTACGGGGAGTCCTTGCTCCAGTGTAAGAACAATTTATTCTGGATTGCAATATGAGTTTCTCATAGGTTTTCACTAGGTGGTGCAGTAAGTATGGGTGCACGTAATGTCTCTTACGTGCTCCCGTAGTTACTCTGGATTGTAGGGTTAGAAACACTTTCTTCCAACTGGAAGGCAAATCCCTTCATTCCCAGAAGTGCAAAAGAAGCCAAAGTGATAATCACTTCCCAATAACTTTGTATTCACTTAAGTACTCCAGGCAGGACAAGGGAGGAATCTGCTTCCCAGCTAAAACAAAGGTCTTTTAAGTCTTGGAGAGAGAGGTTGATTGATTGATTGACTGCCTTTAGCATTACCATGGTATGTAGGCTATTTTTTAAAATTAAAGAGATGTTAATTTAACGGTCCAACCTCATTTGTGCTGAGATAAAACCATGGTTGAAAAATCTGCTGATAATTAGTTTGTACAAAACATATTTGAGTAGTTTTCACAGACAACACCTATATCAGTAAAACCTTGGATTGAGAGTAAATTTGATTGAAAGCACTTTGGAAGACAAGCTAACATTTCTAATAAATTGTGACATGCAATACAAGTTATGTCTTGTAAAACAGGCAAAAAAAATTAGTCCTGGCCAGGATACAGCTGGTTTTGGCGCTTTGCTAGCACCTATTCAGTCTCTCCTGAGAGACCAGCCTGTGCATTTCTACTCTGAACTAAGCCATAATACAGTCAGTGGGAATCACTCCTCTGTGACAGGGGCAATGGAAAGACGCCTGAGAGACCTACCCTTGCATGTCTTCTCTAAAGTAAGCCCTATCACAGTCAATTGGGCCCTTCCCTGTGTAAGGCAGCAGATTGCAGCCGTGGGGGAAAATCCAGAGTAACTACGGGGAGTCCTTGCTCTGGTGTAAGAACAACTTATTCTGGATTCCAATATGAATTTTCCATAGGTTTTCACTAGGTAGTTCAGTAACTATGGGTGCACGTAAAGTCTCTTACATGCTCCTGTAGTTACTCTGGATTTGGGGGTTAGAGACCAAGTACAGGTTAATTTGTTTGACTTTTCTTTATTATTTTGTATTATATTACAGTATGGTAATAATTTTTATATGAATATTTTTGGGTTGTCTGAGTTTATCTGAACAAATTGTCTAAGTTTCTGTTATTTCTTATAGGAAAATTGCTTTGATATATAAGAGTTTTGGATTACAAGCATTTTGGGTTACAAGCATGCTTCCAGAATGAATTGTGCTTGTAAGCCAAGGCATCACTTTTTCTGAAGTCTGTCAAATTGATATCCATTACATTTGGAGTTCAATGAATTAGCTATTAGTTATTTCATTTTCTCTATAATCCGCTTTGTGAACTTTTGCTGAAAAGTAGTATATAAATACTGTTGGTTGGTTGATTGACTGATTTAAAAAATCCCAAACAATTCAAACATCTCTGTTCCTTCCCAGAGTAAAAGCAGGATAGACAGTCTCTTACAGCCCAATCCAGAATAGCACTTGGGTTGCCCTATCTATCACTAGGGTGAAGCAACTGCAAGATGCTCCACCCCAGTTACTCTGGAAAAGGCTTGTGGCAAAGCAAGGCAACATAAGATGCCCCAAGAGAGGTGGACATGCTCTGCCCTAACTGGGGCAGCTTAGGCAGCTCAGGAGAGGCATGTTGAGGACATGTTGAGCAGTTGGGGGCAGAGCAGTTATCCAGAATATCCAGAGCCTGTTTCCAAGGCAGAAATGCCCTCTTCCAGCTCCTCAGAGTTATACCACCTCAGGAGCAGGTATAGTAATGAGTAGACCCATAGGGGTCCATGATATGGCCTGAGTAAGAATGGCAGTGTTGACCAAAAATCTAAGTTCTTGACCAGCCTAGCTACAACCCCTGCCTCTCAACCTCAGGATATGGCACAACTACGGCAGCCCACTAACCTCAGGATACACCAAGCATCTACCCTCCACTAGAGGTACTGCGGCTGTAACTAGTTGTCAGGAACTGCTGGGCTTTCTTATAAGGCAGGCACCACAGCTGTTCCTTGTTCAGTGTGATTTGAGGGGGGTCTCCTCAGGAGCAAGCCCTCCCCAGCTATCACTGACTTAGCATGCTCTGGAGCAGTTAGGGCAGCCCAGGCTTCCTGACTCTCTGGATGCAATAGAACTCTCTGCTATGGATATAGAATATTTGGGGTAGCCCAGCTAGGGCATTCCTCACTTCCCTTACTCTGGATTGTGCCCTTAGTTAGGTTTTGTGAAAAACTGAAATAGCTGACAGCAAGTAACATCAAGGTAAAATACTATCTGCCACATAGGCAATTAAAAACATTTACACTCCAATCTACAGGATTCCTGTCCATTTTAGTAGAAATTATTAGATTGCCAATACCAGATCTATCACATTCAAACAGTTCCAACCCTAAGCAATGCCACTCAACCACACTACAACATTATTCCAACTTTAGACTGAAAAGTTGCACATTTTAACAAATGTCATGCTCTCACCATCATAATTACTACCCCACCTATTTTTTAAGGATCCCCTTTTCCTCCACTGATTTACGCTGGCCTTTTCTGGATTTTGGGCAACCCAATTCTAATTCACTCCTTACCTGGTGAAGCACTGGTGCCAATGTGGCATCTGCTATACCCCACAGAAGAGTTTCAGCCTCTGGAGGCCTTTTCAGGGCAAGCCTGCACCAGGCTGTTAGATCCACTTGGCCTTGCATCATCTCTATAGCTAGAGCAAGTCCACATGGACCCAGATCAGGAGAAAAATATCCCTCCATCTCATGTTGCCCTCCAGGTACCTCCAGCACTGGATATCCAATGGTTAAACTAGACAGTATAATTTTTCTCTCCCAATTTTTAGGATTAAAAACACACATGAAAAACCCAAAACAAAGCCACAAGATATCCCAATTTGGAGGCAAGGGAAGGACACAATATGAGAAGAAGTGGACGAGGGCTTCCCTGGACTCCAGTTCACTGAGTGAAATTCTCCCTGAAGGTGCTATTTGCTGCAGAATGGAAAATATATAGTGTTTTGCCAATGTATTTTCCCCCTGCGCAACTTACAACAGCATCAGGAGGGGAAATATTTTTACTGTTCAGTTTAGGGGTAAAGGGAATGACACCTGTCCAGATCTAAATCAAACTCTCCTCCCTCCAATGGCTGTTTTATGAGGAATACAAGAGAGAAAGAGAGAGAGAGATGCCCAATTGGTTATCTCTGACATAACATCTACAGTAGTTTGGTCCCGAATACAAAGGTTGAATACGTGGGCTGCATGTATGTCTTTAAAACTGATAATTTGCTGAAGCACTCTTTATGTTACATTTTCTGAGGTTGATTTTTAAAAAGGCAATTTCCTTTTGTAATTCACAAGTTAAAAATAATGTTAAAATAATCATAAAAGACAGCATTTTGGCATATGCCTGGTACCCTATTATAGTACTACAGAGGAAAAGCAAAGCTATATCTGTCACAATTATATGCACTATGCGATTTTCTTATAAACAGCAACAGTACTCTACACTGAGTCTAACAACTTTAGGTGAACCTAATGAGAACAGACATAACTTTATCTTACTTGTTGCTTTTTAAGTATAAAAGGATGTTACAAAGCAAAAAACTCATTAGATACAGCCTGCTTTGAAAGAGGACAAATGGATGCAGTTTTTTGCATCTTCTAGTGCTCATCCAGGTTCTTTTTGAATGAGAACCCAGACTGTCCAATATCTGGTCCAATTGGAAATGGATTTGAAAATCATCCTCATTCTCTAAAATGTGGTTCCCGGGTCACTCTCCCTTCTATCTACTCTTTTATAGCAACTTACTATAACTTACTATATTTTCACCATCCCTGAGTGCAACATGAGTGCACGTAGCAGTATGTTTACCAAGAGCAATCCCCAACATCGCCACTTGCTGAAATGAGTAAGGAGTAGGAATGCTGGAGCCTAGGGACTGAGCCTGTTCTCAAGTCCAAAATACTACTGGAGCAACTAGGGTGGTTTGCTGTACATCTGTGTAACCAATAAGGATTGTATAGCACACACAGTAAGTGGCCGCTTCAAAGTGGCACAGTGACAAAGTGAAATGGCTCTGCCATGCTCCAAATTCAAAGTCACTACATGCACAACACTTTCTTCATGTAGGAAAGACACTATCCCTACAATCCAGAGTAACTATGGGAGCACGTAAGAGACATGCTAGTGAAAACCTAGTGAAAACCTATGTGAAAACCTAGTGAAAATCTATGTGAAAACCTAGTGAAAACTTATGGGAAATTCAAAGTAACTGCAATCCAGATATGCAATCCTATGCAATCCAGAGTAAATTGTTCTTACACTGGAGCAAGGACTCCCCGTAGTTACTCTGGATTGTGCCCAAAGGCAGCCTTTAAACATGCAAGCACAACTGAGTGGGATGGAATATAACATTGATATATATGTCTTCATTGATTCTGCCATCTTCTGTTTGCCCTTCTCTTTTCATAGTAACTTCTCCAAAAGAGATGCACACACTGAATAACAAGCTTTTCTTTTAAGGAAGTCCAGGAGTTAATTCAGGCGCTATTAAGAATCATTTTCTAATCACATCTTGCTTACTCTTCCCCCTCCCCGTACGGAGATTTAGAAACTTACCCCCCAATATGTAATCACCCACGGCTCTGATAAGAAAAGAACATGTAATCTGTTTTCTCCTTGAAGGGAAAAGCAATATTGCAGGGCTATCAATATTCTTTTGCTCAGCTAAATTAATGAACAAAATTAAATGCAGAACCAATTACAACTCTTAAACCATCCTGGTTTAGCCGCTTGCCAACGTTAAATGTCAGCACACAGGTATGCTTTATGAGCTGGCAAGGCAGCCAGCAAGGCTTTTGCCTTTTGATAAATTCTCTTTCTATTATAAAAGAAAATGTATGAGTTCCACTGCCCAACCCTATTGGGCTGTATTGCTGTCACAACCAGTGTTCTTTAGCCTTTATGGCTATCACAATTGGCACGCCAGCCTCGTGCAAAACCATGTGTTTCCAGAATGCTGTCAGAGAGGCTGGAGCAGCCCTATGCGTGAAGGAAAGGGAAAGAAAATTTTTTCCTTTCTGCTCCCAAACTTCTATTGGCCACTCCAACATAGTATTTGGTACAGCCTATGTTGGTATGGTGGCATGCTGCGGTGGGGGAAAGGATAGCATCGGGTTTGAAGGCTACAGTCCTATCCACACTTTCCTGGAAATAAGCTTCATTGACCATAATGAGTCTTTAGCCTGAGTAGACAGGGATAGGATTCAGCTCCAAGAAACAAATTTCTTTCCTACACTTACAAAAATTCAGTTTACAATGAGCATGAACTCTTCTGTTTATAATAAGCACAGCTGACCTGCTCATTTCAAAACACTGGAAATATGGACAGAGGAGGATACACAGCAAGCACTTTATAAATTAAAAGAACGGGGACAGAACTGCCTTGCTCATTCACCCACCCACCCTCTAGGTCATGGATTTTCGTGGATTTTCTGGTGTGTTGTGGATTTTCTGTAGGTGTGCCACAAGACTTTTTTGTAGGGCAATTGTGGGATTTTAGCCCCCTACCAGAAGCATGATATGCCTTGTCAACGGTCAAACAACTGATGTTGTAGGGGCATGTATCAGCACATGAACAGCTGACTCAGTCAAAGTGCAGGAACATGGCACCCTTGCCTAAAGCTGACCTAATAACATGTACAATCATAATAATTTTGATTTCTTCTGTCTTTTAACTAAGAAACTGACTTATTTATACTGGTCAGCGTTTGAAATATTTACATTGGCATCCTTCAGTCTCGAAAGACTATGGTATCGTGCTCTGATTGGAGGTCCTGAAACAACATCTAGTGTGGCTAAAAAGGCCAATTCGAGAGTGTCCATCCTTTCCACACTGAGGACAAATAAATTCCGTCCCCTGCCCAGGCTCCAGGTTTCGCTGCTTTCGGGTCTGTCTCTTTGCTTCAGACTGCTGAACAAGTGTCTCTTCCAGTTGGAGAAGGCCATGCTGGGTCTTTTGCCTCCACGCTGAATGATCAGAGGTCAAGGTTTCCCAGCTGTTGATGTCCATTCCCAAGGCCTTTAGATCCCTCCTGCAGATGTCTTTGTATCGCAGCTATGGTCTCCCTCTAGGGCGCTTTCCCTGCAGTAATTCTCCATATAGGAGATCTTTTGAGATCCGACCATCAGCCATTCTCACGACGTGCCCAAGCCAGCGTAGACGCCGCTGTTTCAGAAGTGTGAATATGCTAGAGATTCCAGCATGTTTCAAGACTGCATCATTTGAAACTTTGTCATGCCAGGTGATGCCAAGAATACGTTGGAGACAGCACACATGGAAGGTGTTCAGCTTTCTCTCCTGCCATGCATAAAGGGTCCAAGACTCACTGCAGTACAACAGTGTGCTCAGGATGCAAGCTCTATAGACCTGGATCTTTGTATGTTCCGTCAGCTTCTTATTAAGCCACAATATATTAAGCCATATATTATAAGAAATATTAAAGTATATGAAAAATACAACACGCCATATTTCTTGTGGATTGATTCCTACTTTGGAGATTAAGCACTTAAGACAAGCACATACTGTAAGATGTTGCCAATTCTGCTATTAAGGACATTGAAATAGAAGGTAGACAAAAGATTACACTTTATAAAGTCCCCTGTAATCTCCAATATTATACCAGTTTTGAAAATATTATATTATAAGAAAGGTAAAATGAGGAAAAAACTGAAAACGGTGAGTTCTTTTTTGGGGGGGATAACAGCAGTTATTGGTGAACTCACTTCTTGTTCTTGTGAACTCACTTCAACATTTCCACACTGTGTGTGGGTGGAAGGGGTATAAATAGCGGAATCTCTGAACATTATTCCAGTGAAAGGTAGAAAATGTGTTTTCTTCCTTGGCATATAATAATACTGTACAGCCCTGTAAGGGGCTGAAAGCAAGATGTTGCTATAGAATTCCTTGCTATAGAATTCTTATAACGGCCCAGGAATGGCTCAGAAATTCAGTCACTGGCATCACCCAAGGACTTGGAACAATTAGGATGCAATCCTAATCTAGGCTGGCACAATTCATCGATACTCCTGTTCCCATGGTGAGATCGGGAGGCAAGCTCATGTCTGTGCACTGGCCTAACCCTCCTCCAGAAGGGATGCAGAAGTGCCTTACAGCACTTTTGTGACATCCTCAGGTCAGCACAGGACTTGTGCCAGGGCTTAATCTGGCCTAACTGCAGGTTAGGATTACATTCTTAATTTTACAAATGTTTCACAATGTCAGCTACTTTTCTGCTTTCAGGCTCTTTTGCACCTTTTTTGTTCCGAGACTGTAAGCCAACCCGATCTGCTTTCCACCCACTGGCCAAGATGTCAACCCAAATGTTCCAATAATACCAGTCACATTCCAAATAATAGAACATATTTATATGAATAATCTAACTGCAGCTTCAAAGACAGTTATTATTCTCCTTTATTAAAAAATGATCATGGAAGCAGAATTCCAACTGATTTGATGTACCACTCTTCAAAACTCCTTATGCAAAGTCACCGTCAGTGTGATGTGGCACACCACCTCAAAGGTTGATGTAAGGAGCTGGGGTGAAAAAGTCTGCTTAATTGTAGGCCAGTGATTTTCAACCTTGTTCATCTCATGGCACACGGCACTGAAATTGTCAAGGCAAACCATCAGTTGTTTTTACCTCTGAAAAGGCACACCAGGCTATTCAAATCCCCTAATTTTCCTATTAAAAATTGACCCTATCCAAACTCCCATGACACACCTGAGAACTATCCACAGCACACCAGTGTGCCATGGCACACTGGTTGAAAATCACTGCTGTAGGGTATTACTTTCAGTTTGTTAGACCAGGCAAGTGAAGTACAGTATGCAGAACAGGGAGTTGCACAATAAATTTTGCCAGTTCCTTATTAGTCTTGGCTTCCGGTCTAAATTTTTTATTGTGACTGTTCACTGGCAAGATCCTCATGTTGAAGGAAATTACCAAAAATAATTTTTTTAAAAAACTTATAGTAATCATGGACATACTGCTCAGTATATAGATACCGAAAACTAATAGGACCAATAATAACTCTGTAACCAGAGCTCCTTTAAAGAACCAAGAAGTGTAATCTATTCTGATTAGCAACTCTAAGGAGCATAAAAGAATTACAGATTCAGATTAATTTCAAATGGAAGTTCAAATAAAATGATGTAAATAAAGGAACAGGGCATGCTTAAAGAATGAGCCATACAGAATAATCCAAGGAAATATCATTACATGAAAATGAAATTATTTTAAAACTGGGCTTTTTAGCATTATGCTGAGCTGTATTTATGCACCACTGTTTAAAGCTTAGAGTAATTTTTATTAGCTTTCGTGCAGTCAGGAAGATTTAAAGCTTATTAACTGCTTAGACTGACATTGCTAATCACCTATAAGGTATTTTTGGGCCAATGGCTTGGTAGTGATTTCACTAAATCTAAAAGTTTCTACAAGAGTTTTAAAAACACTTTCAGGAGTGTGTTCAATAAACCCGCACCCTTTCTCCAAAGCAATTTGCAGATGAATATTTCATCTGAGACCAAATTTTTCAACATATTGAAAAGGGTTGTAAAGTTGCATCTCATATTTATCACTGCATCAGTAAATATATCTCAATTTTTTTTCAGAAGTTCAGGAAGCCAGTAACTTATATAATGACAGATTACAAATCAATCTCTGTGTGTGTGTGTGTGTGTGTGTGTGTGTGTGTGCACTTACAATGGCTTTCAATAAGCACCATAGCACCGCACCAATAAGCACCAAAGCACCAATAAGCACCAGGCAAGCACCATAGTTATTTGCTGGTGCTAGAATGGGAGTCCTACTCTGGGGAAGATAGCTTTCTTTACTGAAAGTAAATCAAACTGAAATCAAACAGAATCCCTTATAGATTAATTAGCTTTAGATATATCACAAAGGTAAAACAATAGATTCCCAAGAGAACTTGGGAAGTGAAACATCTTGTTAATTTTACTGAAAATTGAGTTAAGACTATTCAAATCTCTGGAGATTCTGATCACGTAAAATAACAAAGTGCTTTTGATTATGCTATTAGTGTGTGTGCTCACCAAGAGACCACTGGTTTCATCTTGAAATATTCCTGTGCTCGCAACCCAATAGTTCCCAAAATGTGAGCTGTGACTCCCTGGGAAGCTGCAAAATCCTTGCGAGAGAAAACCTTCTGCCCTATACAATGTATAGAATTGTAGCCAATGGTCCAGTAGATCAAAGGAGCCCGTAGTTGAAGGAGCTTAGGAACCACTGTTTTGCTGTGTAACCCAACGACAGTTCAGAGATTGAAGGTTTTCTGTTTGTTTTGCTTTATAATGATTGCACACCTCAGTACAAATGCCTGCCAATATGGGATTTATCTGGCAGCTATTTTCCACTGCAGCACAGCAGGGATCACATGACCAAGATGAACACACTTGGAGTAGGGGTTGTTGTTGTGATGCGTTGTGAACATATATATCTTTCCTCTCCGGCACCAAATTCCACAAAGGTGGGTCAGCAAGGACTACAGCCTTCTTGGTAGTGACACTCTCCACATACATACTTCCTTGCTTGGGGAGTACTTCTGGTCACTAAATGGGGATCCTTTAGGAAATGAATTAAAACCACCCGCTTTCAGATGATTATCTTCCTTATATGAAAGTAAACTTCAGTGGGAATGTAACAGTGCACTATGCACTTTTGGCATTTAGTCAGGCTGGCCGCACGACTGTCTTTGGACTGGAAATGTCTTCAGACAATGCTGACTCTTTGGCCTTGTTATGAGGTTGAGCACTGTCCTTGGAGTCATTCACAATTAGCAAGACAACCTACTTTTTACCTTTAAGCTTGGAGGCAAGCAACAGGTTGTGCCTGTGAATTTGAGATTAGGATTCCTTTTATTCTATTCCAGAAGATGACTATGTTAGTTACCTGAAGCAGAGGGAGGCTGGTTGCATCTCAAAGACTAAAAATGCTATGTTAGAATAATTCTCCTTCACAGCACTAATAATTGCTACAACATTGTTTTCATTTATCTCAAGTTAATCTTTCCCCATCTCTATTATTGTATCTTTATTCGCACCCAAAATTCAGTGTTGTATGTGAACTAGTATTTGTGTCTTGCCCTTTAACAACTCCACATCTGCTGGGTGTGCCACAAGCCAATAATCCAAAGACCTGAAATGCATGTGAGTTGGAATGTGCATGCACTGCCATAAACATGACTACTTGAGCTTGTAGTTCCACAATTTCTGGAGAATTAATCCAACTGCACTCGATTAATTTATGGAGTAGATTGATATGGGGGTCTTCAGCACTAATCATCGGTAATAATTAAGTAATGGCATAGAGATATTTATCAGTACTTATGCATATATCAGCTCCTGGAGGGAGTAATTCCTGCTATGCAGGACATATCACTGCATCTGTTCAAATAAGAAATTTCATGTTCTGTTTTATTAAATGTATCTTGAATATAACAGTTATTAGTGGAAACTTTCCACCCGATGTTTTTTCTTTCTCCTCATTTAATAAGGAAGATCAAAAAATTTCTCTGTGAGTTAAGCATGTGCAAAGGTAAAATTAATTTGCCATGTAGTTTCTATTCTTACAATTCTATTCTTACAAATATTATAATTAACTTTAAAATCCTGTTCCATTGGAACAATAAAATGTGCTATAGAAGGAACCTTTAAAAGCTGCCTTCTTGTTTCACGTTTACCAGTTAATACAGTGGTGCCTCACATAACGAGTTTAATTCATTCTGGAAGCATGCTTGTTATGTGAAACGCTCTTTATGTGAAGCGGATTTTCCCATAGGAAATAATGGAAACTCAGACAATTGGTTCCAGAACCCCCAAAAAATATTCATATAAAAATATTAACTGCATGTAAAATGATGGCAAAACACTGGAATTGAATTCAAAACATGATTAACTATACATGATCCTATGAAATCTACTTAGGCTGCAATACTAAAGAGACTTTCCTGGGAGTAAGATCCATTTAACACAATGGGGCTTACTTCTGGGAAGACATGGTTAAGAGGCTGCAATCAAAGACACTTTCCAAGTGTCTCCCCACTTTCTCCTTCTCTTCATCCTGAGCCTCTCTCTCCCCTGCTCCCTTCTGGCTAGCCCTGAGCTGCTTCCCTCTTCTCCATTGCTCTTCTCTCCCTCTGCCCAGCGGACGTCCAGTCACAGGAGGAACAGCGTGGAAGTGTTGCTTTTGCTATGGACAGGCGTGCTAGGCAACCCTGACGCTTTTTAAAAGGGCTGCTGGCCAGCACGTCTGCCCCAACTGCCAACAAGTGTGCTTGTTAAGTGAAGCAACACAGTTATGTGAGGCAGAATCTCTAGAAAAATTTTTGCTTGTTACGTGGATCACTTGTTAAGTGAGGCACTTGTTAAGCGAGGTACCACTGTATTTTTATGCACTGAGAATCACAGACTACATCAAGGGCCTCATCAAAGTAAGAACAGAAGCTTGATTGCATTTTTCTGATGAGAGAGAAGGCTTCACAAGAGAAATGCGATTTAGGATTTACTTAGCCTAAAGACCTGGATGAAATTAAAAGTTTCATCTTGACTGTCTGGAGTCTATGTTTTCTTAAAATAAGTATATTTTCTTGAAATAAAAACAGCAAACAATGAACCTTTCAAACTTCCAGAAGTTTGGTGATCATGCCCATAAGTACTCATCCAAGTAAACTCATCCACTGAAGTCTGATTTGAAAATCTGTTTGTGTTCGCTTTAAAAAGTGTCATTTAGTTTCCCACTAAATGTCATGTTGGTTATTTTTTTAAAAAGCATTCAAGATATGGAGGCAAATCTTAAAAATTAAAAGTCAGCTTCTTTTATCCATCTATCCATACCTCCAATATTCAACTGCCTGGATTCAATTCTATCCAACTGTCCAGTGTTGATGCTGAATTCTACTGAGGTGAAGTGGCCGTCAGAGACCTTCTTTAAGATAACATTTGTTTCCTTTGGGATTAAACTGCTAACTCAAATGATCTACTCTTTTGAGTTTCTTTTAAACTCCTTTCCCTGGCTCTTCTTACTTATGCCTCCTCCTTTTGGATACCATGAACTCAGTGTAATCTTTTCCTCCTTCCTTGGGTAGAATGATGACCCTCAAATTTGATCAATTACCTCTTCTTGCCTTCTCTTCACTTCTCACCAAATATTGGTGCCATGAAGTTATGCTATAATTCATTGGTCACCAACTTTCACTTTCCCATAGAGCTCAATGCATATTTTTTATTTTCAGTTTTTTGGCCATAACTTTTGATAGGAAGATATTTCAAAACTGATTTTTGCATTGGATTCTGCTCCAAATATGAATCCTACAACATATAACATTATGGGGTACAGCACACTATTGCAAAGTTTTGCCAAAATGGAGGACAATGAAGCCCTTTTGGAGGAGACCCAAACAGAAGGCTAAAAAAGAGGACAAATTTGGAAAAATACAGTCACATGGTTACCCTTTTTTCAGAGCACTGCTTACCACCCTACTGCTCTACCCACAAGCAGCCCATACAATCTGTATAGAACATGTGTGGCAGACTCTATCCCATGGGTCACTTGCAGTACTCAGGGGCCTCCAATTGTTCCCCAGTCAGCCCCCAGTCTCCAGTGAGGCTCTGGTACATCTGAGACTGTTGGAGCCTGTGCACAACTGCTGATCACAACATCCATTACAAGTGCATCAGTTCATCTCTTCATGTGTTTTCTGTTCTTACCTGGGCATTATTTTAACACCCACCTCCAACTGCCTCTGAAGAGTTCTGGCTTGGTCTGTATGTTTTCACTGTGTAAGGGGTCTGTGGCAATTGATTCACAGTTCTCATGTAGGTAGGTAGGTAGATTGATAGATAGACAGACAGATTTTTTGGTATACTTCTGCATATTTGTATATTCTGATGTTTTATTTGTGGCTGGTCTTCTGACCATAACAAAGTTTTATCTATCAGTTCTCATGTGGTTCTACATGTCTATATTTAATTCTCACGTGTACTAGAAATAATCTGTAAAATTCATTCATTCATATAAGTTCCTCCCTTAATGTATTCATTTATGTAAATTTATATGAATTTGATAATGTAAATTGACATTTTTTCCTGCCCCCTGACAGAATCAGAGAGACTTCTTGCCAGCGGCATCACCAGGGTTGTGCGGTCCGCATCGGGTGACACACCTAAAGGGGGTGACGTGCACTGGGGGACCTAAAAATTGCAACTTTGTGATGAAGAATCAAACCCCATCATATCATATACCATTGGATTTGTACTGAAGAGCAGAATCCAATGCAAAAATCAATTTTGAAATATGTCCTTCCTATCAAACGTTACAGCCAAAAAACTAAAAATTAAAAATATGCATTGAACTCTATGGAAAGTGACCCATATCGTGGCGTTACTTGTGAGTAGGCTAACATGCCATACTTCATTGGAAAGGGCAGGCTGAGTGGAATCTAAGGACACTAGAATTGTCCTGAACACAGCCACCACAAATCACCCCAGGAGGAGGTCCCTGATGATTGCATTGAAATTCATTGACAATGGATGTGAACTGCACAGTTAGGCATACCTTGGCTGGAGTGGAAGGTCAGTCCATAGAGTACAAGACTTCCAAAATGGTCCCAATCAGGGACGTTATTAGGGCGTTAGAAAGGGGGCACCCTTGAAGGGGATGACAGCATGTTAACTAAATGATTAAAATCATGGTTTGTAGAAATAATATTTGCTGCCTCCCTTGCTCTTACGAGGTCATTGTTATGTTAATCATATTTCTGGATGTGGAAGAGGGCTTAAATGGTTTGCATTTACTATACCTTCCTGCCTGAAACACATAGGAGCTGAGAGCTATTGCTCCTTCCTCAAACACACACCGCTACTGCTACATTTTAAGCTCTGCTAGGAACAAAAAGCTTTGAATAGTTTGCATTTACTGTACGTTTGCATCTTAAACTCGCTGCAAAGCACTAAGATTACCAGACCGTGAAGCCTTCCATTTGCATTGCATTTCAGACATTAAAATTGCCACTTCTGTCTGAGAACCAGGCAGCTCTCATGTCACCCAAAAATTCTATCCCCCCTTCTGATCTCAATCTTCCTGGGTCACAGGCAGAGTTTCAAGTGGACCCATTCAAGCAGCAGAGGTTTACCCTCTGTAAACAAATATTCCCTTAACTCAGCGGAGACCTCTGGGAAATGGCAATCCTGGACCTGGTGCTACGTAGGGCCATGACTACAAACTGCTGTCATCTCCGCTGCTATGCTGCCACATCTGTCGCTCTCACATGCTGCCTACTGTACAGCACCAATATTTCTTTGACTTATTTTGGAGCTGCAGAGTACATACTTCAAGTACATATGTGCTCCCGTTCATGTATTCAGGGTATAGGTAAAAACAGTTTCAAATTCACTTTCTACACACTACAGATCATATATGTACACATTTCTGGAAACACCAGAATAATATCATGAGGACATAATTAACTTTATCCTTGTGCTGATCTTTTTTGTTAACTGTCCTTCATGCACAGACAGGTTCTGATAACTAATTATCTGCTCACAAAAGCAACCTCTGGAATAATTTCCAACAGATCCCCTAAGATAGTTACTTAATCAGTGGTGACATCTCACATTACAGAGTCCATGAAAGATTAGTATTTGATATGATTTGAGGTATAATATTTCAATAAATCAGCCTACACAGAATCAGGAGATAAAAGAGAGTTTTATGAGATTTTCCAGATAAGCCTTGAAGCCAAGTTTGGGTCTACAATGGGTCTGTTTCTTTCAACAGAACCAATTATCTGATCTTCACACAAGCCAAAAATATGACATTACCTGCTGAACATCTTGTTGGAAAACACAAAGCTGAAGCCGCTGATGTAATCGGACCTTCCGGTGCTGCCAGATGCTCTCCAAGCGACGCTGGTGATGCAAGACTTCATGGACAACATCCAAAACTTGGTGAACAGCCTTGGAATAATTAGCCGTGGCAGTGAGAGATTCTGAATTCCCAGGGCTCAAGGGCCGCTGTAGAACATCCAGTAAAGCCTTTCCATCCTGGCTCACCTAAAAGATTAAAGCAGATGGCTGTGATGAAACTGCTTTACACACCACTAAATATAGATTGAATCACATTTTTGTTACACCTGAAGAATGTGGATGGGATTACAGTAATATTTTCATGTATTTTCCTGTTTCCCAGCTTTATTTCTTTATGGCTCAGGCATTTTCCAACACCCAGCATTTTGGGTGCAATTATAGAATTTTGCTCGACAGCCTAGAAATGGGGGAGATACGCAGATTCATTTAAGAAACTGCAGGGCCTGTCAAACTGGTTCAACCAGTTCCAAGGAGGTGGGATGGAGTGACCTGATAGCTGGCATACCAATGACAGTGGATGTCATTCCAGCCTCCCTCTCTTTCTCTCTCTCCAGTTAATCCACAACTCCAGATCCCGATCCCACGAGCATCCATGGTAAATGCAAGCAGAGGTAGGCTGGTGGTCAGGTGAAATAAGATAGGAACTTGATTTAGCTAGAAAACCATCAGCTTTCTGTTATTTTAGTGCTTATCTAAATCTCAGATGCCTGTAAGTTTTTTTTAAGCTTCTCTGAAATTCATAGCAGAAGCTCTGAGTTAATAATGCACTTGTAAAAGTATGCAAAACCTCAGTACCATCTGCTGGAAACTGAAAATATTGCATTGCATTTTCTTTCTCTGCAAGCCTTTCTTTCAAGCTGTTCAACCTTTTTATAATTTTCCTTTTTTAAATTTGGTTTTTAATAAAATATATACATGTAGCCCTGAGTTGTCCTAATTCCTGGTATGGTATTTCCAGTATGTAGTTGCATCTTCTTGTTCTGGAGGTGCTACTAAGAGAGTGACTGATTGAAACTCCTGAGGTTCAGTTTGGACTAGTGTTGGGAGGGGGAAAGATGGTTAAAGGAGAACCACTGCCTAGCCACGGATAATGGCAGTGGAGCCATTTTATCAATGATTAATCAAAAGTCCAAATATGGGTGAGAAGGGAGCAAGAAGCAAGTGGGCATGACACTCTTATCCCCTGGATCAGCCGTCAACTGGTGGAAGCCCCTACCTAGACCTCTGACCAATTCAGAAGACATTATTTCATTTCTCAGGTTCAGTCATGAACTTCATAGAAGTTCCATTACAAAAATATTTTACAGTTTTATAAACTGGCTTGTAGAGCAGTATGTTTCAATACTTATATAATTTTTAAAATATAATATAATTTTTACCAACAAGAAAGGATTTGGCTTTTGATTCATTCTAGTGCTACAGAGAAGAATCGCCCCCAGAGAATATATTTGAAAACATTTTTCTCCAAACCTGTAATGAATGTGTACCACAAATTAGAACCTCAGTACTTTGCTACACACAGTATGTACTATTCATTTTGAAAAACACTGTGGGAATCCATACTTAGTTTAATTGCTTTTCTCTAGCTTAAGAAAAATGTTCTTATGACAAGTTTTTGTTATCAGTGTTACAGTAACACCATGGGAAAACAGAAGCGTAAATTATCTGCGTCCTGAAAGTCTCTATCCAGGAATGAATGAGTTTTAGAAAAAAAAAACCTAATTGTTCAAAAGTAAGAAGGTAGGTGCCACTGAAGCCCTTCTGTGCTCCCTTTAGGAATTAAAAATAAGCTTCTTTTATGCGAGTACTTTACATTTTTCAAGGACTTTTCAAGGATGCAATACTTTTGGGAACTGGATATGGAACATTTAAAAGGAGCATTAGAGCACATTGTAGGTAAGCAATAGGCAGCAAGGTTCAGAGTTTCCTACTCAGAACAAGTGGCAAAGTTTTACTCAAACCTCTATAGAGTGCAAGGACTATTGCCTCTTCCATTCTGGCATGCAAAACTCTATCTTTGTTCATGTTAGATGACCATCTAAAAATAGCCTAATTTGCATAAATTATAATTGCTGGTCAATGGATCCGGTTGGTCATCTAAGGGTTATGCTCCATGTACAGGTGTCCCTTGTTATCCACGAGGGTTCCTTCCAGAACCTCCTGTGTATAAAAAAAACTGTGCATAAAGAAAACATAAATATTTATGCGTGCGCATAAATAGATGTATATATAGGAACCTCAAAATGTCAGATGCAGGGGAGGGCTCCTGGATGCAGGTGTCCTGTGTGCTCCCTGAGGCATCTGGTGGACCACTGTGAAATTACGAGAAGCTGGGCTAGAAGAGCCTTTGGACTGATCTTTGGAGGCTCTTCTTATGTTCTTATAGTTAGGATTTCACTCATAATATGTATAAGTAAATGCTGGTTAATTAATCCACAGAAATCACTTTGAGCACAAAATTCCAGCACTATCAACAGAGTGAATGGATGTTTCTTTTTTTGCATAGATTATACACTGCATCAAAATGGCTGCTACAGTATCATAAAGGTAAATGTTTAAGAGTGGACTTTTAGGTGTGATATATTAAATGCAGTGCAAAATGATCATAAAGTCCAAAATAATAGACCACAGTGGTTTTGCAGACCATAGTTGTTCCCAGGGTTTTTGGTTGCAGACAGCGAGGATCACCAGAATGGTAAATGGATTATGTGACTGCATTGGGGAAGTCAATTTAGTTAATCATCCTTCATTGATTTCATCAGTGACTGGAATTCAAGCTGGGCACAAGAAATTCCTACACATCATATCCTTCACTTTGATTTATGATATTACACAGAATTATGTTATTTTCTTAGAACAGATCTTATAAGGTGTTACAACTTCCATACTGTGCAATGACTATCATACTGTGCTCTGATTCTACTCCAGATTCACTGAACTTCTTTCAAGAACCTGTGGCTGGTGCTGCATTCTTATGAACATTAATTTGGATGCAAAGCCTTCCAAGTACAATGGAGTTTGCTCCTTGATAGATCTGTTCAGAAGACCCTGAGTCTAATGTGAATACCCCTAAAAACATTGCTGCATCCCAAATTCAACAATCCCAGTTACAACTGTGCATATGCTAGCAATAATAAAAGTCTCTTCTGAAAACACTCACCTCGGTATAGGCCTGCGTGACCTGTTCATAAAGGGACTGATGATGGTGGATGGCCAATTCTAGGTCTTGCATTTCTGACGGGAGACCTCCTTCACTACACATTTTACACCAAGCATCCACACCGGAGAGGAACTGAAAGAAGAAATTCCAAAAAGGCATCAATAGGATATAAAAACTGATTGGAGGGGACTTAAAAATTATACATTTAGAAGTATTAAATATCATAGTATAATAAAATGAGAGTTAGACAACTCCCTAGTACCACAAAACAAGAGCATCCCCTTTCAAACAGAATCCAGATATAGGTTACAAATAAACATAACTAGTTTCATGCCCAAGGGGGTGCTGGGCTTTTATTTTCTCAGTCTCAGCCACCACCATGATTACATGGCAAATATTTGTTCATAATTCCCTTAATTTTAAAATCAATGTAATGATAGAACAGTGGGAACTGCTACTAAACAAATAAATCTTAACACTATTGAACTCACAAAACCCATCAAACGCATCTTACATTGCTCTTCAAATCAAGGTGCAAAAACACAATGGACAGTAAGAGTATTCAGCTGAACTGAATACAATGCATGGAGTTAATAATAAACCTATGAACAGGGCCCTTCCCTCTACCAAGGACAGACCTAGTTTAGTACTACAAGTCAAAGCCAGTTGCAAGTTCCTGTTCTTTCCCACTCCTCCTATTTTACATGCAAAAGAAACAGATTAAATTTCTGCTTTCACTTTCAGAACAAAGCCCAGCTCTCTGTGAAATATGAATGTGGAACTCTATGATTTTTTCACTAATTATCCTGAGAACAAGCAAGGATATTTATCCAGGACAAAACAGTGCAACAAACCAGATTTCTGAGTTTAATAAATAACTACAGGTTGTTTTAAAGTAAACGCTTTCACTTTTGTGTACAGAAGATGCCTATCCTTTTCCATGACAAATTTTGCCCTATCTTAACCATTCCCTTTTCCATCAACACACAGCCACAATGCTGGAGCATGCACAGTATCCTGTAAAGGAGGCAGTCCTGGATGTCTCTTCTGGGAAAGGCTCCAGTGCCAGGACAGAAATACTCAGACATGCACTGGCAATTTTACTGGTGCAAGTCTCTGTGGACCCGTGAAAGTAGATGGAAGGGGGTAGGATATCTGTGGTACCACTACCCCCTTCCAGCCCTTGTTCTGCCCCTTTCTTCCCCATACCACCCTCTGCTTGTTTCATTTCAGCTGGAATCCTAAGAGCACATTCCTGGGAGTCAGCCCCATTGAATTCAGTGGAACTTACTTTTGAATAGACACAAATAGGATTGCACTGTTTATCTCCTTTGTGCCTCCCTTCTAATCTCCTCAATGACACACTGGTACTGAGGATACAACTCTGCTGGTGAAACTGAAGTGGCAGTTTAGGCTCATCAGATCTTCCCAAAGGCAGGCCATATTTGCAACCACTTTAAAACAACTAATGCCAACAAAGGTTCCAGGAGCATATGGGCATCATAAGATGTGATGTTTGTGAGTGAGTTAGTTTGGGAGAGAGAGCTTTCACTAGAATCATAGAATCATAGAGTTTCTATGATTAAGCCACCAGTCAAGCCACCAGTAAATCTTGTGGCCGAATTGGGATTTTAATTGAAATCTCATCATTCAGTCCAACACTCTAACTATAACACACTGACTCTCAACAATATGTCACTCATCAGTTTTAAGTCCAAGGGACTTAGGGCCCAAGATGTAGGGGCCCAATGCTATCCAATTTTTCAGCTCCAATATAGCCATTCCAAAAGTGTGTGCACTCCCTCTTGCACTGGGAGGATAGTCACAGAAGCTTCCTCAAGGTAACTGAATTTTACTTTCATCAGCACTGGAAAGTTGCATAGGATTGGGCCCTTAATAGTTTACAATGATCACCCATTACCTTTCCATACAGAACTAGATCTGTTGTTTGTTCAAATGTGCCACAAAGATGCTCCTCTTAATATGCTCTTATTGTTGGCTCATATTATACAGGTCCCTTAAGATCAAGGGACCTCATTACTCCTTTCTAATTTTCCCATTTCTCTAAGTCATTTTGTTAAATTATCTCTTGTTCACTGTGTTACACTTAAGAAGCTTAAAAACCCATCAATAAAAAGAACTGCTAATTATACAGCATCTACATCACCTCATTTGGGTAGCACAGAAAACACCTCGGCATTTACACAGTTTTGAAGAGTTCTGCCTATGTCTTGCTGGCAAAATGTTTGCTTTAAGTAATTACTAAACTCAACTCTTTCTGCCCTAAACCTACCCACTGTTAGCATATTAATTTTAAGATCAAGAATATGGACCTGGGTTTGATGAAAAGGTTGCTTTGTCTAACCTAAGTGCACTACAGCACACCACCCATTTTGAAGCAGAATCTTTCTGAATGAAGCAAATTGACATGTTTTAGGACATACATGTAAGACTAATACCTAGGGACATGTATTTTTAATTCTACATTTTTAAAGAATTTCTATCACTAAAACCCTCTAACATCCTACAGAACAAGCTTAACTTATTGCCCAATCCTAAGGTCTTACCACCAGCATACTCCCAGCATTGAGTGTTGCAAATGTGTCATAGAGAATGTCCAGCACCCATGGTAGGTCAGTGTTAACTGGCAATGCGATAAGTGCTAGTGCTCTACTGAATGGCAGTTGTCCAGATCACTAGAAGCATATCTTTGAGTGGGGACCTGGGGAGATGAGGGAAAAGACATTCCGGGGAAGGAGAAGGAGGGGAGATAGGAAGATAGGAGAAGGTGGGAAGGGGAAGATGAAGGGCAGAGAGAGGAAGCGGGGTGGTGGGTGGGAGGAGATTGGACTGGTGCACTATACGCAGGCTCTAGTTTCTATGTTAATTGAAGGGTTGCGATAGAATTGAGTAGCCCCATTCCAGGGCTACTTCGCTTACTTAGGGGATGGGGACAAAAGTCCCTTTGCCTTGATGAGCCACCAGCAATAGCCTGAGTGCTCAGGATACCATGACAGCCATTTTGGTACTGCAGTTATCCTGGCACTGCTGACAGCATAGGAATGAGCTGCTCATTTACCCACCTGGAAGTTTATAACTGAGCATGTCCTTTCTTTACTAAATGTGAACTTGGGCATGCATTTACCAAGGTTAAAGATTTTAAAAAATAAATGTGCCCCTTTCTGTGTTCCTAAGTGGAGAGATGTGGTCAGGGTGACCATATAGAATGGAGGACAGAGTGCCTGTAACTTTAAGCATTTTATAGAAGAGGGAATTTAGGCAGGTTTACCTCAACATGGAAACATTTAGAAAGCACCTGCCTAAATTCCCCCTTCTTTGCAATACTTATAGGCAGAGGCACTCTGTTCTATATGGTCACCCTGGCTGTGGTGCTTGGACCTGTGTCACAGGGTCCTTTTCCCCCATCGATACAGTACCTTCCAAGCATTTCACTTTGGCAAAGGATGATATGAATAATTTCTAAGACAGGTCATTTCAGTCAGAAGGCAATGTATGCAATACATTCACTTTGAGAATGACCTAAAAACAACATTGTGTCAGCCATGACCCAAGAGAAGATCAACACTGCTCAAGACATGCTATAGAAATATATTTCCTGGAGCTCAGTGAATATAGCTTCTGCCTGGCTCAGATAAACTGCAACTCTTGCAGAGCATGTATCAGCTCAGAATAGGTTTGCCGTAAGTCCCTAAAAACAGAGAGAGAGTCCCGATTTGGGTGATTTGGGGCGATTTGGGGGTACATACTGGCAAATGGGACAAAGACTCCTGTCCCAGTTTTGTGGAAGAGGATTATGGCAACCCTAACTCAGAACCATCGATGGGGGAAGGAGATATGAAAGTCCACCTGCCTTACTGCAGTTTTGCCCATCCCCCCACTATTAAATAAAACTGTTTACAACCCTTCCACCATTGAGTCACAAACTCAGATATGTTTAAGTACACATCTATGTTTGGTCCTAAAAGCGCTTGAGAGAAAAAAGTTTCTGAAATAAAGATATTATTAGCATGAAGATGGCAACTTGATGAGATCCATAAACAACTACAATGCCAGGGTTTCACTGCTAAGCACACTTAACAAGGCAGCAAGTGCCTCTACTTTCAGTGGACTCTAAACATCTGTATAAACATGCCATACTCCTCACTGAATATGTTAAGCAGATTCCATTCTAGGAGAGTCATCTTCTGGGAATTGCTGTTTGGCTCCCACCTCAGTTTTCAGAGCATATAAGCGACTTTGGTTTTCTAAATTATAAGATGATGAGTCAACAGGATATCTTACTGGAAGAACAGCACAGACTACATGTTTAAGTCCCAGCTGATGGAGCTGCAAGTCCAGTATACCAGCTCTCATAGCATTTGGAGTTCACTGGCTCAGCAGCAATCCACGAATGCCTTTTTCCACTAATGTCTCTCTTACTATGTGAGTAGCAACTTCTATTCAGTTCCCCTTCCTTCTCTTTCCAATTCTTTTTTGTTCAATCTAGGGAAACACTGGAAAATGTCCATCAGCCTTTCTTTCAAGAACTGCCAAAAAGATAATTCTGTAGTTGCTGTTGTACTTCTGTACTGCTGTTGTACTTCTGATAATTCTGTAGTTGCTGTAGCTAAGTGTGTGAGGAAAAAATTAAAAACTAATGACGCTAATGGGGATTTACAGTGCCCACTGCAAGGAGTTGCATAGGGACAATAGACCCAACAGGGGCAACTAACAAGGTACAGAACCTCTTCGTGTATTTGCTGACCATTCCCACTTGCAAAAATTAGCAATAACAGGGCCAAGCTATGAAAAATTTTTACCAGTTGTAATAATGGTGCTGATAATGAACTAAACCAGATCAAGACCAAAAGCCAGCTACAGGCCAGAGATTCATCCAACCCATTAAAAGCTACATACCTGTTCAGCCTTCTGGTGAAAGACAGCAGACATGGCCAGGATTGTACTACGCTCGTCCAAAGCTGCAGCAAAGCTCTTCCACTCTTGGTCGAGTTGGGTGGAGATCTGCTTAATCTGTTGAGATGCATAATGGCCAGCCTCTGAAAGCCTGGATGCGACCGACATAATGCGATTGATGTTCACGTAGGCATTCTAGAAAGGCAAAATATATGAGATGAGAACTGAAGCCTTCTTTATTTGTCTTTAAACCCTTTTGCCCCCAAAATTCACAGCATTGGGAAGAGCGAGCATAAGCAGACTCAAAAACACATGCTTTTCCCACAAGCTCAGATGAGAGTTAAATTGCAGAACTGTGTTGCAGTTGTAGATGGACCAGCACAGAGTGTTGCAACCAGCTTTCACTTCCAGCCTTTCTCATCCAGAAGCTCAGTTAAAAATGAGATAGTAATTCCTCCTCTGCCACCACCCAAGGCCAAAGAGCCCAGACAGGAGGCTGCTTTTGGGGGAACCTCCCTCCTAGAATGAAGAATTTAAAAGTCAGTCAGTAGTGAAGCCCAGGGGAGAAAATAGAGTAAAGAACTGCCAGAATAATAACAGTTGATGTTCTTTATCTTTGCAGTCTCTGCCCAAAACAAATGCGGTAAAGTAAAAACCAAAATAAGTTACTGTATTAACAGAAGCACTGAATGACAAAGAATAAATTTCAAGAGGATGGATTGTGCAGTGGTGTACAAAGAGTGTGACTGGAGGGTGACTCCGGGTGCCATGCTACAGAAGGGCATCCAAGAAACCATTGCAAGATGCTTAAAGATGCTTAGAAACTTAAATTTCTTTTTTCAAGAAGAAATTTTTGAGCATAATCCTAACCATGTCTACTTGAAAGTAAGCCCCATTGTGTCAAATAGGTCTTGCTCCCAGGAAAGTGTCTTTAGGATTGCAGCCATATTTCTCTTAAATTTATTTTTCAGTTCTTCTTGAGCCATTATGATTCATTTCATGTCATGACTACTACTTTAAATTAATTAATTTGTCAAGGGGGATGCCACAAATGTTTGGGCCCCAAATGCTAAGCGATCTAAGTACAACACTGAATTATTGGAGGCTATCCATATCTAGTCAGACATTCAGTGCCCTCATTTATTAACAAATTCTTTTCTAGCTTTATATCTAGTTTACGGTATTATTTTTCCCTGGTTCAGAGCCAAATGGAAGTTGATAACACCCAGCTGATTGCATCCATCATATAATAATTGGCATCCATCAGTCTTGAAAGACTATGGTATCGAGCTCGATGCTTGTGAAGCACGAAGGCCCGGGTAGAAAGTTCTTCCTATCATGATTGTAGCCATTTAGGTCACAAGGGCTGCCACCCCCTTTCTAATGCCCTAGTAACATCCCTGATTGGGACCATTTTGGAAGTCTTGTACTCTCCTAGACTGATCTTTCACTCCAGCCAAGACATGCCTGCTTACTCACCAGTAAACACAGCTGTGCAGTTCACATCCATTTTTAATGAATTTCAATGCAATCATCAGGAACCTACTTTTGGGGTGATTTGTGGGGACTGTGTTCACTGGATCAGGACATTTCTGATGTCCTTAGATTCCTATCAGCCTGACCTTTCCCATGAACTATAGCATGTTTGCCTACTTGTGAGTAAAGCCACAATATGGGTCACTATTGCTTTTCATAGAGATCAATGCATATTTTAGTTTTTTTAAGTTTTGGGGCCATAACATTTGATAGGAAGGAGCTATTCCAAAACAGATTTATGCATTGGATTCTGCTATTCAATACAAAACCAACAGTATAGGCCTGATGGGGTTTGATGCTCCATCACAAAGTTGCAATTTTTTGGTCCCCCAGTGAGCATCACCCCCCCCAATCTGGGTGATGCCACTGGGACCTGCAATCCACTGAAAGAACTGCCTTTTTGACAGCCCAAAACTGCTCTAAAACCATCACAGAAGACCTTATGATAAAGAAGACCTTAGGATGAAGAAACATGAGCATTGATTTTCAGATAACCAAACAGTTGTCATTACACTTAACCCAACAATTTGAGAAACTCTAATGACAACTTTTTCTCATTCAATCTCCTCAAGAGCCTGATTCCCCAGTTCTTTACCAAATTAACTGCATGTGGCCCACTGTAGACTTTAAGTGAAGTGCATATGGGCCTAAGATTAAAAAAATACACTGTATAGCAATAATACATAGTAAGATCCTATTTCAGAAAGATGTCATTAGTGGGTAATAGTGTTTTCTATGCATTGTAACTCTGGGGAGAGAATTCAGCTTGGCCAAGTTTTAGACAATTAGTTCCTTGACAATGGGTGGGCTGAACCCTCCATGTTGGAAAACAACTTGCAAGTTTCTCTGAAGTCATGACTCACCCTTCCAAGGGTCACATACAACACATAAAATCAATTCAATGAAGCAGTTACGAACATCTTCAATTAGAATAAGCAGCATGTGCATTGTTCTACTCAATTATAAACTGGCAATCAGTGTGATTTGTATCCATTTAAACAAGACAAAGCAGCTTAGTTTAGAAACATACTGAAAGTAATGAGATCACCGAATATACTTGAAAGTCAGTTTTTCCCTTTAATGAGACATAATAATAGAAAGGCATAAATACCGCACAATTGTAATAAAAGAACTTTGTGTTCCAAAATGAATTTTTCTAAAAAGCCAGACTGCTCTATAAAAAAATGGACTGCAAATCTTTAGGGTGCATAGTGCTAAATAATATTTGTTCAACCTAACATTTGAAATACATTTTCGTTATATGCAGAGGAGACCCAAACAGAGATTATGACTTTTTGAATGCTCCCAGGAAGGTCACAGCCTTTTGGACTGGGCCATTAATTCAGAATTAGGACATCTACAGTTTGTCATGAAGGTGGTTTTTTTTTTTCCTTTACAGATTCCCAGTTCATATTCATATTGATTAAATCAAGGATTAAAAAGAAATATTGGTGTAACCTCACATTTACAACAGATGTTCTGTTTGTGCTGTGATTTAATCAATGCACATAAGTTCTGGCACATATTGGTAACCTGTAGGGAAAGATGCAAAATTAGCATAGCAGCAAACCGCTTGTGCACAGCTGTCCGATCAAAGTCCAGAAATCAAAACAGAAGACAGGCATATCATTAACAGGTCCACTCTGGAGACAATATTGGGTAGTTCAGAGCCTCTCACATGGAAGAAAGTCAGAGGGAGAGGATTTCGTTAGCATTACTCTTTGTGGATCCCCAGCAAGAAAGCCTTCTGAACAAAGCGCCAAACAGGAAGAAAAGCAGGAAAAAGGGTTCCTCCTTTACTCTGAAGGAAACCCTTTTATTATTATTAATCTACAATTGCTATAATGGTGGGTAGAACACCAAGATTCATAAGCATTGTTGTTTGTTTGATAAGGAATTTTAAAAGACTTTTTATTAGTGGAAATACATTTAATTTTAGAACTGTCTTCAGCATCCGTTTGTGGTCTTCTATAGTATAATGCATTTTGTATTTGTTAGTCACCTTGTGCCTATTTTTTAACTGAAAAAGGCAAATATTAAATAATTTTAACAAATAAACACACCCTGACACCCACCAGAACATCACTCAGACTTTTAGAAATATTTTTGAATCCTAATTAATTCCACAGAAATCAGAAAAACTAAAATGATATCAAACAATGCCATGAATATTCAAATCCAATTAGTAAGCATGTACATCTCTTCTTAGATCCCAAAGGCTACAAAATATGTCTCCTAAACATGCATTCGGCTGTCAGCTTCCCCCCAAACAACTCAAGGGCACAGCATCAAAGTAAGCAGGTCTTATGCGAATAACCCTTTCCTGGAAAGTTTCAATCACATTAAGCCGGGTAGGGAGGTGCTTGGAAAATTGCCAGTGAAAAACCATTTAGCAACGTGTGGGTATAACTGGTTTCCCGATATGAGTCTTTTGATTTGACCGTGTTACTGTTCTACCTTGTTGCCATGGCATTTTAGTACCCTTTGTGGTGTTTCACCGAAGAGTGAGTTAATCTTCAACAGTGGGAATGATGATGGAAATACACCGTAAGCTGCAGCTGACCTATGTATCAGAAGATGTATTTATTCTTCCCAAATCTAATGGGGAGCTCAAATTCAACTGAGTTTCTCAGTTTGAAAAAAAACTGGCTCTTACAAAAGCAAAGAAAACCTCAGCTGAAGAAATGAGGATTTGATTATTTGATACGAACATGGTAGATGCACCATCGATTAGTAGATTTCTGGGCACACATTCAAGGCTGTGGGTGGTGCAAGTGGCTAAGACACTGTGCCTGTTAACTAGCAGGCCAGGGTTCGATTCCCAGGTCGGCCCCCCAAGACAAGGTGAGCTCCTGTCCTTAGCCCAGCTCTGCGACGCCAGCTGGATCCAATCGTATTGGGGCTGCCTTTCCATTGGATTAATTCAGTGGCGTGGAGAGGGGGGATTTGCTTCTTGGGTAACAGCCTATCCTCCATAACAATCTAACCCAGGCTTTCGTGCTTCACATGCACGTATGCAACGCTGAGCACAATACCATAGTCTTCCAAGACTGACGGAGGCCTGCTTTTTCTTATTCAAGGATGTTCTGTATTCTAGAATTCTGAATTGCAAATATTAAAAACTTAATCTCAAAATCTCAAAAAGCATCTTAATAATTGGCTGGAGGGGGGCAAATCAGCAAGTTTTTTCAGGCACTGGGGCAAATCCTAACCAGTTTAGTGTACTGCAATTCACCTCTCTCCCTATTCCTGTAGTAGTTTGTAGAGAACAGTGCATGTCCGTGGACTGGCCTAACCTCCCCAAGAGAGGCACTGTAAGGCACTTTTGCGACACCACCATGCCAGCATGGGACTTGTGCTGGCCTAACCAGGGGTTGGGATTGCAGCCTGGGTCACCCATATGAAACAGCCCCATCCATTCAATTTCCAAGTCAGTTGTGGCTGCAAAGTGAAGGCCACTTTGCTCTCATCTTCTGAACATCTTGAAAGCCAAGGGGGAAGAGCACTGCAAAGCGCACTTTGTTTTCCATTTGTGAATCTCCAATTGTGAATCTCCATGGCATCTCCATGGTGCCACCCCTCCCTGTTCAGGAGATGCACAATTCAGCCAGTTGGAGTGACCTGAAAGTCATCTGTACTAAACAGAGGAAAAAACTGATGCATTTTGCACAGATTCTGGAAGAGGTATCATGAGACCTACACATTTTTCAGAGAGCAAATAAAAAAGTTAACTCTTTGCTCCCTGAAGCCCATCTCTTACCTGCTGCTGTTGTAACCCCTGTGTGCGTCCAAATGAATCCTTCAAAAAAATTTAGCAAGGAAGATGAATGCGCATACCTTATTGTGCACGACTTCACTTGATAATTCAAACAAAATACTCAAGTGAACGGGGTCCTCATCCAAATGTTTTTCAGAGTCTTCCCACGTGCACAACTCACAAATCAGACAGTAAGCACAAAACATGAATTTTCACAACTCAGGTTTGAGTTAATTAAGTCAAGTTTCCCAGATCTGTTTGTTAGTATGACTAGAGGGGGGTGATGTGATCTCCCCCATGCCATTGCCAGTGCAAATACCGGTACCTGTCAAGTAACCAAAAACTAAGGTGTGCATTGACAATTTTAGAGCCTTATCAATGTGACATGAGATGGAAAAGGATGCAAATGGCTGATGTAAAGAATAAGGCAAGCAGAGGCACAAAAACCTTTAGAGAACTGCACTTAATGGCATATTCCTATAACAGTTTCTTTTCCTGTTTTGTTACAGCAAAAGGAACGGTAATTGGAAAGCTGTTAAGATTCCATAGGGATAGGGGCTTGGCCACAGCCATTACCAGAGCACACGCTGTGTAAAGCTAGGCAGTACTAATCAATACACAGCTAGTGACAGTCCCTTGTGAAAGTCAGACATTAAAGATTCGGAGCATTTAAACATTCAGAGAGCTTATGCTTCATCAACCAGAGAATAATCTTAAACCTGGTGAAGAGCCTTGCATGTAAAACCCTTCCAATGGAAACCAGCCATTCTATTCCTGGTGATTTCTCTGGAGATGCTGATCTTAGCATTTTCAGGAGAAAGAAATGGAAGAGATAAGCCAGGTGGCTTAAGTGAGATGGGGATACCTTATTTCTAGTCACATGGCAAATTAAACTGAATGAAACAGGGAGGGTAGTATCAAGGATCATCAGCTAAGTCACTGGTAGCACTTAATGCACCATCAGGAGTAAGCAGGGGACCAGTGCATTATTTTTGCCAGGTAGTGGTATAGCTTTGCAGTGGTGGGCTTCAGGAGGTTCTCACAGGTTCTATAGAACCCTTTGCTAATGAGCACCTAGTTCTGAGAACCAGTTACTAATGGGACATAGAACCTGTTGTTAATTAAGGTTATGACATAGAACCTGTTGTTAATTTATTTGAATCCCACCACTGGCTATAGGGGTCAAGGGAGTGATCCATCCTGGATTCTACTCAAGGATGTGTGTGACACCACTAGTGACAAATTAAAATCTCAGTTGTTAGGTATAATACCATCATGTTCTACCACTGGATGTTTAATTTGTAGTATAGGGTTGCCAGGTACCCAATATGTATGGCTGGTGCCCAATGGTGCCCATTGCTGCCTGCCACTGCCTCCTGGTATCCTCTGGTGCCTGGGGCCTGTTGGTTCCCATCAGTGCCCAGTGCTCACCAGTGCCTGCTGTCCACTGCCCAGCAGTACTCAGAAGGACATGCCAGTGTGAAGCTATGCCTGGTGTCCACAAATATTCTTTAAATTTTACTCCTGCAACAACAGGTAAATTCTGCTAGTTTGTCATATGAGGTTTAAAAAATTTATGGGCTCCAGGAGTCAAATGACCTAGCTATACACCACTGCCCTCCTGGGCATCAGCTGGTATGGTAACTTCTCAGCAAAGCCACAAAATAGCATCAATCAGAAACTTAGAGGGCAAGCTTCTGAAACAACACTGATATAGAGAGTCCCACCAAAGTGTATCATAGCTTGGTAGAACAAGCAAGTCCAGCAACCAGTACAGATTAATGGAAGTAACCCATGCTATATCCACAGACTCCTAGATAAATTACTAAGGAACCACATTTTTGACAGAACCCTTATTTGTTGAGGAAAATTTCAGCAGCATTTTGTGATGGAAGTATTAATCATATGATGGGAGACATACAAAGTGAGACTTTTCTACTGTCTTGAACAGCCTGAGATGAAGTAATATGTTTGCTGGCTGCAAATTCAACAAAAACTGTCCTGTGTGTGTCCTAATCAGCATTCAAAAAGAGCATGTTGACAGCGAAAATCCGGTCAGCAAATTATAATCACTGGATCTAGTGCTCTGCTAGAACATTTGGTTTATCGCTCCTCTTCTTTGGAAACATGACCCCAAACACTAAAGCAGCTTGTTTTATGTTTCCTCAGAAGCTGATGACAGTCATGCATTTTAACACCACAATGAGCTCTTGACCTAATGGAAACTCAGGTCAAACACTTGAACACCCACAGCTTGTCCTGTGATAAAAATACCTCTGATTTTGTATAAATGTATAATACCATATTTACTCGAATCTAATGTGCCATCGAATCTAATGCACACTCTACACTTGCAATCAAAATACTTAATTTCTCAAATCCAATGCACCATCAAATCTGATGCACACCCTGATTATTGAAATTAAATTTGGCTGAAAAATGGGAGCATTAGATTCGAGTAAATATGGTATTTTTGTACTTGTTATATACATTTGTACATATTTATCACAGTAGCAACTTACCTAATCAACTTACTAACCAACTTACCATTTTATTTTCAAATGGTGGCTTAGGGTTGTGAAACAAGGTGTGTCAAGTAGTAAACTCTGGTTGAATCTCCTAGCTATTTTGATGTAACAGGATGAAGAATGGAGGACCCACAAGGTTCCTTGGTTCCAGAGCAAGCTGCAATGCTATTGCACTGTTGCAGCACAAACCTGCAACAGCATTACTCTGAGTATCGGTTCATACGTACATACTACAGTGTAGGAACTGCTTCCCTGCATTATAATCCCATGAGAACATGTACCAAGTGACCATAGTCAACCATATGAAACTTTCTGACCAAATCACTCCTTTCCCTACCATATAAGGGACAACTGAGTAGGGAAGAGCCAGGTGACTCTTAGAATGCAGGGAAGCAATTTCTTTTCTACTAGGAGTTTAAAGGAGCTGAGCTCCTGTGGCTGAGGCGGGACCTCTTCTCCTGCCTGCAGTACCCACGCGCACCCGGCTGAGGGACTCACAGGCAGCAGCATCTTCTGAGTCTCCCCAGCAAGCATGTCTGAGCCTCCCCACCCAGTCTCTTGCAGTCTTCTCAAACCAGCCAGCTGAGACCCTGCAGCAGCCACCATCAGGTAGGAGAGAAACCCTGTCCTGGACCCACCCTCAAAAGAAACCCTTTCCCCCCAAGGAAGCCTCCCCCTTCCTGGACCCCACTACAACTACCCCTCTTCCCAGTGGTGGGCTCCAGCAGGTTCGCACCTACTCTATAGAACCGGTTGTTAATGAGAGTCAGGACATATAAAGTTAAAAAATAGCCATTTGAAAGTGGCTGCCAGATGGGCATAGAACCGGTTCTTAATTTGTTTGAAGCCCATCACTGCCTCTTTCCCCCACCTTCTTCCCTGCCTGGACCCCAATCCACCCCACTTTCCTATAAGTAAGCCCCACTGGATACAATGGAACTTCTTTCTGAGTAGACAGCATAGGATCATGTCTCTTTTGCATCCATATTTTCCTGTGAGTAAGCCCCATAGGATACAATGGGACGTGATTCTAGTGGACAGCATTGGATCATTTCTTGCATCAAGGCAGAAGCTGCTGCTGCTATTGCTGTGGTAAACTGCCTATCTGGTTTGCATAGAGAGATCTCTCACACACGGACAGAGGTTCCTTGTTAAAGCCCCTCAAAAAGACACCAGTGACTCTTTTAGTGAAAATTACTCATCCTTGGTCATAAAGGTTTTTCTTTTCTGTTTTACTGTAAGTATATTACAGTATTTCATTATAGCAATTTTGTTCTGTATTACATTACAGTGTTTTGAATTTGATTACAGTGTTTTGTCATCATTTTTCTATGCATTTTTACACACAGTTAATATTTTTATATGAATATTTTTGGGTTGTGGAACCAGTTGTCTGAGTTTCCATTATTTTTTATGGGAAAATCCGCTTTGTAAGAAGAACGCTTTGTAAGACAAATATGCTTCAGGAACGAATTAAATTTGTCTTACAAGGCACCACTGTACTTTTCTTGCAGGGATACAGAAATTGAAAAAAGAGTATTACTAACCTCTTTTTTTAACTGACTATTATTGAGGATATCTCAGGAAAAGGAAAAAGCTGCATACATTCTAGTGTGGTTTACCACCCCTAAAATGAACATAGCTTCCGAGGTTTGTTTTGAAATATAGAACCCAATCATGTACTAGTGTCAAGAAGATGGAAAAACACATCTAAGAAAAAAAAAGCTGCTTTCACATGCTCAACCTGACCTTTGCTCTCCAAGCCTCCTGGGCCTTCCCTCCTCTTTTAACTGGTGCTTCTTCTCTGATGCTCTCATCTCCATCCCACACACATCCTTAGGGAAAAGCCTTGTGCACTCACCATGGAATTCATAGCAAAGTGGTTATGCTGCGTCTGTAAATCAAGGGCATGTTGGTAGCTCACTCCAATTTCAGTGTGACTCTGCAAGAACAACTCTTTGTTGTGGCTGATCCAGTCAAACATCTAGGGAACAAGGAGGCAAAATGTCAGTGCTAGAGGCAGAAGAAGAAATGCTCACCTTGGGCATAAACACACTGGACTCTAAACAGATTCATACTTTAGCAAGTCCGCACATAAAGTTGACGATTAGTTCTTAGACTTCAACTTTAAGCAAATCAACTTACATCAAAAACAATTTTACTGTAGGCTGATTGTTATAAGGTAAATTTTTCCCACTTATTTACCAATAAGGTAAATTGTTATAAGGTAAATTTTAGTAGGTTGCCCTGCTAACCTACTTGTGACCGACTCTAAAGGAGGTGCTTTTCTCTCCAGTGTTTTCTCTCCAGTGACAAAGATCCAGTGTTGTCTGAAGATGTCTTTGTTGTCATGTGTTCAGCATCACTAAAAGGCGAAGATGCGTGGAACACTGTTACCTTCCCACCAAAGCGGTACCTATTTAATTACTTGCATTTACATGCTTTCAAACTGCTAGGTTAGCAGGCGAATGGCAAGCAATGGGAGTATACACTGTCATGAAGTTTTTGAGATTTGAACCATCAACCTGCCAACTTTCAGACTGACAAGCACAGGTTCTTTAATCACTGAACCACCACAGCCGTAGCTGATATATGAAAACAAGTTCCTAATGTATATTTCAACAAAACATTACCAAACTTCTAAATAAAAACCCACACACCATATCAGATGCCTGGTCGTTTAACACTTACGGTATTAAAAACTGAAATAAATAAAATAAATGTGAGCTTTCTGGGTTGGAGAAAACCCACATAGACACGAGGAGAATGTGCAAACTCCAAACATTCAGTGGTCCCAGAAAGTAGTCAATTTTTTTCTCATTAACTTTATAACAAAATTATATAACTTTGAACAGAACAACTTTGAGGAATTTCTGTATTTTCATCAAACATATCAAAAAATGATCCAATCAATTTTCTAGTCTAGATATTAAAAGAAAACATGGCACATGGAATATAGCTCAATAAGTAGAGAAGTATGAATCCCTGAGACCTAAACTCATGAATCAAACAAAGGTTCTATTAGTGCTGTAATTTTACATTTTGCCCAAGTTGTCCCTGGTTCGATCAATAGTAGACTCTTACTTAACCAAATCTGAATACATTTGTTAGGTCATAGGAATTTTGTTAGGTCATAGGAAAAAGCAAGCTGCACTCTAGAAATGTGACAGGATTTATAAAAGTAGTGATCAGTCAATATCTCTGCCAGTCTATCACACATAACTTATGGAGATTCCACTGTATTCAGCCTTCCGTGACAGCCACAACATTATGTGCTTCCAGAAAGAATATATAGTATAGGTAAGAGAACTGTGGGGAACAGCAGAACACCACATTATTTGGTCACCTAGAACTGCAATTAAGACTGACAGCACAATTCAAACACTGGTTAGGTTGACAGAAGTCCTGACACAAATCCCATGTAGGCCTGGGACTGTCACCTAAGTGCCATAAGGCACATCTTCACCACTCCTGGTGGTGTTTAGGCCAGTGCACACATATGTGCTAGCCTCCTCACGCCACCGCAGGAACAAGGAGATGGGTGAGTTGTGCTGGCCTAAACTGGTTAAGATTGCACCCTAAATTTGCTACACAATTACATCCCAATCTGACTTAACTCCCTGCTTGTCAAAGCCACAGCAGCAAAGCGACATCTGCTATATCCTATGGGAGAGTTTTTGCATCTGGAAAACCTCCACAGGGAATGTAACATTTATTTATTTCCCAGGGGCAAGCCCCTGCTTCCGCCATGGATCTGATCTGGGCCAGTAATACTTCAGGTGGATGTCCATGTTGACTGGTGAAGACATATCAGGGCAGGAAGTGGGTTAGGATTTGGTGGGAACTACCACTGTCAAACCCATCTCTTTCCTGAACCATCACTTCCTCTGATGTGTCCCCATAACACCCATTCAAAGCTTCTGGAGGACATGAACCATCACTAATGTATTTAGGAGCAGGAAAGATGTAAATCAGAACGATACATTCAAAACAGTCAGCTAAAGCATCTTCAGAAATGAAACAGAAAAAGTTATTTACTCTAATTCAGCTTAAAAGTCTCTCCTCTCGTTAAGCGGTAACATGTAATTTGATTCAAAAAGATTGATGTAGCCCTTGACTCAAAGAAAAGAAGTATCGGTAAAAAGAAGTCTCCAGAGAGTGAGTTTCACATCCAAACAACAGAGTTTTATCTCTCTGGTTTAGAAACCAACAGAGATTCATCTTGTTAAGTAGCTACACATTAGATGTGAACATTTCCCCAAACCAAGGTAGAGCCATTTAAGGAGGCAACAGCCATCTGGCAGCAAGCCCTAGAACATAAACAGTAAATCTAGTGTATTACACACAAGCTGCCTATCTTGGATCAACTTGAAGAAAAGCAACAATTCAGCAGCAGCATATTGTTATGGAGAGAGAACGAGAAACTTTCTAACCTAATCTTCTTTGTTCCGGAAGAACAACCACATTTGGGTAAACTATGCTCTTTCTGCAGAATTATGTGGACACAGTCAATTGCTTTTTAGTCTATTCTTTCTTCTTATTCCAGGCTTGCTTGCAAAATTAACAGCCATATATATCCACACGTTGCCAGCACTGCTTGATCTGGTCTTCATTATTTCTAATACTTTGGCCAAAGCCAACCAGATGTGTTTCCCATGAAAATTAACATCAGACTATATTAGAACAATCCTAGAAATGAGCAGAATTTTTTCTCCTTATCATCCTTATTCCATACTTAACCATCCATTATTCCAAGGTAAGGGCAATTGTCACGAGGCAAAGTGTCTGGTTATTTCATCATCATCATCAACAACAACAGTATTTACAGTATATACTGCAGTATCTATATATGTTCTCAAAGCAGTTACAGAATGAAATAACTAATAATAGCTAATGAGATAATTAATTTCACAATACATTTATTCATGGGATTCACCCTTGCAAAACCTTCCCGATCTACCACTAGCATGCTTTCTATGCCCCCACCCAGCCTCCACAACTAGCTACAACTTACAAATTAACATGGATAGCAAGCAGCCAGGATATTACATTAAATGGATGTCTGAAAAATCCCGAAGCTACTGCTGAAACATCTGAGACTTCCATCACAGAAGGCACCACCTCAACACTGAGTGTCTATGTCTAAGTATCACTTTAAGAAGTTGTTTCAATTGCAGGGTTAGGAAAACCTTCAATGGGTCTTACTCTCAGGAAAGTGTCTTTAGGATTGCAGCGTTACTCTGGATTGTTCTATGCATTTTCCATAGGTTTCCCATAGGTGGCACCATAACTACATCGGTGTAAAAGTTCCCGTAGTTACTCTGGATTGTAATCCGGAGTAACTATGGGAGCACATAAGAGACATTACATGTACCCGTAGTTACTGCACCACCTAGTGAAAACCAACGGGAAATTCATATTGCAATCCAGAGGAAATTGTTCTTACACCGGAGCAAGGACTCCCTGTAGTTACTCTGGATTGTGCCCTTAGTTTCTTAACTTTTTTGTTCAGTTTCTTGTTCATTTCTGTTAAGAACTGAGACTTTACAACCCCACTGCTGAACCAACCCCAACTGCCAAGTTGAAGAACATTATTCCAAGCAACAGGAGGAACCAAGTTTTATTATTTCCTAGTGACTTTTCAAAAAAAAAATCTTATCTTCAATTATTCCACAGATAAATGTTCTCCAGAGATGTTTCTCTCTCTAGCTGATCATCTCGTGAGTTCTATGAACGAAAAGCAAAGGCACGCAATGAACGGTATAGTTAAGTGCTACAAAATCACATTTAATTTAGAGAATTATTCCCTCCTGAAAGAATCAAGCACACAGTCAGCAGGCTACCTTCACACAATATTTTGCTAAATTCTCCACTAGAGCCTGGCACTTTTATTTGAGAGATAAATACAATTTTCAGTACTGGGAATCTTACCAACACCCCTACATTTATATTGCCATTTCTGTATTGGAATTTCAGTCTACAGTGGCGCCTTGGCTTAAGAGTGTTTTGGATTAGGAGCAAAATTTTCTCAGAAATTTTGACTTGGTTTAAGAGCACTTCTAAGGAAAGAAGTTTGGAACTAGCTTGAAACTCATGGAGGGCCTCTGGGGGGAGCAGCCTGAGCCAGGAGTGTGTGTGGGATCTATGTGTGGCTGTGTGGAATTTGTGCCTTATCAATGTTCCAATGCTGCTCCCCATCAGCAGCATGGAAATGATAAAGTTGTACACAAAAGGGTCAAGATTTCACTGAGCCTACTGAGAGCAGTGACTCCATTAATGATAGTGAAAGTCATCCTCCTCTCTTGTCTCCCTCACACCAGCAATGAAGGTTTTCAAAGGTACAGTCCAGTTCCGTACTGTATAGTATTGTCTGTATTACAATGTTTTTTTATTATATTACAGTGTTTTGTAATCATTTTTATATACAGAAAATATTTTAATATAAATGTTTTTGGGTTGCGGAACCAATCGTATGAGGTTTCCATTATTTCCTATGGGAAAATCCGCTTTGGATTACAAGCGTTTTGGATTACAAGCCTGCTTCCGGAACAAATTATCCTCATAAACAAAGACTCCACTGTATGTCTTTGCTAGCCCATGTAATCCCAGCACTTGCTAATTTCTTTCTTAAAGAAAGATGTCGATCCTGACTTGCAATGAACACTGTTGACACAAGTCCCAAGTTAAATAGCAGGCCAATTGCCAAGTTCCTACAAGCAAACACAGTAAAAAATTTCAAAGGGGCAGCGACTGAATGAGATCGCTACCAATTTGTTTTCATACCTGCTGATAAATTTGTTAAGGTATGCGGTGCCTGCAAAGCTGTTGCTGTAACAAATGTACCTGATTAATGGAAGGGGCACATTAGGGATGCCCTCAATTATCCCTTTGTAGAAAACCCTGTGACATTCATCCTATTTACTACTGGCAGCTCATCAGATATTCTTCACATGAGACAAGAGCACACGAAATATGAGAGCACTTTGACTCTAGATCTCCACCACTCACGTGAGTTCTTTCAGGAGGGACTATATGTTCTAGCGGCTACATATTTTGGCTTATCCATTCCTTTTGATCTCTTGAGGACCAGAAGTATGTATGATGAGAAAAATATAACACAGCCTCCTCATCTTTTTAATCTCCTCTTCAAAGCTGATCACAAAGTATTTCCTGGACCACCATCAATGTAGTATTAGTAAGCTTTAAGATATTAAATGCAGGGCCCAATCCTATCCAACTTTCCACTGCTGATACAGCCACAATTCAGCTTCAAGATAAGTAAACAAAAGTGATCATGAGAAAGCCTCCATGATTCCCCACCCCTGAAGGATGCATACCCCAATGGTATGGCTGCACTGGCACTTAGTCTTATCCAATATTACAATATTACAATATTGGATAAGACTAGGCCCTAATTCTCTTTTACTTCCACTCCTCCTCTTTCTTCATCTTTTCTATTGTCTTTCATCTCTGCAGGATGATTAGGATGCAATCCTAATCCTCAATTAGGCCAGCATAACTCCTGGCCCAAGTCCTGAGCTGGCCTGGGTGTATCATTAGAGTCATAGGGCACTTCTGCACATTGCATGGGGTTAGGCTAGTGTAAAGACATGTGTCAATTTCCCCACACCAGTTATGGGAAATGGGTGAGTTAGGCCAGCTTAAATTGGTTAGGATTGCACCCCAGACATTAAGTCCCTCTGGTTGGATTCATGTCAGTTACAAGCTGCTAGTTTATCATCATTGTTGTCGTTATCATTATAGATACAGTAAACTATAGTGGTCTGAACAGGGTACAGATGGTTGAAAAGCACAATTCTGTTCCCTCATGACTCACATGAGAGATCTCTAGGGGCATTTAGCAGATTACTTCTGATGAAATTAGGGTTATCAACACCGTGACTCAACTAAGATTCACTTGAGTCCCTTTGAACCAGCAATGATTAATCACCAGGTGATTAATGAAAGCAGTCCTGCAGATTTTTGAAGGATCTCCATGGCTTATTTCTTGTTGGAAAAAGAAATCTCCAGAAAGAACCTCCATCCAGTTGGCAACATTAAGCACACCTTATCTATTCCAGGTTACTCCAGGAAACACCCCTATCAATTCCTTCCATAACTACATTTAGAAGCAAGTCTGAGTGTGGATAAAATTGCATCCTTGAGGGACAGTGCTAACTGCAATGAAAGAAAATACAAACTTTGGCTGCAATCCTAAAGTGCACTTGGGCTAGCCTATCACTGGGCCGGCCCAATTTCAGGGTGGGCCAGGCTAGCTACACCAGAAAGGCTTGGGCTAATGTAAGTCAACATAGGCTGACCCAAGATAGATGGCCTGGGCCGGCCTAGCAGGCAATACAGGAGGGGTATGTTGAGGGCATATTCAGCATGGCCAAGAACAGTGCAATTAGGCTGTATCCAGAGCCTTTTTCCACAGCAGACATTCCCCCTCACAGCTCGTCAGAGTTAGAACACCCAAGGAGCAGGAATAAATCTGAGTAGAACACTTAGGACACAATCCAGAACAAATTCAGCCTGCTCTGACCTAACTGCACTCTCCTAACTATTCTGTATCCAGAGCAGAAAGTTATGCTGAAGCCAGAGACTCAGGAAGCCTGGGCTGCCCTAACTGCTCCAGAGCATGCTAAGTCAGTGACACAAGGGGAAGACTTGCTCCTGAGGAGACACCCCTCAGATCACACTGAACAAGGAACAGCTGTGGTGCCTACAGTGGTGACATGACTCTGCACATCACCTGGTGCGGAAGTCTGTGCGTCATCCCTGGGATGCGCGCCTCCCCTACCTGGACTGCGCAGTCACCAAAGTTGGCGCCTGCGCAGTTGTTTCTGAAGCCAACTGCGCAGTACTTTTCTGAAGCCTTTTGGCTTCGGGGGAGACTGTGCAGGCGTCAGAGCTGGTGCCTGTGCAGTACTCTTTCTGAAGCCATTCGGCTGCCACTCCGCCTCCTGAGTGAGGCCGAATGGCTGTGCAGAGGCGCGGACTTTCTCTGCTCTAAGGAAGTCTCCTCTGAAGCTGTTCGGCATGCTCAGTGTGTTTCTGCACAGTGCACCTCAGATGGCCGTTCAGGCCAGCTCTTCAGACAAGTGGCAGCTTCTGGCTGCTGCTCCGCCTTGGAGCAGGCCTGAATGGGGGTGCTGATGCCCGGGGCCTGCCAAAGGACAGTCAAACTCCTCCGGCACATCACCCCATACGGAGTGCATCACCCAATGCAGCCCACACCAGCCACACCAGTCTGGTGACGCCACTGGGTGTCTGCCTTATAAGGAGTCCCTGGTGAGATGCCAGTACATTCTACAGTGAATACAAGGGGCTTCTTGGAGTGGCCTGCTGTATCCTGAGGTTTGTGGGCAGCCGTAGTTTGTTCCATATCCTGAGGTTGAGAGGCAGGGCTTGCAGCTAGGCTGGCCAAGAACTCAGATTTTTGGTCAGCACTGCCATTCTTACTCGGGCCTTATCATGGACCCCTATGGGTCTACTCATTACTATACCTGCTCCTGAGGTGGTATAACTCTGAGGGTTGGAAGAGGGCATTTCTGCCTTGGAAACAGGCTCTGGATTCAGAGTAACTGCTCTGCCCTAGGCAATGCTAAACATGCCCTCAACTTGCCTCTCCTGAGCTGCTTAGGCTGCCCCAGTTAGGGCAGAGCAGGTCCACCTCTCTTAGGGCACCCTATCTTGCCTTGCTCTGCCCTAAGCCTCTTTCAGAGTAACTGGGCTGGAGCATCTTGCAGTTGCTCCAACCTAGTGTTAGATAGGGCAACCTAAGGGCTCTTATGTGGACAGATTAGTTGCTCTGGATTGTCCTGCCTGTGGTCCATGATAAGCCGGAGTAAAATTTGAAGTGATGGCCAAAAACCCCTACTTCTCAACCCAATACAGTAAAACTGCACCAGCCCATCTCAGGATACAGCACACTACACCAGCCCAGTGAGCATGCTGCTCTCGTACAGCTGCCTATTCAGTTGAGCTAGCCAGAGACCTTCTAACCCTGTGAATTTGACCTAACTTGTCAGCTCAGGATATGGTCTACTTAGCCCAGCTTAGCTAGGCCATTTTTCTGGCCTAATGTCATAGCTGAATACCAAAAAAATTCCATTTTTGGTGGAAGAGAAAAATAGACTTTTAGCTGAAAAGGTCTTCTACCTATAGCTACTGTCCAATTTTAATTTGGCTTAGGCTGCCATCATAGAGACACCTTCCTGGGAGTAAGACCCATTGAACACAATGGGGCTGACTTTTGAGTAGACATGGTTAGGATTGTGCGGTTAGTTCTCGAAAGGAGGCCTTTAAGCCAAGGATAATAATTCAGAAGATCATTTTTTTTCATAGTATTTTAGTAATACAGCTATTTCAGTAGTATCAGAGTCACATCTTCAGTGCCTAAAGCAGCTGTTCTTATGCTCAACAAGAGTTCAAGAACTACTGGCAAGTGCTTGAGGGGGCAGGAACTCAGAGAAATTTGTGCCCTAGTGGCACCACAGTGGCAGTGGTGCTGCAGGGACCCAGTAGCTAGTCTCTCTACATGGTGGCGGGGTGGAGGGCGTGAGAAAATCTCAGAAAGAATCTGCAAGGCCTGCAGTCCCCTTTGTAGATCTCCCCAAGAAACTGATCTGCAGGTCTGAAAAATATCCAGTTTACCTGAAGTCCACCAAAGATAAGTAAACAAAGCTAGCCAAAAGAACAAAATTATTAAGGTTAGCTAAACAGAAGGAATAGGATGGGAAAGAGGGACACATGTCGCTGAACAATTGCAAACATATTTTTCATGTCAGTGTTGCTGAATGATCACTCTATATGTTAAAACATTCTGTGCATAGTCAGAATGTGCATAGCCTGTTATTTTCTGTATAGGTATAATTTTTTTTAATCCTGTTGCTAGGACTCCTGCAGTAGTTTTCCCACCTGGTTTTTAGATCTGAATTGCACCTGCACTGACTCCTGATCAGAATTTCAAATTCCACTTTTGCAGTTTTCTGAGTTCTAAATTTGAACTCCATTGCCTTAAGAGTCTGACAGTGAATTACGTTTGGGAGGAAAAAAATTAAGGGAGCCTGTTTTCTTCCCTCTGTCATTTAAGTTCCCAGACAGCATTTTTTGCTCTCTGCAATTAACATGAAACTGTTATGAAATAGTTAGTCTCACTAACAACTGAGTTAGTGAGAACTCTTGAGTTCAGAACTTAACCAGCATCTTAACTGATATTGAGCACAATCCTAACCATGTCTACTCAAAAGCAAGCCCCACGGTGTTCAATCGGTCTTACTCCCAGGAAAGGGTCTTTAGGATTGCAGCCATCTTAACTGACAGCAAATCTAATGCAAACTGTGTGTAAAATAAAATCCATCTAAACCTCCCAAAATCTTTCTGAATTTTTTCCCCTCGAATCATATCTGTGCAGATAATTGTTTAGCGAAGTATCAGCAACCGGCTCCAGGAAACTGGACCAAGCATAAGGGTACATTGTGTTCTAGTTCAGCACTGTGTTTTTTCAGAGCTACAGGTGGAAGACTGTGGAAGGAGATTGCAGTGAAGAACTGGAAAACAATTTGCTGACAGGAAATGTAGAATTCTTTCCATTGATGTGTTGCTTTTCTACTGCAAAAGGTTACCTTGCCTGAACTTTCCCTTTCAGACGTGATAGCAACAATGACGTGGAGTGTGGACCAGGCGCAGGGAGGTATAGCCCTATGAATACAATGAACAGAGGCATCCCCCGCTTATTGGATGGGTTAGGGACCCGAGCACCGTCCAAAAGTGAAAACCATTGAAAAGTGGAACCCAGTCTTTTTCAGCTACAACCAACTCTTTTTCAAAAACAAACTGGCCACCAAAACAACAAAAATATTTAGGCAAAACCTAAATAACACATAACCAAAATACATAACAAATTACAGTAAAATGAACAAAGGCATGTGCAGCAATGAATATTTTGTGTATTGGAGCAAGTCAAAAGGAAATGCCAAAAACAGTTTGTCCACCATGTCATATGCAAAGCAACATCAGGGAAGACAATTTTAGCCTTTAGATCAGCAGAGAGAGGTTGAGAGTGGATCATGTGTTAAATGAATGCATTCTGGTATAATTGAAAGATGTTGAAAAAGCAGAACCATCAGAAAATGAACCGTCAGAAAGTGGGGGAAGCATGTACGTAATAGGTATTCACTCCCCCCTTTAGTCACTCTCAGTATATCTTAGGGCGCAATCCAGAGTAACTACGAGGTGTAAGAACAATTTATTTTGGATTGCAATATGAGTTTCCCATAGATTTTCATTAGGAGGTGCAATAAATATGTGTTAAGGCAGCTTAAGATGCACAGGAGCATCTTATGTGCTCCTGTAGTTCCTCTGCATTGTTACTTTCCAGGAAACTCTCCTCCACCCCAGCTCAGAGGATCTTTCCTTGAATGAAAAATCTATTTAAAAAAAAAATCTCACATTTTCTTCCCCACTCAGAGCTAGGGAGTGCTCAGCATCAGTCCCCTGAGGCAGCTTGATGGCTGCCTCCCCAGTGCTTTAGAAAGCCTGGTTCTTCACACAGGCTCCCTGGTGATTTCTCAGAAAAAGATCTAAGACATCTCTGTCTGCTGCCTCTCCAGAGCTTGCTGTTATAAGCATCATGCCTTTTTCATTGGACATCTGAGCATTGCTGTGTGTGGGTGTGACTGGTGTGCCTCAACCCCGGACTAGTAAACCCATATACACTTGTAAAGGAGAGAGAGAGAGAGAGAGAGAGAGAGGTATTTACCACAATGCATTTCAGTGGAACTTACTCCCAAGTAAGTGTGCACAGAATTGCAATCTTTGTTGTCTGGCATCACTTCCAGCTTAGGCAGCTGTCACGCAGAAACAGCTTGTGCCTAAGGGAAGCTTCAGAAGTATGTCATTCATTCCCATATGTGCAAAAACCTGTGACCAGAGATGTGGGAGAGGAGGTACAGCAGGGAAAGAAACAGGCATTCCATAAATAAAGAGTGCTAGGATATCCTTTATCACACAGCTTAACATGCTTGCTTGCTCGGAAAAAGTCTCACTGATTTCCTTGCTTTCAAGGAAATGATAGATTTGCAGAGATGGTGGGCAAGAGTGAGTGCACCAACCGTCTATGTTTTGTTGTTGTTTGTTCCTTCCTCAATAGGAATCAGAGGAAAACCCATCTGGGAGGATCTCGCTGGCTGGCTACTTTACACAGAAAGATACATAGCAAGCTCTTTGCAGATGGTTGGAAGATGGGAAGTTGCCATTCACAACGTTAATGATGCCCAGAGGAATAGGACTACAATTTGGACAGCCTTTCAGGAAAACTGCAGTATTCAACCTGTTACAGTCTGAGAGACCTGGAGGCCATTTGGCATATCTCTCTGCCAAGATCATATTTGGGTTTTATCATCCAGTTAGGGCTACCATCCTCTGCTAGCTCTAGAACATCATTTTTATGGGCTGTGGGTGGCACAAGCGGTTAAGGCACTGTTAATCAGCAGGCCAGGGTTTGAGACCCGGGTCGGCCCCACAAGACAGGGTGAGCTCCTGTCCTTAGCCCAGCTCTGCGACGCCAGCTGGATCCAATCGTATTGGCTCTGCCTTTCCATTGGACTAATTCAGTGGCGTGGAGAGGGGGGATTTGCTGCTTGGGTAACTGCCTATCCTCCATAACAATCCAACCCAGGTTTTCATGCTTTGCATGCAGCGTATGCAGCACCGAGCATGATACCATAGTCTTTCAAGACTGACGGAGGCCTGCTTAAAGGGCTACTGAGCAATCCAATGCTTCGAGAGAAAGAAGGAAGATCACTAGCAAAGAATGTGGGGGTGGAGAAAAGAGGAAAGACAAAGCCCACATAACTAAAAAAAAAACCCAGAGGGGTATATTAACAATTGCTTGTGGGCAGTGATGAGCTGGCCCCAACCCAAGATCCGGTACGCCGGAAGTGGGAGGGGCCAGCGGGGGTCAGGGGGTATGGGCGGGGCAAGGGGCGGGACTGGGGAGGGGCGAGGCGACGTTGGCGCCTGTGCAGTGCCTGCTTAGAAGCCGGCCTGCCAGGCCAGCCTGGCAGGCCGGCTTCTAAGCAGGCTCTGCACAAGCGCGACACCGGCGCTCTCGCAGAGCCTGCCTGGAAGCTGGCCTGCGATGTTGGCGCTTGTGCAGAGCCTGCCTAGAAGTGGCCTGCCCGCTTCTAGGCAGGCGGCGGTGGGCAGAAAACATGGCGGACCGTACTGGTCCGCCATGTTTTTCATTTCCCTGTCACTGGCGGTACGCTAGCGGCAGGGAAACGGGAAGAACCAGTACGGGCGCGTAGGCCCGTACCGGTAAGTGCCCACCACTGCTTGTGGGGCAATTCACAAAGTAAAATCCCTCTTTCCATATGATGCATTCCAACTGCCCTCTGGGACATACACTCAAATGAAGATCACAAGCATGTCGCCACTGCCCTGCCTCTGCTGGTGTTTTTAGCCGTATGTTTTGATAAATAAAGATAAAGATATTTCAAAATAAAGATATTTCAAAGTGGTTTGTTTCATTGCATTCTTCTGTAAATTGCATATCGAACAGTATATAACAAAATGGGATTATTCCTACAAATGATGATTTTAGCCATTTTGGTCACTAGTGTTGTCATCCCCTTCAAGAGTGCCTCCTTTCTAACATTGTATAGCTGTGGTTCTAAAACCTCTTAGCCTTGGACCCCTTTTTTTGGAGTGACTGTTCAGGATCCCCAGCAATGATGTCATGGCTGGAAGTTACATCAAAATAAAATAATTGAATAATTGTAAATTAAGTACATTAAAGCCAAGTTAATAACTTCAACCTCCCTCTCCTTAAAAAAAAAAATCAGTAAGATTTTTAATTCTACTCCATTCCTAGTTCAAGTTCTTACATTTAAATCAATTCAATGTGATTAGGGATTAAATCAGTTTTAAATCCAGCATGTGTTTTTTTTATTTATAAGGGAGGTCTTCTTGGAAAAAACCCTGATGCTGTGAAAAACTGAAGGCAAAAGGAGAATAGGATGGCAGAGGTTGAGGTGGTTACTGTCACCAATGCAATGAACCTGAATTTGTACAGACTTCAGAAGGTGGTGGAGGATGGGGAGCCTAGCATGCTGCACTCCATCGGGTCATGAAGGGTCGGACATGAATGAACAACTAAACAACAATTTTCTTTTAAAAAATCAAAATAACCTTCGCACATCCTGTCCCTCAAAAGCATTAAAATCACAGAGGGATGAGGACAGAAAATTAAGCTTGAGGGAAGAGGAGTTTAGACTATCACTTGGCTTTACAAGTCAAAATTTATTTTATTTTAAATTCACCTCACCCTTGCTGAAAATGTTGCCTTGTGGAGCATTTGCGGAGCTCCAGATGCAAAGGATCAGGACTATTCTGGAAGCCTTGCACTCCCCTGGATGGGGAGTCATTCTTGCTTACTTGTGAGTAAACATGGCCTTGCCATTTACTTTCATTTCTCATAAGGTTCACTGCAATCATCACAGTCTTCATTTTGAGGTGATTTGGGGAGGCTGCATTCATTGGTTCAGGACCATTCTGTTTTTTGGCTAAAATGTTTGATAGGAATGAACTTTTTCAAAATGGATTTTTGCTTGGATTCAGCTCTTTAATATGCATCCAATGGTATATGACATATGGGTTTTCTATCTATCTACACTATCTACATTATTTTCTTTACTGTCATTTTTACTATTTCTGGGTGTCACCAGTGTACATCACTCCCCAGGCACATCACCTGGTGTGGGCTGCACCACCCATAAATATGTCTGGTGTAGGTCAGAAGAGATTCATAGGTGATTGGGTAGCATACTAGAAGAAAAGTAACACCTCCTGTTGGGTATCCAGTTACTCTTCCCTGCCACTGGATGCAGCACTTTACTCATCAATACCAATGGGGGTAAAGAATAGGGCTTTGCAGAACTGAGGCTGTATTCTAGCATTCATGTAAGCATTTCTACCTTCATTTTATGCCAACTTCATGGTGGCATAAAAACTTGAAAGCAATCTAGCTCTTTGTACTAGTAAAAAGTAACAGCTTCTTAAACTTTATCACAGCAAATTTCTTCAAGGCAGAAAAACTGTTCAGGCTTTGTTGGGTGGGTCTAAAGTAAAATTGAGATGGATGACTTGCCTGATACCTCCAACTCTTGTTCTTAGCCTGGGGCGAGCAGATCAAAGATCTGCTACTGCATCTTTGTTTATGCCCCAAGGGAGGAAAAACCTTTGAGAAGCAAAAATTGTGCAAAAGAGAGAGGGCTGCTCCATTCACACGTGGCGGACTACTAGACAAATTAGTACATGGTTCATGGCACTCAGTGTTTGTATTGGTTTGCTTCTTTGTGGGTGGTCTCCGACATGAATGAGGGCGTCCTTCAGGAAGTCAATTGAACACATTGAGGGCAACAATGCTGGGGCTTAAAAACCAATGTTTGTGGGTTCAAATGCCCAAAGAAGTATTTACCCATCTGTATATATCCTTCCCTAGAAAATTTCTGGCTGTGCCAAAGTTTTCCATAAAGTTGTTATCAAACTGACTTCTTCACCTGATCACGAGTTGGCATATCAAGTCACTAATCCCAAAGCTCAGCCATCAAGAGCGTTCAAAAAAGACTACAGTTGTGGCCCTTTGTCATATGGGAAACATGTTTCTAATATAAAAATGTGTGTGTGTGTGTGTGTGTCTTCCACAGCTCTGAAATAGGAACAAAGCGAGAGCCTTGGTCCACTCAATGCTATCAAAACACTTATTAAGAAATACCTGATTTAGCTGAAAGATTTTATTTACTTTCTGCCAGCAGTTCTACAGCCCAATCCTAACTAAATCCCAATGAGGCAATTCAGCAATACCAGAGTGGGTTTCCATTCCTGCAGTGGAATGTCAGCTGCTGGAAATATACTCAGGAAAAGGGGTCATTTATCATCTTGCCCCAGGGGATGCTCCAGCAGACTCGATAGGTCAACTTGGGCCTAAACCAGCAATATGGTTGACACTCCAAGTTGATCTGTGTGAGAGGATCAGGCCCAGGAAGGAGTTTGGGATATGATGTGTGCTGGTGACACTGATACTCCCACCCCATTCCTAATCAGTCCATCATGTCCCATCTCCACCCATCCTCCCTCACTGGACTTTTGTGGTCTGGCTGGTGTCCACTCTGACCTTCCCTCCGGCACACCAGCTGGAAGCGCTGTTGCAAAGCACTTCACAGCATTTCTTTGGTGCTGAAGACTATTAGCATTAGGCTGCTAATCAAGAAAGATTCTTACCAAGTGAGAGGACAACTCTGTTTTTCTTATATAAGAAGCTTGGCAGGAAGTATAAAAATTATTTTAAACAGGGAAAAAACCTCAAAAGCATTACCTCAAAACCCTCTGTTTGAGTAAGTGTGCTGAAAATGGGAAAGCAGGCTGCCAAAAAAGTGGGAAAGACATAAATTACTACAATTAGTACTACAAATCTTGTCTGATTAATTGCTGCATCCTTTATTTCAATGTGGGCAAAATAACTGAGCAACAAAACCAAAACAATAGAAAATTTCTGAGTTAATACTGTAAATGCACCTTAAGCTCAAGGTTATGCACCTTATGGTCGTAGACTAAGGCTACAATCCTAAAGACACTTTCCTGGGAGTAAGACCCACTGAACACAGGATGGGGCTTACTTTTGAGTAGATATGGTTAGGCTTGTGCTCCAAGGCTGCAATTCTAAAGGCACTTTCCTGGGAGTAAAACCCACTGAACATAATGGGGCTGACTTTTGAGTAGACATGGTTTGGATTGTGCCCTAGGTCAAACTCTTTGTCCACCTCGCTCAGGGTACCCAAACCCTGGCCCAGGAACCTGTGGTGGCCCACAGTGAGCCTCCATGGAGCATGAGGTAAGCCCTCTCCATCTGGCCTATAGGTAATCTCTGTATTTAGGGTTGCCACACATCCTGAAAAAGAGGGACAATCCTGATTTTTGGAGATTTGCGGAGCCCTTCCATGACTAAGTTCACATACTGGCAAGTGGGACAGAGGGACCAGTCCCAATTTTGTGGAAGAGGATTATGGCAACCCAATAGGTAATCCTCCAGAGGCAAGGAGAGCCCTGTTCCCCTTACCTCCAGAGGGTTTTCTGAAGGCCAGGGAGGCTGCACCCATCTCCTCTCTATGTATGAAAGTGCTTATAAACTGAAGTTCACTCCTGCTCCCTCTGTAAGAAAGTATTTATGCTGATTTGAATCAATTCATAAGTTCTGTCTGTAATATATTCATTTACATAAATTTTTCAAATTTGAAATGCAAATCAATTCTCTTTTCCTGACTCCCAACACAGAGAGACGATGTGGCCTAGAACCAGTGCTGGGTAGTATAAGAGCAAGTATAAAAAGCTGCTTGAAGCTGGTGAGTGGTAGTTTTAAGTGATCTTTGGCTGCATTCCTGAAGACACTTTCCTCGGAGCAAGACCCACTAAACACAATGGGGTTAACTTTTGAGTAGACATGGTTAGGACTGTGCTTCTTGGCACTTCAAGCCACTCTTTGTTACCCATTACTCTTTTAAAGCACTCTGTATTGCGGTACCACTTAATACAGTGAATGATGAAAACACAAACACATATATGTGGGCACTATGCCCATATGCGCTGATAACCCCGTCTCTTATTTCAACTGAACCAGAGCAGAATTCCCAGCATGGTTGGGTCACGTTAATTCATAAGAGAACGGTACAGAGGAGGGGAGCTGCACTTTAAGTGAAAGGAAAGGGTGGACTCCAAATCACCTATCCCTGTTCACCTGATGCTCTGTAAGGAAGCACAGGCTATCAAGAGGTGAGTGGGAAGAAGAAATATGGAGCTATAGCAGGTTTTTTTCCCCTTCCTCATTCTTTCTCCAACAGAAATGGAGGGGAAAATGGTACAAATGTGTATTTGGTACAAATGTTTCCAAATTGGGCATTAAAGTTACATGAGGAATTTAAAAGGTCTATGAAAAAGAAAGAAATTTATTTCAATTACTATTCAAATGTGAAACAGGCCACATCAAAACTGGACAAAAATTTACAGCTTTGAATATATTGGAACAGGGGAATATTTCCACAAATCAAGATATTTTTATAAATTAACTAGAGAAAAGCATATCCACGTTGCGGGAGTAAAATTCCCCCATGCGCCATCCCCATGGTGCAATATCCCCGAATGGGCAACTTCCCCCGTGCGCAACTTCCCCCTGTGCATCAGTCCCCCATGTGCAACATCCCCCCATGCGCAACATCCCCCGATGCACATCAACCCCCCATGCGCCTCAATCCCTCATGCGCATCAGTCCCCCATGCACCACATACCCCATCTGCATTATCTCCACATGCGCATCAACCCAATGCGCAACTTCCCCATGTGCATCAACTCCCATGCGCATCAGTCCTCCATGTGCATCAGTCCCCCATGCATGAACCCCTCATGCGTATCAACCCCATGCGCAACATTCCCCCATGTGCAACAGTCCCCCATACGCAACTTCCCCCATGTGCATCAGTCCCCATGCGCAACATCCCCCACATGCAACATCCCCCGTGTGCATCAACCCCCCTGTGCAACATCCCCTCATGTGCATAAACCCCCATGTGCATAAACTCCCATGCACAACTTCCCTTGCGTAGCATTCTCCCCAGCACAACCTCTTCCTCCGAACAACGTCCCCCCTGTGCACCAGGCACCGAGCACCAAATTGGCTGGATGTTATTCAGTCTCCCATGTAAAGTATAGGACAAAAACATGTTGCACCCCTTTTCAGCCCTTTAAGGGTTAAATTTCTCCACATCAGTTCTTGGTGGGTGTTCATGTCACAGAAGGAAGACCCTCCCTGAATTCCATGCTTCTTGGTCCGGGGGTTGGGGCAGAGCTTCCCTCAGTCACCAATTCTTCAATGCAAAGCATAGGGAGGAAATTGCGTTGCGCCCCTTTTCACCCCCTTCCAGTTGGAATTTCCAAAAACTGGTTCTTAGTGCACCCCTCGGTCATGGAAGGAACACCCACCCCAAATTTCACGCTTCTAGGCCTGGCAGTTTTGGCAGGACGGTGATGAGTGAGTCAGTGAGAGACTTTTCTTTTTCATATATATAGAAGATGAATCAGGATGCAATCCTAATCCTAACCAATTTAGACTGGCACTTGTCTTCCTTTTCCTATGGTGCTGTGGAAAAGTTGGTGCATTACCTCATAAATGGCTATAATACACACTGCTAACTTTAAACAATAAATGAAATAGATAAAGCAGTTTCATGCAGTGAGAAAACATTGGCAAGAACATACGATGATCAGAATGCCCAAGTTTTTGATGAGATTACGTCATTTTTTTAAACATTCCGAGTTCTGACAAGGTGGCATAATGTATATGACAGCGAGAAAGATGTTTTAGCATGTTGATAACTGTTGCTGAGCCATGATACTCCAGAAAGCCAGCCAAGATCTACTTCTAGGAAACCCTCTTTTCACCCACAAAGTACCGCTCTCTCCCTTGCTCAGGAACGTTTACTACTGCTACCCTTAATGGACTGTAATAAAATAAAATGCTTCGTATTAGCAAGGAGGATCATGTCATCAGTTTTGTAATGCCATTTTATTACCGTGCATACAGCATCTGAAAGTTTAAGTATGGCCTTAAATGAAAGAACCCTTCCATGACTAAGGCAGAAGTGTTTTACTATGCACCTGACTCCGAGTGCCCAAACTGGGTTTTATCTTTCCAAAGTACAACACTGAAACAAAGCTTGTTTTTTTTGTGTGTACCATGTTGAGTTATGACTGATCCCCATCTCATCTGTTCCCGCTCAGTTTCTCCTGATTCCCACAGCAAATCTAACTTTTTTACACTCTCACTTTTTGCCTCTGACAGCCCAATCCTGGGCTGGAACAGACATAACTGATCTACACTGTATCTGGCTCAGTTTAGGAAATGGCTGGAAGGCAATGGGTAAGTTGGATCATTTTTGTCCATTACCCCATGTTAAACCCCAACCAGCTCTATGGGACTACTTGTTGGCACATATCCAAACAGTCCATGTAAGACCATGGATGGGGTTAGGACATCCCTCCTGGGCCTGATCTGCCTTGCAGTTCCTGACTTCTATTCCACTATCCTATCACCATCACCCAACCCTACAACAGGCTATCATGGCTGTCACAAATTTGGGATATACATACATACATACGTACATACAGTGGCGCCTCACGTAACAAACTTAATTCGTTCCGGAGGCATGTTCTTTATGTGAAACATTCTTTACGTGAAGAATGTTCAATCCCATTCAATCCCAGTGTTGTGTCATCATTTTTACGTCCAGTTACTATTTTTATATGAATATTTTTGGGTTGTGGAACCAATCATCTGAGTTTTCATTATTTCCTATGGGAAAATCCACTTCACGTAAAGAACGTTTCACGTAACAAACATGCCTCCAGAAAGAATTAAATTTGTTACGTGAGGCATCACTGTATATATTAAACCGCACATGCCAGTAACATCCAATTCCTTATAAATAAGTGTTTTTAATTGTAGTACAGTGTTTGCCTTCCCATTCTCGCCAACCCATGTCGAATTTTGGATAAACAGATGAATGGTGCAATAGAGAAGGTGAGGCATCCTCCCCAGTCAAATAGCAGCAATTTCTGCTGTTTTTGTGAATTTGCTTTGACCTTCTCAAGGAAACTGCGCAATTGGGGGCAGGACGTGAAAACCTTGCGTGGCGCAGGTTTCCATGACAACCTGTTTCCAGCTTCTGCTTATCAGACAGGCTTCTATCTTGCATATACAAAATCTTCCCCTTGGTCCCAACCGCGTTATCTATGGGGCAATCCCACCAAAAGTAGCTTTTAGGGAGTCTGCTGGCTTTGCCCCCAATTGATAATGCTTGGCAGCATGCCACACACAGCCTATCAAACATCATCATTTTTCTTGTGGTTGGCATTGCTCCATTGCATCAGAACTGATTTTCTGAAATTTGCACACTTAGCGTCACACGTATCCATTTCAACAAACTGACATTGCAATTCCAAGGGATTGCAGCAGCCTAGGTTGCCACATACGTGACACCAACATAAGTCCAACACTTTGGATTAAAGGATGGTTAAAGATCACTGGCATCATATTTAATAACATGGCATTGTTCTGATTTATGGCTTACTTGGGGTTGTTTACTGTATGCTTTTCTGTACTGGCTGCCCAGACTGAATTAAAGGTCTCTATTTACATCCAGAAAACAAAAATAGAAGAAATTTGTTTCTACCAGGTCACATCACAGACTTGTTAAACAGGCGTGTTTATCATAGTATCAGGCATGTTAAACATAGTTGGATGAATTAGTTCATTGCCACATGACATAATTCCTTAATATGCACTGGAACAATAATAGTGACATGGAGCTGCTATATAATAACTGAGAAATTCCTCCCCAAAGGGGTTAAAAAGGAAAACCAGGACAGTTGCCAACATTAAGTATTTCCAGAAGGCCGACAGGCAGTATGTAGGCTGATAAATATTTTCTGTCCTTAGTGTGTTTATTCCAGTACAATATGAGGCACCGCACCCCACTCCACCCACCCTTCCCACATTAACATTTTTCAGATATTTCCAATAGTTTCCCTTATTTTAAGAATATCTCACAAGGTCTACTAGAGAAAAATGCTGTGCTTATTTTTAATAATAATTAAATAACTCACCATCCTCATTTCCAACAAGGATAAAAATTTTTTTGCCATTACTATATGTATATTTCTGCCAGGTAAGAAAATAATTTGAATGGCAAAAAGTTGAGACTTTATCCTAAATAATTAAGTTCCTGTATACTAACTCAGGAGACAGAAACTACAACTGTTATCTTCTCCCTGGATACTACTAAAGGCTTGGGCTGCTCAACAGATGACTGTCTGGTTTTAGCCTGAGTCTCTAATTGCCTAGGAAAACAAATCATTTCATTTGCTGGAATCTAACTATAAGACTGAAACTGAATTGGTTGACTGTCACCACCCCCACCATATTTGTAAGATTAGTATCAAGCTAGAAACAGAAACCTGAAGCTGATTCACTGGAAGGAAAACAGACTCTCTCAGTAGACTTTTATAGAAAACATGAAATATCCAAATAAAGCTCTTTAACAGCCCAATCCTAACCCATCTGGGAATAAAAGGCCAACTTTTCCCCCCTTACTCCGGGTAATGCCACAAGAGCCCCAATGGGGTTACTCAGATCTGTACCACTTTAAGAAGTGGAGCGGAGCCAAGCAGCACGGAATGGCTCCAGGCAGCCCAGGGATTCAGATTTGGGACAAGTGCATTATCACCCTGCTCAACCACGGCCTAAACTCTGCCCTGGGACACCTCCAAACTGCCCCTATCCTCCCTAGACTCCTAGGCTGGCTTAGAAAAGCCAGCATAGTCCTACCCTCCTCCTGCGGTATAGGATCTGGGGCAGCTTACAGAGGCCAGAACACCTCTGTGTCCTTGTGTCTCCCCTCCTGAGTTGTTGCAGAAGTATCTTATAGTTTTGCAAAATTCTTTGGTTGGTGCAAGAGACTTCCACCAGCCTAGGGCACTTTTAGGACTGTGCCCTAAAAGAGTGAAGATTCAAAATTCTGTAGTCAATTTAAAACAGTGTTGTTGGGGAGAAAATTATTAGGCCAATTATCATATGTACATGTTGCCCACAAGTACATTATCAGACATAGTTAAGGAATGATATTATTAGTATGCAAATTAGAATGCAAATCAGTAATGTTGGAAGTACATGATGGCACCAACTACTCTTCTCCCACCATAGTTGCGGATGATGCTATCTCATGTAGCTAGAAAGTAGGTAAACAGACTTCCTCAGAGCTTGTGGAGCCTGGGGAGTTATCAGAGATCCAGAAAGTTAAAGAAAATGCCGATGGACCACTCAGATGTTTCAGAAACAGCAGCAGCTTAATAATCACTAGATGCACCACTTACCACTGAAATAATGCTTTGCAAATTGCACTAAACTGGTTCAGGCAAACTCCTCCTGGGGGAAGCTTCTCATCCCTTCTGTAAGGGGTCATGGGAAAGGAAGAGTGTGTATCTATTTGACTCGTAATCTTCAGTAAAGCAAACCTATCCAAACTTTTGAATAGCCTTGTCTGAAAGCAGCAGCCCAAAATGTTATGGTGACTGCCACATCCAATGCCCAGTCAAGAAGTGGATGAGAGGAGCCCCAGCCAGCCTTGCTTAGAACATCAAAAAGATATGTCTCCACTGATAGCAATCAACAGCATTTTTTCTTTTCTAGCGATCCTTTTTTTCAGGTCTTTCTCTAATGGAAATGGTTCTACAACCTTGCATTTTGGTTGTGCTTCTTGACAAGTCAATTATTCCAGAAAACCCAGTGGAAGGCCACATGAACAAAACTTAATTTGGGGTGCCTCATATCTATTGTATATAACCAAAGCAGATCAGCTTTCATCCAAACAGCCAGAGGTGAGTTATTTTTGGCTCCCATGCTGCTTGCTACTTCCAACAATTAGTTCAGTGATTTTGCTTTACAAGTCTCATAAAGCAGATTTGCTAGCAACATGAGATTTATATCCCTGATTAATTCCTCATGTTGCTAATTGCAGAAACATATATATTTGGCTGCCATACCACACCCTGGTAACACAGGGTAACCCAGTATTCCTTACCTTTTCTGCATCCTGCTCAAAAAGTCGAAGTTGAAAACACTGATCTAGCTTCAATTTGCGGACATGCCACATCTGATGCAAGTGTTGCCGTGTTGAATGTAGCTTGTCCAAAAGGCTGGTGATCTTTGGTACAAGGCTTTGAAAGTCTGCACTACCAGGTATGCAGTTCCTACCAGAAAATCCATCACTGCACCGTATGCATTGTAATAACCTTTGACCTTCACGGTCCAGTTCTTCCACTGGAGCTTTAATTACTTTCTTCTTGAGCTGGGTGTGTTCATCTATTAGTCTTCTTGAGCCTTCAACATCTACAGGAAATTCCTTCCTAGCCAACATCTCCTGAAGATCCTCTAGCCTGGATAATAAATGGATGGCACTGTTGAAGAACTCTTCCAAAGAAACTCTCAACTCAATCCATTCATCATGATTGTAATCCAGTGATCCTTCAAACTCCTCTGTTAGTTGGGAGGGATCCACCAGTTTTGCTAAGCCTTCAACAGAGACCATACTTGTCTAAAGGCAGAAAAACATAAACTTTATTTTTCAGGTAAAGAAACAGAAAATGTGCAATTTTGATATGTACAAATCATGCTAACTATTTATCATATGATGTAATATTGGATACCTGTAAGTCCTATTTAAAATACAGGGTGATTGAAAAATAACTCCTTATATTGTAATTTATAAGTATTTTAAAACAGGGAGTTACTTTTCAATCACCCTGTATATAGAGCTGCTTTCAGCAAGCCCTTGGAGGGTGATGTTAATTCCTGAGGGCTTCGTGCCAATCCTTAGGTTGGTAATTTTACCAGCCCCATGTAGCATGGGACTACTGCCCTTTCTCAATGAAAATCATGACAAGAATGGTGACATTACAGTTTTCAGAAAGGTGGCAAAGGGAAAGAAACTAAGGGCCCAAACCTGAACATTCAGAATCACCCGTCCACTAGTGCCAAATATCACAAACATGCCATAAGGCAGTGATTTTCAAACTTTTTCATCTCATGGCATACTTAACAAGGCACTGAAAATGACAAGGCATACCAGACTGTTCAAATCTCCCAATTTTCCTATTAATGAATGTCAATCCCCAAATTCCTGCGGTACACCTGAGGACTATCCATGGCACACCAGTGTGCCACGGCAGTTGAAAATCACTGCCGTAAGGTTTGCCTGCGATATTCAGTGCCTGATCAACTCTGCTGCTAACTCATGGTGAATGAAGATGGTAGAGTACCACTTGTTTCTACCAGCAATCTCGGGGCTGTAATTTTATCACTATTATCAGTACCATTGGGGATAAAAACTTTCCATTTCCCTGTTCCATACTGTCATCCAGGATGCCTTCAGAATTCAGAGAGATAAAATGGCCTAGATCAATTATTTTCAACCAGTGTGCTGTGGCTGGTGATGCTGCGGATAGTCCTCAGGTGCGCTGCAGGAATATGGGGAGGATGTTTATTAATAGGAAAACTTGGGGATTCGAACAGCATGGTGTGCCTGGTCAATGGTAAAAATAACTCATGGTGTGCCATGAGATAAAAAAGATTGAAAATCACTGGCCTAGATAATGGCATCAGACTCAACTTGCCCTTCTGGACAAGGCAAGATTCTCTCTTTCTCTCTCTCTCGCTCTCAGAGAGAGAGAGAGTGTGTGTATGTCTCTTTAAAAAGAAATGCTAGTTAATAATAAACTACTATGAGGATGCTTTATTACTTTTCAAAATAGTTCTATAAAACATGTTTCCTGTTAATTTTCATTTTACAATCATAGATCTTATGAAATATCTGACTGAGGTGAGCTATGGATCGGCATCACTGATGTAAGTAAACACTTGCAGACCTTACCTGTAGATGGCACCATGTTGGTGTTACAAGCCATGCAAGAGAAGAATGTACACAACATGGTACCTGTTTAATTCAAGATCAACTCCCTGGATTTTTAGTCTGCATGATCAGCCTTCTTATGGAAACATACCTTCAGAAGGCAAGAGCAGCGAGCTGGAATCTGAAGCCAAATTTCCCACAGGCAACATCAGTATTCCAGCCAAGGCTCCACAGATTGGCTTTTTATGGGAAGGATGCTGTTAATGGGTTGCTTTTAAAACTTATACATTTCATTGAAAGAATCCTTTTAGAAAACATTGGGGACCACATTTGCTATTCATTCATTGCACAAGGTTTAACAATTTGTGCTTTCATTTGATTACACTTTCAGGAACAAACCTCTTCTTGAATCACTGGCACTTTTGAAGCTAAAGTGGCCATTAGAAACATATTGTGGGAGAGGAGTGGGGGGAGAATGGAAATGTTTCGATGACATATCAGTTCAAATTGAATGTGTATTTTGAATCACCGTTGATATAACTCTTCCCCATAGCCATTAGCTGTTCTGGCTTGAATACTCTCCTAAGTGGATATGTGATATCACAGTAGATTCTGCTGTTTGAATTAAATACCATCATACGAGTTTCAGGCCTGCGACTGGAAGCAGGTGCTTTGCCCTGCCAAAATACACATCTCACAACTATATTTTCTTTCAGATTATTCCAGATGGCTTTTTCCACTGGCAGAGTAGAAGCCACCACTCAGGTGCTAGACTTCCACTCTTCATAACAATGATTAAGTCAAATTAATGTGAAAAAATTAAATGCCACTGGAGTTTTGCATAAAAGTTTAAATTTTCACATAAAACTTGCCATGGGTATAGAGATCCCATCTATGAGTCATAGATCTATTAATGTTTATAGAAACTGTCATGTAAAATATGCTTTATTTTGTGTGTCCTCTTACATTTATTATTATTGCTTTGAACTGATTGATTACCAAAGGGTTTATTACTGGTAGTTCCATTACAATTCCAATTTCAAGAACCTTTATTGGCACATAGTAGTTCCATTTCAGAGCTAAAAATTGTGGTAATCACACAGCAAATTACACAAGGCTACCCAGTGGTTTCAGAGCAAACCATAGTTTGCCATGGCTCAGCTCCAACCTTTGAGGCTCTGGACCAATTGGATGACAATATATAGCACCATTCTAATTTATTGGGTTTTGCTAGAAAAATCAGACGGACAGATAAACAGATTGACTTATCTAGCTTTATCTGTCTAGGTAACTAATTTAATGTTTAGTTTAGCCACCTCCTCTATATGGATGACATCAAGCTGTATGCCAAGAATGAACGAGACATCGACTCATTGATATACCTGACAAGGATCTACAGCGAGAATATTGGGATGTCATTCGGCCTGGATAAGTGCAGCCGAATGATCGTAAAAAGAGGAAAAGTGGTTAAGACCAGTGGGGTAGAACTACCAACAGGGTACATAACATACGTAGAGACCAACTATAAGTACCTCGGTATCCCACAATCCCACGGAAATCATGAAGAGGAGGCAAGGAAGACAGCAATATCCAAGTACCATCAAAGAATACGACAGATCCTGAAAAGCCAGCTCAATGGGAAAAATAAGATACATGCCATCAATAAATATGCGCTGCCAGTCATCAGATACCCTGCTGGCATAGTAAGCTGGCCACAGAAAGAAATGGAGGCGGCCGATGTGAAGACCCGAAAGCTCCTCACAATGCATGGGGGTTTCCACCCCAAGTCTAACATCCAGAGACTATACACTAGTCGGAAAGAGGGCGGCCGGGGTCTGATGAGCGTCAAAACTACTATCCTGGATGAAACCCAGAATATCCAGGAATACATCAGTAAGATGGCACCCAAAGATGAGCTGATGAGAGAATGTCTCCAGCAACAACAGCAACAGCAAGTACAGAAGGAAGATCAAACTGAGGAAGTGTCCTGGCAAGATAAGACCTGGCAAGATAAGACCTGGCAAGATAAGACCAAGATAAGACCAAGCAAGATAAGATGGGATGTACCATCACCAGATAACCGAAGTCGCTGACACTGAGAAATCCTATCAGTGGCTGGATAAAGCTGGCTTCAAAGATAGCACTGAAGCCCTCATCATGGCAGCACAAGAACAGGCACTAAGTACCAGATCCATAGAAGCGGAGATTTAACATACAAGAGAAGACCCAAATGCAGGCTGTGCAGAGAAACGTCAGAAACAAGCCAACACATCGTGGCAGGGTGCAAGATGCAGGCAGGAACAGCATACATTGAATGGCACAACCAAGTAGCCGGCATCGTGTATAGGAACAGCCTATGGACTAACCTCTCCCAAGACCAGATGGGAGACCCCTCTGAAGGTTGTGGAGAATGACAGGGCTAAGGTCCTGTGGGACTTCCATATCCAGATAGACAAGAAGGTACTGGCTAACCAGCCAGACATTGTGGTGGTAGATAAGGCCCAGAAGACAGCCCTGGTGATAGACGTAGCGATACCAAACGACAGCAACATCAGGAAAAAAGAGCATGAAAAGGTGGGAAAGTATCAGGGTTTGAAGAAGGAATTAGAAAGGTTGTGGCAAGTGAAGGTGAATGTGATCCCAATAGTGATTAGAGCACTAGGGGCTGTGACACCCAAGCTTGAAGAATGGTTAACAAAATAAAAAGCAAGCCCTGACTTTTCTTCCAAGTTTGAAGGAAATCACCCCCGAAACATACTGCACCTCTGCATCTTGAGTTGCAACCAGACATTATGGTCAACTGTTTCATGTTCTTTGCAACATTCAACAAAACATTTTGCATGATGGGCATTATCACACTGCAAGTTTCCACCTTCTGCAGTGACATTTATTAATCATCTGGAATGGGGGCTGGGAACGCACAGTAAGATGTTGAGGTTGGACATGGTAAGCTTCAAAAAGATATTATAGGGAAGAAAAACATATCAAGGAATGGAGAATTGAGCAGCTATAACTTCAGGTTCCACCCCCAGATCTAATATCTTCTATCAGTTATTATATGCTGCATAGCTTGCTAAAATATTAAGATCCCCCCAAGATAGTAAGGGGGGAAAACCTTAATACTCTCTCAAGATAACATTTGATTTCATTGTATTGTCCTTATGATGACTGAGGAAGTGAGATACATAGGAAGACAGGTTTCAGAGCTGCCAGCTTGAACAGTGGCCCCTTAAAGTTTTGACATGATCATTAAATTTAGCACAGTGCATGTCAATGAAGGCCAAAGATTCCCCACCGGGTTTGAAAATTCACTTCGAAACTATTCTCCCCGTCACAATCGGACTTTTCAACATGATCGTCTGACAGGAGGCTTCTTTATTTAAAGTGCTGCGCAGATACATTTATTATTCAGATAGGTTTCCCCAGGAGGATCTGAGATGAATAGGAATACATTATCAAACTTCATCAGAAAGGGGGAAAAGGATGTGCAACAGCCTATTAGTTGTCACATTTCTTTCAGTTTCAGAGCAACCAATCAAAATCACAGTCTGCTCATTCAATCTTTTCACTAGAAAAGAAAAATAATTTGCAAAATCACTTCAGAATTAATGACAAGGAAGCTTGTTGGGTCATCGCTCTTGTTGACAGCAACCTCCTGGAATCTACATTAGTCAATCAAGTGTCAGACTTGCTCTTTTTTGCTTACCAACTGCTTGTGACCGACTGCATCCTTCAGGGAACATAGAAATGTAAACCTGGCTATCACTGGGTCTGCTTGCATGTCAAAAGAGCCAACGAAGGAGCAGATTTTTCTGCAGTGAGAGCAGCAGGGGCACTACTTCGAGGGGTTTTCCTTCCCTCTTAGCCCCAGGGCTGTCTCTTGTTTTCAAGCTGTACCAGCAATAATCCGTGAATTTTTCAATGAGCCCATATAAGCTGAAAGACATACATTTCGTTCTAGCTGAGGATTGGTCCCCATATGATCACATTGTGCAGCAGTTATGTAAGTACATGCACATCATCAATCCAGAGAAAGTTGACCACATACCAACACAATATGCAATAAGCATACTTTTCCATTTAATTGAAACTGAACATATGACCTTTCCCCGAAACAAAACTCTTCAAAAGTTACAGAAGGCTTTTGATCTTACCTCAAAGATAAATTTTGAACTTCCAAAGTTTGTCTTCTGCTTCTGCCAGAAGTTATCAGGTTTGATTATCAGGGCAACGTGAATTTCAGCAGGGAAGGCCTCCTGAAGGGTCTTCAAAAGAGGTTTGATCAGGTCCCACTTAGACCCCCTCATATCAATGATGACAGTGAACCCTCGTTTGCAGACATCTTCACTGTAAGGATGAAACAAAGGATCAACAATGAGCTTTCAGCAGGATCAGGTACATCTCACAGGAGTGTACAATTACTAGCAAACACATCCATTTTTTCACGTTTATTCAGCTGTCCTATTTGTCTCTTAAAGAACTCCAACCTTGTCTGTAGTGGATCGGTGGTTAAGACGCTGTGCCTCTTAACCAGCAGGCTGGGGTTCGAGAGCTGGATGCTGCAAGACTGAATGAGTTCCTGTCCCCTGACCAGCTCCTGCCAACCTCGGAGTTTGAATGAATGTGAATGCAACTAGGTAAATAGGTAGCACTTTGGACCTCTACCACCTCCGGTGTGCACGTTTGTGACACTCTGGGCAGGCACAAGTGATTTGTTTTATCCTAAGTGTGTAGTCAGGATGCTATTTGCTAACATGTTAATGCTTGGAGGATGCTGGGGAGGGTTGCACAAGGCAGTGGTGTAGGTAATGATCATGTAGCCCAGTGCAATACTTAAAATGTTGCCCTAGAAGCGATGTCACCACTGGAAGAGACATCATGCACACGCTTTAAAAAAAGAAAACTGGGGAAAACATATCTCCTCCTCCCCATCAGCTTGCCACACATTTGCTTTGCTGTCTTCCCCCAGCTAGTTGCATATCTAAGGCATCTATCTGCCATCTATGGTCAATGAAAATTTAGTAACCCCTCACCCAAGTCAAATTTAATTAAGTAAATAAATAAAAGCTGTTTCCCTTATTGGTTAGAGAAACTGTGTTTGTGGCTGTGCATGTGTGGCTATACTCTCCCTGCTAAATATAAAAGGAGCACCACTTAAAAGTGCCTCTTTGCCCACTTAGCAGGGTAACTGCATTATGATATATGAAAATAGAAGCTGACTCATATTAACACCCTATGATCGTATTAACACCTTATGATCATAATTATATCTCATTGGCTCTCACAGCAATCAGTCTCATGGGTCAGTTTTGAGTTAAGGAAATCCACTTTTTCTTCCATAAGCAGTTGGTATTTTCATTTTCTTATTAAACAGCCATAACTTTTGATAGAATACAGATATTTGTTTAAGAACATAAGAAGAGCTTTCACTGGATCAGGCCAAAGGGTCATCCAGTCCAGCTTCCGGTATCACACAATGGCTGACCAGATGCGTCAGGGAGCACATGACGCCTGCACCCAGGTGCCCTGTCTTGCATCTGGCATTGTTTCATTGCATTCTGAATTAAATTACTTCTCCGAGCACCCCTCTTTTTCTTCTCTTAGCAACACAATTCTGGGGATTTCATAGCTGCCCTTACCCCTGCCCTTACATAGGCTGCAAGCCTGCAATCCTAAACCCCAGTTAGGTTGGCATAAGGCCCAGCACATCGCATGCTGTCCCATGCTGATCTGGGGGTGTCAGAAAAGTGCTGTACAGCTTTTCTACACCACTCCTGGGGTCTAGGCCAGTTCACAGACATGCCCTTTCCTTCCTACATCATCATGTGAATAGGAAGACCAATGAGTTGTGCCACCCTAGGTTAGGACTGCATCCTTGGGGAGTAAATCACCCTTATAATTTGAGAATCACTGCCCTAGTAGTGGTTTTCTAGTACACCACTTAGTACACTTTTAAAGCGATTACAATCTATAAAAATACATTATTGGAATAAAAACATATAACACTTCTTTCTGTATTTTTTCCTTGGGGGGAAAAACACAATTCCCCCCCAACCATTCTCCTCTGATTGTAAGAAAAGTTTATTGTTTTTAAGTCAGTACTAGAAATCCAAATGTCTACTGAAAATCAGTCATGCAGTCTACTATAAATGGCATTTCCCAACCCTGTGTGGTCCTCTTTTGATAAGATTTGCTTGAACAACAGGAAAAAAACTGCAATCACATCACCTAGGATTAAAGGCAGGACTTTGTAATGTCAGTGGTATAGTCTATCTATTTAAAAACCTACCTTAGATATAAGATACCCTTTGTAAATTATAAATGCCCAAAGACAGATTATAACCGTAAATAAACTGTAACTGTAAATTATAAACTGTAAATACTTAAATTATAACTGTAAATTATAAACTGTAAATACTTAGACGGATTACAACTCTCCTTCCACATTGTTTCCTAGTAGACCTCAATTTTTTGGGATATTGTTTTCCAGGAAACAGAAAAAGTCATCAATCAATATATTCATATTACACTTGAGGCAGCACTTCTGAAGATATTCTCAAAGTTTCTAGCAGATTTATTACAGAAACATTTAGTTATTTCTTTCTATAAATGTAGTGTACTCATCACTTGAAAAATTTTGAAAGACATCTGAGATTGCTTACTTGATACTAGATGATGTAGGATCAGGCAACCACGAAAAAATGTATCCATCAAATGCAGCTCTTTTAAGAACTGACTGAATTTGATGCTTATGAGCACAGACCTAACCATGTCTACTCAAAAGATAGCCCCAGTGTTCAATGGGTCTTACTCCCAGGAAAGTATCTTAAGAATTGCTGCATTTGTCTCATATAGAAAAAAAATGTTGCAATCACCTGTAAAATATGCTTTCCAATGGGCTGCCTGTTGGGTTTTTAAAAAATATCATTTCTTAGCTTCACTCGTAGTTGCAATATATGACTTGTTTGCTTAAAAATGATATTGCACACTCCTATATTTTGTATGTATTTTATGCAAAGATGATGTAGAACATATTACCTCAAAAGTAAGCCCCATTATGTTCAATGGGACTTACTTCCAGGAAAGTGTCTTTACGATTGCAGCCATAAAATCTTATTTTCCTCTTTAGAATTGCAAAAATTGTTTTAAAAACTGAACAAGGATCTCTCATCTCCAATATTAGGTTGGTACATGGAAAAGTGCACCAACAGGCTTGGAGTCTGTCATGACTTTGCAATTTGTTGCTCCTTGGTGAGAAAGGTATTTTTTAATTAGTAAAATAACTGTCATAAGCAGCTTCATTGCAGCTGGAAATCTTGTTTACTTACACTGTATAGCAAAACAGTCGGTTGCAAAGTCTCATCTTATGAATATGCAAAATCACAAATTACCAATGACAAAAAAGCCTTGAAACCCCCTTCAAGGTTAAATCCCCTTGCATATCTTGTATTTGAGGCTTCAAGAGAAATGTTAATTCTCATTTACACCAGAATTCACACATTTAAATTTGAAGAAAATGAGCTTCCTACAAAATGTTCCAGCTGGAACTGCAGATATGAATGGACTATTACAGGGCCTGGGATCAAAATGTAGAACAACCTTATTTTAACCAAGCATTCTGAGGAACAATCCAAATATCACATTGATCCATAGTGGTCTATAGGGGAAAGGACACCCCAGGAATGCTACAGTAGAGTTACATAGATATGCATCTTCCTAAACTAAAACAGAACAACGCATTTTGATTTCAATAGCTGAAATCCTTGATCGAGTATTCAAGTCCAGAGGAGTTTAATGAAACCTTGACTATACTATACTTAATTTTTACCACTATCCTTTTAAAAATCAAGCCTGGAAGCATCACGACCTCATTTGATGCTTGACAATCCTCTCCCGATAGTCATCTCAGCATACCCTCAGCAGTACTGTTCTGTCTCTGTAAAAGACAGAATATTGTGACTTCTAAGTAAGTGGTAATTAGAAAAAAGATATTTGGCTGGTGGCAGGTTACCCAGAATCATCTAACAGCATCTGACAAGTAGCTTGAGACGTGTATGCTAAAATTTGCCCATAACAATTATCATTATGCCAGACAGTTCAGATTCAGCAAATGAAATACAGGACCTGGAGGCTTTTCTAGGTGAATAGCATTAACCTAATTACAGTATTAACAGGAGAGCAAGAGTCTTTCTTCAGGGATGACATTTCGGTAGGGCAGGGGGGGCAATTCTCCCCTGGTTCAGACTGTGTGTGATCAGGCCTCCGGAGTGCTCGAGTGTCTGGCTTAAATGCATATACCCAGTTGCATATACATGCATATACCCAGTTGCATATACCGTTGTCCCCTCTCACTGTAGATTGAAATGGCAGCTCTGCCTTCATTGTGTTTACACCACAGTTAACAAGAGTTTGTTATTGGGACACTGATCAGCTTCAGTGTAATTATTAAGGTTGTAGCCAGCCTGAAGCAGAAATGCTTTCTTTGTTATATCAGACCGTAACAGTAGGAATAAAGTTTTTAAAAAATAACAAAAAATGCTTCATCTTCTTTCAAAGCATTGGTTCATCAGACTCAGCAGTGTCTGAGTTTTAGACAGATGTTGGAAAGGGTTTCAGATAGGAGTTTGCCCAGCACTCTATGGAGATCCTGGAAGAGACCTTCCATGTTGGAAGAGACCACTCTCTGCAGCTGGACTACAATTTTTTCCCAAATAATCAGCCATTCTGGGAAAGTGACACTGCAGCTGGCATAAACTGCCTGTTTCTTTATGAAATTTATCTTAGTTCAAGTGAAAATCCCAAACGAAGCATAACTGCAAACATCAATGAAATAATATTTTTCAGTGCTTTGGACTATCGGGCAGACCATGCAGATGTGTTTTGGATCTCTATCATCAAAAGCAAGGAGAGATCAACTTCTTGAAATGTCAAAACTGTCATCCTACCAACTAAAATAACTTACTTTGATTTTAACTAGTTTTTCACTGGGGGATCTATTTTTTATATAATCGGTTTAGCTTAATATCATACAACTCATTTATCACTCATTCACTTTGCATAATGATTATCATCTGGCAATTGTCTCTTTGGAGGACAGGCTCCCAGCACCTTTTGAAAGACTTTGGGCGCAATCCAGAAGGTGCCCTTGGGCAGCACAAGTCTCTTGCATTGGCCAAAGAGTTTCAGAAAAGTGCTGAAAGATATTTCTGTGATGATTGGGGGTGGGGTTAGCAGCCTGTCTGGAGCTGCTAGGGCTTTACATGGACTAAAGGCAAGTAATTTGTCCTTGTCCCAGGATGAGCCATTACCAGTCCCAACACTGCACTGCCAGTCAATCTTCCCGTGCCCATGTTGGTTAGAAATGGGCTTCTCAACGGTAATGTGTAAAGGAGAAATTCTTACCTTTCAGAACACGGAAAGAGAAACTTTTAAAGCTGGCTTGTCCAACACACGGCCCAGGGGCCGCATGAGGCCCAGGATGCAAATTAACGTGGCCTTCCTGCAAATACTGGCTGCCACCAGAAAAACCAGCTTTGTGGCAGCTGCCAAATTCAAATTTTGCATGCTGCTGTGTGTGCTCCTTTTTTCCTGGATCTGGGCCTGGGCAAGACAAGAGTGAGGCCGGAGAGAAGGAAGCTCCTCCCTCTCCCCACTTCGTGGCCACTCAGATCAATCCCAGACAGCCTAGAAGCAACAGCCTTCAGGAGCGCACTCCTCATAGGCCGCCTATGCTGCCGCCCATGGACCTTGCAGCGCCAGCTGCCTGCTGCAGGACCCGCAAGCCACCCATCACCCGCCAGCTGCCCGCCCACAGTCTCCTTGAACTTCTCCTCCACTGACCTCCAGGTAAAGAAGAGCAGGAGGAGAAGCAAAAGTAAGGAAAGTAGTCTAAGAGCCCCATCCTATGCATGGCTACTCAGATGAAAACCCCATTACAATCAATGAGACTTACTCCAAGGTTAAGCTTGGAGAGGATCGCAGCCCACCCTATGCATCATGCCTACTCAGAAACAAGCCCTGTTAAAGTCAATGGGGCTTACTCCCAAGTAAAGGTGGCTATGGTTGCAGTCTGAGAGGCCATTCTTATGCATGCCTATGTTTTTTATGGTTTTTTGGATGATCAGCTATCATTATGTGCGGCCCATCACATACTGTATGTGCAGCCCAAACCAACTTGTCTTCTTCCAATGCAGCCCAGGGAAGCGAAAAGATTGGACACCCCTGTTTTAAAGGGTTAATGTGGGGAAAATAAAGACAGGTGCTGATAAGTTCAGCACAAGTTTGATTTTGATGTTGTTGGAATAAACATGCTTATATAGTTAATACCAAAACTTCTTTTATGCTTGTAGATGTTTATGACTCAGTCAAATGACTTGCCCTCCCCCAATCCAGAGTAATTATTCTACTAGATTCGTCAGAGCAAAGTACATTTGCGTTGACACTGCTACAGCGCCATCGAGTGCTAACCTATGAAAAATTCATATTGCACGCCACAATAAAAATTACGTCTGTCGGAGCAATGATTCCCATAATTATTCTGGATTGGAGGTAACTCAAACTTCCTGAATGTGCCATGTCTCTACACACAGAGATTCGATTCTTAGATAGCAGAGCTACCAATTTGACTGCCTGGTTAGTCCCAATTATAGTTTTCTAGCAACTGATCTTTTTGTGAGCCACCACTACAAAAATGCACAAAAGAGTTTGTGCCTTCCCAATTTTAGGAGGGGAGGCAAAGAGCGAATGGGAATCAATGGGCTTGAGGTGCAATGTAACAAGTCTAAAAAGATCACATATGCCTTCATATCTCTACTATCCCTGACCATAATTCTGGGGCACAATCATAACAAGAGGCCAAGGGCAGCCCTGATCAGTTGCTAAGTGGTGAAATTCCTGCACATGAGACCAGTGGTGGGATTCAAATAAGTTAACAACAGGTTCTATGTCCCATTAGTAACCGGTTCTCAGAACCAGTCACTCATTAGCAAAGGGTTCTATAAAACCTGTGAGAATCTCTGAAGCCCATCACTGGGTGAGACTCCTTTTTCCACCTCCTCCTCCCAGCATTGCAGTGTGATCCACCTTGTGAAGGACAGCTGAGCTCAGGCCACTCCTGAACACAGGGCGACAGATAGGGGTCATGGTGATGCTAAAGATACTGGCTGTCCTTGATCCCTCAAGTAAACAACTATAAGAACATTTGCCCTTTTAAAAGCAATGCAATTCCTAGTATTGCATAACTCAACTTCTAGAACTGCTTAACCAGGTGCAAGAGTTAATACTGTTTTTAAAAGTGCAATCCTATGTTAAGTACATCTATTATGAAGTAGGTCCTTTGGTGAGGCTTACTCTTTGCAAAGTGTATATAGGATTTCAGCCAAAGTCAACTTCAACTCAGCAGTGACCCCTGGAAATTGCAAACCCAGGCAAATTCATACTTATAATACCACCATGTCATTTTCACAGGCACTTTTGCAAGGCTGTATTCTCAAATATCTATTGTTAATTTGAGGCTATTCTCCATCTGTTTTCCCTGGCAGGAGCTAGTTTGCCCCAATATCAAAGAAGTTGTGGAACATTCCAAGCTTTAATTAGCTTTTCAGATATCTGTTAATCGTTACATGTGTCTTTCCTTCTGGAGAACTTGCCCCAAAGCTCTTGACATTTTGAAAGTACTGCAGTGATTAGACCAATAATCTAACATTTCTACCATCTTCAGAGAAACAGAAGGGGGTGGCAAGTGCTGCCCCTCTGTGTGTTTCTTGGGCCTCGAGCTAAGAGAACAAAAGATATTCCTCTAACTTATTAACTGTGCTTCAAAAAAATACCCTCCGCTTGCACCTGTTTGGCCGGTACGATCGCAAACGTGTTACCTTAGCAACAGACCTCACATCTTCGTTACGAAGTATGCGCCAAACTCTGAAATTTTGATCCTGAGCGGCTTTGAAAACTCCCATATTAGGAATGAATGTTTAGACCAGACTCCCTGCAAGCTGTTTTTCTTCAGACGTAAATCAATAAATACAACATCTGTTCATACTATTTCTCCAAAATACCTTTTTCAGTCCATCCCTCTGCTGATGTTCTACATTAAAACCACCCACTAGGTCTCACTGAACAGAAATAAGTGATGTGATCTTTGTGTGTTTCTGTGTGTGTGTGTGTGTCCCTACATAGCAGAAGAGCTTGAAAAGTCATAAATATATCTACTGTCAAGTCCATAGCCTCACTAATTTGAATAGCTTCTTGAATATTGTTTATTGCTGTTAACTGACTTCTGCATGTAGGCTATTTCCTGTCATTATGGATCAATGGTTATTCCTGGAAAGCATAATCAATTCCAGTATGTTAGCGTGAGTATTCTGCGCATATGTCCTAACATCTGGCCTCGCAGACAGACTAATCCCCCAAAGCACTGCCCTGAACCAGAGTATAACCATTCCTTCCACTCCAACCATAGAAAGAGGCAACCGATCAAAGCAGTTCATTTGCTGAGACTTCAGAAGACTTGGAGAAAGATCTACAACTGTGACACGTAACTGCTGGAGCTGCACTGGGGTGTCAGAATGTGGTACCCATTTAAGGTGGAGGGAAAAAAAGGATTGGAATTTCAATGCAGCAGAACATTTTGTGGATCGGGAATATGGCTGCAATCGTAAAGACAGTTTCCTGGAAGTAACATCCATTGAACACAATGGGGCTTACTTTTGAGTAGACATGGTTAGGATTGTGTTCATAGTCTGTTGTGCAATGATGAATTTATCCTACCTCCTACAGCAGAAAAAATCTTTGTTGTTATAATCTTAGTACCTACTATTCCAGTGATTTCCAACCTTTCTCAACTCATGGTACACTAACAAGACACTGAAATTGTCAAGGCAAGCATCAGTTGTTTTTAACCATTGACATGGCACACCAGACTGTTCAAATCCTCCAATTTTCCTATTGATTGTCAATCCCCAAATTCCTGCAGCACACCTGAGGACTATCCATAGCAGACCAGTGTGCCACTGCACACTGGTTGAAAATCACTGTACAATTCAAAAAGTGTTATTATTAATATGAATACATATTATTGCTATAGGATCCATTAGATCAGTATTTCTCAAAATGTGGGTCAGGATCCATTAAGTGGGTCACAAATCATTTCAATTTTTTATTTCAATATATTATACTTAAATCAGGGGACTATTAAATTAGAACTCCAACACACACACACACACACACACACACACACACACACACACACCCTCTGCTGTTTATTCCATTTTTTCCAATGGAGATTCACCTGACACAATTATAAAAAGACTCAGTTGTTGAGTCTTTTAGGCTGCAATCCTATACACACCTTCATGGTGTATTCACTCTCTTCAACAAAAACTTCTTTGTTGTTACCCAACATACATCCCCAAATGAGGCACAACTGTCCAAACATCAGTCATCATTTACAGTTTTGCAGATAAACAAGACAATTTCAATCAGGTCTCAGGTCTCAGTTTCAATCAGGTTTCAATCAGGTTATGCCTGTTGAATAACAGGAAAAATTCAAGATTAAGAGTTGATCTACACTGCTTGTCTTTAAGCAGTTGTCAGAAACCACAAACAGATTGTATCTCAATCTAGGGGAAATTACATCAGTGGTACCACTGCCATTCTGTAAGGGTTTATTTGTTTGTTTTAAGATCAAGGAAAAAAGATGGAGAAGAGATGTTGAAGAGATAACAGAGTGCAAAAGAGAAAGAAAGATGTGGGGAAAGGAAAGTGGGGTCCATATTACAGGGAAAGTTGGGTTCCAGTTCTGGAAACTGTTTACACACACTCATCCCTGGTACAACTATTTATAGCAGTCTAGCAAAGATTGTTTTTGCTGCTTGCCTGGGATTGCAAAAATGGGATAAGTTGTTAAGTACTGGCAGACTGCAGCACTTAGCTGGTGGGCTGCGTTCAACTTGATGGGTCACAGGTTGTGCAAGTCTGCTCTAGATTGTCTTATTATTCATTGGCTTAAGTAATCCATTAATGGCAGGTCTGGAGGGGAACCATTTCTCAGGAGACTATCCTAGCTTTGTGGAAGTGATCCAGAAGAAGTATATATGAAGCTTATTATCTTAACAGATGGACATAAAGCAGAGCTGTATTCAGGTTCCAATAAGCATCTGTGATCACAACTGTCAAAAAGCCAAATCTAATGGAAGAACGTTGTTATTCAGATTCTTGTTAAAACTCAGCCAATGACCAAAGATTTTCATGTCACCCTCACTTGCCTCATTCTGCTAACGTTATCTCTGATTTTCTGCAGGCATCAGTGTTGAGGAGGTTCTCTCTTGAATGAGCCATGTGGATAAATGTGGTATTAATCAGGTTTCCCTTTGTCTTAATGAAATGAAAAATCCAAGATTAGAAAGCTTTATATATGTTATCACCACAGCAAGCTTTGTCTGTCTGCATGGCAATTCTCCATCGAGGAAAGCTTGTCATGTGGATCTTTCTGATCACACAGAAAATTTCCTTGCCCAATACCAGATATTAACAAAGGCATCTGTGACTAGTGTGGAAACGCACAATGTAATCCAGCATACCCACATACCAAGTTGCAGCACATGTTTCAATGAGTTAAATTATGGTGTTTATGTATAAACTATGTTTGACAGCTGAGTCCTAGAAATCTCTATTCAGAAGTTACACTACAGTCAATTGGGCTTACTCCCAGGTAGGTGTGGACAGGAATGCAGCCTAAATTTCAAGGGATTTTCCAGAAATGTCATTATGATGACACTGACATACTTCTCTCTGACTACAACCCTATTATCCGTTTCCTATCTAGTATCTCTTTCCTCCAGTCATTTGGAGGCAATAAAAAAGAAGCTTGATTGAACGAAAATCAATACAGAATTGCTTCTTGCTGGGAAATTAACTCCTAGAACTATCATGCCCTTCAGAGAAAGACATTGATGGACACAGGGTTACCTGAGATGAGAGTATTTCTGAGGATGCAATTGAGCTGGAGGTCCATCTGTTAGAAATAAATTTGTTCTTGGCACAGCAAAGCTAGTAATTATAACCAGACTAATCATCAAGACTTTGGTGCATGCTCTGAAAACAAGGGGTCAACAATTCTGCTAGAAGATATTGTGGCAATGGAATTCCATCACAGGCAATGATCAGAAAGCGGGAAGGGAGTCTATGTTGCCTGGAGAAAGAAAAGGCATTGCCATATTCAGAAACAGGCTGAAGAAATGTGGTTTGGTTACATACACATTATAACGGGAGAAAGTATTTTTTCAAGAATTCCACAAAGACATAGACAAGTGCAATAGCAAAGATTAAAACACCAACAGTTGTGTTGCAACACATTACAGTTGCAATTAATATTTGCAATGTTTGATCATGCTAAAAATTAACCTTTAGGTAGAGAAGAACTGCTCAATGAATAAAAGCAGCTCCTTACTGAAAAATCAATTTTGCCCTGAAAATTTGTGCTGAATCATTTAATAGAGCTCTTTCCATAATGCATGCATTACATCCTCCATGGCCATCACTTCTGCAAAATTCTCCGTCCAAGAAATACCTGTTTAACCTGGTGTTTATCTACTTATTTTTGTATCACCTATTACTTTCATGGTCCTATGGATCTTGTACTATAGTTTGGTACATATAATGAATAAATGTTGCATCAGGTTTTAGTATAATTATTTTATACTAATTTTAATTGTGAAATATTGTGAAAATTATGAATTTTGATTATAATTTTAGCTAGCAAAATATTGAATAACCAGTGAAGCACAACATGGGTCTGATGGACCCAAATTCTATAATTTGAATTCATAGAAAAAATGTGAATTCAAAACATTCATGCTTTTGGATTTATAACTGTCTAATTAGTAGTAAAAAGTCCTAAGTTCTTATCAAATAATAATAATAAATTCCATTAAAAAACACAACACTAACTTCCAACAGGGTCCTAGGGACCCAGTGAGTACACAGCATGTTAATCTCATATAATTCCCTTCTGACTCCATTTGACTCCAATGGAAGCAAATGGGTTTACACAGCCAATAAGACAAAGGAAATTGGAGCTTTTGTGGCGGCGCATTACATAACTGCATGCGATTGCATGCAGGTTGAGATACCACATGACACAATTTCTTTGAACCAGCAAATTTATTGTAATCTCATAATGTAACCATGTCACTGAAACAGAGTTGGTCATACTAATGGGAACACAATGGTCATATCCAGGGAACACAAATGGACACTGTAGGCTATCTGCCTATCAAATCCCAAAAGCAGATGTCAGCACTTGGCAACAATAAAAACAAATTGGTACGTAAGCAGCTATTGAGACTCATCTCTCATTTAAATCAACAGTGTCTCATTAAAAGTTTCTTCAACACCTTCGGTCTACAAATCTGATGCCAAAGCTGCTTTACAAAATTGCTATTCAAGGACATATAATTGTAAACGGAATTTACTCATTGGAATTTCATTGTGATGTTTACATAAGGGGTCTGTCTCTCAGATCTGGCCCATTTTTGCTCAGATGTATTCCTCATATTCTTAAAACGAAATACATTTATACTTTATTACTACAGTAATAACAGTTCCTTTTGCACCAAAAGCACAGTACAGTTCCATCTGACAACCCACTATTTAGCCTCTTTGCTGTACAACGGATGTTAAAAACCATAAGCTGCAATTTTTCTTTCTTTACACAGACATGGCTTGTCCAAATGGACTGTGAAAGGTAGTGTTTCAGTCAGTGGGAATCATTTAGATTGCACAAATACGCCTAGGGGACCATGTCTGACATTTGTTTGGGTATAATTTCAAAGTGTGACTAATGTAGAAGCTAAAACAACTAGCTAGATTTGCTGATTAGGCCCAAAACATCTGCAGAGAACAAACCAAACTCTGCTTTAATGAAAATGAATGCACTGTGTAGTACCTCTCAGCGGGACTACTTATGCATTCTGTACCATAGACAAAGAATTAATATGATTTGCTCGTTGCATGGATCTGAGAGCTCCTGGGTTCAGCTTGTCTCTCCTCACACTATAGATCTTCATGGAAATTCCATGTCAGCAACCCCTTACTAAGGGCCTGATCCATTGCTACAAGTGCTTGCAGCCAGTGCACACTATTGCAAGCATGATGTATGTTTACAAGCACCAGAAGGTTAGCTCCTCTCCACTGACACAAGGCTTCTTGAAGCAGCCAAATACATGGCTTTTTGATTCTGCACTGGCTAAATAGCCAACTAAGACTTACAGTAAGAAACTCCATTGTGAGAGTGAGTGGAGAGCAGGACTGTTATGGTGGGAGTAGGAGGTGAGTCTGGACTGGTAATAATGCCGGATCCAAACCTCACCCCTGGGGCAGCTCAGAGCAGGTTCTGGCTGCTCCCGTCTACCCAGATTTAGGCCACCTCTTGAGCTCTCTACAGGAATGAGCCTCCCCTTCTCTGTGTTAGCATGGCAGCAGTCCCAATGCTTTAGGAGGAAATCTATCTATCTACAGTATTTATATACCGCTTTTCAACTGAAAAGTTCACAAAGCGGTTTACAAGAAAATGAAAAAATTAATAACTAATTAATAATAGAAATTTTGTTCCATTTGTAATATACCCACTTGCTATGCACTTCAGAAATCCATGTGCCAAATCAGGGAAATGCAACATCACTACTACTGGATACAGAGGAGATTCCTGGGATTTCTAAACTTTTCTATTAATCAAGGTATCTTGAATTATCAGTAGACCTTAAAAATGTTGACATAAACAGATATGAGAGAGAGAGAGAGAGAGAGAGAGAGAGAGAGAGAGAGAGAGAGAGAGAGAGAGAGAGAGAGAAAACATGAACTCCCCTCATTTTATTACCAAGGAACACATTGCACTTCAAAGTTTCCACAAATCTTTTACTCATGTTAAAAGTTTTTAATATGATCTTCAGATCTACAAAGACAGTGGAACAAGGGGTTCTTGTATTTCTAGACAGCTGTTTCTATCACAGGATGTCAACAAAATTATAAACTGCATCCAGCTCTCATCACGTTGTGGTCAACTCATGAAATTTCAGATATATGATTTAAATATCTAACCATGTGCCCATTTTCCACACTAGTGCCTTCAGACTGGGCTTTACATATGTACCAATTTTATAGTGGAATATTTATTACTATACACATATGCTGATTGAAGAATTCTCCATACATTTTGCTTTATATGGCTTATAAATGAGCAGATGCACAGGAAGATGCACAGAAATACATTCTTTTGTATTTATTTATAAATGTGAACCAAAAATGGTCAAAGTAAAGGTGTCCCTCACTGGTTGTCCTGCTAGTCGTGCCCAACTCTGCGTTGCTCATTCCTGTTACAAAACCAAAGAACCTGTGTTGACCAAAGAAATCTTGGTGGTCAGGTAGCCAAGCTGACTAAATACCAAATACCACTGAAGTGGTACCTATTTATTTACTTGTATTTACGTGTTTTTGAACTTTTTGGTTGGTAGGAACTGGGCAATTAACAGGAGCTCATTTTGTCATGCGGAACTTGGGTCTCCAACTGCCATCCTGCTGACATTCAGGTTGATAAGCACAGTATCTTTAAGCACTGAACCAGCAAAGCCCTCAATTCACAATTACCTTATCTGGGTCATCTGGCTTACAGTCATTGTACCTGCTTATTTATCTACATCAGAGGTCTCCAAACTTTCAAATTCAGGGCTCCAGCACCTTTAAAAATTGTGTACAGAAGGGAATTTCAGCAGGTGTAGTTTCTGATCTGTGGGATGAAAAGCTTCACCTGCTGAAATTTCCTCCTCTACACAATTGTTAAAGGTCAAGGAGCCTTGAAGATGAAAGTTTGGAGACCCCTGATCTACATGGATGCAAGACAACAATGATATTGCATGGATGGTACTGCAGAAAGCATTTGGCCTGAAGGTTTTTATTCTAGGTCAACACTGAGAAAAGTAACATTGTGGAGGTTCTGCTGAAATTGGATGGTGTTTTTCTACAAAATTTTGCACCATTTCCCAATGTTTACAAATGGTCTTAATCTCATTTGATGTGAGAAATTCTTCCCACTTATTCTTCCCTTCCTCTGCAGATGAGATCTCCTCCAGAACCACTTGCTGTTGCTCATGAGGCAAATCCTTCAATTTGTTCATTTTACAACAAATTTCTGTTGTAAAAATGTCTTATAAGGCAGAATTCCTTAGAAATTTTAGTTAGGGCAAAATCCAGAGCAGTTACGGGTCCACGCAGTTACGTCACCCTCTAGCATTAACTTATGGAAAGTCACCTTAACTGCTCCATTTCAAAGGGCTTAATTTGACTTTAGGATATGGGCCTAAGTCTTACAAAGCGTTTGTCTTACAAGGTACCACTGTAAATGGTTTTAGACTGGAACAGTAATGGCAACTTTTGTATGTTTCCAAATCACACCTTTCATATAAAAACAGGAAGATTTGTAACAGTTATGAGAATGATTTGTAACAGTTTTGAGAATCCAAATGCAATCGTCTTGATAGGCTTTTAGGAGTCTTAGGTATACAGCATCAAGTCACCAATAAGATTCATGATGGGGGAGCATAGGAGTCCCTTCCCAAAAACATGGAGGTGTCCACCTAATGCCCTTTGAGAGTGGGGAGAGTAACCACATGCACATGCACATTCTAGATGTACCCAACACTCATTTCTGTCAATTCCTCATCCAGTTCCCCTAGTTGGTTCCACTACAACTGTTTGGGAACCAGTGGTTTAGATCAGGCATGTCAAACTGGTGACCCGAGAGCTGCATGCGGCCCTTTGCAGGCACATGTCCGACCCTCGAGTGATATCCCCACCCCCAGAAGCAGCTCAATCGTGGCGGCAGCACACTTGATTTTGAGCTGGAAAAAGAGCCTGATAGGAAGGAGGGCACTTCTGAGTAGATATGCAAAAAATTGGATTGCTGCCCTCAGGCGACACCATTAATGCTAATGTGGCCCTCTGTATGAAATGAGTTTGACACCCCTGGTGTAGATAGTTATGTCAAAGCCAAAATAGCCTCTTATGTCAAGAATATGAACTGACCAGTCTAAGCCCAGCATACAAGAATATCTGAGGAAAAAAGAGAATTTTTTGCCATATTTTGTATGGCATACAAAATATTTTGTCATAGAATCAGTACAGATTTCCCTCATAATGGAGTCAGCCCCAGGGAATCTAGGCCTTCATGCAAGGGTTATATCAATGATAACAAAGCAAAACAGCATCATTTTTCACTGTTGCCTTTAAGTGTCTGCTAAATCTCAGCTTTTTAAGTTTCCTACTATAGTGTCCAGCCATCAAATGAGTTTCAACAGAAACTACTGCAGAAGTTTTTCTTCCAAACCCGGTATTAGCCTAAACTACAAGATACATCAACAATGTTAAACAATTATTAAAGTCTCTAGTGATTCTTTTTTACGTGGAAAGCATTTAATTCTCTTCTTAGGGCAGGAGGGAAAGAAGAATCAAATGACACAGTTAAAGAAAGAACCAAATTCCATTAACTTCATCAGTTTCAACTCACTTTTTATGTATCCTTTTGAAACATGTGCATTGCCAAATCATGACCTGACAGAGTATGCCAGCTATCTAGTTACCCAAATTAATACAAAATCCCTTGTGTTATTTTTTAAGCATATGGTTATTTATGTAATAGTTGGATAGTCCTGGGGGGGGGAGGGGAATAGACTCATAAAGCTTCCTTTATTTTAGGATCATGTAACAGAAAATAGAGCCCCGGTATTTAATCCACTTCAATCATCAAAATGAATTTCACACTACTTCTAGTATGACCTGCTAATATATGCTGTACTTGGAAATCACCAAGAAAAAGTTTGAAAATAAGCCAAGGCAGCACTTTATATTAGTAAAATGTGCCAAATCAAGAATCTGTCCGTAATGTAAGCCACTTGACACTTAAATAAAGGAGATCTGAAGCCTTTAAATCGTCTCAAAAAGGAACAACAAGCTGCTCAAAAGTCCAAGACAACCATCTGGGACACCTTCCACCATTCCTCTCTGAGTCTTGAATGTCCCCAGTATTGGTGAAATATTTGAGGATGTTTCCTACACTAAGGACAAATAAATGTCGACATGTATGAAACATAGGTCTCATAGGTATTATGTGTTTCCACCACAGAAAAGAGGAGAATCTTGGCTCACGGACAGGCTGATGTATTCAACAGAATGAGCAACTGGGGTAGAAGCAGAATATTCCCTTAGCCATATGGAAGCAAGACACAAACAAAGAATGCAGGTGGAAAGTTGCTTAGGCCTAGAACAACAATCTGTTTTGCTGTTCTTTGCGGGATTTCTGCCTCGGGAATACCAGGATGAGAATTGGGTAATGAGGCCATGGCTCGGCTCAGCTTTTTCGAAAACTCTTAGCAGCTGAGTAGGAGATGTGTTGGCTTGTTAGTTTATTTAGGGAATTTGGATCTTGCTTTTCTGAAACTATGCTAGCTGCCCTGAAAAACTAACAAAAATACTATAGAACAGGAGTAACAATCACATAAAACGACAACAGAAGAGGAGGCTAATAAATAAAAACCAGAAATGTAACAATGCTTAAGAACTTTTAAAGCCTACCCAAATAAAAAGTTCTGTCACCGTAATAACATGGATCTGGGAAGCCTCATTCCTTGGCGATGAAAGCTGGAAGATTTTCCCAGTGAATTCCCAGTGAAGAAAGTGAGTCATTCCATTTGAGGTTCTTGCCCATTTTAGATCCCAATTATAGCCCACGTTGACAATGAACATACAAGATTAACACAAAGAAGGAATGAATGGATACTGTTGGTGGTAAGAAACCAACAACAGTTTTCAATAGCAGCTCTCATTTGCTTCTACTGGCCATATATAAGACAGTTTGTTTTATTCTTTCTCTACAAGACAGTGGAGACTGGGGCAAAGAAACTACAGATGGCAGGCATTTTACTGGAATGAGAACAACATGGAAGTAACAGCTAGCCAGGTGGTTGACAAAGACTGAGTAAGGTTTCATACATATACCCTGTATTGCAACATAGGAACTTAGAACTCCAAACTGCATGACAGAAAATGAGTGTAGGGTTCAGGGCAAACAATATCACATCCACTGACTCTGCCATCCCCCAAAGCGGGGAAACTAAGGCTGCAATCCACACTTTCCCGAGAGTAAGTCCGATAGAACACAATTAGACATGCTTAGGGTAAGTCCCATAGAACACAATAGGACATCCAAGTAGACATGCTTAGGATTGCACATTCTGCTCAGAAGATGGTATGGGAGAGAAACCGCAAGTTCAGAAGAAGGCATTCATGCATGTACATACATAGGTTCTTCAAATCAGAGCATAATCCTAACCATGCCTACTCAAAAGTAAGCCACATTGTGTTCAAGGGATCTTACTCCCAGGAAAGTGTATTTAGGATTGCAGCCTCAGTTGCAGATGTTATATGATCAGGGGTTCTCGACTGCATCTGGCACAGAGCACGTAAACCACATAGGTTCATATTTTCTGACATTTAGAGGTAGTGGAGTATTAGTACATTTGACAGTGCAAGAGATAACACACCGTGTAGCTATATCCCAATAAACAAACTATAAATTTCTTTATTAGAGAGGCTTCTTTTCTATCACTTATTTTGGCTTTGGAATGTAATGTAATGTTTTTTCCATTCCATCTCAAGCTCTCTGTGTTTTCTACACGTACACTCCCACACTCATCTGCCTGATGTGGAACAATCCAGGAAAAGCTATATCACTTCATTCTGCTGATTACACAAACTGATCCCAGGCCATTTAGAACGAACATCTTGGCGAATTCTGTCAGTTATTAGAAGCAAATGCACATAGTTTCAATCAGTAGGACAGAGCAATCTAATGGTCTTACACAGATGAGAAGCATCATCTTTATCATCTGCAGTTTTTATGTTGAAAGGCAGTGTAATGAAACAGGCTGCAATCATAACCATCTTTACAGCACTAATATAGCAGCAAGAATGGGCCTTTGTAGGGTGGCCAGATGTCCTCTTTTTCCAGGACATGTCCCCTTTTTTGCCTTGTGTCCTGGGAAATAATTTTAATGTCCACCATTTCCATGTGAGCAGGCCCCTGCAGGAGGTGCACAGCCTTGTAATCAATTACAGTAAAACCTTGGATCAAGAGCGTTTTGGATTGAGAGTGGTTAGCAAGACAAGCAAACATTTCTAATAAATTTTGACCTGCAATACACGTGATGTCTTGCAATAGAAGTAAAAAATTAGTCCTGGCCGTGATACAGCTGGTTTTGGCACTCCGCTAGCACCTGCTCAGCCTTTCCTGAAAAACCAGCCTAAGCAGGTCTGAATAAGCCTATTGCAGTCAGTGGGGTTTAGCCCCATATAAAGGGGGCAATGGAAAGGAGCCTGAGGGACCTAGCCTTGCATGTCTACTCTAAAATAAGCCCCATAAAATAAGCCCCACTAATTAGTGGAACTCACTCCAGTGTAAGGGGAGCAGATTGCAGCCTGAGAGACCTGAGAGACTATGAACGCAATCCTAACCATATCTATTCTAAAGTAAGCCCCATTGTGTTCAATAGGTTTTACTCCCTGAAAAATGTCTTAAGGATTGCAGCCTAATTTAGGGTGCAATCCTAAGAAAAATTAGGCTGATAATTATTTTTATAGGAATGTTTTTGTATTGTAGAACAAATTGTCAGAGTTTCTGTTATTTCTTATGGGAAAATTCGCTTTCATATCATTCTGGATTGCAAGCATGCTTCCTCAACAAATTAGGCTCATAAACCAAGGTACCACTGTATGGGATAAAACCGTAAAATAGTTTTAATTTCATAATATAGTGTTTAAACTGACTACATGAAATCAACATGCAAGTGCATTTAGTTTTCATTTCCCCACGTCCTGCCTTATTTTTGGATATTCAAATTTTAGGGTACATGGTCCTTTTTTGCCATGATAACAGCTGACCACCCTGGCCATGTGCTCCATTCTGCAGTTGGGGATGGGCAGTCATGGAGGCATCCTCAAAGGAAAGAAACATTTGTTCCCTTACCTCAGAATTGCATTTCCCTTAGCACAATGCTGGAGATTTGTTTAGGATTGCACCCTTAAAGTACTGGACGTAGATGGAGAGTTGACCAGACACAATTTAATCATCAAGGACTTATCAGTCTTTCTGAATCAAACCTAATCCTCAGGGTCTTATGGGGACAAAATGAATAATAAATTTTAAAATTGTTCCTTATATGAATTAAAACTGGAACTGAATCTTGAGCACATAAGACTTACAGGACAATCCAGAGCAACTAATCTGTCCACATAAGAGCCCTTAGGTTGCCCTATCTAACACTAGGTTGGAGCAACTGCAAGATGCTCCAGCCCAGTTACTCTGAAGGAGGCTTAGGGCAGAGCAAGGCAAGATAGGGTGCCCTAAGAGAGGTGGACCTGCTCTGCCCTAACTGGGGCAGCCTAAGCAGCTCAGGAGAGGCAAGTTGAGGGCATGTTGAGCATTGCCTAGGGCAGAGCAGTTACTCTGTATCCAAAGCCTGTTTCCAAGGCAGAAATGCCCTCTTCCAGCCCTCAGAGTTATACCACCTCAGGAGCAGGTATAGTAATGAGTAGACCCATAGGGGTCCATGATAAGGCCCGAGTAAGAATAGCAGTGTTGACCAAAAATCTGAGTTCTTGGCCAGGCTAGCTGCAACCCCTGCCTCTCAACCTCAGGATATGGAACAAACTACGGCTGCCCACAAACCTCAGGATACAGCAGGCCACTCCTGCTTTTCTGAGGAGAGGTGAGAAGGAACACAGAGTCCCAGGTGAGTGGAGGAGGGGGGCTGCTTAGCTGAGTGCTTAATTGCTGCTAGGTGTTCATTGGCTGGTTGTCTGGTGGGAGGAGCTTTCAAGGGCTTTATTAGGGCCTGAGGCGCGATCCTGTGGACCGGAGCCTGTGAGCAAGGAGGACTTGTGAAGTTGACAGGAGATGGAAGGGAAGGGCGCAGTTGTCGTGACATGCACCACGTGTGCCATGTTTGTCTTCTTGCCCAAGGACCCCGGGGATTATCAATGCTGCAAGTGCAAACTGGTTGCACTGTTGGAGGAGAAGGTGGCAGCATTGGAGGGTGAAGTTTCCACCCTTCGTCAAATTAAGGCATCTGAGGAGTTCCTTGATACAACACACACGGAACTTCTCCAGAGAGATGACACCAGTGGGGACCCCAGCAACGATGTCTCTTCGTGGAGACACGTGACAGTCAGGAGAAAAAAGGGCAGGAGCAGTCGAGAACCACTGGAGCTATGCAACCGTTTCCAGAGTCTCTCAGATTCCACCATGCTGGCAGAAGTTCCTCTTGCTAGCACACCTACACCGGATCCTGGCATTGCCCATACTGGCATGCCTACAGATCCCCCTCATAGACAGCAGCCACAACCAGTTAGTGTGGGGGAAGCTAGACACAGAAGGAGAACACGGAGGAGGGTGGTGGTGATTGGAGATTCTCTCCTGAGGGGCATGTAAGCTGTCTGCCGACCAGACCCGTTTTCCCGTGAGGTGTGCTGCCTCCCTGGTGCTAGGATACGGGATATCACGGAGAGGCTACCGAGGATGATCACACCTGCTGATCGTCACCTGTTCTTACTCATCCACGTAGGAACAAACGATACTGCTCGGGAAACTTTCCAAAAGATAGTTGGGGATTATGAAGCTCTGGGGAGGAAGATTAAGGATCTGGGGGATACCCAGGCGGTATTCTCATCCATCCTCCCAGTAATTGGCAAAGGTCCTCAGAGAGATAGCAAGATTTTTCAGGTCAATAGCTGGCTTCGAAAATGGTGTCATCGGGAAGGATTTGGATTCTGGGATCACAGGATGAACTTCCTTGAGGAAGGACTCCTAGCAAAGGATGGACTACATCTTACGGGTTGGGGGAAGAGTGTCTTCAGACAGGAGATGGCCAACCTTATCAGGAGGGCTTTAAACTAAATAAGAAGGGGGTGGGTTACGTCCAAAGGGAACCTAGGAATAAGGAAAATGCTCTGGATGGAAATTGCCAGGGCACAGCTGTAACTCAAAAATCTTTAGAGGGGCCTGGCCTTACAAAAAAGGAGGGAAATGCATTGAGTTGCAACCTCCAGGGCTTAAGTTGCATTTACACAAATGCACAGAGCCTGGGAAATAAACAAGATGAGCTGGAGCTTTTAGCAAGTGAAGGGGAATTTGATTTGATAGGAATAACTGAAACTTGGTGGGACGACTCCCATGACTGGAACACACAATTGGAAGGCTATCAGCTGTTCCGGAGGAACAGAAGTGGCAAAAGGGGAGGTGAAGTAGCATTATATGTCAAGAACATATATACCTGCTCTGAAATCCAGGAGAGTGGTCCGGATATCCCTGTGGAGTGTGTTTGGGTAAAAGTAAGGGGGGAAAATAAGAAACAAAACATTGTGGTGGGCGTCTACTATAGACCGCCAGGTCAAGGAGAAGGAGTAGACCATGTCTTGGAGCAACTGGCAGGCATTGCAAGGAAATATGAGGTAGTAGTAATGGGGGACTTTAACTACCCAGACATTTGCTGGGAGACAAACTCAGCCAAACATGGAAGCTCCAGTAGATTCCTGATGGGCCTGGAAGATAGCTTCATGGTCCAGAAAGTGGAGGAAACGACAAGGGGAGGGGCCATCCTTGACCTGATCTTAACAAATCGTGAAGAACTGGTTGATCAGGTCAACATAGTGGGAACTTTAGGGGAAAGCGATCATGAGCTGCTGGAATTTAGAATAATGTGGGAAATAAAAAGAGTGCAGAGTGAAACTTATATGTTGGATTTCAGGAAAGCTGATTTCAACAGGCTTAGAGGAGTCATAGGTGGGATCCCATGGGTTGATGATCTAATGGGGAAAGGGGCCCAAGATGGGTGGGAGCTCCTTAAGAGGCAGCTTCTACAAGCACAGTCAGAAACAATTCCAATAAAAAAGAAAGGGGGGAAAATGCTGAAAAAACCAGGTTGGCTCCACAGGCAACTTGGGGATCAGCTGAAGTTAAAGAAAGAGAAGTATAGGGAGTGGAAGACTGGAAAGATCACCAGAGAGGAGTACAGGCAGGTAGCCCGGTCATGTAGGGAGGGGGTCAGGGATGCTAAAGCTCAGTATGAGCTGAGGCTGGCCAGGGGAGTCAAAGATAACAAAAAGAGCTTCTTTAGATATGCCCAGAGGAACAGGAGGAGAGACGAGGGGGTGGGGCTGCTCTTGGACAAGGATGGACAACAGGTGTCTGGAAACCAGCAGAAGGCGGAGCTGCTCAACTCCTACTTTGCATCCGTCTATTCACAGAAGGAGGGCTGTGCAAATGGGGGTGCGGGATCATTGACTGATTCGGGGATGTGTTTACATCCCCTAAGAGGTAATGAAAACATGGATGGTGCAGAAGAGCAGATTAAGATTGACAGAGAACTGGTTCGAAACCACTTAACTGGCCTAAATGAATTCAAGTCATTTGGACCGGATGAGCTGCATCCTAGAGTTCTTAAGGAACTTGCAGATGTCCTTGCAGAGCCTTTGTCGATCATCTTTGAGAAATCCCTGAGGAGTGGAGAAGTGCCACTGGACTGGAAGAGGGCAAATGTAGTCCCAATTTTTAAGAAGGGGAAAAAAGAAGACCCGGGAAATTATAGACCAGTCAGTTTGACTTCAATCCCGGGCAAGATATTAGAGCAAATCATAAAACACACAATTTGTGCACATCTAGACAAGTACTCCGTGATCAAAACAACCCAGCATGGATTTACCAAGAATAAATCTTGCCAGACAAATCTGATCTCCTTTTTTGATCGGGTTACGAGCTTACTGGACAGTGGCAATGCTGTGGATGTCATTTATCTTGACTTCAGCAAAGCATTTGACGAAGTCCCACATGACATTTTAATTAGGAAGTTGGAAAAATATGGGCTAGACAGGGCAATTGTTAGGTGGATCTGCAACTGGCTCGATGGCCGCACTCAAAGGGTTTTAGTAAATGGTTCTGTGTCAACCTGGAGGTCCGTTTCTAGTGGGGTCCCCCAAGGCTCTGTCTTGGGACCGGTTCTCTTTAACATTTTCATCAATGACTTGGAGGAAGGGATACGGGGGAGCCTGATCAAATTTGCAGATGACACCAAACTGGGAGGAGTAGCAAACACAACAGAAGATAGGAGAAACCTCCAGGAGGATCTGGATAAACTGGAATCCTGGGCTGTAACAGAATGAATTTCAACAGGGAGAAGTGCAAGGTTCTGCACTTAGGCAATAAAAACCAAAAACATAGGTATAAAATGGGGGATACTTGGCTTGGCAGCACAACATGTGAGCGGGATCTTGGAGTCGCCGTGGATAACAAGCTGAACATGAGTCAGCAGTGTGATGTGTCTGCAAAGAAGACAAATGCCATTTTAGGATGCATTAAGAGGACTGTAGCTTCCAAGTCACGAGAAGTTCTAGTTCCTCTTTATTCAGCATTGGTGAGACCTCACCTTGAGTACTGTGTTCAGTTCTGGGCACCTCACTTGAAGAAAGATGCAGCCAAACTGGAGCAAGTCCAGAGGAGAGCGACAAGAATGATCAGTGGGATGGAAGGGAAGCCCTACGAGGAAAGGTTGGGGGAACTTGGGATGTTCAGCCTGGAGAAGAGGAGGCTGAGGGGAGACATGATTGCCCTCTTCAGATACCTGAAGGGCTGTCATAGGGAGGAAGGGGCCAATTTGTTCATAGCTGCTTCTGAAAGCAGAACTAGAACCAATGGGTACAAACTGCAAGAAAGGAGATTCCGGCTGGAAATCCGGAAAAAATTCCTGACGGTGAGGGCGGTTCGGCAGTGGAACAGATTGCCAAGGGAGGTGGTGGACTCTCCCTCACTGGGGATCTTCAAGCAGAGGCTCGATGAGCACCTGTTGGAGATGCTCTAGGGGGAATTCCTGCTGCAGGCAGGGGGTTGGACTAGATGACCTACTAGGTCCCTTCCAACTCTATGATTCTATGATAAGAAGCCCCTTGTATTCACTGTAGAATGTACTGGCATCTCATCAGGGACTCCTTATAAGGCAGGCACCCAATGGTGTCACCAGACTGGTGCGGCTGGTGTGGGCTGCATTGAGTGATGCGCTCCGTATGGGGTGATGTGCCGGAGGAGTTTGACTGTCCTTTGGCAGGCCCCGGGCGTCAGCACCCCCATTCAGGCCTGCTCCAAGGCGGAGCAGCAGCCAGAAGCTGCCACTTGTCTGAGGAGCTGGCCTGAACGGCCATCTGAGGTGCACTGCGCAGAAACACACTGAGCATGCCGAACAGCTTCAGAGGAGACTTCCTTAGAGCAGAGAAAGTCCGCGCCTCTGCACAGCCATTCGGCCTCACTCAGGAGGCGGACGGGCAGCCGAATGGCTTCAGAAAGAGTACTGCACAGGCACCAACTCTGACACCTGTACAGTCTCCCCCGAAGCCAAAAGGCTTCAGAAAAATACTGCGCAGGTGTCAGAGATGGTGCCTGCGCAGTACTCTTTCTGAAGCCAGTTGGCTTCAGAAACAACTGCGCAGGCGCCAACTTTGGTGACTGTGCAGTCCAGGTGGGGGGGGGGCATCCCAGGGATGACGCACAGACTTCCGCACCAAGTGATGTGCAGAGTCATGTCACTACTGTAGGCACCACAGCTTTCCTTGTTCAGTGTGATCTGAGGGGTGTCTCCTCAGGAGCAAGTCTTCCCCTTGTGTCAATTACTGAGCATGCTCTGGAGCAGTTAGGGCAGCCCAGGCTTCCTGACTCTCTGGATTCAGCATAATTTTCTGCTCTGGATACAGAATAGTTAGGAGAGTGCAGTTAGGTCAGAGCAGGCTGAATTTGCTCTGGATTGTGTCCTTAGAGTACAATCCAGAGTAACTACGAGAGCACACAAGAGCCATTACGTGCATCCATAGTTACTGTACCACCTAGTGAAAACCTATGGGAAAAACCTATATTGCAACCCAGAGCAAATTGTTCTTACACCAGAGCAAGGACTCCCCTAAGTTACTCTGGATTGTGCCCTTACTATCACGTTTACTGTATCTCTTTCATATATGTTTATTCCACAACTGTTTAAACAAGGTCAGTAAATGAAACCTGGAGTTCTGTCAGCTGGGTTCAGAATTCCCTTATTACCATATCCTAGAAACAGTTTTACATCCTCATACAGCTTCAGAAATGCACCGTTGCTGCCTTTCCCATTAAAAGAGATATCTGGGGTCAACTGACAGATAGCATCAATGGGGGTAATCATCTGTCTCACTCAGTAGCCGCAGGCAGAAACAATGAAGAAAAGACTGTTAGTGAGGACGATATGAAAAAATTATAACCCTTTTTAATGAGAATTGGCTCTTTTTACCAGTACTGATAAGAGAAAAAACCAAACCTAACATACTGCGTTGTCCTAACTTCAGCCTATACCAATGCACAATATGCTGTTCTTTCCACTGACAACCATGCTACATTGAATGCAATTTGAATATTGTTGAACACAATTTTCCACTGACATTCAACGCTTGCAAGAAAAATATAGCATTTATAAAATCAAAACTTATGCTTCTGATTATATTTTTATTAATCACCAAACACTGACCAACAAAAAGTCAGGTTAAAAAAAGAAAAAAAATTAAAGGGAAGGAATCAGAACTGCCGTGTCTGTTGAATCTCACTACAAAGAACAGAAAAATTGAGAGTGCCATCACAAATAAGTGAGAAATAGGTGCATGACATTAACCTCAGAAATCCACTTCAACTTTAATTGAGGCAATTGTTTTGCTTGGTTGAATTTTAGCATGACATTCGTATAATTTACACCCAATGTAAGGGTCCTATCCAGTGTTCCAGCACATGCTCTGCTGTAATGGCTGCATCAGCACAAGAAAGTTGAGCCGTAAGTCAGGTTGGAAAAAATCAGTTTCCTAAGAATAGTCTGACCATTATCTTTGGAACATATATACAAAAAAGTGAATAGTTTCTGGCTGATAAATGCAATGTAGCCAGTGGTGGGCACTTACCGGTACGGGCCTACGCGCCCGTACCGCTTCTTCCAGTTTCCCTGCCGCTAGCGTACCGCCAGCGACAGGGAAACGCAAAACATAGCGGACCGGTACAGTCCGCCATGTTTTGTGCCCACCGCGCCTGCCTAGAAGCGGGCAGGCCGCTTCTAGGCAGGCTCTGCACAAGCGCCAACATCGGCACTCGCGCAGAGCCTTCCTAGAGGCGGCCTGCCCGCTTCTAGGCAGGCTCTGTGCGAGCACCGACATAAGTGCTCGCGCAGAGCCTTCCTAGAAGCCGGTGCCAGCTTCTAGGCAGGCTCTGCGTGAGCTCTGATGTCGGCGCTTGCGCAGAGCCTTCCTAGAAGCTGGCAGGCCGGCTTCTAAGCAGGCACTGCACAGGCGCCAATGTCGCCCCGCCCCTCGCCCCTCCCCAGTCCCGCCCCTCACCCCGCCCACACACCCCTGACCCCAGCTGGCCCCTCCCACTTCCGGCGTACCGGATCTTGGGATGGGGCCAGCCCATCTCTGAATGTAGCAGAGTGATCAGTTTCATAATAATGAAATATTCTGAAAGAGCCACTATTGGTGATCATATTTATTTATTTATTTTCCTAATTTATTCCCTGCCTTTCCTCCCCTTCAAGAGGGAGCCCAAGGCAGCTAACATCAGAGAAGAATAAAACACCATTAAAATCGCTAATAAATACAGGTAAAAACATAATTAAAATACAATTAAAATACAATTAGAATAAATAAAAAGACTACGAACTATTAAAAACAAGCTAAAAAACATTTGTTAAAAACAATAAAATAAAACAATAAAACAACAGCCCCCCAACCTCTGCCCCGTTTAAAATGCTTTTTTAAAATAAAAGGTTTTAAGGCTCCGCCTGAAGCTCTGTACTGAGGGAGCTTTCCTCAGTTCTAAGGGGAGGGAGTTCCAAAGCCGGGGTGCCACCACCGAGAGGGCCCTATCTGTGGCCGCCACACCCCTCACATCTCTTAGTGGCGGCACAGTCAGTAGGGCCCCCTCAGATGACCTTAGGTGACGGGTCGGATTGTACAGAAGAAGGCGGTCCCTCAGGTACCCTGGACCCGAGCCGTTTAGGGCTTTAACGGTCAGGACCAGCACTTTGAATTCAGCCTGGAAACGAATGGGCAGCCAGTGTAGTCACGGAAGCAGTGGCCCGACAGAGTCGAAACGAGCCCCAGCAACCACATGGGCCACTGCATTCTGGATTAGTTGAAGCTTCTGGACCGTCTTCAGAGGCAGCCCCACATAGAGCACATTACAATAATCTAGTCCCGATGTCACTAGGGCATGGGTCACCATGGCCAGATCCGAGCGACTCAGGTATATCACATGACTGAGCTACACACTATTAAACTTGTTTAAATAGTGAGCAGTGCTAACAAACTAATTATAGCACTGAACAGTTCATTAGAACTAACAACAGTAATCAGCTCTTTCTTTTAATGAGCTCTTTAAACAAGAGCAGCAAAGAGCTGATGGATACCAACATTTGGGACACATTAGCCAAATTGTGTGATCCAATAATGGAATAAAATAGCTACTATTGACCTGTTCGGATGGGTACCACCAGGGGTCTGAGATCAATGAGTGGTGGGATAGGTAGATCCTGTGGCCCACACAGTGGTAAATAGCCAGGCTACTGCACTGTGTATCAGCTGGAACTTTTCACATTAGTTCTAATGACACCAGGCTACTTTTAAGTGTGGTGAGAAAGGAGAATTGGAAAATTGTCAACTTCAAAATAAATGTACCAAACCAAAATCAATAACCCAAATGTTAACTATACAAAGCAAGCTCATTAGAATGTTGCAAACAAATTTATTATCTCTATTATTATGTAACTAATGTTTATTAAAATAGTCAGTAATAACCTGGAAGAATAAGGCAGAGTTTGCACATAACAACCACAATTTAATAATTTGGTCTTAAAATCTGAAATAGATGAAATGGTTAAATACTTTAAATGAATGAATGAATGAATGAATGAATGAATGAATGAATAAGGTGGTTAAGACACTGCCTGTTAACCAGCAGGCCAGGGTTCAAGACCTGGGTCCTATTAGACGGGATGAGCTTCTCTCCTTAGCCCAGTTCCAGCCAACCCATTCAAAACCATGGATATGCAAGCAGTTTAATACTGTATTTTGCGGCTTATAAAACGCACCTAACCATAAGACACACCAAAGTTTAGAGGAGCAAAACAAGAAAAAAAACATTCTGAACTGAATGGTGTACTAATATATTTAATAAAATATAGCAGAATAATATTACAACCATGTAAAGTCAACAGTGGTATTAAGAATCATCACCACTGTCATTAAAAAATGAGGAAAGACTTTAAGGTTCAAGCACTCTTCTAATCTATATATATAAAAGGCATCTTCATCATCATCACTGACTCATCAACACCCAGCCAAAATCGCTGGGCTTATAAGCGTGAAATTTGATGAGGGTGTTCCTTCCATGATGGAGGGATCCACTAAGAACCAGTTTTCAGAAATTCTAACCAGAAGGGGGTGAAAAGGGGTGCAATGCGTTTTATAAAACTAATCTTCATCGTCATTACTGACTCATCACCGCCCTGCCAAAACCGATGGGCCTAGAAGCGTGAAATTCGGGGTGGGTGTTCCTTCCGTGACTGAGGGGTGCACTAAGAACCGGTTTTCCGAAATTCCAACCGGAAGGGGGTGAAAAGGGGCGCAACGCGTTTTCCTGCCTATACTTTGCATTGAGAATTGCTGACTCAGCAACATTCCGCCTCAACTGCTGGGCCTGAAGCATGGAATTCTGGGAGTTCCTTCTGTCACCTGAACTCCCACCAAGAACCATCTGGAGAACTTTAACTCTTCGGGGGCTGAAAAGGGGGCAACGTGTTTCTGCCCTATACTTTACATGGGAGACTGACCAACCTCCAGCCTGTTTGGTGCTCAGTGCCTGGTGCAGTGGGGGATGTTGTTTGGAGGAAGAGGTTGCACTGGTGAGAATGCTGCGCATGGGGAGAAGTTGAGCATGGGGGGAAGTTGAGCATGGAGAAAGTTGCGCATGGGAGGAAAGTTGCGCATATGGGAGGAAAGTTATGCATGGGGGAAGTTGTGCATGGGGGAAGTTGCGCACGGGGGGATGATGCACATGGAGGAAAGCTGCGCATGGGGGAAAGTTGCGCATGGGGAAACTTGCACACGGGGGAAAGTGGTGCATGGGAGGAAGTTGCGCATGGGGGAAGTTGCGCCTGTGGGAAGTTGCACATGGGGAAAATTGCGTATGAGGAAAGTTGCGCATGGGAGGAAAGTTGTGCATGGGGGAAGTTGTGCATGGGGGAAGTTGCGCACGGGGGAAAGTTACACATGGGGAAAGTTGCGCACGGGGGAAAGTTGCGCATGGGAGGAAGTTGCGCATGGGAGGAAGTTGTGCCTAGGGGGAAGTTGCACATGGGGAAAATTGCGTATGAGGAAAGTTGCGCATGGGAGGAAAGTTGCGCATGGGAGGAAGTTGCACATGGGGGAAGTTGCGCATGGGGGGTTGATGCGCATGGAGAAAAGTTGCGCATGGGGGGAAGTTGCGCATGGGGGGAAGTTGTGCAGGGGAAGTTGCACATGGGGAGAAGTTGCGCAGGGGAAGTTGCACATGGGGAGAAGTTGCACATGGGGGAAATTTGCGCATGAGGAAAGTTGCGCATGGGGAAAGTTTCGCATGGGGTTTGATGCATATGGGGAAGTTGCGCATGGGGGGTTGATGCACATGGGGGAAGTTGTGCATGGGGGGTTGATGTGCATGGGGGAAGTTGTGCATGGGGAAGTTGCGCATGGGGTAACTTGTGCATGCGGGGGTTGATGCGCATGGGTGAAGTTGCGCATGGGGGGTGGGTGTGTATGGGGGAAGTTGCGCATGGTGGGTTGTTACGCCTGGGGAAGTTATCCATGGGGGTTGATGCATATGGGGGGATGGCATATGGGGGAATTTTACTCCCGCAACGCAGGTACGCCTTTCGCTAGTCTATATATATAAAAGAGAAAAGTCACTGACTGACTGACTCACTCACTAACTCACTCACTGACTGACTCACTCACTCACTCACTGACTGACTCATCACTGCCCTGCCAAAACCGGTGGGCCTAGAAGCGTGAAATTTGGGGTGGGTGTTCCTTCCGTGACTGAGGGGTGCACTAAGAACCAGTTTTTGGAAATTCCAACCGGAAGGGGGTGAAAAGGGGCGCAACGCGTTTTCCTGCCTATACTTTGCATTGAGAATTGCTGACTCAGCAACATTCCGCCCCAACTGCTGGGCCTGAAGCATGGAATTCTGGGAGTTCCTTCTGTCACCTGAACTCCCACCAAGAACCATCTGGAGAAATTAACCCTTCAGGGGCTGAAAAGGGGGCAACGTGTTTCTGTCCAATACTTAACATGGGAGACTGAACCACATCCAGCCAATTTGGTGCTCAGTGCCTAGTGCACTGGGGGATGTTGTTCGGAGGAAGAGGTTGCGCTGGCGAGGATGCTGCGCATGAGGGGAAATTGCGCATGTAGGAAAGTTGCGCAGGGGGGAAGTTGCACATGGGAGGAAAATTGCACATGGGAGAAAGTTGCGCATGGAGGAAAGTTGCGCATGGATGAAAGTTGCGCACGGGGGAAGTTGCGCACGGGGGAAGTTGCGCACGGGGGAAGTTGCGCACGGGGGAAAGTAGCGCATGGGAGGAAAGTTGCCCACAGAAGAAAGTTGCGCACGGGTGGAAAGTTGCGCATATGGGAAGTTGCGCATATGGAAAGTTGCGCATATGGAAAGTTGTGCATGGGGGAAGTTGCGCATGGGGGAAGTTGCGCATGGGGAAGTTGCACATGGGGGGATGACGCACATGGAGGAAAGTTGCGCCCGGAGGAAGTTGCGCATTGGGGGAAGTTGCGCATGGGGGGAAGTTGCACATGAGAGTAAAGTTGCGTATGGGGGAAGTTGCGCATTGGGGGAAGTTGAGCATGGGGGGATGATGCGCATGGAGGAAAGTTGTGCATGGGGGAAAATTGCGCACGGAGGAAGTTGCGAATGGGGGAAGTTGCGCATGGGGAAGTTGCGCATCGGGGAAGTTGCGTATGGGAGGAAAGTTGCGCACGGGGGGAAGTTGCACCTGGGGGGAAGTTGTGCCTGGGGAAAGTTGTGCCTGGGGAAAGTTGCGCATGGGAGGAAAGTTGAGCATGGGAGGAAAATTGAGCATGGGAGGAAAGTTGCGTATGGAGGAAGTTGCGTATGGGGAAAGTTGCGTATGGGGAAAGTTGCGCATGGGGGGAAGTTGCACATGGGGGGAAGTTGCACATGGGGAAGTTGCACATGGGGGAAGTTGCGCATGGGGGAAGTTGTGCATGGGGAAAGTTGCGCATGGGGAAAGTTGTGCATGGGGTTTGATGCATATGGGGGAAGTTGCGCATGGGGTCTTGATGCGCATGGGGTAAGTTGTGCATGCTGGGTTGATGCGCAGGGGGGAAGTTGCGCTTGGGGGGGGTTGATGTGTATGGGGGAAGTTGAGCAAGGGGGGTTGTTATGCCTGGGGGAAAGTTATCCATGGGGGGGTTGATGCATATAGGGGGATGGCATACGGGGGAATTTTACTCCCGCAACGCGGGTACGCCTTTTGCTAGTTTTCTATAAACGCCAAGAACTCATCACTAGTATCAGTGATTTGTGACTTTTGCACAAATCTCATTTAACATGAGCAGACACCAACATTTTGCACAAATCTCATTGCAAATGGTCAAGGGAGGCAGGTAAGTTTGGGGGAGGGGCATTTCTTTTGGGGGTTGGGGGATCCAGGGAGGTATGGAAGGACGGGAGGATCTGAGTAGATAGGGAAGAATGAGGGTGTTTCTTTTGGGGGGTGGATAATCCAGGCAGGCAGGTAAGTGGGGAGGGATCCAGGCAGGCAGGGATGCATAGGATTGCAGCACTAAGGACCAGATCCTGTGCATGTCCCCCCTTTGGGGGGGGGGAAGCGAGTCTTAAAAGCCAAAAAATACAGTAGGTACCACTATGGTGGGAAGGTAAAACAGCATTCTGAGTGTCTTTGGCAGTCATGCCAACCCATGGATTTGTTTTTGGACAATCCTGGCTCTAAAGGCTTAGAAACAAGGATGAACACTGCACCCTACAGTCGATCATGACTAGCAAAATAACCTGCGGGGGACAGCTTTACTTTTTTAATTAATTAATGCAGAACTTCCTGTGGATTAAAAAAAATCAATGGACTGAAAGAAATCAGTGAAAAATTTATTTCAAGACCCATTTCGATGTTTCTTACTCCTCAGGATGAGCCAGTGGTTGCCCAAAACTTACACAGTTCCTGCACAAGTTAGGACTGCACCTTAACGCATTCATATGCAACAACATGAATCTTGCTATAACAGCTTTAGAAATAGTCAAAAGATCATAGCGTCAACATTGTTCATGAAACTATTATCGGAGTTTGCTTACTGAATCATCGAACAACTGCCTTACACAAAGCAGACACATTAGTCTGTTCAGCTCAGTACTGTCACCAAATTACAGTAGGATTTAAAATGGGGATCCTTCTCTGGGGATACTTCTCTTTTCTGGAGATTCCAGGGATTGAACTTAAAGCTGTTTAGATGCAAAACATGTACATGACCAGTAAGGATCTTTCCTCAGTGGTCTCATGACACTCCCATAAATGTTGTAGAAATATTCTGTTGACTGTGAGCCAACTCTTTCCTTCCTACATCAGATCCCAAGTTCCTGCTGTGGAGGCAGATCAGTTGCATCTTAATATTCTACCTGTTTGCCTGTTCAGTGAGACAACAGCCATGCTGTAAATTCACATGCTAAATATTAAACCACATCAAGCCAGGCATTTTCCATTATTACAGAAGACATTCTCAAGTGCTTCAAGTCACAGAACCATTATAAAAATAAGCATGAGTTGTAAATAGATAAGTTTCTAAACTAGTTAAGTTTCTCATGTACAGAAGGAAACTTTTCAAAACTACAAAATGGATTAATGTGATCAGTTTTCTAAAACACTTTAACGTAAGAGGCATAAAGCAAACTCCAGTTTCCCACACAGGGGCAATCAATTAGTAAATAAGGAGGATCCCCCAAATTAAGTCAAATGAATTCCAGTCCTAAATTTCCCATATTAAAAAAGGGGGGGAAAGGCGAACTAGATAATCAACAAATAGGAGCCCAGTTATTCCACTATGTGTCTCATTTTTAAACAATAAAGAAAATAATCCAAAATCCTCCTGAAATAGTGGGTCACAGAAGGACCATAAATAAAAGCATCAATTGACTCATTCTTGAGTGTATATATTTTTGCATCAATTGACTCATTCTCGTCTGTATATTTTTGCCGGTTCCTTCCTAGTGAAAAGTTCTCAAAGCATAGGATTACATTCTCAGAATCAGTGGCCAGGTGACTGTGGGAATGGGATTGTTTTAAGATCAATGTTACATAGATCTGCCACAAGAACCATGAGGTCATTAATCTTCTTTACTTAGCTTGTAATTGGAGCAATGAGGTCATGGGGTATGGCTATTTGATAGGATGGAGATGAATCTAATTGGAATGTAGCATTTAAAAGGCAAAAAGATTAAACTTACTCCTTCTCAACCAACAGGACTTCTTACAAGACCTTAAGGGTCCAATCTTGAATAGTATCTACCAGACACCTTCACAAGCTCTTACTGTGAGCACAGCACACCATGGTGGGCCATCTCCAGTGCTAAGACCATGTACCTCTATCCCAGTGATTTTCAATTTTTTTCATCTCATGGCACACTTAACAAGGCACTGGAATTGTCAAGGCACACCATCAATTGTTTTTACCATTGACAAGGCACACCAGACTGTTCAAATACCCCAATTTTCCTATTAATGAATGCCAATCCACAGATTCCCGTGGCACACCAGAGAATGATCTGTGGCACACCAGCATGCCACGGCGCACTGGTTGAAAATCACTGCTCTATCCAATGGTTGCCCATACCATGCGCTGCAGAGAGGCAGAGATGGGTAGCTCTGTTCCACTGAATCCAAATCCCCATGTCAGGGCTTGTGGACCAACACATGACTCTGATTCTGTGCCAGTTCCAGAGCTGGTGCATAGTTGAGTAACTTTCCTTCTAGGAAACAGGAAGAAGGAAACAAAATTACCCTTTTCCCAAGGAGGCTAGCTGGGGTGCAATGGATTGCAGCCATTTTGATCCAGACAGCTCAGGATTGGGCTATAAATTGGGCTGGACTATGTTCAGTCTTTTTAACATTATATACAAAAAAGAGAAGAAAATCCGAATGATTACCTGTGTACAATGATTACCTCGCATTAAAATGCACATGTGAAAATGTACATGTGAAAATACAATGCAATGAGGTATATTCTGCATACCTGGTATTTCCATGGAGGAAAGTCAGATGCAAGTAATGAATACAAGCGTTTGTGACAATGGGTTATGTAGAAAAATAATAGGCATCAAATTTCTAAGCCTGTGATTCAATAGAGACCAGGGAACCGCTAAAGGGGAAGTTTTACTGCAACATTATCTACACTGAGGTAAATAGTTAGCACTCATTCATGGCCCTATATTCACTACAATTCACTTCTCCTGGTTAAACAAGTATAGGATTGCACTGTATATGAGTGAGCAATTGATAGAAATGCTTCTGTTACCATCCCAATTTATCTGCAGGTTCTAGTATTCCAACCATCATATTTTATTTGCAGAGTGGCAACAATGTACAATTCAACATCTTTGATTTCTGGACTTAGTTTGGACTATTATACATGTACAAATTTTTAGCATGTGTCCTTCTCCTTGCTTCCTCTTGATAAACATGTACTGATTTACTGTACATGTACTGATTTACATGTACTGACAGTGCCAAAGGAAGTACTTTGGGGGTATATGGTTAAATGCTAGATACAATGTGAAAGAATGCTGACTTCAAAAAGTTTAAATAAAATCCAGTGCAGATTTTGCATATAGGTTACAGACACAGCATGTTGTTTGTGAAAATGCCCCAAAGAACAATTTCCCTTCTCTCTTTGTTATGCACAGAGTAACAAGGTGCAGCCCTTTGCGCTTTCATACATGCCCCCACACCGAAGCTTCAGTTTTGATTAAGTCCATCTCTGTTTTGCTCCCATGTTGCTTTTTTGCCCATGTGGATATGTGTAAGATGTGATTGGAGTGCACATGAAAGGGAAAGGGAGAGCTGCTGTTTTTCCTTTCCAGTATACAAAAACAAAGAAAGGTACTAAAGGCCAATCCTTGAAAATAAGCAGCTTGCCAAGAACATATCCTGTTCACCAGTGCTTTGCTTTTGAACTTTTACCTCGGCACGCTAGCCAAGTAAGTCACAAGTTTCCGAAGGTCTTCCTGCCTTATTCTATCGTGATTGCTGCGTGCTGGAAATGTCAGAATGGGACCTCCTCGTTTGTCACGGCCACCTGCAGAAAAAGAAGAGAAATTTGCTTAGGAAGCATAACGTGCACATCAGCCCAACAGTCAGACCGAGGCTGCAATCCTAGTTCCATATACCTGGTGTGGAGAGCCCAATCCACCAGGACTGCAATGCTGGCTTCCAATGCACTGCCCTGGTCAGCGCCACTGTGAAAGTGCCAGAAAGCAATCTGCAGAGGCCAAACAGAGGCAGATAGAAATGTGTAGCGAGTGTGGGCCACTTTCTGAGAAAGTTGGCAACACAGCTCCGAGGCATGTGATTATGCCACTGAATAGTGAAAAAGCATTTCTGGGCATGGAAAAAGGCAGGGGTAATGGCAGGGGAGCAAAATGGGGAGAGGAAGTATGACATTAAGATTTATGGATCAGGCCCAAAAGGAAGTGGGGATAGCGACAGAAGCTGCCAATGGATCCTATCCCTCTAAATCTCAACCCATTAGCATGGAAGTGAATGTGCCTGCAGAAGGACTTTTTCTGGTGCAAAACTGAGTAGTCTCATACCCTGGGGATTTCTTCAGGGAAGTGACAAAAAGGCAAGTGTTAGGAAGGGGGTGTTTTGCCACATAAAGCTTCCCTTTCAGACAATTATTTGAGCTGAAGTTTAGAGGCCCTTTCCTAACTCTATTGCTCCCCCCCTCTCACACACAAACACATACAAATAAAAGTAGCCTTATGGATGCTAAGCTTTATGGATGCAAGTCACCTGTGTAGAATAGGCTATTCAGTTGTCGCATTTTGCCTCCCACAAACATAAACTGCAAATGTAGGAGCATTTAATGGCAAATGAAAATGTTTTCAGAACTGCACAATGAACCACTTCACTAAAAAGTTAATTCAATACCTGCCACACAACTATGTGCATGTATTAAATGGACCTTACAACTTCACATAACCAGCTGAGTGTGAACCTTTCCTAGTCTAAACTCTAGTCTAAATACTAATACAGCAGTTCCCAAAGTAACAACGACAAAATATTCTGATATATTGGGCACCATTATTTCAAAAAACAAAAGCTTGTGCATAAATTATGAACTATATTTGTGAAATATCTGGAGGAAGGAGAGCAACAAGATCTCCAAACATGGGGAATGCTTGTTATTTAAGCAGTCTCAGCCTTCAACCCACTGAAGTATAATCACACAAAGCCTCTTACAAAATTTTCTATAATGAGTAGTTGAGCTGAAGTAATCACAGGTTATATTCACACTTGTGGTTTGGCCTAAACAACAGAACTCACTACCCCAGGTAAGCATAATTATTTAAAGATAAAGATTTTTAAATCTCTAGCAATTTGCAACTAGTTTACAAGGTAGGAATATTTCGCCTATTTCCTTGGAAACCTTAAGACATGATCTCAAGTTCCAGATATTCTGAACATAGAGGTAACTAGGAGCTAGTTTTAGTTCTGTTTGAAGGTGTTGAGGGGTGGCACAAGAGGTTAAGACGCTGTGCCTGTTAACCAGCAGGCCAGGGGTCAAGATCTGGGTCCCCATAAGACAGGGTGAGCAATTGTTTGTAGCCCAGCTCTGCAATGCGGCTGGAGCCAATCGTATCGGCTCTGCTGTCCCATTGGACTATTTCAGAGGTTAATTTGTTTTATTTTTCTTTATATTTTGTATATCCTTTATTATTTTATATTCTGTTACAGTATTGTAATCATTTTTATATGAATATTTTTGGGTCGTGGAACAAATTGTCTGAGTTTCCATTATTTCTTTTGGGAAAATTCACTGTGATATACAAACATTTTGGATAACAAGCATGCTTCCAGGATGAATTATGCTTGTAAACCAAGGTACCACTGTACATATTTTATATTGTTTTAATTTAATAATTTGTCACTTCATCATAAGTTCACTATGAGAAACACATGCCCATGTCAACTCTAGGGCACTCCTAGACTGATGAACCTTATAAATGAGGTTCTGTAGGTAGGCTTATATTTAAAGGCACAGGAAACAAAGGCAGTGAAAAACCTAATTGCCTGAAGTTGAAAGCTGACACAATTCTAACCAACTTTCCAAGACTGGCATAGTGGTGCTGGCAGGGTATGTGCTGAATCCAGCAGTTGGGGAACTGTTGTGGAGGCCTCTTCCTCCTTTGGAGTCGCACTGCCATTACTTGGAGTTAGAAAACTGGTTAGGATGATGCCCTCACTTGCACAATATCTTTATTGATTTCTTTTTTTTTTTTGCTAATAGATAATATAATTAGCATTTCCTGTTGTTTAATTTCTCTTGTTGCATTTATTCTGGCCCAATAAATGTCACAAGAGTTAATTAAAAAAGCATGTTAGCTGATTGGATTTCAGGAGATATACAGGCATTGCATAATATTCCTTAAAGTCTCCTCAAGATTCCTGGGGAATATGCAATGAACTTTCATTCCAGCTTGGATTTTAGCAAATTTCCAATTAAACAATCCAGGTGGGCAAAAGTTTGATCTATCTGGTTTTGCTGCCCCCAGGAGAAAGCAGCTGAGCTTAGCCAGTCAACATATGTAGCCTCATTAATTCTGATCAAGCTAGTTTAAAGAAAGCCTTTAATGTCACTCTCTTCTGCCTGGAAACAGGTGGATTTCTTTGATGGCATATAGACAATTACACAGAAGTTGTAGCGGGCAGTAGCTGTACTATCCATGGGCAAGGTTATGTTTATTTTTAAAACATGCACAGAAGACAACGTGGCCAATAACTCCACTTTTCTGGACTCGGACTTTTTTGTAAATCACCCTCGGTCCCAATCCACAAATCAGGATTGTTCACTCTTAATGTCTCTGCCAGTCCTATCTAATTCTAGTGAATGTTTTTGCCTAAATAAAAAAAAAATCTCTTCAGCCTTTCTTATTTATACAAGAGATTTTATGCAACCGGATACTACTGGCGGAGACATTAAAGAATGACCAGTCCTGATTTATGGATTGGAATTGAGCACTTCCTTTTCCTAATTCACAGGTGCGTTCCCCTCAAACACAGCTTTTAAACATACAATTCCAAGTAAGAATGTTCAATATTCTGGTTTTAAACTAGAATAGTTTTCTAGTTTTAAACTTCCTGTCTTCTACAATGGTCTCTGTCTCTTTTAAGAGCAGCCTATCACTGATGAGTCAGGCTGCAAACCAGAAGTGCACTTGGGCTGCCCCATCTATCACTGGAGTGGCTCATGTCCAAGATGGGGCAGCCTGGTTATGCTAGAGAAGACTTGGGGCAACATAGGCTGCCTTGAGGCTGCCTCAGTTCAGATGGAGCTGGGCTGCCCTAGCTGTGCCAGCCTAAACAGCTCAGAAGAGGCATGTTGAGGGCATGTTCATGTTGGAGGAAAAGAAACAACAATGACCTGCGCAGAAGGGGATGCTCTGTGGTCATCTGCTGAGTTGATTCACTTTCTAACAGTTCAGCATTGCCTTGGGTAGAGCAGTTATGCTAGATCCAGAGCCTGTTTCCCAAGCAGAAAATCCCTCTTCCAGCTCCTCAGTTACACCACCTCAGGAGCAGGTATAGAAATGTGGAGACTCATAGGGGTCGATGAGTAAGAATAAGAGTAAGAATGGCAGTGTTGACCAAAAATCTGAATGCTTGGCCAGCCTACCTATAACGGCTGCCTCTCAACCTCAGGATATGGCACAACTACAGCAGCTCACTAATCTGGGGATACAGCAGTCCACTCCAACAAGCCCCTTGCATCCACCGTAGACCGTAGTACAAGGGTGACATGGCCTGGATTTTACTCTTGTACGCTGCCAAAAATTGTCTTATCCTCCATTTCTTTGTGAGCAGACAGCATTTAGAGCTCATGTAATTAATAAATTGTATGCAATAAATTATATGTAATAGTTTTAAATTTAATAAATAACGGTGCTTATATTAACCACAAGAAAGCAATATATATGAGTGTTTTTAGCTTTTATTTTGTCATGTCCTACATTTTTCTTTTGTCCTACATGTTGGGGTCCTTGTTCTCTTTTTCTGGTCACCCAGTGTACTGCCCTTTCCTGCTGCAGCTGTTACTGGTCAGGGACTCCTTATAATGCAGGCACCACAGCTATTCCTTGTTCAGTGTGATCTGAGGCAGGTCTCCTCAGGAACAAGCCCTTCCCAGGTGGCACTGACTTGGTGCCTACTGAGCTTGCTGTTGAGCAATTAGGGCAGCCCAGGCTTCCTGACTCTCTGGATGCAGCATAACTTTCTGCTCTGGATTCAGAATAGTTGGGGCAGCCCAGCTAGGGCACTCCTCAATGCCCTAACTCTGGATTGCACTGCCCAACAGGTTTGTATGTATCAAATGGTGACTCAATGTGGTTTACCAAAAATTCCAAATTTCTTGAGCTTCTTCATTACCAGAAAGGTATTGTCTACTTAATACAAATAATCTCTTTTAAGTGAACAAAGAAACACTGTAGTGATTCTACAATAACATCTACCAAGTCAACCAAAACCTTTCAGACAACAACATTTTAAATTAGGATAAAAAAATTCTAAACTAGCAATTTTTAACCAGTGTATTGCAGCACATTGGTGTGTTGCAAATGGTCTGTAGGTTAGCCACAGGAGTTTTGGGGGAAATCATTTTTTACTAGGGGGTGTGAGACCCCCTACCAACATGTGGTGTGTCTTGCTAATTGTAAAAAAAAACTGATGCTGTGCCTTGATGATTTTCTTGTTGTACTGTGAGATGATCAAGGTTGAAAGTTACTGTTCTAAATTTATGACTCGAGTATTATTGAAGACCACCTGTAGGCACAATCACATCATATTAAAGATATGGTTATTTATTTTGCTATTTTAAACAGTTCTACTCAAACTAGGGAGTTATGACCCCCCCAATTTGTGTAAAAATTGTCTTGCTCCCTTTTTGTGGGTGGGGGAAGAAAAGCAGCAACATGATCTCTGCCGGCCTCCTCATGCCACTATGGGAATGGGGAGATAGGTGAGTTGCACTTGCCTTCACTGGTCAGATTTGCACTCATAGGCTGCAGTCCTAACCCCTGGTTAGGCCAGAACAAGTCCTTAGCTGACCTGGGGGTGTCACAAAAGTGCTGCAACACCCCACACCACTTCGGGAAGATATGCCAGGTGAGTTAGACCAGCCTAAATTGGTTAGGATTGTGCCCTTATTGGATGAAGATGACATAAATCTGAACTAGGATCCTTTTGATCATAGGATGCAAATATCACTTTTGACTTTGCAAATTTAAGGAAGAGTGGAGGAATATCACAGAGGTGTGTTTTTAATTCTGTCCAGTCATGAAATTTAATGTATAACTAAATTGTGAATCTTTAGGTCAACAAGTGGAAAAGAGGTGGTGAATTCTACACCTCATTCTTTCTAGTTTCTGGCTATGAGAAAAAAGGTAGACCTGAGGCAGTTTCCAACATCTGTGGCAAGTTAGGATTGAGACAATGTTCTATGTCTATGATATATGGCCAACAGTGAAATCCTAAGCACATTTACTCAGAAGGAAGTGTTTGTAGATTCCGTGGGGTTTACTCCCAGGTAAACATCATTGGCATCCTTCAGTCTCGAAAGACTCTGGTATCGTGCTCTGATTGGAGGTCCTGAAACAACATCTAGTGTGGCTAAAAAAGCCAGTTCAAGAGTGTCCATCCCTTCCACACTGAGGACAAATAAATTCTGTCCCCTGCCCAGGCTCCAGGTTTTGCTGCTTTCGGGTCTGTCTCTTTGCTTCAGCCTGCCGAACAAGTGTCTCTTCCAGTTGGAGAAGGCCATGCTGGGTCTTTTGCCTCCACGCTGAACGGTCAGAGGTCAAGGTTTCCCAGCTGTTGATGTCCATTCCCAAGGCCTTTAGATCCCTCCTGCAGATGTCTTTGTATCGCAGCTGCGGTCTCCCTCTAGGGCACTTTCCCTGCACTAATTCTCCATATAGGAGATCTTTTGGAATCCGACCATCAGCCATTCATTGGTGAAAAAGCTTTTGTGTGTGTGGTACATTGTTATGCTTCTTACTCATTCCCCCAAATCCAGAGTAACAACACGAGCACGTAAGAGACTTTACATGCACCTGTAGTTACTGCACCACCTGGTGAAAACCTATGGGAAATTCATATTGGAATCTAGAGTAAGTTGTTCTTACACTGGAGCAAGGACTCCCCATAATTACTCAGGATTTTGCCCATAATCTGCTATTTTTATATCAAAAGAAATAGTTGTTTACAATCTTGGTTACTTGGGTTCTTGATATAAATTTCCAATTGCTGTAAATTGGACAATTCGTTGGTAACCTTTACACTTTTGGTTGCCTGAACAGCTTGAAGATAATATAAACAGTGAGAGTATGAAAAGTATGAAAATATTATCTACAAGTGGCTGAACTGTGACACAAACAAAACATTTCTTTTTATTTCCATTAGGATGAATACTCAAGATATTTTTCTCTTTCTCTCATATTTAAAAGATGAGAAAATAGACCGCTGCATCTCTTAGGTGTCTTGGGTACATGTTATGGTGCCATGAGGCACTTCACCCTTGCTCCTGGCAGACTTAGGCCAGTGCACAAGCAAGCGCTGACCTCCTTAAAAGCAGGCCTCTGTCAGTTTTGAAAGACTATGGTATTGTGCTGGGCGCTGCATACGCTGCATGCGAAGCACGAAAGCCTGGGTTGGATTGTTATGGAGGATAGGCTGTTACCCAAGCAGAAAATCCCCCCTCTCCATGCCACTGAATTAGTCCAATGGAAAGGCACAGCCGATACGATTGGATCCAGCTGCGTCGCAGAGCTGGGCTAAGGACAGGAGCTCACCCTGTCTTGTGGGGCCAACCTGGGTCTCAAACCCTGGCCTGCTGGTTAACAGGCACAGTGTCTTAGCCATATGCGCCACCCACAGCCTAAACCACCATGGAAAGATATGCTAGGTAAGTTATGACAGCCTTAATAGGTTAGGATTGGGCTCTACATTACTTAATATTAAATTTTAAACTATCACATCGAATTTATTACAAATAATTTATTAATTACAAGAAGTCTACATGCTCCTTGCGCATAAAGAAAGATTTTTTCCTTGACAATGAATGTTTTTTCCCCTGAACACAAGGCTAAAAGGAGGACATGTTCTGAAAAAAGAGGACATGTGGTCACCCTGCCAAAAAAGAAAGATGAAAAGGCTTGTGGGAGTTGAAGTCTCAAATGATCTGGTTTTTTTTTTTTTTTTTTTTTAAATAAAGGTCAAATTGTTAAGATGTGAAGCTCAGTTTGCTTATCTCTAAACCAGGGGTCTCCAAACCCTGACCCAGGGATGTGGCCTATGGCAAGCCCCTTTCTGGCCTGCAGCCAGCTTTTGGTTCCCTAATAGCCTTTGACCAAGTTGACCAAACACAACTGGAGCTGTGATGGTGGGGTTGGGAAATGTTGGGATGGTTGGGGTTGGGAAATGGGGTTGGGAAAAGTGTACTGTGTGTTGATGCTTGCAGAAATCCTGAAAATTTGATCCCATTTATTCATTAACTCTAACTTCCACTTTTAATGTATTTATTGAAATTTTGTATTTAAAATTTTTCCAGCTCTTGTTATAGTGCCAGCTTTTGATGTGGCCCTTTGGTCAAAACGTTTGGAGAACTCTACTCTAAACTAAAACATGAAGGCAATCATTCCACAATTGTTTTCTAGCAGCTGGCATTCTCAGATGTATTGCTGCTGACACTGGCGGTTCGTTACAGCCAGCATGTATTATTTTGCTCCCTGGAAGAAAATGCTACCCACCAAGTTGTAGGGCACAGATCCTGCAATGAGATCTTTGCTACAGAGATGCAGAACAAGGTGCACTGAGCAGTACTTGATCCCTAGATAACAGACAGTGCAGCATAGGCTGTCATAATAGACTATAGATTTCCACACTCCATTTTCAAAGCCACTGGTGATCCTTGCCACTGCCTATTGTGTCTGCAAATCGCTGAGAGGCAGTGTAGATGGCAAAGCTGCTATCGAGCTGGCTTTGTCAGAAATGATAGCCTTTTCACGCAGACAAAGCAGCAAGGCAATCAGACAAGAGCTGTCCTGAGTGAACTTGTCTGCCGTCCCTCTGAAGAAACTGAAGAAAGATTTATCGACTGAGGGCAGCAAGCAATCTTTTCAGATTGCAAAACCTGAGCAAGTTCAGGCCAGGCTGCTACTTAAAGAGTAAGTGATTCATGATATAGCAGGAGAGGACAAAAATCTCTTTTCTGAACTGGATATCCATGAATGCCACAGAGCTTAAGCTGCTACATTCCAGATGAAAATTAACACAAGATTCAATTCCTACAACAAAATTTGCTAATTTCTGTTATATGCCCAGAGTTAGTCACTATCACTCTCACCATGAGGATTCTCACCATGATCACCATGAGCAGCATTTGGGGCATGTACAGTTACCGTGGTACCTCGCTTAACAAGCGTTTCACATAAAGAGCAAAAATTTCCAAGAACTCTTGCTTCACATAATAAATTCTGCTTCACTTAACAAGCAAGTGCGCCATGGGCACGCATGCTATGCAGCCCTGATGCTCCACATGGAGGCTCTTTAAAAGGGCTGCCGGCCAGCGCTACTGCCTTTAACTGCCCCCAACTTGGGGGCAGTTGCCCAGAGATGTCAGAGGCAGCTGCCCCTAACTGCCCCCAAGTAGGTTGGGGGTGACTACACCTACTTGGTGCCCCCAAGTAGGCTGGGGGTGACTACACTAATGTAGGTTGTGTGACTACAGCAGGAGCCCAAGTAAGCCTCCCAGGAAAGTGTCTTTGATTGCAGTCTCCTAACTATGTCAACTCAGAAGTAAGCGCCACTGTGTTAAATGGGGCTTACTCCCAGGAAAGTGTCTTTGATGGCAGCCTCTTAACCACGTCTACCCAGAAGTAAACCCCATTGTGTTAAATGGGGCTTACTCTCAGGAAAGTGTCTTTAGGATTGCAGCCGAAGTAGACTTCATAGGATCCTGCACATTGAATGCATGTTTTGAATTCAATTCCAGTGTTTTGTCATCATTTTTACATCCAGTTAAAATTTTTATACGACAATTTTTTGGGTTGTGGAACCAATCGTCTGCGTTTCCATTATTTCCTATGGAAAAATCTGCTTCACTTAAAGAGCGTTTCACTTAAAGAGCAGGCCTCCAGAACGAATTAAGTTCTTTATGTGAGGCACCACTGTATCAGCAATATGGGCTATAACCAGTGGTGGGATTCAAATAAATTAACAACAGGTTCTATGTCCTAATAACCTAAATTAACAACAGGTTCTGTGTCCTATTAGTAACCGGTTCTCAGAACCAGCACTCATTAGCAAAGGGTTCTATAAAACCTATGAGAACCTCCTGAAGTCCACCACTGGCTATAACACAGTGGTCAGTTTCCTGTAAATAGTGTAGGCTACTCTATTCTTCTATCATTGAACTACGGACCACAATAATACAGTCATGTTTTGTGTTCTTTGGGAAATAAGGTAGGTGACAATGAGGATTATTTTGCCCTGTCACTTTGGAAAACTCTGCTTTGCTTATAACCACACCACTTCCTCCCTCAACACCTCTCCATTTAAATATAAAGAATTTTTCCAATCAAACCAACAATGCAAAAATATCCTCATGCGCCTTTAAAAATAGAGCATTTAATTCTCTTTCAATCATGTTGACAGCAGAAAAAATACGCAAGCAAATGCTTGCAATATTAGTTCCAGTAAACTCACACTGTGAAAGAAAAATAGCGCAAATTCTTAAAAGTTTCATTGGAGGCTTATATATATATATATTGATATGAAGCCCATATAGCAAATATAAAGCAGATGTCTCCCGAACAGTTGAAACAACTAACAAAATATCAAATCTGACCTCTGTCTTGGATGGTACAGCCAATTGGCCACCACTCATCAGAGGATCTAGCTGTGTAAGCAGGTACCTGAAACCTCAATATGAGTGGTGGTGAAAGTACCCAAAGTACTATCATGAAATGGGGAGAGGGAACCATGGTGGATCTGGGGCAGGCCAGGGCTTGGGGCCCACTGCATCATGAAGCCAACCCTTCAGGCAAGGACAACTGAGAATTGGAAATGCCCAGTTAATTTCAGGGGAGAAACTGCTTTTTCCAGAAGTCTTAGAACAGAAACATCGACAAATATCTCATGAAATATTTACATGTTCAGAACAGGGAGAGAACAGTGTTTTAACCCAAGTCTTTTAAAATTTTAACCCAGTGTTTTAAAATTATGCAGTTATTACCAGTTACTACTACTTCAAATCTTTTGGGGTCAGGATTCAAAGATAGTAATGTAGGTTGTGTGACTACCCCATTTGTCTAAATTACTAAACAAGCAACACTCTAAGGACTTGCTAATGGAAAACTACTTTCAAATGCAGCAGGTTAAAGAATATCTTCAGGTATTTGGTCCTGGAAAACAATTTGGATTTCTGCCAAGTGGTACTCAACAAACAAGGAAGAAAGTAGGTTTGAAAACTAACAGCCCAACCCAATGCAATTTCCTGCATGGCAATAACAGTGGTGCCATGTGTATTCTATAAGGGAGGTTAAGGCACATTTGTTTCCTTGTCCCAGGATAGACTCATGCCAGCCCATCAGGTCAGCTTGGACCTGCACCAGCTGGATCACTAGCATGGTAATTGTCTCAAGTGAGCACTGTACATTTTCCAAACCTTTTTCTAGGTATATTTTGATAAAATTCATGAGGTTTTAAAGATCAAACAACAAACAATTCTTTCTCAGACAACTATGGTGCCTGAAAAGGAACATCAGAATCCCAGGGTCCATTCAGAATGAAAAAAAAAACACCAACAGCAATGCAGTCAGACTTTAGTATCTCTGGGGGAACAATTCTCCCCACCCCTACTGATAATCAAATATGTGGGACCCTCAGAGGACATCAGAATGTGATGAAAAAAATTCCCAGTTTTTTTCCACATCCAGAAATGTTCTTTCCCTGTTGTATGGCCCAGAACAATGTGGGGAGGCCAGATGCAACTTCCTGTGCCAGCCTCCTCTCGTCTCTGGGTGGCACAGACATGTCTTATGGCATGTTTGTGACATCCTGGACCAGCACAAGTCACTTGCATCAGATCATATGAGTGTACAGGATTACGCTTACATTGTTGTAAGTTGTTTTGGATATCACCCTCTTGGCAGTGAAAGGCAGTTTAAAATATGTTAAATTAATAAATGAAAGTCTACTGTTCTATATCCATTACTTTTTGCTTTGCAATCAGCACCTATTTCAGCTACACCATGTCCAGCTCTCACTAGTTAATGAAAATGATTTCAAGTCTAGCTCTCCCTTGGTTTGAGTTTTTATACTTTCATATTCAAACATGGTCCCAGTCCAAACATTTGGATTTAATCTGGAAATGGAATTAGATTTGAAGTCTGCAGAAACCTATGCAGAACCATGCATCGTCGCCTTTATTTACAGTCAGCGACAAGGACTAAACAAGGTACTCCATTTAGATAAATGACCCACTATGTCGATTCTTCTCAATTCAAATAATGGAAACACCGAGAATCTACCGTAATGTTTTGCAGGCCTATGAAGATCTTAGGCTGCAAGCCTAACCTCCACTTAGACTGGCATAAGTCCTGTGCTGACCTGGGGTGTAACAAAAGTGCAGTAAGACACCTCTACCCCACTCCTGGGGGGTTTAGATCAATGAACGGGCATATGCTGGCTTCCCCACGGGCATATGCTGGTAACCCCTGGAAAGACAGGCCAGGTGAGTTAGGTTAGCCAAATTTTTTGAGGATTGCACACAATCTACTGTATTTAATATTGTACGGCAGCTATGCTCCCAGTGTTCACTAGCAAAATGAACTAGGATACATCATATGAGAAAACATATGAACTTACCTGACACAAAGGCCACTTTTTCCTTTAGAATAGGGAGGACATCAGCAGCTTTTAAGCCATCATTTCGGAAAGATCCTGCAAAAATAAGAAATAGCAACATCTAATCAGAAGAAATTCTGCCTTTCAGCTAAGCTTCTCAGGTATTCTTGTTTTCAAAAATCAAATCAAATCAAATTTCATTCATTCATTCATTCATACATGCATGCAATCCATTCATGCAATCCTAATTCCCAATTAGGCATGGGGCACAAGTACTAAAACAGAAATCCTATGTTTGCCTTGGGGGGTGACAAAATGCTACAAAGCACTTCTTTACCACTTCCATGGGGCTTAGGCCACTGCATAGTCATGCACTGGCCTCCCCACACCACCACAAGAACTGAGATCAGATGAGTTCGTTTGTTCGTTCGTTCGCCCTTCTGTTCCATCAAAAGGGCCAATAAACTGATTTACATGATTTACATTCACACTGTGCTAGGGACCACTTATCTGACGGTTGCAGGGTATTTTTTAAGGCCATCCTTCTGTTCCAGCAAAAAAGCCAACTAAGCGATTTACATGCACCCCACACTTATCTGACGGGTTAGCGACTGGAGCTGTGGTGAAAAATGGAAATGGTTGAAAAGTGGAACCCAGTCTTTTTTTAGTTTACAAATTTTCCCTCCAATGCTTTTTGCTCCAATGCTCCAATGCAAATGCCCTTTTTATCTTGCAAACTCCTGCTGTCACACAAAGATTTATGCTCATGGATTCTCATTAAACTCCTTCAGGAACAGGAATAGACCAGGAGCTAAAGTAACCATGCATGCTCTCTCTCATACACATACCAAAACAGTTTGGATCACCATGTCATAGGCAAATCAACATGGGGGAGGGCAATTTTAGCCCATGAAACAGCAAAAAAAAAAAAAAGGTTGAAAGCAGAACATGAATCGAATGAATGACTTCCGGGTGTAACTGAAAGATGTTGAAAGAGCAGGTCTGTCAGAAAACCAGGGTGACCATATAGAATGGATGATAGAGAGCCTCTACCAGAGAGTGCAGGGGTTACAGGTGGGCAAGGTGGTTGGGAAGAAGGAGACAAAGATGTGACCTGGCACTTGTGCTAAATTCAAGCCTTGTTCCCCATGCTCTGCTTGGATCTGTGCTACCTCCTGAGCAAATGGCAAGAACTCTCAAGTAAAGCAAAAAATAATATCACCTTCCCTGTTTCTTGGCTATATCACTGAGATTTATTCTTTCCCCCAGAGACATTGGGAACTAGAAAGCTAAAATCCTGAAACTTCAAGGCAAACTCTAAAGCTTGATAAACACCTAGGGAATAGTCTTAAATTTACTTGTGCACTGCCACATTTTGATTTTTCAGATGGAAACTCCCAAAGCACATAAAAATGAGCCTCAGGTTATGTCTGAATGTTTTTTCCCAGAAGGTTTGAAGTTGGCATGATACAAACATTGTCACAGTGGGCATATATTTCTTCTACTGCAATAAATACGGGTTTTTCAGGAACTTGCACATACAGGACGGAAAAAATGAGTACTGTATTTGTTCTGTGGATAATAACACTGTATCATACCACATTCAAGTATCTGAAAAACAACTGACCATACAGAAGAACTTATTTCAGCCAGCAGAAACTAAACAGGATCATTCCCCCCCAAAGCTAACAAATCTGGAGAGCCTCACCAGATGTGCAGTGTCTTCTCAGAAATCTGTTCTCACTTGAGCCTAAATTCTGACTGCAAACTCAAGATTTTCCAAACTACTTAAAATACTCTTCATAGTATTAAAGAGAGATCTAGATGTATTGGCAGTGCTAAACTATGCATGTCTACTCAGAAGTAAGTCTCATTATTTTTAGTGTGGCACTTACTCCTAGGAAAGTATGCAAAGGATTGCAGCCAAAGTCTTGAAAACAAATCTTATCAACAGGAGTTGACCTTGGGGTCAATCCAGAGTAACTACGGGATCTTTTACACTAACGTAGTAACGGTGCCACTTATGGGAAACCTATGGTAAATTCATAGAACAGTCCTGAGTAAGTGCCTCTTACATCTTCCCGTAGTTATTCTGGATTGTAGGGTTATACAAATGTTGTACCACTTGCCCACTTACTGGGTTCAGACATAATGTAAAGCCTTGATTTGTGGAAACCATAGTTAAGTCTCCACATATGATTTGTGTTTCCAAATATACCAGAATCCAAACTATGTGCACTTAACCCCAGAGCCATCAGCAACCTGGTAAAGCACTGGACACCTCCATCTCTGATAGCTTAGAAGTCTCAGACTGTTGAAATAACAGTACACCACCACACATGGAGAGTCGGGGGAATAAGGGATGTGCAGAGTGTAGGATTCTTGTAACTTCTGTTTTGCCTGGGAAGCTACCAGGATTGGTCACAAAATTATGGTTGGTCACAAAAGTGGTTGGTCACAAAATCATGGCTTTTACCATGATTGACAATCTGAGGTTGTTTTTACAAGAAGTGGGTAGAGTGCTGAACAGTTCAGCCATGCTCCAAAGATGTTTGGACTGAGATTTTGATCTCCTGGATGCCAGACAAGACACAACAACAAAATTCAGACCACCGAGGTTGTCAGGGTGAACAGAAGACTGGGAATGACTTTAGATTTCTGTCAAAGCTACCAGTGGCCTATTGGTCTAGTGTCAACCAAATGGCCTAGTGTCAATGCTACAAACATGAGTTTGAACAACTTTTAACTTGTGTTTATATTTAAAACTCAGCTAAAGCTTCACATACAAACAAATTGTGTTATATGGAGGCCTGCTGTATCTTCCTCTTTATTCACTTTCACATAGGAATTGGACTAATAAATCAGCACTCCGTCCATCCTAGGAAAGCCAGTGAAGTGCAGGTTTCCTGCCATTCCAGAACCAGGAGAATGTTTGCCAAGCTTAATGAGTCATTCCTTGGCACATGAGGTTGCTCAGCTGTTGCTTAATATGAATTTAGTTGTCACCAGCCGATGACAGTGCGAATGAGAGGGTTTTTAAAGGAGGACAAATTTTTTGGTTGCTATGTTGCACTGAGGGGAAATGCAATATATATTCCCCCACATGATAAGAACGATACAGCTATAAATCCACCTCCATCATCAAGTCAACAATGGTTATAAAAAGTTTTAAAGAAACACTTCTTTCCAGCTGAAAAGTCAAAAGATGCAGAGAAGAACATAAGGTGCTTGATTAGGAGTAATTTCTGTCCACTAATCTGAATTAGCCAGGTTTCACACTTTAATCTCAAAGGAAATCTAGAACAATACTTGTTTTTGTAAGAACTGTGCAATAACCCAGTTTGTGTGTGTTTGCCATAATTCAAAGTATAAGAGAAATTAGTCCTATTTTGCAGGAATAGCTTCAGCATTCTTGGAAAAATGGGAAACAGCTGAGCTGGACAGGTGCACTTTTTGCCATTGTAGTCCTGTAGATGCGGTAAATAGGTCCATAGAAAATCAATTACCGGGAAATCTCTTTTGCTTTCCCTGTGAGTATTCCTTTTCCAGGAAGTATTCCATTCCTAAGAAAGCGCCAGCTTTCCTTTCAACCCAAACTGATTTCATAGTTCAAAGCTCTCACGTAGCCAAACCAAAGGTAGCTAAGTGTATTTTTTCTCCTGAAGAAGTAATTTTGACATTTTGACAGGATAATAACCTTTTATGATTTATTAATAAAATAACAAGATCAGTGATGGGCTTCAAAGAAATTAGGAACCGGTTCTCTGTCCATCTGGCAGCCACTTTTAAATGGCTATTTTTAAACTTTATATGTACTATCTCTTGTTAAGAACCGGTTCTATAGCGTAGGTGCGAACCTGCTGCTGCCCACCACTGAACAAGATATCTCAGGCCTGAAACCCAATAGTACTTGTTTTTCATGTCAATAATCCTTGTACAGGTTCTGTAGACTATTAGCCCAATCCTCTCTGGGCCAGCCATCAGTGAATGCAACAGCAGCCATTTTGGCTTTGTCTCAGGCACAGTAGGGAGGAGAATAGGTTTGGACTGGACGTGTTCCTAGTTAAGACACAACCCTAGTTAAGACACACCCACAACACAAGAAAGTTGGTATTTAACACACATATAGTCTTTTGTTTTAATGACCCTACTCTCATACCTTTACATCTGATGACTGAAATATATGATATGAAGTGATAAGATATCCGGTATATACACAGTAATATGAAGATATGATTTCATATATGTGATATATTATTGACATATGTGATGTTTGTGGGCAAGAGACACTCTTTCAAGTGGGTGATTCTCCTTTAATTAGCAGGGTCAGAATAACTGGCCAGCTACACCCCAGCAATGCCTGTTATAGTGGCTTCTGCTGGTGTTCTTTTTTGCATTTTAGATTGTGAGCCCTTTTGGGACAGGGACCCATTAACTATTGATTAGCTATTATTTTTTCATTTTCTTTGTAAACCGCTTTGTGAACTTTTTAGATGAAAAGTGGTATATAAATACTGTAGATAGATAGATATCAGAGAGATCTGATATATGTGATATAGATCATAGTATATGATATGTATTAAATATAGGATATAAAGAACATATGTTGGCTTGTGCTAAATGTAAATTGCAGTTAGACAGGAATAAGAAATTGAAGCTGAGTACTGTACTTCTGAAATTCCCTTTAGAATGGCAGAACTGGAAGGGGTAATAGGCAGGTGTAAGAGTGGTAAAGCAACTGGCATTGATGAGATTTGGGTTGAGCAGATTAAACAAAACAAAGAAATGGCTACTAAATTTCTACAACAGGTGTCTAAGTTCCATTCCAATACCTAAGATATAGAGGAACACTTGCATGATTGCCATATTTAAAACCACCAGAAGGTCCACCAGAATGCCTGAAACCCAATAGTACTAGATGCCTCTTAACAACAACAAGTCACCAGAGGACCAATATGCTACAGGCTCATATCCCTTTTTAGCCACTTATATTGGCTAAAATATAGGATATTTTAACACTGAATCCTGAATAGAGTGAAGAATACAGTAGACCCTCTGCGTATACCACAGCAAGCAGGTTTCAGATCAGGTAAAAACCATGTAGCCCAAATTCTTAATTTAACTCAGTATATACAGGATAGCTTTGAACAAAAGGGACATTACAGAAATGGTGCTTGTAGATCTCACTGCGGCTTATGACATAGTTGACTGTGCTGCCTTGTTGAAGAAAGTATACCATCTTACAGAGGCTTTTAAATTTTCACAAATTATTGGCTGTTTACTACTAAATCATAGATTTTTTTTGTAGATTTCCAGGGACAACACAGCTGTTGGAGATCCAAAGAAATGGTCTACCACAGGACAGCATACTAGCCCCAAAGCTGTTGGAGATCCAAAGAAATAATCTACCACAAGACAGCATACTAGCCCCAATGCTGTTCAACTTGTATACCAATTATCATCTGCAGTTTCTACACAGGATACAACCTATGAAGTGGTAGAGAAAAGGCTGACTGATGCTCTGGACCTAGTGAGCATATATTACCAGGATAATCAGCTAAAACTCATCTGCCTATTGACACAACTTTGACTGCAATCCTATAGACACTTTCCTGGAAGTAAGATCAACTGAACACAGGCTTACTTTTGCGTAGACATGGTTAGGATTGTGCTCTTTGTGCTTTCCATCTGAAGAAGCAAGAGGCATCAAGAACTTGGTAGGTTTGGTGGAATGGAACTAGATTAAAACACTGCGCTACCCCCAAATATCTGCAACTAACCCTAGACCACACACTTATCTTTAAGAACCAATGTTCTAACACCAATCAGAAAGTTTTCACCATGAATAATATTCTGAAGAAAATAGTGAACACAAGATGGGGAGCTCAACTGCATATAATAAAAACCTCTGCTTTAGCATTATGCCACTTGGATGGAGAATATGCCAGCTCTATTTGCCATGGATCTAAACATGCAAAGCAGGTAAATATGACCTTAAATTAAACAGCAAGACTGCTCACAGGATGTTTAAAATCAGCACCAAAACAAAAGGTGTACTATCTAATTGGTCACCCTCACCTTAAATTCCATTGACCATATACAGTATTGGGAAATTCATCCACTAGATGGCCATTAACTTCTACAGTCGAGATTGAGATCAAGGAATAGTTTCCTTAAAACTATATTGTTCTAATTGTCAGTTGCCACAGACTGCGATTAAATTCCTTTTAATGATCTTTGTAAAAATTTTTACTCATACGTGTGCTTCTGACACACAAAAAAAAGACATTTCAGAAATGAGAAATGGATCCGTTCATGCCATAGAATTGAGACATTCCCAAGACTTCCCCCTGTACAACCTTTAATTATCATCAATGGGGAAAAAAGAAGAAAGGTTGAGGATCTCCTTTTAGACTCCAAGCTGCTTTAACGAGTAAATTAACATAGCTTAAAATAGAAGTCAATGACAAGAACATAGAAAAAAATCTGTCAGCAGTGATGTCACAAAAAGGGAAAGTCAGGCAAAGTTGCTTTCCCTACTTTTTAATTTGCAAAAATGAATGTTCCAAACCTTTTACATCCCAGTGTTTTCACGCAAATGCCCAGCTGTTTCCAATCCATTTCTTTCCAGTGTGTATGTTTCCATTTTAAACGTGACACCATGTGTGAGTCTAATTTTTTTTCTTGTGGAATAATCTGCAAGTAAGCTTTGGGCTGGTTAGAATGTCAAATGCAGAACCAATGATAACTTTGCCTCCAGCTTTCCTACTCTTCCTTGCCCTCATCCTGCTTTTCCAGAATAGGGCCTGATTTTTTAAAGTGATTGCCAGGGGAAAAAGTGGTTTTGTGGCAAAGGATCTGTTCCCTACCGAAAAACAAATGGCAACTTTCTTCACATAATCATTCCAGTCTTTGGCTTGGTACAGTCAGAGGCTCTTGCAGTCCTTATACACTCACAGCTGGAGTAATGAAAAGTTACACCTGCCTTGCGCTTTACCTCTATTAATCCTGCACAAATCAAGCTAATGAACTGGAGTCTTTGTCCATCCATATCTTAATTTGTATACTACATTTGTCACTGCTATAACAGGACAAACCCATACACAGTACCGGTTGTCTTCTTAGCTCTTTCTTAGTCTTTTTCGAGAACATGTTTTGCCCCTCAACCCTCACTCCTGGAAAAAAAACTACATCCTTCTGGAAGTTCCTTACATTTTGCTTTGTGAGGACCATATATACTCCACTATCTATGAAGAGACAACACAGGAAAGCATCCAGGGCCTGCTCTGACATAGAAAGCTTTGTTTCCCTCAGCTTTGCTCAGACATAGAAAGCGCAACACAAAATACTGAACTCAGAATTCAGAACAAAACCCGAGGAGGGGAATTTGATAAGAGATGTATCCTAGCATAGGCTTCCTCTTATGAGACTAATGAAACGCATTTTCTCAAAGGGAAAGAAAGGAACATATCTATCTGAAGCAATTGTGTCTTATAAATTAACGTAAACTTGATATAGATAGACCATGCAACACTTTTCCTGCACCCAGCATGAGGTTACACAGTGCGCAATCCTAACCAATTTACGTGAGCACAAGTCACCCATCTCCCTGTTCTGGTGATGATGTGGGGAGATAGATGCGTGTCTGTGCTCTAGCCTAACCTCCCCAATGCCCTCCCCCACCCAGGAATGGTACAGAAGTGTCTTATGGCACTTCTGCAACACTCCCAGCCCATCACAGGATTTGTGCCAAAACTTGTGCCAGACTAACTGAGAGTTAGGATTGCAGACACAATCTAACAAGAGCTATACTAGGTATTCGCACTTATCACACAGCTTAAAACTGAGACTAAAACAGAGAATTAACGCTTGCTGTATAGCCTGAAATTTCCGCTTGCTTGAATCATGAGCACAAATGTTCTCTTCAAAAGTACTGCCACATTATGGATATAGCATTGAAGCTGCAATCCTATATCATAGTTACCTGGGAGGAAGCTACAATGGGACTTATTTCTGAGTAGCCCTACATAGAATTGTGTTGTTTTGTTACAGACAGGAAACTGCTGCGGGTGTTAGAGAGCTGAGGAAGGCTGTGTATGCTGTTGCGTATAAAATAACCTCCCCACGTGGTCCGTACTTTGAACTGTTTTCCTGGAGAATTGTTAAAAAGAGTTCACTCCCTAGAACCATGAAACCAAACCGGCCATCTGCTCGGTAGACTAATCCCACTGCCCCAAACGCCAAACCATTTGTTCCATCTAAGACAAAGACTATATTCACTTTCGAGCTGAAATGTATTCTCAGATGATGAAAAAAAGATTAATGCCATTGGTGTGTATTACTTAGAACGGATCCAAAACTAATATTTTCTCCCCGTTTTCTTGTCCTGTCTTTCCTTCTCCTATTAATTATACATGGCCACCACTTGCTGTAACATCCTTCCAGTCTTCAGCCATATGGGTAGCTGAAGCTTTCCAAAATTTCAGCACTCCTTGGCAAGGCTTGTCATTGATCCAACACTTTGCACCCGATCTTTAATAGAAAGCTCTGTCTTTTTGATTTCCTGCTTTTTGGAACCTCATAAAGGAGCAGGTTTTTTAAATAGAAAAGCTTCCATCTTTCTTGCTGTCTTTTTTCCCCTTGAAGCATTAAAATCTGGCAGAGGTGTGGGTTTTTTTTTCTTCGCTCCCCCCTTCCTGCACTAATTGCTATGCTTGTTATTCTTTACATGATGCGCTTGGCAATGCTGGGCTTGAAAGGTGGTGCCTGAATGTACAAACATCAAAAGCATGGCTGCCTCCCTGCCGCAGAGGAGGCCAAAGGCGAGGCAGGGCTTTGATAAAGACATAGTGCTATAAAAAACATGCAAATGCAATCAAACCTCTTTCCACCTTTGAAAGATGAACTCTGATGTCAAAAAGTCACAATTTGTATCTACTTGGGATATAGTCACACTTTGCCCTTTCAGACCAGGAAGACAAACATTTGATGGAAATTGTATTAAGGGACCATCAGTAATTAATGTGCTCTCCATAAACATATACTTCAACATTCATGGAAACTCACATACAAATTCTCACTTCCCATACAAAAGATTACTTCCCAGGAGGCGGATCACCTCTGATACTCAACACATCTGAAAAGAAAATACTGAATATATTTTTTTTCTGACAGCATAATTATAATGTTCACTAATGACCCTCTGCAAGGTTATAATATGATCCGCTTGGAATTGCATATGGTATTATTCTGTTCAGGATACATGTTTGTTCAATCAATCAATCAATCAATGAAGCAAGCAAGCAAGCAATCAGCAGTATTTATATACCATTTTTCAACAAAAGTTCACAAAGCAATTTACAGAGAAAATGTTCCTACTCTTCTGTTCATACTTTTAAATTGAGTGTGTGAATTGTGTTAGACAGTCTTTGGGGATCATTCATGTTCTGTTCCTCTTGCCTCTGGAATGTCATCTGAGCATAGCAGATACCAAAGACCTCTGCTGGGCAAAGACTGCGCCTGATTCTCTGTGACACTGGAAGTGATCTTTTGAATCCCTTGTATATGGGAGGTCCAGGCGGCTGTGAGTGGGAATACGCATGGAAGATTCACAGCCTCCAGATCCAAAGCCTATGTGGAGGGCATTTCATCCTAACATCAGGGTGACCAGATGCAGAACCCTAAATCCCCCCCCCAAGTTCCCCAAAATTTCTGTCATCCAAACCAAAATTCCTATCCAGTTAAAAAAATTTAGGACACCCCCCAAAATGAAGGACATGTTTAAATAAAGCAAGAAACACTCGTTTTGCATTCCTGTAATTAATTTTTGCACAAATCTCACTGCAATAGACAAGACACCAACCAAAAAGGCAGATGTTTAAGTGATCCAGGCTTTCTCAGGCAGGCATGCACAGTCTTTCAGCCTCCTTTCCTTTGACCCCTTACATAAGCTCCATTGACCATAATATGTTTGCATGGACACAATTGGGCTTGGAGCCTTAAAACATAAGAAGCTTTAAAACTTTAAGAAACTTAAGAGGCTTAAAACTTAAGAAAACTTAAGAAGGAGTTATCCCCACTATCCCTACCCTGAGAAGGTTGCCAACTTTACACCCAGCCCCTACTCCTCTGCTTTGAAAATAGCAGGATGAAAAGCCCCAAATCTGAACAACTCAAGCCGTTGTTGTGAATTACATGCTTTTTTGTGCAAAGTATATATAGGTGGATCCATCTAAAGAGGCATAGGAGCAAGAAAGGCTGGGGTTTCTCTGGTCAGTTGGCAACCCTGCTTTAAAAAAATTAATTCATCCCCCTCCTGTCCTTCCAAGCCAAACTCACTCCTAGGTTTCGGAGCAGCAGCAGCAGCTCCACTTGCAAGGCTGCCTCCTTCCTCTGCTCTGCTTTCCTCTCCAGCAGCCTCAGCTCAGCTCCCTCCTTTCTTCCTTCCTTTGCACAGCAAGCAGAGTTTTCTCCCCACAGATCTTTTTCTCTGCAGGGACTGGGAGCCACTGCCGGGAACAGCCATTTTCCCAGCCGTTTGGGAATGGCTACTTAGCAGGGTGACCATATGACCGGAAAAACCTGGATTTCTCCGGATTTTTAGCCTCCTGTCTGGGTGTCCTACATTTTGGCATCATTGTCCTACATTTTGGCTTCATTTTGAGACTTTGTGATAATGCACAGTACCACATCATGCCATATGTCGTTGGATTCGTATTGAAGAGCAGAATCCGATGCAAAAATCAGTTTTGAGCTATCTCCTTCCTATAAAACGTTATGGTCAAAAAACAAAAAAACAAAAACAAAAAAATACATTTTTGGCAATTTTTTTTCAGCGGGTAGGAATTTTGGCCTGGAATTAGGAATTTTGGCCTTGGGGTTCAGGAATTTTGGGTTTGGCATCTGGTCACCCTGACTTAGAGGCCCATCTAGAGGCCTACTTGGGTCTTTCTGGGAAGCAGGTTGCAAAATGGGAATCTGGTACAATACATGCTGTGTGATGTAGTTCTTCCACGGATGGCTTGGAAAGGTGCTTTGGCATGGGGAGGAGGGGGAAAGAATACAATTGCCTTCCCTCCCTCCCTTCTTCTTTAACCAGCAGCCTCAGTGGGTCTAAAAGGCCTAAAATGGCCCCAAACATGCCTAAAATCCCAGGAAATGGCTGGAAAGGCACCCAATTTCCTAACAGAGAGGCCTCTACTCAGACCTCCAGTTCCAGGACCTCTTTTCTGGTTCTGCCAGGGAATTTCCTGTCATCTGGCAACCCTGTCTTATATGGAATGTTTGTTTCTGCATCAGCAAAAGAGATGGTGCAGAAATGAGTAGCCCCGATGTGGGGCTGCTCATTACACAAGAGGAGAAGGGCAAATGAGGGAGTTTCATGAGGAAGCCGCCATGGCAGCTTGCTTGACCACAGGAACCCATGTAGCCATTCAGGTCTCCCTGATTTTGTAGATGTTAATAGCTTAGGAAACAATTCAAAATTATATCATGGCTACAGTGCTTGAGGAAGGTTTCCATAAGCCTTTATCCTTTCCCAGTTTTCTTGGCATTCTTATAAAATGCCCGTTGGATCTTTCTAGTTATGCTCAGTGGAGTACGTGTCCAATCTTTCCCCTCTTCCTATTTCTCTGGTAAATTCAGCATATTTGGCTGAGTTTAGACCTGTGCCAATAAATGAGGTTTAGTACTATATCAAGGCATGAATGAATTTTAAAATCCCACATTCTTGGATTTGGATTTCTGAATCATTTGTAGGCAAGGTAGGGAAGGTTATTTAAAACAACATATTTTATGGGGTATATGGCACCCCTTGGAATAGGGCACACCTAGATTTAAAGGAGGAAAACAGAGAAAAATGTTTTCCTCCTTTAAATCTAGGTGGCGGCCATCGTGCAGCCTCTTCCAGTCTTACCGAGTCTCGGGCAGGCTGGAAGAGGTCGCACGATGCCTGGGCGAGACCTGAAGACTCTGAGAGAGGCTGCGTTCTCTCAGAGTCTCCAGGTCTCGCCCAGAGGTCGCGCAATGCCTGTGCAAGACTTGGAGGTTCTGAGGCTGTGATCATGCAGCCTCTCTCAGACCCTCCAAGTCTCACGTTGGACTAACACCTCCGGGGTGTAGGGTATTTTTACTTTTGAAGGGTAACAATAGTGTGCCCTATACCCCATAAAATACAATAACTGTTCACTTTATCCTTGAGCTTCTATGCCTCACTTTGTCTGATTGGATGTGCCCCCACTTTTTATTCATATTAATCACCTTTATTGCAATCCCCAGTCCACCCCATGCGCAACAACCCCCTATGCGCAAATTCCTGCATACGCATCAACCCCCCATGCTCAACTTCCCCACATGTGCATCAACCCCCATGCGCATCAACCTCCCATGCACAACTTCCCCCATGAGCATCAACCCCCATGCGCAACTTGACATGCACAGTTTAAACTGGAAAATGCTTTATATGGCATGTAGATTCAGTGAGAATTTTTGTGTGTGACTCTTAAAGGAGCAGGAACAGATCTATGGAAAAGGTTCAATTTCATTTTGCCAAGAAGATGGTTGCTATTGATTGGATAAGGAGCGGGTCAAGATGAGATGGATAGCACTTGGAACTTGGCTTTTTTCATATGTCACAATCCTGTTGCCTGAGTTTCCCTGTCCTTATGTTATGGTAAGGAGTCCAGGTATGTCACACACAACAAATGAATGTAAGATTAGGAAAGAAATGTGTGAAAGAAATAGAAGCTGAACCTCTCAGTGGATCAATCAGCTATTGAGAGCATCAGGTTCTCTCTTTTTTTAAAGAGACCATCCAAAATACTGAGAACGAGAACCTATCTACAGTCTATTTAAATCGATTAGTTTTATTTACTATACATGTTGTATGATGAATGTTCTAGCAAAATAATTTATAGCTGATGTAGCTAATTTGTAGCTAATGATCATGTAGCCCAGTGTTTATCCTCAAAATGTTGCCCCAGAATGTCACAACTGGAAGTAACGTCATCCCCGGGTATTTCTTCAAAGAAAATTGGGGGGAAACCTGCCTCCTCTTCCTCAGCAGTTCACCAACATTTGCTCTGCTAGTGGCATAGCTAAAGCACCTGTTTGCTATCTGGAGTTGAAAAAGATTTTGTTGCCCCCCCCCCCTTTTAAGTAGAAAATTTAATTTTTTTAATTAAGTAAAATTTAATTATGGTAAATAATAAAAATTTTGTTCTTTATTGGTGAGGGAAACTGTGCTGGGACAAAGAGGAAGGACTCTTACACCGCTAAATAGAAGAGGAGCACCATTTAGAAGTGCCTGTACACCCAGTTAGCATGAGTAACTATATTATGATATATTTACTATATATGATATTTGTACTGAGAACTGATTCATATTAACACCTTATTAGTTCCATACAATATCAAAATTACTTCAGATTGGATCTCAGAGCTATCAGTAACATGGGAAAGTGTGAATTTAAAAAATTCACTTTTGTTCCACAGGCGTTTGTGGTTAATTGGCCATAACTTTTGATAGAATTCAGATATTCCAATGCAGTTTGTTTCATTGCATTCTGCATAAAATTACCCTTCCAATAATATACAACATGATGGTATTATCCTGCATCATTTTTCACAATTTTAGTCACTAGTGTCACGTTCAGCTTGTTGCCCCCCCAAGCTTGTAGTTTAGTGCAACTGCACCCCCTGCACCTCCTAGCTACACCTCTGCAAATGGCAAATACATGGACTTATGGTAAATTAAATCTTAAGGTCCAGTCTACCTAGCCATTGGTCTACACTAAAAAAAATCAGACACTGGGCTGGCATAAGCTCTTGATGGACACTTGGACACAATGTATTGAATATATTGTCAATGAAAATAATAAATAATATCAACCAGTTTTGGCTCCCAAACTGCAGTTGCAATTTGTGTCTGAATTGCTTGGTTGTGTACAGAGAATCATTCTTTAAATTTTTGTGTTTTACAGATGAAGGGTAATATCTGCCAGACAGCACTATAAATCTGAACAAACCTAAAAGACTTTACATACATCAGCTTCCAGAGGCTGAAAAGCAGTGAGAGGGAGAACAGCAGACGCCTAAATTATTGATATATGCCACTTATATATTCTGACATCCATGACACACTTTTTAAAACATTAATGAAAAATCATTTTATGGATGGCTGAGTCATGACTGTCAGTCTGTGTAGGCTCCATCTCTCCACCTGACTCCTCTGCCTGCTTTTATGGCTCTTATACCAATGCCAAGCTGCTTGTAACTACCATATTCTTAATCATATCCAGCATGCAAAAGTCCAAGCCCACAGATGTTGCAGAAAATGCTCAAAGCAAACCATGTGAAAGAGATGTTGCAGAATGACCAATTCCTTCCTAGGTGATGTTTTACAGGCTCTAACCCATTGCTCCTGCTACTGCAATCCTGCTGCTTTGTTAATTAGATATGCTGTGAGCTGCTAAGTGTTTTTGAATAGCAAATCACTGCCTATCTTTCAGAAGGCTTCTCAAACAGCAGACCTCTCACTATTTATTCTGGAGCAGACAGTGAGTTTGTCCCAGATTCAGAGGCTTGAACACAGCAGTCATAACCCCGTTTATTAATAATTTGCCTTTTTATTAAGGAGTTCATGATGGCACGAGGGGGATTATTCTACACCAGGGGTTCTCAAACATCATGGGAGAAACTACCCAAGATACGGGGGGAAAGGCAGTGATGAGATCCTAGTATTTTGTTCTTACAGGGACAGGAGGGCTTTTCTTCTAACAGAACTTACTTCCCATTGGGGTCTAGAGGGTGCGGGGAACCTTGTGGAGCAATCTATGGTGCTCCCTAGAGCTTGTAGAAAGTGAAAATGGCAATCACAACCTGGGTTGTTGTTCACTGGTTTGCCAAGAATGTAATTTTTGCATGGCTGGATGATACATGCAGGAATTCTGTTTTGCAAACTGATTTGTGTGGCCTGCCACGATAACAGCAGTAACCCTACTGGAACAGCAGTTTACTGTAGATTCTTTCTAATAATTCAATTATTTATTGCTTACCACCCACTGGACAGGACAAGGGAGAAAATACAGAATGGAGAAATAATAATAAAAATAGCATCTGGGTCTAGGACTATTTAGGTCCCTGAGCAGATCATACAGGCTCAACCATTTGTCCAGACCTTTGTAGCAAAAATGAAACTGTTTCTTAAATTCCTTGTTTGATCTATTTCATCCTGATGTTTTCCTGGGCTCACCTCTTAGAAAAGCAGCCCACAACTGAAGTAACTGTAGAAAGTCACAGTAGAACTACAATGCTATGAAACTAGTCTATATGTGTATTCAGTCTGATGATGTTTTTATTATTTTTCCTCATTACTGTTCCTGCTTCTCCCTCACATGCCACACGATTACAAACATATTTTGGACCCATAAAGGTCTGCAGCAATTCTGAAGGGCAATATTATTATCACAAGATTTATGGGAATTTCTTACAAAATGTATAGCATGAAAGATTTCTCCATGCTAGATTTCAAGAAATCTAAACCCTAATCCATAAATCCTTCTGCTGTTGCAGTCATGCCATTGGAGTATGCATTACATACTTTAATGGTGCAATCATGGAGGCCTTCTCAGGGTAAGGAAACATTTGTTTCCTTGACTGAGGGTAAGACCTCTTTGCTCTACAGAGTCTATTCAGATCGGCACCCCTTTACACAGTGATGGGATTCAAAGAAATTAACAACCGGTTCTATGCCCATCTGGCAGCCCCTTTTAAATGGCTGTTTTTAAACTTTATATGTCATATCTCTTGTTAATAAAATGGTTCTATAGAGTAGGTGCAAACCTGCTGGAGTCCACCACTGCCTTTACAGGCACAAGTCCAGATGTTCCCAGTAAGGCAGATCAAAGCCAGGAAGGGGGATAGAATATTGGTGGTGGTGCTACTATCAGTAAATCTTCTTCCTGGCCTCTATCCCCCCTTGTTACTCCCCATTCTCCACCCAATTCCTTCCTGCCCTCACATCATTTCATCTACCCTTTTCCTTTTTCCTGTCTTCAATGCTGACTTTCCAGGACCAGGGGTCATTGACAACAAGCCACTTGTGATTATGACCCAGCAAGTGGAATGCTTGCCATTTGTGGCAGCCATAAAGGACCTTGCACTGCCTGAAGGCTAATTCCAGCAGTGCAAGGATCCCATGGGATTCAGCCATTTCTTTAACATTATTCAATATTATACTGCCTGGAGCTAATGGGAAAAAAATTAAAGCTAATGCTATACAGGTCCGATCTTGTTATATACAAGATTTTTTAATACACAGGTTTGATTCAACATGAATGGCCACTGCAAATGAAAAAGAATGTGCTGACTCTAGAGAAGGAGAAAAATGCATCCCTTTAAAATCACAGGTTAAAAAAACTCTTTCTTTCCTGCTGTAGAGAGACAGTCATGCAAGCAATCATTCCATTCTTCAGCTGAGCCAGGCAAAGGAAGGAGGTCCTCTGCATTTCTAACTGCTGACTGTCTCCCTACAACAGAAAGAAAAGCTGTTTTAAACAATTGTAAAGGGATGCAGTTTTATTTTTTAAACTTTTATTTAACCCTTTTTTGCAAATTAGTTGGGAGTCCAAGAATCAAATCCCTGTGGGTGTTGAGGCATGATCTTACTCCATTTGAAGCAAAAGAGGAGCAAGAAATGAGTCTTTATATATATATATTTTCCTTTGCTTTTTATCCATGGATTTTTTAAAATCCAATGTAGGTTCTGGAATTGATGGACACATGTAGTGATTATAGTCTTGAACTGGCAAGACCTAAATTCAAATTCCTGTATGAATTCATGTAGTAATCTTTAGCCAATTACTGGTACTGTCTCAGTCTAACCACCCTTATTGCCTGGAGTGAGAATAGATTTGGTGGAGAAGAACCATATGAGTTGTCTGAGCTTTCTGGACAAAAGTGAATATCAGGTTTGCAATGTCATCAGGTTACAGTAACTACTGTTATGGATAATGGCTACATCTGAGCAACAGAATCCAGTCCCTGCAACAGAGACTCTCTCCTTTCCAGTGATGATAGTGGAAAGTACCCATTCCATGCTCAGATCACCAAATACATCAATAAAAAGCATGAATAGCATCAATAAAAGGTTACTGTGGCTAGAACTCTGCTTCTTGTTTCAATGTAGCACTGGCTAGAATCACCATTCACCAAAATTCCATGTGGACTTGAAGTATAGAGAGAATCGAAGAACTATTTATCCATTTACCCTGAATCAGAGCATTGAGAAAATTTATTGGCTTACCTAATAGGTTAATGGTCCGGATGAAAAAGAATAGATTCATCTCACCCAGATCCCGTTTTTCAGTCAACTCCCTGCTGAACTTCACTTGAAGAAGTACTATGTAAGAAATATATTCCAAAAACACAACTAGCTCACTGTCTTGATGTCAAAGGCAGAAGGCCAAGCATGTAATCTCATCTCATATATCCTATTACACTGCAGGACTCAACACCAGAGTTAGCCATAACACGCTCCTCATCCCAAACATGCTTAGTGTACAGAAGGGGGATATATATAACAAGATTAATTTGGCGAGCCACAGCTTAAATTTTGCAAATTGGCTTTGCTAACAGGGCCACTGAGCCACAGAAACTGGTTGCAGGTTAAAGAAATCTGATGATCTCCAGGGGGAGCAAGCTGTTGTCAAATAGATCCCTGACATCTGTGGTCAAATGACCATCTAAAGTGATCTATAAAATACAAGAAAAACATCTTCTAATCACAAATACATCTGACTCACACTGCAGAAACATATCAAAACAATAGCAGCTTTTAACAGAAAGGGTAATTGCTTTGCATTGTTTTTCTTTAAAAAAAACCATATTTTACAAAATCTTTTTCTAAGAACTGTTAATAGTAGCTATTTTAATAGTAGCTATTTCCTTTTGATTTTGTACTTGTTTTAAACACACACACATCTTCATGCACACCCGCACAAAACACTGTGGAAATTAGAAAAGCCAGGCAGGAAGGAGAAAAAGTCCAAAGAAACAAAGAGATTTGTTATACATACAATTAATCTTTAAAGCAGTCCTCCGTCAGTCTTGACAGACTATGGTATCGTGCTTGGCGCTGCATACGCTAAATGCAAAGCACGAAAGCCTAGGTTAGATTGTTATGGAGGATAGGCTGTTACCCAAGCAGCAAATCTCCCCTCTCCACGCCACTGAATTAGTCCAATGGAAAGGCAGAGCCAATACGATTGGATCCAGCTGGCGTCGCAGAGCTGGGCTAAGGACAGGAGCTCACCCTGTCTTGTGGGGCCGACCTGGGAATCGAACCCTGGCCTCCTGGTTAACAGGCGCAGCGTCTTTACCGCTTGCACCACTTTAAAACACCCCTACAAAAAGAGAAATTTATAGTCATAATTTCACTTTGTGACCACCCAAGGTTTCGTTCACAGTTTCCAGCTAATTGTTGACATGTCATTCAGCTCTTGAAGTTGAAGTGGGGCAAACGTCTTCAGGAGCGCCAAGAGCTGTGTCAGAAACATTATCATGGTCAATATGTTCTTTCCCCACTGCTGACTGGAACATTTTATTAGCCTAATTTGATTGTCTGACAATTTCACTTATCAGAATTGTGCCAAATGCTCATTCACCAGCCGTATCTTTCATCCATCTGCAGTGACTAGGAGCCCGAGTATTGCCAAAAACAAAAAGTACTGATACTGCTCGGTTTCCAGCTTTGATCTGCTCCCATCTTGGTCTCTGCCCCATAGGAACACTAGTTCCATTAGCACAAGGCTCCCAAAGGATTGGGTCCTAACACTTGTTATTCCTGCTCTCTATGGGATAGCTCCTTATTAATTACACTTTTTAGAGTAAGGGCCACTAAGTAACCAAAATGGAAAAGTGAACTGGCAAAAGTGAAGGAAAATCAGGTGGTGGTACCTCTAGACTTCATTTAGAGCACCCATTTTTTTCTTGAGCACCAACTGATGTACAATCTCCATTGATAACCCACTATGCTCCATGGGCTGGACCAAAGGTTAGCATTTTACAATGAATCTCAAACATAAAACAAGCCAAAATTGAGCCAATTTTATCTCCAACAGATGTAAGTGCCACAAGTCATAAGCAACACTAGAGAGAAAGTCATGCTCCATAGTCCACAGCATGTTCAAAGCATGTGCACTAATGCTGATGAAAATGGTGAACTTCAAATGACATCCTACTCCCACCCCCAAAATCAGAAAGTGTATAATTAAATTAGGATGTTACAGGTTTTTAACTATGTGTAAAGCTGTTCTTTTGGAAAGTGTGAGCTTTGGCTGCCATCATTAAAAGAAACTGTTAACAGTTTAGCATGGAGGAAATCCTAATAGCTATAGCAGATATAGTTGGTCTTCTCGTTTGCTGTTTTTTTAAATGGAAAAAGTACAGCAGACTGTTTAAGATAAATTAAAATTCATTTTGAAGCACTTTGGCTGCACCTTGAAAAAACGCAACCAATTACTTTTGCTTTTCAACTGTGTTTTCAAGATGCAAGCCAGAGGATCTTCAAGACCCGAGGTCCACTAACCGAGTTTCTTGGACACTAACCAGTCTCCTGATCATTTCCATGTACAGTATTTGTGTATAAAAATTCAAGTTTACATTCCTGGAATTTCTTGCTCAAGTACCTGAATTCTATGCACTATTTTAATCCAAAGATAATGAGTAGGGTTGAGTTGCAAACTGATTGTTATACTGTAAAGACATTTAGCTCTCTCGTCTCCACGAAAATGTCTAATCTAGAAAATTATCCATTGCTGAGAATGTCCGTTGTGGATGCATTTTTCTTTAAGTATAGCTCTAATAATTTCTTTTGGCCACACACACTTCAGGTAAAAGTGATTAATCATTTTGGTTCATCCCATCAGCTGGATACTTATGTTAAGCATTGCTAAATGGCAGAACACTGTTCTTAATCTAAGCATCCCTTCCTATACTTTATGCTTCAGTAAAATGACAACTAAGCAATTTAAATTATCAGAAGCAGTTTACACACACACACACACACACACACAGAGCGAGAGAGAGCGAGCGAGAGAGAGAGAGATACTGTATATATTATGAAAGGTATACAAACTCTGTGATCAATACTGTATATGACTCATAGTCACAAATTTAGGCTGGCGTAACTCACCTGCCATATCTTCCCATGGTGGTAAGGGGAGTGTGTGTATGCCTATGTATGCCTATCACAGTGGGGCAGAAGTGCCAATTTCTACACTTTTATGTCATCCCAAGGTCAACATAGGACTTATGCTGGGGTTTATGCTGGCCTAACTGAAGCTTAGGATTGCACCCTGCGTCTCTGAATCATTAAAACCTGAAAGACATAAAAATTCAGCCTTGATCTTGGTTCCAGAAGACTTTTATTTCTATATCACTTCTATTCACCCTGCCTTCTAATATGTCATTAACCTGTTACTCAGGAAAAGCTGCAGGATGGTAATTGAAAACGGGTTTGTCTATGACAGGAAATCAGCCCCTTTTTGATGTCTTTTGCAGCACTCAGCCAATCATTCAGAACATCGGGAACCTTGGAAAATTAATATATGAGATGACAATCTCTGAATAGGATATAGTGAATGTGCTTTTCTCCAATGCTTTCATGCTGAATAGTTTCAGCAGCAATGATAACTCCTGATTAAGAAATACAGCTACTTCCTGAGTCTGGATTTCACTAGCCTCCCCTGACAAAACTGGTTAAGGAGAAAACCCACATAATATGTTTGGACAGGAAACAAGTATAGCATAAGAACATAACCTCCTTACTGGGATAGTCCACCAGGTGTCCACTTGGCCGAGTATCCTGTTTCAAACATGGCCAACACCAGATGCTTCAAAGGAAATGTATCAGAGCACAGTCGATTAACACAGGCTGCAGTTTCTGCCAACCGTTCAGCTGCCTATGATTTAGAAAGGACTTTTTCAAGAACATGTGTGCCCTGGCAAACCTGGGGTAGACTCTGATAAGAAGCAGGCATCGCAGCACGCAAAGAGCTACCCAGTGAATAGTAACTTCAGAGTCCACTAGATCCCTTCTGTAACCAAGAAGTACATAGTGCATATCATTGGAGATATCATCAAAATTCTCTGTGTTCAGGATTGAAAACAAATCTTGAGTCTTTAAAAAGGAGACTTCTTAGTTTTTTTATATTAAGTTAACCAACCATATTTAGGCAAAACTATTTTCTAATGACATAGAAAATTGATTCCTCAAAAAAATTCTTTTCCTAGTGAACTGTCTTGCACCCAGAACCTCTCCACCTGATCAACAACTCCTGCTGGAAAACAGAATAACTGAAATTGTGTTTTCAAGTGACTAGTCATACAAGGAAAACGTCTTTCCTATTCTCCAATGCAATATCTAGAAAACCAAACTGACACAATGCTTATTGAATCTGATGTCAGCAACTTGTAGTCACTGTAATGCAGTTACCTGTAGAAAGTCTTGGTCTTATATTATCTTCTAAAACCTGCAAAGCAGAAAACTGGATTGGCACCTACCGTAATTTAGTCCTCATCTGACTTCAGTTCAGGTGTTATTTTATTCAGTAACGTTTCATAATTCTGACAGCAATCTGCTTGATAATGTTACTGTACACATCTTGCAGTTCTTAAAGCTGCAATTCTAAAGGCACTTTCCTAGGAGTAAGCACTTTCCTAGCTTACTTTTGAGTAGTCATGGTTAGGATTGTGCTCATAGGCACACATCTACCTACCTACCTACCAACCAACCAACCAACCAACCAACCAACCAACCAACCAACCAACCAACCAACCAACCAACCAACCTACCTACCTACCTACCTACCTACCTACCTACCTACCTACCTACCTATCTATCTATCTATCTATCTATCTATCTATCTATCTATCTATCTATCTATCTATCTATCTATCTATAGTATTTATATACCGCTTTTCAACTGAAAAGTTCACAAAGCAGTTTACAAGAAAATGAAAAAATTAATAGCTGATTAATAGCTAATGGGTCCCTGTCCCAAAAGGGCTCACAATCTAAAGTGCAAAAAGAACACCAGCAGAAGCCACTAGAACAGACATTGCTGGGGTTTGTAGGGCCAATTACTCTCCTCCTGCTAAATAAAAGAGGAACACCCACTTGAAAGAGTGTCTCTTGCCCAGTAAGCAGGGGTAAGTAAGTAAGTAAGTAAGTAAGTAAGTAAATGGTAAAATGTAAGTAAGATTTTACAATTGTAAAATCTTAGGAGCACCTAATTTTGAACTTACGTAGTTTGTAGAGTTTGTACTTTGCTGTATAGCCTTCTGTCCTACAGATTTGACATATGAAAAGCATATTCAAAATACATTTTTGTTGGGGTTGCCATAATTCTCTTCCACTAAATCAGGACAGGACCTCCGTCATACTTGCAGTTTGTGTACACAATCCCCCCAAATTGGGACTGTCCCTGTTTTTCAGAACATATGGCAACCCTGTTTTTGGCACAATCTTATGTTGGCCAGCAGATAACAAAATTTACATTCTGCCACCAGAACCTGCCTTTACTGCAGTCATAAGAGTAACTCTGGCAGTGGCAGAGTAGCACATTACAGGAGCACCAGAAGGCTGGAGCCTTCCCACATTCATTGGTGTCAACCTGCCAAAACATGTAGATTATTGGGAAATGGGGTGCAGAGAGGGCAGCAGACGTTCACCAGGAAATTAGCTTATGCAGGTCTAGGTAGACCTCTCCATGCAGGTTTATGCCCATGTAAGAGAAACGAAGGGGGGAAATGCGGCAATCAAAAATCCCGATAGGACACAGTGGTAGTCCTTTTGACAACTCTGCATTGGCAAAAGGGGGCAAAATAGCATTGGGCTGTTTGAACAAATTTTGAAAAATTAAAAAAAAACTCAGAGTTTTGCTTAATTTCATTCCTCATCATTGTTCAAACTGTGGGAGTGGAGAAGAAACCTATATAACATATGTCATCGTTTTAGAGGCCATTTATCAACACTTCACCCTTGTCATTCTTCACCCCATTCTTTAACTACAACAAGGGCTTCTGTGAATGAAAATGTGTCACAATTTTGTAACCTCCCTATCTGATGCACAGAACCCATTTAAGAATAGCTCCATCATGAATCTCGACAGTACAGATTTATCCAAGGGTCACTAGCACCCTTCTAAGTATGGGGTCTGTTCCTATGCTCTTTTTTTGAGAGGAAAGGTAAGGAGTCCTTAATGAAATCCACAAGCTGCACCTCATGATACTGAATTTTTACCGAATCTTATTTCCTGTAACATCCTGAAATGGTATCCACAATATCAGTCACTCTGTGTCATGGCAAATGAACTGGCTGCCTTTGTCCAAGATGACCAAGGGTGCAATCCTAACCTAGGCCAGCACAACTCATCAGTCTTCCCATTCTTGTGGTGATGTGGGGAGGCAACCACATGTCTGTGCACTGGCCTAATCCTCCCCCAGGAGTGGTGAAGATGTATCTTATGTCACTTTGGTGACACCCCCAGGTCAGCATAGGATGCCAGGACTCAGGCCAGCCTAACTGAAGCTTAGGATTGCAGCCCAAGATGCACTGTCCAACAGTCTGGCTTGATGCTTCCCTCTCCTATTCCAGAGCAGGAGAGAAAAGTGTGGGGGTCAGCTGTTTGGCTATGAGTCCAGATTGAGGCACAGTCAAACCCTCTTCCCCTTGCCCTTCCAGTGTTCCCTTCCAGAGCAGGAAAAGCATACTGGCATCTCTCACTTTCTGGCAGTTAGTTTTCTGACAATCCGCTCTTTCAACAACTTTCCATTATAACCAGAACTCATTCATTCAACACATGCTCCACTCTTTCAACCTGTCCCTACTAGTCTAAAGGTTAAAATTGTTTTCCATGATGTTGATTTGCATGCGATATTGTGATCACACTTTTTTAGCATTTCTTTATGACTTTCTGCAGAAAATAACCATTGTCCAAAAACATAAAATATACATTCCCCCACATGCCTTTGTTCATTTTATTGTAATGTGTTGCGTATTTTGGCTTTGTGTTAATGAATTTGTGTTATTTAGGCTTTTGTAAGTGATGTTTATGTCTTTTTGTGGCCATTTTGCATTTGCAAGCTGAAAAACACTGGGTTTCATTTTCAATGGTTTTCGTTTTTGGACGGTGCTTCGGTCCCTAACCCTTCCAATAAATGGGGTTGCCGGGTTGTGCACAGAGGAAAGGAAGGGCTGACTTAGAGACAATTATAGCTGTGCGTGGGCAAAGAAAGTCACCCAACAATTGTAGAATCTGAATTCTTAATTCTCTTAAAAACATTCTTAGGATAGAAAAGGAATGATGAAGCATTGCAGGGAAGTATTTAAAAAGTCCTAACAAATGTTCTCACAAATGCTTTCCTTGAAAGCAACAATTTTTAATGTAACCAAGAGTGGCCTTGAGGTCTTTCCAAAAATCTGGCCGTTGAAATCATTTTCTAGAAAATGGCAAAGGAATCACTAAACATAAACACACAGTCTCTCAGACAGCGGTACGATACCAGTGAACAGTAGCAGCTGCACATAACAAGTTTTCCAAAAAAGCCTATGAACGAGGAGGCATGCCTGCCTCTTATTCATGTTAAACACGTCTGCACTGTCGTGGGCAATCCTGCATACCGCCTAAAAGAGAACAAAGTGTTTAGAGTGGTTTGGGCATCACAACATGTTAATTAACCTTCCCTAAACAAATGCAGCCTTTGGGCTTCAATACAATAATTCATTTACAGCAGCATTTTATATTCAGAGGCCTGGCAGTGACCTCTGCCATGACAAGTTGTACAGTACTGAAATCCTTCCCAGTTTCCAGGATGGAAGGGTATTAAACTCTTACCACATCCTGGCTGCTTTCCCACCACATCTCTTCATGCTCTTTTCTTTGGCAAATTAATTTGGTATGGTAATGTGAGAATTTTTTCACAATCCAATCCAAATGTTGTATTTTAGTCTCATTGAACTCCAGTCACCAAATCAGCAGGAAAGAAAAGGGCTTTAAGTAGTAAATCTCCTATGCAGAAACACAGAATAAAATTTCAGATGAAGTTTCCTCTAAAATTGGAGCAAATTATCCGCCTATATTGTATTTTTAATGTCTGGTTTGCATAACACTTGTTGCATCTTCCCTATTCTTTAAAACCCCCTAACTGAAGCAAGTTGGAAGTGAGCATGAACTGATTTATTGCTGAATCTCTTCGCGGCTTTCTTGCTTTTCCAAGAAAAAGCAAGCTTTTTCTTGAACCACTTGAAAGAAGTCATACTAACAAAGTCATAACTGTCAAAACTACTTCAATATCTTCTGGAGAATGCTGGCATAGGTTTAATCCAGAATGGATCAGTATCCCCACAGTCCAAATGCACAGTGAGCGAAGCACCATCAAAGGCTGGTGCTTGTGCCAAAGGAAACTAGGACCAGGGCTGATCAATTGATCCTTTAGGTATAGCAGATGGTAGTGCCTAGTTTCATTTTACTTTTAGGGTCTCCTTTTCTTCTAAAATCAAAAGGAAAAAAACTTTTAAGGTCAAAGAAAAATCTTTGATTTTTTTTCTACATCATGGGTCAAAAAATCTATTACATTTTGTCAAAAACACAAAAATAATAAAATGTTGAAGTAGTTAAAGTTATATCAAAAATAATATTTGAAATTGACGTTATTATGATGGGAGTAGCCAAGAAGAGTAAAGTTATATGGGCCGATAAAAGTCCTAGGCTGCAATCCTAATCTCCAGTTAGGCCAATGCTAACCTGAGGATGTCACAAAACTGCTGTCAGACATTCATGTGCCACTTGTGGTTCGGGGAGTGCAGAATTCCCCATCACTACCATAGAAAGGAATGTCATGCGAGTTAGGCTGGCTTAAATTTATTAGGATTGTGCCCTTATGCAGGGTGACCATATGACCAGATTTTCCGGATTTGTCCTCTTTTTTAGCCTTCTGTCCGGTGTCCTCCAAAAGGGCTTCATTGTCCTCCATTTTTGGCTTCATTTTGGAACTATGCATAGTATCCCATCATATCATATGTTGTTGGATTCATATTGAAGAGCAGAATCCAATGCACAAATCAGTTTTGAAATATATCCCTCCTATCAAAGGTTATGGCCAAAAATATGCATTGAGCTCTTTGGGAAAGTGAAAGTGCCCAATATTGTGGCTTTACTCGTGAGTAGGCAAACGTGCCATTGTCCAATGGAAAGGCCAGGCTGAGAGGAATCCAAGACCTTGTCCTCCTTTTGAGGTTCAGGCATCTGGTTATCCTGCCTTAATGTGGCTATGCCTGTGAGTTTATGCCACAGTCCTGATCAACCTGGCACTGACAGTGATGAGCCTTTGCCAGTATTCATGGGATATTCACTGGCACAAAGAATAATTTGACCAAACACAGAGATATTTAACCACTGTGGTGCATACTATAGCCCTTTAGCTCACAAACCAGTAAGCCTTTTAAAAATCTCCTTTCAAAAACATGTTTGTTTCTTTATAAGAAATCAGACTAATAAGTGTAGCTTTATTTGACAGTTTCAAAGGGTTTTTAGCTTATTTGCTTGCTTTATTATTATACCAAAGATCTCCGACAAAAAGAACATCAGAGCACAATGCATTGCATTAGTAAATCATGTTAGCAGTTCACGGAGAACTGTGTAAATAGTTCAACTGCCTTTTAAAGGGGTGATATCTGCTAATGACTTGTGACAAATCACTGAAAACAATTAGCACCTCTAAGATACAAGGCATTAAGTGGATGGTAACAGTTTTTTTTGACACTAATTGCTTGATTAAAAAAATATTTCCCTCTGTGTAAGTGTGTGTGTGTGTAAAGTTTCTTGATATCCAAATTAGGGTGTTCCAAAGGCACTCTAGGAACAACAGATAATTAGGAAAGCCAATGTACTGATGGCTATTTAATATTAATTTGTGGGGAAAAAACCAATAATCTGGAAAATTGTCTCATTCACAAATAGGAATAGATGTTTGTCCCTTTCAACTACTTAACCTTTCAGACAGTCCTTAATAAAAATGTGCATTGTACAAATTCTACATGGTATGGGGCACCAAGAACAAATAAGCATTGTCCATAGAAGAAGACAGAGAGAGAGAGAGAGAGAGAGAGAGAGAGAGAGAGAGAGAGATCCACAAAAACTCGGCTCAATACAATCCATTTTGGATTATGCAAAAACCATTGGCGCATACCGTATATTCACCTAGAGTGAATATACGGTAAGGGGTGGGCTTACCAATGACCACAGTGATGTACATTCCCAAGACTCAACAAGTACTAGGCAATTTAAACAACTCATCATGCTGTTCATTAAATTGCTGTTCATCATGCTGATCATCAAAATCCAGAACTGAAGTATGTGAGGGACAGGAATGAAAGATGAAAGAGCCAGGCTGAGAAAAACAGAAGCAAAGAGCAAAGGAAATAATCCTAAAATCTACTGGGTGAACCACAATTAGGATTTCAGCCACTGATATACTGTGTAAATAAATGTATATGGGTGCAATCCTAACTTCCTGCTAGGGCAGCCTAACCCCCAGAATAAGTCCTAAGCTGAACTGGGGGTATTACAAAAGTGCTATAAGGCACTTCTTCCCCACTTGTCAGGGGGTTACATACACCGGCATTCCCACATAATCACAGAAAGATATACCAGGTAAGTTAGCCTGGCCTTAATTGGTTAGGATTGCTCCCTAACTCCTTCAAACAACAATCCAATCCAATCATGTAACTGCCATGTGTTCATACCCTCTATAGTTTTCCATACTGAGATTTCATTCCATCCTTCGGTTTTATACAACTTCTTCACAAAAATTATGTTTCTTTGAAATTGGACAGGGTCATCCTGCTGGTCTATAATAGGTAAATAACCTGTAAATAATACAGCCTTTGAAACTTGAAATATGCCCACAGTAGAAAGAGACATTAAATCCTGGCCAGTCAGGGCACAATCCCATGTTTCCCAGTGGCCAGGAGCTGCAGCACCACCAAATAGTTACTGCCTGTTATGTTACCCCCACTCTAAGTGCATAGTTCTAGCTGAAAAGGTAATGCTTTTTTACATTGTGTGTGTTAGACAGATACACACTGTGCCCTGGCTCCTGTCATTTTGAATCTGTACATGTGGGTATGTGACTCTTGAAGATGCTGGAGCATTCAGTACAATTTGACTGCAATCTATGGGTGCAATCCAGAGTAACTATGGGGAGTCCTTGCTCCGGTGTAAGAACAATTTGCTCTGGATTGCAATATGAATTTCCTATAGGTTTTCACTAGGTGGTGCAGTAACTGCGGGTGCACATAATGTCTCTTATGTGCTCCTGTAGTTACTCTGGATTGTAGGGTTTGTCTCTGACATAACCAACTACATTTCTAAATTCAGGTTTCTCATAATGGTGTTTCCAATTTGATCCTGTCTTGTTGACAAGTCTGCAAACGTTTGCCAACTCAGGATCTTCTGGATATTGTTTAGGACTGATTTCCAGTACATGCTGTTCTCAGATCCATCTTATCATCGTTCCATAAATCTTGTCAGTTTTGCATCCTGAATTGGGATATATTACTGAGGGTGCTATCCTAACTAATTTAGGCCACCCTAACTAAGCCAGAATATCGCCCCCTGGGTGTGTGGGGTGGTCAGAATATCCCTGTGCACTGGTCCAACTCCTCCCGGAGAGGGGCAGATGTGCCATATGGTTCAGCACTTATGCCAGGGCTTATGCTGGCCTAACTGGCCAGCTGACTGACTGACACATGATAGGATTGCAGCCTCAATGTATGTAAGGCATATATGCACTCAGGATCATATCCTGTGCATATCCATGCACAGATGAGTACAAAAAACAATACATTTCAAACCAGGGCTAGGGAAAAAACTCAGATCAGAAAAAGAGCTTGTTCCTTAATGCCTGAGGAATATATTCACCCTTTTACTTACCTGATGAAATCTGAACAGAACATAATGTCAGAGAGGAGTGAAACTGACATGCACAATATGTGTTTGGAAAACACTAGCTCTTTTTAGAATAGCAGAGAAAATAATGAACTGCTACAGTGAGTTTGCAAGGTTCTTTGAAGAACTGTGAAGGCAGAGCTAGGGCTCATCCCTCTTCTATTATACATGGTGCAACAGAAGGAATAACTCATTTAAACATTGGAAAAAATGATATCGCCTTTGTCCAGTCAGTGAATGATAACAACAGAGGAAGAATTCTGATGAGACTCTTCTTCAATTCTTTTGCAGAGAAGAAATTGATAAAAGAGGTGCCATTAAGAATTTTCTCCTCTGCTTGGAGCTTCCTGCAATCCAAGTTTCCTGTCAACGTTCATTTTCCTACTTCTGGCAGCATTGGTACTTGCAGTTCTGAGTCCTAATCAGGTCAACGAGATTAATAATAGTATAAATAACATTATCCACTCTTCTGATTAAAATTGATTTAACAGTGACAGGCGCAGAGAATGGAAAAGCAAGCGTGGTTCCTGCCATGAGTACAGTCAGGACCAATACATCATGGGGCATGTGATTTTGATCCACTTGAAATTGAGGCAGGCCTCGACTCCTCGCCTGTGGTGAAACAACTGTGCCGCAGAGCCTGTCGCTTGTCAACCACAGCGTACAGAACTGGGCTTTCTGCTTGCAACCATAAACCGCTCTGAATGTGGATAAGTAGCAGCAAGTCAAAAAGAATGATCATAGGCATGCCAGCAACTGCACACAGACAGCTCACTACAGGCAGGGAGCCAAAGCAGTTTGTGTTTTCAAAAAGGCTTGCTTTCATCCCAAAGTGTCATGTGGCCCTTCGGCAGTGCTGAGGCTGATCCATCTTCTTACAAAGTGGGTTTACCTTAGAGCATAATCTAACCATGTCTACTCAAAAGTAAGCCCCGTTGTGTCCCATGGGTCTTACTCCTAGGAAAATGTCTTTAGGATTGCAGCATTAAACACAATGGGGCTCACTTTTGAGTAGACATGGTTAGGCTTGTGCTCTCAGAGGAATAATTAGGGTGGACGTGTAAACTAACAGGCCCAAAATATGCTTTCTGTTCTGAAAACAATTAAAAGGACCAAATTAAACCAATTGATACTACAAGCAGTTTTAAAATAACCATGTACACTGTGGAAAAACAAATAAAATAATTATATTAACTGACACCACAATCCTATGCATGCCTTCCCAGCCCCATTAAGTTAAATGAGCCTTATCCCCAGGAAAGCAAGGATAGTACCACAGCCTAAATTAATTTTACTGCATCAGAGCTTAAGTTTGTCCCAGCAAACTTTCAAAGACTGCTTTTGATGCATTTGTTTATCATCCTTGCTATTTTAATTGTTTATTACAAAATGGACTTATGGACTTCTTTCTGTTTCCATTCATCAGAACGTAAAATATAACTGATTTGACTTCTTGGAATCACAAAAAGGCAGGCACTGTTTTGGTTTTAAAACTGGCTTGGACTGGCGTGAAGGACTACTGTTCTTTACCAGGGCTAGATGCTCTTGACTCCTAAGGAGAACCAACAAAGGGCTTATTCCAGAACAGTTGCACTGAAATGCATGAGGCACCTTTGGATAACAGACAAGATAGAAGTCACTATGAAACTGAATGGGTCTTTTGACTGAGCATTTGGCTGGGAGACAGTAGGGACACATGCCAGAAATGGAGAGAAGTCTCCCTGGGGCAAAAATGAAAAATTAATGAAACTCAAGGCGACCTCCAGAACATGTCAAAAGCAAATAAAAAGGAATGAGGGCAACTGACAGCAGTCCAGGCTAGAGGAGGGGGCTTGACAGCTGGCATCTTAAAAATGTGGACAGAATATGAATTGCGGTGTGGTGGATTTTTTCACTTTCCGCTAGAATAGCGAGAAGGGGAAAGGACAGGGTCTCTCTCTCTCTCTCTCTCTCTCTCTCTCTCTCTCTCTCACACACACACACACACACACACACACACACACACTTTTTGTGCATCTTTTTAAAATCTCACTACAGCACTACGTCCTGCAGCTGTGAGAACAGTTTTGGTTTTATACAGTCTACTGAAGTCAGTAAGTCTTAAGAAGCAGAAATGTGTACATGGATGTGTACATGGTAAGAAGCATAAATGTGTACATTTATGTGTACAGCCCAGATGACTATGAGCCTAATAGTAACGGTTCCGCACAGGGCTGTAGTGGTGACCAGGTATCACAAATGTGTCATAAGGCATGCTTGCGAGCCTCACCTCCAGGTGAGTATGTAACCTCCAGAAAGAGAATATGGCTGTGATCCTAACCTCCAGTTCTACGTGAATATGTCTGTGATCACTTCTAAATGAATATGGCTGCAATCCTAAGCTCCAGTTAGGCTGGCCTATGTCTCGGCATAAGCCCTGTGCTGACCTGGGGATGTTACAAAACTGTTGTAAGATACTTCTGTGCCAGTCCTGGAGAAGGGTTAGGCCAGTGCACAGCCATGCACTTGCCTCCCTACAGCACCACGGGAATGAGAAGATCCTACCAACTTAGGTTAGGACTGCAACCTATGCCTCTCTGCTGCAGGCAACAGCCGTTTTCCTATTCTTGGGCTTCTCTGCATAATCTGACAAGCAATGATTTTCAAATTGAAAAAGCAGGTGTTTTTCCTTCAAATAATTTTGAGGCAGCAGAGAATGGAAAGATGGAAAGAGAAAACCTAGGACATGTGTGTTGCTACATGTTACCAGCCAGCTTTGTGTTACAGACTGTCTCTTCTTATAGCTGAAGTGGCTTTTCAAAAGCTTTTAATAATTTTTCAGGGTTCCAAAATAAGCCTGGATGGATGAGATGATATTTAGACAAAATCTGAGCATCCCAAAGGGAAGCAGAAACATCCTGGCATTAATCGGATCTCAATTTCAAAGTCAGAGGAAGACAAGCTTGCCTACACGCCACTGATACCTTTTCTATCTATGCATTTCTTCCTTCCTGTCAAAGAGGAAAAACCAAGGAACCTAACATTTCCCAAAAACACATTTTTGGGGTTTTTTGTTTTGTTTTGTTTAAATGGGGTAGTCAGGTCCTGTGTTAATTTTCTTGCCAGAAAGCCTGAATGCCTTGGGAGTATGGCCAGGCTAAAATCACTGAACCAATTGTTCCCCAATTCAATTAAACACTGAAAAAACTGTAACATCTCCCAGGAGATCCAAGCTCTAAAAAGGACTCTGCCACAAACTGTTTAAAAATCATACAACTCAGACAGTACTCCAAGCAACCTAAATACCGACTACCACCCCTCCATCGCTGGATTATTTTGAAGACGACAAGTTTCCAAAATGGAACAGCAAGCTGTAATCAGATCAACTTAAGCTTTATTAATCGGTGATTAATCAGTGGGGAGCAACTTTATTCAGCATAAACAATTTTAGGAAGCAAAGCCTAAAATTAAAAGTACACTTATTTGTTTCCTGAGACTATGTTGCAACTGTGCATTTGAATATGTACAAAATAGTGATGCATATTAATTTTTACATTGCATAGGCAGTTACACTGCAAACTGAACAGAAGTTTGTTCAGCAGGATCAATTTACTAAGTTTGATGCATTGATATCTTTTTTGTATACTTTAAATATTTTGATTAGTTTTGTTGTAAACTGCGTTGGGAATTATTTTATGGAAAGAGTGCATATAAATATATTAGACATACAGTGCAATCCAAAACATGTCTACTCAGAAGTAAGTCCCATTGAGTTCAATAGTACTTACTCCCAGGAAAGTGTGGTTAGGATTGCAGCCTGAGGGCATAATCCTAACCAATTTAGACCAGTACAATTCACACAACTCCCCATTCCTGTGGTGGTGTGGGGAGGCTGGCACATGATTGTGCACTGGCCTAACCCTCACACCCAGGAGTGGCGCAGAATTTTGTGACACCCCCCGGGTCAGTACGTGATTTGTACCAGCCTGTCCAGGGATTAGGGATTGTGCTGGGATGGATTGATGGATTTATTGGAAGCCTTGGCAGAATTAGTATTGTATATAGTAACTGGCAACAAAGGATGCTAAGCATTAGCCATGATAAGATTTTTTAAAAGTTCAAATAAAAAACATAAAGGACTGCCAAACAGAACAAAACTGAACTCAAATATTTGCTGATTTGACAGACTGATCCACTTCATGCTTACTTGGTACTGACACAATGAATTCTGTGGAATTTACTCTAAGGTAAAGGATTGCAGTGTACAGGATTACAGCTTTGGAAATAATAGAAATGAGACAGATCTCCAGTTGCCACAGAATACCCCATGATCACAGTGTTTCTCTTAGACCTTACAAAATCATATCTAGTAGCATCTAAAATTTTTGAACAATTTTTGAGAGGCATTTTCCTTTTCAATATTTATTTTGTTTCTATGCCATTCTCACATGGGTCCCTATTAATCTGAGACTGATCAGGTTCAAAACAACTTCAGTGACAAGCCAGCATCAGAATTATCTAGCCAGCGTCCTAGATAATTCATTAGGCTCAAGAAGCATTTACCAAAATTACATTAATGACTGAACAATACTCAAAATTGCATATCCCCTTGCAATGCAGATCTCTAGATGCAGAAAAATCTGATCCTTTCATTACAACATGAAGCAAAACACAGGGTATGTTGTCTGCTAGCTAGACCATCAATAATTTCAAATGACAGGCAACACCAGCATTGGTCCACAGGTTTCTTCAAGATGTTTTGTATTGCTCTAAGTGCTGAACAGCAGGAGTGAGAAAAGAGTGCTTAGCACATTAAGGCTGTCAGATTTTATCTCTGCTTGCTTCTTTCTCAAGGCTAGACAGAGAGACCTTTTGGCTCACACCTGCGGATGTGTGCTCTCCAAGTTACCACCCACCCAACACATGCTGCTTGCCTGATAAGAGCATAAAACAACTGGAGTGGAAACAGCCATTCAGCCATAACAATTTCCAGCACCAGTGAGTAATTGAGAAGAACATGTGGTGCTACTACTCTGTGCGCTCCTGGATCACCCAAACTTAGCGAGAATCGGGCTCAGTTTGGGATGCCTGTGTTGAAGAAAATTGAAAGAGGGCTTCAAATCAGAGACTGTAATTTTTTTCACCCAATGAAGAAATCTTGATGATGTTCCTAGTGAGGAAATGTATAACGGGCAGCACTAGTGTGGCTGACATCTGATCAGTGGGCCAGTAAAGGACTACTGCAGTAACATCACAGTAACATTGAAGCATTGGTTTCATTTCATCCAATGTGGGAGGTCAGTGTATCACCATCATGACGGATCTCCTCCCATGCAATGTGTAGTGTAATGAACTGGGAGGATATGGTCATGTACTATTGTCTCATTCCCATTGGGTTTTTAGCTGTAACGTTTGATAGTTATATAAACTATGAAATAACTATGAGTTATTTCAACATGGTTTGTTTCATTACGTTCTGCATGAAACTGTGCATTGAACACTATATAACATGGTATTTTAAAAACATCAAGATTTAAAAAATTTTGGCCAATGGTAATATCACCCTCCTCGCATGTCATCTGGTACATCTTGCACACCTCTGGTTGTGCCACCGACTCAGTGAAACCTGCTGGGTTTCAAACTCATCTGGTGGGTTAAAAGATATCTGGGTGCCTGAACCAGGATTTCCCATTATCAGACAAGCAAATTAGAAGAATGGAACCCCAAATTCACAGTACTCAAAAAGGTTAATTGGACAGATTGCACATCTTTTTCCAGCAGTTTCAATGTTACTGCTGATCTTGCTGAGATACCAAAGATCAGTGTAATGGGGGACTTCAAGCCACATAAATGACAAATATTATTTTACCTTTAACCATAAGGATATGATTTTCCCAATCTGGCCTTTGTCTATTTTTCCTATTTTTTTTTAAAGAATGTTTCCTGGATTTTCAAGAAAGCAAACACCTGTGTCATTATGATAAAATCTATGAATTAATTATCTTCTTTCCCTCCAAAGGGCATATGCTGGTTAAATGCTATATGTACTATGTGTGTGCAAAGGTATTGTTGAAATTTGATCAAGGAAGCCCATTTCTCTCTTTTCACAACAGCTTCAGTGCTGGGAAAACCAAAGCTAAAGGTTAATTCCTAACAGGAGGAAAAGCTCAAGACAAAGGGCACAATCCAGAGCAAGTTCAGCCTGCTCTGCCCTAACTGCTCTCTCCTAACTATTATCCAGAGCAGAAAGTTATGCTGCATCCAGAGAGTCAGGAAGTCTGGGCTGCCCTAACTGCTCCATAGTATGTTAAGTAATTGACACATGGGGAGGACTTGATCCTGAGGAGACATCCCTCAGATCACACTGAACAAGGAACAGATGTGGTGCCTACAGTGGTGACACGGCTCTGCGCATCACCCGGTTTGGAAGTCTGTACGTCACCCCTGGGATGCGCGCACCCCCACACCTGGACTGCGCAGTCGCCAAAGTTGGCGCCTGCGCAGTTGTTTCTGAAGCCATCTGGCTTCAGAAAGAGTACTGCACAGGCACCATCTCTGATGCCTGCAGAGTACTTTTCTGAAGACTTTCAGCTTCAGAGGAGACTGTGCAGGCGTCAGAGTTGGTGCCTGTGCAGTACTCTTTCTGAAGCCATTCGGCTTATGCTCCGCTTCCTGAGTGAGGACGAATGGCCGTGCAGAGGTGCGGACTTCTTCCGCTCTACAGAAGTCTCCTCTGAAGCTGTTCGGCATGCTCAGTGTGTTTCTCCGCAGTGCACGTCAGCTGGCCATTCAGGCCAGCTCCAAGGACGAGTGGCAGCTTCTGGCTGCTACTCTGCCTTGGAGCAGGCCTGAATGGGCGTGCTGATGCCCGGGGCCTGCCAAAGGACAGTCAAACTTCTCTGGCACATCACCCCATACGGAGCGCATCACCCAATGCAGCCCACACCAGCCGCACCCATCTGGTGACGCCACTGGGTGCCTGCCGTATAAGGAGTCCCTGATGAGATGCCAGTACATTCTACAGTGAATACAAGGGGCTTCTTGGAGTGGCCTGCTGTATCCTGAGGTTTGTGGGCAGCCGTAGTTTGTTCCATATCTTGAGGTTGAGAGGCAGGGGTTTTAGCTAGGCTGGCCAAGAACTCAGATTTTTGGTCAACACTGCCATTTTTACTCGGGCCTTATCATGGACCCCTATGGGTCTACTCATTACTATACCTGCTCCTGAGGTGGTATATCTCTGAGGAGCTGGAAGAGGGCATTTCTGCCTTGGAAACAGGCTCCGGATACAGAATAACTGCTCTGCCCTAGGCAATGCTAAACATGCCCTCAACATGCCTCTGCTGAACTCCTTAGGGCAGAGCAGTTAGGGCAGAGCAGGTCCACCTCTCTTAGGGCACCCTATCTTGCCTTGCTCTGCCCTAAGCCTCTTCCATAGTAACTGGGGTGGAGCATCTTGCAGTTGCTCCACCCTAGTGATAGACAGGGCAACCCAAGGGCTCTTATGTGGACAGATTAGTTGCTCTGGATTGAGCTGCCTGTCAGAAATTCAACAACAGCAGACCAAACCACAAGAGACTGGATTGGGAGATGGATATCCAGGACAAATTGTCAGGGCATGTCACAGCTTTCCCTTGAAGAACCCAAGTGCTTTGGAAAGTCTGCTGCATAGGGCATGTGTCCAGAAACCCCATCAATCACAATGAGATTGTAACAGGGAAATAATATACAGGTGTGTCCCTGTACAGGCATTAAAAATGTCACTTCTACTTCGGTTTCCATGGAAAAATGGTAAGTCACTTTTTTAAATCTTAAGGCTTAGACTGAGCCTGGCTAAGGATGTGGATTTTAAATATACAAGCATAGGAGCTAAAAAAACTCCTCTCATTAATTGTCTAGTTTGACCTGACTAGCAAACCAAACCAAACCATTACTTACCTCTATGGAGCCATTCCTTAATATGCCTTGCATAAATTTGTCTCATTTTATTAAGCCCACAAGGAAAACAGATATGGCATCTGAAACATCAGGCTAATAGTAACCTGTCTTCCTTAATAAAGTGTTGTGAAATATTTTCAGAAGAACAAAAACAGTCCTGCAGAAAGATACAAAATGAGATGATTTCTGTTTGAAAATAATGTGATCCTACGGTTCCATTTGCTTTGGGTTTTTGTTTTAGGATTCAACTGCATATTCTGCTCTTGATTTCTAAAATCAACTTGAATTTTGACAGTTTTAAAAAAGACAAAAAGGTAATCCGGTATAAGCAGGCATCCATCAATTGCTGCATGCAAAGCACAAAGGCCTGGATTAGATTGATATGAAGGATAAGCTGTTACCCAAGAGGCAAATCCCCCATCTCCAAGCCACTGAAATAGTTCAATGGAAAAGCAGAGCCAATATGATCGGTTCCAGCTGCGTCACAGAGCTAGACTAAGGACAGGAGCTCACCCTGTCTTGTTGGGACCAACCCGGGTCTCAAACCCTGGCCTGCTGGTTAACAGGCACAGTGTCTTAACCCGGTATACAATTTAAAAAAAATTTAAGGCAAGGCAATATAGTTCAATGGTTCAAAGTAAGTACAATATAGTTCAATATAGTTCAAAGTAAGTACTTTGAATATTTAAGGTGCCAAATTGAAACCCAACACTTCAAGGTAAAAATTGTTCAGTAGCGTGGAAAAAGATCCTCTGAGGCTTTTCAGAACAACTGTATATGGCTTACATGACCAACAGTTCAGTTCAGAATAGGGCAGCTGCATATGCATATACAGGGCCTTGATATACATGCCCCAAAATCCATGGAGTGTCTATTCTTTGACCACCTGCATACACCAAAAACCATGAATCAAATCTATGGATCTCCCCACCTCTTGTTCTCTGAATGCGATCAGAGCATTCTGATACTAAGCAGGTTGTTTAAGGCCAAAAGCAGGTTGTTTTGTACCAAACCACAAATGCCAATTTGTGGGCTTCTGGCTTTGGAGGGCCATCTGCTAGTTACGTATAGTCCCCAAGCCCTCAGAAATGCTTCTGAACATGACACTGGTGCCACTGTCCTGACAACACCACGGGAATTGGAAGTCCAATGAGTTACTCTGGCCTATGTTAAGATTACACCCTTATTCTCAGGTGAGAAGTAGAATCATAGAGTTGGAAGGGACCTAGTAGGTCATCTAGTCCAACCCCCTGCCTGCAGCAGGAAATCCCCCTAGAGCATCCCTGACAGGTGCTCGTCGAGCCTCTGCATGAAGATCCCCAGTGAGGGAGAGTCCACCACCTCCCTTGGCAATCTGTTCCACTGCCGAACCGCCCGAACCGTCAAGAATTTTTTCTGGATTTTTTCCGGAAAAAAATTTCTGTCAGGAATTTTTTCCGGATGTCCAACCAGAATCTCCTTTCTTGTAGTTTGTACCCATTGGTTCTACTTCTGCTTTCAGTAGCAGCTATGAACAAATGAGCCCCTTCCTCCCTATGACAAGAAGGCCTCCGTCAGTCTTGAAAGACTATGGTATCGTGCTCGGCACTGCATACGCTGCATGCGAAGCATGAAAGCCTGGGTTAGATTGTTATGGAGGATAGGCTGTTACCCAAGCAGCAAATCCTCACTCTCCACACCACTGAATTAGTCCAATGGAAAGGCAGAGCCAATACGATTGGATCCAGCTGGCGTCGCAGAGCTGGGCTAAGGACAGGAGCTCACACTGTCTTGTGGGGCCAACCCGGGTCTTGAACCCTGGCCTGCTGGTTAACAGGCACAGTGTCTTAACCGCTTGCACCACCCACAGCCCTATGACAGCCCTTCAGGTATCTGAAGAGGGCAATCATATCTCCGCTCAGCCTCCTTTTATCCAGGCTGAACATCCCAAGCTCCCCCAACCTTTCCTTGTAGGGCTTCCCTTCCATCCCATCTAGTAGTATGCTAGGAGTAAGGAAGCAGGCTGTGCTGCCCCTGTACATATATTTCTCTTATAGAAACAATAACAGCAAACGAAGCCAGGGGAATTATTTATCCCCCAAGCCCAGTAAATGTGGCTAAGAGACTGAAATCACAGCAAGACCAAAATCAGGGAAGATACAGGACTGCCAATTTTGTTTAGTGAGCCATAAATTTTGTGTTTTAATATTTTTATTTATCTATCCACTAAATCACAAACAAAGACAATACAACAAAAATTTATTTTTCAGAGAGAAAAAAATACATGAGTCATTCTAATCGTGTAGCATTGGTGAAGCTGACATTTCTACTTAATTTTTACTTTTATAGTTCCTAATTTTTAAAGCTAGTTAAAAAAATTTTTAGTCAAATTTTAAGTGTGACAGTTCTGTGAAGGATTGTTTCATAGGATGCTGACTCATTAAAAAAGCTAAAGAGCACAACCCACATACAAAAAAATAAAAAAATAAAAACAAACAGCAAAGCCAAAGGCCACAAAAAGACACTGCTGGACCATCCATCAAACTAAATTCACTGTCACCAAAAGGTCATTATGATCTTATAAGATTACTGTGATTCAGAAAAGTACTGTTAGGATTTGAGTCAAAGGAGAACTTCAATGCAGCAACATTGATCACTTCCTCTTGGGAGCAAATAGGGTGAAACAATCGCTTGGAGGCTAAAAAGAGACTCTAACCAACATGATCCCATCATGTTGTTTGATTTGTGTCTATGAGGTGAAGGAGAAAGTGAGGTTGGCTGCTATTTTTGGTGGTAGCTATGTGTGGGTGGCGCAAGTGGCTAAGACACTGTGCCTGTTAACCAGCAGGCCAGGGTTCGATTCCTGGTTCGGCCTCACAAGACAGGGTGAGCACCTGTCCTTAGCCCAGCTCTGCGACGCCAGCTGGATCCAATCGTATTGGCTCTGCCTTTCCATTGGACTAATTCAGTGGCATGGAGAGAGGAGATTTGCTGCTTGGGTAACAGCCTATCCTCCATAACAATCCAACCCAGGCTTTCGTGCTTCGCATGCAGCGTATGCAGCGCTGAGCACAATACCATAGTCTTTCAAGACTGACAGAGGCCTGCTATGTGCCCACTGATACCGGTATTTCCATTATGAGTTAGAAGGAACTGCAAGAAAATGTTAGGCTGAACTTTATTCTGGATATCACTGAATTAGTCATTCTAAGACTGCACTGTGTGTAGTAAGTATTGGCATCCATCAGTCTCGAAATACTATGGTATCATGCTCTGAGTGTCCTCTCCAGAACACGATGGCCTGGGTAGATTAATTCAGAGGATAGGCTGTTACCCAAGCAGCAAATCCCACCTCTTCATGCCACTGAAATAGTCCAATGGAATGGCAGAGTCGATACAATTGGTTCCAGCTGCGTTGCGGAGCTGGGCTAAGGACAAGAGCTCACCCTGTCTTGTGGGGCCGACCCGGGAATCGAACCCTGGCCTGCTGGTTAACAGTGGAGTCCTACACCTGTACTGCCTCATTATGGGTTTGCTGTACCTTAGAAGGCATACTATCCCTTCTTTTCATTGGCATCTGGGTACCACTCTGAGGGGGGTCACACACTGGGGGGGGGTTAACAAATTTGCTAAAATTGTTCAAAATAATATCCCGATAAGTCATATAACATTGAATGTGTATTTTCCAGCATAATCAACTGCAAAAAATCCCAACAAACACAGTTTTGAAATATCTCTTTCCTATCAAAAGTTACGGGGGGAAATACTGAAAGACCTAGAATGCATAGAGCCCTATGGAAACTGTCATTGAGCCATATAGTGCCTTTAGTGTCCTAGTTGGTTGGAAAGGGCAGACTGAGAGGAATTCAGTGCCTCCAGAATGGTCATGTCTTAATGAATGGAGCACCCCTCAAATCAACCCAGAAGGTAGTCCCTGAATTCACTCCTTCGAAGCATGTGTTGCTGTTCAAAATGATATCTAAGATTTAATGAAAATACTTCATTTCCATTTGAATTCACATATGAATTCACAAGAGTGTGGCGTAACATACATCAGCTTCCCATTTGCAATATCTAGTTCCCTTATTGTAATTCATATTGTGGGAAGAGATGTATTATTACATGTTTCCACCCAGAGGATCCTCCTGCATTTAAATTTCAAAGGCTGTCTATTAAACAGATTACAATGACTGACTACGCATCAGTTCGATACCTGTTTGCTTCCTGGTGCAAAACTCATCATATAAAAGCATCTCCCAAAAAATATATGGCAGAAAGGAAGGAACAGCAACATCAGGACGATAAGCTCTGATTGCTCTGGGGTTGGGTCTGGGGAAGTGAAAAAACAGTGTACCTAGGGTGACCATGGGCAAAATCCCGAGTAATTATGGGGAGTCCTTGCTCCGGTGTAAGAATAACTTACTCTGGATTCCAATATGAATTTCCCATAGGTTTTCACTAGGTGGTGCAATAACTAAGGGTGCACGTAAAGTCTCTTACATGCTCCCGTAGTTACTCTGGATTTGGGGGCATATGTCATAACCACAAAAGAAGACAAGCCCCCCCAAAATGTAAGCATCCAAGAAAAATGTAGGACATGACAAAATAAAAGGCTAGCTCAGGAAGGATAGCTCATGTCTATGCACTGGCCTAACTTTATTAAAGCACTTTTGTGCAGAGTGACCATATATAATGGAGGATAGAGTGGCACTACATTTAACCGTTGCATAGGTGAGAGAATTTAGGGAGGTGTTGCTTTTTAAACCCTTCGATGTTGAACTATATCTGCCTAAATTCCCTCACCTATGCAATGGTTAAATGTAGGGCCTCTCTGTCCTCCATTATATATGGTCACTCTGCTTTTGGGACACTTCCAGGCCAGCATAGGACTTATGCCAGGGCTGGCCTTACTGGAGGCTAGGATTGCAGCTTATTTTATATATTATTAAAATTAAAACTATTCCATATATTTTATGACACATAGGGCTAAATCCAGAGCAGTTACAGGTCCATGCAGTTATATCATCTTCTAGTGTTATCTGATGGAAAGTCATCTTAACTGCTCTGGAGCAAAGGGCTTAATTTATTAATTAGAAGAATTTATTAATTTCTGCTCACAGGAAAAAGGGGGAGATTGATTTTTTCCAGGACACAAGGCTAAAAAGAGGACATGTCCTAGAAAAAGAGGACAGATAGTCACCTGAATGTGCACCACCATCACATTTGCAGAGGAAGGTATACCACTATCCCTAGTAGCTGTCTATTGCCATCTTGTTGAGAGCAACACTGATTTGTTGCAACCTATATCATTCTTTAAATTAACTGTAGATTGTCTGACTTCTTAATCTGATTTCTTGTATTTATTTTTCAGCTGTAACTCAATTGAAAGACTTTTTCCCCTTCTAAGCCATAGCATAGTAATGAGTTTTCTTACTGCTCCCATAAATCTTTCTGCTGCTTTGTTGTTCTTTTAAAACTAAAGAGAGACTATTTCCCCGCAGCACAACAAAGTGGATTTTAATCAAACACTTCTGTCAGTGGAATTTTGTATGCTTCCAGTGAGGAGGGACCAATACAGATGATACTAACATAGTCCTAGATGATGCTTACCACCTTCAGTGGGCTGTCAAGCTACACAGAGGGTGGGTGGAGTAGTAAAGGGTTTCTCTTTCTGAGGAGAAGCTCCGACTCTGCAAATGCACAGAGAACAGATGTCTTTCTGCTTTCAAAATGCTAACCAATCATCCTGAAAGAGCCATACAGTTTTAATTCCACAAGCATTAGCTTAATTTTTTTCAAATGCTAAAGCAACACATATTAAAAGAGGTATTCAGCATCATCTGATGTTAGAAATGTGACAGACTGGAAAATACTATATGTAGATTGTGTAACTCCACACCTAAATCTTTGCCTCATTATGGCACATCTTATGCTACATTCATCCAGACACTGCTGGCCAAGAAAATATAGGACAGAGAGGGATGTTGGGGTGATTTAGGAGACATTTAGGGCAAAATCTAGAGTAACTGCAGGGAGTCTTTGCTCCGGTGTAAGAACAATTTACTCTGGATTCTAATATGAATTTCCCATAGGTTTTCACTAGGTGGTGCAAATTGTTCTTACACCAGAGCAAAGACTCCCTGCAGTTACTCTAGATTTTGCCCTAAATGTCTCCTAAATCACCCCAACATCCCTCTCTGTCCTATATTTTCTTGGCCAGCAGTGTCTGGATGAATGTAAAGTCTCTTACGTGCTCCCGTAGTTACTCTGGATTTGGAGGTTAGAGTGTGGAGAGGGCTAGAAGGGACAGATCTAAGTGGCAAAGGTCTTCACCAGCAAAATAGAAGGTATGAGTTCAAGGAGACTCATAAACGACAAAGAAACCTCCCAGTCGGTAAAAAGACTTTTACTCACTAGCCATCTCATCAATCCACCATCACCAATAGCCTGCAGCATGTACTCAATCAACAAATCAGCATGATGAATGAAGGTAAAAAGTAGGATTGGACTGTGAAGGTAACTGGAGTGTTTGGTAACTGAGAAGAAAATATAGGATTGGACAAAGTAAATGAGAAATATTCTGTGTGTGAACAACTATGATGAAGAAAGACAGTGATAACCTTCTCACACACCTTCTTTCATCCTACAACCACCTCCCTCTTTCCTCCTTTTGGTAAATAAATCCAATCACTTCCACACAGTTTATTTTATATGAGGGCCAAATTATTAATAAGAGACCATAGGTATGTGTTGTATATTCTGGGACCATACATAGTTTGCTTACTGGTGCTTTAATCCTCTGTCTGGCATGCAGGAAAAGCAGAAAGATAGAAACCTATGTTTGAAGCCTTCAGTATTATTAGCGAATCTATTTTACTTCATGTTCGAACCCAAGTTCCATCATTCTTCTGACATCATGATTAGTGAGCGGAATATTTGGCTACACTCTAAGAGCACAATCCTAACCATACCTACTCAAAAATAAGCCTCATTGTGTTCAATAGGTTTTACTCCCAGGAAAGTATCTTTAGGATTGCAGCATTAGTGGTACACCAACAGGTACTAACCTTGCTGCAGTGTCTTTACGTAGCCTTTTTGCACAAACCTGTACAGTACTCTTTGTTTCCGTCATTAGATCAGTCTCCTGTTTTTATTTTTTTATATGCTTTAACCAGATTATGTGAGTGTCCACCTGTCAAATGGCTAAGCCAGTCTAAGACTGAAGTTCAATAAAGCAGTCACTTTCAGAATCTGTGCTGTAACTAAATTATTTCTGAAGATTTATCTTGTAAACAATAAAACACAACAGAAAGTTACCACCTTTTCCCCTTCCAAGTTCAAATGAAAAGTCTTTATAAGGTGCAGCCTGTAATACAGGGTTACCTCTTTTGTTGTTAACTTGGCACTCTCCCATTCTGATATATTGAACTTTGTGGAGTAGAATGAAAAGAGCTCTTGAGTCACAGCTCTCCTGTGAAGCAAGGCTTTTCAGGAGAAAGTACTGTACTAGGCTTGATCACTATGTAACAGCACCTATTCAGCAGTTCCCACCAACTGAGAACTCTTTTATATTTTCCCCCTATTGCTTCACAATTCCACACACCATGACAAGCTGCAGAGGGTGGCGAACGAGACATTTGAGAAAGCTGTACAAAAACCTTCAAATAAACATGCTCTTTGCTTTCCTCTTAGTCTGAACTAAGCTTGCTTATTAACCTTATTTATGCTTTTATGGTTAGGGCGACAAAAGTGTGTGTTTTTCACACTCCCAATGTATACTTATGGATCAATTGGCATGATAAATTTTTATCTGTGTATGTAAGTTGGTGTTATCCAGGTGTTATCCAGTTGTTATTATCCAGTTATCCAGTTGGTGTTATCCAGGTTGTTACTCTGATTTCATGCAGAATATAAACCTGTGGATGGTGGAGGAAGTCAATGAGATTGTGGGTGGAACCACATTGTACCAGGTAATTAAGATAATGGAGAATGGCAAGGTTGCCCTGTAGTAAAACAATTCTGGACAGGAAAGTGGAGTTTTAAAGAAAGAATTTGGCCTATATATTGACTTCCCTTGCATTAGTGATCTTAAAAATTGACAATCACCAAGTCCACCTTTTCCAGACTTTGATGAAAGAGTATTGGTTTTGCCTGCTAAAGGTCCACCACTGAGGGTGAATTGGTGGGGGAAGATGGAATGGAGTAGAGGGAGGACAGATTGGGTCCAGAAAGTGGTGGGTTTGGTGGGAGCAGTACCCTTCCTCCCAAATCCAAAGCCTCTTCCCACACCTGATTCCACTGCCCAGGTCCGCATGGACCTGCACTGGCTATTATGCTGGCATAAGTCCAAGTAGACCCACCATACTGCCAAAGCTTATCCCTCAGTAAAGGAATGAATGATCCATTGAGGAGAGGAGACCTCTGGGACTATCATACAGACTTGCCCTACAATCCAGAGTAACTATGGGAGCACGTAAGAGACATTAGGTGCACCCATAGTTACTGCACCACCTAGTGAAAACCTATGGGAAATCCATATTGCAATCCAGAGTAAATTGTTCTTACACCAGAGCAAGGACTCCCCATAGTTACTCTGGATTGCGCCCATAATTGCACAGGATGCCGCATGAGTAGGACTGGGCTGTCATATTTTGAAGAGAATGCTTTAAAAGAGTTGGGGACCTCAATTTTTCTATCATAATGCTGCAATTTAGAGCAATCATGCTTTGTGGGATTAAGGGGAAACATCACAGCCTTAGTTATAACTGAAATAAGGCAGTTTTAAGCAGCAGAGAGAGCAAACTTGACCTAGGGCGCAATCCAGTGTAACTATGGGGAGTCCTTGCTCCGGTGTAAGAACAATTTGCTCTGGATTGCAATATGAATTTCCCATACGTTTTCACTAGGAGGTGCAGTAACTGTGGGTGCACATAATGTCTCTTACGTGCTCCTGTAGTTACTCTGGATTGTAGGGCCTGAGAGTTTAATAGAATCTTTGGCTGTTTGGCTGTTTTCAGGTTTTATTCCTACTAACTTAAAGTTTTCTTATTAACTTACACAACTGTACAGTTTATGTGTGAAAAGGAAAAATCTCATCTCCTATACCCAGATGTGATGTGTTTAATTTCCTCCTGGCATGTTGACATTGTAGAAGCAACCCTTTGATTCCCAATACTTGGAGTTGTGGAGAAAATCTATATTACAGAAGTGCTATTTCTAATTTTGGAGACAGGAATTCCTCATAGAAGTCCTGTTTCAAAACCACACAACGTATTTACAACTCCTCCCATAGATTCACTGTCACAACCCACGGTAAGCAAAGAGAACTGAACCCTATTCCTTCATGCTGGAAGTTTAAAAACAAAGAACATTTTAACTGAGCAATCAAGATGCCATATGCAAGTGACAGAAATCTTTTGAGTCTCAAGAGGAGATGTCAGAGACTGCAAAAAGAAAAGAAAAAAACAAGTCATGATTGTTCTAAGATAAAACCACAAGTTTGTTAGTGTGAACCCGGGAAAAATACTTTCAAAACACAGAAAGTTCACTCAGGAGCAAATTAGGTGTTACAGATTAGGTGTTACTGACAAATGTTTCTGATTTGCACCCAAAAATGGAAATAGGTTTTTGGGAGGTCCCAGGCAGGGAAAAAAAAGTGGTAGGGTCAAGGAAGATAGCACAAGTGTGGTGCGCCTCAGGGTACTGCCCCCCCTTGACCTCCCAGGTATGCTACTGCTGTGTCTTAGGCCCATATCCTAAAGTCAAAATAAGCCCTTTGGGTTGGAGCAGTTAAAGTAACTTTCCATAAAATAACACTTGAGGGTAACATAACTGCGTGGACCCGTAACCAGTGGGGGTTCCAGCAGGTTCGTGCCTACTCTATAGAACCGGTTGTTAACGAGAGATAGAACATATAAAGTTTAAAAATAGCCATTTAAAAGTGGCTGCAAGATGGACATAGAACCAGTTGTTAATTTCTTTGCATCCCATCGCTGCCTGAAACTGCTCTGGATTTTGCCCTTAGTTGTATAGTACATCCCTAGCATGTAGAAGCTTCTGTGTTTAATACCTGGTATCCAGGAAAGACTCCTAATTGGAACCCTACAGAATTGCTGTAGACTGAGTAGACAAAGTAGAGTTACATTGTTCAATGATCTGACTCAATGCAGGCAGCTCAAATGTTAAGATCCTTAAAAATAACTTCAATCCTTTCGCCTTCTTGTTGTGTCACTTCAGAGTTGTTGTTGTAAATAATGTTACAGATGTGTTACATAACATACACACATGTGCAATGTAAGATATCTCCCCATATAAAATGTCTATCTAATTTCAGACTCATGTATGGAAATGGCTAGCATACTGTATCTCTAATAGCAGTGATCCTCAAACCTGCTTCTGGAGCTGAAACAAAGTAAAATAGTATCAGGGATTCCTGGCTGGGGATGTGTGAAATCCCATGAGGCTCCAGAGTTGTGCTGCTCTGAATGGATGGTCTCATGGTATGCTTGTGAATCCCCTAATTTCAGGGAGCTCCAGGACTGCAAAGAGCCCACTTTGAGAAATGTGCACTAGAGAAAGTGACTGTTATTCTTACAGGAGAGCAACCTGGTTCAGAAAACACTATAGAAAGTAAAAGCAAGTGTAAGAAAAAGTTCTTCCATTGACGGGAATGTTCATTATTGCAGGTAGTGTTTTATAATGAAAGGAAAGTACAATTGAGCTTGCACAACAAATCAATGGCATTGATTAGTTGTTCAGTTTAACTTATTGTAACAAATCAATGTAGCATATGCATGAAAGAAAGAGATGTCATGGGATTCTGTAAGTACCTTACCATCCCCTCTCTACATTCTGACCAGCATTACCATTTCCTGGTGCTGGACATGTACAACCACTCAAATGCTTGTGATGCTACAACAACAACAACAAGAAGTTTATTTGTTTGGCTAAAAGCCATGACAATTACAAAATAGTTAAAATGGTAAATTACAAAAGAACAATAAACTTCTAAAAAGCAGGGAAATTACTAGTACATTTGAATTATAAAACTGTAGGCCTTATAAAAACCAGTCACCCCTGCCATATTTAGAATTCAAAGACTGCAATACCAGAATTTATATGATTATAACAAATAACCTTAGCAGCCCTAGCATACAAGGAAGTCATATAAGTGACATGATGATCAGTATCAGAAGGAAGGTAACAGACCATCAAAAGAGGATTTTCCAACTGAGTGGAAGCCAAAATGTGTCCTAAAAATCTCTGCCTGGAAGAATGATGGAGGTGGCAAAAAAAAGTATAATGCACAACCTCCTCAGTCTCCCCAGATCCACAATGTGATGCCGTTTTTGCTAATTACAGCAAAGAATTAAAGTGCAGTGTGTATCACATGGAACATGCTTCCATGACCCATTAAATATAGCAGTTGCCAGTTTGGTGCTGTTGTCCCTGGGAAATACGGAGGCATAGAATTGGGCTGCCCAAAGGTTTGTTCTGTTTTCAGCCTAAGGCTGCCCTGGAACCTTCAAATATGAACTCTTTCTATAATGCTAACTCTCAGCTTAATGGAAAGAAAAAATACACAATCTTTCCTAAGCCAACATATTGCAGTGAATTAAAATTGGAGATGTTGCCAGAGGCTATCATTGGGCCCACAAGGTATATTCCAGTGGAAACAGGAAATTAAGAGCAAAACCAAATGTGTTGGTGTCTCACTTTGGTTTGTTATTCCAGTCACTGAACATCCAATATATACATTATTGGGTTATATGAAAGGAGATTATTCTTAATGAATGCTAGCATATCATCTTTATTAAGTTACACAACAAATAATGTGGTTTACTAGAAATACAGTTTTAAGATACAAATTAATTTCTATCTGTCATTTAACTTTAAATCTATCTGTAGCTTAAGTACATGCTGTGATAGTATTTTCAGTTTCTTTTAAATTAACCAGTATAGACTATGCACAATCAGGTAGAACAAGACTGTGGTATTACCCGTACATGAATAATGCTAATATAAAATAATGATCAATCTTTTCCTTATGTAACACTTCTCAGCTCAGACATTTACTGAAGCCACCACTAATTATTTCTGAGAGGATATGGAATGCAATCCCAGCATAGTATGAGTAAATTTAAATCCTGTGAAGTCAATGGGGATTAAGGTCAACATTAAGTTAAATCTTACTGAAATCAATGTGTTTTAAGCAAATCTATCATTCTCAAAAATGACTCTATGATTTATAAAGCTTATATTGAATTTACCTAGTTCTGATCCTCCTATCCTGGTTTTGGAAGAGTTTTAATTATATAACCTTCAGCTGGATACAATTGCATTGCAGTTTTGAAACCAAGCCCATCATTCCATATGCAGTGGCTTCTGCAGTACTTTGGTGTGCAGGTGATACATGACCTGCAGAATATAAAGCAATCCTGAAGATAGGGCTAGCCTATCTATCACTGGGCTGGCCCAATTCCAATATGGGCCAGCCCAGTTATACCAGAAAGCTTGGGCTGGCATAAATCAGCATAGGCTTGCCCAAGACATATGGACCTGGGCTGGCCTAGCCGTGCCAGTCTAGGCAGTTGAGGAGAGGCACGTTGAGGGTATGTTCAGCATGGCCTAGAACAGTGTAGTCAGACTGTGAGCTGTATCCTAAAGTGAAATTAAGTCCCTTGCTCCAGAGCAGTTAAGACTTTCCATAAAATAACACTAGAGGGTGATATAACTGCGTGGACCCGTAACTGCTATGGATTTTGCCCTAATCCAGAGCCTGTTTCCAGGGCAGAAATGTCCTCTTCCAGCTCCTCAAAGTTCGACCACCTCAGAGCAGGCATAAATTTGGGTAGACCCATAGTGGTCCATGATAAGCCAGAGTAAAAATGGAAATGTTGGCAAATATATTGAGTCCTTGGAGAGTCTAACCGCAACCCCTGCCTCTCAATCTCAGGATATGGCACAACAACACCAGCCCTGTGAACATGCTACCCTTGTCCTGCTACCTCTTCAGCAGCAGTTGGGCCAGCAAGAGGCCTTCAGCCCTGTGTATTTGGCCTAAGTTGTCAACTCAGGATAGGGTCTAGTTAGGCCAGCTTAGCTGGGCCATTTTTCTGGCCTAAAGTGTCCTAAAGACACTTTCCTGGGAGTAAGACCTATTGAACACAATGGGGCTTACTTTTGAGTAGACATGATCAGGATTGTGCTTGGAGATTAGCCAGCTAGTTCGCTATGGTCTATTCTGATGGATAACCACTCTCACATGATTCAGAGAAGAGTAAAATATTTCCAGTTCTGCTACTAGAGATCTTTTTTTTAGTGGTTATGTATTAAATATGTGAAGAAAAGATGGTTATCCCTTGCCCAAGACATGTTGCTATATTGACAGGTGGTAAATTGAGGGGTGGAGTTCAGTGAAATTCTCTGAAATTTCTAGAGGAGTCTTGATGTTGACAGTTGCAACCTGTTACCGGCGGAATAGCCTGTGGCTGGCCACCAATTTTTTTCTCAGGATGTCTCAGAAAGATACTACAAGTAGAGGATTGACAAATGCTGTGAACATAAAAAAAATTAATGACCACTGCATTGAGTTCCTCCCACAATCTTCTCAAATTCTTTCCTCTCAAAATGGAAAGTATTTTAAGCCTCCCAAATCTTACATCCTCTCAATGTGGGAGGATTGATATACAGTGTAGACACTTCAGATACAAAATGAATAAAGTAATATAAATTTAAACATTTATATGGATCTTTATGGTTTCTAGATAGGACAATCTCAATTCCATTTTTAAGGCAAAATCCAGAGTAGCTACGGGGAGTCCTTGCTCTGGTGTAAGAACAATTTGTTCTGGATTGCAATATCAATTACCCATAGGCTTTCAGTAGGTGGGTGCAGTAACTACGGGTGCAGTAACTTACGTGACATTATGATTGTAGGGTGTGTCTACTGAAAAGTAAGCCCCGTTGTGTTCAATGGAGTGATGGGATTCAAAGAAATTAACAACTGGTTCTATGCTCATCTGGCAGCCACTTTTAAATGGCTATTTTTTAAACTTTATATGTCCTATCTCTCGTTAACCGGTTCTATAGAATAGGTGCAAACCTGCTGGAGCCCACCACTGAATTCCTACTCCCAGGAAAGTGTCTTTAGGATTGCAGCCTTTATCTTCAATTACAATCGGACCAAAAGATAACACTGGATAATAACCTGGTACATCCCAGCATAACCACAACACAAAAACATGGATCCAAGACATGGCTTAATATGAATCCTCTGTATTTTTCCATGAAAGACCCCCAGCTTTTTGAGGGTAAAGTCTCATGAGGTGACTTCAATACTCTTTTCTTTCCCATTACTGTAGCATTATGTTACAGATTTCCTTTTATAACTGGTAAATGTCAGTGAAAAACTGTCAGAGCGAGACAATACCATTGCTTACACTTTGTCCGTCAGCACCAGGGTGACCAGATGACAAACCCAAAATTCCTGAACCCCAAGGCCAAAATTCCTAATCCCAGGCCAAAATTCCTACCCACTGAAAAAAAAAAATTGCCAAAAATGTATTTTTTGTTTTTGTTTTTCTGTTTTATGGCCATAACTTATGATAGGACGGAGATAGCTCAAAACTGATTTTTGCATTGGATTCAGCTCTTCAATACGAATCCAACGACATATGGCATGATGGGGTACTGTGCACTATCACTAAGTTTCAAAATGAAGCCAAAATGTAGGACAATGATGCCAAAATGTAGGACACCCGGACAGGAGGCTAAAAATCCGGACAAATCCGGGTTTTTCCAGTCATCTGTTCCCCCTGGTCAGCACATCTGTCAGTGTGTTCCCAAACCTAACCTTCTTACTCATTCTCCATACTTTGTCCAAATTGATCATTTCCAACATCCTACTCACAGAAATTTGGTGGGGTTGTACCAATGGACAGATTTGAAAGCTACACATAGGCCCAACAGCAGACAACGTCAAAAAGCTATTCCTTCTCCCCGGCAGGACAAGCCCCAGTACGCAGAACTGTGTTTTTCATTTGCAACAGGGAGCCAAGCCTTCTGCACACACCTATTATGTGAAGTGCTTTTGCAAAGCAAACCGGCTTTTTAGAAAGGACACTAATGGAAGCTGAAAAAATACACTCAGGTTTCTCTGCACTGAAAAAACTCTAATGTGCTACAACAGTTTTAAACACATTTCTCTCATAACTTTTCTACACTGCTCTTTTCCCCCTCTTTTTTATAAAACTAAAAAAGCTGTTAACATGCTAACAGTTCTCACTGCCAGTATTTCTAATTATAGGCAGATATTTTGGAAGAGATTCCCGTGAATGAATTTCTCTGTCTTAAACACTGAGTTAAAAATAGATTAGAAAAGTGGAATGTAAGGAGGTAGGGCAAGGCCAGGTCTAGAAAAAGTGGCCACATCAGAAAATTCAGTCACATATTTTTCAGATGCTTCAACCCATATCCCAGCTGTTCCTATTGAGTAGAAGAGTGCAAAATTTATTTTCACATAGTGATTATGTTTTTTATTATTGCTGTTAAGCATTCATGGAAGTTATTTATTCAGAAAAACCCTATTTATTTCATTGTTATTTCATTCATTATTCTCATTCCCATTCATTTTAATTTCTTATTCGCCAGGCTCTTAGAGAGTAGAGCTGTTTTATTAGGAACAAAACAAGAAACAGTGTTGACTGGAGCACAAGATGACAATAAAATTATACTGGGGCTGGTGGGGGGGGGGTGCTTTATCTCTTTGGCCCATCATAATTCCCACATTGAATGTCCATTCCTTTTAATGTTTTTACTGGAAAAAACCTTTCATTGGTGCTCCAAATGAGCTCAAATGATCAGAAAATGAATTATACATAAGTACCCCAGTTATTATTCAATCACAACTCTGATTGCTTATTAGGGATAAATGACAAATTACCCAAATAACTTCATTTTTTTATTCTTAGAACTACTTATGATGGACATTCCAATTCCACTTACTGTCAGAGACCATTGGAGTACCTTCTCTTTTCTTTGCAGGATGCCTTATTAATATTTTGTTTGTGTAGTTTGCTAGTAATGTCATAAAGTCTGGAGAGTTTAACTCTATGTTACAGTAATGGATGTGAAATTCAAATAAGGATTAATGGTTTGACAACTGAACTGTTACAATTTTTTCATCTATTAAATGCATACCTCTTGCAATGATCAAATACAAAATTGAATTTGTTTTATTTCATTGTAAATACAGTAGTAGAATTCTTGAATTTCCACCTCAGATGAATGTGGATCATAAACTGTCCAACACCTTTCTAGAAGGCTTTTCAAGAATTAAGAGACAAATACATGTGTTTGTTGAGGGCTGGAAGTGACATCATTAAGCAGCCGATGGCCAGAAATAAGCACTTTTTCTCATTTAGCAGCTCACTAGCTGCAAATGACAGAAAACATGCAGATTGATCATATTTCCAAGATATGGGATTGCTCAATTATAATGCCTTTCAGAGGCATCAATATACAGCTCAGCAGTTGAGAGGCACTGTGTAAGTGACCTCAAAAGAAGGAGCACTGAAACCACAGCCTCCATAATAATTGGCTCCCCAGTACCTTGGCAGTGCCTCTTGGTCTGGACCTTTCCTTGAACCAGTCATTGCTATCTCTCCCTCCCACAGCCTCAGCAGAAATGGCGCTGATGAAAGGGCAGTGCTGGGAGAGCCCAGTTATCATGTGAGCTGGATAAAGAGCTTCCACATGCCATATGAAGCCTATAACCATTATGTTTGACATACCCCCAAATCCAGAGTAACTACAGGAGCACGTAAGAGACTTTACGTGTACCCGTACTTACTGCACCACCTAGTGAAAACCTATGGGAAATTCATATTGGAATCCAGAGTAAGTTGTTCTTACACCGGAGCAAGGACTCCCCATAGTTCCCCTGGATTTTGCCCATAATCTAGATCAGAGGTGTCCAAACGTTTGAGCAGGAGGGCCACATCCTCTCCCTGACACTGTTTTGGGGGACAGAAAATAAAATAATTAATTTACATTTCCAAATTTGAAAGTATTTACATACATTTACTTACTGTAAATGAATATATGAGAGCAGAACTTATATGAATGAACAAATTCAGATAAGTTCAAAAACACTAATAGAATGAGGGGGTGATCTTCAAACAAGTACATAAACAGGTACACAGATGAGATGCATGATGCCTCTTCAGCCTTCAGAACAGGGCTAGAGAGGATTATATAGTTCACTCGTGGTCTGGATGGGGGGCTTGGCGCAGGCCATATACAGTAGATACTGCAGGCTGTATCCAGCCACCAAGCCAGAGTCTGAACACTCCTGATGTAGGCGATAAATATTTTAAATTCAATAAAGGTCAGAATGATCTTATAGAGTATATAAGTATCCATCACAGCTCTATACTACAGACACTAGAATAATTTCCCTCCCAATCTGCTTTCTGCTGAATGCTGATAGTGTAATCTTAACCCCTAGTCCCATGGCAGTTTGGGGTGTTGCAAAAGTGCCATAAGGGGTCACCTCTGGGGGTGGGGGATACCTCTGCATCACCTCCGGGGGTGGGGGTTAGGCCAGTGCAGAGATAATAGAATCATAGAATCATAGAGTTGGAAGGGACCTAGTAGGTCATCTAGTCCAACCCCCTGCCTGCAGCAGGAAATCCCCCTAGAGCAGCCCGACAGGTGCTCGTCGAGCCTCTGCTTGAAGATCCATAGTGAGGGAGAGTCCACCACCTCCCGTGGCAATCTGTTCCACTGCCGAACCGCCCTCACTGTCAGGAATTTTTTCCGTGCATATTTATTGCCAGCCTCTCCACACCACCGCAGGAACAGGGAGGCAGGTGAGTTATGCCAGCCTAAAGTGGTTAGGGTTGTGTCCTACATAACTTATATGATCATTATGTTTATATAATGGGATTTGAGTTTTCTGTTCTTCTTTTCCTTAAAAGCAGGAGATTTCTTAGCCAGTTTTGAGTAAAGAAAAGCCTATGGGCTTTTGTGTTTTCATTTTCTGCTTAATTGGCCATAACTTTTGATTGAATATAGATATTCCAGTGCAGTTTGTTTCACTGCATTCTGAATTAAATTACCTTTCCAATGATATATAACCTGATGGTATTATCTTGGTATTATGAGGGGTTCCTACATTACCCATTTTCACAATTTTAGCCTCTAGTGTCAAGCTTAGCTTGTTGCCCCCCTAAAACTTGTAGCCTGGTGCACCCCCTGCACTCCTAGCTCTGCCACTGGTGCAAGTCAGCAGTTCGAAACCTGAATACTGCAAGACAGGGCGAGCTTCTGTACTTAGCCTAGCTCCTGCCAACCTAGCAGTTCAAAAGCATGCAAATGTAAGTAGGTAACCTATTAATGCAATAGGCATTGTAACCTATTAATTGTATGGTATTAATAGGTATTGTAACCTATTAAATGTAACCTATTAATGCAAATTAATAGGTTCCACCTCGGTGGGAATGTAACAGCATTCCATGCATATGTGGGCCGCATGTCCTGCATGAGCACCGCTCCTTAGAGTCAGTCATGCCTAGCAGTGCAACCTGTAGTGGACACCATGATCTTTACCTTTATTATATTATATACCTTTATTATATTATATTTATTATATTATATATATTAGCATTATATACTATTAAATTATATATTTATAATTGTATTATATACTATTAAAGACACTGGATAACATTGGAAATTTCCAATTACTACCCTTATTTAAATGTTTTTAAGACACTGGATAACATTGGAAATTTCCAATTACTACCCTTATTTAAATGTTTTCTAAGATACTGTACCACAATAATTCCTATTTCAGTGCTATCACTTAAAAGACATTTTCTGTTCAATATAAGACCTGAGAAACTTGTCCGGACAGAATGAAATGGCTGAGGGGGCTCCCTATTTGCATCATATGCATTATTAAGTACAGCTTTCAATTTATTTAGTCTGTGTTTGAAACACAATTATAAGGATCCAATTTACCCCCTCCAAAGATGATGTCTGCAGGCTTTCTGAAAGTAATAACTGCAATATATTATGCTAATTAAGCTCTAATAAATATTGCTTTTGTTTCAAAAGGCATGTAAAGGCGGGTTGTTGCAATTACTGTAAGGTTCGAATTGTCCTCCTATGTATCATGCCTATTTGTCATAAACAGCTATTGGGATATATTGGACAGTTAATATAAAAAGCATTTTTATGGAAGGACATTTGTAACCAGTTTCACTTAGAAATGTGAAAATGTGCACATGCTTTCTTTAAAGGCAACCTTCCAGGTGTCGTTTGCTGTCTTATAATAACCTTTAGTTACTAACTAATTACAAGGCCATCTTACCATGCAAACATTCAATTGTAATGACTGGGAAACCCCAGCATTTGTAACTCTTAACTCTTACAGGTTTTTTCAATAAGCAGAGCACAAGGGCCAGGTTAAGCACATGTATCATGCCCCCCACGATCACCATGATGGGGGCGGCGCAAGACTAGCCAGCATCTGAACAAAAGTACTACTGTATCATAATAGTTTCTTACTTTTCAGACAGTGTAAAATAGCAAAATATATTGCAGACTATGTAATATAGCAAAGATCTGAAACCCAGACATTTCTCCCTGGACTAGTGTAGAACCATGCCAAATCTTCCTTTAAAAGTTTCAAAGTAGCTTAATTGGGATTCACACTAGTGTGCTATTCAGGCACCTACAAATACAAACTACAAAGTCAAAAGCCAGGACTAGTGTTACATATCAGGTGGAGCCAGGACTAGTGTTACTAGTGGGCTATAGGACTAATGGAACCAGGACTCATGTTACACATCAGGCCTGGCTGGGCTTGGTTTGACAGCCTACACCAGGGCTGTCCAGTCTTTCAACTTGAAGGCTCCTGGACCTTTAACAATTTTGTAGAAGAGGAAATTTCTGCAGATGTAGCTTGTGATCTGTGAGATGAGAAGCTTCACCTGCTGAAATTCCCTCCTCTATATAATTGTTAAAGGTCCTGGAGCCCTCAAGTTGAAAGGTTGGACAGCCCTGGCCTACACTGTCAACAGGGCACATCCTTAAGATCACCCACATGGAGTGTGACAGCCATGGTCACTGCTTTTGTCCTAGATTCCTTGGTTTACTGGGAAATAGAAGGGGAGCATCAACTGACCATCTTCCTTGAGCTCAGTACCATTTAACATACCTAGATGCTCTGTGCCTGCCCCAACAACACAGGGGCTAGGGCATCAGGGAATTAAAATGATGTCTGGGGAAAGGAAGACAGATTTCTACTGTTCTCTTCTCACTTTCCCAATAAGCCATGGGACATTTACCAGTGATCATGGAGGAGGAGTCACCAAAGCAGAGGGGAGCTCTGCTTTCACAGCATGACCACAGTCTGAGCAGAAAGGATAACTCTTTTCTATTTTGCCAGCATGGCTTCTGCAGCTAGCATACCTGGAGGAGACTATAAAAGCCTTCACCCCTAAACTTTACATTGAAGAATCCCTGACTGATCAACACCCTATCCCAAACCCTGGACATGATTTTTTTTTTGCCGGGAGTGGGGGGAATACCTAATGTGACATGAACACCCACCAAGACCAATTTTTAGAAATTTAACCCATAAGACGATGAAAAGGGGTGCTATGTGTTTTTGTCCCTACACTTAACATTGAAGACTGGTTAACACCCAACCCAAACCCCTGGACACAGAAGCATGAAATTTTGGATCGTATTCTTTCTGTGATGTAAGAACTGATTTGGTGCCCTATGGTGCCTGCTGCCTGATGTTGCCTGCTAATGCCCAGTGCCCAACATGAGATGCCCAGTGCTAAGTGGAGATGACTGGTGTTGACCAGTGGTACCCATTGCCACTCCAGCAGTCTTTTCAAATACATGGCCAAAAAAGTGAGACCAAAATGTACTCTTTTCTTAAAAAATTGCAGGATTCATACAGTAAGTAGTCTCAGTATTTGAGGGGCAGGTATTGATTGTGTTAGCCTGGCAGTCTATTTTAAGAACTTTTGCTCTTCATTGTGATTCACTTGTGTGTGTGTTTGTGTGCGTAGCTGTGTGTCATCCCAAGGCCAAGAATAAATTCCTCTGGCGTGCCTGCTCCAAACACTGGGCATGCTGCCAAGTCTATCATCTGGTAATTAGGCCTCATTTTCCTTTCCACGCCACTAATAGAGATGTTAAATAGGATTTGGTCTCAGCCTTGAGCCCTTGGGGGTTCGCCTTGTTACTGCTTTCCACGAAGACTTGCTGACATTCACCTGAAGGTCTGTAAGAGTGAGCAGTGATTCTTAACAAAACAAAATCTGATATACAACATGTTTTTTTTCAGGAGTGTACTGAGAGGTGAGTGGCTGATTTATGAGCAAGCTTTTAATGGAGTGTGCTGAACACACCCTCCCATCCTGCCTCCATGTATCACTCCCCCCTATCCATACTTTCTTCCTCATGAGCTTTGGACTGTGGAAGAACAGATATAAAGCCTGGAAAAATAAGACTCTGGATGAATATTAAATTCTATGGGATAAACAAACTCCATTAGTTGCCAGGACCACAGGGGGCTAGTTCTCTCTGTCACTTCAGCACAGCTCCAGTCACCTCTGGAGGGCTCAGGAGGGGCTCCCTATTGACCTGCACTGAGCCAGATCTGGGGATGCATAATATACAGATATGGAGGTCCCACCATTCATTTTTTTGTTTTATTACGTTAAGATTTGGGTTTTGTTTTTTAACTAGCAAAAACATACCTGTGTTTCTGCTACGCCATCCCCCCACTGCACATCAACCCCCCCATGCACATCAACACCCATGCGCATCCCCCCATGCACAACATCCACCATGTTTATCTACCCCATGTGCATCAACCCTCCATGCCCATCAACCCTCCATATGCATCATCCCCCATGCGCATCATCCCCCATGCACGTCAACCTCCATGTGCATCATTCCTCCATGCATATCCATACCAATATGCATCATTCCCCATGCGCATCATTCCCCCATGCAAATCAATGCCTCCGCTTATCAGTTCCCCATGCGCATCATCTCCCATGCACATCAGTTCCCCATGCGCATCATCCCTCCATGCGTAACATCCCCCATGCGCAACATCCCCCATGCGCATCATTCCACCATGGGCATCATTCCACCATGGGCATCATTCCACCATGGGCATCATTCCACCATGGGCATCAAACCCCTTGTTCTGTTCTGACTGGCTTTCAGTTCAGAACCGGGTTGCCCCTGTACTCATCTCATTAAGTCAGAGGTCCCGAAAAGCCTCTTTTAAGTGCCAGAGTCTACCACTTAGCACTCTGCACTTGCTCAGAGGCACTGAGGTATAAATGAGCACTGGCTTTAGACCACCCTTGGGTCCAACCGGCCAGACTTCAACTTATCCTCAAGGGTTCTTGTCTTGGGTTACCAGAAATAGTGACGCAACTACAGGCTTTCTGAAATAGAGGTCAAGTTTATTTTAGCACCAATCACCACACACAAATAAGGTAAAAGCATAAGCACATTAAAAACTCAGAATCTAAAACAACAAAAGCTTGCTCCTACTCTAGTACTTGATTCTTATCTTAACTTTGATGTCAAAAGAATATAGTCCATCTTACATTAAGCTCCATCCATCCCAGTGCGGGTAGTCCCACAGGCTCCATTTCATTTCTCTGGAGTGCATGACTCTCTCAGCCCCACACAAAGGAAATTCCCCCTAGCTTAATCCTCAGGTATTTTTATAATAGTTGGAGGTATCTGAATGCCTATTTGAATTCTGGATACAATCAGGATGCAAGGGTCTCTGATGCATCCACACGATGGGGCCCAGTCTTGTGGCCTTCCTGAACCTTCTCGGTGGTTCTACATTTTTCTTTGTCTGTAGGATGATGTAACCCAGTTAGCCTCAATTTGCAATTGAAGGCAATAAGCCTTACCAACCATCCTGAGAGATCCAGCAGGCACTTTTGATCTTGTCTCCTTCACCATGGGCCTATTCACACCTCCAGCTAGTCCCAGAGATAGATGGATGCCTCCTAGCTGGCTTCACTACAGGGTAATACTTTCAAGATGGAGTCACTTAGGTTTATAGCAGGGGTGGCCCAAGACACCCCTCTATGAGCATCATTCCCCCATGCACATCACCTCCCCATGCGCAACACCCTCCCATGCTCAGCATCCTCCCCAGTGCTCTCCTCACTCCAAACAACATCCCCCAGTGTACCAGGCACGGAGCACCAAATTGGCTGGATATTGGTCAGTCTTCCATGTTAAGTATAGGACAAAAACATGTTGTGCCCCTTAAGGGTTAAATTTATCCACATTGGTTCTTGATGGGTGTTCATGTGATAGAAGGAACACCCACCCCAAATTTCACCCTTCTAGGCCCACCAGTTTTGGCAGGGCATTGATGAGTGAGTCAGTCAGTCACTTTTCTCTTTTACATATATATATAGAGAGAGAGAGAGTGAGAGAGTGAGAGAGAGAGGTCATATTCATTTTAATTACTTCCCCCTGTGGTTTTTAAATCAATGGGGAAGTCAGGTCAAGATAAGTTTATGGCAAAGTTTATGCCTTCTTTGGCTTCTGTTGTGGGCACATATTTACTAAACAAAGCTGTTAATGATCTAAGAGCAACCTGCAAATGAAGTTATATGGATCTTGGTCTCAGAGGTCAGTTCTTTCTTTGTGCTACCTAGTTTTATAATTTGGTAAGCTGGGTATAAGATGCCTCTATCCCTTATCTGAACACAAATGGTTCTTAAAAGGAAGCTATAATATTATATTCACATCTTTTCCCTATCTGCACTATTATATATAAGCCACTTCAATAACTATCAGGGATTTTGTAGTTGCAAACACCTGGTTTGTGCTTCTTTTTTTAAGTGCCAACACTAGAGACGTCTGCTAGGGGATGTGGATGAATTGACCACAATGGGTGACATGCACAGGGATGTGCACTGGGAGGGTAATACCACTAATGACCAAAATTGCTAAAATCACATTTTGTAAGACTAAAACCATCATGTTTCATACTATTTGATGTGTAATTTACAGCAGAATGCAAAGGGGAAAAAACCAGAATGAATCTCATGGCACACTTACAAGGCACTGAAATTGTTAAGGCACATCATGTTGTTGATCAGGAGCTCAAATCCCCTAACTGTCCTACTAATTATTCCCAAATTCCTGTGGGACACCTGAGGGCCATCCACAACACATCAGTGTGCCATGACAAACTGGCTGAAAATAATTGTATTAAAAGTAATGGCTGAAATCCAGAAAACCAAAATGCAAGTGCCTCATAAAATTAAAGAGGGAGGGGTGACACCACTAGGAATGGTGGATGGTATCTACCGTGTGTGTGTGTGTGTGTGTGTGTGTGTGTGTGTGTGTGTGTGTGTGTGTGTGTATACATATATATATATATGAGAAGTCAGTGTACACCGAAATACACAAGTCCTAAACTAGAGACACATGTGCAGCAGTAGATCCTACCACAGTGAGCAGAAATGGACAGCAGCACCACAAGTTTTATTAGTACCTATCTCTTGTTTGAGAAGAAGAACCTGAATTTGAATCAGCATACAGATGCGCACACATTTGCATGTGGATTAAATTAATGATGAACTGAACATAGGAATGAAAACAGAGAGCTGGATTTCACTTTCTTCCTTGCTTTCCCCTCTGAATTTTGACACACCCCTTTTGGCACTTTGTCCTTAGGCCTCAATACAATATATATAACTGAGTAACAATACAATCCAGAGTAACTACGGGAGCTCTTATGTCGACGTAAGAGACATTAACATCAATGTAGTTATGTCGCCACCTAGTGGAAACCTATGTGAAATTCATAGAGCAATCCAAAGTAATATTTTCTTATGTCAACGTAAAGCTCCCATAGTTACTCTGAATTATGATGTAAGTAAGCATCAAGTGATTCATATAGGAATCCAGCATCAGAAATCCAGCATCATCAGAATCCAGCATCAGAAAGTGCACATGTATTATTGTACCCATTCCTGTACCCTAATCATTTCCTAATCTAGAGCACAGAGCAGTAAAAGCACAGAGCGGTAAAAAATCTCATACAGTTTCCATCTTGTTCGGAGAGATAGTAAATTTAAATAATCAGAAATTGATTGGTTTGCTAGCGTGCTTAAAAGGTTTATACTTACCAAAAAAAAAGGAAATGAGCATAAGTATGAAATTTTGTCTGTTTAATTGGAAACTCCTGATTATTTAATGAAATCAACAATAAAGAACAGGATCAGAACATTTCCTGGCCTTTTTCACTCAATCTAATTCTGAGGGGGTCATTGGATCATAAATGAATATTAGAATAAGAAAAAGAAATTTAAAAAGTTACTTTTGTTAAAGCAAGTAATTAAAAATTTTCTTCCAAGACTAGCTAGATTGAGACCTTTAATCCACCCTCTTGTTTTTACAATAGGTTTGATTGAAACTAGGTTCAGAACACGTTACATTTTTGGAACAAATACATAAAATCATATAGATTTAGTGCACAATCCTGTGCATGATTTCTTGGAAGTAAGCCTAACTGAGTCCAGTGGGACTTACTCCCCTGTAAAAGTATAAAGGAATGAAAACTCAGGGCCAAACCCTAAATGAGCGTAGTGTCAGTGATGAGCTCCAGCACTGGTGCTGAGTCTTGCAAATATGCGGAAAGGCATGTCTGTGGCACCGGGACTGGAGGGGTTGCTGGTGCTGGGCCAGGTGCACACATGGTTGAGCACTGGCTGGCAGTAAGTCTTCTTGGGACAGGAAGAGGCAGAAAGTGGATGGGACAGAATGGGGGAGCAGAGGACCAAGCCCAGGTGGCAGGATCACAGTCACTATATCCTAACCTCCCCTCAGTCTGAGAAGCTTGACATGGGTCTCCTCGAGTCTGTGCCCACACAAAAGCAAGCACAGATCCAGGAAGACTCATTGGCACCATGGCTGCATTACTGGGGACGGGAAGGAAATGCTTCCTTACCCCAAGGAGTCTTCCAGCAGTAGCCATAGTGCACACAGGATGCAGCAGTCACCATTTTGATGATGCTGAAGTCCTGGGTGCCATTGTATTCAGGACTGGGCTGCCCATCATTTCAAAAATTGCCAGAAAAGGTTGCTTCAAAATTGTGTGCCATTTTAACTGGAACAAACATGCTCTTCTGGAAAATTAAACATGGATAACCAAAGAAATGCAAGATGTGACTCTGTTATCCAAACACTTTTTGGCTTTCTCATGGCTGCAGTCCTAAAGACACTTTCTTGGGAGTTAAGACCCATTGAAAACAATGGCGGTTTCTTTTGGGTGGAGATGATTAGGATTGTGCTCTATGCCTTTTATACGCAATTCGAATGCAATTTTACACAGACAAGCGGTTTCTTTTTGTATGATAGTTTTCAATATATGCAATATATTGGACACATGCATGCAAAAATTGTCAAGGTTGCAGTCTAGTAGTAAAGAGGCTGAAAGATCAGTAACAATGCTGTAACACAGACAAATAATTCGTTGCATATTTCAGGAAAAAATATTTTAGTTCTGCTGGTTTGATTGCTTTCCATATTAATGCATATTAAGAATAGGGTATTTTGGTCATTATTAATGCTACTCCATAGTAGAGTTGTTAAAGATTACTTAATAGCCATCAACAACTATGATCAATTGACTGGAGCCAGGGAATGTGGTGAGTGCTCAGCATACCAACATGTGAGCAGCGTAATTTATTCTCTTTGCTCCTTTGACCAGCTAAATTAAAGGAACTCTTCTGACCTCCTCTATTATAACTCTTAAATGAAGCTTAAGGAACTGTAAACACCCCAGCCAGCTAACAAATGACTGAACTGAACTGATTAGTGGACCTTCTTTTATTTTCAGATCTTTGATAAATTTTGGTGTTAATATTTGGCCCTTTTCAACTTGTTCTCTTGCCTTCCTGTCTCATGTGATAATGGGACTGTGATATCATATGAGCTGTTCAATGGCTCCTGCAGTCCTGGAAGGTTGTAAAAGACTCAATATGCTATCCTGCAATGCTATTTTGAGTGTGTTTTATTTTCCCAAAGCGTTTTTTCTTTTTTTTTTTCCAGATTCCCATTAGGCTGCAAACTGCTGTGAGTCCATGGATAGAGTGCAGTATAAAGGAAGCAAATAAGAACAGTATTTATGCACAGACATGCGTGCACACATGCAGAATTTGTATATATGTTGTACAGTCCTCCTGTCTCACAAATGCACATTCAATACCCCAAAGAACTTCTGAAAGTGTCCTTAGTGGACAGATTCTCTAAATGCATTAATTATCTATCATATGTGGCCTCTGGCCTTATAGTGAAATGTATCTTCCCATACTTCTGCAATTTCTTAGAAAGCAATCCTTCTATGGGAAAGAGTGGTAACAGTAGGAAACACAAACAACCATTTCTCCATACGCTATATTTTTTTGGCATTCCAATCATATCCTTCCTCCTTCCACCAATGCAGAGATAATGGGATGGCTAATGCTGTGGGGGAAAAGATGAAGAGGACTCCTCTAGATATGGAAACATTTGGACCTAATTTACCAATCCTCCAGCCACATTGCTTCCCCTTCAGCCCTGCCTCCACCAATACAGTATACGGCAGCCTATAGCATGCTGTGTATCCTGCTGCATGGAAATTTACTACAGTGTAGACCTCCCAGAAAGCTGGAATTGGCCAGACAAGTCCGGCTTTTGGACTTTGGACTTGACTGTCCGGTCCAAAAGGCCGTTGTCTGGCTTTCTGGAGTCTGGGGGATGCTTGGGGACACGGGGGGGGGGGGGGCAGTTTAAGGCTGCCACGGCTTGGCGCAGCTAAGGTCCGCTAGCCGCAGGCAGCCATTTCAAAAGAGACTATGCACATGGGTGCGCAGTCTCCCTATCTTTTAAGCTCCAGTGGAGAAGCTTCAGGGCTTCTCCATGGGCAGAACTCATTATCCTCGGCTGACCCGAGGAAGTGTTCCTCGGATCAGCCGAGGATAGTGAGCTCTGCCCACAGAGACGCCCTGGAGCTTCTCTGTCAGATCATAAAGGATAGGGAGATTGCGCATGCACACAGTCTTCCCTTTGAAATGGCTGCTTGCAGCTGGCGGATCTTAGCCGCAGCAAGCCGAGGCAGCCTTAAACTGCCCCCAGTGTCCCCAAGCGTTCCCCAGCCGTCTGCCCAGCCCTGCCTGACCACCTGCCTGACCTGCCGCCTCCTCCTCCTCCTCCCCCACCACAACCACTCATCCCATATAAGTAAGCCAGTAGAGGGGCTTTTAAAAAAATTTAAAATGTAGGACAAAATGTAGGTCCAGATTTTCAATTGAAAATCCCGACTTTTGAGTGACCATGTCCTACATTTTCACTTTAGGATTCTGCAACAGCAGAACTTTAATTCCTGGTTAGGTTACTTTTACATACCAGCTTAAAGAAAAAAACAAACATTTATTTTAACACTGGGCTGTGGGTGGCGCAATGGTTACGACACTCACTGTGGCTGTTAACCAGGAGCCAGGGTTCAAGACCCGGGTTCCCACAAGACAGGGTGAGCTCCTGTCCTTAGCCCAGTGATGCAGCTGGAACCAATTGTATTGGCTCTGCCATTCCCTTGGACTATTTCAGTGGCATGAAGAGGGAGATTTGCTGCTTGGGTAATAGCCTATCTTCCATATCAATCTATCCAGGCCTTCGTGCTTCACATGCAGCATCGAGCACGATACCATACTCTTTCAAGACTGATGGATGCCGAGTTATTTTAACATTATTTTTACTTTTATTTATTATAACATTTATTTTTTCATAAACATAATTTAACTACTATCTGTTCCCAACCTGTGTTAGAAGTCAAGAATGTTTCTGAAAATAAAACCAGGTCATCTACCTAGAGACCTAACTAACAAATAGTCTTCAGTTCTGTGTAGGGTCTCCCAAGCCTTATGCTATCACACGTTCATCTTGCAAGTTTATTTATTGTTCCTTAAACTGTTCTGCAAGTATACCTTTTTACCATTTCCATCAGTCCATCTATCACACAGAAATAAATAACGGGGCACCATAAATTCGGAGCCCATAAAAGGAGTTGCCTTAGCAACTGAGCCTTCTTGTTTTGTATAAATAAGACACCGAGACCGAGGTCAGTAGCACCCCAGAGCGCTTGAAGGAGACACCAGAGGTGTTTCTCTGCTCTTGTGATGTTGCTTTCAGATAATTACTAAGACTCCTGCAGAAGGCAAGGTAGATATATTGCATCGCCATTTGTTGATTTGTCTTTAGGAGAATAATTAGAGTCTGTTGTTCAAGTTCAGAGGAAAGGGGGTTTAATTTGATGCTTAGGTGCCCAGTATAACTGCTCAGAAGATGCTGCATGAATAAAACATACCAATCTCTTGCACTAAGCTTGGGAGTGAGTATCAGCCCCACCAAGCTTTGCAGTGCTTAAGTATCTGCTATCCAGTGGTGGGATTCAAATAAATTAACAACACGTTCTATATCTTAATAACCTAAATTAACAACAGGTTTTATGTTCATAGAACAACAGCTTCTATGTCCCGTTAGTAACCAGTTCTCAGAACCAGGCACTCGTTAGCAAAGGGTTCTATAGAACCTGTGAGAACACCCTGAAGCCCACCACTGACGCTATCCTAACCATAAGGAGTTCCACATACATGACATAACACATAAGGAGTTCCACATACTAATTTCATGCAGAATGAAGCAATATTTTATTTTGTCTGTTGTAACTTACCCAACACACAATTTTGTGGATATTTAATGGATGAAATTTAATGAGTTTTAGTTGCTTCATGCTATTCATGATAGTGTTGAGGTGACCAAAAGAACAAGAGGCAAGTAAAAATCGTTATTTTTTAACTTTCAGTAGAAAGTTGCCTGGTCGGCAGTGGTTCTCTTTGCTTCATTGCCTGGTCGGCAATGGTACTCTTTGGACACACTAGCTAGTTTGCTGTTATAAACCTGAAAGGGAGCATGTCAGGCAGTATAACTGGAGATAGCGTCCCCATGCACAGGATCCGCTGCAGGATCCGCTGCCTTTTTTTTAGCATTAAAATTGGCCAATATTAAAAAAAACGTTTTCCAGACACTATGGCAGTGTGGCAAAGAATATGATAATAGTGCCATAGAAATTTTGGCAAGTAAAAATGCCAGAGATGTTTCACGACAAACAAGAAATGCCACAAGAACATCACTCATGGAGGGAACATTCCCAGACCTGCTTCTTTATTTGTTTTTCTTCTGATTTTTCTTTTCTCCAGTACAGTTGTGGTGCACTTCAGATACTTTCTATCACTTACGGCTAAGAGAAAGCTCAAAGCAGGTTTCTCGTGACCGTTTAACCTTTCTTCTTCCCTCCATTGCCAAATTCACACTGTGTGAAAAATTGTAGGCCTACCAAGTTATACTCATGTGGAGTCAATTTATTTCTTTTCAGCTTGGGGTTTTGTTCAGTTCTCTAATCCTCTTCCTTTAAATATATAGATTTAAGATACATTTTATAAAATAACTCTCACTTATAATTCCATTCTCTTTAATTTTAACAAATGGTTTTTTTGTTCCATTGCAAAGTACAGCTCATAGTGCTGCACTAACTGTGACAACTAATAAGAAACATTGACTTGTTCTTGTACCTTTTACAACAGGTTAATATTCTCCCACCTGCACATGAAGTGCTGTTAGTCACAGCCTCAGAAATTGCAGAAAGGTTAGGAAATGTCTGTTGTGATCAGCAGATTCATGGCTCAATCTTAACATGACTGTACTGTACTCTGCCAGGATTAGCGTTCTAGCAACATATGGTCCTTTATGACTGTCGCAAAGGGTGACGTGCCATTCAGAGCAGCCTGGCTGCCATTGTAAGTGACTGGTCGGTGTGCCAGCAGACCTTCCACATCTTCCATTGCTGGTAAGTATACATGGAGAGGGGGAATGTGGAGCTTTAAAAATAGCCTGCTTACAGTAAAAGGGCAGGCTGGGGATCAATCAGCTAGAAAGCAGACCTCACCCTTCCTCCTGGAGTGCAGGAAACAATGCAAAGTGATAATAATTTGCTAATTGCTTTGCATTCTGTCCAGCTTTGCATTCTGAATGTTTGCATTGCAGGCAGTGGTAAGGAAAGGGGCCTGTCTCCTAGCCGAAAGGAAGCTGTTCTAAGCAGAGGGAGGTTGATCATCACCTGCCTGCTGTGTTACCATCCTAAAAATGGACATTTATCTTTTAATTTAATGAGCTAACCTCATTAACACTGAAATAAAATCTGGGTGAAAAATCTGGTGATAATTAGGTTATACCTGAATAAATTGTAATCTAATCACTTTTTGTTTTATGTGTTAGAAAGGAGATGAAATTAAAAATGTGAAATTAAATCTAAATAAAAATAACATTGATGGAAAGTGGAAAGACCGTCACAATGGGGTACAATTGAATTGGAATTTGATTGGTTTTTATTTCGACAGCCAATGTTGCCATATTAAAAATTTCAGAATCGCAGAACAACCTGACTTTTCATTGTGTAAAATTAAAGAAATTTTATCAAGAACTTGCCTCGCTACACTTTAGGAGTAGATTGGGACCACTTGGGATGATTTTGTTCAGATGAGAACACCTGTGGGCTGACACCATTCTGCTGTGTTGCTTGAGTTACTTGCCTTCAAGTGCTGCAAACAATGACCTCTACCTACAGTTGAAGACGGAGGGAGCACAAAATCTCTAGCACCATCCTGAGTCTTTGTTGGTTGAACACAAGAGCAATTTCAGATAAATGGCAGCAGCTTAGCTCAATTCCCACTGACTCTATGGGTGTTCAGTATTTTACTGCAACAGAGGTGGCCAATGCCAAGGGCAGTGTGTCATCACTGTTTTGTGTAAGTGCAGAATTTGGCATTAGATAGAAGACTGACTTCTTCAGAATCCTACTAACTTTGATTTTAAGTTTAAAAAGAAAGAAAGAAAAGTCTCTCACCTTCACTGCTGCAAAGAGAGACTTGGGGCACAATCCAGAGTAACTACGGGGAGTCCTTGCTCCGGCGTAAGTACAATTTACTCTGGATTGCAATATGAATTTCCCATAGGTTTTCACTAGGTAGTGCAGTAACTAAGGGTACACGTAATGTCTCTTACGTGCTCCCGTAGTTACTCTGGATTGTAGGGCATGGCTGCAACCCTATCCGCCATTTAGGCCGTCCTAAGCCCTGTCATAAGTCTTGTGCTGACCTAGGGTTGTCACAAAAGTGCACAAGACACTTCTGCCCCACTCCTGGGGGGATTAAGCCCCAATGCACAGTTATATGTTGACCTCCCCACACCATAAAGGAAAAATAGGCCAGGTGAATTAGGCTGGCCTAAATTTCTAAAGATTTCACCCAATGTGTAGGGAAGTCCACAGAACTGAATAGGAGTTTTTTCAGTTTGCAGGGTATATCCCTTCATTACAAAGAGTTACTGTTTAACTCATGATTTTTTCCCTTATCAGAATATAAGCAAAATATGCAAGTCTAAGCAATTTATTTGCATGAGTCATAAACATCACAGAATTCATTTTACTCTGCAAAATTTGGGTTATTTTGCCATGTAATTCTGAATTCCATTTAAAGAATATTTACATTTTTTACCATGGCCTGCCAAGACTTAATTGTAGTTTATAGCATGTATCACATTAATAGGAAACTATGGAGGTATGGAATTTTAAATGCCATGTTTCAAAACTGTTTTACATTTAGGGTAGCACGTTCCTTTCCACTAATGGTAAAAATGCTGCCTAATATGGATACACAAGTATAGATTTTTTTTTAAATCTAGAGGAAAATGGGAACAAGATCCAAGATCCATGCAGATACCAAATTATGTGAATAATTAAATGGGGGATCAGTAACCAGAAGTGCCTCTGTGAAGCATTTGACAGTACAATTCTAACCCTGGTTAGGCTGATACAAGTCCTGTGCTGGCCTGGGGGTGTTGCAAAAGTGCTATAAGGCATTTCTGTGCCACTCCTGGTTGGGGTGGGGGTTAGGCCAGTGCACAGACATGCATCAACCTCCCCACATCACCATGGGAATGGGGATACGGGCGAGTTGTGTTGGCCTAATTTGGTTAGGATTGCCACCTGAATCATGGAGCTGTCACACATGGTGTCCCCATGTCTCAGAAGACCTTTTGGAGGGCCACTTTTGATTGCCAGTGCGCCTCCCTGAAGGAATATACATGGAATAATTATACATGGAATATAGTATCTGGATCCAGGAATGGAACTTCTGCAGGTTACAAGGAGCCACAGTACATGCTCAAAACATCCTGGTCCTGCTTTTTCTTTCTAGCCCCCCATCTTCTTGCTTCTTCTGTGTCTGCTTCAAAACAACAATTTATGCTTAGGACCTAGCTGCAAACAAATATCTAAAAATGTATATTGCATTAATAGAGTCTACTTCATTATTATTGATTCCCTTTTTCTAGGATCGTTAATTACCCCCCAATAAAGTTTACCTTTCTGCATCTTTTGCCTTAGCTTCCCTCTTTCTTCCCCACCAAACCAATGAACTGTGCCATCAGCCACAATGCAGGATCCCGCTAGGCAAATCAGTTGTTTTCCCAAATGTACATGTTATGTGTGTTTAAAAGTACACCTGGTAACACAGTGTAGCTCAATTCTGTTTCTTCTACAAAAGGCAACCTAAACATCAAAAGACTGAATTGAGTTACACAGAGCATTCCTCCCCAATCATCTTGTAGTGTGGGTGCGCAGTTAGAACAGCTGTAGGACATGATTTATGTATAAATCTATTATACTAGTTGTGCACTTAGGTATTACTACTGAAACAAGCCCACACATAACACTTTTGCTTTCTCTTGTGGTAACCATAGTAGCAGCCTTCAATTTTTCTCTTGTCTTGCTTTACTTTGAAAAAGCAGAAATGAGCCCACAGAGCCTCTTCCATTTGCAAATAATCCAAATTCAAATATGCATTGAAGAGAAGGGGAAAAATTATATATAAAAAAATTATTTCAGAGTACGCACAACAGCTAACTGCAAATTGTCCTTAAATTATGCATTATTCTACCACTACATTTAGCTTCCTTTGTTCAGAAAAAAGTGTACTGACTGATGCATCATTCATGTCTTTAACATCAGAGTGGAGTGGGATGGACTGATAAGTATGGCATGCTCCACAAATGTTGCAATCCTAAAGACACTTTCCTGGGAGTAAGACCCATTAAGCACAATGGGGTTTATTTTTGAGTAGACGTGGTTAGGATTGTGCTCCAAGTATCACATAAGTTCCCCTCTCCCTCCATCTTAGAAGCATTCAGGGCAGCAATGGTACTTTGATGTTGAGAGAAGGGGTGTTTATACTGTATGTTGTGGAGTGTGTCTTACAGATCCAACCTGGTTATACATGGATATGAGTCCACATGAATGGCAAATTACACTACAAATTACAAAAACTACAAATTACAGTTTTAAAAATGGCTTTTCTACTGCTGTAGAAAGGTAGTCATGGAAGCAATTTGAACCTCCAAGAAAATGGGGAAGTAGAGGGAAGTCCAAGGGAGCCTTGGAAAAATTCTAACTCAGGGGTTCTAAATCATGCCATGCTCCTAGCAATAATGTGATAGAGTTATGTCACAGAGAGCTGTCATTTGCCATACCTTACTTATAAGATGACTGTGAAAAGGCAAAAATATATGTATTTTAACAGTCTACAAAAGATTTTAGCTTTTGAAACAAGTGAATTTCATCATTCCAACTATGCAACATATTTATGGAAGCCACCACTATCAAGAGTTTTCCAAACAGACACTCATCTTAGTTGCAGAGATGACAAAAATATATGGCCCCATGGTCCATATTAACTGCAAATGTAATGCACGTGCAACTGAGAGTGTGCCTGAGGTCTCCTTGCAGCCATCTTCCTGGTCTGGAGCAGGCAAGAAAAGTGACATACCCTACAATCCAGAGCACATAAGAGACACTACGTGCACCAGTAGTTACTGCACCACCTAGTGAAAACCTATGGGGAATTAATATTGCAATCCAGAGTAAATTGTTCTTACACCGGAGCAAGGACTCCCCATAGTTACTCTGGATTACGCCCATATATGGCAGAGTAGGCCCCATAACAGAAGGAATACTCTTTCGCAGGGAGGTGTCATACATTCTCTATCTGGATGAGCTGGGGCTTACAAGTCTTACTGATTAACAATCCCTTTTTGTAAATCTATATTTCTGACCTCCAGCAGACACCCCCTTAAAGAAAGCATGTTAAGCAGACCAACTACAAGTTGGACTTGGGAGAGTTTGCCCTTCACTAATGAGAATTTGTGGGCAACTTTTATGGAAAAAATACAAATACAACTGGTGGGGAAAAGTTACACACAAACTTGAGCAAAAACCAGACTGCTACTCCTCATTTGACTGTAATGACTGCATTGGGCTACCTTAAGTCTTGTTGTTAACAAACCTCTCTGTGAGAAGCATTTTTTTTTATTTGACAGCCCATAAACGGGGAACTCTGTTAGCAAATGTGCTTGACTCAGCCCTTCCCCCTCAATCAGGCCAAAGTAAATTGCGTTCAGTCCATAGATTGACATGTTGATAAGGAATAACTGTTATATGGATCCAGAGTACCAGGCAACATCAATGCCACACGCTTAGTCTCCAATAGCCTCCGGCGCATGTAATTAGCAGCTCATACACCTCACCTGGTGCCAGCTTGACAGGAAGCTGTGTTAATGATATGAAAGGGAGAGTGCATTCCAGCACCGTCTGATAAAACTCATACCTCTATCTGACAGGCACAGTCCTGAGATTATTGCTTTGAGGATCTGGTTTTCTGCACCTCAAAGGAACACTGCAACTGATAATCAAAAGGGAAAACAGCTTTGATAGAAATCAGTATGGGTCTTATACAGATCTCTCTCTATTTGTGTGTGTGTGTGTGTGTGTGTGTGTGTGTGTGTGTGTGTGTGTGAGAGAGAGAGAGAGAGAGAGAGAATGTAGAATGTTATTAAACAACAAGAAGATGGAATATTCAGCCATGATAAAACATCATGATAAAATCAATCTCTGAATCTCAGACTACAGATGTATTTCATTTCCATCAAGAAAACCACATTGCACAGCTAACCAAAAAAATATGAACAAAATAAGGAGATGATGTGGCCCTACTGCCAAAATGCTTGCCCACTCCTGCTCTAGACTATTCAGTATAAGCATGATCTCTAATTGCTATAATGTTAATAATGTGGTACTATTACAGATTTAGGTACTATGTACATTTTATGATCTGTTCACTGGAAAAAAATATATTCAATTTTCAAATCATGAAGACTCTGTGAGAACAAAGATTTTTTCACAGGGAGGGATTAATCAGCAGCAAGAATCGTAGCACAGGACATGACGTTAAAAGCTGAAAAATAATGAACACAAACTGAATGCACACAAAAGTGTTAAAGCAATAAGGATGATAAATTACATTTTTGGAGAAAGAGGGAAGATATTGATATTCTGGCTAAATTACACATGGCATGGGAGATCAACAAGATCTTTTTCCTTTACCAAAAGCAATAGTGTGACCTGGCCCAAACCAATCTTGTGCCTGAAATCATGCCAATGTTTCTACTTCACTGTTTTTTGTCTTTTCTTTTTTCTGTGCTCACATTAACACATTTAAAGCTTGCAGTCCAAACAGTGTTTTGGACCAGCACATGTCTCTTGTGAAGGCTCGGGACAGCAGTGGTGGGCTTCAGGGGGTTCTCATAGGTTCTACAGAACCCTTTGCTAATGAGCGCCTGGTTCAGAGAACCGGTTACTAATAGGACATTGAACCTGGTGTGAATTTAGGTTATTAGGACATAGAACCTGTTGTTAATTTATTTGATTCCCACCACTGCTCAGGAGTGTCGCAAAAGTGCCACACCCAGGAGTATCGCAAAAACTCTTTCACACCACTCTTGGTGCATGCTCACCCAGTGCAGAGGTTTGGGAGGCATAGGGAAAGCGGGGAAGGAAGTGAGGGAAAGTGGATGACAAGTGTTCCTGGTGGCGGATGGACAGGGAGCGGGATGCTGGCCATGATCCAGCACTTGTGGGCAATAGCATCACTTTCTTGCACACTAGAAGGGTTAGCATACAGTGGAGAGACCACAGTAGGAGCAATGCTCTAGGACTGCCATAACCTCATCTGTCTCACATCCTGACAAGTAAGCAAAATAGGATTGTTGCTGGATAAGAAAACAGGATGATGCCATTGCTACCACAGTGGGTGTTTTTTTCTTTGTTGTTTATCTTCTTTTCAGAAGGAAGGCAAGTGGAAAGAAAGTAGCAGTAACAGCATGACTGCAAACTCGTATGAACAGTTGGTCACCTTTGCATTCATGGTAGAAAAGTGGGCAGACATGGGGTGTAGGGCAACACTTCACCTGTTTGCCATCTCCTAAAGCCACTACTCTAAGAAGTCAATTTACCTGGCCTCAACGATGGGCCAGACCTGGCAATCACAAGGCCTCCAATCTGGATTAGCGTTCCTAGAGTATGACATTACTAACTCCTTCCCACACCATTTCTTTGAAGTGAACTGCATCCCACCCACCCACCCCCCATTATTCTCAGAGCAGAAAACAAATAGGCCTAGCACAAATTATGGCAAATTCTGGACACAAGCAAAGGGGAAAAACAGAGCACTTGGTCCATGGAAGAACCAAGAACAAATCAGTACCCATGAAACCTTGAGCAGAAAATGGGAGGAAATTGGTTCCCCAATTATAGTTGTAAAGTTATGTATTTAATGTGAGTAAAGACTAATCAAAGCAAACATGTAGAGTGCCTAATGAGAATTAGGACAAAATCCATAGCAGTTACGGGTTTATGCAGTTACGTCACCCTCTAGTGTTTATCGTATGGAAAGTCATCTTAATTGCTCCAGAGCAAGGGGCTTAATTTCACTTTAGGATACAGACCTTAATTTATGTTTCCATATACTTGTAGTAACCTACACTGGTAACTTGTTTGAACCCCACTACATTTATACCATTTATACCAGTTTATTGAGCAATCACCTACTATCTCTTAACTCAGAGAAACCAGTCAAAATGTTTTTAAACTACAGTGAACTCTTGATTTAACAAACTAATGAGGGAATGGGGTGTCCAAAAGCCACAAATCCATTAAATCCAAATGACAATGCATATGTGGATGCACAAAGCATAATGAAAAGCCTTTAAACAAGTGGACAAGATCTGTTATTTCTCGTCTGAACATTCACAGTATTCCTTTATTTTCTGCCAGAATTACTTAATACAATTTTTATTTCAGTAGGCTTATGTTGACGACTTCATAAAATCAAAATGCAACTTGATTAAAATGCTGAAGGCATGTTCTTTTAATATAGACATTCCTTTCAGTTTTATAACCTATTCTGCCATTATAATATTTTCTTCCCTGCAGCTCATGGGAAAAGAGAGCAGGCAAAGAGACTGCTCAGTAATCCTATTTCATTCCAATCCCAATAATTTCGGCAAAAAGTTAAACTCATCATATATAGGGTCTTTAATTCAAAACCTATCTTGGCCAGAATTTCGGAGGGGTTTTTCCTCAACTCCTAGATGTACAAATATTGATTGAGGTGTTTTTTTCCACTCCCACACACAGTGAATGTATAGATCTAAAGTATTATAGTAGCCCACTGAGAGCAATGTTCATTTTTAACAGGTTTTGGCACAATTATACTTTATTAACATGGATCTGGTATTTTACAGCTTCTTCTGCTGCTGGTGGTTTTATGAGCTGAAAGGAGAAAAGCACAAATGTCTAATAATTCCAGTTAGAAATCAGCAGATGGAGAACAAGTACTTTATGCTGTCCCTCCCTCTTTCTCTCCTAGAAAACATTCAGTGAGTAGGTTCTTATAAAGCACTTCCAGAAAATGACAGCAGACATTCCTATCAGAAGTTACTGGAATTCGGGGTTAAAACTGCAGTAAGGAAGACAGACTATTTGTCATTCCAGATGTGTCTGGAGCTCTCATTCTCATATGATCAGATGTCCTGTTCCTGGGGAAATCTTGAGTAATTTGTCAACATCAGCACCACAACCATTATCAGAACCATCAGAACCACATGTTAAGTTAGTGGTTACTTTCCAGATGAGCACTTCAGAAGAAATTTATAAATTAAATTCTTCTTTAAGGAAGAAGGGCAGGATATCAATTGAATAAATAAATTATGGACACAAAGCTCATGTGGTACATATCATTTATTTTGTTTAGCAGTGGAAACCACTTTGCAAACAATTTTGTATATAGTATATAGCTAATATTGATGATAATGATGATGATGATGATCAAGACAATAACAATATTGATGATGATGGAGTTAACAGAAATGAGGAGAAACAATTGTGAAACATCACAAAATACAAAAACCTAGAAATTGAAATACAGTGCATTTGGGGAAAGAAAACAATCAACATCCCTACTGTTACTGGTGGACTAGGTGTAATCTCCAAGGCCAAAAGTGAGTTGGTTCAGATATAAAATCAAACATAATTGTTTCATGATATGGAAATAATCTCCATGCTCATACTTCTTCCCCAGTCATACCCTCTGCATCAGTTATTTCGGGCAAAACATACTGGTAGATGGATGCATCAAATCTAACTGAAAATTATTATTTAATCCAACACAATGGGAACGTGTGCTCACATGCGTGCATGCTTTCTCTCACACACAAACGCATACAAACAGAGGATTCATTTCTGTAGCACAAAATCATGTTTTAGTCATCAGTGGTTCCTGAGCAGCCCAAGACCCCTTTCCTAAGATTGACAATTTGTCTGGAAACCCCAGAAGTGATGTCATGGCCAAAAGTGACATCAAACAGGTCTGTCATTACTGTGATGCCAGAACTCTTTCATATCTACTAAAAAATAAGTCCCATTCTGTTCAATGAGACTTACCCCCAGGAAAGCAGCCTGCGTGTCCCTTTCCAAGATGGTGGTGCCCAGGACTTCCCTGAAATTGTTGCAACCCCATGAAATGGCTTCTGACCCCCACTTGTTGATCATTAGTGTAACATCTGAGAAGAACCAATGTCTCATGGCATGTGATCCTTAGTATACGAGAAATAGGAAATTTAGGATCCTATTATCTTATTCTGAAGCAAATACTAAGTGGGTTCCTTATGACTGGAGTTCCAGGTGAACTTTATTAAGTTCCAGCTCTAAGATTTATAATCCTCAATTACTCGTATTGTTCAGCAGATTTTAACCTGACCCTAAGGAGCTGGACATTATTTTCTTTCCAATAAAAAAAACATTAAATGTATCTTCTCATATACATGAAAAATAAAATCAGCAAGAAGACATTTCTACAAGTCTCTAAAAGTAGTAAAAGTGTTACAAAGTAATATTAGGCAAGTCAACAGTGTTTTGTGGACAGTACTGTATAAGGAATTTAGCCTTTCCTACACAGAATTGTTAACCCTGATGCCAAAGATCCACAACTAGTGATACTGGGTAAACATCCCAGAAAGATTAATAATATTTTCACTGTGATCTAGATATAAAACAAAGAAGGAAGTAGCATTTTGTCACTAAGCTGATAATATGGGCCACATGTGAATACAATAAAATAATAAAAAGGGACATGCTTAAGCGTTCAATTAAAAAAACTGTAATTTAAAATTTTCACCCCAGGGAATTTTTTTTACTTCAAAGAAAGCAAATAATCTGACAATATATTTTTCCTCAATACTGGATAAGGTTACTTAATGATTTAAACAAGATATAGGATTTAAATGTTTATTAGTCCCCACAGAGTAAGAGCACAATCCTAACCATGGCTATTCAAAAGTAAGCCCTTTTGTGTTCAATTGGTCTTACTCCCAGGAAAGTGTCTTTAGGATTGTAGCCTTGCCCTACAATCCAGAGTAACTATGGGAGCACGTAAGACACATTACATGCTCCCGTAGTTACTGCACCACCTAGTGAAAATCTATGGAAAATTCATACTGCAATCCAGAGCAAATTGTTCTTACACTGGAGCAAGGACTCCCCGTAGTTACTCTGGATTGCGCCCTTAACCTTATTTTGGAAGTGGGTTTTCATATTTATTCTAGCAGTTTGCAGCAGTAGTAATAACTGCCAGAAATCATAGTTTAAAACATTAGTAGGTTTGGAGGTGTAATTAGTAAACAAGAGGTAAAATAAAACTTATGCTGACATCAACCACTTATCAGATGGGTTAAGGACCTGAGCTGTGATGAGCTGAAAACGGTTGAAAAGGAGAATCTGGTCTTTTTTTAGTTTACAAATGTTGCTGCTATTTTTTAGCTAGAAAATTGTATATGCTCTTTTTATCTTGCAAATTCCTCCTGTCACACAAAGATATATGTAAATGGATTATTATTGCAGTTCTGGAAGGAGTTAGATCAGGAGCTAAAGTGATCATTTATGTTCTCTCTCTCTCTCTCTCTCTCTCTCTCTCTCTCTCACACACACACACACACACACACACACACAGACACAGACACACACACACACACACACACGTACACATACCCACCAAAACAGTCTGAAACAGCATGTCATGGACAAATCAACATGGGGCAGGGCAATTTTAGTCTTTGAAACAGCAGAGAGAGGTTGAAAGAATGAAATATGCATTGACAATGAATTCAACTGAAAGGTGTTATAAGAGCGAATCATCAGAAAATGGGCTCTAAGAAGCTGTAATTGTTTGCTTAATCAGAGAACAAGGGTCCTACATTGAACAAGGATTCCTGATAGATTAGCCCAAAAATAATCCAGTCTTACAGTGGCATACCTCGAAGGGGATAGTACCTTTGGAGGGAGTGACAACCTGGAGGGAATGATCAAAATCGCAAAATTGTGATTGTTAGGAATACCCCATCATCATCATCATACTGTTGGATGCAAATTTTACAGCTGAATTCAGTGGAAAACCCCTCTGAAATATCTATTTCTATCAAATGTTATTGTCAAAAAAATTACAAAGAAAAACACATGGAGCTCTATTTAAAGTTGAACTGTATGGAGCATTTACTTGTGAGTAGGTCAACATGCCTTACGGCACAATCCAGAGTAACTACGGGCAGCCCTTGCTCCGGAGTAAACACAAGTTACTCTGGATTGCAATATGAATTTCCCATAGGTTTTCACTAGGTGGTGCAGTAACTGTGGGTGCACATAGTATCTCTTACGTTCTCCTGTAGTTACTGTGGATTGTAGCTTTCGTCTGTTAGAAAGGGCAGACTGAGAGGAATCCAATGCCATCAGAATGCCCCCATTCTGATGAATGCAGCCCCCACCAAACACCCCAGAAAGAAGACATTCTCTTCAAGCTGACAATGCATTGAGTGCTATGGAAAGTGAAATGGAGCTACACTTCCACATTTACTCTTGAGTAAGCAATGTGCCTTGGCTCCTATTTGGATCAGAGATAAAGAATGCAAAGCCACCAGAACGATTTTGATCCAGTGAAAGTGGATCTCAGCAAATGATCCAAATTGCAGCCACCTCACCTAGTGTAAAAGATAAAACAGAGGGTTGACGTGTTAAGCTACCATAATTCCTTTTTCTGGGTCCTGATAGTACCCAGATGGGGTTGAAATATAATAACTTAAATTGATCTGGGCACCTGAGTAGGGCTGAAAATAAGGGCACAATCCAGAAGTGCACTTGGGTTACCCTATCCAACTGCAAGATGGGCCACCCTAGTAATTCTAGAAAAGGCTTGGGGCAGCCTAAGGCAACATAGGCTGCCCCAAGACAGGTGGACCTGGGCTGCCCTAGCTGAGGCAACCTAGGCAGTTCAGGAGAGGCATGTTGAGGACATGTTTAGCATTGCCTAGGACAGAGCAGTTACTCTGTATCCAGAGCCTGTTTCCAAGGCGGAAATGCCCTCTTCCAGCTCCTCAGAGATATACCACCTCAGGAGCAGGTATAGTTATGAGTAGACCAGTGATGGGCTTCAAATAAATTAACAACCGGTTCTCTGCCCATCTGGCAGCCACTTTTAAATGGATATTTTTAAACTTTATATTGCCTATCTCTCGTTAACAACCGGTTCTATAGAGTAGGTGCGAACCTGCTGGAGCCTACCACTGGAGTAGACCCATAGGGGTCCATGATAAGACAGAGTAAGAATGGACGTGTTGACAAAAAATCTGCATTCTTAGCCAGCCTAGCTACAACCCCTACCTCTCAATTTCAGGATATGGCTCAACTACGGCAGCTCACTAACCTGGGGATACAGCAGGTCACTCCAAGGAGCCCCTTGTATTCACTGTAGACTGTACTGGCATCTCATCAGGGACTCCTTATAAGGAAGGCACCACAGCAGTTTCTTGTTCATTGTGATCTGAAGGAGGTCTCCTCAGGAACAAGCCCTCCCCAGGTGTCACTACTTGGAGCCTACTTAGCATGCTCTGGAACAGTTAGGAACAGTCCCAGGCTTCCTGACTCTTTGGATGCAGCATACCTTTCTGCTCTGGATTCAGAATAGTTGGGGCAACCAAGCTAGGGCACTTCTCAATGTCCTAACTCTGGATTGTGCCCTTAGTAGTGCTAATTTATTTATGTTCAGAAGGGTATTGTTGCAGGCAAGCTAGAGAAAATGCATTTGGTGGGCTATTCACTAGTTTCCCTTTATTTTATTACATGTCCAACCCTGTCTATATATATAAAATTGAAATGTCATTGACTGATTCACTCACTCACTGACTCACTCATCAACGCACAGCCAAAACCACTAGACCTAGAAGCATGAAATTTGGGAGGGTGCTACTTCCATGATGGAGGGAGTCATTAAGAACCAGTTTTTTGAAATTCTAACCAGAAGGGACTGAAAAGGGGAGCAACACGTTTTCATCCCTATACTTTACATTGAAGAATCCCTGATTGATCAACACCCCATCCCAAACCCTGGACCTAGATACATGAATTTTTTTTGGGGGGGGGGAGAGGGTATACCTTACATGACAGGAACACCCACAAAGACCAATTTTTAGAAACTTAACCTATAAGAGGATTTAAATTTAATCAATGGTGGCAGAAATTGGTTTAACGCATAGACATTTACCTTGTCACGGGAGGGTCCCACATTGAACATCTTTAGAAACTTGTATAGTTATTGCTTCATTTTAAATTTGTATTTCAAAAATAAACCCATTACAGAAGTCACAGATATGTTTTCTTTTTGTTCCATTCATTTTGTATCACCCTGTATATAAAAAGAAGGAAGCAGCATTTTGTCACTAAGCTCATATTCCAATCATCAATGGAATGATTTTCTAATCATGCTATTTTAATGTAATGAATGTAGGAACTCTGGTGATGTCACAGCACCGCACAGTCAGTGAGATATGGCTACATTGTCACACCGCTGAGAATAAATTAAGCCAATTTAGGCCCTTGATTCCAGCATCAGTCTCATGAAAAGAAAGACTGAAAGACACTCCTACAGAAACGAGAAACTCAGATGAATCAAGTGGAATATACTAGGGCCCACTGTGTTTCAAGTCATAGGATTCTTGTTCAGGGACAACTGACTCAGGCTGCAATCTGAGCCTATAATGGGACTTACTTCTGAGTAGACTTGCATTGGATTGGGCTATCAGTATGCTCATGGGATATGCTATTTTGTACGGGAGCGTCTCCTAACAGATGCATCATCCCAGTCAGTCAGAACATAGATTGCCCGTACTCTGCATGAGCAAACATTTTCACTCCCTTTTACTCCCTTTCAATGTAATTCCTGCAAAAACTGTCAGGAAGGAGGCTTTCAAAGGAGGAGCCTCACCTAGAATTCTTTCAATTCATTTTTCCAATCTTTTTCTTTCTCTTGTAGTATTTATAAACCCACAGTGTCTAAGCACCTTGACAAATGAATAACAACTACCAGCAAGCAAAAAGATCTCGCACTGGATTCATGCAGGAAGACTGTAACATCTTGTGGCTTTTTGAACAAAATCAGTTTTTGCAGGAAAATGTGAAGCTTTCCCCATTTGCCAATAAGAATGAGGCTTTTTGAAAAGAAGTTCATTGGAACATCAGCTGTCAAATCAATAATGGAAGCAGTTGCTATTTCACAATCAGTACCACACCACAAAAGAACATTAGGTATATCCCTTGGTATATCAGAGGTGCATTTATCCTTTTTATTTTAAGGTTATGTTGCACATGAATCAGCACTCTAAATAGATTCTAAACAGATGTTTCAACTCAGCAATAAAAATGGCGCCTCGGTTTCCATGAAGGATCCATTATCAGTCACACGTTCCGCGGATACAAAAAACCGTGGATAACCCAATCTGCTGTTTCAGCACCTTTAAACCTTCTGAATGCAACTGAAACTCAGTTCCTGTTGCTTCCAAGGGGCTTTCTGACCAACAGCCTCCACCTATGGTCTCTGTCAGTTTCAGAATAAAGCTCAGAGTTACAAATGTGACTTCTTGTTTCCCAAGGGAAACTTTTTGTTTAGTTGTTCAGTCATAGGTCCGATTCTTTGTGACACCATGGACTGCAGCACACCGGGCAACCCTATCTTTCACTAACATCCAAAGTCTGTCCAAAATCATGTTCATTGCCTCCGTGACACTATCCCCTTATCCAAAGGAAACAAGAAGTGACATTTTAATGCCTTTTAAGGCATTATGAGACTCTATGAATGCCTAAAAAAGCATAAAAATATTTGTCTTCAGGCTTCATTTTGAAGCCTGCAGAGGCTATGGGTGAACACAAGCTACCTACGCAGACTTCAGAAAGAACAGCAGAGCACAGCTGCCGTTGCCTTCAACAGGTTCAAGTTGATCTCTATCTTAAATGAAGATTTGGGGACCTCATATCACATCCACGGATAAACAGGCTCAACTTACACACACATAACTGATGAAATGAACTATGTTCTGCTGAACATTCCTGTTTAGCCAACCCATGAGTGTGGTTTTGAGATGCCTGAAGGTGAAAATAAGGCATTAATAAGTATAGAAGCCTTCAACATTTCATGTGTTATGAAGCATTTCATGTGTTATGGGGAGCACTTGATCAGGATAGATTTGTGGTTCCCAACCTTTAGGAGTCTGGTTTAAAAACAGGAATTGTTCTGGACCACATGCAACATCAGCAGTGTGTAGCCTGTTCTCCACCCTCTTTGGTGGTCTGTGGTGCTTACATCTTTTTTGTGAGCACTCTCCCATGAACTATCAAAGAAAGTTCACACATAGATGCTGCCTTCAGTGTCTCCAATCTCTAAAATAGTTTGTGGGGAAGTATCTCTCAAGTGAACAGTCCCCCACAAATTGCCAGAGAAAGTAGAGAATGGACAACCAGCAGAATGGACCACTGAAGTACTGGCTGAAGGCAGTCCACCCTCTGAAGGCAGTCAATCTGGGGATCCGCAAGGAAGTAGTTGCTTGGCATGATACTGGATCAAAGTGATCTAGAGTCGTAGGTGACTTTTTCATAAGAACATACGAAAAGCCTGCACTGGATCAGGCTAAAGGCTCATCTAGTCCAGCTTCCTGTATCACACAGTGGCCCACCAGATGCCTTCAGGAGCACATATGACACCTGCATCCAGGTGCCATTCCTGAAACCTTTCAGACCAGTTCTCAGGGCCTTGCAGACCACCTGAGGACAATGGACCACAGGTTGGGAATCAATGCTTTAAACAGAAAGCTTGGCCTATATTATTAGTGAATTCATTTTACACACTTAAGAAAGCAAACAGCCTTATTATGGTTCATTTTGTTCAATAAATATTGTGTTTGCACTCAAATCTAAGTAGTCATGTTTATTCATAAGATTTATATTCAACCTGGATTTGCACCCCATTTGGTCTAATTAAAAATTAATTTTAATATCTGCTCAGATTATCAGACATTATTGGTCTAAGGAATAGCTCACTGAGAATTTTATTCATATTAGTATGTAACTAGAGTTTTATTTTTAAAGTTTCCTGTGTCTCTGTCTGTCTGTCTGTCTGTCTGTGTGTGTGTGTGTAGAAAAAATTATTTATTTTTTTCACAGGTTTTACCACCCTTCCTCTGAGATGTTCAAAGTGTGATGTTCCTGGATCTTCACCTTTCTGTTCTCACAATAAGGCTGAGACACAGAGATTGTCCCAGGTCTCCCTGCACCAGAAGCTTCAAGGCTGAGCAGGGTGTGAAACCTGTTCCTTCCCTGTCAAAATCCAACCCCAATCCACCCACCATGCCAAAATAATTTATACTAAATCAGACAAAGAGGGGTTTTGATAAGTTTGCTCATGAGTTCAGCCAGGGGAAAATTATATATTAAGAGTTTTTGACACTCTTCTTATACTTCCAAAATACAGTAACAGTTTACTAGAGTGGAAGATAGAGAAAATCTTTCACAAAATAATCTCCACTGAATAAAAATGCTCTTTTCTAGAACAAAAAAGGAAAACTCTTTGAACACCTCAAAAGCAGAAAATATCAGACTTAAAATCCCTCTGGGTCTCTGCATTCGTTCATTATCCCTCTGGGTGTCTGGATGGTTTCAGAGCCATTTCATGTGTGACTAGAACTCTGTGACTATTATTAGGAAAAATGGGTTCCAAATGGTGAAGAATTAATTTCACTATCATATATATAAAGTGTTCAATAAAGAATGTCAAAAACTGGAACTTAATTTTTAACCTTGACAGAGCTGCCTCGTATCTTGTCTCTTGAGTAACAAGGAAACATACATTTGAAATGGGAGTGAATGGCATGAGTGACTATGAAGGTACATTTCAGGACATGAGACATGCAAGATGCAAAGCAAATTTAAAAAGTCCTGCCAGGGACATGACTGAGGGTGGAATCCTAAGCGCCCATTTGGGCCAACACAAGTCACTTGTGGCTCTCCAAGACTGTAGCAAAAGTGCCATAAAACATTTTTGTGCCATTCTCCCAGGGAATGGGCTGGTGCAAAGGAACTGTACCATTCATTCTCCTTGGGCCACCACAGGTTGCAGCAAAAGGTAAGTTGCAGTGGCTAAGCTCAGGCAGAACAGGAGTTAGGAGCAAATGGGGAGAGTAAGGAAAAGGTGGGTGGGAAATGTTTCAGGGCAGGGGCAGGTGTGTGGCAGGCAGGACTCTGGGTTGGCGACCAAGGAGTAAGAATGGGGCTGGGATCTGACACTTGTGCCAGACCCAACCCTATTCCTGGGCAGCCTGCAGAGATCTAGAGATGCTTGGATCTGCTTGGAAACCACCTAAATTGGTTTTGTAGATCCAAGTACAAAACCAGTATAGGGGAAAGTTTAGCACACCTGTACAGTTCGGTTTTATGTGGGGACATAAATAGTAGTAGTATAGGGGAAAGTTGCCCCTTGCCCAAGGATAGCACAGAAACATTCCCAGAAATGTACTAGATTCAGCACAAACATGCATACCTGGGTGTTCCAGTAGGATTGCACTGCCCAAATCTTCCCCCACTAAAAGACTCATGTCCAAGGTAGATTGTTCCTAGAAGGTATTAGAGCTCTGCATTTAAAATACTTTGTTAATTTTCAAGAGATACCAATATATAGCTGTGAGGGGAGGGAATCAAGAACTTTCTGAAAATAGCAGCCCAACCCCATCCTCAAGATACTTCAGTATATTTCCACATATGCCATCATAGCAACAGTCTTACCAGCCTCACCAGCCAGCCTTGAGTCACCTCAATGACAGAGGTGCCATAGGCACAAGCAAAACTAAATTAAAAATGCTGTGTCAACACAGCTCAGACACAACTCAGAAGCCAGTAGAACTCTGCCTGCAGAGAGGCTAAAATTGGGAGGATACTGAAGTATGATGGGTATGGGTCACAGAAGTGAGGAAGACAAACTGACATGTGCAGGGTGACAACTTGCCAAACCCAATATTCCCCTCCAAGCTCCCCAAATTCTTGTCCCCAAGCCAAAATTGCTACGCGCTGTACTTAATTTCAACACTTTAAAAATTGAAAACCTTTTAACATGCATGATTCTGACTCAGACACATATGATGCTCTCAAAATTTGCAGCAACACAAGACATGCAAGTGACTTCAACATGCATTTTTCTGACACTTACATGTTACACCCTCAAAGCACTTTGCAGCAACACCAAATAACTTCAACATATATGATTCTGACATGCACTCTTTCTCACACACACAAATACACACTCACCTTGTTGAGGCTGCAAAGGAGAAGCCATAAGGGGTGCAGTGGCGGCCAGGAAGCTACAGAGGTAGCAGGAGAGCTGCGAGGGGTGCCACAGTGGCCAGGAAGCACCAGAGGTGGCAGGAGAGCCATGAGGGGCACCGCAGCAGCCAGGAAGCCCCAGAGGTGGCCGCTGGGGAGGCCTGCAGGCCAGCGAAATTACATAAGAAACAAAGTGGCAGCTGGGGTGCCAGGCTGGCCGGCAAGGAATGAAAAGCAGTGCAATAGCCACTGGAGAGCCAGCCTGGCCTGAGAGGCAACAGAGATAGCCCAGCAGCTGACGGAGAGGCAGGGTTAGATGTGGGGAAGGCAAAGTATGTGCACAGCCGCAGCTGTGCGCTCAAAACTTAAAAAATTTTTAAGGGCCAGCAAAATGCCCTGGGAATTCCAGAGAGGTGGTGTTTTCCTCTCTTCCATTTAGCCCCCCCTTTTTCCGGGGGGGGGGAGGCATTTCCGGTCATCTGATCAGCCTGGGCATGTGCTTTCAGACAAAAGGATCACCATCAGTGACATAGCTGGCATAGACTGCAGTAACCTCATAAAGAACACTAAAGAAGGAGAGAAAATTGCAGTCATTCTCTACAGTATTTTGTTGAAATGTGATCACTTAAGCTCCCCTCCAAAGGCTGTAATATGAATTGTATTTATGTCCCCACATGAAACAGAACTGTACAGGTGTGCTAAACTGGTTATTGAACTTTTACTAGTTTGAACCTGCTCCAGGCAGGAGGTTGGACTAGATGACCTACTGGGTACCTTCCAGCTCTAGGATTCTATGATTCTATGAACCAGAAATAAATTAATAATTTATTTATAACTTTTTTTGCTTATTTTAATTTTAAAAATGTGTTTTTCAGTTTCAAAATCCTTCCTGTACCTGTGTGTTTGTGTGTGCGTGTGTGTGTGTAAATTTCTCATGTCCCAACTTTATTCATTTTCCACTGACACAAACCATGAAGGAGATCAAACATGACAACCTGAGACAGAAGTCTGAATGAGTTATTTCAGGCTTTCAAATAGCCAATGAGTATTGAAAATATAGGCATCAAGACTGAGATTCTGGGGCCATTAATGTAAATGGGAATGTTGGCACTGATTATAACTGAGCCAGCATTTTACTCCCAGACCCCGTCCGCCATACTATTTATATCGCTTATCACTCTGGAGATAAGGTATTAAAATTTCTGACAGCAGTGGTCTGTAATCTAAGAAGAACTCAAGGATTTAATGACCTTCTTGGAAATTCAGTCACAGGCCCCCAAAGATGTTTTATGATGTAAAGGGATTTATTTATACTTTAATGTAATTCAATTTTTAAATATTCAAATCCATGGTACTGCAAGAAAGGTTTTTTTCATGTAAATGACCCTGGCAAATGACTTGCTATGTAAGAAGCAGAAAAATTAATTACAAAGGCTTACAAAGCTAATAAAGGCTTTGTATGTAATATCATCATGGTAATTTTTCCTAAACTGAAACATGAATCTGATTGGAATTATGCAGCTATGTGGATAATAATACGCCTTTAGATAGATCCTTATTGACTAGAGCCTTACCGGTTAATAATAGCAAGCACCAAAAAAGCATCTTATGATTCCATCCTTGCAAATATGTATGTGACGTTCTGGAGACTTCCTGCCTATTTCACTGCTTTGTGTAGCTATCAAGAGCTTAACCATATAAACAGAATCCCCATGTGATCAATCAGTTGCTATGTGAGCTTCATCTTGAAAGCATGAGACAAAATATTTCAAATAATATGCTCCATACTTAGGATGCGAGTTAAAGGCTAACATACAAACTTGTCTGTCAATACTAGTAGTGCACATACATTGTAAATGTAGGTAGTATTTGTTTTGCCATATGAAGAAGTAAAGAAAAAAGTCATCACATGGAATTTGTAGTGATCTGATTTTTAGTTTTTACACAATGCAATCCTCATTTATGCTGAAACAGGCAGGCAGGCTTGTCTGTGCTGTACACAGTGTAAGGATTGGGGCTGATGCCATGTTACTATGAAAGCTTTCCCTTTCCTCGGTGTAAGATGAGAGCAGCCTGAATGGATCTATCTACATCTAAGCCCCCTTGGGATCTAAGCCCCATTCCTGGACAGGGGGAAGATGGACAGAGCGCAGTCCCCAGGGGTGGGCGAGAGGAGGATGAAGGCTGGGATCTGGCAATCTGCTAGATTCCAACCATGCTTCTTGAGGGCTCTGCACCACATCCAGAGGCAGTGCAGAATCGGGTACACACATTGGATCTGCTGCAGCCCTATTCAGGGTAAGGGAAAAGTTTCCCCTTCCCCTGTGGAAATGTAGCAACAGCCCCAACCAAGTGCTGGATGCAGTGTTGGCCAATTGTGGATTGCTGAACACAGTCCTAACCATGTCTACTCAGAAGTAAGTCCCAATGTGTTCAATGGGTCTTACTCCCAGGAAAGTGTCTTTAGGATTAGAGCTGTGATTATTCTGAGAGCCACTGCAGAGAACCATTAAGGTGTTAGTAAGAGTTAGCTTTCATTTCCATGTATCAAACCTAATACTAGAACTCTTACTCATTTGTGTGTTAGTACCATCAAGTTGGCCACTGGTTTTTGTTGAGTGACCTGAATTAGAATACAGAAAGTTAACAGGTTCAGTGATGGCACTTCGTCCAGATTGTGCATATGATATTGTAATTTCTTCCATATGATCTGGTATGGGAGGAGGTCCATTTTCCTGGGAGTAAACCCCATGGAGTATAATGGGACTTATTATAGTCAATGTCAAAGTAGACATGCACAGGACTGGGATATCAAACCCTAGTGATGCCTCTCTTGTGATCTAATTATGTATTGGGAACCTATCAGTTGCAGGACCACTTCTTAGAAAGTTTATGCCGGCTAGGAGACCCATGGACATACAAGTGCTTATGTTGCTTGCACTCAACTCCATTAAGAAATGGCAACTGTTCTTAACATGTGCCTATAACAAATGTTGGCACATAAGGACAAAAGCCAGAAGATGTCAAATATGAAATCCATGGGGTTTAAGCATTGTGTGAATTCTGTGTCCTCTACAGTTTCTAGTTTGTTCTTGGTATTGATGCTGTAGTGTCTGATCACATGAATACCCCTGATAGCTGCTAATGATACCAGCAGTTTTCGAACTGTCAAGAATGGTTGTGTGTACAGAAGGCCGAAAGTTACTGCAGTAGCATTCTTCAAGCCAAAGTGTAAACAAAGCCCGAAGGATTTACTCTGAGCTTGCTGATAACTTCTTGGCTAATTGCCACAACTGTAACCAGTCATGGTTATCTCAAGTCCCTTCTGCCACTGTCAGTATTTATTTCTCTTCCAGGTCCCAGCAAAGAGACATGATCTTGCTGGCAGGAGAGACAGCTGTATCAGCTTGTTATCATCCTCTCTTGCCTCAGTCTTCATGGGGAGGTTTAAAGTACACCAATAAATTAAAGAGGACAAGTAGATACGAGTGCTTATCGAGGACTGGATGTCCTTTAGGCACTGGTGGAACTGAATGCTTGTAGTAGGTCCAGAGCAAATGGCAGCATCTCTCTCACTGCTATTATCATCTCGGAGGCTCTCAAATGCATGTTATCAATAACTGGTAGACATACAGTCTTTAAATACACTTTGATGTCATTTTAGCCATTTGTCTCTATTAGAGCACAATGCTACTGATTTAGCCCTATCTAATCTCTGATTAAACACATTAAAGATCCTATGTCTTGTTCAAATAGCATGGCAAATTGTGATTATATCATTTGTTCTGGGCAAACAGACTTCAAGAAGTATTCACAACGAACCGAGACAACAAGCGAGACATTTGCAAAATGTCTTTGTTAATTAGAAGTTCTCATAGACTTTTACCAGCTTGCCGGTTTTACACAATCAGGCTTGAGAATTAGGGACATTTCACATTTTTAAATTTCCATTTACAGTGCAATCCTATCCTCTCTCCCTGGGGAAGCAGCCATTCCCAAAAATCTTACTTTGCAGGAAAGGGCAGTTCCATAGGTCTCCTCTGAGTAGGCTTTGGTTTCATCATATTTTTTCACCCCTTTTGACCTTGTTGTCACCTAAGGAGCCTCCTGGACTGAAACAACCCCCTGAATGGATGCTAATAATTTCAGAGTAGCAGCCATTTTTCCTCTGCCACTGATGAGTTTCTCATCACGGAAGTGAGGAAAAGGAACTGACATGTGCAGGGTGACCAGATGTCGAACCCAAAATTCCCCTCCAAGCTCCCCAAAATTCCTGTCCCCCAAGCCAAAATTGCTACCCAGTAAAAAAAGGAGAACAAATGAAGGACAAGTTAAAATAAAGCAAAAAAAGTAAAAAGAGGAAGAAGGGTTGAAGGCACACTTCTCAGATCACTGTTGTAAATCCCCCAAACCCTTCCTCCACACAGAATTTACTCCTCCAGTGTAAATTGTGTTTTTACTCCAGATTTTGAAACCCTATATACAACTGTTTGTAAAAACAGCCTGCAGCTGTCACTAGCAGAGGTACGCTATAACAATATACACAGGGTGACCATATGACCTCTTTTTCCAGAATATGTCCTCCTTTTAAGCCCTATGTCCTTTTTCCTCTGAGCAGGCAGCCACCTTGAAATTGATAAATTCTATGTCAGAAATTATAAGTTTTAATAATTGGTTTTAACTGTAATAATAAACAATATAGTGTTTTAATTAACCACATAAAAGCAGTATACATGAGTGTTTTTAGTTTTTATTTTGTTATGTCGTACAGTTTTCTTGGTTGTCTAACATTTTGGGAGGGTCTTGTCCTCTTTTTTGGTTATGACATATGGTCACCCTGTACATCAGTAATAAACCACCCTTTTACAGCATCTCAACTGCCCTCTCTCTCCTCAATGGCTCTCCTCAATTGCCCCGCTAGACTCTTCCCAGACTGGCCTAGAGACTGTTTCAAATGCCAGTTGAAATGGGAATGTAATGTTGACAGTTTTTTCTCCTCAGTTTCCTATGCGTGAGAGACATGTGGAAATAGAACACTCAGCCTTTGTGACTGACGTGGAAAGTGCAAATACCTGCATAGGTTAAGGCTTTACTGTGGATAGATTCATGGAAATCTAGGGCCAACCCTAGATGTTCAAACTTGGGTGTGTCAAATGTTGTTTGCATGTTGTTATTTGTCAACATGCCACCTCCTGAAACATAGTAACAATCTCATCTCATTGCTGAAATTTCAGATTGTTGCGCTCCACACCGTGCAGTGCTCCCCTTAATGGGAACACTGATTGTAAGGCTTTGGGGACACAGAACCATAAATGAAAAACTTCTTACTTATTTTGCTATTTAAACTGCTTTGTGAACTTTGTTGAAAGTGTTGAAAAGTGTTTTCTAAATTTTTTTATGAAGAAGGTTATTTGCATGTTAATTCCACAGTTTTGTTTGTTATTTGATTTCCCTTATAATCCAGGCTGGTTTAGTCAAGAACATTTCTCCACAGGAGTAAGAAAGAAGTGATCTGTTACTCACAGAAACAGAGGGCAGATCAAGAACAAGCCATGACTGGCAAACATTTCCAGTATTTTCCCTCAGGATTTGCCACATGTGTGCTATAGGAGCCCAGCCACATGAACATGTGCTCACAAAGACCTTTAATCCTCAGACTATTGAAAAGAGGCTTTTTTCCAATGTAGTTCCATTCTGCTACTAACCCTACAATCCAGAGTAACTACAGAAGCACGTAAGAGACATTATGTGCACTCGTAGTTACTGCACATCCTGTGGGAAATTCACATTGCAATCCAGAGTAAATTGTTCTTACACCGGAACAAGGACTCCCCATAGTTACTCTGGATTGTGCCCTAAGTCTGCCCAAGACCCTGACCTCTTCTCAGATGGCAAACATATACTGCATCTTTAATTTCACACTAATTTGAACAGCGCATATTCAAAGCTGATTTAGGGCCCAATCCTTTCCAACTTTCCTGCATTGATGCTGCTATGTCAATAGGGTAGTACCGCATTCTGTGATTGTGAGGCAGTCACAGAAGCTTCCTCAAGGAAAATGAATGTTTAGTCTCTTTCTTTGTGGTTGCTTTGAAGTTGCACCTGAGCTAGAACGTTGGGTCCTTAATCCCCTATATTGAGCGACTTTCTTCAGTCTACCTACTGCTGCATCCTATACAGGTGCTTCTAGATACAAAAGTGAAATATGTGGTTTCTTGTTTACAAATTAACAGTGCAGTTTTATGCATCTTCTAAGCAATTCTATGCATTGTAGAAATACTATTGCGTTCATTAAATTTACTCCCAGGCAATAACTTCCATGGGAACTCGAGTCAGGTGATTTGAGCCCAAGTCACAAAAATGTGTTTCATTGATACCTGTTTTTTTTTTTTTCTAAACGAGAGCTAGGATGGTGCGGTCATTAAGAAGTTGAACTGAGACCTGGAAGATCCCGGTGCAAATTCTTGCTTGGCCATGAAGCTTCTTGGGTGACCATGGGCCAGTCACTCTCAGTTCACCTACCTCACAGGGTTGATGTGAGGACAGCAGTAGCAGAGGAACCTAGGGTAACCCAAGTGCACTTCTGGATTGTGCCCTATCTATCACTGGGCTGACACAACTGCAAGATGGGCCACCCTAGTTATTCTGGAAAAGGCTTGGGGCAGCCTAAGGCAACATAGGCTGAGCTTTCAAACTGGGCTACCCTCACTGGGGCAGCCTAGGCAGTTCAGGAGAGGCAGGTTGAGGGCATGTTTAGCACTGTGTTACTCTGAGCAGTTACTCTGGCAGGGCAGTTATTCTGTATCCAGAGCCTGTTTCCAGGGCAGAAATACCCTCTTCCAGCTCCTCAGAATTATACCACCTCAGGAGCAGGTATAGTAATGAGTAGACCCATAGGGGTCCATGATAAGGCCTGAGTAAGAATGGCAGTGTTGACCAAAAATCTGAGTTCTTGGCCAGCCTAGCTGCAACCCCTGCCTCTCAGCCTCAGGATATGAAACAAATACAGCAATCCCCTTGCATCCATCCGCCACTAGAGGAACTGCAGCTGTAACTAGTTGTCAGGAACTGCTGGGTTTCCTTATAAGGCAGGCACGACAACTGTTCCTTGTTCAGTGTGATCTGAGGGGGGTCTTCTCAGGAGCAAGCCCTCCCCAGGTGTCACTGACTTGGTGCCTACAGAGCATGCTCTGGAGCAACTAGGGCAGCCCAGGCATAACATTCTGCTCTGGATTCAGAATAGTTGGGGCAGCACAGCTAGGGCACTCCTCACTACCCTCAATCTGGATTGTGCCCTAAAGCTTTGTAAACTGCCTGGGCATTTGCCTTAGCAATGGGAAAAGCAGGGTATAAATCCCTTATATAAACAAAAAATATAAAATGCACTTCTGTATTGAGGAGTGTTCAATCTGGCAACTACTCATATCAATATCTGAAAATAGCACAGCTTCAACAGGCTGGCTCTACCAGCCCTTCCTTTATATCTAGGGTCATGGTCTATTCCTGCACTAGCAAGTCCTTGATATGGATCAAAATCAGAAGCAGTGAAAATCTTCAAAGCATGCTGAGCTCCCAGTTAGTGGACTCCTTGCTGGGAAAAGCATTCCATCAGCCCTAATGATTAATTACAGGGCTATTATTATGATAGATAAGGTCTTTGTCCAGTAAACGGAAAATTCACTGGAAACTGTAACATCCAAAAAATCACACGTTTTCTGATCAAACAATCCTGATGAAAGCCATGATAACCAGACCCCATTTTTCCCCCCTCACAACATAGGCTATCATAAAACACTGAATAGATATAATTTTTCTACACGGCATCTTTCTTTGGTGTTTTTGAGATATCAGCTGTCACGTCTTTTCTGGGGAAGGGGGGACAAGATAGAAAGGAAAGGAAGGAGCCCTTCTCCTACTTGTGAAAAGTAGGATACTGTTAGCGGGAGTGGATAAAATGGCAATATATACCATTATAGGTCCAACCTTGTTATACACAGATTTGTCTAATCACGATTGGCCATTGCAAATCACAATTTCAAAAACTGCTTTTCTACTGTTGTAGAGAGACAATCATGTAAGCAATCATTCCATTCTTCATGAGCCAGGGAGTCCTTTGCATTTCTAATTGCTGACTGCCTCTCTACAACAGTAGATGAAGCTGTTTTTAAACCATTATAAAGTGATGCCCTTTTAATTTTTTAATCTGCTTTTTATTTATTTATTTATTTGTTAATGCTTTTATTCAGGATATTTTTTATCAGTCTTAGATTCAAACCCCTGTAGATTCTAAGGCACAACCTTATTCCATTAGGAGCAATGGAGAAGCAAGAAAGAGTCTTTAAATCTATTTTCTTTTTGATCCCTGGATTTTTTTTAATCCACAGGAAGTTCTTGAACTGACACTAGTGAATAATAAGGGATACCTGTATATTCCACACAGTAAAAGACAGATCCCAATAATCCCACCCCGATGCCATCAGTACTATTATTCCTGGGGCTGGGCACACTTTCAAGTCTTCCCAAATATCTTTCTGAAAGTATGCAGAGCTGCGCGCTTTCAAAACAACAGTGGCTAGGCTGGAGCAGTCCCTTGTGCAGCACGTGCAGGAGATCCTACCGACAAAGTTAAAAGGGGGTGAGACGAGGGGGGGGGGGAGAATGAAATGTGGGCAGGAGGACACCTAAATATTCATTGCAAAGAAATCTACCCTTTTTCATTCACTAGTATGACTGTGGAATATTAAAGCAGGATAAATTAAACTGCCATAAGGATTAATTTATTCCTGCCAATAAATTTTAGATATCACTTAAATCACAAGTCTGCAAGCAAAGCATTCACACCAAATACAAGAACCTTCAAGGCTCAATTTGTTAAGTTGATCAGATGCAGCCCTCATTTCAACAGGAAAGTTCTCCCAAAGACAATGCTCCACACAGGGACAGAGGGTGCAATCCTAACCAATTTAGGCCAGTCTAACTCACCTGGCATAACTTACTTTGGTGGAGTGAGAATGTCTGCATATCCCTGTGCACTGGCCTAATCCCACCAGGAGTATAGCAGAAGTGTCTTACAGTCAACACAGTTCAGTACAAGCTTTATGTCAGTGCTTATGCTGGCCTAAGTGGAGCTAAGTATTGCAGTCATAGGCCCATATCCTAAAGTCAAATTAATCCCTTTGTGATGGAGCAGTTAAGGTGACTTTCCATAATATAACACTATAGGGTGATGTAACTGCGTGGACCCATAACTGCTCTGAATTTTGCCCATAATCTCCCAATCTTGTACAGCCACTGCAATTACTGTATTTACTAAAATCTAAGGCTCACCTTTTTCAGCCAAATTCAGTCTCCAAAATCAGGGTGTTCATTAGATTAATTAGATTTGAGTAAATACGGTACCTGGGAAGGCTGAGGCTGGATGATGCAGAGTGATAAGAAGCCTTTTGCCTGCCACTAAAGCAATGCCATAAGGTAAGGCTCCTTGTTCATCTACATGGAGAAGGGGAACAGATTTGCAATGACCCTCAATCTGAATTTGCTATGGCATTTTCTCCTTGCGGTGGGGCACACTAAGGGCCTGATCTTCCAGCTTTGATACAGCATTTTCTAGCATTGATACAGCATGCCAAAGGACATGCAATGCATCCTGTAGCGGAGGTGCAGTCATGGAAGCCTCCTAAAAATAATGGAATGATTGTTCCCTTGCTGTGGGGCTACACTGCAGCTGTTTCAGTGCTGGAAAGCAGGATTAAATTTGGCCCTACTAAGCATTATCACAAAGATCTGTATTCTGTTAGGTAGACCACTATTGTGAACACTCATAATGGATAGAACTGATCTTAGAAATGGACCTTTGCTGAAGATCATTCAGTTAGCACAACATTCACTTTCAGAAGTCCAGAACTGAGATCTGGACCAAGTTCTTCTGGCACATAGTTCACGATCTAACCTCCTTCTCAGGTTCCAGATAACATAGAACAGCTTTCCATTGGGCAGCACTAGCAGAAGCTCATTCTTGTGATTGCTGGTTATATCCTACTTTCTGCACCACAAGAAACGGTTCTGTGGCTTTTCTAATTTGGAGCAGACAGTGTGCCACAGAGAATATTTCTTTCTTAGCCAAAATATTTGCCCTACAAGGCCACATTCTTGATCCAGTGCACATGTCAGAGGAATAGCAAAAACTTGGCATGCCATGAAAATAACAGCCTCTGCAAACACGGCTGCAGAAGGAACACCAGAGTCACGTTCTCAAATGTAGTCACTGTGGTCACACTGGCACCACATCTGCAACCACAATCGTGTCTAGTCCTAAGCCTCAGTTTGGACTTCACAACCTATGGTGTTGAGAGTCATGAACACTGAACTGCCAGCAGGAATATAATATTTATTATTTATGCAATGCCTATATCTACAAATAATAAAACAGAAAGGTCCTCTTTAAAATCCACTTATCCTTCAGCTGAGTAGCTGTATGCATTTTTTAATGGGTAGAGAGGGAATTGGAGGAGGCCAAGAACATTCAAAATAACTAGCCAGATACTTACCTGCAAATTTCTGGTATTCAATGCTCTGATTGTCAAGACATTAGATAAAATGGATGTCTGTCTAGATGTAGATATAGCTGCATAAACTCACAGAATCCCCTCATATATATTTTGTGCAAAATACTGAAGCAGTCTTACCTGTCTCAAACATCCTCCCTACTCCTATATCACAGAGGGCAAAAACAAGAGGTGTTGATAGCTACGAAAGCTTCCACAAAACTCTGTCAAATTTTTCAGAGTGAGGGTGGTTTCTCTTACCTTGCCTTGGTTTTTTCATGTGAAATTTGAAACCTTTCTGAGGAAGTGGCAGAACTAAGGGAGCAAGAATCCCTGTTAGCCACTGGGCTTTTCCACAGGTTCAGTAGCATCATGGGCAGAGTCAGGGAGGCCTAAGACTCTGAGAGCCACAGGGCTGAGGATACCACATTACTCCCCTACACACCAGTGGTTGTGGTATGCAGGCAGGTGCATGCAAGAGAGCCTGGGCTGGCTACGGTACAGGACCTCGGTGTGCAGCAGTGAAGACTCTGTGGTGCCTGCACAAGCCCTGGAGAGCACTTGTCACTCTCCAGAACTGCAGTGCTCCATGGAGTCTCCCAGGCTGCCCACCAGGTCCTGGAGTGGTAGAAGTTGCAAAGGTGAGCAGGTGTGCATGCAGAGTGAAGAGGATCCAGCACAGCTCAGGCTGCCTGGGACTCTCCTGAGTGTGCCTCCACCCACCCCACCACCTTCCAGGCAGATGGGTGGGCAGTAGGTGCTGCAAAAATTCCCCCTCCAAGACTGACCATCCATTCCAGTCTTAGAGGGGGCACTTCCGCAGCACATCCTGCCTGCTCACCCACCTGGAAGTTAAGTGGGGTGATGTGAAGAGCATGTGGAGAGTCCTGGACCCTCTGGACCAGATTGCTCAGCTGTGCTCTTAAGCTGCCATTTATGGTACTCCTAACCTGCCAGTTGTGGCTTCTGCCTTTTCTCTCTGCTAAGCACCCTGCATGATCAGTGGCAGAAAGGGCAAGAGGGTGGACTCTTTCAACAATCAAAACCACCATTGGTTCCACACTCAAACTGGCAGACCACTGCCACAGACACACTGAGAGCACTCTAAAAGCAAATAAATCAATGAAAATATAGATTTTGGCTTCACTGATGCTTGAAGACTTTAATTCTTCTCCAGTTAATATATTAATTGTAATGGGAACTGCTGCCTGCATTAAAAAGATTTGAGGCCACTTCTACCTGGTCTTCAAATGTTACCTCTTAATAGAGAGGAATTCCTCCAGGAAGTAAACCTGCAGGATTAGGCCTCAAGCAATTCTAGTTAGTGGAAAAGAAACGTTTATTGATTTCTCCGGAGCCAGCATTGACAAATTGGCTTTCAAGCCGGGAAAACAGCTCCATTTAGTCCATCAAGGCAAGCCAGTACTATGTTCGAACATTAAGCTTATGTCAGTCCAGCCAAAAGGAAAAGTGTGGTTATGTTGAAATAGTACAGATGAAATTTTACACAAGGGGATTTATAATGTCAAAGCAAAAAAGTTATCATTATGGCCTGCACAATGTGATTAGTAAAATATCAATTAAGGCCAAAACTACACTTTTACTCTGAGCAGCTTAGATTAGATTGTGACTAATGAAGGGATAAGAACCAGTGTTTATTTATCCTAATCACATTTCAAATGCATCTCCCACACAGCAGTCAGTCCCAAGGACAGCATTTATTCTCCACCGGCCTCCAACAGCCTTATAAAAAATTCCTGTCACAGAATTCTTTCCCAGATGCGAATCCCCAGTTCCTATACCTGCTTTGACAACAATTAGGAAAATCTTACTCAAAATCATTAGTGGGAACAAGGCATTGCAAAGTCCAAAGTGGACAGTAATTTACTCTCCCATGTATTTACTTCCCTTGGGTGTTCAGCTGCACAAACTAGTGGGCAAATTGGTGGAAATCTTTCATAATAAGGAGTTGAAGGATATAATTATGGAAATTGTATGGTCTGATAAAGTTGGACTATTCTCCTACCAAGATGTTTAAAGAAGCCTTGTGAAGCATAAGTAAACAAAAATATGGGATCGGCCTAAGCCTTCCCACAGGTTACTACCATTTTAAGAAACTTGATGGTAACTCGAAAAGGGTTATAACTTAGTTCAGATTATCCATTTCTTTCAATTCATGCATGAATTGTATTTTGCAGCCCAGTTTTGTATGAATTGTGTTTTGCAGCAGTGGTGGGATACAAATAAATTAAAAACAGGTTCTGCGTCCTAATAACCTAAATTAACAAGAGGTTCTATGTGCCATTAGTAACCAGTTCTCAGAATCAGGTGCTCTTTTGCAAAGGGTTCTATAGAACCCCCTGAATTCCACCACTGTTTTGCAGTCACTATGTATTTTACAGCCCCATCCTATGCTTTTTCCCATCACAGCATGCAGCATTATCAAAACAGGCTGTGCTGTTTATTACAGGAGAGGTGGAAGTGAATTGGGAGGCTTAGGAGATGTAGGAGAAAATGTTACCTTCCCTTAGCCTTGCTCTAGTCTTCGTGATCAGCACTGGGCATTCTAGGACCTGAACTATCTCTTTGGTTAGTGCAAATCTATGGATAGAAAGGACACACTCTTCTCCAACCCCTACACCTCTTCTTCCCTCCCTGATTTCCTCCTTGTTCTGCTGCCCATCTCAATTCACCTCTGCCAATGGGCATTCCTCCTCCTGCTGCCACGCATAGGCCTCTTTATCTCCTCTAGTTGCTGAGAGGATGTTTGGGAATGTGGAAAGTTGCTGTATCTGCTACCAAATACTTGACAGCGGAGAAAGATGGAGACTATTTGAAATTAATTGCAAAAGACCATGCTAAGTGATGAATATTTCAGAATAACAAATAATCTGTATTTCTGGACGACAGGTAGAAAAGCAATCCTCTCCGTTAGCACTTCCCTTTCTTTCAAATACTTTGACAATAGTTCTCTGTTTTCTGTGTCTTGCCCCACCGTATATTGCCCCATAACTTACTAGAATCCCACATTTTTAAGCTTTCTAAACTTAGGGTTGAGGACTGCAGTGGCTCAATGGTTAAAGAAGCTATGCTTGTCAATCTGAAGGTCAGTGGTTCAAGACCTGAGTATCACACAATAGACCATTACTTGCACACCTCCTGCCAACCTACCACTTTGAAAGCATGCAAATGCAAGTACTGTAGATAAATAGGACTAGGTACCACTTCAGTGAAAGGGAAACAGCAATAAGCATCTCTGGTCATGCTGGCCACATGACCGTAGAGACATCTTTGGACATTGCTGGCTCTTTGGCATTGTACACTGGCATTAGAGTCAGATCTAGCAGGCCAATCTGTGGGGGATCCCTTTACCTGTACCTGAGGGCTATCCTGAGTAAAATTTAGTCAATTTCCTCCACTGCCTTTAGTTTTCCTCCAAACTGCTGCTTCCCCTTCGATCACTGAGAACTCCCGATCAGATTCTCTCTGTCTCCTTATATTGCCCCTAAACCTCACAGCTTTCACAAGGGAACTCTGAATCTAAGGTCTTTAAAACAAGAGAGATCCATTGCAGATTGCAGAGCTGTGACCTTTCAAAACAATTAAATTCTCTTGAAGACATCCTGCATTTAGTGAGGGTAAAGGGGCACTACTGTCCACATTTTTAAGACTTGATTGTTAAAAATATCTACTTTTTTGGACACTATGTGGTACAGAAAAGTCACTACGGCAAATAACCTTTCAACAAAAAGCCAGGGCGTCTCCAAACATAGGCTTTTGGACACTGCTCTGACTCCATTCTTGTTCTATTCTATTGCCAACATGGTGGCTTCCTATTAAAGTTTTATATCCATCAGATCCCTGAGGAGCTGACCATGTGATATGACTTTATATGGAGAAAATAAAAGAATGCTTCCCCTCCTGTTATATCTATACTAGATTTCAATCTGGACATCTGTGCTCACTTAGTTAATGTTTTCTTTCACCGAGTAGCCATGTATATGCTCTCTCTGTTTCTCTCCCATGCACACAGAGACATACATTCTGTATACTGTATAAACGTCAGAGGGAACAGGGATTACAGCCAAGCTACAATTTAACTCAACAGAAAAAGCCTTGGGTAACAAGAGATAGGTGTGCACTTTTAATTACAGTGAACAGCTTCTTCCTATCTTTCCCAGCATGGTTATCAAGCTGGGAGGAACTCAGCATATCTTAGCCGTTTTATATTTGCAAATTTAATTATATTTTCAAACAGACTCTAGTTCTCTTAAAATTTAGCAGCAGGAAATATGGTTTATATTATGATATTAAAGCGTCACTTCTTGATTATTTACATCTGATGAATAATGCCATCCAATCAAAAAGGACATACATACTCCTTTGTTGCTTTAGGGAGAGACAGACACACTTAAAATAGATTCAGAAATGTGGAGATTATTATTCAATCTCAAATATTTTATTTAGTTCTGTGGCTCTTCAACAAACTTTTCTTCACTGTAGTAAAATCTTGGCAAGATTTCACTTGCAAATACAGTTATTTCAGTGGCTATGACACACATAGGCCTGATGGATTGAGTATATTTACAATTGTAGCCAACAGAGAGAGGGAGGGATGGAGTGCACTGATTTTAATTAAACATCTAATTGCTTTCCGAGACAACAACATGACAAAGCCATGATTGCATGAAATTGTGCCTGGCTCTTTTAAATAACAGATTTGCCAGCAGCACTATTGTCTATCATCTGTTCACAGTGTGGTTATAAATAAGTGCTAAATCATCAATGCTGTTAACGTCATCTAGAGTTTTACAGTCCAGTTCCAATGTAAACTAGTTCTTTTTTTGTTCATCCAGCATATGTAACAAAGCTGCAAAAACTTAAGAAACTGCTCATCAGACAGAAAAAAATGGGCTAGATTTTCATTTGTATTCTTACTCTTCCTTGCCCCAGGCAGCTGCTTTTCATGGTTGCAACTTTTGTCTATTAGTGTGGATTGTTCTGCTTAGTTATCCCTTTCCCAACAGACTAATATACTGTATATGGTTGATCTTGCCAGACTGAGATCCCACTCTTATGCATTCCCCACCACCATCAGTCCAGTGATGCCACTATAGTGGAAAAGGGCATTGTAAAATCCCTTTAGTCCCACATAAGCTTCCCAACCCACAATGGGTTTCCTCAGACCTGCAATGGCCAGTTTGCCAGCACAAGGGAGGTTGTTGACACAGGCTGCAATCCGAAAGACACTTTCCCGGGAGTAAGACCCATTGAATACAATGGGCCTTACTACTGAATAGACGTAAGGATTGTGCTCTTAAAAGGGGTAACATCTACCACAGGCTCCCCATGATGGATCCTTCCTCTTCCACATCCTCCCCAATCAGTTATGCTCCTCTCACTACCTAGTTTCATCCCTTCCCTGCCTCTTCTGTTCTACCTTTCCACCTCCCCTGTTATCCTACCTCCTCCAACTAGCAGAGGTTTCCTCACTGACAGGGACAGAAAGCTACAGGCAAGATGGGCCTTGGGCCTGATCCAGCAGGCTGGATTTTTAAATGATATTATATTTTTTAAATTATAATTTTTAAATATATTTTTTTAAAATATAATTTTATATAATTTATATAATCTATATAAGTATAGATTTTTAAATGTTATTATATTCTATTATTTTTAATTTTCATCTTGTTGGTTCCCCCATGCAGTATACCTCAGCATGTGGATATATGCCCAGTGTGTGCATTCCCAACATCTCTACCTCACGCATCCATTAAACAGAAATAAACCAGTTGCTCTTCAAAGTGCCAAACAAGCTGAAAGAGGAGACAAACACTTCTTTTAGATACATTGCCAAACACAATTCTTAAATTATCACACCAGATTTAAAGATCTCTTTTCTTTCCTTGCATTATTAATCATTCCTGTAAGACTCCCAGCAGAGCTGATTCCATATGAACTATTTGGCATACAATAGCAAGCTGAATGCACCAGTAGCATTATTATGGGACAGTTAAAGGAAAAATGCTTTCAGGTTCACCAAATATAAGTGTGTGGGTCATGTCAATAAAGAAGCTTTTTAATGAAACTCTCCTAGAGCATGAGCCTTTAGCCCTTTGCAATAATACCAGACTTAAGTGTCCTTGTACCAGTTACCTCTACTCTAAAATGTAAATACCTTAAATCTATAATACGGGCAGACCACAAAGCACTCAGTTTAGACTCCAGCCCTTGGCAATTAGCATTGTCTGCTTGCTTGTAACCGGGACTGTCTCCAAACAGAGGCTCCAGACTTCCAACAACTTGAGATCTCTGAAGTAAGGAGGATTGCCAGCATTTGACCACAAAATGTTTATTTAAATCTACACTCATTTATAGGTTAGAAGACTAAGGGTACAATCCTAAGAAATTTAAAATGGCCTAACTCACCTGGCCTATCTTTCTGTGATGGTGTGGGGAGGTTGGCGTATGCTTCTACATTGTCATACCTCCCCTAGGAGTAGAGTAGTAGTGTCATACTGCACTTTTGTGATACTCCCCATCAGCCCTTAGGCTGTGATTACCCCCTCCCCCGCCCTGTTAGCCCTTAGGCTGGCCTAAGTGAAGGCTTGGATTGTAACCTAATTCTTCCTGATACAGTGGTACCTCGCTTAACAAGCGTTTCACATAACAAGTATAAATTTCCAAGAAATCTTGCTTCACATAACAAGTTCTGCTTTACTTAACAAGCAAGCGCGCTATGGGCACGCGTGCTATGCAGCCCTGACGCTCCGCACGGAGGCTCTTTTAAAGGGCTGCCTCTAACTGCCCCCAACTTGGGGGCAGTTGCCTGGGGGTGCCAAAGCCAGCTGCCCTAACTGCCCCCAAGTGCCCCCACTGACCACCTTGAACCTTCAGCAGCAGCCCAGGTAAGCCTCCCAGAAAAGTGTATTTGATTGCAGCCTCCTAACCATGTCTACCCAGAAGTAAGCCCCATTGTCTTCAATGGGTCTTACTCCCAGGAAAGTGTCTTTAGGATTGCAGCCTGAACCTGATAAATAGATAACAACAGTATGGTGGTTAAGAAGAGTACTCTAAGGGTTTCCTTGGTTCAGATCTCACCTAAGCCACTGTGCTGCAGTCCCATCCTGTCCTTAACCTGATATGCAATATAGATATATTGTTAGTCTATGTGATGGTTTGTTTTAAGGATTAATTACTGTGATAGTACTATATACACAAAGCACTTAGGAAAAGCAGTTTAAGATTGCCCTGGTCCAAACAGATTTCTTGAAGAGTTTCAGAGTTAGTAATCTTTGCACAAAAGAAGCAATCAATCATATGAGAATAAAAGGATGTTATGAAGACTAGGGAATAATTTAGTTGAATTTCAGAGTAATATAACGGGTGCACTATAATAATGCAGGCTATTATTAGTTGGAAATCAGCTCTCATAGAAACAAGACTTTGTTCACATGAGGATAAATGAACAGCATTAAGGTTTTCTATACAGGAATTTTATACAGGATTTTATACAGGAAGCCATGTCTTATTTTCCTAGGAAGCAGTGGTGTTCCTGAAGAGGAGGGGAACACTTACAATAAGTTTTTCTGAGGAACAGCGACACCTGTATAAAGTGTCTCCCCTGTGCCATCAGAGCCATTCTCTACTAGGAAAGCCTTTGCTTTCGAAGTGAGTGACAGAGTGTGACATTGGAAGAAAGCATAATATCTCCTACTTACCGGTATATAGAAAGTCACAAAAGCCTGACAAAACTGCTAAACATGAATGCAGAAGAAGAAGACTGCAAATACATTTGAGCAGTAATACTTTAGAAATTTCAAATTACTGTAAAAATGGGAAGGGGAATCTATGGTACTTCTTGTTAGTGATCTCACAGACATACATCATACATCATCATACCAAAGAGCAACATCAAAATCATGAAAAATGCATACCAGTGGTTCCACAAAGCTTTTGACTGGTGGTTGCTTTGATTTGGAACATTGGTCAGGGTTCCCCATTAGGGCTACAATCCTATGGAGCAGCAGGTTTTTTATGAGGATGCCACAGATCCTCTGGTTCATTTCCACAGCTCCCTAGGAAGCCACAGCTCACAATTTGGAAATCACTACTGTGTACTGTTGGGATGGGTGAGTTGCAATCTCCTTTTGGTTCTAGGGAAATCATTTTTTTCTACATTTTTTCTTTTATTGCCCAAATCTACTCATCTTTGAGGCAGTACATCAGGGCTTCTTTCAGTTATCTCTCATTATTAGTATCCAGTAAGGCTTATCCAAACAGAATTTCAAGCTAACATACAATTTGGATTAGGCCTGCATTCCTGTTCTGACATTAATCTTAGTTATTTTAAGTTCCAGATGAATCCTCTGGCTCTGGAGCGGCTGTGTTCGAAGGACATGCTGGACAGAGTACAGTGAGAACGGGCCAATTTGCTCAAATATTTCTATGGAAGAGTCAGACAGACCTCCCTCCTCCAACTCAGCAGACCACCTAAAACAAACAAACAACTTTAGGAGCATAAATAGCAAAGTCTGCTGCTAGCATTACATAAGTAGCGGTCCTCCCACAGCAGTCCCTTCTGCTTCAGCTCATTTACTATCTTTGACTTCCACTCAACACCAGGAGTTAAAAAACATAAAACTGGATTTTTAAAAAAATGCCCTATAAAGCATCAATATTTTAGATAGGAATAAATTTCAGAAAATGACATGTGCAAAAAGATGGAGAACAAAAACAAAAAAACTTTGGAATACTGAAAAAAGTTGTTCACTTGTTTGACTGAGAGCAAAATTATACTCTTGTTCAACTCGGCTACATTTTTCATTCATTCACTGGCAGCAGTGAGTTTTTCCTTTAAGCAAAAAAATATACGGTCCATTTTAAAAGGATCACAAATCTCACTAAATAATAAAAACACCAGGAAGAATGAATAATCAGAGGACTCAATATTATTTATTTATAGAATTTACAGCACAATCCTACCCACATTTGGGAGTAAGACCCATTGACTCTAATGGGGCTGACATCTGGGCAGACATTCACAGAATTGGGCTTTTCTCCCCAGCCTTTCTATTAACTGTTGGACCTGGCTAAAAGCACATCTAGTCCAGCTTCCTATATTTCATAGTGGCAAACCAGGTGGGTGTCCTACATTAAGAAATTACATCTAATTTATTAATTAGGCAAAATTTATTAATATAAAAAAATTATTACAAGAATTTGACATGTTGCCTGCTCATAAGGAAAAGGAGGACATTGAAGATTTTCCAGGACACAAGGCTAAAATCCTGGAAAAACAGGGTGTATGATCACCCTGCCTAAGTGTGCACATAATTTACATCCATACATTACATCTACAAAGCTAATTTACCTCCTTGAACAGAAAGAAACCAGAAATGGAAGGACAAGGAACAACAGGTGGCTAGTAGCTCCAAAGCTATCTCACATTCAACAGGAGCAGGGCAGCAGCTGAGTGCAATGCAGCTCACATGGAGAGGAGATTGCTAATTATTAGGATTCCTCCCCTCCAAATACCCCAAAATCTTCTTTCAGTTAAGAAAATTAACATCTCTACAGCCTGGCTCAATGTTGTCCACTTGTCCTGGCTGAAATACAGCAATGCTTAGGTGAAGAACATAAACCTTTTGCCAGTATTTCTTTCATAAATAGACTACAGCTCTTTAAAAATGCATTCTGCCCCTGGGTATAATCAGATGGATGCTCACCAACAAGCATTATGGACTATAAGCATCAATATTTATATAATCAGGTAATCATACCACACACACACACACACACAGGGGGGGCAAATGGTTTTCAACAGAGACTACTGCAGAATACTTATTAGATCAATACACATGTCAATTGTATCTGTTAATATACTCTGTTGCAATGCAATGATTTAGAGTGCAATAGATAGGCATGCAATTGCACGCATGCACACACTGCTAGACAGTCGTTATGAGGAGTGGGAAGGGAGCATGAATAATAATGAGTGGGAAAGGAGCATGAATATATTTGCACACAAATATGTGCAAGAGCTTTGTCACTCTCATCAACCATGATTCTTAACAGGTTTTGCCTTCAGTTCAACAGCATGCCCCCCAACCCAGCAAATTACTTTCCCCCAATTCATTTTACAGGAAGCAGGCCCTGATATGGGAGAATGTGAAGGAGGTGCATTCAGGGACACAATGAGTTTGAGGTGAGACTTCCACCCCAGCCATGAAACCCGAAACTACAATTTGCACTGCTTTGCCAGTCCTTTTTTGCAGCCACATCTTGGCATTTCTTTCCAGGGCACACAGTAGAGTAAATGGGATGTAAGGAAGAGTGGGATGGGAAGGGGCAATCTCTCTCTGTTGTGATCCCTTTAAATGTCAGAGGCAATTAATGAGAGAAGAATATCAGTAACAGAGGGAAGCCCAAATCACACCTGCTCCATTCCTCAAGCCCTCAGTTAACTACAAGCACAGCAGTGATGCTTGGTATGTTGTGATAGGTAGCATATGACCTTATCTTAATCTAGATAAATATATCTAGACAATATATATAAAAAATCTAATAAATATATCTAGAACAGGGGTGTTGAAACTTTTCAGCAGGAGCTATGGTATATATGGTTACCATCGAGAGGGGGTGAGCTTCAAAACAGTTCCTAAGTACTTTCATGTACCAAAAGAGGAGGCGAATGCAGCCTCCCCACCCCTCAAGAATATCTTCTGGAGTATTCTCTGAGGTGCCCACTGCCTGGTGTTGCTCGCTGCTGCCCAGGTGGACCTTATTGCCCACTGGTGCCTGATGGTACTTGCTGGCCACCGGTGCTTGCTGCACAAAGGTGCCTGGTAGAGATGTCTGGTGGTGCCCAGTAGGGATTACCCATGCCCATAGGTGCACACTGTTACCTGCCAGTGCCCACTGCTGCCCATCACTGTCCCCTAGTACCCTCCAGTGTCCATGCCTGTTAGTGCCCAGTGGTGCCTGGTGCCTGCCATCCGGTGCCCAGCCATGCCCTGGGCCCACAAATATTCTGGAAATTTTACTCCCTCAGGAATGGGTAAATTCAACTAGTAAATAAGTAGTGCAATACAGAAACTGTTTCTTAACTCAAGCCACAGCAATGTCTTTTGTTTGGTCCCAAGGACTAGAACCACCACACATATTCCCTGACCAACTATAATTTTTGCTCATCATTCCGGAAAGCAAAAAGGGTCATGCAGCTTTTCACTGAGCTGATTTCTTTTGGGTTTGGCACGTTTTGTTCTGAGCAGTCCGTTCAATGAAATTGCATCTATTTTGTCATGCGTGTTGGAGGAACAAAATTAATTGATTACACAATTACAGAGCACTGGCTGCACACACACTGAGGCGTGAGCACAATTGCCATGGAGCTGGATCTTCAGACTTATCAATTCAATAAGCAGGGCCATCTCTGAATGGAGGAACTGGTGAACTTGCCGCTGGAGCAGTCCCAAGGCAATGACAAAGACCCTTCCTCTACCAATTAAAAATACATAAAAATGTACAGGGTATGCACTAATGCACAACTCTATTTATGCTCGAACTCTGTCTACATCCTAAATGCATCATCAATCTGAACACAATTTTCAATACAACATACACCTTTGCAATTCAGAAGTATACGTTTGCATTAAGATATTTACTGTATATAAAATTGAAAAGTCACTGACTGACTCAATGACTGACTGACTCACTCATTCATCAACAGCCAACCAAAACCGCCAGGCCTAGAAACATGAAATTTGGGGAGGGTGTTCCTTCCATGACGGAGGCAGCCACTAAGAACCGGTTTTCAGAAATTCCAACTGGAAGGGGGTGAAAAGGGGCACAATGCGTTTTCCTCCCTATACTTTATATTGAAGAATCCCTGACTGAGGGAAGTTCTGCCCCAACCCCAGACCTAAAAGCATGAAATTTGGGGAGGGTGATCATTATGTGACATGAACACCCATTTGGGAGATTCATGAAATTTGGGAGAAATTTATCACTTAAGGGGCTGAAAAGGGGTGCAACATGTTTTTGTCCTGTACTTACCATTGAAGACTGACTGATTAACATCCAGCTGACACACTGGGAGGGAGGGTGCACAGGGGGTGAAGGTATGCATGGGGGATGGTACAAATGGGGGAATGATGCACATGGGGGACGGTGTGTATGGAGGGTATTGCATATGGTGCACATGGGGGACAGTGCGCGTGGGGAAACAGTGCGCTTAGGGGTGTTGCACATGGGGATGATGTACACTGGGGGATGGTGTATGGGAGAAATTTTACTCCTGCAATGCAAGTATGGTTTCGATAGTTTGTTATATAAGACGCCTTTGTATCTAAGATATTCTTATTTATCTGGGGGGACTTTTTGCTTGCAGATGATATTAAATACATCTGCATGTAGACCGAGGTTAAACTTTATGAAAGTTACACAGTGCCATGATTCACACTGGGTGTGCAGCACAAAGGTAGGGGTTTGTGTGCAGCACAAAGGTAGGGGTTTATACCTCTGCACCATTTCCTGCCAGCAGATGTGGGTATTATGTAATCCCCAATTTGCCACTGTAGCAAACTGCACTAAATAGGCCTTATGTTGGGGGAATTTGCAGCAAACAACATAAAGGGTTAGATATCTACAGCTTGCACTGCGGTCCCAATACAAACTGCAGCCCTACAGGGCTGCTAATCACAGATAGTATTAAGATAGTAACTACATGCTGATGCATTTAATGTTATGTGTAGTTTGGGTTTAAATGGCCTCTTCTCCATATCCCAACCGTCATGAAGCTGCAGCTGCTTTTCTTTTAAAAGGTAATAGGACCACACAGAATGCTATAGTCAAATATTTTTAACAAATTCATGACTTTTATTGCATTTAATGCTGTTTGATGTCTTTAGAAGTTTTTTTACTTGGTTCTATAAAATGCAGAAGTTAAAGGAACTTCTTAGGTAGGGAAATGAACTGTTTATTTTTTAAAAAAACATGAAATAGTGACATTCCCACAAACTTTCTTGGTCTGAATGTTGGAATGACACTATGGTATTTTTACCTCAAGAATTAAACGTGCACAACCTCCTACAGCAACCTGGGTCCATCATAGCAGGGACTTGGTAAAAATAAAGCAAGACCCAGTGACAGAGGAGTAGGACAGTGGTAAAAAGAAATATCAGAGAGAAAGCAGATAGCCTAGCAAGAAACCTACTGTACATGCCAGAATCATGAAGTTGAGAAGTTGGAAAAATATGGGCTAGACGGGGCAATCGTTAGGTGGATCCGCAACTGGCTCAACGGCCGCACTCAAAGTTTTAGTAAATGGTTCTGTGTAAACCTGGAGGTCAGTTTCAAGTGGGGTACCCCAAGGCTCTGTCTTGGGCCCAGTTCTCTTTAACATTTTCATTAATGACTTAGAGGAAGGGATACAGGGAAGCTGATCAAATTTGTGGATGACACCAAGCTGGGAGGAGTAGCAAACACAACAGAAGACAGGAGAAACCTCCAGGAGGATCTGGATAAACTGGATTCCTGGGCTGTAACAAACAGAATGAATTTCAACAGGGAGAAATGCAGGGTTCTGCACTTGGGCAATAAAAACAAAAAATACAGGTATAAAATGGGGGATACTTGGCTTGGCAGCACAACATGTGAGCAGGATCTTGGAGTCGCCGTGGATCACAAGCTGAACATGAGTCAGCAGTGTGATGTGTCTGCAAAGAAGGCAAATGCCATTTTAGGCTGCATTAAGAGGTCTGTAGCTTCCAAGTCGCGAGAAGTTCTAGTTCCTCTTTATTCAGCATTGGTCAGACCTCACCTTGAGTACTGTGTTCAGTTCTGGGCACCTCACTTTAAGAAAGATGCAGCCAAACTGGAGCAAGACCAGAGGAGAGCGACAAGAATGATCAGTGGGATAGAAGGGAAACCCTACGAGGAAAGGTTGGGGGAACTTGGGATGTTCAGCCTGGAGAAGGCTGAGAGGAGACATGATTGCCCTCTTCAGATACCTGAAGGGCTGTCATAGGGAGGAAGGGGCTCATTTGTTCATAGCTGCTTCTGAAAGCAGAACTAGAACCAATGGGTACAAACTGCAAGAGAGGAGATTCCGGTTGGATATCCGGAAAAAATTCCTGACGGTTCGGGTGGTTCGGCAGTGGAACAGATTGCCAAGGGAGGTGGTGGACTCTCCCTCACTGGGGATCTTCAAGCAGAGGCTCGATGAGCACCTGTCGGGGATGCTCTAGGGGGATTTCCTGCTGCAGGCAGGGGGTTGGACTAGATGACCTACTAGGTCCCTTCCAACTCTATGATTCTATGAGAAAGAAAAGAAGACAGAGGTGAATGTTGTCTGGTGCTAAAACTGATAAAGAAGAGACGGTTGGTGGAGTGGATGGAACTTTATATGTTCCAAAAACATAAATGAAACCTTTAGGTTTCAGTCCATAGTTCATAGGTGTCTAACAGCCCAATCCAGAGCAACTAATCTGTCCACATAAGAGCCCTTAGGTTGCCCTATCTAACACTAGGTTGGAGCAACTGCAAGATGCTCCAGCCCAGTTACTCTGAAGGAGGCTTAGGGCAGAGCAAGGCAAGATAGGGTGCCCTAAGAGAGGTGGACCTGCTCTGCCCTAACTGGGGCAGCCTAAGCAGCTCAGGAGAGGCAAGTTGAGGGCATGTTTAGCATTGCCTAGGGCAGAGCAGTTACTCTGTATCCAGAGCCTGTTTCCAAGGCAGAAATGCCCTCTTCCAGCCCTCAGAGTTATACCACCTCAGGAGCAGGTATAGTAATGAGTAGACCCATAGGGGTCCATGATAAGGCCCGAGTAAGAATGGCAGTGTTGACCAAAAATCTGAGTTCTTGGCCATCCTAGCTGCAACCCCTTCCTCTCAACCTCAGGATATGGAACAAACTACGGCTGCCCACAAACCTCAGGATACAGCAGGCCACTCCAAGAAGCCCCTTGTATTCACTGTAGAATGTACTGGCATCTCATCAGGGACTCCTTATAAGGCAGGCACCCAGTGGCGTCACCAGACTGGTGTGGGCTTCATTGGGGATGCGCTCCATATGGGGTGATGTGCCGGAGGAGTTTGACTGTCCTTTGGCAGGCCCCAGGCATCAGCCCCCCCCATTCAGGCCTGCTCCAAGGCGGAGCAGCAGCCAGAAGCTGCCACTTGTCTGAGGAGCTGGCCTGAAAGGCCATCTGAGGTGCACTGCGCAGAAACACACTGAGCATGCCGAACAGCTTCAGAGGAGACTTCCTTAGAGCAGAGAAAGTCCGCGCCTCTGCACAGCCATTCAGCCTCACTCAGGAGGCGGAGCAGCAGCCGAATGGCTTCAGAAAGAGTACTGCACAGGCACCAACTCTGACGCCTGCACAGTCTCCCCCGAAGCCAAAAGGCTTCAGAAAAGTACTGTGCAGGTGTCAGAGATGGTGCCTGCGCAGTACTCTTTCTGAAGCCAGTTGGCTTCAGAAACAACTGCGCAGGCGCCAACTTTGGTGACTGTGCAGTCCAGGTGGGGGGGGCGCATCCCAGGGATGACGCACAGACTTCCGCACCAGGTGATGTGCAGAGTCATGTCACCACTGTAGGCACCACAGCTGTTCCTTGTTCAGTGTGATCTGAGGGGTGTCTCCTCAGGAGCAAGTCTTCCCCTTGTGTCAATTACTTAGCATGCTCTGGAGCAGTTAGGGCAGCCCAGGCTTCCTGACTCTCTGGATTCAGCATAACTTTCTGCTCTGGATACAGAATAGTTAGGAGAGTGCAGTTAGGTCAGAGCAGGCTGAATTTGCTCTGGATTGCAGCCTAAGGCTACAATCCAGAGTAACTATGGGACTTTTTACACCAACGTACCTATGGGAAACCTTTGAGAAATGCATAGAGCAATCCAGAGTAAGTGCCTCTTAAGTCTTCCTGTAATTACTCTGGATTGTAGGGTAAAGCATCCATTTAACCCTTCGTCAGGCGCTATATGGATTTTTACTGGTCAGGCACACTGGCCCTGTCAGGCCCTGTCAGAAAAACTGTCATAAGCAGCTAATTAATTAAACTCTAATGCTCTTAAAGTGATCAGTAACCTTTATTAGGATGAACAAAGAGAGTGTATTCGAAATCTGAGTCAAAAAATCTCATTTATTAATCGCAAGGTACATTTACAGCTTGTGTCAGGAAGCAGGAGCAGCAGGTACTATCTGCTGAAATGCTAGACAAGACAGCAAACACATAGGAAACAAACTATAGGAAACACCACCTCCCACAAAATTCTTACAGACTATTGGCAACAAACTATACCCTATCTTCTAAATATATAAAAGAGAAAAGTCACTGACTGACTCATCACTGCCCTGCCAAAACCGCTGGGCCTAGAAGTGTGAAATTTGGGGTGGGTGTTCCTTCCGTGACGGAGGGTTGCACTAAGAACCGGTTTTCGGAAATTCCAACGGGAAGGGGGTGAAAAGGGGCGCAACGCGTTTTCCTGCCTATACTTTGCATTGAGAATTGCTGACTCATCAACATTCCGCCCCAACTGCTGGGCCTGAAGCATGGAATTCTGGGAGTTCCTTCTGTCACCTGAACACCCACCAAGAACCATCTGGAGACATTTAACCCTTCAGGGGCTAAAAAGGGGTCAACGTGTTTCTGTCCTATACTTAACATGGGAGACTGAACAACATCCAGCCAATTTGGTGCTCAGTGCCTAGTGCACTGGGGGATGGTGTTCGGAGGAAGAGGTTGCACTGGCGAGGATGCTGCGCATGGAGGAAAGTTGCGCATGGAGGAAAGTTGTGCATGGAGGAAAGTTGCGCATGGAGGAAAGTTGCGCATGGGGGAAAGTTGTGCATGGGGAAGTTTCGCATGGGGGTGATGCACATGGGGAAAGTTGTGCATGGGAAAATGTTGTGCATGGGGGAAGTTGCGCATGGGGGAAGTTGCGCATGGGGGAAGTTGCGCATCGGTGGATGATGTGCATGGGGAAAGTTGCACATGGGGGGATGATGTGCATGGGGAATGATGCGCATGGGGGAAGTTGCGCATGGGGGATGATGTGCATTGGGGGATGATGCACAGGGGGGAAGTGGCACATGGGGTGTTTCTGCCCCGGGGGGGAATGGCATAGGGGAAAATGTTACACCCGCAATGTGGGTACGCTTTTCGCTAGTATATGATATATGGTTCAATCATATTCAGATGCTTCACAGACTGAGAACAGATGATTGAGTGACATCTGCTATGCTGACAGCATACCTGTGCCACCACAATAAAGAGTAATTGTAAAGTCTATCCTGACAAGGAAACACTGATACAGGCCTTCTAAGTAACATTCCCCACAGCCACAAAACAGCCCATTATCCATGGAGTGGCATCCTGACATCACCGTATCATCACTGTGACATTTGCACACCATCTTTTTATTATTATTATTATTATTATTATTATTATTATTATTATTATTATTATTATTATTATTATTATTATTATTATCCATAAATACACAGCAAATAATTTTGTGCTGGTTTCTTTCACGTCACCAGTCGGACCCTTCCCAAGAGTCTAGGACTGTGTGATGTAGCAGCGTATAATTTGTGCTGATCCCAGAAGAGCGGCTTTCTGCAGTTGGCAGAGTGATATTTTGTCAATGCCGATAGTTTTCAGGTGCCTGCGAAGGTCTTTTGGGACTGCACCAAGTGTGCCAATTACCACTGGAACCACCTGCACTGGCTAACACTAGATACGCTGTAATTCAATTCTTAGATCTTGGTAGCAGGAGATCTTTTCCAGTTGCTTCTCCTCAATTCTGCTATCACCTGGTATGGTGATGTCAACAAGCCACACCTGACTGCTTTCTATGGTGGTGATATCTGGAGTATTGTGTTCCAAGACCTTGTCCTTCTGTATCCTGACGTCCCACAGAAGCTTGACCTGCTCATTTGCAACCACTTTTTCAGGCTTGTGGTCCCACCAGTTTTTTGCCACTGGCAGATGATACTTTTGAGATAAATTCCAGTGGATCATCTGGGCAACAGAGTTGTGCCTCAGTTTGTAGTCAGTCTGCGCGATGATGATGATGATTGATTGATTTTCGCACAACTGGTTTGTAAAAATTATTAACAGGATTTATATAACACTTTCCAACTAAAAGTTCACAAAGCAGTTGTCATCTATATGATTTCCATATATCATCACTGTGATAATGCATCATCCATGTGATTTTCGTGTGTCATTGGTGTGATGACAAACTACAAGTTACTTTTAACCTTCGTTTGCCTGTACATTTCACATCATTTTAATTCTGACTTATGATTAGGGCAAACTATAGTTTGGTGTGATATCTCCTCTAACATTCTTCAGCTCTCAGTTTGAAAGATTAATTTTCTGGACTTGTCTTGATGAATTCCAGTATATTTGAATTAGGGTTGTTTCTCAGATATGATGAAAGATAACACTGAGATTAAGTAGCCATTGCTCATTTCTATATACAGTACTCAGTTAAACACTCATTTAAAATCAGCGCTTGGACTGCAGGACAGCAAACAGAAAAGCCTGAAATGAAAACAACTGGGAGGCAAAAATACCAGCTTTGCCAATTTAGAGCAGGCCAGGTGGCGACCACAGGATTACCCCAAAGAAAGAGGTTTGTGGGTTGCAGACTATAATCCTGCCCCACTGACCTAATTGTTGTAGAATCAAGTATGTTTTGCACATTCAGCATCATGCAGGCCTAAGTCTACACCTGAAAAACATAGCAGTGTATACATATGGGCTTAATTTGCAGCTCTTTTTTCTTAACGTGACCTACTTATTAAGTAGGAAAGGCCGAGATCCTTATCACAGAAAACCACAATTCATCGTAATTGAGAAGAACAGAAAGTGATCAGCTAAAACAGAGCCATAACAGAGTCATGAAGCTGGAAATTGGCCCTGTGAAACTTGTTGCAATAATGCCAATCAGTTCAGGCCAAAAATCCATCACCAAAACCTTGGTTTATGTTTTTCTCAAACTATAATTTCAAGGGCATTTTTCTGACCAGCAACAGAAGATACAGCAGTTTAATTCTGGCCTGATTCACATTTACAATAACTTCCATGTGAGCGGCCTAAGAGTGTTTGCGGCCAAACTGTTTATGAGAGCTGGCACCCTGCATGTGGATATTTGTATGGCCACTAAAATATCAGTTTCTTCAGGGTGGGGTACATTTCTGCCATGATTGCTTAGATTGCAGTGGACACATGTGTAGCCCTCATGCACTGTTCTCAGTCTTCTTAAATGGTAACACTGTGAGATCTCTGCTGGCTCACTGTAGCATCCATGCTCTCCTGAGATACATAAGTGTGGGTGGGGAAACTTCACAAGTGTGCTTATATTGCTTTGGAAAAGAAGATGATTTTCCCATAAATTATTAGGAGTAGATTACCTAGCAAGAGTGGGCAAATATTTTGATAGGATGGCTACACCATCTCTCTGACATTTTATCAGGGACTGGGCGGGGGGAAAGAAATAATTCATATTTCAAATTTGGATAAAAATACATAAATGAATGCATTAGAGATGGATCTTATATTAATGAACGAATTTTAATGAGTTTATAATAGAGACATGTAGAACCACATGAGAATTATAACCTGCTTGCCACAAACCTATTGCACAGTTGAAGCATATAGACCAAGTCAGAAACATATGGAAACGTGCTGTTCAGAGTAGTTCAGAGGTAATGGGGTATTAAAATAATGCAAACAGACTAGCACGAGCTCCAAGAGAAACTGGGGGCTTCTGATGGGCTGATTTGAAATAGAATAAATTTGGGAATCCCTGAGGGCCACAAATATCCGCTGGTATGACCACCCTAGGCTTAGAGGTTAAAATTTGTAACAGCAGGTTCTGTCAAGTTATACTGAGGTGAATCTAGATTGATTTTGCAAGTAACACCCATGGGAGGGCCACCTCCATTGATAAAGTTCTCCTTGTGGTTTCATGTATGGCCAACACGACAGATACAGGGACATATGGGTTTGCAGCAGATTGAACCGGAGATTACTTTTTGATCCAAAACAATGCATTGGGATACTATCAAAGAAAAGAGGGTTAAGGGGAGCATATTGTGGGAGGTGGGGGATTAAAAACATCTCCAAATTAAGTACAGACCTGACAAAAGCAGAGCAGAGCATGCAGTGAACCACTTCCAATAAGCTTTCCTCAATAAAAGTATCAGAAGACCATCCATCACCCAAAGACAAATTTGCCATGATTCCATTACTTTTGCAAATATGAACTGCCTGTATCAAATTTATGTCTTTAGAAGTGGATAAAGGAATACTACATCTTCAATTATTTGGTTAAAGGTGTCCTCCTCAGGTTGCCCTGCTAGTTGTGACCAATTCTAAGGGCAGCGCTCACTGCCGTTACAAGGCTCTGGCAGTGATGTTACTTCCTGTTTCATGTCATTTTTGGCCATGACATCACTTCAAGGTTAATGACATCACTTCTGGGGAGTCCTGATCATATTCTCAGAAGGGGGTCTTGGCTGAAATGCTTCAGAACCACTGTTTTAAGCCATGCTTACACATAGCTATCTTAGATTTTGATTAAGGGCAAAATCCATAGTAACTACGGGGAGTCCTTGCTCCAGTGTAAGAACAACTTACTCGGGATTCCATATATGCCAATAAAGGTTTGCTGAAAGTTTTTTTTTTTACTCGGGATTCCAATATGAATTTCCCACAGGTTTGCACTAGGTGGTGCAGTAACTACGGGTGCACATAAAGTTTCTTACGTGCTCCCATAGTTACTCTGGATTTGGGGGTAAGCATTTATTTGGAAACAGAAGATTCACATGAAGAATCTACGAAAGAAAGAGGATTTCAAAAACTATAAATTAGCTATGCATGTTGTGTAATCAGTGTTGACACCTAGCTAATTTCCCACTACGGTGCGCAGAGTGCTAAGAAGAGAACCACCAATGTGGTCCAGTCTCTAAGCACATTATGTTCTGGACTAACATGGTAGGTCAACAGAACAGGTTGCTACTGGTGCTGCTCATGTGTAATCCACTGTCCTTGAGCACCACCAATACTCTGGTCAGAAAAGGTACTGCAGTGTGCTGACTCAATGATCCGATAACACAGAGGCAATATAATTTCACCTGGCACTATACAGCCTCAGACACGAGCCTAGTTCCATGTTTAAGCAGCTCATTTTTAGCATGAAGACCAAACTGCACTCAAGTTGTACAGCATGCCTGGCTTTGCCTCTCCTATCCTAGCTATTCACCAACCTTCTATCTGTTTAATTTGGCCTTGGATATGCATCAGAATATGTGGGTGTGTTCAGTAATCCTAAAATTTCATTACAGGGATGTCAGTACCTAAAAAAAACTTGGGAAATGGAAGAAAAACATTCAATTAATTGCCATGGCAGTCCAATCCTTTGTAATTCCATGTATGGTGATACAGCTGTGCCAATGAGGTGAGGATTGCATCCTATGGAGCCATCTAAGGCCTTACCATTCACTCTGGATAAGTGAATATTTGTTCCCTTACCTGGGAGTAAGATAGGGTTGCTGTATGTCCTGAAAAGGGGACTATCCAGATTTTTTGGGATTGTGTTCACATACCGGCAAATGGGACAGAGGGTCCTGTTCCAATTTCGTGGAAGATAATTATGGCAACCCTAAGATAAGCTCTTCCGGTCTGTATAAATATCCTTGGACTTGCACAATCAGTTTAATTAGCTTGGGTCTGAATGGACTCAGAAAGGTGAATCAAGGCCAGAAAGGGGACAGGATATCAATAACATCAATATCAAACCCTTCTCAGGCTTAATCCCCCCTCCTCCCTCCCTGCCCTGATCTCCACCCCATTCCTCCCCATCTCCTCCCTGGGCTTAGTTACCAATGCCAGAAGACATGGATAGACCACTGGCATGCAGTCCCAGCACCACATATATGCAGCAGCAGCCAAGCCATAATAGTGACCCATGACTTCTGACAGCTATTAAAGTCCTTATGTTATCAGTATGCATCTATGGCTGTGATCCCAATCAATCACACTTTCCTGGGAGTAAGTACTACTGAATACAATGGGACTTACTTCTGAGTAGATATGCTTAGGATTGCACTGTCACTTGCAGAATAAAGGCCTATTAGGATTGGTCATAAGTAAATGTATTTAGGACTGTAGTCTTAAGAGCACTTTAAATCATTATATGGAAGAGCAGCCATTATTACATGCAAGCTCAAATACATCAGTTGCAGGAAGTCTTCCATACTTGGTACCAAGCCATATTTAATCATTTTGCTTTCTTATAACTAAATTTAAAACAGATTTCCCAAGTAATAAAAAGAAAGACTGAACTGTTTGGAATTTTAACATGTGGCCAACATCCCAAATATGTAGGAACAGTCATGTTCACCACTCTTGGTCTTATCTACTTGCCAGGAAAGTGGCTGTTTCACTTTGCAGGTACCACATAATGGTCACCTCACCCATCTCTTTGTTCTTTGCACACATTCCCTAAGGAAAAATAGTACATTCCAACTGCCCAAAAATAATTAGTAATTTTGAATTCTTACAATTCAATCTTGTTGTCAAAAGTAACTTTTTAAAATATCAAGCATTTAGTTAGGAAATGGAAGGCTCGCTGACTCCACAAAAGATGTCAGAAATTCAAAACCGCCTTTATGCCAGAAAATACTTTGAGGAGATTATTATACCAGCCAGGACTAAGGATAAAGCAAAAGGAAGTAATAAGATAACCACATAATAAAAGTGCCACTATTAACACAGGGTCATAACCCTGATGTAGCCAATCTTTTGTGTGCTTTTCTGCCTGGCCAATTCATATTTGACAACAGCTGTTCTAAAAGAAGCACATAGGTTAAAGGGGCCAAAGACACTGCAATAAAAGAATTAACTGTTTTGACTTAATGTGCAATTGCAGAAGCAACACAACACAGCTCTAGATTTCCACCTCAGCACTAGGAAGATAGGAAGTCAATGCCAGTTCCAACCTCATAAACATGTATGTGCAAGTGTGTATGAAGTTTTGATGTGAAATATATAGATACATAGAGATATATATATATAGATAAATATGTTTCATGTGTATCTGCAAACTGTTCTAACAATCCAAAGCCACTATTTTAAAAGGCTTTTAAATACAGATGCAGAGTGTGTTATTCACATTGCACATTACATGTGAATATAGTTTATGGGTTTGTCTAAATCCAATTCAAGTTGCACATAGCAATATGTGCATTCAGTGCAGTACTTCGTGTTTGAGAAGTCCGATACTGATGTTGACTTTCAACATGAACATGAAAAACCATGAAAAAGCATAAGGTGCTTAGACATCGTGGCTAATGGTTCTCTCAATAGCTAATAAAGCATCAATATACAAAAAATACCTCCAAGTATTAGATATGGGTGATAGCCTTAACTATCATACCCCCAAATCCAGAGTAACTATGGGAGCACTAAGAGACTTTATGTGCACCCGTAGCTACTGCACCATCTAATGAAAACCTATGGGAAATTCATATTGGAATCCAGAGTAAGTTGTTCTTACACCGGAGCAAGTACTCCCCACCGTTACTCTGGATTTTGCCCATACTTGGTTGTGAAATTACAAAGTTATCTAACTGTGTCTCTACTGAAAATAGGGTAGCTTTGGATTTACCTTTGAATTCCCCTTTTTTGTGGATTCCATGGCAAGGGAGGTCAGTCTTTCCAGATGGATTTCTCCTCTACCTGCAGACATGTCAGGCACAGTCTTCCTCAAGGGAGAAGCTTCCCCTGGTTTCCCAGACTGGGGACAGGAAGGGGTTGCAGCCACTGGCCAGATTGCCCCTGTTGTTTCACTGCTCCCCTATCAGTAGTGGTCTCCATGGTGGTCTCCACATCAGTGTCATTCCTCCGTTTGGGTAGCTCCTTCCTCTGTAATAACTACTATTCAAAAGCTAATATCTGGATTTCAGCAGTCTGATTCTAAAGGTGGCACTACCGTCGAGTGCAATGACATCAAAGCAGCTACCACTGTATCCTCTGGTACTGAATCAACTACTGGAAGTCTTCTTGGGGAAAGCAGCAAGCAAAGTTGAGAGACTACATGTCGAGCTGGAAGACCCAACACAGAGATCTGAATATGGTAGAGGAGTCCACCTCCCTCTCCTCTTGCCTCCCCCGTACTACATTCCCCAGCCAATTCCATCCACTCCTTGCCTTCTTTCCCATCCTGATCATACTGCCAGCTAAGTGCTGCTGGAACACCAAGCAGCCTTCTGAGCAATGCTCAGTGTCAACTGGTGCTGGATCAGTGCCAGTGGCTCTTCCTCTCCAGGTGCTGCAGACCTTATGAAATGACACCAGGTGCCAGCATTACGCTCACATAACCAACACTGGACTGGGCCTTAAAAAAAAACTCTGCTTTCATTTTCTACATTGAAGGAGAAAGAGAAGTCTATACCCAGAAAATTCAGGCATTGTGAACATCATATGGTGTTATAAATATCTTTTTAGTGAATAAAGCCAACATTTTTACTTCTTGTGGTTTTTTCCCCCCAAGGCCCTGACAATTTATTATTTTCAATATAAACTGTTTAACCAAGTTGAAACTATCCAAACATCAAATAAAGAGATGCAGCTTTTCTGGACTGCCTTTTGGCTCCTCCTTAGAAAAAGGACAGAGAAGAACATTACAGCCTCCCACCAAGAGTACGTAATTGTTCCCACTTAAACAGCAACATGTGCTTCAAGATCTTGGTGATAAATAACTGAAAAGGAAATAGTCTTTTTATTGTGGATGGGAACACATCCAGCCATCAAACAATGTCAAAAACCATGCTAGCCAAGGGGAAAAAATCACAGAGAGATTATTTCAAAAGCTGGTTCTCTGGAGCCCCATTTTTGACAGTGTACAGTTCTGTACAATACGGTGAGTCAATACATTTCTTTATTTCTGGGCCTTTATTCAGAATCAGAGCTGGCAAGCAGTACTTTGGCTGGCTGATCCTGACGGATTGGAATTTGAAACTGTTGCTCTGATGCCATATGGCCCTGAGCCACAACTGTCATCTTGAGTGACCAATGGAGTGAACATACTTGTCCTTATGTGTCTGTGGGATGTTACCCACAATGGGATGTGTGACAACGTCTCCCTTGTTCCTGAGACAGAGGTCATCTTGATGAAGAGGAGCATGACTTTCTTTTTCACATTGGATCTGCTGCTGATCCACAAGAGGGAGGATCTGTGGGAGAACGATAGCCGAATTCTGTTTGAAACTATATTAGTATCTATTCTTGCTACTGAAGAATTGAGACTACTAGCACCCCCAACCTGTATCCACAGGCTCTCTTCCACAGTTTCACTTCTCCGTTTTTTTCTCAAATTCCTGCCCTGTCATGCTAAAGGAACACTTTACCTGTCCTCACATCAGTGCCATGAAGAAAAAAATGAGAATAAACTGTAGACCACGCTTGAGGATATTTATGCAAACTCTGTTAATATGGGTTGTCCAAATCTTATAATTTTTCTGGTAACAAAAAGCAAACCCCACATTTAGACAAGTGACCTTCCAAACTAGGTCTTCTTTTACAACAAAGCAAGAAAAAGTGTTTGTACAAGAAACTCCATTTGTTTCATCTGACACGCTCTCCTAAGAACTAAAATGCCTTGAGTTCCTTAATTCCTTCTAGCATTTCCTATCTCCAGGCAGGAGTCCTCAGGATGTAGCAATGACTAGCCATGGGAAGAAGAGACAAACACGATAAAATCAGACACACCAAGATCCAAAGGACGATGCGAGCCGCTGTTTTACAACGCCAGTGATTTAAAGACCTCCCCATCAGATATGTAAGTGGAGAACAGAAGGCTTCTCAGAGTACATAGATGGGACAGAAAACAATGTCTAAAGGGCATATCTTACTCATGTATAATTAACAAGTGCTGCACTTCCATGTCTAGCTATAAATACAAATCAGGAAACCAGAAACAAAAAGAGGCTTAAACAAAGGAATGTAAAGAAGCTAAAGGTCATCAATCAATTGCACAAGATTTCAAAACAGACAAAGTGTCCTAGAAAACGAAGAGGGCCCTACATTACAAGTTTGTATCAGACCCAGAGAAAATGATGTTTGGGCACTGTCTGATATGTCAAAAGTAACAAGATTGAGAGGCAGGTTGCCAATGAATTAGAGTACCAACGACAGCATGCCCACTCTAAGATATACCAGGAAGAGAAACATTTGTGCCTTCATTTTTCATCCGCTGCGCACTTCCATTTCTATAGCTTGGCAGCTTCTTAGAGTGGAGCAATAGTTACAACCATTTGGGTTTGGGTATCACATCAAACGCTAGATAACACAAATCATGGTTGAAAATTGAGTTCAAGCTACAGTACCTTGTTCTGAATTTCACAGTGCAAAATATGGTTTCACTTCACAAACTCCAGTTTGCAGAATGGCTGCAATCCTATGCACATTTTCCTGGGAATAAGCCCAATTGAATGCTATGGGACTTACTTCTGAGTAGATATGTATAGGACTGTGCCCAATGTGAGAATATCATAGTGACCAAGGGAGAGGAGAGATGATCTCAAGCACAACAATAAAAATAAAATTTCATCATCCTTCTACGAAGTAGGAAATTGTTGTTGGTTATGACAGTGAGAAAACTTTATAAAAGAACCAGGTGAATTTACCTGTCATTGCAGGAGTGAAATTTTAAGAATATTTGTAGTCACCGGGCATGGCTGAGCACTAGCACTGCTGGGCACCAGGCATCAGCAGGCACTTGGCACTGGCACCGGGCACTGTTGACACGGGGCAGCAGGCACCAGCGGACACTGAGTTCCAGTGGGCACTGTCATGCACCAGTACTGGGAGTCACGGCAGTTAGTGGGCACCAATGAGCACTGAGCTCCAATGGGTACAAGTAGGAAGAGAGCACCACTGGGCACCAGTGGGCACCAGTGGGCAGCATCATTAAGCACCACCAGGGACAAACACACATCGTACCTCTTTCCCCCACCTTAGGCTTTGAATTTCTAAAAATCATTTATTAGTGGGTACCTACATCAGGTTTGGCTGGGCATTGATGAGTCAGTCAGTTAATGAGTCAATCAGTCAGTGAGTTAGTCAGTGACTGTTCAATTTTTTTCCTATAGATAGTCTCATGCATTACAAAACAATGCTCACAGACAATTGTTTCAATATACACACCAGCCCACAATATAAAGAACAAGGTTCAGGGCCTTGAGGGCTTCCAATCCCTCTCAGCTTTCAAAACAGCTGTGATTAATTTCCACATTTTCTCCTGGAGTCATCCATAAAAGCTGCATCTCCCATTAATAACTATCAACTGACCCTCATCAAGTCCTGCACTCTAGCTGAGTGCCAATGTTGCCATTTGGTTTGTGATGCTTATTACAGGCAGCAAGACACTATGACATGACAAATATTTTTAATAACATCACCAGGATTGTTAATTCTGCTTTCACTGTGAAAGCAAACAGTACAAACTCCAGCTGGAAAGTTAACATTAATCCTTGTAGTAGGATTTTTTAAAGACCTACCGTTAGTGAAAGCTCCTCAGTAGTAGTTCAGCAGGAGTGTCTATTCAAAGATTCCCTAGCACAATCAATATTTCTTCAGCTCACAAATACTGATCTGTTCTGAAACTGCTTGTAATGTAAACTGAGACTGTGTTACCTACAAACTACTTAAACTTCTTCAGCAGAATAATAGGAAAATAACAACATCTGCATACTACACTCAGTGTTTACTTGGCAGATTTATTGGGAACATCTCACTGAAATCAACAGGGCTTGCTTCCATGGACTTGTACCAAAGAACTGAATTGTTTTGTTTAAGTCAGGGGTGTCCAAACTTTCAAATTCAGGGCTCCTGGACCTTTAACAAGAGTGTAAAAGAGGAAATTTCAGAATGTGCAGCTTCTCATCTCACAGATAGCAACCTGTACCTGCTGAAATTCCCCTTTTTACACTCTTGTTAAAGATCCAGGAACCCTAAAGTTGAAAGTTTAGACACCCCTGCCTTAAGTCATAAATGGATGTTTTGTTCTTTCCATACAATTTTATTCACATACTAAAAATGGCACATGAAACGTGAGGGGACAGAGAAAGAATTAGAATTAGAACTAGACTTGCAATCCAGCACCGATGTTTGGACTAGCCATGCCTTCAGGTGTCACTTTTATTACAATTAAAAAGCCACGAAAAAGTCTGCTAACTTTTGGATCTCCCAAACTTCTGGATGGATATTATTATTTTTATTATTTATTCCAAGATAAATTTATTTTATTATTTAATAAATTTTATTATTTATTCCCCATTTGCAACATTTTAGTTCCAAGAGCCTCTGTGAATACCTATTTTTGAATTATACAAAGGAAATTAATTGCCAAGGGAATCAAGTTCCCTTGCAAGTGGCTTCAAACACTTAGTTGCAGTTCAGAGGTAGCAATTAGAAGAGACTATCACTTGGGGGAAGTGAGTAGCTCAGCCTCCCAGCTCTAATCTGACCCCAAAACTGAACTCTTAAGAACTTTTCTCAGCAAGCTGAATTGCCCTGGTAAGCAGCCTGCATTTAAGCCATTAATAGCTTCTCAAAGGGTGATTATTTTTCAATAATTCACTTTAAGACAAAATAACAAATTATTATTAAAGGCTTTAAAAGATATAAAAATTATATTTTTAAAAGGTTAAAAATTATACTTTTTACCTTTACATTTCAAGGTGGATATTAGTATTATTACAACACTTTTCAAAGAGAAGTTCACAAAGTGGTGTACAAAGAAAATAAAACAACTAATGCTTTCCTGTCCCAACAGTACAGTGGTGCCTCACTTAAAGAGCTTAATTCGTTCCGGAGGCATGATCTTTAAGTGAAACGCTCTTTAAGTGCAGCAGATTTTCCCGTAGGAAATAATGGAAACTCAGACGATTGGTTCCGCAACCCCCAAAATGTTCATATAAAAATATTAACTGTTTATAAAAATGATTACAAAACACTGCAATATAACACTGTACAAAGCACTGTAATATACAGTAACACACAACACTGCAATAAAGAAAATACTGTACAGTACTGAACTGTACTGTACCTTTGAAAACCTTCATGGCTGGTGTGAGGGTTACAGAGAGGGGATGACTTTGGCTGCAATCCTAAAGACACTTTCCTGGGAGTAAGACCCCTTGGACACAATGGGGCTTACATCTGAGCAGACATAGTTAGGATTGTGCTCTTTCACAATCACTAATGGAGTCACTGCTATCCATTAGCTCAATGGAAACTATTGTCTTTTTGTGCAACTTTAACATTCCCAAACTGCTGATGGGGAGCAGCACTAGAACATTTATAAGGCACACCTTCCACGCTGCCACACACAGATCCCACATACAGACCTGACTCAGGCTGTTCCCCCCGGACGTCCCTGGCAATGGAAGCCTATTCCAAACTTTGCCCAGGGCCCCACTGTAGCTCAAGCTAGTCTCCTCATCCCACCTGTGAGTTCCCCTGCCATGGAAGCCTGTTCCAAACTTCCTCAGAAGTGCTCTTTATTCAAAACGGTACTCTTTAAGCAAGTCAAAATTTCTGAGAAAATTTTGCTCTATACAAAACGCTCTTTATTCAAGACACTCTTTATTCAATGTACCACTGTACTCACAATCTAAAAAGCAGAATAAATTGAAAAAGGAAAAGAACAAGAGTTGCTCCACGGTATGATCAATACTCAAGACTTGCTTTGTAAGATACAGTGCAGAAGTTAATACCCCTGCTTACTGGGCAAGAGACACTCTTTAAGTGGGTGTTCCTCTTTTATTTAGCAGGGGGAGAGTAACTGGCCCTCCACACCCCAGCAATGTCTGTTCAAGTGGCTTCTGCTGGTGTTCTTTTTGGACTTTAGATTGTGAGCCCTTTTGAGACAGGGACCCATTAGCTATTAATTAGCTATTCATTTTTTTCATTTTCTTGTAAACCGCTTTGTGAACTTTTCAGTTGAAAAGCGGTATATAAATACTGTAGATAGATAGATTAATATGGCAGCTCAATTAGGTTACAGCATGCTGGGCACAAAGCAGATCAAAAGGTGCACCCAAGGCACCAGGGGAAACGAATAATGGTTGCTCTCACTTTGGAAGCATATAAAACAGCAGTTATTTGGATCTGTCTCTAGCACTAATCTGCAGGACAGGAAAATAAGTAAGGAAAAATATGGTAGTTTTTTATCAGCAAAAGCTGAAATTTTAATGTTAGGTAGTACACACTACCTAAGTGTACCAACTGAGAAGCCAAGTCAAGAACCAACAGAAACCACATTGAATACTGTATCACCTGGTGGTTGAAGGGCACCTGAACACCGCAAGCCAAATTTTATAGTTGGAAATGATAAATACACTGTAGGAAATAGTATTCTATGAAGCCTATTCTTAAGGTTGCACTGATAGATCAGGAGCCAGTTTAATTTGTGAGTTCTATGTCATTAATATAATGTGCACACATAATTAACAGGCTGATGCCAAGGCACAGCTGGTAGAGCACATTCATCATGGCTCTTGATGATATTCCCATTCCAGAATGGTTACTGCCAACTGTAAAAACAAGAACTAAAAACCAGCATGACCCTGAATTAGCACCCCTCCATTCTGTGGAGTTATTTATCTTAACTGCAGGTCACTGGCCTGATTCTCTGCAGTATATATGCCCTTGACACCTCACCAATACATGTTCTAAAGAGAAACAACAGGAGCCTAACCTGTGCCTTTATGGGTGTTTTCTATTACAGCATGATCTGGTATTCTTCTTTTCAGAACTAAACTGACCAACAGCAAAAGAATTTAATTTGTCCATTTAATAATATAGTACAGAAAACCAGAGCTTTAACATGTGTGATGTTTCAATTAATTCATCATTCAAACTGGACAATTTTTTAAAACATGTTATTATTAAGAAAAGAAAAGAAAAGAAAAACTAAAACCTATTTATTTTAAACTCTGGTTTAAGTCCATTTTAATTTAAGTCCATTATTTAAGAACTAGTTTAAGAGCACAATCCTAACCCTGTCTACTCAAAAGTAAGCCCCACTGTGTTCAATGGGTCTTACTCCCAGGAAAGTGTCTTTAGGATTTCAGCTTAAGTCTTTTATTATAGGTTATGTTCCTTACTCCTATACACCACCTAGAGTTGTATTTATCATCCATTCAATGCTCACTGAAGGCTGCTTACTTGCTTTAATTAATGGTTTCTGACTGGCAATTGCAATTTCAATTATCATTACAGGCAGTTATAGTATTACATGATGGGACAGAATTTTGCACAAACATTTTCAAGTGTGATCAACTTAAAAACTATAATTTAAAGCACAATCCTAACCTGTGGTGGTACAGCCAGATTGCATGATCTTTACTGTATCCAATGCAGAATAGGAGGTGGTTGAAAGCCACATTGGGGTGGTAAATTTATCCTTAACTGAGTTAAGCTTCAGCTTTCCCTATAGGGCTTTTGGGACACACAGCAGCTATTTATCTGGTACTCATCTAAGAAGCTCTTGTAGGGCTGCCAGGCCTGGAAATCAGAGTAAGTATATGGCATGGGCCAGGGCGTACTGACAACACTGCACGCCCATGGCACGCATGACATGATGTCATCACGCACACAGGCATCACAAACACTGGGAAAGTTCTCCAACTGGCATAGAAGGGTGCTGGTATGAGTGAAATGCTAGGTGGGGGGGTGCATACTTAAGATTATACTAAAAAGATCTGTAGTACCAGTGGTGGGTTCCAGCAGGTTCACTCCTACTCTATAGAACCAGTTGTTAAGGAGAGATAGGAAGTATAAAGTTTAAAAATAGCCATTTAAAAGTGGCTGCCAGATGGGCAGAGAACCGATTGTTAATTTCTTTGAATCCCATCACTGATCTGTATGCAAACTTATGATCCACCACCTAACTATCATCATTGTATTTAACGGTTGCTCAGAACTTGAAAAATTTGCTACAACCATCAAAGCAACATTTGCTGCAGAAATGTAGGCTTAAGCTAGGGTCTTCTCCAGAACAGAGCAGAACAAACCATCCTGAGATGGCTCTGGCAGCTGTTCTCTCACAGGCAATGACTTACTGCTGACATTAGAGCTCCCTTATTTATGTTTTTAAAAATCGGAAAGTTTAGTTTCTGAGGGGGAAGTTGCATCCCTTTTGTCTCTGCAGACACTCATGCCCAACATCTGAAGAATGATCTTGAGATACTGGGATTTAACCAACTGGGGGCTTTACTGATACATGTTGCTTAAGTTGTCAAATCTGTTAGTAGAGTATTTAAGGTCACCTGTCACATCCAGGAGCAGAAAATAGCCATGGCCATGCCAAACCTCCAAAGGAGGACAAGGTCTTGGATTCCTCTCAGACTGGCCTTTCCGGCAGACAATGGCATATTTGCCTACTCATGAGTAAAGTCATGATATTGGGCACTTTCACATAGAGCTCATTGCATATTTTTTATTTTCAGTTTTTTGGCCATAACTTTCGATAGCAGGAAGATATTTCAAAACCGATTTTTGCATTGGATTTTGCTCTTCAGTACAAATCCAACGACATATGACATGGTGGGGGTACTGCACACCATAGTAAAGTTCTAAAATGAAGCCAAAATGGAGGACAATGAAGCCCTTTTGGAGGACACCCAGACAGGAGGCTAAAAAAGAGGACAAATCTGGAAATTTCCAGTCATCTGGTCACCCTGGCCATGGCCCTTGCTTTAAAGCCACATAAAAGCAAAAGCAAAACAGTGCATACTAAAGAGCTTTTGTGATCAGAGCTAGTAGCAATGCTAGAAGCATGGTCTCCTTCCCCTCCTTCCTGCCCTTACTAACACTGTTTAAACTACACTCTTCAGTAAGGAGTCTGGGTGCCTTTCAGATGTAAATATTTTACAAGAGAATACCATATGGGAGACGCAGCTGTTTGTTTTTATTAGCAAAAAGTAAATGAATCTCTTCACTTTGCCCAGAGATTTTATACAGCCCTGATCTACAGCTCTCTGCCAATATTTAAATTACCTTAGCAAGGATTAACCTCTAAGTAGTACTTGAACTAGAGGCGGCCTCTACCAATTTAACAGAATTTCAAGATGGCAAAAAACAAAATCAAGATGGCATGATGTTTGGGCAACTGAGCATTCCCTGCACGGGATGAAAACAGTGCCTCTGAGATTATTGTCAAGGGGAACATTTGAGTTGCTTAATAAACCATCATTATATTTAAATATTTACATAAGCCCACGCCTGCTGAAAATTAATCAATAAAACCTGAAAGGAGCAAATAAATTGTAATCATGGTGTGTCCCATGATTGGAACCGACTCTTTATCCAGAGCAAACAGTTTTTAATCTCTTCTTTCTAGCTTGCACCATCCTGGGATTGATTCAGATGGGGATCACGGAGCAGAGCTATTTAGTTGGGAGTCTGGGAGAACAGACTGATTTCTCAGAGTTCAAAACTGGAAACTCTACAACAGGCATGTCCAACAAGAGGCTCGAGGGCCGCATTTGGCTTAGAAAGCCCATAGATGCGGCCCTCGGGACCTCTTGTTGGACATGCCTGCTCTACAAGGTGCCTGTTGACCTACACCAGCCACACATGCACCTTGATGAATCTCATTAATAAAGCCTCTGCCACACCATTCCCACTTATCTGATCTGATGGTCACAGCTTCACCAACAGTGGTGGAAACATCTCAGGGCACATGTCATATGTTTGTCGCTAGCATTCTGAGCTCCATGGGGAAGAAGAAGACAGGTCTTTCAGTTATTCAGTTTGCCTTCTCATTATTCTGCTTCAGCTATTATTACTGCTGCTGCCCCCAGACCAGACAAATGAGAAGGAGGGATCAGCCAGTGAATCAGGGCAAAGTTCTTTGCTGGCTCAAATAGTAATTCCAGCTGGATAAGAATTCTCAAGGCACGATTCTTGTGATATTCATTTAATCATTAAGATCCACCAGAGTTTGATCCTGGTCTAGGGCAATGTTCGTCAGCCTTCAAACAACAGTGTTGCAAAAAAGCCCCATAACAATTTACAGGAACAAAAAGTTGAAGACAACTAGATTAAAACACCACTAGAGAAAGGGGAGGCATCTGGTGTACCTCTTCAGATACCAGCAGACTATTCCTGTCCTGCTCAGGTCCTTGGCAGGTGCTAAATAGTTCTCAGGTGCTAAAATAGTTTTCATTAGTGTCAAGCTTCATGATAACATTTTATCTCTCTCTCTCTCCACATTATGAACAGCTCTGGAAGGACACAATGGGTCAGGGAGTAGGTACAACTGCAGTAGTGGGATGTGGGGAAGCGATGGGTGGATAGGATCCCAGGAGGAAAAGGGATGAGACCAATTGTGGGTCCCCACTCTCATACTTTGTTGGGGTTGTGATATGAAAAAGATTGAAGACCACTTTCTCTTGGTAATTACAAATCAAGAACATTGTTTTTAGTCTGCCATTTTCACAGCAAAGGTAAACTTGGGACAAATTTGAACAATCCACATTAAAACAGTGCCGCTGTTAAGTCAAGTGATATGCATACTCCAGTCTTACTGGACCGCACCACTTTAGGGAGTAGATAGGCAATCCCAGACTGAATGCTCCCCCATGCAACAAACTCCTGCTGTATACAGAATTACTTACGACATTCAATCCAGCCAACTACTTGACTTGCTAATGTTTAAATGTTTTTAAACATGCAAACTTTCCACACAAACCCAACATGCAACAGTCCAGAGAAAAAGCTTTCTACTCTTGAATGCAACATGAGTTGCTTGGTAATGAAAGGCACTGGAGTGATTCCCAAAGAATAAGGCACAAGTGGATGTTAAATTGAAATGAAAAAAACCACATGAATTTTGCAGAAAAGATCTTTGAACAGAAATGGAAAGACGTCAAGGATACTTCCAGGAATTAGCAGATCCCCAATACTGGTTGTGTAGAGAGTTCCTTCCTTTCATTCCTATCTATTTCCTTCCAAATGAACTTGGAGAATTCCTAAAATTAATTTTGGAATTGGTGCATGCACCATTTGCTGCAGTTTTCAGATTGAATGCAGTCATATGATTCCTTTCTGTACAGTTCCATTTTATATGGCCTTTTACCCATTTGGAAACTAGTAACAGAAAAAAGCACGGTAAGGAGTCTGAATTACTGAGCATGTGCACTTTGAAGAAATGGTTTTAAATGAAAAAAGAAAGATGGTTTCCACACCAGTGCCTTGCCACAAACAAGATGGAGTGATCTAAAACCATATAATGTGGGTGGAAATTCAATTTCTTAAGTATCCTACTCATAGAACACTGCTCAAAATCCGTATTGAATTTCCATGCCAGCATCAATGAATTAGTCCAGAATCAATAATATGGATTAAAAACATTAAACTGGCAGTCATCCTTGACTTAAAACTATATCCCAATCACTTCATGAAGTAAGTTCAAGTGCTGGTGAGTGCTACCATTTTGAATTTTTGCTTCAGATAGAGAAACATCTAAGTTCAGCACTAACCCTACAATCCAGAATAACTACGGGTGCAGGTAAGAGACTTTACGTGCACCCGTAGTTACTGCACCACCTAGTGAAAACCTATGGGAAATTCATATTGCAATCCAGAGCAAATTGTTCTTACACTGGAGCAAGGACTCCCCGTAGTTACTCTGGATTGCGCCCTAAGTTGAATTTCCTTCTACATAAATGGATTAAGTTGAAGACAGAAAATGCTGGCTACGTTATTTCAATTTTTCTATTGATACACATGGAATCATTTCAGAGAAGCGCTCACTTTTGGAACATAAACTTACAAAGACTTCTAAACTTATAATATTGACAACTTACACTTTTATACAAATGTACATACAGATTTCAAGAAATCCCTTTTTTAAGAAACATAAATTATTCCATGCCATCATATATAAAAAATGCATTCATTTATGGATAATTGTGGAGACAAGAAATCAGGAAGGCAATGAAATCTTGCCATTTTGCTACTAAAGAGCTCTATAGTTCTGGTCTCAAGTATCAGCAATATTCAATAGATGGGAAACCAAAGTCTACAAACAGTGGCTAAGTGAACTCAAATGCACCCTGCCCAGAACCCTCTTTATTCAGATCCAAACCTAATGTTATTCACTGAACCACTTTTTGGTTTTCCTAACATTTTGGATCTCAGGTCTTATCTGGTCTTCAACTGCTATGTAATCATAATAATGATTATATTATAATAGAAGTGTGGCATATGTGGTCGTGTGAGGTCCTGCCAAACAACAAAACATAGCACTGCCTAATGTTTTCAGGGTTTGTGCTTTCAAATTCATCTACAGCCACAGACAAAGGACCGAAGGACTACAAAAAACCCCACAGGACATCCTCCTCCTCCCGGTGGCGAGTGCAAATTCTGGTACTTTCAAGTCCCAAGGGTGGCTGACCTTGCTTGAGGTGTTCAGGCCTCACACGGGTTTGCCAACTGGTTTTGTAGTCTTCAGGTTTTGTAGTCTTTCCTGCTTGGCATACCACCCTGGAAGCTGCTTCCCCCAGTTGTTTGCTTTGATTTCTTGTATGAGAGGACTCCACCAGTTGTGGCAGCCTGGGATCCACTGGACTTCTGCTGCAGCTTCTTCTGCCATCCCGCCTTTGGGGCTTGCTGCTTTCTTCCCTGGCTGCTGAGGAAGCACAGGTGAGTCAAAGCTTCTCCCTCCCTCTTCCAGCTTACATTCACCTTGACCTCCTTGCTTTCTTTTTTACCCTTTTATGCGCCTGGTGTCCCAGCCACTCTGCCCTATCAATCAGTAAGGCTGCCATCACTGGCTGAAGTGGTAAGGTATACTATAGGGAATGTGCATTTATCCAACTTTCAACTCTGATATAGCTGGGCCAGTGGGGCCTGCGCTGCATCCTACTATATAGGGGAAGCAGGCATAGAGGCTTCCTCAAAGAAAAGGACCTTTTGTTCCCCTACCTACTGCATTTTGGCTGAATAGTTGGATTGCATGGGGTCCTATGAGTGGTGCTGAAGTGCCTTACAGCACTTTTGAGACACCTCCAGGCCAGCACAGGATTTGTGACAGCCTAACCAGGGAGTTAGGATTGCACTGTCAGTGAGTTATTGCCCTATGCTGAGCTCCACATGCCAGCATACCACCAGAGCGCACTGTCACAAATATGTCATAAGCCACATTTCAGAGCCCTTATCATGGGTGAGGCACCAGAGCTAGCCCAGCATGAACCCACACTTGGCCAACTCTGGAGTTGAGCCTGCATTCCATCACCTAGTAGTCACCTGTATTGGGAAGCATTGCGATTGGAAGGGAGGAGGCTGGTGGAAGGAGGGATCTGGGCAGAGGGGAGGCAGAGCCAATGTAGCTCAGCTCCTCCAGATCCTGAGCACTTTGTGGCCAGCATGGAGTACTGAACCAGCTCAAGGGCAACAGAATTGACTAGGTCAAATCAAAGGTGTACTTCCCTTCCTTGGGAGGAAGGAGATGGCAGCGGCTGCCCAGATGCACTGGACTCCATGGCAGCTATTTTGGTGCCCTGCACTCCAGGCAGCTCAACATTGGGCTATGAATCTGTATGTGTCCATCCCTTGGGTTGCTTGTAAGATTTCCAGCAAATATCTTTTAGAAACTGTTTATAGATAAACATGATGGTATGTTGGAAATTCCTGGAGGCACTGTTGAAACCTCCCAGACTGCAGTCAATTGGAGAATAAGACTGATTTCTGGAGACTCCAGGCCTATTCTGAAAACGGGTCAACCCTATCTCTCAAAACTGGGGAATCAGTGGAGGATGACTGAGTATGAACAATACTCAGTGAACAGAGGAGTGGAAAGAAACCAACTTGCTCTTCATCAAGATACTTCCAGCTCTCTCGGGTAAGTGGTTTTGACATTTTCTGTGTCTATGAATTCTCCTTACACTCCTTTCCATTGCCTCAACCACCTTTTCACCAGGTTGAGGATTTCATACCAGACCTTCTTAATGTTTCCTTATCTTAATCCTTTATGAAATAAAATCCAAAGCAGGCTACTGATATTACCTAAGTAAACTAAACATTCCAATAAATAATTGTGAATGTTGAAGTGGCTGATGGTTGGGCTGCCATCAGCCGGGAAACAAAGATGAGGATGTTTCACACAATACCATCCAAACCACTGTGTTTGGTTTGTGATACAGGCAAGATTGCTCACATCCCACTCCCAACAATCCATCTGACCATGTGCAGGGGGAGAATTCAACTCAACAGTAGCATTCCCAGGGGTGACACAGTGCAGGGTGCCTCAACTTGCCCTGTAAGCCACCCATTCCCGTTGCCATCAGATCCATTCCAGAGGTATTTCATCCATATTGATTACACCATCCAGAATGTATTCAATGGTAGGGAGGGCAGCTTATAGGGTGCATTAAAGCACCCAGCAAAACTTAGTGCTGTGCTATCTTTGGGAATCCTATTGTATCTGAATCAAAAATGATTGACTGCAATATGAAGGAGTATTTGCAATGTATTTGAGAGGATGGTTTGAATGAACTCTTCCCCATTTGATTAGGAGAACTGAAATAAGCCCTGGAAGAAAGAACAGGATGCAGTTCCAACACTAATGCCAGGTAGACTGGCTGGCGGACATATTATTCAAACAGTCCATTGCCCTCTCAGCAGAGTGACACAAGCAGTTTATTAAGGTCACATTGGAAAGTATTGACAAGTGTAAGCCACAGAATAAATTCCTTTTATGAAAAGGTTGAACAAATGATTCTGCTGCTGAGATGGGGAATAAAAGTCTCTGGGCATGGGTAAGACATTTTTATTGTCTTTGCTGTGCTTTCATGTATGACAAACCCATAAACCCATCATGGGCTGTAAACCCATCATTTAGCCCATGTGCTAAAAAGTACATCAAATCCATAATTAATAAGGAATTTGTTTTATTGAGAAGGTGGCTTATTAATGAAATCTCAGGAAATCTGTTGTTTAGAGCCAACGCAGTCTTATGATTTTTTCCTAGTATTCTGGAGTTAACCTGATGTGTCATTAAAGTCCTATGAAAGTTCTTGAGGTTTTTTCCCCATAGGGTTAAAATAAAAAAAAACAACAAAATCCTAGGTACCAGTTTTAAAGGTTTGGTTGCCAGCTTCAAGGTTTTAGCCATTAATTCTGCACAGAATGATTTCTTTAAGTTCTCATTAGTTGGTGCAAACATATTTGTATAAGTACTGCTGCAGCATTTTCACATTCCTACAGTTTAATGGAATCAAATTGACATTTTTACCTGTTGCCTTTGCTGTTCTATTGAGCATTTACAACCATGGATCTCATGTCTAGCAATGTGCAGAAATAGGTGTCATGTGTGTCAGAGTTGACAATGCAACTTTGTTTTAGATCTGGTTTTGTTGATACTGTTTGCTTCACGATTATATCTTTTTAGAAAAGAAGTCACAGCTCACTGATGTGTACTCTGAAGGGTAAAGGGTATTAAGATATGCTTTGAAACCAACTGCTAACCACTACAGTTCTTACAAGTGTTATCTCCTGTCAACTCTGGTCAGGACCCAAAAACAGTGCATTATAGTAATCTGGAGGTTTTTTGAAATATATGCCTAATAACATACAATATATGTCACAGTAACAAAATGTTTATAACTAAAAATGCCAACACAAAGGAAAGTTGGAAATTGATGTCCCCATGACTTTCACATCAGAATGAACCAGCAAAGCTAGATTCCATTCACAAAACTTCCAAGCAATGAACCAGTTCTTTAGGAAATGGTATGACTCCATCCAAACTAGGACATTCGTATCTCTATTAACTCCCTGTCTGCAATATCTTATCTGGATTCAGAACCAACTTATGGCCTCATCAAGCTCATCATTGTTTCCGTATACCTGGCAAAGAACTCTACCACTTCACTAGTATGCAGTGAAAAAGAATTATAATTATGTGCCATTGTACTGGTAACACTGAAATTTATAACTTTCTGTTATATTTTACACAAACTTATTTGTAAAATTTATGGTAAAAAAAACAGTGATGGGATTCAAAGAAATTAACAACCGGTTCTATGCCCATCTGGCAACCACTTTTAAATGGTTATTTTTAAACTTTATATGTCCTATCTCTCATTAACAACCGGTTCTTTAGAGTAGGTGTGAACCTGCTGGAGCCCACCACTGGTAAAAAAAGACAGTATATAAAGTTTGGAAATGGTATGACTCCATCTTTGGTAAAGGCCTTGAGAGTAATCCATACTAGATTTTAAAGGACTCAGCAGTGAGAAACAGTGGTGTCAGTAGAGTTTTGGGTTGCCCAGTGGGAAGCCAGCATTTCACGCCCATTATGGCCCTTTTCCTATGCAGAGAACATGGCAACTACCCAGTGATGGTGATGTACTACCATCCTGCCCTGGTGGTTCTCTAGCCACACCTTTTGACAGAATGAAGATATTTCACTCTGGTTTTTATAGCATTTAGCTGTGAATTACACAACAAATGGTATATAGAATCAAAGAACTGGAAGGGACCTAATAGGTTTTCTAGTCCAACCCCTGCTTGTAGCATGAAATCCTCCTACAGCATCTCCAACAGATGTTTGTCAAGCCTCTGCTTGAAGATCTCTAGTGAGGGAGAGCCCACCACCTCCCTTGGCAATCTATTCCACTGTTGAATTGCCCTGACCATTGGTATACATGTTGGTATTATTCCTACAAATAACAATTTTGGTCACTATTAATGTCATCCCCCCTGCATGTCAGCCCCACCCCCCTTCATGTCACCACAACCCTCACACCCCTCTATTGATGCCACCAGTGAGAACTTCTCTCTCTAACATTTAGGCAGATGCTGAAACTAAGGTAAGTGATCCTTACAATCCAGAGTAACTACGGGAACACATAAGAGACATTTACGTCGATGTACTTATGGCACCACCTAGTGAAAACCTATGGGAAATTCATATTGCAATCCAGAGTAAATTGTTCTTCCGTCAGAGCAAGGATTCCCTGTAGTTACTCTGGATTGCGCCCGTAGTCCTCTATAAGTGAAATGCAAAGACTCAAAAGCAGAAATCTCAATTGGTTTGATATGTTGAGACTTCTGATGGCACAACGCCTGAGGAACTTCTCCTTCTCCCTCTCCTTCTCCCCTTTTTTTGCCTGCAATGGAAAGAAAACACTTGAGACTCATTAGAGTCTCGGTCTGGTGGGCATTTGATGGAAGCTCTCATTTTTCCCAATGTTATGGAAAAACTGAAATTCATACATTGGTTGCTACATCTGTTATTAACTCAGCTAAGTCAATACCAGTAACCTTGTTAACTGGAAACATCTTTGTGCTCACATACCCAAATATCCCTGGTGTAATAGAATCCCACTGGTATCATTTGGTTGTGAAAATACTGATGTCATTTATTACCACTGGAATATCAATGGGTAAACCAGATGGCTAATAAAACATGAAGCCTGGCCTAGGGTTGAGGACTACCTTGATATAGATGGTTAAGCTGTTCTTGACTTGCTCTCAGATCTGTATCACTTAAAGGCCGATTATGACATACAGCAACATGGATCTTACACACTGTTCTTATGCGCTATATTTCTATGTAGTGGTGCTTGATGAACTACAAGCAAGTTGCATGGATGGCCAAAGGGCATAAGTGAAACAGAGATTGCAGAGTTAGTTTTAGCAATTCTCTTTCCATACAACACTTTCACATGGACGAGTGTTTGCCTCTCTCGCCATATGAGCTCCACTCTCTCTGAAAGAAGGGTGGTAGACCACACACCTAAAGCGGGCACAGAAGCTAAACTCTGCTTGCCGTTTTAAGCCAAGCAGTTTTGTTCTATAATAGTCTTGACTTCTTCAATGTTTACAAGGTTACAAATCCTGGCGCTGCTTAGGACAATGTTTACAGTGGTTACAAATCACTGGAGCTCCTGAGGTCCTGATGTCCAAGAAAAAACATACGTATGGCTTTTTGTAAAATAAAGTAACATTTTCTGCACCTTTCTCTCTCTTTTTCTTCATATAAAACTATATGCCATTTAGGACTTGCCGGAATTTATTTGTGTACTTTGCGTGATCTGAGATTACAATAAATGCTGGTACCTGCTATTAATTTAAACTAATAGAAAGCAATACCCATCTCTCTGATTTGATTTGGCATCTCCACCAGGCAAAGCAGTGCTACCCAATTTCCATTTTAAGGAGTTTTTCCCTCAAAACTCAGCAGTAGTGAGAGGTCAGCCAGGAGTGGGACTATTTGTTAAAAAGGAAAGAGGACAGGAAAAATTTCTTGGGACTATTTGGAAATTGGGAGGTTATTAACATTCAACAAACAGAACCCTGATCTCTGACCCCACAAAGTTTGTGCTTATAATACAAGCATTCAGGCAAAGAGTGGAAGGATTAAATACGAGATTTAGGAGAACTGCCCACATACCATTTTTATTCTAATGGCCTCATTTATTAGTGGGTATACAGAAACAATGAAAGTTGGACAGTCCCTACAATCCAAAGTAACTACGAGAAGATGTAAGAGGCATTTACTCTGGATTGCTCTATGTATTTCCCATAGGTTTCCATAGGTGGCACTGTAACTACATTGGTGTAAAAGGTCCCGTAGTTACTCTGGATTGTAGCCTTCAGAAGTTTCAAGCTGTTGTTTGACTTTTAAACTGAATTTTTGCATCTATTACAAAGACCACAACAATTTTCTTTTAAGATAAACTCAGCGGAATTCAACACAGCTTGCCCCACTGGTCGAAGCTCTTTCTGGAATCCCAAAACTCTTTCTGATGTACTTTTTTTCCTCCCTATGGTTTGAGTGACCTGTCCTAACCTATCCTGCCCACTTTGCTGTCATGTCTCTACTTTCAGAAAACATTGCAGTTGTGACTGGAGTCCCACCCAGAGGAAATATACTACTCATATCTCAATCCCTTGTACTGGTCTGTGCTGTAAAGCACATTTGCCTGTCCTGGTGAGAAGCAGCACTGGCATAAGGTGTGCCAGCTTATGGCCTAAATGGCCCAGATATGCCAGCATGGATCCAGCCTCCACGGTTGCATAACACAGGACCTCCACAGACAGAGTTCTGAGTAGATGAGGAAGACATGGTAGGAGGTGTTCTAGGGTGGGGAAGGGCAGGCAGGTGTGGAGCGGGAGACAGGGTTGGTATCCAGCAATATGCAGATCCCAAGCCCAATTTCTTGGGAGTAAGTCTCATAGAACACAATGGGACTTATTTCTGAGGAGACTTACTTAGGCTTGCACCCTTAGTAAGTTTCCTAAAACATATTACTGCCGTTACCTGCCCCTTCCTTCCTCCCATTTTTTCCCCAACAAAACTTTTTCCCCAAACATATCCAACACACATGTCACACTCAGGTTTCACAAGCAGAGTTCTAGGTATGCAACAACATTGTGCGCAAGAACCTTGTGCGCAGAATATCACAAGGAGCCAGTGGTGTAGCTAATGATCATGTTCCCTGGTGCAAAGCACAAAATGTTGCCCTGCAAGTGATGTCACAACTGGAAGTGATGTCATCCCTTGGTATTTTTAAAAAGAAAATTGGGGGAAAGCCTGCCTTCTACTCGGCAGTTCACCACCTGTCTGCTTTGCTAGTGGTATTGCTAAAGCTCCTATTTGCAATCTGGATTCAAAGAAGATTTTATTGCCAAGTGATGTCATCCCAGGATACTTTTTAAAACAAAATTTAATTTTCCCCCACAACAACAAAATAAAATTTAATCATGTAAAAATATGAAAATTGTGTCTCTTATTGGTTAAGGAAACAGTGCCTGGGTAAAGAGGAATGGTTATTCTTTCCCTGCTAAATACAGGGTGTCCATCAAGTCCATGTGCACTTAAAAAAATTCATAACTTTATAAGTATTTGTGCTAAAAAGAATCTGTAAAAAGTATTAGAAAAAAATCTAGATTTTTTATTGTTTATTGTAACTTTTTAAAGTTTATACGTAAACACCATCTTTAGTAACGCAAAGGGAAATATGATGTTCTCTAAAAACATTTGCCAATTAAATTTACAAAAAAGTGTTTTATATAATATGTTGAAGAAATATCAAATAACATTATGTAAATTAGATACAATAAGCTTTCTAATACTTTTTACAGATTTTTTTTTAGCACAAATATTTAAAAGGTTATGAAATTTTAAAGTGCACATGGACTTTATGGACACCCTGTAGAAGAGGAGCCTGAGTACCCAAGTACAAGTGTCTGAATACCCAAGTTAGTTTGGATAACTGTATTATGATATATGCATTCATGATATATAAGTATGGAAATAAGAGGGTGGCACAGGTGGTTAAGACACTGTGCCTGTTAACCAGCAGGCCAGGGTTCGAGACCTGCATCGGCCCCACAAGACAGGGTGAGCTCCTGTCCTTAGCCCAGCTCTGCGATACCAGCTGGATCCAATCATATCGGCTCTGCCTTTCCATTGGACTAATTTAGTGGCGTGGAGAGGGGGGGTTTGCTGCTTGGGTAACAGCCTATCCTCCATAACAATCCAACCCAGGCATTCGTGCTTCGCATGCAGCGTATGCAGCGCTGAGCACGATACCATAGTCTTTCAAGACTGACGGAGGCCTGCTTTAAGAGCTGAGTCATATTAATACCTTATTAGTTCCATGCAGTATCAGAATCACATTTCACCTGCTCTCAGAACAATCAGTATCATGGGAAAATTTTGAGTGAAAATCCACAATTTGTTCCGTAGGCTATGCTTTCATTTTCTGGTTAATTGGCCATAACTTTTGATAGAATATAGATATTCCAATGCAATTTGTTTCATTTCATTCTGCATTAAATTACCTTTCCAATGGAATATACCATGATGACATTATCATTTATACAGACTCCATTTTTCCACAATTTTAGTTATTACTGTCAAGCTCAGCATCTATCTATCTATCTATCTATCTATCTATCTATCTATCTATCTATCTATCTATCTATCTATCTATCTATCTATCTATCTATCTATCTACAGTATTTATATACCGCTTTTCAACTAACAAGTTCACAAAGCGGTTTACAAAGAAAATGGAAAAATAAAAATAGCTAATTAATAGCTAATGGGTCCCTGTCCCAAAAGGGCTCACAATCTAAAATGCAAAAAAAGAACACCAGCAGAAGCCACTTGAACAGACATTGCTGGGGTGTGTAGGGCCAGTTACTCTCCCTCTGCTAAATAAAAGAGGATATGTAGCCTCCCCATATGTAGCCTCCCCATAGCTTGTAGCCCAGTGCAACTGCACCCAGTGCACTTCTCCTAGTTACACCACTGCAAGGGCCATGCTCTGGGCTGTTTCAAAACTGGCTTTTCTGTGAAAATAGCTACTATAGCAATGGTAAGGTAGTATATATGCTTTCTTTGTGCTGATTTAGTGTGCTATCCCATTTGAAGTTGTCAAACAGAGCAACTGGAAGGAAGCAACTCATAACTACTTCTATCATTATACAGTATATCTTGGCAAAATTAAATTACAGTGGGGTGTGTTCCTGACTGATAATACTCCACTTTGAATTATGCAGCCTTGGGGCACAATCCAGGGAAAGTTATGCATGGTTTTTTAACCTCTTAATTGTGCTACTAAATCCCATCAATTTGTATGGTTCAATTGCATGCCTGACTTCTTCTGAAATTCATTTCATGGTATTGATGTAGATAAGTTTCAAAACACGGCACCATGCAGAAGTTTCACGGTTTCAAAACACGGCACCATGCAGAAGTCACAGGAGCACTGCAAGATGTCCCAAGGAGTTCAGTGAGGCTGGCTCCCAGGAAAGCATGCATAGGATTGCAGACTTAGACTGTTACAAATATAAATCAATGTCTAATTGTCAGTTGGATATCAAAATAAAAGGCACAATCCAGCAGAAATCTAATACTTAATACTTATTTCTATCTATCTACAGTATTTATATACCGCTTTTCAACTAAAATTCACTTGAATGAAATTCACAAATGAAATTCACATTTCATTTGGAGAGACATAACACTCAGCCTATGGAAGTGAATTCAGAAATACATTCCACTGAGTTCACTGGGGCTTATTCAAAAATAAGTGCACCTCCCAGTGGCATCCCTAAAGGGGCCCCAGTTACCACCCATGGAGGACGACACACTGGCATTGTCCAAAATCACTAAAATCACTAAAATATTTCAAAATAACCCAATCAAGCCATATACCATTCGACACATATTTTCCGAAGAATCCAATGCAAAAGCAGCTCTTAAATATCTCCTTCCTGTCAAAAGTAAGTGGAAAAAATGCATGGAACCCTATGGAAAGTGAAACTGAGCCATATTGAGCCTTTACTTATGAGCAGGCAAATGTGCCTTAGGAAAGAGCAGACTGAGAGGAATCCAACACCTCCAGTATGGTCCTGATCCAATGAACGCAACCCCCACAAATCAACCCAGAAGAAAGTCCCTGATAATTGCATTGAGCCTTATAGGAAGTGGAACTAAACTACACAGCCGCATTTATTCGTGAGTAAGCAAAGGTGCCTTGGTTCAGGTCAGGGTGAGAGAGCAAGGACAGCTGGTACAATCTACCTCCTTGGTCCCTTCATATAATGAGTGTAGGGGAAATTATTTGAAAATAGGGCTTGGGTGGCATCCAGGAATGGTCCAAGCTGTTCTAGATACACTGGAGCTAAAATCTCAGTGCTGGATAATCTCAGCGCTGATGGAACACAGTAGTCTACTGAAGGGAATGCATGCCTGGCCCAGAGTGACTACAACTGGATTATCTATGAGACTTTAAGAGCAATCCTAACCTAGGCCAGCACAACACATTGGTCTTCCCATTCCTGTGGTAATGTAGGGAGGCAAGTGCATGTCTATGCACTGGTCTAACGCTCCCCCATGAATGGTGCAGAAGTGCCTTACAGAATTTTTGTGACACTCCCATGCCAGGATAAGGCTTATGCCATCCTAACTGGATCTTAGTATTGTAGCCTTTGTTGCTTTAAGAAACAGGTCTCAAAACCAGGGCACAATCTGTTACCCTGCTTGTTATTGATAGGACTACTTTTGTATTTTTCCTCTAAAAAAGCATTCCCTGCAGGTCATACTGTAGTTGTGACTGACTGTAGTGTGCAGTGTTCATCCCTGTTTCTAGAGCCAGCATTGTCCGACATGTGGCTTGCATACGCACAGAACACTGTCACCTTCTCAACAAAGTGACTTGCATTTGCATGCTTTCAAAATGCTAGGTTGGCAGGACCTCGACTAGGGACAGGAGCTCACTCCATCTTGTAGGACCCAGGTCTCAAACCCTGGCCTGCTGGTTAACAGGCACACAGTGCAATCCTAACTAAGTATGTCTACTCAGAATTAAGTCCCATTGTATTCAATACTACTTTCTCTCAGGAACGTGTGGTTAGGACTACAGCCGCAGTGTCAGGGCTGCAATCCTAAAGGCACTTTCCTGGGAGAAAAACCCATTGAATACAATGGGGCTTACTTTTGAGTAGACATGGTTAGGATTGTGCTCTACATCACTTGCACCACCACCCATATTTTTCCTCTCCTCACAATCTTTTGCTTTCTTAGAACTGACTTTGCAATCTATGTTTCACTTAAGCCTATTGTTTTCTACACTGTTTAATTTTTAAAATTATTTTCTTTCTCTCCCCCGATCCTTACCTCTGCCCTTGGCCAATTAGGCTGGAATGGGACAACATAGCAGCTGACTTGGAGCGGAGGTGCCTGGCTGTGCTCTCATCACAGAGTGCCAGCCAACTAACAGCCGTCAGGCAGTCAAGCAGGCGGATGGATGGGGAAGTCATGAGGAGGTTGGAGACAGCCAGCTAAAGCAGTTAGGAGTGAAATAATCAGAAGGAAAAAAGGCATGAGAAGGAAGAGGATACTTAGCCCCAAATACTTAGCAAAGGGAAGATGTTCCAGGGAGAGAGAAGAGGGAAGGAGGTACTGGAATAGCAGAACAGTATCCCTAAGGAAACCTCTCCATACAGATAAAGGAACTGAGGGATCGCCAGGCTCATCGCCAGGCTCTCCCGAACAGATTTGACTGAGAGGTGACCCAAGACCAGATTCATCAAGGCTAATTAATGAAGACATTATCCCAGACCCAAGATGGCAAGCACTTGTTAGCCCTTCCTACTGAGGTCAGCACTGACATCCTGATAGGCTGGGGTGTCCATCATCTTCACCATCCCTTGGCTGGAGGAGATAGTTGTCTACTTGAATCCTAGACCTCCATCTGTGATCATGATAATGAGGATGGAGAACCCGACTAGCTGGGTGGTTAGCATCTGCCTTTATCTTGTCATTTGGATGCCCAAGGATTCCCCAACAGTAAGAACACAGTTGTGCACCAGAATACATCTTGTAGCCCTGATTGGTGTTGTTCATGGCTACTTGATCATTTAGGGAAGGGTGGTAAGCCTCAATGCAGCCCACAGCAATACTCCTCCATTGGCCCATGAGCAAGCCTTGTAATCTTCCAGATCTGTCTCTAATATATTCTTATATGTAAAATTTATATAATTTTATTCAAATCTGAAATGTAAATAATTTTTCTGACCCTTGACATAGTGTCATAGAGATAATGTGGCCCTCTGCTAGCAGAATAGATAACATTAGGTGCTCCAAATCACTAATTCTCTGAAATGCTTGGAAGAACTTTCTTGCAGACATTCCCTACAATCCAGAGTAACTACGGGAATAAGTAAGAGGCACTTACTCTGGTTTGCTCTATGCATTTCACATAGGTTTCCCATAGGTGGCATCATAACTGGTGTAATAGATCCCGAAGGTACTCTGGATTATAGCCAAAATGACAAAATACATGGAACTATACATGAGGAGGGAAGCCGGGAACCCATCAACTGGAAATTATTGGAGGACTACAAGGAATGAAGAATCCACTGCTAATGCACAGTATATTTTTATCTTAGACATCTGCAAGACAGAATAAGATTGCACTGAAGTAAATAGTTCCCTAGTGTACAATACATTGTGGGCTGTTCCTGTTTCAGCTGGAATAGTGTTTTGTTTTTAAAAAAGTGATTCCAAAGGTTTGTTTCTAAGGTTTTCACATAATGCTTGAAAACATTCTTTCTTGATAAAAAGAAAGCAGGTCATGCTTCATTATCAGTGGATTCTGCAACCGCGGACCATCTGTGATATGTTATTGAAATTTCCTTTAAAAACATGTAAAGTTGTTTTTACAAGAAAATGTTTCCCTTACTTCTTGCAGCCTATGGTGCTCCCATAGGATTGACATTTCCTCAGTTTTTCCAGATGGTCCCCAGATTCCTGGGTCACGACCCAGCCAGGGTCTTGACCTGCCCGGAACCTGAGAACTGGCTACCTTGGGGAAGTGACAAGCACTGCCACACAGTTCCCCAGCTTCGCACTGGACTACTCAGCCTGGCGCAGAGCTGGGGAACCTATGTGCCAAGCTGGCACATGTGGGGGATGTTCTCCCTCTTTAGCACTGTGCTGGCGCTGAAGGGATGGAGCACCTCCTGTGCGTGCCAACTGGGTGCATGTGAGGTCCCTCCACTCAGCATCAGCCAGACTGCTCCCTATGCTGTCCAACTTCATTCACTGGCCAGGCGCTGCTGGCCAGGTACCCCCATTCATTGGTCAGGTGCCACAAGAAGCAGTTGCTCCAAGCCAGGGGAGGTCCCTGTCATTAACTGGCACCCCTTGCCCTGCCCTATTGTGGGGTTGCCAATTATAGCCATTTCCTCTCTGCTAGTCCACCCCTCATGGCATCTGCCACCCATGGTAAAAGCCCTGTCCTCAGCCTGGAAACCAGGCCTCATAGTGCAGCAATACAATTTGATTAACTGTGCAATCCTAAGCATGTCTACTCAGAAGTAAGTCCCATTGTGTTCAATGGTATTTACCCTCAGGAACGTGTGGTTAGAACCACAGGAACATGTGGTTAGAATTGCAGCCTAAAGTACAAGCTTTAAACTTAAAGAGTCATCTTTAGAGCCAGAAAGAGGCTCAACACTGTCAGAGAACCATCCACAGTACTCTTAAAAAGCTTCATAGACTTAACAGGAAAGGTCCAACCTTTTCTGGCACATGAAGTTCCCATGTTACTTGGCTTGTGACAATAATAGAAGCCCACAGATGTCTAATAGTCATGGAAGCAAGCTTAACGTAGGGTGCAATCCTAATGCAGGCTGGCACAACTAATTGGTCTTCCTGTAGGGAAGCAAGGCAATGTAGGGAAGCAAGTGCATGTCTTTGCATTGGCATAAACCTCTCCTAGGTATGGAACAGAAGTATCTTATGGCACTTTTGTGACATCCACAGGTCAACACAGGACTTATGCTAGGGCTTAGGATGGCCTAACTGGAGTTTAGGATTGCAGGTTTATAGTGCAATCTTATACACACTTTCTTGGGAGTAAGCTCTACTGAATACAAAGAGATTTACATCTAAGTATACAAAGTTAGGATTGCATTGTCAGACACATTAAAATGAATAGGATGGATGTCTATTCATCAGCTGACACCAAATATAGTTAAGAAACATATACTTAGCATATAATTTGGTCCTGAATCAATCAATATAATATAAGTCATAAGTCAACACTCACTTGTGTCTGACTTGTAAATTCTGGCCAAAATATCTTCTTTTCTTCCTGTACCAAATCCCTATTTGCTCATCTTTCTTTGGCTTTTAGCAAACTCTAACAGCTGCAACTTGGAACTGCTTCTATTTCAACTTCACTTTTTGCCAATAGAACTCATTGCAAATAAAATGGGAATCACATATAGTCTGAACTCTAAAATAATGCCTATTCAAAATTCAGAGAAATCTGCCCCCATACTATGGCTGCAATCCTAACCACATTTACTTGGGAGTAAGCCTCATTAACAATAATGGGGCTTACATCTGAGTATTTATCTGTATTTATCTTACATCTGTATTTATCTTACATCTGAATTGCACTCTAAGGCTGCAATCCTAAAGACACTTTCCTGGGAGTAAGACCCAATGAACTACTTCTGAGTAGACATGGTTAGGATTGTACTGTAAGTATTCTAGGGAAAAGGAACACTCTAATGTGTGCAAACACTATTACTGAACCAAATGAATTTTTGTTGTCTTAATAATGATCCACACTAATGGATCAATGTTTGCCCTGAAATTTAGAAACTCATTTTGGCCAAATACCGATTTGTAAACAGATACTAAGATTTCAGTAAGGGAAATGTTTGGATTTTGAAATCCAGCCTTACATACACTCTGCTTCCAAATAATGTTTAAAAACTTTAATCAGATGATGGGCTTTAGGGAAGAAGGCATATGGACGGCAGACAAAGGTTCTCACAACATTTCACATCTGTTTTTCCTTTTCTCAATGGTCATGTGAGGTTTTCCCTACTAGTTTCTCCCAAGGTTCTCACTCTGTCAGCGCTGCAACTGGAATGAATGGATTGAGGGCCTCCAACAAAACAGCTCCAATAATATAGATGCAATTCCACTGCAGTAGGCAACAGCACTGAAGAACCAAGTACACCAGAGGTACAACTGAGAGAGCACTGTCACAAAGGCTGCAATCCAGAAGTACACGTGGGCTTCCCTGTCTATCACTGGGTGGCCCAAGTCCAAAATGGGGCAGCCAAGTTAGGCTAGAGAAGGCTTGGGGCAGCCTAAGGCAACATAGGCTGCCCAAGACTGTTGGACCTGGGATGGCTTAGCTGTGCCAGTCTCAGCAGCTCAGGAAAGGCATGTTGTGGGCATGTTCAGCATTGCCTAGGGCAGAGCAGTTATTCTTTATCCAGAGCCTGTTTCCCAGGCAGAAATTCCCTCTTCCAGCTACTCAGAGTTATACCACCTCGTGAGCAGGTATAGAAATGAGTAGACCCATAGGAGTCCTTGATAAGCCAGAGTAAGAATGGCAGTGTTGACCAAAAATCTGAATTCTTGGCCAGCCTAGCTGCAACCCCTGCCTCTAGGATATGGAACAACTATGGCAGCCCACTAACCTGGGGATACAGCAGGTCACTTCAACAAGCCCTTTGCATCCACTGTAAACTGTATTTCAATCTCGAGCTGCAGCTGTTACTGATTCTCAGGGTCTCCTTATAAGGCAGGCACCACAGTTGTTCCTTGTTCAGTGTGATCTGAAGGGGGTCTCCTTGGGATCAAATCCTCCACAGGTACCACAGGCTTGCTGTTTCTCTGAATGCAGCATAACTTTCTGCTCTGGATTCAGAATACTAGTTGGGGCAGCCCCGCTAGGGCACTCCTCACTGCCATAACTCTGGACTGCAGCCTAAGAGCCCAATCCTAAAACTAGCTCTCAAAACAACATAATCACAGTCATAAATGTGGCATAAAGCCTGGTGCAGCCACACAGAGACTAGTCACTGTTTGTGAAGAAGGCACTGCCAGCAGGCTTCTGTTGGAATTGAAGCTGCACCTTCTGATGGTTACATGAACCATCATGTACAACATGTAAACCAGGCAGCAGGGAAGAGGTTGCGGGGGGGGGGGGGGGGGAGAGTTCAGGACAAGTATATTGGTGCAGATGGCAGCAATCTCTCATGCATTCTGTCAGGGACCATTTTAAAATTTCCAGGTACCCAGCCATGAACACAGAGTAGACAACTGGGCATCTATTTTAAAATGTTGCCTGCCAAGAAGGAAAACATACTTTTGCAGTTTCAATGGTTACTACTGCTTACCCCAGTGCCCAGAAAGCTATGGGGATACAAACCAAGTGATGAAAGAAGGAAGCATGACCTGTTGGGGGATGGAAAACTCTGTCCTTCTGCTGTTTTAGTATTGATATAAAGTAGAATAGCCCCCCAGTTCTGCCCGGTTTCTGGACAGAAAAATGAGGGCAGCTGGCTCAGACATGTGTGCATGAAAGGGGGCACATCAGGCTTATACACTGATGCCCAGTGAAAACTGCTGCCAACGCTAATCCTACCTGTTGGCGCTGTATGGCAGACAAACTGTTGAGAAATCCTTGCTCATTCAATCTTTATCACACTGATTAAAACTCTAAGCATGTAAAGAACCTCCCAGTAGTACAGAGGGACAACCTTCCCAGAACTTACACCAATCTGCTTGCAGGGCCAACAAAAATCCCAGGAGCTGGAATGAAAAAAGCAGATAACTAACATTCCTTAAGTGCCCCTTAGGTGTCATTACAGTAAGCTGAAGACAGGCAGTAGCACCGGCTTAGGAGTAAAGATTTGCCCTTTATCATCCTGAGAAGCTGCTACCTTCTCTAATGTGTTCTTTGACACTGTCCCTGAGTAGTTTATTAGTTACTACTTCATGTTCTACATTTCACATCTTGATGAATGCTTTGTCTCAACACAGTCCTCTCGAGGTACAGCAAAAGGTATAAATGTAATTCAAATCTGGCAGCTGCAGAAAGTTATATCTCTGTTTCAAGAATAAACAAGGGAGAATATATATCAATCTATCAACCTCTACTGTACAAGGACTGCAGGTGCTAGTCATGCCTGGTAGTATTTAACGTATATTTCCCACAGTGAATGCTGACTGTTTAGGGCTGATTGATACATGACAGTCAAATTTCCCACTTGGCGGGGTCAGGAACTCAACTTGGATGACTCGGGCTCAAGTCAGCGAAATGCTTGTTTTTTGCTGACTCAATGACTGATGAGACACATGTGTGGAAGACTCTGAAAAAATATTTCTCAACGTGCCCCTGACTGGGCATTCATCCCAACAAATGCAGACTCAAGTCTGCCCATGTCTGGGTGTCTTTGCTCACCTTTTTGGTGTCATGAAGAGCTATCATTCTGACCAGGTGAACAATAAGGCATAAGAAGGGTGAATAGTTGCTTCAACAAAAGAGAAAGGAGCAGGGAGCAGATCTTGCCCATTTCTGATCAGAAGAAAGGAACCTATATCATTGGAGAAAGGATGGGCATCAGCAAATCACAAATGGCACAAAAGCAGCAAATTAAATTATCAGCCTTTCAGCCCAGGGTCTCCTCTCCAGGGTGACCATATAGAATGGAGAACAGGGTGTCTCTACCTTTAACTATTGCACAGGAGTGGGAATTTAGGCAGGTTTAACTCAACATAGAAGGGTTTAAAAATCAACACCTGCCAAAATTTCCTTTATTTCAGCATTTCTCAAAGTGGGGGTTGGGACCCCTTTGGGGGTCACCAAGAGCTTTCCTGGGGGTCACCAAAAGACCCCTGGTGCAGGTGGCCAGGTCAGGCTTGCCAGACCTTCAGCTGTAGCTGCACATGCACTGGGGCTGACTGACAGCCTCAGAGCCCAATCCTATGCATGCCTACTCTGAAATAAATCCCATTATAGTCAGGGGGGCCTTTACTCCCATGCAAATGTGGATAGGATTGCAGCCTCAGGGCCCAATCCTATGCATGCCAACTCTGAAATAAATCCCATTGTGTTCAATGTGTGCATAGAACACATATTTCATTTGTAACAATGAAAATACATCCTGCATGTCAGATATTTACATTACGATTCATAACAGTAGCAAAATTACAGTTATAAAGTAGCAACGAAAATAACCTTATGGTTGGGGGTCCCCACAACAAGAGGAACTTATAAAGGGGTCATGGCATTAGGAAGATTGAGAACCACTGCTCTATACAATGCTAAAAAGACAGAGGCACTTTGTGTCCTGTCCGATATGGCCACAAACTTCAAAATCTGTCCAAAACACCCTGCCAAACTTATTGGAAGGTGACATCACTGTGATGCTAGAGCTCTTCTATGTCTACTTGGAAGTAACTCCTATTGTGTTCAATGTGACTTACCCCCAGGAAAGCTCTTGCCAGATTCCAAGATGGTGGATTCCACCCTCTGACAACTCCCCTGACCCAACTGCCAATTTGAGTATCACTATGCTAAAGCATTAAGAGTATTTAGTGTCAGACAAAGGTGGCTCTCCCCTCTGCATCCTGGCCCCGTAAGTTGTTTTTATTCTGAAAATTTGCCTGTTGTATTAACAATTTCTTCCTGAAAGCAAACCGGGATTAAAACAGAATATGGATTCTCTTCTGGGCGTACTCCAATTCTGACTGGGATTGCTGGACACTCCAGCTATTTTAAAGAGAAAAGGAAGTGCTTCTGGCTGAAATGCTGTCTCTGAAGCAGACATTTCCATACCTGCTCTTTGGCTGTGGGGGGTACAAGAAAGGTTTATGAAACTGCATTATATGAAGACAGGGAAGTATTGCTTCCTCTTTCAGAATATTAAATTTGAGGTTGCCCAATAAAATTAATTGACAGTAGGGTTGGGGGCAGTCAAAAGGAAGAGCTTTTTCACACAGCACTCAAGTAATGTATAGAATTTGCTGCCACAGGATGTGGTGATGGCTACTAGTTTTGATGGCTTTAAAAGGGGTTTCGACAAATTATCAATACTTTTTAGTCAAGATGGTTGAATGCTGCTGCCAGGTTCACAGGCAGTCTGTTCTGAGTACTCGTTGCCAATAAAGGAAGAGTTATTGCTTCATTCAGAAAATTCATACAATACTGCATTTTTCATGGCACTGAAGCTACTACCTGTGCCAAATAAAAGTTAGTATTCAAAGAGCATGAATGTCACCTGGCACTCCAGCTAAGAATCTATTTCTTCATTCCTCACTTTTATAACATACTCATCATCCATAGCGGCATCTAGGAGGTGGGTCAGGTGAGGTAGACTGCCATGGAGCAAAGTTCACCACAGAGCTTCACCACTGAGCAAACATCACCATTCAAAATCCAGCACTGCAACCACTAAGCACAAGGCTTTTATCAGAAGATACACCAGTTAAATCTCCCTATGTCTAAAAAAATTCACCAGTTACAAGGGAAAACGAACAGACTCCTATACATGTCTATTCAAACATAAGTCTCATTGAATTCAGTGGCACATTCCCTGGAAAGTGTGTATAGGATTGCAGCCAAAGCTCATACACTGATAATGCCATAGACTGAATTTATCATAATTGAATGCCTAATAAAACATACTGGAGAGCGTGTATCTGTGAATGGCCTCCTATTGACCCAGGAATGCCAAAGGGGCCAACACCATGGAGGAGGAATAGTCTAAACACCTTTCAAGGACTCCTATAAACTCACTCCAAGGTTCACATATCATACCCTGACAAAATGCATAGCTCCATTAGGATAAACCTCCTCTCCCCTCAAACACCTCCTTCCAATGCATGCATATGAGCAGAAAGTATTTTGCAAAAAGTCTTCTTTGGTTGGCCTAATTCAGAGTATTTTGACAAAGGCTGGAGTACCAAAACAAAGAGCCAAGAGAAGCACAAATTGGAACTGGGGAGAAGGAGCAAAATCCTATGATGAGAAACAAGGAGCAGTACTGGATGCCAAAACACTAGCACAGGGTGCCTGACCCCTGCCAACTCTGTACTTTACAATAGTGGTCCTCAACATTTTGAGGACCATGGCCTGGGTCCATGGGAAAAAAATTCCCACGACCTGGTGAAGGGATGCGCATGCAGAGTTTCATCCGGAACTGCGCTTGCACATCAGTAAGACAGGGCCACCCATATGAAGTTCATCCATGCGTACGCCCAGTCGGTGCCAGGCCTCAGGCCTCCTGCCTCTGGTACAGGTCCCAATACGGCCTGGCTGACAAGGCACCATGGACTGGCACTGGGCCACGGACTGGGAGTTGAGGACCCCTGCTTTACAATATATGCTGCAGAATTCACACTGATTACAATTTATGAATCATGTTCAGTGGAAAATGCTACCTGCTTTAGAAAACTGCTAGATATGTTCAGCTTCACTTTGATCCTTCTCTATCAAAGGATGAGAGAGGTGTGGGAAGATGGACCCATTGGACAAAGCAGTGCTTAAACAATGGTTCATAAATTACTAAACCTTTTACAGGAATTGAATCAAATCCAGATTTATTCAGATTACGTGATTGTTCGGGAAAGCGGTAAAATATACTGTATTATGTTTCTTCTAAGTATGCCAAATTATGTCACAGTCATGCAATTTTTAAAAATGTGTCTTCATAATATGCTAGAATAATATACAGTAATTATAATAATGTTAGAATTATATGCTGGAATAAAAATACTACATTGGCTTTATCTGTTAGCAGTAAAAGAAAAATCCTGAGATAATAATCTCACACCTAATAGAGACTGCAACACACAACCAGCTCACAGCTTCATAGGGTTTGCCGAAAAATATTGACTCTTTTTTTCCTTTCAAAACCACATCCAGCCAGATTGCTGCACACCAGCTGCTTGCCATGGTGTCCCTTGGCCACACACCTATCCTCTCCAGTGCCCTCTCGGGAGGCTAGCTGTGCAAGTCAATCTGGTGGTGTCACTGTTGTAGTGTTACCTGTTGTGGTGGTCTTACTTGTTGTGGTCCACACACTCCCACACACCCCACACATCTGTAGCATTGCCACTGTTCTGGAGCATATATTTGGTAAGTGGAAAGAAAAGCAGAAACACTTGCACTATTAAATTGGTGTTTTTCTCTGGGTGTTTTTTGTTTGTTTGCATGTGTATTTGCACAAGTAATATGTATGTAACATTTATGTTAAGGTAAAGGTATCCCTTGCAGGTTGCCCTGCTAGCTGTGACTGGCCATAACGTGCAGTGCTCATCTCCATTTTAGGACCAAAGAGCCAGCTGTGTCCAAAGATGCCTCCATGGTCATGCGGCTCGCATGGCACACAGAACGCACATAGATTAATGGTATTTTTCTTGTTAAAGTACTGTTCTTTCAACAGCTGGTATTTCCAAATACCACCCATCATGATAGAGATTGCTGCTAATTCAATAGATCTATATTATTTTGAGAAATAAGAATATCAATACCTTTGGATGAATGTGCTCCCACTGTGCTAGCTTACCAGCCACAGATCCTGTTTTGTGCTACTTGTCTTGGGGTAAAGCACTATCACTGACTCTGTTTCGACTCTGTCTTGGCCTGTGGGAGATGTTCTGCTGTTAATTGTGAGCTATCGTTCTTCAAGAATCTCCCTCTCCTGGGTTCTCACTTCAACAGTTCAATGTCTGAGTGAAGAATGGATGCGTCTTGCCTATAATTCCCATAGATATTATAAAAACACAAGCAGAAGCATTAAGGCTCTGGGACCGCATAGCTCAGTCTCCCCTTTGACCCATAGCAGCTAATGAGATCTAGTCTGTTGGTACCATACTGCAGGATAGTTATGCTTTGTCTACGCATAATTTTCTATGCTTCTTTCAAAGGAAAAACATTTGCTTTTAACTTTTGCTTTTAAAATTAGTACAGGACAGGCTACTGCTGTGACAATAAATACAACAGACAAGCGTTTTCAGCAACAGGTCAGTATTAGGGAAAGGGATTTGGACTCAGAACCTTGTTCTAAAAATAACAGCTTGAGTGTGGAAATCTGGTACTGTGTTCTTTTCACCCAGTTATTATCCCAGGCATTCTATCATTTTCCCTTTTTCAGCTAGATTTTACTCTCCGCTTCCAATCAGGGAGCTCAGGTCTGATCCCCATATCTTTGTTCGGAGTCTGCTTTCAGTTGCCGAATCTTTGTTCTGAATAAGCTTTCAGTTGCCGACCACCCGCTCTCTCACCTACTTGCCCACACATCAAAGCTTATCACTAGCAACCAGTAAGTAAAAGTAAAGGTGTCCTCTGCAGGTAGCCTTACTCAACTCTCAGGGGCAGTGGTCATCCCCTTTACAATGCTGAAGAGCCAGCGCTGTCCAAAGATGCCTCCATGGTCATGTGGCCAACATGACTAAATGCCAAATTGCACAGAACACTGTTACCTTCCCTCTGAAGTGGTACCTTTTTTATCTACTTGCATTTACATGCTTTCAAACCGCTAGGTTGGCAGGAGATGGGCAAGTAATTGAAGCTCACTCCATTCTGCAGTTTCCCTGTTTCAAACTGCCAACCTGCCAACTTTCAAGTTGACAAGCGCAACATCTTTAACCACTGAGCCATTGCAGCTCTTAGGTCAGAAGTAGACCTGAAGTTGGAAGTTGCCTGAAACCTGGCTTTTTCTCCAAGACTGCTCTTCCTCTGAATCCTAGATACCATTCCCAACACATCCTATGAATTTCTGATGCAGTCCAGGAAAATTTTCTAGCATTTGGCTACAAGGCTGTTAGGTTTTCAGACTGATTTGGAGGTTTTCAACCTCCAAACCTTCAGTATTCTGCTAATTTCCATGGCTGTCATCCAACTGCATTACCAGCACTAATGCTGGAGCACTGATGCCCTGGCACTTGTGCAAATGGAGAGCTTTTTGTGTGTATTTGGTGAATTATTTTCAGTTGCATGGTTATTTATAATAATGAGCACTCATTATCAAGAAAGAATGCTCAGGAATCATCTGGGTGCATACTATAAATAATCTTGACATCACTTTGCATTTGTTTATAATGCACATGGTGGACTTGGCTGAGTTTTCTCATGTAGGATGATGTGTACTTGGGTAACCTCTTATGAAACTGCCTTATGCCAAGTCAGGCACTGAAGCACCTTTGTTGATTGGCAGTCTTTTTCTAGGAACTCACTGTTGACCTGCCTCAGCTCTTCTACTGGATATCCTTCCAAAATGGAAATAGTGAGAACTGGGAGTATGTATGTATGTATTTATTTATTTATTTATTTATTTATTTACTTACTTACTTACTTACTTACTTACTTACTTACTTAATTAATTAATTAATTAATTAATTAATTAGTATCTCTCCTTTCCTCCCCTGCAAGAGGGAGCTCAAGGCGGCTAACATCAGGAAAAAACAAAACATCATTAAAATAGGTCATAAATAAAGGTTAAAACACAGTTAAAATACAATTAAAATACAATTAGATTAAATAAACTGAGAACAATTAAAACATGCAGACTAAAAAAATTTGTTAAAAACGATAAAACAATAAAACAACTGTCCCCCCCACCTCTGCCCCATTTAAAAAGCTTTTTTAAAATAAAAGGTTTTAAGGCTCCGCCTGAAGCTCTGTATTGAGGGAGCTTTCCTCAGTTCTAAGGGGAGGGAGTTCCAAAGCCAGGGTGCCACCACCGAGAAGGTCCTATCTCTGGCTGCCACACCTCTCACATCTCTTAGTGGCGGCACAGTCAGTAGGGCCCCCTTAGATGACCTTAGGTGACGGGTCGGATTGTACAGAAGAAGGAGTTCCCTCAGATACCCTGGACCCGAGCCGTTTAGGGCTTTAAAGGTCAGAACCAGCACTTTGAATTCAGCCCGGAAACAAATGGGCAACCAGTGTAGTAGTATTTTCTAGGAATTTCTGCCTCTGGAGTATTTGCTCCTTTTCCTTGACTGAAAACTGATTCTAGAACTAAAATCCCAAATTCAAATGAAATGCTTTGTTCTCTTTTACCTGGCACTCTGATGAACTAAACATGTATTGATGGGACATAGTACATTCCATTTACAGGCATCGCCCACTTATTGGATGGATTAGGGACTGGAGCACCGTCCAAAAGTGAAAACCATAGAAAAGTGGAACCCAGTCTTTTTCAGCTTGCAAATGCAAAACAGCAACAAAAAAAGACATAAATATCACTTGCAAAAGCCTAAATAATACATAAACAAAGTACATAACAAATTACAGTAAAATGAAGATATGTGGGCAATGAATATCTTATGTATTTAAATACGGTTATTTGCTGAAGGAAGTCATAATGAAATGCCAAACACAATTTGATCACCATATCACATGCAAATCAAAATCAGGGAGGATAATTTTAACCGTTGGACCAGCAGATAGAGGTTGAAAGAGTGAATGAATGAGTTGAATGAATGCTGAATGAATGCAGGCCTCCGTCAGTCTTGGAAGACTATGGTATCATGCTCAGCGCTGCATACGCTGCATGCGGAGCACGAAAGCCTGGGTTGGATTGTTATGGAGGATAGGCTGTTACCCAAGCAGCAAATCCCCCCTCTCCACGCCACTGAATTAGTCCAATGGAAAGGCAGAGCCAATACGATTGGATCCAGCTGGCGTCGCAGAGCTGGGCTAAGGACAGGATCTCACCCTGTCTTGTGGGGCCGACCTGGGTCTTGAACCCTGGCCTGCTGGTTAACAGGCACAGCGTCTTAACTGAGTATAACTGCTGAAAGAGCAGAACTATCAGAAAACAAACCAAAAGAAAGCAGCAGATACCAGTATTGAACGTTAAAGACCTCACCCTCTTCAATGTCAATCTCTGTTATTTAAAGGACATAAGGACTTCACGATTTTATCAGCGTTTGGCACCACATGCCCAAACATTGGAAGTTATGCTGGCTCCGGTTTATGAAGCAGAAAGTGCCTTTTTCATTTCAAGGCTTCAGCCCTTGAAAGCTGCACAGAGCATCAACAACTGGTGCTTTCTTGCTTGTTACATTTATCTGCTTGAAAGACCAGTGGCTACATATGGAGCTGCCAAAGGTTGAATCTGGCCCTTTTACACCTAAAGCAAATGGACTTTTGCCTCACCACTGAACTGCAGGCACTTCCTGTAAAGGCGCTTCCTGTAATCTTATTGACACATTCCCTCCATTTGTTAAGCTGGATCACTTTTATACTGATGCAGTCAATAACTTTGTCACACATAGTTCCCATAACATGATGGAAAAATCCATTCCCACAGTCTGAGCCAGTAAACAACCAACACAAAAAATTAGTAAGTCCAGTAAACCTGACTGTACCAGCAACTGAACAATTGAACATGCTTTCAATTTAGCAACTTCAGAAGAAGAAAACTTGTGAAAGTTGTGGTAATTCCCATCTTTAAACCATTAATTGTTCTGAATATGATTGACACATCTGTGATGCAAATTAGAACAGAATACTTGGAGGAGGGAAGGGGTAGATGGAAATAATTCTCTATTTTCAGCTGCACATGATTAGAAAAATGTATTTTTTCCCTTGCCAGGCCTTGAAATCCATGTTCAAGGTTGTAGGGGGAATTCAGAATCAGTGGCTCTCTTCTATAATGTATGGCTCTACAGCATGAAAGCGATTGCAAGATGTCATAGGGAACTCATATACTGATTTTTATAACAATATGTTACAAGAATGGACGTTTGGTGGGCTGTAGAGGAGAATGGCGTGGATCAGGGATAAGAAAACAATTTGCTCAATTTCTCTGTCTCCTCCTCCTACTAATACATGCTTTTGAAGTCACAAGAGAACATGAACTAAATGTTCCATCCTGCTGCTTTTCCCCCTCTATGTAAGAGCAGCTTCTTGAGTTCCTTACAACAGAGTGGCCCTTATTATCCATTGAGAACCCATAAGGAAATGAAAGGATAATGAAATTTGTAGATTTGGTGGGGGTGCCATTTGTAGATTTGGTGCTTCAGCCTGGGACACCTTTCTAAGAATGAGAATCTGTCCATGACTCTCTGGAAGTAAAGTCAACATGAATATGAAGTTGTAGTTGGAAGTTACATCAAACAGGAAAAGACATCTCTGTCTAGAACTCCTCCATGTCCACTCAGAAGTGTTCAATTAAACTTACTCCCAAACATACTTACAAAGTATGGATTGCAACCTCGAGTGCCTCTTTCCAAGATGGCAGCACCCAGTTGAAGATTCCAAGATGGCTGCACCCAACTTTTTGTGCCTCCCTTGAAATGAAGTTGCAACCCTCCACGAGAGGGTCCCTGTCCCCACTTTGAGAACCATTGCACTTCTAGCCTATGCTATTCTTATACAATTCAACACCAACATCACCCCACAATAAAAATAAATACACACTACAAATAACACTAGATGTAATTGGAGATGTTAAAGGCAAAGCCAAAAGGAGACTCTTTGACTTCAGAAGAAATCCATTTGAAAATTCTTGCACTTCAGCAAGGAGCTTTTAACATCTAAATCCAAAAGATTCTCCAACAAAAGAAAACTGTGACTACCAGCAAAGCTTCCTTTGGAGTAAGAGATTATGAGCACAATCCTAACCATGTCTACTCCATTGTAAGCCCCATTGTGTTCAATGGGTCTTACTCCCAGGAAAGTGTCTTTAGGATTGCAGCCTATATCTCTTTGATTGTGTACTTTGTTTTCCATGCACATAACCATAAGAAAGTGAAACTGTAGCACAACCAAATTCAGTTCATTGTGGCAGGGAAAGAAAAATGGTTGAGTTGGATGGTGAAACCAGAAAATAGACACAAAACAAAGCTGAATGTATGAGAACCAACTTTTTGTGCCTCCCTTGAAATGAAGTTGCAACCCTCCACGAGAGGGTTCCTATCCCCTTGGCTTGGGTTCTTGGCTTGGCTTCTATTGCTTGAGTATATGTACATCAGTCGTGTATGATTTTTCATGCAACGAAGAAAAGAATAATAAAAAGAAAAATCAAATTTGACTGTGCTGACCTATCATGATATTCCAAAAATTTGTTGCTTAGGGCAAGTTATTGGGCATAACTTTCTGTCAGCCCAAAAGGGCTTGGTCTCACAGTGGTATAAAAGTACAGCACTTTACACTTTACTTTACAGCACCAATAATCTTTTGCAAGGGACTATCACCAACCTATCATCAGCCCATCCCCTTCCCTCCCTAAGACTGTACACTGAAAGAAGGAAACCTCATTATCAACAACTTTAATCAAGATCCATCCTGCTTCCAGGACCACATAGATGAACTCAAGTGGATGGGAATCATTCTTCAAGATCAAGAGGTAGAATTCCATTTATACATGTTTACCATAATGATTCTATTGAGTGCTTCGAATAGTTCCCATGAGACACACGACTGATGCACATGCAACTAACTCTTTTCTTGAGAAAGTGTATCATTCTATACAAGTGGAAACTGGTCAGTGATTTGCCATTATTCAAGTATGTTGCTCTTTGGACATGACCTCAAAACATTTGAACCAATTTTGGGTCAGCATATTGATCTCAGCTCTATAAAGACTAGACCTGTTTTCTCTAGTAAGGAGGGAACTGTTGTCTTTGATACTCTGTCAGCACAGTCCTAATCCTCGGTTAGGCCAGCAAAAGTCCCATACTGGCCTGAGGATGTCACAAAGGGCACTTCTGCACCACTCCTGGGGATTTAGGCCAGTGCACTAAATGCACCGGCCTCCCTACAACACCACAGGAACAGAGAACTGGGTGAATTAGGCTGGCCTAAATTGCATTGGCACCATGTTCATGTTTTAAAACTTCTCCTGTTTCACAAACAACTCTTCCTTCACCACCATCAAACTCTGCTGACTTACACCACCTTTCTTGTGTTAAAAGCTCTGCAATGGAGTTGTCAAGAGCCAAGAAGGGTTAAGTTTTAGTGCCAGAAGAAGGGGACATCTAAATGAAGTGTGCACGATCTCTGACAGTTTGACACCATAACAAGTTAGTGACTACTGGAGGACAGCAACAAGAGTCAAACACCTAAAAGCAATGGTCCACAAGCAACAAAAATTTGGTTAACCAACCAGTACATTTCTAAAGAAGGTGGAGGAGGACAGTGCACATAACATACATGTGATGAGGAAGACTTGAAACAGCTTATTAGTGTCAAAACTTTATCATGGATCAGACTCTTGGACTATCCAAAACAATGTGGTCTAAACAGTTATTAGCTGTAGTTCTCTGGAGTTTCCCAACTCTTTCCCAATTCTACCTTGATATGCCATGAATGTGAACCTTTGATCTTCATCCGAGTTATGGCTCTATCCCAAGTTCTGAGCTACATGGTTGGACCTAGCGCTGGTTCGTAAAAAGTGCATGAGTAAGCTTTTGGATTTGTGTTTCCCTTCACAGACACAGAAAACGTAACATGAAGGAGCCAGATTAGTTATTAAAATAAATGCACCAATGCATGCAAGTGAGAGAATACCAGCAAGTCCTACTGATATACTCTGAAGCCTATGAAGAGCATTTATCTGAGGAGGTAAACATTATCCACAGGACAGACTGCAACATGATTAAAAATATTTGGCTTTTTATAGTTTAGATCAGGGGTATCCAAATGTTTGGACCTCATCATCTCTGATACAGTGGGGAAAAAACATTTTCAAATTTCAAATTTCAAATTTACATTTCAAATTTGAATGAATTTACATAGGGTGCACTTCTAACAAATTTAAGCCAGTACAACTCACCCACCACCTCATTCTTGTGGTGTGGGGAGGCCAGTGCATATTTGTGCCTTGGCCTAACCACCACCCCCACCTGCAGGAATGATGCAGACTTCTTCAGTATCACTAGGCCAGCATGGAACTTGTGCCAACCTAACCGGGTGTTAGGATTGTGCAGAAAGATTTATATATTAGACATGTTACTTATGAATGAATTCAAATAAGTTCATAAACACTTTCTAACACAGAGAGAGTGGGTGATCTAAAAACACTTAATGTAAGTTTTCTATAAATTCTTGCTATAAACACTTTCTATAAGCACTTTCATACATATTGATAGGAGATGCGTGGCGCCTTTCTAGTACTCAGAATACTCTCCAGAGGCAAAACGAACAGAGTTCCTCTCACCTCCAGAGGATTACAGGGTTTGCCCTTGGCCAGATGGAAGGGTTAGGAAAAAACCCTAACTTCTGGGTTCTTCTTTGGAACTTTCTACCACTGCTTACTGTTATGTTCCTGATCTTACTGCCAGAGAGCAGGTTTCAAGAGTCCCCATAAGTACCTCATGTACCACTGATAGTATGTGTACCATTGGTTAAGAAACACTGGCTGGCCCATTCACTGCTCCCCCTCATGTGTGATGTACATGTTTTAATAGTGTCTGCACAGGGCTTGGGGCTATCCACATGTTGATAAGTGGGTAATCCATTAACTCCCCCATTTTTTGCTATTTATATATGAAGTCAACAGACTCTAAATAAAGACATTAGAATGCAATTAGAGCTCGTCTCAGGTTTCACATAATGACTGAAATAAACATTGGATGTTCATTTGAACACTGGGGTGATTAAGAGCACAATCCAGAGTAACTATGGGGAGTCCTTGCTCAGACGTAAGAACAATTTACTCTGGATTGCAATATGAATTTCCCATAGGTTTTCACTAGGTGGTGCCGTAACTATGGGTGCACGTAATGTCTCTTACGTGCTCACGTAGTTATTCTGGATTGTAGGGTTAGTTTACGACTAACGACTTGTTTTAGTCACTTTTGTCCTGGCTTACCCTACAATCCAGAGTAACTACGGGAGCACGTAAGAGACTTTACGTGCACCCGTAGTTACTGCACCACCCAATGAAAACCTATGGGAAATTCATATTGCAATCCAGAGCAAATTGTTCTTACACCGGAGCAAGGACTCCCCATAGTTACTCAGGATTGCGCCCTTAGTCACTTGTGAGGAGAATACAACTCACCCCAGACACAAAGGTGCTTTGCTTTCTAAGCAGCATCTATTCCGGTGCACATATCTCACCCCATCCCTAAAGTAGGAGGTATGAGTTTAAATGGGAGCTTACAGCAGACTTTAGCTCAGTAGAGCTCATATTTAGCTTGTAGTAAATATTATATCTCAAACCTACCCAGAAAGAGAGCATGACTTTTGCAACGCAATACCTGGCTTGCATTTCCTTCCTAGTGACAGACCATTTCCTCCTCTTGTTAAACTGAACGGGCAACATTCCCATTCATCTCTGTTGGGAACAGAATCGGAACCAGTCTGTGTATTCTGGATATTTTTACAAGGCAAATAGCATTCAGCCTGAATGACATACCGTATCATATTTCCCATAGAACGTGAGCTGAGTCGATCTTGTGCCAGGATTGATATCCTTCTCCTAAAACATTGTTCTTTGGGGACATCAAGTCACATCAGAAACTTCGCACAACACATTAGGATCTCCAATGATAACAGTTGTGACAAAAACAATATTTCCATGCTCACATATTGTGGAGTTGTAGGCTATTCTTAAAACTCACTGATATGGGTGGGTTTTTTAAAATTAAAAACACATGTCAACTCCCAGCATGCACACCTTGTTTATACCTTCCTAAAGAATGACTACTGAAAGAATCAATTTCCAGAAACTGCCTGGTGGGACATTTTCAACCAACAGCATGCCAAGTTCAAATATATCCTCACATTGCAAAAACCTCCCTCCCCCACTGACTTGAAAGGCATATTTCTCATTGTGATCACTTTTATATCATACTATTGTAGTTTGGACACAGAGTGTGTATACTGGTCCCGTGACAGCGGAGGAAAAGAAGTTGGCGGTAGGGGTGGCATTGATAGCAATTATGGTTATTCTCTTTTCCCCATTCCCACCACCTCCTGTGGTTGTCACCACCATTATCCAACATTTCTTCAAAACTGGTTGATTAGGGTGTAATCGGGTGTCTTCCAAGAAAAAAAAGCACCTTTTGGCTCAGTTTCATCAGGAATGTTGATGATAGAACTGGAACCATAGGCTGCAATCCTAATCTTAGGATAGTTAGGCTATCCTAAGCCTCGGCATAAGTTCTGTGCTGACCTGGCAGTATCGCAAAAATGCAAAAGTGCAATCTTGTGAGGGTTAGGCCAGTGTACAGGCATACACCGACATCTCCACACCACAATGGGAGATTATGCCAGGTGAGTTAGGCCAGTCTAAATTTTTTAGGATTATGCCATTAGTCTAGCTAATTTTGACCACTGTTAGGAATGGTGTCAGTCTGGCCAGGTGCCAGTCTGGAAAGCAAAGCAGTTTGAGTCCATCTTACCTGGAGTTTGTTATGACAACTTTGGTTGGTAAAATTTGGCACCCCCAAGATATATTAATAGGACATAGATAATTTTGCCTCCCACCACTCACTATGACCAAAATCCAATAGTTTCAATGTGTTTCCACAGCTGGGTACATACAGTGACTTCCCCATTTTGTTCTATGAGCAGAAGACCCAAAGCTGGCCATGATATGATACTGGCCAGAAAAGATTTCATACTGAATTTTTAAAATGCAATAGGAAATGAGAGCTCCCAGTACATTCCTTATTCCCTGCTTTGTTTAAAGGGGCTACAGAAGAAGGAGCAAGGAAGCTCTGTTTTGGAGGTGGCACGGCAAGTTCTGATGGGATAGAGACAGCCCGGAAACTTCAACTGGCCCTGAAGAGGGCATTCATCTGAAGCATGGATGAACTTTGTGTGCACAGAAAACGTCTCCAACAGAGTGCCTGAACCTGGTTGCTGGGAGCTCTGATGTCAAGCCCAACACTGGGGTCCTCATGACACTCTCATCTTTATGGGACATTGGGTGCTACTGCTTCCACCAGAACTAAAGGTTCAGGGGTGAGCCAGGTGATCCCTTTGCTGGGCCTGGGACCTCAGCCAGTGCCCAACCTGGCCGATCCCTTTGCCCTCACAAAGAATAGAAAGCCTCTGCATATTAAGTGCTCTAGGTCATATATATGCAGTACCATCCAAAGCCACCCCCACCCCAATGTCAACAGAACATACTGTACTCTCTAGTTGAATAAGTGTGAACAGGTAGAATTTCAACTTCAAGTCACGATAAGGTGATACACATTCGGGTTATAAAAATCCTCATCCACGATGAAAAAGTTGTGAAAGAGAAAATTACAGAAAGGACTCTCTGAGGACTTGCTCAATAACTCGTACAATTCAAGCAGCAGTGGTTTCAGCGATATTATTTCTACATCAGCCATATGGGGAATTGATTCAAGCAGAGGTATTAAGTACAGCTGTAAAATCCAAACATCTTCGGGAGTAATATAGATTCAGTGTCCGTTCCTGTGTGTCATTTGGAGATGGACCTTCTACCTGGTATTTTCTCAAAGCTCAATTACCTCCCATAAGCTAGCTTTATATCAATGCCAGCCACAAGAATGCCTTGGAGGCATGTTCTTTGGGTCTGCTTGTTATTACTATTTTGATTAATATCCACTTGGCTTTTTCCATCCTTCTCCAGCAATGTACAGTAGGTTTGCCGGATTGCTGAGTAGGGACAGTGGATACAGTGAACTCCCTGTAGAAGTACGCTTGGCTTCCATTGAAGGCACATGGCTATGCATAACAGGCAGTTCTTAATAGTACCATAGCTCAATCCAGGCATCTACTTTCAGTGACAAGAAATCAAGCCACACCGTATGAAGAAAACACACAGAAAGGCCTCTGACAATTTATAGAGTGCATTTTCCTCGCCACAAAGTAATCATAGAGTGTCAACACTCAGAAGCACATTTCCTAGAAATTAACCACATGTAAACATTAATGATTAAGGGCACTACCATACATGGCAAAAGAAGCATTTTTGGACCTTTTTCATCCTCTCTCTGTACAAATTGAAATAAGAATTGAACTAAGAAGGCTGCCATTTTCAGATCTTGACTTGCCACCACAGGTTATAATTCGCATTATGGACTCAGGAAATGCAAAAAGAAACCTTTGTGTCCTATGTGAAATTGCCTTAAGGCTAGGGATGGCCATCTACTCTAGTCTATGTCACTGATAACTTGGAAACATTTCCACTCTTTTCCTTACAAATCAAATGGTGGGAAAACAGTTTGACACACGTTGATTCACCCGGCAGAGTCTCTTCCAATCAATATTGACCTGGATGGGATAATTGAATGGTATGTTACAGTATCAGATACCTGTAGATTCAAATGGCCACCTCAATGCAAATAAAATGAGACCGGAGGGCTGATCTATCCCACAAATTGCCATTTGACTTGTTTTTGTGCAAGGAAACACTACAGAATGTTTGAGTCATTTGAGTTGCCTTCCTGTGTATCCTGATTTAGGCATTCCTCCAATACTGAACAGGTATACATTCTATTTTTTCATGATGTGCACCAACTGCCAGAGTTTATTCAACTTATACTTAAAATGGGACTCAGTATTACCAGACTGGTAGGCTGCAATCCTATCCACATTTTCCTGGGAGTGAGCTACATTGAACATAATGGGATGTACTTCTGAGTATACATGTATAGGATTGTGTCCATAGAACTGGAAAGGGTCAGAAGTCAGTCAATCCAGCTTCCTAAGAGAAAAAGCAAGCCTCTACCCTCTCATTCCTCATTGATATCAGCCTATGCATTCTACACAAGAATGTCTACCATCAGTCAGTCACTTGACTGACGCCTGAGTTCATGCTGCATGGATATGGCGCTGAGACGGAACAGTGACATCAGTCTTACTAAAGGGTTGAGAGCCTTTCTCAGTCCAAAGACCTATTGAAAACAAATGATAAATAGGAAGAGCCTGACAGTGCAATCATAACCTGCGCTGGAACAGTGCAAGTATTGGAACTGCAGCCACGCTACCATGTCTCCAATGGGTCTTCATGGTCCCAATGGGTCTACTATATCACGTGGCCTAAGTCTGAGCAGATGGCACAACTATCCAACTTTCCACAGCTGGTGCAGCCATGCCCACGGGACATGTGCTCCATGCTGTGGGGAACATATGTTCCTTTACAACAGGGGTGCCAAAGTTTTTGGCAGTAGGGTCACATCATCTCCCTGACACTATGTAGGGGGATGGAAAAATGATTTACATTTCAAATGTGAATAAATTTACATATAAAATTTTATTAGAGACAGATCCAGAGGATTACAAGCTTTGCTCAAGGGCCAAATGGAGGGGTCTTACTACGGGCCACATTGAGGCTTGCTGTGGGCAGCATGTGATCCGGGCCGATGTTTGGACACCCATCCTTTACCACATTTTCATTGTCCAATCTCCGTTCTCATAGACTTGTTCCAGAGATCTTATCTACTTCTTTATAGAACAGGTCTGTCTGATCAGGAATATTAACAAGATACCAGCTTTAAGTTTCCCAAATATCAAGATGCAAAAAGCAAGGCACAAATAAAATGATTCCCATTGTTGATATTTGCATGGTTACAATCCCCCTTTCAAAATTATTCAAGTGACTGACTCACAGACCTCTTTCACATCTGTATTTAATGTTTCTATACCCCAGAGTTAGCACTCACAATAATTTTCAGGGAATAAAAACGTAAAACAGCTGCATACATTTGTATGTATGTTCCATGCGGCCTTTAGTACCAAATGGGTTTCCTGCTATTCAGTTTAGGCCATTACCTCCATCATCTTATTACTGAAGTGAATGCTAACTAGAACTAGAATAGCCAAAGGAAATTGACTTCATTGTGGCTAACACAGTCTAATTTGCTAAGCAAATTCAGATGTGTTCCTTTCATTCTAACACGTCATTATTAGTCCTTCTTACATGCTTTGTAGAGAATAACAGCACAATCCAGAGTAACTACAGGAGGTCTTGTGTCAATGTAAGAAAAATGTACTCTGGATTGCTCTATGCATTTCCCATAGGTTTCCCATAGGTGGTGCTGTAACTTTGTCAATGTAAATGTCTCTTACGTCAATGTAAGAACTCCCTTAGTTACTCTGGATTGTGCTGTAAGGCAGTGTTTCTAAGCCCTTTGCCAACCCCTGGTTGTTCACCATCTTCCAGGATTGGGCCTTCAAGGTTGGGGCAAAGCATTTTGCTCTGATCTATGCAAAAAATTAATTTTCGGTTTATCAGACATTTACTTTTATTTGTCTTTTAAGTTTTTATTTGGGACTGCCCCCTAATTTTTGGTGCCCAAATATCTTGTGCTATCCCTGATATCATACTATACATGGGGAGAGGTCATGATGGTGCTAATGAGGCCTTAACATAATTTCTGTACACAGTGAGAAATTGGGAAAAGGCGATGGGTCACGCATTTGTCCCTAACCTAATTTCTCAATTTGTTCTTGAGTCCTCCTGACCTGATGATATCACTATTCTTGCAATAGGAGAAGTCTAGTGCTATTCTAACCCTTTCTCTTTACACCCGTCTGGGACACTGAGGAGTCCTGATGGGGATGGGGATGGGGATGACTTGCTTCCTAAAAATCCCAAACTGGACTTATCATCATGGTTCTGACTCTCTGTGTGAATAAACTGTATATAACAACTCCAAGGAAATATGAAACATACACAAGAACCAACTTGGTTGGAAAAGTATATGAAGTTGAATAAAGCCAAAAGAGATAAGGTGAAGCAGTTGACAGAACTCTTCTTCCTCGTGCCATTAGACCTAAAAACCTAAAGTCTAAGGGAACAGAAGTGTCTCCTAGGCTGTTCCTGCAAATATTCATCATTCTGCTTTTCTATATGCCTTTAATTCTTTTTTTAATTGTTCAGACACCTTGCCAAGGTAAAACTCTGCCTAAGGCTATTATATAAAATGAAAACAGTGCAAGTCTGCTTAAAATTTACTACGTGAATACTGAAGGCAGAACAATCAAAAAATGAAATTGTCTTTAAAATTCCTTCCCATCCAAAAAAATCACATTGCATCATTTCAGAATCACAGAATCAAATTATGCAAATGACACTTGTATCATTTTGCCGACTTTACTCATTACACAGAATCTGAGCTGTCTGATTGCAGATTCCAGCTAGATAAAACTCCCAGTTGCAAGTCAGCCAGCCATTATTCAGCTGCTGCATCTGAAGCTCTGATCTTGCTAATGCAACAGTACAAGCATGGAAATATAAAACAAATAATAAAATTAGAGTTAACAAGGCTCATCTGCCACTTCCAATGCAAACTGTATGATCTTTACTGCATTTCCAGCACTCATTAATTGCTCCAACTTAGCATTCAAGCAGCTATTATTAGTTTGGGTTCTTCTGTTTTGTGCTGTCCCCAGCTATTCACTAGAAGCTCCAAAGAGTACATACATGATAAAAGAAAAGATCATTCCCATAATGCTTTTCTTTTTCACAAATTAACATCCATGGCAATGTAATGGTTTCATGTAGAAGGAAGCAGTTCCAAAAATTCCCAGAATGTTGTTGATTTCCCTGACATGGTTGGGAACTAGAACCATTGTTTTGCTAAATTCCAAATACTGCGGTCATGTAAAGAACAGCAGTGCTTAAGTAGCAGATGAGTTCCATTTTGCTTTGCCAAATCATCCAGAAGGAGTACTCCTGAAGCTAGAAAATGTTGCTTGCAATGGGGACTCTAGATCGTAATCATAAATTTTATGATTTATTATTTTGAGCCCTTTTGGGACAGGGACCCATTAGCAATTAATTATCTATTATTTTTTCATGGAATCATAGAAACACAGAGTTGGAAATGACCCAGTGGATCATCTAGTCCAACCCCCTGCCTGTAGCAGGAGATCCTTGTCTTGTGGGGACCCAATTCTCGATCCCTGGCCTGCTGGTTTTTTCATTTTCTTGTAAGCCGCTTTGTGACCTTTTTAATTGAAAAGCAGTTTATAAATACTGTAGATAGATAGATAGATAGATAGATAGATAGATAGATAGATAGATAGATAGATAGATAGATAGATAGATAGATAGATAGATCGATCATAAAGCTCTTAGAGCTCAATCCTATGCAATTCTCCAGTTCTGGGGTAAGGGCAATGCAACTCTGAGATAAGGGAACAAACATTATCTTATCTTGAGGAGACCTCCATGACTGCCCCCTAATTTTTGGTGACTAAATATCTTGTGCTATCCCTGATATCATACTATACATGGAGAGAGGTCATGATGGTGCTAATGAGGCCTTAACATAATTTCTGTACACAGTGATTTCTTATGACAATGGCCAAAGTTTGTATCAGTTCAATACAACAAAGGCTGACCATTTTGATACCTTACCCAATATGTTACTGGAGGACACTTTCCATGTCTGGATTCCAAGGAGATGCTGACAATGTACAAGCTTTAACATGCACTAGAGCAGGAAGGCTGACAAGCCTGTGCTCCATCCAGCACAGGACTGCTGTGCTTCCACGGAGCAAGGATAATGTTGAAGTTGCCACAATGGATCTACTGGGATCTGTACCAACCATTTTTGTGGCACAAATCAAACAACCCCCAAAAGGAGCTGTTGCCCAGGAATGGTGCTTGGCTCCCACATCCCACAGGACAAAGTGTTGCTTCTCACTGCATGCCCCCCCACACATAGTCCTGCCCACTACCAACTGCTTGCCCCAAAGGGTCTCACTTCTGCCTCCATCGTCGTCCCCCACCCCATCCAAACCCCATCATCACTGGCCGAGATCAGACACTTATCCCTTCTCTGGGGCCACGGTGGTGCAGGGAAGCCAGCACATATCCATGCACCACCCTAACTTCCCCAATAGTTGTGACTTATGGCCAAGGTTACTTATGGCACTTGTTTCAGGAAACCCTCCTGGGCTGGCACGAAGGACTTACTTCAGCCTGTGAAGAATCAGGGTTGCAACCTGAGTCTGTTACAAGAAACACACACTGTCTTTCGGTAACTTAAAGACGGATAGATTTTTTGTTGCATTAGTTATCGTGAACTCGTGCCAACTTCTTCAGATGCAGACGAAGTTTATCAAATTTAAATACGACCCACAAAAATAAAATGATAATGAAATGTAATTGAGCCAGTCTGCTTCCAGATCTTAGCATTCACACATAGGCTGTCACAAAAAATATGATGAAACCAACAGTCCACTGAAGTCAGTGGTCTGCATCAGCAGAACTGCATCAACAGGTAGACTAAATAGGTCAGTCTGCAAGGCCTTGCTTTCTTTTTGCCAGATTCATACTCATGTCAGATCTACTAAAGGCTTTCTATTAGGAGAATCCTATGCTGCAGATATCAGTTTGGTTTGCAAGCATTTGACCTCTGAGCCTAGCATTTTGCGGCGAATGCAAAAATAAAAGGCCACTTTATCTCATGCAGACTGCTATCTGACATGACAGCCTATCTGTCAGCTTCATAAGCCAAGACCCCACGTATCTGTCTTGTTTCACTATAAATTTCAGCTCAGACAGCAAGATTATGACAGCTGTACCATGCACAGGCTTGTACACAACACTAAAAACTCTCTGGAATAATATGAACTGGAGAAGCAAAGTCTGCTGGCGGTGTTGGTGATGATAAGGAACTTGTCCAGAATATAATGCAATCATTGGCTGTAATATCTAAATAAGGCTAAACCCAATTACAAAGCCACGTTCTAAAACAAATAAATAAAAATTATAGACAGCTTGCAAATTTCATCATCTATTGTTTCGCTAGTACTGTACAATTTTATGACTTGCTAGATGGGAGGCTGACCACAGGTATGACACTGTGGTGATTGCATCTCTTTTTCCATCATAGGCTTGCTGTACCCAGTTATATTTTTAGAATATCTGCTCATGTTGAATGGCATCCAGATATTTTTGGAATTTTTTTTCTGCAGCATGTAAGACGGGAGAGAAGAGAAGCTGAGTTTGAAAAATGGGATTCTCAGACTTTTCAGACATGGCTTTGTGACTCAGTCTGCTGTAATGTCAAGAACTTTCACACTCATGGCCTTTTTATGGTTTGGGGATTATAGAACAGGGAGGGTAAATGCACTGAGTGCACCATAATGTGCATCCAAATGTACTACTGGGACACTCTCTTTTCCCTCTCACTTAACACCAGAACTAGGGGACATCCAGTAAAATTGTGTGGTGTTAGGACATAAAAAAATATTTATTCCACCAACATGTAATTATTCCGTGGAACTCCTTGCCACAGGATGTGGTAATGGCACATATCTTGGATGCCTTTACCAGAGGATTGGATAAATTTCTGGAAGAAAAGTCCATCACGGATTACAAGCCATGATGGCTTCCTGCTTTTAGTAGGCTACATCAGAAAGCCAGATGCAAGGGACAGCACCAGGATGCAAGCTTCTACAGTAGTAGTTTTATGTGTTCCCTGAGGCATCTGATGGGACACTGTGAGATATAGAAGCTGGAGTAAGATCTGGCCTGATCTGACAGGACTCTTCTTATGTTCTTACTACTGCTTATGTTCTTATGTTACTGCAAACACACCAAAGCACTGTGCCTGTATGATATCCAGTGTCAAGAAGGTATCATAGGGTGCAATCCTAACCTAGGCTGGCACAACTTAGCGGTTTTCCTATTCCCGTTGTGATGTAGGGAGGCAAGCAGATGCCTGTGCATTGGCTTAACCCTCCCCCAGGTGTGGCACAAAAGTGTGTTAGAGCACTTTTGTGACACCCCCAGGTTGGCACAGGACACAGACTGAACTCTGGAGCTTAGGATTGCAGCCATATTAGTCCTACTGAATAAGCCCAAAAGTCCATTTACATCAGCATCTGGATTCCCACAGTGGTCAATCCAATGCTTCGGAGACATTCTTGGAGGTCAAGGCATTTTCCATGTTGTTGCTTTGCAGCACTGATTGGCATACAGTCTCTGGCCCTGGAGGTAGAATGCCACTATCATGACTAACAGCCATAGATAAACCAGCTCCCCATGATTTTGTTGAGCATCACTTCAAAGCATCTAAGGTAGCAGCCATCATACAAAGTCAATCTGAATTCAGGTCAGAGTATAACACTGAACATCAGGTACCGTATATACTTGTGTATAAGCGGACCCGCGTATAAGCCGAGGCACCTAATTTTACCACAAATACTGGGAAAACTTATTGACCTGAGTATAAGCCAAGGGTGGGAAATGCAGCAACAGCAGGAAAGTGTGGCCGGCCTTGTAGCCTCAGGGCCCAATCCTGGGCATGTCTACTCAGAAGTAAGGCCCACAAAGAAGTACCTGAGTCTGAGGAGGGGCTTGGCTGCAGTGGGCTCCATGTATTGCCGCCTCGTGCCTCCTCCACAGCCCAAAGAGCTGGTGCCAGAGCCCACCATTTTTCTTAATTTTTTTTACTGACCTGCGTATAAGCCGATGTGGGTTTTTGGGCTCATTTTTGGGGCCCAAAAATGTTGGGGCTTATATGTGAGTATATATGGTAATTTGATTCACTGCAGGTTACAACTCAACACAGTTTCTTGGCAGGCACCATGTTATGTAAACTGCAGGTTATAAACCTGTGGCCCACGTAAAAGCAGATATATGAATACTGTTATGTCATTACTATGAAAGGTCAGCAACTGCTAGGCAGAATCAGTTCCCAGAGATAACTGGGTAACGTTTGTATAAAATGAACCCCAACCTGTACAAGATATTTTATTCTTGTAGGACGGATACAAGATGGCACAATCTTGTAGGACAGCACAAATGGGTGCGCAATACACAAAGCAGTGTGGGTTCACACCATTTGTTTACAAGAGACTCTTGTCTCATAATACTGACAGGCACGTACGTGCATGTGGATAATTTAAGCACACATCGACTTCTATCACCCATGCATGAATAATGCATATTGACAAAGTCATTCTATTTAAATGATTCCCGCCTCCTTTTTTCAAAATGAAAAACAAATTTTAAATGGTACATGGAAGGACGAAAGTCACTGTGTTCTGTGCATGTGAAACAATAATATAATGTATCTGGTGACTCAGAAAATAGATACTGCAGCTCTTAGGCCTGTTCATTACACATCAATGTCAAAAAAAAGTGAGAGATGAGCTTTTATTTTACTTCGAAGTGTAAAAATCAGACTGGGAAAAAGTTGAATTCTGATAGCACTGGAAATGAACAGGTAATGTGAACCTCTTTTTCTCTCTTTGTGTGTGTGTGTGTGTGTGTGTGTGAGAGAGAGAGAGAGAGAGAGAGAGAGAGAGAGAGAGAGAGAGAGAGAGAGAGAGAGAGAGAGAGTCATAAAAATTATAACATTCAAGTTTAAAAAATTAGAATAAAATGCTTCTCCAAATTCACAACCAATTGAAATTCAAACTCATACACACCGTATATGTACCATAGCCAAACCAGACTACCAAAGCCAAACTAGACATAGCCAGAGCCAAACTAGAAATAACTTTAGACACCTCTTCCTTCTTCGGTTCCTTTGGTTTTTTTAAAATAGCAAGAATGGAAAGGGATGTGTGTTCTAAACTGGGACTAGAGAACAAGTAGAAAAGGAGGGGTTAATACCTTCTACGCATGCCTCAATCCCAAGGAAAATTGTCCCCAGAGTGTTATTTACCACAGGAGAGAAGCTGTCTTTGGCATCACTTAGGAAAATAAAAGAAGCTGTGAGGACAGTTGCCAACATGGAGATTATATGTGTCCTCAGAAGTTCTCTCCCTCTCTTTCTCTCCCTGACCCATTCACCCACTTTCATCCCTTGCCTTCTGTAGAAAGCAGGACTTAATTATGCCCCAGAGAAAACAGGAAGGAAAATGAACGAAAGAGCCAGAGACACACTCATTGCTGCTTGGGAGCTGTTTATTTCTCGAGGGTTAATGCCATATGAAAGCTTTTTCTAGGAATAAGCCCAATTCATCACAATGGCACTTACTTCCAAGTAGACAATGGGATTGTACTATTTAGAGAATTGGGGTGAGGTCTCAGTAGCATTACCTCTGGGCCACTAATTATGACAAATGGGTATTGGGAACAGTACAGGACAGGAAATGAATGAAATGGTATCTTGGTATAAGGATTGTGGTTAAACAAATAAGTGCACCCTGGCAAAACCATCTATGGTTGGATCCCTCTATGGATCTCCATCTATGGGTGGATCTTCTTAACTGAAAAAAGCAAAAAAGTTGTATTTCTTTCCACCCATTTTATCCTTACAATAAACCTGTGAGGAAATCTAGGTTGAAAGACAGTGATTAGTTCAGGTTTATAGGTGAGAGCCAGGTTGGTGTAGTTGTTAGAGAGTTGACCTAGAAGATCCAGGTTCAAGTCCCTTCTTAGCCATAAAGCTTCCTGGGTGACCATGTGCCAGTCATTCTCATTCTTGCCTACTTTACATGCCTACTTGTCATGAGGATAAAAGGTAAACACTTTGATAGACTGCAATCCTAAAGACACTTTCCTGGGAATAAGACCCAATGAACACAACGGTGCTGACTTTTGAGTAGACATGGTTAGAATTGTGCTCTAAAGTCATATCTTAAAGTCAAATTAAGCCCTTTGCTCTGGAGCAGCTGTGACTTTCCATAAGATAACACTAGAGGGTGATGTAACTGTGTGGACCCATAACTGCTCTAGATTTTGTCCTTAGTCACCTTGGGCATTTGCTTTAACGTGGGAAAGGCAGGATATGAATCTTACCCTACAATCCAGAGTAACTACGGGAGCACGTAAGAGACATTATGTGTACTCGTAGTTACTGCACCATCTAGTGAAAACCTATGGGAAATTCATATTGCAATCCAGAGCAAATTGTTCTTATACCAGAGCAAGGACTCCCCGTAGTTACTCTGGATTGCGCCCTTAGAGTGAAACGGAATTTGAAGTGGGTCTTCCCAACACTTAGACCACTGCACCACACATGGTCACCCAAAAGGTATATCTTTGATCTGGATTATTTTTACCTACCACATAAGTGCTACCACTTGAGTCAAATCTACAGGTGTAAAATGTTTGTGGTGTTAGTGATTGAATCTTGGTGCATGCAAATTGAATAACCAGTTTCCCTCTCCCAGTATGACAGAAAAATCATACTTTGCAAATGGAGTAATTCTGTTGGTTGGACTGCCTGGTCATCATGATGATGCTGGAAGTTCACACAGGATTTATGTGTGATGATTTCTCTCAACTCATCAACAAACCCTGATTCTAACCAGTCATGTGTTAGATGCAATTTTGATGAGTCAAGAGCTGAGATTCTGAGGATAAATATAAGGCAGGTTCTAACCATAGAAAATTACACCAAATTGTACAAGAATAAATGGCCTCTTATCATGAAGTCTATACTAATAAATCATTAAATCCATCATTAAATGACTCTCTTGTTTCCTCGCCATGGAGCATTCAGAAATTGCCGGAGAGAATAACATTTTAATATAAACAGTAGAAATAGCAAATTTGCCAAAAAAAATCCCCTTCATGACAAAAAATTATTTTCTTATGTAGTTTATTTGGATCTGAACTAGCATTATTTAAAAAAGACCATTTGGTATTGAAACCATTCATATTAATGTACATGAAGAACAACAGAATCAAATTGGAAACAATCTGACGGAGGGCCTAATATTTGGCTGGAATGTTATACTGTCTGTGCCAAGTGGTGAAGGTTCACTTCTCACACTGCATGTTTCCAGAAAGCATCTGGAATCCTAATGGTGAAGGTATATATATATATATACTGTATATATAAGGAATTCTCTTTCTCTCTCTCTCTCTCTCTCTCTCTCTCTCTCTCTCTGTGTGTGTGTGTGTGTGTGTGTGTACAGAGTGGGCCAAATGTGGGCTTTATGTTTCACGTTTTAGATCTAATTTTACCAAACAGTAATTCCAAACCAGTATTCTATATTCCTTATTTACGTTTTGGAAATGTACATAAACATTGTACATTTTTATGTACAATAAAAATTGTACATAACAATTTTATGTATTGAACAAATATGATCGTAACAAATACAGCGGCGCCTCACGTAACAAATTTAATTCATTCCAGAGACATGTTTGTTATGTGAAACATTCTTTACATGAAGCGGATTTTCCCATAGGAAATAATGGAAACTCAGACAATTGGTTCCAGAACCCCAAAAAATATTCACATAAAAATATTAACTGGATGTAAAAATGATGACAAAACACTGGAATTGAATTCAAAACATGCATTCAATGTGCATGGTCCTATGAAGTCTACTTAGGCTGCAGTCCTAAAGACACTTTCCTGGGAGTAAGCCCCATTGAACATAATGGGGCTTACTTCTGGGTAGACAAGGTTAGGCGGCTGCAATCCAAGACATCTTCAAAGTGTCTCCCCACTTTCTCCTTCTCTTCATCCTGAGCCTCTCTCTCTCTCTGCTCCCTTCTGGCTGGCCCTGAGCTGCTTCCCTCTTCTCTACTGCTCTTCTCTCCCTCTGCCCTGCGGACGCCTGGCCACAGGAGGAACAGCGCGGAAGTATTGCTTTCACTATGGGCAGGCGCACTACACAGCCCTGATGCTTTTTAAAAGGGCTGCCGGCCAGTGCGTCTGCCCCAACTGCCAACGAGTGTCTTTGTTACATGAAGCACAGTTTGTTATGTGAAACAGAATCCTAGAGAAATTTTTGTTTGTTGCGTGGAACATATTTTATGGGCAAAATCCAGAGCAGTTACGGGTCCACGCAGTTACGTCACCCTCTAGTGTTATCTTATGGAAAGTCACCTTAACTGCTCCGGAGCAAAGGGCTTAATTTGACTTTAGGATATGGGCCTATGTGAGGCATTTATGCGAAGGCCCCACTGTACAAATAAATGTTAAACATGTTTTTAAAAAACGTAAAGTGCATACTTACAAAAGTGTAAGCCTACTTTTGGCCCTGTCTATCTGTCTGTCTGTGTGTGTGTGTGTGTGTGTGTGTGTGTGTGCGCGTGCGTGCGCGCATGTTTGTATCTTCAGCTTCACTCAGGCAAGCCCCCGCTGTCCATATTTAGTTCAAACCAGGTCGTAAAATCCCATTCCCAAAAATAACTTTGAAAAAATAGATTAGCTGCCACTGGCTCCCTCTGAAGTGTAAAAAAGCTTCAGGCTGCTGTGAATGATCTACTGTAAAGGGGATGTTCACATTTCACATCCTCGAGAGGAAGTAATGACAAGGGAGTCTTTAATTCCGCTGGCTTGGGTCGTCCATGGGAGATACCTTTAGAAGTCATTATTCCAACTTTTCACACAGCTGTTCTGCTCTGCCTGTTTGATAGATGAACCACTTTTTATCATGTGCTTGCTTGTTAGGACACAGCTGGGCCACCCTCCATACTAATGCATCAGAACAGCCGATAGCCATTTGAGACATTCACAAAGGACATTTTCACCTGGCAAGGCATCATTCAGCCTTTGAGGAAATGAGAAGGGCCTTGTGAGTGATCCCATTCTTTGGTGGATGTAAAAATATGCACATATCTCTTTTGTTGTTATTGCCAACTTTGCCACTTCAACACTCCCTCCCATAATGTATAGGACATACATGAAACATTTCTATCAGGGTAACCATATGTCCTCCTTCTCCAGGACTTGTCTTTTTTAGCTTTTGTGTCCTGGAAAAAAAATCTTCATTCTCATCCTTGTGAGCAGGCAGCATCTAGCCTTCTTGTAATTAATAAATAATATGTAATAGTTTTAAATTTAACAGTAAATTAACCACCTGCAAAAATACATATGAGTGGTTTTAGCTTTTATTTTGTCAAGTTCTACATTTTTCTTGGGTGTCCACATTTTACAGGGTGGGGGCCTTGTCCTCTTTTTCAGTGATAACATGGTGACGTTGATTTCTATCCATGTGAGTACATAATCCTCTGATTATGTACTTAGGGTGCAATCCAAAGTAACTACTCTGCTCTGCTAGTCTTTGCTCTGATGTATGGACAATTTACTCTGGATTGCAATATGAATTTCCCATAGGTTTTCATTAGGTGGTGCTGTAACTATGTTGACATAAATGTCTCTTCTGTGCTCCTGTAGTTACCATGGATTGTCGGGTTAGTTTACCTAATATATATATATATAGTCCATATACAGTATGTGATCCTGTGATTTTCAAACTTTCATGGAGCTTTACTCCCTAAGGTTGCAATCCTAACTTCCAGTTAGGCTGGCCTAAGCCCCAACATAAGTCCTGTGCTGACCTGAGGGTGTCACAAAAGTGCCAGTTTTGTTGTGGCTACACCTTTACTCCTTCACCTCGACATGAGGCAGGGAAAGCCGCCCATGGCAGTTATGCTGGATTCAAACCTCATCTCCTGGGCAGCCATGGGCAACCTCTGACTGCTCCCATCTTCTCAGATTTAGGCCAACTCTGGAGTGAGTTTCTGTATAGAGTAGACCTATTAGGACTGCTGCAGTCCTACTGTGTGGAAGTGGATGAGCTTCCCTTTCTCTGCAGTAGCACAATAACAGTTCCAATACTTGCACTAGATTCAGCACAGGCTAGGACAGCCTGTATAATCCAGCACAATCAAGGATTGTGTTGCCCATTAATCAATCTCTTGCACAGACCCAACACAATTACTGTCACTATATCAGGTGACTGGGGGTCTTGAGACAAAGCCTTCCACTATCCCACCTCCTGGTGGCATTCTGGATGCTACCAAATCCACCATTATGGCATGCTTGGGTTTTGGCCCAGCCAGGTGGGCCCTCTTACATGCATGGACCCTTGTCTCATGCCCAATTTGGTCAATCTTGAATATCACCCCAATTATGGCTCCCATTCAGAGGGATGCCACATGTATGTACAGGTATGCACACAATCAATGCATAAAATTGCCCTGCCCCAGATTACTGAGTGATCCAGAATCCAGGCAGTGGTTCCACTGAGAATGATTCATGACACACACTTTTCAGCTGTAAGCAAAGAATCTGATTTCAATCAGAAATAAAAGTATCTCTCAGCAACCCGGAGTTTGGGAAACAGGGCTACACTGCATGCAGAACAACATATGGATCCCACCAATAAGAAGGGCTTGATCATTGCCTTTTTTATTGGCAATGTAGCAGGCAAAGTCATAAAAATGTTCATTCATGTTTCTTCTGATTTCCAACATTGGCTTTTTGAAGTACTTAATTCAAGCATCTGTTTCCTTCAAAAATTGTATTATTTCCATAGCAGCCCCTCTCTCTTAAAAATTTAAAAAGGAACATGTAGAGAATGAGACAGGCTGCATCCATCTAGGCTTCTGCAGGAGAAGGGTGGGCTGCTCAGTGGCCAGGCTTGCTTCTGAGTAGAAGCAAATTGAAACAAAACAGCCTGCTGGCTTCCTGGAGAGTCGCACACCATCAATCCCAGACCCTCAAAGCTAGCAAGATCATTACTTCACACCCGTTAGGTTTGACTTGCCCTTTCGGGTTGAATTTATCCGAAACGCTTCAGATGGAGTCTATTAGCGTCATTCTCCGAGCTCTCTGCTCCACTTTCAGGGATGAAGCAGGCAGTTTAAATTGCCATGGAGGCAGCAGCAGATAGTTCCAAAAGGGCTGTCTGGTTTGCGATATAGTCCTTTGAACAGGAAGCAATAAATGCAAATCAGGACGTGTGCAAGGACTCGCTAAGGCGTTGCCTCACCAGTTATCATAGCTCCCAACCCTGTGCCACAGAGGGAGCTGTGCTTTGAAGTAACAATCCATTTAATGAAGTGTACATGTGACAAATAGGTTTAATGCAAACCAGCCAAACCAGTGACTCACCATGCTCAGTACAGTTTTCAAGACTTATATGGGATTTCTCAGAAGGCACGGACCTCCAGTTTTCGCTGGGACTACAGAGGTGGAGTAGGTTGAGGTCATACATCAAACTCATTGCAGACCTGCTGATGGTTGTGCACTTCTTTGGGCTTGGAGGATCACACTGGGCAGGCCCATCTCAAAGGCTTTCCTCTTCTACCTTCTAGGACACTTCTCATCTGAAGAAAAGTGTTTGGGGCTCTTCAGTTTAGGAAAGAGACATTTGAGAGGGGACATGATTGAGACATACAAAATAATGCAAGGGGTGGAGAGGGAGGTATTTTCCTTTCACATAATACCAGAACTAAAATCGAATGTGGGGAGGGTTAGGACAGACAAAAAATATTTCTTTACAAAAGAAAATATTTCTTTAAATATTATGTAATTAAACTGTGGCACTCATTGCCGCAAGATGTGGTGATAGCATCTAGTCTCAATGCCTTTAAGAAGGGATTGGACAAATTCCTAAAGGAAAGGACCATCACAGGTTACAAGCCATGATGGATGGGAATGCATGTGCAAGTGCTGCGTGCATTTGTGCATAGACAGATGTAGATGCAAGCAAAACGCCAGATGCAGAGGAGGGCATCGAGATATAGGTCTTGTGTGTTCCTGGAGGCTCCACTGTGAGATGCAGGAAGCTGGACTAGATGAGCCTTTGGCCTGATCCAGTAGAGGATCTTCTTATGTTCTTACCTTATCATTAGAGGTAAAGTTTCAGCAGCACTTTTGTTGAGATGTGTGTGGAGTGGTTGTGAGATGTTACAGCTGTTGCTCACAGCATTAGCTCCTCGTAAAAGTGCAGAAGTCAGCATAATTTTTATGGCACATAAAGCTTCCCATGACATCTCAGGTTCTGTGCTCTCATTATACACTGCTAGTTTGGGTTAGGACTTTAACCTTGAATATGCACAGTGGGAGATGGTCTGTTCACCTTAAACAATATACTGTATCACCTCAACAATGTATTTATCTTAACATGTCAGTTAAACGGGAAACTCCTACCCCTAATTTTATGGGCCATTCTTTTGACTACTCACACTACTCTTCCGCTCATGGGTTCCTTCTGCTCACAGATGCTTCCAGATCAGAATGCAGCTCTTTTCTGGTAAAGAAATAATCGCTTGCTACTGGGCCTTGAATTCATCTTCTTATTTTTCCACTCCCTATGCAGGCACCAGTGTATCGGGAAAGAGCCCTGCACCAAACTCTCTGTGGGGCCTTGCCCTGCCCTCTGATATCACCTTGAGTGATATCACTAGCACCGTCACTAGCTGTCACTAGCTGTCACTCGCACCGAGGTTCCCAGGGTTGGTCCAGCCAGGTAGTTCCAATGACTGCAGGTCCTTAACTAGTGCCCACTCTAGTTAATTCCTGCTGCCACTTTTGCTCCCCATTGCGACATAACCCATTCTAGTCCTTTAGGCTGCATTATTTAAAGATGAATTTTAACCAATTTTCCAAGTCTGGTGTAAGGACAACTCTGAGGTAAGAGAATAAACACTGCCTTACCTTGAGGAGGCCTCTGTGATGGCTCCCCCCAACTGCAGGATGTACCTCATGCCCCAGTTGCACAACTATGACAATGCTGGAAAGTTGGTTAGGATTGTGTCCTAAATGGTTTATATCCTGCCTTTTCCTCTGACTAAACAGAATGCTCAAAGCAATATACAGAGTAGTGGTTCTCAAACTGGAGGTGAGACCCTTCATTTCAGGAGGGTCACAAAAAGCTAGGTGCCACCATCTTGGAATCTGGCATTGGGCACTGCCATCTAGGAATGGGGTACTCAGGCTGCTTTCCTGGGATTGTCTCATTGAACACAATGGGATTTACTTCTGAATAGACTTTGAGGTGCTCTGATATAGAGAAATCAAAAAATCAAATTAAAAATAGGAATGAAATATCAAGTGTAATAATTATAGAAACAGTGCAATTTAAAAAAAATCCAAAATGAAGTACAGATTACAACCACAAAGCCCCAAAACACCTGATTTGCAACCCAGTCCTCATCAATGCAGTGATGCTGATGAGGTGGTCATGGAATCCCCCGCAAGTCAGAAGAATTTTCTTCCATTATCCCTTACCTTTCAGCTGCATTGTGGTTGTATCGGCACAGGAATATTGGGTATGATTGAGCTGACTGATTCTTATGAACCCCAACTAAAGAAGTGAGATAATTGAATGGCACCATAAGCATAATTACAGTAATGCAGTTTCTCTTGAACATCCTCATCTGTCTTTGAATTTCAAGCCCCTGAAACTACATTTTCAGATTTCTTCACAGGGATGTATGTTGTCACATCATGCTACGATCCTTACTTTTTTCTGCATGGAAATTGAGGAAACTGTCTCATTCTTCAGACAGGAATCATGTGAATATGTACTCACAGAGTCTTCTGCTTCAAAAATCCAGTGACATTACTTCCCGCACATCTTAGACTTAAATTCAAGATCATTCCCGACAGTTCATTATAGCAAATAAATCACTCATTAGCAGAGTGAGGTCCTCAAAGCCGACTCCATCATCTAAATTTGAGTAGAAAATACAAGAGTACACTGACTAGCCACATACATTCTTCCTTGACAATCTCTTTATATTTAGGGCACAATCCAGAGTAACGACAGGAGCACGTAAGAGACATTACGTGCACCCATAGTTACTGTACCACCTATTGAAAACCCTTGGGAAATTCATATTGCAATCCAGAGTAACTTGTTCTTACTCTGGAGCAAGGATTCCCCGTAGTAACTCTGGATTTCACCCTTAATCACACAGATGAAATGCCCAGACGTTGTCACAGATTTCATATTCAGCCCCGCTGAACGAGCCATTGTAATAAGGCCCCTTTTGTGCGTCCACCTGGATCCCCTTGGATATGACACTTGGGCATGTTTGTGACTGCAATTTACTAATTTTACTAAGTGCTGAGCTGGCATCTCTGGGGACAAAGTGTTTCTTACCTTTCTATTCCAATAATATGATTTGTTCACCACTAATGAAATATGCTTTTACATTAAGTTGGATGAGTAAGGCGTTTAATTGGCTGCCCCCTCCCCTTTTCTGGATGACATATGGCCAAGCAACAACAGCAACAAAAAAGTTAATGTCAACTGCTTTGATGGAGAACTTTTTCTTTTTCTCTAACATGACAAGAGCAGGAGTTGATAATCCCTACAGACCCTCCATTTTTCTCTCATCCCACCTCTCCATTGCCCCAGTGGTTTATCATGTCCAATTAGCCATCTGCCATGCTGGTATCATCATACAAAAGGAGTGCCCTCCCCTCCACCATAACCCATCCGTAGGCCCTTTGTCCAAGCTGACAAGTAAGAATCAGACATCATTGTTCTCCACCGATGCTGCTGTCCGCATGTAGGCTGCCAGTTCTGATTAAAACAGCAGGAGTACCACAGGACACTCCAGGACTCAGGATCTGTGCCAGCAGCTCCACACGATACCCACACAAAAGTCCTTCTTAGCTAGACATGCTCTCTTTTCAGCCCCTTAACCATATCAAGTCAAATCCTGTTTTCTTGCCCACTGATGGCTGCACAAGGATCTCTACACTGTTCACTTAGGAATGTAAGTAATATCACTGGAATATAGCATCTCTCACTAAACCCGCAAAGTTGACCTTCGGGCCAGAGCATTGTCTGAAGACACATGGCACAGACACACTGCTGAATTTAAACTGGTCAATGCCTCATCACTGCCTGAATGGATAACTATTTGACAGTCCCACATGTAATGCTTTCAGCTCCATGCTGGGATACGAATAAAACATGGCTTGCATTAAAAAACCCCAAGAGGGTTGGCTCATCCATTAGGCTAACTGAGATGCCTGGCCTCAGGCAGCATTTTGGTAGTGGCTTCTATTTTATCATTCATTTCAATTTCTTCTTCTCCTCCCACTGTCAGGACTGGAAAAGGAAGATGATGGTGGTTTCTCTCTTCTTCATCGCCCTGAAACATTACGATGGCAGAATTTGGCAAGCTACCAGCATTTGTGCCAGAAGCTTGCTTGCCACTGGCACTGTCTGAACGTGCATCCCAATCCTACCTTATGTTGGAACAGGCTGGCTGGCTTGCCTGTGCTGTATTCAGAATGGGTTTGGGGCAGCAGATGCAAGGGGAAACTTTACCTTGGTAACAAAGCAGCAACCCCAATGGGTGTACTTGCAGGGTGACCAGATGCCCAAACCTCAAAAGGAGGACAAGGTCTTGGATTCTTCTCAGCCTGGTCTTTCTGGACGACAATGGCACGTTTGCCTACTCATGAGTAAAGCCACGATATTGGGCACTTTCATTTTCCCATAGAGCTCAAGGCATATTTTTGATTTTGAGTTTTTTGGCCATACCTTTTGATAGGAAGGAGATATTTCAAAACCAATTTTTGCATTGGATTCTGCTCTTCAATATGAATCCAAAGACGTATGACATGATGGGGTACTTCACACCACTGCAAAGTTCCAAAATGAAGCCAAAATAGAGGACAATTAAGCCCTTTTGGAGGACACCTGAACAGTAGACCAAAAAAGAGGACAAATCTGGAAATTTATGGTCATATGTCACCCTGTCTACTTGTATCTGCATAACCAATTTTGATGGCACAAATCCAGCATCTCTGAACAGGGTTGTATCCAACACAAGTGCTGGATCTTGGCCCTACCTCCCACTCCCTACCCACTTCTGGGAATGCCCACCACCCTCTCTCCCCCACTCCAGAATGCCTCCCTCCTGTCTCCTCCTCACCCCACCCCCGTTCTTCCCCAGACCCCTGACTAGCCAAGCTCAGCTAGTGTAACCCTACCTTCTTCTGGGCTGGTGCCAGCCCAACGAGCATTTAGGATTACCCAAAGCTCAAATATTACTACCAAAGCACAAAACCTACAGGTTCATTACTTATCCCATCTACTCACCTGTAGCAGACTTGGTTTCTCACCCCCCCCCCCCCCCACCAACTGCAGGCTTGGCGCTCCACAGCATGGGGCAACAGCAAGAAATTTGCCCCTTCACCTATTCATAGAGACATGGAAGTTCTGGACTACCAGATACTTACACCTTTGTCTATAATTCTCCAGTGTCTATAATTCTCCAGAGATTGCAAGCAGGCCCACCTCCTGCCCACTCACCTTCCTCCATATTTCCCTTCCCTAGGAGCCTCTTCAGCCAAATATCACTGACAGCAGCAAGTGATCCAAGTTGCCAGAGCCAACTGCCCATTTATAGATGGGGAACAGGGGTGGCATCACCCCTTCCCACTTAGGAGATCGTGCATCTGCCTGCCTGCTTACCCACATGGCCTTCTCTTCCTCTACCATATTCTGAAACCAAACCCTTGCTAAGAACAGGAGGATGTAGTTTCCTCCCTAAGTTTATAACCTGGGGCCAAGATATCTGCCAGCCAGTTCTCCCTCTCCTATTTTCTGGCAGGTCTCCTACTCTTTACATACCAGTGAATAAGCATCCAGGATCATACAGGGGAGATCATCTTCTTGATCCAATGATCCAAGTAAGGTTGCCAACTTCGACTGGCAGAAATCAAGAAGATGACTTTTTTTCCCCCAATCACCCATTAATTTCTATTAATTTCTATTACCAGTACAGGAGCATGGCCAAAAAAAGGGGGGATCTGCAATTCTGGGTGACAGATATTGCTGGATTGCCCACGTTTCAAACCATACAAGATTTAACAGAAGGCTCTAATTCAGATGATCCAAAGCTACACTTATTTTTGCAAAATCACCCTGTAATCTGAGGCATATTTACTCCAAAGCAAGTCCCAGCAGGTTCCATAGGTCTTCCTCCCATTTAAATGCATAAATTTCAGTGTGACTAGATGTCATAACTATAAAAGAGGACAAGCCCTCATAAAAATGTAGGACACCCAAGAAAAATGTAGAATATGAGAAAAGAAAAGCTAAAAACACTCATACATTTTTTTCAGGTGATTAAACACTACATTACTTATTATTGCATTTAAAACTATTATAATTTATTACATATAATTTATTAATTAGAAAAAGGCTACATGCTGCCTTTCATAAGAAGGAGAAGGACAAATGAAGATTTTTCTTCCCAGGACACAGGGCTAAATAAGAGGACATGTCCGGAAACAGAGGAATATGGTCACCCTAATACAACTTGCAGCCTAAAGCAGACAGTCTAGGGTTGTCAACTTTTTTCCTGTTCCTGCTGATGTACCTTTAGGGTGTGTGTGTGTGTGTGTGTGTGTGTGTGTGTGTGTGTGTGTACTTGACTATAGAAAAAGCAAATGAAAATAATTGTGGTGCTGTTTTCAAAAGATAGAAGCAGAGCCAGTGCAGACTTTATGCACATTTTATCGTAACAAGTATTCCTTTTTGCTTGGAGGCAAAGCTGACTTCAGACCCTCTGTATATCCACCCACCCAAGGCCATTTTTATAATATAGATGACCACAGCACTCCAACCCACCAATTGCTGCTATTAAAATGAAGATAATTTCCTCTCATTATCCCTCAGCCAAGCATGATGTGATTTTAGCACAGAAAGCACAGTATGCCTAATTACGGTAGTTTTGTTCCAGAGTGATAAAAAGAGAAAAAAGGAAAGAAAGTTGCTATTCATTGGAAAGGCTATTTTGTCTATAGGTGTATAATAAGTTAGGGTAAGAGAGATTTTTTTTCTGCAAGCCACAATTGGGCAAAGGGTACTCATTGCTCCTTCAAAGGGTGATGGACAAATTCCACACACTAACTGGAGATCAATGCTTATCCACCTCATTAAGAATATAGGTATCCCTCTTTATCCACTGGGGCACCATTCCAGACCATCCCATGGATAAAAAAAAATCTGTGGATAAGAAAAATAAAAAAATAGATTTAAAGAACCACTTACAGGTTTCTTGCTCCTCCATTGCTCCTAATGGAATAGGGTTGTGCTTCAGTATCTTCAGACATTTGATTCTGGAACTCCCAGTTGATAACAAAAAAATGTGTTAAATAAACACTGTTTTAAAAAAATTTAAAAGTATGTCCCTTTACAAATGTTTAAAAACAGCTTTTCTGACTATTGTAGAGAAGTAGTCAGGAATTACAAATGCATTGGACCCCTCTCTTTTACCTGGCTCAGCTGTAAAACGAAATGATTGCTTGAGTGACTCTCTTTATACAACAGTAAGAAAAGCAGTTTTTAAAACCGTGATTTGCAGTGGCCATTCATGTTGAGTCAAATCCTTGCATAAATAATCCATGTTTAATAAAGCTGGACCTGTATTTATATACTTTTTTAAAAAAAAATGTAGTTCACAACACAATTTAGAGGGGGAAAAGCAAATAACTCCCTGCCACAAATGGGCTCACTGTTGAAAAAGGTACAGAACAAGGGCCCACTAGAACAGATACTGTGCTGGGTTGAAGAGGAACAGTTATTCTCTCCTTGCAAAATAAAGGAAGAGCACCATCTGGAAAACCCAGGGCTTTCTGGGTGCAAGCAGGAAGATACGCAGGATGGGATGGAAGTGGTGCAAAGTTGGAAAGGAAAAAAAAAAGAGAAACCAGTACACACAAGAAAAGTGTACCCTTAATCAGGGCACAATCCTAAGCAATTTAGGCCAGCACATCTCACCCATCTCCCCCTTCCTATGGTGGGGGGGGGGGGAGTTCAGGAGTGCTACACCAGAAGAGGTGCAGAAGTACCACAGCACTTTTGAGATGCCCCCAGGCCCACATGGGACTTGTGTTGGGACACCCTTCCTCAGCCTTTAGGAGAAGCATATGTTGCTGCCCAGCAACACTCAGTAAATCCCACACTGGAACCTTGAAAGCTTATTACACAATGGGGTGCAGCAACTGATGTTCCTCTTCCAATGCCACTTGCGACTTGCACCACCAAGGAAGAGCTTCTGTCCAGTACCCAGTTTACTTGCCTCAGTACCACTGGGATGCAGTGCGCAGTTCTCAGTGCCATCAAAGGGTTGGGGGATCTGAATGTCATTGAGTTCCCAATGTAGGTCTTTGCATCAGGCACCTCTTTCCAGCCCTGATGACTTCTTTGCTTTTGCAGCACTTGAATGCCATCCTCTGATCAAGGTGCTTTAGTCCAATCATTTTGCTTAGGTGTCTTTTTCGGCATTACACATCTAACTCTCTTTTTGAGCCTCTAGCAAAGCAATGAATGTCATCTAGTTTAATTCTGGGTTTGTGCACCACACTATGACACTATGAAATGAGAATTGTTTATTCACCATGGTCTTAAAAGCAAGACTTCTGTTCAAATAAAATATGAATGCATTCCATTTGGCCAACAGCCATGCTGATGTTTCAAGTCATAAATCATAGAGAAATTGGGATTAATAAAGACTCGCGCTCCACAAGCATTTCCCATTTATAGATTCATAAATATCAGAGGTTACTGTCTAGGATGTGTCACAACCTCACAGAAAAATTTCAGTTGTGTCTCTCTGACACTTCATAAGAACTTTAAATCACAGCACCTGGAGCAACAAAATACTCCAAACTGGCAGATGTTCCATGTCAATCAAGCAGGATTGAGAAGCATGGTTTCCATATCCCTCTGGGGCACAGAAGACTGAAGAGAGGCAACTGTCAGCATTCCATTTCCATTTCAACTGGCAAGGCAAGGCATGTTGTGGACAAGAAGGGCAGAAAGTGGTGAAGGAGCAGAGAAGATGGATCCCAGCAGCAACAACATGTGCCAGTGTGTGCCAGATCTTATCCTTGCATCTTCCAGCTGCCTTACTCCCTTTCTCTCCTTCGATAAACACTATCAAAAAGGCTGCAGTATGGCTATAGGTGATTTGGTATCCTATCAGGAAGTAAAAATATTTTACTTACCTCCCATAGCCTGAACAATCATCTCCCTGACCATATCATGCAGTGCAAACTGTGTTGACATGAGTTAACTTAAAGATGCTATAAGATGATGGGGGAGAGGATGTGACATTTCTATATGGATATATGACCAAATCAAGCAAAAGTCTTCAAATTGCATTTATATCAACTAATATGCAGTAAGATAAACTGCCATAATATTCCAATCAACTCTGGGATTCCTTGTCAAAATATTTCTAATCTTTTCATATATTGACATTGATTACTGCAGATCATGAAGGTCGGCTTGACCAGTTATGAACTCTAAAAGCAAGGGAGCAAAGGCATCATGAAAACCCTTGTCATCCCGTTCTCCCCTCGCCCCGCTCCCACCTGCCACCAGAGACAAGCAGGTCAAATCAATGTCTACTTCCTATTAAAAGCCTGATAGTTCTTCAGCCTCAAGGAACTCTCCTCTTCAGATATAATTTCAAAAGCAGCTATTGATCAAAAATGCTTGTCGACTGTTGATCATTCATTTCTAACTTATTTAGTAACAGAACTGCCAGTCACTTGTTGACAAGAATAACAGCAAAAGTCTAGCACACCAGTGAATAGTAGCAAGGGACAAAATAAAGAGAATAATTCATTGTCCTAAGGATGAGGAAATACTCCCTCTCTGTTGAGTCACAAGCATCTGTGATAAGATCCTGCAATGCACAATCCACGTTCCAATTATGACGACACAAAAATAATGCATTAAAATTAATTTAATTAAATTCCAAAAATTAAATTCCTCCACACTCTGTGCCTATGGATAAGACTCGTAATAGTTCTTTTTGGGAATTTGTGAAGTTGTATCCACTTGTTCTAACACTTCTCCTTGATAACATATTTAAGCAAGACAAAATATTCAGAGTTGGGAATTCGATTCAGATGTTGTGAAAATTAAATTGTGAAAATGAGTCTTTTTCTCTGACTCAGTTGAGAAGAGGGGTGTCAAAAAGGTGGCGGACGCCCCTTTTCTTTCCATGATTGGTTCTTTCCATGATTTGGTCTTTAGGGTCTTTAGGGGGAGGAACTCAACTTTAGTCTTTAGCACTGTGAAGGGTGACTCAGCTATCTGGAAAGTGCCTATGTTATGACTCAAGTCAAGTTGCAGGGGAGTGGTGACTCTAGACTTGATTTGAGTCAAACTACATTGGATATTCCCATCACATATAATATTATTTTATCTGTTTTCACCAAGATGCAGTGAGGATTTCTTGAAATACATGCAACTAGAAAGAATATATACTCCTATAAAACATTTATTGCAGTGGAAACTATGGCCAGGAAACTAATTTCTTTAAAATATACATATAAATAATACTTTCTTTTGCTTCTGTCAACAAAGTAATTTGGATTTTGTCTTGCACCTAGTAACTGCATAGAAAGTTATTTTTCCAAGTAGTCTAGGTACTCCCAAAACATTTAAACAACCTTAAGCCTACCTAAAAGGAATGGCATGTGTGTATTATGATTGATGGAGCAGTCAAGACTGTCATGGCCCAGATGCTGAGGGTGAATAAGATACAGAATGAAGCAAACATATAAAATGTTCATTTAAGTGGTTGACAAGTGGAGGGACATGTGCAACATGGAAGGTCTTGATCACGATATGAAAAAGTATATGTACAATATGATATAGACCCATATCCTAGAGTCAAATTAAGCCCTTTGCTCTGGAGCAGGTCAGGTGACTTTCCATAAGATAACACTAGAGGGTGACATAACTGCGTGGACCCGTAACTGCTCTGGATTTTGCCCTATAGTCACATGGCTAACATATTGTCTGCCCCTGGCTAAAATTAAAGAAGGTATTAGGTCCATCTTGACAAAGCATATAATGCTAACCCAAATCTAACCCATGTCTATTACCTCCCTTTTCTCTTTATCGAGAATGCCCATTCAAGCTATTTCAGTAAAACCAACACTGGATATGTGAGTTTCAGACTCTATGATAAGGCCAGATAGGAAACATTCTATCTCTCAATACGGGCAGGATTTTCGCGTCTACCTATGCATCCAATCACAGTTGTTTATTGAATAACAGCTTCAAATCAATGTCCACACTGAGCATGCAACTATCCCCATAGTTGTTTTTTTTTTGCAAACTACCACCAAGGCATCTATGAGCCTTGTTTGACACTTGCAGAATTCTCCAGCAGCAAAGTTACCCATCCCTGTACACTTTCTGTAAACCCTATAGAGTTTCTTTTTCCTGTGCTACCTTTCAGCTTCCTTTTAGTTATAGTTTGTTCTTGTTATATCCATAGAAGGCAGATCAACAGATAAAACAGCAAAAAACAGAAAGAAATTCAGAAGCTGGTAATCTCTGCAGGCTAAGACTACAAAGCAAGAAACTTGACAATGGACACCCGCATTGCTGCTGAATCATGGAAATGTACTAGCTCTAAGCTGCTGTTTTGGCAGATCTGTCTCTGGTATCTGGTTAAGGCTATAAGGGATCTGGTTAATGCTGGGCAAACTTGTGGAGGTCTGGAAACTCTTAATCTGCTCGAGTAGAGGGCAGGCGACCAAAATTATTTACATTTAATTTTTTTTTAAAAGGTGGCATGGTTGTTATGGGAGGTTAATTAAGTCAGCGTCAATGCAAATATCCACATTAACAGAACGGAGGGGCTGTACAAAAAGAAGGGGCTGTAGCTCACTTTGTACATGTTGGAGCAAATTCTTTGCCACATGATGTCCCAGGTTCAATTCCTGAAATCTCTGGGAGAGGCTTGTAAGAGATCATTCTCTGGAGAACATTGGAACTCCATTAGACTAGGGGTGGGCAAACTGATCCACTTTAGGGATCCTGCACCTTTAACAATTGTATAGAAGAGGGAATTTAAGCAGGTGCTGCTTGCCATCTCACAGATGACAAGATGCATCTGCTGAATTTATCTTTCCTAGTTAATAGACCAAGTGGCCCAGTTTGCCCACTCCTGATGTAGATTAATCCAGATTGATTACAACAAAAGAAGGTCCTTTGAATGCTCACACAAGTCCTTTGAACACTGCATTTGCACAATGTTCCAGACTGTACAGGAAGCCTTCTGAGGCTTTTGATGTGATCTTAAGCAGTACTTCTAGTTTTCCTGGAAGTTTCCTGAAAATACTGATTAAAACCACGGGGAAGCCTCAGGACTCTTTCCCAGTTGTCTGGAACTTTGCACAAGGCTCTGTTGCACAGGGTAAGTGTGGGGAGCATGATGTGAGTGGGTGACGTTACAGACCTTCACAGACCTTCACCCCAATGTGCATCAAGGGGCAGATCCATTACTGCCCTGCATAATGACATCCATAGAATAGGGTAGCACCCAAGAATACAGAACTCCGCCATCCCTGAAATATGACGAATAGCTTTGTAATTTTCCCCAGAGATCTAACTGTGGTGCTTTAGATTCATGAGATGCAGACATCTCTATTGCTACTAGCAGAAAATTTCATTGAGATATTATTTCTGGAGTAGACAAAATCATTGGTTGTCTATGAACCATTTCCGTACCTTTTCCTTGAGTACTTTGTGGACTGCTCTTCTCCAAACATACACACTGGCATCCACTAACAATGACAACAAGAACTCTCATAGCAAGGATACAAAAGTAAAACAAGAACTCTCCCTAGTTAAATAGATTTTTCCAATAAGAGTTATTTGATTTTTGCCAAGTTTGGGCCCACAGCCAAAAGTCTCACTCGCTCTCTCTGCTGATCAACATTATCTGTATTTATTTAAAAGCCTACCTGCCTGTTATAATGTTAAATAAATTATGCTTTTTTCTTGTCTATGAATTAATCTTGTGTGAAACAACCCATGCTTGACACCTGAGAGCAGGCACAAGATGAAGTGGAAGCCTTTCAAACAAGTTACTCCTTTGAATGTATCTGAATGCCAAGAAACCTTTCAGGAAATCCACAGGACACCTAAACAGGATTACAATCAAGATTATTTGATAATATTTCAGTTAAAGCCATCAGAAAAGGAAATGTCTAATCAAAGAATTATTTTTAGAAACACATCTTGCAGAGAGATGTCCTGCAGTCGGCAAAACCTGAAAAACTGAAATCCTTTGTAGTCTAATTCAAAAACTCTACACACTTTTCAGCGAAAAGGCAACAGCTCATGAACCATACAAGGACCAAAGGTGTGGCATGGAGGTTGGATAAATTATTTGAATAGGTATCCTCTAGTCTAGGATGCTTGCACTACAGGACCATGTGACATCTATAATTGCTTTGCTTCTCCTGTCATTAAGGTATCAACAGGCAAAATACCCATCAGTACTGTGTGGCTCATGAGATACACACACAGTCAGACCTTATTATACTTATCCTCTGAGATCAAAGCACACTCACATAAATGGGGTGCAGCCCTCTGTGGCGGGCAGCCAGGGGGTTTGTCACGCATCTGCAGGAATAAACTCCTTGAAAAGTTTGGGTGATGATGCGATTGTTCTGCTGGACTCAAAACACTCCACATGACTGATGAGCAGGCAGAGGCAGGAAAAGCAGACAGCTGGAAAAGCAAAGCAGCCCTTGTCCAGGCTGGAGCAAAGCTAGCCCTAGACGGGAAGGGTTAAGCCTCCATCTGAAGAGAGCATTTAATCCTCCATGATCCTTAATTAAGACTCCCCCATGTTGCCTGTAATGCTTCCCTAACCCTCCAACCCCTGGATGTTCTGCTAATGGAATTGGAAGACCTTGGAGGAAGAGGGAATTTGTGTTCCCAACTCAGATCATTGAAGAGCAACCATATTGGGTTGTCCCCAATATACCAGCTAAGATCATTGAAGAGCAACCATAGAGGCTGTCTCCTGTCTTTCATCTTTCACGTGCATCTTTCACAATTAGCACCCCCAAGTGTTTCCCTTCCTATATATTCACAGGTAAAACTTTTCCTGCATGATAGCACCCTCCTCTAAAAGCAAAGAGCAAACACCCATCTCTTTGGCACCTGAGTTACGCCCCAACATGTCCTCTATGATGACCTTAGAAAGTTTGTCTTAGAAAAGGCAGAAATTCACACTAGTTGAGTCTTCTCACACACATACACACACCCCGACAAGTCTGGTAAGGGTGACTAACTGAACATAAAAGCCATCACTTTTCATCATAGGGGTCATGAGATACACACCAGTTGACACACATCATGAGATAACAAGCCAGTGGTACTATCAAGAGGAAAGAGGGGACGGGTTCAAAGATTTCATCAAGAATCCAAAGCAGAATGGCAGAGGAAGAAGAGTGGCGGTGCACTGTCAAAATCCATCCTGCTGATTGGCAGGACAACATTGGTATCCACAAGTGGAGGAGAAGAGAGCAACTGGCTCCACCATACTAATGATGATGGTGGTGTCCTCCCCACCCATTCTCCTTCTCCTGTTTGATCCAGCAAGGTACATCATGCAGTCAGTTAGTAGCACTAGCAGCCAGCAGCTCAAAGATAGCTCATATCTAAGCCTCTGGCTCCATCACCAGACCCAACCTATACACTGACTGAAATGAAAGGCGTGTTTAGTGGGTTTCTCCCAACATGCACAAAAAAGCCCCCCTTTGGCAGACAGCTTTAGTCTAGACTGAGATTTTGGAGACCTGCTCTGATGCCTCCCAGTAGGGATGCTGCTGTGGTCCTGTTGCCAAGCACTGGGACCACAGGGGGTTTCTCTCTCCAGGGAGGTGATGGATGGATGGATGGATACTTTGCCTATTGGATGAATGAACTGAATGGTTAGAGGGATGGAAGAATGGATGGATGGAGAGAGGGATGGATAGATACTTTACCTATTGGATGGGTGGAGGGATGGATAGTTTGCCTATTGGATGGATGGATAGATAGAGGGATGGAGGAATGAAATAATGGAGGGATACTTTGCCTATTGGATGGATGGATAGAGGGATGGGGAAATGGATTGATGGAGGAATACTTTGCCTATTGGATGGATGGATGGATGGATAGAGGGAAGGAGGGATGAAATGATGGAGGGATACTTTGCCTATTGGATGGATGGATGGATAGTGGGAAGGAGGGATGAAATGATGGAGGGATACTTTGCCTATTGGATGGATGGAGGGATGGATCACACAACCAAGCCTGCTCTTGGTTTCTCCAAAGTGATCGCCCCATTTCTGGATGGCAGAAGCCTCCATCCATGCATCCCCTCTGGAAAAAGTGGGTGGGGGTTTCTTGAAGCTGATGCTTTGCTGTCCATCCAGCCCTCGATGGGGACAAGGGAAGCAGCAGAAAAGACAGAGAACAGCCCCGTCTGCTGTTCCTTGTAGCAGATTGACAGTGTCTGATTCCCCCTTTTCCAATTCCAGACCCTTTGGAAACCGAAGCGTATTGTTTGGGGCTCCACCTTGGCCAGCCTGGGGTGGTACCTTTGCCAGGGGTACCCAGGAAAACAATGCAGGGTGGGTGAGGAAGAGGATGGAGGAAGAGCAAGCATCAGTGTAGGGTGGGGGGGACAAAGGAGATCCCCCAGGATGGCACCCAGGCTGAACCAGCATCCCCATCCAGAGCTCCCCTCCCCTTCTGTCTGTCTGTCTGGCACCCCTACCTGTTCTGAAGAAGGCATCAACCTCGGAATCAGGCACAGCTCCTTCCTCCGCTGCCCCTTCGGAGGGGTTCATGGTGGGCTGGGGGGCAGAAGGAGGACGCTCAGAGATCCCTGTGGCTGGGGAGTAGTATATCCAGTGAGTAGTTGGGGAGGAGGAGGAAGCAGACACACCAACACACACACACACGCAGATCCACACGCCACCACCGACAGGGAGGGAAGGAGGGAGGAGAGGAGGAGGATGGATGGATGGAGGGATGAAGGCTTCAGCACCCAGCCTGGGCGCTCCCCATCCTTGCCAGGCTGCCTGCTGCCAGCCCTATGGAGTAGGGGTCTCCTCCTCCTCCTCCTCCTCCCTCCCTGGACATACACACTAACACACACACAGAGCCACTCCCGCTGTGCCCGCCTCTTCCCCTCCTCTCTCCTTTCTCTCTATTGTTCAGACCTGCGCTGAGATCCTCTCCCTCTCCCCCCTCGCCCACCCCCAGCCCCATTTGCAGGCAGTCTGTCTGTCTGCCTCCCTCCCACCCCCAACACCTCCTCCCCACTGGCTTCACCTGGGACCATCCCCTTCTCCCCTGACAGCTCGCTCCAGCTCCCTGGATGAGCCACACTGGAGCTGAAGGAGGGGTCCCTCCTGCCATCACCAAACTCCCTCCAACACACCTTTTAATCCTCATTGTTGCAAACAGCTTGGGTGACCAGATCTCTTTTTCCAGGACATGTCCTCTTTTTTAGCCTTGTGTCCTGGAAAAATATCTTCATTGTGCTCCTTTTCCTAGTGAGCAGGCAGCATAAAACCTTCTTGGTATTCATAAAAACTATACAGGTGACCATATGTCCTCTTTTTCCAGGACGTGTCTTCCTTTTTAGCCTTGTATCTTGGAAAAAAGTCTTCATTGTCCTCCTTTTCCTAGTGAGCAGGCAGTATAAAGCATTCTTGGTATTCATAAAATCTATACAAGTCCTCTTTTCCCAGGACATGTCTTCTTTTCTAGCCTTATATCGTGGAAAAAATTTCATTGTCCTCCTTTTCCTACTGAGCAGGCAGCACATAACCTTCTTAGAATTAACAAATTATATAAATCAATCAACCAACAGTACTTATATACTGCTTTTCAACAAAGACCACTCTGATCATATATATAATCTTATGTCCCCTTTTCCCAGGACATGTCCTCATTTTTAGCCTTATGTCCTAGAAAAAAAGGTCTTCATTGTTCTCTTTTTCCTTGTAAGTAGTCATCAGGCAGCCTTCTTGTGATTAATAAATTACACATAATAGTTTTACATTTAATATTAAGTAACGCAGAGCACAATCCTAACCATTTCTACTCCAAAGTAAGCCCCATTGTGTTACTCCCAAGAAAGTGTCTTACTCCCAGGAAAGTGTCTTTAGGATTGCACCCTATTGTGTTTCATTATTTACCACATGAAAATATCATACAGAAGTGGTTTTAGCTTTTATTTTGTCATGTCCTCCATTTTTTCTTGGGTGTCCTCCTTTTTGGTTATCACATATGGTCATCCTGACTTTGACAGGACTTCCTAAAAGGAGCAGGGCAGTGGGTTGCTCTGCTGTGGTAGAGCAAGAGGGAAGAAGATCATCCTCCCTGTGTGTGAATATCATGGAGGGGGAGAAAGATCCTCTCCTCTCCCCCTTTGCCCTCAGATCCTTGAGTGGCTCAGAGCACCTTCCCTATCCAAGCTCCTTCAGGAACACTATCAACTCCAGTCTTCTCCAGCCCTCTTCCCTATACCTCCCTCCACCTCCCTACTGTCCTTAGATGATTCACCTCCTCTTACCCTCCCATTATAGAAGCAGCAATTAGCATCATTTCCTCCAGATCCTGATTCAGAGGCAAACAAGGAAGGGGTGCTGGGAAAGGTTCAGGTGCTTCAAGAGACCCAAGAAGGCTAGTAGTTTGGAGAGGGCAAAGAGGAGGACCAGGAGCTCCTCCTGTTGAATTACAGGGGAGAGCACCAAAAAAGGATGCTGCTGGTGGCAACAGCAGGTCACTGTGGCAGACTTAACCAGATGTCTTCTTTTACCAGGACATGTCCTCTTTCTCAGCCTTGTATACTGGGAAAAATATTTATTGTTCTCCATTTCCTAGTGAGCAGGTGGTATGCAGCTTTCTTGTAATTAATAAATTCTATGTAAATAAATAGAACAATAATATAGTTAAGTTAACCACAGGAAAGCAACATATATATTGAAAGCAAAATATATATGAATATTTTTAGCTTTTATTTTGTCGTGTCCTACATTTTTCTTGGGTGTCCTTCATTCCAGGGGGGCCTTGATCTCTTTTCAGGTTATGACATATGGTCACTCTGGGCAGGCTGGATGTACCACTTGCCCTTCCAAACAGTAATTAGGGAATTTGACAGTCTCCAGAGTAGTGGGTGATGTTCCACTTCTGAAGATGTCCACAAAGGTTACATTGTAGCTCAGCATTCTTGGAAATAGATGGTCCTGAGCTATCATCACTCTGTATGACGTAGGCCCTTTTCTGCATTGCCCTTTCCATCCTGGATGATGCAAGTGAAATGCTTCTTCTTCCCACATGGATGCGTGCCCAGGATGCTGTCTTCAGTCTTTGCAGGCTGATTTTGAAAAATCAAGGGTTCTTCTACAACCCAGTTCAGTCACAACTACATGGAAATATTTGACTGGACACACAAATTCTCTGCCCCCAATATTCTATATTCATAATACTTTGAATGGTCTGTTTCACTGTTTCTCAGTGCTTGTCCTCTGTCCATACCCCTTAACACAATCTGCCTATCACTGCAAGTAACTGGCTATGACATTATGCCAGTGGGACACCTGATGTGGCACACAAACACTGGTAAGAGGCTCAGGCTGCAATCCTATGCCCGTCTACTCAGAAGTAAGACCCATTATATTCAGTGGCGCTTTCTCCCAGGAAAGTGTGTTAAGGATTGCAACCACCAGGATTGCACGATTGGATGAAAGGCTTTTTAAAGCATGGAAAAGCACACTTTGTAGGTTTCTATCACTGCTTGTTGTGTTGCATTTCTGATCTTGCTACCAGGTGGCAGATATTCAGGAGTCCAGCAGATGCCACCAGACAGCACCTCAAGTACCACTAGTAATACCCGTATCACTGGTTGAGAAACACTTTTCTGTGTACAAAAGTTCCCAGGAGGAAGTAACATTAAATGAGACTGAGGGCCAGCAACTGCTTGGCCAATCACTATTTCTCAGCCTCAGATGGTTGAGAGAATAGCATGGGGAAAGGGGTTGAAGAACAGAGTATGCCACCCTCATCTTGGAAGAAGAGCTATGAGTCATGAGAGTGTATATATTCTGGGAATACATTATAATGTGTGTTTAAAAAAGATTAATTGTTTCAGAAGGTGAACTTGTTGTGTCAAGGTTCTCCATAAGGTGTCAAACATCCTGTTCTTTCCAGCAGACACCTTTGCCTTCCAGTGTTGTAATAGTTGGTCCAGGTTCAAAATGCCTGGAGAGAGGAAGAGTCTAACAAGGTGTTATCACAGTTGCCTTTTCTAGAGAGGCACTGCAAATATGCTTGATCAACATATTAAAATTGTGTTAAATAGATTTAAAATATAACCACCTGGTCCTCAGGCCCAATTCAAGCAAAATCTAAATACTCATACAGTACTGGCATTCATTCACACTCAAAGTCTCTCTCTCTTTCTCTCTGTGATCACTCACACACAGAAAGAGATGAATGTGTATATGTACACATACACAGGGCTTTTTCTGGGGCTACTCACCAGTACCTAGTACCAGCACCTTTTCAACCTGCCCCTCCTCAGCAGTTAATTAATAATTAGTTATATGGGGATGACCTCTGATGTGTACCAGCATCTTTTTTGCAGAAAAAAAACACTGTATATATACTATATTCATCATTCTGGATGACATCAAGTCCTCTGAAGACAATGTCACAGCTTCTTCATGAAGATCCTTCCCAGGTGGAGAAAGATGATTAAACATCATCCCAGGTGAGTCATGAGTGTCAGTAAGGCCTTGGTCCCTCTCTGTGCTCTCTGCTCCCATGCAACCTCCATAGCAATTAACTTTCTTAGGCTGCAATCCTAAAGACACTTTCCTGGGAGTAAGATCCATTGAACACAACAGGTCTGATATGGTTAGGATTGTGCTCTTATCCATTGTTGCATGTGCCAGGGTGACTATATGTCCTTTTTTCCAGGACAGGTCCTCTTTTTTAGCAGTATGTCCTGGAAAAAAAATCTTCTTTGTCCTCATTTTCTTGTGTGCAGCCAGATTATAGCCTTCTTGTACTTAATAAATTATGTCATAGTTTAAAATTTAATAATAAGCAATACAGTGGTGCCTTACATTAAGAGCTTAATTCGTCCCAGAAGCATGCTCTTTAAGTGAAACGCTTTTAGAGTACAGCAGATTTTCCCTTAGGAAACAATGGAAACTCAGACAATTGGTTCCACAACCCCAAAAATATTCCAATAACAATACATATTAACTGTATGTAAAAATGATGACAAAACACAGGAATTGAATTCAAAACATGATAATATAATACAGACCACAATTACTGTAATAAAACACTATCATATTCTGTACAGTAAAAAAAAAGAAAAACCTTTATGGCAAAGGATGACTAATTTTCACTAAAAAAGTCACTGGTGTCTTTTGGAGCATCTTTAACAAGGAACCTCTCTCTGCGTGATATCTATCTATGCAAACTTGATAGGCAGTCTGCAATAGCAGAGGGGCCAGAGCCTATGCTGACTACTCAGAATCAAGTCCCATTAAATCCATTGGGGCTTACTCACAGGAAAGTGTTTAGGATGCAGCCTGACTCTTTCCAAGTTTGCATGAATTGCAACAGCAGAAGGGCACAGAAGGGTCTACTCAGAATCAAGCCCCATTGAATCCACTGGAGCTTACTCACAGAAAAGGAAAAGTGCGGGCAGGGAAGTTGGTGGGAGGAAGAGGGTGGTTGTAGTGGGGTCCAGGCAGGGGGCTTCCTTTGGGGGGAGGGGTCTGTCCGGGGGTGGTGCAGGAGGAGTTTTCCCTCCTTCCTGATGGAGGCTACAGAGGCTGGGCTGACCACATTTGCTGGCTGCAGGAGCAGCCATCTTTGTTCCTCTGACTGAAGAGGTGCCTCTGCTCCCTCTGCTTGCCTGTTGTCTGGTACTGCAGACAGGGGGAGAAAGTCCCGCTTCAGTGCCTCAGACCAGCTAATGCAGGGAGGAGGAAGGGGAGCCCAGACAATGGGCACTTCTTATGCGAATCATGCTCATTAAGAGAGGCAGAAGCCCCCCACAAATTTTCCTCGTTATGTAGAACACTCGCTATTTGAGGCACTCGTTAAGCGAGGTACCACTGTATATTGTTCCCCAAATTCTATCTGAGAAACAGCAAGGTTTGTAGGCTGTTAGCTCTCTTATATATGCATGCATGTTGAATTTCCTTTGTTTAATCTTTCTTGCCACAGAAAACAAACAGCTCATAGCAGCTTTTTCCTGACCTAGGAAGTTAGTTGAAGATCCTGCCTCATCTGCCTGTCCTTATCCATTCTCAATTTAAATGTTGTTTCCTGGCAAAAGTATGGTTACCCAAGCTCCAGTCTCATGCATGAAGAACAGTGGTATCTTGAGTAAAGAGCGACTTGAATAAAGAGTGTTCTGTATAAAGAGCAAAATTTTATCAGCCTCAGAGCCCCATCCTAAGCAGGTCTACTCAGAAGTAAGTCCCATGAAAGTCAATGGGACTCACTTCCAGGCCAGTGTGGAGAGGACTGCAGCCTCACAGCCCCATCCTATGGGGGTCTACTCTGAAGTAAGTCCCAGTATAGTCAATAGGTTTTACTCCCAGGAAAGTGTGGAAAGGACTGCAGCCTCAGAGCCCCATCCTGAGCAGGTCTACTCAGAAGTAAGTCCCAGTATAGTCAGTGGGTCTTACTCCCAGGAAAGTGTGGAGAGAACTGCAGCCTCAGAGTCCCATCCTAAGCAGGTCTACTCAGAAGTAAGTCCCAGTATTGTCAGTGGGTCTTACTTCCAGGCCAGTGTGGAGAGAACTGCAGCCTCAGAGCCCCATCCTGAGCAGGTCTACTCAGAAGTAAGGGTGCTCAAGGGGTGCTGCTGGCAAGGCAAGGTACTAAGGCAGGTCATGCAGGGACGGGGAGTAGGTGCCTCGCTGGGAGGCAAAGCAAGCCTGGCTGGCTGGCTGAAGAGCACGCAGTATGGCCGCTCGCTCTCTGGCCGGCCGGCTGTGAATAGGAGGCAGGGAGGAGGGACTTCCTCACCCACCTCCAACTAGCTGCGCGCGCACCTCCGCGATCGCAGAATTAAAATGGTGGCCGCGGTGGCTGCAAATCTTCAAAGAGGGCCCAAACTGGTTCAGCAGCCCCTGTAACTACCTGTTCGCGACCAGCGGCTTCCCGGTAACAACCGGTTCGGCCAATCCGGTCCGAACCGGTCTCAGCCCCCCGTGATCTCAGCTGAGTCAATTGCCAAGAGACATAGCCCTAACAGACTTGGAGCATTATCCTAGCCATGCCTACTCAAAAGTCAGCTCCATTGTATTCAGTGGGTCTTACTCCCAGGAAAGTGTCTTTAGGATTGCAGCCATATTCTGCTGTTTATATATAACCTTTTCCCATTTGCTCCCAGGATTCTGTCTTCCTGGCACATCATAAGGCATGGAGGCTGTACTGGGCAGGGAGCTGGACTAGATGACCAATGAAGTGCCTTCCAATGATTACAGTCTATGATTCAGTGAGAAGTAGTTTTTCCAGCTTGGTGGGAGCTGTTGGAATTGAGGCCTTGACCTCATGCTAATCAAAATCCACAAGAAATATGCTGTGTAAATCTTTCTTCCCGCAATACCATACGTGATATATACATAGTAGCTCAGATTTTTGTTCTAGGAGTTAGAATAAATAAATTTCTCTCTATATTCTCATTTATACTCTGCTCCGCTCTCTAGTTGGTGCACAATCTTTTTCTCCTACTTGCCTTCTGATATGATCTCTCTCTCTCTCTCTCTCTCTCACACACACACACACACACATGGCACCTCCATAAAACTGAAACATCCATCTCTCCCAAAACCCTTCTGAATGCCCAGCTTACATAAACAACATCTGAAGAAAAGCCAGGCTTTTTATTTTCAAACACCTCCCTATTCAGTTTACTTTCCTTCAAACCCTCTGTCAACAGATGACTTTGCAAAGTGTCATTTAAATCATCATAGATGGGAAATCAGCAGCAGCGCCTGCAATAAACTAATTGAAGTCAACACAACATTTGGTGCAACATGGTGCTTCCTAATGATAAAACACTTGTTTTTTGTCGGTCATTTTCATTAGAGGGGGTGCATCATCACTGGCAAGCTTGGGCTGTCTTTATGCAGGATGAAGAATACATTTCACAGAAGGCAGAGAAATCTGTGTCTTCTCAGTGAACATTGCATTGCCATCCGCAACCAGGGTAGTTATGGAGATCTCCTCTGAGAACATTTGTTCCCCTCCACAGTGCAGAGGGGACTACTTACACTGCACTTGCAAATTAGCTGGCACATTGAGCCCATTGAGTTCAATAGTACTTACTCCTAAGTATTAATGAACACAATGGAGCTTACTTCCGAGTAGACATGCTTGGGATTGCACTGTAAAATTGTTCTAAGTGTGAGGTTTTAGATATTTAATTTATTGATGAGGCACTATTTGCAAGAAATTTATGGGATAGAATATACATATGAAAGGCTTTGGCAAATCATCAGAACCCCCTCCAAACATTAGAGTTAAGTGCAAGTGCCCAGCATATCCAATCATAGGGAAATTCTCTCCCCAGAGACAGCATTTTCCTCTTTAGACTCATAGATGCTGTCTCCAGAAAGAGCAAAGGATGGAGTGCATGATGAAGTGCACTACGGAGGAGTGCATGATGTGCATTAATGGTTAAATGGGGCTTGGTGGCACATTCTATATTGGACAGTAGCTATGGGCATTACCCTGATTGCTGTTATCATCTGAAGAGGCCTTCTATTATTTGAGACATGTAGTACAACGCTTCCTATGCATATTTACTTGGGAGTCAATCCTGCTGAACTCAGTACAACCATATTTACTCAACTCTAGTGTGCCACTGAATCTAATGCACACTCCCATCTTAAAAGGCTTGAAATTTAAAAAATGCTTACTGGGGATTGTAATGCAAACTAAGTGTAACAATAATAATAATAATAATAATATGATAATATGACAATGAATAATATGATAATATGGCAATGTGTTTATGTTATGATTTTACCTATTTGATTAAATGTTATGATTTTACTTACAACAGTACTTTATACTACAATGGGTTTATTACAATTTGTATTACAGTATAGAAAGCTGTAAAACTAAATACTTACCTATGCTTCTAATCAAAATACCATATTTACTAGAATCTAATACATCATTGTATCTAATGTGCACCAATTTTGGAGACACATGCTGCAATCCTAAAGACACTTTCCTGGGAGTAAGACCCACTGAACACAATGGGGCTTACTTCTGAGTAGACAAGGTGAGGATTGTGATCTAAATTTGGCTGGGAAAGGTGCGTGTTAGATTCAAGTAAACAAGGTACAGTGGTACCTCGCTTAACAAGTGCCTTGCTTAACAAGTTATCTACCTCGTACATACCAAGCAAAAATTTCTCTAGGATTCTGCCTCACAGAACAAGCGTTGCTTCACTTAACAAGCACACTTGTTGGCAGTTGGGGCAGACGCACTGACTGGCAGCCCATTTAAAAAGTATCAGGGCTGTCTAGTGCGCCTGCCCATAGTGAAAGCAACACTTATGCGCTGCTCCTCTTGTGGCCGGATGTCCGCTGGGCAGAGGGAGAGAAGAGCAGTGGAGAAGAGGGAAGCAGCTCAGGGCTAGCCAGAAGGGAGCAGGAGAGAGAGAGGCTCAGGAGGAAGAGGAGAAAGTCGGGAGACACTCTGAAGGTGTCCTTGATTGCAGCCTCCTAACCATGTCTATATCCAGAAGAAAGCCACATTGTATTAAATGGGTCTTACTTCCAGGAAAGTGTCTTTAGGATTGCAGCCTAAGTATTCATAGGATCCTGCACACTGAATGCATGTCTTGAATTCAATTCCAGTGTTTTGTCATCATTTTTACATGCAGTTAATATTTTTACATGAAGGTTTTTTAGATTGTGGAACCAATCATCTGAGTTTCCATTATTTCCTATGGAAAAATCTGCTTCACATAAAGAGCATTTCACATAACAAGCATGCTTCCGGAATGAATTAAACTTGTTACGTGAGGCATCACTGCATATAGACAGGGTGACCATAAAGAATGGAAGACAGAGTGCCTCTTAAGCATTGCATAGAAGTGGGAATTAAGGCAGGTGTAGCTCAACATAGAAGGATTTCAAAAGCAGTACCTGACTGATTCTGGTTTGGTTAAAGGTACAGGCACTCTGTCCTCCATTCTATATGGTCACCCTGTATATAGAGGAGTGTTCTGTGTTTCTTTTCCAGTGTTTTGTGAACCTGACTAATGATATATGGGATATTAGCAAAACCTTCTTGGAAGGAGAATGCCAGCAAAGCTTATTAGGCAACTTCTAAGGCATAACTTAGGAAGCCTTTGAGAGCAGTACCAATATAGCAACATATTTAAGCCATGAGTTGGATTCAGCTATCTAGGGAGGAAGCTTTCCTCAGTATCCTGCTTTTCTGAAAGATTCTTGGCAAGATAGGAGACAGAGTCTTGCTTAAGGGAGGTATCTTGGCAAGAGTTTGGACACTGCTTCATTGCATCGATCAAGGAAATGGAGAATGCATTTAATAGCTGGGAAGAAGCAGTAGCGTAGCAAGAGGGGGCCAAAACAGTAAGTACTGCAGGCGTGACAATGCACTCTGTAAGTAGTTTCTTACAAAGGTCATCTGGAGATTTGGAGTAGGTGCCACCAGTATGCTGATGACACCCAGCTCTATCTCTCCTTTCCACCTCAGTCCAATGTGGCTGTCGAGGCCTTGGAGTGATGTCTGGAAGTGGTTCGGACCTGGATGAGGGCAAACAAGCTGAGATTGACTCCGGACAAGACAGAAGTCCTCTTGGTTAGGAAATTCATGATGCAGGTGCTGGACTACTAACTTACACTGAATGGGGTTGCACTTCCCCGGAAGGAGCAGGTTTGCAGCTTGGGTGTTGTTCTAGACTCGCAGCTGCTGCTGCATTCCCATGGTGGCATGCAGCTGTGAGGAGAAGTCATCAAATCACCATCCGTGAGTTCTCAGAGGATGTGCAGATTAGTTACAGTTCAGTTCAGTCCATTCTCACTGAAGATTTGGGTATGAGACACGTCATGTGTCTGCCAAGTTTGTGCCAAAACAGCTCGGGTTTCAGTTGCACAAGATCTCATTGACTGTGTCGAAAATGATGAAAACTTTTTGAATTGGGGGTCTATGGCTATGATCCTGAAACCAAGGCTCAGTCTTAACAGTGGAAGACCCCAACCTCTCCAAGACCGAAGAAAGCAGCTGAAGCAATGTTGTCCGTTTTCTTCAACTACAAGGGGACTGTTCATCATGAATATGCTCCATATAGTCAGACAGTAAACAAGGAGTACTACTGTGATGTGTTGCAGCATTTGCAGGATGCTACTCATTGGAAAAGACCACAATTGCATGCAACTGGTGAGTGGCAATTGCACCATGACAATTCACCTGCCCATTCATTGCAGCTTGTGCAGCAGTTTTTTGCCAAGCACAACATTCCCCAGGTCCAACAGCCACCGTATTCCCCAGATCTCACCCATTGCAACTTTTTCCTGTTTCCAAAAATCAAATCCCACTTGAAAGGAAGAAGCTTTCAGAACATTGAGAAAATCGAAGTGGATGTGACGAGGTAGCTGCTGATCATCCCAGAAAACAAGTTCCAGGAATGTTTCCATCAATGGAAACAGCAATGGATTAAGTGTGTGGCTTCAGAAGGGGACTACTTGGAAGGAGATTAAATGCTGAATTCTTACATGTTGTAGTTTTCTTTTTATAGCACCAGTTCTGTTACATATTGTTTTCTTCTAATGCATGATTGAAGGAACAAGTTGCATGATCAGACTGTGCCTCAGCAGTGTCACTTAAAATTTATTTCAGGATTTTTTCCCCATCTTTCCAAATACATATACCCAAACTGGTTTACATGAAAATGGCTTTACTCTAAAGACAACAACACTGCAATCCTAAAGACACTTGCCTGGGAGTAAGAATCATTGAACACAACTGGGCTTACTTTTGAGTAGACCTGGTTAGGATTGTGTTCAGAGTGAAATAATCAGTACTGAAACTAAAGACAAGTCTAGCTGAAGAAACCATATACCTTTGCTGACAGAAGAGCCGATTAGGCAAAAAGTCCTCAAACACCCATGCTTCGCATGTTTTGTGGTCTAAATCTTGTGTAGATTTCAGAGAAAGTCCTGGACAAGACAGGAATTAGGGATACTCTTTCTCCTTTCTTTCCTGGCTGGGACTCATTTTGGCTTCAATTCTAAGCACACTTTCCTGGGAGTAAGCCCCATTCAAATAGACATGCATAGGACCGCAGCCTTTAGCTCGCATTGGATTTCTGCAAGACTTTGAATGGGATAGCAGTACCATCTTAATTTATTACACCAATTAAATGCCAATCTGGGTGTTCCAATGTCCTGGTATAACATGACAACAGTTCAAAGAATTCCACTGGCACAAGCAAGAATCTTTGCATCCAATTCTATCAACTTTTGCCTTGATTTATTGCCAGTATGATTGATCCGTAACAACCTTTGACTCTTCTGCCATGAGTATTTGTTATTGTTATTAGGACAATGAGACTGGGTGGTACATTACACGAAAGGTTTTTCACCCTGGCACACAATCCTGACTGCTAACTCCTTTTTGGCAAGAAAAAGTTGCCTACTACAAAGCCCTACCCCCCCCTCAAAAATTTTTTTGTTAGTTTCTCAATTCAAAATTGGCATCCATTTTACCTCACTGATTCTTTTTTTACAGGTAAGGCATAACTACCTAGCATGCTGACTCTAACAGCTTCCTCGTAAGGAAGCTAAGAAGCTGCTTGAATCAGCATATAAGGTGGCTGGACCCCTTATACCATTTATGCCAATAGGGCTGTAGTGGCACAAGTGGTTAAGATGCTGTACCTGTTAACAAGCAGGAAGGGGTTCAAGACCCAGGTCCTACAAGATGGGGTGAACTTCTCATTCTTAGCCCAGCTCCTGCCAACCTAGCAATTTGAAAGCATGTAAATGCAAGTAGATAAATAGGTACGGTGGGAAGGTAAAAACAGTGTTCCATGCATCAGTTATGCTGGCCCCGTGACCCAGAAGCGCCCTCAGATAATGCAGGCTCTAAAGGCTTTGAAATGGCATGAACACCGCACCCCATAGTCAGTCCCAAGTAGCAGTACAACCTGCAGAGATTACCTTTACCTCATATACAGTCACCTTAAGGATGGCTGTACCCCCAACACTAGAGCCAATCTGGGAAAACTGATCCCATTTTTTTATTCAGCATCACAAACACACTCAAGAATATGTTAACATTTAAGACAGTAAAATATGTGTAGCCTTGGGCTATCCAAAATAGTACAAGGAAAAGCACAAGTACAGTAAAATGTATGTAGCATTGTGTAACCTTGTGCTATCATGCAGGTCAAGACATTCCCAACAAGGTTAAGTCAAATCAGATTCCTTTGCAAAATGGCGTGTTGGTGGTATGTAGATGGATTTATTGGCATTTATTTATTTGAAATAAAACACTCATCATTTCCCCATCCATTCTGTGAAATACTTATTAAGATAGTAATATACATCCAAAACAAAAAAGGACAGCAAGTCTCACAATATAGTATGATAAGTTTTTCATCCTAGTTAGTTTAGGTGAAGTTAGTACTGACTGACAATCTTGATTATCCAACAGCTGTTGTTCAGTGCCTAAGGGAAATAAGTCTTAGTTCAGTTCCAACTTAGACAACTGTCCAAATTACTGAGTACCATAATCACAGTTAAACTTATTTGACAAGTCCCACCAGAGAGCCAGAGTGTAGAAAGCAGAATAAAGCAAGTCTTGTTTTGAGTAGAGACTCTTATGTCCAACGCATTTATTTTCTTTCTATATAGAAAAATGTACCTATGTAAATCTTAACATTCTCCAAGGAGCTTAGAACTATATTATTGGACTATACCATTTTTACTCTGCACTTCCTACAAGAAGTACATAATTCCCATATTCTTCTTTACAACAGTCCTGTAAAATAGGTTGGGCTGAGAAATAGTAATAGATCTAAGGCCACCCAGTACTTTTAATTGTCCTCCGGTGGCGCAAGTGGTTAAGACACTGTGCTTGTTAACCAGCAGGCCAGGGTTCAAGACCTGTGTCCCCACAAGACAGGATCTCCTGCTACAAGTAGGAGGTTGGACTAGATAATCCACTAGGTCCCTTCCAACTCTATGATCCTATGTAGCTTAGGAGGGATTTGAATACAGGGAACCCTACCCGTGTGCAATCCTAACCTAGGCCAGCACAACTCATCAGTCTTCCCGTTCCTATGGCACTTTTGTGACACCCCCAGGTCAGCACAGGACTTGTGGTGGAACTTATGCTGATTTAACTGGAGATTAGGATTGCAGCCTCAGCTATTTAAGCACCGTAAATCTTGGTGGGGCTGAAACCCCCATGTTAGTGTTTGATCTGGTATGTTTTATTCATGTACCATCTTCTGAGGAGTTAGGCACCTAAGCATGGGGGATTGCACTCTCTTACTCACTATATCACAAATAAGATTCACTCGAAATCTTGGTTGTAATTGGTTGTGTAATTGGTTGTACAAGGGGTCACCAAACATCAACTAGAAGGCCACATCAAATGCCTGGAAACTTTGGAAGCCCCTGTTCATGAGGCTCTTACTGGTGTTGTTATGCTTCTTTTTTAGACTGTGATTTCTTTTGATACAGAGAGATATTTTTTATTTTCTTTGAAAACCAATTTGTGAACTTTTTGTTGATATAAAAATATTTTTTGGCCCTAATCCTTTGGCCCTAATCCTATCTCCTGCCAACAGCACTGACAACAGTCTCACCAAAAAGTTGCACAGTGTATCCTATGGTCTGGTGACTCAAAAGCAAACAGAAAGTAAGTAAAAGTACTTTTCAATTGCTTCTGAGCAGGGGCCCAACTATGGTGGGGCCCAATTAGGTGGGGCCCAACTATGGGTCTTGTGGGCCCACAGGTGGGCTGAAGCTGGTTCTCACCAGAACCAGTTGTTAATTTGGGGAGGACATTAGCGAACCAGTAGCTAAGAGGGGGCCGTCATCTTTGAATTGCATGCAAGCGTGTTTGAATTTCTCTTAAAGGGTCTCTGGGTCTGTTTTCCTAGAGGTGAAGCTTCACTCCCTCCTCCTTCCTCCCCTTCTGAGAGGGGTTCTCTCTCTCTCTCTCTCCTCCCTCCTTCCCCTCCTTAAGATTATTTAAAAATTTTAAAATATAAACAGTCCATCATTCAGACAAGGCATTGCAGTCATTCCACAGCACACTCAGACACTACACTGCTGAGATGGAGGGGTTTGGATCACTATATAAATGTCTCAAAGCTCAATACTTTCAAGGGAGGGTGAGGAGTTTCTTCATGCCCCAAACCTTTGTATGATGCTATTCAGGAAGTCTCTCTATGATAAACATCTTATTTTGATTAAAAACCTTATTTCTAGCAAGTTTTCAGAAGTTATTTCCTTGTGCAGTTAGCAAAGCATGATGGGTTTCTCATATGCAAATGAGGCAGCCTCTCTGGGGATGGGTTTTTTTTTAATCAGACACTGTGATAGACAGCTTTACAAAGGGGTCCTTGGGCGGGAATAGAGAAGCCAGAGCTACTGAGAAAGGTCTGTAGGTGAGTAGGAATGTAGGTGAGTATCTGAGTGTTGTGAGGATGAGATTCTCCAGGGCTTTTGGTGGGGACCTGCCTGCCTGCCTCCCCGGGTGCCTTTGCAGCCCAGTACTAGGCAAGGAGAACTACTCAGTACTACTCAGGAGTGAGCCACACTGTATAGTAGAGGACTGCAGTCTGTGGCCACAATCCTAGCCACACTTTCCTGGGAGCAATTCCCATTGACTATCATGGGATTTCCTTCTGAGTTGCATAGGATTAGGATTTGAGGCTGCTTTCCCATCCATCTTTCTTGAGAGTAAGCCCACTGACTATAATGGGACTTACTTCTGAGGAGATTGGCAGAGGCTTGCTTGGATCTCTCCCTCCAGCCCTGTTCCTCCAACCCTGTCTACTTTCCTGAGAGTAAGCCCACTGTCTATAATGGGTCTATCTTCTGAGTAGACATGGTTAGGACTGGGCTCTGAGGCTGCAATCCTATCCACACTTACATGGGAGTAAGCCCCACTGACTAGAATGAGACTTACTTCTAAGTAAGCCCGCATAGGATTGGACTGTAAGGCTAAAATCCTGACCACACAGTCCTGAGAGAAAGCCCCATTGACTTGAATGGTACTTCTGAGTAGACAAGGTTAGGATTGGGCTCAGGCTGCAATCCTATCCACACTGTAGTCCTTCCCCCCAGATCTCCCCACCTCATCCTGCCCCTCTGACAAATCTCTCCACTTGAGATTGTGGGGAGGCAGTATGGGGGGCACCTGAAGAAATAGCCCCAGTTCCCATCCTGCCCCACCAGGAGCCCAGTCCACTGTCTAATCTGAAATAAATCCTGTTAAAGTCAGTAGGTTTTACTCCCCTGTGAGGATAGGAGTGTAGCCTCAAAGCCCAATCATCTGTCTACTCAGAAGTAAGTTCCATTATAATAGTGAAGTTACTCCCTGGAAAGAGTGTATAGGACTGCAGCCAGAAGGTGGTTTCTAAGAGCTCAGTCCTTTGCTTGACTACTCAGAAATCCTATTATATTCAATGGTGCTTACTCCTAGGTAAATTTGGATGGTATTGTAGCAAGAGGCTGGGATTCTAAGAGCCCAAATCTTATGCATGACCATTCAGAAGTAAGTCCCATAGTAGTTAATGGAGCTTACTTACAGGAAAGTGTGGACAGGATTGTAGCCTTAAGTAGTGGCTTAGAAGCAAACCTCAGCCTGCAGATGGACACCACAGACTCTGGTCCTAAACTGTAGATCAGTGTTTCTCAACCAGTGGTATGAGCACCACCTGTGGAACTTGTGGTGTGTCTGCTGGTACTTAGGCACCTGGATGCAAGTGTCATATGTGCTCCCTGAGGCAGCTGGTGGGCTGCTGTGTGATTCAGGAAGCTGGACTAGATGGGTCTTTGGTGTGATCCAGTGGAGGCTTTTCTTATGCTTTTATGTTCTTATTTGTGGCACACATTCCCCCTGAGAGCACAACAAGGCATAATGCATAGGAATAAATTACACTGAACCCAGGGGCTTAATACTGATTGATGCAGTCACAAGTGATACAATTTTTTTTGTAAACTAAGGGTCAGGGTGGCGTGCCCTCCCCGCCCCATCCCCTGACCCAACCTGCCCCCCCCCCCCACTTCCAGAGAACGGGTTGTTGGGCTAGGCTGGGCCCACCACTGGTCTTGTCATACATATATCACCTATTTTGAGGAGGGCAATATGGCAGGGAAGGTTTAAAATGAGGGGATTAGAACCACTAAGATCATGTCTCACATCACATACTCTAACTTTTGCTGGAGAGTGTTCTGTCTTTATTATCATGTACAGATGCAGTTCAGAAAAGTTCTCCTTAACCATGAAAATTAAACAGTGAATAGCATTTTATTACCACATTCATCCACCAGAATGTGCTTGTGGGACATTAATTTCACAGATGATTGGACACAAAAACAAACCTGGTTTCCAGTTCACTCTTCAAAAATGCATGCTAGTTTTTTTTAAGTTTTAGTCTTGAGTAACCAAGAAGAGACCTTAGTTTGCAGAAAGACAGTGTGATTTGCATGACTTCTAAAAATTGTGTGCTTCATTGAGTTTTTGGAAAACAGACAATGATTGATTGCAGGCTTCAAGGAAAAGAACACATATTTTACAGAAGAATTAGGTGCCTAAAAGGTAGCCTTAAAAATACCTCTGAGATGATTTTTTTTTTTAAAAAAGATGTGGGACGGGTAGGTACAAATGGTGCGTTAATTATGTTTCACCTTTCCTGTGTACAAAAAGATAAAAAAGCTGTTTGATGCACATATGAAGGGTATATTGGAATGAAAAATCAGCAAAATTCATTAACAAAGTTGTTTCAGGTGCAGCAAATTTTGATCAACTGGTTGACATTTTCCAGCAACTCTAAGAGTCAAAGCCTAGATAAAAGGGAACACTGGACCACAAGACAGTGATACAGCCACTTGCTGAAACTATGTGGGTCTAGAACAGTGGTTCTCAATCTTCCTAACGCAGTGACCCCTTTATAAGTTCCTCATGTTGTGGGGACCCCCAACCATAAAATTATTTTCATTGCTACTTTATAACTGTAATTTTGCTACTGTTATGAATCGTAATGTAAATATCCGATATGCGGGATGTATTTTCATTGTTACAAATGAAATGTATGTTCTATGCACACATTGAACACAATGGGATTTATTTCAGAGTAGGCATGCACAGGACTGGGCCCCAAGGCTGTCAGTCAGCCCCAGTGTGCGCTTAGCTACAGCCGGAGGTCTGGCAAGCCTGACCTGGCCCCCTGCACCAGGGGTCTTTAGGTGACCCCACGAAAGCTCTAGGCGACCCCCAAAGGGGTCCCGACCCCCACTTTGAGAAATGCTGGTCTAGAAAGTTCTAATCAGTTGTAGTTTGGATGTCTGCCCTGGAAATCCCAGGTCTACTAGATTTCCACAATGGAAAACATACAGAATATGAATGTAATAAATTCACCAAATAAGATGTGAGAACAGGATACAGTAATTTCCCACCATGCTGGCTGGCACATGCAAGCAGCAAAAACAAAATGCAATCAGCCAGTAGAACAAAACAGATTCAAATCCAAAACAGGTTAGGGATGAACCAAATTAAGGCTGCAATCCTATGCACATTTACCTGGAAATAGGTTTCATTGAATTCAATGGTGCTTACTTCTGAGGAGACATGCCGAGGATAACACTGTCAGAGGGACAAATGTAAATATTTTCCTTATTAAAAACACCCTTTCTTTTCAGAGACATCAGGAGGACATGACTGAACATTTACTGTAGATATACATGGAGGAGGGACTGTCTGCACATGGCCAAGTAAGTAGTCAAATACTCCTGGACCTGCTACATTGCAACAAAACCAGCAAAACTGGCTAGATAAGGAACGTCCCTGTTCCTGAAGCGACTTGTTCCAGTACTCCATGCATTGCTCTTCTGTTCTGCAATGCTGTCACTGTAGCACAGCAAGATAGGAAACACCATCCCATTACCTTGGCAACACAGATGTAGGGCACAATCCAGAGTAACTACAGGGAGTCCTTGCTCCGACGTAAAAACAATTTACTCTGGATTGCAATATGAATTTCCCATAGGTTTTCACTAGATGGTGCCGTAACTACGTCGAGGTAAACGTCTCTTATGTGCTCCCGTAGTTACTCTGGATTGTAGGGTCTGTCCCTATTCCTTGAGTGAGGGCAGATTTGCTCGCCTTCAGTGGCACCACATAACCAAAGTTGATTGACTATGAAGCATCATAATGTCATCATCACAGTTCCTTCACAATCCCTGATTGGCTAGATTACCTCTAGGATGAGGAAAATAGGAGAAGAGACACCAAAGCAACAGCAGCAAGGGATATAAGAACTAAACTTCGTAATGTAAAAAGGGTAGTTTTGCATTAAAAAAATCAGTGTCTTATTTGGATTCCTACTTTTGGAGCAGTATCATCAATCTCAGTGTAGGGTTGCCATATGTTCCAAGAAATGGACAATTCCGATTTGGGGGATTGTGTTCATATACTGGCAAATGGGACCGAGGGTCCTGTCCTGATTTTGTGAAAGAGAATTATGGCAAACCTATCTCAGTGGAATTTACTTCTAAGTAAGCATACCAAGGATATGGCTGAGACATTCCTTTCCACCATGCTACCCTTCCTCCCAGAGTTATATTTGTGTTTTTGAAACCAATACAGTAAAGGGGCTTGATGGTTTAAGGCACTGTGCCTGCCCATCTGAAGATCAGCAGGTCAGCTGTTTTAAACCCAAATACTGCAAATGGAATGAGCTCCATCACTGTCCCAGCTCCTGCCAATTTAGCAGTTCAAAAGCATGCAAATGCAAGTAGATAAATAGGTACCACCTAAGCGGGAAGGTAACAGCACTCTGTGCGCCTCGGCATATAGTCATGCTGGCCACATGACCACAGAAATGTCTTCAGACAACACTGGCTCTTTGGCTTAGAAACGGGGATAAGCACTGCACCCTAGAGTTGGTCATAACTAACAAGGTGGACACTTTTCACCATTCTTTTACAATAAAGGGAGGGGGAGATATCTAGTTTCCATTTGAGTGGACTGTGCCGGTTCGTTGACAAAAAGCTCAGGCAAGGCATCCTGAGCACCGAAAATGCTGTGGGAGGAGAGCATAGTCCATCAATATGTGTCTGCAGCAGAACAAGTACAACTAGGGAGGTGAAGGGGAGGTGGGATGGTACGTTCATCATGACAGTGCAGATTTCCAATCTCAGTCTTCATCCCAGCTTCCACAGAAAAGCAATGTGGTGCTGGAGTAGAAAAGCTGGGAAATTGATGAGACTAAAAACTCTGGATTTAACTGTTGGTGTTGCTAGCCTGAGCATTTATTTTCAAAATTCAAACTGACAATGCAAGAAAATACAAGTTAAACCTTCAAGAATCTGTGTAAATAATCACTGTGCTTTACAGCCATTTATGGATTTTTCTCCATGGAACTATTAATTGGAAAACTAGCTATACAACCTTAAATCTATGTCTGCAGTAGATGTTTGATAAATCCTCTTCTAAATAACCACTAAAGGAAGATTGCCTGCCTGCCTTAGGCTACAGCAATGATGTTCAAAGCGGAGATTGCAACCCCTTGGGCAGTCATGATTTCATTTCAGGGAGGTCACAAGAAGCTGGGTGCAGCCATCTTGGAATCTGGCATTGGGCAACGTTAATGTCATTTCCAGCTACGACTGCATGAGTGGCAGCGGCGGGGGGGAGTAGGCTGATACTTCTGAGCAGAGACACATAGGGCGCAATCCAGAGTAACTATGGTGAGTCCTTGTTCCAGAGTAAGAACAAGTTACTCTGGATTGCAATATGAATTCCCCATAGGTTTTCACAAGGTGGTGCAGTAACTATGGGTGCACGTAATGTCTCTTACGTGCTTCTGCAGTTACTCTGGATTGTAGACATAGGATTGCACTGTCAGTACTGCAATAGTATATATGAACTCTCAACATCCCTTATGATCTTCATATATTCTCATCAGAGATGCCACCAAATGTGCCTGGGCTGGGAAGCCATTGGTTGAAACAGACATCCTTTTGTCTTGTTTGTTTACTGGACTGCAACTAAGGCTACAATCCAGAGTAACTACGGGTGCAGGTAAGAGACTTTACGTGCACCCGTAGTTACTGCACCACCTAGTGAAAACCTATGGGAAATTCATATTGCAATCCAGAGTAAATTGTTCTTACACCGGAGCAAGGACTCCCCATAGTTACTCTGGATTGCGCCCTATGCCTAAATATGTCTAAGTGAAATAATTATATATTATTTCCTCACCTTAACATTATTAAGACCCATTTAACAAAATGGGTCTTACTTAACAAAAGTAAGACCCATTGAACAAAATGGGGCTTACTTTTGAGTAGACATGGTTAGGACTGTGCTCTAAATCCTCTAGGAGAGTGATTTTCAACTAGTGTGCCATGGATAGTCCTTAGGTGTGCCATGGGAATTTGGAGATTGACATTAATTAACAGGAAAATTGGGGGATTTGAGCAGCCAGCAAAATTTCAGTGTGTTGTTAGTGTGCCGGGAGATAAAAAAGATGGAAAATCCATGCTCTAGGATGTTATTAAGCCATCTTTTCTTGGGACTCATATCTTTTTCCAGTACTTTTAGCATTATAAGCTTGCTTTACTTGAGTACAGTTGTAGGGTATTTGGCCAAATCAGCACAACTGTGATTTTAAATACCTGAACTGAAGGTGGTTTCTCATCTTCTTGAATCCATGCATCTTTATTTCCCTCTTGAGAGAAACAAGTTATCGGTGGAGATACTTTACCTGCAACAGCAAGAAACTTGCAGTATTGCATTAAGCATTGGCAACCCAGGGCAAAGATTTTCCCAGGTTTTTTTACAGTACTGCTTATCATTGCCCAAGGCACTGGATGCATAAAAGGCAGATGATTTCTCAGCACGAGAGGTCATGAGCAGTGATGGGCTTCAAAGAAATTAAGAACCGGTTCTCTGTCCATCTGGCAGCCACTTTTAAATGGCTATTTTTAAACTTTATATGTACTATCTCTTGTTAAGAACCGGTTCTATAGAGTAGGTGCGAACCTGCTGGTGCCCACCACTGGTCATGAGTCAAGTGTGAAATAGGCCACTTAAGGAATGTGCAAGTGGGCTGTTGACTGCACTCTGGATTCCACAACTACCGGTAAATCTGGGTGGATTATACATACAGATTCCAGAGACCACTCCAGAGAAATCTTTTAGAAGGAATCAAAAGAGCTAAGAGTTCCCTTCACATCATCTCAGCTGCCTTCTCAAAAATAAGCATTCTTTTTAAAAATGTGGATTTTAAAAAAAACTTGGCACAGTGCAAATAACTACTTCTAAAATCAGTAGACAGTGATTACTGTGATATTCATAAAGAATAGGATACTCAACGTAGGTAAAACTATACACAGCACAGGACTAAGACAGGATGGACTGGAAGGGTATAAGCTTTATTCTTGCATGTAACTTTTAACCAGAGTGAAAAAAGTAATTTTAGCTATACAGAGAAAAAAGGAAGTATAACACTGTGCATCACACTGCCAGAAACTATGCTCTCTTTCCACTCTGTCAGATGAAGTTCTTAGCATTCCAAAAATCCTAGTCATGAACCAAGAACAGATTTAGATGAACCAAAACATATTTTGAACATAGTTTTGTTTATATGGGCACAATTTTTTTTAACGCATTAGCAGGGTACTGTATCTGGATTTTACACTACTGTATAGAGAGAAAAAGGTGTAATAAGAGGAGGCTGGCCAATCAGTGATGAAGTATGCAAAGAGTGCGGAGGAGCGTTAGGAGAATGGGAAAGGAAATAAAGAAGGGAAGATGACAGTAGTAGTGCAGTTGGGAATTTGATGAGTGGCTAGGACGTTTGGTGGAATAACACATCTCCATCAGATTTGGGATTAGTTAGCCTAGGCTGGAAATGCTAAAGACACTTTCCTGGGAGTAAGACTCATTGAACACAATGGGACTTACTTTTGAGTAGACATGGTTAGGATTGTGCTCTAATACAATTTAAGAAATAGCCTTTGTGACAGCGGAATCCTATGCATGATAACTCAGAAGTCGGTTCCTTGAGTTCAATGAGGCTTACTCCTAGGAAAGCACTCACAGGATTGCAGCCTGAATGAATTTTACCTAGGTTATTTATAATACACATATAATACATATAAGAACTTTACTACAGGCATGTAGATCCATATGAGAACTATTAACTGTTTATCACATAATTCTCCTTCCTTATCACAGGAAGATCTTCCTGAAAGTTACCCCCAGGTGATAGCACTCTACCTAACCAAAGACCAGGATGGGGAAAATGAGTGGCGATTAATTAGTTAATGACACTTTATCTCTTCCTCTCCCCGCACATCACTGTAAGCCCAGATTTCATACTACTGCCTTAAATATTCCACTATTCCTCACAAATTTACAACTAGCTAAATAAAACGCCCGTAGAACACACAGGGGTACCAGAAACTGGTATCAGATCTATTTTAACCCAGAGAGACATCTAATATGCTGCCCCCATTCCTATTATTACCATCTTTGAGTTTCACCCAGTGAGCCAGCTGTGACCTTTTTCCTTTGATACAGCAGTCCTTGACAATCAATCAATCAATCAATCAAGCAATCCCTGTCATCAATCCTCCCATTTATATTACTGCAATGCACTGTTGTTTGTTGTTGTTTAGTCATTCAGTCATGTCCGATTGTGTGTCGTGAATGTGCTGTACATGGGTCTACAAATGTTTTGAGACTACAAATATATTACAGAAAGTGAGGAGATGCAGCTCGTCCTATCCTCATGTCTCCATACTGTATCAATTCATTTGGAATAGATTTAGTGGGAAAGATTGCCAAAGGAGGTGGTTGGCTCTTCCTCACTGAGGGATCTTCAAGAAAAGGCTCAACAAAGGCAAGGGGTTTTAGACAAGGGACTGGACTGGATGACCTATTAAGGCTACAATCCAGAGTAGCTACGGGACCTTTTACACCAACATAGTTACGGTTCCACTTATGGGAAACCTATGGGAGCAATCCTACAAACCATAGAGCAATCCAGATTAAGTGCCTCTTATGTCTTTCCGTAGTTACTCTGGATTGCAGGGACAGTCCCTTCCAAATCTATGAATTTCAGTCTGTAAAAAAGATGTAAAAATGGAGCCTTTTTCAAGGAAGAAATAGCAATTCTAAGTTCATTAGGTTTGCTCATGATTGCTGCTAGGTAAGTAGATCTATGACATTTATTGGTAAGCAAATGAAGAACACTTTAAGGTCAGGATGAAATTACACGGCTTTGATAGACTCATAGCATACAGCTGGGAAAGGCTTTGGCTATAGTGACTTGACTATCAGCAGAAACAGAGAGATAGGGCTAACCAGATTCTTAACTGGATAAGCATTATTCACCTGGTGTCTGTGATTGAACAGAATGAACACAAGGACAAAATACAGGCATAAATTGGGGTGCAATCCCATCTAGTTTTCCAGCACTGGCACAATTGTGCCAGTAGGCCATATACTATACTGGGGGCAGTCACAGATGGCTCTTTAATCTTTGCTCCACTACTGTGGAGTTGCATTGTCTTATCACAGCACTGAAAAACTGATTAGGATTGCACCCTTGATTATCCAGTTTATTAACTGGAATAGGGTTTCCACAACGTAAATAGGATGAAGATCAAATGCATCTTTTGGTACAAAATAAGATTGGTACACGTGGTACATGTGTGCTTATGTCTCTTGTGACAACACTTGTTTGAAAATTTGAAATTTAAAAGATATACATGTTGAGTTACATTGACTACATATTGCCATGTTCTTTCCGAAGATATGTTTCAACCTGAGCCCTAAATGTAGCAACAGATAAGCAGCAGCAGCTCCTTTAAATCAAATTCCCTCTCCAGTCCTTAATTCCAACCCTTGGCTCAACTATGGTGGTCAGAGGAACTGCAGGTGTTATTGAAGCTGGTGAGGGACAAGAACTTGCAGCAGGAATGATGACTGTGCAGTTCAGCTTTGAACCTGGCAACCTTATGACTTAGCTAGGATAAATATTAGGAAGCAGTTCGGCTCACAGATGTGGGGAAATGCCATGGGCTGGAGTGCTGCCACTGGTTTACAGATTTTTTAAATGTGTTAGCATAACTTGTATAAATTAGTATGATCCAGATGCAACTAGGCTGCAGGTATTAAATGTTACCTATTTCTCCTCTGATGTTACTCTGTCTGATATGACACCGGCCACTGCAATTATTACAATAATGTGTGGGTGATTATCATGAGAGTGGTACGTGCAAATTAATGTCATTGAAAATATTGGCTTACAAGAGTTAATGCTTCTAAAAGGAGCTTATTTTATATCTATCTTTTATCAGGTTTGAATTTTTCAGGGTTTTTAAAACAATTTCCTATATTCCTATTAAGATTAATTAGGCATGGTAAATTATGAGTGTCTTAAAATGATTATATTTGGCAATATATGGCTGTGCTTTGTTTTCTTGTTTAAAATCCTTTAAATTCAATCCTGCATTAAAATATCCCAACATAATTTGAGCAACTTTTTAAAGAGCTGAAGTGGTTAAAATTCCAAAATGAGCTAAGGGAATAAAGAGACACTCCAGGTCAGCATGTGACCATTATCGGGCAGTGAACTGAGACTATGACAAAGTGACCAGATGGAAGTAGATCAGTCTACACAAGTGGCAGCAGGTGTATAGATTTTGCTCCCCTATCCCCCCAAAGTCAAACTGTACCTGCCAAAATTCCCTGTTTTTGCATACAAACAGCCAATTCTTCCCCAGATCTGGTCACACTAACTCTATACTGTTTATAAGAGCTGAAAAATGCAGCTTAAGGAAAGTATCTTTTTAAAAAACTCACTCCCTACAGAAATTTGTTGTAGGTATATTCCCCCATATATAAAGATGAAGTCCACTTACCCATCCTTTGATATTTTCAAGAGTCTCTAAAGAATCTTGTCATTAAAGAACGAGTCCTTGAACCACATCCCTTTGCAATCATTTTCAGAAAAAAACACAGTATTCCCAAAATATCCCTGTACAGGTTCTTTAAAGAAGGGGAGGAGAAAGAATCTTCCATGTAACCAATCCTGGGGTATTGCCAAGATTGTCCCCCATGCCCAGCATGTTCAGTTTTGTATGGAATAAAACATTCCACTAACAGTTAACATAAATCATTGGGGTAACTTTACTACATAAAAGACCTAACCATTTAATCTGGACTGTTCTTTTATATGTTCCCCGCTTTGCAAGGTTGCCATGCGACTGGTAGCTAAGCAGCATTAAGTAAGTGATGGTACCATTGCTCCCTCTAGTGTAAATATTCATGATCATTTCCTAAATTGATAAAGTCAAAGGCAATGATGCCCCATTTTCAACCAAGAAAAATGTCTTTATGGGCAAAATCCAGAGAAACTAGAGGGAGTCCTTGCTCCTGTATAAGAACAACTTACTCTGGTTTCCAATGTGCATTTCCCATAGGTTTTCATTGGGTGGTGCAGTAACTACGGGTGCACGTAAAGTCTCTTACATGCTCCTGTAGTTACTTTTAGTTTGGGGGTATTATGTTCCTATGACTAGGGAAGGAACAATTAATATTACCTCAGTGACTCAGTAAAAAAAATCCAGAGGGTTTTCTCAAGTTGACATTGAAAACCTTGGACATATATACTACTAACAGCCCACAGAATTATCATGTCAAGCAAGGCTATATTGGATCACACCAGTGAATCCTGTTGTTCGTTGAAACGGATCTCTTGGTGGACAGCTGTGGGTGCTTTAGGGAAAGCCTCTAGCAGCTCAGAAAGAAATATACAGTTAGTTTCTTTATTGACTTTCATCATCGGATCTATGATCTCACTCAACCTGAGACAGATGCCTCTAATTATTTTCACTAAGTCATACCCACATCCATAAAAAAATTAAAAAAATCAGATGCTTTGTGCAACACAATCAGATTCTGAGCTGACAAAGATCTGCTCAATTCTTTCTGTGTTTCTGGAACTTGGACGTCTTTCTTCTTTATCACTGCGTGGCTTTTTCAGTAAACTCTTCCTTTGGAGCACTTTGTGCAGAAATGCACATGAAATTCCTCACCTTTTCTAGGCAGAGGTAGTAGATGCCATTGCTAATAACACAATCTGCCTAGTGTTATTTGTCCAAGTACAGGAACCACAAATCTTTTGAACCATCTGCTTCTCCAAATATGTCATGCTGCTTTTCCTTCAGTTTTCCTGAAGGATCTATTTAAAGCTCATCGAACCAGTTGGCACAGAAGGAGATAGTTCCTTGTGCACTTCCTCTAGGGGAAATGTCTTCTAGAGTTTGTATGGCATACTGACTTGAGTCAGGGATTAACTACAGCGTCTAATGTACCATCGAATCTAATGCACACCCAAAACTTATAATCAAAATACTGTATTTACTCTAATTAACCATCGGGAATCTAATGCACACCTGATCTTGGAGGCTGAATTCAGCTGAAGAAGGTGAATGTTATTTTTGAGTAAACAGAGTAGTTCAAATCTCCTTAGCTATGAAATTGCTATTGTATATGGATCTCCATTTCTATTTCCTGATAATGTTATGTGTTACAATGAGTTGAGCTATTGTAGATATGGCCCTATATTTACAACCTGCAATCAGGTAAGTGAAAAACAGCTTGGCAGGAATGTAGAAATTAGGAATTTGGAGTCACTGGATGCTAGGGGTTGTTGCAAGCTTCCTCATATACAGTGGTGGAGCTAGGACATTTGTCACCACATTTTTTGACAGCCCCATGTGTCAAAATTATTTAATTAACTATTATCACTATTAACTAATACCATTAATTAGTTATTAATTAATATTTTTATATTTTAAGAAATCACCTTACCAGTTAAGCCTCTGTTTTATTATTTTTGGGAGAAGGTGAATTCTGGAAGCCTTGCATTCCTCTGTGCCTGAACTGAACAAGAGCCAAGGCATGTTTGCTTACTTGTGAGTAAACACACCTGTACAACCCAGTTCCGCTTTCCATAGGGCCCAATGCAAGGGATTTTCTTCTGGGTTGATTTGTGGGGGCTGTGTTCATTGGATCAGGACCATTCTTGAAGCATTGGATTCCTTAGTCTGCCCTTTCCAATTGGCTAACAATGCAATCCTAAGCCTGTCTACTCAGAGGTAAGACCTATTCAGTGATGGGCTTCAAAGAAATTAAGAACCGGTTCTCTGTCCATCTGGCAGCCACTTTTAAATGGCTATTTTTAAACTTTATATGTACTATCTCTTGTTAAGAACCGGTTCTATAGAGTAGGTGCGAACCTGCTGGTGCCCACCACTGGACCTATTGTATTCAATGGGGACTACTCCCAGGAAAGTGTGTTTAGGATTGCAGCTTAAGGCACATTTGCCTGCTTGCAAGTAAAGATGCAACATGGCTGTTTCACTTTACATAGAGCGCCATGCATTTTAGTTTTTTAGTTTTTTTGGCCATTACTTTTGATAGGAGATATTTCAAATATGTTTTTTGCATTTGATTCTGCTAGAAAATACACATCCAACATTATATGACTTGATGGGGTTATTCTGAAGGATTTTAGCAATTTTATTCATTTGGGTCACCCCTCAGTGTGTCACCTCCCTGAGGGTAGTACTCTTGGCCTACGCTCTCCCTCCCAGTGATGCCGTTGCTCAGCAATAGTATGCATTTTATGATCTATGGATTAAAAAGCTATATAACATGAAATAACATATGTGGGTAATATTGTCACAGGTTATATTGAAACCTGCCTCACTCATTAGGTAAAGCAAGCATTAAGAAAGTGTCTAGAATAGTGTCTAGAATTTCTAGAATAACAACACCCACCAAGCTTTTAAGGATCTTCACAAATGAAAAAAGTGGCACATGGGGTGCAATGGATTTATTTTATTTTAGGGATTTGTTGTCTGTCTTTCCCATTTTAACACAGTTGTGCAAGGTGGAATAAATAGCTTTTTATCTTTTTTTGTCCTTGCTACAACCCTGCTAGGTAGGTATTTGTTCATACCTCATAAAACTCATAAAACTCTTCTTTTCCAGATGAGATCCTTCATGGTGTGGTCATCATCACATCAGGCATCAAGGAATGCCTTTCAAGCTTCCAGCAGGAGCAGTTTTGAGTGGGCCAAGCTGTAAACAGCCTCACCTGGCTCTGTTGTCTCATCAGCGCGCATGTGTGTGTGCGTGTGCATGCGTGCGTGTGTGTTTTATAACTAAGATATAGTCCTTCATTCTAAAATCTCAAATAGCTATAGTGGGATCTTATCAACTTACACACAGTGATGGGCTTCAAAGAAATTAAGAACCGGTTCTCTGCCCATCTGGCAGCCACTTTTAAATGGCTATTTTTAAACTTTATATGTCCGATCTCTTGTTAAGAACCGGTTCTATAGAGTAGGTGCGAACCTGCTGGAGCCCACCACTGGCTTCATCAGCTTTCAGTCTCCCATCCAAGAGTTACTCAGGTCTTTTCCTGCTTAGCTTTCTTCAGCAGGCCTTTGCTCAACCACCAGACCTCACCTGCTGCCAAAGATTTATGAGACAGGACCATTTCAGACATTATACAAAGGAGAATGTGGCTTGTATCATACATAGACTTACTCCTTGAAGTCACTGGAGAACTGCAATCAGTTCTATAACCATTGTATCGGAGTGGTACCTACAAATGGCTTCGTTGCACTCATGCTCTATAGACACCTTAAAATGAAATGGCAAAAAAGGATCAAAGAATAAATGTAAATTCTTTTTGAAACTCCCATATGTCTAGCTAACATACCTTTATAATCATTTGGAGTTAAGCAAGAGCATTACTCCCACAAATGGGAGAATTCGATTCAATGGATTTGGCTCCAAACCCCTTGGGCATGAAAATCTGTTCTCCAGTATAGATTCACTTTCTCCATTTTTCTACCTCATGTTAACCATTTCATACTATGCTACACAGAGAAGCATCTGGCCCATTGTGCCAAGTTTCATAAATATGCATTAGTTTCAAATATTTGAATATAAATAGTGCCCCCTGAGCTTTTGGATAAAACCAAAGGATGTGCAAGTTCAGGACCTTTCACTGCCTTTCTGAACTGAACATTATCCTGACTGTGAATATCAAAACGCGGAGAAATACATATTCAAAATGCAATATTGTCTGCAAGGTTTCTTATCAGTGTTCAGAGAGCGCTTTTGAGAATTACAGTGTGGTTGTGTTTGAGCTTCCTCGTCCTCAAATTCAGTGGACAAATAGGGAGTAAAGATTAGGGTGGCCCAAACAACAGAACCATCACTTGAATGTAATTACAGCTATTTGTCAGAAACATCTTTGAAAATTCAATGAGCCCTTGTAGAAACCAGCCTTGAGCTGAAACTAAAATTATCTTGCCCTGGGTATAATTAGTAGCAGAGGGATTAATACAATTACACATTTGGTTTCCAATCCAGGGTTTGCATTTGGCATGAAGAATGGAAAAAATGCAATAAATAAGAAAGCTAAGTACATCACACTGCAGTGAAATGGAAAAGCTGTGTTGCTTGAGCAATGATACCAACACAAATAATTGGTATCTAGATGGCATCTTTGGCAACACTTGTGGTTTTTTTTCAGATACTCTTAGAATTGGACTATTGGATTTATTCTTGATGTTGACTTTTAAATGCATTAACTTGAAAATCATACTTTTCCACATTTTAGGTTTAATATATTTCTCTCTCTCTCTCTCTCTCTCTCTCTCTCTCTCTCTCTCTCTTACACACACACACACACACACACACACACACACACACACACACACACACACACAGAGAGTGAGTGAGAGAGACCCCTCCCCTATAAAACACTTTATAATTATGCTCTTATTAAAACTATGAATAAATGGTCCACTACATATTAAAATTGAATTTTTCTTAAAGTTCCTACACAATTGCAGGTGTCCCTTGTTATCTACTAGGGTTTCATTCTGGAACCTTCCATGAATAAAAAAAAATCCGTGTATAAAGAAAACAATTGAAAAATGGGGTTAATGACCCACTTCCAGAATTCTTGCTCCTCTATTGTGCCTAATGAAATACGTTCCTCAGTATCTGCAGGGGTATGATTCTGATACTGAAAAACAGAATGATTGTTTACAAGACTGCCTCTCTCCAATTGTAGATAAGCAGTTTTTAAAACACTGATTTGCAGCGGCCATTTGTGTTGAATCAAATCCATGCATAAAAAATCAGTGTATAATAAGATTGAACCTGTAAATGCGTCCTGAAAGAATGTCAGACTGGCTGCAAAGTCTACTGGCATTTCAGACTCTGACAATGCCCAAGCACATTTGTTAGAGCGCATTTGTAAGTCTGACAAGTAAAACAGATTGTCTGTAGTCACAGAATAATAATAAATCTTTCATCTAATCCCACTGGTGGCTAAAAATATTTTTGATTTGGCAACAGAAACCTGCAAAAAGTGCAAGTGTTTTGTCTTTTATTATTGGAACAAATATATTTCATGTATTTGAAATGTACATCCTAGTGGGTCATGTACACATGGGTCATGTAATGTAAAGTGTACACAGAGATGTACACTCTACACTTCATGGTCACAAAATCAAATCCATGAATGTTCTTTCGTGAATGCTTTTGAAATTCACTCATTGATGCTTGTGGCTCCAGAGCATCCAATTACAAAGTGATCCCATAATGTCAGCAATTCCATCTGTGTGTTTGCTTTGAAACCAACTTTGGCCTATATCCTAAAGTGAAATTAAACCCTTTGCTCCACAGCAGTTAAGATGACTTTCCATAACATAACACTAGAGGGTGACGTAACTGCGTGGACCCGTAACTTCTATGGATTTTGCCGTCTCTAAGGACAGAAGGTCTTAAGGTGCGGGAGTGCCACAGTGGCTTGTACCACAACCACCCCAGGTTAGATGCAGGCTGAAAATCACTTTGGGATAAATAATTTTCCCCCTTACCAACACCTTTGTGACACTTGGAAGAGGGCATGGCAGCCTGCGTCAGCTCAACACAGTATCTGAATTTTTTATATCAATCCAAGTTTTTATTCACTGGACATTTTCAGTGAGTGATCAACCATAGATGGTTATTGCAAAAGCTGCTGTTGTCATAAATTCACAAGTTTGCCTTCCTTTAAATTTTTAGCTAAGTAGTATTTGCATAAAATTCTGTGCTTTACTTGCAGGAGTTACCAGGAAAGTAGCCAGAGATTGGTTTTCTAATAAAAATATTCTCCATAAGGATGGCCTTCACCATATATTCCTGTGCTTCCCCTGAGATAGTAAGAGAGGGCCTTTCTCAGGACACTGCTACCATCTGAAGCCAGGGAATAGCCTCAGTTGTGGTAACATATGTCTGAAATCAATGTATGGTTTCTACCTCTTCAATGTATGGTTTCAATATGTGATTTTGAAGACCCTTTTGTTTTACCACACCTCTGTGGAAGGACATAGTCCTTAGGGACCCCTAACTTTTAGCTGTTATACTTTATTTATTTGCATTTTTATTATTGCTTTAAAATTGTTTTTATGGCTTTGATTAATATTTTATTTTTTTAATAAAATACTTTTTTATTTCCTTACTTTATGTTTTTGTTGTATATACTGCGTTGGGTTTTTAGAAAAGTAGTATAAAAATCCTTTAAATAAATTTAGCCAGGATAAATTTATTTTGTTGTAGAGCCCTTCAGTGTAATGACGAAGAAAGGCAGGGAATTCTTCCCATCACAGGGGAGATGTTTTGCAAATACGGTACTGGGCTGGTCTGAGCTTTTCCATCTAAGGATAATTTCCCCCAATGGGACTTCTCAATCTTCCATGCTTGAACCCAAGCAAAATTTCTGTCTTTGTGACTCCTGCTTTGAGAGTTATGTTCACATAGTTAGGGCTGGTTTTTGTTGATCTGTTTTTGACAGAATTCTTCAATCCACAGATTCCTGAATAAGGACTGGCAACTGATTGAGCCTCCCCCCCCCATATATGATATATATATACTTTATATATATATCTTCTTCATATATATGAAGAAGAGGTAAACTAAAGCTATTGTTCTTCACTGGCTACATTCTCATGGTCAGTGATGGGCTTCAAATAAATTAACAACCGGTTCTCTGCCCATCTGGCAGCCACTTTTAAATGGATATTTTTAAACTTTATATTGCCTATCTCTCGTTAACAACCGGTTCTACAGAGTAGGTGCGAACCTGCTGGAGCCTACCATTGCTCATGGTCTAATTAAGAGAGCACATACAGCCCAATTTTAAGCATGTCTACTCAAAAGTAAGTCCAGTAGTCTATGGGGCTTATTCCCAGGTATGTATGGATAGGATTGCAGCCTTAATGTAGTTTATTTCACTGGTAACTGCTCTTTGTGCACACAATTTTGCTTTGCTTTAATGAAGGTCTTTCAAACTGCTTTTCCAACCGGGCACCCTATTACCTCTCTTTTTCCAGTTTTCTAACCATCTGCTGAAAATGATTTTCATCCAGTCCTTTGATCTTTCTCTGCCTTTCCTAGTAAGCCACCTGACCTTTTCACACCTTCTCACTAACTGATTTGCTCCTCATTGCTCAGTCTCACTTTCATCTTTTCTTTCTTCTTTTTTTTTTGGGGGGGGGGGGGGAGCTCCCCAGTTCCTCTTGGAGTCCAGATATAGACTACTTCCCACTACCTACAAAAAACCCAAGAGCCCCAAAATCTAATCTTTAATCTAATTGTCTACCACCAGCCAGGACTACATTAACATAACCTTCTTTAATCTAGTAGTATTTTGGCTCCAGAAAGAAAGAAAAAAAATTGAGGACTACACTGAAAAGTAGCTGCACACAATTTTTTGTAATATGTTACTGTTTTAAATTGGTTCTTTTTATAACGCTGCCTGAGTATGTCAACATGGACAGTATTTTCCGTCTGTGCATAGGCTTTATTACCAATCTGGTTGCTTTCCTTTATGAAAAGTGAATGAGGAAGCACAATAATTTTTGCAGGGCTGTAAATACATGGTGAATTGGCCCTATATCATATGATTTAGCACTGAAAAAGAAATAATGATGAATTATTGTATCTAAGGGTCTCGGTGTCCTTAAAACAGCTTGCCTAATTCTCTCTCCTCTCCCTCTTGTCTGGGCACATACAGAGAAAATTCAAAACAGTACATTCATTCTCACTAGAGCTTTTATGAGCTTCTTATATCAGGGATTTGTCACTTGTTCAGAAAAAAATATTACATGGTTTACCATTCACTAAAATGAAACCCCTGCAGGTCCTAGTACAGCCTGGTACAGGGCAAGGATAGGGCATTCTCTACTATTGCTTTCTAGTGCCTTGTGTGGGTGATTTATTAATATAAATCATGTTATGATGTTGTTACACACTACTTGCTCAGAACCAAGACGCTTGTGATTCAAAAGCAGGAACAGTTAAGTAGAACATGATGAAAACTTGCTGAGTCAAAAGCAGGGAGTCGGATGGATGCTGAAAACAAAAACTGCTTGCTGGAGGGTAGCAGGTTGGACTTCTCCTGATGAGATTAAAATCCAAGCTGGATAAGCATTCAAGGACTAATGATCACCTCATAGGAGAAGCAAGCATTCAAAGTCATGGAAATATAAGTTTATATAAGTTCTTAGCATCTAGAAATGCCTGTGGGGAAGCAATTTTAGGTTTCAGTAGGAGAGGAATAAACAGTGACGTACCTAAGTCATTTGGCACCCACGGCCCACATATTTTTGACACCCCATGATGAAATTATTTAATTTTTTGCAGTATTAATTAATATGTGTTTTCAATTAAATATTGATAAATATTTTCATATTATAAAAAATCACCTTACCAATTAAGCTCCTGATTTATTCTTTTAGGAAGGGAGCGAGGCTACCTTCTGGAGCACTTGTTGAGCTCCAGTTTTACTGAATTGGGACCATTCTGATGGCCTTGGATTCCTCCGTGCCTGACCTGAACACGAGCCAAGACACCTTTGCTTATTCTGAGTAAATGTGGCTATGTAGTTCAGTTTCACTTTCCATAGGAAAGTGAATTATCAGGATGCAATTATCAATGCAATTATCAGGATCTTCCTTCTAGTTTGATTTGTGGGGGCTGTGTTAATTGGCTCAGGACAACTCTGTGTGTGTCAGATTCCTCTCAATCTGCCCTTTCCAATGCTCCTTTGCCTACTCACAAGTAAAGGCAAGATATGGCTCAGTTTCACTTTCCATAGGGTTCCATGCATTTGAGTTTTTAAGTTTTTTTGGCCATAACATTTGATAGGCAGGAGATATTTCAAAGCTGTTTTTTGCATTGGATTCTGCTGGAATGTATGCATCCAACCATATATGACTTGATCGTATTATTCCAAAAGATTTTAGCAAATTTAACAATTTTTTTTTATTTTGGTCACCTCCATTTTGTCACCTTCCTTGAGTGCTGAGGTGCCCCCAGGACCCCTACGGACACAATTGGATGTAAAAATAGAGGGGAGATCTTGCAACATCTTCAATATACTGCATATTAGAGGGAGGAAGCAATTTGTTTTAAGAGTATTTGTTGTACAGGTGTCCCCCATAATCCACTTTTTGGAACCTCCCATGGATTAAAAAAATAAGTGGATAAAAAACAGTGGAAAAAACGGATTTAAAGACCCACTTCCAGGTTTCTTGCTCCTCAGTTGCACCTAATGGAAAAAGGTTGTGCCTCCCTATCTGCAGCAATCTGAATCTGGGATTCCCTGCTGATACCAAAAACATGTTAATTAAAAGCAGTTTTTTAAAAATGTGTAACCCTTTACAGTTGTTTAAAGACAGATTTTCTAACTATTGTAGAGAGGCAGTCAGCAATTAGAAATGTAAAAATCTCCTGCTTTTGCCCAGTCTTGTCTCAGTGGAAGAATTGAGGGCTCTCTACAACAGTAAAAGGGTAGTTTTTAAACTATTTGCAATGTTGAGTCAAATGTTTTCCATTCATGTTGAGTGAAATAAGTGTATAACAAGGTTGGATCTGTAGTTATTTTTAATGATTCATAACCTAGGTTTGTCATCTCACTAGAATGGCCTGGCCAGCTATGCCTTAATAAGAAGGTTAATCAGCACAGAAATTCTCATCAAAGGCTTTATTGCCCATAGATAAAAACTATTGTTAAAGATATAGGAGAAAGGAAAGTTCTAGGTGGTTCTCAGAAATAAGCATATACAAAATCTAGTGGCACCTATAGCAGCATATTGGTTAAGAAAATACCAGCCAAGGACTAAAGAATAATAATCATATGTCTTCATTACAGATAGCTGCAAATGCGTTTCCATATATTCTCCTCTGTCTCTTGTTCTTCCCCACTTCTTATAGACCTTACTTTGCTTTGTACTGTAACAGGGTAGACATGGCAGAAACAGATTGGCAGCTATATGATGACAACTTAAAAGCTCTCCATAAGATGGTCTCCTGATCGAATCTGTCACCTGTAACTCTCAGTCACATAGCCACTCCAGCATTAGCATATCCCTTTCCCCAAATTACATGTAGCTGCTAGAGTGGCGCACGTGGTTAAGTCACTGTGCCTGTTAACCAGCAGGCCAGGGTTCGAGACCTGGGTCGGCCCCACAAGACAGGGTGAGCTCCTGTCCTTAGCCCAGCTCTGCGACGCCAGCTGGATCCAATCGTATCAGCTCTGCCTTTCCATTGGACTAATTCAGTGGCGTGGAGAGGGGGGATTTGCTGCTTGGGTAACAGCCTATCCTCCATAACAATCTAACTCAGGCTTTCATGCTTCGCATGCAGCGTATGCAGCGCCAAGCATGATACCATAGTCTTTCAAGACTGATGGAGGCCTGCTAGTCAATGGCAACACTGGCCTCATTCTTTTTGCATGGTCAGAGGAACCTTGTCTCCTTAATTGCACTGCTTCATCCAACATCATTCAGATCTGGACCTGTAAACTAACCATTTTGGACCATGTGGCACATATGGCACCTTGGTGTGCTGCAAATGATCTGTAGGTGTTTGGGGGAGAGTCACAAGTTTTCATGGTTAGCAGTAGTCCAGTGCTTTAATATTTTTGGGTGAAAAATTCACCCAAAAATATTAAGGTGTTGGATTCATTTATTAGGAGGGTCACTGGGTGGATATAAGCATGCCATCAATTGCATGGTACACTTTATCAACTGTCAAATCACTGACGGTGTGCCTTGACAATTTTAGTACCATTTCAGTGTGCTGTCAGGTGAAAAAGGTTGAAAATCACTGTAACATTCAACTTTGCTTTATAACCCATGTTATGTGTTTCAGACAGGCATGAGAGTCACCATATGCCCTCTCCCATAAGATATGTGGCCTGACTATATAGGCTTTGTGCCTTAACAACTGCATGAAAGGAAATTGTCCACTTTTCCTGAAATAAAGTGAGGGGGGAAACTGAATTATATCAACTGAATTTCTTCGTCCAAGGTTGTTCTTAAATATACATGACATCTGTCAGGACATCCAGTAATGTGGCATTCTTTCCATTCACAAACTGCATTTTGTGCCCTTATGTCCCGAAGGGCATATAGTTTTGGATCGTAAGCCAGAAGAATCTGGAGAATGAAGAAAAGAAAAATTTTCTTTTCAATTAAATAATATTTTCTATTTAATAGGGAGTGTCAAACTCACAATAGTTAAGAGGCCTTTTCAGCTTTCTTTGGCCGTAATCCATGGGATGGATTTTAATGCAAGAAAAAGGCACTTTTCTTCTTTGTCTACCCTTACAGTTTCCCGGAGAAAAAGAATGAGTACATGATAACATTCAGATGTCATCTGAATACTTAGTGGGTGAAATATGTTTATTTTTCTAGTTTAGCATAATAGACAGCTCCTATGTACTTTGCCATTTTCCTGTGCACACTGCACAACAATACAATGTAATCATTTTTGTTGACACTTTTGTTCCAGCTCCTTTGTCAGAGAGATCATAGGTTTAAGTCTATGATAGCTGCATTGAGACTCATGCAATTTTATATTCATTCTTCAGTTTTTAAAAGAGTGGAATTTTGTTTTTTATTTGAAGATTATTGTTTGAAGTATCTACCACTTCTTTTTACAAAGGAAGTCTGGGAAACATTTAAGATGCATCTTACCCCTTGAACCTTTTTTTGAGAATTTAAATAGGACTAGGAATTTAAAAATTACTATGACGTCAGGTCCTGAATAGATTGCTGTACTGTGGTTTAAAAAACTACATACCACTGTTTAACAAAAATATGACAGAGTAAATTTATATATAGCAGAATTATAGAAGAGATGATTTCTCTAAAAGATTCCCAAACTATGTGAAAAAAGAACACCAGCCATTGGCAAATAATAGATATTCTATGATGGGGTTAATGAGGACAAATATTGTCTCCCTGCTAAATAGAAGATAACCACCATGTAAATGATGCCTCTTAGTTGAATATTTCATCCACTCACATCCAGGGTGACCAGATGCTCAAACCTCAAAAGGAGTACAAGGTCTTGGATTCCTCTCAGCCTGGCTTTTCCAGCGGACAATGGCACATTTGCCTACTCAAGAGTAAAGCCACAATATTGGGAACTTTCATTTTCCCATAGAGCTCAATGCATATTTTTTAGTTTTAGTTTTTAGGCTGCAACCTTTGATAGGAAGGAGATATTTTGAAACTGGTTTTTGCATTGGGTTCTGCTCTTCAATACAAATCCAAAGACATATGACATGATGGGGTACTGCAGTTCCAAAATGTAGTTCCAAAATGAAGCCAAAACAGGGGACAATGAAGCCCTTTTGGAGGACACCCAGGCAGGAAGCTGAAAACGAGGACAAATCCAGAAATTTCCAGTCATATGGTCACCCTTCTCATATCCTCCTTTTCTCTTCTCTGCTATGGTACTGGCTATTAGTGTGATGAGCATGAGAGCATCTTGCAAGGGCATGGTGCTTCATTCTGCTCTGGGTGTGGGCAGTCAGAGGCCACTTCAAGGTAAGGGACTGTTTGCTCCTTTTCCTTGGACGTTCCTTTACAACTGTGGAAAGTCGGTTAGGGTTGGGACCTCAGGAATGTAGCAGCATGCATGTATACCTTCAAGTGCATGGAGCCAAAGGTATCATCCAAACAGGCCTCCTGATTGCCTTCTTCTGTTATGTATATTCTATCTCTCTCATACATATTGGACTATACCAAATAGTCCAAGTCTCCTTACTCTACAAAAGAGAGAACATGCTATATGTGATCAAAACCCAGAGTTTGTACACAGGTTTCCAAAGCAGGAAAACAGTGACAGGATCCATATCACATTCTGGACAATTGTGTTGTGGTCAAAAGCATTTCAGTTTTGGATATTTGTGTCTGTTCTTTGTTGCATCCAGATATTTGTGTCCCAATATTTGTATATTTCTATTAGAGGTACTCCTTTTAAAAACACAAAGGTCGGATTACAGTTAGGGCTGGAGTAAGAGGTTTAGGATTTATAACATGGGCTTTGTTGCCCAGTTATAGTGAGACTCAAATGTTCAGGGATACTAATGAATGAGGCTGCAATCCTAAGCCTCAGTAAGGCTGGAGTAAGTCCCGGCACAAGTCCTGCGCTGGCTTGGAGGTGCCACTTCTGTGTAGGGTCACCATGTCCCGAAAAGCAGGGACAGTCCCATTTGGGGGGGATTGTGTTCACATACTGGCAAGTATGACATAGGGTCCTGTCCTGATTTTTGTGGAAGAGAATTATGGCATCCCAACTTCTGTACCACTCTGTGGTGGGGTCGGCCAGTGCGCAGATATGCCCCTCACCTCAGGAATGAGGAGCAGGTGAGTTGTGCTGGCCTAAATTGGATAGGATTGCACCTGTGATGTCGTTGACCAGAACAAAATTGGTCTGGACTAAAGTATCCTTGTACCGAGGAAAAACTACTCACAGCCATGTCATAGCCTAAGACCGGTCTCCCCATTTCAGGGCTACCTGAAAGATATGAGAGGAAATAATGTACCTGTCCTATACCTGATGCCCAGGGCTCCCCTGCCCCTCCCTCCAGCTTATCTCCCCATTGAGAACCCCTAACCTTCTCTGATCGCCCACAGCTCATTGGCAGGAATATCAACTGACAGAATCAGGGCCTTTGTGAGGCGAAGGAGTAGTTGCTAGGCTACCTAGAGCTGCACATAAACTAAGGGCCCAGCCCTTGGATAGAGCAAGGACCCATCTTGGGTGAAGGCAGCGCTAAGCCCCCGATAGAGCCTGGTGTGACTGTCCCAAAACAGCAGCTGGGCGAATCTTCAAAGCGAGGCTGAGTCTCCTCAGCCTCCGGTAAGGGGGATTTAAAAAAAAACCAGGAGAAGAACTCTTAATCCTCTTCATCTTTATGTCTGACAGCAAACAAGAATGCAAGGCCATTTCCAGAAACCAGGGTCAAATCATCATTAGGGAAAAATAATAGGATGTGACAACAGCTGTCAAGTGTGTAGGTGGAAATAATAAAGAAGAAGGGTTCAGGTGGAGTAATCAAAATGTGTGTGCAAGCGAGGACGGTTGATGATGTTCATTGGTATGCTTTGCAACTGCTTCTGTAAAGAAGTGTACCATATACCGTTCTTGTCTCATCAAGATGATAACTTACAATACACAAGAGCCTGAAAAGTGTGGGTGAAGAATTTTCCTTTCTTTTCAGCAATGGGAGGAAGGACTTAGGTGCCAGACTTTATATTTCAACCTTGTCCTCCACTGTACCACTTCACACGGTCCAACCATTGGAAGTACCACTGGAAATAACTGGTGATTACATCATCACCAAGTACCGGTTCTTCTGGGTTAAGTGGCCAGCTGAGTTGCAACAAACAATAGTAACAGGCTCAGGGTGAACAGGATTTTCTGAGCACAGGAAGGCATGCTTTATAACTCTGCCAACTGAGCCAAGCAACGTATTGCTATTTGTTGGGACATATTCATGGTCTTGCTGCCAGGCAGGTGGTGTCCAAAAGTCTTGTGAGAAACACCAGGCACCACTTCAAGTAACACTGGTGGTACCCATACCACTGGTTGAGAAACACTGTCCTAATCTCATTGAAATCATGAGCTTGCATCTTAAAATGAATTTTGTTGTGTTCATAGATTTTAGTTCATTTACATATTTGTATGAGCTGTTGTGAGCCACCTTAGTGGTGTGTAGGGAATGAAAGAGGATATACATGCATCTTATATAAAAATCTGGGTTGCAGATGAATGTTCCTCAAGCATGAGGTATTGTACATGACAGCTAGTGTAATAGTAGTAGCCATTTTAGCAAATATCAGTTTGTTAAACCTTGACAACAAACCTCAAAGATTCTTCTGTACTTCTTCAGTAGAACTTTCTGTGTATGTTTGTTGCTCTGTATTGTCTGTCTTTATATTTCAGATTTTTTACAGCCTCATCATGGACTGAAACAGAACTTTTAGAGCAGGACTAATTGCTTTTCTTTAGGACGTACTCATACAGCACAATCCTAACCATGTCTACTCTAAAGTAAGCCCCATTGTATTCAATGGGTCTTACTCCCAGGAAAGTGTTTTTAGGATTGCAGCCATAGTGTGCTTTCCTGGACATAACAAAACTGCTATTTTTCTATTAGGCACAGTAATAATGCCACAAACAGACAAACAAGTATGCATCCCACCGGAGCTTCCAGATTTGCTGAAGCAGTTTACAAAAGCTGCAATTCGAACTCAGCCTCCAGATCTGATCCAATGGTCTTCTGAGTAAGTATAGTATTTTCCTCTAGATTTTTTTTTGCTTAAATCCAATATTGTACTTGCTACTTAATGCTCTCCAGAACTTATTGAAAACAGCTGGTACCTGACCCAAAAGACAGATATTCTGTAATAGTTGGGAAGAGGGGAAATAAGGGAACAGGAGGTTAGTCTTAAACAAAACCAACATTTTAATAGATGATTTCCTGTGTGAGAGAAAGAAAAAATATCCCAAATAATTTATTTTGAATTTTTACAATTTCTCAGAACTTCTTATGATGTTAACGTTTTAGAATTTACAAAATAACTACTACAAAAGTGTAGTTCTGTGGATTGTCAATATCCCATAAGTATGAAATAAGACACAATTTGATTAGCAATAAAAGTAATATAAATCTTATCAATAATTTATTCAGAGAATTTATCTCCCACTTTTTCTGATAGATAATTCAAAGCAGTTTATAAATGTAACCAACTATCAGAATATTGACTCTTTATCCATCCCTGATAAACAATGGCCGTTTTGACCCTATTTGTGACTCTCAGGACTAATGTGCATACGTATATGTGTATGAACACTGACGTATAATGCAGTCCACAACCAACCATTTCACAATTTATAGCTGCTACTGCACATTTTGAATTTACATGGAATACTATCAGACAATTATGTTTTTTAACAACATCTGTAACAATATGAACAACTGCCTCATCTTTTCAATCAGTAAATTCAGTGTAAATGTGCTGCTACTGCACATTTTGAATTTACATTTCAAGTCACTTGCTCCCTGTTCCTTTGGTGGTATATGGAGGTCAGGGCATGTCTGCACTGACCCAAGGCACCTAGGAGTAGTACAAAAGTATCTGACAGCACTTTTGTGACACCCCCAGTCCAGCATGGGACTTGTGCCTGGACTTATGCCAGCCTAACTGGGGATTAGGATAATAGCCTGATGGTGCAATCCTAACAACTCCTTGGTCTTCCGATTCCTGTGGTGATGGAGGGAGACAAGCACATGGTCAAACCTTTACTGGTCTAACCTTCTCCCAGGAGTGGTGCAGAAGTGCCTTACAACACCCTCAGACCAGCACAAGAGTTGTACTCTGGCTTATGCCAGTCTAACTGAGGTTTAGGATTAGGCTCAGACTCTGTTGATCTGAGTCTGTGAAGTCATCTTAAGAACATAAGAAGAGCCTCCACTGGATCAGGCCAAAGGTCCATCTAGTCCCACTTCTTGTATCACACAGCAGCCCACCAGATGCTTCAAGGAGCACATATGACACCTGCATCCAGGTGCCCCCCTGCATCTGGCATTTTGAGGTTATCCCCTCAGTCATGAGTTAACTTAGCTGAACTAATGGGGCTGGGCAGTGGCAGAACACAGCCATAAAGCAGCACCAGCCAGGGCTGGCTTTTGGAGCCGCAGAACCCAATTTCCTGTGGGGCCATCGGGGACAGACATGTCTCGCCACTAACAATTAGTGGCCACAAGTCAATGGCACCTGTCACAAAGCGTAGCACCCAGAAGTAGATGGCAATGTACAATGGTGATGAAATGGCAATGATGATGACATGACTGTCAATTGGTTCCAGGGGAGCCAATTTTGATCCAGTTGGAGCCCGAGGGAGGAGCACCCACTAGCTTCAAAGCTCTGCTCACTGTGCAACTTCATGACACACTGGCATGGAGGATTCCATGCCAGAGCATGAGCTGAAGAGTGAGGTGCTGGCTGCTACAGCAGGTGATCTGCTTATTGCCATAGCATGGGATCCTCCCCCCAGTTCCAGCCATAGAAGGCATTCCAATTACATTCAAACTTTAATGTTGTTGTGGTAGAAATTATTTTTCTTTTTGGCTTTCCAAAGAGATGTCCTGAAAGCTACAGGTGTTTTTGTGATGTGCTTTTTGCTTTGATTTGTGATCAATACATTTTGAAAATAAACACTATTCAACGTAATTAACCAAAAGATTCTAGTAAAATTTATAGTTACATGGCAGTTGGTAAATGCAAACATCTGCTTTGCCTTTAGGTATTTTAGTGCCTTGGCCCGAGGAGAGCTGCCACCAGTAAGAGAGAGATCAGAAAGGGTCCCTTTATCCAACTATGCCGAACTTACTCCCGAGCTCTTAAAGGTTTTACATCAGAGAGTAAGAAACATCTCCTTTCCATTTTGGGGCAAGTACATAAGAGGCTTGAGTGTTTGTAACATGTATGTACTCTGTTACCATATTTCATACCACTAGTGATGCTAAAATAGCTCCATTTTTGGATCTGGTTCATATACTTGCCCTTAGCGTTAAATCTGCCACTTTATTCCTTGTTAAGATGCATTCAGAAAGAATATAGTCGTGCAAGTTGCTTGGTATTAAATAAGACTAATTCAAAGAGTCTTCTGTTCTTTATTTTTCATTTAATTATTCAACACTCATCTATACGTTGATCTCACAGATAAGTTGAATGCAGATTTTGAGCTTCAAATAATGAAATTTTCTAAGATCCCAGGATAAGTGAAGGGTTATGATTGGGGGGGAAGTGTCTGACTATAATATAACTAGTAATATGTCAAGTTGAACCATGTGATACTGGGATTGATTGCTTGAAATTATGGAGAACAGCAGGGCTAGTTCCAACTTTTAAGGAAGACATAGGCAAAAGGCTCTCCAGTGGACCACATCTTGAAGTCTTCCTCATAAGGATAGAACCTGGTAGGCTTCTCAAATAGCAGTGGGCAGTGGTCTAAAAAGTAACAAGTGCTGAAAGGAAGGGTAGTATTCTTGTCAGTAACAGAATGTAATGGTGTTCTTTCCTGCACAAGATACCTATATGTTTCAAGGCTAGTTCCTAAAAACAGATTCTATCACTAATGTTGTTCTAGCTCTGAAGAACACCGACTGAGAAATATTCAGCAGTTTGTAAACTCAGACTTGAAATGACTTAAGTCACCTTGGAGTTGAAATTCTACAAACATTCATGACAGGCAACACAACACATGACTCAAGGAGCCCCTAAAGAATCTTTAGTATTTGTGTATTCATATTTAATCTTGAAAATTTATAGCTGTTTTGTAGGACTAAGTATGTAGAGCTGAACATACATACTAATATTATTGAGTGTAAACGTATTTAATGTAAGTCCCTCACAACTCACATTGGTTTGGATATCCCCTAATGTCAACAGCTGTCCTTTGACCTTTCATCAAGCTTACCCTACAATCCAGAATAATTATGGGAGCACATAAGAGACATTTACATCAACGTAGTTACGGTACCATCTAATGAAAGTGGATGGAAATTCATATTGCAATCCAGAGTAAATTGTTCTTGTAAAAGTAAGGACTCTCTATACTTACTCTGGATTGCACCCTTAGTCTCAACAATTTATGTCATATTTGCCGTTATTGATCCAAGCATACCATTTTGCTTAATTTTGAATACTTTAAACATTATATCAGGGCTGTGGTGGCGCAAGTGGTTAAGACACTGTGCCTGTTAACCAGCAGGCCAAGACTCAAGACTTGGGTTCTACAAGATGGGGTGAACTCTGTCCCCAGCTCCTGCCAACCTAGCAGTTTGAAAGCATGGAAATACAAGTAGATAAAGAGGTCCCATCTTGGTGGAAAGGTAAAAATAGTGTTCCATGCACCTTTGGCAGTCATGCCAACCCCATGACCATAAAAGTGTCTTTGGACAACGCTGGCTCTCTAAAGGCTTAGAAACAGGGATGAGCACCATATAGTTGATCACAACTAGCAGTATAACCTGCCAGGATACCTTTTCCTTTAACAGTATATCAGGCACATTTCCAGCTTTGTGCAGCTGGAGTTGGGATAATACAACACTGCCCAGTGACACCAGAAGTTTGTGTTATGTATCCTAATAGCACTTCTACATAAGTCAGATCTTGGTTTTGGGGTGTATTTTTCCCTTGCTCAAAAACAATGACCTTCCTATTACATAGCAGACATCTGCAGAGCCATGAAAAGATCTTCATTTTAGGGGGCACTTCAGAACCAATGTAAAAAACAGGTACCCATGGGCTTTTTGGTGGTGCTCTACTGTTGTTCCTGTATCTGTGTAGACTTCACCCAGTCTGCTCAGTGGGCTTATATTGTGAAAAGGAAGCCTCATGTTCCCTCTCCCTTGAAACCTGCAAGTGCTAGTCAAGTGGAAATTCAAAGAGCAGCATGTTAAGCAGGAGATATAGAGTTGGTGGTAGAGGCAAGATAACATGGGGAAGATGGCATGAAGGATGATAGAACTGATTAACAGATTATTTGCCTGGATGTGTGGATGGGGCATGCTGCATGTGTGTGACTTGGTGGAAGATGCTTATGTTTGTATATTGATGAGTGGACAGAAAGTGTGCATGCAGATGGAAGGATGGCATATGCATACATGTGAAAATCCATTTTGTACCTGACCCCCACTCCATCAACAGCCACTTGGTGCTTGATCGTACCCCTCTTTCTGGCCATTTTGCAGTTGAGCCTGTCATCAATTCTCAAAATCCTTGTCGTGCTCACATGCCTCACATGTTTGGGAATCCCTTCCCTAGCCAGATCCAGGGAGCAACATCATTCAGCTCTTTCCCAGGACTCTCAGAAGGATCCACTGTTGAATCCTGGGGCCACTTCTGTGCTCAGAACCTTTATGTGTTTGCCCTCAATCCAGTGGTGTTGTGAGGGTTTGTGTCGTCCAGTGCATGACGCCAACACGCCGACTAACATCGACCACCTCCCACGCAGTGGGTGGCGCAACAGCCCAGATGGTGGGTGTAGTGATGTGCCTTTGCCCTGTCCCTGCTGATTTTGGTTTTTTTTTATTGGTTCATTTACTTTTTGCTACTAATCTGTGATAGAGATTTCAGCACTGTTTCTTGCATTCTGCATGAACTTACACATCAAATGATACAACATGATGGTGGTATATGAATATAGTAAGAGTATAAATTTTGGGCAGTAGCAATATCACCCCACAACACAAGTCATCTGGTCTAGCCCACACACACCCACACACCCATGTGATGCTACTGGCTCATGTGGGTCAAACCCTGAGAGGTTTGGAGAGCAGAGGATCTCCTGAACCCTAGAACCAGATTTCATAACTGCACACAACATTCTCTAAAAATGCTTGTTGTATACTGTGGCATCTGTGTCCCATCATTGCTTTGACATTGTGACAACCAAAGCCTCATAAAGCAACATTTTCCTTCATTCTGAGAACAGATCAAGGACAGTACAAGCATTTCAGTCTGTTTTATCCTAGCGACATCTCTTATGCTCTCTGTTTTTAAAATGTCCATAATAAAGATGAAATTGCTGGAGCTAATTAAAATAACCAGTACTATAAAAAAAGAAAATAAAAAAACTTTTCAGTCATTTCTTCACTTATAATAAATGAAGTTATGATTTTTTTTTCTAGGTCGGTGGAAGGCTGATTGTCCATGTAGATGAACTAGCTCAGATGTGGAAGGTGCTCAATCTACCAACAGACTTGTTTGAAAGTGTTATGAATGTTGGGCGTTTTACTGAAGAAATTGAATGGCTCAAGTTTTTAGCTCTGGCCTGTAGCTCTCTTGGAGTTGTAAGTTTACTTCTTTGTGAATTTCCATTTGCTTTAGATCACTTGATCTTACATTTTGTTTGTCCAAATGTGGACAATTTGTAATTTTACTTCTGTCTATGCCTAAGTGTAACAACATCACACTCTAAGGTCAATGCAACCTCTCAGCATTATGTTGGGGCCTATCAGGTACTTATTGGCCTCCCCTATACAAGTTTGCAATCACAGGAAGGAAGCAAAAGTAGAAGGATTGTTGAATTCCTATATGAAATTATTCCCTCTGTTTATTGAGAACAAACAGCTTCAGTTCCTGTATTCTTAAAATGAAGAAAGGAGGAAAGAACCATGTTAATGACTCTGAGCTTCTTAGAAAATGGAAGGGATAAATATAATAAATATATTTTAAATCTCTCCATTCGTGAATGGTTATATAGCCCACACAAAGGAAATTGAAATACTGGTATGTAGTGATAGAACCTGTTCAGTAAGAAAGGAGTATATCAGGAGTATTGTAATACTTAATAAAACATCCCCAAAGGAAATACTATGGAAACTGAAAAATAATCCCTTAATTTATGGTCAAAAAATGACTTCATTATTTTAATACTATTATTATTAATACTTTGAAAATTATCCCATTACCTGATTAGTTAATAGCCTAATATTAAGTATAGTTTACTTTGAAATACTCCTCTGATTTCAACAGGAATAGTTTATGTGTTCATTGGAACAGCAGGCTAGTTCATGAAACTACTAGTGAAATTGCTTTTCAACATATCAGTGAGTGAAATGCTATAAATGACTATTAATATTAAACAGGATTTATTGCATACAGGGAACAACCTCAAGTATGTCCATTACCCAACCCATTAAAGCTAGATTTGTCAGGTACACATTGTCTTATAGACGGCACTTTGAAAGAATATTCCTCAATCTCCCAGCACCAGAAAGGATTTAACATTTTAGATGCAGTCTCAGATCAAATCTAGTTTGGAAGATGGACCTAACAGAAAGTTGCTCTCACTTGGGGCAACCCGTTTTGATGTCTAAAATACTCACTACTAAAATAATCAGTTCCATCCCGCAAGCCAAGGGTTTTGAAGGAAAAAAATAAATTAAACAGTATCACTCCTGCAACTAAACTTCATTACAGATGTTTTCCTCACCCAAACTGTGCGTTATACAATCGTCTTCCTTTCTTCCTTAGAGTTTATTATAGATGACTTGTGAATGACCAAACATAAGGTGAGACTGCAGGAACTGTCAGTAACTGTAATGAGAAGATGTACAGAACACTTCATCATGAAAAGCTACATAAGGTTGCCAAGACCTCATGTGAAGATAACAAATTCCATTTATATGCAATGTTGATCCATATCTCAAAAGCTGTTGCTGTTCCTCATCTCTCCACATAGAATTCCCCCCAATCTTTCCAATAGTCAGCAAGATTTTAATTTGGGGTAGGCAAAAGGATGGAGCAGAAAGGCAGTCATTCAGGTCTAAGCATCATCCTGGGACCAAGAGTTGACAAAATTCTAGGTCTAGAAGCAGTGTCAGGGTTTGGAATTCTCTCCTTCAAACAATGAAGGAAAAGAAAAACTGTTAGAAAAATTTACAAATTTAAAAAATACATACTAAATAATTGGGCTTATCTATGTAAGCTGACACTTTTGGAGTATTTTTAGTCACATATTGACTACAAGAATACCAGATAAGTACAACTATGCACCTGAACTAGCAATCTAAGGCTGCAATCCTAACTCCCAGTTAGGCCGTCAGAAGCCTCAGTGCAAGTCCCATGCTGGCCTGGGATTGTTAAAGAAGTGCCATAAGACACTTTTGCCTCACTTGTCTATGCACTTCAGGCAGTGCATAGATATGCGCATGCCTCCCTACATCACCATAGGAATGAGAAGACCAATGAATTATTCTGACCTCAGTTAGGACTGCAGCCCCAAACATTATCGATTATGGTTTTATATGCAAAAAAGAGAACAGCAACTTGGCCAGATAATCACACATACAACTGCACATTAGAAAACCACTCCCTTTGGGTTCTGAACCTGTGCTTGAAAGCCTCACCTGACTTCCTGGATGAGGCCACACTTGTTTTCCAATTGCATCCAGGAGGATTTTTAGGTCCTGGAGAGGGCATACATGAAAAAATGGGAAATGCCTCTCTGACACTTGAAGATGCAATAGGAAGTTGCTTCTGATAGCATCTGTAGGTCAGGTAAGGGTTCCAACCTGAAGATTCAGATATCCTGGGGTTTCAGAATCTATGAGGGTTCTGGAAACAGAACCCCTGCACATACCAAAGGACAATTATCTACATAAAACCTCAGACACAGCTTGGAGCACAGCCATTCTGTGCAGTTCCCTTGGAGGGTGAGGGGAGAGGTGGCCCTCAATGTGACATGGACGGAAACACTCCCAGATTCACTATCAGCATGATTCTTGGGGTACCAACGGATGGGGAGGGTTACCTTGGCATCCCCCCCCCCAACACAGCTCCTGGGACATTTGCCCTGCTTGCCCCCCTCTAGTTAAACCACTGGAATACTGTGTCCAATTCTGGGTGATACACTTTAAGAAAGATGGAGTCATACTGAACTACATGCAGAGAAAAGCAATGAAGATGGTCTGGGGCCTGGAAAACAAGTTTTATAAGGGATTGAAGGAACTTGGTGTACTTAGCCTGGAGAAAGTTGAGGGATGAGGCAAGAGAAGAACATGTTAAGTGTTCGTCAAATTATTTGTGTGAATTCACCTGTTCCTGCAGTGTATTCCTCATCTGAAGTCATAATCTTCTATTTGTGACATTCCAGTTAGCCGCTGTGGAGATATTACTGATTTCACAGAAGATTTTGACTTCAGGTGAGCAAAAAACAAAGAGCAGATGAAGCCGATAGAGCTTGACTTGTGATCCTTATCTTTATGCAAAATATGGTCATGACATATCACAACGATCTGAATGGATACCAGAATATATACAGTATGCTTTGTAGCTTCTTGGCTTCTACCTTTGGCTGGTCCAATAAAATTCTCTCCTTTCTAATATCTGTCTTTACAACTCAACCAATGTAACAAAACTCTTTAGGAAAAAACATTTCCCAAACAAAATATATTCTTCCATTTCCACTATCTGCAAAAAGTATTCTTACCATAATGTATTTTCTTCAGAGGGTTTTTTAAAAATCTACTGCCTCATTAGCATAGGCCAGAATCAAATCCCTTTCCAGTGAGCAAAAGAAAATGGGGATGGAAAGCAAAAGGATGGATATTTGGGGGAATGAAGAAACCCAAACATGAATTCTTCTATAGAAGCCGCCTACTCTGTATAATTTAATACTATGTTTTTAAAGTATATAGTTATTGGCTATAGGTCAACACAGATTAAAGTATGCTTAAACCCACTGAAATCTATGGGTCTAAACTCAGTTAACCGCATTGCAGTTACCATCAATGTTCTCAGCTTTTTAGTAAAACCTTCCATCATGTACTGATATTTATTGAGGATCACCGATCCCACAAATTAAGCTTCCCCTTGAGAACCGTATATTCCCGTTGAGTTGGATCCCTAGTCAATTCTCAATTCTCAGGAATTACCATACGAATACTACAACAGCCCACTTTAACAACATAGAGTATCTGTGCCCAATTCTATCTGCAGTTCCCAGGGAGTAAGCTCCATCAACTATAATGACACTTCCTTCTGTGTAGACAGGTCTAGAATTGGGCACACATTCTTTTAATGACCTTTCTTATTGAATAGTATTGCTATTGGGCTGTGGGTGGCGCAAGTGGTTTAGACACTGTGCCTGTTAACCAGCAGGCCAGGGTTCAAGACCTGGATTGGTCCCCACTAGACAGGGTGAGCTCCTGTCCTTAGCCCTGCTCTATGATGCAGCTGGAACCAATCGTATCTGCCTTTCCATTGGACTATTTCAGTGGCGTGGAGAGGGGGGTTTTGCTGCTTGGGTGACAGCCTATCCTCCATATCAATCTAACCCAGGCCTTTGTGCTTCGCATGCAGTGTATGCAGCGCCAAGCACGATACCATAGTGTCTCAAGACTGATGGATGCCTGCTTTTTTAGTATTGCTAGAAATAAGTGTATGCTAACTAGTTGCTATTTTACTAACACAGAATTGATACCAATTCTTTTTTTAATAGACTATTGCAAAAACTCTGAAGATAATATGCGAGGTTTTATCCAATGAAAATGATTGTGGTCCAGCACGCATCCCTTTCAGTACTTTCCAGTTTCTGTACACTTACATTGCTGAAGTAGATGGAGAGATTTCAGCATCTCATGTCAGCCGAATGCTGAATTACATTGAGCAGGAGATGTAAGTGACCCTAATATAGATAAAATTATCTCATTTAAGTGAATAGAGAGGTATGTTTACACAATAATTGCTAATCTTTGGGGTGGGCAGTTAGTATGCAGCAGCTTTTAGTAAAAGGAACAGATTTAACTGAGTCCAAAGGGCAGCCAAATCCTAACCTGCATTAGAACTGCCAGGCTAATAGTACAGAAGGCTAACCTGCACTGGATAGACTAATGTGCACTGTATCCAGCCTCACTGTGGTTCAGCTAATGGCAAAGGGAATTAATTCCTCTTATCCCGTGTAAAGCAGCTCGGATCAGTCCCATTGATCCGAGCAGATACTCAGATCTGCACCACCTAAAGAAGTGACGCAGATCCACCACCTAAAAAAGGTCCAAGTAGTCCAGTGCTGCAATGTGAGTGGAGTTTGGATCTGGCCTAGGTGCCGGATACTGGTACTTCCCCTTCCCATGCCTGGTCCCCTCACACGGCTGCCTTCCCCTGCTCTGGAACACCCAGGTCCACAGTGCCTGCCCAGACCCCCATGCTGGCCTGATGTGGATAGTATGAACTCACTGGTCTAAGGGCTTACTCCAACACAGAGAGGCTGGCTGTGTCCTTGCACTGGCCAAGGAGTCGCAAACATGCCTTAGAGCATGTTTGTGATACTTGCGGGTTGGTGCAAAGGACTTGTTCGAATTCAAGAAGTTCGAATTCAAGAAATTCTAGTTCAATTCAGGATGTCTTTAAGATAGGATTTGACAAATTTCTGGAGGAAAAACTCCATCACGGGTTGGCGGCCATGACAGGTATGCACAAAACTCCACAATTTTGATGTAGGCTACCTCCGAATGCCATATGCAAGGGAGGGCAACAGGAAGTAGGTCTTTTGTTGTCTTGTGTGATTCTTGAAGCATTTGGTGAGCCACTACTAAATATAGGAAGATGGACTAGATGGGCCATGGCCTGGCAAGTGGGACACTTCTTCAGTTCTTAACTGCTGCTACATAGGCACAGTCCTATCCAAGTTGAGTGAACTTTAATTTCACTTGGCCAACTATACATTTGAATTAAAATTACAACTATTCTATCCTCTTTGGATTTTTGTAGGAAAGAAAAGCAACCAACGGATTAGGATTTATATGGCCGCTACCACCTTATATCATTCACTGATTTTCAATTTTCGTATATTAGATTAACTAGTTAGAACAAAAATAATTTGCAGATATAGCTACATTGTCATTATTCAATGTATTCACTGACTTTCTACAGAGGTGGAACCAAGAATAACACTTTTGAAAAGCAAATAGTGCTACATTCAGGCTCAAGACAAAAATGTAAAATGTTTGTTTTCACTGAAACAAATGAGCAAACCTGTATTTTTATGTTCTCTACACAGCATTGGGCCGGATGGCTTGATCAAGGTCACTGATTTTACCCAGAACCCTCGGGTCAGGCTGGAGTAACAAACATCATACCCTACTATGCTAGTAGGTACGTGGAAGAAGTTGAAGCCAAGGACAGAATAAGTTTCAAATAGGCCAGCCTCCCAGTCTCTTTTTTCCCTTTCCGTCCATTAATAAACTGTTTGGCAAAGCAACCATAAGAAAGATGGGAACGTAGGTTGAGAAGGTGCCACTGGAGTAGAGTACGCTCTGCTGTAAAACTACTTGGTGCTATAGTATACACACGTCCACCCAAGTAAATATCAAAGACTACCAAATAGTATATAAACCTATTATATTAAATATATTTGAGGTCCACCCTTCTCCCATCTTCTTGCATTTCAACTATCTGGTGCTACCATGTGAAATTGGTGGGAACTTCACAGGCCTTCGTCTGCTGGAGAGAACATTCAGGACTGTATCCATGGCTTCTTTACTTATAGAAAAAACTATACTTTGTTTAACAGGCCTTTGGAACATGTGATTTCTGTTATATTTACATTCCATTACAATTACTACCAGCTCAGGTGTGCATTTTTCTAAGTAGAACACTGGACACTCCCCTTGCACATCCTGCCCATCCTCTGATGGCACATAGTGGGCTGCCACTAGTCCTGACAGCCTAGGGCTACGGACGACTCTTGGCCAGTGACTGACCTGACCGACTCCTTACACCAACCTTGTCTAGATTCACTTCCTAGGTCATTATAAGATATATTTAGAGTTGAGGAAGTCACAAGTGAAATAAGAATTTGCAATGTGGGTAATGCTGGAAATGGACGGTAATGTGCAAAGCTGGCCCAGCCATGAGGCCAAATGAAGCATCATGCTGGAATATTCATTCCAGGCATTACACAGTGGTGGTGAAGCCATAACATCCCACCTTACAACCACCATTAGTTGTGCCTGTTCTTTGCAGAGCTTCATGCTGGGCCACCACTTCCCTCAGGAAACCAGAATGCAGAACCTTCTAGGGCAAGATGCAGCAGAAGTGGTTCCCCAGCACAAGGCTCTGTGAGCAATGGACACAACAAATGGTGGCTACAGAAGCAGATCCCCAAAGAAGGCTTCGCCACTACCACACTGTGCCCAGAAAGAATATTACATGCCATGATTTGGAGAATGCTGGACTAGAGTATTAGAGAAACAGAGGCTGGAACACACATTTATGGGTAAGAAAGAAACCATTTGGTATACTGTCTCAGGCAGTATTGGGTTATTAAGACATTCTTGGTAATGTGTTTATTCTTTGGCCCTAGAATACAATTTGCAGTTCCAGTTCTACGAGATGAAATAAAAAAGTGTTTTTAAAGTTTATTATTTTAACATTAGAACAACAAATAGCAAAATATTGACTATCTATACATGCGTGAGTATAAAATACATGTGCATCCCAATGAGAAGCTGAAGTTCTTTTTCAGCATTTGTCCTGTCCCTTTAAAATGCATATTCAAAAGGGGGCAGAGTTTTTTCCTGATTGTTTCTCGTATGTATTTGAAATGAGCAGGTATTTAAATTACATATGTGAAGACTTCTTAATTGTACATGTAAATTTTAAAATTAAGGTACTCATATTCAAATACATATATATTCCTGTACCTACAGAAGTTAGCATGTGGACAACCCAAATCTAGTTACATGGCCTCAACACTGGCACTCCAGCTAATGTACCACAAGCCATGCTTGTGACACCCTGTGAGAAAGCAACCCTGGCAGGGAGGCCTATGCCCACCCTGTTAGCTCCTTGGTTTAACTAGTGCTGCATGGCAGAAATGGGATGAGCACCAAGGAGTGAAAGGGAGCATGGAGGGTGGAAGGAGAGTAGAGGAAAGAAATTCCTAAGCAGAGAATGGAGAATGGGAGGGCAGAATTTGAGAGGGACCTCCCCAGCTGAATCCTTTTTTCTGGGTCATGGGACAAAAAAAAAAGCCTGACATGGGGCAATTTAGCTGGTACAGATTCAAGAAGACTCAAGAAGTTAGAGACAAAAATCCCTTTTCCCAAGGAGTACCCAGCCTGCCATCACAGTAACTGGAGGTAGACATTTGGAGCCACCATTCCTCTGCTGGACTGTAAGAGGCAGTTTATCTACACATCCATTTCAAAGGACTAAAAGCTCAATACTAACAGACTTTCAAATGCTGCTTCAGCTGTACTAATGGGACATACTCTGCTTGTTCAAAAGGGTTTGGTTGCGGCAACACCACCTTCTTGGGTTTTTACCAATAATATTTAGGTTGATTTTAAGCAAGTTCCTGAGATCACATCAGGACCTCTGTGGTATTAATGACATTATGTCATGTAGGGGGAGGGAAATGTCCAATAATAAAGTCAGCTGGCAATTCCCATTGTTTGAGTGATGACACCCCTGGTTTGTGATTAGACACTAATCTACTCAACCACTAATTTGCTCCTGATTCAAGCTGATTGATCTTGAGAGGGGACTGGAGAGATGCCAAAAGTCTATCCATAGATTGAAGAGATCTGGGGATCAGTAGAAGGCGGGGGTCTGCAGGATGGAAACTCCCTCTCTCCCCTTTCAGTCACAGAAGTGTCCTCCACCAAGGCAAACAGCACTAGACAGGCACACAGGGCAAGGCACCTCCTGATTAGGAGGAAGAAGCAGCTGCTGTAACCTGCTGCCCCGTTGTCACTCCTGCCATGGAGAACTTCAGTCACACATCCAAGATTTGAAGCATCTTTCCAGGAGCCCAAAGATGTGAAAAGCAGCTCCTCCAACACCCAACTTCTCTTACTTGCCTGTCTCCTGGCGGATATTACACAAAATTGGAGAATGCTTAAGAGGCCCAGAGCAATAACAACAGCATTGTCTACTCTTCCAAGAAATTCAGAGGCATAAGGAGATGGGCAAAGCAAACAGTTCAAAGTAATTAATCTAGTATCTGTAATTACAGCACAATGCTAGGCATATATACAAAGAAGCAAGTCCCACTGAGTTCAATGGGCACATTTCCAGGTAAGTGTATATTGGTTAGTGCCCTTAATGTTGCCTTTCTGGGGCCAAATTGTTTTCTGGATATTTTTTCTCTTTTTGCACTTTGATAGTATTTTTGAACACAAAAAAACTGTACTACAAACATTTTGAATGACCTGAAGAGGATCAGAAAAAAACTAGTAAAGTCTTTTCATTGGGTCTTAAAATAGAGTTATCATAAAGAAAAAGGGACTGAGTGCCTATAACATGGTTCCCGAACTGTGGGTCAGGATCTATTGGGGGGGGGGGTCATACTTTGATTTTTTTTTATGGATCAGCAAAGGAAGATCAGTCAGTTAAATGCCTCAAGTCCTGAGCAAATTCAGAAATCAGACATTGTAGCTGCTAATCACCCTGCAAAGAAGTCAGCTCTTGCAGGTTCCAAGCATGTATAAACAAAGGAAGATAAATGTTTGAGACTTTCTTCCTGGTAAACCTAGGGAAGATTTCTTCCCTTTCATTGCTGGTAAACCTAGATGGGTTTCAATAGAGTATTATTTTAAAAAGTGAGTCCTAGTGTTGAAAAGTTTGGGAACCACTGGCCTTTAAAGCTAGTTACCAAAATCAAAGTCAGGGTGGGGGAGGATAGAGTGCCTGAATCTTTAACCCAGTGGTTCCCAACCTCTAAGAGCACAGGGCAAAATTCGGAGACAAAACACTGCAACCTCCCCCCCCCCTCCACACACACACACACACACACACACACACTGCTCCCACACACAAAAAATACAATTAAATTTATAATACGTGGAGAAGATTATTGAAGAATTAATGTGATGGTTGTGCTTGAATTTGCTTCACTAGCTGTAAATTACTTGGTTTTACATAATGAGAGCAGCACTAGCCAAACTTTCCTGGGAGTAAGCCCTAATGACTATAATGGAACTTACTTCAAAGTAAGACAGGCATAGGCTTGGGCTCTGAGACTGCAAACCTGGCCACACTTTCCTGGGAGTAAGCTCCATTGGCTTTAATGGGCTTACTTCTGAGTAGACATAGGCTTGGGCTCTGAGGCTGCAACCCTGGCCACACTTTCTTGGGAGTAAGCCCAATTGACTGTAATGGGCTTACTTCTGAGTAGACAGAGGCTTGGGCTCTGAGGCTGCAACCCTGGCCACACTTTCCTGGGAGTAAGCCCCATTGACTGTAATGGGTTTACTTCTGAGTAGACAGAGGCTTGGGCTCTGAGATTGCAACCCTGGACACACTTTCCTGGGAGTAAGCCCCATTCACTATAATGGGACTTTCCACTGAGTAGACAAGCATAGGCTTGGGCCACCCACACTTTCCTGCTGCCAGAGCATCACCTGCACCTACAGAGCCCAAAAGACCAACCTGTCCTGGGCGCGAGGACAAAGAATGCCCAGGTAACGCTTAGCCGCGCCTTCCCCGCACCCTATTGGTCCACCCTCCGCCAATGAGAAGCCGTCTCGCTCTGGTTTTTCCCCGCCTCCTCTCCGTCCCTTTCCCGCTGAGGTTACCGCCTAGAATGAAGTGGGCGGAGCCTGCGCTGGGCCTTCCCCCCGAGTGACCGTTGAGGGCCTCAGTCAGCCTCCACCAGGGAAGGAGGAGGTAGCAGGGAAGGGCTCCTGTGGAGCTGGGCATGGCCAAGCCGGGCTTTGGCCGCCACAAGGTGAGGAGGGTGGCAGGGAAGGCTCCTGGAGGGAGGGGGAAGCAGGGCGTGGAAGACCCCCCTGGGGACCCTCCAGTGCTTGTGTTTGTGGGGCAGGGTGACCACCTGTCCTCCTTTTCCAGGACATGTCCTCTTTTTGAGCCTTATGTCCTCCATTTCCTTGTGAGCAGGCAGCATGTAGTCCTGTAAGCAATAAATTATATGTAACAGCACATGGAAGCAACATGTATGATTGTTTTTAGCTTTCATTTTGTCATGTCCTACATTTTGGGTGTCCTATATTTTTGTCCTCCTTTTGGGCTATGGTATACTATGATAAAAGAGGACAAGCCTTTCCCACCCCCCCCCCCCAAAAAAAAACCCCAAGAAAAATGTGGGACATGTCAACCTAAAAGCTAAAAAATACTCATATATATATATGTATATGTATGTATATGTATATGTATATATATATGTGTGTGTGTGTGTGTGTGTGTGTGTATATATATATATATATATATATATACACATATATATATATGAGTACGTATGCTGCTGTGTGCTTAATTTAAACATTATATTACTTGTTTTTAAATTTAAAACTCATTTAACTTAAATATAACTTACTAATTGCACAAAGGCTGTATGCTTCCCCATTACAAGGAGGAGGAGGACATCTGAGGTTTTCTCCCCAGGACACAAGGTTTAAATCCAGGACATGTTAGGATCCTATGAGTACAACCTTAACCCCAGAGCCCAGGTCAATCAGCTTTGTGGGTGAGGTTGCTGGATGGACAGATCTGGGTTCCCACTTGGACTTCTGGCTGCCTCTTCCAGGTGGGTACACCCAGTGATGGGATTCAAATTAACAATCGGTTCTCTGTCCATCTGGCAGCCACTTTTAAATGGCTATTTTTAAACTTTATACGTCCTATCTCTTGTTAACAACCGGTTCTATAGAGTAGGTGCGAACCTGCTGGAGCCCGCCACTGGGTATACCTGTGTTCCAGGTTGAACTGGAGGTGGATTCACCTCCAATTGAGTACACAAGGGCTCTGTGGCTAAGGTCTGCTGGATAGGTAGATGTGGATTTCCACCTGGGCTCATGTTCCAACTTTGCTCCATCAACTGGGCATGATCTTCTGATACTCACCTCAGGACCCATGAGCTTTCTGCCAGTGCCCAGCCCCTGCCCAAGCATTCCTCTGCTGCCCTACTTTGCTACCCATCCTGGCAGGGACAGTTCCCAACTTGCATGACTGGGTAAGATCACTTTTTCAAGTGGGTTCTCCTCTTTTATTTTGTAGTGGAAAATTAACTAGCCCTCTTCACCCCAGCAGTATCTGGCTGACTGCAGGGGTTTACATCCTTTTAGATTGTGAGCCCTTTTGGGAAAGGAAACCAATAGTAATTTGATTTTCTATGAAAATTGCTTTGTGAACTTTTTGTTGAAAAGTGATATATGACTGTTGATGTTGATGATACATGATGGTTTGTGGCAGTACTTCCATCCCTTGGTTCTGCCCCAGTCTGGGGAAGGACAGGAGAGAGAAATGAAACTTAATTTTGGGGGATAGGAAAATAAAACAACTTCTAAAGTTCACATTTCCCATGGTCTCTATGAAGCACTCTATTTCATGCCTGCCCCCTTATGATCATTGCAAGTGAAAAGAACTTTTTGCAAGCCAGCTTGCTGCTCAGCAAGCATGAAAAGGAAAGTATTGTGAACCAGGATGGAGTGACCACAGTGGGCTGCTGAAGTAGTAGACCAGAGATTTTTAATCTTCTATGGCACACTCACTTGATGCTGAAATTGTCAAGGCATCCCATCAGTTTTTTTTGACTGTTGACAAGGCACAACATGCTGCTGGTAGGGGGCTCAAATTTCTCAGTTACCCAACTAATGACCATCCTGGAAATCCTGTGGCACACTTTCGTACCATCTGCAGCACACCAATGTGCCATGGCACAGTTATTGAAAATCACTGTAGTAGACTGATGATCTTCTGTCGTTTTGTCACTATATTTTAAATCAGTTCTTAAAACTAAGTCATCATGTGTGTTATGCACCCACATTGCCTCAGATGGCAATTTGGACCAAGAGGATAGTTTTTCTTATACAGTGTTATAAATGATTTTAATAAAAGCAGTTTGTAGCAAACGAGGTCTTTGCTCTAATACTTCTGAAAGCTGGTATAAAATGTTGGGTGCTCGCTTCTGTATTCAACAGGGACTGTCTTCTGGAAGGTTGACAGGAGCCACCAAATTGGCTAGCGGAAAAAAACAGTAAGAAATTAATATCTTTATTACTATCTTGGATTAGCACAAGGTGATAGCAGCTTATTATTTCTTAGGCAAGTTGCATTCAAACCCTACAATCCAGAGTAACTATGGGAGCACGTAAGAGACATTATGTGCACCCATAGTTACTGCACCACCTGATGAAAACCTATGGGAAATTCATATTGTAATCCAGAGTAAATTGTTCTTACACCGGAGCAAGGACTCCCCGTAGTTACTCTGGATTGTACCCTTAGTTGGCTAAGGTTAATTCTCAAAGCAGACAGTCCAGGCATGTAGAACTTTTGGGATACAGGTACCCATTGTTATCCAAAAGTGCTCTGTACCAAAATCTCCCGTGGATAAAAAAAATCAGCATATAAAGAAAACAATGGAAAAATAGGTTTACAGACCCACTTTCAGGTTTATTGCTCCTCTGTTGTGCCTAATTGAATAAGGTACTGCCTCAGTATCTGTAAGGGTTTGATTCTGGAACTGAAAAACGGAATTAAGGCTTACAGGACTACCTCCCTACAAGAGTAGAAAAGCAGTTTTTAACCTGTGATTTGTTCTGGCCATTTGTGTTGAGTCAAATCCATCTATTAAAAAAATCTGTATATAACAAGGTTGGACCTGTATGTCAATGTCAGGTAAGGTTCATCCATTTAAGATAGTTTTTTCCTAAAGTACTAAAGATTACTTGAGACAGTAAGGACACAATCCTAACCAATTTTCCCGTTCTGGAGCAAGAGCAATGCAACTCAAAGGGAACACACATTGTCTTACTTTAAGGAGGTTTCTTTCATTATTCCCCAACTGCAGATTGCAGCACATGCTCAACTAGCACAGTTATGCCACTACTGGTTAGGGTTTGGATTGGTTAGGATTGTGCCCTAAGTCTATTAAAAGAGCTCTTTTCAAAGCATAATTGTATTGCCTTCAATGGCACTGTTCTATAAATGGCTTCAGCATTTCTGGTACTATATGTTGACATTTCTTATTTCCTAGATTTCCAAATATATTGTTTTCAATTTCTTTTTTATTTGTACAATGAGGGGATTGTCAACATGCTTTCTGTGTTTCAGTAGCACACTGAGGAAACTAGTGAATTCTGAAGTTGAAGGTGGCTACTCTCTTTATTCTACAGACTCTGAGGATCAAGTAAGAAGAAAATATAATTTACCAGTCCAAGTTTAAGCAACATTAACTGTAATATATTGAGTAATACTTGTACTAGGTCTTAAAAAACATTTTGTAAATGTGATCCATGACTATGGCTGCAATCCTAAAGACACTTTCCTGGGAGTAAGACCCATTGAACACAATGGGGCGTACTTTTGAGTAGACATGGTTAGGATTGTGCTCTAAGGCTGCAATAAGGCCAGCATAAGTCCCAGCTTAAATCCTGTGCTGACATGGGTGTGTAACAAAAGTACCCAACTCGTGCACAGGCCTATGTCAGCCACTCCACTACTACAGAAAGATATGCCATTTGTTAGGCCAGCCTAAATTTGTTAGGATTGCATCCTAAATGCTTATTGCCCATGGAGGCTTTCACAGGTTATGCTTCATAGCTTTGCTAACAGCCCAATAATAACATGGTAATAACATGGTGCTAGAACAGGCAGGCCAACTATTTTGTCCTGTATCACAACTTGGAGTAAAAGGAAAGCAAAATTTTCTTATCAAGTCACATACCAACCACCCCGCAGGCTACTTGGATCTGCAGCAGATAATCTGAGCAGTCATATGTAACACCATGCTGGCTGAAAGGGAGTTAGGATTGGCCTAAGGTACTGATATCAGTTCAGTTCCCCATCCCTTGTAAAATGCCCTATTATTTATTTATTTATTTATTTAATTTATATCCCGCCTTTCCTCCCCTGCAAGGGGAAGCTCAAGGCGGCTGACATCAGGGAATAAAACATCATTAAAACAGATCATAAATAAAGATTAAAACACTGTTAAAATATAATTAAAATACGATTAAATTGAATAAAAACATGCAGATTAAAAATATTTGTTAAACAGTAAAAACAATAAAAACAACTGTCCCCCCACCTCTGCCCCATTTAAAATGCTTTTTTTAAATAGAAGGTTTTAAGGCTCCACCTGAAGCTCTGTATTGAGGGAGCTTTTCTCAGTTCAAAGGGGAGGGAGTTCCAAAGCCGGGGTGCCACCACCGAGAAGGCCCTATCTCTGGCCGCCATACCTCTCACATCTCTAAGTGGCGGCACAGTCAGTAGGGCCCCCTCAGATGACCTTAGGTGACGGGTCGGATTGTGTTCTGCTTCTGTCTTTTGCCATTTATTTTAATGTATCAATTATTCACTGGGTTACTGTTTAAATGCCTAAAGTAGCCAAATTTAAAATTAATACAATAGGAAAAAATACCAAAACGTAACAATGAACATTCCTGCTATAAATATTGGACAGAACAATATATTACACTTATATGCATGTTTATAAACATATCAGATAAGGACATATGAAATATTTTGCAATTTCATTTAGGTGATATGGAACATTCACCAACTTTCAGAATAAAATGGGGTTTGTGATGAACTGCTTTTGTGTGGCATAAAGTTTGCTCCTGCAGTTTTTTTGTCTTCCTTCTCACAGGTTACAACTATTAATAATGGCCTTGATCGCTGTGCAGCTTTACTAAAGGACATTTTACGAAATGAGCATGAAGGTAGTATTTTTTTTGATCACCTGAATGCAATTTTCATTTTTTGGATGACTTTTTAAATAGGTTTTTTACTAAGTGGTATTTTATTAAGTGGTATTTGTTTGAAATGGTTGTAGGACCAGAGGCTGTCCGTCAAAAGCCAGGGAGAACTGTTAGCAGAACAACTTCAAGATCTTTACTTGGTAAAGTAAATGGCTCAAAGAAGAGGGGCCCAAAAAAGAATATCCTTCCTCCAAATGTGCGTAAAGAAGTTGGTAAGCCATTTGTTCTATTTCAATTTTTAAAAATCAACAACAGAAAAATTCCGACAGTGTAATACACAATTTTTGATAAGTGCATCTCTAGTCATACTTTGTGAGTACATGGGAGTAAACCATTGTTTTTACTGCATATTTTAAGAATAGGATTAGTGTTGCTTCCAGATGTTACTGGATAAACCTAAGCAAATCTGTTTTTCATAGTGCCTGAGGCTAACAGGAAGCCAACTTCAATTAGTGCGTATGCTGTTGAAAAAGACAGAGCATCTTCAACCATAACTGAAGAAGCTCCTTCCACTCAGCCAATTCCTGTGACTTTCTCTCAGCATTCTCCTGTCAAACATCAGAAACTGCGTGAGCACATACAACCCCAAGTTTCTCTGCTAAACAGCCAACCTCCACAAAAATCAAATGCTCTTCCCAATGTACCACTTTGTACTGTTCCTCAAAATGGTGAGTGGGAATATCATGTTTTTGCTTGATAAGTACTGTATGTTACTACTAATACTGACTTTAGTATTCATAATGTTGTTTGTACTCTACTGTGGTAGGATATCAGCCTGTTACAGCATTCAACCACCGTTTGCCATCCTCCACACCAGCGCTGTCTCCGCAGCATGAATCTAATCCTTCAGTTGTTCAACCTGTAAGTGACTGGCTTAAGCCTACAAGCAATTAAATTCACCTTGTCACATTTTATTCTATATCTCATTAGCAGTTAGGTCTAGGCCAGATAAAATGGAACCTTTTTATATAATTAAAAATGTTGGAATTTCTGTCATTCACCGATGATACATGTTCCCAGATGGTATATACTGTATGATCGGTAAGGTATACTGCTGGGTATGGTCAAGTTTCCTTTGCTGAATTGCTGTAATAGGGACTGCTTAAAGAGCCTGATCTTAAAGAGAACACATAGTATTTTCAGAGGGTTTCCCAGCTGCTGTGTCCATCCATTCTGTGATGAGGGAAAAGAAACTTCTCTTGCATTGCAGAGGCATAAATAGATTTCAAATGTAGGTATTCTAGGAACTGTTCTGCTTATACTGTACTGCAATTTTTCAAATTGCAGGAAAATTGTACTGCAATTTTCACACACGCACAGAGAAAGAGAGTTATCAGACAACTAGACTATAAATTTAGGTTTGAGGGATGGGGCGTGCAGGAGGGTGTAAAGCTTGTCTGTCCTGGCTGATTTGATAGGCCTGAGGTGCCTGGAATTGCTGTGCATGTTGGATCTGATGACAACTGAGGATAGGAAGGGTGATTAGGAAAGCTGGAGACAGGGAGGATGCAATGGAAGGGCTTCCTAGACTTAAAGGGACACAGGGCCATTCTTTCATCCCACTATTTCCACTTCAAAGGGGATTCCCTGCTGGGCTTACGTCTGCAACTCTGTCCATCTTGAATCCCAGCAGATCATCTAGGGGCTTGGATCAACCATATTTAAATTTAACCCCTTTTCCTACAGAGTTATAGCATTTCTCTTGGACCAAGATGGGAATCCTTTTTACTATTCTGTACTCCTATCGATGTAGCACTTCTCCCTTGGGAAGGGTTAGAAAAAGCAAGCCTTCACATCTGAAAATTTCTGCCTTTACACACATTGTAAAATACCTTTACATTTCTGCCTTTACATGTTTCACTGTTTTTAATTCCACTGTTCCCATTCTCTATCTTACTCTTTGTATTCCCTTTGATCCATACTACACATTAGTAGAAGCATGGCTGGGTGAGGGGTGGGGGGAGAAGAAAGGAAACAAAGGGAGAGAAGCTGACAGAATGTTGAGAGGGGCAGAGCTCTGGAACGCTGTGAGCTTAGCCAGCATAACCACTTAAAGGTGAAATTAGAGATACAGATATGTATGTTTGTGTTTATTTTATATAGGGTATTTTTGTGGATAACGTTACCCAGTGTGCACCACAAATGGAACCCGTTCTTTTGCCATCAGTTTCCGCTGCCACTAGTGCCCAAGTGCCATATAGTACTGTGGATCCCACACTGATGTACGTGCCTCATTCTACTCTGAGCAATCCCATGGGATCAACAGTCCTTCCTCCACCTGTTAGCAGAGTCACTGCACCAGACCAAGGGGGCTACGGAGAGCAGCTGAAAGAAGCAGATGTATTAAGGTATATTCAAGCTCACCTAGCTCTGGTGCAAGCACAAGAAAGAAAGAATGGGAATGCTAATGGAAAGTTCCAGGATGTTGAGCCGATACTACCAAAGTCGTTCAATCCCAAAGAAGGAGAAATTGATGAGAACATCGAAGGCATTCTGAGTGAAGAGGAAGAGATGGATGGGGTGGACATGGCACCAGTGAGAGATACAAACTGTCCCAGTTCTGTCAAGAGAGTGTTTAAGTTTACAAAAGTAAACTTACAGAAAACGGCTCAGAAAGTATCGACTGTGAAGTATCTTCTGGGAGAACTCGAGGCCCTTCTCAGAAATCATGGTAAAGTGGGCTTTCCGTTCAGGCATTGATAGATTGATACTTCTGCAAAACTGAATGCAAATGTGACTAATCAGTTCATCAGTGTTTCTGGTATACCTACATATTTCAGCATTTGCCTGAAATATATATTTTTTAAACATTTTTATCAAAAATTTTTATTAAAACATAACCACTTTCCCAGTTTGTCCCATGCTAATCAAATGAGTAGGTGACAAAATCAGTATTGATACAAGCTTTTTTCTACAAAAAAAGAAGCTATAACTGATACTCTTTTTGCCTTTGTGTTGTCTGCAGTGCACTATTCATTGTGGGTACATGGAATTGTACTGATTTTAACAAAATTACAAATATCTAATGTCATTGTGGCAATTAATCAGTATTTAACAAAGTTGTGGCCACTGATTGCAGGATCAATTACTCATGTGATTTTTATAGTTTATTTGGCTGTTTGTAGGAAATATATCCAGTTACATTGCAAAATTTGGAAATAAGTTAGACTTATGAAAGATTATCAAATTAGGCTGTAATCCTAACTCCCAGTTATGCCAGCAGAAGTCCTTTGCTGGCCTGCGGGTGTCACAAAAGTGTTGCAAAGCAGTTCTGCGCCACTCCTTGGGAGGGGTTAGGCCAGTGTACAGGCATGCGCTTGTCTCCCGATGACATAAAACAAATGGGAAAGCCAATGAGTTGTATAGGCCTATGTTAGGATTGTTCCCTAAGTTTCTTTCTTTCTATTGTGTCTCATTTGTGTGTTCACACATGAAATTCTTTTTTGGTTCCCAACTTTAGAAAACGATGTATTGAGGACAGTGTTCAGTTTGAAACCTCTTGTAATATGGCATGCAAAGGAAGTTGTTGAGGTGTGTTTTGTCTTATAGTATCTTTCCCTTTGTCCCAAGGGAAGATGTCTGTTTCACAGGAAGGGATAAGACATTGCTGGTGAAAGGCCTTTTGATAGGAATCACATGTAACTAGGAATCGCTAGATACAATCTAGTGGAAGGTTTATTGTTTATCTTTGGGGGTGGAAAAGGAGTAAGTAGGGATAGAAATAGAAGTGGGGAATCTCATTTTGTTGCTATGCAGACACCTCCCTCCTGATATCTTCACTGGGGGAATGTTGTTTGTCTTATACTGATTCCCTGCAATAGTTGCTCCAGCTATTAGTGAGGGGACGAGAGTGTACACACTCCAGGTCACTTGGGAGTCAGTTCACCTTTCCTGGAGCAGGGCTCTTCTCAGGTACCCTGTGTTAGTCCCCAAAGTCCCCTACTCTTTCAGGTACTAGGGTATTTTTTCACTTCTTGCAGCTCTGGCCCTTGATTGGTTAGCTGATCCATTTAGCTAAGCCTTCCCGCCCTATTCTTCCCTTTCTCTGCTGGTCTTGGCTTCCTTTCTTCCTCCCTTTCGCCTTAATTTCACTTCATTGGTTTTCCCAGCTTCTTGTACCTCTCTCCATCCTTAATCATCTAATTCCTTTCACCTCATCAGGTCTGTTTCCCTTTTCTCTTTCTCCCTTTGCTTGTGCATGCACTGTCCTTTCATCTTTCGCCTTTCCCTCATCTGCTCTGCACTCTTGAGTCTTTCCTCTCTTGGTAACTCGATTCTCCCCCTCTCAGCTGCCCTGCCCAGGACTCCTTGTCTCATGACACCTGTCACTATTACCACCAGTACATTAGAACCAGGTGGCCAGCCATTACAACCCACATGGCTTTTTCTCTGCTGAGCATGCTAAAACGGCACCATGGTATGTTTGGATATTTCATAAGCTTCTTCCTTCTTTCTTACAGATGATCCAGAAATAGTGAAGCTGCTGGGAGAAGTGGAAGACTGTCTAGCTCTCTTGCCTGAACCTCTTAGAAGTTCAACTATGCAAGCGGAAATAGCACTTGTTCTTCAACCCCTCAGAAGTGAAAATGCCCAGCTGCGCAAGTCAGTAATGTATATATGGAAGAGCACCTTACATAAGCAAAGTATTGTGTTGTTCTGGAACCTAGAGTCTAGATTGCTGATTAGAGAATAAAAGAAAGGCTTATATGAATAAAACAAAGGAACTCTCAATAGGATTCTAGAAGTGTAGCAAACATAAATTATGTACCAATGTCTGCCTCATCTGTCTGTAAAGAAGAAATACAAGGCACAATTGTAAACAATGTAGGCCAGCGCAATTCGTCCATTTATCTATTCCCATGGTTGTTTAATGTTTCCTTCAAAAGCTTTTAAAACTAAAATGAGTGTGACACCAGTGGAATATGCCTATCAGCTAAAATGATTTGACTTGAATCAGTGAAAGAGGGATTAATTTATTGGGAGAGAACCCTCTTGTCTTTCTTAGAAAAAAGTTCCTAATCAAAACTTTTATTTTCCAATTCGCACATAGGCGACTGAGAATTTTAAATCAGCAGCTCAATGATCAAGAAAGAGTGAAGAAAGAACTTGATAACAACTTTGAATGTAAGTATCGATCTGTAAATATCCATTTATACATTTAAAAACATGTACAAGATTGACACTTGAGAAATGCTAATATTTTCTTTTGCTTCAAACAGTTGCAGAAGTGGTTTTTAGTTTTGATCTACAAAATGCTTGAAAAGTTCTATTCATTCAGTCACAACTCTGAGTCCCATCACTGTCTATCTTATTTAGATGCACTGTCTTATGATGCTTCTGGTACTTGTATAGGAAGTCCATGACTGTAGGTGAATTTGAAAAGTCCAGTTCTCTATGTTTGTGGCCACCTACACTGGTCCTATTGACCTACTGAAATCAATTCAACAATGGACTCTATCTGCAGTGTTCCCACTCCAATGGTTTTCTGTAAGATGTTAATACTGATTCAGTAAAGGTCAAGAGTCTGTTAGGAGCAGTTTGGACAATATTGCCCTGTATAGGGCAGTATAGCCAACTACGTGAGTGCAAATCAATCAATTTACCTTTATTGGCATAAAAACACCTACCAGAAACATAACCACAGTAAAATTCAAAAGCCCACTGGTTTTCAGCAAAAATGACTATGGTTTGGCAGTCACTGTGAGCTGCTGCAACCACGTAAGTGGCAGGCAATACCTCAGGCATAGGATTCTTGTCTCCTATGTGGCTCTCTTGTCCTACAAGAGGAGCTCCCTGTTCTTGCCTCAAAGGATTGCCCCAGCCCCATGATCACACTGAGGGCTCCTTCTTATCATCTAAGCAGTCTTGAAAACACTCAGAATTCTTGGAAGGTGTTGTAAAAATATTGCAGTCGGATGATACTGTAGCAGTCCAGAAAGCCACTGTTTGCCTTTCACTGCTCAGCTGTTAAGGAAAATATTAAAAATGTTCCATTTAGTCCATCATGTCCATAAGGGGTTTTTTAAGTTGTGTAATGTAGCTGCATAACTGCCCGAGGCATTCTTTAAAAAACAAAGCTGCTACTTTCTCCTCTCTTGCCTACTCACAAGAAATAAAGAATACTTGTTCAGCAACCTGACCCTTTACTTAACTGCACATGAAAGGAGTTTCACTGCAGCATATATCTGTAAAACAATCGTATTGAGCTAGCTCACAAAGTTGAGTTTCTCATGTATGTGACTGTATCAAGAAAGACAGGATGAGGTAGAAAAATATCCCTGATTGAAACTGTTGCTGACTGGGGCCCGATTCTATCCAACTTTCCAGTGCCTACAATACAGCACTAAAGGAAGGAAACAAATGTTTCCTGCAGGAGGCCTTGTGGAGTGCAGCCTCTTTGGAACAGCTGCACCAGCACTGGAATATTGGGTAGGATTTGGCCCTAGGATCCTAAGAGATGCAAGCCTCAATCACTAAGCATTTCATTAGTCCAATTTGGCATCTTGAATTTGGCCTAGAAATAGAAACTGTGCTTCTGTTGCAGAGAATTATCTTCTAAAGAGGGAAGTTGCCACCTTAAGCAATGTCTAAAGCTTATATACCAGTGATTTTCATCCTTTTTCATCTCACAGCACTCTGATAAGGTGCAAAATTGTCAAGGTATATCATGTGTTTCTGGACAATTTGCAAGGGATTCACCAATGTGGGTGGGGGTTCACATCCCCTTAAGACCTTCCTTCAAATTCCAGTGACCTGTGCCTTCAAATTCCAAATATGCCTGTGCACTATTTTGGGTGCACCAGTGGGCAACAGCAGTGGTTGAAAAGGACTTCAGACAAGTTGTAATAGTCATGCCTAAGTTTTTGCACCTGTTGTTCATGTACTCAGATGTGTGTTTTCCTCCTAGTTGTCTCTCTTCAGTCTTTGAATACTACTCTGCAGAGTCAATTGAATGAATCCCTGAAAAGCATTGAATGGCTACAGAATAAAAATGAAGAGCTTATTCAAAGCCTAGAAGGCCAAAAAGAAGAAAACAAAAGCCTGACCGCTACAATCCACCAGAGAGAACAGGAGCTGCTGGAAAAGAAACAACAGTATGATACTGACTCAAGAAAACTCAAACTTGGTGTGTGCCAACTGCAGATTAATTCATTTTTTGATTAGGGTATTCATGCACTGCTTTTTATGATGTTGCCCAAGGTAATTTAAACTTTTTTCTCTGCATTACCTAACAGAAGTTTAAAGGTGTATATTCTGTTGATACTCATTTTAGAGGCAGATGAGATGTTGTCTAACATGAAGAGCACCCAGTACAAATTGCAAGCAGCGGAGAAGGAGAACCAGATTTTGGGTATAACGTTGCGTCAGCGAGATGCAGAAGTGAATAGGCTGCGTGAATTGACCAGGTAACAACACCCCAGCTTTCTTATTTTCCATTTAATTTAGCTTTGTAGTAAGGGACACTTCTGTTGTTCTGTATTTATGGTTTCTGCTAGGATGAGAGCATCTTGTTTACCATATGTTTTCCAGAATTTATTATTTAAAAATAGTGGGCCATGCATGTAATGTATTAATTAGATTGAAATGAGTATGCTGTGTTAGTACTGGAAACTAGACATTGGCCTTTAGGCTGATGTCAAGGTGAAGAATCTTTTTAGAGTCATCAAAGCCTTCTTCAAAAAATGTACAGCTTTTCAGAAAAAGTAACATTTTAACTGAGTTTGTACTTCACTCATTTTATAGTGTCACTATTGATCACAAGCCCAATTTATTTAGGACCTACCTTGAGGAAGTGATGCTTTGAAAATGAGGATGTGGGGCATAAAAAGAGTCAGTGGAAAGACATACAAATGAAGAGACTTTCAGTTCTTAATCTTGGACCTGGAAGTAATTTCTGTTTAGCTGCCTACAAAGTGTTGTTTAATAGAACATGGCTTGGAAAATGTTCACCTTTGGGAACAAGAAGTGATGCAGTTAGCTTGTCAGATACACTTGATTTAAGAAGTGGTGTGATTGTAGTAGTTAGCCACAAGGTGGCAGAAGTGTCTCAATTAAGTCATACTGCTGAAAAAAGAAATGGACATATATACTCTGGCAGTGCCAGAGTACTGTTTATCAACACTGTTAGGTTTTTGGTTCTTCACTTTATTTCTTGTATTACAGCTATCAGTCTAGTTAGGGATACCATGTAAGGTCCTCTTTGCTGGCTGGGGAACAACGTTTACAGATTAGTCCTATATATATGGTTCTCATCTTTGATTCCACAGCATGAGCTGTATCTGCAGAGCTCATTCAGAAAAGCTTACTATTCCATTCATTAGCTGCATAGGGGTGGGGAAAAGAGCTGGATGCATTGCTCACATCCCACAATCTTTCCTTGCCATGTTGCTGACTGGTAAAATTTGGGACACAATAGGCAAAATGAAAATCTAGGGGCAACCTTCTGTCTCTGTCCAGAAGTGCACAATGACTCTGGAGACTCTTCCTTTCTAAAGATGGGAATCTCCTCTCTCTATAAATTACCATGTTTTTAGAAGGGAAAATTGGGTCACATGTAAGTATTAAAATTCATTGATAAGAACACCTCTATTGGGATAAAATAACAATATAGATGGAGGGATATTTGAACACAATGTGATTTACACAACCCATGTACAGTATATGATTGTGTTGTGATTGTGGCAGTAAAATAACATATCCACTCTCAATGACCCCCCCCCCCCCACACACTATTGGAGGTGAAGAGATTTTGTCCCATCCCCAGTGGTGGGAACACTCCAAGGCTGCCTTTGTATTTATTAAATTAGGTTGTGTTTGAGGGTTATAGCATACTTAACAGGACTCCAGTTAACTAACTTGAAAGGGATTGTTTTCAGGTTCTGGTGTGCTAATCAAAATTCAGCTACTGTATTCTTCACAGGGCTCTACAGGGCAGTATGTCCAAACTTCTCTCGGATCTCTCCATGGACACTGCTAAACCCAAACAGGAAAAGGGGCTGTCAAAAGCTCTTTTGGAAATTCATGAGAAACAGCTGCAGTCTGACTCAGTATATCCTCTGAGTGCTTCTGTAATAAGCTACCTCAAAAATCTAGAAAGTGGCCCTGTTCAGATGAATAAAGAGCATGATTTACCAAAAAATAGAATGAAAGACCCAACTCAATTTTATAATGTAAAGGCAGCTGAACCATCTCCTCCAAACAACTCTATTAGGGCAGAGGAACCCATGCATTCAAGGTCCCTTCTACAGCCTAATATTGAAGGATCCAGTGATTCAAGTACTTTGATAGAAGAATACAAGCCGGATGAGACTATTTACATTCCTTTGACTAGCAGTCAGACGAAAAAACCAGCAACTCGCAAGAGATCAGACATGCATCCTCAAAAACATGAATCTGACTTGGGGTCAGCCAATTCTAAACAACCAAATAGATGTGGGTTGGTGAATGAGACAAAGATCTTCAATAAGCTCAGTAGTAGATATAGTCCAATACAGGCACTGGAAAATAAATCTGAAACTGCAAGAACAACAGCAAAGCTGGAAGGTGAGATGTTCCAAATGCAGCCAAAAGCAATAATAAATGGAACTGCTAAAGTGATCTTGGACAGTACAGACAGACTTGAGTCTGATAGGTGCGTGAAAGAATTTATTTCACATCAGAAAGGGAACATGCTGAAAAAAGGCTTTGGAATTTCTGCTCCTGAATCCAGTGTTTCAACTTCTGACTGGCTGTCAAGAAAATCTGAATGGACTTTATCTTCCTTTTCAACATTCACATCTCATGATGAAGAGGACTTCAAAAATGGTTTAGCAGCCTTAGATGCCAACATAGCCAGGTTACAGAAAACTTTGCAGAATAGTTTGAACAGAACAAATAATTCTTAATATAGTTACTTTGAACAAGCAGGAACATGGGCCTTCCTTAAATCAAAGTAATATTTATATTTATAAAAGTCTTGGACTGTATTTTGTATAAATGGCTGTTAATTTTGAATTAACATTTTATTTCATTTTTGAAACTGAAGGGCTATCCTATAAATTGTATGTTTGAGATGCATCGTAATATTTTTATACTTAAGAAATTCAATTGTACTAATAAAAGGATGAATTAATAATGGAGTTATTGGTATTACTGCATAGTCTAAAAGCAGTGGGGCATTCTCACCAGTCCTACTGTCTTAAAAAAAAAAAGCACTTGACACTTAGCTGCAATCCTGTTTTATGAAGTGCAATACAGTTCAAGCCAAGGCTGCTCCTATCAGATTGTGTTCTAGGAAGTTAGGAGTACTCCACATGCATGCACAACCAGGAAAGAGACAGCTAGTGGCATGACTGCATATTGTGTGAAGAGCCATTCCCACTCATAATACTAGAACGTAATCACCCATGAAATGGATTGGCAATATTTGCAAACACATTTCACATAAAGAGTACTTTCAGGTTGTGGAATTCATTGACTATCCAAACATATAATGAGTGGCTTTTCTAAGTTTGTGGATTGATTACTGTGTATTAATATGGATGTTTTATTTAGCTAAATTGTGATAAAAGATAGTACCTACGGCAAAGGATTGCTACCTAATTTGCTGTGAACTTTCTTGCATCTAGTTGGCCATCAGCTCTTTACCACAGTAGTGGACTATATGAACCAGTGGTTTTCCTTTTTTCCTAGGCCAGCGTTTCTCAAAGTTGGGGTTGGGACCCCTTTTGGGGTCGCCTAGAGGTTTCCTGGGGGTCACCTGCACCCTTCCTGGTGCAGGGGGCTATGTCAGGCTTGCCAGACCTCCAGCTGTAGCTGCACACGCACTGGGGCTGACTGATAGCCTCAGGGCCCAATCCAATGCATGCCTACTCTGAAATAAGTCCCGTTGTGTTCAATGTGTGCATAGAACACACATTTCATTTGTAACAATGAAAATACATCCTGCATATTGGATATCTACATTACAATTCATAACAGTAGCAAAATTACAGTTATAAAGTAGCAACAAAAATAATTTTATGGTTGGGGGTCCCCACAACATGAGGAACTGATAAAGGGGTCACGGCGTTAGGAAGATTGAGAACCACTGTCCTAGGCATTCCTTTTTATTAGCAGAGTTTATTTATTTATTCCTTTTTATTTCCTAGGCATTCTTTTTTATTAGCAGAGTTTAATGCAGAGGAAACTCTTTTCCATGCATGTTCTTTCCTACCCCCCCCCCTTTCCCAAAGCAGCAGCAGTAGTTTAGCACAAGTACCAACCTTCTCCAGGAGTTAACACGTCTGTCTGTCTGTCTAACTAATCTGCTGGCACCCATGCTCTGCATTCAGGAACCATAGACCAAAGTGTGTAATGGTCCTCCTTCTGCCTCTAAGGAGCAAATGGTCTGCTGTGCTTTTTGAGTTGTCACTTGTGTTTGCTCCCTTTTTTCCTTTTAAATTCAAGATTGTTCAGGATTGATTCTGTCAAATTCAGAAAAAGCACACTTAACTTGCTGTCACCCCCATCTTGTTGTCTTCAAAGTGGGGGTCAGGACCCCCTTGGGGGTTGTGACTTCATTTCAGCGGAGTCATGAAAAGCTGGATGCAGCCATCTTGGAATCTGGCACTGGGCACGGGCCATGGCATTTGTTCCAGCTGTTCCAGCCATGACATAGTTTTTGCAGGGGCGGGGGGGGGGGGAGAGGAAGGAGGTGTTTCTGAACAGATTGTCATTCTCAGAAGGGGCTAAACTGCATGAATACCACTGCTCTAGAAGAGAGCAGTATCCTCTACATAGGTCTAAACAGAAGCATCCGCTGAAATGCTTTAGAACTGCAGTCCCTAAATTGTCAAGACAGATTAGGCTCTGTGTATGGTTCACATCCTTGTGAGCACTTACCTCACAAAGAAATTGTTTACAGCATAAAACTTTCCCCTTCTTGGTTGAATTGTTGCATTATCACCACACTTCTGCCTTACTAACCAATTGTTTATAGCAGCACTTCCTGAGCCTCTACCCTGTTGTCATTTACATGCCATGGTTTGACAATACAATTTTTTCCTGTTGTAGTCATACCATTACCTAATCCTTATCTATATATATAAAAAAGAGAAAAGTCACTCACTGACTGACTGACTGACTGACTGACTGATTCATCACTGCCCTGCCAAAACCACTGGGCCTAGAAGCGTGAAATTTGGGGTGGGTGTTCCTTCTGTGACTGAGGGGTGCACTAAGAACCGGTTTTTGGAAATTCCAACAGGAAGGGGGTGAAAAGGGGTGCACGCGTTTTCCTCCCTATGCTTTGCATTGAGAATTGCTGACTCAGCAACATTCCGCCCCAACTGCTGGGCCTGAAGCAGGGAATTCTGGGAGGGATCCTTCTGTCACCTGAACTCCCACCAAGAACCATGTGGAGAAATTTAACCCTTCAGGGGCTGAAAAGGGGGCAACATGTTTCTGCCCTATACTTAACATGGGAGACTGACCAACATCCAGCCAATCTGGTGCTCAGTGCCTGGTGAACTGGGGGATGTTTTTCGGAGGAAGAGGTTGCACTGGCGAGGATGCTGTGCATGGGGGGAAGTTGCACATGGAGGAAAGTTGCGCATGGGAGGATGATGCGCATGGGGGGAAGTTGTGCATGGGGGAAGTTTTGCATGGGGGACTGATGCACATGGGGAAAGTTGCGCATGGGAGGAAAGTTGCGCAGGGGGGAAGTTGCGCATCGGCAGATGATGCGCATGGGGGAAGTTGTGCATGGGGGAAAGTTGCGCGTGGGGAAGTTGCACATAGGGTAAAGTTGTGCATCGGCGGATGATGTGCATGGGGAAAGTTGTGCATCGGCAGATGATGCGCATGGGGGAAAGTTGTGCATGAGGGGATGTTGCACCTGGGGGGATGATGCGCATGGGGGAAGTAGCACATGGGGTGTTTCTGTGCCATGAGGGGATGGCATAGGGGAAAATTTTACACCCACAACGCGGGTACGCTTTTCGCTAGTCTTATCAATAAAACTATTTGTAAGCCCAGCAATTGCTTCTAAGTGTTACATTTAAAAGCGACAAAATAAAGTTTTATGTATAATTACAATAGATGTGTCTTCCCTATGGACAAGTAGTATAGAAAGTGAACTCATCTAAGAGCTTTGTTACCATAGGAGTAGTTTCTCTCAAGTATAACTACTGGTACAGGAGTCCTGGGCCAACAGCTATGCTAGCACTGCACCTGCTAAATTTGGACAAAAGACAAGGAAAAAGAGAGCAACTCTACTCAGAAAAAGTGATCCGTTTAGCCCTGCCCTTGTTTGGCCCTTAGCTTTTTCTGATTTCCCACTCTTTTCAAGATGTTTTTAAATTGGACAAGAAACTGGAAATTTGGGGAGAAATAAAGAAATCCTTCATATCCCACTAAACCTTCACATTCCCTCATTTAGTACATATTACCACCACACACAAACATTGTTTTAAGAGCAGAATATTTTAGTCCCTGCCTTCAGATCATTGATTTTCAATCTTTTCCATCTCATGGCACACCGACCTGGTGCCAAAATTGTCAAGGGACACCATCGATCTTTGGACAATTGACAAAGCGCAACATGCTTCCAGTGGGGGGTTCAATCTGTCAATAACCATATTAATAATGTTTATTTAATAAATCATCCAGTTTCTCATGGCACACCTGTAGAGCACTTGCAGCACCCCAGCACACTCATATCCACAGCACACTAGCTGAAAATCAGTGCTTTTGATGAAGGAAAGCCACTCATTAGAGATCCAAATGTTTTATTTATGCATCCCAGAAGGTGAAGAGGAAATTTCCCCTTCCAGTTCCAGTCATACAATTCAGCTTTGTATCTTAGCACTTATTCAAGACTTGTGTAGTTCTCTGTTAATGTTCTTAGCAGAAGACCGCAGAGTAAGATCCCAGTAAGCTGTTGATAAAACATAGGAACATCAGTATTTAAATACTCTTCTACGTCACTGTATAGTATAAGACAGCACAATTCAACTATGTCCCACCGGACATAGTGCAAAGTGATTAGAACTGTATAGAACCCTCAGTCAAATGCAATATAAGCAAAGGTTTTTCAGGGGGTACACCCAAGTACGGAGTACTGGCACCTCTACGGGTGAGTATCAAAACACACAAACATACAAAAAAGCGAGTTTTTCAGAAAAATAACACTGAAGCCTAAGGAAGATGTGCAGAAGCAATACATAGGTGAGTCTCCCCACTTCCATCAGTCTTTCAGATGGGCTACCAAGGAATGCTCTTTAAGCCTTTTGATGTTAGGAAACTAGAAATCCAATAGTCTAGAGCAGACTTTAACTTTCTTTTCAGCCTCATTGCCTTGTTTGCCAAATGGTTTATACCAAGTTGAGCTGTCATTACTCCACTAGGGTTGAGAGAGCATAAACACTGGTGACAGTAGAACCCACAACTTGCAGACTTCCTCCTCTAAATACAGCAATAACTTCCTTTAACCGCTTTCTTACCTCAAGCTTTTTTTGCACTTCTCTTTCAACCTTGCCCCTCTCCCCCTACCCCCCAAAAAGACAAAAAAAAAAAAAAAAACAACCCGTAGTCTCTGGCCTAAACACTTAGGGCTTAGAAAATACTTCAGAGATTAACCCTTGCTTACATGGATCAACCCTTGCTTACAAGTCTGGATCAGTTTCCAAATACACGAGGAAAAAAATTCATAAGCAGTACATGGCAGGAGAATACTAAGACGGACAACTTGTGTATTTTACTCTTGCCACTCCAAACTGCAACTGTAGGTTGTGTAGGGGAAATCTATTGGTGCAGCAGGATGGGTACTGAGTAAATCTTCCCATGTAAATGATTGCCTAACATTTAAAGTCAAGAGGGAGGAAATTCCTAACCCAAGTTTCAAAATGTACATTTGACAGGGTAAATTGTTGCTTACCTGTGTAAAGCCAATGAAGATCCCAATGCCTCCAAATATTTCCATGTTTTCATCAATCCAGTTCTTCAGTTTTAGAACACACCCCTGAGAGGGAACAAGCACATATAACTTGACATCTACTCACAGAGAATATACATTTCCAATACATGCCCAGTGTACAATGGCAGCTTTGACTTTTAAGTCCCTATCAGACAGTCCTAACTGCCCCATATTCCTGACCTGGCACTTCCTCCAAGAACATTTCTCGAGACTGCTGGTAAATTTTTTTTAAATGTTCGATCCAGGGATTGTACCAACTTATGATTTTTAGCACAATATAGTAGATTCAAAATGCATACCTGCCATTCAAGGAAAATAACTTTAAGATGGCCTTTACAATAGGGAACGTACCTGCTGGTGGATGTCTTCACGAAGATCAGTGTCGCAGCTTTCTACAGACACTTTGCAGCAGCTCATTGGCACAGAGGAGGAAAGGTGTCCAAATGTAGTGTTCAGCCAGTCTGTATAATTCTCAGCACCACAGCAGTGGAACTATCACAAGTAGAAAAGTTTGCTTAATGGAGAAAGCGGCCCTTCACTAGGTTACTAGATCCATCCAAGAAGCATCACAATTCTGAATCCAACTCTTCAAACTCTGGCCATAGTAATAGGTTAATCTCTTCAGTGGTTCAAGTTCAGGGCTATCTATGAAGGGTCCACCGAGCCATCAGATAGCATATGGGAAAAACAAACAAGTGCATACCATTTCTGCAAAACGTGCCTGTCTTTTTTTAAAGCCTTACAAGTTTCTGCCACCCACACCTCACCCCCACCAAAGGCAGTAGCAAGTCAAGGAAAATATGAACAGCTATAGTTCACCACCTTCAGTTTTAAAGGTATATACTTTGTACAAGTCTGATTCAGTCCACCCACCCCGATTTGTTCCCTAGCCTATTGCCAGCAACATAGCAAGGCTGATTCCAATAGTTTGGAAATTAAATGTACTTTTAGTGTTTATGGCTGCAATCCTAAAGACACTTTCCTGGGAGTAAGATCCATTGAACACAATGGGGCTTACTTTTGAGTAGACATGGTTAGGATTGTGCTCTAAGCCTCTTGACTCTTCACAACCCGAGTCTTGAATTTCACTACTACTTTTCTGCTCAGTGGTTTCTAAAAAAAGGGTTCTTTACCTGACTCTGTATGCCATCCACTCCTTTAGTGATCTGCAGTTCTTTACTGTACTCATCCAAAGTGTTCAAGAAATCATTCAATATGGTTTGATGCAACTGTGTTGAATACAAGGAAGAGTTTTTACAACAGCTGATTTCCAATGGAAGTTCTATTTTAAGAGGGAAATGGAAAGAGACGTATCCAAGAGGATAAATGTGTAAATATTGTTTACTTCCTTTTCAATATGAACTTGAAATGACTAGCTTCCTACTCAAACTTCATAGACTTTAATAGCTTATTTCAGAGAAAACATGCTTAGGCTGGTTTCTCAGGAGAGGCTGAGGAGTTGCTGGCAGAGTGCCAAAACTAGCCATATCTTGGCCAGGACTATTTTTTTGCTTGTATTATAAGACATTGCATGTATTGCAAGACAAATTTGAAACTAGCAAAATTTACCAGCTGTTGTGGGTAATGCCCCCCCCAGTGCCAAAACCACCATTCCCATGCAAAAAACATCTCCCCCGTGCAAAACTCTCCTGCACACCCCTAATGCACCATCCCACCACTGTGGGCACCCCTGTTGGTTAGGTGCAATGTTTGGAGCTGGCTTTTATCAGTCTTCAATGTTCGGGACCATGTTCAGTCTTCAGGACAAAAATCTGGTTGCACCACTTTACAGGTTAAATTTCTAACCATTGTTTCTTAGTGGGCCCACTATGAATTTCCAAAAATCAGTTCTTAGAGGGTGCGTACATCATGGAAGGAACCCTCTCCTAAAATTTCATGCTTCGAGGTCCAACAGTTTTGACAGTTTTATATACTGTATAACTGAAAAGTCACTGACTGACTCATCAATGCCCAGCCAAAACCACTGGGCCTAGAAGCCTAGAAATTTGGGGAGGGTGTTCTTTCTGTGAGGCACCCAAGAACTGGTTTTCAGAAATTCCAACCAGAAGGGAGTGAAAAGGGGCACCATTTGTTTTCCTCCATATACTTTACATACTGTAATTGGCAGAAATCTCCAAGTAAAAGCTAACTAGAGACATCACTGCTTTTGAAGCAGAGTTGATGCCACAACTGAACACTTCCAGCAGAGGAGCAGTGCCTGAATGACTGTACATATCTTGGAAGAGTTCCTTCCTCCCATCAATAACAGTCACCCACATGTCCTTGAAAATACTGGTTTTAGAACCCTGAAGGATTCTACTAGATTTCTCCCCTAAATCCAGGTGGGTTTACTTTCGCAACAATACAGACTTACCTTCTTTCTGTAAGAGTAGGCAGAGGCAGCAACTACGATTTCAACAAACAACATTGCCAGCAACAAGCCTGTGAACTAATAATAGAAATCCTGTTCAACTTAATAGCCTTTGATTTAAGAATCAAGACTGCTTTTGTTAACTGTTCAACTTGTAGAAAATGGCACTGGCACTTTTATGTTACTTATCCAAATTTGTTCTCCCGTCCCTCCGCCCTAGGTCCAATTTTAAACCAAGGTGCCTACACAGCCAAGCTCAATAGTAAGCCAGTTACAGCTGGCAACAATATCCTGATATCTCAGCCCCAGACATAATGAAGTCATGATTAGAATAGGCAAAATTAAGTAACCAATACCTCCAAGTTAAACCATCTGCCCATACATGGTAAAACATGATGCTGAAAGAGTAGACCACCATGTTTGTTCTTTAAAAATATTTTGAGGGGATATGTTCAGCCTTAACTAAGCAGTATCTATAACCTTGAAATCAACAGGGACATATAAATTGGAAGATTTTTCCTGCCTGGTCAAGAGGCAACAACTCAGGATGGAGGGTGGTTATTAAGTGAGGTGGAACTTTAAAGAGAATATTCCTGAGTTTCAGTTTTTAAAATCCCATCTCCCCAAATCTTGGCCTTGCATGTGATGGCCAAGTACTGCCTTAAAACCACAATAAATACACAATAAGGGTGGAATCCTAAGCATGTCTACTCTGAAGTAAGTCCCATTGTGTTCTGTGGGACTTACTCGAAGGAAAGAGTGTATGGAGTTGCAGCCTTAGACTCAAATACCTGTCAGTAAAATATATTTTCATTTCATATTAAACTGAATTTCATATTAAACATTGTGCATATTAATTTCATTTCCTCTATGGTTGGAAGGTCCAGCTCTTCATATGTGCAATAGATAACATCCCTAGTGTCTATATTATCTTTTTTTAAGTCTAGCCTTTTTGTCAATTTAGTTTTAAAAAAATGTTCAGACTTTTAAATACGATCTCTGAATTACTTCTCTGGACATATCAGACAAACCATTTTTAGCATACTGAGGTTGAGTTTTAGAAGAGCAATTGCCCCAAATGCAGACAGAAGGACCAGAACTGCACCAACAACAGTCACAATCACAGGAATTCCAAAAGCCGCTTCATTCAACACCAGGAGTGTTTCATGGTTTTTCACTTCAACAGACACCCCCAAGCACATCAGCAGAACACCAGATATCTAGAATGATAGATTGACAAAAAGAGATTAGACTGGCAGCATCAACACCATTTAAGAAATTTATATCCTCCTTTCCCATGCCACCACAAATGCCCATGGTGGCTTATAAAGCTTTAGTTCCACGCCTGTCTATTATCCTCACAATAACCCTGCAAGACAGGTGAGACTGAGAATGAGTGACTAGCCCAAAGTCTCCCAGGAAGCTTGGTGCTCAAGGAGGAATTTGAACCTGGCTCTTACAAGTCTCTGACCAACTCCCTAATCGTGACACCATCCTGGCTTTCCATTAGTCAAGTTTTTAAATGTTAGAACCAGTGATGGACTCCAAAGAAATTAACAACCGGTTCTGTGCCCATCTGGCAGCCACTTTTAAATGGCTATTTTTAAACTTTATATGTCCTATCTCTCGTTAACAACCGGTTCTGTAGAGTAGGTGCGAACCTGCTGGAGCCCACCACTGGTTAGAACTCATGAAGCTGCCAAGAATATTTTGGCAGAAAAATGATACATGCCTGGTACATTGCACATGCATGAGCAAGAAGAATGATGGTTATTTATTTACCGTGTTCCTAGTTCATATTAGGCTAAAATCTCTGTCACTGCAAGCAAGCCTTTCTATTGAAGTTGTTACCTTGAATTGGATCATGAAGTCAGGCTCTAATTTTATCTTATGAAGATATAAAAGCAATCAAATCTCATCATCCAATTCAGTAGTTACAATCTGTTTATAAGCTTTGATATACTTTTACAGGGATGCCAATAACAAGGAGGAATTTGAACAAGGCACTGCAGAAAGGTAAGGTGCCCAAGAAAAATGTAGGACATGACAAAATAAACATTAAAAATTCATATAATACTATTAAATTTTATTTATATCCCGCCTTTCTCCCAGAGGGAGCCAAGGCGGCTTACAAAACAAACCATGTTTAAGGCTTTATAAGACAAGACTAGCACCTTGAATTGGGCCTGGAAACGAATGGGCAGCCAGTGTAGTCAATGGAGGAGCAGCCCAACAGATTATATATTGCTTAAACACTATTTCTTATTAGGGTGATCATGTAGCATGGAGTACAAAGTGCCTCTGTCTTTAATCATTGCATAGAATAGGGAATTAACGCAGGTGTAGCTCAACAAAGAAGGGCTTAAAAAGCACCTGCCTTAGTTCCCTCTTCTATGCAATGGTTAAAGGTACAGGGACTCCATCTGTCCTCCATTCTATATGGTCATCCTGGGTACAGATCAAGAGAAACTATAGACTTTGAACAGTAACACTGCCCCATACTAGCTTTTGAAGTCAAGCATATTATCAAAGGTAACCTATAGACTATGTGACCCCTTATTAGACAAAACTGCAGACATGTGATGTCCGTAAAATTGAATTGGCATCCATCAGTCTTGAAAGACTATGCCATTATGCTCGATGCTGTATGTCAAGCACAAAGGCCTGGGTAGATTAATATGGAGGATAGGCTGTTACCCAAGCAGCAAATCCCCCTTCTCCACAGCACTGAAATAGTCCAATGGAAAGGCAGAGCTGGTATGATTGGTTTCAGCTGCATTGCAGAGCTAGGCTAAGGACAGGAGCTCACCCTGTCTTGTCCATAAATAAGACTTTTTAAAAAAATAATTCCAGTTAGCACATTTAAATCAATGCTACTTGTGTTAACAAAAGCAAAACCAATACACACTTGAATATAATTTTTTTTAAACCATGAACTGTAACAATAAATCTTACCCAATAAAATAAGAGAGTAAGCCACAAACACACTTTAAGCCACCTTTCCATACTACTTGTCTCCGTTTCCTTCATTGTGCTGACTCTGTTGATAGTGCCTACACTGAGGAAGAAAAGACAATATATTGGTTACAATGTTTTAATTACCATAATTTCAAACCAATGGTCCTATTTATGGAAAATATCAAAACAACATCATGCAAAAAAACACAGGTTAAAAATTTCAAATGACTTGTTCTGGAGGAATCCCACTGAAACTAATTAAACTATTTACGGGTAACTTGGGCTTTGCTCTAGAACCAGCTATCTCCATAAAACATTGTGAAAACAGTTCTGATTCTCATGTTGTCTCACTGGTTACCTGCTTTTATTAACTGCAGGGCCAGGGAGGTAAGACTCTTAAAGTAAAAGATTATAATAGCTTTTGTATAGTGCTTTCGGAGTATGGAAAGTGCTTTCTGTATATTGATTCTGCTCTTCTATATGAATCCAACGACAAATATATGATGGGGTACTGTAGACCATTGCGAAGTTCCAAAATGAAGCCAAAATGGAGGACAAAGAAGCCCTTTTGGAGGACACCCAGACAGAAGGCTAAAAAAGAGGACAAATCTGGAAAAATTGGGTCATATGGTCACCCTGAGTATATGAGCACTCACTAGGTATCTGGACCTATGGTTGAATATCTAAGTCATTTAACCATTTGATAGTGGTACCCTCAAGAAGATGAGGCTATCAGTGTAATCCTAAGCATGTCTACTCAGAAGTAAGTCCCATTGTGTTCAATAGCACATACTCCCAGGAGAGTGTGGTTAGGATGCAATCTTAGGCAGCCTAAGTCTTAGGCTACAATCCTAACCTTCAGTGATGCGCTCCCTAGGGGTGATGCATCAGAGGAGTTTGACACTCCTCCGCTGGCCCCAGGGGTCAGCGTGCCCATTTCGGCCGACTCAGAGACAGCCGTAATGACCAGCTGTGGCGCAGAGAGACACACTGCTCATGTCGTCTCAGACATGCACATGCACAGAATGGCCTCTGCGTGGCCATTCGGCCTCGCTAGGTAGTCCGAGTGGCAGCTTCTGGAGGAAGGCTTCAGAGGAGACTGTGCATGCGCCAACTTTGGCACATGTGCAGTTGCGCAAGGGCGGTGTGCGTGTCCTAGGGGCATGTCTGCATCCCGGGGTGATGCGCTGAGCCCCTGCACTGGATGACGCACGCGTGCTGCGGTCACCCCTCCATATCTGTGTTGACACAAATCTACCTTGAGGTGACACATCTAGTGGAATAGTTACTCTGGATTTGGGGGTAAGTCATGTTCACCTACTTGTGAGTAAAGGTACAATATTGCTCCATTTCAGTTTCCATAGAGTCAAGGCAATCAGGGACTTTGTTCTGGGGTGTTTGGAGCAGTGTTAATTGGATCAGGACCATTCAGTTACCATTCAGTTATTTTTTGGCAATAACATTTGAAAGGAATGAGATATCTGAAAATTGATTTTTGCATTGGATTCTGCTCTTAAATACACATCAAACAATATAAAACATGCTGGGTTACTCTGATCCTCATGAATTTACACTTTTGTTCACCCCCATGTCCATCTATGGTTGGTATCCCTTTGCCCACCACACAACTTGACATATGGTCACCGTGACCTAACTGGAGTTGATGGGCAAGCAGAAGGGAGGCAAGTGTTGTTGCCTGTTCATTATAGCCCCTCCAATCCTATAGCCCCCAAGCACCCTTTTAGCTAAACTGCATATTGGGGCACTGCCAAAAGATCACCACTATGGACATCACCCGAAGAGGGGCCCCATACCCTGCCCTCATGTCCAAGAGTCATAGCTGTCCAGGGATGACTCCAAATTCCAGGATGCTTCGCACTTTCAGCTGAGAGATGACATCCAGTGGTGCAAGCACTAGGCTGGGACTCTGGTCGTGTTTGACCCTATCTGCATGTCTGCGAGTCACTAGTAACCCCTTCATACTTGTTCCCCACCCATGTCAAAAAGGAAAAATATCACTGATCCCAGTGATCCCAAGCATCTGGGAAGGTGCATGGTATTAATATGATGCAACCAACTATAACTGCACACACACCTTTATGGGTTGGTATTTTTTTCAATTCATAGACAAAATATGGACAAATCCAGTCAGAAGAAAATGCTGTAAACAACATGGCAAAATAAAAATACCCACTTGAGATTTTTCTTCTGGGATTACTCCTGTCCTTTGCAAAGTGATGATATTGGTCACTCTCAGACCACCCCCTGAATCCCCAAGACCACCTCTTCTGCCCCCTGTTAGCTCTGCCACTGTCCCCAGGTGATATACTGAACTGCACAAGTAATGATAATGATCTTGTTTTTCCAGCTTTATTTTTAAATCATTTTTATGTCTTTTTTAATGTCTTGCCTATTGAGGCAATCCAAGGAGATTTACAATAGGAAAAATAAAATAATCCAAATGTTATAATCCATGGGTCTTAACAGACAGGACCTCTGCAGATTTATTTTTATTTTTAATGTCTGGAATGTGGAAGGTGAATATTGTCTGGAATAATATTCATGCTGTTTTCCTTGACCCTAAGAATATATGTTCTCTTTATTTCCAGTTAGGTACATTACACACAAATCCAGGAATGCCACTACTTCACTAGTCCAACATCCAACTCCAGCTGCTAAGATAATTGACTTCAATTGAGATTAAAATATTTCCACAATAAACAAAAGATTTGCATTTGATGCCATTTCTATTGCCAGTTTAAACTTGAAAGAAAGGTTCTGATATAAAGTGCCAAAATGTCTTAATATTATGGACACTGTGGTGCCAAATTCTTAGGTGTGTTTATTACAAAATCAGTTCCAGGAAGACACACCACAAAAAAGCATTCTGGATTTAGGGGGAAAAGGGAAATCTACAAATTTAGGGCAAGTGAAATTTGAGCACATTTCAGTCCATTTTGGTCAGTGTGAGAATTAAGGAAGGACAAAAGACAAAACACAACTAAGGACAGACTCCTAACCAATTTAGCCGGGCTTAACTCACTACCCATTCCCGTCGTGGTGTGGGGAGGCTGGCACATGTCAGTGCACTGGCCTAACCCCCAGGCCAGCATGGGATTTGTCAAGTGGTTGTTTTTTCAGTCCGTTGTTGTTGTTGTTGTTGTTGTTGTTGTTGTTGTTGCTGTTGCTGTTGCTGTTGTTGTTGTTGTTTACAGCATTTTCTTCTGACTGGATTCATCCACATTTTTTCTATGAATTGAAAAAATACCAACCCATAAAAGTGCCTGTGCAGTTATCGTTGGTTGCATCATATTAATACCATGTGCTTTCCCAGCTGCATGGGATGTCCACGGCACATGCTCTCCAGCATTTCAAACCCGGAGAGCTGCCTGCCCAGCCGCAGCCTCAAGGGCCACTGCAAAGACATTCTAACTGCCAGGGCGGCAGGTGGCTCAGCGGGATTGGTGAATTTTCCCTACTCAACATAGGTGGGGAACTGGTATGGAGGGGTTACTAGTGAGTTTTGGAACTTTCCTGACGGGATTAGGATTTGAGCCTCAACTAATGAAGACAAACGTAATAATATATACCGTATATACTTGAGTATAAGTTGACCCGAGTATAAGCCGAGGCACCTAATTTTACCACAAAAAACTGGGAAAACTTATTGACTTGAGAATAAGCCTAGGGTGGGAAATGCAGCAGGTACTGGTACTGGTCCTTTTCCTTGAGCCTTCTTGGAGCTCATAGGCTGCAATCCTAAGCACACTTTCCTGGGAGTAAGCCTCATTGAACTTAGTGGGCTTACTTCAGAGTAGACATGCATAGGACAGGGTGACCAGATGCCAAACCCAAAATTCCTGAACCCCAAGGCCAAAATTCCTACCTGCTTAAAAAAATTGCCAAAAATGTATTTTTTTTATTTTTATAGTTTTGGTTTTTTGGTCATAACTTTTGATAGGAAGGAGATATCTCAAAACTGATTTTTGCATTGGATTCTGCCCTTCAATGAGTAGGTTCTGCTATTCAATGCTCTTCAATAGCTTCAATGAAGCCAACAGTATACAACATGATGGGGTTTGATCCCACCACTTTTCAGTTCACCTGATTTTAAGCCGAGGGGCCCATTTTTGGGCCCAAAAAACTTGGCTTATACTCGAGTATATACAGTATATACTCTCTCTGCCCAAGGAAGAACATGGGTAGTAATCATTGACCAGCCAAGCAGAGCCACTTGGGTGCTTGCAATTGCTGCTGCCATCTTCAATGTTTCCTTTTTGATGAAGTAAATGGAGTCAAGATTAGTAAACCAGAATGTAAATTATTTATCTCCTAATGTGTGCATGTCTAACTGCACACACTCTCTCAAATTTATTTATACCGAATTTGTACCATTTTGGTATTATGCAATGTTGACTATTTTGACATTCCTAAGCATACTTATTTGAAATGGTATAACTATGATGCAACCAACTATAACTGCACAGGCACTTATGGATTGGTATTTTTAAAATCCATGGAAAAAATGTGGATGAATAGAGTCAGGAGAAAATACAGTAAACAGACTGTGGAGAGAACTCACACTTGTAGTCACTCTGAAGCCTCTTCACACTTTTCAAAAGCAAAGAGTACTAAAGATCTTCTGTGCAGAGGAAGAAAAGAATTCCACAGAAAGAAGATCCCAGCTGAGAAAAACACACATTCCTTTCAAAGAGGCAAAGGTTTGCGTCTTACAAATGCGACCCAAGCTCTACAATCTGCCTTTTCTATTTTGGTTCATTCACTTTGCTTTTGAACTCAGTACAGAAGAAGAAAGTAACGCTCCACAGAGGATTAGAGACCTTTCTTAAGTGAGTGCCAAAAAGTTCATTCTGTGCACTTGGGCTAGTTTGTTCTTTCTGACGCACATACTATACTGAAACTGCAATCCTAAGAGCACTTTCCTGGGAGTAAGCCCCATTGAACTCAATGGAATTTACTTCTGAGAGAACACAAATAGGATTGCACTGTGCAGTGGTTCAAGCAAAATACCATTGTCAAGTCATATTTCTGGTGCTATCTGAATAAGGGCCCTTGAGTGTGGATAGTCACCCCCTTCTGAACCCCAGGGTTCTCCTCGCTTTCTTTGTTTGCTACTGTGTCTTAACAGCAAACGACAGTTTTCATATCCCCTGCAAACCATGTATAAAGCAAGAAGGAGGCAGCGCTCCCTACACAAAGATTTGTTCAGGTAGTGCCAAACCATGGTTTGGTGTTATATCTGTTCCAGCCCAGTGTTTGACCTATAGGTCTTCACTGACAATGATTTAGGTATCTTCTTTCTTTACATCAATTATCTGTTCTACAGTAAGCTCAGAAGTGATAAGAAAATTGTCATTGTTACACTGACCAAACAAGGGATAAAATGGGTCATCTTGGGCATAATCCTAACCAACGTAAGCCAGAACAACTCACCCATCTCTCTGTTTCCATGGTGGTTTGAGGAGGCCAGTGCACGTCTATGCACTAGTCTTAATACCCCAGGAATGGGGCAGAATGGCATTTTTGCAAAACCCCAGGCCAGTTCAGAACTTTTCAGCCTTAGAATTTCAGTCCTTTTTGTTTCATCTCAGCCCCTTCTCTCAGCTGGATACTACAAGGGGTCTTATCAGCCTCTGATGGAGTCTCTCAATGGAGTTTCCCATTCAGTAGCTTCCTGGACACAAGGCATGAACAGACTTGTTTGACAAATCTCAGGCACACTGCTTAGGCAAATTTCGAGCACTAGCCCATTCACGGCATCAGATTTCAAGTTTGTATCAACATATTCTGGCACTGTTTTGTGCCAGAATGCTGGTGTAAGGCACCTCCTCTCCTCTGTCCTCAGAGCCATTTCTGGCTGCAAAACCAGATCAGAAGAGTAACCTTTTGGTTGCTTTTTCAGAAGTGAACGGTGCTGAGAAAGGGCAGGGGAAGGGACTGCTTTACACCTTCATTCAGGTGCCTGAAAAATGTAAAAAGAATTTCCCTCCCTTGAGGAACACCATTGTATCTTACCTAATATTTCATGTATTTTTTTCTAAGACATCTTTAAAAATCTGACACATTTTAAAAAATCCAACTGGGTATATATTTTCATTGACTTTTCAAGGACCACCTGTTCAACCATCTATTAATAAAATCTACATGGTCACAGCAAGTTTTATGAGAACTGATGCCAGAGGAAAATGTTGGTGGGGGCACATAAAATTTTCTATTCCACAAGAGTTTCCTATTCATTGCTAAATTCAACTGCAACTCATTTTATGTTGCCCTGTTCCTAAGCTTCCGATAATCATCTCTGATCAGCAGTATATACAGTTCAGCTTCAATCACCTGCTCCTCTAAAAACATCCATTTGGTAACTTTATCCTGCTTTTTCATTTCTTATGGAAGCTGTACTTTAGCAACCCTCTCTTGGAATTATAGTCCATAAGTTGCATATATAAACGTTAAGCCAAGCATGAGCCTTAAGAAGGCTTAAACCCATCTGCACTCCTGCTTCCTAACAGTCTCTCTCCAGCAGCAGCCTGAAAGATTGTTTAGAAAGACACTAAGCAGCCAGTTAGGAGCAACATTAGATTAGAGACCACAGCTGACCCCATCCTGCATTCAGAGACTTTCACGCTTCTGAAATGTAAACAGACAGGGCAAGTGAGCCCCATATATCTCCATCCAGGATGCATGTTGGGAGTATGGTGCCCCAATCCAGTAGACTTTCTTGATCTTCTACTACCCCACTCTTCACCCCACTGGTGAAAGAGGGAGTTTCACCACTACGACTGACCAATGCTTTCTACAGACTGGTGTCCATTACAGTAGTATAAGATCTTCAAGGGTAAGGTAGGTTTTAAAGAGTATTGCAAAACAAAAATATGTATGTTTCTCCACATGTGTGCATGTGCACATTAAGATTTAGGCTGCAATCCTAACCACACTTTCCTGGGAGTGAATACTACTGAATACAATGGGACTTACTTCTGAGTAGACATGTTTAGGATTAATAGTGTTAATAGTGTTAATAGACACTGTCGATTAACAATGTGCAGAAGGGACGGAACACGGGAGGAAACATATGCATTCATGTGCACTGTATTTGCGCTCAGATCCTCATTTAGAATAATGTTATCTTAATGAATTTCATGTGCACTGCTGCTGAAAATTAAATCATTCCCATCTCACAATATGTTTCTTCCTTTTTGGATTTGTGGTTCCTTAATATGGAACAGCTCTTACGTTCAGAGCTGCAGAGATTTTGGAGGAAGTTATGGAGACCAGAATCTCCATCAGAAATAATCCAGACAATCCAATTACTTGGAATATTTCCGGTAAGGAGGTATTTCTGCATATAGCTTTAAAAATGTTGTTACACAATCCACAACATAAGGCCTGTTCCATGATTAAAGAAAAAAAGATATGTAATACACAGTGGTAGTAGCTTAACTTTTAGCAGTTGTTCCACACAAGAGACAAAAAGCCTATTCTTTCTGACTCCATCCCATTAAAGATTTTTGAATGTAAATTTTTATGAATGTAAGATAAAAAGAAACCCAAAATCAAAGCTGCATTATAGCCAGTTTTCAATGTTACAGCTTATTTACAGATGCCTATAAGCCTAAACTTTTGTTTGCAAAGTTTCATGTTGAAACTTTGAACTCCTCCAGTTCTTTGGGAAGCTTTACATGGCTAAAACTTCTCTCCTGCTAAAAAGAAACCAGTGAATACCTAGTCCTAGAATAGATAAAAGATTTTTTGCTACTTAATAACAATGTGTTTTTCCATTATGAATGGAAAACTGGACTGAGGAAAGTACAATATAGGAAAACTAGACAGAAAAATATAGGAAGATTGCTATGACTATAGCTATGACTATAGCTATGACAAATCTTCATTGCTATGAAGATTGCTATGCTATAGCTATGACTATACATGCACTGTTCTCCGTGCATGGTGCAATCATGTTATTGTATTCAGTGACCTTGAGATTTTTATTCTGCCTTTTTATTATCTATCTACAACATAGTTTACAAGCACAATAATGATATCCAAAGCATATTCATAAAAATGACATTAAAAGAACAAAAAATGTCAATTGAAAAAGTAACCATCACATGAGAAAGTTCAAACAAAAACCCATATATCAGGAAACTGAAAACTTAGCAAAATAAATAATCTTATTTTTTTCTAAACAGACCAGTGGGCAAAGATTCCTCTGACAATAGGGTTTCATGCCGAAAGTCGGGAGATATTTTGTACACCCTGTGGTTTTCTGGTGGCTTTGCATTCATCTGTACCTGACCTATATTCTATATCTGCATTCTTAACATTGGCAGCTCCATCTATATCTGAAACTTGATGTTGCCAGTATGGTGTGATAGTTAGGGAGTTGGACAGAGACTTAGAAGATCCAGGGTTAAATCCATTCTTGGCCATGAAATTTCCTGGGTGACCTTGGGCCAGTCATTCACACTCTGCCTCACCTACCTCACAGGGTGGTTCTTTTCTTTATTCATGTCAGAAGAACATACAGTACTTGGTAAAATTTACAAATGCTATAATCCTATCCAGACTTTCCTGGGAGTAAGCCCCATTGAACATGATGGGACTTCTGAGTAGACCTGCATAGGATTGGGCTCAAAGAATATTACAAAGGAATTTAATTAGATGTCATTTGCCCCCCAAACTGGGCTACTTTGACAGCATTTTCCCTTGCCAACATAAGATCTCCCTCTGTGTACCGGTATATAGAGCAGCACTGTATGCACTGCAGCTTATAGTATGTGGGGTGGTTTGTTCTCCACATTCACACAGCACATCTTTCATGGTAAACCCATGTTTACCCCAGCCTGCAATCTATTTCCATAGGTGCCATGGTCGTTCTTGGCCAGGTGGTGGCATGCATATGATTGCACCCATTCACTTAGCAGCTCTCCACTCTCTTTCCATAGGTCCATGGGAGACTGTGGAAGACAAAAGAATTAAAACCTTGGGCATTTGCTTTGGCATGGGAAATTCAACATATAAATTCCTTAAATAAATAAACTACTGCAACTCTTCCTCCAAAGTTGCCATGCAAAGAAGCAATGGACACATTCGGAGTCTTGCATTGACGTACAGACATAACTTTTGTCTGTATTTCTAAAATATTGTGCAACAAAATATCGTATTCATAAAATATTAGAAAAAAATGAATAATGTAGTCATAAAATATAATCTGTATTCAGTAGTGGAATATTACTAGTGGTTTATCTACTGCTCATAGTGTTAACACCTGCAACTGCATTTCCAGATTTTATGGCATACTTGCAAACATCACACTAATCTAACTAAGTAGGTGGAGATTGTCTTCTTTGATAAGGCATTGCATCTTGCAGGGAGCTCCATCTTTATCTTGTCAACAGCCTGGAGGTCATAAAACCTTTTCCTACCCAACAATATCTCGTCTCAAAAGAATTTTGCTCATATGTATGTATAGATATATTCACATGTTGCTGAAAATGTGAATTTGTGAGTTTGTGATCATATGCTTTTTTGAGTACAATCCTAACCTAGGCTGGCACAACTAATCAGTCTTCCCATTCCCATCGTGATGTAGGGAGGCAAGCGCATGCCTGTGCACAGGTCTAACCCTCCTCCAGGAGTGATGCAGAAGTGTCTTGCAGCACTTTTGCGACGTTCCCAGATCAGAACAGGATTTATACCAGGGCTTGGGCCAGCATAACTGGAGCTTAGGATTGCAGACTTAAGCAAGTAAAGTGTGAAGGGGTTTGGAGAAAAAAGAACTTCCATAGTCTCAAGTCTTATTATCAGGTACAATGCTTTGATCTTGGACAAATCACTTTTTCCCAGTCTAGCCTACCTAGGGAAATAGGGATAATTCCAATTATTATTTTTAATACCTGAAAAATAGGGATAATTCCAATTTTGGGGAATTGTGTTCACATACTGGCAAATGGGACAGAGGGTCATGTCCTCATTTTGTGGAAGAGAATGATGGCAATCTTAAGCCTATCTCATACGCTTATTATGAGCATAGCAACCACAAGCCACCTTGAGTTCTTTGGAGTATCAAAATGAATAAAGAAATACAATAAAAATGTGGACTTGTGCTGTATGTACCACAACCATGCTCTGGAAAGAGAGAACATAAAAACAAGGTGAACATATGTCATAACCACAAAAGAGGACAAGCTCCTCCAAAATATAGGACACCCAAGAAAAATGCAGAACATGACAAAATAAAAGTTAAAAACATATATATTACTTTTATGTGGTTATTTTAAACACTATCAGTGCAAACTTCAGAAATTTAGGCCAGCCTAATTCACCTAGCCTATCTTTCTGATTTGTCCAATCCCTTTTCAGATGGATCTTGGCCAGTTGCCATCACCCCATCATCCTGTGGCAAGGAGTTCCACAGATTAATTTCATAACTGTTGAAGAAATAGTTTTCTTTTTGTCTGTCTATCCTAACTCTCTGGATACTTAATTTTAGTGGCTGTCCCCTGGTCCTGGTGTGGTGTGGGGTCTCAAGCTGTAGGTGGTGGTGTGATCCTTCCAGGGAGCTGTCGATCAGGGGGTCTCCCCTCCAGTTCTCCAGCCCATCCCACCCTCTCCATCTGTTCTCCGCCCCATCTCTGTGTCTTTCCCCCACCCCAACCCACACCCACTTCCCAGGCTGTGCATGCAGGTCACCATCGCTGGCTTGTCAAAGTTGCAAGACTCTGCAGGACGGACAGACATACAGACTAACACACACCCCTCTACACCCCCCAAATTCCTGCAAACATCTCCTAATAAGGCTCCCACGCTTGGAGGGGCACCGCAAGGACTTGAAAAGAAGCCGCTTGGATGGTCCCTTTGAAAGAGGAGCTGAGAGGGGCAGAGCAGAGCCAGACCCAGGAGTCACTCTCTGGTCCTGGGAGGAGGAATTAGCTGAGCTGCACAGAGTGATCAGGGTGAGTGATGATGCTGAAGATGTCTTCCTCCTCTTCATCTTCACCAGATGTCCTCTTTTCCCAGGACATGTCCTCTTGTTTTAGCCATGTCTCCTGAAAAAAAACAAAAAACTTCTTCTTTTCCTTGTGAGTAGGCAGCATGTAATCTTCTGGTAATTACTAAATTAGATGTAATCAGGGTGACTAGATGTCCTCTTTTCCCAGGACATGTCCTCTTTTTTAAGCATTGTGTCCTAGAAAAAAAAATCTTCCTTGTTCTCCCTTTCCTTGTCTGCAAAAGAATGTAAATTCTTTTAATCAATCAGTTAGATTTAGAGCACAATCCTAAACAATTCTACTCAAAAGTAAGCCCCATTGTGTTCAATGGGTCTTACTCCCAGGAAAACGTCTTTAGGCTTGCAGCCTTAGAGCACCATCTTAACCATGTGTAAGATGTGTAAGTTTTAAATTGAATAATAAGTCATATAGGGAAAAATCCTATGCATGTCTACTCAGAATTAAGTCTCATGTCCAGTGGAACGTACTCTTAGGTAAGGGTGTATAGGATTTTAGCCTTAGTATAACACATAAAAACAATATACAGTATAAGTGATTTTAGCTTTTATTTTGTCATGTCTTTCATTTTTCTTGGGTGTCCAACACTTTGGGGGTCTTGTTCTCTTTTTTTGGTTCTATGGTCACCCAGGGACCCGATGATCATCTCCAACAAGGGTTAAGGAGGGCTTGTGGACCAGGAGAGACACCTTGCGAGGAAGATGCACCTAGTTGCACATCTGATTCTAGCTCAATGAATTCATGCGCTTGGTGGCGTAGCCAGAGGAAGGGTTGCAAAGCTCTGAATTTTGCAGAGGTGTCCCCTCTTACACCACCGCTTGGAGCCTTCACAATCATTAGGCCCCCACCACTCAGTGCTTTGACCCCCTTCTTGCTACGCCACCGCATACTGTTCTTGCAACAGTGGCTACAGGAACAACTACAGCTACAATCATATCCACACTTATCCAGTGAGTAAGAGCACAATCCTAACCATGTCTTCTCCAAAGTAAGCCCAACTGTGTTCAATGGGTCTTACTCCCAGGAAAGTGTCTTTAGGATTGCAGCCTCCTTAGCCACATTGGCAGTATTGCTTTTGAGTAGGCATGCATTGGATTGGGCTCTGCAAGGCAATTCATAACCACTGAGAGTAAATCCAACTACAAAGCACAGTATGTATGTGTAGGTCTCCTCAGCAATCCTACATACACTAAGGAGGAAGAACTTCCATTGCAATGGAGTAAGGCTTCAATCCTGTCCATACTTACCTGGGAGTAAGCCCCATCGAATATAATGGACAGGGACTTATTTCTGAATAGCCATGCATTGTAATGGAAGGGCTGTAATGCATGTGCTTGCACTGGATCTGGCTTGATCAACCTCCCTCCCATGCAGAGATGTTTTTCCTCCAACCTCATTGCAATGAGTGAATGAAGGAATGAATGAATGAGAATGGCTAGTGCAAGGCTCAGTCCCACATGGCTTTGGCCCATTGCTCACCAAGCCCCTGCCTCTGTCTGAGTCTTCCCAGGCGTTGTTGACAAGTTTAGCACCTTGTTAGTGTGTCGTGAGAGGAAAAAGGTTGACAATCTCTGCACTCGCCAGCAACAGTCACTTTGCTTTGCCACCCTGAGCTACTAGTAGCAAGCGGGGGATTCTTCCCACACACCAAGGCTGGGACTCGATGATACTGTGGTGAGGAAGAAATGGTAACAACAACACTGACAGAATGCAGCTGAGGAGGAGGAGGAAGAAGGAAGCCTGACCTTCACTCCAGAGATTACCACTGGAAACAAAGCCTGAGGCAAAAGCTGCAAACCTCCCAGTAACAAACAAGAGACTCAGTCACAACCCCCTGTGCTTTGAGGCCTCCCTCATCACCTCAGTGACCATTCACTGATCGGAAGGCTCTGCTCCAAGCACGGTGGCAAGCAGATGTCAGAAATGCTGAAGGAGGACAAGTAACTCCTAAAAGGAGGACACCCAAGACAAAAGTAGGGCATGACACACTCAAAGCTAAAAACACTCATATATATGGTTTTATACATACTAATATATATGAGCACTATATATAAAACCACACACACACACACACACACACACACACACACACACACTATATGGTTTCATGTGGTTAATTTAAACACTGTGGGTGCAATCCAAACATAGGCTGGCACAATTTATTGGTCTTCCCAACTTGTTTTCTTTCTGAGGGCACAATCCTAACTAATTTAGGCCAGCACAAGTCACTTGTCTCCCTTCATGTGGTGGTATGGGGAGGCTGGCGCATGGCTGTGCATTGGCCTTCCTTCCTACCCCCAGAATGCCTTATGGCATTTTTGCAGTACCACAAGGCTAGCATGGGATTTGTGCTGGAACTTGTTCTGGATTATGTGGCATTGCCTGATGCCCGCAATGCCACTTCATGTGTGTTACTATCAGAAGTAGATCCAAGAAGAAATACAGTCAGGGCTAAATACACTCAGGCCCGCAATGCCATTGCATGTGTGTTACTATCAGAAGTAGATCCAAGAAGAAATATAGTCAGGGCTAAATTACAACTTACATGGCAGTTACTGAACATCAGGGTTGTTTGTGAACAAAGAACTTGTTATGTCAAATACTGAACATCGTTTGCCCTGGAGCTGCTGCATACAGTGAAGGGACATTTAACATATAAGGTGTTCATTAATGGACATTAATACCCTAGGGCTCCATTGCCTCTAGTGTCATGTCTCCCTTTGAAATTATTTTGAAGAATGAAAACTTTGCCCATTAATTACAGTGGAAAAAATTCCAGCAGAAAATTGACCAAGGTTAGGACCATACTGTAGAATAAAACATTATACATGTCAGATGTTTGGGTAAGTACATCTGCTTGTTTTTTACACATTTCTGTATCTTGTGGATGTTCATAGGAATTTCAGTTTAGCGTGTCTTAAATGTTCTAGGGAGCCATTAGTGGTGAACCAACATTCTCATACAAATATGCATTTCACCCCTCATGTGGATTGTACTTCATTCTGTTTCACAACTGTTCGTATGGCTTTTAGAATTATTTCTCTGGATGCTAAGGTAAACATCTTGTATGGCAGTATAGTTGTTCAAGCTGGTGATTTATGGTGATCTCAGGAGATTGTGTTAGAAGGAACCTGGTAGTCCAGAGCACAGGATCATCCTTTCAGAGGTGTCAAAGGTGTCATCTCTTCTATGATACAAATACAGTGGCGCCTCACATAACAAATTAAATTTGTTCTGGAGGCATGTTTGTTATTTGAAACGTTCTTTACATGAAGCAGATTTTCCCATAGGAAATAATGGAAACTCAGACGATTGGTTCCACAACCAAAAATATTCATATAAAAATATTAACTGCATGTAAAAATGATGACAAAACACTGTAATTGATGTCTACTTAGGCTACATTCCTAAAGACACTTTCCTGGGAGTGAGCCCCATTTAACACAATGGGGCTTACTTCTGGGTAGTCATGATTAGGAGGCTGCAATCAACGACACTTTCCTGGGAGTGAGACCCATTTAACACAATGGGGCTTACTTCTGGGTAGACATGGTTAGGAGGCTGCAATCCAAGACAGTCTCCCCACTTTCTCCTTCTCTTCCTCCTGAGCCTCTCTCCCCTGCTCCCTTCTGGCTAGCCCTGAGCTGCTTCCCTCGTCTCCACTGCTGTTCTCTCCCTCTGCCCAGCGGATGCCCAGCCACAGGAGGAACAGCGCGGAAGTGTTGCTTTCTCTATGGGCAGGCGCGCTAGGCAGCCCTGATGCTTTTTAAAAGGGCTGCCAGCCAGGACGTCTGCCCCAACTGCCAACAAGTGTGTTTGTTACGTGGAGCAGAATCCTAGAGAAATTTTTGTTACATGGAACATACTTTATGTGAGGCGCTTGTTATGTGAAGGCACCACTGTTATGTATCTCTTATAATAAAACAAATTATGGAACAAGTTCAAACTATCCTTTTTATCAACATGCAAACTATCAAAATAAACCCCTTTCAAATATTTTGAAAATGTCATTCACTATGACTCATCTTACAAGTGACTTTCAGTTTGACAGTTGTCCCTGTTAAAAAGCCCTTATTATCTTCTCACCCTCTCCTTCTCAACCTCTTCCTGCAATGTGTTGCTGTTGAGAAACTGTCCATACTGAGATATGAAATCTGCTTAACCCACATTGGTTACAGCGGGTCATTTTTGGTTCCTCATTCAATAAAAAGCTGCACAAGGTGTAATGCATTTGAACACTGCCTCTCATACTTCTTGGATACAATTGTGTAGTCCTCTATTACAGGTGCAATTCGCTTCTGAGTTCCCCTGTATTAAGTTAGCATTTGCATAGTATTTTTGAAATGTACAAAGTGCTTCATTTGTACATTATGTTGATGCAACATCTGCAACAGTCTTAAGGGCACAATCCAGGAGTGCACTTGGGCTACCCTATCACTGGGCTGGCCCAATTGCAAGATGGGCCACTTTAGTTATTCTGGAAAAAGCTTGAGGTAGCCTAAGGAAACACAGACCACAGTCCTAATCATGTCTACTTAAAAGTAAGCCCCACTGTGTTTGATGGGACTTACTCCCAGGAAAGTGTCTTTAGCATTGCATCCATAGGCTGCCCCAGGACAGGTGGAGCTGGGCTGCCCTAGTTGGGCCAACCTAGGCAGCTCAGGAGAGGCAGTTTGAGGGCATATTTAACATTGCCTAGGGCAGAGCAGTTACTCTGTATCCAAAGCCTGTTTCCAAGTCAGAAATGCCCTCTTCCAACTCTTCAGCGTTATATCACCTCAGGAGCATGTATAACAATGAGTAGACCCATAGGGCTCCATGATAGGGCAGAGTAAAAATGGCAGTTTTGACCAAAAATCTGTGTTCTTGGCCAGCCTAGCTGCAACCGCTGCCTCTCAACTTCAGGATATAGCACAACTATGGCAGCCCACTAACCTGTTGATACAGCAGGCCACTCCAAGAAGCCCCTTGTATTCACTGTAGACTGTACTGGCAGTCTCATGTCACAGCTATTACTGGTTGTCAGGGACCCTTTATAAAGCAGGCACCACATCTATTCCTTGTTCAGTGTGATCTAAGGGGGGTCTCCTCAGGAGCAAGCCCTTCCCAGATGCCACTGACTTGGTGCCTACTTAGCATGCTGTGGAGCAGGTAGGGTAGCCCAGGCTTCCTGACATTCTTGATGCAGCATAACTTTCTGCTGCACTCCACACTGCCCTAACTCAGGATTGTGCCCTCATACACTTTTATCACCAAGCTGCAGATGATTGAGAGGGAGTGGCATGTGAAAGTTGGCACTTTCAATACAGTACACCTATGCATGCTTACTCAGAGGTAAATCTCAGTGTTCAGTGAGCCTATTCCTTGGAAACTGTATATCAGCAGAGGTTCTCAAACATTTTAGCACGAGGGCCCATTTAAAAAAAATGATACAATTTTGGAACACATCAAAAAAAAAATGATACAATTTTAGGACACATTCCTACACTGAATGGAGGAAATAGCATCTGTACCTTTAACCACTGCATATAAAAGGGAATTTAGACAGGTTTAACTCAAAATAGAAGGTTTTAAAAAGCAGCACCTGCCTAAATTCCTTCTTCTAATCCAGGGGTCTCCAAACTGTTAACTTCAGGACAGCTAGACCTTTAAAGGAAGGAATTTCAGCAGGTGTGGCTTCTCATCTCACAGATCCTAAGCAGAAATTCCCTCTTCTGCGCACTTCTTAAAGGTCCAAGAGTCCTGAATTTCAAAGTTTGGAGACCCCTGATCTAATCTATAGGCACACTGTTCAGGCACACTGTCCTCCATTCTATATGGTCATCCTAGGTCACACATCTAACTTTACGAGTCTTTTTAAAAAGCAGGTGGTGTTGGGGTGGGACCCACAGAGCTCTTGTGCACTGTATCCTGAACTCTGTGTTGTGGCTGGAAAACCTGACATGGAGAGTCTCAAGTCCGGATTATCAAAATATCCAGCACAAACTTGAGAAGTCCCACTGCAGGCTTTGGGCTTCTCCTAAGGAGACCCCCAGTGGCTGCCCAGTGCCACTGCGTAGCTGATTTGTATCACTGCTCCAGAGGGCACCAGGAAACTTAGGATTGGGCTGTAGGAGACTTTTTATTGTTTGTTGATTATTGCATTTTATTGTAATTTTTTGCTTTTTGTAAAGTCCCTCAGGCACTACGTTATGGGGGGAAAGCAGGATAAAAATCCCTTACATAAGTCAAGTGGCATTAGTCATAAGTGGCACAGTCATGGAATTTAAACTTTTCTAACTTGTTAGGTTTAAATTTGTTAATTAGCTCCAGAGCAACAGGTTTTGGACTTATGGACACAAAACTTCAGATGAAATTTCTACCGCTAAATGTGGTACATTGGTCTCTTTGATACATATGATTTTAGCTATCTATGATTTTCACCTCTCTCCAATAATTCTTAGGACATCAAATGTTACCTTTATAGTTTATTCATAAGAATCAGTAATTTTGGAGAGTCATTGGCTAACAGCTTAATCCTATACTTGCCAGTTGCACTGTGGCATTGCTGAAAAGGCCACTGTTGTATCCTGTGAGGCCAGAGCAGCAGCTTGGAATTGGAAGCATTGCAGTTCATGGTACATAGCGGTAAGGATCTGATGTAGTAGCCTCTTCGCAACAGTGACTGAAACTGTAGCCTTTTATACAGCAGTGATGCAAACTTTTTGTCATTGTTGGGCCTTTGACAACCATGGAATACTTGTTCCACTGTCACAAATGACATGTGGGATTGGGCTATCAGGTTTGCACTTAAAAAGAGAAATCTGTCCTTCTAATAGCCACTGTCCTAACAGCATGATTCTGTCCCAGGAAGGTTTAGTTTGTGTGGATGAGGAAAGATTTGCAATTTTACCCTCTATTTTATTAAATGAGTCTTTCTCACTTTACTGGAATTTAACAAGTTGAATCTTATTTTTTGTTCCTCACATTTAAAAGACAGTGGTTTTAGAGGGCCCCCAGAAGTCTGTAAATGTCTAATTTAATTAAAGTGGCTGGAAGGATTATGTACATCTGAGCACTTCTATCTCTTTTGGAAGGATGGTTTAATTATTAAATTGGGCCAATTACTTTTAAAGATAGTTGAATAATGCTCTCTTGTTTATTCTGTTGGCAGCTAAGGCATAGATTAGTAGCAGACTCTCAGGGGAGGGCAGATGTGATGTTAGTAAGAGCCTTTTTAATGCTTTAAAGATAAAAGACAAAAATAATGCAGGAAGAATACAGAATGCTTCAAAAATATTGACCCATATCTATACAGGAATCATTGGCGAGATGTGAAAAGCACAAATTGCTATGTGGTTCATTAGAAAAAAAGTCATTGTAGAATAATGCCTTTAGTAGGACCTCATAAAAGGCTGCAATATAGTGAAAAATAGCAGTGCCCCCCAATTTTTGAAAGTTGTGCTTGTTACTTTGATCTGTGTAATGGCCCCTGCTCCTATAGCCTCTTCGCACAAGGGTAGGGATGCATCGTAAGGGCTGGAATGGGATATTTTTGTCCTCTGGTTACTTGGACCCAAAAAACATTACCAACATGGATCCAACATGATTTATGCTGTCCTGTTTATTTTGGATTGTCCTTTACTGTGGTGGTTCTCAACTCTTAAGGCAGCTTTACTTCCAAAGTATGTTGTTGCGGGGCAGGGACAAGGATGGTGACATGATCTCCAAGATAGTGCCTCTTTTGGGTGGGAAGGGGACTATTTCCAGAGCCAACAGGGGGGCTGCCCATGTCTGGGTGTGTGTGCACAGAGACCTGCTGTGTGCTTGCAGGATTTCCTGCTGCTGAACCCTGGCAATTTCCCTTTCTTGTGGTGGCCTTCATCCTATTTCCTTCTTCTTTGTGCTGTCTCTCTGTATTGCTCTCTATCTCTGTGGCTCCTTTATACTTGTCTTCACTGTTGGCTTCCTTCCTCCAAGTGTCTTGACTCATCATTCACCCCATATTCTTCCCTCTTCTATCTCGCTCTATGTTAGCTTTTACCTGTTACTTGTCAACACCTCTGTCTGTTGCCCACCCCATAAATATCCATCTTTTCTTTTTCACTCCACTTCTCAGTCTCTTTGTTGACTACTTCTAGCTCTTCTTCTTGTCCATCTCTATTTGGTCCTTCCCTTCTCCTGGTCCTGTTGTCCTTCTCCAGCCCTTTCCACCCAGCTCTGCTTTAAATAATCTCAACCTGCATTCTTCTCTGTGGCTCCACTGCCTTCAACTGTGAGGCAGTCAGTGTTTGACTTGTGCTGATGCTATGAGATAATGAGCACAATCCTAACCATGTCTACTCAAATGCAAGCCCTATTGTGTTCAATGGCTCTTACTCCCAGGAAAATGTCTTTAGAATTGCAGCCGATGGCTCAGTTCAGCCACCAAACAAGAATCTATCATTAGTAGGCCATGTGGATTATTTTGCCTGTCTTTGGTATCTGAGTTAATACTGGCTACATTTTGCAGTTCTCTGTTCCTTGTACTGCTAAAGACATCAAAATGAAAATTAAGCAGCCTCTGATTTAGTATTATGAACTGCAGTGGCTCAGTGGTTAAAGTTGCTGTGCTTGTTGACCTAAACGTCAGTGGTACAAGACCCAAGAACTGGAAAACGGAGCTTGCTCCTGTTGCTTGTCCAGCTCCTGCAAGCCTAGCCGTTCAAAAGCATGTAAATGGAAGTAGATAAATATGAGGTAGGTACCACTTCAGTGAGAAGGTGAGTAGTTTCATGCACTTTGGCATTTAGTCAAGCTGGCCACATGGACCATGGAGTTGACTTCGGACAATGTAAGTTCTTAGGCCATATAATGGGCTGAGTATTGCTTCCTAGAATCAATTACTATTAGCAGGGGACACCTTTACCTTTTTTTAGCAGTATGCAATGAGTAGACAAATGTTAGTTGAAGTGCCTAGGGTTGCCAGCACATGAGAAGAAAGCTATCTTGGCCTGTTCTTATGCCTTTAACAGAATCTTCATTTGCAGAAGGCAGCAGGGAGCATGGAGAGAAACACTATCACATGATTATGTCTGCAGGTCAAGTTACTGTTAAAATAACTTGAGCAAGTGGCACTTAAATAGTTGTCACCTTAAACCCAGCCTGTTAACCAGCCATGCTGGAGCTGTCATCACTTCCACCCTTGTCATCACTACACTCAACACTGGATGCTGTTAGTATCTCTCAGTACGGTGCTTCTCAATTTCCTCCCAGTTTGGGGGTTCCCCTCCTGGAACTACAGATTTTCACTATGCCTCTGTTCCCAGCCATTGAAAAGAATAGAACTGTACTACTGCCAATCTGCATTTGGTGCCTTATCTATCTATCTACAGTATTTATATACTACTTTTCAACTGAAAAAGTTCCCAAAGCGGTTTACAAAGAAAATGGAAAAATAATAATAGCTAATTAAAAGCTAATGGGTCCCTGTCCCAAAAGGGCTCACAATCTAAAATGCAAAAAAGAACACCAGCAGAAGCCACTTGAACCGACACTGCTGGGGTGTGTAGGGCCAGTTACTCTCTCCCTGCTAAATAAAAGAGGAGCACCCACTTGAAAGAGTGCCTCTTGCTCAGTTAGCAGGGGTATGCCTTCTATTTTTGTGATCAGCAAAGGCTATGTTTTGAATTGTGTCTAAAAGTGTGAAAAAGAAGGCTGAAGAGTTCTCAGTCAAGTCTGATGTTTTCTGCCAAGTTCCTCTAACTTCCAAGTGGTCCTTTCTGCCATTGCCTTCCTTTTCATCTCCTACTAGCGAAAGTGTACCTGCGTTGCGGGAGTAAAATTTCCCATACAACATCCCCCCACTGTGCATCAACCGCCCATGCACATCAACCCCCCCATAAGCCTCCACCCCATGCACAACATCCCCCATTTTCATCCCCCCTATGCACATCATCCCACCATGTGCATCGTCCCCCATGTGCATTGTCCTCCATGTGCATCGTCCCCCATGCGCATCATCCCCCATGCGCATCGTCTCCCATGCGCAATGGCCCCCATGTACAACAGCCCCTCATGCACAGCATCATCCCTCATGCAATACCTCCCTCCAAACAACACTCCCCCCCACCCCCCCGTGCACCAGGCACTGAGCACCAAATTGGCTGGATGTTGTTCAGTCTTCCATGTTAAGTATAGGACAAAAACACGTTGCCCCCTTTTCAGCCCCTTAAGGGTTAAATTTCTCCAGATGGTTCTTGGTGGGTGTTCATGTGACATAAGGAACACTCTCCTCGAATTTCATGCTTTTAGGTCCAGGGGTTGGGGCAGAGTATCCATCAGTCACCGATTCTTCAAGGCAAAGTACAGGGAGGAAAACACATTGTGCCCCTTCCAATTGGAATTTCCAAAAACTGTTTCTTAGTGACTCCCTCAGTCACGGAAGGAACACCCACTCCAAATTTCACGCTTTTAGGCCCAGGGGTTTTGGCTGGGCATTGATGAGTGAGTGAGTGAGTCAGTCAGTCAGTCAGTCAGTGACTTTTCATTTATATATATATATCTATATATATAAAAGAGAAAAGTCACTCACTGACTGACTCACTGACTGAGTGAGGATGGGGGATGATGCGCATGGGAGGAATTTGCACATGGGGGGAAGTTGTGCATGGGAGATGATGTGCATGGGGGGACGATGCGCATGGGGGGACGATGCGCATGGGGGGACGATGCACATGGGGGGACGATGCGCATGGGGGGACGATGCGCATGGGGGAATGATGCGCATGGGGGAAGTTGCACATGGGGATGATGCGCATTGGGGGAAGTTGCGCATGGGGGAAGTTGCGCAAGGGGAAGTTGCGCATGGGGAAAGTTGCGCATGGGGGAAGTTGCGCACGGGGGGATGATGCGCATGGGGGATGATGCGCATGGGGGAAGTTGCACATGGAGGGAATTTGCGCATGGGGGATGATGCGCATGGGGGAAGTTGCACATGGAGGGAATTTGCGCATGGGGGGATGATGCACATAGGGGGAAGTTGTGCACGGGGGAAGTTGCACACAGGGGAAAGTTGCACACGGGGGAAAGTTGCGCATGGGGGGATGATGCACATGGGGAAAGTTGCGCATGGGGATGATGCGCATGCAGGAAGTTGCGCACAGGGGAATGTTGTACATGGGGGTAGGTTGCACATGGGTTGTTGATGCGCCTTGTGGGATGTTGTATGGGGAAGTTACTCCCGCAACGCGGGCACACTTTTTGCTAGTGTGTATATATATATATATATATATATATATATATATATATATATATATATATATATATATATATATATATATGTGTGTGTGTGTATATATATATATATATATATATATATATATATATATATATATATATATATATTTCAGAGACAGAGCATGCATTGCTTTTTCCCCATAGTGTGCCTGCCTGTTTGTAAAGGTTGCACAGTTGCACTGGCTTGTTTGCTAAGAACCATAAGCTGTTCTGAAAATATTAATATTGACAGATGGGATAGAAATTTGTCAAACAAAACATTTCAGTAGCCTTGGTTGCCTTGTTGTTGCAAACTCTAGCACTCACAGCCCTCAGGTGACTTTCCCCTTCATTAACCGTGATTGCCTTGTCCTCCTACTCTGAAAGCGGGTAAGCTAGATTTGCTCACCAGATCAGTATTGTAGGTGTATGTATTTTTCAGACAGTAGAGTCTTTTTGTATTAGTGGCTTGACTGGTTTTGTGTGGGGAATAACTTGTTATTAACTAACGCTGTACTTGTCAAGAATGAAAGATGAGAAGCTGCATGCCAAAAACTGGATAGTGATAGGCAATTTGACTGGATCCTTCTCTATTTCTCTTCGACAGTATACTTCACCTGCTGTTGAGAGGTAGGTCTTGCCCTATAGCCGAGTCCTGACCATTTAATCCCAGTTGCAAGGATGAAGTATGTTCTCTTCCTATTTCAACGTTCCACAGCTTTTCTTCCAAGCTGCTTCTGCCACAATGCAAGTGAAGGATGAGACTATATTTTCTTGCCTGTCATCTGGAGAAGCAATTTTGACATTATTCCACGTTTATGTTCATTAATATGGGGCAGAAACACTCAGGTACGATACAGTCTTGGTAGATCACTGTATAAAGACTTACACTACTATCCAGAGTAACTACGGGAACACGTAAGAGACATTACGTGCACCCATAGTTACTGCACCACCTTGTGAAAACCTATGGGAAATTCATATTGCAATCCAGAGTAAATTGTTCTTACACTGGAGCAAGGACTCCCCATAGTTACTCTGGATTGCACTCTTAGGCTGAGTGCTAGACCAGATGGGTTTGATCTCAGTCAAGGGCTTTTCAGAATCACCCATGGCAGGGACAAAAGAAAAGATGTAAGGAAATTGAGAATCTGCACAGCCAGTCCAGAAAGTGGTTTCCCACAGCAGAAACCCACTGGGAAAGAGCATCTCCTAAAATATTTAGCATTTGAAGCGTACGCCTCCAAAATTCGATGATGTCAGAACATGTCCTGTTTTTTCAGTTAATTCAGAGGCAGCACAATCCTAAACTCTTGTTAGGCTGGCACAAATCCCATGATGACCAGGGGGGTGTTGCAAAAGTGCCAGTTCTGTTCCACTCTGGTGATGCTTAGGCCAGTGCACAGATATGTGCCAGCTTCCCCAAACCATCAAGAAAATGGGGGATGGATATGATGGCCATAGTTATAGATGAATACTTTAACTTATGGAAATAATTGAGATTCAGATGCTACAGTGCTTTCACCCCAATATTCATAACTAAGTAGAATGGGAAAAAGCAGAACAATAATCACCATTTTTTAAAAAGCTAAATATTTTCAATAATTAATTTGAAATGATCTCTGTTATGGCTGGCAGAATTATACAAATAAGGAATTTCACGAAACTTAAAGACTCACAGCTCAATCCTGTGATCAGGCTGCATTGCTGGAACTAATGCTCTGGCAGTGCAACTGACATATTGTGTTGCAAAATGTTATGCCATGTAGCAAACTATGAGGCAGCCTTGAAATTTTAGCTGATAGTTTTTAAAAAATTCTCTCTGTCGTTCAGTGTTTTGGAATGAAGATCTTCCTGCTCTTCAGCCTCAAATTAATTGATTTTGCTGACATAAATACTCAGAGCTTTAGCAATACTGTCTAATTTATTTAATCCTCCTGTCATGATTTATAACTTACTGACTTGAGAGAAAATTATAGGGGGCATTCAGAATTCTGCATGAATTTTATTTGCACAGTCAATGCTCATTAGCATTGTTTTCCCAGTACAGAATTGTGTGAGCCTGGATGCTATCTTTAAAACACAGTTTCAATCAGAGTGACCAGATGACTGGAAAAAACCCGGATTTGTCCGGATTTTTAGCGTCCTGTCCAGGTGTCCTACATTTTGGCTTCATTGTCCTACATTTTGGCTTCATTTTGTAACTTCACGGTAGTGCACAGTACCCTATCATGCCATATGTCGTTGGATTTGTATTGAAGAGCAGAATCCAATGCAATAATCAGTTTTGAGATATCTTCCTATCAAAAGTTATGGTCAAAAAACAGAAAAACAAAAACAAGAAAAATACATTTTTTGGCAATTTTTTTAAGCGGGTAGGAATTTTGGCCTTGATGTTCAGGAATTTTGGGTTTGGCATCTGGTCACCCTGGTTTCAATCCCAACTCTTGTGCCACCTGGTGACAGCACAATGTGGTGACAGCACAATGTCCTCCAGAGGACCTTTAAACACCACTACCAGTTTTCATCAGAAACTATCTTTTCCAAAGATACCAAAACTATATTTTGAAAGTCCTCAGAAGGCCTCCACGTGGCCGGAGAAAACAGTGTGGAGCCTCCCTGGTCCTCAGAAGACTACTGTGGGTGGCTGAAAGTGGTAGTGGGGAATGTGCATGGTGGCAGGAGGATGGGTGTCATCAGAGGTATGGCATGTTGGGGGACTTGCTCCCTTGACTCCCACAGTCTGCCAGTGTTTAATTGTATTATGAAAAACTTGCATCTTATGAGTTAGTAAGATTTTTTGTTGTAAAATTCAAGTAATAACAAAAATATGTTTTTTATTAAAGCTTAATAAATTTATGTTTACTCTAAGTTCTGTGGAGTTCCATTTTCTTGTAAATATGCACAGGGTCACAGCCTAAACTACATACTTTTCTCTTTCATGCATGTATTCAGTATTTACTGATTCCTGCTAATTATTGACCGGTTGAGGTAATTAATTTTTGCTTGCGGCCAGTTGATATTCATATTTGTAGAAAGAAAACTCTTTAAGGCTCAAATCCTAACCACTTTTGTGTTCTAACCCATCTGTGTCAATGGGACAAGTGCCACATCCTGCAACTGTGGGGAGACAGAACATTCAGAAACTGTGGCAAAGAACAGAGTGCTTCCATAAATTTGAGACTCTTGGGCACAATCCTCACCAACTTTCCAGCAACAAGGTAAGGGCAATGCAGGTCCAAGGTAATGGAGCAAGCATTCCCTTAGTTTGAACAGGACTCTGTGATTGTCTGTTTCCACATGAGAGACTTTATTTTGAAGCAGTCAAGGTCAGGACCTGGATGGGGGTCCAGAACATAGGATTTGTCTGCAGGATAAGGTTCAAGGTTTGGTAAAAGCTGTTTCCTAAGAGTGTGTGTGTGTGTTTAATCTGTGACAGAAAAAATACAGTGCATTGGATTTCATAGGAATGTAAGAACACATGAATCAAACAAAATTGTTGGCTTCTTAATGTTAAATATCATTGGTGAGGATGTGGGACAATATATCTCTCTCTCTCTCTTATTTATTTACTAGCGAAAAGCGTACCCGCGTTGCTGGTGTAACATTTCTCCCTATGCCATCCCCCCATGGTGCAGAAACACCCCATGTGCCACTTCCCCATGCGCATCATCCCCCATGCACATCGTCCCTCCATGCGCATCATCCCGAATGCGCAACTTCCCCCATGCGCAACTTTCCCCATGTGCAACTTTCCCCCATACGCATCGACCCCAATGCGCAACTTTCCCCCATGCGCATCATCCCCCATGCGCAATTTTCCCCATGTGCAACTTTCCCCCATATGCATCAACCCCAATGCGCAACTTTCCCCCATGAGCATCATGACCCCATGTGCATCATGTCCCCACGCGCATCATGTCCCCATGTGCAAATTTCCCCCATGTGCAACTTTCCCCCGTGCGCATCATCCCCCATACACATCATCCCCCCATGCGCAACTTCCACCCATGCGCAACTTCCACCCATGCACATCATCCCCTCATGCGCAACTTTCCCCCATGCGCATCATCCGCCGATGCGCAACTCTTCCCCATGCACAACTTCCCCCATGCGCAACTTTCCCCATGCGCATCATCTGCCGATGCGCAACTTTCCCCATGCGCAACTTTCCCCATGCGCAACTTTCCCCATGTGCAACTTCTCCCCATGTGCAACTTCTCCCCATGCACAACTTTCTCTCATGCACATCAACCCCCATGCGCAACTTTCCCCATGCACAACTTTCCCCCATGCTTAACTTTCCCGCATGCGCATCATCCCCATGCGCAACTTCCACCCATGCGCAACTTTCCCCATGCGCAACTTCCCCCATGCGCAACTTCCCCTCATGCGCATCATCTGCCCATGCGCAACTTCCCCCATGCGCATCAACCCCCATGCGCATCTTTCCCCCATGCGCAACTTTCCCCCCTGCTCAACTTTCCCCTATGCGCATCATCCCCCATGCATATCATCCTCCCATGCACAACTTCCACCCATGCGCAACTTCCACCCATGTGCAACTTCCCCCATGTACATCATCCCCTCAAGCACAACTTTCCCCATGCACATCATCCGCCCATGCGGAACTTTCCCCCATGCACAACTTCCCCCATGCGCAACTTTCCCCCATGCGCTTCATCGCCCATTCGCAACTTTCCTCCATGCTCAACTTTCCCCCATGCGCATCATCCCCCCATGCACAACTTCCACCCATGCGCAACTTCCTCATGTGCATCATCCCCTCAAGAGCAACTTTCCCCATGCACATTATCCGCCGATGCGCAACTTTCCCCCATGCGCAACTTTCCCCCATGCGCAACTTTCCTCCCATGCGCATCATCCTCCCATGCGCAACTTTCCTCCATGCGCAACTTCCCCCCATGCGCAGCATCCTCGCCAGCGTAACTTCTTCCTCCGAACAACATCCCCCAGTGCACCAGGGTCTGAGCACCAAATTGGCTGAGGTTGTTCAGTCTCCCATGTTAAGTATAGGACAGAAACACGTTGTCCCCTTTTCAGCCCCTGAAGGGTTAAATTTCTCCAGATGGTTCTTGGTGGGAGTTCAGGTGACAGAAGGAACTCCCAGAATTCCAAGCTTCAGGCCCAGCAGTTGGGGCGGAATGTTGATGAGTCAGCAATTCTCAATGCAAAGTATAGGGAGGAAAACGCATTGCGCCCCTTTTCACCCCCTTCCCGTTGGAATTTCTGAAAACCGGTTCTTAGTGCACCCCTCCGTCACGGAAGGAACACCCACCCCAAATTTCACGCTTCTAGGGCGGGCAGTTTTGGCAGGGCGGTGATCAGTCAGTCAGTCAGTCAGTGACTTTTCTTTTTTATATATATAGATTTATTTATTTATTTATTTATTTACCCACCCTGCCTTTCCAACACAAATGCCCAAGGTGGCTTATAAAGCTTTAGTTCCTTTTTCCCTGCTGTCCTCAGAAACTCAGGAGTTCAGTGAGGAGGAATGGCTTCATTGAGAGCCAGTTGACTCAGTGATGCCACATTCTAAAACGGCGATTTTTTTTTCATTGCTTCATCTTCCTCAGAATTTTAGAGTTAAATGGCAGTCCCCCACCCCGTCTTGTTTCAGTCAAGAATCTTTCAGTAGCCCTACGTAGAGACGCCAGGGATTGAACCCAGGACTCTCCATACAATTTATTTGTTTTATTTCAGTGGGATGTCCATTGGGGTGAACCACTACAATCTGGAGGAGGAAGCATAGTCTCAAAGGATTAATCTGGGACATCTTCTGTGCCCCCACCCTTTAGAGTAATCTGGTTCTCTGTGCCAGGTGCTTTGGAGTTCCAAGATAGCCTTCCCTTGCCTTAGGCAAGAGCAGGGTGGCCATATAGAATGGAGGACAGAGTGCCTCTAAAAAAAATAAGCAGGCCTCTGTTAGTCTTGGAAGACTATGGTATCGTGCTCGGTACTGCATACGAAGCACGAAAGACTGGGTTAGGTTGTTATGGAGGATAGGCTGTTACCCAAGCATCAAATCCCCCCTCTCCATGCCACTGAATTAGTCCAATGAAAAGGCAGAGCCAATACGATTGGATCCAGCCGGCATCGCAGTGCTGGGCTAAGGACAGGAGCTCACCCTGTCTTGTGGGCCCGACGCAGGTCTCGAACCCGGGCCTGCTGGTTAACAGGCACAGTGTCGTAACCACTTACGCCACCCACAGCCCAGAGTGCCTCTACTTTTAAGCATTGCATAGAGGAGGGAATTTAGGCAGTTGCTGCTTTTTAAACCCTTCTGTGTTGAGCTAAACCTTCCTAAATTCCCTCTTCTGTCCAATGATTAAAGGTAGAAGCACTCTGTCCTCCATGTTATATGGCTACCCTCTCGTCCCCCTCCTGGCTTTCTGGAGTACCAATACTGCCCTAGTCCCTCTCCTGCAAAGACTTACTTAGGGAGTAAATCTCCCTAAAATTTTGAGTACCACTGTCCTAGAGGGCCAGTCCTAGAGGCAGCTCCAATACACCTTGTCTTGTCTCAAAAGAAATCTCTTCAGAATGCTTGGCATCTAGAAAATAATATAACTGAGGATACAGCAAATAAGTTCCACTTATTTTTTTAATGAACAGAATATATTGTTCACATGTTTAAGTGGCATCTCTTTAAAGAGTAGAATAAGCAATGAATTCAACCCAAAGCCTTCATTAAAGTTCAGTCTTCTCTCTCATCTTGAAAGTAGTCTTGATGACTGGTTATTATTATCCGCTAACCCCTCCTCTTTTTCACTAAAGATGTTTGCAGCCTTGGTGACAATTTGATTAAAGTATGCTGAGAAGTGTGTCTCTGTATTTAGTGATCATATACTCGCTAGGTCTTTTGGCAGTCAGGTTGCCTTTGGAATATAACTATACTGGTAAGGTAAAGGGTTAACAAAGTGGCTTTGCTTAAAGCTAGTTATATTAAATCAGTACCACTTGTTGCAGTTGCTTTGCTAAAATCTAGTAGCTTTGTGGTAGCTTTGTTAAATTCTAGAATATATTGGACAACCGTGCAGTGGCATGATTTTGTATCACAAACAAAAGTTCACATAATCCTCAAACCAAGATGTAATCATCATCTTTTAGCAGTCCTGCTGCTTGCCTTCCTTACTGCCTTCTGGAGACCATGTGTTTGTTTGGTGGAGAGATTCCCTCCTTTCAAATTTTTTAACCACCGATCAGAAATGATGATAAGGTTGGGTATTTTTAAACCCAGAGCTGCCAGACTTACGATGAAAATATGAAAAATCTCAGTTTTCCTTTAAATACAGTGGCGCCTCATGTAACAAGTGCCTCACATATAGTATGTTCCATGTAACAAACAAAAATTTATCTAGGATTCTGCTTCACGTAACAAACTGTGCTTCACTTACTGTGCACACTTGTTGGCACACAAACTGTGCACACTTGTTGGCAGTTGGGGCAGACACACAGGCCAGCAGCCCTTTTAAATAGCGAAAGCAACACTTCTGCACTGTTCCTCCTGTGGCTGGGCGTCCGCTGGGCAGAGGGAGAGAAGAGCAGTGGAGAAGAGAGAAGCAGCTCAGGGCTAGCCAGAAGGGAGCAGGGGAGAGAGAGGATCAGGATGATGAGAAGGAGAAAGTGAGGAGACACTTGGAAAGTGTCTTGGATTGCAGCCTCCTAACCATGTCTACCCAGAAGTAAGCCCCATTGTGTTAAATGGGGCCTACTCCCAGGAAAGTATCTTTAGGATTGTAGCCTAAGTAGACTTCATGCACACTAAATGCATGTTTTGAATTCAATTCCAGTGTTTTGTCATCATTTTTACATCCAGTTAATATTTATATATGAATATTTTGGGGGTTGTGGAACCAATCATCTGAGTTTCCATTATTTCTTATGGGAAAATCTGCTTCATGTAAAGAATGTTTCACGTAACAAACATGCCTCCAGAACGAATTAAATTTGTTATGTGAGTTGCCACCGTATAGGAATTGTTTGTAACTCTTTTTTTGTTCTTTAAAAGTATTTGTAATAAATTTGATGTGGGCTGAAGAGGGGCATCGCAGAACTACAGTTAATAGTGAAATCCTATCTTTCGACTGAGGCAGTGTAGCTGTCCCTTTGCCAACTCAGAATGTCACAAAGAAACATTAGGCATGTTTGCAACAATTCATGTGTTGACAGTGCTGGCCCAGTGGCATGTGCCTCCCTGATGGCACCAGTCTGTTCCAGTGCCAGCTGGCACAGGTATGTGTGAGGAGGGGGCACAGAGTCTGGGAGAGTGCATTTTGGAGGCAAGAAGGAAGTATTTCTGGATGGAACTAGGACAGGGGCAGGCCTGGGAGAGGGGTGGGATCAAGCCTCACCTACCAAATTTCTAAACCCTTCCTGAGTTGGGAAGCCCTACACAGATACTTTTAAGCTTTACACCAGCTGTATAACTGGCGGGGATCAAAGAAATTCCATAAAAATGGTTTACTTGGAATAAGTGGAAATAATCGACTCAATTCAATAATGGACACTTTGCAGTGGTGTCCTTGTTTAGTAATAATGTGATATTCCTCCCTTGTTCTAAAAACATGTAGGGATGTATCATGTAAAATTTCCTTTTATTTGGTTATAGTTTCCAGACCCTTATGATGTATTTGTTGAATGCAGTTATCAGGGTTCAGGTGCTAAAGATGCCATCTTTTGGATGGAACATCTCCCGTGCCTTAGAGTTGTACGACAGGCAAAAATTCAATAGGTACGTTTCAGCACAAAAATGCAGTGATGGAAAAAAGCATGTTGAAATTTGAAATCTTGTTGAAATTTCTAGAAGTGATACAGGTATTGAAAACAGAAGAACCTGCTTTAAAAAAGGTAGCCAACGAAAGCAATGTTTTTTTACAATGTTAATTAGATATTCAGTCAGAATGCAGTCTGATGATGATTGTTTCCCAAACTGTGTGACTTGTAACCTCTCATATTCTGAGTATTCCTGCTTTAAGAGCCAGAGTAAAAATGTGTAACTAATTTTTTGATGCATATCTACAAGCAAAATCATGTGATTACCAGTTTGATGATTATAGATATTTAAGTATCATTTAGTGAACCTTTTTGCTGCAAATCTGAGTAGTCTCACTACATTCCATGATGTTGATTGAATATAGTGATTGTGATTCAATATACAGTACTTAATTGAAATGGACACGTCTGGTAACAGCAGCTTGCCATCAGCATAACCCATGAGTTACTAATGTTGACTGTTTCTGTTATGGTTAATTTTACAACAATGTGTGCTTTATTCAGCATAACTGGAACAGACTGGATTGATCAATTAAATATACATTTTGTGTTGCAGTTAAGCTATGTAAAGATACAAGAAAAATGGTTATACAATGTTTCTGGAATTGTGAAATAGTTCTATGGTTAACAGAAGGAACTGTTAACCAGGATTTCCCCAATCATCTGTGTGCCTCTTAATCTGTCAAAAAGACTACTTTAGTTTCCTTAACAGAAAGCAGATTGTAACCTACTTAGGGTCCAGTCCTACACTATCTATCTATCTACAGTATTTATATACTGCTTTTCAGCAAGTTCACAAAGTGGTTTCCAAAGAAAATGGAAAAATAATAATAGCTAATTAAAAGCTAATGGGTCCCTGTCCCAAAAGGGCTCACAATCTAAAATGCAAAAAAGAACACCAGCAGAAGCCACTTGAACCGACACTGCTGGGGTGTGGAGGGCCAGTTTCTCTCCCTGTGCTAAATAAAAGAGAAACACCCACTTGAAAGAGTGCCTCTTGCTCAGTTAGCAGGGGTTATATACTAGCTACACTATACTAGCTGCACTGCAGCAGTACTGTGGCTCAGTACAAGCTTTCCTTACCTATGTAGAGTCCCAACAACCCCGATGGATCTGCTAGGAGCTGTTCTAGCTGTTTAACTGGTGTAGAGCCAAGAAGACTTGTGTAGGGCTCTGATGTCCAGGAGGGGGATGGGATTTAACAGGAGGCCTGAATCATCTTCTTGGCTACCCTTCCCAGTAGAGTTTTGTCTTCTCCCCATAATTTTCCTGTTTAATAATGCCTCCCTGCTGCCCTGTGGGGCAGCAGCATCTCACCTGAGCAACACCTATGTACATCCCACTGATTCTGAGGCCTAGCATCCACTGGCTCTAGACTCCCCACCATTCAAAGGGTGAACATATGACCTGAAATTTCTGGATTTGTCCTTTTTTTTAGCCTCCTGTCCAGGTGTCTTTCAAAAAGTTGTCATATGTTGTTGGATTTGTAGTGAAGAGAAGAATCCAATGCAAAAATCAGTTTTGAAATATCTCCTTCCTATCAAATGTTATGGCAAAAAAACTAAAACTAAATATATATATATTGAGCTCTATGGAAAAGTGAAAGTGCCCAATATTGCGGCTTTCCTCCAGAGTAGGTAAATGTGCCATTGTCTACCAGAAAGGCCAGGCTGAGAGGAATCCAAGACCTTGTCCTCACCTTGACCATTCGTCTTCCAACCTCTGCAAACATACCTTATGATATGTTTGTGGCAGCCATTGCTTGAGCAGTGTATAGACCACTGGCAGTGCCCTGAAGTAGAATCATGTTGCCTGTTTCATGAGCAACAGAATCTTTTATGTCAGGTCAGCCAATTGTCATCATAGATGTCACCACAATGGACACAATACTATGTAGGTTATAAAATAAGTAATGAAAAGTATGAGATGTCTGATCCAGAAGTTTCATGTCTGATTCATTAACTTTCACAAGGCCTTTTTGGTCAAGCAAGGCCTATTTGGTAAGAGCTGAAGACTAACTAATTTATAGTTATCTGGAAAATGGAAATTCAGAGGTCAGGGGTTGAAAAAAGTACAATTTACATGGAAAATAATTGCAGTTGAATTTCTTAACAATAAGTGTAGCACTAAAACCCTCCAGCGAAGAATTGAAGAAGTAAGAAATAAGTTTATTTCACATCAAAATTCTGGGACTGATGGTGGGAAAGTGTCTTTTGAAGGCAGCAGGACGAAAAGAGAATCCGGATAGAATCATAGATTAGTTAAGGTTCATTGAGTGGCTTTGTTGAAAATTCAAGAAGAACATTTAAATAGCGAAGCACTGATAAAGGTGCAGGGCATCACTGATCTGTTTCCATAGTGACGTTGTTCCAACAGAGGCCTTGAAGATAATTGAATACCCTCTTTTATGGAAACCCCATCATTATGTGTTCGGTCTCCTCTGATTGGATTCAGGGAGGTAAAGTAGAGTAGGTAGTAGACAGGCAGTTGGCTGGAATAGCTGCACCTCTCGGTAAACCAAACTGAGACTGCAATCCTCTCCACACTGCCTTATGAGTAAGCCCTTTTGACTATTATGGTACTTACTTCTGGTCTTTAACTCAAGTCAGTTTTGAATATTTCTATATGCCCCTTTATTTACTATAGCATTAAAATTCACCTGTCAATATCCTTATCACATTTCTTCCCCATCTTTCCTTAAAAAATAATCCCATGTATGTAAAAGGGTACGTAAAATGTGAAGCAGGATCAATTCTGGTTTCCTTTCCCTTTCAAATGTTGACTATGGCTGCAATCCAGAGCAAATTCAGCCTGCTCTGACCTAACTGCACTCTCCTAACTATTCTGTATCCAGAGCAGAAAGTTATGCTGAATCCAGAGAGTCAGGAAGCCTGGGCTGCCCTAACTGCTCCAGAGCATGCTAAGTAATTGACACAAGGGGAAGACTTGCTCCTGAGGAGACACCCCTCAGATCACACTGAACAAGGAACAGCTGTGGTGCCTACAGTGGTGACATGACTCTGCACATCACCTGGTGCAGAAGTCTGTGCATCATCCCTGGGATGCGCGCTCCCCCTACCTGGACTGCGCAGTCACCAAAGTTGGCGCCTGCACAGTTGTTTCTGAAGCCAACTGGCTTCAGAAAGAGTACTGCGCAGGCACCATCTCTGACACCTGCGCAGTACTTTTCTGAAGCCTTTTGGCTTCGGGGGAGAATGTGCAGGCGTCAGAGTTGGTGCCTGTGCAGTACTCTTTCTGAAGCCATTCGGCTGCCGCTCCGCCTCCTGAGTGAGGCCAAATGGCTGTGCAGAGGCGCGAACTTTCTCTGCTCTAAGGAAGTCTCCCCTGAAGCTGTTCGGCATGCTCAGTGTGTTTCTGCGCAGTGCATCTCAGATGGCCGTTCAGGCCAGCTCCTCAGACAAGTGTCAGCTTCTGGCTGATTCTCCGCCTTGGAGCAGGCCTGAATGGGGGTGCTGACGCCCGGGGCCTGCCAAAGGACAGTCAAACTCCTCCGGCACATCACCCCATACAGAGCGCATCCCCAATGCAGCCCACACCAGCCGCACCAGTCTGGTGACGCCACTGGGTGCCTGCCTTATAAGGAGTCCCTGATGAGATGTCAGTACATTCTACAGTGAATACAAGGGGCTTCTTGGAGTGGCCTGCTGTATCCTGAGGTTTGTGGGCAGCCGTAGTTTGTTCCATATCCTGAGGCTGAGAGGCAGGGGTTGCAGCTAGGCTGGCCAAGAACTCAGATTTTTGGTCAGCACTGCCATTCTTACTCGGGCCTTATCATGGACCCCTATGGGTCTACTCATTACTATACCTGCTCCTGAGGTGGTATAACTCTGAGGGCTGGAAGAGGGCATTTCTGCCTTGGAAACAGGCTCTGGATTCAGAGTAACTGCTCTGCCCTAGGCAATGCTAAACATGCCCTCAACTTGCTTCTCCTGAGCTGCTTAGGCTGCCCCAGTTAGGGCAGAGCAGGTCCTCCTCTCTTAGGGCACCCTATCTTGCCTTGCTCTGCCCTAAGCCTCCTTCAGAGTAACTGGGCTGGAGCATCTTGCAGTTGCTCCAACCTAGTGTTAGATAGGGCAACCTAAGGGCTCTTATGTGGACAGATTAGTTGCTCTGGATTGGGCTGTCTGACCGCAATAATTACAACCAGCCTTTGAAAGGTAGGGTGGCTTTGATAGTTGCTTCCAGATTATGGCATTATCAATCTGCCCTTTTCCCAAAGACTGTAGAGTGTGTATGTGATCCTCTTTCTTTTATCCTCAGAAGAACTCTGCTTAGGCTGAAAATGGGCCCATGGTTACTCAATAAAATTTCAGTACTTTGAGGGGATTTTACTCTGGGTCTCCTGATTCCTTGTCCAACACCATAATAACTACGAGCTTTTTTCTGTACTCTTGAAAATGAACAGATACTGTATGATGGAAAACTGTATCTGTTTTAATTAACACTTAAGTTTGTATGAAGCTCTTTCTAATTACGTGTAGTTCATTTCATGGTATCTTATTTCTGGGATATAAGATATAAGGCCTGCTTTTTTATATCTGGGACATTCAAATTTTTCTTGTAGATTTGGCATTGAGGGTACCGAGGTCAGTACCCTACTGATAAAATAAAGGCTTGAGTATTTCCGAGGCACATAAGGCATAAAACTTTGATTTACCAAATACATTTTGTTAAAACCTTAATTGTTTTCTAAAACCTTGTACGTTGGAGCCTGAAATTTGAGAGAGAACATTCAAATTGGAAAAAGTTGAAAAATATTCACTCAAGGTAGCTTCTGCTCTGTTCTCTGAACATTGTAAACTGGTTAAAAACTGGAAAATACCCCTAATAAATGTAAAACCTTTAGCAAAATGTCTACAGTGTTAAAGCTATAAAAGAGCAATATTTTGGCAACTCTGGGAAATTTTGAAACAATATCTATGAAGTTTCTGCCCTTCCTCCTCATGCTGTGCAATTGAGACTCCATTTCCGTCACTGTAATCAATAGGAAACTGGCAAGTGTAACAAAGTGAGAAATATCTGGTCTTGTGCCAATAATTGTGTTGCCTTTTAATTTTCTTTGTAGCAGAACAAAAACCCTCCCAAGGTGGTGGTCAAGAAATAGATTCTGTCCATCGCAGCATCTTCCTTGTTGCTAGCTTGCTGCAAGTTGCAGATCTCTGTCTCTAGTATCTTCTGCAAGCCAAGACATTTTCCGTCTGGTCAAGCAAGGCTACTTTAAATAAGAAGAGTGGCTATTAGGACTACCAAGAAACATAGGCAAAATAAGCCCCAGATTTTCCTGTCCTTGTAACAGGAATTCTTGCAGAGGAAATGGTCAGTTCTGTACAAAAATGCTGAGAGTGTAGCAGAAATATAATTGGGGGAAGGGTTTACAGTTCTCTCCCAGTTTCCATCCCAGTTCTACCTGTGATAGCTTGCAGTTGTGAATAATCAGAAATAAAAGATATGCTGGCATCAGAAGATATAGAGGCATGTTGCCTTGCTGCAAAAAATAAAAAAAATCAAGGTACAGTACTTGTTTAAGCATTCCTGATGAAAAAGAAAACAGACATCTGCTGCGCAAGACCTTGAGAAGCATATGGCAAAAGTGAAAGGTTGAGGTGATGATGGTGACTCGAAAGGTCAGTCTGCTTCCAAATGTTAGCTAATGCAGAGTGCTGGATGAATTGTGGCCTGTGACTTTTGGAAGAAAGCAAGAAAAGGCAAGTTTTGTTGGACTTTCATTAAATGTCTCTCTTTGAGTCAGTCTTGTGTTTCCCAGTGGTCCACTTTACTCTTTCAAAGTGCTGGATGGTCTCCCTAATGCATTCTTTTGTATACTTAAGTTTTGTCTTCTTGCCCAGACTTGGCACTAACACCACAGGCAGACGGTGGGAGGAGAGAATGAGTGTATTTTTCATTTGAAGTGAAGCCACACTAGAAGATGTTATGTTTAGTCTCTGAGCCTGATCAGTGCAGTGGAGAACTTTCCTTCTATTAGCAAAACATTAGAGATCCGAACCACCGTGGAAGGGTTGAGAGGTCAAACAAATGTTCTCATCCCAGCATTTTTCATTCACTCAGATGGTGACGGCTGCGGATTAGCTTTTGAATGAGTGAAACTAAAAGGGATCATTCTTCAACCATCACCCTGCCCCCCCAGGGGATGTAGGAAAGCTTGCTGGAGGAGAAACTGGTCAAAAAGCTGGACTGGAAGATACATTGTCATAGGGTACTAGCTAGGTTCATTTGGCCTCCGGGCCCCTAAATTTTTGGTACCTTCTCATATAATGGGGGTATGCCCTCCCACACTCTGAAAGGCAGCTGTTACTGGTGTTCCAGGATGGGAGTAGAGTGGTTCTAGGGGCAGGTGGTTGAGGAGTGGGAGACAGGGCTGGAACTTGGCAGATATGCTGAATCCCACCCTCATTCTCCAGGTGGCACAGAGCAGCCTTTGGCTGCTTGTACATACTCAGCTCTGCACCATCTCCAGAGAAGTTGCAGAACCAGGTAGACCCATAAGGCCTCCTGCCATAAGGAGAAGATTAAGGGTTAGGGGAAAAGTTTTTCCTTGCGCTGCAGTAGCGTGGCAGCAGCCCCAAATGTGCATAGGATACAGCACAGGCTTTGGACAAAATCCAGAGCAAATTCAGCCTGCTCTGACCTAACTGCACTCTCCTAACTATTCTGTATCCAGAGCAGAAAGTTATGCTGAATCCAGAGAGTCAGGAAGCCTGGGCTGCCCTAACTGCTCCAGAGCATGCTAAGTAATTGACACAAGGGGAAGACTTGCTCCTGAGGAGACACCCCTCAGATCACACTGAACAAGGAACACCTGTGGTGCCTACGGTGGTGACATGACTCTGCACATCACCTGGTGCGGAAGTCTGTGCGTCATCCCTGGGATGCGCACCCCCCCACCTGGACTGCGCAGCCACCAAAGTTGGCACCTGCGCAGTTGTTTCTGAAGCCAACTGGCTTCAGAAAGAGTACTGCGCAGGCACCATCTCTGACACCTGCGCAGTACTTTTCTGAAGCCTTTTGGCTTCGGGGGAGACTGTGCAGGCGTCAGAGTTGGTGCCTGTGCAGTACTCTTTCTGAAGCCATTCGGCTGCCGCTCCGCCTCCTGAGTGAGGCTGAATGGCTGTGCAGAGGCGCGGACTTTCTCTGCTCTGAGGAAGTCTCCTCTGAAGCTGTTCGGCATGCTCAGTGTGTTTCTGCGCAGTGCACCTCAGATGGCCGTTCAGGCCAGCTCCTCAGACAAGTGGCAGCTTCTGGCTGCTGCTCCGCCTTGGAGCAGGCCTGAATGGGTGTGCTGATGCCCGGGGCCTGCCAAAGGACAGTCAAACTCCTCCGGCACATCACCCCATACGGAGCGCATCACCCAATGCAGCCCACACCAGCCGCACCAGTCTGGTGACTGCCACTGGGTGCCTGCCTTATAAGGAGTCCCTGATGAGATGCCAGTACATTCTACAGTGAATACAAGGGGCTTCTTGGAGTGGCCTGCTGTATCCTGAGGTTTGTGGGCAGCCGTAGTTTGTTCCATATCCTGAGGTTGAGAGGAAGGGGTTGCAGCTAGGCTGGCCAAGAACTCAGATTTTTGGTCAACACTGCCATTCTTACTCGGGCCTTATCATGGACCCCTATGGGTCTACTCATTACTATACCTGCTCCTGAGGTGGTATAACTCTGAGGGCTGGAAGAGGGCATTTCTGCCTTGGAAACAGGCTTTGGATACAGAGTAAGTGCTCTGCCCTAGGCAATGCTAAACATGCCCTCAACTTGCCTCTCCTGAGCTGCTTAGGCTGCCCCAGTTAGGGCAGAGCAGGTCCACCTCTCTTAGGGCACCCTATCTTGCCTTGCTCTGCCCTAAGCCTCTTCCAGAGTAACTGGGCTGGAGCATCTTGCAGTTGCACAAACCTAGTGTTAGATAGGGCAACCTAAGGGCTCTTATGTGGACAGATTAGTTGCTCTGGATTGTCCTGCAACTAGCTTTCCTGCTCCATCACACTTTAGGATTGCACTATGTATATGCAGTGGAAAGCAACAGCTTTGAAGTTGGACAGAAGGCTTGTAACATAGATAGTCCAACATTCGCAACCTGATTGGAGTGGGAGAACATTTTTTCCTGACCATAATTGCATCAGCCCAGTGCCAGCACTGATACTGAAACACAGTGCAATTACAGGAAGGGCCTAATCATGGCTACTTCTTTTGAGCCACTATATAACAATATCCGGAGCTGCCATTTTCATGGTTTTTGGAATTATAGTTATTGAAGGAACACTTTCAAGAGTCCAATTTCATGATGATGCAGCCCACTAAATTATTATCTTGAAGAGCTCCAGTGCAAAGAGACAGACCCAAAAGCAGCGGAACCTGGGCAGGGACAAATTAACCTGCACTTAGACCACAATCCTAACCGTGTCTACTCAAAAGTAAGTCCCATTGTATTCAATGGGTATTACTCCCAGGAAAGTGTCTGTAGGATTGCAGCCCAAATCTCTCAGGTCTCTCAGGCTGCAATCTCCCCACCCCCAACACACAGGAATGAGTCCCACTGGTTATAAAAGGACTAACTTTAGAGTAGAGATTCAAGGCTAGGTCCCTCAGGCTCCTTTCCATTGCCCTCCTTACATAGGAGAGAGCCCCTTTGAATGTAATCGGCTTACTTCAGAGTAGACATGCATAGGCTGGTCTCTCAGGAGAGACTGAATATGTGCTGGCAGAGCACTGAAACCGATCATATCCTGGCTAGGAGTAATTTTTTTGCTTGTACTGCAAGACAAAATTTATTAGAAATATTTGCTTGTCTTGCAAAACACTCCGAAATGCTATCAATCCAGGGTTTTACTGTATCTTCCTGGTATCAGGTACTGGGCAGCTTTACCAATTGCTGTGACTTTGTAATGAAATACATTTAAATATGCTATCTTCAGTATATAAGTTATATTATGGACCTCAAAAATTAATTTTTTCCACTTCAAAACTATGAACCTCATGGCAGAACTGTATCAAATGTATTGGTGAATTTGTACTGCAGGATTTTATTTAAGTTTTTATTTTATGCTTTTTTCCAAAAACACAATGTTGTTTACATATATATGTTAAAAGCCCACTAAATTGCTATTGTTAAAATCTAGAGAGTTCTCTCTTAATCAATTTTTATCCCCCTTTCCCCACCCTGGAGCTAACAAAAAGACATAGAGCACAATCCTAAACATGTCTATTCAAAAGAAAGCCCCATTAAGTTCAATGGGTCTTACTCCCAGGAAAGTATGTTTAGGATTGCAGCCATATTCTAAACTTTTATTAAAAACAAATTTTAAAAATCAATACTTAAACCAAGTTCATCAGTCCACATCAAAGCATAATGTGAGAGCAATAAAGTACAGCTAATTAAGTGCAGTAGTAAAAGCCATCATCAAAACAGAGGTGGGGACTTAAAAGCAGAGTAGCAATGGACAATAAAACCAAACATAAAAAGGGAATAAAACAGCAATAAAGGCCACAGTAAGAACAACAAGTAATAAAACATTAAAGGAATCAGACAGTAAGCAGCAGCAAGGCCACAGTCCAGCAGCCCACCCAAATCATAATAGCAATGAATAAATTTCCACCCCCAGGAATATTTCAAGGGAGGAAGCCATTCTTATACATAGGAAAGAGTCTCATAATTGTGTTGCAGGGAAGGCCCCTTTTCGCACTATTGTTGCCTAATTTTTATCAGGTTTGGCACAAACGGTTTGCCTCAAAGTATCTCGGGGGATAAGGCTGACTAAAGGCAAAATCCAGAGCAGTTACGGATCCACGCAGTTACATCACCCTGTAGTGATATCTTATGGAAAGTCACCTTAACTGCTCCATCGCAAAGGGCTTAATTTGACTTTAGGATATGGGCCTAAATTGGGTGTGTGGAAGGAGATCTTGTTTTATTGTAGTATTCTCCTTCCTATGGTTTCCTGTATTTTTTTTTTCAATTCCTCACCAGCTCTGCTCTTAGCATAGCATTTGGTGACTATTGGGAAGCATCTGCATCTGTCATGTGCCAGTTGTGTTTCTGCCATATGTTAACTCCTCATCTTTGCCATGTATAATCTCATTTGGGAGTTTGCTCCAGCTGCACTTGCACCACCATCAGAAATATGTCAGTGTTCAATTGCACTGGTGTCTGTGGCACATTTGCTTGTGAACATATTGTGGCAGAGCTGTAGTTGCTCTAGCATACTAAGAAATATTCCATGACCTAGGGTGCTCAAAGTGTTATTTGATTTCTGAAATATTGGGCTGCATCCAAGTATGGAATGGGGCAAGGTTGGATCAGAGCATCTGCTTTAATACAGGTGTATTGGAGAATCTGCTGTAACACCTTTAAGAATATCTTTTGAAATCCCTTTCAAGCAGAAGGAATATGTTTAAACACTATTTGTTCTATGCAGCTGCAGATCAACTGGGTTTTTTTTTTTTACCCCAAATTCTAAAATGTGTTCTCAATTACCTTGTGCATATTTTAAAAGAATTAAATTTCCATCAAAGGCTTTACTGACTGTTTGATCTCACTATGTCTAAAGATGCTGATCAGAATGAAGATAATTTTATGACTGTGTGCATATTGTTCCATTCTAAAATATAAGCTTCCTTTTGTCTGGATTATAGCTTTAAGAAAAGGTTTCTTGGTCTTTTTCATCTAGTGACCTCTGACATTGCCAGTAAATGTGAAGTGATGGTCTACTTTAAAATAACATGACTGTGGTGTTTTTTGTATGGGGACTTTGGTTTGCGGACTTTTTAGTTCTGAAAGTTTAATAGCTTCTAGTGTCATATGCATATTAAGATGCATATGCATCTTCCACCAAATTTTCAAAAACCAGTACTTAGTGGGAGCTCTCGTGATGGAGGGAATACCCTCCCCAAATTTCTCACTTCTGGGTCTGGCAGTTTTGGCTGGGTCTGGCAGTTTTGATGAGTCAGTCAGTGACTTTTCAATTTTATGTATAAAAGTAGATGATGCATCTTAATTGAAATTGATTTTTCTAACAGGATTTACTGAAAAAGATTCAGTAATGTAATTTTTAAAATAATTGGCACACACACTATGTATTTGCAAAATCTGTTTTCTTCCATTTGTTTTGACATTCTAGTTTATAGCTATTGTGAAACTTTTTAACAAACATTTTCATGCTCTCTGATTGTCACTTCCTCCTGGTTTTGTCCTCTCATTAGTCACTTGGGCTATTGTAGTCCTATGGGTTAATGCAGGGGTCTCCAAGCGTTTTGACCAGAGGGCCCACATCATTTCTCTGACACTGTGTTGGGGGCTGAAAAAAATTTACATATCAAATTTGAATAAATTTACATAAAGGTTATATTAGAGACATTACAAGGGTTGCTCATGGGCCAGATGGAGGAATCTTGCCGAAGGCCACATTGAGGTTAGCCAATAGCCACATTCAACCTAGACCCCTGGGTTGATGGAAAGGGTACAAGGCCTTTCCATAGAAACAAAAATAATAGAAACAAAACAATCATTCCAAGAAATTCTAGGTATTCAGGACTGACTTATGACTGAACCATCTCAAAGGACATGCCACTCTTTGTCACTTAAAGAGATTCTGCTCCATGGGTACCAGCTCTTCTTTTATAATCTGATTCATATATTCAAAGTTTATGTGTAACTGAAATTCTCCTGCAATTATTATATGTAGTTATTATTATATGTAGTTCCTCTCTCAACATTTGCAGTAGAACTCATGCAAAACAACAAAATAACCTCATTTAATATTTTAATTCACTTTTGTTGGTAAAGCACTTTGGCCTTCGGCATGTGGAAGCATAAACAGAGCTGTCATAGTTCAAAACTTTCAAAAAAGTATTAATTTTCATCTTGTAGGATGATGTCACTGGAGGCACACTGTAGATCAGTAAAAATGCTGGAGAAATTAAGGTTCCAAGGAGCAAATGTTATATGGTTCCAAGCACTTGATGTATTTTTTTCCATTCTTCAAGATCATTAGCTCTCTACTGAGTTTCCTTGTAAATGTAGAGTTTGGAGTTCACTCGAAGTCAGCCATAATGCCAAATAACTGCACAATGAAATGGGATGCCTATCTTTTTTGCAGGGGTTATCTGTGCTCTTACATTTTGAATCCAAACTTCAGAATACATTTGGAAAACTTCCTGCAGTAGCCCTCGTCTTCCCATAGCACGAGGAGACCATTAGATCCCCCCAACTTAGCAAGTAGCAGTAGCAGCTCCTTCCCCTCTTATCATCAGAGGGTAGAAAGAAGATGTCTGCTGGAGCATCAGCAATTACTCCTCCAATCCTCAGACGATGGGAGAAGAGGAAATGCTGAAATCTTTGCCGTTTTTGGAGTGCAGAAGATGGTTCTGTCATCTCAGACAGGGTGTTAGTAGGGCTTTCCAAGGCTTGAAACTAGTGAAAATGCAATTGTGATGAAACCAGTAATCTCACTTATGGTTTATTGCAGCTTCAACTTTCACTAGCAAGCATTGGAAAACCCTGGAAGGGCTCTGTGGGACTCCAGCATATTACCCCAAGGTTCCCTGTACATCCCGGACTCTGGCAGCAACCCTGGTTTGGAAATAGCTCACTTTCCCCCATACTGGCACAATCCTGAGGATCATGAAACTGTCCTACACCCTTCCCAGCAACAATATAGGGTGCAAAATTCCCTTAAAGTTTGAGAACCACTGCTCTAAGACCTCCCAAGACTTTAGAAGAGCCTCTGGAGGTGACTAGAGGACAGCTCCAATTGCCTCCAAGGCTTCAAGTTGTGCCGAATCCAGGGGACCCATGTTGAACTAAGTCTGCAGTGTCCAAAATCCTTGGATAATTTGGCTCAACCTGTATTAAATCTTGAAGCATTTGCAGTAACTTATTTAGTCCAGGAGGCTTCAAAACTACTAAGGTTAGTTTAATATCTTGGGAAGGAGGTTCTGGATATTGAGAAGAGGAGCAAATGTTTTATATATATGAAACTCAGAATATCCAGGAATACATCAGTGAGATGAGCTCACCAAAGATGAGCTGATGAGAGAATGTCTCCAGCAACAACAGCAACAGCAAATACGGAAGGAAGATCAAAGTGAGGAAGTGTCCTGGCAAGATAAGATCCTGCATGGGATGTACCATCGCCAGATAACTGAAGTCACTGATATTGGGAAATCCTATCAGTGGCTGGAAAGAGCCGGCTTCAAAGATAGCACTGAAGCCCTCATCATGGCAGCACAAGAACAGGCACTAAGTACCAGATCCATAGAAGCAGGGATTTACCATACAAGAGAAGACCCAAAGTGCAGACTCTGCAGAGAGACATCAGAAACAATCCAACACATTGTGGCAGGGTGCAAGATGCAGGCAGGAACAGCATACATTGAACAGCACAACCAAGTAGCTGGCATCATATATAGGAACATCTGCTCAGCCTATGGACTAACCCCTCCCAAGACCAGATGGAAGACCCCTCAGAAGGTTGTGGAGAATGACAGGGCTAAGGTCCTGTGGGACTTCCATATCCAGATAGACAAGAAGGTACTGGCTAACCAGCCAGACATTGTGGTGGTAGATAAGGCCCAGAAGACAGCCCTGGTGATAGATGTAGCGAAATCAAACAACAGCAACATCAGGAAAAAAAGAGCATGAAAAGGTGTATATTTTTTACTGACCATTTCCCTTATTTATTTGTTTATTTATTTATTTATTTGATTGATTGATTGATTGGTGCCCCGCCTTTTGCTTGCCAATGCAAATGCTCAAGGTGGCTTACAAAGTTTTTTTTATCCTTTTGTTCTCACAACAACCCTGTGAGGTTGAGTGACTGGCCCAAGATCACCCAGGAAGCTTCATGGCTGAGAAGGGATTATCCTTGCAACAACGTATTGGATGAGTCAGTGACAGCCACGGACAGTGTCAATGGGTTCATATCCTATTCAGAGAGCAAGGGAGAGGGTGACCTTGAAAAATGCACTTTTATTCATACATTCATTATGGGGAGGGCAAAAGTAAGTCCTGTATGGCTCATTCATTTTTAATCAGGTACCAGTGGTTTGAGCCACAAAATACACCATTCTACTATTGCTTTCCTTTTTCATGGGACTATCAGAAATCATTTATAGCAGTTTCTATTCCACCTTATTTTTCTGAAGTCAATTCCTCCTTAGTATTAGTATTCCTTTAAAGGGTTAACCTAGGCCAGTATACCATCCATAGGGAATGCTATATAGCTCTTATGTACCACACACAGAAGTTACCCCAGAAGTGGTTTTTCACATCTTCTGTTCTTCATGGCCAGTTGTAGAAAATAGGAGTGTGTGCTGGCTCTCTGCTGCTTCAGTGTGAAAAATTGAACTGAGGAAAAATGGATGACCCCAAGAGACACATTAATAGGAACATGGACTGCCTGACTAGGATGTAGCAGCTGTAAATCTGCAACACATTTTAAATTTTTTACTTGAGCATTTATAGGTGTAACACTGGCTTTTATAAAATGGAGACTTGCTGGAACAGTCTGCATTGTAACCTATTTTTATTGGAGGTAAATAATACTTTTGCCTATGGACAGTAGCAGGCTACCCTCAAGGCACCCTAGAGCAAAGGTCCTCAATGGCACACCCATGTAAAGCCCTCTCCCCATCAGCTGCAGTGCAACAGAGCCTGGTGTGTGAGCCGGACTGCCTGGAGAAGCCTCCTAAAGCTTCCTTGGGGTCTTCTGAGATTTTGTTGGGCAATAATTCTGACCACTCAGTAATGCTTCCTGCACAGTCCTCAAGGCACATGGACTCTGTGTCTGGGGCAGTAGCCCCATTCAATGAATCGTAGGTCCTCTGCTGCCTATGAAATAATTTTTAAAAGACAGGGAGCAGCAGAGCTGTCACTGGGGAGGTGCGACTGGTGTGCTGCGCACCAGGTGATGCGACTCATGGGGGTGTGATGCATTGAGGGAGTTTGACACTCCTTCAGTACGTCACCCCCACTGTAGCTGCACTGCACCCAGGCCCCAGCGCTTCTCTAAGGGATTCCAGCACTACTTTGTGGGTTCCAGTCTAGAATTTATTTCATCCAGCAGGAGCAATGAGTGTGGTGGTGAGTGGAAGTGAGGAGACAAGATGAAGGAGTGGTGCATATAATTGTTATGGCTTAATTACAACTGGCAGTTTCTTGTCTGTCTGTCTGACTGTCTGTCTAGTAGTACAATCCTATGCGTGTCTACTTAGAAATTTATTCCAGTAAGGTTATTCCTGAGAAGGTGTTCATCAGCTTACAGCCTTGTTCTACTTGCAGTCAATACAAATACAGGGCAGAATTTGTGCTCCCTGACTGTAAGGAGAACTATGCAATGGGCAGCAGCTTCTACCATTTTGGGGTATCACTAATATTGTGAATATGTATGTCTCAACTTTTCATACTTTTGGAAACCAACAATAACTTTATGTAACAGACACATGTATCTTATAAGAATCCTATTTAGTTTTTGTATATCCACCCCTGGAAGATTGAGTGGCTCAGTCCTACTCGAGGCTGGCCTTTGCAAATGCCAGACCACCTGGGAGAGGTAATGAAAGAAAATATTTACTTACTTCTGCTGCACCCTGATCTGTGATAGGAGCACTCAGAATTACACAACTATTTTTGATGCTAGGTTGAAGACTTGTGGCAGGGGCATAATATCCTGTGGATGCCACTGCTGCCAAGATTTGACCATTCCTGGCCCAGATCTGCATCTTTGTCTTGCCAGTTGCAGCAACAAAAGTCTGAGAGGAAAGCTGTCATTCTTCTATCTTTCTCAAGATATAGTTTAGGCAATGGAAGGAGGTGCAGAAGAATGTCTTTCCATGAGTGAAAATTATATAATAATGGAAGAAAAGAAAAAAAAATGAAAATTGGCTCTGTAGTTGAAATTGAGAGTCTGCACAGCTTTTGGTCATAACTGGATTCAGTGAAAGAAAAATACCTTTCAAAAAGTGTCTGATTTTCACAGATGTGGAAAGAATTATTATGACTGGTGCTTCACGGTAGTATGTATTAATACTGAATGACTAATCCTTGGCAAAGTTCTTATCCAAGCACCATTTCAAGCCAGTGCAGTGCTATTTCTCATTGGCTTTTTCTTCTTTAGCAGTCATTTTGGCAAGAAGGCAGGTACCAGGTGAGTGACTAAGGGCACAATCCAGAGCAAATTCAGCCTGCTCTGCCCTAACTGCTCTCTCCTAACTATTCTGTATCCAGAGCAGAAAGTTATGCTGCATCTAGAGAGTCAGGAAGCCTGGGCTGCCCTAACTGCTCCATGGCATGCTATGTAATTGACACATAGGGAGACACCCTCAGATCACACTGAACAAGGTACAGCTGTGGTGCCTACAGTGGTGACATGACTCTGCGCATCACCCGGTGCGGAAGTCTGTACATCACCCCTGGGATGCACGCACCCCCCTACCTGGACTGCACAGTCGCCAAAGTAGGTGCCTGTGCAGTTGTTTCTGAAGCCAACTGGCTTCTGAAAGAGTACTGCACAGGCACCATCTCTGACACCTGCGCAGTACTTTTCTGAAGACTTTTGGCTTCGGGGGAGACTGTGCAGGCGTCAGAGTTGGTGCCTCTGCAGTACTCTTTCTGAAGCCATTCGGCTGCCGCTCCGCCTCCTGAGTGAGGCCGAATGGCCATGCAGAGGCTCGGACTTTCTCCACTCTAAGGAAGTCTCCTCTGAAGCTGTTCATCATGCTCAGTGTGTTTCTCCGCAGTGCACCTCAGCTGGCCGTTCAGGCCAGCTCCGCGGACAAGTGACAGCTTCTGGCTGCTGCTACGCCTTGGAATAGGCCTGAATGGGCATGCTGATGCCCTGAGCCTGCCAAAGGACAGTCAAACTCCTCTGGCGCATCACCCCATATGGAGCGCATCACCCAATGCAGCCCACATCAGCTGCACCAATCTGGTGACGCCACTGGGTGCCTGCCTTATAAGGAGTCCCTGATGAGATGCCAGTACATTCTACAGTGAATACAAGGGGCTTCTTGGAGTGGCCTGCTGTATGCTGAGGTTTGTGGGCAGCCGTAGTTCCATATCCTGAGGTTGAGAGGCAGGGGTTGCAGCTAGGCTGACCAAGAACTCAGATTTTTGGTCAACACTGCCATTCTTACTCGGGCCTTATCATGGACCCTTATGGGTCTACTCATTACTATACCTCCTCCTGAGGTGATATAACTCTGAGGAGCTGGAAGAGGGCATTTCTGCCTTGGAAACAGACTTTGGATACAGAGTAACTGCTCTGCCCTAAGCAATGCTAAACATGCCCTCAACATGCCTCTCCTGAGCTGCCTAGGCTGCTCCAGTTAGGGCAGAGCAGGTCCACCTCTCTTGGGGCACCCTATCTTGCCTTGCTCTGCCCTAAGCCTCCTTCAGAGTAACTGGGGTGGAGCATCTTGCAGTTGCTCCAACCTAGTGTAAGATAGGGCAATCCAAGGGCTCTTATGTGGACAGATTAGTTGCTCTGGATTGTGCTGTAAATAAATTTACCCTGAGCAACACCTGCCTGATTAGTATGAATCTTCCTTAGAAAATGTTGATTAACATGGTGCCAGTACTATGAAAGGGGATTATACACTGGTTACCCTGAGATGAATGTGAGATATATCAGATGTGTAATCTCTTGGCTTATCCCCTTTGCAAAGTTAGCAGATTAATCAAAGTTATATTCTAGCCTCCTTCACATTTCAGAGGATGCACTGCTGATTGTTACCTGCACTGATAGCATGTTTCTGAATTGCTGGGTTTGCATTTTTTAAACAAATAAAGTAGGTATCATGCACTCTTACCTTTATATCTGACATCAGTTATTTTAAATCAGTGTTCTATGGCACATTCATGTGCTGTGATTTGCAGGTGTACTGAAGGAGTTTGGGGGTATCATTTCTTAGCAGCGCAATGTGAGCTCCCCATGTGCCCTCTATGGATACAAGAAATTAGGAAGCCTGTCTCTGTGGTTCCTCACAATTATTACTTTCACTTATTTTCATTACATTTGCTCAAAGCAATGCATCTTGCTTTATCAAACACTTCAAGCTGAAAGCTTATAGCAAGATAATCAGATATGCCATTGTGGAAACTAACCGCTCTATCTATCTATATACTGTACTGCTTTACAACAAAAATTTCACAAATAACTAATGACTAATGTGTCCCTACCTGTCCCAAAAGGGTTCACAATCTGATGTCAAAGAATACCAGCAGAAGCCACTAGAGAAAACACTGCTGGGATGAGAAGGGCTAGATACTCTTCCCCTGCTAAATAAAAGATAAACCCCCACTTGAAACCCCCACTTGCTTCTTGCTCAGTTAGAAGGGGGCTAGAAGTTCTGTTCTGACCTGCCTGGAGCTGTATTCTTATTCCAAGTTTTTGACTAAAGCAAATAAAATTAAAATTAGGAATGCATGCTGTTCTGTAACTAATTTATACAGGTTTGACAAGGACCTATACCAGAATGTTTCAAGTCTTTTTTAAAAAATTCATTAATCTCTTTTTTCATATAAATTCTAAATACTGTTTACACGCAGATACTGCCAGAGCTTCCTTCTAATACAAATGTCTTATATTTCTCAGCTAAGTTGGTAAATGAACCTTTTTCAATGAGATCCAAACTATCATTTATTTTTTCCACCATACTTTCACTGGATTTGACCATCTTTATGAACACTAAGTAGTTAATAATTATTTTATCCTATCAATGGCTTAGGTAATGGTTCTTGACAAATAATATGTACTTCTTGTTGGTCTAAAACTTAGATTTCTTGGGATGGATACGACGAGGCAATTTTTCAAATAAACTGTGTTCAATTGTTCAAATAAATGTTCAAATAAACTGCACCTTCATTGTTTAATTGAATTTGGCTGCAATCCTAAACACACTTTCCTGGAAGTAAGTCCCATTGAATACTTATTTATTTATTTATTTACTCAATTTATACCCCGCCTTTCGTCCCCCATAAGGGGGAGCCCAAGGCGGCTAACATTGAAGAATAAAACATCATTAAAATTGCTAATAAATACAAATTAAAACATCATTAAAATACAATTAAAATACAATTAGAATTATAAAGACTAGGAACAATTAAAAACAAGCTAAAAACATTTGTTAAAACAATAAAATAAAACACTAACGCACTGCCCCCCATCCTCTGCCCCGTTTAAAACGCTTTTTTAAAATAAAAGGTTTTAAGGCTCCGCCTGAAGCTTTGTATTGAGAGAGCTTTCCTCATTTCTAAGGGGAGGGAGTTCCAAAGCCGGGGTGCCACCACCGAGAAGGCCCTATCTCTGGCCGGCACACCTCTCACATCTTTTAGTGGTGGCACAGTCAGTAGGGCCCCCTCAGATGACCTTAGGTGACGGGTCGGGTTGTACAGAAGAAGGCGGTCCCTCAGGTACCCAGGACCCGAGCTGTTTAGGGCTTTAAAGGTCAGGACCAGCACTTTGAATTCAGCCCGGAAACGAATGGGCAGCCAGTGTAGTCGCTGAAGCAGTGGCCCGACAGAGTCGAACCGACGAGCCCCAGCAACCACACGGGCCGCCGCATTCTGGACTAATTGCAGCTTCCGGACCGTCTTCAGAGGCAGCCCCACATAGAGCGCATTGCAATAATCTAGTCTCAATGTCACTAGGGCATGGGTTACCATGGCCAGATCTGAACGACTCAGGTATGGTTGCAGCTGGCGGATCAGCCGAAGCTGAGCAAAGGCTCCCCTGGCCACAGCCGCCACCTGGGACTCCAGGAGCAGCTGCGAATCCAGGAGAACCCCCAAGCTGCAAACCTGCTCCTTCAGAGGGAGTGCAACCCCTTCCAGAACAGGATGATATTCCAATACCCGAGTCGAGGACTTCTGGACCAGGAGAACCTCTGTCTTATCAGGATTTCATCTCAGCTTGTTCACCCTCATCCAGTCCCCCACTGCCTCCAGACAACGATTCAGGACTTCAACTGCCTCCTTGGACTCAGGAGGAAAGAAGAGATAGAGCTGGGTGTCATCAGCATACTGATGACACCTCACTCCAAACCTCCGGATGACCTCTCCCAGCGGCTTCATGTAGATGTTGAATAGCATGGGGGATAGAATGGAAACTTGTGGCACCCCACACCGAAGAGGCCAGGGTGCCGAGCAAGCATCCCCCAGCACCACCTTCTGGGACCGGTCAGCCAGGAAGGAGCGGAACCACTGCAAAACAGTGCCTCCAATCCCCAACCCGGCCAACCGACCCAGAAGGACACCATGGTCGATGGTGTCGAAAGCCGCCGAGAGGTCCAGCAGGACCAACAGGGACGCACTCCCCCTGTCCATTCCCCGGCATAGGTCATCCACCAAGGCGACCAAGGCAGTCTCTGTCCCAAACCCCGGCCTGAAGCCAGATTGGAAGGAATCCAGATAATCAGCTTCATCCAGGACCCTCTGAACTTTGCCCAGAAATGGGATGTTTGAGACTGGCCGATAGTTGTTTAGGTTTTTAGGGTCCAGGGAGGGTTTCTTCAGGAGGGGGCGAACCACCGCCTGCTTTAATGCAGGCGGCAACACCCCCTCCCTCAGAGAGGCGTTCACCACCCTCCCTGTCCATTCAGTCAGTCCATCCCGGGCCAGTCTGATTAGCCAGGCTGGGCAAGGGTCCAGCGGGCCTTTCTACTTCTGAGTAGACATGCTTAGGATTGCACTGTATGTTTATGTTGTCCACACAGCATCACCTGCAATAATTATATGAAAAGTTATAGAATCTCATAGATATGGAATGTGTGCTAGTGTTATATTTCAGGATGCCACAAGCTGAGCAGGTGAAAGGTTTAACTATGGCATGTGTGTAATGCTTGATTTGAAACTGGGCACCACACTTCATGAGAAATGCCAACAAACCAAGGAAAGATTCAGTGAAGAACTGGATGATATCAAAAGCTGTAGGAGGCAAGTGGTTCACTGTCATCACTTCTGGCTCATTGATGATGCAATCCTAACCAATTTAGGCCAGCACAACTCACCCATCTCTCCATTCCTGTGGTGGCCTGGGGATGTCTGCACATGTCTGTGCACTGGCCTAACCTCCCCAGAAAGAGCACAGAAGTGCATGATGGCACTTTTGCGACACCCCCACGTCAGAACAGGACTTGTGCCAACCTAACTAAGGGTTAGGATTGGGCTTCTAGTTTACCTGGCATCTCCCATCTGTTCCATAGCAGGCCAATAGAGTTGAAATTAATTACGGTAAATGTTAAATTTTGCTCTGCTAGAATCATTGCAAAGATGAAACAAAAGAAAACTAGAGCTGGGGTATACAATAATGCAGAAAAGATATAGTTTGCATTTCTGCATATTGAAATTGACTTGACCAAGGATTTCCCAAAATGAATACTGCATAAAAACAGCTCTTCGAAGACCAACGAGAAATACTTATTTCAAAAAAGGAAAGGGAAAAAGTCTATTTCAGAATTCAAGAATTCCAACATTTTGGGGGGCTGCAAGGGACTGTATTGTTTACATTTTAAAGATGCAGTCTATGAAACAAACAAAAAAAAAACCCCATGTTTGGCTACCTCCTGAGTAAACTTGGCCCCTGAAGGTCAGAAAAATGTTAGGCAGAGTTAGGGTGATTTGAATCTCTTCCCAAAAAATGTCGCCTGTTGGAATAACAAGTGTTGCATGCAAGTACAAAAAGGTACTGCCAAAGATTTGGGATTCATTAAGGCTGTAGCTGAACCTCTAAATCATGGAATATCGCTAGAGCTGCCAGACTCAGTGTATTCCAGGACTCCCATACCATTTAACTGTATACGACAGGACAGAAGCCCTGTGATGAAGGAAGTGGCATCTGCCAAAATACTTTCTTTTATTAAAGGCACAGTCCTCTCCCATATAGGAATTGGGAAATTCAGATAAGGTGGATGATGCAAATGTATAAGCTTTCACATAATCCCATAAAATATATCAGGGTCCAGTGGCATAGCTAGATTGTCGGACACTTGGGGTCCATAAATTTTTAACACCCTATACAACAAAATTATTTTATTAATGAGTCTTAGTATTTAATTAATTATGTAATTAATGAATATTTTTAATTAATCAAATTACTGAAAACATAAATTAAAGTTTTCATATCCTTCCTCTAAGGAGCTCAAGGTGGTATGCATAGTACATCCCATTCTTTTGTCTTCATAACAACCCTGTGAGGTAGGTGAGGCTGAGATATAGTAACAGTCAAGAGATGAAAGAATAATAATCATGGCCAGAAAATAAATGCTGTGAATTTTCCCCCACAAGCAATTAATGAATGTCAATTGCTCCTGTTCACATATAACACGGTGACATACTGTTTCTTGGTCATATGGGTTTTTTTAGACATAGGGTTTGATAGAAGGAAGATATTTCACTCTGGTTTTTTCATTCCATCCTGCTGTAAATTATGCATCAGATAATTTATAACATGATGATATTATTCCGGAAAACCACTATTCCTGAAAACCACTATTTCTGCAATTTTGGGTACTTGTGGTATCATCTCCCACCCAGGGTGTCACTAACATTTTGCAGTGGTTCTCAAACTTTTAGTACTGGGACCCACTTTTTAGAATGACAATCTGGCTGGGATCCCTTGGAAGTGATGACATTGCGGGACATGGTCAAGAAAATTTTTAAAAATGATTATTAAATGATTATTAAATTAAAGTAAAACAAAATAAGAGAAAGGCCACGCATGAAGTGACTTTTCTCTGTAGCTTGTGTGCAATAATATCCTCTCTACATACAAACCAGTAAGATTTTCATTCCTACCCAGGGTCCAGTTCAATTTAAGTTCTTCTATTTAAACCAACATGGCTTTACAAGTCTAAAAAAGAAGAAAAATTCTCCTTAACAGCTGAAGCCTCTGCTTTTATCCTTTTTAGCATTTATTGAGCTCCAATTTCATCAGATTTGGAACATTGTGTGAGGGCCTTGCATTACCCTTTGACCTGACGGGAGCAGTTTCTGCTAAATATTTAAAATATCAATAAATAATGTTTGTATTGAATATGGACGTTCTGGTTCTCTTTGGCAGAGTTTTGAAAAGAGGCAGGCATGTTTTCTACACTATTTCCAGCTTCCGTTTCATAAACTCCAAAATCAGATTTACATTGGACCTTAGCTGAAAAGCTAAGATATGGACACAATTAACTCCTCTTTTGCAGCAAGGCAAAAGTCACCACAGTTGTGATGACTTTGTAACATGTTATATTCCATCAGTAATTGGGAACTTTAAAAAAAAATCTGTTCAGCAGCTGTCCAGAGAATCTGCAAATTACATATTGTATCTCGGGCATTCCAAATGTATTCCTTGTGTTCTTTTATCATTCCTGCATATCCATATCTCTCATTTTATCATAACAAAGCTCAACTTATGTGTTGTCTGTGAGGTCCAGAATCTAAAATTCAAAAGAAAAGAAGAGGCCCTGTTCATGTTGTGAGCATTCAAACCCCCCCCCCCTCCAATATCTAACCTATGGCTTTAATGGAAACATCTGGATGTAGCTTTTGCAGTTTCACAGTCCTCTCTTACTAGAACCTTGACCCAATGTTGAAAAGAATGTGTTGGACCCACAGAACGAACAATATAAAACAGATTCAAAACGTCTGGGAAGGCCAACCAAATTAGTTACTTTCCAGGTTAAAAGCTTTTGCATTGTGTATGGACTTCATCATTAGTACATAACAAATGAAACAATGCTATTTTACCTAACGAAACAAAACTGCTTGATTATGGATTGAAATAGGGGCTTTTTAAAAGGACAATTTAAACCTTAAGGTTTAGGGTTTCCAAATTTGGGGGGGGGGCAGAAACAGGTTTGGTTACTTAGCCTAATGACATGTAACTGAAATAAAGGCATAAACATTTACTTCTCTTGTTTTTTTCTGGCCATTGTTTCCTTCCCCTGTTATCTTTCTTGTATTGATGGCTAGATTGTAACCCCTGTGTGGCACTTTCATTTTCTGTAAAGCACTGTGTATATGGATTGCACTAATCAATAATGTTAGACATGGCAAATCTCTTTTTTATCACAGATGTTTACTATTTTCTAGCTTTTTCATCCCATCAACAGCTCTAAAGAAGAAAGAATCCATTTTTGTAGGGCTAACTTGACCTGTGCTAACTGAAGGGCAAGGGAACGATGATGCAACTTTCAGAATGGATGTTTAGCTGTGGTCATGCAGTGCCAGCAGCCTTATCAGTTGTTTCCAGTTTGAAATCTGCTTCTGTTTTCAGCAAAAAGATTTCAGTGTTTACATATACGCTGCTCCACCTATGGATTTTTTTAAATGTTTTTCTCTGTTCTTTTGTTAACTCATGAGAACTGTGGAATAGAAACTCAAGCAAGGGGACATACCTTATTAGTCTAGCAACAGAAATTCAGTACAATACACTGCAGGCCTCTGGAAAGCAACAATGAACAGTGGATCCCATTGATGCATACATTTTAAACATTGGGTTGGATGCATTGCAGGCACAGCTCATTTGAAACAAACAAACAAACAAACAAAAAAGGCAATTCCAATTTAGTCTGAGCTTATCTTCAGACTAATCCACAACTGTCCTGCAATCCTTCATACAAGTTTCTTCTCTTTCATCCCTGAGTGCCACTGCACTGCAAAAATGTGCATATCTACTCAGAAGTAACTCCCATTGAGTTCAGTGGGATTTATTTCTGGGTAAGTTTATAGTCTTGCATTGTATATGTGCAATCCTAAGCATGTCGACTTAGAAGTAGGTCCCACTGTATATGCTCAAGTAAGAACATAAGTAAGTCCCAAGTAGATTCAATAGTACTTACTACCAGGAAAGTGTGGTTAGGATTGCCACTTATGACTTTTGATGAAAAATATATGTGAGAAATTTCTAAATTGGCTTTGATTAATCTTTTCTCCAAAACCAAGTTTTGGAGGACTCATCAAAGCTGTCAAACTGGTGATGGAAACCTATCTGTAGGTTTCCTATCTGTAGGAAACCTATATGGATTATCTGTAATTCCACAGAGGTCAAGAATAAAGGACAATAGAAGAAGGAAGCCAAAAATCTACTGGTATTTTGATGTAATGAAATGAAAATTGCAGCAAAATTGTTATGAAAATGCAAATGGATTGCTATTTTCTTCAAATTCTGGCCTGGTGGGATAACACCTACAATTATTCTAGAGATAATAATTATAGACTAGTGAAAATATACCCATGTTGTGGGAGTAAAATTCCCCTATATGCCATCCCCCCACTGCACAACATCCCCCCATTCACAAACATCCCCCCATGCATATCAACATCCTATGTGTAACATCCCCCATGTGCATCGTCCCCCCCTACATTTCAACCCCCATGCACAACATCCCCCACGTGCATTAATCACCCATGCGCATAAACCGCCATGAGTAACATCCACCTCTGCACATCAACTGCCATGCGCAACATCCCCCAATGCACATAAACCACCATGTGCAACATCCCCCATGAGCATAAACCCCATTCAAAACATCACCCATGCATGTCAACTCATCCATATAAATCCCCATGCGCAACATTCCCCAATGTGCAACATCCCCCATGCACATAAACTGCCATGCGCAACATCCCCTATGTGCATCAACCCCTATTCGCATCATCCTCCATGTGCATCAACCCCCTAGGCACATCAACTCCCCATACATGCAACATTTCCCGTGCGCATCATCCCCATGTGCACCAACCCCTCGTGCACATCAATTCCCCATGCACAACATCCCCATATGCATAAACCCCCATGCGCATAAACCCCATACGCAACATCCCCCTTTGAGCATCAACTCCCATTCACATCAACCCCCCATGCACAACACCCCCTTCCATGTACAATACCCACCTCACAACAGTGGGCACCCCTATCTGGCAGGTTCAACATTTGGGGCTGGGTATTGTTAAATATAGGCCAAAAATATATTTCACTCATTTTAAGCTCCTTAAGGGTTAAATTTCTCAACATCAGTTCTTGGTGGCTGTTGATGTCACAGAAGGAACACCCTCCCTGAATTTCATGCATCTAGGTCCAGGGGTTGGGGTAGAGTGTGCCTCAGTCAGGAACTCTTCAATGTATAGGGAGGAAAACGCGTTGCACTCCTTTTCACGCCCTTCCAGTTGGAATTTCCAAAAACTGGTTCTTAGTGGGTGTCTCCATCATGGAAGGAACACACTCCCAAATTTCACGCGTCTAGGTTCAGTGGTTTTGACTGGCCGTTGATGAATGGGTGACTCAGTCAGTGAGTCAGTTGGTGACTTTTCTGTTTTAATATGTGTAGATAATATAGATTATCTGTAATTCCATAGAATCATACAGGGTGGCCCATAAGTCTCTACCCATCTATATATGTTATGTATCTTTCATAATAACATATGGATGGGTAGGGACTTATGGGCCACTCTGTCGAGATGGAGAGGGCTATTTGAGGCCATTTACTCAAACTCCTGCTTGAAGTATGAAAATTCACTTGGTATTTCTAAAAGTTGCCTGAAGACCTTTTTTCTTTATGAAGAGAAATGAAATGAGAATTCATTTCCATCAATAATTGGATCCATTGCCAAACTCTTCGAAGTGTGAAGAAATTCTAGATATTCAACTGTATTCTCTTCTTCCTACAGCTTAAGCTCAGTTGCTGCTCAATCCCCTCCATGTCTACTCCAAAGTAAGTACTTTTGTGTTTAGAGCGACTTAGGGCACAATCCAGAGTAACTACAGGGAGTCCTTGTTCTGGTGTAAGAACAATTTCCTCTGGATTTCAATATGAATTTCCCATAGGTTTTCACTAGGTGGTGCAGTAACTACGGGTGTATGTAATGTCTCTTATGTGCTCCTGTATTTACTCTGGATTGTAGTGTTTGGCTGCAATCCTAAAGACACTTTCCTGGGAGTAAGACCCATTGAACACAATGGGTCTTACTTTTGAGTAGACATGGTTAGGATTGTTTACATATTTTCAGCAAAGTATGAATAGGATTGCAGCCTAGATCTAGTTATGCAGAAGAATCTAAAAACAGGTCCCTGCAAAGGTCAGAATCTGTTTCTGAGCAACTTGAGACCTCTAGATGCCATAACGAACTTAACACAGTATAATCGAACCCCATTCTGATTTCTGTTTCCCCGACTATGAGATGAAGATACGGATCTTTCTTACTGTTTTTCTTGCGTGTTGGGAGGCTAAATACATTAATTGTGTGGAGGGCTTTAAGGCCCTGAGATGGATGCAAGGTGCTCATTATGAGCTTAGTGGTTCTATTATTAAAGCACTTGGCGGAGCTTACTGTGTAAGGCCTGAATCTAGGGTTATGCTTACTAGCAAAATTTGTAAAAGAAAGGCTGCTGTGTTGGTATCCACCAGGATTGATCTACTCTGAATCTATGTATGTTACTAAGACTACTGGCACTGAAAAGCATTTCTTAGCTTTAGAAGTTAAGAATGTGAAGATTCCTCAAGAGGCTTCTCCTTTATTAAATACAGCTGAGATTTCCCTCTATTCTGACTGGGACATTCCCTCCAAAATGAACTGGGTAATGACACATGGAGGTAAGTAAAGGAAAAAAGTAGTGGTGTAAATTCAACTTCAAAGAATGGTATGATTGGTTTTCCAAAACCAAAGATTCAAATTTAGCCAATTGACATTAGTGATAGAGCTGCTAAACAGTTTAAGGGATCTGGATTTAATTCTCTATGTATGTTTTTAGATTAAGTGGCTTTATTAGAAAGTGTAATACTAATTACTATTTATTTTCTAGAGTAAGGGGGTATTTCTCTTTGGTTGTGAAATGGACTTCTTGCTAATGAAAATTCCCATGTTTTGGGACTAATATTTAGGGAATATTACCTGACGGCCTTGCAAAGTTAGATGCTCCCCTAAATGAAAGTGAAGAGAAATTGCCAGCATAGCACAAAAACAGCATTGTATGTATTTGTCTAAGGCTGCAATCCTAAATATACTTTCCTGGGAGTAAGACCTATTGAACACAATGGGGCTTATGTTTGAGTAGACATGGTTAGGATTGTGTTATAAATAGATGTTTTTCAACCTTTTACATATAACGGCACACTGACAATATGCTAAAAGTTATCAAGGCACACCAATAGTTGTCTGACCATTGACAAGGCACACCATGCTGCTGGAAGAGGGTCAACTCACCCAACTCACCCCCCCCCCTAAAAAAAATCTTGTGGCACACCTATAGCCCAGTGTACCACAGCACAGTGACTGAAAATCACTAGTCTAAATGTTTGACTCATGTCAGGACCAAACTATCACAACAACAGATCTGAGTGTTTTAAATGTGTATCTGCTGAAAATGAGAAAGCGGGTGGTGATCTCGATTTTTAAGAGGTTAAAAGGATGCTTGAGTGAGGGCAACACCTTTCCTCTGCCGACTATTGATACTTTCCTCCCCTCTGACATTTTTCAACAGTGTTTGTGAGACATAGGGTGCAATCCTATGCCTGTCTACTCAGAAGTAAATCCCATTATATTTAATGGGGCTTACTAACAGGAAAGCGTGTTTAAGATTGCAGCCTGTGTTTGTAGTATTTGTGTGTTATTACATGGAATACCAGACTTTCTAAAGCTTAGGGAGCCAAATAACAAAGCTTTCCATGTTCATGAGGTGCTTTTGGATGTAATCTGTGCTGCTGAAGCATCTCCTTCCTTCCCACAACAGCACCTGATATCACAGAGTCTGAAAAGATTGTTTCTCACTTCCATCCCACTTCCCTTCTCCTGACATGCCTGTTTCGAATCAGTTTACAGGTCTTATCTCCCTTCTTCCCCTCGGTTCAGCTTCCTCAAAACTAGTACAGGAAGCATAACAAATGTTTGGACACTCCCTACATATGATGATTAGCTAGCACTGCCAGGAGCAACATTTATTTATCTTTATTTTATACCCCATCTTTCCCATATGCATGCCCTGCATATAACTTTTAAGTTGAAAAGTAGTGTTCTTTCTGCACTGCAATTAATACAGTTTTTGGGACATAGTAAACTGATGTCTGATTGTCAGGACTGGCCCAAGCTCTCCAGTGAAATGGTGCTCTCCTTTCCTTATTGATGCACCATGCTGTGCTTCTCCTGCTCCATAAACTGGAAAATGGAAGAATAGAAGAGAAACTGTGGCTCGAGAGACCAGAGATGCTATATCCCACCAATCTATTCTCTCTTGAATTCTGCATGTTTTCCTTTCCCCCCCTTTTTTTCCAGTCCAACAAGTACAAGTCATCAGAAAAAAGAGGCACACTTTCTTCAAATCTGCCTTAGGTGACCACCTCAGTTAGCTTAAGGATTGGATCAGTGCTACTTGTTAAATCCATAAACTGCAATCCTAAAGACACTTTCCTAGGAGTAAGACTCACTGAACACAAAGGGGCTTACTTTTGAGTAGGCAGTGGTTGGGATTGTGCTCATAGTTGTGTTCTTATCCAAAAAGGGCAACTTGAAGTAGTCCACTGCTATGATCGATGCTCTTCTGTGTGCTTATTCTAAACTAGATTTTCTGCATTGATAAATGTAGCAAAGGGAGCTTGAAAAGAATAGAACATGTGGATGATGTTATGTAATCATGCTACTCACCAGAGTGAATGAGCAAAGTTGCAAACAACTAATCCCAAACTGACCAACTGCTGTTTTGGCACTGCCCTCATTTGCGTTCCACAAAAATACATGAGATGGGCTTTATTCATTAGTGTAGTTCAGTAACATCCTGTCAGTCAATGTTGTCGCTTTTACGATGCAGTACGGTTCTTGAGTTTATTCAACTCTGACGCCTGCGCAGTCTCCTCTGAAGTCGAACAACTTCAAAGGAGACTTCCTCCTCTCTAAGGAGGAGCAGCCTGCTCCTCCTTAGAGCGGAGGAAGTCCATACCTTTGCCTGGCCATTTGGCCTCCTGAGCAAGGCTGAATGGCTGGGCAGAGGTGCCTACTGTGCATGTCTAGGCCTCTGCTGCTCCGCCTCCTGAGCGAGGCCAGATGGCAGCACAGAGACCTAGACAGCACATGTCCAGAGGCTTGGACATGCACAGTGCATCTTAGCCAGCCATTTGGGCCTGCTCCGAGGCAGAGCAGCAGCTCCTGGCTGCTGTTCTGTCTCAGAGCAGGCCTGGATGGGCACACGGAGGCATGGGGCCAGCCAGAGGAGTGTCAAACTCACATCACGTCAAACGCACATCACCCTCCAGCGGCATGTCACCCGGTGTTGCCTCCATGAGCCGCACCAGACTAGTGATGCGGCTGCACAGAATGCAATGGTACAGGTGCATCAGTTCTGGAAAGTTGGATAGGATTGGCACCAAAACCTCCAGATAATGCAGCATTTTCTGCATAATTTTTTGATGCCCAGTCTGAGACTTCTTTTTTACGTTTGCGTTTTGATAGCCACAAGGTCTGTATTCTACCACACCAAAATCAATACTGGTGCGCCAAAAAGCCTATCAGGCTTTTACAATAAACATCAATTCTGTGTTTTCATGTCATAGTAGCAGGATGGCATACACCAAGCCCTCTTATAACTTAGAAAAAGATCTAGCCTACTCTCCTCTCTTGTATGAATAACAGGTTGCTCTGCAGACATGTACAGGTGATCAATTTATTGCGTCTATTCCATGAAAACTTAATACACTTAACACATACACTTGTGTCTATGTGTACTTACTTGTGTCTATGTGTACAAAACTTAATCTGCTTTAGAGGAGTAGCTGATATTAGGGCTGCATTCCTAACCTTCAGTTAAGCCTCCTGCATAAGCCCTGGCATAAGTTGCATGCTGACCTGGAGGTGTCACAAAAGTGCCATAAAGAGGGGTCTTTTGAGGGGGTACTCACCGGTACTGAGTACTGGCACCTCTGAGTACTGGCACCACTGTGACCTCCAGGTAGACATGTCTATGATTACAAATAACAACTTCATGGTGAGTACCCCCATTCTTTTTTTCTAGGAAAAAGCACTGTCTGTAAGGCACTTCTGCCCCACTTCTGGGGGGTTTAGGCTACTGAATATTCTGACCTTCCCACACCAACACTGAAAGATATGCCATGTGAGTTATGCCAGCCTAAATTTGTTAGGAGAGTGCTCTAGGTTGCTACTGCAGAAGGCAATTCTGCCCTTAGGCAGGACTTTTGGAATTCCATTATTTCACTACTAAATGGAAGTAGAAAATATAGTACAAGGTAGGTACAGGATATTACCCATAGGAGTCTTGTCAGAGAAAAAGTGGCAATCCTATGGGGTAATCATTGCTTTTATTTCAGTAAATGCACTTGTTCCTCTTTTAGGGCATATGATTTTTATTTGTTGTTCACTTATAAAAGCTGTATAAAAATCCATAGCCCCATATATTGTAATACATGTCCAACCTTGTTATACACTGGTTTTTTATACACAGATTTGACTCAACACAAATGGTACTGCAAATTATAGTTTTAAAACTGCTTTTCTACTGTTGTAAGAAAGTAGACATGAAAGTAGTCATTCCATTCTTTGGCCCCAGAATCAAAACCCTGCAGACATTAAAGCATTACCTTATTCCATTAGGTGCAATGGAGGAGCAGGAAAACTGAAATTTGGTCTTCAAAACTATTTTTCATTGTTTTATTTATATACAGATTTTTAAATCCACAGGAGGTTCTGGAACAGAACCCTTGTGGACTAGGGACAGCTGTACAAATAGCACTCTTGGCTGATCTGTTTCACCCTAAACCACAGTGCTTTTGCAGATATCCAGTATTTATATAATTATTAATATGCAAGATATCGATGGTACAGCCACATGGTTGATTGAGCAGAAGCTTATCCAAGTTTTCTCAGAAGTAATTTACTCTGTTTACTCCGTAGAAAGCTTAGGACTTCACTTTCCAAATAGTATTAACTATTGTTCCCATCTTCTAAAAAAATTGTAATTCTGTAATGAGCAGAAACTAGGAAACTCCAAAAGAGAGTTCTCAGTGACTTATAAAATTCTCAAGAGTTTTTTAGGGAGAGACATAACACTTTTCTTTCATCCCATAGAATCTTATTAAAATTTCTGTACTATCTGTTCCCTTTAAAAAAACTGAATGCTCAAGGTGGTAGAATTGATGCAGTCAGGAGGTGGACAAGAGCTCAAGGCAAAAAAAGACTCAATAGTAGTAACAGGTATTACTTCTGGAAGATGCTTCCTTTTTCATGACTGAGTTTGCATAAATTTAGTTTACATAAATAAATATATTAGATACATTATATTAGATACGTTATGGGCTGTGGGTGGCGCAAATGGTTAAGACACTGTACCTGTTAACCAGAAGGCCAGGGTTCGAGACCTGTATCCCCACAAGACAGAGTGAGCTCCTGTCCTTAGCCCAGCTCTGTGACACAGCTGGAACCAATTGTATCGGCTCTGCCGTTACATTGGACTATTTCAGTGGCATGGAGAGGGGGGATTTGCTGCTTGGGTAACAGCATATCTTCCATATCAGTCTACCCAGGCCTTCGTGTTTCACATGATACCATAGTCTTTCAAGACTGATGGATGCCAAGATACATTACTGATGAGTGATTTTAAATCAGTTTATAAACACTTTCTAAAACAGTGAGAGGGGATGATCTTCAAACCAGTTCATAAGCACATAAACAGACAAAGAGGAGGTGCATACAGTCTCTCTAGCCTTCAGAATACCCTCTGGAGTATTCTCCACCTCCAAAGAATTACAGGACTTGCTTGGAGGGGGTTTGCTGCAGGCCACATCTGGCCCACAGACCAAGGTTTGGGTCCCCATTTCTAGACTGTAATCCAGTGTAATGAATAAATCATAAATTGTTCTGTAACATCTTCAAATTTTTGCTTTTGTGTTTTTGCTTTTGTGATTGTGTAGAATGAGAATCTTAACATATGTTTCTGATCCAGTAAGGCTATGTGCCACTGCTAATTCTTGTGAAATCCCTCCTCCCATCTGGATTTTCATGTTCTGGTTGCCATATGGCTTTTCCACCTTTTTCAATTTACAGTTTGCTTAAATATCTCATAGGTCCAGGACACCACTCCACCCAGTGTGCTTTACATTTGTTTCCTAACATTTCCCCCCCCCCCTTAAAGCTTAACAGCTGTACCTTTTTTTGTTAATACATAATTTACTACTTCCTAATCTGCTGTTTCAGATTAGTCATCTAAGGATGTCCTGGCTCTTGAAAAGTAGTGGTGTTTGCGTTAAATTTATTTTGCTAGTTTTTATCAAGCGAATTTTAGATCTAGCTAGTAAGCAGAAATCTTTTTTTTCCTTTCAGAATATTTTTTACATCATATTCAGCAGTTTGATCTATATACTACATGCACTTAATTTGCCCGGGCATTAACAAATCACCAATTGTATATTAAACTCTTTAGACTTGGTGGAGCAGGATTAACTGGTACAGAAAACTTAATGTTGTGCAAAGTAAAATCCTGAGTACATGTGTAAGTTCAATGTTGCCGGTTCCTGGGTGTCACTGGTGACTGAAGATTTATAAGAACAACATAATCTATCAGAAGTTGTATAGTGGGGCAAAGTAACCATACTTGGGCCAGATCATCGTGTAGGATAGATGTCTTTAAAATCAGCAGTGCCTCACCTAATGCAGTAGAATTGGTAGGTATGTATAGCTGCATTCCTGTACTGCATTCCTGCTTTCTGAAGAATTATGAGCTTTGGGCTTTAGATCAGTGGAGTCTAGAGAGACTATGGAGAAATCTGTAGGCATAATAGTCAGTACACAGCTTTCTGTCTATTAAGATGGGAGTTTTCCACTAACCAACTGGTTTGGAGAAGGTTGAGAGGCAACTTTTGTAAAAGATGCATTGGCCTCTCAAAAAAAGCAGGGACGTTTGGGGAGAAGAATAAAAGAATTCTAAAACTTCTTAATGTGAGTTTTTTTTTAAACTTTGGACTGTTGCTTTACTGGACTCTGAGGTATTTAGCAGTTTGTTTATATCAACAGTATGACATGCACAAATTGTGCAGGTGAAATTTTACCAAGCAATGGAGAGATGAAGTGATAGGAAAAGGTTCCTTGTTGCATTTCTGCATGCCTGGACTTTTAACAGATTAAAGGTACAGAAAAATGTTGAATAAGAAGTGTGAGGATTGGTGCCATAAGTGTATCTGTATAGGTGTACGTAAGTGTACCTTCAGAAAATTAATGTTTGGACCATTTCTGTTTCTGATTTATTTGCTTTGGAGGAAACGGCTTGTCAGATGAGAAAACAGCTGAAGCTATTGAGAGGCTGCTGGACAGGACTGCTGAGGAAACAGAGCTTTGTGCTTATCGGGCCTCTTAGGGCATTATGTGAATAAATCATGGTATAAGAATTGAGCTTGGTTTTGTCTGTGGGAAAATGTGCCTCAAATTCTGCATAAACAGTACCAAGACAAAAATAAACCAAACTATTTCAATCTAAATTTTTACTCTGAATAACAAGTGCCAGTTAAATATGTATATACTCGTATTTACTATCTGAACTATAAAATATTTTGTTAAAGCAGGGAAGAAAGAAAACAGAGATGATCTGTATTGTGAGGCAATATAAGATCCATGAAAAACATAATTGTGCAATTCTTTTTTTTCGTGTCACAGAACTTTATAAGTGGTATGACAAATTTAGGAGGTGGATACAAATGTATTGATGAGAAAATGTCTACTTTGAAATACTTCTATTATGCAGCTATTAAAGATGGAGGCAACTTGACAGAAAAAACTGACAACCTTAATGAGAAGGACCTAGAACTTCTGAGGCTCTGAATTAAGTAAAAGTCTCCCCTCTACTGGGATTTTAACCTGTAATGCATATTGACAAAGGCAGTTTTTCAAACTCCTTCTTGAAATTTGTTTATTTTGATATCCATGTACCTTATTTTCTTATAAATAAAGGAAAATAAAACCAGACGTATGGAATGTCTAATAGCCTCTCAATCCTGATCTTGGCAGGAAGTAGTAAGTGATCATATAGGGATATTAATATAAAGATACTATAAAGTAATAATGCAATTTTTTAGTTTACACTTTTTATAGATGGAGCTAGCCTTTTATAATTTGTTCCATCTAAAGAGATCAATAGGTCTAAATCAGCGTTTCTCAAAGTGCGGGTAGGGACCCCTTTGGGGGTTGCCTGGAGCTTTCCTGGGGGTCGCCTAAGGACCCCTGGTGCGGGGTGGGAAGACCTGGCAGAAATGCTGTAGCCATTGCAGCTGGAAGAAGCAGCTGAGAAGCGGCTCAGAAGGAGCCTCTGAGCTGCTGTGAGACCAATGTGGAGCCTTGTGGACAGGGAGGCGCCCAACACACTCACCAGACGGCAGCCTCCTCCTCCCGCCCCCCAGATCCTCAGTGCACCTGTGGGCTGAGAGTGTTAAGCGACTGAGGTGTGAGCATGGTGCCAGAGCTCTGGCGGGTGGGCTGTCTGGTGGGTGCCCTGCTTGTGTACCAACTGCTGTGCCCTGCTCGTTGTGCTCTACTCAAAATCGAGCCCCCTCAATGTTGTTGTTGTTCATGATAAGTGAATGGGACTTACTCCCAGGAAAGTGCTAAGATTGCAGCCTTGGAGCCCAGTTCAATGCATGTCTACTCAGAAGTCAGTCCCATGATAGTGAATGTGACTTATTCCCAGGATACAGTGGCTGGCTCTGCTGCCTGAGATCCCAATCCTATGGAGGTCTCCTCAGAAGTCAGTCCCATGATAGTGAATGGGGCTACTCCCAGGGAACTGCGGCTGGCTCTGCTGCCTGAGATCCCAATCCTATGGAGGTCTCCTCAGAAGTCAGTCCCATGATAGTGAATGGGGCTTCTCCCAGGGAACTGCGGCTGGCTCTGCTGCCTGAGATCCCAATCCTATGGAGGTCTCCTCAGAAGTCAGTCCCATGATAGTGAATGGGGCTTACTCCCAGGAAAGTGCTAGGATTGCTGTCTTGGAACCCATTTCTATACATGTGTACTTAGAAGTCATTCCCATTGAGTTCAGTAAGGTTTACTCCCAGGAAAGTGTGCATAGCACTGCAGCAGTAGCAATGAAAATAATTTTATGGTTGGGGGTCCCCACAACATGAAGAACTTATAAAGGGGTCACGACATTAGGAAGATTGAGAACCACTTGTCTAAATTTAACTTCAAATCCATGTATAAGGCAGTACTGTCTTTTCCTACCTGTTTTAATGAGCAGTACTCCAGAGTACCAGGTATTACGTTAAAACTGAGGGCAGATAGGCAGGAGGTGACCTGTTCTGTCTCATCTCCTGTTTCAGAAGATTTTAAAGTAAAAGAAAAAAATATAGGTTGCAGTCTTTGCAACAGTAACAGAAAATTTTCCTTATGAGAAAGAGAAGAAACTTACATACCTCCAAATCTATAGTTACTACAGGAGCACATAAGAGACATTGCGTGCATCCGTAGTTACTGCACCTCCTAGTGAAAACCTATGGGAAATTCATATTGTAATCCAGAGTAAATTGTACTTACACCAAAGCAAGTACTCCCTGTAGTTGCTCTGGATTTTGCCCATAGTGACTTTGTTGAGCACACACAACCATTCAGATAAGCTTTCCTTGCTACTTATCCAAACTGAGCTATAAAAAATAACTTCAACAAACTGCACCAGGTGGCAATAATTTGGTGTTGTATGAATTATGCAATTGTTTGTCTACCTGGAATAAGAATTGATGTTAAGAAGGGATTAACAGGGAAGAGATGGACATGTCATATGCAGAGATGGGCTGGCCCCATCCTAAGATCTGGTTCGTTGGAAGTGGGAGGGACCAGCCGGGGTCAGGGGGCATGGGCGGGGCGACGTCTGCTCATGCGCAGTGCCTGCCCTGGAGTGGGTGAGCCTGCTTCAAGACAGGCACTGTGCAAGCGCCGACATCGGCACTTACGTTGTGCCTGCCCTGGAGCGGGCGGTGGGCGCAAAAACATGGCGGACCATACCTGTCCGCTATGTTTTTGCGTTTCCCTGTCGCTGGCAGTTTGCCAGCGCCAGGGAAACTGGAAGATCCAGTTCGGGCGAGTAGGCCCGAACCGGTAAGTGCCCACCACTGGTGACATGGCTCTAAAAGAGGGACAGGAAAGAATTGGGAGTTCTGTCTTACATTGACTGAATATGTGTTACAACTACTGAGAAATTCTGGAGAACATGCCAAAAATACAGCCTTTAATTGCTAGTTTATGAATGGTGTGAATTACTTTGAATAAGTAGACTGAGGCTGCAACCCTAAACACAATTTCCTGGGCGTAAATACTATTGAACTCAGTGGGATTTACCTTTGAGTAGACATGTTTAGGATTGCATTATGAGTGTTGTTGACAGAATGTGCACCAGTTACAGTAATCTCTTTTTGGGCAATGGTTTATTGTGGTAATGTCATAGCCTTTTGCACCATAAAATCATATAAAGGACAGGAAGTTAAATGCAACTGAAAACCTAATGCTTGTAAGAAAGCTTTAGGCACTATTGTATAGTCAGCATATAAATTTGTAAACACGTTTTCTTTCCAGTTCTTGGGTAAATATACTTCCTAACGTACTTCTACCAACAGCCAATGCATTAATTCCACATGGAACAGGAGGGCATAAAGCCCCTCACCCCCATTGGTACATATTGGTTTGTACTAATCAGTTTCATTTGTACTCATCAGTTTAAATTCTTGTACTTAAAAGGAGTTGGGTACAATAGTTATAGATAGATCTAGGGCACAATCCAAAGTAACTACAGAGAGTCCTTGCTCCAATGTAAGAACAATTTGCTCTGGATTGCAATATGAATTTCCCATAGGTTTTCACTAGGTGGTGCAGTAAATACGAGTTCAGTAAATACGGGTGCATGTTAGGGAAACCTAGGGATCTTTTGGAGGAGAAATCTTCCAGGTTTACTGCCTCAACCTGGAACATGTTTTAGCACATTTCTCTTAGCAAAAACCATGCCTTAAAACTTTTCTATTCAGTGGCTTAAAGTAGCTTTGGGGAAGATTCCTGAATAACCATTAAAGTATATTCATATGTGCCTTAAGTCAAGATTTCCCAGTGATTTCTTCCAGTGACATTTGAAAAGTTTTGCTGTCTCAGGAATGAGCTTGTATTTTCCAATATTAATGGAGAATTCCTTGAACCTTGGCAGAAATACAGTTCCTTACAATCCTGCTCGGTGCAGCCGGTGGGGAAGAGGTCAGACAGCAATACTGGAAGAAAAAACAGGTGGGAAGAAGTCATGACTCATTCAGCATCATTTCAAAGTAATCTGCTCCAGGTTACTGAAAAGGACTCCCCAGGTTGTAACAGGTGATCTTAAATGGAGAAAGGAGTCAGGTTGTAACAGGTAATCCTGAATTGAGAAAGGATGACTGCCATAGGAAATGGAAGATTTATTTTATCTATTTAAAATTTTGTATCTTTTACTTTCTCATGCTGAAACACATGCCAAAGGTGGCTTACAAGCTCCATGCAAATGTATAATACCTGTATGTGAAAACAAGGAATAAAATCTATAGTAATACTATTGAGGAACATATGTTCGGACCAGTTATATTACAGAGGCAGAAGGCACATATCAAACCATCATCCAAATGTCAGATGAAACAGAAATGTTTTGAGCACTTATGTCTTTTGAACTCCTTTGTGCTCTTGTTCTGCATACTCCTAGACAAGATCCTGCGCAGGATCACTGTGTATCTAATATGCCTGACAAGCAGGAAAAACTTGACCATCTTGCTTGTTGTATAGTCTTAATAAAATAGTCTAGAGGAGGGACCTTTAGATTAAATTATATTGCAGACTTTTAGATTAAACTATATTGCTGTTTCTTATGTAGCTCTTGTGGATCTGTTTTATATATTTATGGTTTGGATTATTGAATTTATTGCTGCCAAGGTGGCTGAAGTGGCATTAACCCTGTAGAAAGATGATATTCTGTAATAAACTAACGTGCTTGAATTTGGCAGGTGCATCTTCTCCTGCAAGGCTGAGAGATGCTGTTTTCTTTCATCCTTGGCTGGCGCTTAGGGGCAGATCTTTCTACAACTAATACATTGTTGCAGGCTTCACTGGGATCCATGTGTCATTCATGACATTCTTGGTGATTGTTGGCAGTCTTTCTAGTGGAACAGTGTTACACCAATTTTTACTATTTTATTATTTCCTTAAGGAATAGGAATCCAGTCTCTTCAGCACCTGCTCACTCTAACGGGTTATAAATCAGTTAGGAAAATAATGAGTTAAATCAGTACCTAGGAGACTATGGGCAATATCCAGAGTAACTACGGGGAGTCCTTGCCCTCGTGTAAGAACAACTTACTCTGGATTCAAATATGAATTTCCCATAGGTTTTCACTAGGTGGTGCAATAAGGTCTCTTACGTGCTCCCGTAGTTACTCTGGATTTGGGGGTATGGCTCCAACCCTAAAGACGCTTTCCTGGGAGTAAGACCCATTGAACACAATGGGGCTAACTTTTCAGTAGACATAATTAGGATTGTACTCAAAATTTCTCTTGAGCTATATTTGCTTAAGATTAAGGGCTTCTTGAATTTTCCTGCCTTGGTCTCTTTAAAATAGTTGACTCAAATGTAAATAGCAATATTATCCCAAAAGCAAAGTGTGCTTTGCTACCCTTCAGGGACAAATGTATAATAGTACAATTTCAGCATCTCCGAATAATATGAAGTTGGAGTGAAAGTGCCTAGATCTGATAGGACTCTGAAGTGTGGAGTTGCAACACCCTTGGAATGAAGTCAAAGACATTCTTTTTCAACTTTTCAGGCTCTGACTGCATCTGGGCTCCGGTTCTCAACTACTTTCTCTGACCTGGGTAAAGGAAACCTAAAGTAATTACTGCAAACAGCTTTGTAGGAAGCTGTCAATACATATTCACCTCCTGTGAGAAGTTTACGGTGAGAGGAGCTAGTGGCACTTTTTCTTTTCCTGGCTTTATTCTGCACACAGAATACTATTGACTGGCAGACTGGGAAGGGGAGAGGGTGAGTGTATCCTGATAGAAAATGCTTGAAATACGTTTAGTCTGTCTCGGGTATTATAGAGATTATGGGTCATACTGTGAGAGAATTTGTAAGGATTTGTGTGCTTTTTAGGAAGGATTAAATGGGCGAAATCGATACAGTAAATGCTGCCTAACTGCATCATTATGTTGTGTTTCTGGGTCTGTTTCATTTTTTTCTTTTTGCATGGATTTTGCTCTATGGTCCTCTGTTGCAACTACAATTAGGGGTAGGCTTTTGTTTGGAGATGTTGTAATCTAAAGGATGCCGATGGATAATCCGCCTTTAAAGAATGCTGGTTTGAACAGAAGAGAAGATGCATTCCATATATGTTTCAAAGAGAATACTCATTTGGTTCAGATGTGTTCCCAGGCAGAGTGCACAAACTGACTGAAGTTGTTAAATTATTTGTGGGTGACAATACGATCAACAGATCTCTTACCCAATCTCTTAAGGTGCCCAAGGCTTGGAATTGTTTACCTCCCTGGATCTATAAATGCAAAGAACAGTATAGATTTTTTTATCTCAAAGTATGCTCAAAGTAAGCAAGGGTTGGGGAGATTGGGGTAATTTCCAGGGAATGGGGGAAGACCTGGATTTTAAAATGGGTGGTGAGCATTTTTTAAAAAATGAATTCTTTATTCCTGATATTGTTGAAGATTTTTATTTTATAAGCTAACCAGCTTCTTAGTACTTTGTCTGCTATTTACAGTCAAACTCATAGTATACATGTGGGTTCATAGTCTTCCATTCAGGTACAGCTCAGAGCTAGTCATCCTTAGCTTCAAAAAAGGTAACTCTGTGCTCCAGGACTGGGTAATAGTCAAGTAACTTAACAGTGCAGTCAGTGGTGGGCTTCGGTGGGTTCTGATTCTATAGAACACTTTTATGAGCGCCTGGTTCTGAGAACCGATTACTAATGGGAAACAGAACTTGTTGTTAATTTAGGTTATTATGATATAGAACCTGTTATTAATTTTTTTGAACCCCACCACTGAGTGCAGTCCTTTGTAGGTGTACATGAGGAGAAAAATGTTGCAAGCTTATTCCCAGGATAGTGTGTGTATGATTGCATTGTTAGTTGCTGCAGCTTGTGTAAAAATGTCAGTTCTCTGCAGTGGTGGGCTCCAGCAGGTTTGTACCTACTCTATAGAACCGGTTGTTAAGAAGAGATAGTACATATAAAGTTTAAAAATAGCCATTTAAAAGTGGCTGCCAGATGGACAGAGAACCGGTTCTTAATTTCTTTGATGCCCATCACTGGTTCTCTGCACTAGTGATTATTAAAAAACAGAAACATTTGTATCCTTGAAGGATTTCACTCTTCTGTGCCATGTTATTGAGAGAAATCAAACTTTTGAAATCCCTTAACATTCTGAGTAATTTCAATTCCAGATGCCAAAATAACTCCTAAAATGGCAGACATCATAAATTTTAGGTGGGTGCATTCTGGGAGGGCGAATTGGAATCAGATAACAACATTCTGGCTACTTTTACTTGTGTTCTTTTAGTTATACAAAAACTGTCTCTTGCATAGAATGAAAAGAGGATTGTCAAAGATCTGTCCTTTCTTCCAAGGAACGTGATGCAAATAAGGATAGCAGGATTCTGGGGCTGCTAAAAATGGGATTAAATTTGCCAAATAGTGAGCATATATGCTTGGAGCAATGAGGTTGGTAATGTTCTTGATAAGCATAGAAGCTCCTCTCTAATATTTTTTTTTCTTTTTCTAAAGGAGCATGCTCTTTTGGCCAGTGGTACTAATATCACTTGTGGTCCTTCACAGTATCACAGTTGGGCCAGCTGACATAGTGACCACATGGCACTATCTTGTCTGGCATGATTTGGATGGAAGCAGAGATCACTATGTTAATGGTTCCCAATGATCATGTGTGGCTGTGCAAAAGAACAACCACCATTTCAGAACAACCACCATTTTGGCAGAGGAAGATGAGGAATAAAGTTTTAACTACGGGGCAAACTACCTACCCCTGGTATCTCTGTTAGTGGTGATAACTGTAGCAGGTGGTTTAAAAGAAACTTGAAAAGCCTGCTTTACCTTTTTATATATCAGTATCAGAACAAAATCTTATGACACAAGACCTACATGTTGCATTGGTTTGTTACTGTTTTGTCTATAGTCTTGAGATACTGTGAAATTCTGACATTGTGCAGTCTCTCACAAATGGAAGATGTATCCATAGAAGTATGAACAATGTTTTTTTAAGTGGTATGATTCTTAAAATGCAGGGATTACATGGATTTACATCTCCACTCAGCAGTGAAGCAACCTGGGATCCAATCCTATATCTGCTCACTGGGAATTAGCCCCATTGAACACAGGGAGGCTTTTCTGACTGAATATCTAGTCTAATCTACATCACAGGATTGTTTGCAAATAAAAGATGGGGGAAGATCCAAGTATACCATCCTGTATTTATTTAAGAAATGGAGGCTGTGAAAAAAAACATTCTTTTTGCGCCTTTATTTTTTAATTAGCATTTGATGGTTGGAGGAAGAAAATCTTTTACATAAAACATGGAGCTGTCACAGAGAATATGACATGGGATCCAGGTGTCTTTTAGTTTTTCTTTCTAAGCTAAATTCTATCCCAAGAAAGCATTCCAAGGTTGTCAAGCTTGTTTTCACCTTAATGTTACCTCTTTAATAAGTTAGCATTGACAATCTGCGCTTGCAGAACTTTGACGTTCCTCATGATGAGGCATGTAGTAGCTCAAAGAAAAACCCCAGGGCTTTGGGTGTGTGTGCTTTCAAACAGATGGTGAAAAATTCACTGATCACACAAGGGCAGATTCTCTTTCTGGATTTTGTTTCTGACCATGGCATGCTGCGAAATGTTTATCTGCAGTTACTTTGGAACCAATTTCAAGCATACACACTCATGGAAAAATCAGCAAAATTGTCTTACTCTCTGGACAAAGTCACAAAACCAGTAAATGTGATTCAGCCCTGATCTCAAACTTGTTTTTCAGGAGAAAGAAGAAAAGAAATGTAGAGGACAATCCTAATCATGTCTACTCAGAAGTAAGCCCTATTGTGTTCAATGGTTCTTACTCCCAGGAAAGTGTCTTTAGGATTGCAGCCATAGGCTGCAATTCTAATCTCCAGTTAGGCTGGCATAAACCCCAACATGTCCCATGATGGCCTGGAGGTGTCACAAAAATTCCTTATTTCACAAAAGTGCCTTACCTCTTTCCGTGTGGGTATGTGTGTGGGGGGGGGGAGGGGGGGAGTTGGGCCACTGCACACAAAGATATGCCAGGTGAGTTAGGCCAACCTAAATTTCTTAGGATTGCACCCTCAGTTTTTTCTAATGAAGGTCTCCTCTACCCCCAGTTTTGCAGTGAATTTTTTGTTACAGAAAAGACTAATCAATATTTGCCTTGAATTGCCAGTGATTTAAGTACAAGATTCCACGTAGTTAATTATTTACTTCTGAACTGATGACTGTCCTTTTAGAATATGTGAACTGATGGTGAGCAAAGTGATATAATGATTTGTTTTCGTACATTTCTGGGTCTGTTGCACATACAGCATGGTCAGTAATTCAGATTCATGTTGTATTCAAGTTCATAAAAAACATTCATGACTCATTTTTGTAATTTGGTTTGCAATTATGACAGTTTTATTTTTCCCTGAGTATATAGTTCTAAAATGTGTAAGTTTTAAACTGTCAAATCATAACCAAATTATTGCTTGTGATGAGCTTGTGTGCACAAGTAAAATCTAGAGATTCATGCAGTTGTAATACTACCACTTCCTTAATCATCGTGGCTATAAAATTAGAAGTGGTTTGCAGACTAATGGACTGTGTGATACAAAATTTCCACCTATCTTTCCTTTATAGACATTCTGTAAACTTGAATTGCATATGCACAGATCTAGTTAATAACCAGACTTTCTAAACATAATCAGTATTTCAAACTTGTTTGCAAATACTAGCAAGAGTTTAATCTAAGTCAAAATGTGTCACTGCTGAATCTAGAGTCAGATCTATTGAATGAGTATGTGGGCTCAATTCTGTGGGCTCAATTCTGTTTATAAGATGTGCCATTAATATTCAGGTTTTAAATATATTTTTCATATTTGGTAGCATGTTATTGGCAGAGAAAATCCCTATCTGAAACCCTGATCTTTATTGACAGTAGTTATCTAGACGGACTGATCAGTGTAACACATATTACTACCAGAAATGTTTGATAAATAACATGTTTTCAGACACCTTTCTAATTTGACTCATTTTTTAAAAAAAGGAATTACCGCATGTGGCATGAATTGTTGGAGACTTTTAAAAACAGAAACTCAAATTTTCTTTTTGTACAACAGCATAGATGACTCTAAATTGAAGCTGCCTTTTTAATGCCATCACATTCTCTGAAATAGCTTATACAGAATTAATAGGAGAATAATCAGTCATAACAACAACAACAAACATTTATTAGGCACATTAAGAGCATACAACAATAAAAATCCTCTGGATATAAGATAAACAAACCAGTCATAACTCTAGGCTTGTGATTCATTTCCTATTTCCATTATGAGACTTTCTGTTGCAAAACTGTTTAAAGTACAGTTAATTCTTGTCTGCACTATCTAGGAAGGCCCTATAAAATAGAAACAGTTCTCTTAAAAAAAACCCCACATGTTGTCTAGACTATTATATTTATTACTTTTGCAAGTAGCACTTAAGGTGCTGTGATTGATTAAAAAGCAGTGTGGTTCCTGGTTTTCTGGATTTTTCCTTTTGAAATAAAGTGGTCTCCATATTACAATTTTTTTTTTTTCAAATTTTCCCCGTATTTTCAGATACAAGAGGAAGACAGTTTGGGAATGTATTCTGCTGTATTTTCTCCTTGTTCTTATAGAAGGGACTGTTAGTGGACAAATCAAAAACTCTTGTTTCATCCCAAACCTGCAGTCTGTTTGGTCATAGCTGTAGAAAACAAATGAACAAAACAAATGGGGGTATGGACTATGCGTAGCAATGCCTCTCTCTACCAAACCATCTTTAACTCTCCCAAAGGCTATGGTCTGTTGGTTTGCATTGTGTCCTGTTCTCTCTTTGACATACAGTGGTACCTCTCATAACAAGTGCCTCACATCATAAGCGTTTCACATAACAAGTATAAATTTCCAAGAAATCTTGCTTCACATAACAAGTTCCGCTTCACTTAACAAGTAAGTGTGCTATGGGCACGTGTGCTATGCAGTCCTGACACTCAGCTTGGAGGCTCTTTAAAAGGGCTGCCAGCCTGCGCTGCTGCCTCTAACTGCCCCCAACGTGGAGGCAGTTGCCTGGGAGTGCCAGAGGCAGCTGCCCCTAACCGCCCCCAAGTGCCCCCACCAGCCACCTTGAACCTCCAGCAGCAGCCCAGGTAAGCCTCCCAGGAAAGTGTCTTTGATTGCAGCCTCCTAACCATGTCTACTGAGAAGTAAGCCCCATTGTGTTAAATGGGGCTTACTGCCAGGAAAGTGTCATTGATTGCAGTCTCTTCACCATGTCTACCCAGAAGTAAACCCCATTGTGTTAATGGGTTGCAGCCTAAGTTGACTTTAGGATTGCAACCTAAGTAGACTTCCTAGGATCATGCACACTGAGTACATGTTTTGAATTCAATTCCAGTGTTTTGTCGTCATTTCTACATCCAGTTAATATTTTTATTTGAATATTTTGGGGGTTGTGGAACCAATTGTCTGAGTTTCCATTATTTCCTATGGGAAAATCCACTTCCCTTAAAGAACATGCCTTCAGAACTAATTAAGCACTTTATGTGAGGCACCACTGTATATTGTT